>CM060906.1:864954198-869954198 GCA_030737815.1 Allium fistulosum | reverse complement strand
TCAAGTTGGGGTATTATTACCTCTCAAACCTTGACTAGACAACATTCTTATCTTTAAGATAGGTAGAAGTCTACCTACCTCAAAGTTTAATACCAAGTATAGAACTCCTTAATTCTGTATATTATTCATTTAAAACAAAGTGTTATAAACCAACTTTCTTTTCACCTTTTAAAATCCTTTACTATAATTAGAACATTATAGCCTTTTTAAAATTCCACTTATAAATCCTTCAAAAACTCCTTAAAATTTCCATATCAAATCTCACTTGCAAATCTTTGTTTAAAAACCACTTTTGATTTAAAAGGAATAGATCTTTCCTTTATGTCAAAATAAACCCTCCTTTAAAACACTTCTAACCAAAGTTTAAAACTCCATTTAAATCATGACTTAAAACCATCATCTTTTTAAAAAGAATTCTACTTTGAAAAGTAAATTGATTTCCTTTAAATAAACCACTAGTTTAAATATCTCGAAATAAATCTTTCATATCACAAATTTCTCTTTAAAATACTAATATAACCTTTATAAACTGTATTTGAAAATAATTTACAAAATATTCAGAATAGATAACCTTTTATATTTTAGAAATATCAAAGATTTCTAAACTACGACCATAACGACTATCACTATACGGATTATTACTTTCAAAACACGGTTTTATAAATGAAATAACTTTTAACCATAACATATTTTTATATTTTATACTATTATAAGTATAGAAAACCTTTCACTTTAAAATAAAATTTGATGTCAATTAAAATCCAAAATATAACTTTTAAAATCCAAAAGAGGCTTAGCGACTACCTTAGCACATCATCAAGTGCAATTTACTTCTACATCAAAGGAGTTAACTTTTAAGTCATGTAATGATTCTCAATTTTACATCGCATCACAAGAATCATATAAATCATATATACCACATATACATAGATCATTGCTTTCCAAAGCAAGAATCAACAATTATCACCATATATTCAAGTAGCACATATATATAAACACCATCACTAGCGTGCTATTTTACACAATATATATATATATATATATATAATCCACCATAACACAAGAAGTCAAAAATAAACCAAAATCTATGTTTCAGAGATTAAATAAACTTAATCACGGTTAAAGAATAAAAATATTTATCTTGGAAACAAATTCTAATCATTGAACCTTTGAAAACAATTCACATCAAAGAAACACCCTCTTTAAATCCACTATTTGGAGGAACAAAACAAAATTTTTGTAAATGAAATTTTTACCGATTGTTATAAAAGGAGTTGGAATTTTCTACAATTTACTATGAACACATTAACACATCAAAACTCAATGAAAATTTATGAAATTTGGGTTACATGTGTTGAAACATATCTGGAACAACATAAGAAAAATTGGGGAATTTTTAGCTTCATATGAATTAAATAAGAGTTTTATAGTAAAGAGGGTTTAAAATCATCGAATTTGTCAAAACACAACCATATTAACAAATATCATCTCTAATCATGCTTGCTATCATTTAAACACAAGATATTCGTAATAAATAAATTTAAGTGTTTATGCAACTCACCTAAAAAATTTGAAGCCAAAATAATTTGATTTGTTACTCAAAATCACACTTTGAACAAGCCTCTTCTTCATTATTTATAGATTAGAAAATAAACCATACTCTAACAATTTTTTAACCATCCAAACTTGATCAAAATTAGATTTTGACAAGTTACAATAATGTAAATAAGTGTTGAGAAGCTCCATTTAAAGTTTCATGATTTTTGGACATTTATTTTATTTTTTATGAATTTTGGAAGAGAGGAGTGAAGAAAAAGAAATGAAGAAGGAGCTATTTAAAGTTTCTTACTTTGAAAGCTTTTGAAATCGGTTTGAAAAATGAAAATAGTGAAAGAAATAAAATAGAAAAATCATAATAACCATGTGTGCCCATGTGCCAAAGTAGAGGTTCTTACTTTGACTTGATATGTACACAAAAATCTAAGCACTTTAACATTTTTAATTAAAGAAGAAAAGTCTTTTTCTTTACTATAATACTTAATCACTTTCTATAATTATCTAATGACTTCTTACTTTAATTAATCAATTTTTATCACTTTGAATTGTTATTATATGTTCATTTTCTACTATACAAGTTTCAAAATGTTTGAACAACTTTTAGTTAATAAAAAGTCGATTTTCGATAAAACGTTTTCCAGTCATATTTTCACTTTTACTTCAAAGTACATATTTTTTAAACCAATTTTAAAAATGAGTTTACGATTATTATTTATTAATTAAAAGAAGGTTATTTGACCATTAAAAACCTTTAATTGAATTTTTAAAAACAATTAAATATTCCCAAATCAAAGTGTTAAAATTTCAGACCGTTACATATGTTGTAGAGGGTTTTTGAGAAGGTATATTATTTTGTTCCTTTATGGAATTAAGCAATTTTAAAAAAATTAGTTGGTAATAGTTTGGTTTGATAATTGAGTTTTAAATGTTCTGAATTATAAGTCCAACTTTTAAGGAAAAAAATCTCTGTTGCAAAAAAACCTTAAAAAGGAAGAGTTGGTTAGAAGAACGAAGCAATTTTTGAAATCGACAAAAAGGGTTTCCAAGTTTATATTTTTAAAGATAAAGGTTTCGGATAAGGTACTTTATAATTGTGAAATTTTAGTTTTAAGAATGGTGAGAACTAAAGCAAAAAAATTTATGGAGTAGATAGGGATCACTACCTATGTAAGGCAGTGTAAAGTTTAGGATATGAATAAAAGAGAAATAGTATGTACAACCTGATTTGAAAATTTCATATCAGTCCTAGATATTTAAATGTAGAGTATTGATAAAGCTGCAAAGATATTCCAAATTTATAATTGGTTTGTAAGTTAGGTTGCCCTTGTTGACTTAGAATGTGAATTTCCATGTTTTGATTTATTTGGAGCGGTTTCCGTATATCTTCCATAAATTTTCCAATCCCAAAATATGTATAAAAGTGCGGCATTTGAATTAATAAGGAATATACCAAAGTGGGAAAGTGATATGTAAGATATGAATATTCTTTTCTGTAGTTTACACTGTCTATTTCGTTAAAAGAAAAGAAATAATTCTTTATAATTTCAAACGAAGAAAAGATCTCACTTTGGTTAATTTGTGGAAAAATTTATAATGAAAATCCTTTTTAGAACGATAGCTTTGATAAATTAAAATGCAGAAAAGAATGTTCTAATTTTGAAATAAGAAATATATATACATACGTATAACCATGCTTAACGTATTAAAATAGAAACATATAAATAGCATAATTTACAACGATATTCGTATTAGTTATTATAAGACTAGGATTTATGCACATTAATTACAGACTTAACAGGCAATAAATTTTTAATTAATAGAGAATATAAAGGAATTAAATGGGGATTGATCAATAAATTTAATATGGCATTGATGGAGGAATTGAATCGGCATAATAAACGGATTTTGAAACTGGTAAAATGATTAAAGGGATTTAAATAAGGATTGATTAGAACGTGGTCCGACTTTAACATTAATGATCAATTGTTATGAATATATTAGCTAAAGTAATGGATAGACTGCATTTACTAGAAACCAAGAGAGAGGATTAAGGAAGGAGGAGAATTCAGGAAGATGAAGAATTAATGAAGAGGGAGAATTAAGTGAAATGACAATTAGGAATGTTCATCTTTAATTTAGTAAGGAGTATTAGGGCCCCACCATCACTAACACCAATTAATGATAAATGGAAACTTCCAGCAAAAAAATTCTTTTGAAGTTTTTATTTGTTATCACTAGTTGTCTCCCTTAAGTTATTGGAAAAGCATATGATATGGTATAAGATATGTTCCTATTTTATCATTGGGTTGATCTTATGGATAGGATTAGACCATCAGGTAAATACCTGTGTATGTGTGTGTGTATATATATATATATATATATATTGAAAAACAACATAAGGGAATTCAAAAGGCCACTTAACTAGCGATAAACTGTAGGTAAGACTTAAAGTTAATAAGGAAATTAGGTTAGTAACCAGAAATAAAAGAATGCTTCAATCCCAAAAAAATTAGGATTTTGGAAAAAATAAATTTTAGCTCGCAATATGACGCCATTCAAGGATGACCGTTCACCTCAGAGGAGATAAGATGTATATGGATATAAAGAGAATTTTCTATTGCATAGGGATGAAGAAGAAGGTGGTAGAATTTTCCATTAGGCGTTTGGTGTATCAAAAAGAAAACGATAGAATTAATTAGCAAGCAAATGAAGAATGTCAGAAATCCAATGTGGAAGGCGAAGAAAAGAGTTAGAGTTTGAAATAATGGACATGGTACTTGTTGAAGTTTTCCCTCTTAGGAAGGTCGTGAGATTTGGAAAGTCAAAAAAGTTGGCACCAAAGATTTGTTAGAGCTTTCCCATTCTTAGAAAGAATAGAAAGACTTATTTATCGTATGAAGCTACCGGATAATTTGACAGGAGTCAATGACCTTTTTATGTTTTGCACTTAAGGAAATGCCTTTATGGCATAGCTACTGCAGTAGAGCCTGATCAATTAGGCGATATTGAGAGGAAGCCAATAACATCCCATGCCACCGCAAATATTGTGGAGCACGGAACTAGGAAGCTCCGCAACAAAGAAATCAGTCTGGTTCAAGTATAATGGGGGAAACCTCGGTGGAAAGCATGAGGACTTCTCATCCTACGCTTTTCACTGGTGAACTTTTCTAACTAAAATTAGGTTTTGGTTGCATTGGGGTTGATAGATTGGATGGTAGGAGATAGTTGCTACACTTTTACTATCACTTTTGCACTCATATAGAACACTTTTTTGCATGCTTAGGATGTTTGCATACATGCCTATATGTCACGACACTCACACTCATGCTAGGATTTAGCTCACCTATAGTATGTCTACACACATAATCACATTAGACTTTTGGTTGACTAGATAATTTTGTAGATAACTTAGTTGTATAACATGGATGTTTAATGCGCATTACATTGTTTTACCCTTGGAAAGACTTCGGGGAAGAAATCCTTTATAAGTGGGAGAATGTAAGACCACGTAAAAGTTGGTAAGAAGTAAAAAATAAAATAAGGTAAATGAATTAAATAGGATAAGATTAAAAATGGAAAATTTTCAAAAGTCAAAATTTGACCACAAAGTTATGACGTTGTGTTTGTAGTGAAATTCTGATCGATTTCCATATATAATATGTTAAAAACGGAGCTCAAACAGAAAACTTACGAATGTTTAAAGTGTCAAATTCAAAATAATTTAAATAGAATACAAATTCAAATAATTAAATAATTCATAAATTTGAGCTTTGAAAGTTAACAGTAATTAGACTTTGGGCTAAATAAACGTTAAAATTAACGGTAACATTAAATTGCAATTGTGACGACCCACATTTTAGAAGGTTTAAATCGATAATAATCCACACGTGTCCAACTCAAACAATTTAAAACATAGATAATCAATGGGGTTAATTAAGAAAAATAAGAAAATAAAAACAAAAATACAAAATCTCACAGAGAAATAACAAAATAAAATAATCAAATAAACCATTCATGAAGCTGTTTATACTAAACATTTGATTATACTTTTTACAACATTTATCAAAGTTATATATACAACAGAACAATGGAATAATGCAGTAGAACAACATGATGTAAGGAATAATAATGGTAATATAATATACCAAATCTTCGTCTTCGTCCTCCAGAATAATTGATCTTCAATACGCTGAAAACTCAGGGCTGACCCGAGCATAATGAAAAGACAAAACACTCGAGTCGGGACTAAAATATTCTTATGTGAGTCAAATCAATACCACATATAACATTAGTGTAATAGCATCAGAGATGTTTACGGGGTTTCACATCTCCTATCCAGTGTATAACGTGCATGCAATAACTCAAGAGATGTTACGAGATTTTTCATCTCTTAAGGATTCGTCAAAAATATTTTTATAGTATAATACGCTATATATGTAATGTCTAATCAGTAAAATAAATATTTTTCTTAGCGTTAAGGCTTTACATTAATCCCCCTTAACGCGTTTTTAAGCATTGTCGTACGGTTTGCATATAATGCCCCAGTAGCACATCGGGGGATAGGGATACAGCGTGATACGACAACACTAAACCAAACTCGTTGTGGTCTCATATAAGGATAAGAGTATGAAAAGGCATGTGAGACAATGCCCAAGGTAGGATACTACCAGTTCGGGTCGCAGGTGTAACGCCCCACTCCGAGACCCACATCAGCAAAGAGTACTACTAGGTAACACCGTCTGCTAATACGGAGAATAGAGCTGGATGGGAGCGACCATCTATGACCTTGTCTTAATTATCTATTGAATACGCCGACAATTGCCACTTCTTACCTAAATGGATCGACATATCCAGTAAATACTTAATACAAAGCCATAGGTGGCTGAAGGATCTATCAGAATAAAATATAACAACTCAATGTAATACACATCATAGAACAGTAGATCATCACATACACTTACACATATACAGATACATTACAGAGTTTACAAAATGATACATGTCAAGTGGTAAAGCAAACCACTATATACAGGTGAGTCAAAAGAATACATATCAGAGTTACAGTCAAAGGACTACACAAAAAGCTATAACAAAAGGGAGCTAGCGGAATAGTCCATGCGAAAGCAAAATAGGCTAAGTCCAATGTACCTAACCTGAAACATCTCGGTCTGATCCGAGTATAAAATACACGGGTCAGTCTAGCTAAACAAATCAGTTAGATATACTAATGATAATGAACATACAAAATCATAAAGTACCACAAATATCTCTAAAAGAGATACCAAATCATCTAACATAAGATGAATCATAACAAGCCTCATATCATAGGCAAGTCAAATAAACAAAGGACATACATATCCCAAACCAAGCCAAAGGCAATTAACAAATACCAACAAAGGTACATAAGTTTCCACAAGGTAATCGCTATATATCGTGTGGTTCAAAGAACCTACCCCGAAAAGCGATACACTAGGGAAATATAATTATCAAAGAAACAAAAGATGCTTGAGCTCAGTACTGTATAACAAGGATCCACAAACCCGAAGGCAACAAACCCAATATCACTCGAGCGGTGACGATGGACCAACTCCAAAAGCGATACTATAGGGCAACAAACCCGAAGGCACAAACCCGAAGCTACAAACCCGAAGGCAACATACCCGAAGGCAACAAACCCCGAAGGCTCAAGCCCGAAGGCCACAAACCCCGAAGGCAACAAACCGTAGTGGCGAAGGTCCGAAGGCCCAGTACTGGACACCACTAACTGGAGGAATGTGTCACAACTCTCAGAAAGGAACCCGAAAAATGTTAACGTGAGTCCCATACCACACATTCGCACTAAACGGTTTACTAACCGTTAGTCAATTTCACACTCAAAGCAGTACAAAGTTTACCTCATCTCATCGGTAAACCAGACCCGAAGGTCAAAACGGTCAAACGAATAGATTAGGAATTAACTGAAAAGATAAACACACGTGTTCATAACATGCGTTTTATTTAATCATTTAATTCTCCTCCCTCTTCGCTCGAAGTGCAAAATAGTGTGTTTTATATAGAAATTATAAGTTGGAGAAACGAGCTTTTAATACCATTTAAAAAGATCACTTTATAAAAACCCGTGTATGAAATCTAAAAAAAGAATCATTAAAGTCAAAAATGCGATAACAACTAATTGGATTGACAAGAATTGATAAATATGGAAAATTCACTCAAAAATAGGCAAATAGGAAAAAATAGGCAATTCCAAACGTCTGATTTAAAATCCAGACGTCTGGATTTATTCACTGGAAATTCAGAAATCTTCCAAACGTCTGGAGGGTGGCTTCAGACGTCTGGCATGTTGCATCAGACGTCTGAAAAGTGGTATCAGACGTCTGACACAATGTTTCAAATGTCCGAGAGGTTGTTTCAGACGTCTGACTTTGTTTTCTGCCATTTTTATAAATTTCTGCCGTATATTTTTGTGTTCTAGGTTTAAAACCAGACGTCTGAACTTGCATTTCAAACGTCTGAAGACCTGGTCTGGGCAACAATTTGCCTAGGCCAAAGTGGCCAAAACAATTCGGGAGCAATCGATCGAGCAATGACGACCAAGGATTTATGCCAAACGACAACCCGGCCTTTTAGGCTCTTTGATACACCCTAAACATCAAAGTCCAAACATCCACAAGAGGATATTCATAAAATTGGACCAAAACACAAAAATTGGAATATTCACCAATTCAATTCAAATCAAAAGCAAACGGACATAGGTAAGTGTTAGGATTCCATACCTAACAACAATGATATCTATAGAAGTAGATGTGAGTTCAAAAACTCACCTTTTTAACTCAAAAACAAAGATGAGGAGAACAAACACAAAGAAAAGATCAACCACTCTTCACTTCAACTCCACAAGCTTCAATCTAAGATCAAAACAAGTATTTCCTAAATTAGGGTTTAGGAATTTCTGAAATTGAAGAGGAGAAGAGATGGAGAAGATGAATATGGAGCTTACCTAAGCTTTTCCAAGGATTTGGAGTAAGAATTTGTTGTTTGCAATTGAATTTAGGGTTTGGAATTTCTAATTCTTTTTCTCTTTCCCCATTTTCAGCTGAACTAAAGTGTTTGGAGAGTGAATGGATGAGAGTTAAAGAGTTAGAGTATATGATGAGTTGGTGAAACCCAAACCCAAAAGCCCAACATAAAATAGCAAAATTCAACTCACTCCAAACATATCGAAGCTTATACTCAAAAAAGTCGCAAACGCCATTTTGGACTCAATGGAAGTGGTCCCGAGTCCTAATTCGACCGTTTGCAAAAGGTGACATTTCGGACTTAAATCCGACTAACGACGCTATATTTAAATAAAATATTTAAATATAAAATCGTAAAATATGCGGGTTGTTACAGTTCTCCCCTCCTTAACAAAATTGCGTCCACGCAATTCCTAGAGAAGAATTTGCAACAACTACATACTTGCATCACCCGAAAAGAAAAGAAAATTAGCTTGAGATAAAAAGATATTCTCACCATTGCTAAGCAAGGACAGAAAACCCGGATAGGATCGCTCGATAAACTCTATGGTTTCCCAAGTACAGTCATTGGGATTAGCGGACCATTGAACTTTAATGAGCGGCACGTCCTTGTTTCGAAGGTGTCTCACCTCCGTGGCAAGTACGCGAATAGGTTGCTGTACAATAGATAAGTCTGGTGAGATCTCAATCCCTTGCAAATTAGGAGAGTCGATAACAGAATCCGATTCTCGAAGACACTTCCAAAGCTGAGAGACGTGAAACACGTTGTGAACTCCGGATATATGAGCTGGAAGTGAAACTCTATAAGCCACAGGGCCAATACGTTCAATAATAGGAAATGGTCCTACAAAGCGAGGAGCCAATTTCCCTGTCACACTGAAGAGCATAACCCCTTTCAAAGGAGAAACACGAATAAAGACAAGATCGCCAATCGAGAACTCGAGAGGCTTCCTACGGTTATCCGCATAGGATTTCTGGCAGCTCTATGCCTCTTTCATTCTCTGACGAATAAGAACAATCTTCTTAGAAGAATCATGAACAAAATCTGGGCCAAGAATAAGCTTCTCCCCAGATTCCAACCAATAAGAAGGTGATCGACATGGCCTTCCGTATAAGGCTTCGAAAGGAGCCATACCGATACTGGACTGAAAACTATTGTTGTAGGAAAACTCCACAAGGGGTAGATGATCCTCCCAACTACCTCCGAAATCAAGAATACAAACACGGAGGAGATCCTATAAGATACGATTCACCCGTTCAGTCTGTCCATCAGACTGTGGATGATAAGCTGTGCTGGAATTAAGCTTTGTTCCCAAAGCTTGCTGAAGAATCTTCCAGAAATGACTGGTGAATAAAGGATCACGGTCACTCACAATCGAACAAGGAACACCGTGAAGTCTCACGATTTCCTTGATAAATAACTTAGCCAAAAGAGAAGCAGTCCTATTAGATTTAATAGGAATAAAATGAGCAGATTTGATGAGGCGATCAACAATAACCCAAGTACTAGAATAGCCCGATCTCGTATGAGGTAGGCCATCAATGAAATCCATCGAAATCTGATCTCATTTCCATAATGGAATCTCTAGAGGCTGAAGGAGACCAGAAGGGCGCTGATGTTTGGCTTTAATACGTTGACAAGTCATGCAATTACTCACATAACTCGCCACATCGCGCTTCATGTCTTCCCAATAATATAGTCGATGCATATCGGCATACATCTTACCACTGCCAGGATGAATAGTATACTTAGACCGATGACTGTCATCAAGAATGTCATGCCTAAGTGCAGAATCAGAAGGCACAACAAGGCGGTTCTTCTTGCGAAGACACCTATGAAGATCAATGCTGAAATCCCGCAACGCCTCATCACGAGATTCAGTCTCATAAAGCTGAATATGATGCACAAGATTAGGATCACGCCGCTGAGCTTCGGCAATACGATCCAATAGAGAGGGTCGAGCTTCCAAACTGAATAATACTATCGGAGAATCAGAGGATGGAGCTCGATCACGAATATCACAAAAAGATAGAGTCTCAAGAATATCCCATTCGGCAAGCATCATAGAAACGACAGCCGAATGTCTGCGACTAAGCGCATCAGCAACACGATTACCCTTACCAGGGGTATATTGGATATCAAAGTCATAGGAGGCAAGAAACTCGAGCCAATGCTGTTGCCTCATATTGAGTTCCTTCTGAGTGAACAAATACTTCAAGGATTTATGATCGGTATAGAGAATGAAGCGCTCGCCTAATAAATAGTGTCGCCAAATCTTCAAGGCGAAGACAATGGCGGCTAACTCAAGTTCATGAGTGGCATAGCGAACTTCATTTGGACGCAGTTGCCTAGAAGCGTAAGCAACTATCCGATCCTTCTGCATAAGCACGGCACCGAGGCCACTACCACAAGCATCGGTGTAGACAACAAGATCATGATTCCCCTCGGGAACCACAAGAATAGGAGCATTAGTGAGGAGTTCCTTTAATGTCTGAAAGGAAGCTTCACACTTGTCGAACCAAATGTAACGAATGCCTTTCCGAGTAAGGCTGGTGAGAGGAAGCACAACACGGGAAAAATCCTTAATGAACCGACGGTAATAACCCGCCAATCCAAGGAAACTACGAATCTCATGAACATTCTGAGGCCTCTTCCAATTCTGGATAGCTTCGATCTTTGAGGGATCAACAGAGATATCGTCGGAAGATACAACATGGCCTAAGAACTTAACCTTATTCTCCAAAAAATGGCACTTGGAGAATTTGGCTTTAAGCTGATGGTGACTCGAAAGAACCATATCGAGTGCGTCAAACCGAACGGCATAACGAGCCACTCGAAAGAACCATATCGAGTGCGGAAAGCTGTAAGGGGTATGCTATCTTTCGCGACTCGAAGCTGATGAAAACCAGTGGCAAGGTCGAGCTGAGAGAAGACCTTAGCGCCACTCAATAGATCGAACATATCATCGATCCTCGGCAAAGGATACCTATTCTTGATGGTTAACTCGTTAAGCTTGCGATAGTCGATGCAGAGCCTAAGAGTACCATCGGACTTCTTCACAAAGACGACCGTGGTACCCCACGGTGAAAACCTGGACTGAATCAACTGCTTGGAATCAAGCTCTAAAAGCTACTTCTTGAGTTCCTTATTTTCTTTTGTAGACATCCTCGTGGGAGGACGGCCAACTGGCTGAGCACCTGGAATGAAATCAATGCGGAACTCGATCGCCCGCTTGGGTGGCAAACCCGAAACTGGCTCAAAAACATCAGAGAAGTCACAAACAATAGGAATATGAGATATATCATCATCATCTCTTGATTCAAGAGAATATAAAGCCATTTCGGAATTATCCACATTCCGAAGAACTAGTGATAGCTAAGTAGACGAATCTGGATGTCGAAGATATCAAATTCTTTCAGAACAAATAATCCTGGCATTGTATCTCACTAGCCAGTCCATACCCAAAATCATATCCAAATCCAAATAAGAAATAACGTGCAGATTCGCACGGAAAGAAAAGCCACATAAAACAATCTCAACATCATCACAAAGCATGCTAAGGGTTGCGGACCCCCCAATAGGATTCGCAATTCTCAACGAAGTAACCATACAAGAAACATCCAAAGACAAATCATCGACGAGCTTTTTCTGTACGAAAGAATGCGAAGCACCCATATCGAAAAGAACTCGGATACAACGGTCATGAAATAAAATAGAACCTTCCAAAATAGATGGAGATATACCTCTGGGCTGAGAAGAACCTCCAGAAGCCTTAGCAACATAAAGCTTGCCAGACTTGGCATTAGGAACTGTAGGGCAGGAGGAAACATGATGACCTTCCTTCTTGCAATAACGACAGAAGAGAGGCTTAGGACAAGCTCGAATCATATGATCAGGAGAACCACAATTGAAACATTTCCGAATGGAAGGTGTTCCAGCAGATTGAGAGTTAGAACCAGATTCAACAGGCTTTTTCTTCTTGGAAGGAAGAAATCCCTGCTTATGAAATGGAAACTTCTTCTTATTAGGGTTCTTGCGAACCTCAACATCATCACCACTATCACACTCCTTCTCGATGGCCTCGAGATGAAGTGTCGAGTCAACCAACTCCTCAAAAGAAAGCTTAAGCTGAAGCATTAAAGATTTCTTAACATATTTCTTAAGACCAGAGACAAACTTCATATTCTTCTTATAAGAAGTGTTAATGAATTCAAGACCATACTTAGATAAGGCCTTGAAAGATGCAACATATTCAAAAACGGAAGACTTCCCTTGCTTCAACTCAAGGAAGCGACGGGCTAATAAAACTTTCTCAGATTCAGGAACAAATTTGAGTTCGAATCGTTCCCGAAACTGAGTCCAAGAAAGAACAGACTCATCAAGTTCGGCTATAAGAAGCTCGTACCAATCAAGGGCATGCTCTTGCAATAAGCTAGAAGTTACAAGAACTCGATCGTGGTCAGAAATATCCATGCGAGAGAAGATACGTTCGTATGTGCGAATCCAAGCTTGGACCTCAAGAACGGACTCGGAGCCTTTGAATGGCTTTCCACCAAAAAAAAAATCACTGCACAGGCGTGCAAAGGCAGACTTGCATGGAGGAGATGCACGAATAGGAGCTGGAGGCTGAGTGCTCCTAAATAACTCCAAGAACTGATCGACAGACATATAAACGCCGTCCGAATGCGAGCCACTGGATTGCCCAGCATCTGAGCGTCGTCCTCTGCCTCTTCCGGCCATTAGCTGAAAGATAAGATAAGATAAAGATTATTCACAAGGTAGATATCATTAATTTAAATATGGAATACTACGGAATAAAACACATTCCTAGACGTATTCCCAAAATTCTATCTACCCCAAAGGCACGGAAAGAATAAAGGCACGATGATTCAAAGATTCATAACATTCGTACAACACTTTAATGTACCGTAATATGTGTCTCTGTTCTATGTTTATCATATTTTGTTCTGAACTCAGCTTTGATACCAAGCTGTAATGCCCCACTCCGAGACCCACATCAGCAAAGAGTATTACTAGGTAACACCGTCTGCTAATACGGAGAATAGAGCTGGATGGGAGCGACCATCTATGACCTTGTCTTAATTATCTATTGAATACGCCGATAATTGCCACTTCTTACCTAAATGGATCGACATATCCAATAAATACTTAATACAAAGCCATAGGTGGCTGAAGGATCTATCAGAATAAAATATAACAACTCAATGTAATACACATCACAGAACAGTAGATCATCACATACATTTATACATATACATATACATTACAGAGTTTACAAAATGATACATGTCAAGTGGTAAAGCAAACCACTATATACAGGTGAGTCAAAAGAATACATATCAGAGTTACAGTCAAAGGACTACACAAAAAGCTATAACAAAAGGGAGCTAGCGGAATAGTCCATGCGGAAGCAAAATAGGCTAAGTCCAATGTACCTAACCTGAAACATCTCGGTCTGACCCGAGTATAAAATACACGGGTCAGTCTAGCTAAACAAATCAGTTAGATATGCTAATGATAATGAACATACAAAATCATAAAGTACCACAAATATCTCTAAAAGAGATACCAAATCATCTAACATAAGATGAATCATAACAAGCCTCATATCATAGGCAATTCAAATAAACAAAGGACATACATATCCCAAACCAAGCCAAAGGCAATTAACAAATACCAACAAAGGTACACAAGTTTCCACAAGGTAATCGCTATATATCGTGTGGTTCAAAGAACCTACCCCGAAAAGCGATACACTATGGAAATATAATTATCAAAGAAACAAAAGATGCTCGAGCTCAGTACTGTATAACAAGGATCCACAAACCCGAAGGCAACAAACCCAATATCACTCGAGCGGTGACGATGGACCAACTCCAAAAGCGATACTATAGGGCAACAAACCCGAAGGCACAAACTCGAAGGTACAAACCCGAAGGCAACAAACCCCGAAGGCTCAAGCCCGAAGGCCACAAACCCCGAAGGCAACAAACCGCAGTGGCGAAGGTCCGAAGGCCCAGTACTGGACACCACTAACTGGCGGAATGTGTCACAACTCTCAAAAAGGAACCCGAAAAATGTTAACGTGAGTCCCATACCACACGTTTGCACTAAACGGTTTACTAACCGTTAGTCAATTTCACACTCAAAGCAGTACAAAGTTTACCTCATCTCATCGGTAAACCAGACCCGAAGGTCAAACGGTCAAACGAATAGATTAGGAATTAACTAAAAAGATAAACACACGTGTTCATAGCACGCGTTTTATTTAATCATTTAATTCTCCTCCCTCTTCGCTCGAAGTGCAAAATAGTGTGTTTTATATAGAAATTATAAGTTGGAGAAACGAGCTTTTAATACCATTTAAAAAGATCACTTTATAAAAACCCGTGTACGAAATCTAAAAAAGAATCATCAAAGTCAAAAATGTGATAACAACTAATTGGATCGACAAGAATCGATAAAAATGGAAAATTCACTCAAAAATAGGCAATTCCAGACGTCTGATTTAAAATCCAGACGTCTGGATTTATTCACTGGAAATTCAGAAATCTTCCAGACGTCTGGAGGGTGGCTTCAGACGTCTGGCATGTTGCATCAGACGTTTGAAAAGTGGTATCAGACGTCTAACACAATGTTTCAGACGTCTAAGAGGTTGTTTCAGACGTCTGACTTTGTTTTCTGCCATTTTTATAAATTTACGCCGTATATTTTTATGTTCCAGGTTTAAAACCAGACGTCTGAACTTGCATTTTAGACGTCTGAAGACCTGGTCTGGGCAACAATTTGCCTAGGCCAAAGTGGCCAAAACAATTCGGGAGCAATCGATCGAGCAATGACGACCAATTCAATTCAAATCAAAAGCAAACAGACATAGGTAAGTGTTAGGATTCCATACCTAACAACAATGATATCTATAGAAGTAGATGTGAGTTCAAAAACTCACCTTTTTAACTCAAAAACAAAGATGAGGAGAACAAACACAAAGAAAAGATCAACCACTCTTCACTTCAACTCCACAAGCTTCAATCTAAGATCAAAACAAGTATTTCCTAAATTAGGGTTTAGGAATTTCTGAAATTGAAGAGGAGAAGAGATGGAGAAGATGAAGATGGAGCTTACCTAAGCTTTTCCAAGGATTTGGAGTAAGAATTTGTAGTTTGCAATTGAATCTAGTGTTTGGAATTTCTAATTCTTTTTCTCTTTCACCATTTTCAGCTGAACTAAAGTGTTTGGAGAGTGAATGGATGAAGAGTTAAAGAGTTAGAGTATATGATGAGTGGGTGAAACCCAAACCCAAAAAGCCCAACAGAAAATAGCAAAATTCAACTCACTCCAAACATATCGAAGCTTATACTCAAAAAAGTCGCAAACGCCATTTTGGACTCAATGGAAGTGGTCCCGAGTCCTAATTCAACCGTTTGCAAAAAGTGACATTTCGGACTTAAATTCGACTAACGACGCTATATTTAAATAAAATATTTAAATATAAAATCGTAAAATATGCGGGTTGTTATAGCAGGGCTAATGGTAACATGTCGTAGCCACGATCGCCTACCGCATCCATCCATCCTATATCAAGTCAAAAGGGAAGTCGTCCCAAATAAAGGTGCACCAATCAAAACCAACATCAAAAGTAATAATATGGACCAAGTCCAAGAATAAAATCGAAGAACGAATCTTCGCTAGGGGTAGCTAGCCCACTTGGCCCTATCAAGCCGTCCTGTTTTAGTCATTTCAAATTGGCCCAAGTGCCGGGGTATATCCATCATCGTTCTCTTTCTTCAATTCCAGCAAAAGTACACCAAATCCAACCACTTCATTCTGAAGTCTCCTCCGTGTACACGGTTGTTAAAGTGATTCCAATATTGACAAAGAGTACGCCAATAAGAGGCCCTGGTCTCTTTAACAACCAGACGTCGTTTTACACACCGGTTGGTACTTTTACATTTCGAAAACGATTCATACTTGATATCAAAATATCATATTCGCTTCAAAAATGTCCTTCATTTCAAAATCCTCATATTTACTTCAAATTTCATTTTCATTTGAAAATATCATTTCATTCAAGATTTCCATTTCTAATTTCAACTTAGTTTATAACTTCATTTTAACCCAATTCGCATTTAAATCCATGATTTAAATATAACCTACAACCTTGACTAGTTTTAATTTTTAGAAAATAGTTTGAATAGTTTTAAATAGTTTAAAAAGTTAAAATAGATTAAAAGGTTAAAATAGTTTAAATGGTTAAAATAGTTTGATATAAAATAGTTTGAGTATTGAAAATAGTTTATATAATAAAATAGTTTGTAAAAATCAAAATAATTTGAATATTTAAAAAGATAAATTTTTAAAAGTTTATATTAATATAATTTAATTTGAAAATAATTACAAATCAAACTGTTTCTTTCCATTTAAACAAATCTAGACTCGGGTCCAAATTTCAAATCAAACAGATTCAATTTCAAATCTTTCAATTCAACCGACCCAATTTCGATTTAAATTCAAATCAACTTAATTTCGATTTCAATTCGAATTAAATTCAATTTCGAAACGTTCATTTCAACTCCAAATTCAATTCAATGGTTTAAATTTCAATTCAATTCTTATTTTTAAACCATTTCAATTTTATATAAATTTCGATTTCGATTTCAAAATACCAATTTAAATCACTTAATTCAAATTAACTTCAAAGTTCAAATTTTAGATTCAAATCTTTAAATCAATTCCATTTCGAATATTTCAAGTCCAAGCCTAAATTATGGAATATCAATTTAAATTAATAACCAAGATAAACTTCAAAGTTCGAATAAAGGTCCAATTATTTAAAATAATTTCAATTTCCACTTAAATGATTTCTCAATTATAACTTCAAAATTTCAAATTCGATCCTTTAAACAATTTCTGTTAACAAATTTCTAAATTCAACATTTCAAAACTCGAATCCAAAATTAATTCAGTCTTTAGAATTTGATTTTTTTATCTCTTTAAAACAAAGTCATTTAAGTATATTAAAATTCAAGAATTTAAAACCATTTAATTTAACTAATCCGGTGTCCGTATATAATTTTCTATCTTATGGCCAAGTGATCGGTTATTTCAATTTTAATTGCAGGGATGGATATATATCATTTCAATCCAAAATCAAAGTGTCATGGGTATATATCATTTCAACCTATTTCTTAATTTATTCGAAATAGTTCAAGTAATAGTTTATATACTGTCCAATAATTTACAGGGTGATAACATGATATATATATATATATAATAAATAAACATCCAATCATCCAAAAATATCAACCAATAGGCATCCATCACAATCAACATCCAAATAGTCAAAATATCACAACAATTAACTGGTTATCAATAATCGAGAGTTTAACTAGCAATTTAATTCCAATTCAATTTAACTGTCAATTCAAATTTTTATGAGTTCAAATTAGATGTCAATTTTAAATGTCGGTTAAACTACCAAACAACAGTCAGTATAATAAATCACTTCATGATTTTAAATTTAACAAACATAAAAATATTTAAGTACATCATGAGGGTTTAAAACACTCACCTTTATTTGAAATTGAAATTTTTTCAACTTTAAATAAATTCCAATCCTATCTCATGTTATAGACTTCGTCGATACGAATCCAGCGCAAAAGACGACACTCGAATCTGACCTCGTACGAACGATATACGAATGAATTAGCAAAATGAATAATAAATTTTAATTAACATACTTAATCAACAAATTAAACACTCACCCTCTCTAATCTCACCCGTTCATCTCGTTCCCAGGCTTGAATGTGACTTTCTTCATACTGCTTTATTTTTTTTACGAACGAACGATCGCAGCCATCATCAACCAGCCCCCATCGCACGCCGTCCCCTCCAGCATCGCCTTCCATCACCAGCACGAGCGTGAACGTGCAAAACGAGAATTAGAAACCCAAATAGCAGCAAATGTCGGTGCAAGATTCTGGAAAATTCGAGGTGATTCGCCTCGATCCAACCGCACAACATGTAGATCTCGATGAGATCTACACTTTTCCTTTTGGTAGCATTTTATTTTGTTAAGTGGATTGAGAGAAAACAAGGAGAAAAGTTCGGCCATTTTGGGCCATTAATCGCTTTAAATGAACGCAGCTAGAGGTTTTTCTCGACTGGGGTTTGCGAATGAAATTATAACGTGGCTTATTATATACATTTCCGACCCGATTCATCCGCGAAAATTCCGAACTCCAAACAAAGCGTGCCGCCTGGCGTTCTATATGTTATACCCCTATTCCGAACAGAATGGAATATGTATTGAAGTCCAATTCCATCATATGCGGAAGATAGCTTTTCAAAATCAAATTATTTTAATTAAATTCCTTTAATTGACTTCTACGCGTTTCAAGCTCACACGACCAAACGATAAGTACGATCCCTACGAAACTTGAAATCCTATTATAACTCACTATTACGGATCCGATGAAACTAGTTTCGTCAAAATCCAAGACAGTGCCCAAAAAGAGTATTTTTACTCGTTAATTAAGACAAGAAATTTCCAAAAATCAATTTAATCACTTTAAATTCAATTTTAAAAGTTAACAATCTTCATTCTTGTTTAAATAAACTTTTGACATCATTTTCATTCATATTAAACTCAGGATTCAATTATCTAAACAATTATAAATATTAAATTTAAACAATTTAATTATCCAATAAATTGCTATATTTGAAATATAAGTTATTTAACTTATAAAATTTAACTTTTAAAACAAATTCAAATAATAAAACAACTACTTTCATTTTACAATAATTCAACATTTATTATTCAATTCTTATTATTAATTATAAACACATTCAATACAAAAATTTCATTCCAATACTTGTTATTGCCTAAATCTTCGAAATTGGTTATTTCAAAATTTTTATTTAAGTTCGTATTCAATAAACTACATTAAAAAATCATTAAATTTTTATTTATAACCATTTTTATTCAATAATTATATTAAATTCAATAATTTAAAATAGTTAAAAATACGGGTCGTTACAATCTCCCCCACTCAAAACTTTTCATCCTCGAAAAGGGGTTAAGTAAGGAATCAAACCTTTGATATATTTTACTCAAAATAATCAACTTATAAACATAAAATCTTATATGAAAACCTTTACTACGCTTCTATTATGCCACTTCGATATCGGCTTTACGGAAATTACAACTTATTTATAAAACAAGTTATAAAATTTTAAAACCTCAAAACATTTCTAACACCCGGATTTATGGAAAATTTCGGCAGCGTCTCCTTTGGACGACTCGATCGTA
Organism: Allium fistulosum; assembly: GCA_030737815.1. Classification (NCBI taxonomy): domain Eukaryota; kingdom Viridiplantae; phylum Streptophyta; class Magnoliopsida; order Asparagales; family Amaryllidaceae; genus Allium; species Allium fistulosum. Next base: position 869,934,295 of record CM060906.1, on the reverse strand, counting down.
AAAATTTACAATACAATATATAGCACAAATAGATACCAAATATACATATCAGCTCAATGATGAGGCACCCCGTAGGGAAAAAAATATAAAAGTGTGGTATGTAATCCGAGATATGTACCTTATTATTATTAATATGAGCGAGTTCGCTCATATTAGCAATCAAAAGCAAATTAAACCACGTAAATATCCAAACGGTCTTCGTATGTACCTATCTCAACTCAAATTAGAATATTAGTTGCATATAAAGGATATAGAAAGCATGTATGAGTTTAACAGACTATATAACATGAATTTTGAATCCAAACCACAAACACGAACACGAATACACAACATTACAATCATATGCAGCCAAATGCAGTAATAATAATAACTTACAACAAAAGAAACTATTCAATCATTAATATTCATCCAACTAATTCATAACGATATGAATTTACATTACCCAATGTTCATAGTTAATTTATACACTTCATTTCCTATTAACATTCATTATTTATCAACATTTAATTTTTATTAACATTTAATTGGTTTACTTCCAATTTATTCACATATATTTCTTTTACATTCAATTTATTCAAATTTCAATTATTTCACTTTTTGTTTAACAACATTTCATACTAAATTCATCCGTGGACCATTTATAAAATCATTTCATTTAATTCATTACTCGGTTTATTTAACTTTATTTAAGTAAAAAATACTTTTCTTATCATTCACATTCAACAAATTTAAAAAAAAATTAGCTTAATATTTTTCAAATTTATAAGTTATACAAACTAATTCACTTAAAATTTCATTTCATTATTTTATCTAATTCATTTCAAATACAATTCACTTTCATTTGAACTTTTTTGAGTTAAACTTCATTTTATTTACTTCATTTCACTAACTCAATTTATTTAACATTACTTAGGTTAATTATTTTATTTCATATCTCAACTTCAAATTTTCTCTTTTTTGCTTAATCAAAATGTTCAACCGTTTTTAAGATTGGGTCTTACTTTCCTGTTCAAATTCATAAGTTATAAACTTATTACTTACCTATACTATTTTTAGTTTATAAGTTCAAAAAATATTTTCATATATTTATCAAATCATACTTGGAATATTTTTCATAATCAAAACTTGTTTTAACCGAAAATAAATTTCTTTTGGTAGCAATTCTTACTCAGAAACTCGAAAATGGATACTAGCGATGCTGCAATCATCCCTGTAATTATTTTCCAGCAACTAAAGCGAGTTCAATGCTTTTATTTCTTTCAAAAAATCTTTTCAAAATATATTTCTAGTCAAAACACTTTCTTTTTTTAGCAAAGCTAGCCGGCTTTATAGTGGGTCGTGTCTCTGTATAGATAAAGGTAAAATAGGTGTTCTGCACAAGCACGGAATAGCTGAGCAGCCTCAAGGAGCCCAAACCAAAGAGAAAAATACAGCACAGGTGCTAGGATAAAAGTGCCTAAACTATTAAACGAACTATGACTATGAGCCCTCCAAAGAGGAAATGCCACAAACAACAATAGACGAAGGGCCTATAACATGAACAAACCTAGAGAAAAGAGCAGCCAGATTCGGATCATAATCTTCAGAAGTAGGAGAATATATAAATTTCCTATTCCAACCGACGTCATAATACTTATTTTTATTCTCCTCACCAATCTCACCAACCCTAGTAAGGGACAGACCCTCACCCTCAATGTGATATAAAAGAAATCGACTCCCACCCTTAATATCACCGATAAAGGCAAAAAAAGTGTCAATCTCCGGTGAGTACCGAATCTCAGATGGAACATGGAACCAAGCCCGCTCCTCGGAATTCCAAGAAATAGAATCGAACAACACAGAAGTAGAACACTCAATCTGGGACCTACCAACAGGAGCATCATCAGCAGGAGCTAAAGTAGGAGCGACAAAAGCATCAACAACAGGAGCTACGCTAGGAGCGACAACAACATCAACAACAGGAGCTACACTAGGAGCGACAGCAGCAGGGACAGGAGGAGGTGTAGCAACCTTTGGGACCCACTTTCTGACAGGACGATGAGGAAGTAGAATACGATCAGAAAGAGGAACATGGTCAGCAGAGGTCGATCGAGTACACACATCCGAAAGATGCCCAAAGGACAGATAGAACGTACAGATGTCCGGTTTCCAATTATAGCGAACTCTAACCTCGGCAAAATGGCCCTCATCGAGTCTGACTTTTAACACCAAAGGCAAAGGCTTGGCATGGGTTATTTCAATTAGAGCTTTAGCATAAACTACTCTCTTTCTGGCTACAGTTTTAGCATCATAACAAATCACCTTACCAACAAGGCCAGCTAGCCAATCAATACCGATCAAAGGCTGAAGAACAGAAGGGATATGAGAAAAGTGGGCCCAGACTGGGATAGATATTACCTGATCCTTAGCCCTATCAACAGACGGACTCCAGGTAGTAATAATGAAAGGTTTCACATCAATTAGTATTGGATTGGCCTCAAGAATACGTTGTCTTTCATCACTATGCAAGAATTTAAAGTAGAACATAGCATTATCAAAGTGAACACTTAATCCCCTTTTTGGCTTCTAAACCTGGTTGCATCGCGCTTTAACAAGCTGGTAGGGAGGATTGGAGTCAAGGAAAAAGCCCACCAAATGGTCCTTTCAAAAATCAACACCTGCCTCAATAACTTCCACTGGAGGAATCATAACTCCATCGATCTCTACTTTGTCAAAACAGCGGGGAGAATGCACACCTGCATTTTTTGGCAAGTTGGTGAATAACTACGACCACTGTGTTACTGACCAAGGTGGAGATTGAACCGTAGGGTCAAGACCAGTTGTTATCTAGGTTTTCAACCCAGCAGGAACCAATAGGAAACAGAACAACCTCGTGTAAACATGATGGTTTAGAACTTAACCAGAAAAGCTAAGACAAGGGATTAATAAGGGCCAAGCTATATGACTAAGGCAACGACTGGGATCAACTAAACCGAGAGATCGGTATTCTTTTAGCCCAATTAGCGGCTGAGCGCAAACAGATAGTAAATTGTCATTAAAACAGAACCATGACGACTATGGTAACATCTCCAATTTCGAACTCCAAAAGAGTCCTGAGTGCTCAGATCATCGGCAACCCGAATATCTTTCTGATCCAAAAGCAAACTACGTAAGGATGCAATGAAGGAAAGGCCAAGTCATTTACTCGCAAAACGAGCCAAGTCTATGGGTCACCAGCAACCCATGGTTTTGCCTCGGTTTGCGAGCCAAATCCCCCCGGGTCGTTCCCTACCTACCTGCGAGCAGATGATGAAGTGGCCTGGCCCAGAAGCTCTCCGATCCATATAAATACCATCCTACCCGCAACACAAACGGGATCTTCTCCGGAAGGGTTGCTGAAGCTCTGCTGGAATTATTCTTCACTCTCTACCTCCCTCACAACAATCTCAAAAGGAATTCACTGTGATTCTCCGGTGGATTCCAACTTTGGGGATTTAATCTAGCAAAAGATAATCAAAGCTTTGTAATCAAACATCTCTTGTAACAGCAATTAGTCTTTAATAAAACTATAAAGTGGACGTAGACTTCATCAACAGCCGAACCACTATAAAAATTCTCTGTCTTCTTTCTTTTACTGTTCTTTTTCTTTATCAATTATCTGTGATATTGCTCTGTCAGAACAGGGTTGGTGCTTTCAAATTCAAACCAGGATGTTGGTCCATTTTTTGGGTCAACATTTTGGTGCTTTCACCGAGAAGTCCAACTCAGGATCTAGCTATCTACCTTGGATCCCATAGGTCCAGAAGTTAGATCCTTAATCTTTGCTTGAAGAATCCACTGTTGGAATAAATGGCTCCTGGAAGAAGAAGAATTGCCTCTGGAAGGTCCATAGGGGCAGTAGTAGCTAGAGAAGATGTTAATCCCCAACAAACCGAAGTAAATGGCCCTAACTTAGGAAATCAGGCGCCAGCATCCTCCAGCCAGCATGAAGTTGTTACCAGGGATAAGTTAAATAAAATGGTTGATGAGATCAACCAAAATGGAGAGTAGCCAAAAGGCTCTAATGGATAAGCTTAACGCTCACCTAACCCTACTGTCAAATCCCGCTCCAAGGACTATGCCCGAACCCGCGACTGCTATGGAACAAGAGAATTCCTCCGTTTCTGGCCTACATAGAAGAAACGGAAAACATCCACAAAAAGAGTGACAACAGGACTTAACGTGGACGGAAATGCAAGTACTCCATTCACCCTAAGGAAACCTGTTCTGAATTTATTACATCCAATTTAAATCAAATTCAATTACTCATATAAATTTTACTTACACCCATTTATTCTCATTCAACTTCTTTCACACTCAAATTGCAATTCATTTTATAATTCAAGTTCATATTCATTCTATTAATTCATTTTATAGCTTAAATGGAATTAATTCACTTTACAAATTCATCTAGTTCCATTTAAATCCAATTCAATTCACTTAATCTTTATAATGTTAAACTTATTTCATTTAATTCATTGCTCGGTTTGTTTAACTTTATTTAAGTAAAAAAAATTCTTTTCTTATAATTCACCTTCAACAAATTTTAAAAAAAATTAGCTTAACATTTCTCAAATCTATAAGTTATAAAAACTAATTCACTTAAAATTTCATTTCATTATTTTATCTAATTCATTTCAAATACAATTCACTTTCATTTGAACTTTTCTGAGTTAAACTTCATTTTATTTACTTCATTTCACTAACTCAATTTATTTAACATTACTTAGGTTAATTATTTTATTTCATATCTCAACTTCAAATTTTCTCTTTTTTGCTTAATCAAAATGTTCAACCGTTTTTAAGATTGGGTCTTACTTTCCTGTTCAAATTCATAAGTTATAAACTTATTACTTACCTATACTATTTTTAGTTTATAAGTTCAAAAAATATTTTCATATATTTATCAAATCATACTTGGAATATTTTTCATAATCAAAACTTGTTTTAACCAAAAATAAATTTCTTTTGGTAGCAATTCTTACTCAGAAACTCGAAAATGGATACTAGCGATGCTGCAATCATCCCTAGAATTATTTTCCAACAACTAAAGCGAGTTCAATGCTTTTATTTCTTTCAAAAATTCTTTTCAAAATATATTTCTAGTCAAAACACTTTATTTTTTAAGCAAAGCTAGCCGGCTTTATAGTGGGCCGTGCCACTGTATAGATAAAGGTAAAATAGGTGTTCTGCATAAGCACAGAATAGCTAAACAGCCTCAAGGAGCCCAAACCAAAGAGAAAAATACAGCACATGTGCTAGGCAAAAAGTGCCTAAACTACTAAACAAACTATGACTAAGAGCCCTCCAAAGAGGAAATGCCACAAACAACAACAGACGAAGGGCCTATAACATGAACAAACCTAGAGAAAAGAGCAGCCAGATTCGGATCATAATCTTCAGAAACGGGAGAATATATAAATTTCCTATTCCAACCGACGTCATAATACTTATTTTTATTCTCCTCACCAATCTCACCAACCCTAGTAAGGGACAGACCCTCACCCTCAATGTGATATAAAAGAAATCGACTCCCACCCTTAATATCACTGATAAAAGCATAAAAAGTGTCAGTCTCCATTGAGTACCGCATCTCAGATGGAACATGGACCCAAGCCCGCTCCTCAGAATTCCATGAAATAGAATCGGACAACACAGAAGTAGATCACTCAATTTGGGACCTACCAACAGAAGCATCATCAGCAAGAGCTAAAGTAGGAGCGATAGGAGCATCAACAGTAGGAGCTACGCTAGGAGCGACAACAACATCAACAACAGGAGCTACACTAAGAGTGACAGCAGCAGGGACATGGGGAGGTGGAGCAACCTTTGGGACCCACTTTCTGATAGGAGGATGAGGAAGTGGAATTCGATCAGAAAGAGGAACATGTTCAGCAGAGGCCGATCGAGTACACACATCCGAAAGATGCCCAAAGGAATGATAGAACGTACAGATGTCCGGTTTCAAATTGTAGCGAACTCTAACCTCAGCAAAGTGGCCCTCATCGAGTCTGACTTTTAACACCAAAGGCCACTACAACAAAAAGTGTCTTTTATAGCGGCATATAGCCGCTATTAATCACAACCATAGCGGTTTGATAAGCGCTGTATATCGACATATTATAAAAAGCTGTTGAATATTTATAACACAAAATATGCCGCTATGGTTGAGCTTAGTTTTATAACGCAAATTTGCCGCTATGGTACGTTAATTCAATAGCTCATTATAGCCGCTATAATACAGCTAAATCTCAACGGAACTGGAAATCTTTATAACACCATTTTGCCGCTATAAAATATTTATTCAATAGCTCATTATAGCCGCTATAATACAGCTAAATCTCAACGGAATTGGAAATCTTTATAACACCATTTTGCCGCTATAAAATATAGTTATAACACCATTTTATAGCAATTATGTCATATAGTTATAAAGCTTTTTAGGAGCTATGCTTTATTTTACTATATATTTGATGCACCCCACTATTACATTTTAATAATAACAATCAAAATTAATCTTCTTTAAATAGATAACAATTTGAACAATGTATGAACGAAAAAAATATAATAATCAGCAAATGTTACGCATATTCATGATAACAAAATAAAGTATCAACTAACAAAAAATAAGTTCAATACATGAGTTACCAAATTCAATACATATTCATGATAACAAAAGACAACATAGTTCAAAGTTAATGTCTACAAGTACCAAATGCATCACCAAGAACTTGAACTGCTCAAAGCCTTTCTTCATGCATGTCTTCGGTCATTGGTAGTACTTCAGCTGCTCCTCATACATAGCCTATGCACGTTCTTGCACAACAGTGTGCTAATGGTCCCAAAGCTTATCCCCATGCACCCTTTTTAATTCCACATGATAGTCCCGGAGATAATGCACGCACATACTTCTACGTTTGGGGAAACTCCTGTTGCTTTGAAAACAGAAACGCAAGCTTGGGTATTAGTTAAGTGTTTAACACTAATTGATGTCCTGCTTGTTATCATAACCAAATGTAGAAATCAATTAAAGACCGAGAAAGATTTAATTGAAAATGCATACCTTGTCTTTCAACATCTGTTCAAAACTAAATGTATAGTTTGTTGTTCTATTGTTCTTCAGATTGGCATACCTATTAAATGAAATTTTCATCAGACTAAATGTATATATGGACACACAGTACACATACTCACGCACACTCAATCACACCAAGGAAACACAAAAACGCACGTAGGGAAAAATATGAGGCACAATAGCAGTCTTTTTTTTTCATTAACAATGTGATAAATTAACAAAGTTAAAACTAAATATGGACACAGCAAAAAAAATGAAGTGCTTATAAAAAACAAGGCAGTAGCTCATATATGCACACTCACTCTTACAGACACACACGCACAGAATCTCAACTCACCCACACTGTCACGCAAAAGCACCACTCAACACACACGAACCACTATAGGGAAACACACACATATATACATACAATACATACGCACATGAAGCATCCATGCATCGGTCAATGGTGATGTTTGCACAGGTCAATGGTGATGTTGCCTAATGTTCAGCATTTACATTAGTGATAAATATAATGGGAATAACAGTCAAACAACTAAATTTACAACCGTATAAAATAGGGGTAAATTCAAATCAGTGTTCCTAGTATTTACCTAACGTTCACATACTATATGATGAATCTCCTTTCCAGCATTATCAATAGCCTTAGAAACATGCCTGAGATCCTATCTAAACAGAACTCCAATCATTACTTCCTAAATGTATATACTGAAATAACATAAACGGTAAGAGCTTCAATTGATAATACCGTTTCGTCGAGATATTAAGTGCAGGACTTGTTCCCGCACCATATAATTGGCTTAAAAGCTCATCTTGTAAGGTTGAATCAAGTCCTGTAGATAATAGAGTGAGCATAAACTTAGAATAATAAAACAGTGCAAGAAAAAAAATAGTTCAGTATCTTAAGTTTAATATTAAGTATTTTCAATATTACCCTGATAAACAATTGGAGAAGCCGGTACATTAAACTTGTCATGATATCAGTTCTTGGCACTGGACTAGTGCTTAGACATTAATGAAATAAATGCGTGGATGACTTCTAATAAACCCTCTATATTGGGAAAGGCTTATTCAGACACCTAGATCAAGCTCGTTTTTTTTGTATTGAAATATAGAAGTACAGAGAATAAAACAGTTTAACCCAAGTGAAAAGTCATCACTAGATGATGAGGCATTTTCCATTTGAGCTAATTCATGTAATGTCTCAGATTCTTCCTTTGTTTTTAATCTTGTATTGGACAGTACACCAAAACCAAGAACGATTAGTTGACAAAGATCTTTTAACAAGGCAAACTTAAAACATTATCAACTTTAAAAGGATTTACAATCATATTAAGAAGATAATAGTCTCTGCAGTAACTGTTAATGTTCACAAACATTAAACAAATAATTTGGTTCAAAGTTCAAACAACTATACATATGAAAGGTTCAACGGTAAGTTAAATAAAAACACCCTTTTTCCACTAAAGATATTCTGCAAAACAAAAACAAAAAGCAAAAACAAAAGCAAAAACTCACCTGCACGCTAGCTGTTGGTGGTAGTTCCATGCGAGTAGCCATTCGTTCAGAGAAACTGACCCTTTTAATTGCATAGAGTTCCGAAGTTGGTGCATTTCCCAGTACTAGCCACCATGCTTCATCTTTTAACTAATGATTCAAATAAGAATTAGAGTTACACATGTAGCCTGAAGTACCAATTATTAGAGATGATTTTACTCTTATCAGCTAAAATACAAACTCAACCAAAATGAAGGTTTGAAGTTGTAGTTTTATCGATGGAAAATTGCAATGGCTAGCTTGATGGAACATGTGATGAAATATATAAATTCATCTTGTGTTGTCAACTAATAAATAATTGAATTATGTAGCACATTTTCCCCAGAAATACATATATTACAAACCAGATAAATAAGCAACCTTGTGCAAGTTGTTTTCCCCAGAAATACATATATAAACCTACCACTTAGGATATGAACAAATTGTCCAACCGACATGTCTCGAGGAACCAAATATCTAAAATAGTATTATACATTAATGAACTACATTGGGTGATGTTTATATGCAATTTGACAATTTTATGGTTAAATAAAGAACATTTTCATTTACATCCAATATACATTGTTTTCAAGCCAGACTACTCGATATAGATGTTTTATCGTGGCTGACGTGTATTAGCTGTGGTGTATTAGCATGTATAAATATTGTATTGTATTGGGATTGTATTTCTTGACTGTCATTTTTCTATTTTCAGCTATTCAGAAATAAAATGGTTTCTTTCTTCACCAATTTCCTGATCCTGCCCTAAAACTAACAGGTTAAACGAAGCACATGAAAGAACTCCCATGTCTAAAACAAATAAAGTTGAATCTGGATTCATGGATTTTTCAGTTTTAGCTTTATATTTAAGGCTTATTAAAAGTTAATGGGGTAAGTTTGTTGATCAATGTAACCTAATGATTCAATGCTGATATCTGTTAAGACTGAAAATAATATAAGACTGTACTTTACTGTTATCACTGTCAAATATTTTTCTAATATGGCATATGTCAGCTTTGGTAGTGTGTGGAATCATTGTTATGCGAGTAAAATTAACATCATTTGATCAATTTTTACGCAATGCCAATCCAGAAAAAGAATATAAGAAATGGTATGTCTAGCGAGAGAATATAGAAGATGGGGTATGCCGATGCAGGTGACAGGATATCTGAAATCATATATTATATATATATATATTATTATTTTTTGAAAACTCAGGAAAACCCGGCGGACCGGTAAACTCCTGAGGAGGGTATAGTAAAGTCGTCCGCTGATCCAAGCCCCCATACCCCCGGGTAAATTTATATAGGATAGGGAAGCGCATGGTAAGAATCGAACCTGGGTCTTTTTACCAGAACCCAAGCCTCTTTTCCACTGCGCCGCACCCGCGGACAAAAAATATATTTGAGAAGTATCAACACATTTTCTTTTTGCTTCTTGTTCTCAACCATATAGGTGATCGGTGTATCTGAGATTTTGATGTACTAAATAAAATATCAAAAGATTAAATTTCTTATCTGAAGAATAAACATTGATTAAGCTAGTAACGTTTTTTGCCTACTTATATTTTGACCAGGCCCCTGTATATTGATTGGAAAAAATGGTATAAAAGGTATATGTGGTTATAGCTACCTGTTTCATTAAAGAAGTAAAAGCATCCTTCGGCAACCCAAATCCTACTGCAGCCATTTCTGCAACAACCTAAATTACATGCATTCACAGAACAGTCATTACTTGAAATTATTAAACTATAAAAAATAAGATAAAAAAGAAGTTACTGCTATGTAATAGAATTATGTTTTTTTAACCTCAACAGCAGATATCATTTTGTATCCCTACATATCCATGGTATCTTTCCATTCAGGAAACCCATTGGGTATCACTGGCTCTGAATTCAATTCCTGTATAAGGAGGTATTAGATCATACTTAGCATATCCACAAAGTTGAACTTATTGACTAAAAATAAGACCTTAAATTTAGTGTTTTATGGTTAAAAAATTATATTTCTGACTATCTATAGATGTTTATAAACAGAAGCAAAACATTATATTAATATACCCAAATCATACTAATATTAAAATTCCTCAAGCAGGAATAAATCCATGAGAAATCCTCTCTTTCTCAATTCGCAAAAACTTAATAACAACATTCAAAATAAACACCAGAAGTAGTAATATCACTAATAATGATAAAAACCCAATAACAACATTCAGAATACACAAAACAGATGATATTGCCTGTAATTAAAGTATAAAACATTGGATTTTCACTATTTTATTCAAGTTTCATCAACCAAAGCAAATTCAATTCTAGCAGAAACAAGTTTAATATAAATGTAGATCATTCGCTCAGCAAATTGAATCAAATCTAACAGAGTCGTAACATGCAAAATTCAATTTCAAGCAGTAAAAGCAACCGTCTTCCATAAAATTGAGATTCTACTAAAAAATGAAACAAAAAGAAAAAAATGGTGGACAGAAGTTTGACACTACAGATCATAATGTATAGATCTGAAGCAAGCAATACAATTCAAGTTCGAATGAAAAAGAGGAGAGAGAAGTACCTTCGCAAACGATAAGAGAGAAACAAATGTTGAACTGGATATAAATATTGAGGTTGAATATAAATCAACTAAAGTCGAAGTCCATGCCTAAAAGAAGCAACTAAAGTCCACGCCTAAAGTCGAATCTGGGAGATATAAATGAAGAGCGAAATTGAAGATCGAAGATCGAAGATTAGTGTTCTAGACGTCGTCGACTTCATAACTGCTGAAGAGCAAACTGTTGAAGATCGGAGATGGAGTAGAACGGTTGAAGTTCGGTGATTGGTGATGGAGATGGAGTAGAACGTCGATTAGGGTTATTTCATTTTGGGAGGGAGACGAAAATTGTTGAGTGTTTGGGAGGGAGACGAAAAAATTTGGGCCAAAGCGTTACATATGTGCATTACAAAACAAATAGAGTAAAAAAAATTAAAGGTAAACAATAACGCTTAGAATAATGCGTTATTAAATGGCGTTATTAATAACATATTTTCTTGTAGTGGGCAAAGGCTTGGCATGGGTTATTTCAATTAGAACTTTAGCATAAACTAATCTCTTTCTGGCTATAGTGTTAGCATCATAACAAATCACCTTACCAAGAAGGCCAGCTAGCCAATCAATACCGATCAAAGGCTGAAGAACAGAAGGGATATGAGAAAAGTGGGTCCAGACTGGGATAGATATTACCTGATCCTTAGCTCTATCAACAGACGGACTCCAAGTAGTAATAATGAAAGGTTTCACATCAATTAGTATTGGATTGGCCTCAAGAATACGTTATCTTTCATCACTATATGAGAATTTAAAGTTGAATATAGCATTATCAAAGTGAACACTTAATCCCTCTTTTGGCTTCCAAACCTGATTGCATCGTGCTTTAACAAGCTGGTAGGGAGGATTGGAGTCAAGGAAAAAGCCCACCAAATTGTCCTTTCAAAAATCTACACCTGCCTCAATAACTTCCACTGGAGGAATCATAACTCCATCGATCTCTACTTTGTCAAAACAACGGGGAGAATGCACACCTGCATTTTTTTGGCCAGTTGGTGAATAACTACGACCACCGTGTTACTGACCAAGGTGGAGATTGAACCGCAGGGTCAAGACCAGTTGTTATCCGGGTTTTTAACCCAGTAGGAACCAATAGGAAACAGAACAACCTCGTGTAAACAGGATGGTTTAGAACTTAACCGGAAAAGCTAAGAGAAGGGATTAACAAGGGCCAAGCTATATGACTAAGGCAACGACTGGGATCAACTAAACCGAGAGATCGGTATTCTTTTAGCCCAATTAGCAGCTGAGCGCAAACAGCTAGTAAATTGTCATTAAAACAGAACCATGACGGCTATGGTAACATCTCTAATTTCGAACTCCAGAAGAGTCCTGAGTGCTCAGATCATCGGCAACCCAAACATCTTTCTGATCCAAAAGCAAACTACATAAGGATGCAATGAAGGAAAGGCCAAGACATTGGCTCGCAAAACGAGCCAAGTCTATGGGTCACCATCGACCCATGGTTTTGCCTCGGTTTGCGAGCCAAATCCCCCCTTGGTCGTTCCTAACCTACATGCGAGCAGATGATGAAGTGGCCTGGCCCAGAAGCTCTCGGATCCATACAAAAACCATCCTACCTGCAACGCAAACGGGATCTTCTCCGGACTGGTTGCTGAAGCTCTGCTGGAATTATTCTTCACTCTCTACCTCCCTCACAACAATCTCAAAAGGAATTCACTGTGATTCTCCGATGGATTCCAACTCCGGGGATTCAATCTAGCAAAAGATAATCAAAGCTTTGTAATCAAACATCTCTTGTAACAACAATCAGTCTTTAATAAAACCATAAAGTGGACGTAGACTTTATCGATAGCCGAACCACTATAAAAATTCTCTGTCTTCTTTCTTTTACTGTTCTTTTTCTATATCAATTATCTGTGATATTGCTCTGTCAGAACAGGGTTGGTGCTTTCAAATTCAAACCAGGATGTTGGTCCATTTTTTGGGTCAACATTTTGGTGCTTTCACCGAGAAGTCCAACTCAGGATCTAGCTATTTACCTTGGATCCCATAGGTCCAGAGGTTATATCCTTAATCTTTGCTTCAAGAATCCACTGTTGGAATCAATGGCTCCTAGAAGAAGAAGAGTTGCCTCTGGAAGGTCCATAGGGGCAGTAGTAGTTGGAGAAGATGTTAATCCCCCAACAAACCGAAGTAAATGGCGCTAACTTAGGAAATCAGGCGCCAGCATCCTCCAGCCAGCATGAAGTTGTTACCAGGGATAAGTTAAATAAAATGGTTGATGAGATCAACCAAAATGGAGAGTAGCCAAAAGGCTCTAATGGATAAGCTTAACGCTCTCCTAACCCTATAGTCAAATCCTGCTCCAAGGACTATGCCCGAACCCGCGACTACTATGGAACAAGAGAATTACTCCATTTCTGGCTTACATAGAAGAAATGGAAAACATCCACAAAAAAGGGCGACAACAGGACTTAACATGGATGGAAATTCAAGTACTCCATCCACCCCAAGGAAACCTGTTCTGAATTTATTTACATCCAATTTAAATCAAATTCAATTACTCATATAAATTTTACTTACACCTATTTATTCTCATTCAACTTCTTTCACACTCAAATTGCATTTCATTTTATAATTCAAGTTCGTATTCATTCTATTAATTCATTTTATAGCTTAAATGGAATTAATTCACTTTACTAATTCATCTAGTTCCATTTAAATCCAATTCAATTCATTTAATCTTTATAATGTTAAACTTATTTCATTTAATTCATTGCTCTGTTTCTTTAACTTTATTTAAGTAAAAAATTCTTTTCTTATCATTCACATTCAACAAATTTAAAAAAAATTAGCTTAATATTTCTCAAATCTATACTTTATACAAACTAATTCACTTAAAATTTCATTTCATTATTTTATCTAATTCATTTCAAATACAATTCACTTTCATTTGAACTTTTTTGAGTTAAACTTCATTTTATTTACTTCATTTCACTAACTCAATTTATTTAAGATTACTTAGGTTAATTATTTTATTTCATATCTCAACTTCAAATTTTCTCTTGTTTGCTTAACCAAAATGTTCAACCGTTTTTATAATTCGGTCTTACTTTCTTGTTCAAATTCATAAGTTATAAACTTATTACTTACTTATACTATTTTTAGTTTATAAGTTCAAAAACTATTTTCATATATTTATCAAATCATACTTGGAATATTTTTCATAATCAAAACTTGTTTTAACCGAAAATGAATTTCTTTTGGTAGCAATTCTTACTCAGAAACTCGAAAATGGATACTAGCGATGCTGCAATCATCCCTAGAATTATTTTCCAACAACTAAAGCGAGTTCAATGCTTTTATTTCTTTCAAAAAGTCTTTTCAAAATATATTTCTAGTCAAAACACTTTCTTTTTTTAGCAAAGCTAGCCGGCTTTATAGTGGGCCGTGTCTCTGTATAGATAAAGGTAAAATAGGTGTTCTGCACAAGCACAGAATAGCTAAACAGCCTCAAGGAGCCCAAACCAAAGTGAAAAATACAGCACAGGTGCTAGGCAAAAAGTGCCTAAACTATTAAACGAACTATGACTATGAGCCCTCCAAAGAGGAAATGCCACAAACAACAATAGACGAAGGGCCTATAACATGAACAAACCTAGAGAAAAGAGCAGCCAGATTCGGATCATAATCTTCAGAAACAGGAGAATATATAAATTTCCTATTCCAACCGACGTCATAATACTTATTTTTATTCTCCTCACCAATCTCACCAACCCTAGTAAGGGACAGACCCTCACCCTCAATGTGATATAAAAGAAATCGACTCCCACCCTTAATATCATTGATAAAATCATAAAAAGTGTCAGTCTCCATTGAGTACCGCATCTCAGATGGAACATGGACCCAAGCCCGCTCCTCAGAATTCCATGAAAAAGAATCGGACAACACAGAAGTAGAACACTCAATTTGGGACCTACCAACAGAAGCATCATCAACATGAGCTAAAGTAGGAGCGACAGGAGCATCAACAGCAGGAGCTACGCTAGGAGCGACAACAACATCAACAACAGGAGCTACACTAAGAGCGACAGCAGCAGGGACAGGGGGAGGTGGAGCAACCTTTGGGACCCACTTTTTGACAGGAGGATGAGGAAGTGGAATTCGATCAGAAAGAGGAACATGGTCAGCAGAGGCCGATCGAGTACACGCATCCGAAAGATGCCCAAAGGAATGATTGAACGTACAGATGTCCGGTTTCCAATTGTAGCGAACTCTAACCTCAGCAAAGTGGCCCTCATCGAGTCTGACTTTTAACACCAAAGGCGAAGGCTTGGCATGGGTTATTTCAATTAGAACTTTAGCATAAACTAATCTCTTTCTGGCTACAGTGTTAGCATCATAACAAATCACCTTACCAACAAGGACAGCTAGCCAATCAATACCGATCAAAGGCTGAAGAACAGAAGGGATATGAGAAAAGTGGGTCCAGACTGGAATAGATATTACCTGATCCTTAGCTCTATCAATAGACGGACTCCATGTAGTAATAATGAAAGGTTTCACATCAATTAGTATTGGATTGGCCTCAAGAATACGTTGTCTTTCATCACTGTGCAAGAATTTAAAGTAGAACATAGCATTATCAAAGCGAATACTTAATCCCTCTTTTGGCTTCCAAACCTGATTGCATCGCGCTTTAATAAGCTGGTAGGGAGGATTGGAGTCAAGGAAAAAGCCCACCAAATGGTCCTTTCAAAAATCGACACCTGCCTCAATAACTTCCACTGGAGGAATCATAACTCCATCGATCTCTACTTTGTCAAAACAACGGGGAGAATGCACACCTGCATTTTTTGGCAAGTTGGTGAATAACTACGACCACTGTGTTACTGACCAAGGTGGAGATTGAACCGCAGGGTCAAGACCAGTTGTTATCCGGGTTTTTAAACCAGCAGGAACCAATAGGAAACAGAACAACCTCGTGTAAACAGGATGGTTTAGAACTTAACCGGAAAAGCTAAGACAAGGGATTAACAAGGGCCAAGCTATATGACTAAGGCAACGACTGGGATCAACTAAACCAAGAGATCGGTATTCTTTTAGCCCAATTAGCGGCTGAGCGCAAACAACTAGTAAATTGTCATTAAAACAGAACCATGACGACTATGGTAACATCTCCAATTTTGAACTCCAGAAGAGTCCTAAGTGCTCAGATCATTGGCAACCCAAACATCTTTCTGATCCAAAAGCAAACTACGTAAGATGCAATGAAGGAAAGGCCAAGACATTGGCTCGCAAAACGAGCCAAGTCTATGGGTCACCATCGACCCATGGTTTTGCCTCGGTTTGCGAGCCAAATCCCCCCTTGGTCGTTCCTAACCTACATGCGAGCAGATGATGAAGTGGCCTGGCCCAGAAGCTCTCCGATCCATACAAAAACCATCCTACCTGCAACACAAACGGGATCTTCCCCGGACTGGTTGCTGAAGCTCTGCTGGAATTATTCTTCACTCTCTACCTCCCTCACAACAATCTCAAAAGGAATTCACTGTGATTCTCCGATGGATTCCAACTCCGGGGATTCAATCTAGCAAAAGATAATCAAAGCTTTGTAATCAAACATCTCTTGTAACAGCAATTAGTCTTTAATAAAACTATAAAGTGGACGTAGACTTCATCAACAGCCGAACCACTATAAAAATTCTCTGTCTTCTTTCTTTTACTGTTCTTTTTCTATATCAATTATCTGTGATATTGCTCTGTCAGAACAGGGTTGGTGCTTTCAAATTCAAACCAAGATGTTGGTCCATTTTTTGGGTCAACATTTTGGTGCTTTCACCGAGAAGTCCAACTCAGGATCTAGCTATCTACCTTGGATCCCATAGGTCCAGAAGTTAGATCCTTAATCTTTGCTTGAAGAATCCACTGTTGGAATAAATGGCTCCTGGAAGAAGAAGAATTGCCTCTGGAAGGTCCATAGGGGCAGTAGTAGCTAGAGAAGATGTTAATCCCCAACAAACCGAAGTAAATGGCCCTAACTTAGGAAATCAGGCGCCAGCATCCTCCAGCCAGCATGAAGTTGTTACCAGGGATAAGTTAAAAAAAATGGTTGATGAGATCAACCAAAATGGAGAGTAGCCAAAAGGCTCTAATGGATAAGCTTAACGCTCTCCTAACCCTACAGTCAAATCTCGCTCCAAGGACTATGCCCGAACCCGCGGCTGCTATGGAACAAGAGAATTCCTCCATTTCTAGCGTACATAGAAGAAATGGAAAACAGCCACAAAAAAAGGTTACAACAGGACTTAACGTGGATGGAAATGCAAGTACTCCATTCACCTCAAGGAAACTTGTTCTGAATTTAAGCCAAGGGGCAAAGACTCCTATAGAGGACATAGCTATGGATCTTTCCGACTCGGAGGATGGAGAGCAAGTCAAAAAATTGGAAGAAAATGCCAATGCATTAGATAATGCAAGAAATACCCAAACTGCTCCAGTTAGACCAACCGCAAGCCAGCAGGACGCTACAGGAGTGGCTCTCACGAAGACAGGAGAGCCTAGGTCTCAGCCCACTCACCAAGACCGTTTGCAAAATCAAACACTTGGCGCAGTGACTGATTGCCGTCTTCAGGACTACCAGACATCTGAGGCATACATAGAGGATGTGGTTAAATGATTAATGGAGGAGAGTAAAGATAGAAGAGATGATGAATGGGGATCTATGCCAAGTCAGACTCCCTTCATCGATGAAATCTTGAATGAAAATATCCAAAAAAATTCACAATGCCAACTATTCCATCCAATGACGGGACAAAGGACTCGAAACCTCACTTATACAAATACAATTGGTATATGGATGGAGCAAATGCCTCTGAAGCTGTTCGATGTAGATGCTTTCCTATCTTTCTCGAAGGGGTTGTGTCAATTTGGTTCACCAAGCTTCCACCAAGATCTATTTCTACTTTTGACCAGCTGGCGACAAGGTTCCTCGATCAATTCAGACTCCAAACTGCGCAGCCAAAAGACATCATGTCTCTATCCGGATTGTTCCAAAGGCATAACGAATCACTGAAATCTTTCATAAACAGGTTTAACACCGCAGTGATGGAAGTAAGAAACCCCAATGAATACATGGTTTTTATGGCATTAGTCCGTGCCATTCACCCAGAAACTGAATTCGGAAAGTGGATTAAGATGAAGCAACCTATCACCAGGAAACATTTCAATCGTAAAGCCAGTCAGTACCTAAAGTTGGAGGAAGCGCAGGAATTGGAAAGGAAGTCTACTAGTGTACAACCGGTGAACGTCAGGCAAAGCGATGTAGCAATGAATCAAAATGCGCATACTTCTCGGACGGCTGAAGGAACCACTCGGAAAGATGGGAATTCAAAGGGAAAAGGTCAAAACTCCAATAAGAAGAATGGTAATGGCAGCAATAAAAAGCTCTAAGGGTTTAGGCCCGAAGGCTACACTCCCCTAAATGACACACCGAAAAACATTTTTCTCGTAATTCAAGGGACTGAGGAATGCAAAAAGCCACTAAGTAGCAGAAGCGCTCGAGGAAATTCTGCCACTTCCATGAAACACACGGCCACACTACGAACGAATGCTACCACCTAAAGAATCTCATTGAGGAACAGATCCATAATAATAAACTCCAGTGGTACGTAAAACAACCAAAAAACCTCGATCAATCTGCGACTCCTCAACACCCAAGAGAACGAAAGAATCAAGCTGGAACCAGCAAAGAAGGGTCGAAACAAACTGACCAAAGGCTTATTATCGGAACAATATCTGGGGGACCACATCCTGTACAAAGAAGTTGGGGAGAAATGGAGCGATATGCAAGTTCGTTGAAGCATGCTTTGAAGGAATCATGTTTGGCTGTGGAAGACGAAACTCCAATTAAGATGCAAAGGATCTTGAATGACGATATTGTATTTCGAAATCAGGACACCGAAGGGATCGAACCACCAACTCTCGATCCGATGGTGGTGACGGTAGGAATTGGACCTGCTGTAGTTCGGCGGGTGTTGGTTGACAGTGGCAGCTTCGTTATCATTCTCTTTAAACACACTTTCGATCAAATGAAGATTGGCATGAAAAGTGTGTCCGTGTGCCAAACAAAGATTCAGGGGTTTATTGGTGAACCTAAACAACCGGTGGGAATAATTGACCTACCCGTGGAGCTCGGAGAGGGTGAGCGAAGGGTCACCCTCATTTAGACTTTTGTGATCGTGGATGAAATGTCAGCATACAACGCCTTCTTGGGACGGCCTGCATTAGCCGATTTCAGAATAGCACTGTCCCAATGGTGCCTTACAATGAAGTTCCCTACAGAACACGGAGTCGGAATCGTGAAAGGAGACCAAAGCGCCGCCCGGCAATGCTACATTGTAGAATTGCGTGAGTCGAGAAGAAAGGAAAAAGGAAAGGATGTGGGGAAAACCCTCCACATCCGTGAACCCACCAAATAGCAACTACAGAACCGCCCCTGGCTTGGAGACCATAGCCGATTCGATAAGGCTTTGGACCGTAGAAAGAAGAGCTTAGGGGAGGATTGGGCAGCACCGGCAGAATTGACGGTGTCTATCCCAGTCTCTATTGATGACCCAACACAGGTCTTGAAAATTGGGGCGCAGCTTGGAAACAAGTTGCGGTCAGAACTAACCAAATTCCTTCGCACCAATTTGGACGTATATGCTTGGACACACTCCGATATGTGTGGGGTATCACCCAAAATTGCCTGCTACACTCTCAATATTAACCCCAAATTCACACCAGTAAAGCAAAAAAGGTGCAGCTTGGGCCCCGAATGGTCTAAGGCATTGAGAAAGGAGGTTGACAAGTTGATGGCTAACGGCTTCATCCGTGATGCAACGTAACCTGAATGGGTATTGAACCTAGTTTTAGTCAAGAAGTCTAATGGGAAATAGCGAACTTGTATTGACTTCCCGGATCTAAATAAGGTTTGTTCGAAAGATAGCTTCCCACTCCCCAGAATCGATCAACTTGTGGATGGAACGGCGGGACATGAACTGCTGTCATTTATGGATGCGTACTCGGGCTACAATTAGATCCTGATGCATGAGCCTGACCAAGAGAACACCAACTTCATCACCAATTTGGGATTGTACTACTACAGCGTAATGCCATTCGGCTTGAAAAATGCAGAGGCAACGTACCAAAGGCTAGTGAATACTATGTTCAAACGCCAGATTGGAAAGACTATGGAAGTTTACGTGGACAATATGTTGGTCAAATCTCGAGCAGCTGCTAACCATCTAGACAACCTCGCTAAAATTTTTGAGATACTCTGAAAATATGGGATGAAGCTTAACCCGCTCAAATGTCACTTCGGAGTAGCCTCTGGGAAATTCTTGGGGTTCATAGTAAGTGCCCAGGCCATCGAAGCGAATCCAGAGTAAATAACAGCGTTACAGGAAGTCCAAGCCCCTAAAAATAAGAAAGAACTTCAAAGCTTGAATGGAAAAGTCGCAGCACTAAGTCGATTCATCTCAAAAGCTATAGACAAGTGCATCCTGTTCTTCGATGCACCGAAGAAGGGAAAGAAAAACTTTGAATGGAGTGAAGCTTGTCAGACAGCTTTCGAGGAACTGCTACGACACATGGAAGCTCCCTCAATCTTATCAAAGCCGGTGGATGGAGAAGTCCTATTCGTCTATTTAGCAATTTCCCTGCATGCGTTGAGTGCCGCCCTCGTGTGAGAAGAAGCGAGAATCCAGTGGCCCGTGTACTACATTAGCAAACAATTCACCGGAGTTGAGAAGAATTACCTAAAACTGGAGAAGCTAGCGTACTGCCTTTTGATCACATCCTAGAAATTACGACCATAATTCCAGGCTCATCCAATTAAATTATTGACTGACCAACCCCTGAAGCAAGTTTTATACCGGCTAGAAACTTTCGGACGACTACTCAAATTGAATATAGAGCTAAGCCAATATGACATCGCATATCACCCTAGGAAAGCCATCAATGGGTAGGCGTTGGCCGACTTCATCGTCGAATTTACTATAAGGGACGACGAAGAAGAAGTCCAGTTAGAAGTAAGTACCCAATGGAAACTCTTCGTTGATGGCGCATCCAACAATTTTTGTTCGGGAGCAGGGTAGTGCTTGAAACCCCCGAGGGGCGAGCCATTAGCTATGCCTTGTGCTTGGAATTCCCAGCAACAAACAACGAAGCAGAATACGAAGCACTAATTGCTGGACTGAAGGTTGTGAAGGAACTCAAGATAAAATCAATTCACATATACAGCGAATCTCAACTGGTTGTTTGTCAAGTGAAAGGAGAGTACCAAGCGCGTGGAGAAAATATTGCCCCATACCTGTCCAAAGTACAAGAACTGCTAAGCGACATCGAGCACTACACTATAACTCATATCCCACGGGAGCAAAACACCAAGGTAGATTATTTGGCTAAGCTGGCAAGTTCCGGAGAAGTTCGGTCATTAAGGTTGGTCCCGGTTGAAACTCTAACCAACCCAAGCATAGACGAAATGGACATAGACTGGATTCTCGAGACCACCACCGAACCAGATACATGGATGACGCCGATAAAGGACTATCTACTTGCAGGAACCCTTCCAACTGACCGAAATCAATGGAAGAAGCTCCTCTGGAAGGCGCCACAGTTCATAATACAAGATGGGATACTCTATCGAAGGGGATTCATGACCCCTCTCTTTAGGTGTGTGGCCGATGATGAAGCACGAAGAATCCTAAAGGAGGTACATGAAGGCGAATGTGGAGACCACACTAGGGGGCAGACCCTTGCAAAGAAAGTCCTTCGGTATGGGTATTTCTGGCCAATGATAAATCGTGACATAGCAGATCATGCTAGGAGATGCGGTCGCAACCAAAGGTTCGGCAAAATTAAGAGAGCTCCCTCAACGGAGCTAATGCAGATGGTCAGTCCATGGCCGTTCGCAATATGTGGAATTGACTTGATTGGCGTCTTGCCAATAGCAAAAGGAGGGGCCAAATATGCAATAGTTGCCCTAGATTATTTCACAAAGTGGGCCGAAGTGGAACCGCTGGCCACTATAACCACAAAGAAAGTTATTAACTTTGTTACTAAAAACATCATTTGCAGGTTTGGTGTGCTGCAAAAAATCATCATTGACAATGGAACTCAATTTGAATGTGCCAAGTTCAAAGACTTCTACAGGCACTTTCGAATCGAAAAAAGCTTCTCCATAGTGGCTCATCCGCAAGCAAACAGGCAAGTGGAGGCAATCAACAAGATCATCAAGTCCACTATCAAAAAGTGACTAACAAAAGCCAAAGGAAATTAGGTTAATGAACTTCCACTCGCATTATGGGCTTACAGAACTACTATCAAAGCAGCAACTGACCACACTCCATTCGCCCTAGCAATGGTTTATAATCAATGATTCCTGTTGAATTAGAAGTCCCCTCGCACCGAAGGCAGAATTTCAACCAAAAACAAAACGAGCAACTCCTACTCGAATCGTTGGATATGGTTGATGAAAAAAGAGAAGAAGCAGAGATGAGAACCGCCGCCCACCAAAAAAGGGCCGCACGTGTTCGTCGACGTAAATTCTATCGGTTTAGAAAACCATCGAACGAATTTAAATTAAAAATAACCGCAAGCGCACGGCGTACTATTGAAGTACGTGGCGAGTACGGGTCAATCCGCAGGGAATTGATAATTTTAAAATTCCATTCAATCAAATTAACCAAAGTTGAAAATGTGATTAGCTAAAAATGTAGAAAACTAGCAAAAGAAAATTTATAAAAATATGAGAGTGTGAAGGCAATTTAGAGATAATTCCACTCTCTAGATCATATAGTTCAACCAAATATGAAATTATGATCTCTCTTTTTTGGTCATAAGTGAATTTAAATGATGTGTTTATTATAAGTATGGCTCATTTATGCTATTAATTAGCTCAACATAAGCCATCAAACTATAGCACAACCTTTAAACCACTTACTACTCTCATGAAAATGACAACAAAGTTAAAAATGAAATCTATTTTAAGTATGGCCTATTAACTATTAATTAGAAATATAGACCATCAAATTTGAATTTCAAATCACTTTCTTATGCCATAATCATATTTTGATGTAGAGACATTTGTGTTAGTGATTGTTTAAGCATAGCCTATTTGGTGTCAACAATATTGACTATCAAATTCAAAACAAAAACAACAAATTAATCCACTTCAAGCATTGTCATTAAGCACAAAAAGAGAGCTATAATTATCAAAATGTTGAAGCTACATGATTAGGGGCTTCATTACCCCTAAATTGAAGGGATTAGCCTCTCATATTTGTTATCAAAACAACAAATGTAGCTAGCAACATGAAAGCAAAAGAAAAGGAAAATGGAAGCTAATGGAAAAGAGAACTACTATTCTACTTGCATGAAAAATAAAAGAAATCTACACTACAACATGAAAGGAAATAAACAAGAAAAGAAGAAAAGAGCATGTATTTAAAGTTGCATAAAAAGAAATTACATGAAATAAAAATGGCTAAGTAGCCATGAAAAGAAAAGAGAAGCTTTCTTTTATTTTGAGCCTAAACTAATCTAAAGAGAGACTAAGGGAGAGAGAGGTTACATGAAACATAAGGGGATTTTATACATGTGTTAAACCCTAATTCATATTTTTGGGGAATGCCCAAAATACCCTCTTAGGAAGTGTGGAGGCCAAGTAATCATTAGCTTCAAATAATCCTCATTTAAGTGTACATGAAGCCATTAATTCCATAAGCATGTGCATTAGCCTCTAATTTGTACATTAAGGTAGGTGGGTAGGTGGGGTCCTCCATTATCTTCACTTTGAATTATTTCCATCTTCATTTGTTCTCTTCACTCTTGTGCATGCATATATCATCATGAAACCACTTGTATATGAAGCCAAATTCCTATAAAAAATATATAAATTTCTAATTAAATTTTCTCAAATTAATATATGCACAAAAATGACCATTTTGCCCTTAGATGAAGATGAATATGTGACGATTTGAAAATAATATGAATTTTGGTTTAAACTGGTTAAAATACCCGATATGATCATTTATTTAATTTAAATAGATTAAATATGGTGGTAAAAATATGCACATTTACGTGCACATCAGCATGGTACTTCAACTCCAAAGTTCACAATCAAACCTTCGAAGTGGGAGGTCTTGTGCCCAAGCGAGTTTACCCCGTTCCGTGGGCCTTAGGACCAAACTGGGAGGGACCATATGTCATTAATCAAAATCTAAGAGACGGGACTTTCAAACTAGCAACCGTCGACGGAGCTCAAGTTCCCAGGGCATGGATTAGCGAATCGCTTCGCCGTTACTTTGTCTGAAAGCTATCTTATGTATTTTTTATTTTCTAGCAAATAAGCCATCCTGAGACACCGGGGGCATTGTATTTGGGCAAAAATTGCCCTACTTTCCTTAATAAAGTTTGCTTCTTGAACCAACAAAACCGTGTTCATAATAATAACCCACTAGGTCGGCGGAAGCAAATCGACCTAAACCGTTAGATCGGCAGAACCCGATCTTGGCCTTCCAAATATCGGTGTTGCTCGGCAACATCGAGAAAGCTAAAATCAACACTCCTTGTGTTGCCCGAAGATAGGAAACACCGAGGAGTGCCAAAAGCCATGCATCCCATAAGCCGCGCACTAAAATAATAACTCCTCAGGTTGCCCGAAGATAGGCAACACCGAGGAAAAACAAAAAGCCGTGCACTAAAATAATAACTCCTGACGTTGCCCGAAGATAGGCAACACCGAGGAAAAACAAAAAGCCACGCACTAAAATAATAACTCCTCACGTTGCCCGAAGATAGGCAACACTAAGGAAAAACAAAAAGCTGCGCATCCTATAAGCCACGCACTAAAATACTAACTCCTCAGGTTACCCGAAGATAGGCAACACTGAGGAAAAACGAAAAGCCACGCACTCCTTAAGCCGTGCACTAAATTCCAAAACACTAGCTCCTCACGTTGCCCGAAGATAGGCAACTCAAAGGAGCATGAAAAATCGAGCATTGATTCTTAAAACTTAAACTCCTCATCCTGCCCGAAGATAGGCAGCATCGGGGAGAACTAAAACACACACTCCTCGCATGGCCCGAAGATAGGCAATGCCAAGGAATACCAAAAACCGCACCAGCGCCAACTGCTCCCATACTCAGGAATAATGAGCACAACTCCAATAAGATTGGAATGCCACAAACCAAATGAAAAGCCTCAACTATAGATACTTAAGAGATAAAACTGCCCTCAATTAACCTATGCACCGTGCGCCTCTAAAATACGCGTGCATTGCATACTTGTTGAAATATCACAAGAAGCTTAGATTGCATGCTAAAGTTGCAAAACTTCCAAAAAAGGAGGATCGAGTCATAACTTAGCCAAATTTTCAATAAAGATTATGTAAATCATAAGTTACCAATTATCTGAAAATACAGTGAAGTAAACAGCCCTGTGAACTGGAGGGCATACACCGGTACTTGGAAAGAAACACGTGAAAACAATAAGTTCACAAGTTCTGTTACTCCAAACAAAGAGAGAGTTTCCAAAGAATTTTTAAACAAAGAAGTTAACAAAGAATTTCTAAATAAAAAATTTATAAGTTCCGTTAATTTCTAAAGTTCTAAAAATCTCTAAACAAAAATTTTCCAACTTCTGTTACTTTCTGAAGTTCTATGAATTTCTAAATAGAAATGTTCTAAGTTCTGGTAATTTCTAAAGGTTCTTTATCAACTTCCAAAGTGTTGTTAATCTCTAAGTTTGTTGCTTCGAACGAAGGGCATTGGCTATGATCATAGAACTAGAAAAGTATGAAATAAAACGAGCACAAGTACACAGAACACGGATAAACTGACAAATAAGAGTACAGTCAAAATATCAATATATTGCTTATAATTTTCTGTACACAAGGTCAAAATGTGGGGGCCATACCCACACAATATCCCGCTCCCCTTTCCGCCCTTGATCGGCAGCTTTTGCTTCTTCTCGAGTGTGGTGTCACTGCCGGTAATGTCAACGAATAGCTCAGTGGCAATGTCCACATCTTCCTCTGAAGCCTTATTAGAAGCCTCTCCCTTCGTCTTTCACCTTCGAGATTTGCATGAGCTTTTAAAGGCTTTGATCGCTTCGACCTTTTCCCTCTTGACGGTAACTAGCTCGTGTTGAGTCTTCTACAGTGGCTCCATCTGAGTCTCCTACTCCTTGGCCTTTGCAGCTGTTATATCGCCTTCTAAAGACACAGAAGGGCCACCTAGGCTATGGAGCATAGCTATCTTTTCGGCCTCCGGCCTCGGCTGCAAACCAAACGTGGAAGTGGGGGCCGGAGCAGGAACAGAAACAACCACCGAAGATATGGAAATTGCTGAAAGCGCGGGCGTCGAAGTAGCTGGAACGTCAATGGGAAAAGTAGATGGACCTATAAGATCAAAAATGATTCCCCTTGCTCTTGTGGTGTAAGTTGGAAACTCCCAAATTCGGAGGAGACAAGGACATTACTTGCACCAGAGGAGTGCTCGAGAATGTCTATTTCGTATTCACCACCTTCACCCTCTTTTGATGGCTCCACTGCCTGAGGAATAATTTCAAGTCCTGAACTCGTTGGTTGGTTGTGGAGCTGCTCTGATAATTCGCCCACACCGGAAATAGAAGGCTTCGTAAGCAAGTCGGTGGCGGTCATTAAGACAGCAACGGTGGCATCCTCTCTTTCAACTCGGAGAATTTCCTGGCCCTCAAGTAACGCCTTCTTGGATATGTCATTGAGATAGGCATCTCGCAACTCTCGATCAGAATAAATGTCGCCGCTATCGGCAAAACGAGATAAGATTTCCTCCCGAACAAGAGCGAGAGTGCGTGGAACTTCGGGCCAAGATAGCTGAGACTTTCTTGATGCAACAGAGAGTTGACATAGAAATTCAGAATGGTCGCATCCAGCTTCTCTATTTTCCTTTCGAAAGCATTTTGGAGGTCCAAGTAATCCGCTGTCATAGCAACTTTCTCAGCTTTAGCAGTAGCCTTGTTGGCACTAAGTTGTGCGACCTGGGCCTGTAACTTGGCAATGGTCTCGGCCTGGTTGGAAATAGTTTTGTTGTGCCCTTCAACGATGAGGTCATGATTAGCGATGATCTTTCATTAAGCCTCAATCATTGCGTTGCAGGCATTCACTTCTTGCTTTAACTTCTCCTCCTTCGTGTGAGCCTTTTTGATCTCGTCTCTGTAGACGATTTCTATTCGGCTGTGGGCTTCTCTCACCTCTTTCAGCGTGTCGGCATTTCTCTTGCTATCCTGTAGTGCCGCTGCCTTCTCTTCCTCTGATTGCTTAATCTTTGCATCATGCTCGGCCAACGCCTTCTCAAAGTCATCTTTCTCCGATTCGAAGGAGAGGATCTTTTGATAATTATTTCTGTTTGTATCTGCTAGCTGTTTACAGATCTTTTCCCATCGTTCGGCATGTTCTAGGTCACTCTGGATAGCTTGGAGATGCTGCATGAAAGAATCCCTATGAACGGGGTGGAGATCCAGGTCAAACTTAACCCCCTTTAAAAACCAACCAGGAAGCGCTGCCTCATCTTTAGAGGGACCTGAAGGAAGGACGTAGGTAGGTCTCCGGTGGAGGCGAGAAGCACCGGGGGTAGCAGTGAAAATAGAAGATAATGATATATGAGTTGAAGGTGGAATCAGAGCAGAAGTAATGAGAATTTCTTGGCCCACGGAAGAGTGTTTTGAAGCAAGCTTCGAAGAATGAGAGTGATGTTCAAACTTTGACTTTTTTGATGGCTCATCTCTTTCCTCAAGAAATCTTCTCTTCTCATACTCGCCTTTATATGATCGAGCTCGGTCTCTTTTTTCTTAGCGGTGGGTTTCAGCTTCGAGTTCTTTTCTCCGCTTGTATTCCTCCTCCGTCTCTCGGACTTGATGGCGGCTGGAGGAGCGCTTGGGATACCGTTGTGAATCGGTGAAGTCTTCGAAGTCGTCATAAAAACCTCGTCCTCTCGTCATATCTGAAATGAGGCAAACATAAAAGGTATCAGAAGAATGAAAGTGAGTGTAGCACAACAAATATAAAGAGATGAATGGAAGTGAGTGTGATCCTAATTCAACGTGTAGTGTGTTTCTAATATGGGCCTAAAACGGCGTCAAGAACCGGAACGAACAGTTGTAGTAGAAGAGTCGGACTGACTTCGATTATTGTGGGCGGAATCGGGCTAACTGCTGGCGCAATATCACCTGAACCGGGAAGCGTTGTGTCTAATTTAAAGTCTCCTTTCATGAGCGCATCGAAGTTGACAAATACATTGTTGAAATCTTCGAACTGCGCTTTGACATCCTTACTCGGAAAATCTTGATGTCTTCCAGTTTCAGGGGCTTTGCCTTCACCACTTGCATCGGGAAGAGTTGAACTCAGGAGAACGGGACTCATTCCCGAAGTTTCATCACGAGACTTTAAGTCCTTACCATCGGATTCAGATGAGAAGTAATCACTAGCAGTGGACTCATCGCTACTACTTTCAAACTCTCCCTCTTCCTTCTCCGAATCCACTACGGCCATGCCCTCTCTTTGTTTGAACTCCTCTTATGCTTCCTCCGGGATTGGAGGCATTCTACCTGACGCTTAATCTAGTCGCAACAGCCTCTTCCCCCTCACGGGTTTCATCGATGAATCCTCCGGACGGGCTTTCTCTCTTTTAAGAGGCACCTTCTTAGGAATCGTGGGAGGAGGAAACAGATCTCGTATGAACCCTGGATCGAGCAGGAGAGGGAATTTCAACTTGAATGGCAGATTTACCCGGAGCCAGTAGTCCATAGCGATGCAAGTTTTTATTAGTCAGTAATACTTTAACGCTTCTCTCCTCGACATCGATTACCTTTAAAGTCTCAGAAACTTCATTGAGCACCGCATCTCTGTACGGTCTTGGAATAACTGCAAGTGACATATGGTTGGTTAGGAATTCCATGGCAATGCATCAAAAGCTTGATGAATAAAAAGAATTTTACCTCCTGTCGTCCACCGACGATTGAACCCCTCGGGGCATCTGACAAAGAAATATTGCATCTTGAATTGCGATAAGTTTCTTTGAAAGCGCTGGATGATTTTCCGATTTCTTTGGGCTTCGATTATAATCAAGGAGGGACAATCATCTCTCCTCTTGAATGCCAAAAAGTACCGCAGCTCATCGAAGCTTGGAGCGCGGTTGAACGCCCGCATAAAAAGAACATGCAAGCAAGTCAGGTTGGCGTAGCCAATCGGATGAAGCTGAAATGGGTCAATACCCAAGTTTGAGAGAGTCTCATGTAGAAAGTCGTTGAAGGAAGGCACAGCTCCGTTCAAACACATGTATCGGTGGCAAGTGGTGTACCCCAGGGGAGGCATATGAGCAAATTCGTCCTTCATCGGTAGACAAACATCCTCTTTGGGAATTCCGCGTTGCGTACAGATGTTATGAAGGACCTTAGCCGAACAACCGATGAATCTCTCTCGCGCGGATTAAGCAGAACACTAAAGTTGGGAGACGTACGATCCATGATTGGCCCAACTGGGACTAACTGGCCATATTGTGCTTGCGAAGTGCATGATGACTTGGCTTCTAAGAGCCTCGGGCTTCCCCCGATTGACTTACGATGCGTGGATAGCTGCTTCATTCTAAATAACAAAACTCGCGTTCGAAAACGGTCAGGTAAATCTATCCTAAACTAGTAGCTTCCCCTGCCACACTTGAATTCCGAAGAAACATTAACTTGTAATCGCCACGTCGGATTTCAAGTGCGGACCGAGGCAAGTGAAGTGTGTAATCTATATGGGATAAACTCGATGCTCAATACACTGCAAATGCCATATTCCGTATAGATAGTTTGCACGTAGTGGAGAAAGAATAAAACTTCCCATGTCACTTCGTTTTATACTTTTATTTCTACTTCTTGTACACTTACCCATTATCGATCCACGATTGATAACGGATCTGTTGTTCGAAGCGACGTGGAAAACTCTTCTCACTATAGAAACGCCGAGTGTGCAACAAGCAAGTAGGATAAGTCTAAATTCCACAAAAGAGTCGTGATTGACTGGTGATGTGGCGTACAGTAACAGCTGCTGTAATAACCCGCTTTTCCGTACCCCTTGAATAGACACTAATCTCCATCCATTTACTCAAGGTGAACGAAAAACTGAACCATTAGGGTTTTAAAAGAAGAGGTAGAAGAAAAGATAGAAGAAAAGAGAAAGAAGAAACAAAAGAACAACATCAGAAACAGAAACAGAAAACAATATCAGAATCTCACATATCGCAGCGGAACAATATACAATAGATAATTACTAGTCTTTTAAAACAAAGAACTATATCAGTTTATACATACATCAATCATCAGAGTCAATATACAACTCAATACAACAATGGACAGTTATATAAACTTGTCCTCATACAGAATACACAGCGGAATAAATACTATCAGATACAAATACTACGTCTCGTCATCCAGCTTATCTCCAAAGCTCCAGAATATCCAGAATATCCTGATAATATAACTCTAGGCTGCCCGTGTGGAAATTTGTGGGCACCCAGAGTTTAGAAGGGAACAATAAACTCCGAGTCAGTCATGGTGACTGGTGTGAGATCGTAAAACAGTTATCTTTAAAATAAACAACAGGAAACTTTAAAGTAATTTCGCAATGCTTTTGGAAAATGAAACTACCATAAGACCTCCCGCCACACACACAATGCAAACGCAGACTTGGAGGAGATTTCTTCTTATGATAGTCAAAGATGCTTACTACGCAAAATCAAATCATTGGATATTATTATTAGTGCATAGTGTAGAAAAATATTTCGAAAGTATAATATTAATCTTAGCCAACATACGACCAGTATCGTATGCCTACTATAGCTACTATGTTCAATAGCAGGTTACCGCCACATTCCATAGCAGGTAATACAACTAAAACCGTACAGGGTTCGTATTGTTTCTTTGGATTTTCCAACAAATGGTCAGGCTAAGGAACTTCCTTTCCTCCTGCCGAATAGGATCGCCTCTGGCTGGACGTCCCGAGAGACAAACTGCTCTCTGCCAAACAAGGCCGGGTTACCCCTGTAACAGGTAACTCACGAATATGTCATCACCCGGTCCTTTGGGACCTTTATCCGAGCGCTCGATATCCAACATCACACATCATAAAGAAAGTGTATCCACGTGAGTAAGTATCTGGGCTCCATACCATGATACCACCCCTTTCCAGAAGGAAATGACATACCCTAAAGGGCGCGACCCTCATAACCTTGCCGCAACATTCCTGTTTCGACCATTTCCGGGGTGTGAGGCTCGACGAAGTCTCGTCCACAAAGCTACGCTTTCTCAAAAAGCCCTGCTTCGGGTCAAACAAAATGATCAACCTATGATCATTAAGATATAAGATCAAACAAATGATCATATCGCAAATGATCAAACACTGATCATTTCACAACAACACTCAGTATGCCACGTTACCAAATTGGGATATATCGCTGATAAATTTCAACTACATAACCTCTGAGCTCGTACGTCTCAGAGAAGGGTGTTAAGCTAAGAGAATAAATTCTCCGCCACCAACAGAAATGTATTTGAAAGAAATCAGCTTTATATCTCAAATTGTAACGTCGGACACACAATCCATACAAGTCTGTTCCGGGATCGAACAGAACCGAAGGCACTTCTCACGAAGCCCTTGCAATTCCGGATAATTTTCAATCACGTCAGGACTTCTCGTCACTAAGGGTGATAAAACCTCTAAATCGGAGATCAGCCGATGTAGAGTAACTCGACGGTAATCCTTCCGTTTTCAAAAATATCCGGTCTTCAACACCGGTCAGCAAATGCGATTCATAACGACGTATCACATATTCGGAATGGGTTATACGACCCCATGGTCCTTTCCCGGCTAACCCGAATAGTGAGCGCTTATTCAAAATAAGTGTGGCATTCAAACTCATCCAATTCACAACAAATACCATTCAAGGTAATTATTGATAGTCAGTTATTTAACTATCAATAAAGATGCGCAACATCATCAGATTCCAAATAATTTTCCAAATTATTTAATTTCCAAAAATATCTTTACTAGATATATTATTTCCACACTTAACCATTTGAAAACAATTTCAAATCAATTTCCACATTTCAATTTTATCTTTAAAAGATAAAATCTCAAAACAGTTCATTTCATATTGGAAAAGCCTTTCCATACTTATTTAAAATAAGTAATTCACAAAACTATTTATTTTCAACACTTAGAAAATATTCGATATACTTAAATCAAAATTAAGTATAAATTCATTCTTTAAGGAAATCATTCTTTAAACACATTTTATTTGAGTCAAAACGAATGTTACGTAAAACATCGTTACGACGACTCAAAATCACTAGTATAGGGATTCGGAATTTTAGATAGATATATGAATCCCAATACCATACAAAAATATTTCCTTTCGGGAACCATTTACTATAACAACAGTGTTATAGTCCACCATTTCCTTATTTCTCGAAAACGTCTATTTCAACAATAAATGTTGAAATCTATGTATTCGATACTTATCACGTTTTAAAACATCTTTTAAAACAATTACTTCATTTCTGTAATATCGCTTTCCCAAAACAAGTTCATTTTACTTAACAATATATTCACTATCCAAAATCGTGAATATACTTTACTATTTACATTTCACTATTTTCTACACGTTTTATTTAAAAACTTATCCACTGTCCAAAATCGTGGATATAATCCCTTTAATAACCTCTATATTAAATTTATCAAATTCAATTGATCTCGAATTTATAAAACAACGTTTATAAATTCTATTTCTATTTTCTAACAACTTTGATTTAATAAATCTCCTTTATTACCAATTCGATCTATAAATCTTCTTTAATGACCTATTCAATTCGCAATTCGATTTTTCTACCACAATCCATATTATAAGTTAAATACTTATAATTTCATTTATTCCACAAAATCATTTCCATTTATAAGTTCACAATTTATAAATTTCATTTATTTATAAATTCTTAAAAATTCATTTTAAAGCTTATAAAAACTCGTTTTATAACACCAACATTTTAATTTATAAAATGTCCACTTTATAAACCTTTTAAGTAAACCGTTTATAACATTTTAAAAAATCTCAATTTAAACCATTTTATAAATCAATCAACCATTTATTCCAAAAATCACTTTTCGGTTATATTTCACAAAGATCTTAACTTTATAACTTTAAAATTTGAACGTTTATTTATTTAAAATAAATCACTTCAAAAATTAAATAAAACGTATAATTTCAAAGATCACTTTAAAAATCCCTTTTTAAAATAACAGTCGTTATTTTACATTTCAAAACTGAATCCGATGATGCAACAACACCAATCAGTCCATCACAACAGTCAATATCATATATCATCATATGATAACAGAATATATCACAATATCTGTAAATAAATAACTACTAGTGAGGAATCCAGTTGGATCCCTCCAACCTGTTTCCCTGCATCCACAGATGTTAGCACAATACCAATTCCGCTCCAGTACGGAATTATCGCGGTATATAGGTTTTTATAAATCCGCTTACTAACGGCGCAATAGGGTCTCATCCGCTATACGAGGCGGGAAATCAATCAATCCAATATATACATATGCCAATATGTATATACTGCTATATATATATATAGATATATCCTATAATATCTAATATCACATCCAATATAGTAATCATATCAATCAATAATAACTGCAAAAATTCCACATTCAATTTAAGTGAGAAAATCTCACCGTGATTTTCTGATAGCAATTTGTAGCGATTTATTTCGAATAAAATTAAACGGACGTTTAATTTTACCCGAAATTTCCGCTAGCTCCAAACGACTCCAAATCAGTTGCATTGCGTAGTATCTATCACTACGATCCCGACGCAAAAAAATCTCGTCTGAAAAGGACCTCGCATGAACAAATTACACTATTTTAAACATCGTACAATTTTTAAATATAGCAAATTTACAATTCCATTTATTTTATTAACCTAGATGCAATCAGGACCGTCCCTTTGCTTTGCTTACATCTGGCCGCACACGAGGCTTCTTCCCCTTCCAGTTCAAACACGCAAGTATCACCCAGTAGCACACGAACCCAACGCCGCCACTCTAACCCTAAATGACGCATCACCATCGTCGACTTCGAAGACGATCAGACGGCGTCACTTTGTAGCCCCCACCACCACCTACCATCGCCACGAACATGGCAGAGCTCGGTCGAGCATCCCCCTCCAGAAACGCGTGCGAACGTTGGACGTTCGAGGCCACCTTGAAGACGATCCACTCAATGAAAACTCATCATACTCGTATAGATTTAAAGCTCTTACTTCGCTCTTTATGTTTGTAGTTGAACATTTCTTGAATTGTTGTTTGGATTGAAAGAAATCAAGGGGAGAACGAGACAACTTTCTGGCCATCGAACGAATTAGAGGCGGCTGCAGTTTTTAAAACCCTAGGGTTGAATTGCTTTGCAAATGAAAAAGTGGAGGGGTTTATATAGAAAAATTCACAAATCACTATTCATCCGGAATTTTCGAACTTGAAATCGAACGTGCCGGCTGACGTTTCTAAGGTTTACCCCGTGTTCCGAACGCAATGGAACAGGTTTCGGAAGCAAATTCGATCGTATGTGTGAGATATGGCAATAAACGATCAATTTAAATTAAATCAATTTAAATCGATTTCGAGGCGTTTTAATTTGTACCGGACAAACGGTAAATCCAAAAATTACGAAATTTGAAATCTTACAATAATATCACATTACGGATCCGATGAAACTGGTTTCGTCAAAATCCGAGACCTTTTGAAAAATGACTATTTTAACTCGACGATTTAAAATTAAAACGATATCGATGCGTTTGAAGCTGCCACGGTCAAATGATAACTTCGATTGCTACGAAAATTGAAATCCGATAATAACTAACTATTACGGATCCAATGGAACTGGTCTCGTCCAATTCTGAGACTGTTCAAAAATTGGCTATTTTTACAGTCGATAATTAAATATTAAAATATTCAATTTTCACAAATTAACTCCAAATTCAATTTTAAAAGTTCTATAACCTTTCTATAACTCCAGTATGATTTAATAAAATTTCCCAAATCATTTTCAATCATATTAAACTCGATTTTCAATTATCTCTGGAATTTCACTATTAAATTATTGATTTAACTATCCAATTAAACTCAATATTCGAATTTTAAATTATCTGACTTATTAATTCCAGTTATAAATATTTAAAATCAATTAAATATTCGAATTTTAATTATCAAAAATTCTGGGTCGTTACAGACTTCCCCCCTTAAAAGAATTTCGTCCTCGAAATTACAAGTTAGGAAAAAGATACAAAATCCGTTAACTTTCCAAAACAAACCGTTCAAATTAGATTTTCAAATCTGTTAAGTGTTTAACTTCTCCAAAATTCATAGTTAACTCCTCACAAAATCTTTACTAAGTTTTCAAATCATAACTTAGTTTTCAAAATTTTCAAATTTCTCTAAAATATTCTAACGCCTCAAATTTTCAGAAAATTTCGCCAGCATCTCCTTTGCGCGGCTCGATCCGAAAAAAAATGACAGTGTATATATATCACAAATATACATCCCATCAAGTGATGAGGCATCCCGTAGGGAAAAAAGTGTAAAAGTACGATATTTAATCCGAGATATGTACCTTATTATATTTTTAGCGAGCGTATACGGCTAATATAGCGCGAAAGCGAGCTCCAAATGCAAAGCAACGCCATCCGCACCTACTAAACACTCAACAAATCACATGAGAACATGTAGATATGAAAATATAGTCAATATACATCATATAGTAACATAATACTACATATGTCAACATAGCAAATGCAACAAACAACAAATGCATTCAGAAGCAACAATGCAACCATCAAACCATCATCATCCAATAAACATCCAACAAATCCATACCGAATCAATATTCATTCATTTCTCATTAATATTCATTGAATTGGTTTTCCATTTACTCACATTTGATTCGTTAATATTGGATTTAACTAACATTCATTCATTTGTTTCCAATTAGTTTACATTCACTAATTTACATTCATGTTGGTTCATTTTCAATTTGAATCAAATTCATTTCTATTCAAATTTACATATTATCAATTTGAATTTAATCACTTTGCTTCCAATTTGTCGATTCAATTTCATTAACCCTTAATGAATTACACGAAATCAACTAACAATCAATCTAACAACCAATGTATAACCAATCATAACCAAATTTATTCAATTTACATTTCTTTACATTCAATTTGGTTCAACACTTTTTAAATTACATTGACTTCCATTCAATTTATTTAATTTCTCAACTTCATTAGCTTTTAATGAATTAACACTTATATTCATTATTTCATATCAATACTTTACATTAGATTGATTAACATCCAATCCATTTATTTATTCAATTGCTAATTCATTTAACAAATAAAGTTGAATTTCATTTATATAACTCAAGTTCACATTCATTTAATAAATTCCCTTTATTAATTTACTTTGATATCAAAATCAACTTCGTTCAACATTACTTAAGTTATATTCCAATTAAACATCATTTGTTTAACTTAACTTAAGTTTCCACTTATAAATCCAAATTCAAATTTTAATCCTATTTAACTTTTACCAAGGTCAAATTTCTTCACTTATTCAAAATTCATATTAAATCCAGATTTCATATTCCACAATCTCAACTTAGATTTAATTGATTCACTTATACTTACTTTAATTTAACTTCATCCTTTAAGTTAAATTTATTCTATCAGAATTTAAATTATATAAGTTATCAATCCATTCAATTTCAGAGTCTTTTCAATCTTTTTAAAACTATTTTGAAATCTGTTCAAATTTATCTTTTGAATTCCCAAAACAAAATCCAAAATTTCCCAATCAACTTTTATTTAAAATATTCTGGCAGCAATTCCTCTTTTGGAAACCCGAAAATGAATTCTAATGATGTGGCCATCATCATCAGGATTATTTTCCAGCGACCTGAAAAGAGTTTAGAGCTTTCATCACTCTAAAACATTTTTCCAAAATATCAAATCCTTTCAAAACACTTCTCTGGAATTTTATTTCAAATTATAAATCACAATTACAAATCTTTTACTTATATAACTTCACTTTATATATATAAGATTATTCCACAATTGTAAATCATATTAATTATAACTTCATCTTTTATAATTCATTGGTTTATACAATTTACTCTTTCACAATTGTTGTTTTATTTAACTTATTCAAACAACTTTAATTAACTCGTATATATATACATTTTAACAACCAAACAACCAATTCATATATATACTTTAATAATTCTGAAAAATTATTTCTTTATATACAAAATATAATCAAGGTAAAATTATTTCATTTACCCAATTTTAAAACAATATCGTGCCGAATTGTTCTATATAAGTGTTTAGAGATCCCTATCGATAGAGTTGTACGGACAATACCGACCAGAATCCATATACCACTCAACAAACCAATCATCACAATATAAAACAATTTTATATTCACTAACAAATACGCACTCGTATCTATTATTACACTCAAACTCATTCTAGAGTACTACTGACTCTATCTCTAATGAGTAACACCCAACAGAGCAGGGTTTTCGCTTAACCATATGCTCTGATACCAAATGTAATAACCCGCTTTTCCGTACCCCTTGAATAGACACTAATCTCCATCCATTTACTCAAGGTGAACGAAAAACCGAACCATTAGGGTTTTAAAAGAAGAGGTAGAAGAAAAGATAGAAGAAAAGAGAAAGAAGAAACAAAAGAACAACATCAGAAACAGAAACAGAAAACAATATCAGAATCTCACATATCGCAGCGGAACAATATACAATAGATAATTACTAGTCTTTTAAAACAAAGAACTATATCAGTTTATACATACATCAATCATCAGAGTCAATATACAACTCAATACAACAATGGACAGTTATATAAACTTGTCCTCATACAGAATACACAGCGGAATAAATACTATCAGATACAAATACTACGTCTCGTCATCCAGCTTATCTCCAAAGCTCCAGAATATCCAGAATATCCTGATAATATAACTCTAGGCTGCCCGTGTGGAAATTTGTGGGCACCCAGAGTTTAGAAGGGAACAATAAACTCCGAGTCAGTCATGGTGACTGGTGTGAGATCGTAAAACAGTTATCTTTAAAATAAACAACAGGAAACTTTAAAGTAATTTCGCAATGCTTTTGGAAAATGAAACTACCATAAGACCTCCCGCCACACACACAATGCAAACGCAGACTTGGAGGAGATTTCTTCTTATGATAGTCAAAGATGCTTACTACGCAAAATCAAATCATTGGATATTATTATTAGTGCATAGTGTAGAAAAATATTTCGAAAGTATAATATTAATCTTAGCCAACATACGACCAGTATCGTATGCCTACTATAGCTACTATGTTCAATAGCAGGTTACCGCCACATTCCATAGCAGGTAATACAACTAAAACCGTACAGGGTTCGTATTGTTTCTTTGGATTTTCCAACAAATGGTCAGGCTAAGGAACTTCCTTTCCTCCTGCCGAATAGGATCGCCTCTGGCTGGACGTCCCGAGAGACAAACTGCTCTCTGCCAAACAAGGCCGGGTTACCCCTGTAACAGGTAACTCACGAATATGTCATCACCCGGTCCTTTGGGACCTTTATCCGAGCGCTCGATATCCAACATCACACATCATAAAGAAAGTGTATCCACATGAGTAAGTATCTGGGCTCCATACCATGATACCACCCCTTTCCAGAAGGAAATGACATACCCTAAAGGGCGCGACCCTCATAACCTTGCCGCAACATTCCTGTTTCGACCATTTCCGGGGTGTGAGGCTCGACGAAGTCTCGTCCACAAAGCTACGCTTTCTCAAAAAGCCCTGCTTCGGGTCAAACAAAATGATCAACCTATGATCATTAAGATATAAGATCAAACAAATGATCATATCGCAAATGATCAAACACTGGTCATTTCACAACAACACTCAGTATGCCACGTTACCAAATTGGGATATATCGCTGATAAATTTCAACTACATAACCTCTGAGCTCGTACGTCTCAGAGAAGGGTGTTAAGCTAAGAGAATAAATTCTCCGCCACCAACAGAAATGTATTTGAAAGAAATCAGCTTTATATCTCAAATTGTAACGTCGGACACACAATCCATACAAGTCTGTTCCGGGATCGAACAGAACCGAAGGCACTTCTCACGAAGCCCTTGCAATTCCGGATAATTTTCAATCACGTCAGGACTTCTCGTCACTAAGGGTGATAAAACCTCTAAATCGGAGATCAGCCGATGTAGAGTAACTCGACGGTAATCCTTCCGTTTTCAAAAATATCCGGTCTTCAACACCGGTCAGCAAATGCGATTCATAACGACGTATCACATATTCGGAATGGGTTATACGACCCCATGGTCCTTTCCCGGCTAACCCGAATAGTGAGCGCTTATTCAAAATAAGTGTGGCATTCAAACTCATCCAATTCACAACAAATACCATTCAAGGTAATTATTGATAGTCAGTTATTTAACTATCAATAAAGATGCGCAACATCATCAGATTCCAAATAATTTTCCAAATTATTTAATTTCCAAAAATATCTTTACTAGATATATTATTTCCACACTTAACCATTTGAAAACAATTTCAAATCAATTTCCACATTTCAATTTTATCTTTAAAAGATAAAATCTCAAAACAGTTCATTTCATATTGGAAAAGCCTTTCCATACTTATTTAAAATAAGTAATTCACAAAACTATTTATTTTCAACACTTAGAAAATATTCGATATACTTAAATCAAAATTAAGTATAAATTCATTCTTTAAGGAAATCATTCTTTAAACACATTTTATTTGAGTCAAAACGAATGTTACGTAAAACATCGTTACGACGACTCAAAATCACTAGTATAGGGATTCGGAATTTTAGATAGATATATGAATCCCAATACCATACAAAAATATTTCCTTTCGGGAACCATTTACTATAACAACAGTGTTATAGTCCACCATTTCCTTATTTCTCGAAAACGTCTATTTCAACAATAAATGTTGAAATCTATGTATTCGATACTTATCACGTTTTAAAACATCTTTTAAAACAATTACTTCATTTCTGTAATATCGCTTTCCCAAAACAAGTTCATTTTACTTAACAATATATTCACTATCCAAAATCGTGAATATACTTTACTATTTACATTTCACTATTTTCTACACGTTTTATTTAAAAACTTATCCACTGTCCAAAATCGTGGATATAATCCCTTTAATAACCTCTATATTAAATTTATCAAATTCAATTGATCTCGAATTTATAAAACAACGTTTATAAATTCTATTTCTATTTTCTAACAACTTTGATTTAATAAATCTCCTTTATTACCAATTCGATCTATAAATCTTCTTTAATGACCTATTCAATTCGCAATTCGATTTTTCTACCACAATCCATATTATAAGTTAAATACTTATAATTTCATTTATTCCACAAAATCATTTCCATTTATAAGTTCACAATTTATAAATTTCATTTATTTATAAATTCTTAAAAATTCATTTTAAAGCTTATAAAAACTCGTTTTATAACACCAACATTTTAATTTATAAAATGTCCACTTTATAAACCTTTTAAGTAAACCGTTTATAACATTTTAAAAAATCTCAATTTAAACCATTTTATAAATCAATCAACCATTTATTCCAAAAATCACTTTTCGGTTATATTTCACAAAGATCTTAACTTTATAACTTTAAAATTTGAACGTTTATTTATTTAAAATAAATCACTTCAAAAATTAAATAAAACGTATAATTTCAAAGATCACTTTAAAAATCCCTTTTTAAAATAACAGTCGTTATTTTACATTTCAAAACTGAATCCGATGATGCAACAACACCAATCAGTCCATCACAACAGTCAATATCATATATCATCATATGATAACAGAATATATCACAATATCTGTAAATAAATAACTACTAGTGAGGAATCCAGTTGGATCCCTCCAACCTGTTTCCCTGCATCCACAGATGTTAGCACAATACCAATTCCGCTCCAGTACGGAATTATCGCGGTATATAGGTTTTTATAAATCCGCTTACTAACGGCGCAATAGGGTCTCATCCGCTATACGAGGCGGGAAATCAATCAATCCAATATATACATATGCCAATATGTATATACTGCTATATATATATAGATATATCCTATAATATCTAATATCACATCCAATATAGCAATCATATCAATCAATAATAACTGCAAAAATTCCACATTCAATTTGAGTGAGAAAATCTCACCGTGATTTTCTGATAGCAATTTGTAGCGATTTATTTCGAATAAAATTAAACGGACGTTTAATTTTACCCGAAATTTCCGCTAGCTCCAAACGACTCCAAATCAGTTGCATTGCGTAGTATCTATCACTACGATCCCGACGCAAAAAAATCTCGTCTGAAAAGGACCTCGCATGAACAAATTACACTATTTTAAACATCGTACAATTTTTAAATATAGCAAATTTACAATTCCATTTATTTTATTAACCTAGATGCAATCAGGACCGTCCCTTTGCTTTGCTTACATCTGGCCGCACACGAGGCTTCTTCCCCTTCCAGTTCAAACACGCAAGTATCACCCAGTAGCACACGAACCCAACGCCGCCACTCTAACCCTAAATGACGCATCACCATCGTCGACTTCGAAGACGATCAGACGGCGTCACTTTGTAGCCCCCACCACCACCTACCATCGCCACGAACATGGCAGAGCTCGGTCGAGCATCCCCCTCCAGAAACGCGTGCGAACGTTGGACGTTCGAGGCCACCTTGAAGACGATCCACTCAATGAAAACTCATCATACTCGTATAGATTTAAAGCTCTTACTTCGCTCTTTATGTTTGTAGTTGAACATTTCTTGAATTGTTGTTTGGATTGAAAGAAATCAAGGGGAGAACGAGACAACTTTCTGGCCATCGAACGAATTAGAGGCGGCTGCAGTTTTTAAAACCCTAGGGTTGAATTGCTTTGCAAATGAAAAAGTGGAGGGGTTTATATAGAAAAATTCACAAATCACTATTCATCCGGAATTTTCGAACTCGAAATCGAACGTGCCGGCTGACGTTTCTAAGGTTTACCCCGCGTTCCGAACGCAATGGAACAGGTTTCGGAAGCAAATTCGATCGTATGTGTGAGATATGGCAATAAACGATCAATTTAAATTAAATCAATTTAAATCGATTCCGAGGCGTTTTAATTTGTACCGGACAAACGGTAAATCCAAAAATTACGAAATTTGAAATCTTACAATAATATCACATTACGGATCCGATGAAACTAGTTTCGTCAAAATCCGAGACCTTTTGAAAAATGACTATTTTAACTCGACGATTTAAAATTAAAACGATATCGATGCGTTTGAAGCTGCCACGGTCAAATGATAACTTCGATTGCTACGAAAATTGAAATCCGATAATAACTAACTATTACGGATCCAATGGAACTGGTCTCGTCCAATTCTGAGACTGTTCAAAAATTGGCTATTTTTACAGTCGATAATTAAATATTAAAATATTCAATTTTCACAAATTAACTCCAAATTCAATTTTAAAAGTTCTATAACCTTTCTATAACTCCAGTATGATTTAATAAAATTTCCCAAATCATTTTCAATCATATTAAACTCGATTTTCAATTATCTCTGGAATTTCACTATTAAATTATTGATTTAACTATCCAATTAAACTCAATATTCGAATTTTAAATTATCTGACTTATTAATTCCAGTTATAAATATTTAAAATCAATTAAATATTCGAATTTTAATTATCAAAAATTCTGGGTCGTTACAGCTGCGAAACTGGACACAAGTCAATTCTGATCTAATGGACGAAGATAGCAAAACGTGTCAAGCACTGGGCCGAAGCCCAAATGTCGTTCTAGGAAACAACTCGACACTCGATTTACTATCTTCCTCCATTAAAACGCAACCAACTCGAAGTTCTCACAATCAACATTGCAAACCCGTCATCAAATCATTGTACCAACGCAATAATTAGCAAACCAATTAAGTGAACCCACTTCT
The DNA here is from genome assembly GCA_030737815.1 of Allium fistulosum. Classification (NCBI taxonomy): domain Eukaryota; kingdom Viridiplantae; phylum Streptophyta; class Magnoliopsida; order Asparagales; family Amaryllidaceae; genus Allium; species Allium fistulosum. The sequence continues at coordinate 869,890,886 of CM060906.1, read as the reverse complement.
AACTAGATTCAAAGGCATGGGAAGAGTCAAAGATCAAACACAACGAGCTACCGAATGGATCGGTGGCGAGCTGGTGATAGGTCGGCTACAGTTCAAAGGCGAGCTAGGGTTTGGATGGTTTGGATTCAAGTGAATGAATCAACGGTGAAATAATGGTTGGCTAGGGTTTCACAAAAGAGGCAAGTGCCTGAATCGAATCAGCAACGAATGAATTCAAGTGAAGTGATGAATCGGATCAAGCAAGGGCTTGGATCGCCTGGATTTGAATCACATAGAAGTATGATCGCGTAAAGAAACAAGAGTAGTTGGGTCAGATGAATTGACTGGTTCAGTTCGTATATTAATAGGCGAGCAAAAGAAAGCAAAAAAAAATTGCGAAGTAGTTGGGTCACACATGATCCACCATGGATAGCTGGCGACCCATCTTCACAAAGTTAGGCCGCTAGCGACCTATCCTACATGGATCGCTAGCGACCCCTAAAAAAAAGAGGCTACACCTGTTCTCCTTGAACTCGATCTCCTAGGCCTATTTATCATTCTGAGGCATGCCGGGAAGCTATGAAAAGAAATTTGGTCAATTATGACAAGTGATAGCAGTCAGAACCAAAGAAAGATGACCAGCAACATTGGGTTAACGTATTCGTAAACCTCTATGGAAATCGACGGATGGATATTGAGAGCGATAACTTCCAGAGCATGCCTTGTTTACAATGAAGACGTACTTTGGGGGGCAAATGTTATCCGAGTTTTTTACCCTGCAAGAACCAATAGGAAACAGAACAACCTCGTGTAAATAGGATGGTTCAGAACTTAACCGGAAAAGCTAAGACAAGGGCCAAGCTATATGACTAAGGCAACGACTAGGATCAACGAAACCAAGAGATCAGCATTCTTTTAGTCCAATCAGCGGCTGAGCGCAAACAGCTAGTAAATTGTCATTAAAACAGAAACACGACGACTATGGAAACATCTCTAGTTCCGAACTCCAGAAGAATCCTAAGTGCTCAGATCATCGGCAACCCAAACATCTTTATGATCCAACAACAAACTACCTAAGGATGCAATGAAGGAAAGTCCAAGACATTGGCTTGCAAAATGAGCCAAGTCAATGGGTCGCTAGCAACCTATGGTTTTGCCTCGGTTTGCGAGCCAAATCCCCCTGGGTCATTCCTTACCTACTTGCGAGCAGATGATGAAGTGGCCTGGCCCAGAAGCTCTCCGGTCCATATAAATACCATCCTACCTGCAACACAAACGGGGTCTTCTTCGGACTGGTTGCTGAAGTTCTGTTGAAATTATTCTTCACTCTATACCTCCCTCACAACAATGTCAAAAGGAATTCACTATGATTCTCCAGTGGATTCCAACTCTGGGGATTCAATCTAGCAAAAGATAGTCAAAGCTTTGTAATCAAACATCTCTTGTAACAGCAATCCGTCTTTAATAAAACTATAAAGTGGACGTAGACTTCATTAACAGCCGAACCACTATAAAAATTCTCTGTCTTCTTTCTTTTACTGTTCTTTTTCTATATCTGTTATCTGTGATATTGCACTGTCAGAATAGGGCTGGTGCTTTCAAATTCAAACCACTATAAAAATTCTCCGTCTTTAATAACGAAAACCACCGTGTTACTGACCGAGGTGGAGATTGAACCTCAGGGTCAAGACCAGTTGTGTTTATAAAGGGACATGGATCAGCTAGCTCGGCATTTACACGAGCAGGTGGTATGTAATCTCGAACCGGTGAATTTTCAGAAGAAACGAAACTTAGTGCCTCATCTACACACGCAATTTCATCATCTCCGGCATCAATGTTCAACCACTTGAAACGTTATCAACTTGATCAGTTTAAACAATTCCCAAATTAGCCTCATCAGGCATTCCAACAATAGTGTTCGTCCATGGTTTACTACAAGTTGAAGCTAAAAAAGGAGACAAAGGGTGCCCACCAGAGGACAGTAGACTGACAAGCAAAGGAGGTGACATATTTATATCCTTTAGCAAACCAGAGAGGAGATTAGAGCTAACTGAATCAGGCAAGGCCGGATCACCCATACAAAGTGAGGGAGCAGATTTAGCGGAGCTAGGACTAGGAAGCCCCATTGCGCTGGCGGTGAAGGAGTGGATGCCAGAGGATCCAGATCTGTCACACAAGAGGCGATAGGCAAGGGCTTCTTCTTGGACATAGTGGAAAGGATGAGGCGACAACAAGAAGATGGATCATGATAGCAGACGAAGCAAAAGACTAGACGTAAGCAGAAAAGAGCGAGAACACCAGAGTTGACAAACGCGGAACAGATGTTGACATTAGCGGAGTTTCTTCTTGTGATCCCCCAGTTGAATTTAAAACAATATTCAAAACACTTTCAAATAATATTATTATTAATTTTAAAGGCTTTGAAAATAATGTTGAAAGCAACGGTATTTAAATTCTAAGATTCTCAGCTTTTAAATCCTTTCTATTTATAAGCTATATTATAAATATACTTATACAATTCCATTACCTTATTATGAAAACATTTCATTAATTTACATCTTTGTTATTTCAAACAATTCTTATTGCAATTAGATTTCAATTCAATTTAATTATCGAACGCTTCGTTAAGTAGAGTTCAAAAAGTATTCGTTTTTTGTTTAATTCAACTACTAATCGATGATAACTAAATATTATCATCTCCTAACAACTAACATCCATAAATAAATTCGTATTTTCATAAATCTATATGGTTATTCATGGAAAATTATTTATTTTTTTATATAAAATATAATTTAGGTAAAATTATTTCATTTACCCTATTTCAATCAATATTATGTCGACTTGCCTTGTTTAAGTGTTCAGAAACCCCTATCGATAACATGGCATCCCACACACCGACCAGAATTCATAAACAACTCAACGGATAAGCAAACACAATATAAAACCTTTTACAACACTAACAAGTATGCACCCTCATACACACACACACTCAAACAAATCATTCTAGGGTATTGCTACCCTATCTCTAATGAGTCAAACCCCACAAAGCTAAGGTTATCGCTAAAGCAAAGCACTTATACCAACCGTGATGACCACATTTTAGAAGGTTTAAATCGACAATAATCCACACATGTCCAACTCAAACAATCCATAACATAGATAATCAATGGGGTTAATTAAGAAAAACAAGAAAAGAAGAACACAAATACCGAATCTCGTAGCGAAATGACAAAATTAATAATCAAATAAACAGTTCATGAAGCTGTTTATACCATACATTTAATTATACTTTTTACAACATTTATCAGAGTTATATATACAATAGAACAATGGAATAATGCAGCAAAACAACATGATGCAGGGAATAATACTAGTAATATAATATACCAAATCTTCGTCTTCGTCCTCCAGAATAATTGATCTTCAATACGTTGAAAACTCAGGGCTGACCCAAGTGTAATGAAAAGACAAAACACTCGAGTCAGTTCTAAAATATTCTTATGTGAGTCAAATCAATATCACATATAACATGAGTGTAATAGCGTCAGAGATGTTAACGGGGTTTCACATCTTCTATCCAGTGTATAACGTGCGTGTAATAACTCAAAAGATGTCATGGGAATTTTCATCTATTAAGGATCCGTCAAAATATTTATATATAGTAGAATACGCTATATATGTAATGTCTAATTAGTAAAATAAATATTTTTCTTAGCGTTAAGGCTTTACATTAATCCTCCTTAATGCGTTTTTAAGCATTATCGTACGGTTTGCATATAATGCCCCAGTAGCACGTAGGGGGATAGGGATGCACCGTGATACGACAACACTAAACCAAACTCGTAGTGGTCTCGTATGAGGACAAGATTATGACAAGTAACGTGAGGCAATGCCCAAGGTAGGATACTACCAGTTCGGGTCATAGGGCTGATGGTAATGCATTGTAGCCACGATCGCCCACCGCGTCCATCCATCCCATATCGAGTCAAAAGGGAAGTCATCCTAAATCAAGGTGCACCAATCGAAACCAACATCAAAAGTAATAGTATGGACCAAGTCCAAGAAGAAAATCGAAGAACGGATGTCCGCTAGGGATAGCTAGCCCACTTGACCCTATCAAGCCATCCTGTTTTAGTCATTTCAAATTGGCACAAGTGTCGGGGTCTATCCATCATCGTTCTCTTTCTTCAAATCCAACGAACGTACACCAAATCCAACCACTTCATTTTGGAGTCTCCTCAGCGTACACAATTGTTAAAGTGGTTCTAATATTGATAGAGAGTATGCCAATAAGAGGTCCCGGTCTCTTTAACAACCAGACGTCGTTTTACACACCGGTTGGTACTTTTACATTTCGAAAACGATTCATACTTGATACCATAATATCATATTCGCTTCAAAAATATCCTTCATTTAAAAATCCTCATATTTACTTCAAATGTCATTTTCACTTGAAAATATCATTTCATTCAAGATTTTCATTTCGAATTTCAACTTAGTTTATAACTTCATTTTAACCCAATTCACATTTAAATCCACGATTTAAATCTAACCTCCAACCTTGACCAGTTTGAATTTTTAAAAACTAGTTTGAATAGTTTTAAATAGTTTAAAAGGTTAAAATAGTAAATAGTTAAAATAGTTGGCATAAAATAGTTTGAGTATTGAAAATGATTTATATAGTAAAATAGTTTGGAAAATCAAAATAATTTGTGTATTTAAAAAGATAGAGTTTTAACAATTTATATTATAATAATTTATTTTGAAAATAATTACAAATCAAACCGTTTCTTTCCATTTCAAAAAATCTGGACTTGGGTCCAAATTTTAAATCAAACAGATTCAATTTCAAATCTTTCAATTCAATCGACGCAATTTTGATTTAAATTCAAATTAACTTAATTTTCGATTCCAATTCGAATTAACTTCAATTTCGAAACGTTCATTTCAACTCCAAATTCAATTCAGTGATTCAATTCAATGGTTTAAATTTCAATTCAATTCTTATTTTTAAACCATTTCAATTTTATATAAATTTCGAGTTCGGTTTCAAAATTCTGATTTTAAATCACTTAATTCAAATTAACTTCAAAGTTCAAATTTTAGATTCAAATCTTTAAATCAATTCCATTTCGAATATTTCAAGTCCAAGCCCAAATTATGGAATATCAATTTAAATTACTAACCAAGATAAAATTCAAAGTTCAAATAAAGGTTCAATTATTTAAAATAATTTTAATTTCCATCAAAATGATCCCTCAATTATAACTTCCAAATTTCAAATTCGATCCTTTAAACAATTTTTGTTAACAAATTTCTAAATTCAACATTTCAAAACTCGAATCCGAAATTAATTCAATCTTTAGAAATTCGATTTTTTATCTCTTTAAAACAAAGTCATTTAACTAGATTCAAATTCAAGAATTTAAAACCATTTAATTTAACCAATCTGGTGTCCGTATATAATTTTCTATCTTATGGCCAAGTGATCAGTTATTTCAATTTTAATTGCAGGGTTGGATATATATTATTTCAATCCAAAATCAAAGTGTCATAGGTATATATCATTTCAACATATTTCTTAATTTATTCGAAACAGTTCAAGTAATAGTTTATATATTATCTAATAATTTATAGGGTGATAATAGGATATATAAAAAATAAATAAACATCAATCATCCAAAAATATCAACCAATAGGCATCCATCACAATCAACATCCAAACAGTCAAAGTATAAGAACAATTAACTGGTTATCAATAATCGGGAGTTTAACTAGCAATTTAATTCCAATTCAATTTAACTGTCAATTTAAATTTGTATCAATTCAAATCAGATGTCAATTTTAAATGTCAGTTAAACTACCAAACAACAGTCAGTAAAATAAATCACTTCATGATTTTAAATTTAACTAACATAAAAATATTTTAGTACTTCGTGAGCATTTAAAGCACTCACCTATATTTGAAACCGAAAATTTTACAGCTTTAAATAAATTCCAGTCCTAACCCATGTCGTAAACTTCGTCGATACGAATCCAATGCAAAAGACGACACTCGAATCCAACCTCGTACCAACGATATACGAATGAATTAGCAAAATGAATAATTAAAATTTAATTAACATACTTAGTTAACAAATTAAACACACACCCTCTCTAATCCTGCCCGTTCATCTCGTTCCTAGGCTTGAACGCGACTTTCTTTCTGCTGCTTCTTTTTTTATACGAATGAACGATCGCAGCCATTATCGACGAGCCTCCATCGTGCACCGCCCCCTCCAGCGCCGCCTTTTGTTACCAGCGTGAGCATGAATGTGCATAACGAGAACGAGAAACCTAAAATGTAGCGAACTTCGGAGTGAGATCTTGGCAAATTCGAGGCGATTCGCCTCGATCCAATCGCACAACATGTAGATCTCAATGAGATCTACACTTTTCCTTTTAGTGGCGTTTGATTTTATTGAGAGGATTGAGAGAAAATGAGGAGAGAAGTTTGGCCATTGTCGGCCATTAATCGCATTAAACGAATGCGGTTGGAGGTTTTCCTCGACTAGGGTTTGCGAATGAAATTATAACGTGGCCTATTATATATATTTCCGACCCGATTCATCCGCGAAAATTCCGAACTCCAAACGAAGCATGCCGCTTGGCGTTCTATATGTTATACCCCTATTCCGAACATAATGGAATATGTATCGATGACCAATTCCATCATATGCGGAAGATAGATTTTCAAAATCAAATTATTTTAATTAAATTCCTTTAATTAATTTCTATGAGTTTCAAGCTCGCTCGACTAAACGATAAGCCCGATCGCTATGAAACTTGAAATTATATAATAACTCACTATTACATATCTGATTAAGCTGCTTTCATCGAAATCTGAGAAAGTACCCAAAAAGACTATTTTTACTCGTTAATTAAGACAAGAAATTTTCAAAAATCAATTTAATCGCTTTAAATTCAATTTTAAAAGTTAACATTCTTCATTTTTGTTTAAATAAAATTTAAATAAAATTTTGACATCATTTTCATTCATATTAAACTCTGGGTTCAATTATCTAAACAATTTCCAATATTAAATTTAAACAATTTAACTATCCAATAAATTGCTATATTTGAAATATAAGTTATTTAACTTATAAATTTTAACTTTTAAAATGAATTCAAATAATAAAATAACTACTTCCATTTTACAATAATTCAACATTTATTATTCAATTCTTGTTATTAATTATAAACACATTCAATACAAAAATTTCATTTCAATACTTGTTATTGCCTAAATCTTCGAAATTGGTTATTTCAAAAAAATTATTCAAGTTCATGTTCAATAAACTACATTAATAAATCATTAAATTTTTATTTCTAAAAATTGTTAATCAATAATTATATTAAATGCAATAATTTAAAATAGTTAAAAATACGGGTCGTTACAGCAATTAAGGAGGAAAATAAATATACAATGGTAGTTAATAAACGGTCCCAAAATAAGAGAACCAGTTGACCGCTCCCCCAGGACTAGTTGACTACTAGCAATGGACTGATGGGTCGTGGCGGTCGATCGATGAAGGTGAATGGCGGCTAGGGTTTTGTGCATTTTGAACGTACCAGATTATATTATTTTAAACCGACTTAAATCCGACGGTTCTGGCACATTTCAGCCACCAAAAAAGAAGCCTAGCCTCCTCACTTTTATTCATAAATTATTTTGGGAGTCCATCAAATCTTTGTTAGTCTCTCTCTTAAAATTCAGAAAAAGGTTCTTTAGGGTTTCAGGTAACAAATTCTAGAAGTTTATTACTTTATTTTTTTAATTCTATAACCCTCCAGTCCCTCAATTTCTGAATCTAATACACACACACACACACAAATCTTACTGTATATACCTAATAGGGAAATCTGAAAGAGATTATTGAAGGAGCGACAAATCTAAAATAATGGGAATTTGTAGATTTTCTACTTTAATAGTTGATTATTGAAAGAGATTATTGAAGGACTACAGTGAGTGGAAATCTTAGCATTTCTACTTTAATAGTTGATTAGTATAGTTTGATTTTGAATATGTCTTGGGGAATTTAGGTTTGCGAAAAACATCATATTATAAACCCCCAAAACTCCTCCAGTGCAAAATGTCAATTCTTGGTAGAAATCTCAATTGTTTATGTCAAAAATAATGGGAATTTGTAGGTTTGCAGTTTTGATAATTTTACCTTCTATCTCACTTCTTATTCCTTTTCTTTTAATTTGAATAGAGGGTTTGATATGGGAAATATGTGTAAGGTACAAAATTTATTCGTAGTTCGCCTCGCTTATTTCCATGAATTAAATAGAAATTCTCTTATTTATCTTTACGTTAAAAAGAAGTTGGATGGAGCGTAAAATTGAAATTGTAAGTTTCTATTATCAATATATTTCATTATTTAGATGTAATAAGTTGAGTTTAAATTTTAATGGTATATAAGTCTTTAATTGAAATTTTTGGATATGAATATTGGAATTTTGGCATTATTCATAATATGGAATGAATTTGTATAGTTATTAAAAGAGTTGACATTTAAATACTATTTTAGGGCATAAATTTTGCATGCTTAGAAATTGCTAGGTGTGGGCATGCACGTGTGGGCGTGCATGTGTATATATTAGTGTAATTAATGTATAATGACGTAGTTAAATAGGTTATTAATTTTATTAAATCCCCCTTTGCAATGTAATTAATGTTAAAAGAAAAATAAGAAATATTTCTTATAAGGCCTTAAATATAGGACCGGTGAGTTGTGTATAATATATGTAGAGTGTGATATATATTATGACTAAGTTGTACGAATATGAGGTCAGTCAAAAGCACATGGAAGTCAGCCCAGATAATCTGGCTACTAGTAGTGTGACTTTGGGCTGATGTGAGACAACACCCATAATATGTAACTATAATGACGCGAAGTTAGTCCCAAATGCTTTAGGGTAAATCTACCCAGTTAATCTGGCTATCGGTACTTACGAATAGTCGGACTAATGTTAGACGTCACCGTGTGAAACAGGTAATAATACGAAGGACTTGGTTCGGAAATTAAAGGTATTAAGTGGTTGTGTGAGGATCCACCTCTTCTCTATGTAGGAAGTAGCAATCGGTAGGGAATATGGGTTAAGCACGGTAGAGGATATCTCGAGAAAGGCCCGCTTCAATAGGAAGTATTAAGTGGCTGAAGAGATTTCATGCAATTTCAGCTAGATAGTTACTATTAAGGAATCCGCCTTGGGTAGGTAGTAATTGACGTGGACCTACCTTAAATAAGTATTAAATGGTTGGAGTCTACTTAATTCCCATTAAAAAGCATTAAGTGACTTAAGTGCTATCTCTTATACTGATAGGATATTATGGACGGTAGATATGGCTTATGGGCTTATATTTGGAAAGCCTTTTTACTTATGTCTAGGAAAAGCCTTTGGGCTTATATTGAAAAGATGATGTAGGTAGAATACGTATGACATTCATATTTAAATTATACTCCCCAAGTAGTAATATAGTAACGCTCGAGATTTTTATTCACCGGACATATGTTGTTCTGACCCCATCCTTATTACAACATAGGTTAAGAAGGATGATGCTGAAGGTGGAAAAGTTGATGAGACTTGTGGCAGTAGTCATTTTATTTAATTTTTATTTTCTATAGTTTCTGATGTAAAAAATAAAAATTATGTTGTAATTTTAGAATATTGTATTATAGATATGTAACGGTTGTTATTATTATATTTTATCCTTCCGCTGTAAGATTCTAAATGCATAGATAAATAGCCTTGTATCATTCTTTTTACCAACCAACATACAACTTTAAGGTGGGCCTAAGTTTCGATGGGTCTTTTCTGGGTCGAAATTTAAATCCATTTTAGGGCTGGTTGTTACTCGAACTCTTTTCTTGTACATCTCCATTTTAGTTATAAAAGTATAGATTACTTTTGTATTTAGTTTTTAGCTTAGGTAGAAACCACTAAATGGTAGGAATGTTACGAACGTGTCAATAGGATATGTTATGGATGATGGATGTTGGTGGATGTATTGTTTGGATTGTTCTTTTACGCATTTAGGATAGTATATCCTCTAGGTAGCACACAGATTATCTCTTGTTTACTATTTAGCTTGTTGGACACTATACATATGGATTCTTGGTAATTATTTATCTTGTTGAGCATTATGCATATGGATGTTGCATATGGATTGAATGTCATGCATACATGTAGAACTGCAAGTATACTTACTTAGGATGTTGCATACATTTTGGATTCATGGCATGAGCATTTGCATAGAAGGAGGTCTATTAGATCAGAAAGTCGCCTACTCTTTGCATTAGTGTAGGTTCACGTGCATTTCACGCTTGCATACACACACATACTGCATTAGAAAAATTACTAAGGACAATGATTACCGGTAAATGATAGATGAGTAGATGGTTGTAGCTATAGTTTGTTGTATGTTCGGGTTATAATTTTTTTCTTCCATCCTTGGAGATTTCGAGGATCAAACCCTCTTAAGGGGGGAGGATGTAACATCTCGAAAATTTAGTGAAAATTTAACAAGAAATTTAAATTTAAATTTAAATAAAACAATGGCTAAAATGAAATTTTCACAAACGTCCAAATTTGGCTACGAAACTTACACTATTATATTCATAGTGATTTTCCGGATAATTTTCATATATAACACTTCGAAATCGGAGTTAGTACGGAGAAGTTACGGACGTTTGAAAATTCAAAAACAAAATAAATTTAAAAAGGAAACATATATAAAAATTTACCCAGAAGCGGTTAACCATTAGGTTTAGGTCATCGTTCTATAGCGCTTGACCACTATAAGTTGATGGTTAACCGGTCATCATGTCTGATGGAGAATCTGGAGCATGGTTTGAACTATTGCAATTGAACGAAACATTTTATTCATTGGCAAGCATATGATGTGCTACCCAGATGAGTGAAAAAATTCCCCATACAAATCCAACACTCTAAATTAGTCCCTAAACTCTATAAATTAACACCAAACCTAACCCTAAATTTCTTAAAAAACTTACAACCTACCGAAATGCTGCCAAAATTCTCCCTCTCCACTTCTGAACTTTCTTTTAAAAATAAACAAAAATCAAAACAAGAGAACACAAGAAAATCGAATCTATGAGGAGGAAAGCTTACGGGTGGTGATTCACAGGAAAGGAATGAAGTTACAACTTGGATCTAAATTAAGTGGGAATAGGTTTACTAAGTTGATTTATTGCAGTTATATTTAATCTATTCTAATTCATCTAGGGTGTTAGTAATTCAAATGGAAACTATAAACCCTAATCCTTAAATCTAATTGCCAGGTCTGAAATTTGAATCAAAAACTTGAGTTGATACGAAGCGACTAATTTCATTTAAATTGAAGTTAAACCCTTTTTCCTGTTGAATTGGAACCCTAAAAAAATTGGTTAAGTCTGAAGTAAATTAGTATAAGTAACCTGCTAAAGTTTAGGAATTTGAAACAAATGAAAAGAGGGTAAAATCTAAAAGAAAACTGGTCACTATAAACTGTTTAGGGTTCACTATACATGCGCAGTTAATATTATTAAAAATAATTAAAAATCTAAATTAGAAAATGAACGAACCCTAATTTTTGTACTACGACCAGTTGACCACTCACCCTGAGCGGTCAACCGTAAGCGGTTGACCAATTGGGTGTAGCGGCCGAACGGTTGTGGCTTGAAATGCAGAATTCGAACCCCAGCCTAAGGCCCGGGTCAAGAATAAAATTAATATACATGTTAATTGTTATGTGAGACTATTTAAGGCTATATGTATGTATGTTAGGAGCAGTAGGGAAGTTAGTTCCCTATGAGTGGACGCTAGGACATTGCGGTGTTAGGTAAGTACTCTTTACTTAATGGAGAGTTGATTATTCGACCAGGGGTGATTTTTATCGCAAATGCCACTAGTGGATGCACAACACCGATTGATGCTAAATGAAGTGTGTGAGCCTGTCACAATAGAAGTCCTTATATCCACCGATACTACATGACATGATACAGTTTAGATGTGGATCCCGGCACGTGCAATAAGAGGTGTACGCTATAGTCGTGGACACAGGTGCAGACGATGAGGCACATTGGTGAGTCAGCATTGCATGTTTCCCCCTCGATGCGTAGTTGGGTCATGTGAAGTTGTAGTTAGGGGAAATTTTGTTCCCTAGTAGCCTAGTAGTGGTGATAGTAGTGGGAATGTATTTCCACAGCAGCCTGAGGCGGTGATAGCAGTGGGAGTTTGTCTCCACGATAGCCTAGTGGCGGTGTTTTCATGTCGAGTAGCCTATTGGCAGCGTTTATATATAGTAGCACCAGAAGCGGTGGCCGATCGTTAGTTATTAAGGTTCGATCCATAGTTTGATCCTTGTAATAGCATACACATTGTAGTAGTGTAGGTGTGTGCGATGAATAAAAACCCTTAAGTAAAGACCCTATGAAGTAAAAGGACATTTGGAGAAATCCCTAGGTTGCATAGGGTAGATTTAAAGTTAACTGCACATGATCATCATATATTAAACATGTATTCATTTACCAGACTTTGGTCTGATCCATCCATTCTTTTTATTTTCCCCACCACAGGATGATAGGTTAGTACTTGATTGGGCATAGTACATGAAGAAAGGAGCTACACATTGGAGTTCTCATATACTTTATTATTCATCATGTAGTAACTTATTATATTAAAAGTATGTAAAATTTATATTGTACTTTGGGAATAGTGTATACGAAAATTAAGTATTTTTGAGACTATTTTCTAAAATGTCTATTTTCAGTACTTATATTTTAATTCCTTCCATCATAAGATCTGTAAGTGTAGAATTTCTTAGAATTTACCCTTATAATTATGTTATGCAATGTTTTAAAAACTCAACAGCTCGTATTTCTTAGCATGACGCGAGTCCGAAAGTCACAATAAACTTTGGATTAGTTAGTCGAGAAGTGCGGGTTGTTACAAATCGCCCCCGCTTGGTTTGTCAGTCTCTCCTTACTTTGTTTTTATTATCTCCTCCTTTTCTAATCTTTTGAATTTAATCTGTAAACTTTTATTTTTGAATAATATTAATTTATTGAGAAACAAAGGAATGAGTTTTAGGAGAGATAGAGTTTTAAATGTTCTGAATAAGATTAGGGTTCTCATTATTAGGTTAGAGTTTTATTTATAGCAGTATGAATCGACATCAGCTGTTAGATAAAAAATTTTAAAATCTGGGTCGTTCGGTCTAGGTAAACCCTAGCCGATAACGCTCGATCAGTCGACTGCTTTGACTTGGGCGGTCGACCGCTAGAGGTCTATCAGCCCAAACTGGAGTGCCGACTGGTGGAGCTTTCCCATTTTAAATTATTTATTTCCTAATTTATATATTTAATGATTTTTGATTCTGAATTTTTAAACTTTAATAACTTTTTCATATGAGCTTCGACTACAAAACTTTATATATTATAATTGTCCAGAAAATTGCTATGGATACAAAAATGCAAGTTTCGTAGCTAAATTCGAACATCTGTGAAAATTCCATTTTCGCTCTTATTATATTTAATTTAACTTCTTTTGTTAAATTTTCGGTTAATTTTTGTTGGTTGTTACATTCTTCCACCCTTAAAAGGATTTCGTTCTCGAAATCTCTAAGGATGAAAAAAATGCAACTCGTGCATACAGAATTAGTGCCTACAACCATATACTCATCCATCAACCACTAGCAACCATTATCCTTAGTTAAAATTTCTAATCCAATATGTACATGTAGGCATGTAATGCATATGAACCTATACTAATGCAAAAATTAGGTGGCCTCCTGATCTAGTAGACCTCCTGAAATGAAAGTGCTTATGCCATATATCCAAATGTATGCAACATTCTATGTAGATGTATTGGCAATTCTATTTGTATGCACAACCATTCAATTCATATGCAACAACCATGTGCATATAGCTCTGTAAAATAAAACAAGTGATGGTGTGAGTGTATGCTAACTCGAGAATATTTGCCTAAGCATGCAAGGATCAATTTAATAAATACATCTATTAGCAACCATCATCCAAAACATGTCCTAATGACACATTCGCAACCATTCCTAGCATCCAAATGTCTCTACCTATGGGGTATACTAAGCTAAAACCTAAACATATATGCAGTTTATACACATTTAGCTAAAATGGAAATGTACCAGAAAAGAGTTTTGGATGAGTAGTTTGGATCTTCTCCTTAGGCTCCTATGTACTCTCCATTAGGTCGTCACCACACCGAACCTTAACAAGCTTAAAAAATTTATTGTGGAGTCGCTTTGTACCATGCTCAAGGATACGGATTGGTGCAGGAGAACAAGTGACTCCCTTTCTACTTCCACCTCCTCTAGCTGACTTGGCTCGACTGCAGTTGTTGTATCGTGTAGTTACTTCTGTAAGTGTGACACATGGAAAACATCGTGTACTAGCTCCCGCTAACTTTTCAGGAAGCTTTACCCTATAATCTAACTTCCTTACTCTACATGTGATAGGAAAAGGCCCTACAAACCATAATGCTACCTTTCCTGAGCTACCAAATCTCATAACATGCCTAAGCGGTGAGACCTTTACAAAAACCATGTCGCCTACTGCGACCTCCAATTTGTGCGTCTCCTGTCAGCATAAGATTTCTGCCTTTCTTGCTCGGTTTTCATCCTTTTACGAATCAAGTCAACCTTATCTGATGTCTCCCTCACCATATCTGGTCAAAGAATGATCCTATCCGTAGTGTCTCACTAACAAGACGGTGATCTACAAGGTCTCAAGTATAATGCCTCAAACGATGTCATTGCAATACTTGCCTAATAGCTGTTATTATAAGTAAAATCCACTAGTGGTAAATGATCCTCCCAAGAGCCTTCGAAATCCAAGATACTCATCTGAAGTAAATCCTCCAACACTCGGTTCACCCTTTCCGTCTGTCCGTCCATCTATGAATGATAAGCGGTACTCAAACTCAATTTAGTACCTAAAGACTCCTTCAAAACTCACTGGTGAAAAGAGGACCTTGACTGCTAGAGATGCTAGAAGGAACTCCATGTAACCCAACTATCTCCCTAAGGTAAAGTGTCGCAAAGGCACAGTAGTCCTCAAACTCCTAACCAAAACAAAATGAGCGCATTTGGTCAGTCGGTCGACTATGACCCAAATACTCTCATTCCCCCTCCTACTCCCAGGTAGTTCATCAATGAAGTCCATGGAAACACTCTCCCATTTCCAATGTAGTATATCTAATGGCTACAATAATCCACCCGGTTTCTTCTACTCCACCTTGTCCCTCTGGAAAGTCGTACATTTAGCCACATACTCTACCACATGCCTCTTCATACTAGGCCATTAAAAAAGTCTCTTTATATCATAATACATTTTGCTTCCACCAGGATGAATGATCATCCTAAAATGATGGGACGCAGCTAGTATCATGTCGATTAAATCCATAATGAGAGGAATACATAGTCTACCATCTCTCTATAACCATCCTTTCGAGTCAATGGCATAGCGCTTCAAATGACTCGACTACTCTCCTCTACCAAGATTCTTGAAAATTTCCAATAACTCCTTATCTTGCTTTTGACTTGACCCAATGCGATCCATAAGTATAGGCTGCATAACCGAAGCCGTTAACAATCCCAGAGTGATGTCTGACGATGGTCAAAAATTGAATGTAGAGATAAACTCTAAGTGCTTTTACTCTAAGAACATAGGCCTCAACATCGCATGCCTTCTACTTAAGGCATCAGCTACAACATTTCCCTTGCCTGAAGTATAGGAGATATCGAAATCATATGATGCCAAGAACTCCATCCATCTCTGCCGCCTTAAATTAAAATCCTTCTAGGTAAACAAATACTACAGAGACTTATGATCCATGCACAGCTCAATCTGCTCTCCTAATCGATAGTGTCCCATGACTTGAGTGCAAAGAAAATGGCTCCCAACTCAAGATCATGAGTATATGATAGTTTCTCTCGTGGACTTTCAATTGTCGACTAGCATAGCTCACCATTCTCCCTTCCTGCATCAAAACTGCGCCCAATCCCATACCGCAAGCGTCAGTATACAATGTGAATACCTTCTTACCATCAGGTAATACTAGAACAGGTGCCCTAGTCAACTAATCCTTCGGGTTAGTAAAAACATCATTACACTTTGAGTCCCATGAGAAAACCAAATTCTTCTTAGTAAGGCAGATCAGAGGGGCAGAAATTTTAGCGAAGTTCTTAATGAACTTCCTATGGTAGCCCGCCAAACCAAGGAAACTCCTTACTTTCATGGTATTCTTCGGCACATACCAATCCTGTACTACAGCAACTTTATTAGGATCGATTGTCGGTGCACGCTCCAAGACAATGTGTTGCAAAAAGCATACCTCCTTGCACCAAAAGTGACATTTGAAAAACTTCGGCTTCAATTTTTGCCCATGGAGAGTATTGAGAACTTCTATATGCATCATGTGCTCCTAATCGCTCCTCGAATAGACTAATATATCGTCAACAAATACCAACATGAACTTATTAAGCAACCCTTTAAAAACTCAACTCATCGGATCAATAAAGTTGGCGGGTGCATTGGTTAGTCCGAAGGGCAGGGCTAACCACTCATAATGTTCGTTGTGTGTACGAAAAGCGTCTTCTAAATACTGTCCTTGGTTACTCGCATTTGATGTAACCCAGTAGCCAAGTCAAGCTAAGAAAACACCTTCGCTCTAGCTAACTGATCTAAGAGATCGTCTATGTGGGGCAATGGGTAATGATTCTTCTTTGTCAGCTTATTTAGCTCACGATAATCAATGTAAAGTCTCAAAGAACCATCTTCCTTAGTGGCAAAGACAATTGATGCTCCCCACTTTGAAATAATCCTCCTATTGAAGTCCTACTCCAATAATTATGCACTTGTTTATTTAGTTTGCATCTTTATTTATGAGTCATATGCATTGAAGGTAAGGCAATAGGTCTGGCATTCTCAACTAGGTAAATCCAAATCTTGATCTCTCTCTAGGATGGGAGACCGGTAACTTCAAAAAAGACATCCGAATAGTATCTAACTATTGGCACTGAAGCTAACTCATCATGTGATAGGTCGAAAGCATATAGGTAACTCAACATAACTGAACCTCTGGGATCGCAATAAACCTCTAGACTATGTCCGCCATAAGTACCCAAATGCATAACCTTTCTATCAAAGTCTAAGATTGCCCTATTTATGTTCATCCACTTCATAACCAAAATCAAACCAAACCCAGAAAATCCTAAGACAAAAGCATCGCAATTTAACTCGACCCCCAAAATAAACAATTTCAAACCCCTACAAATCATAGATAAATAAGCCGATCCTCCAACTGGGTTTGATACAAGTAATGGGTCCTTAACTATGCTAGTGTCTAAGTGCAACTCACCTACAAGTATACTCGAAATAAAAGAGTGTAATGCCCCAGTGTAAAATAAGATATGAATGAAAAATCATATAGAGTTAACACACTTTCAATTACGACCTTCTTCCCCTTGTCCGCTTCTAGAGGTATAGTTGAACTAGGAACAACATCTAGTGCGTAAGCTAAAATTACTTAGGTAGAGATCTTCTGTGGTGTCGGACACTCCCTCCTCTTGTACGTGAGTTAATTACAATTGAAACATTTGACCTTTGAGATGTCTGTCATGCACTCCTTTGAAAAATTCCCCTTCCTATCGCATTCCTGCATTTGAGGTTCTATTCTTAATCCTCCCTTGGCCTCCCATTCTACCTTTGTGTTGATTCTACTGAGGTGTCTTTCCTTCGGACTTCTTAAGCTCTCTCCTCACCTCATCCTTGGAAATGGTATTTAGTAAGGCCATCTCCACCAAACCCTCGAAAGTCGCACCTATGAAAATGTGTCTAATGGATGAATCTTGAAGAGGTTAACTCATCCCCTTTGCAAACTTCAAAGCTTTCTTATGAGGGGTATTTATCAGATCCCGACCAAATCTAGCCAACTCGTTGAACCGATTCAGATATTCCTTGATCAACATTTCTCTTTGCTGCAAATGTATTAACTTCTCGAACTGTACTCCTTGCTCTGCCATAGAAAGAAACTTCGTCTCAAAACGCCTCCTAAACTCTCCCCAAGCAATCTCTTCCTCATTGGCCTCTGCTACAACCACATCCCACTAATTCAAAGCTTCTCCTTGTAAAGGCCAGGCAGTCTTCTAACGTTATCTCCAAGACCCATCAATCCAAAAATCCTCTCACAAGTACGAATCCATGTTTTTGAGTCCATATACGACTCGGTCCTCACATATGGCTTACTTCCTAGACCTATAAAGTCCTTACATAGCTTAGCAAAATTGACGGTAGGTGGGTGTGTAGGAACAACACCTAACACCTGCTTTATGGGTCCCCTATTCGGGTTAAGCTCAGCTTGCCATCACTTGTAGATACCGGTGGAGCCATATCATGATGTTCATGCCCAAAATCTCATCTATATCACCTAAGCCACAACCAATAGGATTGTTTAAAAGCTTTTTTTTATCTATACATACATACATACATATATTTCTAGAAACCCATTTTTAAAAACTTTTTAAAACCTTTTGGAAAATCCTTTTTTGTTTTCAAAATATTCAAGTATGTTCTCTAAATATTGACCTAACTCCTAAGGAATCTCAAACCAACGCTCTGATACTAAATGTGACAACCCACACCTCCGGATACACCGATCCAAAGCTAAAGTTGACCTTCAAACCCACGTCGTGCCAAAAAGTATGAGTTGTTGAGTTTTTAAACATTACAGAAACTAAGAATATACAGATAAAATCTAAAAATTCTACACTTTCAGATCTCATAGCGGAAGGTAGTAAAATATAAATGCAGAAAATATTTATCTCAGAAAACACAATCTCAATACATGCGTAGTCAAAATCCAGAGTTTACAAGATAACGACATATAGTCTGATAAGTACTAAGTACAATAAATAGTTACATGGAAAGTGATGAAAAGTAATTAGAAATGCCAATGCCAAGCTTGCCTCTCCATATTATGAGAAATGTGGATTACGGATCTTAAGGCTGGAATAAAACTATAGGGGGGTGAATAGTGTTTTGTGGATTTTCTAAAACTTTTTGAAACTTATGTAAATTTAATCACCAACAAATGCAATTCACAGACACGGATATAATCACAGAATCAGACACAGATACAAATAATAATTAAAAGAGGTAAAGGAAAGAACACACCAGGATTTTATACTGGTTCGGAGTTACCCTACATCTAATCTCGCACAAACGTACAGATTTCTTATCAAAAATAATCACCCTCGATTTCAAGGCCATGAGGTACACCCTCCTGTATTCGAGTCCGGGGCAAACTCTCTTGATTTACCAGGCCACAAGGTCACCTAATCGATTTCCGGGGCAACAATCACACCCAATTGATTTCAAGGCTCAACCGCACCTTTTACTCAACAGTTTGATTTACAAATAATCCTATAACTCTGAATAGCACTGAGATCTTATGGAGAGAGTGGCAGAGAATCAAACAAGAGATAATCAAGTTTGATTCACTTGGTATTTCGGCAGAGTATAGTTTGGGATTCTTTAGAATAAATATGGAAGATGAAGAGGAGAGAAAATAAATGAAATCTGGTTAAAAATTCGTTTAGAACTACTGGTATTTATAGGAAATCAATAGCCATATCTATTCGTGAAAGGATATGACGAATAGACACTTCTTTTGAAAATTTGAATTTTGAATTTAACGGACACCATGTCGACATGGGGGTTGAGGGATGTCGACATGCTCAAGGCAAAAATTGATGTTTTGATTTTCTTATTAAAATTGGTTTCTATAATTTGTCAAAACAATTTCTAAACTTTGTAAATATATTTGAATATAGTTTAAACATTTAAAAGAGTTTATAAAATAATTTTTAATATATAATCTTAATCTATAAAGTGATTTAAAATCTGAGTATATAAATATTTTAAAGCTAAATATTTAAAACAAGAGATGGTTTAAAAACAAGGACAATTTTGAAATCAAAATATTAAAAATGATAAAATTAGTTTTGAGGCTAAAATATTTCAATCAAGAGAGATGTCTTTTTGAAAAGAAAGTTTTGAAAAAATTTAAAAAAACAAGAGATATATTTTTGAAAAACATTTTTATAAAATTAGTGGATATCAAAATAGGACCACTATATGTTCCACTAGATATTGTCGTGGGTTCCATCCCACTAGGGTTCCATCCTTTTAACAGGCTCGAAGTGGATTCCGTTCCACGAATAAATTTCGAATAAAGATGTAAGTGCTTTCAAGAAGTTTTAACATAATTCTAGACTCAATACTTATCTTGTACTATTAAAATCTTGAACTCTTGATAACTTGATTTCTTGATACTCATGAGTCTTCAATCTTGATATCTTTGATCTTTAAATTCATCAATCTTGTATCTCTATACTGTACAGTCTTCATTCTTGGTACCTGCATGTTTATATTCTGCATATACATATATATCTAAACCATAACGTTAGTATTTATATTTTATAACAAGTCCTAAGGTTGTTGTCATCAAAACCATCATCTCAGGAACTAACACATATACTAACACATATACTAGATCTGGTTAATCACTTGCTGCCCTATCCTCCTATGGTGGGGGAAAAGGAAAGGAGCGAGTCAAACAAATGTCTGGTGGATGAGTTATATCATTAATATATGATGATCACATGCAATTGACTTCATTTATAATCTATGTAAACTAAGGTGTCATACTTGTGTATGTGAATTACTTACAAGATTGGTTTCATTAATCTAAGGGATATAGTTCTAAATACACCTACACCAAACATCTTGTGAAGGTTTACACTTAGGGTCAAACAACTAATCGAATCTCAAAACAACTAAGGATCAACTGATAACCTCTAGAAACTTTGAATTTGAATTTTGAATGAATGGACACTTCAACCACTATAAATAGGCCCAACAGTCACCATTTTTCATAAAACTTTCTCTTCTTCTTCTTCCCGTTTTTCTATTTACTATCAAACTTCTAGGAGGCATATCTCCTTCGTTTCTTAACAGAATTGGATGAAACCAGTGGCAAATCAAAGAGTAAGGCAAGGGCTACGATCTAGTAATAGTTTGGTGATGAATTTGGATGGTATTGTGGTGCAATAGGCCGAACAGTAATAGAAATGCAGGAAATCCCGTACACAGTTTTCAGTTTTGGATAGCCAACTTCAAACTGTCATATCTCACTCAATTTTGATCGGAATTTGATGATCCACCCATCAAAACGACTTGAGAACAAGATCTACAATCTGGAAAAGGAGTTGGGACAAAATACTCTAATCTCTGGAGGCAATTTGAAGAATACCATTGACAGTTTTGCTTTCTTTTTCTCTTTGTTCACCAAAACATCATTTGACCATAACTTGGTCATTTCTTGACGGATTCGCACAAAACCAGTGACATTGTGAAGCAGATGGAGAAAAGTATAGTATCAAATCAAGTTGTAGGTGAGAATCAAAAGTTTTGTATTGATCTGGTACCCATTTCATTGTCGATTGCCATTATATATCCATTTGTTCTTCTTGATTGATGAATGATTATGTGGTATCTTTTAACCAACAGTCACTAGACATAACTCTTCTCCTGCAAGACAACATAACATTTTAAAGAATCAAATGACTTTTCAAAATAACTAAATATAGTTTTAAACAACAATATCATGATGATTCTGTGACATATTCATATGAAAATAGTGTTAATAATTTTATCAAAAAAATTGCCATTTTAAAAATTTTCAAAAATCAGGTTATGAGAATTTTGAAAACCAATGCTCTGATACCAAATGTGAGAAATGCGGATTACGGATCTTAAGGCTGGAATAACACTAGAGGGGGGGTGAATAGTGTTTTGTGGATTTTCTAAAACTTTTTGAAACTTATGTAAATTTAATCACCAACAAATGCAATTCACAGACACAGATATAATCATAGAATCAGACACAGATGTAAATAATAAATAAAAGCAGTAAAGGAAAGAACACACCAGGATTTTATACTGGTTCGGAGTTACCCTACATCCAATCCCGCACAAACGTACGGATTTCTTAAAAAAAAATCTCCCAGATTACACCCTCGATTTCAAGGCCATGAGGTACACCCTACTGTATTCGAGTCCGGGGCAAACTCTCTTGATTTACCAGGCCACAAGGTCACCTAATCGATTTCCGGGGCAACAATCACACCCAATTGATTTCAAGGCTCAACCGCACCTTTTACTCAACAGTTTGATTTACAAATAATTCTATAACTCTGAATAGCACTAAGATCTTATGGAGAGAGTGGCAGAGAATCAAACAAGAGATAATCAAGTTTGATTCACTTGGTATTTCGGCAGAGTATAGTTTGGGATTCTTTAGAATAAATGTGGAAGATGGAGAGGAGAGAAAATAAATGAAATCTGGTTAAAAATTCGTTTAGAACTACTGGTATTTATAGGAAATCAACAGCCATATCTATTCGTGAAAGGATACGACGAATAGACACTTCTTTTGAAATTTTAAATTTTGAATTTAACGGACACCATGTCGACATGGGGGGTTGAGGGATGTCGACATGCTCAAGGCAAAAATTGATGTTTTGATTTTCTTATTAAAATTGGTTTCTATAATTTGTCAAAACAATTTCTAAACTTTGTAAATATATTTGAATATAGTTTAAACATATAAAAGAGTTTATAAAATAATTTTTAATATATATAATTTTAATCTATGAAGTGATTTAAAATCTGAGTATATAAATATTTTAAAGCTAAATATTTCAAACAAGAGATGGTTTAAAACAAGGACAATTTTGAAATCAAAATATTAAAAATGATAAAATTAGTTTTGAGGCTAAAATATTTCAATCAAGAGAGATGTCTTTTTGAAAAGAAAGTTTTGAAAACATTTAAAAAAAACAAGAGATATATTTTTGAAAAACATTTTTATAAAATTAGTGGATATCAAAATAGGACCACTATATGTTCTACTAGATATTGTCGTGGGTTCCATCCTTTTAACAGGCTCGAAGTGGATTCCGTTCCACCAATAAATTTCGAATAAAGATGTAAGTGCTTTCAAGAAGTTTTAACATAATTCTAGACTCAATACTTATCTTGTACTATTAAAATCTTGAACTCTTGATAACTTGCTTTCTTGATACTCATGAGTCTTCAATCTTGATATCTTTGATCTTTAAATTCATCAATCTTGTATCTCTATACTGTACAGTCTTCGTTCTTGGTACCTGCATGTTTATATTCTGCATATACATATATATCTTAACCATAATGTTAGTATTTATATTTTATAACAAGTCCTAAGGTTGTTGTCATCAAAACCATCATCTCAGGAACTAACACATATACTAGATTTGGCTAATCACTTGCTGCCCTATCCTCCTATGGTGGGGCAAAAGGAAAGGAGTGAGTCAAACAAATGTCTGGTGGATGAGTTATATCATTAATATATGATGATCACATGCAATTGACTTCATTTATAATCTATGTAAACTAAGGTGTCATACTTGTGTCTGTGAATTACTTACAAGATTGGTTTCATTAATCTAAGGGATATAGTTCTAAATACACCTACACCAAACATCTTGTGAAGGTTTACACTTAGGGTCAAACAACTAATCGAATCTCAAAACAACTAAGGATCTACTAATAACCTCTAGAAACTATTCCTAATATAGGATCCCATACAATCACTGTTGTAAAATCCTTTTAGGCCTTACCTAGGCACCAGGCGAGGCTTACTGCCTAGACATTCACCTAGGCTTGCCTAGACAAAGTTTACCGTCTCATGCTAGAACATAAACATGTATTTAGGCACTTGTTAGGCGTTACTTAAGGTTTAGTGCCATATATATGGATCAATATGCTAGTTTTAGGTGGACTTACCTACTTGGCTACTCTTAAGCACATCCAAAATCCAAAATTTCCAATTTATATCAATTGACACTAAACAAAACACTAAAAATGTATCCAAAATACATGAGTTATCCAAAATTCCAAACTTTGATTAATCCTCGATTAATCCCTGCCTGAACAATTTATCCCTATTCCATACTTACCCTCTAGCATCCGCCTAGCGATTTTTACAACCTTGTATACAGTGTCATCCTTGGGACTATGTTCTCAAATCTACAACTACACATATCGTACTTACACATTGAGAGAATCCCATAATGCCGACTCAGGCCGAAGATATCTTAGGGTCAACTGCATCTATGTCTAAGTTCAATTATAACGCCTCCACTTATTGCACCGCCCCAGGCATCCATCAAAAGTGTCACGTATCCACCGAGGAACCTCCCGTTAGTGCCAGACTGCACCGCGCCAGGCATCCACCAACTGTGTCATGCACACACCGAGGAACCTTCTGCTAGTTCGTGTGCTTAAAGCACCTTCGTGATCAAACCGCCTTCTGCCGAATGTCAAGTTTGTTGAATGGATAGCGTCTAGACCTAATTGCCTACGTACACATCCACCTATTCCCGTAACATCCTAGGGTTGAAAGTTAGGGAAATAATTTCCCTACTAACTACTATTATATATATATATATATATATATATTTATTTACTTATTTATTTATAATTTTATACCCTGGGCTTTAGGCCGTGGTTCAATCTATGCCTGATAATTGATAACTAGTCGATCGTCTATTACTGAAGCGATTGATCGACCGGCTCTAGTAAACTCGTCAATCGATCAACATTAATTAATGTAAATTAATATTTATAATCGTTTGATTTTGTTAAATAATTACTGTATTGCTATTCTTCTTCTTCCTAGTACAATTTCAATAGTAACTATTTTTTTGTTCAATCTACAATTTCAACAATTTCTGTAATGATTTTGGGATACCATTATTTAAATTTATTTAGGATAAAATTAACATCAATGGGGTAAAGTTATATACATATATCAAACTCCAAATTCAATATTCAAGGTGAACAAAAAAGGATCATATGCATATAATTCTGATTTCTATTAAATTTCCAATTATTTACAGTTTCTAGATAAACAACATATCAATTTAAACTAAACCAATTCTAGATCAAATAGGGTATAGACAAACTCAATTACATATAAATCAGGATAATTAACAACGAACCCACTCACCTCCAGTAAGTTATTCCCTCTTTTATTCACTTGGAATCACCCCCGCTTGGTTCATTGATCTCTCTTAACTTTGAATTGATTGTCTCGTTTTGAATTTAATTTGCAAACTTTTATTTGAACAAAATTGATTTGGAGAGAAACCGAGAGTTGAGTTTTGGGAGAGACAGAGTTTTGGTACATTTTGAATTACATTAGGGTTCTCGGTATTAGGTTTGGGTTCTATTTCTAGGACTACGTATCGACATCAGCTGTTAGATCAAATTTTATGAAATTTGGGTTGTTTGGTCTAGGCAAACCCTAACTGATAATGCTTGACTGGTCGACCCCTTGGTCTTGGGCGGTTGACCACTAGAGGTTGACCGGTCCTAACATGGACATCGACCGGTGGAGCTTTCCCTTTCTAAATTATTTATTTTCTGATTTGTATTTAATTATTTATGATTTTGGATTTTTTTAACTTTAATAATTTTTCATACAAGCTCTGATTACAAAACTTTATATATGAAAATTGTCCAAAAATTCGCTATGAACACACCGCTACAAGTTTCGTAGCCAAATTCGAATGTTTTCTAAATTCCATTTTTACCCTTATTATGTTTAATTTAATTTCTTTTAATAAATTTCCATTTAATTTTGGCAGTGTGTTACAACCCATATGGGAAGGGTGTATGCGGGGTTTAGAATTTACAATGGTTCTGGTATGTCAGTATAGACAATCGAAAGAAAGGGATGCTAGTGAGGAAATCTATTGTACTATTGAGGCGGATGACCTATAGACATGGTTATAGAGCAGGAATGGAGAGAGATTGGAATGTCAATCTAAAGTAGATCACAAATGGTTACGTCGTATGGACGGGAGCTACGATAGGACCTAGAGGCCAACTTAGAAGGATAAAATAAAATAATAACAACACTACCCATTTTATTCAAACTTAAAATGTCATTGAAACCCATAACAAACCATAATCACCATTACATATCTTTGGTACAATATTCCAAAACTACAACACCATTTTTATTTCATGAGTACATCAGAAACTACAGAAAATAACAAGTAAATAAATAGACTCCTGCCACAAGTCTCATCAACATTTCCTCCTTCAGCATTACCCTTCCTAACCTTTGTTGAACTAAGGAGGGGGTCAGAACATGTCTGGGGAATAAAAATCTCGAGCCTTACTATATTAGTACTTGGGTGGTATAATTTAAATAGGAATATGTCTTATGTTTTCTACCTACATCGTAAGTCTTTTCAAATATAAGCCCTAGGGCTTTTCTTAAACTTAACTAAATGGCTTTCCAAATATATGCCCATAGCCAACTTGCAATCAACCCAATAAACCATATCTATCATCCATAATGTCGTATCAATGTAAGAGATGGTACTCAAGTCACTTAATACCTTTTAAATGAAATTAGGCAGACTTCGACCATTTAATACCTTTATATAAGGCATGTTCACGTCATTTGTCACTATAATCCCAAGGCGAACTCCTCACTACTCACTAGTAACTATCTAGCTGCATTGCACCAAATCTCTTCAGCCACTTAATACTTCCTATTGAAGCGGGCTCTTTTCCCAGATATCCTCTACCATGCCTAACCCATAATCCCGATCGTTTACTACTTCCTACATAGAGAAGAGGTGGGCCCTCATGCAACCAATTATTAACTTCAATCTCTAAAGTAGGTCCTTTGTATTATGACCCGTACCCCACGGTGACATCTCACATTAGCCCGACTATTCGTAGGTACTAGTAGCCAGATTAGCTAGACAGATTTACCCTATAGAATTTGGGACTAACCTCGCATCATCGTAGTTATTTATTATAGGCGATGTCTCACATCAGCCCTAAAGTCATACTACTGGTAGCCAGATTAGCTGGACAGATTCTATGTGCTTTTGACTGACCTCGCATTCCTATAACTTAGTCATAATTTATATTAATCTACATATATTATCACACATCTCACTGTTTCCATAATCAAGGCCTTATAAGATATTTTTCTTATTTCGCCTTTAACATATTACCTTCCTAAGGGGGATTTTAATAAAATTAATAACCTATTTAACTATGCAATTATACGTTATAATTTTACTTTAATACGCTAACACACATACACACACATCCATGCCTAGTAATTTCTAAGCGTGCGGAATTTACGCCCTAAACTAGCATTTGTATGTCAACTCTTTCAACAATTAAACAATTCTTATCCATATTATTAACAATACTAAAATTTCAATATTCATATCCAAAAATTCTAATCAATAGACTTGTATACAATAAGAATTTAAACTCAACTTATTACATTAAAATAATGGAATATATTGATAATAGAAACTTTCAACTCTAATTTTACGCTCTATTTAACTCCTTTCACATTAAAATAAATGAGAGAATTTCTATTTAATTTATGAAAATAAGCGGTGCAAACTACGAATAAAATTCGTACCTTACACACTATTCCTTAATCAAAATCCTTTAACCAAATTCAAAGAAAAAAAGGAGTGGAATAGAAGGTAAAATTATCAAAATTGCAAATCAACACTATTTCCATTATTTTGACATAAACAATTGAGATTCCAACATAGAATTGACATTATGCATTGAAGGAGTTTTTGGGGTTTATAATATGGTGTTTTCGCAAACCAAAACTCCCCAAGCCATATTCAAACCCAAACTATAATAATTAATTACTAAAATAGAAAAGCTAAGATTTCCACTCATGGTATATCCTTAGTTTTGCCTCCTTTGGATTTGGCATGCCTTTAGTAATCTCTGCCATATCTCTTTTTATACACACACACACAGAGCAAGTTATTTGTGTATATATATGTTAGATTTAGAAATTTGGAGAAGAATAGGATGGAAAATTAAATAGAAAACAAAATAGATATATAGGATTTCTTACCTGAAACCCTAATGGAGTTTTTTTGAATCTATGAAGAGGCAAACTGACGGAGCTTCGCTAGAGTCCTAAAATATATTATAAATAAACGTAAATAGGCTATACTCCTATTTACAGTGGTTGGAATGCACCAAAACCGTCGGATTTAGGTCGGTAAAAATAAAAAATCTGGACGTTCAACGTGCAAAACCCTAACCGTCCTACCTTACCAATCGTCCACTAGCTGTCGACTAGTCTAGGGAGCGGTTGACTGTGGCATTTGTTTTCGAAAGATTTTTGTACCGTTGTTTTTATATTTATTTTCTTCCTTAATTATCATTTAACATTAACATTATTTTAACATTTACTTAACCCCCAAGTCTAATCGCTGTTAACTTTCAAATTTCAAATTTAAGAATTATTTAATTATTTGAATTTGAATTTTATTTAAATTATTTTAAATCTAAAAACTTCAAACATCCATAACTTTTTCGCTTGAGCTCCATTTTCAGGACATTATATATGGAAATTGATCAGAATTTCACCATGAACGCAACGGATAACTTTCATGGTCAAATCTAGACTTTTCTAAAAAAAAATTGTTTTTAACCTTATCTTATTTAATTAATTTATCTTTTTCTATTTACTTATTATTAATTTTTACGAGGTATTACAATCCATCTTGATCATCATTGTATAGACTAGTGATCTCATCGCCAATTTGCTTGAACCCTAGCATAAATTCATATCCAAATTGGTATAAAGGTGGGTAATCTGAGGTTATTGGCATGGCGGTGGCTCTCTGAGCATCTTTGACCTCGTCGTGGTTCATTTTTGGTTGGTTTCTGACCTTGGTTTTGATGATTAGTGATCAACACTTGCTTTGATTTCCTTGTCGTTGCAAACATTTTCATCTTCCTAGGCTAATTCCGAGTCATCTCAGCCCTCGCTTTGGGTCTTCCCCAACCTTGCAATATTTCACCTCTTTTGGATTCCAAATGCAACCTCCAAGAAAGTGTGGTAGATCACTAATCATCTCATGTCCGCTAACGTGGTTCTCTGACAGAGAACAGCTATGTCGAACGTGCCTTCGCATTCTAATAGTCCTATTGCTTTATGCTTCTAACCATTGCACTTCCTGTGTTCTTGCAAAAGAAAACTCTACGTTGCACTGCACAGCGGTTCCATTATGATTATCTGACGGTAACAAGTAAGATCTGATGCACGATTCTATCGTGTGATGTGGTTCATTTTTCAACATGAATGGGCTATGTACATAGAATGGTATATTCGTCGTGTACAAGGCACGGAACTCACACTGTATAGATTGACACTTCCATTTACCTCAGTCGACGTTTAAAATTTGATTGGTCAACACACATTTAAATTCATTGGATTTTAGGGGCCAGTCACACGGGTTCACACTTAAAATAGAATTTTGAAATAAACCCTAACCATATTGAACATCAAGTTTTCTTGTCCTGGATAACATGCCACTCTCCTAGATTCCATTTTAGCGTTAGGCCGTCAATTCCTTCTGAGGACCGGTCTACCACAGCTCAGGCTTCAACTCCTACATCTATCGGTCCCAAGCGCTCGATAACTGCCGAGTTATAGAGAATGATTGTGTCATCGGAATTAATTCAAGATCGGCCTCCACACCTAAATGAATATATTGTCCTAAGAGTTCTAGATGATCTGCAAAACAAATGCCAACTGTTCTAACTGTCAAATCACTTTTGATCATCTGTCGATAATATGGGATTCCTTAAAATGATATCTTGCTTCCAACACAGGGACAACATGTGCACAATCCTCCGATGGGTTATATGGCCTACAACAAATATATGTATGTGCTTAGGCGGCTAAACCACCTTTCAATCAATTCCTCCGTACATTCCATTGAGAGCTTGTGTTTGCTCCTACTCAAGTCTATCCCAATGGATATGCTTTGTTGAGTTCTCTATACGTCTTGTTTATGAACCAATTTTAGCGACCTCCAACTTTCAAAGAGTTTACACATGTCCTTAGCTTCAAGCAACGGAGGGAGTCTCCTTACATGATCATTGAAGCCTGGTGCCGGTGCAAGGTCATCGAAGCACTCCACAACAAACGTTCATATTTCAAGAACGAATATTTCTTTCGGCGATATCCGTATAGCTTCAATAAGCTCTGGCTTTCTAAAAGTAAGATCCCTTCTTTCTTGTTCCCCTCCTTGCTTGAGCTTTCCATCTCCAGAGCCCAAAAATCATCTCGGTATCGACCAGAAGTGGTCGGTGATGACCTTATTTATGAAGGAAAGTTGCTCCATCTTTCTTTCTTTAGTCTTCTATCTTCGATCCATCAATTTTCGAGCATTTTTCCTTAGAAATCATGTTATTTTCGAGAGGTTCTGCTATCTCTAGTACTTGTCTTCTTTCCTTCAGGATTTCTTTGGAATGGTTCACCTACTCCTTTAGAAATGCACCCCAAGATGATCACCTAAGCCAGAGATCCCCATGCCTAAGCTCCAAAACCAAGTAAAGCGCTTAAAAGTGGTCATATTGAGCAAAAGAGGTCAATACCAACCAAAATAGGTCGGTACCAACATGTTTCCTTAAGTCTTTCTGCTCTCCAACTCTCAAGTCAATTTCCTATTGCTCTTCCAAGCATATTTGCAATCCCTCAAACCGTTTCATCTTCATCCTGATGTCCAGATTTGAGTGAAAGTCATTTTAGGCAAAAAATCGGATAACACATGGGCATAACACTAATGAGTGTCGACATTAGTGGGATATAATCAAAGATCTGATCGGGAAGAAGAAACTTCATTAGTATGTGAAAGAACCGCAGGACGGTGGATAAATGGACAACACACCTCAGGGATAGATGGCTCAACATGGGCAGGGTGGGCCAAGTAAGAATGGACCTAGGCAACCTGACCGAAGAGTTGTGATTAAAACATAACTAGAGGACCTCATCCCATTAAGAAAATCTAGAATAAGGTGGAACAATACGAGAATTTATTGAAACATGTTGTGTAGGAGAGCTGCTTTGTTGTAGAAGAAGGAGCTCTGGCAAAGAAGCTAAGATTGATAACTGATGATATCATGTTTAGAAATCGCGATGCAGATTGGATAGAAGCGTCAATGCTTGACTGCTTTGTGATTACGGTTGTGATTGGACCGACCTCTATGAAACAAGTTCTCTTTGATTATGGGAGCTCAGTCAATATTTTGTGTAAGAAGACTTATGACCAGATGAGGATGGATAGGAAGGATCTGAAGCCATGCAAATCCCATATCTAAGGATTTATCTAAGAGGCTATAGAGCTTATTAGATGTGTTGACTTACCAGTAGAGCTTGGTGAAGGTAGCCGTAAGAGAGTGCTGCTTCGAACCTTCATTATGATAGACACGTTTACAATAATTTCTTAGGCTGACTAGCCCTTGCCAGTTTCGGGGTGGCTCTAGCCCCAAACATGCTTGATGATGAAGTTCCCGACTACGAACAGGGCAGGAGCCATTAAAGGAGATCAAAGTACAGGACATGAGTGCTACATCATAGAGTTAAGAGAGGCATAGTAGCATGAAAAAGGAAAAGGTGCAGAGGGGACTCTCTGCATAAATCATTTAATGCATAGCAACCACCACATAAGCCCTAGCTCGGATGGCATAGTAAATTTTACAAATCAATAGATCTAAGGAAAGATCCAGAGGATTCGAGGGTGGCCCTAACCGAGCTGATAATTAACATCCCAATCGATCAGGATGACCTACTCGGGTCCTAAAGATCAAATCTCATATTAGCGTGAAGATGAAGAAGGAGTTGGCAGGGTTTCTCCGGGTAAACCTGGATGATGCATCATCAAATATATGTGAAATATCATTGGAGATAGCGTGCTACATTGAATATGAACCCACTATGCCCTCCAGTAAAGCAGAAGAAGCATAGCCTGGATCCGGAGCGATCCACTATGTTGAAAGAGGAAGTGGATAAGATAAAGGCCAACGGCTTTATCCGTGATGCTATATACTCCAAATGGGTATCAAATCCAGTGTTGGTCAAGAAGCCTAACAGAAAATGGCGGACATGCATCGACTATTCAGACTTGAATAATGCATGCCTAAAGGACAGATTTCCGCTGCCAAAGATTGACCAACTTATGGACTCAACTACCAAACATTAGTTTTTATCCTTTATGAAAGCTTATTCTAGTTATAATTGGATACCAATGAATGTTCCAAATCAAAAGCACACCAGTTTCATTACCGATTTGGGATTGTATTGCTACCATATCATGTCATTCGATCTGAAGAATGCAAGAGCTACCTACCAAAGATAGGTAAATTCAATGTTTAGATATTAGATCAGAAATACAATGGAGGTTTATGTGGAAGATATGCTAGCGAAGTCACAGCGATCAGTGAACCGTATAAGAGACCTCTCGAAGATTTAATGTACTTCGGAGATATAAGATGAAGCTCAATCCATTGAAATTTTCTTTCGAAGTCGCATAGGGTAAATTTTTGGGTTTCATATCAAAATCAAGGGGCATTGAAGCTAATC
Source organism: Allium fistulosum (assembly GCA_030737815.1). Taxonomy (NCBI): domain Eukaryota; kingdom Viridiplantae; phylum Streptophyta; class Magnoliopsida; order Asparagales; family Amaryllidaceae; genus Allium; species Allium fistulosum. The sequence continues at coordinate 869,858,270 of CM060906.1, read as the reverse complement.
CAGAGTAGACTAAGTGTTAAGTGATGTTGAAGCCCCAAAGATAAGGAGAGAAATGCAGAGTTTGAATGGAAAGGTCATTGCACTAAATCGATTCATCTCAAAAGCGATAAATAAATGTGTGTTGTTCTTTGATGCCCTCAAAAAGGATAAAGGGAAGTTTTTCTAGACAGAGTAGTGTCAAAAAGCATCCATGGCCTTACTTGATCACGTGGAGAGACCACTAATCTTATCGAAGCCTTTGGAAGGGGAAAATTTGTTCATACATTTGGCTATATTTGTTCATGCACTGAGTGCTGTTGTAGTACGTGAAGAATCCCGAATCCATAGGCCTATGTATTACATCAACAGGCAATTCTCTAGAGCATAGAAGAATAATCCAAAGTTAGAAAAAATGGCTTATTGCTTGTTAATCGCTTTGAGGAAATTGCAATCCTACTTCAAGGCTCATCCAATAAAAGTGCTGATCGTTCAACCTTTGACACAAGTCTTGCATCGACCCAAGACTTCGAGATGGTTTTTGAAGTGGAACATCGAATTAAGCCAGTATGATATAGCCTACAATCCTAAGTGGGTGATACAATGACAAGCATTGGATGATTTCATTGTTGAGTTTACCACTCGGGATGGAGAGGTGGAGGACGATATGGAACGACTTGCTTAATGGAACTATACACAGACGAAGCATCCAATGAACACAACTTTGGGGAAGGAGTGATCTTAATAACCCTAGAAGAATGGACAATCTGTTATGCCTTGAATCTTGAGTTTCCCGAACAAGCAATGAAGTTGAGTACAAAGTACTGACCGTGGGGCTCAAGATAACAAAGGAATTGGAGGTCAAACAATTGCATATATATGATGACTCCCAATTGGTGGTATGTCATGTGAAGAAAGAATTTTATGCTAATGGAGTGAGACATACCCAACTTGAAGAAGGTTCTGGAGCTGCATAATGATATTGAATATTACCTGATAACGCAGATTCCTAGGGAGGAGAACACAGAAACTGATTCATTAGACAAGCTGGCTAGCTCAAGGGATGTTAAACTTATGGGATTGGATCCTATAGAGGTTTTTTAGCTCCAAGCATCGACCAAATGGATGTCATTTGGATTTTGGAGGCTGAAATGGAAAAGGAGTCGTGGATGACTCCGATTAAGGAGTACCTTCTGAAGGGAACCCTCTATAGCGGAAGAAATGAATGAAAGAAGCTCTTATGCAAAGTATCGTGATTATTATCTAGGAAGGAGTGCTATAAAGAAGAAGATTCTTAGCTCCCCTACTAAGATGTGTTGCCAACGAGGAAGCTAAATAGATCCTTCGGGATGTACAAGAATGTGACAACCCACCTCTCTGGCCCCTGAGAACGACACTAAACACAACCTCGGTGTTCATATGTCGTTGCCCAAGAATCTGAAAGATGAGTTGTTGTGGAGTGAAATAAAATAACAGATTAGAATAGAACAGAAAAGAACATAAAAAGTCTCACATTGGAACGGTTACATATAATACAAAACTAATATAGTACATCAGGGTACTTCCAACATAGAGTTATCAGAGTTACACAAAAGTACTACAACTATCAGACTAGGCAGTTACACATTTTTTCCTTTACACTTTCAGATACAAAATACATACATGCATAAACGTACAGTGGAAATAGATAACTTGGTAAATAAATGAGCATCCTGCTAGTCTGATGCAGCGGAAATAACGGATGACAACGAAATGAAGATTTCGTGTCAAACTAATCGATGAAACGATTAGATGAAGCAATATGAATCGATGAATTAATGATACCGAACGCCCAAATCCGTTGATCTCGCGAGATACCGGACTTTAGCTATCTTCGACACGTTGATCACGCACGATGCCATGAGAGAAGATCTACAATTCTTCGAACGTTGATCAAGCGCACTTGATTCCATGAATTGGCTTCAACAATCGTTGATTCGAGCGCACTCGAATGCCGAAGGTGGAGATAGGAGATAACACTCAACTACCAATTTTAATGGTGGCACAAAAGCAAACAAAAGAAATTTTATTCAAATTCACTAACTATTACAAGTGACACAAACCCGGTATTTATTGATGTTTACAACCACACACGCTACAACATAGCATAGGTCGTACGCGACCTAAAAATATCACGACCTAACATACACAGTACGACCTAAGAATACAAAATACAAACGACTTAAAGAAAGTTACAACACATCAGTACACGACTTAACAAAGCAGCGACCTAAACTTCAGCGACTTAAGCCTCTTCGCGATCTACTGGACTTCGACATAAGGAAGATGCATAGCAGCGACCTACCGGAAGAATTCACGACCTAGCGAAATTCGCGACCTAACTTCGTAGCTCGCTGCAGCATCTCGTGACTTAGGATGGACATTCGCGACCTAACTTCGTAGCTCGCTGGAGCATCTCGCGACCTAGGATAGGTCGTCCACGACCTAAAACAGAGGAATGATTGACTGGAGCTTCACGATCTAGGGTTGGAACTGGCATAGGTCATTTGCGACCTAAGGAGGAAGACGACTCGCGACCTAGCTGCCGTTCGCGACTTAGGCAATTGGTAGGTCGCTCGCGACCTAAAAAGTTCTGGAGCGGCATCATCATCGGCATCATCTTCTTTGGAATCTAGGGTTTGCGATTTAGGGATTTGGCGAATCAGAATCGAGGTATGTCTTCTTCTACTTGCCTACCGCGCTGCATCATCCTCCCCTGGTTGAAAAGAATTCGTCCCGAATTCACACTTTCTTCTTCTTCGAGACACTGTCTTCCATTCATTATCTGGTCTGGTGCGATTCTGGTGATAACCATTCTTGAGATTGATCTTGTCTTGACTCTTTGAAGATGCGGCTCGCCATAAGGAACGCTTGGCATAAATCAGACGTGGCATTAGACAGGCGGCATAAGGAAGTGATCTGAGAGAGATGACATCATGATGCTTGTGCCAATAGGACGGTGTGATATAGAACCAAAACGTGACAAAAATGCGAGACGATATAAGGAAGTTTAAAATCGCGAAGCGACTTAAGAAGTTACGACTGAAAAGGTGTGATGACTCATGCCCAGATTCTTGTTTCTCCTTATTTTGTTCAGATGAATCATTATTTAGAATCTTTCCTTGATGTCTTGCAACAATTTTCCCTGATTGAAATGAATTCCCACTCGCTTCTTCTTTGACACACTTATTTTCATGAAATGGTTCCAAGCAGTTGACGTTGATAACATCAGTAGTCCGGACATGATCAGATAACTCCCACTGACAATCATTTTCTTCCTCTTGTCTTTTCAACTCTTCCTGTTCTTTCAGATTCACAAGATCATACGATTCCTGCAGTAAAATAGCATCTGGTACTAGTTCAGTTTGATGATGAATGTCCTGTAGTGATGGTAACTCTTCGGTTAATTCCTCAGGATATTCGTCTTCAGATTCATCGAATTCTGATCCAACTTCCTCAAAAACATCAAGATCTTTACTCGTTCCTTGCTCGGTCAACACAAACAATTCATTATTACTTTTCACCTTTTCGACAGACCCTTCCAAAAATACAATACTAGTTTCTTCAGACAGTTCCTCAGAAATCTCATCCTCCCACTCTTCAAAGACTTCAACCTCCTTAGGTGTCTCAAAATCAGAACTTTCCCCCAGATTCAATCAACGTTGATAATTCATCACTATCTTCCATTTCATGGACGAACTTTTTCAAAGATAATAAACTATCAGATTCTGCCTTCTCTTCTGTTTCACTCTCACTTTGTTCGGGCTTCTCGGAGATTATGGAATTAACACTTAGCGGGCTCTCGTCCATAAGCTCAGGTCTTAAACAAGAATCCTCCATCATCAAGTTATTTCCCTCAACTCCGAACACAATTTCTTCTTCCATACTATCGACATCCATCTTGGGCGGTGAAGAATAATCAACTTCTACATCCACATACTTTGACTCAATTTCTTCATCATCATCAAATTTCGGCGGTTGATAAAAGTCAAATTCAGCAGTCCTCCTCAACAAGTTACATCCTTCATCTCCTGACAAAACTCCTTCATCGTTGTCAAATTTCAGTGGTAATTCTTCGAACGATTCTGTAGGACCGACCTCTTCAAACTCTTCTAACATTGGTTTAACCTCCTCAGGAGTTTTAAGCTCTTTACTTGCCTCATACCTAACCAATGATTCAGCACTACCTTCCGCTTCTTCAACACTCTCGCTGAAAGATAACGGATTAGTCGGTTCCTCTTCCCTTTCCGGTTCACTTTCAGTAGAATCATCCACATCCTCGTTTTCACATTCTTCGACAACTAAGGCTTTCATCTTGGCCTCCGTACATTCATTACTTCTAAGGCCAGACTCCTGATAATGATAGCGCTTAATTCGGCCATCAACATTTGTCTTCGTGATTTCATGTACAACTGGTTTGTTAACTCTCTTAGAAACATTTATACTGCAATTAACGCCTTTATTCTGATTGCTGGGGTTGGTAACCACACCCTTTCCTCGACTCCCTTGACTCAACTTCTGCAACTGTTGGTTCACACGAGTTTGATAATTGTAGGGTAAGAAATTTGCCTTCATCATCCTTTTCATCTTATCCCACATGACAACTTTGGATTTCCTCATTCTCTCTCTGGTTGATTTAGTTTGTTGTCACCAATCCATAGCTCGTCCTTTCAATCTGGTAGCAACTAACTTAACTTGACGATCCTCAGACACGTTGTTGAGTTTAAAAATCTTTTCAACCGTTGATAACCAATCCAAGAATTCCTCTACTTATAGACCACCTCGGAATTCTGGAATCTCCATATCCTTCCTTGATTCTCGTGTATGACCATTCTCTTCAACATTCCTATATTGATTTTGCCCTTGACCTGGATATCGAAAGTGAACACTATCACCATAACTATCTTCTTCAAACTTAGATGAGCTTCGATGTCGATTCTGAACATTGACTCTTCTATGACCATGCATGTCCTCTCTACTTCTTCTTTCCTCTACTCGACATCTTTCATAATCACAATATGGCCCATGCTCGTAACCACGATAAGCTCTTCTTTCTCCATTCTGATAATCACGATTGTCTTGAACTCCCCGATCTCGATTTATCGACAAAGATGATTCTCTTCTTTCTCTATCATAACGTGGCGACACTCTCCTTTGATTTCGATTCATATCAGACTTCATTCTCTCCACTCTCTCGAAACCCTTATTGAACATTTCATCGATATGTTGTTCCATCTGTTCAGGATCTTCACTCCCATACAAATCTGCAACACTATGATGACGGTTAACACATCTCGGAAGCATGATCAGATCTTCAACAGATCCAAACACAAACTTCACTTTGATCCAAAAAAAATTCTCGAATCAAACTTCCCCACTTGTTTGAAATCTCACGAACACCCCAAATAAACAAACAACTTAATTTGAACTCCAAAACTTCAAATCTCCAAATTGACACCCAACGAACTTGGATAAGTTCGTCTCCTAGCTCACGACTTGAACAAAATCTCGCACAAACTTGAACAAGCTCACTTCTAGCTCTAACATTTTAACTCTCGGCCTTGAACAAACCTGAACTTGAACACTTCACTTTTCTCGGCTTTGACTCTCGGCTTTGAACAACAAAGTGATGCACGGCCTTGACTCTTCAACACAAAGTGATGCACAACTTCAACTTCTAACCCTCAACTTTAACTCTTCAATGAGAATTGGCTCCAAAGACTCGTCTTAGCTATGATTGGCTAAGTCTCGCTCTGATACCAAATGACGCAGTGGAAATAACGGATGACAACGAAATGAAGATTTCGTGTCAAACTAATCGATGAAACGATTAGATGAAGTAATATGAATCGATGAATTAATGATACCAAACGCCCAAATCCGTTGATCTCGCGAGATACCGGACTTTAGCTATCTTCGACACGTTGATCGCGCACGATGCCGTGAGAGAAGATCTACAATTCTTCGAACGTTGATCAAGCGCACTTGATTCCGTGAATTGGCTTCAACAATCGTTGATTCGAGCGCACTCGAATGCCGAAGGTGGAGATAGGAGATAACACTCAACTACCAATTTTAATGGTGGCACAAAAGCACACAAAAGAAATTTTATTCAAATTCACTAACTATTACAAGTGACACAAACCCGGTATTTATTGATGTTTACAACCACACACGCTACAACATAGCATAGGTCGTACGCGACCTAAAAATATCACGACCTAACATACACAGTACGACCTAAGAATACAAAATACAACCGACTTAAAGAAAGTTACAACACATCAGTACACGACTTAACAAAGCAGCGACCTAAACTTCAGCGACTTAAGCCTCTTCGCGATCTACTGGACTTCGACATAAGGAAGATGCATAGCAGCGACCTACCGAAAGAATTCACGACCTAGCGAAATTCGCGACCTAACTTCGTAGCTCGCTGGAGCATCTCGCGACTTAGGATGGACATTCGCGACCTAACTTCGTAGCTCGCTGGAGCATCTCGCGACCTAGGATAGGTCGTCCACGACCTAAAACAGAGGAATGATTGACTGGAGCTTCACGATCTAGGGTTGGAGCTGGCATAGGTCGTTTGCGACCTAAGGAGGAAGACAACTCGTGACCTAGCTGCCGTTCGCGACTTAGGCAATTGGTAGGTCGCTCGCGACCTAAAAAGTTCTGGAGCGGCATCATCATCGGCATCATCTTCTTTGGAATCTAGGGTTCGCGATTTAGGGATTTGGCGAATCAGAATTGAGGTATGTCTTCTTCTACTTGCCTGCCGCGCTGCATCATTGTCCATCGTCTTCAAAGAGCCCAAAGGAAATCTGCTACACTCGGACTACTCAAATATAATTGAGTACCCGAGAGTTTAGGGAAAACAAACAACTAGGGTTAGACAATAAGTATGGTATAAGCACAAAATCAAAACAAAAGGGTGGAAATAAATACAATATGTGAGACCACGCCGCCAACTGTGGAACGTGCTTCCCCTCACAATAAAAACATCCAATCACAACAGTGGATACAAATAATTAAACATCTCGAAGTGCTTACAACACTTCACAATGCAATTAAGAAAGAGGTAAATTTAAAATTTTGGGATCAAAGAAAAGGAAAAGGGAAATTTTCCAACAAATGACTAGGAGGGTGCACCCCCCCCCCTTACTGAAATTATACCTTTAGATTATATTTGAGAACTACGATGGCTCTTGGACACTTCCAAGCTGGACCTCGCCAACCTTTACCGAGAATCCGAGTATTTCACATCTTTTTGTGCATATAACCAAAAATAACCTAGAGTAGATGTGATAATACCCTAATAGGAGCAACCTCACATAGCTTTGCTTCTACTCGCCCTTTAGTTTCAGTCATTTTCGACAAAGGATATCAACGCTCAAATGAGCAACAAATCGTCTTCGATTGACGATACATGATGAAGAAAGCCGAATCGACAGTTAATAAATACACTATCACGGATAATTAAAAATGATCGTATATGGAAATTAAATTTCATATTCTTACCACCACTCATCGATTTCAAACTTGTACTATCCTTCAGTTGAAAATGAAGCCAGGCAAGTGGAGGTAGTGTTACCTTTAGGCATTGCCTTGATGACATTTTTAACCTTCGAGATAGAAACTAGTCCACACATCGACATTTAGTGTTAAAAGTATGACTAAATCCTTTCCACATAAGCGATATCAATTTTGAAAACTTCTTTTCCATATCCGAATCGAACTTTTATACTTTTAAAACCGAACTTATGCTGGGATTTCACATTTCAAATAATAACTTTAAACCACACTATTAAAATAGTTAATTAGCTTTAAAACATGATTAATTTCTTCCATATCATTATTTAAAATGATTAATTAACTTTAATCAATGATTTAATTACTTCAGTCATCTTTATTTAAAATGACAAATTAACTTTATCGTGAATTAATTACTTCAAACCATCATTATTTAAAATGATTAATTAACTATAATCATTATTATTGAAGTGATTAATTAACTTTAAAACATCATTGTTAAAATGATTGATTAACCCTTAAACATCAGTCTTAAAATGATTAATTAATTTTAAACATCGTTATTAAAAAGATTAATTAATTTTAAAACATTATTATTAAAGTGTTTAATCAATCTTAAAACATCATTAACAAAATTATTAATTAACTTTAATACATCATTAACTAAATAATTAGTTAGCCTTAGACATCATTAGTTAAAATGATTAATTAATTTTAAAACATCATTAATAAAATGATTCATTAATCTTAATCACATCATTATTTAATTAATTAATTAATCTTAATCATTGTTATTAAAAATGATTAATTTAATTTAAAATATCATTATTAAGATAATTAATTAACTTTAATCACATCTTTATTTTAATAATTAATTATCTTTGTAAAACCCATGCATAAGATTAAACAAAAATTTCCAAAAGGAATGACATTTTCAAAGTGCCGATACAGCAATAATCGCTATACGGACACTTTCATAAATACTTTCTACATGTCATTTCCCATCCAAATATCACATAACTTAAGTATGGGTATATGTACTAAGTATATAGCAACTTTACAACATATAGACCAACACTTGTAAAACAAGTATATAAACTTTTCGACTAAACTCAAGTTGTTAACTAAGTACCAAAGATGTCAATTTTTTAAGTGGTTACCATGCCAACACATCCAACATTTTTAGCACATACAAACATAAGGAAATAACATGTATTTGCATCACAAAATTAAAGGTCAAAATGTTATTTAAAAAGTTGAAATTTCGCTTACCAAAATGCAACCAAACTAAGTCGAACTACCACAAAGCTTTGCACTAACACTCAATCTATCTTTTTCTTTGAGAAAGTTTGAATTTTTGGACCCTTAATGGGCTAGAGTGGTTCGGTCATGGTCTATAGGGGCTTAACCATGGATGGTTTGAGGTAATATGGGTCTTGTTTTGGTTACTAAGGATGTGTAGAGGAGAAAGAAATGATTTTTTGGTGTTTTTACTTAGGATAAAAGTGAAATAAGAATAGATTTTTGCATTTGAGAACTTAGGAAGCCATTAACAAGTTTTTTAAAAGCTTTAAGGAAGAAGATGTAGTTTTGAAAAGTTATAAAATGAGAAAAAAATAAAAGTTTTCTTTTGTACAAAATGGAATATCTAAATTACAAAAATATCTTTAAAGTACATGCCCTCCATTCCCTTAATGCCACATCATCTCCATCCACACTTCATTGTTCCATACGTCCCACCTTCCTCTCAAACATTCCATCAAAGTACATACATGAGAAAATACATTGCATAAAAGAGTGTTCTTATGCACTTAAGTTGATTTTTACACTCGTGGAATCTTTCTTTTTCTCTTTTTAAATTCAAACTCCCCTTACTCTTAAGTAAATAATTTTCACCTTATTATTTAACTTATCCATACTTATGTTATTTAATATATTAATGTATAAATGTATACAATAGTGTTCATAACATTTTCTACAACTTTTAGATGATGAACAGTCGAAAATTCGGAAAACGATTTTTAGTCACAATATCTATTTTTCTTTGAACTAATTATTTTTGTAAACAAATTTTGAAAATCATTTCCCTATCACTAGTTATTATTTAAAAGAGTTTTATTTGTGTTATAAGATTTACTAATTAATTATTTAAAAATATCTTAAATATTTAAATTTTAAAGTGATTAAATTATGGGTCGTTGCATCCTTCCCTCCTTACAGGAAATTTCACCCCTGAAAATTTTCATACAGAACAATAGATACCAAATGAAACCTAAATGATATCATTCAATCAAACAAGTACAAAGAAAGTGACTCCATCACAACCGGTGAGTACACTAAAAGACACAACATACAAACAACTATGACAACAACTCTGGATACAAATCCCTAATATAATCCTCGGTTTTCCAAGTACAATCCCTATCATCCTTACTCCACTGCACCTTAACAAGATTCACTTCCTTCGTCCTCAATTGCTTTATATCTCGAGCGATGATACAAATAGGCCACCTAAGAACTGTTAAGTTAGGCTGAACTTCCAAATCCTCTTGTTGGGCTGGTTCTACTACCGTCGAAGGGTCGTGAACGTACTTACGTAAATGAGATACGTAAAATACATTGTGCACATCTGATAGTATTTTTGGTAATTTTACTTTATAAGCAAGTCTACCAATCAACAATGAAACCTTCACAAACACAAAATCTCCTACTGCAAACTCAAGATCTCTACGCCTCCAATCCACATAACACTTCCGCCAATCTTACACTTCCTTCATCTTCCTTCTAATATCAACTACCTTTTCACTAGCTTCTAAGATCATGTTGGGTCCAAGGACATTCTATCACCAGACTCGACCTAAAATGAAGGAGAACGATATAGACGACCATATAGAGCTTCGAAAGGGGCCATACCAATGCTTGCATGATAGTTGTTGTTGTAAGTGAACTTGACCAAGGGTAAATGATCTTACCAAGAACTTCCAAAGTCGATAATGCATGTTCGTAATAAATCCTCCAAGATTCGGTTCACTCTCTCCGTCTGGCCATTTTTCTAGGGATGGTATGTTATAATCAAACTCAACTCAGTCCCTAAGGCAGTTTGCGGTCCCTCCCAAAACTTGTTAGTGAATATTGGGCTTGGTCACTTAAAATACTACAAGGAATACCATGGAGCCTCACAATCCCCTTCACAAACAAACTCGCCAGACTTGCAGCTTTCCTAGTTGGCATAACTGGAATGAAATGAGCACACTTGGTTAGCCGATTGACTATAACCCAAATACCTTTGTTCCCTCTTCTTATCCTAGGAAGTCCATCAATAAAATCCATAGAGATCTACTCCCATTTCCACTTTGGGATCTTAAGTGGTTGAAATAGTCCGGCAGACTTCTGTTGGTCACTCTTAATATGCTGGCAATTTGCACACTAACTCACAAAGATCGAAACATATCACTTTATCCCCTTTCAATAGAATACTCTCTTCATAGCCTTGAACATTTTGGTCACTCCTAGATGGAAAGATAACTTTAAACAGTGACATTCAGCTAATACTTCTCTTCTAATCCCATTAACATTCGGAACAGAGATACGGCTGTTCATTCTCAATACGCCCTGGGGATCAATCCCAAAACTAGAAACAATACCTTCTTGGACATCCTTCTTGAGTCAAGCCAAAATAGGATCTTCTTCTTGACTAGCTGCAATCCCCTCCATTAATGCTGGCTTGACTTATAAGTTAGCAACCATCGCAACATCCTACTCAACGCATCTGCAATAGCATTTGCTTTCCCAGGGGTATAAAGAATTTTCAAATCATAAGAAGCGAGAAACTCCAGCCATCTCTGTTGCCTCAAATTCAAATCTTTTTGGGTAAAGAGATATTTTAAGGACTTGTGGTCCATGTATAACTCGAAATTTTCACCCTAAAGATAATGCCTCGATATCATTAGTGCGAAGACAGCAGCCAAAAGCTTCAAATCGTGCGTAGCATAATTTTTCTCATGTGCCTTCAACCGTCAATGTACATAGGCAATAACCATCCCATGTTGCATCAGAACTGGTCCTAAATTAGAACTACAAGCATTTGTATATACTGTTAAAACCCTACTCCCATCTAGAATTGTCAAAACAGGAGCGCTAGTCAACTTCTCCTTTAATTCCTTGAATGCTTGATCACACTTAGGTGTCCATATGAACTTAACGTCTTTCTTTGTTAACTTCATCACATTCTCGGGCTACTTCCATTCTTGAACTGGAATAACTTTAGCTAGGTAAACTGATATACCTTCTTCGAAAACAACGTGTCCCAAAAACCTAACTTCAAATTTCCAAAAATGGCACTTAGCAAACATAACCTTCAACACATGGCTCCTTAAGGTATCGAGTACGACTCGGAGAAGGTATTTGTATTCCTCCTCCATTTTCGAATAGGCAAGAATGTCATCAATAAAGATGAGGAAAATTTATTAAGAACTTCTTAGAATACTCAATTCATTAAGTCCACAAAAAAGGCGGGTGCATTAGTTGGCCCAAACGGCATAACTAACCACTTGTAGAAATATCTAGAGTCCTAAAAGCGATCAAGGGCACACTCTCCTTTGCCACCCTTAATTGGTGAAAAGAGGTGGCAAGTCCAATTGAGAAAATATCTGAGCGCCGTGGAGTTGATCAAACATGTCGTCGATCCTTGGTAAAGGGTATTTATTCTTGATAGTCCTTTTATTCAACTCCCGATAGTCTACACATAACTTTAAAGAACCATCCGCCTTGGTAACAAAGACGACTAGCGATCCTCAACTAGAAGTACTACGTCTTATCAATCCCTTCTACAACAAGTCAAATGTCTGGCTTTCTAATTCTCTCCTTTCTTTTGGAGCCAATCTTCATGGAGGTTGGACAATAGGTTTAGTTTCTAGAATTAGATCAATACGAAACTCCACTTCACGGTGGGGAGGTAAACCTTGCACTTTATCAAAAATATCCATGAAATCCTAAACAACCGGTATATCTCTTATCTCCTCCTTAGCTACTTCAAGTGAATACAGAAAACTACTTATCAATTTGTTATGATCCTCGCAAAATATATCTACACTAATATCTCCAGCATCACTAACTCTGATGATCTTTCGATCACAATCCAATACTGTTCTAAACTTAGATAACCAATCCATTCTCAGCAACACTTCAAAACCCATTAACCCAAGAACAAACAAATCAAAAGAAAAAAGATGATTTCAATAAGAAATAGGCACATTTAGACACATAGTGTCAAGATTTGACGGATCCCCTATAGGGTTCGACACACAAAGGGGATTACTTAAAAGGATGGGTCTAAGGTTAAATCTATTAACGTGATCAACAGAAATAAAACTATATGAAGCACCTGTATCGAATAATATCCTAATAGAAAGATCATGGATGGATAATGTACCTTACAACAATGCTTTCCCTTCTTCCTAGAGGAAGTGGATGGTATCTCCTCAATAGTAAATGCATATCTTTGCATCCCCTCATTCGGAAAAGTGCACTCATTCTTCACATGACCTTGCTTATGACAATTATAGCAGGTGTAACGACCTGAATATTTTCAACCATTCGCATCCATACATGTCGGATTTGAATTGCTCAAAATATCAGATTGTTAATTTAAATTTGGCAAAATTCAGCATATACAGTAAATAAATCACAGATCACAGACAAAGAGTAATATAACAATGCAGCAGAAGCAAGAAATAGTAGTTCATGAAGCTACTATAAATATATACATCAGAGTTAACAAGCTACAACGGAAGTCTCAATATGATAATCAAATACAAATCTAAATACATCACTGGAATCAACAGGATAACCGGAAGCGAAATAGATAGCTGGATCTTCAAGCAAAGCTCTAACTCCGAAGGTGAGTCTCGAATGCTGTATCACTCAGTCTGACCCGAGCATAAAGCAAAACACAAAACACTTGAGTCAGGATTAACATTCTTATATCAATAAATCTAACTCAAGTGAAATATCAACTAAAATACAAGTAACTCAAAGGATGTTTAGGATAACCATCCTCTAAGGATCCGTTAAACTATCTACTATGTAGTAATATACGCTATTATAATAATGTCTAATAGTAAAATAAACATACTTTTTAATAGCATTAAGGGGTTACCCATATAGCCCTTAACACGTAATAGTCCCAGTAGTCCATCCAGTATCAGCATACCCCCAGATCGAGAGCTACCCTAAATACTCCATGGGCTACGGGAGAAAAACAAACTCGTAGTAAAGCTCGCTATGGTAGGTGACACGGCACACAAGGCAATGTCAGGGTAGATATACCAATTACGCACACGGGCTGGTGGAAACGCGTAGCAGCCACTACCACCCACCTCGGACACACTCCCAAATCAAAAATCGAAGATGGCCATCAAATCAATCAAAAGGTAAGAGTATAATATCGAAGGAAGGTGCCCGATCGGAGGAATGACCTCACTTGGCCCGAGATCGCTCCTGTTTTAGCCACCTTAAACTAACTCACGGGAGTCGGGTCCACGTTCATACCTCAATAGGATCGTCGCCACCATCCTACTTCATTCTGGAATCTCCACCGTGTACACAGTTGTTAAAGTGGTTTTCGGTATCGACAGAGAGTATGCCCATATCTGATCCCGCCTCTTTAACAACCAAACGTTATTATAACACTGTGGTCATTTAAAATAGTTTATATTTAAAAACCAAAATATCATTTTCAATTCAATAACCAAATCAATACGATATCATTTTCATTTCAAAAATATTCACTTCCAAAATCATAGTACGTTCCAAAGTTATATCGCTTTCGAAATCATAAGTCTTTTTAAAATCCAAAACACTTTGGAAATCACAGCTTTGAAATTATAGCATTTTGGAAATCATAACACTTTGAAATTATAGCATTTTGGAAATCATAACATTTTGAAATTATAGCATTTTGGAAATCATAACACTTTGAAATTATAGCATTTCCCTTAAACCGTTTAGATATCAATAATAGTATGTATAATAAAATAGTTTATAAAATAAAATAATTTATATAAAATAGTTGTAGGTTAAAACAATATATATATTAAAATAATTAAAATAGTTTATATTAAAATAGTTTATAAAATAATATAAAATAGTTTTAAATATAATTTAAAATACTTTATATAATAAAATAGTTTCCTCAAATTCCACAAATTGATTCAAAATCAACTCAAGTTCCAAATTTCAAATTTCAATCAAATTTCAAATCATCAATTTCAATTCGATTTAGTTTCTAAGTAAATCATTTCAAATTATCGATTTCAAATACATATTTGAACCATAAAACAAGCCATTTCAATTTCAATATATTTCAAAGCTTTAAATATTCAAAATTTCAAAACTAAATTCGATAATTTCATATATATATCAAATTCACTTTACTATTATTTAGTTTTGAAATATTCACTCAATAAATCCAATATCATTTAAAACAAACCCCAAATTACAATAAACTAAATATTTCCTTCAATTTATTTAAACTTGAAATATTCAATTTAAATCATCTTAACCCAAAAATCAAGTTATAAAATCATATCCTTTAAAAATCCCAAATGCCATAAGTTCAGATAGATTTAATTAAATATAATTCTTAATTAAATACAATTTCAAATCAATTTCAAATCTGTCTTTTCAACCTTAATTTATTTAATCATTTCGAACTCTATATGAAAATATAATTTAAATAAATACTTAAACATATATATATCAACTTTATTAAATCAACTTTAATAAATCTTTAAAATCAATATTTATTAAAACCATAAATTTCTTTTCAAAACCATAGAAATCATTTTCAAAATATTTATATATAGACCAACGGTGTCTGTATATAATTCTCTACCCTATGGTCAAGTGATACGAATATTTATCATTTCAATCCGTAATTTAAATATATACGGGTATATATCATTTCAACCCGCAATCCCAAATTCAATTCAATGAAAATCACTTGGGTTTATCATTTCAACCCATAACGATTTTCTCCTATTCTACAGATCGTTCGGGTATGTATCATTTCAACCCATAGTGAATTCTATACTAACAGGGAACTTGCAGAGTGATAATAGATATGATAATAACATAACAGGCATATATCATCAACATCAATATAAATAACAAATAATGGTGTCAGATGTCATAGGTGAACAGATACAGATAATAGCATATATATAACAATGTCACTAACTAACAGCAGCATATTTCAATTGGTGTTTTAATTGAAATCAAATTTAATAAATATAAGAACGTTAATCGTGAGTGATTGCTCACCTTTCGAGGATAGAAAGGATAGACAATGAATTTGAGTTACGAATTGCAAGCACGACTCCCAAAGCAAACAAGATTGGCATGAATTCGATAGACAAACTGATAACAGAAATCGATGAGAACAAACAGATTAGCTTGATATAAGCTGAATAATATATATATATATATGTTATAAAATTTTCTTCTAAAACAAATTTTTAAACGAAATATATATATATATATATTATCATTATTGTTTCCTTGAAAATTAATATTTAAATCCAAGACAAATGTTAAAAATAAACTATATATATAATAAAATCAATACTTAGGTATATACACTTATTAAAATGCAAGACACTTATATATATATTATATATATTATTCATCGCAGAACACAATCAAAACATTATACACAAAATCTTTCTTCCTGTAATATACATACTGTCATATAAATGCAACTATTGTTTTAAGAACTATATATATAACTATTGAAACTTGTACATTATAACCAGTTAAAAATCTAAACACGTATATGCAGTTTAAACATATTATATGTAAACACAATAGCTTACCTATATAAAGCCATAACGTACCTTAAAAAAACTTATTATATAAATCCTGTAACATTTATATGCAGCAGACACTATATATATAATTACAGTTAAATGTGTATATGAAATCTACCCTAACATATTATGCAAATAAACTAATACATATACACTAAACATATATACTTATCATTTGATAACATAGCAAAATTTATAACATACTGACCTTTTAAATATTTAACTAACCTGCATAACAAATATGTATGAAATAGATCATAAGTCCAGGATGAATCAGCTTAATATAAAATTTACATATAATATCTATACGAACAGACCTTTATACTATAAAACACTATATATATACTAACAGATCTAAAATGCCAATTATACAACTCATAGAACATGACTAACAGGCAAACTTATAACAATATATATATATATATAATACTTTAGATATAGAATGTAAATACTATAACATATGTACAACTACAATATTATACATATATAAACTACAAATACATATATTACAAACATGCTATGTATATAATAACGAATATATGTATAAATCTTATATAACTAACATATATATTTTAAAACATATAACTGACATAAAAATATATATATAATTTATAAAATCTAACATATAGCTATAGATCAATTAAAGCAAATAATATGTAAACCATATCTCTAAACTTATATAATATAAAACTAATATATATCGGCTAAAGCCAAAAAACACTTATATATGCGATAGCAGTATTAACATCACAATTTATATATACATGATATAAAATTTACTAAAAAAAAAATGCAGGCATGTATATATATTTCCATAAATGTACAGCAAATATATAATTTAAACAATACTAACGACCACACATAAAATATATATAATGTGATATATTCTTTTGAAGAGATGAGTGCACTAAGATATTGACAAACAAAACAACTCTCTGTAAAACCAGAACAGCCGCATACGAAGATATATTTACGTACTGTATATAGCTTTATATATCTACAAACATCCATAAAACCTGAAATAAAATTTCTATATATATACACTTACATATATCAAGTGTCGAGCAAAGGAAGGAGACAGTATCGGCAATTTGGGAGGGGAGAATGGCTGTGCGAGTGAATGGGTTTGGGGGGAAAGCGATGCGGGCTGGCGGTGGAAGTCTCGGCTGGAGGAGGTAGAGGAGATGGCTGCCGATGAGGATGGTTAGGGTTGTTGAGCATGGTGATAGGGAGGGAGTCATCCGTGAGGCTTGGGTTTTGGGTGGTGGATTGCAAATGGGTAGAGGATGAAAAACTTGCTCTTAGACAAATAAAAGGGGAAGAGAAAAAGAAGTGGTACGAATGGATTAATAATATTGGGACCAGAGACATAAAGGCAACCGTTGAAGATGAATAGGCTAGATTGAATAAATTCTCTTTTCCTTTACACTTCGAACTGAACCAAATAAATGAAATGAATGAACAGGCAGAAGTTAAATTCAGAAGATATAAATGCAATAGTAACGAATAGTCACAAGGAAAATGAAAAGGTTTACAACGAATACCGATACGGAAAATCGTTTTACCAATTTCGCAGCATACCGAACTCCGACACACAAAGATGAATATACTGCTGAGATCAGCATGACGAGACAATCAAAACGGTATACAGATATCAGTGGTACGATCATCCGATCAAAAATCGATATCGGTACCGAAAAATGCCGCAATTTTTCGAAAATAAGATAAACGGAGCAATAGAAGTCAAAATTTGGAGAAACGAAAGATGACGTCTCACTCAGAAGATGATTTACAAATTCATTATATAAAAATATTCAACTTTTGAAAACATTTTATTACCATCAATTATTAACTGATTTAAACTAAAAAAGAATTACACAAGAAAATAAACTTCCATATTATCAGATGAAAATTTACCAGTTGTTATGTTAAAATAGACGTATTCCAAATATTAAGTTTTCAATTCAAAATTTTATTATTTAAAATTTCACAAAATTTCAATAAAATATATTAATAAAATCACCAAAATTTACTGGTCGTTACAGCAGGTCGAAGTCGGGCAGTTAGGTGAAAAGTGACCCATCTTGTCGCACTTGAAACAAAGAATGCTTGCCAAGTCGAGCTGCATCTTCTACGCTGGAGCCATACCCCCAAGTTTCTTGCCTGTCCACTGTTTCTTCCCCTTAACTTGCGCTTGAAATTCGGTTTTCCTCCAATCGGTATCGCTGAAAAAGATTTGGCATTAATTGCAGGCACTACTCCCTTCTAAACTCCTTCCTTAATATCAAGAGCTTTGAATCTCAAAGCCACACTGATCAGGTTAGTGAATGTACAATTGACATGATTAGTCATTTTCCGAAGGAACTCTGGTCGCATCCCTTTCACGAACAATATATTCATCTTGAGCGGTGTGTCTATCAATCCAAGTCCAAAACGGGATAATGTATTAAACTTGTGCCCGTACTGCACCACAGACATATCCACTTGCTTCAAATCCAGGAAACTCCTGAACAACTACGTCCTTCCGATTTCTAGGATAAACTGCTCTTTAAAGACTTCTTTAAACTTTGCCCAAGAGAATTCCCCCTTTGGAGAATTAGCTGTAACAAAATCATACCAGTCCATCGTCGACTTCTGAAGTTGTAACGATGCCAACAGACGCTTCTCTACATCTTCCAACCTATGATCTTCAAATATCCTTTCATAGGACCTAAGCTAAGTCTGCACTCTAAGAATATACTCAATACCATAGAATGGTTTCCCATCCAAAGTAGTGTAATTCTTGCACAAAGTCACAAAATTCGTAGGAGGTTGAACCTGCGCTACCACTTCCTCTATGGGACCTACAACAAGCACATTTCTAGTTGCTCTACCATTTGTAGCTGTGCTAGTTCCAGATCCAACCCTTCCTCTTCTTGTATTCATCTTCTATCACCTGGACAGATAACATGTATCTTTAGAACAAAAGAATAGGAACAAAATAGTTTTAAGGAAAACAACACTAAAGGATCCAGAACGAGACTTAAGAGGATAGATATTATTATTATAAAGAAAATTACAAATACGCTCTTTCAAGATTAAATCATTCTAGAGCATCACTTAGCCTATCTCTAATGAGTTGTACCCCAATCAAGCTAAGGTGTTCGCTTAACTAAAGCTCTGATACCAACTGTGACGACCTACCTTTCTGACCCCTGAGAACGACACTTAACACAACCTCGGTGTTCATGTTTCGTTGCCTAAGAATCTGAAAGATGAGTTGTCGTGGAGTGAAATAAAATAACAGATCAGAACAGAACAGAAAAGAACATCAAAAGTCTCACATCGGAACGGTTACATATAATACAAAACTAATATAGTACATCAGGATACTTTCAATATGGAGTTATCAGAGTTACACAAAAGTACTACAACTATCAGACTAGGCAGTTACACATTTTTGCCTTTACACTTTCAGATACAAAATACATACATATATAAACGTACAGCGGAAACAGATAACTAGATAGATAAAGGAGCCTTCTACTCATCCATCGTCTCCAAAGAGCCCAAAAGAAACCTGCTACTCTCTGACTACTCAAATATAATTGAGTACTCGAGAGTTTAGGGAAAACAAACAATTCGGGTCAGACAATAAGTTTGGTATGAGCAAAAAATATAAACAAAAGGATTGAAATAAACACAATATGCGAGACCATCCCGTCCAACTTTGGAAAGGGTTTCCCCTCACAATAACAACACCCAATCACAACAGTGGATACAAATAATTAAACATCACGAAGTGCTCACAACACTTCCAGATGAAATTAAGAAAGAGGTAAATTTAAAATTTTGGATCAAAGGAAAGGAAATGGGGAATTCCAACAAATGACTAGGAGGGTGCACCCCCTTACCGAAAGTATGGCTCTAGAATATACTTAAGAATTACGATGGCTCTCGGACACTTCCAAGCTGGACCCCTACAACCTTTACCGAGAATCCGAGTATTTCACATCTTATTGTGCATATAACCGAAAATAACCTAGAGTGGATGTGATAATACCCTAATGGGAGCAACCTCGCATAGCTTTGCTTCCACTCGCTCTTTGGGTTCAGTCATTTTCAACAAAGGATATCAACGCTCAAATGAGCAACAAATTGTCTTAGATTGACGATACACAATGAAGAAAGCCAAATCGATAGTTAATAAATCAACTATCAAGGATAATTAAAAATGATCATATATGGAAATTAAATTTCATATTCTTACCGCCACTCATCGATTTAAAACTTTAGGCATTGACTTGGCGGCATTTTTATCCTTCGAGATAGAAATGAGTCCATGCCTCGATGTTTAGTGTTAAAATTATGACTAAATTCTTTCCATATAAGCAATATCGTTTATGGAAACTTCTTTTCCATAAGCGAATTGAACTTTTATACTTTTAAGACCGAACTTGTGTTGGGATTTCACATTTCAAATAATAACTTTAAACCACACTATCAAAATGGTTAATTAGCTTTAAAACATGATTAATTTCATCAATATCATTATTTAAAATGATTAATCAACTTTAATCAATGATTAATTACTTCAGTCGTCTTTATTTAAAATAACAAATTAACATTATCGTGAATTAATTACTTCAAACCGTCATTATTTAAAATGATTAACTAACTTTAATTATAATTATTGAAGTGATTACTTAACTTTAAAACATCATTATTAAAATGATTAATTAACCCATAAACATCATTATTAAATGATTAATTAATTTTAAACATCGTTATTAAAATGATTAATTAATTTTAAAACATTATTATTACAGTATTTAATTAATCTTAAAACATCATTAAAAAAATGATTAATTAACTTTAATACATTGTGGATTAAATAATTAATTAGCCTTAAACATCATTAGTTAAAATGATTAATTAATTTTAAAAATCATTAATGAAATGATTAATTAATCTTAATCACATGATTGATTGAATGATTAATTAATTAATCTTAATCATCATTATTTAAAATAAATTAATTAAATTTAAAATATCATTATTAAAATAATTAATAAAGTTTAAGCACGTCTTTATTTTAATAATTAATTATCTTCGTAAAACCCACGCACAAGATTAAACAAAAATTTCCAAAAGGAATAACATTTTCAAAGTGCTGATATAGCGATAATCGCTATACGAATACTTTCATAAACACTTTCCATATGTCACTTCCCTTCGAAACATCACATAACCTAAGTATGAACATATGTACTAAAGTAAATGGCAACTTTACAACATATAGATCAACACTTGTAAAACAAGTGCATAAACTTTTCGACTAAACTCAAGTTGTTACCTAAGTACCAAAGATGTAAACTTTTTAAGTGGTTACCAAGCCAACACATCCAACATTTTTAGCACATACAAACATAAGGAAATAACATATATTTGCATCACAAAATATAAGGTCAAAACTTAATTTAAAAGGTGAGATTTTGCTCACCAAAATGCAACCAAACTAAGTCGAACTACCACAAAGCTTTGCATTAACACTCAATCTATCTTTTTCTTTGAGAAAATTTGAATTTTTGGACCCTTAATGGGCTAGAGTGGTTTGGCCATGGGCTATAGGGGCTCGGCCATGGATGGTTTGAGGTAATATGGGTCTTGTTTGGTTAGTGAGTATGTAGGGAAGAAAGAAATGCTTTTTAGTGTTTTTACTTAGGTAATAAGTGAAATAAGAACAGGTTTTTGCATTTGAGAACTTAGGAAGCCATTAACAATTTTTTTAAAGCTTTAAGGAAGGAGATGTAGTTTTGAAAAGTGATAAAATGAAGTGATAAACTGAAGAAAAAAAGGAGTTTTCTTTTTTACAATATATAAATTACAAAAATATCCTTAAAGTACATTCCCTTAATGCCACATCATCTCTATTCACACTTCCTTGTTCCACATATCCCCCTTCCTCTCACACATTCCATTGAAGTACATACATGAGAAAATACATAGGATAAAAGAGTGTCCCTATGTACTTAAGTTGATTTTCATACTCATAGAATCTTTCTTTTTCTGTTTTTAAATTCAAACTCCCCTCACTCTTTAGTAAATACATTTTCACCTTATTATTTAGCTTATCTATACTTATGTTATTTAATATATGAATATGTAAATGTATACTATATTGTTCACAAAATTTTCGACAACTTTTAGATGACAAACGGTTAAAAATACGGAAACAATTTCCGGTCACATTTTCTATTTTTCTTTGAACTGATTATTTATGTAAACAAATTTTGAAAATTATTTGCCTATCACTAGTTATTATTTAAAAGAGTTTTATTTGTGTTATAAGATTTATTAATTAATTATTTAAAATTATATTAAATATTTAAATTTTAAAGTGATTAAATTACAGGTCGTTACAACGAAGGAGCTTATGGCGATCACATTGGGGGATAGACTTTGACAAGGAATAATCTTGGCTATGGATACTTTTGGCCAATAATTAATCAAGATGTAGCTGATTACACTAGAAAGTGTAAAAAATGTTAAAGATTTGCGAAGATTCCTAAAGCCTCATCCAAAGAGATCACAAAATGGTTGGTTCATGACCATTTGCAGTTTGAGGAATTTATATCATTGGTGTGCTACTAATGTCGAAGGACGGAGCAAAGTTTGCCACTATTGTAGTTGACTATTTCACAAAATGGGCTGAAGTGGAACCGCTAGCAACGACCACTATGAAGAAGTTGATCAACTTTATGATGAAAAAGTTATCTACTGATTCGGAGTTCCTTAGGAAATCATCAGTGACAATGGGACCCAAGACAACGTTGAATTCAAGGATTTATACAACAAGTACCGGATTAAAAAGATATTTGTTGTTGTAGGACAACCACAAGCAAATGGATAGATGGAGGCGGTGAATAAGATCATCAAATCCATCTTGAAGAAACGACTGAAAGAGGCTAAAGGCAAGTGTATCGATGAATTGTCCCTGGTGTTATGGGCTATCAAATGACTCATAAGTCCGCAACCAACCATGCTTTATTAACTCTTACCTTCGGATTAGAGACCATGATTCCAATTGAATTAGAAGTACCTTCTCATCGGAAGTTTCGATATGATCCCAAGACAAATGAGGAACTCTTGCTCGAGTCCCCTAATATGATTGATGAGAAGTGTGAAGAAGTTGATCTGATGGTTGCTACTCTCCATAAAAGAGTGGCATGGTAATTCAATGCAAAGGTCAGGAATTGGACCTTCGAGATCAATGATCTCATTCTGAAACAAATCTTTATCCAGTGGCTCAAGGCCCAAATTGGGAAGGCCCATACGCCATTGAACACAAGCTTAGAGATGGAACATTCAAGCTAGCAACTATTGACGGAATCTCACTTTCAAGTGCATGGAATAACAAACACCTAAGATACTATTTTCCTTAAATGTATCTTTGTAAGTATCTAACTATGCTCTTATGTAATAAGGCAGAGGCTGTCATTCTTATGTCTATAAAAAGAATTAGCTTTTGGGGATTGACGAAACGGTGTTCTCAATAACCTGAATTTATGCTGTGTGAACAACAACAAAATCGATTATTCTGTATTTTGAAAATGCAGATATCTAGGTACCAAAAGATAGGTATCGACGAACTCCTTCAATTCAGGATCAGATCGTGGGAGTATAATCACTCTAGGGTCAATCGTGAACATTTTCCCTATACCTCTACCTTTAACAATTGCCCAGAGATAGGCAAGGTCTAAGACCGTAGCCCAAAGATAGTCAAGGTCTAATTATGATGCCTAGAGATAGTCATCCTAAACATTAAGTCCCAGAAATAGGTCCCAACGGGAGGTTGAATCTCCTTTTTCAGATATGATAAATGCCAAAGATAGGTGAGACAAGTATAGACATATGGAGATAGACA
This sequence comes from Allium fistulosum, assembly GCA_030737815.1. NCBI lineage: Eukaryota > Viridiplantae > Streptophyta > Magnoliopsida > Asparagales > Amaryllidaceae > Allium > Allium fistulosum. Next base: position 869,833,949 of record CM060906.1, on the reverse strand, counting down.
TCTGAAGCACCACTTCTGATGAACAATTACGATCAATGCCCAAAGATAGGAAAGATTGAGCATGGACGTCCAGAGATAGATATCTAAAACGTCACTGCTCGAAGATAGGAAGCGATATGAAGATCCAACCTTGTCTTTGGTCAAATGGAACTTGACTAAAGATAAAACAGGTAGGCTATAGAATTAGCCAAGCTATTGTAATTCTGTTCGCCAATGGAGAAACGTTTTGATAGCAATGAACAAAATGAAGTAATGAAATACATTGAGCAATAAAGAAAAGTTATCCATACATAAAGAGTTATGGCTAATAACAACATTGCTCCGATCTGAATACAATCATAATAAACATAAATAAACTAAGTGTATAGGAAATCAAGATAAAAGTCTGAAAGAAAAGACTATTTTATTCCCAACCAAAGAAATTCACAAGCAAAAACGGCCATACCCGCACAACAACAGCCTATATACATAGACTGAAACTAGAACAAAATGAGTAGTAACATAATAAACGACGATTAAGTGTTCCTTTACTTCTTCTTCTCCTTCTTTCCCTCGGGAGAGATGACTAGCCTTTTTTTAGATCTACCTCTTCTTCCCTAGATAGGTAGACCATAGGATCTTTATCCCAATCATAGTCATCTCCCAGAGACTCAGAAGCATCATCTTGAATGCTAGTCGTTGCAGTAGAGGAATCTGGAATGACAAGTGGTTATATGGGAAAATAAACCAAAAGTAGAGGAGGAACATCATCAATCTTTTCCTTCTTAATTTCCTAAAACTTTTTGACTTGTGGGATCTTCTCCTCCAGCATTGATGGCATAGTCTTATGCTTAGTGGCCCCTGTAATAAATATGCCCTTTACCCCGGCATAACATTAGGATCATCCATAGCCTCTACAGTCTATGCGTGAATCTTTTCGGTGTTAGGACCGGGAATAAGACCGGCTGAAGAAATTGGGATTTGAGTGGAGGCGGACATGATAACTGATTTTGTCATTGAAGCCTGGGTGCCCAAAGTCGAATCTCCGTCTAGTAAAGGGGCAAGAATAGATAAACCTAAAACTTGAGAAAACAAAAGGCAGATATTAGAGACATCGATGGGTGTGGTTTAAGCCCTCTCGAATACAAGATAAGTTAGTGATATACCTCTAGAAGAAGCCGAGGTCACTCGTGAAGGAGTTTCGCAAAACTCCTATACATAATCAGAGATAAGAAATAAACAATTAACATCTGTAAGTCAAATGGACAAACAAATAATCAAACGGGCTCGACCGGTGGGTCAAACGGCATGACCTGGGGCTCAGCCCAGGTACGACCGATGCAGCGGTCACGTGGACCGGTTGCAACGCCTGGGCTGAACCCCAAGCGATGCTAAAGGCCCTTTGACGATCCATTGGCACTTATATCTCTGACGTTGTTACTTGCAACCTCTAGAGTACTGATATGGCTATCATGCAAGCCTATAAACTACTACAACTTGATGATTTAACGATTATATAATAAGGATTCTTAGCAAACAGCAATAGGTTTTCATATGATAAGAGACAGCATACAAACTTGAGATCAATTCAATCATATATTCATCAATTCCATACAACAGTAACTTGAATTAAAATTAGAGATAGTTATGAACTCTAGAATTCTACCTTGCTTCTCAAGATTTCAATAAACCCTAGAATGCCTTAAGCAAAAAGTAAGAACAACAAACATCAAACACTATAATTTATTGAAATTAATTAGACTAAAATGTGAATTAGAGTTATGAGAACTTACTTTTGATTTTCTCCAAAATTTTCTGGAATTTATTTTGATTTTTCCATGTTTATTTGCTTTCTAGGTTTTAAGAGAGAAAGAGGAAGCTCCGTTTTCTTTTTACTATCAAACTTAGAAATGAACGTTTTATTCATTTACTAAGTACAGCAAAGAGAGGAATCCTCTTTTATTCTCAAATGGGCCGAAATCTACTTAAGCCCAAACCCTCTTTAATTAATAAAAATAATAAAACATTTTACACTTTCTACCATTTTAAAACACTAATATCTCATTTATTTCATCATAGAAAAATTCAAGTTAATACACTAAAATTAAGTTCATCACCTAATCTTCATGATTAATTAATGAAACATAATTTTTAATAATTTTTAAACCCTTATTTTTAATATTGAAAATAAGGTATTTTGCATTTTCTAAAATAAGACAACATAACACATAAATCATTTTTAACACCAAAAATTCCCATTTTCTCTTTTAATAAAATTACACATTATTAAGAAAACACTAACACATTATTTAACAAGTTTTAAAACAATAATTTCGTATCAATAAGTTTCATATATTGCTTTTCCATTAATATTTACATTTAAAAATTCTCATTTCAAATTCTAATTTCAATTATTATTCAAATAAAAACACTTAAATTCTAATTTTTCCAATTTAAATCTTTATCTATTCTATTTAAACAACACTGAAAGAATCAGGGTTGTTACAGACTTTCCCCCTTAAAGAAATTGTGTCCTCGCAATTTTTAATTCGGAGCAAAGTCCATGAATAATAAAAACATATTACTATTAATAATATTTTCTATTTTTCAAAATATATACTAACACTAAAACAACCAAACATCCAAGCAACAAAATAAATAAGTCATATACATGAAGATTCTTGTATTTATATTCAAATAAAATCTTTTAGCTTACATTTCAAAATATTAAAACATCCAATTTATTTCCAAGAATTAGATTTCTTCAATCAATCTCCAATTTAATTACTTCTTTTATAAAAATTCACTTTTCCTAAATCAACATCTCAAATGGTTTTTGCTAAATCCTTTCCAAAAATTTAATTTCTCAAAAAAGTTGTGCTTTATAAATTATATCATTTTAAAAGCAAAGATTAACTTCTCTAAAAATTTGTACTTCAAAAATTATACTTCAATTTAAAACATTCTAATGGATTTATCATATTTTAAAATCATACTATAACCACAATCGTCATCCATCATTTCAAGCTAACAATCAACTCATATCATCACAAATAAACTAGCGTGAAAGCAAGTTATAAATCCAACATATTAATAATGGTATGCACTTCGCAAGCTAACATAAAAGACAATACTTCGCTTGTCGAATATTCAAAGGCAAGTACTTCACTTGTTTACACGAATGACCACACTTTGCTAGTCTAGGGCCAAGCTCTATCGTAAATGATTGCTCTTTGCAAGTCTACCCGCACTTCGCAAATCTAACATTGATGACTGCACATCGCAAGTCTAACATCAATAACTGCACATCGAAAATTTACCCACATGTCCTGCACTTCGCATGTTTAACATCAATGATTGCACATTGCAAGTCTACCTGCATATCGTAAGTCTACTAGCATATCACAAGCCAAACATAAATGACTGCACATCACAAGTCTAGAACCAAGGCCTCTAACAAATGACTTCTCTTCGCAAGTCAACACAAATGACATGCACTTCACACGTAGTCACAAAAGTGTCAAATACCATCTAATAGTAATCATTCGAGTAATGCCCGTGCATCCCATAACCATTTGGGTTTACTTTAACATTTACTACAAGTCAATAAGCTCCACATACTCCAATATTCTATAAAACTAACCATACAATTAATTGATAAGGTGATCACGAATGTCGCATAACCACTTGGGATTACCAAATCGTTTAATCATAGTTCTTATTCCATAGAAGCAATAATTAGCAACCAAACATAATTTCGAGGAATTATGTTTTTCATAACAAGGAAATCACAAATATTCAACCATGACTCATTTATAACTCCATTCAATTCAAATTTCTTCATTTGAAGTTTATAACTAGAAAACTAATTTCTAATTAGAAGTTACATCTAATAATCAAACCAAAATAATTTTTCTTATATTGGAAAACCTGAAGTATACTCCCTTAAGGATCTATCGGTCTCACCGAACACCAAAAGAGAATACAACCCAAAAGTGTTAAATACTTCCTAATAGCAATTACAAGAATTTAACAAGACATCCCACACTACCCGGTGAAATTCGAGTATTCACTAATGAGCTAATAAGTACCACTCAAACATTTTATTCAATGAATTGTACAATATTCGACGAAACGTTACTCGAGAGCATTTAAACCAATCGGTAACACCAAGTCGATTATTATTACTACTTATATTATAGTACTAAGGCTCTTAAAATATTTATCTTATAAAACTTTTATAGTTTAAAACTCCAAACTTCCTTTCAAAATTTAAATGATTTGATCGGATAAATCTCTTCTTCAAAATAATTTTCTAACTCTATATTCTTCAAGCAATATATTAACTTCTTATAATATTTATACACTAATTCAAATAAATGATTTATCCTTTTTAAACTCAAAATCATCAATTATAAAATTCAAATTTTCTTTTCAAATAATCTCTTACTTTGAACTTCCAAAAATTTATTTACACAATTTCTTACATCTTCTGTTTTAACTTCTTTTAAATTAGAACTCAAAATTATCATCCATTTAAATTAAGAAATGATATACACAACAAAGCACAAGCATCACAAACTATTTTATATAAATTAAAAAATAATATAACGACGTTGTCAAGCCATTTATTTATAGCAAATCGCTTTGTCAGATGGTTGCGATGTTGAACATAAAAATCAACAGTGCCTCGTCATTGATCTTTACTATTGTTAATGCTTGATAGCTGCAACCGTCGTCAAATTAATACTCATAAAACATCTTTTAAACTGTATAATAAAATTTTCTAAACCACCAAAATTTATTAAACACATATATTTTTGTGAAAATAAATTTCTCTTCTTGATTTACTCTTCATAAACGTTTTTCCTTTCATAAGAGTATTTAACTCAATTAAAACTTTACCTTCTTTTTCAACTATTATTTATAATGTGTCTGACTGTCTCATCGAAGTGTTTGTGAATCTCTATCAATAATATTGATCAGGCGCAACAATTAGAATTCATAACGTACTCAACGGAAAATTTAAAACAAAATTAATTTCTAAATATTTCTTTATCAATATATATATATGTATATGTGTGTGTGTATGTATATCTTCATATAATTGAAAATCAATTAACAACAATTTAAAAATACATCCATGCATACATCACACAATCCAACAAACATATATAGATAATTAATTACGGTGCTCAGCGAAAATAATATATCAGCTTTTGCTGCGCAACTCTCATCACTAACGGATCAAGACTACACTTCACAACACTTAATTTTTTAAATCATCTTATAAAAATAATTTATAAAGTAAATTTTAAATTTTCACAAATATGACCCAATGATTATTCCCAATAATCATTTATACTTCTATTCTCAATGGGAAATAAATCCTAAACTCTACTCGACACACCCAAAGGACGGGACTCTAAGACAATCTAGGCCATGATTCGTGGTTCTAATATTCTATACTATTCAGAACCTTTACTCTGATGCCACCTATAACGTCCCACCCTGAGACCATGCTAATAAAGGGTATTGCTAGGTAATATTGTCTGTTAGTACAAAGAGTAGGGCTGGTTAGGAGCGACCATCTGTAAAATTGCTTTGGGCGAGTATTAAATGCATGGAATAATATGACTATATTTTTCATTCTTACAAGTGGTAATTCAACATATCTGATCCAGGCACAAAATAATAATATAGAGGTTTACTATAATTCAAAATAATACATAATATAATATACATCATAGAATCAGACATCGCAATGGAAATAATATACATCAATATCTTCACAAAGAATGAGTCTATAAAACAAAATACTGGACTCACGTTTATATACATATACATCCATAACCACTAACATGTCTCAAATATACTTATCTAAAAAAGTATGCACAAGAACAAACATATACATACAAAGACTCAAATGGTACATCATGAATAACAATATCATCAATTAAAACTCCTTAAGCTACTCACATCAAAAGCCACTGAGTCCATGTACCTGTCAAGTCTCGGTCTGATCAGAGCATTAAAAGAATACCTGGGTCAGACTATCTATAATTATCATAAAAGGTGAGATACTGATTATAATAACTTGCATAAATTTCAAGAGTAATATCCATAGATGTACTTCACTGACATAGTAATACTTCATTCAAGGCTTCACAATTTTATAGTTAAGTTTTTATGCTCATTTACAACACTTATCAAAGTCAGAGCAACTATAATAATAAGAGAATAGATAATTACATCCAAATATGCAAGCAATAGACAAGCATATTGCAAGTCAATACAAGAGGTTGCACTTCGCAAATTATAACTCGCATGAAAACGAGTATCACAAGATGATTTAATCTGCCTAAATGGATTTACCCAAGATCGAGTCTAAAAAGTCAACAAATAGATCAATGTTATCCACTTTCAATTAGTGATCATAAGAGTGTAGGCTAATGTCCTATAACCACTTGACGATGTTCAAATGATACTAAAAGCTAGTAAATTCCACTTGTGCGATTAAATGTTCATTTAAACAAGTCTAAGAATTAATCGGTTAAACAAACGTGAGTGTTTCATACCACTTGTTTTATTAAACCGTTTAATTCAATTTCTCATCCAAATGAGGTAGTGTTTTTATAATAAAATAGTTTCACTTTGAAAGCTAATTTAAAACATTGATTTAAAAAGGTTTATAATGAATATAGTAGAAAGCACCGTTTAATTCATATTTCTATTTATAAAAAACTTCCTTCGAAATCACTTTGAAATTTAGAGTATTATAAATATATATACTCCAAAATCTTTCTTATCCAAACTATTTATATTTTTCACATATATATATATATATATATAATATAAATCAATTTATTTTCGGAAAGAATTTCCTTTATACTTAACTTCACAAGCAAGTGAAATTAAATCGTGTGTTCGGCAACAATTATAGAGCATGACTTCCATGCCAACAAGATTATCAAAAATCATATTCAAGTATCCGGCAATACACTAATAGTTCATCAAAAATCAACTTTGAATCGGCGCTAAAATCATCGCAAACATCAATTCAGATAAACAATTAACATTTATAAGTCAAACAGACAAACGAACGATCAAACGGGCTCGACCTGAGGGTCAAACGACATGACCTGGGGCTCGGCCCAGGTCACGACCGGTGCACCGGTCGCGTAGACCGGTGGACCGGTTGCAACGCCTGGGCTGAACGCCACGCGATACCGACGGCCCTCCGACGATCTGTTGGTGCTTATATCTCTGGCGTTGTTTCTTACAACCTCCGGAGTACTGATATGGCTATCATGCAAGCATATAAACCACTACAACTTGATGATTTAATGATTATATAATATGGGTTCTTAGTAAACAACAATTAGGGTTTCATATGATAAGAGATAGCATACAAACTTGAGATCCGTTCAACCATATATTCATCAATTCAACCCAACAACAACTTGAACTAAAATTAGATATAGTTGTGAGTGTATACTCACGTTTTCTCTTTAATTACCTAGCCAAACAATGAATTCTACCTTGCTTCTCAAGATTTTAGTAAATCCTAGAATGCTCCAATCCAAAAGAAAGAACAACTAACATCAAACACTATAATTTACTGAAATCAATTAGACTAAAAATTGAATTAGAGTTAGGAGAACTTACTTTGATTTTCTCAAAATTTTCTGGAATTTATTTTGATTTTTCCATGTTAATTTTCTTTCCATATTTTAAGAGAGAAAGAGGAAGCTCCATTTTCTTTTTACTGTCAAACATAGAAATGAACGTATTGTTCATTTACTAAGTACAACAAAGAGAGGAATCCTCTTTTAATCTCAAATGTGATGAAATCTACTTAAGCCAAAACCCTCTTTAATTAATAAAAATATAATAAAAAATTTTACACTTTCTACCGTTTTAAAACTCTAATATCTCATTGATTTTATCATAAAAGAATTCAAATTAATACACTAAAATTAAGTTCATCACCTAATCTCCTTTTGTGCTCACTGGGCGTCAACCAGTTTCTCTTCATACTCTTAAGCTTGGATGAGAGCGTTGTTTTTTTGCTTCTTTTCCACCTCCAATACAACCTTTAAATTTTTGATTTCCAAAGCTTGCTCTTAACCATCATGTGGAGAATCTCATTTTCTAAGGCAATAGTGACTCCTATGATGCACAGCCTCGATCTGATTCCATTGCATCTGAGACTTCTCTTCAAAAGATTTCTCTCTTCTTCTAACTTCTTCTCCAGAGACGCATGATATTTCCTAAGCTCGTCTACTTCCTTATCCAAATTGGAAATAATGCTCTTGTTATCTTGCTTCACCATATCCTTCCCTTGAAGAGCTACCATCATTTCCCTATTAACTTCGGAAAGAGTTTTTATGAGCCTCCTCTATGTGCAATACTAATTGTAAACATTGCTCACACTAGCCATGACTATCGAGCCTACATTATGGGGATATCCTTTAGATTATAGACGGACTTAATTCCATCAAAGCATAACTTAGGGAAGGCTCTTTACATCATGGCAAGCTATGGATTAGAAACAAATTCCGTTAGTGCAATGGAAGAAGGAATGAGATTTTGATCTTTGCCAGGTCTTCATTTGGAAGGATCAGAAGTGGCAAACCCAAATGGTTGAGTAGGTTGTTTGAATTTGTTGGTAGACGTCATTGACTTCATGGCAAGTGGTACTGAAGTGGGTGCAATTTGAGTTTTGGATGAAGGAACAAGATCGGGTTTTGTCGAATATTGATCCATGTTTATGGGCAAAGGAGAGTGTGCCCTATGTTCTGTAGGAGATGTCCTTCTCGATCCATTACTGCAATCATCATGACATTTATACTCAGTTTCTCGCCTTTCCTGTTCTTTTCTACGACCCTTGCTAAGTCAGATTTGTATGATGACACGGGGTGTCAGCATGAGGAATCAGGCCTATGACAATCAATGGAGTAATTTTGGAGTTTATCGAAAAGGTGTTGACACCCCTAGTGAACCTGAAATGAAAATACTGCCAAGTTAAATCTTGGAAATCCGGGAACAACACAGGTAGTATAAACATGTGATAACTTTAAGTGTGGTGAAGCGATAATGTGTCCTAGTGCCCCCTACGGACCATGCTCTTGAAGCTTACTAAAAGGGGCTATCTCCCCTACAGCAGTCGTAGGAACATTTGCAGTCAGACGGATAGGAAAACCTATATCACCAAGACTTATATTATCAAGACCGTAAGAGGGGATTTTATCCGATATGCTTTTGAATGAGCCATATATATCACTAACCGGAGAAACTAGTGTTTCTTTCTCGATTAAAGCCTAATATGGCTATGGAACCGGATAGGGTGAGATAATCTTTAACTTCGGTCAATGGGGAATAAGTAGCACTTAATAGTCACCACCCATCTCTCTAGTGGACTCATGACCAAGGCTTATGTCCTCACCGTCACCCCCATCCTCTTTATTATAGTCGTCGTCGTCATCGCCATGGCTATTATCATCTCATCCTTATGTAATGTTGTCATCACCATCACCTTCCATATTCTCTTCTTGGTTATTTGGAGGATCTTGAACAGGGGAATTTCTGGGTTCTCTTAAGCTTGAAGTTCAACCTTAACCTCTTGAGCAGGCTGAGCATCTCTACGAACATTTAGCACGAGGCCTAGACTATGATCATTATCCAAAGGAATAAAGTGCCACATCCTTCTGTTTGTTAGAAGAAAATTAATTTCTCGCTCTTCAATGGGAATAGCTTGCAAATCTTGGAGGGTACGTGCCAGAGTTGCATTATTATGCCTCTTTGGAAAATCTGAAAAGTTATGAAATAAAGGAGTTAATGACTCGGATGGATTGGCTCCATCAAAATGAAGGTAATAGTATAACTTACATCCGGACAGCGTTTTTGGGAAAATCCGGGTAGTAGCGTACAAAGAAGTACTCATCCTTAAAATAATTGAGTTTGTTCCAAAGACCAATGATGATACGACAACCCTTAGATGGTTCTAAATAAGTGAGAGGAAGGCATTCTTTTCGCTTTTTTAAAGGCACATAAATCAAATCTCCTCCAATGTATGCACGATGTCCAAATGTTGAAGACAGACCATACACATGTTGTTTAATGAGGCGTAGCTATTTAGATGAAGCTGGGAAGGGGAAAGCTTGTTAAACTAGTGCACAAGCCGGATGAAGTGATTGAAAGGAGGGACACATGCGGAAAGACACATAAACCGATTGTAGGTAGTGTAGCCCTCGATTGGATTATGAATCCAATGAAAGGGCTATGGAACTAAAACATCCTCAAGTGGGATGCAATACCTTTCACAAATTCTTCTGACACCTGCTTCATCTAACTTGGATGAGAGAGAGTGCGAAGGATTATCGAGAATTATAGCATCTCCAAAATTGATATCGGGGCAACCCCCGAAAATGCTTCTTCCGCTATCACAAAAGGAGATACCTCTAGAGATTGCCTTGTTGGACGACGAGGTGATTGAGGCCGGAAAGATGATGAAGTAGATGACATTGAAGATGTTGAAATAGAATCTGACTCTATCATAGATGAAAAAAACTTTGATGATGATGGACCTACACCCATCGTAGAGATACATGAGGAGCATCTGCGATCCATAACTATCAAAAACTTCACAGATGAGCAAGGTCGGGTAGAATTTAACTTTCATCTTCATGTTGCAATAAAACCCTATGCGGTCGATGTATAAGTCCCAATGGATGTCGACATGTTTTGACCAATCGGGTCTTATACATTGACGGGGGCAATGATATAAAATTTAATCCATGCAATGTGTATCCTGTGTCTAGAGCACAGTGAATGCGAACACTTTGTGTAGATAGTTCGCTCGTGTTACAAAATGAACACCGTCGCATAATGGAAGCGAGTGTCGGATTTTACCCGTTATCATAAGATTTATGATATCGAAACCATTGTCCGGAGCGATATGGGACTTCTCTTTGCAAGAACACCAGAGTGAAGTGTTTAATGCGGTGATGAAAAAATCCATCTAAATGCCAAAGCGCATTCGATGTGACCATTTTCTAAAACCATCTCACCGGAGCTCGATCATTGATATACACTCAACCGGAAGTTACGATAATTGTTACATTCCACCCTAGACTTAGTAATTATCCTAAGTTTATCAAGATCCCACGACTATGTGAAAAACCCGAGCCAAGCCCTTGGCAAACCCGAAGCAGGCTCCGAAGTGCTTGAAATTCTGTAAGAACCCGAGTCAAACTCGAGTCTTATAAAGGCTTGCTTCGAGTCAGCCCCTTACATGCTTGAAACATGGTCCTTAACAAGCGGTGGCTAAATCGAAGGAGAAAGAAGTAGTCGAGTCCTGGTCGAATCCAATCAATGGTCCATAACCAACATCGAAAACTCACCAAGGGATCACCACCTACCCAGGGCTGGAACGACGCCGACGATAGTGAAGAAGCAAGGAAATTGAAATGAAATTTGACTAGATTTGAGAAGGATGAATGTGAATCGAGGGCAAAATCAATTAAACTGACGTCGATGGCTGCAATAGACGGTCAGCGGTGGCAAAGTGATAGCGTGGCGACGGTGATAGAAGCCTAGGTCGGAGTCAAAAGTTCAATAGGTTGGAAGTTGAAATCGCAAAGAAGTAAATAGGCAAAGGTAAAAGTGAGAAAATGAAAAAGGAGAAGTACTTAAGCAATTTCAAAAGCACAAAAGTAACCCCCAAAATCAGTAACGAGTCATGCCTAAAAAAATGACAAGTAGGAAATGTAAAAAAGAAAGCATGCTTTGGAATTGAAATCCTACCTAACCAAACAAATGAAATGTAACGACCTCCCTACACTTACAGTGAAAAACGGAAGTTAAAGGAAAGAAGAAATAAGATGAAGAAATAAAAGAGTAAAGAATGGAAAAGGAGATAAAGTAAGCATTAAATAACCAAATTATCTATCGCATATCTCACATCGCATCAGAGTAAATATAATAAACAAAACAGGTAGAAAATAATGGAGGTAGTAATAACAATGTGAAATAATCATCTGAATAAAGAACCACAAAGTTATACAACACCATAATAGAGTTTATACAGTAGGAAAGTAAAACTCAACTGGTACACTGTCTCATAATAGTAAATCAGCACTGTTAAGGCTCCACGGGTCATATTGTGGAAGTATAATAACAAATGCACATGTAAGTATAGATAACAGTCACCTCCAATCGGTCCACCTATAGAACTCCATAATCATCCACCTGCTCTCAATCTACTCGGTTAAGAGTACTCGAGATAATAGGAAGCAAAGCATAAAACCTCGGGTCAGACAACAGTCTGGTGTGAGTGATATCAAAACTCAAAATACTATAAAAGTCGATAATATATTGAACATAAGGTATATAAACCATACATGGCTTGTCCCTGCAACCACAGAGTCAGAACATAAACATAAGTAATATGCTACTCTATAACATCGTAAAAAGGGTATACCATACTCAGTATCTGTCAGGGTGCCTAGGTATCTCCACCTACAATCCCTATTCCAAACTAAGTAAACTTCAGGTATCTAGGTATCTCCATCCAAACCTACTCCACACTAAGTCAAGTCAGGGTATTCAGGTATCCCTACCATAATGCCTACCTAGTGTGACATCCCTAGGGTGACAAGTGACTAGTGAGAAATCATAATAAACATAGCATCCATCAAACAATACTACTGTCACCCAATGTGCCAGATATATGATGACTCATATGACCCTCGAAGACTGTCAAGGACTAGTGGAAATCCTGGTTCTCGATTGTGCTCACCGTACTCATCGGTTAGAAAACCCCGCACAATTGTCTCTTGTGATACCTCTATACCACGTGACCTAGACCATACCGATCTAGGGTACAGACTAGCGTTACCAGCCCTTGGGTGCCCCCGCATATAGTACCCCTGATTTGAACACAACCAGAACACTCTGAGTCATCAACGATCCCTAGGCACAAACATATCCCTCGATCCCTACTCACTCGATACGGATCTAAACCCTACTGATTCATTACATTTTTCTAGGCACGCGCCCTAATACTCACCCTAGTCCACTATCTACAGCATCACTCCAATATCAGAGCTGCCATCCTCGATCCTACTCACTACCTGAGCTCTTGATTGAAGAATCCTACTAACATGCCATCCAAAGCCCGAGATCTAGCATGATCCATATAGTCCTGATACTATCATCCCGGAGCCTACTCCATACATCAACGAGTCGCTATCCGCAGTATCAGACCACCAGGTCGAAGCATAACATCCTTGCCTCACCACCAAAATCACCAGGTCGAAGCACCACATCCTTGCCTCACCATCAATATCACTCATCATAGAGTAATAACATCCAATCTCTAAACCGATCGGACGAACAAACCATCACTTCGTGCACCATGATATCTCATCGGCGTCCAAGCCACATATTGGCCAAACACCAATTGACAACAGTGATGGACATTGGCCGCTCTACTATGGTCAATACCATCCACCTTGGTCTTGTACTTAATCGAGCAGTTAAGTACAGACCAAACGGAAACGTCTGGCATCCACGCTGAAATCCAAGTCCATCGGCACGTATCTCAAAACCTCTTCTACAGCTCATCTCATTCATTAGATTCCCATGTGTGCGGAACTCTAACGTACAAGATGTTATCTAAAATCAAATTCGCCGCTAATCGGCGTTTTCAACCAAAACAGCCAAATAACAAACAAGCCAAATAGTCAAACATGCATCCATATCCATACGTCCCAACCATATATCCATCCAAAACGTCATACATATGACATAATAATCCATACATATTAATTAATGTGGGAAATAACATCAATAATAGATCTAATCTAATTCCCTAACTATGGCATGTTGATGGAAAATAAGTGATATTCTTTATAAATCATTTAAAAATAATTATATATTCTTTTATGAAAACTTGATTGTTGTATATATATAATAATATCATGTTTGAAAATCAAAAATCATTCTCGAGCATCAATATAACAATAAACAATCAACCTTAGTAAAGTGAGAGATAATATCACTCACCTCAGCAAAATCTGTCCAAACCAGCGTCAAAATGTAGATCTCACCAATACGATCTCAACACAAGAAATGGCATCCAAAACGGATCTTGTATGCAAAAGGTAAGGCCAAAATAAGAATCATGATTAGCGAAATCATTATTTAATAAATCGCTAATTACCTTTTTAATCCTTCTTCCTAAAGCTTGTAGCCGTGCACGAACCCATTTGCCCGTGTACATACATGATGATTTCTCCCTCTACAAACAAGGATTTCTCGATCCATCTTCGCCTATGCGCTCCATAACCCATCCTCTTCGTGATAATCACCACAAGAAGCCACTTGATCCATCATATAGGATCACGACCTGATGGCCACGAGCTTGACCTGCTCGCGTCAAAGAAATGTCGCATCTCCCATCTCTTCGTCGTTCATCCCAAAATCGAGGCTATCTACTCCCCATCGCACAAGAATCACAATGGTAATCTCCGATCTGCAAATCGACGCTCAAATCTCCAATTAGATCTAGCCCTAGTTCATCGGCAAAGAGGTCAATTTCGGCCAACGACGTTGATCTAAAATTCTGCCATGGTCATCACATAGCTCTCGATGATACGATCTCAACGAATCAAACGGTATGATTTTAGTTTAGCGGATTTGGAGAAATTAATTTTTGAAATCAAAGAAATGGGTTCGACCATTATTTTCAAGCTTCAGGAATGAACAGTGAGTGGCAATTGTAAAATGGAGGGAAGATCTAGATTTAGATTTATATAATAATATTATATTACATTTATTTAATTCTCTTAAATAAATGGTCACTCATTTCGAGCTCGTGTGATCACACGATGCGTCTGATCGTCACGAAACTCGTTTGCGTACCTCACCTTATTTTTCTGGATCCTACGAAACTACCACGTCTCCATCTGAGACTGCACCCCAGAAGGCTAATTCCACGTATTTTGAGACCGTTTCGAGCATCGGATCGTTCAATCTCGAAATATAGTGATCCTTATACTCATTTTAATTCGCAACGTCAATATGAACTCAATGGAAGTGGTCTCGAGTCCTGATTCAGTCGTATGAGAAAAATCACATTTTCGGGCCTTTATTTAATTAACGATTAATATTTAAATAAACTATTTAAAAAACCAATCATTAAAAATACAGGTCGTTACATTCTCCCCTCCTTAAAGAATTTCGTCCCCGAAATCACAAAGCTAAGAGAACGTCTCCTAACCCATTGGTCCTAAAAAATCTGTCAGATTCCAGAAAAATTCGGTAGAACCTTCTTTGGACAACTACATCGAAAGAACCCTAGCACAACAAAAATATGCTTACAGCCCATATCTTTAACTATACTGGATCATATATAGCAATCATTAAACAAGAATGCTATACCCAACCAAACTATCCCGCATGTCTAACTACCATACAAACATAAACTATCAACTCAAATGCTAACAATCAAATCAAACATGCATACATAAGATCTAACATCCAAAAATAGCATCCATGTGTATCCTAGCATGCAGAATACTAAACCATCTAGTATAAACATCCAATATGATGTCCATAATGAAAGATGATGATAAAAACAAAATATCATCGTCTAAAGAGCTGCGGACTAACTGTCCTCATGCTCCCCATAGTCTACCATACCCTATCGCCTTCACTTTCATTCCACTGAACCCCTACTACTCCTTCGACCTCCTCCTAACCTGATTCTTATCACATTTATCGGCACGAATAGGCTCATGAGGTCTCCAAGTCTATGGTTCAGTCTCGATATCATCTAATCCATTTAGTGCCAAATATTCAAACGCCTCCTATAAGTTCTCCCAACACCCATTATCGAACAATGGGTCTCGGCCACTTACAATGCTCTTAGCATACAATGGAATCACATCAGCTAACCCACAAACAACACAACAAATACAGATGTCGTACTACTGGACTTAAGGAACACAAATCTAGCATCATCTACCAACTAATCAACTGTGACTCAAATGATATCACTCTATCCTTAGTCATCAGCAATCCTTCGATGCAGTCCTAAAAAATTTGTTCCCACTACTCGAGAACAAATAATCTCTACGGAACCAACAATCTCGGTCGGGTCCGCACTGCATCACCTCTACAGACACTACTTACTCTTCTATTTAGCAACGATCTCCACTAGTCTAGCCTATCGCCTTGACTAGTACCAATCCGCTAAATCAAAGTAGGTTTGACGGTCAAACTAGCCATCACACTTGGCCAAAACTCATCGAGTCCTGGAGTCGTAACCAGTGATAATGGGCAATATCCACTCTAGGACTATCGCTCCCAAACTGGTACGTCTCCCACCCGAAACACCAACAACTACATTTCCCTTATGGACGTCTAGGAAATGCCAAATCCATAGGAGGCTAAGAACTCCAACCATCGCTACTAGTGAAGGTAAAGATCTTTCTCGAAGAAGAGATACTACAATGACAAGGGATCACTGAACAACTCAAATCCTCTCCTAGCAAATAGTGCTTCCAAAATCCCCAAAGAGAACTCTATCGCCTCCAACTCCGAATCAAGAGTGGGATGCTACCTCTCGGTATCACTACCGCATGCATTCAAGTACCACAGGCAGCATACAATCATCTCCTCATTCTTGCTCGGAATGAGTATTATCAATACACTCGTCGACCTCTCGGCCAGACTCACCAACACGTATCTACACCTCACATCTCAAATGAAAGTCTGATCCTCTATCAACCAATAGGTCAACGATACTGCTACTTTGGGTCCATACAGATTCCGGACTACCGTAACTAAAGGATTCACAATGATGTCCTATACTGAAACAACATGACCCAAGCATTTCACTCCCCTCATTAGGAGTGATACCATCAAAATTTCATCACCAATCATGTCTTGTGCTCCTCTTCCGTCCATGGGTGGAGGAAAGTATCATCACCGAACACATGCACGGCCCACTCAAGCGACCTCTCCAAACATAGTCCATGAGATCCCCAACATATGCCGACACATTAGTTAGCCCGAATAGCATAACCAACCTAGAATCAAGGTAGTGTACAAAACACTATAATCGACACACTTGCCCAAATTACTCTCAGTTGGTGCGACCTTACCGTAGGGTCCAATTAAGAGAACATCCTCATGCTATAGAGCTGATCGAACAAGTCATCAACAAACGGGCGTAGAACTTGTTCGTCATCTCACCTAGCCCACAATAACCAACAAACAACTCCAAAAAGCCATCCGTCCTATTGACGAACACAACAGGTGCATCCTACCTAAACATGCATCCATGGATGAACCATCACCTAAATAGGTTATCTGCTCGCACCTCTAATCTCCTAAGCTCTTTGGACACTCTATGCCTTAAAGGCATAACTACTGGTCCAATCTATCCGACCAGATCGATACAGAACTCTATCCCTATAAGGTGGTAATTCGGTCACCTCCTCGAGTATGTTCGGACACTCTCCAACTGCAGGCATAAATGACATCCTATCATATGGAATATCGAGCGAATATATAAGGCTCCCCTGCTGGCAGCCAATCACTACCGTCTGCTCCTCCACAACCCCGATCGTCATCAACGGCCTCTCACATTCCACCACTATTATGTATCCCCTTCAGCCAGTCCATTATTAAACTATAATACTAACCCATCTAAACCCCAAACAATCAATGTCTAACAAACAAACAACCATGACTCGATAGGGAAAAGTCTCAACAAACCATGTATAGGCTGGCTGAGCCCCTAATTAGGTCTGTCACGATCAAAGATCGATAATTATATCGATTATGTATCCCAATATCTAACTATTGGATCTAGATATGTAGGAATACGAAACCTCGACGTCAAATAAAACACGTATGGAACCACTACATGCGGAAAGAATATCTCAAACGGTGATTCCCTTTCCCTTCTATTTCATCGATGGAGCAATCGAGGAAACCGAAAAGGCAATCAATATATATGCTTCCTGATATATCCCTACTCAACTGGTACAGGATAACTCTTCAATACTGGGTACTTTTCGATCACCCTCTCGAAGCCCTTGTCAAAGTGACGAATCAATCGACTTCTAAGATGATCTCTCTGCCCAATGCTAAACTTCAATCCTTTCTGTGTGGAGTATCAATGGAAATAGACTATACCTCGACACCATATCGAATCCGACCACACACTCCAACACAAACATATCGTCGTACTTCAAATCAGCGAACCCTCTAACCATTCCTAACTTTAGAAAAGTCAAGACAAATCTTCTTCGAAGCGAACTATGAACTTGTCCCAAGGAAATCGGTCTTTGGAAATCAGAGCTATAGAAACACTCCACTAGTTCATCATCCATCCTTAGAGTCATCTAGAGGCTAACTTCTACCTCATGCATCATCTAACTCCAAGTCATCGAAAATCCTTGCAAACAACCAACAAACTTGCCTCCCAATAGCCGACTCCGTTTCGAGGAACGGTCTGCCTCCTAGACTCTCATGGTCTATGTATAGCTCCGCAAAGTCGACTCTAGCCAATTACACTTAAGCACCATAACCATCCAGAACAAACTATGCATCCAGGAAATGATCCACACCAACTCTACGAACATACTTTATCAATCAGGATAGTGGCCCGAATCCTGCACAATACTTTTTTTTGAGAGAAATGTGTGGTCCTCTACAGGAGAGGAGAGCACACATGTACATATATATAACAACAATAGAAAGGAGCTGCCAACAAGCCTGGCAGGTAGCAAAAGAAACCCCTATACAAAAAACCCTAAAGATACAACACCAATCTGTAACTACGGTACACCAATCTATAACAACGGTCAAAAGAGCAGCAGCCAACTAAAAATTTTCCACAACTGCTAATGTAACCTCCACTACAAAGCTCAAACAGAAGACTAAGAAACTTTACGATTTAAACGTGGACTTCTCCTAATACTACCAGCTGAAAATCTCTTACAGTTTCTTCTCCTTAATTTGGCTTCACGAAGTAACTCTTTAGCATGGGTAGGAGAACGAGGAAATCTGCCATAAGCCGCAAGAAAGAAATATATAACAAACTTGAACCCCCTAGTACAATAATAGACCGCTCTATCGGATTGTAGTAATTTGGAATTCTCCCTATCTTCACTCACATTGCTAATAGTAAAATTACTCTCCAATCCATTTTCTACTTTATCTATAAAACAATCACCTTCTGAAACGCTCACTTCTTTACAAAAAGCATATTCAGTCACTTCTTCAACAACATTATTCAAGAGAACATTTGGCTCCAATAAGGACTCCATTTCACTGATAGACAATAGAAACCAAACTTTAAATCTAAAAACATTCCAGGGAATAACTATCCGAGGTACCAACATACAGGAAGAATCCAAATAAAAGAGACCATCCCTACACAATATAGAATCCTTTATCCTCAAATCAGGTGCAGAGGAAACAATAAAAGAAAAAACAAAAATCCCTCTAGAATCTGAATCAAACACAATAGCTTGCGAGCCTACAATCAAAACATTATCACTGGATAGCTTCATCTTCTGAGAACAGAGTGCACCTTGTGTCGTACAAAACTCGTGTACACATTTAAATCTGACAGACTTTTTAAAACCAACTAAGTTATCCAAATTCAACTCAAAATTATCCTTGAATGACTTATGCAAAGAATCTGCCAACTCAACATTATCGAAAGTGGATCCATCATATTTTTCAAATCCTGACAGTCCTATCCATTCAGATGAACAAAGACCCATAGAACAAGAATGAACACAAGGAAATTTCTCTGAACCGCCACCTTTGATCTTATTCCCTTCCTCATCACAATCTGAAAAGTGATTCTCACTATCAGTTAAAGAAAAACATTTGCGAAAACTCACATCGACCCTAACCTGTTCATGATCCTCTTCAGCCTCAGCACAAAAACTATCAGTAGGAACAAAGTCATCGACAAAATCACAACCTACAGCACGACCACTTTCAGTAGAAACAGGGCTAACTGTAACCTCATTGACATCAATATCAGTTAAATTCGAAAAAGATGAATCAGAAAAATCGCCAACAAACATATTCACCAATTCAGGATAATGTGAATAACAACTTCTGACCTCAGGATCCAATGAAAAGATATCAGCATGAAAATCATTCTTCAATTCAGATACAAAAAAATTCTCGGTATCAATCCAATGCAAATCCTCCAAATCATGAACAACATTACTACTATTCGAAAAATCTTTAACTTGAGAGCCATTCCAATTATCGAAATTCGAATACTTACCTATATTGTCTGTAGTTAAGCAATCAAAATGCCAAAATACTTTGTTGAACAAATAGCTACATTCAGCATTATTTCCAACACAGCATTCCAAAAACAGACCCTTTAATCTCAAGAACTCAAGAACAAAATAAAAATGATGATCTTTCAGACTCAATGACTTCGAATGAATAGGATCTGAATATGGAAAGACCGGCTCAGAATTAAGAAAAGGATTGAAAAACGAGGGGCACGATGATCTTTTATGACCAGCCACTCCACAATTGAAACATTTAAATGAATTAAAGCAGTCTTTAATTTTGTGGTTTTTATCTCCACACCGATAGCAATGAAAACCCCTTTCCCAATTAGAGTTGGAATATTTTTTAGATCGATTTTGAGAATGAGGTAATCTATCATTTCCATTAATCGAATAAGGGATGCGAACAGAATTCGCATGATGAAAAGATGAATATGGAACTCTGTGATCCGGTTGGGAAGATTTGAGTCTCTCGCCATTTTCTTGAAAATCAAAATTCATCCAATCGTTCGCCATCGAATCCTGCACAATACTTAACTCTAAAGATAGAGTCAATAGCAGTTTTTCGTCCATGCTAGATCATTCCAATTCTACGAATAAGATGATCCGTCTCTCACAAAGAAAACTGCATTAATGGTGCTCATGTGTGCACCCAACTCATATACTATATACTAATATATAGTTTTGAAAACCAAAATATATAACAAATACGAACTCTCTCGCATATATACACTCTCTAGATCCAGTCTAAGGCAAAGGCAATAACTCCTACCCTATCTCTACCAGATCACGGTATCAACTAAGGTTAATCGGGTAACCTTCGCTCTGATACCAAATGTAATGACCGTCCTACACCTATAAAGCAGAATGGTAGTTAAAGGAAAGAAAAAGAAATAAGATGAAAAAATAGAAGAAAAAAGAATGGAAAAGGAGAAAAAGGAAGCATCGAATTACCAAATTACCTATCGCATATCTCACATCGCATCAGAGTAAATATAATAAACAAAATAGGTATAAAACAATGGAGACAGTAATAACAATGTGAAATAATCATCTGAATATAGATCCACAAAGTTATACAACATCATAATAGAGTTTATACAGTGGGAAAGTAAACTCAACTGGTACATTATCTCATAATAGTAAATCAACACTGTCAAGGCTCTACGGTGTCACACGGCGGAAGTATAATAACAAATGCACATGTAAGTATAGATAATCGTCACCTCCTATCGGTCCACCTGTAGAACTCCATAATCATCCACCTGCTATCAATCTACTCATTTAAGAGTACCCGAGATAATAGAAAGCAAAACATAAAACCTCGGGTTAGACAGCAGTCTAGTGTGAGCGATATCAAATCTACAAATACTATAAAAGTCGATAATATATGGAACAGAGGGTATATAAATCATACTTGACCCGTCCCTGCAACGACAGAGTCAGCACATAAACATAAGTAATATGCTACTCTATAACATCGTAGAAAGGGTATACCATACTCAGTATCTGTCAGGGTGCCTAGGTATCTCCACCTACAATCCCTACTCCATACTAAGTAAACTTCAGGTATCTAGGTATCTCCATCCATACCTACTCCACACTAAGTCAAGTCAGGGTATCCTGGTATCCCTACCGAAATACCTACCTAGTGTGACATCCCTAGGGTGACAGGTGACTAGTGAGCAACCATAACAAACATAGCATCCATCAAACAATACTAACTATCACCCAATGTGCCAGATATATGATGACTCATATGACCCTCGGAGACTGTGAAGGACTAGTGGAAATCCTGGTTCTCGATTGTGCTCACTGTACTCACCGGTTAGAAAACCCCGCACGGTTGTCTCTTGTGATACCTCTATACCACGTGACCTAGACCCTACCGGTCCAGGGTACAGACTAGCGCTGCCAGCCCTTGTGTGCCCCCGCATATAGTACCCCTAATTTGAACACAACCAAAACACTTTGAGTCATCAACAATCCCTAGGCACAAACATATCCATAGAGCCCTACTCACTCGATACAAATCTGAACCTTACTGGTTCACTATAGT
Organism: Allium fistulosum; assembly: GCA_030737815.1. Taxonomy (NCBI): domain Eukaryota; kingdom Viridiplantae; phylum Streptophyta; class Magnoliopsida; order Asparagales; family Amaryllidaceae; genus Allium; species Allium fistulosum. The sequence goes on along the minus strand of CM060906.1, from coordinate 869,811,563 downwards.
TTTCTGGGCACGAGCCCTAATACTCACCCCAGTCCACTATCTACAACATCACCCCAATCCGAGCTGCCATCCTCGATCATGCTCACTGCCTGAGCTCTTGATCGAAGAACCCTACTATCATGCCATCCAAAGCCCGAGATCTAGCATGATCAAAATAGTCCTGATACTATCATCCCGGAGCCTACTCCATACATCATCGAGTCACTATCCGCGGTATCAGACCACTAGGTTGAAGCACCACATCCCTGCCTCCCCATCAATATCACTCGTCATAGAGTAATAACATCTAATCTTTAAACTGATCGAACGAACAAACCATCACGTCACGCACTATGATATCTCATCGACGTCCAAGCCACGTATCGGCCAAATCGCCAATTGACAACAGTGATGGACATTGACCACTCTACTATGGTCAATACCATCCATCTTGGTCTTGTACTTAACCGAACGGTTAAGTACAGACCAAATGGAAACGTCCGGCATCCACATTAAAATCCAGTTCCATCGGCACGTATACCAAACCCTCTTCTATGGCTCATCTCGTTCATTAAATTCCCACGTGTGCGGAACTCCAACGTACAAGGTGCTATCTAAAATCAAATCACCGCTAATCGGCGTTTTCAACCAAAACAGCCAAATAATAAACAAACCAACAGTCAAACATGAATCCATACATCCATACGTCCAAACAACCATATATCCATCCAAAACGTCATACATACGACATAATAATCCATCCATATTAATTAATGTGGGAAATAACATCAATAATAGATCTAATCTAATAATTTCCTAACTATGGCATGACAATGGAAAATAAGTGATATTATTTATAAATCATTTGAAAATAATTATATATTCTTTTATGAATATATGACTGTTGTATATATATATAGTAATATCACGTTTAAAAACCAAAAATCATTCCCGAGCGTCAATATAACAATAAACAATCAACCATGGTAAAGTGAGAGACAATATCACTCACCTCAACCAAATCTATTCAAACTAGCGTCAAAATGTAGATCTCGCCAATACGATCCCAATACAAGAAACGACATCCAAAACGGACCTCATATGCAAAAAATATGGCCAAAATAAGAATCATAATTAGCGAAATCATTATATAAATAAATAAATCACTAATTACCTTTTTAATCCCTAATCCTTCTTCCTAAAGCCCGTAGCTGTGCACGAACCCATTTGCCCGTGTACATACATGATGATTACTCCCTCTATAAACAACGATTTCTCGATCCGTCTTCGCCTACGCGCTCCATAACCCATCCTCTTCACGATGATCACCTCAAGAAGCCACTCGATCCATCATATAGGATCGTGACCTGATGGCTACGAGCTCGACCTGCTCACGTCAAGGAAATGTCGCATCTCCCATCTCTTCGCCGTTCATCCCAAAATCGAGGCTATCTACTCTCCATCGCACAAGAATCACAACGGTAATCTCCGATCCGCAAATCGACGCTCAAATCTCCAATTAGATCTAACGCCCCACCCCGAGACCCATATTAACAAAGAGTATTACTGGGTAATACTGTCTGCTAATGCGAAGAATAGGGCTGGTTAGGGGTGACTATCTATAGCTTTGTCTTAAACATCTATTAAATACGTCGATTTAATGCTCTATTTTTTTTCTTCTTTCTCAAGTGGATCAACAAATTCAATAAATGTTTAAGACAAAGCTATAGATGGTCTCTCCTAACCAGCTATATTCTCCGTATTAGCAGACGGTATTACCCAGTAATACTCTTTGTTAATGTGGGTCTCGAGGTAGGGCATCACAGCTGCCAAAGAGGTCAATTTCGGCCAACGACGTCGATCTAAAATTCCACCACGGTCATCGCGTAGCTCTTGATGATACAATCTCAACGAATCAAACGGCACGATTTTTAGTTTAGCGGATTTGGAGAAATTATTTTTTGAAATCAAAGAAATGGGTTCGGCCATTATTTTCAAGCTTCGGGAATGAACAATGAATGGCAATTGTAAAATGGAGGGAAGATCTAGATTTGGAATTTATATAATAATATTATATTCCATTTATTTAATTCTCTTAAATAAATGATCATGCGTTTCGAGCTCGTGCGATCACATGACACGTCCGATCGTCATGAAACTCATCTGCATACCTCGCCTTATTTTTCCGGATCCAACAGCACTAACCACGTCTCCATCTGAGACTGCGCCCTAGAAGGCTAATTTCGCGTATTTTGAGACCGTTTCAGGCATCAGATCGTCCGATTTTGAAATATAGCGATCCTTATACTCGTTTTAATTCGCAACGTCAATCTAAATTCAACGAAAGTGGTCTTGAGTCCTGATCCGACCATATGTGAAAAATCACATTTTCGGGCCTTTATTTAATTAACGATTAAGTATTAAAATAAACTATTTAAATATCCGATCGTTAAAAATACGGGTCGTTGCATGAAAGAACTTTGAACTTTCCAGATCCAAATGAAGAACTCCAACAACATACTTCAGACCTTATATCATCATATAAATCCATAATTGTTCAAAGTGTGACGATCCAGAGAAGACGCACTACTTTCGAAAACAGTTTAGAAGACGAAGACATCCATTCGAATCAAAATTTGAAATTGATAGCTTGTCTCGATCTAAATCACACCTTGTTAACACAAGATATACTTTGGGAGAAACTGTTATCCTGCTTGTGAACCAAGCCATGTCTGGACAAGACAGAACTATTGAATGGTTGACAAGTGACCGGAAATCTTGAATCCTAATTTTGGAGACCAGAGTGCAATAAAATCCAAAGAGTTGATGCAAAACTTTGCTTGCCACTTGAAGATAGCTAGTCGTTTTCCAGAGAAACCGAATGGTAAAGGGAAAAGTTGCCAAATGCAACTTAAAGTGTCAAATCGATATTAGGTTGAACCCTCAACTCGGTATCGAGTCATGAAGTTGACTCAACACAACTACTTCAAGAAGATTGAAGAATGAACTAAAGGTGAAACAAAGTATAAAGCTTAGGGAGATGAGCGTTGTATTCAAGAGAATGAAGAAGCAAAGCCAAATACTTCAAAAGTTGAAGCACCCATGACTAGGCACCGAGTTGTGAATTACAACTCCATACCGAGTTGACTACCAAGATGATGACCGGGTCATGATCCCCTTCTGAACCTTCTTCTGAACATGGAGATCCTGGGTAGTAATTATCGAAGCCAAATTCGCTAATCTACATCTATAAATAGGAGTTGAGAAGATGAGCAAAAAAGATCTTTTCTTGACTTTTTGAATATGTTGATTTTGCTTCGAGACTTGGATTCTTACCGATTTGTAAACAACCGAATTGTAAAATCACGGTTGTAAAGAACATCAGAAATTATTAATAAAGTTTTAGTGGACGTATGGCAAAATATTTGCTAAACTACCATATATAAATTCTTGTGGTATTTACTTTATTTTTCATTAATTTCTTCATTACTCTCTACTTATACTCTTATTAAGCGTTTGTCCCACTTCTAGTGCAAACACATATAATAGATATCCACGGAGATGCGTTAAAATAATAGCTGAGGGATGCTTAAAGCCATCTTGATCTAATGAGTACGTCTTACAGCCGAGGTAGAATGCAGAGATTGCAAATGGTTGTAACCGCTGTAGATACAGAATGTGTCGGATCAACCTCATCATCTCAACTACACTCATGTTTTCTACCAATCATAGTCACTGCAGCGCCATTTCCATGTTTTTCCATCAACCAAACATTAAAAATGGTGAAAATGACTACAGAAAGGGAAAAGACACTTATATGTTGACACTTGTAAGTAGATAATTATTTTGTATTTTGAAAGTAAAAAGTAGATGTATACATGCGACTATATGTTGCCCTTAAGCTTACAAGACATGTTTATGGATTTGAATTTGTTAGGGATTTTAGTGGTTAAAAAACCATTTAGCAACTGAAGTACAAAGTAGGAAGGTCACGCCACCTTCCAAATCCACGCTCCAAGAGCCATCATGGGAGCCTTGTTTCCAAAGAAATAACTGTAACTTCTCCTTGATCGAAATTGCAATGTTAGAAATGGTTCCTGGAGCAGCTAGTCATTTAGCGGGAAGAGACAAGAGTTGCACCATTATTCAGAGCCTGTGAAAAAATAAAAAAGCTTGGCATTGCCTGCAAAATTAAATAGCTTTTCAAAAGTCAATATTTAAAAATTACACCAGCAACACATACTGCAAAAAGAGATAACATTAGAGTGATTTTAGTAAGCTCCCAATTCCCCAAACAACTGATGGAAAATCACACCAAATCTTTCATCGGGGAATTCTCTAACCAAACAGTAGGATATACTAAGAATGCACTGTAACGAAGCACATATAACACAATTTAGACATCCAATTTTACCGATTACAGATTCAATCATTAAAAGAAACCATTGGCTACAGAGGCCATTGACTATCAAAAATAAAATAGTTATGCAATATCATGTAATTATGAAATGCTTTTCTCACGCATTAACGATTCGATTTTCTCAACATCTTCAGGAGTATCCACTCCATGAGCGTCATGTTCAACCTTAATTACCTGCAAATAGTCACAATAAAATTTCTTAGCAGACAAAGATGGTGCGGAAGCTTTTTGTACGTGCTATAATTATATGAATGTTTTTGGTATGCGTTTAGTTTGACACGTTGAGGAGCCGTGCTCTAATTGTATGTTCGTTGTGTACATTGAGATCTTGATAGCATACCCAAAAAACCCCACTGATTCTCCCACAATTAAGATTTCAGACAAGAGTGGGTTCCAATTTTAAAAGCTATCGAAGATATCATGTATCGGTACAGTCAGATGAAGACGGCCATCAAAACTTTGAACTGAATCACGCCCAAAGTGAATGCTTAATAACCAAATTATACGAGTTCAATTCCTCTACCCTGATTTTATGTCCCCATGTGTTCAACAACATATCTGCTATCGATTTCTACATCTTCGGCCTTTTTCAATATAATGGGTCGAACGTATTAATCAATATATTGTAATCAATGATACATGAGGACATAGGGCCAGTCCAAGCCCATATACACAATTTTGAAAGAAATTTAAAATCAAAAATAAATTGTAGCCCCTGACTACACATTGCCTGACAATTTGTTTAGTTTACAATTCACAGTTTATAACAAAATAATTCTAACTTGTTGCCCCAGCCCAGTGGGCTTTCCTAACCCGAGATCTTGGTGGGCTGTCCTCTGAGCCGGACCTATGAGCACATTGAAAAGATGACCAGAGGATCTCACCTCAAATTATACAAGTCAATCTGATGTATATCATTTCTGATAGTCTATCATAAATATCAATTCACTCACTTTGACCATGAATAATAATACTAAAATAAGAATTGTATATGGTTCGTTGGTGAACTTTAAGGACACTATTGAAATCATATTTTATTCTGCACTGACAAAAGAAGAAAGAAATTGATAGCTAACTCTATACATCTGAAATTATGAATATTCTAAGCCTCGTACTTTCTTCATCCAAACAATGGTTCTAGATTCCGACCGGCATGCCGGAATTCTGACGGTTCTGTTCCGATTCCAACGTTGGTCGGGTAAGAATTGGACTAAAATCTCGGTTTCGGATTACACTAAAAAGAAAAACTGTGTATTGCTTTATTACCTCTGATTTCCTTTGTTGACCATGGCAGCCTTTGTCGAGCATGGCAGCCTTTGTCGAGCAAGCAGATCTCGAGCTTGAGCAAGCTTTCTTGTATATTTATAGTTGTTTCAATTTAGGGTATTTGTCTGGGTATGTCGATTTAGAATATTGTTTTCTGATTCTCTTTGGATGGCTGATTAAACTATTGAATGACTAGGGTATTAGGTTTTATTATTGTGGACTGGGCTTCATAATGACTTTTTTATTCAATTAAAACTTAATTTTGTTTCATTTTGCATGATGTGCAGAATGTTTAAACTATTAATAAATTTGTATTAATATTAATAAGCTCGAAGCATAAAAAAATAATATGAAAACAATACCGGAATTTACAAACCGAAATTAAAGCAGAATCATCGGTATTTTCGAAACGGAACTGATATTCTAAATCTCAACCGACCGAAACAAAACCGAAAAAATGAACTTTGAATCTTGATCCAAACATCTACATTGTTCCCTAAATTCTCAATTTGGTCTAATACATATTATTGAAAACATCATGATGAAATTAAACCACATGGTGATTTACAATTATAACCGACTTACCATGAAATATGGGTAGCTATTATATATTCCTATCACCCCCAAAAAAAAGCTTTGAGCATGAAAGAGTAACTTTGTTTGGATGTCCCCTGTGGAACAGTCACCAACATGGTTTGTGGTTTCGGCCGGAATACATAAATTCCAGCCACATCGGTTCAGTTTCGGTAGACTCCAGGATGAAACCCTAGCAAAATTCTGTTTGGTTGAAAAGAGGAAAAAAATTGAAAAATTGGATCGAAAATTATATACCTTATAATATGAACTTTAATCGAAAATTGAAGCCTTCAATCTCGTCGTCGATTTCAATCGAATCTAGCTAGAAGGATCAAACCTCTTCATCGTCTTTAATCTCGTCGTCGACCGTGGTTTTGATTCTTTTGTGCCCTAGCTTAGAATTCGAGAGGGAAACTTTTTGTGCCCTAGCTTTGAATTCGAGAGGGAATCGACGATAAATTGAAGCAATTTTTTTACAAAGTTGATTTTTGGTTTTGACATTTTCCCTAACTTCAAAACATTAAGTCAACAAAGATGACTCATAAGAAAAGGAAATATACGGTTGGGCTGTTGAGCTGTTACGTGGGCTAGTTCTATTATTTTCTTTTGGTTCTACGACTAAAGTTGGGTTGTATATTTAAATTAATCATTTTTATTTTAGCTTAATCAGGTTCAATTTAGTTCATTTCAACTTAGTTTGATTTGAAAACTGTAAATTTCTGCAAATGATGTATTTTGCATTTGTTTACAGCTTTTATTGTTGTGTTTCCATTAAAAAAATTACCCATATCCGAAACCAGGACCGAAATTGAAACAAAAACCAAAACTTCTGAAATTTCCGAAATAATCGAAACTAAGAAAATTTCAAATGACCTAAACCAAGTTCTCCAACCTTGGTCAATAATGATATGTATTTTATTGTTTATCTAGAGGTCATCGAGTCGAATCTTGCTGACATCAATCGATCATGTTCAAACCAAAAGGAGAGATTTTTTTTCATAAGTTGTATGAGTATGGATGTCTTTTAGGGCTAAAGATCAGGTGTCGATTCATGCCTACATAAGATTTGAGGAAGAAATGATTGAATAGGACCTATATATTAAGCAATATCCGAAGAAGAAAACTTCAGTAGGAACAAGGCATAACTTTGTAGTTGCGAATCTTAATTAAGTTGTATGTAATTCAGTTTTACATATTCTGAGCTCTATTCACCAAACTCCACCCCACGGTGTTGTTAAAGTAGGGTTCATATCATCACAAATATGAAATCTTGAGATATAAATTCAACATGATCTTGATAACTTGCCTAGTAGGATTCAGATAAACAAAACGTAGAGAATAAAAGAAATATCTTATTTATCTATTATAATTATGTAAACTAAAGAAAGCTTATCAAAACTAAAACCACAAGGACTAGTTAGCTACTGTTTACAAAGTTCACATTACTCACGAAATACGCAGACAGGTCTTAAAATTTACCTTCATTTTATACCCATTCTCAAGAACTTTAAGTTGCTCGAGATCTTCCTCTAGTTGCAAGGGCGTAGATGGAAGCTCTGGATAGATGCTCAAGAATTTTGTATCATAACTCTGATCAGAAACAACCGGACAAGAATGCGAGAAATATAAGTAAACGAGCACACTGGAGCATATAAATTCATATACAATTGATATGCAAACCTGAATTCCTAGATGAAGCAGATAAGGGAATTGGGGATTAACATTTCCGGACCTGAATGATAATTAAGCAATCGGTAGAAAACCAAATTGTGAACGGAATATTCTTTTTCACTATAATGGAATTAGTACAAGCATACTTGTTAAAGGGGACCAATCCCCTAGAAAAATAGATTGCATAACCATGATTGTCGACTACACATTTAACACGGTTTGGATCAAGTGCATCCTTCGGGTTCAGTGATGTGACAGCAGTGCTGAATACTGCATCAGGAGTACTCTACAATGCATTATTCATAATATTAATAGTAATGAATAAAGAAAAATCTTGAAAAAAAACATGTACTGTTGCAGGACTCTACTCAAAATGTTTACACACCCCTCAGAAAACAAAAGAGCATAAAACAAACATGAATCAGAAGTTCAAAAATGGATGGAATTTTTTTTTTTCGTGGCCTATACTAAAATGGAAGTTCACAAATTTATTTGTAAACTAATGAATAATGTTATATTAGTATTTATACTAAATATGAAATATGCAACTGGAGTTAGCAGTGCAAAGTTGAACATTTAGTGTCAACACTCATCACAGTTCATTGGGTCTATTTGTCGTTACTTTTTCTAATGTAAATTTAGGAATGCTGATGTGAACACAAGTTTATTGATGGATGGTTGTTGAGTTTGGTATTTGCGAACCAAAGTAATGGAAGCGGCTTAAAAGTGAGTGGATGGAAACTTTATTAAATAATTGTTTTATTTATAAGGTGTAATCAGTTAATTTTTTATTTATTAAATGTCATCATTTGATTTATTATTTCTTATGCAATTATTATTGTTTTCAGTTTTTGAGAAAATCACCTTAAAATTTGAGCTTACTGTAAACGCCGCCAACAGTGTTTGAACGGAACATAAATGAGACAAGCATACGTCTAACACCCCAACATCACTTACTTGAGACATAAACCATGTAGGAAAAAAGTAGTGCTGCAAATTGTGATGCAATTCCAGTTCATTAATTCTACAGATTACACTTAAACATTTTTAGTGCAGTTTGACTAGAGTCCAATCAATGAATATCCACAAAATTAAAAAACACATCTGCATCCGCATCCGTGAAGTCAAAAACATCCATAACCCATAAAACAAGTCGGTGTCTGCAGCTAAAAAATATCCACCTGATTTTTATCAGAACATATTGTGTATTTTAGCATAATAAGTTGTTGCTATTCGGTATTCGGTATTTTATTATGTTTTAAATGTAACTTTGTTAAACACTAACTTTATTAGCATATTATTATTTCTTGTATTCCTCTAAGGATTAATACTGAAACAATTTTATACTGTATTTTTTATAAAAAAAAATCCCAGATCCATTAACTGTCAATAGACATATAAAACTTAATCGCGGGTAACGATATCTTTCATCTGAATAAAATTTGGATTATTGATGCAAATATAGCACTTTACATCCATTCGTATCCATTGACACGCCTGGTAGTATAATATCTTCTGAAACTTATAACATTAACGAATAGAGTTGCTCGTTTACGCGTCTATTCTACGACATAGTGGAAGTTTCTTCAATGTCTACCTCTAGAATTAATAGAAAGATGAGAGTAAGAGAGCTTGGTGACATAATCTCACATGAAACTTTAGCAACCCTGCGACTCATCATTTAAAAGATATTTAGTGACGTTTTCTTCTATGAAAATTTAATAGATCAATAAAGATGGGTTATACAATAACAAAGTGTGTCTTTGGATCTTGGATTTGAAACTCTTAAACATCACCTGCCACTTTCCATGAAAAATCATTAGTATTCTAAATACTTAAGCTCCATTTTAGAATACTCTAAACGGACCAGTGGCATGCCTGACATGAGAGATCAGATGTAAACTTATGTTTGATCTAACATAAAGTTGAGTCACTATTCCCCACAGGATCAATAAATGTTAGAGATTGTGGGATTCACATCAAAATAAATCTTACATCTGACATAAGTTCCATGTTTGACATAAGATATGCACTACAGACATAAGATCTATTTAATGCATAGTGTAAGGTTCTGGCCGGAACCACGAGATTCTGACCATCTCGTATCAGTTCCGGCCAGTGGTAGGACGAAATTAGGTCAAAATTTCATCCCAATTACAGTCGATGTTTAAAACAAACCAAAAAAAAAATCGAAATTGTTGTTGCCGTAGAAAGGGGAGCTAAGCGAAAGGAAAAAACAAACGAAAATCGAATCTAGCTTCAGCAAAAAAAATTATCAAATTCGAGCGCTACGTTAGCAAATTCGAGCATCACTTTCGAGCATCACTGAGGAGGGGCTTCGACAAAATTGGAGTGGCGACGAACTTCTAGCATCCGTGCATCGTAGGTTTTTTTTTCTGCTTTTTTTTCTGTTTTCATTCAATCTGTAGTCGTTTGGTTCGTATGACTGAGAGGGAGGCGGTAGGAATTAGGGTTAAGTAGTTAGGTGGACTGAATAATTATTAAACGGACTTGAGCTTGACTTGGACTTGAGGACATTGGACATTGAAGTTGGACTTGAACATGAATGTGGCATATTAAATTGGACTTGGACTTCGATTTGAACATTGAACATGGAATATTAAATTGGATTTGGATTCGGACTATTAAATGGATTTCCGTGATGTTTTTTTTGTTCATTTTTATATTATTTTTGAATGGACCTGGATTATTAAACTGTTTAGGGTTAAATTTTGTTTCATTTATGAATACTTCTATTATGTCATTTATTTATAATCTCAGGTATATTATGTTGTATTGTATTTCGGTAATAGTGTTGTATGTTGTATCATTATCTCTTTGTAGACTATGTTTGTATATGGATTTGTAACGATTGTTATTACCTTTTCATTAAAAATACAGAAATCTGATATCAGGACCGAAACTTCCGAAATTTTCGAAATTGACCGAGATCGTTAAAATTTCAAATGACCGAAATCGAGACTGAAACCAAGTTCTCAAACCTTGATTTAATGTCTTTCAAGTTCTATGAGTAGCTAGTCATTTTCCCATTTTCTCAAAACAAATTAATATTCCTCTATCAGATCAGAGTTAAATCAATATGTCTTCTTCTTCATTTGCATGAATCTATGCTTGTGCAATATTTAGATGGTCCAAAGAATAGATTGATATATTTATCAAAATTTGTTGGTCCTTGCATGAGATTAAGGGAAATGGGTAGGAATAGACTTTCATTAAAGAGTTCCATTCTTACTTGTAACAGAAAATTAGACTAAATATTCACACACAAAAAAGGACGATTGACAAGCGGAATAACACTTTGCAGGATATAGCGGGGACATAGCGAAAAATAACAGAGTGCAAAAAACTTCATTAGATATAAAATCAAATACTTAAGGTTAATTTCTTCTTATTCTCGCATCATTTGTGTAGCAAAAAAAATTTATTGTTTTATCTTATATAACAAAACCGAATAATATCATAATTTATACAGTTTGGATTTTGTGACTACAATAAATTCTAACTTATAATGAGCACTTGCGTCTTAAAATTAGGTCTTATCCTAACTTTATTGATTTGGTTTAAAATAGAACTATTCAAATCAACCTATTTATATTAATGTTGCTAAAGCGGATGCTAAAAAGTCTTGATTTAGCGGCTGTAGCGAAAAATAGTGAGACTTAAACTGATCTACTATTTAATAGCGCTATATTGTAAAAGCGTAGCGGTCGAATAACGCTACACACTGTAGCGATGATTTTGCAAGGACTGCACAGTATTTGATACACTTTTTTTCCATCAGACTATGACTACTGAAACATATTTCAAACATCAGTGTTTTGACTGCTATAGTGTCTGGGATATTGTATTAATTCCAATATTGCATGCATTTCGAATCTGATCAGGAGTTCGTAGATGTGGTCCACCATCTTCTCCAGAAATCATTTTCCCATGATTGTCTACCAACATTATGCATTGTTAAGAAATATTGTAGTAATGCAAATGTAGTTTTTGGTATTTTGTATATTACAACAATAAAAATTACATGATATAAATAATTATTACATCTCCAATTTTAAATCCAAATTTAGAGCTCAACTTTTGACTCCAACTCAAAATGTCCAAAAATGTAAGTTCACTTAACCAAAGTTGAGTCAACCCTTTGCTCACAAATGCATCGTTTATCTTTGGTTTAACTAAATTGCAAAATAAAGAATAAAACATAGTGTGTGTGTATAATTCAACATTGTAATTTATATACACCATCCGGGATTAATTCAAATCCAACATTTATAATCATTTCTTCTCATAAAAACTTCAAATACTAACTCAACAATAAACTAGCATAATTATACATATAATGCCACAGCACCATCCTTTCTCTATACAAGTGAAGGAAGGCTTGACAAGATATATACACTAAGAATTATCACTTTATCAATCTCACTGTATGATTTAAATACATATTATTTGAGAGTGAAAAGAAGATCGTATTGTTTGTAACTCTTATTTTGCAACGTACATGCATAAAACCAAAAAAATGGCATGTGCAGTGCAGGTTATAACATTGAAATATTGTGTTTATATAGGCTTTTAAATCGTGGTTTACGAGTATAAGGTCTTGGAGCATCACATTACCAATAACATGAATGGTCAAGTGTATTTGCATGCACTAACTACCATGGAAATGGACCAAAGTTCCCTCCTAATAGATTATTAGGTACAAATAGTGAGAAAATTATCCATGTATTTCACATTCCAAATGCATTAAGTATGATAAAAAGGGACCAAAGTTCCCTCCTAATAGATTATTACGTACAATACAAAGTTTTAAATATCAGATTTCGGCCGCATTTCATCTCCAAGGTTTTAGAGACTTGATCTTGTATCGGGTGAGATCTCAAACGATATAAATGTATCTCGGACGCCCATCTCAGATTCACACCTTGGTTCCTAGAGTTCCTTTTGGGAAATTTTGTGGATATATGTTATGTTTAACATTGATCTGCATACAACTAAATTATAGATGCCTAATTACCAAAAAAGAATTTAACTTGGTTAATTTGCAATAATAACATCATTGTCCTTAGTAGCTCGAAAAAATATTCATGCTATGTAATGTTAAATAAATAATGAGGATTTATAAACATAGTATATACAATCACAACGAGTAATGTAAATACCATATGAGAGGACAATTTGGATTAAAAACTCTGTATTATTCATAACATAAATCCAAAATTTACCTGTATTACAAGAGTTGTTTCACTTAGAGAAGTTTTAGTTAAGAAAATTTTAGAAAAGCTTGCGATATCATTTACTTTTGTTTGTTAGTGTCTTATATTCTAACCATTAAATTTTATTGGTAAATAGGTTGTTTGAGTGAAAGCATAATCATTTTAATTTTCAAAACTGTATACAAATGCATATTACTAAGGGATTTTGGACCAAAGGTTCCTATTCTCAAAGTACATGCATAAAAAGTCCCCACTCATAAACCCATGTAAATTAGATCTCTATTTTGTTATTTTTTTTACCAAACTGTCACCTTCTAGAAAATTGGCTTAACATTAAAATCAGGGGCAAAAGCAACATAAATTAGCCAAAAACTAAAAATAGAGACTTAATTTTCATAACTTATTCGGGAGGGACTTTTCTTTCATCATCTTTCAATTCTAGGAAGTTGGCACTCGTTCCTTGTATTACTAAACCTATACAATCAATTGATGTCAATGATCACTTGCTCAAGTGGCAAGCGGTGTGGGACTTTAGACTGAGGTTCTGGAGGTCATGGGTTTGAAACCCCGAGATATCAAAATGAACACTCTGCCTGATTAAAGTATCACTCTTATTCTATAAAAAATCAAACAAACCAAGCACCTAATTTTCTAAATTACATGCCATAAAAAATTTACTTACGGATGCATATACACCTATTAAATTTGTGCTTAAAAAATGCGTTATTTAATAATATGATTAAAGTGTTAATTTTTACGGGTAATGATTGAAGTACTAAGGTAGTTGGCATGGAGAATCATAAAACGAAATTTACACGTCAAATAGAATCCAAAACAAAACAAAAGGTGAAGTATGGACTGAATATCAACTAAAACAAAACTTTGAAGTCCAACAAATCCAGAATTTAAAAACAAAAAGCAAAAATGAATACAAACTGAATCAAATCTAATTACGAAATAGAATTGAATAATAAACATGAATGGGAAAAACTAGCCTAAATTTGTTGATGAATTAAACTCCTTTTCAATTAGAGAAAGAAAACAATGTAAAAAATAGGCTTACAAAGGGTAGGCAACAAAATTTTGAAAATAATCAATGGGTCCAACTCATTGGATTTAAAAAAAATAAAAAACAGTAAACCAACTGAGATCTTGCATTTAGATCTCGATCGTTACTTTGTCCGAGATTTGAGAGTCTCGCCTGAGATTTAGGTGAAAAGAGATCTAAGCTCTTTGTTTCGAATCGTCCAGCCCCTAAAATGAGATCTCGACCAAGGTGATCAAGATTTAAAACCTTGTTACAAAGAGTGAGGAATTTCTTTTTCTTCGTATATTTCATATTCCAAAAGGCTAGTGACCTAACCTAAGTATCATATCATAGAAAGGGAATAGTAAATAATTAAGCATAAATTATCACCTGCAAAGCTTTGACAACACCATCTATTATCTCTGGGTCAATGAGAGGCTCGTCGCCTTGTATATTGACAACAATATCATAACTCTTTCCAAGCTTTTTAACTGCTTCTTGGCATCTTTCAGTTCCTGCATACAAGTATGACTCACTGCCACATGAAGATATTTCCATCGGTTTTAAAATTCATATAATACAATATAAACATACATGACTACCATTTCTGCAAGATTCAGCTGTCATTACCACATTTGCACCAAATCCTCTACAACACTCTGCAATTTCATCATTGTCCGTTGCCACAACTATACAATAGTACAATAAAATATTATTATAGAACTGAACCCAAATTATTTTGAAACTTGTGCGATAAAAACTCGCATAATTCTGATATGATATATGATTCTTGACGAATTATTTATGTGACATCCAAACAAAATATTGGCACAATGGAGTTATGTATAGTAGTTGCTATGATGCGTGATTCATTCAATCAAATATGATTGATGAAACAAATTACACTCATTTTCTATGTAGTATTGTATAAGACAACAAGTTACATTCATTTCGTCAAATATCTAGCACAAAGGCAGCATGAATTAAGAGGTCAGACCATATATTCATTCATTTATTAACAAGGCATTCTCGACATATCGTCTATCAGCAACTTCAAGAACGGTTTATATGTTTTAATCTTCATGCTCAGTTCTTCCTACCCATTTGATATTAAATAATTCAAGTAAGCACTTATAGGTAATATAAGTCACGGAGACAAAACAATGAACAAATGTACAACTTTATAATGCAAACTTACCAACATGATTCAATGTCGAGGCCAACTTTGTTCTCTCCCAAGTTCTCTACAAATGATTGCAGATGATTACATGTCAAGAAAACCCCACTGTAAACTGTCATAAAAATTCTTCTAAACGAGCGCTAAAAAGCCCTGCCTACACGTTTGCAAGGCTTACTGCCTAGGTAGACGCTAGGCAAGGCTTATTGGCTTGCTTAAGAATATAAGCGGTTATTTAGGAGCTGCATAGGTACTGAGCGAGCTTTGATGCTTCGTCTAAGCATTTATGCGCTAGTTTTAGACGTTCTAGGAATTCAACTGTTAGATATAAACATATTTTACACAGCAAAGAAATTTTGCATAAAATATCTCAAATTTTATTAATACATTAATTTATAGCTCAATTAATCTTCGATTAGTTCCTGTCTCGTCGACTAATCTCTTGTTCTAACTCACAACCAAGCATCTACCTAGCTATTTTTACAATCTTGACTGTAAGCAACACTATCAACATTTTAAAGATACTAAAAGTAGTTCCGTACAAGAAAATTTTATACACACATACGCACATTACAATAGTTAACCAAAATATATTATGTATTGCAGGAATTAACCAGCTGACTAAATGTCATTAGAATAACGAGCTAGGTAGATTTCCTCTCCTCCGATAGAAAATAGCAAAGAGATTCACCAGTTGATCCAAATCGTTGGATCATAAGATCCGACAGTACAAAATGGTGTATTTTAGCATAAATTTTATTATATGAACTGAAATACACTATTTAGATCTGGACCATTGAATATTATGACCAAGGTGGTGAATCCCACTTGTAGTATTTTAATGGAGAAGATGATCCCCAGCTACTGTGAAATTTCCTCTGAAATTTGCTGTTCTTTTATACCTCAATACCTCATCATCCATCTCTTGCACTAATGTATTATTGGATATCATTTTTGGATCTAAACATTTGGTTTAACTATACAAGCTGTTTGAATCATAAATGTAATTACACAGGCCCCGTTTGTTTAAAATGCTGAATTCTGAATTCCGATTGCTGAATTCTGAAGTCTGAATACTGATCGCTGAATGCTGAATTCTGAATAATCACTTACTTGTTTGTTTTCATTCAGCATTCAGAACAAAAAATAAGCACTAAAAAGTTCTGAATTATTTTGTCCGAATAGATATATTTATTCAGAACATTGATAAAAAACAAACGGCATAGAAGTTCTGATTTTTAAATCAGAACTTGAATTCAGAACTTCTTATTAAAAACAAACGTAGCCTTATTAATGAAATCATACAGCAATGGAGTTTATAAATGATTTATATCCAAGCCTAAAAAACATAACTCAAATATTGATTATGAACAAAAGAAGAAACACAATATAATTACCGTACCTATTAAACATCAAAAAAAAATTTCAAACATCATCGACGTACAAATCCAAAATAATGCAAAAAAGAATAGTCAAATTGATTATTTAAATCAAAGAAGAGTACTTGGATCATAGGCTTGCCAAGAATATGAACGAGAGGCTTCCCCTCAAACCGGGACGAAGCAAATCGAGCCGGAATTATACCAACCACTCTGGAACGGGTTCTTCTGAACCGGCGGAGGGCAAAAGCGGCGTGGATCCCAGCAGCCACCGCAACTGCGGCGCCAACCAGAAGTCCATTCACGATCCATGCCCTTTTCGGTTCGTTAGACGAAGAAGCAGATGATTCATCAGAAGCGTAGATCGCCATTATCACAATGCGGAGTTCAGATTTTCAGTGATGGATTTTGGGCTTAAGGCCCACGAAGCAATAAATAATTAGTACTATCTGTTAAATAACAGTAAAACAAAGCAGTTGAAGTCATTGTTAATTCTCTCTAAATCTATATATTTTATTTTCGATATCTTATAATTTATCACTATACAATTTTTTTCTAAAATGGAAAATAGGCACAATGACAAACTTTTAAAAAAAAATTAGACAGAAGAACAACAAGTTTCATTTTTTAGCTGAAGGACAAACTTTGAAAAAAATTAGGCTAAAGGGCAATGTTAATTATAACTAGCATTTTGTAGTGTAAAACTGAATATAACGTTAGTTACAACTAGCATTTTGTATAGTTTAAAAACTGAATATAATGCTGGTTATAACTAGCATTGTCTTTCAGCCTAATTTTTTTTCAAAGTTTGGCCTTCGGGCAAAAATGAAACTTGGTGTCCTTCGGTCTGACTTTTTACAAAAGTTTTTCCTTCTCCCTAATTCCCTCTTTACTAAACTTCTCACATGATTTTACATTCAAATATCTAGTTTTAAAAAAATTCTACAATTATCTACAAATCTTTTACGATCCTCTCTTAAATTTTTACATTAAAGTCCATACATTTAAATTAATTAGATAATTCAACTTTAAACTAACTGGTTAGCTTAGTCAAGTAATATTTATTAACAAATCCTAAATTATGAAAGTTATAATACGTATGCTACAGGTGCATCAACAAATTGGTAGAAAAATCATTTGGATGCAAATATATATGAATAACATAACACAAATTATATGCATTAATGACAATAACAAATTTATTTTATAATTTTTTTACTGAATGAATTTATCATACATCCGTAAAATTATATTAACTTCATATCTAAATTTTATATTTTTTACAATTACTTAGAAACCCGTCTCAATTATCTCCTAATATTTTACATTCAAGTCCATATATTTAACTAATTGTATGATCATAAATTTAAGCTATTTAAATAAATATGATTAACTAATATATATTTATTAATCCATCTAATATATATTTATTAATCCATCTAATAGATCCTAAAAATACGAGAATTTCAATATATACAATATTCATATATATGAGAAAAATAATAAAATTATTTCTTTATTCGGATATAAAGATATTTAAATCATATAACATAAAATGTATACATAAATAATAATAACTTTTTTAATTTATAATTCATTTATCTCAAAACAATTATCGTACATTAGATAACATAATTTCATTTTTAACAATATTTAAAAGATAAATTTATAATTTATGACATTACTATGTGAACACATATATTACACCGATAAAAATTAAATTATAAAGGCATTCTCACTTTCAACTTGTTATTAAACCATACCCAACTCACAACTCAACTAAATGCTACATAACATTATTTTGCAATTATTAAAGTTATAAGCATGACCCTCCAACAACAGTATGAAATCTATTGTTAACTACAATGATAAAATTAAAATGAAAACAAAATAATGGATAAAAGTTCACATAGATAAGCTAACTATAATTTGCTCTTCTCAATTACAAATATATAAAAAAAACTCTTCTCAATTTTCTCTAACATTTTTGCATTCAACTCCTTATCTTTAATTGTTATAATTTGAATATACTTTAGGATTGATTAATCATGAAACCTTAGATTCGAATAGGTGGCCCATATTGATTTGATTGAGAAGAAATCAGTAAATGAATTAACGGAAGCCATACCTGAATCCATAGTTGACGATTAGAAAAGTAAATTTGGTTTGATTTTCCATATTGACACAAGCACTAAATCTTATATTAGATCCAAATCCATAGTTGCTGCTTTCATGAACTTATTGAGAGAAAGTGACAAATCTAAAAGATAAGAGATGGGTCTAATCTTCCAAATTATCACAACTCTGCATATTTATTTCTCTTTATAAGAGGGTTAGGAGAAAAACAAAAAATTGTGCAATTTGAGGACCATAACCCCTTATTTATAAAAGTGTGATATCTTCAATTTGGCTCTTCAATAAATTGAAAATCATTCTCGTCTCTACGCATTATTTCCATGATAGTTAGATCTTTATGCCTTAAATATTTTATTAATTTGTTTGATCACTATAATTAGGCTATATGACAAAATAACACAACACGTTTTATTTACATACATGGTCCACATGTTGGATTTTTTAAACAATCTCCCTCGGGCCATATATGTAATAACCTTATAAATGTGTATAACTTTAGAAGCTCCAAAATTTGCTATTTATATCATAAGGTGTTTCCGAAACAATCTCGCTCATTAACTACACCGGTAAAGAATCAAAGCGGTTTCGTTATCTTTAGTGTAACTAAACCAATCAATGGTCACGTACACTAACACAATCAAACGACATAAATCAATCACGGATGCATAGCATGAAAATTACATGAGATTTGATCTATACATGTCTATTTCCAATTGGTCCTACTTTAGTGAGATCAAAACGTTCGATACTTGACCAACTTAGAGAGTAAACAAAACTTTATTATTTTTATTTCTAATTAGTAAAAAGAACTTGATATATACCTGTAACCGAAGTATAGAGCAATGTGTCATATGATAGTACCAAATACAAACTTTCCATGAACCAAAATATCCTTATATAAAAACTACACCAGTTGAGCAACATGCTCACGAAAGACCTTGGGTGATAATCCTTTTTGTAAGCGGATCCACCATAATAGAGTTTGTCACAATATGCTCTATGAATTACAATCTATTTTGCACTCTCGTCTTATTGAAAAATAATATGTTGTCTATTGTCACAATATCACTTTAATGCTCTTTCGTTTTTTTTCCACAACTTTGTGATAAAATTTTACAATTATTTTCCATTGTTGGATGCCAAATAAAAGAAAATAAACATTAGTTCCATCCGAAAAATATTATTACCTAAAGTGGAACTTTTGTACTCTCAACATCTAAAACTTTCGGATCGTTAATGCTTTATGATCTCCAACCAATCCTATCTTTTATTTATGAGCATATAATCTTTTTGTTCCTTAAAGATATCTCATAAACATTTTGATTACTAACCAATGATCCACTTTCAATGTCAGTAAGATATCTGCCAATTAATACATACAATATCCATATGTGTATATGCCTTAATATGAATTAGACTCCACACCGTAAATGTATGAGAAATCTTTTACATTTCTTTAGCTTTAATGATGTTCTTATATTACTATATAAGACAGCATTTGTCTATTTTGGCAAAGAGAATCAATTGATTAGCAGTTTTCATACCAAGCCCTCTTTTATTTATTAATCTTATATGCTTAGCTCTTTTGTGATAATAAAAATATCACCCCATAAATAATAATGGTGCATTTGAATCCCTAATACAAAAGAGTAATCCAAAGGCAGTTTTCTTAAGTTGTTTCATAAATGTCTCCATTGAGAAACACGACTTTAATATCTTTCCGATAATATTGCTTAAAATCATAATCTGCAACAAGTTCCAAAATAATTTTAAATCTTTCAATAAATCAAAGAGAAAGTCTCTTTAAAAATAAAACATTGTTTTCCTTTTGAGTGTAGCCTTTTCTATAATGAGCCTTATACCTTTCCACGTTATCCACTTAATCCTTTTTGGTTTTGAATAGTTATTCATAACCAATGATCTTATTACTTTAAAGTAAGGGGAAAGATCTCAAACTTTATTGTTCTTTATACATGTATACTACATATTCATACCTTAAATCCACATTTCAAACTAATATCTTGTATGGATTGATGTAAACCGACAGAAACATCTAGACCAATCCTTTATCTATCTTTATGGAGAAATACTACATAGTCATCCGGAATAATATTTCTTCCTTTTAAAATGGATTTCCTTAGTGACCTTGCACTTTGAGGTTGTTGAGTTTGTTTGCTTCAAATAGTGGTCTTAACTTTAAAGAAAACTTTGTTTAACATTGTTTTATTATGGTTCTTAATTTACTTCTTATTAATGAAAGGAAACAAATCATATACATCATCTAAAGAAGTAACTGTAATTAAATCAAAGATAATGATTCGCTTTAAAGGCAATGATCCATACTTTATTTCTCCCTCCAAACTCAACATCCTCAAAAAACTTTCACATTTTCCATCTTAGAACTTTTCCTTATTAGGACTTCGTAAAACTATAATTTTTAAGTCGCTTAGAATATCAATAAAGTATTTTCTATCTTTAGTGCCTCAATCTAGAATTATTTAGTAAGCTGAAATAAATGCTTATATAAATCACTAAATCAAAATTTGAGACTTCATTATAAAATGTATTTCGCATAAATAGATATATATAAGCTATATTTTAAACATTAAGAGCTTTCCAACAATGTTTGAATTTATCCATAAATCAGTCTTATTGTTTCTAAATGAACAATAATAACCTAATTTGTTCATACTAGAAATAGAAAACCAAAATATGTCTAAATGACAGTATAATAAAAATATCAAATAAATCCAAACAATATAACTGAAATCTCAATACTAACTTAAAAATATCTGGTATACTTTACTTTATATGTCTGTATATTTCATTAAAGAAACAACTATAAATATATTTATATGTTGTTTCTTTTCTTCTAGATCTGTAACATCCCGTATCTGGAGGCCAAAAGCTAAGCGCTACAGATGTTGTAGTCATCTATAGTATTAATTTCTGGTGACAAAATACGGTAATCCTATTGGTCTATAGTATCATAAGCACTTGAATATAAATAAAATCACAAATTTCAAAAACAACGTTTTACTAATTACATTTCAAAACAAATTCATATCCAAGTTACATAATCCCATAATGTTTTCCAAGCAAAGATCAATTATAATCATTATAAAAATACGCCAAGAGCGATATATGATAATGCCCCCTCGGTTGATCAGAGTCAATATAGTCGTATCTGACGTAATATACACAGCGAAATCAAAACAAAATAAAACTGGAACTCCTAACTAGCTATCCGTCAGCCACCTGCTCGTCTCCGGAAGCTTTATTCGTCAAAATTACTAAAACCTGAAAATCTCAACCCTCAGCCTACTCAAATCAATTTTTAGCACCGGAGAGTTTAAGGGGAAAACAAAAACTTCGAGTCAGACATAAATCCTGGTGTGAATAATACTATACATCTCAGTTATATTATGTTAAGCGAGACCATGCCGCTTAGCGGAATGGGTTTCCCCTCACTAACATCCTTTAAAACATATCTTTTGCATATCTTTTCCTACAACCAAAACTGGTTAAAATCTGTAAAGCATCATTAAGTAAACATACATATCAGGTAATAAATGAACTATATGTTCAAACATTATAGTTTTGTTTGGCTAACTATTAACCTTTGGCTGACTCGGGCCTACCAGACAATATATCAAAATTTATCTAACATTTGTTAGACATTCCTCTTATGGACGGTCTATCCTTAACTATCTATTAAATACTTCTTTTTTGGATGATTTGTCCTTAACTTAACATCTCGCAGGGTCACCTGATCCTAATGGTTTTGCGGGCTCACCAATAACCTATCCGTATACAAACATATATTCATTTCTGTGTGTAATCATCATTTTAGTCTTACCTGTGACAAAGCCCTACACACTGGAATTTTGGACAAAATTAGCTAGGGCTAATAGCTAATGTATAGGTCGATGCCCTACACCAATCCCATTTGGTATTCTAATATCTAAGTCATTTTACTTAGGGATACCTTCCCATAATTTTCCTTGAAAACCTTTTCAAAATAATTTAAAACCATTAAATCAAATTCAAATAAGGAAAATCTATATATATTCTATGCTTTACTCAAAATCACTTTGCCATGTTATATATATGTGTACTTTACTCAAATCTTAGTTGATGAAAACATTTAAACCTTTGAAAGTCCCCCTTTCAACCCTATTGAAAGTACCTCTTTCTAAACCAAGTAAAACCTTTTATTTAATCTAGGTCGAAAGGCCAAAACCTTTCTTTCGAAACCATTCTCAAAACTCTTCTGAAACCACTGAAAAACCTTCCTTTCGAAAGCTTTAAAAACCTTAGACATCTTTCTCTTAAAACCTTTAAGCATTTCCCTTTCGAAACCTTAGGAAAACTTTTCCTTTTAATTCTTTCGAAACAACCAAAAAAACCTTCCCTTTCGACTCCTTCAAAACCATTAGAAATCTTTCTTCAAAACCTTTCGAAATCATTGGGGACCACCCCTTCGAAACCTTCATTTAAAACCTTTTCGAAATCATTAAAACACTAAACCTTTCGAAAGCTTTTGGGTTCAATTTTAAACATGTGGAAACCTTTTGAAACCATTCAAAAATTTACTCCTTTGAAACCTTTGAAAACTATTTCGATCGAAACCATTTGGATTATGTCTTCAAGTAGAGCAAAAGGATCAGAAACCCATTAAAGTCGAAAACATTCCTTTCATAATCATTCCTAAGTAAAGAAGTGATGACGTCGAAACCATCCCTTCGAAAGCATTAGAGAAGTGATCAAATTTTAGAAAAAAAAGCACCCCTTCGAAACCCTTTAGGTCGAAAGGTAAAGAGCGGCAGCTAAAGGTTTCGACTAGTCGAAAGCAGTTATTTAAAAACAATGGTGCAACCCAATCGAAACCATTTCCTTTAAAACCATTTGACCTGGTCGAAATCTAACCAAGTCGAAAGCCAGCAGACGCATTTTCTTTTAAAAATAAAGTAATGCCTCAACCCCTTCGGTACCCCTGGTTTTGACCTTATACCTTCCGCCTACATCCAATTCACTACGTATCAGTTCCTTGATACCATGCGCATTGGTTTCGACTGTGTCGGAGGCGAAGGCAAGGAGGCGGAACCTGGTGCCGAAAGCATCGAAACAGTGAAAACATGATTATTTGTCCTTTTAAACTATTTCTTTGTATATAACCTGCCTTGTTTGTCATATTGTGATTGGTTGCAAGTTTCTCTTTCCTAAAAGTACTACCAACTTTCCAGAATTAACAATTTAAATTTATTTATAAAAATCCCCTTCTCCTTTTATAAATATATAAAACATTTAAGTCTCATACCTTAAATAATTTTATATACCCATTAAAACACTTAGAAAAATTCTACAAAAATTCTAGAAAATCGCTTTTTACATGTTTTCTAACATATATAAATTTCAGACCCAAACCAATTATTATTTAACCGTAAATAATTTAAAACCCAAAATAACATTTACATTTTCTTCACTAGAAAATTTGTATAAATTCCACATAAATTCAGAAAATTGAAACTCATCTACAAAACAATATTTCTGGTCTATATAAAAATCTGCAAGGCATTTAGATGTCATTTAATAGGGTTTTCATATCAAAACATGTCATAAAATCTATATGAACAACCATAAATCATCAACAAGTATATATAATCATTCCATTATTCAAAAACATGGCAATTCATTGTAAATAAGTTCGGATTCAACTTAAAACCAAAAACAATAAGAAATTTCAAACGTAGTCATTATTCACCTTAGCTTTTGAGATTAAAAAGATTGAGATGTGAATGGATTTGATTTGATTAAGCTTCTTGCTTAGCTTTTCTTTATCTTTTTCCCTTTCTCTTGTTAATGGTGGCCAGCCTTAAAATAAAATTTTCAAAATGAAATGAACGTGTATGGAGACACACAGCCAAGGTTTAGGGATATAGGAATGACCTCTTTTCTATTTTACCCCTCCTCTATTACATTTTAACTCTTATTTTAATTCATTGTTTAAATGGCACGGCTACCCCTTAATTAAACCAAATCTCAATTCCCTAATCAACACATTATTTAATTTAATTAGCTAATTAAATATCCTAAATAATGTTACCAAAAACATGGGGTATTACAAGATCTTTAACGATTTCTTTAGCCTTATTTATACATTTATTTACAATATATGTTAAATGAGTACTTTCAACCTTACATGCTTCAACCTCTCTTCTTATTACCACAATGTCAATTAATCTCAATAAGATGTCATTTTATCCTTAAAAAATAATTTAACAATGATCTTAAAATGGTTATACTGTGAATAAAGAGAGTATCAGAAAAACAACAATAACTTCGGTGCCTTTATTTTTTGAAGCGACATATTTCCATATAGTACTCATTTTTTCCCTTACTTTGACTTTATGGAACAAGCAATATAAAGCATGCTTATTTCCCTTATCGTTTTTTTTAAAATGCTTTCAGTTTGTAAAGAACTCATTTAAATTGATTATCCCTACGGATATGACACCCTTGAAAGCATTTGAAATATCATATCTTATGATCATTTGACTCTTGAAATTTGAATTATCTCACCTCTCAATGTTTTTTATAACATTATAAGAACATTCAACTATAATAGGGGTAGTTGTGATCCTTCTAATTGCAAGAGAGAGATCCAGGAAGTCAAGAAAAACCAACATGTTCTCTTACTAATTCTTAGAGCTAATCCCAAACAAAATAAGAATGTTATTAAAATTGAAAGACGCTTTAGTCAAATTAGTTTAAAATTGAACGAAAATAAAGATTGATTGTATGTGCTCATATCCAAATATCAACCACGGTAAATTCAAATAATTGGTAAGTCTCTTCTCAAGATACATACTGCAATATTAATATCAAATATTTAGATAATGGTATTAACTGTAAATGGTACTTTTGTTGTAATGATCAAACATTGATAATAAATTCAAGTCAAATAACAGTCTTCCATTGGGCCGATTAGTTATTCACTTGTAAAACCTTATAATTGTTGCATATTTACACTACAAGAAACAGTACAATTTCCAACGGCTCACTGCCGTCGGCGGCCGTCGAAAAAAGCCGTAGCAAAAATATCCATCGCCAAACAGGATTTCCGACGGCTTCCGAAAAAACCCATCGGCTTATTTCCGACAGCTACCAACGCAATAACCAACGTCTTCCGACGGCCGTCGAAGACACGTGGATGATCACGGGGGTGCTAAAAACCGTCGCTAGCCGTCGGAAGCATGTCTGAAAAAGTCGACCTATAGGCCATCGGAAGCCAACAGAATTCTTGAAGTTGTTTTTGCGTTTTCCTACTGCATTCTTGCCTTCCATACACAATCCATAAACACCAACCACACAAGTACATATCCAATTCAGATATTCAATATAAAGTCAAACCATATAAATATAATCAAATCACATAAAGAAATAAACCAAGCATAATTCGTATAAAATCAAAGCAACGCTTCGTTAACATAATGTACACACATCTCATTGTACAAAATATACATCAATCCTTCATCAACTCCCCACCATCAACTCCCAAATGTCAAAATTACCATCACCAAATGTATCATCAAACAATATAAACAACATTTCAAAGTATCCAACACCACCAACTCAATGTATCATTAGAAATTACCAGACAATGACGCAAAACAAAAAACATACCTATCACTCCTGTCAATCACCTCCAGAACTTTCGAAACCAGCCAAAGATGGAAAGCGGCCACCATATTGGTGCATGTACTTAGCAATACGCTGGTCTAGCAGCTGTGTCATTTCAATGGCCTACCGATGGTTCTACTCCTCCAGCTGCGCCACCCTAGCTCTCAACTCTTCGATCTTTGCTAGATTGATCTAAGCTCTGGTTTGGCTAGCTCTCCTTTATCTATTGGCCTGCAATACTTATTTTATTTAATAGAAATTCAATTACTATAATCTTACTATCAAAGCTACAGTATAATGTGTTAATTGTTATATCTATAAACTTATTATTGAAACTAAAGCGATGTGAAGTTCTTTAGAACTGAAAGATTACTAAATTGTTATATCTTAATATATTATTCATTACCACTTGATTTCCAAAGTCGTAGCGCCTATTCCGTGAAGGTGGATCCATGACTGACTCAAAAATGACGTCCTCCTTGTTCGTCGTCGGCTGCTCTCGACCAGTTTTGTAACAATCCGCATATCTATCGATTTTATATTTAAATATTTTATCGTTAGTCGGATGTTGGTCCGAAAAGATACTTTTTGCATACGGTCAAATTAGGACTCGAGACCACTTCCATTGAGTTCAAAATGACGTTTGCGATCTTTTTGAGTGTAAACTTCGATATGTTTGGAGATAGTGAAATTTTCGTCACTTTTTGGCTTAGGACTTTGGTTTGGGGCTGAACACACACTAACTCAGCCCAACCCCCTCTTCTCTTCATCACTTCATGAAATAACATCCAAGCTTCATCAAAAATGGTGGTGGAAAGTGGAAATTAAAACTCCAAACTTAAATTCTATTGCAAATCCGAGATTCAACATCAAATTCAAGTAGAAGATAGTGGATTCAAGCTTAGGATTGCTTCTTATTGCTTTCAATCTCCATCTTCATCCATTTTAGTGAAAAGGTGAGATTTTTGATCTCACATCTTGCCTATGGATGTCATTGGGCTGTTGGGAATGATCCCCTATTGCATTTGTATGAATATTTGCATTTGGTTTGGATTGGATTGGCGGAAAAATCCAATTTTTAGTGTTTTTGGTGAAAAACTGCACTTAGGTCGTTCTGCCTGGGCTAGGTCGTTTGCTGTTGAAAAGTCACACAGAGCTTAGGTCGTTTTTGACCTTAATTCGTTCTGGCCATAGGTCGTTCGCCATTAGGTCGCGCCCCTTAGGTCGCTCAGCCTACTTACCTCGCTGGGTCGTTAGCTCGGCCGTGCTTAGGTCGCTCACCCAGTAGGTCGCGAGTCTTTAGGTCGCGTACCAATTTAGGTCGCGTACCACTTTAGGTCGCGTACTTCTTTAGGTCGCGTGCCCAGTTAGGTCGCGTACACTTTTAGGTCGCCACTTTTAGGTCGCGCCCCTTTTAGGTCGCGTACACTTTTAGGTCACCACTTTTAGGTCGCGCCTCTTTTAGGTCGTGCCTCTTGTAGGTCGTAGGTCGCGCTGGCACTTAGGTCGTAGGTCGCATTAGCTCGTAAGTCGCTCGACCATTTCCACTAGGTCGTCTCCGACCTATCCTCCAGTTAAGTCGTTCGACCCTCTAGGTCGTTCGAGTTAGGTCGTTGGACCATTCATCTTAGGTCGCTCGTCTACTAAGTCGACCTAGTTTACCTCGTAAGTCGTCTCCGACCTAAGCCCCACTAGGTCGCGCCACTTAGGTCGTATCCCTTAGGTCGCGAACTCTTTAGGTCGTTGGACCTCATTTTGCTTTAGGTCGAACCCCGTACCCCCCTTCGTAGGGGATCTTATCTGAAAAACATTCATCAGAATTTCTACTATGATGGTTTTGGGATTGATTTCTTTGGACTTTACTCACGTCTTTGAACGTGAATTGATGTGATTCGATTTGTTTCAACAATCGTTTTGTGACTTGTCACTTTAAAGATGTGAAGGTTTCAATACTAGTAGTAAATATCAAAACTCTTTCATCAAAGCGATTTCAACACTATTTTAAATATCAAAAGTTCGTTTTCTCAAACCGATTTCCAATCTACTAGTATATACAAGCCTTTACTTCACTCGGATGAGAAATCGACTTAAACGACTTAGTAAAATGAGTGGTATGAAACGCTTGCGTTCACTTTGTCGGTTAGCTCTTGGACTTGTTCGATTGAACCCTTTTGTGACAATTTTCTAGTGAAGATCTACAGTTTGTTCGTAAATATTTAAGTTAAGCAAGTGGTTATGGGACATGAAGCTAAACTCATATATTTACTAGCTTGGTGTGATTGACACTTCCTTATGATCATGACGATCATTCTTGTGATTTAGACTAGCGATTGAGCGATGTCTCTTTGTCTGCGAGAGAGACTAGACCCCACTTGGGTGATGTTTCTACTCACATATATGGGGCTGCACCCCATGGTCTTTGGGCCGTTCGTGTGTCAAAGGCCTTCGGGCCATCCGTGTGTTCGGAAAATTTAATGGATAGCTTCTCGTCCGTGTGCTCGGACTTCCCCCTTTTAGTGATTTCTGGATTTCGTGTGTTGATTTCTGGGATTTGTTCTGGATTTCGTGTGTTGATTTCTGGATTTAGAGCTTCACCAACTTTTGTGGTTTTCATTGATATGATATCAATTTTTGTGTATTGGTGAATTTGTGTGTCATTACCTGCTTATGGGTTTGGATCTTTGAGAAGATCCTTGTGAAATTGATTAACCTCTTGTTGATTATCATTTACGTACTTATAGTAGTACGACGTTATGGTTATTACATGTTCATGTCATGTCGTTTACTTTATACCATATCATCTGATATTTATAGCTAGACTGATCCGTTTATTATTTTCTTATAAATAATACTCGGGTCAGACCGAGATGTTACAGGTGCTTCTGCTTGACTTCTTCCCAGGATTTGCTACTCTGACTTTTGGCTAACTATTTAGATTAGCAGTTTTGTTGTATACACCTGAGATATAGACTCATAGATGTATTCTTTTGGTATAGCACGTGTTGCTATTCTTTTGTATTATTGTGGATCTTTTTTACCACAACTCTGATGTACACTTTCATGTGTTAGTTATACATTCATATCTTTTTCCGCCTTTGTGATATGGATGTCTGTGACTGATTTGTGTTATGCTTATTTCTATGTTTGTTTCCGAAGATTATTTATAGCCACCGTGTGATAAGCAATTACATGGATGGTCGCTCCTCAACGGCCTTATTCTCCGCCCTAATTGACAACACTACTCCGTAGTGTTCTTGGCTAGCGTGGGTATAGAGGTGGGGCGTCACAGCTTGGTATCAGAGCCAAACTTCGGAACAATGTAGAATAACTTAACAAGGATCATCGTCCTAAGTCCACCTTAGGAGTTGTGTTTCAGGATTTAGTTCGAATCTTCGAACTGATTCATCCTGTTTTCTTTATGATTCCTTGTTTCATCTATCAAGATTTGCTTGATATTCATTTGGTGAATAACCTTTTTCTTCTTCTCTCTTTCTTAAAGAGAAGAATGTCTAGACCAGGTCGTCCTAGAGCTGGACCGTCTACTGTTACTCCCCAGGATGGAGTTTTCATGACTGCTCAACAGCTTCTTGATTTAGTAAAGAATGCTCAAGCAGCTGGTCCTAATCAGGAACCTACTCACCCTAAGTCTGGATTTGCACGTTTGTGCAACGATTATACCAACTTGGGTGGGAAACCATTCAAAGGTTCCGAAACTATTATCGGGGTCCAGGCTTGGTTAAGAACATGCGATAGAATCTTTTCTCGCATGAATCTTGTCGATCTTCACCATGTTCAGGTGGCCTCCAGTATGCTCCAGGAGAGAGCATTGGATTGGTATGAACTCCTTATTTCAGAGATTAATGAAGCGGATCTCACTTAGGAGCAATTCCGGGAACGCTTCGAATTAAAGTTCGTACCAGAAGCAGAGAAAGTGACATTGGCTCGTCGTTTCATAGACCTTGTTCAAGGTACATCCTCTGTGACAGATTATGTCGCATCTTTCGAGTCACTGTCTAAGTATGGGGTTGAATACATCAACACCCCATTGAAGAAGAACCAAAGATTCGTTTATGGCTTAAACAAGAACCTCAAGAAGCCATTACTTCTAAAATTAGAAGTTTCTTTTGATCAACTGATTGATATTGCCCTTCGTCTTGAAGAGGCTGATAAGGACAGTGATGTTGAAGTGGTGGCTTCCAAACCAAACTTCAACAACAAGAAGAGGCCTAACAAATTCAAAGGTCCTTATCCCAACAAAAAGGATAAGCAAGCAGCTCCTGCTGCAAAGACATTTTCCTCTAGTGATGGGAAATGCTTCAACTGTGGTGCTAGGGGTCATTTTGCGAACAAGTGTTCAAAGCCCCGTTCTTGTCGCTATTGTAAGAGCCCGGATCATTATATACATTTATGCCCCAGACGTCAAGGCAATAAGGAGGGAAAGCTTAATGTGGCTCAAGCCCCTGGTAACACATCTCGCGGTCAAGGTATGTCTCATTCTGTCCTTGATAGCATTATATTATTTCATGATCAACCTATTAGAGTTCTCTTTGATACGGGTGCATCCCATTCTTTTATATCAAAGGAACTTGTCGATACTTTTTCTTTAAGTGTTGTTGCTTTAATGACTTCTTTAAGAATTGCAAATCCAGTTGGTGGATCCGCAACTCTTAGTCTGCTTTGTAAAGATGTCGAGATTATTTTGTGTGATTTTTCCTTCCTGGCTGATTTGCATGTCATGCGTTACTTAGGCTTTGGTATGATTTTGGGTATGGATTGGCTTAATCGTTATGAAGCTCATATCCTATGTCCTAAGCGGACTATTTATCTCCGACATTCGCAATCTGTTAATCAGATTTCTATTATTCTTAAAGATTCGGATTCCGCTTTGGTTGCATCTTTATATTCTTTAAATCCTCGTGATGATGATAATGATGACGAGGAGGATGTCATTTCTCTTATTCGCGTCGTTCGCGAATTTTCCAACATCTTTGAGCCCGTTTTAGGATTACCACCTAAACGAGCAATTGAGTTCAAAATTAATCTTATACCTGGAGCTCAACCTATTACCCGTCCTTCTTATCGCATGTCCAATAAGGAGAATGAAGAGATGCGCAAACAACTATCCGAGTTGGAGACGAAGCAACTTATCCGCTCTAGTTCCTCGCCTTGGGGAGCTTCAGCTATTTTTGTAAGTAAGTCCGATGGTACACTTAGGCTTTGCGTCGACTACCGCAAGCTTAATGATCTTACTATTAAGAATAAATATCCATTACCTCGGATTGATGATCTGTTTGATCAACTTAGTGGTGCTAGAGTCTTTTCACAATTGGACTTGGCTACCGGTTTCCATCAGCTTCGTATTGTAGAGGATAGTATTCCTTTGACTTCGTTCCGTACACGCTATGGATCTTATGAATGGCTAGTTATGCCATTCGGTTTAACGAATGCTCCGGCTTATTTCGTTGACCTTATGAATAGAGTTTTCAAAGATTTCCTCGATCGGTTTGTTCTCATCTTTATTGATGATATTCTTGTGTATTCTAAAACCGAGGAGGAACACGAAAAGCATCTTCGAATTGTATTGGAAACTCTTAGGAGCAATCAACTAAAAGCAAAATTTTCTAAATGCCATTTTTGGCAATCTAGTGTGAAGTTTCTCGGTCATATTATTTCCGAATCTGGAATATCAGTGGATCCTTCAAAGATTGAAGCGATTCAAAATTGGAAGAGACCGGAGAGCGTGACTGAAATCCGTAGCTTTCTGGGATTGGCAGGTTATTACCGCCGTTTTATAAAAGACTTTTCTAAGATTGCCGTTCCTCTTACTGGCTTAACAAAGAAAGGTGTTAAATACATTTGGTCGGACAAATGTGAAACTTCTTTTCAGAAATTAAAAGAACTCCTTTTTGATGCTCCTATTCTTATTATTCCCGAAGGGAATCAAGACTTTGTCGTTTATACCGATGCTAGTCGCGTTGGTTTGGGTGCCGTTCTTATGCAAAAAGAACGTGTTATTGCTTATGCTTCTAGGCAATTGAAGCCGGCTGAGACTAGATATGCCATACATGATTTAGAAGTCGCGGCTATCGTTTTCGCCCTTCGAATTTGGCGACATTATCTTTTGGGAGAAAAGTTTATACTTTATATTGATCATAAGTCTTTGAAATATTTATTCTCTCAAAAGGAACTTAATTTGCGTCAACAGCGTTGGCTCGAATTCCTTGCCTTTTATGATCTTGATATCCTTTATACTCCCGGAAAGGGAAATCGAGTTGCTGACGCACTTAGTCGAAAACAACAAGCGGTTGTTTCCATGATGATATCTGAATGGAACGATCTCGAACTTTTATCCACTTGTGAAATTCGAGATCGTGTTTCCGAATTATGTTCATCTCTTGTTTTATGTAGCCTTGAGGCTCATCCTTCTCTATTAGACCTCATTCTTGAAGCTCAAAGGCTAGATCCTAAATTGGCTTTGCTTAGCCAGAATATTAAGGATAAAACCGATATTGAAGGTTTGAAAAACTTTGATATTGATTTTCGTGGCGGCATTCGAAAATTTGGTAGATTGATCGTACCAAATATTAGTGATCTTCGGAGAGACATTCTAGAAGATTCTCATCGTTCCAAGTATTCCATTCATCCCGGTAGCAGTAAAATGTACGCTGATATGAATCGACTTTATTATTGGGAAGGAATGAAATCTGATATCGCTAACTTTGTTAAGTGTTGCATGACTTGCCAACTTGTTAAGGCTGAACATCAAAGGCCTGGTGGGTTATTGCAACCATTGGAAATTCCAGTTTGGAAGTGGGATTAAATTTCCATGGATTTTATTGATGGCCTTCCCCGTTCTCGTTCGGGTCATAATAGCTTATGGGTGATTGTTGATAGACTTACTAAATCTGCCCATTTTATTCCTGTTCGGTCGAACCGAACCGTTCCTCTTCTGGCCAAACTCTTTATTAAAGAAATAGTTAAACTGCATGGAGTTCCTTCTTCCATTGTTAGTGATCGTGATCCATTGTTTACTAGTGGATTCTGGAAGAGTCTTCAAAAAGCTTTGGGAACGAAGCTGAATTTTAGCACCGCTTATCACCCCCAGTCCGATGGACAAACTGAGCGTGTGAATCAAACACTTGAAGATCTTCTTCGTGCTTGTGTTCTTGACTTTGGTGGAAGTTGGGAAGATCATATTTCACTTGTTGAGTTTTCCTATAATAACAGCTTCCAATCTAGTATTGGTATGGCTCCTTTCGAGGCACTCTATGGAAGGCCATGCCGATCTCCTTCTTGTTGGCTTGAGGCCGGTGAGAAACTGGTTTTAGGACCAGACTTTATTCGAGATTCCACAGAAAAGATTGAACTTATTCGACATAGGATGAAAGAAGCCCAGAGTAGACAAAAATCCTATGCCGATAACCGAAGAAGGAAATTAGAATTTTCTGTTGGTGATATTGTATTTATTCGTGTTTCACCAATGAAGGGTGTTGTACGTTTCAGTCGATCGGGAAAGTTAGCGCCTCGATATATTGGGCCATTTCCTATCACTGAACGTATTGGTTCCTTGGCTTATCGCCTTTCATTATCGGCTCAGTTTTCTGCTATGCATGACGTGTTCCACGTATCTCAATTACGGAAGTGCCTTCGGGATTCCGATTCCATTCTTGATCCCGGTGTTGTGGAAGAGATAGAAGTTTCACCTAATTTAACTTATGAGCAGCATCCTATTCGAATTATTGCTTCGGAGATCAAACGACTTCGAAATAAAGAAGTTCCGCTTGTTAAAGTTCAATAGTCCTCAAATCCTAAGGATTGCTCTTGGGAAACTAGAGAATTCATCGAGCGTACACATCTGGAATTACTTTCTCCTGCTCTTTAAGGTAAACTTCTTAATTCCAATTTCTTTTGTGTTAATATGCTTTTATGGTTGTTACTTTTTATTTCCACCGTATATATATTGCGAGGACACAATTTCTTTAAGGAGGGGAGTCTGTAACAACCCGCATATCTATCGATTTTATATTTAAATATTTTATTTAAATATTTTATCGTTAGTCGGATGTGGGTCCGAAAAGCTACTTTTTGCATACGGTCAAATTAGGACTAGAGACCACTTCCATTGAGTTCAAAATGACGTTTGCGATCTTTTTGAGTGTAAACTTCGATATGTTTGGAGATAGTGAAATTTTCGTCACTTTTTGGCTTAGGACTTTTGGTTTGGGGCTGAACACACACTAACTCAGCCCAACCCCCTCTTCTCTTCATCATTTCATGAAATAACGTCGAAGCTTCATCAAAAATGGTGGTGGGAAGTGGAAATTAAAACTCCAAACTTAAATTCTATTGCAAATCTGAGATTCAACATCAAATTCAAGTAGAAGATAGTGGATTCAAGCTTTGGATTGCTTCTCCTTGCTTTCAATCTCCATCTTCATCCATTTTAGTGAAAAGGTGAGATTTTTGATCTCACATCTTGCCTATGGATGTCATTGGGCTGTTGGGAATGATCCCCTATTGCATTTGTATGAATATTTGCATTTGGTTTGGATTGGATTGGCGGAAAACTCCAATTTTTAGTGTTTTTGGTGAAAAACTGCACTTAGGTCGTTCTGCCTGGGCTAGGTCGTTTGCTGTTGAAAGTCACACAGAGCTTAGGTCGTTTTCGACCTTAATTCGTTCTGGCCATAGGTCGTTCGTCATTAGGTCGCGCCCCTTAGGTCGCTCAGCCTACTTACCACGCTGGGTCATTAGCTCGGCCGTGCTTAGGTCGCTCACCCAGTAGGTCGCGAGTCTTTAGGTCGCGTACCACTTTAGGTCGCGTACCACTTTAGGTCACGTACTTCTTTAGGTCGCGTGCCCAGTTAGGTCGCGAGTCTATAGGTCGCGTACACTTTTAGGTCGCCACTTTTAGGTCGCGCCTCTTTTAGCTCGCGTACACTTTTAGGTCGCCACTTTTAGGTCGCGCCCCTTTTAGGTCGCGTACACTTTTAGGTCGCCACTTTTAGGTCGCGCCTCTTTTAGGTCGTGCCTCTTGTAGGTCGTTGGTTGCGCTGGCACTTAGGTCGTAGGTCGCATTAGCTCGTAAGTCGCTCGACCATTTCCACTAGGTCGTCTCCGACCTATCCTCCAGTTAAGTCGTTCGACCCTCTAGGTCGTTCGAGTTAGGTCGTTGGACCATTCACCTTAGGTCGCTCGTCTACTAAGTCGACCTAGTTTACCTCGTAAGTCGTCTCCGACCTAAGCCCCACTAGGTCACGCCACTTAGGTCGTATCCCTTAGGTCGCGAACTCTTTAGGTCGTTGGACCTCATTTTGCTTTAGGTCGAACCTCGTACCCCCCTTCGTAGGGGATCTTATCTGAAAAACATTCATCAGAATTTCTACTATGATGGTTTTGGGATTGATTTCTTTGGACTTTACTCACGACTTTGAACGTGAATTGATGTGATTCGATTTGTTTCAACAATCGTTTTGTGACTTGTCACTTTAAAGATATGAAGGTTTCAATACTAGTAGTAAATATCAAAACTCTTTCATCAAAGCGATTTCAACACTATTTTAAATATCAAAAGTTCGTTTTCTCAAATCGATTTCCAATCTACTAGAATATACAAGCCTTTACTTCACTCGGATGAGAAATCGACTTAAACGACTTAGTAAAACGAGTGGTATGAAACGCTTGCGTTCACTTTGTCGGTTAGCTCTTGGACTTGTTCGATTGAACCCTTTTGTGACAATTTTCTAGTGAAGATCTACAGTTTGTTCGTAAATATTTAAGTTAAGCAAGTGGTTATGGGACATGAAGCTAAACTCATATATTTACTAGCTTGGTGTGATTGACACTTCCTTATGATCATGACGATCATTCTTGTGATTTAGACTAGCGATTGAGCGATGTCTCTTTGTCTGCAAGGGAGACTAGACCCCACTTGGGTGATGTTTCTACTCACATATATGGGGCTGCACCCTATGGTCTTTGGGCCGTTCGTGTGTCAAAGGCCTTCGGGCCATCCGTGTGTTCGGAAAATTTAATGGATAGCTTCCATGAGATAGCTTCTCGTCCGTGTGCTCGGACTTCCCCCTTTTAGTGATTTCTGGATTTCGTGTGTTGATTTCTGGGATTTGTTCTGGATTTCGTGTGTTGATTTCTGGATTTAGAGCTTCATCAACTTTTGTGGTTTTCATTGATATGATATCAGTTTTTGTGTATTGGTGAATTTGTGTGTCATTACCTACTTATTGGTTTGGATCTTTGAGAAGATCCTTGTGAAATTGATTAACCTCTTGTTGATTATCATTTACGTACTTATAGTAGTACGACGTTATGGTTATTACATGTTCATGTCATGTCGTTTACTTTATACCATATCATCTGATATTTATAGCTAGACTGATCCGTTTATTATTTTCTTATAAATAATACTCGGGTCAGACCGAGATGTTACAGGTGCTTCTGCTTGACTTCTTCCCAGGATTTGCTACTATGACTTTTGGCTAACTATTTAGATTAGCAGTTTTGTTGTATACACCTGAGATATAGACTCATAGATGTATTCTTTTGGTATAGCACGTGTTGCTATTCTTTTGTATTATTGTGGATCTTTTTTACCACAACTCTGATGTACACTTTCATGTGTTAGTTATATATTCATATCTTTTTCCGCCTTTGTGATATGGATGTCTGTGACTGATTTGTGTTATGCTTATTTCTATGTTTGTTTCCGAAGATTATTTATAGCCACCGTGTGATAAGCAATTACATGGATGGTCGCTCCTCAACAGCCTTATTCTCCGCCCTAGTTGACAACACTACTCCGTAGTGTT
This sequence comes from Allium fistulosum, assembly GCA_030737815.1. Taxonomy (NCBI): domain Eukaryota; kingdom Viridiplantae; phylum Streptophyta; class Magnoliopsida; order Asparagales; family Amaryllidaceae; genus Allium; species Allium fistulosum. Next base: position 869,774,186 of record CM060906.1, on the reverse strand, counting down.
CTTGGCTAGCGTGGGTATAGAGGTGGGGCGTCACAAGTTTCCTCCAGGAGTGTCTGCCGTTGTTTCATAAACCTTGCCTGCATGAACAAATAAAAATACAGTTAAAATTAATAGCATGATATCTTAATTCATTGTACTTTAATAATTCAAATAGTTACTAATAGTATATAAACTAAAATATGCTTACATGGCTCTTTCTCGATTTATCGTCATGCCATATATATGAAACTGTCCCGTTTGGATTTACATGCTTGACGGCATGAGTACGGGTAAATACATCCATGTACGATACAGGACCCTGCGCGTAAGCTTCCTGAAATTGATTATTATGTACTATTATTGTATATTCAAATTATACACAATAACTATTTACAATTCACATTTAATAAATTTACCAACTCCTGGCGATATTGTTGGAAACTTGGACCCTACTCGATGAGTGACAGGATTTCTATTCCTATTTGCAGAGTTTCTTTCCGACTCTGCCCGTACATTTAAATTTAATATATTATTTACTTACCAAATATTTTTTGATATTTATGTATCAATCAAATAATTAATAAAAATTTAGTACATTTACCTTCGCTTTGTCACTATCCCAATGTGCTAACCACCCTTCCCACACTCTCGCTCCCATCCAGTTTGGCTTCAGCCCTTTATGTTTCACAACCGACATAGAATCCCCGTAATTCTTTCTCATCTTTTGCATCCAGGAGTGTCGTACCAGCTGCAGGTCATCTGATTGTATGTCTACGACCTGCATTTCATGATAGACAAGCGACAAATAATTAAACAATAAAATGTGAACAATAAATAAGAGACAAAAAAATTAAGAATGGAAAACAGAAGATTAACTTACAATGAAATCCTACCATATACACTCCAGGATGTGGGAAGGGATATTATCCCACTTGGGCCAACAAGCCGTCATCCTACTCTTATATAAATCTCTCGAAACTGATAGAACTACAGTTGACGGTTGTAAGTCAAACCCCCTGTGTTAAATATGATACAGATTATTATATTATACACAAATTATTTAAGATGCTGAAAAAAGTTTAATACTTACCCATCCATTCTAGGTACTAGATACATAGCGGGACGTTGTGGTGGCTACGATGGACCGCTGCCATCGCCTCCTGAAGAATGGGAAGAGTACCTCCTTCCGGACGACATTATACCTGTCACGGACACATCATTTACGTGATTTTTTGAATCATCACTACCTTTAACAAATACACGTGTATTATTAGTTAATTTTTCTGCACCGTATGCTTTGATGTTAAATTTATATCCATTGACGAAATATACTGGATATGTCTTGACATTTCTTTTTGGTCCCAATGCAAGATGTTTCAACCCTTCGTCGACCACACAATTTCTCGGTTCATAAACGTACTTTGAAAACCAATTAGAAAATTCTTTACTGAGATCTCCGTGTGGATGTTCACTTTCATAAATACTGCATATATGAATAAAATATTGCATTAAATTCTACACGCGCGCATGCATTATGAAAATGAATATATCATAAATTATTATTTCAGATTACCTAACAAATGGTGCAACCTCAGCATAATTAAGAAGAATATAAGTGTATGCTACATGAAGATCTTTATCGTCTAACCATACTTCTACACATTTTCCCGAAGGTCGACCATGTTGTCTAAAAATAGATACATTGTTTGAGAGGACTCTTGTTCGTGTCATACTTCTAACCGTACTTCTACACATTTTCCAAAAGGTCGTCTTCTGATTACCTAACCAATAAATCATAAAAAAAAATTGCTTCAATATTTGGTTCTTCAACATTTACATCATCGTCGTCAACTTCAACCGTAGGGAACATTGATCGTGCTGCATCTTCAACCATATTTTCTATACGGTTTGTCACAACAATTTCATTACCCGCAATCTCTAATTCAGACTCTGTAGAAGTATGTACTACAACTTCTCTATGGCGATCCAAAACATAATACTCCGGCATGAAACCTTTTTTGCATAAATGGACTTTCACAATATCGGGTAACAAATACTTTAAATGTTTACACCTACTACACGGACAATGAATTTCTATATCGTTTCCGTTATTACTTAAAGCAAATTCAACAAATACATTTATACCATTATAAAAATCTTCTTTTATTGAGCCTCTCCATCCCCTTCTTTGATACATCTATCTCCTTCGATCAACAAAAATAATCGATCATTTTTCCTATTTGAAAAAATATGTCACAAATTCAAAACTAGATATTGGTCATTTTATGAATTGATATTTTATTTTTTAATGTATCAATACATAAATTTATACACGTCAATTTTACCCCACTTAAGAATACTATATTGAAATATTGGTTTATGGTTTTTTTTTACTGGTCAGTCATCCTACTTCCCATTACAAATACGGTAAACACTTACATTTCGTACATTATTTCGTTTTAAACGATTCAATAAAATTTCAGCAGCACTTCCCCTTTGTTTCCTGCATTGTACACAAATGCGCATACACAGGAAACAAAAAAGAAAAGTGACGACGAGATTTTGTGAACCGTTTTGAAATGAAATAATGTACGAAATGTAATTGTTTACCGTGTTTATAACTTGTCCAATACATGGACAAATCCAACAAGTATTGTGCCAGATGAATATAATGCCCGTTTTGTGACAAAAACGAATATTTATATAACGACCATGTACAACACTTGTCGGAAGGAGCCAAAAACTCTCTAAGGGACATAATAAAAAAGTAGTTTATATAAAAAGTGGAAGTTTTATAGTTTGTCTTCTTATTTATTATGTAATATATTATTGTTTGTAAACGGTTGAAAATTTACTAATTTTATATATTTCAAAAAGTTATTAATTTACCACATTTATTCCGCGTATTTTATCGAATAAGGTTGCTTCAATATTGTTGTCATTTTTCAATGCAGTTAAATTTTTTTTGACGCTCATGCATTCATTTTTATATAAGTCTAGGTGTTTAAAAGCAATGGACATGGATGATTCTAACTCCGACTGAAATAGAAGGTATCTTTGTTTTTCGATAAGTAACTTATTTTCAAGTTTTATGGCTTATTCCAATTAACACAAGACAATGGTAGAAACAACATATATATAATGGTTTACACATATACACAAAATTATAAACTATGCATACTCTTTACAATTTCACGATAACATATGAAATAGGTATACCATGAGATACTATAAACCATTATTAGGCTTTTAGAAACAATTAGAATCACTAATTAGCCCTAATTTATCAACTTATGCAAATCTAGATTTAGGATAAAAATTAGATTTTTCGTGAAAATAAGATATTATATCTAAGATTGAAAGCAATAGACTGTGATTAGACAGCCGTGGAGGATCCGGAAACTTGAATTTGGAGATTTGAAGCTTGAAATTGGGATTTAGGGGTTTTAGGTTTTTTATTTTCGTTCAGCAAAATGAGGAAGAAAGGTCTCGGCTGAGGCCTGATATTCGTGAATTTTCGACGGTTTCCAATGGCCCGTCGGAAGCCGTCGGAAAATTATCGTCGCAAGCCGTCGCAAGCTTCTGTCGATATTCCAGCATTTTCTAGTAGTGTTATCATCACACATGTGTAAGTGATTCGGTCAAATATTAGTCTTCCTTTAGGCCGTCTAATATTTGTATGAAACTATGAATAATACACACAATATAAAATATTTTCATAAATAACTAAAATAAAAAAGGTCACTTTGATGACATGTTATTTCAATTAGCTCACTTGGAATGTAGCATATTTACAATTAGTTTGCAAAGAGGCATAAAAAATTTGATTAATTTATTATATATATAAGTTCGTGTATATATACACAGACACATAATTGGTTTATTGACCACATAACTATCAAAAATAAAGGACATAATATTTCTAATAGGCAGTTTTATAATTTAACATGGTCAACCTTTAACAATCAACTTCAAATGCATTTATAATAAACCTTTAATAAAAAACTTCAAATGGTTACAGCCATTTTAAAATATTATCAAAAAATAAATAATTTCAAATGACTGTTACGCAAATGGTGATGCATAGAATATAATGATTTATCCTTAGGTTGCTTAAATGAGTTAGGTAACCACACATTATTGTCCATTGAACTGTAATCTCCATTAACAAAAAGCAATTTTCTCTTGATAATATTTTGCAGATCAAAAAGTCGAAGTATGCTTTATAATTAAGGCTTTAAATTTTAAAGTTAAACGCTGGTACCATTTAATTCTGAATGGCATGAAAGGTTACCTCAAACAAAAATTCAAAAGCCGATGAGTCATATAGGTTCAAGTAATTATATACAAGATAATAATAATAATAATAATAAAAGTTCCCTGGATGAAATACTCATTTCTAATAGGCCCAGCGTAATTGACAAAAAATATCTGTAACTTGAACTGATATGTGCCAGGTTGGCCTTTTCCTCATTTTACTTTAATCTTAAAATTAACAAAATTAACAAATTTTGATAGTGAAGCCATGAACAAATGATAACTGTACAATAATAATGGATATAGCAAAATGAATTAACTTTATATGTATGGAATGATAATCATTACATTACTTCCTGAATCCATATTCCATATTATAAGGGCATCTTCAGTGGATTACGTACGTATGTAATATCCACGAGGCTGAATATTACGTACGTAATTCCATAGGACGGTCCAGTATTCAGGCGTCCATTTTATGAGTGTCTGACCTTAGGCATCCATAAAATGGACGTCTAACCTCAGGTGTCCATTTAGTGGACGTCTGACCATATATTCAGCGCTCATTTAATGGACGCATGAGGTCAAGCGTTCATAAAATGTGCTTTCAAATCCAATTACGGATTCTGAATTGCAAACGTAATATTACCCTTAATATTACGTTTGTAATTGTCAACTGGAATGTGAATTTGTAATATTACGTCCGTACGAACCACTGAAGATGCGCTAAGAAAAGATAATAATAATAACATTATGATGTGATGTTTGGACTAATGGGGTCGTGAATTACAAATATGAACTAGGCATAATTTGATAGTTTCCTAGCTTAGATAAGATATATTAAACAATAATAAGACGCATATATGTCAATGCATTCAAATATGTCTTGTCAAATTCATCTCAGCACATGTAGAATAATTGTACTTGCATGGGATTTATTGGACCAGAAAAGAAAATTTGTGATATCCTTTAACATATTGAAGACGATTTATATTAAATCTTATCCAAACTTTTTAAAATAAGATAATCACGGAACACAAGATGGAGCCATTTAGTATCACATAGTTCAAACTTAATTTAATGTTAGCTGTATATGATACCATATTATGGCATGCCTAACAAAACTTGAAACAAGCATTGAAAACAAATTTGTAATATGTAGATTTAGATCTGAATCCAAAATCCAACATAAAAGAAATATATTAAAAAAATCAATTTTTTTAACCATCTTTTGAGCAAGTTTAATACTTTCCTCAAATAAGAAACTCGAAATTTTCTCAATAAAATCGATAATGGGTGGTTCTAATACCACTTGTTTGGTTTTCAACATACCTTAGAATTGTTTAATCATGAAACCATATATCTGAAATCAGAGAAAGTTAAATAAATTAGTGAAAGTCGTATCTGAAGCCATAGTTGCCGATTGAAAGAAAGAAGAATTGGTTTGATTTTCCAAATCGACAAAAACCTTAGATCCGATCTATTTCCATATGAGAAATTAGGGAATAACTAGAGCTTGTGTAATTTGGGGGACCATAACCCCTTATTTATAATGTTAGCATTTTCTAATTTGTCCCTTCAACAAATTAGAATTGTCCTGATATCTACACATTAATACCATGACAATTATATCTTTAAGTCTTTTAACTTTAATTCATAATTTGATCACTTTAACTAGGCTTTACATCAAAATAGCACGACACATTTTATTTTACATATGTGGCCCACATGTTGAAATTTTCCAATATTAATAAGTTACGTTGATCGTTAATTCAATTTATTTAAATAAATTTAATTAATTAATGTTCATTAATCCATTTATAAATCCTTTGAAAAAATAACATTCAATATATTGACAACAATCATATTAACAAAAAATGGTAAAATTATTTATTCACTTATACGTATGAAAATGTATGTAACATAACATAAATTATTACATATACAGTATTAACAATTTTAGTTTATAATTTTATTTGAGTTGGAACATCAATTTTTATCGAGATATTTACTTAGCGAGAATTGAACCCTCAACCTTATATCCGAGCGTTGCAACCATTTTAATTTATGATTGATATATCATGGTAAATTTATCATTTATTGCAAAATACAATATATTTTTATAAATAACTAAAATATAAATACTATTTTTTAACAACAGTATCGTATGCAACGCACGGGTTACAAGCTAGCTTAAGTAAATTTCAGAATAACTCTAGCTTGAGATACCATTCAGATCTTCAAACTTTAGCGAGCAAAATTAATCGAGCAATCTCAATTAAAGTTGGAATTAAGTTTTTCTTTCCTCCAAGGTCTGATCCTATTTTAATATATTGTATATCTAAATGCAAAGTGCTTTTGTTACGATGTACAGGATGGACACTCCGTGCAACAAAATTTTATGATTGCACTTAAATCCTTTACCACATATAAACTCAAGATAAAGTTGAATTTCAATAATGCAAAATTCTAAATACATATGTCAACTATTAATATTATAATGTAGCACTCCAACAAAAATCTTTACAATATGCCTTTAACCAATCTGAACAAAAAGTAAAGAAAGCAATAATGAAATATAAAATGTTTTTATAAATATATTTTTAGATTCCAAGGTCTTACATCTTTATTGATAATCAGGATAGAGTTGCTATTTTTTGGTCCAACCATGAAGTTCCAAAAACACCCTTATATATACAAATAAGGGGTCAAGAGTTTGAATCTCACTTAAAACTAAAATAATATCTACTTTCAAATGAATATTTCGATACACAAATAAGATCACAAATTCAAACCATAATCTCAACGTGAAGTTAATAATATTTTCCTTTATAATTTTCAACTTTTGCTTATCAAACTTGTATAAAAAATTAAAAATTAACGATTTTATATAATGATATAAGGGTTTTTATATGCACGTGTATTGCATGTATCGGAAAATCTGTGTATATACTCTGTCTGTTGCATCATTGTTTACGCACCTCAAAGTCTGGATCACTAGATCCAATAATGGATCACTATACATTATATGCATAAATTTTTGTCTAACCAAAGTGTATACAAATATTATACATGTGTGCTTCCTCAAAAAGGGTGGCACGATGGTAGTGCACCAAGTTGTCAGGAGGGACGTGGGGGTCGACCATAGTGGTAACACAATACGCAACTTTTGCTAAATAACTAGATTTATGTTATGAGACTGATACATATCCCTTAAGATTTATGCCCAAGGTCTTTCATTTTTTTATACATGGAAATCTTACCGTTAATATAGAAATCAAGGTATAATAAACCAGATGATGGTAGCCAAAGGCTAGAGGAATAAAAAGTAAAACCTGTGATTGAAACTCATGCAAATGCTATTATGAAATATTTTTATTTTTCTTAATGTCTTAAACTAAACCTGTTGACTTTCAACATAGCACACGTTGATGTTTCAAATTTTATTTATATTATTTCATTTAACATAGAGAGCTGAGACGTAGGTTTACTTTTCTCTTTATAACTTTGGTTATTATAATAACTATTAGTGAAGAACAAGTGAAAAACGTGATGTATCGATTCAAATATACCTTTTAATTCATGCAAAAGTTTAGCATCATCTATTGACTTGACTCTTATCAAAAAATACTAAACCTTTTATCGTCATTAACAAGAATGAATTGACATATGAAACATAGATAATTTATTTGTGCAATGACCCAAAATTTGACCACTTTGATTTACGAATATTTAATTAATTATAAATATTTAAATAATACATTTATAATTAAAATAAAACTCTTTTAAATAATAAATAATTATAGTAAATAGTTTTCAAATTTTGTTTACAAAAATAATTAGTTCAAAGGGAAATAAAAAATGTGATCAAAATTCGTTTTCCGAATTTTCGATCTTTTTTTTGTCATGTAAAAATTATCGGAAATGGTGTAAACCCTTTTGTATAAATATGCACACTCAAAAGTAAATAAGTTAGAGCTATATGGTGTGTGTACTTAAGTATATATTAAGAAAGATATAACATTTGGAAATATAAATAAATTAAAATAAGGAAAATGTTTAAACATGAAGTGACCCTTTGTGAAACATAAATACTCGTTGCATTAAATGCATGTTGGAGCATTGAAAAATGGGGGGCATGGTATTTTTGTGAGCATGAAGGGAAAGGGGGACAGGGAGAGTGTGGCATGTATGCAATGGAGGGCATGGTACAAAGGGGAATTTAGGTAATTTAGCTATCTCATTTTATATAAAACCAATTTTTATATTTTTCTCTCTCACTTTTTCATTCAAAACTCCTTCCATGTTTTATAAAATATTTTCCATGGCTTTCATAGATTTTCTTATATTAAAAACCTTGTTTTGTTCACTTTTAATTCATGAAAACTAGTTTAAAACACTTCATTCTCTTTCTACAACCCCCTTCCTCTCAAAGCAAGGCAATTTCAATGCCTTCATGGTCGAAATCCTCCTTGGCCTTAAGGCCTTCAAAATCTCTTATTTGTTAAAGAAAAGTAAAGGTCTTGGTCGTATGCAAAAGTTAGTAAAAGCTTGGTTAGTTTGGGTAGCTTTTAGGTGAGTAAAGCTCTCGCCCTCAACGAAGCTTTTATAAACATATATTATTGCTTGACTTGGGTGTAAATATGATGTTTTATTGAGTGTAAATAGTGTTGACTCGGATGTAGGTATGTGTGTTTATATGAGTTGATATATAGTTTGAAAATGGAAGTTAAAAGTCAAGTTAGTTTACCATTTATGATCTTTTCTTGTATGTGTTAAATCATTGCATATATGTATGTAAATATGTATGTATGTATATGTTTGAGATCTTACTTTTGTTGTGGTAAACTAAAAGAAAAGTTTGCACTTGATCTATGCTATAATATGGCATAGAAATCCCTTGTTTAAAAACGTGTTTTCACTTAAGTGGTTATTGGAAAGTATAAAATTTTAACTTTGCTGTGGTTTCCAAACTTTTATTCAAAGTTTATTAAGAAGGTTTAAACATAAAAGGAGATGTTTTGAAAGCTATTTGGGATATTAAACAAGGTTTAAAATTATGGATCATATAGCGCTAGTTGCTATGAATGCAGTTCGTAAAAACGAGCTCTTTTTGCAAAATTTAAAATGTATTTACTTAAGAATCTTTTTGAAAAGTGTTTTCAAACTTATAAGTATCTAAAATAATTATCATTTAATTATTTATTTAATTATTTAATGATCAGTTAATTAAGTCATTAAGTAAGGTAATTAGTACTTAATCATTAGTTAACGAAGATAATTAGAACTTAAGTGTTAATCAAGTAAGTTAACTATAATTATTTAATTAATTAAAGGTTAATTATTATTTAATCATTAATCAAGGGTTTATTATTATTTAGTTATTAAAGATAAATTATTATTTAGTTATTAAAGATAATTTTTTTTAAAGGGTTTAATTATTAACTAATTAATTACTGATTAAGTTAAGATTTAATTAAGACTTAATTTTTATTAAATGAAGGTTTAGTTTATTATTTAACTGTTAATTAAAAGTTAATTAAAAGTTAATTTTGATTTAATTATTTATTTAAAGATTAATTATTATTTAATTGTTTACTCAAGGATTTAATCTATTATTAATTTATAATCAAAGATTAATCAAGATTTAATTATTTATTTAAAGGTAAATTATTGTTTAATTATTTATTTAAAAGTTAATTGGGATTTAATTAAAGGTTAAATTATTATTTAAATAAAGAGTTTAAATGTTATTTAATTATGGAATAATAGTTTTCGATTTTAAATCATTTAATTCTGAAGGTCGATTTATTAAAGCAAACCGTCTATATTTCTAAAGATTGGTTTTATTTTTAAAGTAACTCTTTTGAAAAAAAATGTTTTAAATCTAAGGGATTTCTTTATCGATTACCTTCAAGTAACCTCATTTAATATGAAACCCAATGACATCTGTTTAGCAGAATAAATCACCATTCTGCTAATTAAGTTATATTTGACATCTGTTAGAAGAACAAAACATCATTCTGTATTATAATAACTTAGACCTTTGTTGAGCAGAACAAATCCCCTTCTGCAATTAAAATAACTTGGATATTTACCTATATGTTTATTGGTTGTTATTTGTTGATCTATTTTACGTATCTACTTTTTATGTAAATATTCATGTTATAACTTGAAAAGTTAAACTTGATTAAATGAGAACCATTGTGGTCACTAAGCCTCCTTTTGAACTTGTGAATTCAAATATTTAAATTTTATCCTTTTTGAAAATGGTTTAAAGTTTATTGTTATTTTTAAATATGATATTTAAAGAATAATTAAGCAATTATTTTCTCAAAAATATTGAAGTTAATTTAATACTTTTTAAATGACTGTTTAAAATCATTATTTTGTCAATGTGATTTAAGGAGAATTAAATGAAGAATGTTTAAATAATAACTTGTGTATTTAATGGTGTTTTAAACAGTTGATGTTATCAAAGAAACTTTATTGGTTAAAGTTTATTAAAGAAGTCTTGTTTTAAATAAGGAATGTTTATAAAAGGAATAGATCTTGAAATTTGGTAAAGAGTTTTATAAATGATTTTTGGATATTTATAGAAGAGTTGTATAAATGATTTTGGATATTTATAAAGGAGTTTATAAATGGTTTTGATATTTATAAAAGAGTTTTATAAACAGACTTGGAGATTTATAAAGAAATTTTATAAATAGATTTGGAGTTTTGGTAAAAGAGATTTCCATAAACGAAAGAGATTTATTAAAAAGATTAATTGAAGAAATTTATAAAAGAAATTGAGATTTGATTTCCTTAAATTAACCTTCTTAATTATGGTGGCATGGAATATTCGTTCCACATTAACAACGAAGTAATAGTGTTTAGGGTTATCCTTATCTCCATTTCTTTTTAAATAACTTCATTTGATCCTTTAATATGATTTTGAAATAAGAAATCTTTCATAATGTTTTGTGAATATACTTATGCCAGTGAGATAAGTATATGAATATTTTGATAAATATTTTAGAAAGGGATTTAAATAAATGAAAGATTTATTTTGAGGCTTAGTGATTGCTATGGGTAATTAAATCTCTGAGTTGTTGTTTGTTTGTTTATTTGATGGTTAAATAACCGGTTATCAAATATTGGCCAGTTTCGACTTAGGAAGTGAGTAAGAGGTTTGCGTGTTCATACGGTCCGAGTTCCTCGGGAGAACTCATTTGGGTGAAACATCTCTAGCTTTAAGGGATATATTAGAGATCCTTTGGGACTTTGGCATAGTCAGTTTACTTCCGAAAGAAGTGAGAATGAGTCAACCGGAATTATCGGTTGTTGGCTCGGAGAGGCCGGGATCGGATATGTTATCTGAAACCCACTTCGAACTAACATATGCATTCGAATGGAAGATATCTTGAGGATGATCTAAGACGAAGTTCTTTGAAGTGTAAGTGCTACTTGCTACTAATCTTAAGGGTGATTCCAAAATGGATGTAATAGAGGTAGTGCCTTCGGTTTCGTTCAGACCCAGAACAAACTTGTATGGATGAATGCTAGCATTGCATCTCTACCTGGAGGGTAGTATTAGCATTCCAAGTGGAAACCGCTAAAGGAAGGTAATTTGTTACCTTACAAGCCTCACACCATGGACATGACTAAAATAGGGTCGATGCGGTAGGGCTATGTGGATCGCTCCCATAAGGGTGTGCCATCACCATTCTAGATTATCATATTATGGATTTGGTTGTGCATGAGAGCTCTCTATAAAGGTTGGAAACAACCATGGTGTGACATATTTGGTACTATCTAGTAACGGGTAGGCTGGTTCAGAGGTTGAAAGGTTTTCATCCTCAAGTACCTTTTATCTAGAGGTGTACCATTTTCGAAAGTTAGTCCCTTACCTTGCCATTTGTTGGAATCCATTCTCTAATAAACGCCTTTGGTTTTCGATTGTATACCTATTATTGTTGTAATGTACACACATCATAGCTACTTGATTATTGAACACTTTAAACTCTTAGACATTATTATAATTTCATTGGATTTTTATAATAAAAATGATTTGGTTATTGTAAGGTAAAAACCCGTCCGTGTTTATGTGTGACGTGATCTTACAAGATACCTTTTATTTTGAAAGGGTTTTCAAATGTAGAAATAAATATGATTTGATTGAGCTTTCTCACGCTGGTTTACTAGACTGATCTGGGCATTATTTTCTTATAATGCCTAGGTCAGCCCGAGCATATTTTTCAGGTTTAGCTGGATGCTTTGGAGCTTTCAAGAGACGAGCTAGATTCACCAAGACGTATTCATGTACCTTATATTCTTCTGTTGTTCTGTTTGTTTTGTTCTTGTCTGTATTGATCAGTAATTTGTAAGGACGGGCTATTATAACTGTCTAGGCTGATAATAGGATAGTGTACTCTGACGTTGTATATACATAAAGATGATTTCTTTTGTAAGGATTTTGTGTATTTTATATATTGCTCGTCACAATGTGAGATTTTGTTTTGTCTTCTTCTTTCTTCACCCCAAATGATCTGTTTTTCAAACACTTAAATGATCGACATACAAATACCGAGGATGCATTAAGTGTCTTCTTTAGGTGTAAGAAAGACAGATCGTTACAATTTGCAACTAAAATATGAATACAAGGTGCATAGTGAAAAGCGTGATCGTGCATGCGATTGCTTTACAAATTTACTTAATAATTTTAACCAGCCACTTCTCCTTTTTAACAAAAAATATCTTTGAAAAATATTATTGTTCATTTTATGTTTTTGTATTGTGCTTTTGGTGATTTAGTTTGAGGCTGATATGAAAGAGAAGTAAAAACAATTCTTGATCTCACGAATGGAAGATTAGGTAATTTGAACATGAATCTTAACCATCTGATCCTTTCTAGGTTGGTCAAAACTTATTTGCTTTATAAAGTTACTTCGAAATATGATTTTTTAACTTGATCACCATTATCATATTAGTATTTTCAATTTGAAGTGATGGTTTTTTTATTGTTCGGTTGGGAAGTTCCCACAATACAATAATACACATTATGTACTATATAACATGATCAAGTAATTCGATAACATAACCACATTATATGAAATATACATGATTATTATATTGGATGAAAATACAAGTTAGTAAAATAATCATAATGCTAAATTCAAAAGTTTAACCATCCACCTCATTTTATCAATTGACCCGAAGCTGTATTTTTTTTTCAGTTCGAACTATATCTTACATAGATTTGATAAATATATTATAATGAAAGTAAAGTTTGTTTGTTTGTTATAAACTTTGCTATAAACAGAACCAATAATTTTTTTGTTATAAGACAGATCAAGAATTGGTAAATAGAAGTGTAGTACCATCAAAATTTAGCCTCTTTTATTGTTTGTATTAGATCATTTACAAACATTAATAACTAAAGCATTCATTCAAAATATAATACATCAAATAAATAGGCAAAACGAATAGGGGCACACATACTTTCTCTCTAGCCTTTTGTTTATATTTCGTTTTCACTACATTGCACAAATTTAAGTTCAAGAATTTTTAAAATTCATTTTTGCTATTTTGAGTGAAAATATATATGGGACAACTAACAACGTATTTTCAGCAAAGTGTTTCTTAAAACTCATCACTTTTTTATTTATAAGATAGATTAGGAGTCGGTAAATAGAAGTGTAGAACCAACAAAACATAGCCTCTTTTATTTATGTATTAGATCATTTACAAACATTAATAACTAAAACATTCATTCAACATATAATACATCAAATAAATAAGCAAAATGAATAGGCATACACACACTTTCTCTTGCACAAATTTAAGTTCAAGAACGGTTAAAATTCATTTTCATGAGTACATGGGGCAACTTATAATTTACTTTCAACAAAATGTTTATTACAACTCATTAATTTATTTTTGATATAAAACAAATCAGGAGTTGGTAAATAGAAGTGTAGAACCACAAAAAATTTATCTCTTTTATTGTATGAATTAGATTATTCACAAACATGACTAAAGCATTCCTCCAAAATATACTACATCAAATAAATAGGCAAAACTAATAGGCATACACATACTTTCTCTCTACATTTTGTTTATATTTGTTTTCACTACATTGCACAAACTTAAGTTCAAGAACTGTAAAATTCATTTTCGTTATTTTGAGTGAAAATATATTTGGAACAACTTACAACGTACTCTCAGCAATGTGTTTCTTAAAACTCATATTGTGTATGGTCGGCAATTATAAATATCTATAGAAGAATTATGTGCAATGTCTTCAAACTATACAGAAGAATAAATTAGATACCTAAAGATAAAAAACATTTTCTTTTAAATACTAAAATGGATGCAGTTTGATATATATTTTCACTCATGGTTGGACAACATAGATAGATCACTTTACAATCATAATTAACTATTACGTTTCAAACAATGCTATCATCTTGATCTATTTGACATTCCTTATGATTTTGGGCCATTTGATTTTGTCATTGAAACTATAATTTTCATTATTGTTTAGAATGAAAAACTGAAGTCTGAGTACTTTTTTATTAATCAGGTTGCATGGAAATAGTTGAGATCAGAAATCTAAAGGAGTTAAATTGTATGAGCATGCATTTAATAATAAGTAGGAAATAAAATGAAGTAATTGCTTGATGAAGTGTCTGTGTAAAGTGCTTCGCTCAATTGGCAAAGCTCTTTGACTTGTGCTTATCAAGAAGATGGTGACAATACATACATAAACAACCTTTTCTGTAGAACTATGGTGTTTTCGTTCATGCACAAATTGTTTGTTTTATGTATGTTTTGTGTGTGTGTGTGTGGCAATATATATATTAGAATTACCATAATTTGAAGCTTTTACAATTATTAAAATACCGCATGAAAAGAAAAGTAATCAAGATCTGTAAAACTGTCTTAATAGATACTCCAAATAATAATTCATGCACGATAAAAAATTTCCCTTTTATATTTACACAATAAACCAATTTATGCATAAAATGAGTATATCGAGTTTTGTGCGTGTTTGTAAAGTCACGTTTTTATTTACATATGTCCAACGGATGTGCTTTACGTACCAGTATTATGAAATACGAGATTTTATGGCACATGCAACGCATATGAATATAAAAAATGCTATAAAATTATAGAGTTTAAAATTTCTATTCAGTTTTAGCAAAAATAAATTGGAAAATATAAAGAAAAAAATTGTATTTTTTTGTTGCAACAAGTTTCAAACATGTAACTTTATTTACATTCCAAAATTTCCATTTGAAAAGAAATCTTAATATTTGTTGTTTGTGTGATTCGAAATCCCGACCTTTTGTTTGCATACAAGAGAAAAAAATACTTGTGCAATGAACGTGCATATAAAATAGCTTTGCATATGGATTTGAAATGATTAAATTCAATTTTATGTATAGTTTTACCAAGCATAAATTGAGTAATATACAGAAAAAAGGTAATAGAATTTTTGTTGAGGTTCAGATTTGAATTTGTTGTTTGCATACAAAAGTTTCCATTTAAAAATAAATATTAATGTTTGTTCAAAGTTGGCTTCAAACTCTTGAATCTCTTTGCATATAAGGGCAATCTTGGAAGTTTGCAATCAGATCAAATGTTTCATTTATATTTCAATTATTAATAAGATAATTTTTATATGAATCCACAGTCTTATTCTCCTAATCTACCCAAAAAATAACATCTTTGACTTTTTACATAATCTAAAAAAAGATTGGTTTATCCACCACATATACTTCTTTTTTCTCATCTTTTGTAGCATACGCTACCATTTCTTTTATATTACAGCAATGAAGGTATCTACTGCTCCAAATAATTTAATATTTCAACTATTCCATTGAATCACATGAGATACTTTTTTATAATAGAAGAAATAACAATAAAGGTAAATGAATCATGATTACAACATCTTTGTTCTGAAGTAGAGCATAATGGATAGTATCACCTTTTTTATATTAGAAGAAACAATATTCACTTACACAAGTAAGCATACTTTCACTAATTGACTTCTCTCCTTACCCTTCTTTATCTTTGGTATCTATCTTATGGTAAGTGAATTAAATTCCCAAAAATAAAATGAATGTAAGCTCGTTTGTAGGGAGTACATGGTGGCTGAATCTTTTAAAGAGGAGATTTGCTTGATAATCAAAGAATGATACAAGTTCTAAAAAAAGATGGTTTATCCACTAAAAAACTTGTGACAACTTCCCATTTAAAATCACAATTTGTTGAATTCTTTTTATTCATTATGTTATTGTCATTTTCATGTTGTTTATTTTTATGCTAGACCAATAGTGGAGAGACACCATATGGACATGTCAGCATTAATCAACTTTGTTTTTATATCTATTTGATTAAGAGATGCAGACGACTCTAGATCTTTTGTTTCTTTTGATACTTTGTGAGAGTTCAAATATGAAAATGATTAAAGCTTATAAGAATATATAAATGGTGCTAAATCTTTTGTTTTTATTATAATTATATTAGATAGAGTATGGATTTGAGTTTTCATATATGCAATAAATATGTAATCTAATGTATAGATTTTGTATTCCACAAAATACGAGAATAGAATTATACACAGCAAAGTAAAAGAGCAAAGCAATGAATATAAATTAGAATAACATATTCTGTCAGTTAATCCATATGCGGATTAACTTGCAAATAATTTGTGGATTAACTCAATGAAATTATATTGTGGATCAACTGAAAGAAAATGCGGATGGAAATAAAAGTTACCAATTAATAAAAAGATGTTCTATATATTATATTATCTATTCTAATCTATCTAATTTAATACATATGAAGTTCAGTATTTATCTTTTCATGTCCTCTTCTCTTATTCAGTCTTAATCCAAATGCTAAACTTTCCTTAATTCTAGCAGTTTTTTAGTTTTCCCATAATTTCTTAATTTAGGATAACACTACACTTTAATTTAGGGTAATAATTCCTAAGCATTCAATATTTAAGGATGAGCAACTTCTTAACCAATCGTTTTGACTTTTCCTCTTTTAATTCTTCTCGTCTTCTAAGAATAATTAAAGAAAACGTAGGTAAACACAACCATTCATTATTCCTAAAAATCAGTGTCTTGCATCTCCAATTTTGTTTGATTCCACTTTAGTTTTTTGATTGGATATTTTAAACGTGAAGGATATACTTTTGAATCTCATTTCTGCTACATCTACCATTTATTCAGTGGTATGTTTCCCTTTTCTTTTTCCTTAATCTTCGGAAGTGTTCTATTATTTTTTCTTTTGCTTTATATTGTAGTAAAATGTCTAAATTTATATTTGGTTAGAAAAATATGTCGTGCTTCAATTATATTTAAGTATGACTAAACTTCATCATATTATTTAATAAATGTTATATTCCGAATGGCATATATTTACTCAACGGTTTTGGAACGTCTTCAAGTTTATGTTTCCAAATGTCAAAATTACTCTTCTTAAAATTAATATCTCATGCAAATAGTTAAAATCAAAACTGCGCTTTGGTTCATTTGTGATTGGATTATATTCTGGATAATACTATGATGTTTGAAATGAAGTTTCTTATGTTGTGTAGAGATTACATAGAGAATTCATTTTTAAAATATTATATTTTCTTTTCTTATTCAACCAGATGTGTTCAATTAAGTAAAATAACGTTTTTAAATGTAAATTTTAATCAATATTTTATGGAAGTGAGATATCTTAATCTTTCATAATTTGAAAATTCATGTTAATATGATGAATAAATTTTAGTTTTGGATTTGTTCTCGATTTTCTATTGTTGTTGAGCTTATGTGACGACCCCCTTTTCGGACCATAGAAAGCGACACTAATACATTCTCGGTATTTATGTGCCGAATATGCAAGTGCCGAAAAGACAAATTGATCAAGGGTAAAAAGAAAAATAAAGAAAGAACAGAATCTCACATGAGTGGAATAACATATATTATTTCAATAAATAATTTTTACAATGGAAATTTTAAATACATACATCATAGTCTACCCTAATCTCAGCCTGGACAGTTATAAATCTCCATCCCTACTAATGCTAAATATAAATAGTAAACAAATGCAGTAGAAATGGAATTGGATAACCATCTATAGAGGAAACTCCAGCTCATGTTCTAAGTTCCTCTAAAACGTTCCAAGCTAGACCTGAACTACTTGGCTGCCCAAAAAAATAAGGCACCCAGAGTTTAAGGGAAAAGAAAATAAACTCCGAATCAGTCATGGGACTAGTGTAAGAAAACTCAAAACATGGATATTTTCGAAAATAAAAGGTATCTCATAAGACCACGCCGTACATAAAAACGGACGACTTTTTACCTTATGATAACCAAAACATTGCTATGTAAAATCCAAGTGATATTATGTAGTGTCTAGATTTCAAATACATAATAATCTTAGCCGAAATTGCTACATTGATTAAATTCCAACATAATAGGTATACAACTAAGTCCATAGGCACTTATTGGAGAATGAATTCCATACAATGACAGGTAAGGGGCTACCTTCCATGCAGTACATCAATAGAGGAATGTACCGAGGACAAACTGACAGTACTCTGCATTTGGCAAGGCCGGCTTACTCCTTTCTGTTGATTAACACAATGATCCTAAATAGTACCGAATAGGACATCACCCCGGTCATTCCCGACCTATCTGAGATGTCTCGTAGCATACACAACAAACTAGATATATAAAGGGTAATCTAGAAAGGCGATGACCATACTCTAATGGGTGCGACCCACATAGCCTTATGGCATACCCTATTTTAGCCATTTCAGGGTGTTAGGCCTGAGGTAACGTATTGCCTTTTTAAAAACAAATCCCACTTTGAATGCCACATTGCCATTTCTAACAACACACTATTGATTTCCATAAAAGAACAATCTCTGAGCTCATACATCTCCGAGAAGTTAAGTGTAAGAGTGGTACCACCAACACCACCAAACAGATGTAGGTTTGTAAAAGTCAATGTACGCGGTCTTAGAAACGCAACGTCAAACACTCGTTCATAAAAGTTGTCCAGGAACAGGACAAACCGAAGGCACTTCTCCTACTATATCCTGCTTGGGAATCACCCATACGATTAGTAGCGAGTAGTTCTTAGATAGAAGATTTCAAAACGAAGATACCACTTCCACAATATATATGATATGGGAATTATCCCAGAGGTTAGTGGCAAGCAGCCCTAGATTATGAAGATCTCTGTCTTGAAATTATTGTCTTCAACATATTTTCACTTTCGAACGTATATTGGTTCGAAGTGGTTTTTGGATAGAAATCACTCAAATCTGACCGCGGTCTCTCCTAATCAACTATCGACAAAAAGATGTCTATGCGCGTGATTATTATTCACTTAATCAATATCTTTTTATCCAATAAAAAATCTCCTAGAGATATACATCTTTAAATAATTTATTTTTCACAATATACGGGATTATTAAACCTCCTTTTAACTTTGAAAACACCAAACCATTTCTCATTTATTACATAGCAAAATATTTCCATATTTTATTCAAATTTTAATAGAGATTTCATTTTTCCAAAACATATCTTTTTATTGGGTTGAAACCATGTTATCTAAGATGGTAAATTCAAAACCAGTTAGTATTGACTAAAAAGGATCCATAGAAACTATACTAATTATACTTTAATACTAATTTTCATATTCAGCCTATACTATTCGTCGAATAACGACGAAATCACCTTTTAAATTCACATGGATAGTACGAGTTCCCTCCTTAGAATTTAATACAGAGTTTAGCCAATACATTTCATATATCATGAAAATATTATTATTCTAAAATCTTGTTTAACTTTTGGAAATCTCCAAATCTCTTTTATCCTATGAAAATGCAGTCCGAGTAAATCAAATTTATTATCCCCTCCATTTGTCCAGTCTGGATAACTAGAGCGGAACCCAAACACTAGTTGTCCAAGCTCTGGTCTAGTGATTACTTCTTTGTCACCCATAAGGCGGTTAAGTTATTTGATTAAATCTAAACTCTTTTATATGATCTTTTAGAGATGATTTTCATTTACTTAATATAATTCCAAATATTGTTTAATACAATTTTTCTTTAACCATTTATTTAAAACTCCTTCAAATTAATTATAAAATTTTTAAATCATCTTCAAAATAATTAATTATTCATTTGAAAAGATTACTAAAAATATTGGGAAAGAATAATTAAGTTAAAACCATAATTTGCAAAAGTTACCGAAACCGCTGCAAAAACTGCTATGAATAGTGTTTTTAAAACTTCTTTGTTCAAAACACTAATTCCACTTTATATATGTCCATTTTTATAACTCAAATCCCTTTTAAAACATTTTAACATATTTATAAAATTTATTTTATATTTTTAAAGATTAAATATATCCATTTTAAAGCATTTACCATTTGGTTTCCAAAACTGCCAAACCTCGATGTTTCTAAAAAATTTGATTTGGACATTACTCAAATTCTATTTAATGAAATCTATATTTTTCTTCTTCATTTGAAAATTATAATTATAAAAGTTTGGGAAATTCTTCTTTCGAATAATTTCGAGCTATATTCCATTCTACAAATTGATTTAACTTTTATGGTGCGAAATCGCGAACTACAGTTACACGACGCCCTTATTTTGACTCCATTTTCAAATCTTTTTCAAACTTTACCGAAATGAGTTTTAATGTTTATAAAATATTTATAAACCATTTTAAATCATTTTATTCGTGTTTAAAGAGGTTTAACTATTCTGTAACATTTTTATAATTCATATAGGGAAGTGATTTCTTTTGTGTAAATTTGACGTGTATTTAACGTGAATTATTTCCACAACCCAAACAACATATTATCACATCCAAAATATGATGAAAAAACATAGGAAGCAATCATAGCAAATATATCATATCATCATATAATTTATAATAAATTAGAGGAGTAATTCTCACCTTCATTGGCTTTTAGATTTATTAAATTTGACTATAGCTTTGCTATCACAGCATCGAAGCTTATGAAATCTACCCTAGGATCCTGGGAAGATTTACCAAAACTGCCAAACCGCGATGTTTTTAAAAACTTGATTTGGACATAACTCAAATTCTATTCAATGAAATCTTGATTTTTCTTCTTCATTTGAAAACTATAGTATAAGAGTTTGAAAATTTATTTTCTGAATAATTCCAAGCTATATTCCATTCTATATATTGATTTAACTTTTACAGCGCGAAACCGCGAACTACCGTTACGGGACACGCTTATTTTGACTCCATTTTCAAATCTTTTTCAAACTTTACCGAAATGAATTTTAATGTTTATAAAACATTTATAAACCATTTTATTCATGTTTAAATAAGTTTAACTATTCCATAACACTTTTATAATTCATATAAGAAAATGATTTCTTTAGTGTAAATTCGACGTGTATTTAACGTTAATTATTTCCACAACCCAAACAAACATATTATCACATCCAAAAGATGATGATTAAACATAGAAAACAATCGTAGCAAACATATCATCATATAATTTATGATAAATTAGCGGAGTAATTTCACCTTCATTGGCTTCTAGATTTACTAAATTTGACTATAGTTGCGCTATCATCGCATCGAAGCTTATAAAATCGGCCCTAGGACCCTTGGAAGTGTACGACCTTGCTTGGATGGAGGGATGGAGTTCGGCCTAAGGGGTGTGCATGGGCGGCTGTGAGTTTATGATGGGTAGAAGAGGAGTTTGAACTTGCTTTTGAGGTGGATTGATGTAACAACCCGGAATTTCACTATTTTGATTTGCGAATATTTAATTAATTTTAAATATTCAATATATATATTTTATAATAAAAATTATTAAATAATAAATAATTATGGTGAAATAGTTTTTCAATGTGTTTACAAAAATATTTAGTTCGAAGAAAAATCGAAAATGTGACCGGAATTCGTTTTCCAAATGTTCGACTTTTCATCGGTTATAAGTTATCGAAAACGTTGTGAACTCTTTTATGTAAATAAAAACATATAAATATATAATTTATAGTGTATGTGTATGTATTAGTTTATGTATATATGTATTTTACTTATGTATACATAGTTGAAATATAATATAAGATGCTTAAAGGGACATGATGTGACACACTACAACAAAAAGTGTCTTTTATAGCAGCATATAGCCGCTATTAATCACAACCATAGCGGTTTGATAAGCGCTGTATATCGACATGTTATAAAAAACTGTTGAATATTTATAACACAAAATATGCCGCTATGGTTGAGCTTAGTTTTATAACGCAAATTTGCCGCTATGGTACGTTAATTCAATAGCTCATTATAGCCGCTATAATATAGCTAAATCTCAACGGAACTGGAAATCTTTATAACACCATTTTTCCGCTATAAAATATTTATTCAATAGCTCATTATAGCCGCTATAATACAGCTAAATCTCAATGGAATTGGAAATCTTTATAACACCATTTTGCCGCTATAAAATATAGTTATAACACCATTTTATAGCAATTATGTCATATAGTTATAAAGCTTTTTAGGAGCTATGCTTTATTTTACTATATATTTGATGCACCCCACTATTACATTTTAATAATAACAATCAAAATTAATCTTCTTTAAATAGATAACAATTTGAACAATGTATGAATGAAAAAAATATAATAATCAGCAAATGTTACGCATATTCATGATAACAAAATAAAGTATCAACTAACAAAAAATAAGTTCAATACATGAGTTACCAAATTCAATACATATTCATGATAACAAAAGACAACATAGTTCAAAGTTAATGTCTACAAGTACCAAATGCATCACCAAGAACTTGAACTGCTCAAAGCCTTTCTTCATGCATGTCTTCGGTCATTGGTAGTACTTCAGCTACTCCCCATACACAGCCTATGCATGTTCTTTCACAACAGTGTGCTAATGGTCCCAAAGCTTATCCCCATGCACCCTTTTTAATTCCACATGATAGTCCCGGAGATAATGCACACACATACTTCTGCGTTTGGGAAAACTCCTGTTGCTTTGAAAACAGAAACGCAAGCTTGGGTATTAGTTAAGTGTTTCACACTAAATGATGTCCTGCTTGTTATCATAACCAAATGTAGAAATCAATTAAAGACCGAGAAAGATTTAATTGAAAATGCATACCTTGTCTTTCAACATCTGTTCAAAACTAAATGTATAGTTTGTTGTTCTATTGTTCTTCAGATTGGCATACCTATTAAATGAAATTTTCATCAGACTAAATGTATATATATATGGACACACACAGTACACATACTCACGCACACTCAATCACACCAAGGAAACACAAAAACGCACGTAGGGAAAAATATGAGGCACAACAACAGTCTTTCTTTTTTTTCATTAACAATGTGATAAATTAACAAAGTTAAAACTAAATATGGACACAGCAAAACAAAATGAAGTGCTTATAAAAAACAAGGCAGCAGCTCATATATGCACACTCACTCTTGCAGACACACACGCACAGAATCTCCACTCACCCACACTGTCACGCAAAAGCACCACTCAACACACACGAACCACTATAGGGAAACACACACATATATACATACAATACATACGCACACGAAGCATCCATGCATCGGTCAATGGTGATGTTTGCACAGGTCAATGGTAATGTTGCCCAATGTTCAGCATTTAGTGATAAATATAATGGGAATAACAGTCAAACAACTAAATTTACAACCGTATAAAATAGGGGTAAATTCAAATCAGTGTTCCTAGTATTTACCTAACGTTCACATACTATATGATGAATCTCCTTTCTAGTATTATCAATAGCCTTAGAAACATGCCTGAGATCCTATCTAACCAGAACTCCAATCATTACTTCCTAAATGTATATACTGAAATAACATAAACGGTAAGAGCTTCAATTGATAATACCGTTTCGTCGAGATATTAAGTGCAGGACTTGTTCCCGCACCACATAATTGGCTTAAAAGCTCATCTTGTAAGGTTGAATCAAGTCCTGTAGATAATAGAGTGAGCATAAACTTAGAATAATAAAACAGTGCAAGAAAAAAAATAGTTCAGTATCTTAAGTTTAATATTAAGTATTTTCAATATTACCCTGATAAACAATTGGAGAAGCCGGTACATTAAACTTGTCATGATATCAGTTCTTGGCACTGGACTGGTGCTTAGACATTAATGAAAGAAATGCGTGGATGACTTCTAATCAACCCTCTATATTGGGAAAGGCTTATTGAGACACCTAGATCAAGCTCATTTTTTTATGTATTGAAATATAGAAGTACAGAGAATAAAACAGTTTAACCCAAGTGAAAAGTCATCACTAGATGATGAGGCATTTTCCATTTGAGCTAATTCATGTAATGTCTCAGATTCTTCCTTTGTTTTTAATCTTGTATTGGACAGTACACCAAAACCAAGAACGATTAGTTGACAAAGATCTTTTAACAAGGCAAACTTAAAACATTATCAACTTTAAAAGGATTTACAAGCATATTAAGAAGATAATAGTCTCTGCAGTAACTGTTAATGTTCACAAACATTAAACAAATAATTTGGTTCAAAGTTCAAACAACTATACATATGAAAGGTTCAACGGTAAGTTAAATAAAAACACCCTTTTTCCACTAAAGATATTCTGCAAAACAAAAACAAAAAGCAAAAACAAAAGCAAAAACTCACCTGCACGCTAGCTGTTGGTGGTAGTTCCATGCGAGTAGCCATTCGTTCAGAGAAACTGACCCTTTTAATTGCATAGAGTTCCGAAGTTGGTGCATTTCCCAGTACTAGCCACCATGCTTCATCTTTTAACTGATGATTCAAATAAGAATTAGAGTTACACATGTAGCCTTAAGTACCAATTACTAGAGATGATTTTACTCAAAATGGAAAGCTGTTATCAGCTAAAAAACAAACTCAACCAAAATGAAGGTTTGAAGTTGTAGTTTTATCGATGGAAAATTGCAATGGCTAGCTTGATGGAACATGCGATGAAATATATAAATTCATCTTGTGTTGTCAACTAATAAATAATTGAATTATGTAGCACATTTTCCCCAGAAATACATATATTACAAACCAAATAAATAAGCAACCTTGTGCAAGTTGTTTTCCCCAGAAATACATATATAAACCTACCACTTAGGATATGAACAAATTGTCCAACCGACATGTCTCGAGGAACCAAATATCTAAAATAGTATTATACATTAATGAACCGCATTGGGTGATGTTTATATGCAATTTGACAATTTTATGGTTAAATAAAGAAGAACATTTTCATTTACATCCAATATACATTGTTTTCAAGCCAGACTACTCGATATAGATGTTTTATTGTGGCTGACGTGTACTAGCTGTGGTGTATTAGCATGTATAAATATTGTATTGTATTGGGATTGTATTTCTTGACTGTTATTTTTCTATTTTCAGCAGTTCAGAAATAAAATGGTTTCTTTCTTCACCATTTCCTGATCCTGCCCTAAAACTAACAGGTTAAACGAAGCACATGAAAGAACTCCCATGTCTAAAACAAATAAAGTTGAATCTGGATTCATGGATTTTTCAGTTTTAGCATTATATTTAAGGCTTATTAAAAGTTAACGGGGTAAGTTTGTTGATCAATGTAACCTAATGATTCAATGCTGATATCTCTTAAGACTGAAAATAATATAAGACTGTACTTTACTGTTATCACTGTCAAATATTTTTCTGATATGGCATATGTCAGCTTTGGTAGTGTGTGGAATCATTGTTATGCGAGTAAAATTAACATCATTTGATCAATTTTTACGCAATGCCAATCCAGAAAAAGAATATAAGAAATGGTCTGTCTAGCGAGAGAATATAGAAGATGGGGTATGCCGATGCAGGTGACATGATATATGAAATCATATATTATTTGGAGTTCAAACGCTTTAAATATTTGAGAAGTATCAACACATTTTCTTTTTGCTTCTTGTTCTCAACCATATAGGTGACCGGTGTATCTGAGATTTTGATGTACTAAATAAAATATCAAAAGAATAAATTTCTTATCTGAAGAATAAACATTGATTAAGCTAGTAACGTTTTTTGCCTACTTATATTTTGACCAGGCCCCTGTATATTGATTGGAAAAAATGGTATAAAAGGTATATGTGGTTATAGCTACCTGTTTCATTAAAGAAGTAAAAGCATCCTTCGGCAACCCAAATCCTACTGCAGCCATTTCTGCAACAACCTAAATTACATGCATTCACAGAACATTCATTACTTGAAATTATTAAACTATAAAAAATAAGATAAAAAAGAAGTTACTGCTATGTAATAGAATTATGTTTTTTTAACCTCAACAGCAGATATCATTTTGTATCCCTACATATCCATGGTATCTTTCCATTCAGGAAACCCATTGGGTATCACTGGCTCTGAATTCAATTCCTGTATAAGGAGGTATTAGATCATACTTAGCATATCCACAAAGTTGAACTTATTGACTAAAAATAAGACCTTAAATTTAGTGTTTTATGGTTAAAAAATTATATTTCTGACTATCTATAGATGTTTATAAATAGAAGCAAAACATTATATTAATATACCCAAATCATACTAATATTAAAATTCCTCAAGCAGGAATAAATCCATGAGAAATCCTCTCTTTCTCAATTCGCAAAAACTTAATAACAACATTCAAAATAAACACCAGAAGTAGTCATATCACTAATAATGATAAAAACTCAATAACAACATTCAGAATACACAAAACAGATGAGATTGCCTGTAATTAAAGTATAAAACATTGGATTTTCACTATTTTATTCAAGTTTCATCAACCAAAGCAAATTCAATTCTAGCAGAAACAAGTTTAATATAAATGTGGATCATTCGCTCAGCAAATTGAATCAAATCTAACAGAGTCGTAACATGCAAAATTCAATTTCAAGCAGTAAAAGAAACCGTCTTCCATAAAATTGAGATTCTACTAAAAAATGAAACAAAAAGAAAAAAATGGTGGACGAAAGTTTGACACTACAGATCATAATGTATAGATCTGAAGCAAGCAATACAATTCAAGTTCGAATGAAAAAGAGGTGAGAGAAGTACCTTCGCAAACGATAAGAGAGAAACAAATGTTGAACTGGATATAAATATTGAGGTTGAATATAAATCAACTAAAGTCGAAGTCCACGCCTAAAAGAAGCGACTAAAGTCCACGCCTAAAGTCGAATCTGGGAGATATAGATGAAGAGCGAAATTGAAGATCGAAGATCGGAGATTAGTGTTCTAGACGTCGTCGACTTCACAACTGCTGAAGAGCGAACTGTTGAAAATCGGAGATGGAGTAGAACGGTTGAAGTTCGGTGATTGGTGATGGAGATGGAGTAGAACGTCGATTAGGGTTATTTCATTTTGGGAGGGAGACGAAAATTGTTGAGTGTTTGGGAGGGAGACGAAAAAATTTGGGCCAAAGCGTTACATATGTGCATTACAAAACAAATAGAGTAAAAAAAAAATTAAAGGTAAACAATAACGCTTAGAATAATGCGTTATTAATAACATATTTTCTTGTAGTGGACATTAGGGAGGAAACATGTTTTTAAACTCAAGTACATGCACTAATTTCATGTTGGCTCAAAGGAGGATATGGGGGGATAGGGAAAAACGTGTGGAAGAGAGGAGGGGACAAGGTGATGAGGTGCCATGCATGTAATGGGGGGTAAAGGATAAGGGTAGGTTAGTAATTTTGCATATTTCATTTTATATAAAGCATCTCTAATATTTCACTCTTCCATTTTTCATTTCATTTTCCATTTTTTTCCTAAGACTCTACTTCCTAAAGCTTTTGAAAAACTCTTTAATGGCTTCTTTAACATTTTCAAGTTTTATATTTTCAAGTTCAAATTTTTTTGAAACAATTTAAAGATAGTTTAAACTCCTCTTTTCCAAAGAAATTTAACCATTTTTATCCGATATTTTTTCGGCCATAACTTCATAGAAACAACTCAAAAAAAAGATTTTCTTTTTTAAAAAACATGTAGAATTCCAGTGACTACAAATTTGTCGTTCACAAATTTTTCTGATTTTGAACGTAGGTAGGCCAAATTTTCAATTCTTTACAGAGTGTTTTTGAACTTAGATTCTCAAGGCCGAAAATGGTCCTCCTTGTTTCGACCATAACTTCCTCAAAATTTAATATTTTTGAGTAATTCATTTACTTAAATGATAGAGAAAAGAAAAATCTAAAACTTTCCTTTTTATCACTTTACCAATATCAGTGAGTAAAAGGTCCAAAAGTTGAGTGCAAAATGACCTATTTCCAAGAAGAGTTTGTTGTTTTCCAAGCTTTCCGAACTCTAAAGTATTTCAAGTTTTCAAAAGTTTCGGTAAGTAAACTTCTTAACATTTTGGAAAGAATTTACTTATATATATGTATGTGTGTATGTGTTTATATGTGTCGATTATGTGGTTATATATATATATATATATATATATAGATGGTTGGCATGGATTGTGGTATTGTTTGGATATGTTGGTTATAAAAGTTGTGATGTTGATTATGTTTGGTTCGAAAGATACGTGCTTGCTTATGTGATGATTATGGTTCAATAGACTTTGGGTTGGTTGTGATATAGGAGTGGAAAACAAGTTGGAAATTACGGGTATCTATAGCGATAGTCGCTATGGATGCAGTTTGGATTTTCAAAAATTTCAAGCTTTAAGTTTCTTTAAAAATGTTTTGGAAATCTTTTCAAACTAAGTTAGCGACATTTAAGTTAATTATAACTTAATTAAGTATGTTTTTTTATTAATTACTTTATTTATTAATTAATGATAATTAATTAGTAATTAAGGTTCAGTAATTAGTATTAGTTAATACTAATTAAGTAAGTTAATCATCTATAATTAAGAAGTTAATTAAGTTTTAAAAAAATGGTAATTAATTTTTAATTAATCATGTTTAATCATGTTAATTATTTATTTAATTTAATTTAAGTTAATTAATTAATTAATTATTATTTAAAGGTTAATTATTTATTTAATTATTTCTTAATTAAAGTTATTCTAATATTTTAATTAATTATGATTAAAAGGATTTAAATTATTATTTAATTTTTAATTAAATGTTATTTGATTATTTAATTGAGATTAATTAATATTTAATTATTAATTAAGGTTTAAATTATTATTTAATAATTTAATAAAGGATTAATTAAGATTTAATTATTTATTTAATAATTAATTATTTTTGTTATTTATTTAAAGGTTAAATTATTTGTTAATTACTTAACTACATTGAGTTAAGATTTAATAAAGATTAATTATGATTTAAAAAGGGATTTAACTTATAATTTATTATTTTTAAAAGAGTTCAAAGTTTTAAATCCTTTGTTTTTCCCAGAATCAAATTGTTTTAAAGGAACTTATTTTCCAAAGATGGTTTTGAATTCAAGGAGCTCAAGTGTCGATACGACTAAGAAACCATATAACCGTGAATGAGTTATAATGTGGATTGTTGAATTGTGTGGACATGTGTTAGCAGAATAAATCCACATTCTGCTATAAATTGATTGTTTGTTTGTTGTATGGAAATATGTTAGCAGAATAAATTCCCGTTCTGCTATAAATTGGTTGTTTGTTTGTTATGTGGACATGTGTTAGCAGAATAAATCCCCGTACTGCTATAAATTGATGGTTGGCTTGTTTATGTGTTTGTGTAGACATATGTTAGCAGAATAAATCCCTGTTCTGCTATGAATTAATTGAATTATTTGGACATCTGTTTAGAAGGACAAATCACCTTCCTGCTATTATGTTATTTGGACATGTATATGCTAGTTAGTTCATATTGACATGTTATTCCCTTATTGGATGTGAGTTGTATTTACATATATGTTGATCTATGTAAATAATTGATAAGTGAATTAGAATTGAAATTGAATGGTAACTTAAATTAGTACCATTGGGATTGCTAAGACTCTTTTTGTAATTATAAAGTGTGTTTTTGAATTAACCTAAATTCTTTGATCAATTTGGGTTTAAAGTTTATGAATGATTTCAAGTTATTTTATAAAGTTATTTTTAACTAATATCTTGTTTATCAAAGGAGTTGTACTAAAGAGTTTACTTAAAGTGGTTTACAAAAGATATTTTGTAAATGATATTTTATAAAGGATTTATAAAGAAGTTTTATAAATAGTTTTGAATTAGAAAGAGATTTTATAAACCATTTTAGAGATTTTAAAAGAAGTTCTAAATCTAGTTTGAAAATTTATAAGAGGTTTGAAATGTGAAGTGAGCTTATAAAAGTAATTTTATAACGGATAAGTGATTGTGTTTTATAGTAAAAGATGTTTTGGGAAGGGAATTACTTGGCCATTTAGTATGGAATTTTGAAAGAGGAAAGTTTTTCAAAAGCTTTTAAGTAAAAAAAGGGATGTTATGGGTTTTGAAAAAAGTGTTTTTGAAGGGATCTTTTGATCAAGTTTTATAAAGTGATTTTATTAATTAAAGTTTAATTAATAAAGGCTTAGAGGATCCCTTATGGGATTGAATCAATGTTTGATTATTGTTTAATTTGATAGTTAAATCACCGACTATCAAATCTGGACCCAAAACGTAACTTTGGAAATATCTAGGGGAAGCATGAGAATTATATGGTACAGTTACCGTCGAAGGTGCCATACTGTATGTATAAACTCGTTTCTTCTTCTAGGATAAAAGATAAGGAAATCCATCCATAAACGGCTAGGAGGTGAACTCCACTTTTATCTTTGTCTGTTTATTTCCTAAAGAATAGGGGTTGAGTTTACTGGAAATATCGAAAGTTGTTTCGAAGAGACCGGGACGGATATGTTATCTGAAAACCACTTCGATCCAACGAATGAGTTTCTAAGTGAAGACATCATGAAGAGCATGGAATCGAAGATGGAGATGTGAAGTACAAGGGCTAATCACTGCTAACCTAAGGGTGATTCCAAAATGGAGGTAGTAGGAATAGTGCCTTCGGTTTCGTTCAGACTCAGAACGTACTTGTATGGATGAATGCTATCAGAACATCATCATTGGTTGGTGATGAGCATTCTAAGTGTAAATGTTCTTGAAAGGTAATCGTAGCCTTAAGTCTCATCAACCGGGAATGACTAAAAATCAAGGGAGATGCAGTAAGGCTAAGTGGGTCGCACCAATTAGTGTATGTTGTCACCCTTTTGGATACATCTACAAATTTATGGATTGGTTGTGCATGAGATCTCAATAAAAAGAGTTGCAAAGCAACTGGGGTGATGACATATTCGATACCATCTAGTAAGGGGCAGGCTGGTCTTGTGTTGGCAGGGGATCCAGGTGTGGTCATCGGCACATTTTCTAAACGTGTACTGTGATAGGTGATACCCTAGTGCCTAGTCATTATGTGGAATCCATTCTCTAATAAGCTCCATACGGTTTTGATTGTTCCTAACTATTTTGAAATGTAAGAAACAAGCATTTCAGCTATTTTAATATTTTACTTTGAACCCTTAGACATTACGATAATATCATTGGATTTGGTATAAAATATTTTGGTTATCGTAAGGTAAAATCCCGTCCATGTTTATGTGCGACGTGGTCTTACGATACACCCTTGATTTTAAAGAGGTTTAAAAGTAATAATTCAGTTGCTTTGAGTTCACTCACACTAGACCCATGTCTGACCCGGAGTTTTATTTTCTTTCCCTAAAACTCTTGGGTGCTCAAATTTTTAGGAGCAGCCAAGTTGTACAGGTTTTCTACGGATGCATTCTAGAGGAGCTTGGAGTAGGAGGCTTCATCGATAGCTAGTTATTATCAGGTTTCCGCAGTATATTAGGTAGTCTATACTTGATGTATAAGGATAGGCTGTTATAACTGTCCTAGGGTAAAATTGTATTAGTGTAACTCTGATGTATAAATTTTGAAATGACTTTGTAAAGTATTATGTGATTAATATATGTTATACCGTTGCGTTGTGAGATTCTATGATTATTTAGTTTCTTCTATCTTCTATCTCCTTTCTTTCCCCTAACGGTTTTTAGCACTTGAATAGTCGGCACGCAATACAGTGAACGTATTAGTGTCGATTTACGAGGATCGAAAAATCATGTTCGTTACATTTGGTATCAGAGCTGAAGGTTAAACAAGAACCTTGGCTTTGGTAGGATTAACTCATTAGAGATAGGGTTAGTAGTGCTCTAGAATGAGTTTGAGTGTATATTATATACGAGCGCGTATTTGTTAGTGATATAAAAATGTTTTATATTGTGTTGTTTGATCTGTTGAGTGGTTTATGAATTCTGGTCGACATGCTTGATCAACGTTAAACTAGGCAAATCGACACAATATGGTTTTGAAATCGGGTAAATGAAATAATTTTACCTAGGATATATTTTATATATAAAGAATGATTTCTAGAATAACATAGTATTTTTGAGTTATTGTTTGCTAAGAGATAATAATATTTATTATTATCATTTAGGGTTTGTTTAGTCATGCTCATCCGGTTTAGGCATTGACTATTGTTAGTGTGTACAAGTAGCTCCCTCCTTATGATTTGTTATGGGTAAATAGGAATTAGGTAAAACATTGAAACGAACACCTTGTGAATTAAGTTTCACAATTTAACCATAAGGCGTTTGGTGTTAAGGTCGAATTGAAGTTTGATTAAAAATGTTATCAATGGTCAGAATATTTTGAAATAAATATAGAAATGGATTAATAAGAATGGGTCTTTTGATTAAAAAGATATTAGGTTGAAAACTTGAGAACCTAAATCCCAGATTTTTGAAAAATGGTCTCCATAGTTTCGGAAAATAATAAAAGTATTTAAAAGTAATTTTGATTTAAGTACAAATTTTTTGGGATTGAAAATGTTAAGTAAAAGGTG
Source organism: Allium fistulosum (assembly GCA_030737815.1). Classification (NCBI taxonomy): domain Eukaryota; kingdom Viridiplantae; phylum Streptophyta; class Magnoliopsida; order Asparagales; family Amaryllidaceae; genus Allium; species Allium fistulosum. The sequence goes on along the minus strand of CM060906.1, from coordinate 869,741,036 downwards.
TTTTCTTTGGGATAGTTCAAGAAATAAGTCTTGATTGTTTTGTGATGATCAGAATAATCTTCTAAGTGACAGTCGGATGTTTGCCTAGGCGAACATTGAAGTGCACTTAGTAAATTATTCTTTTCATCATTATACGATCAAAACATGTTCAAACCCGAATGAAACCAAAGCAAGTTGTGAAAAATGCTTTATGCAAAAAATAAAAGGTATTGTTTCCAAAAATGAGATTTTTGAAATAAAGAAATATTTTTAAGTTAACTAGTTCGAGTGGCTCGAAAATAACTTAAAATTGGAAAAGAGATGTCTTTGGATGGTAAATATTTCTCTTGAGTATTACCCTTCTTGGTAAGAGAAAGTACGATACTGTTTGGTAGTACCCAGTCCCTTAGTATTATTTTGGAGTTACTCGAGCTATATATATATATATATATATTCTATGATTTAAATATAGAGTTTCATTTCAAAAAGGTTTTTGAAATAAAAGCCTGGTATTTGGATCTTAAGTTTTCTTAAGAAGATAAATTCAAAATGGAATAGTGGAATCAGATAGGGGTATATACTCTTAGGCTGTAGTGGAGTATTAACCAGGTTGAACCAGAGTAGTTTTATGAAAAGTTTTCATAAATATAATAATTTAGTGGAAATTGAATTGATATAAGGGAGAACCAATTAAGTAAGTGTGTAAATTGGATGTAGATCATTTCTTCTTTTCATATTTTTGATCTAAGATTTGAATACATGGCTTTGAGGTGTTGCACCGTTCCGAACAAGCACTACAACAGTTTATGGGTTTCATAGCGTTTTAAAAACGCTATAACATGCTACCATAGCGTTTCAGAGAACGCCGTGGAACGACAAACTATGGTAGGCCGGCAACATTACATAGCAGGAAGGAAAACGCTATAATAACTAATAGCGTTTACAAAAGTGCATAGCGTTTGCACCCTACCATAGAGTTTTTTCTCTGTTATTAAACTTAAACGCTATAGGGAATTTAATCCTTTATTTAACTTCTATAGCATTTTTGAGCACATTTTAAAGCATTTCATCAAACCATGTTATAGCGTTACAATGTATTTCGATAGCATTTTTTGTCATTCTTGTATAGCGTTTTTTATTTTCTACTATAGCGTTTTTGATTCTATTATAGCGTTTTTGATGCATAAATCTTACATTTCATATAGAGTTGCGATAGCGTTTGATGAATCAATAGCGTTTTTCAAACGCTATCCTATATAATATTAATTTTCAGCATTTGTTTCAATTTTCTTTTTTTTCATATTATATTATATATATATATATGCACACAGATAGATATATGTATATACAACATCACATAATAACAACATTACATTGCATAATAACAACAGTACATTACATAATAACAGTCTTGGTCATAATTAGCAGTTTGCCTCCAACATTACATAATAACAGTCTTGGTCATAATTAGCAGTTTGCCTCCAACATTACATAATAACAACATTATCTAGCATAATGTACTAATACAAGTATGAAGAAAACATAAGCATATTACTTAGCCCAGGCATCCATCTTTCCCATCATTTTTGCAATCACAGGAGATACCTTAGGATTTGCTTGATGTTTCCCCAAACTTGCAGTATTACTCGTACCTGTGCAAATTCAATGAACATATGAGGTAATTTGCAGATAATTTTATACTGTCATTACAAAAGCACACTCAGAATTTCCCAACAAAAAGAGAGACAGCAAAGCATTACATTATAGTATATAACAAACTGAAATTTCATGAATTATTGCAAAAATCTAAAGATGACGAAGGCACATTGTTTTGCAATGACATGCAATAATACATCATTGGAAATCTTGAAGACTCGCCACATGAAGATGGACTGCAGAATATTACAGTGAAATCTGTAATTTTCGTAGGGACACAGAATGGACTATGAACAATGACATGGGGGAAGCCGAGCCGTGGGTTCGTTAATGGAATTACATTTCAATATGCTATGACAAGAAAAGTACAAAATCCAATAATGATCGATCAGAACTACTGCCCTGGTGACAAAAACAGTCCAAATCAGGTACATGTCTATTAAAGAAATTTATACTGATGATAAAAATAACAGAATTTAGGGGTTAGGATAAACATTGTTCGGTTTATGGACATACATGGGTAACCTGTCTATCTTCCTTTCCGTACAGAACACAAAACTTTTAACAGGCAAAGAGACAGAAACATAAGTAACCTGTCTATGCTTTTTATAAATTCACTACAGTTTACAATCATAGTCAAATGAGCATCTACTCCGTTATGTTACAGTCAATAATAATAAAAGATTCTTTCAGCATTTTGTTAAGAAGAAATTTTGACACGAAAAATCACTGTCTCAGCTTGTCAGTGCAAAGTAAACATTTTCTGTAAAGGTGTTTACATCAACTTCGGATTTTTGGAATTTATCTCACAGCTTAAACTAGGGACAATCTTAAAACATGCATCAACTCAATTTAGCAGATAATACTTTAGTCAGTTTTATGATAAATTCTACTGATCAATGCTACATGTAGATAGCGCAATTTGTATATCTTTTGCATCTTATCCTATCTGTAAGTTCAAATTTCAAGCATCAGAATTCAGAACACACGTATTAAGTGCAAACTCTGCAGATTTGATTAAAATTGAAAAATTTGTATAACCAAACTGTAGAACATTATGAGATGAAAGCACACAAAATTCAACGCACACAGAACAAATATGATAAACTGGAGATCTAAAATCTATAACAAAAATAACCAACAATAGGTTGGTGTTATCCCGCCTTTTGGCAAGGCCGTGACACCAAGAACTTGACTAGAAACCAATGACAGTTCGTCTTGAAGATCGGTTATACATAGGTCCACTATGGATGTCGGTAAATTTTTTCCGAGTTCGGATCGAGCTACAATTGATATGACATGACAAGCAAAGCTAAGAAATCCAACATTCGAAATTTCAAGTCAATCGGAGTTCATATGCTCCAGATATTGATGGATCACGGCTGAGAAATCCGAACTTGCATCGATCATATCTCGAGATCTACAAGTCCAAATGCCACCCAATTTGGACAGTAGCTTACTGGCAACATAAGGAATGTCCACGCCAAATTTCAGCTCGATCGGAGCAATTCTTGATCGATTCGAACCAAGGGTCGAATCGATATGGACCAACTTGAATCGATCATAACTTGAGATCTACAAGTCCAAATGCCACCAAATTTGGACAGTAGCTTACTGGCAACATAAGGAATGTCCACGCCAAATTTCAGCTCGATCGGAGCAATTCTTGATCGATTCGAACCAAGGGTCGAATCGATATGGACCAACTTGAATCGATCATAACTCGAGTTCTACAAGTCCAAATGCCATGAAATTTTCACAGAAGCTTAAGCACATGATGAAGAATGTTCACACCAAATTTTAGCTCGATTGGATGATTTCTTGATCGATTCGAACCAAGGGTCGAATCGATCCCAAAGTGGGCCCGGATCTCCAGATTTCGGCCATGTGGGCCCCCTCACGTGCCAGAAGCGGTCTCCCCGAATTTTAGGCGAAATATCAGCCTCCTACACCTATAAATAGAGCCCCCGGTCATTCAGAAAAGGGGTCGGAGAATTCTAAGAGCTAAAGAGCGCCCAGACTCTGCCAGATTTACTCTAAATCACCACTGCTGCTTTAGTTTCAGACTTAGCTTTGAAAACCAGTTGTATTACAGTATAAGAAATTGTAATCTTCAAGTATCGAGCAATAAAATCATCAAACTTCATAGTGGACGTAGGCGAAACGCTGAACCACTCTAAATCGCTGTCTTCTGTGCAATTTACTTTCTGTTATTTGGAGTTTTTGTTAGATAATCCTCAGTCTTAATTTTCCTTCTTCACTTTTATCTCTTCAAAAACTTCCGAAGAGTGTTGTGCCCATTTTTGGTACAAACACTTTGGTGCTTTCACCGAGAAAAAACGCAGTTTTTTCTCCTGCTCTATGGATCTACTACCGTCGTTGGATTGCAAAAATCTAAGGAGAAGATCCAGATCTGTTCATAAGTAATTCCTTCTATTCTATTCAGATTGCTCCAGATCTAAGAGGAACTACATTCATCATGAATTCCATACCCATATTTTCGAATCCAGAAAAAATGCAATTTTTCGTATCCATGAAAGTATGGTGATTTTCGTATCCATGTCTTCGAATCAATGAAAATATGGTGATTTTCGTATCCATGTCTTCGAATCCATGAAAATATGGTAATTTTCGTATCCATGTCTTCGAATCCATGAAAATATGGTGATTTTCGTATCCATGTATTTGTTTCCAGAAAGTATGGTGATTTTCGTATCCATGTCTTCGAATCCATGAAAATATGGTGATTTTCGTATCCATGTCTTCGAATCCATGAAAGTATGGTGATTTTCGTATCCATGTCTTCGAATCCATGAAAGTATGGTGATTTTCGTATCCATGTCTTCGAATCCATGAAAGTATGGTGATTTTCGTATCCATGTCTTCGAATCCATGAAAGTATGGTGATTTTCGTATCCATGTCTTCGAATCCATGAAAGTATGGTGATTTTCGTATCCATGTCTTCGAATCCATGAAAGTATGGTGATTTTCGTATCCATGTCTTCGAATCCATGAAAATATGGTGATTTTCGTATCCATGTCTTCGAACCCATCTGGACCGAGCGTTCGTATCCATAAGCATAGCCTCACTTCGAATCCATTGACTTCGTATCCATCAGGTCGCGCTACTTCGTATCCATCAGGTCGCGCTACTTCGTATCCATCAGGTAGCGCTACTTCGTATCCATCAGGAAGCGCTACTTCGTATCCATCAGGAAGCGCTACTTCGCATCCATCAGGGAGCGCTGCTTCGTATCCATCCATCTGCCTCCAATTCGTATCGATACTCGCATGAAGTTCGTATCCATCAATCTGCCTCTACTTCGTATCCATCCAATTGCACCCAATTCGTATCGATACTCAACTGCAGTTCGAATCGATCCAACTGCACCCAATTCGTATCGATACTTAACTGCAATTCGAATCGATCCAACTTCACCCAATTCGTATCGATACTCAACTGCAATTCGAATCGATCCAATTGTGTCCAATTCGTATCGATACGAAATATCAAAAAAAAAAAATTCGGGTACGACCCAGATTTCCTAAAAAGAGCCTAAAAATTTTTTTTTTCGGGGGAAACCCCCCGAACCCTAGCCGCAGCGCAGGGCACCCGCATTGTCGATTCAATCACCAATTTAATGAAGGAACATTACATCCATGCTTCTGATTGTTCCATGACTGAACAAGACATAGGAGATCACAACAAAAAATGTTGAGTTGCAATCAAGGAATGGGTAAAGAAATACTACTCAACCGTACTCCCAAAGGCTGGAGAACCTAGTTAGTATGCCAAGAACTGGGGTTGATTAATATATCATGCTTTTAAGGTGGAATGCAACTTCCTCCAATTGACCAGCTTTCAAACTCCTGAGTTGACAACTATGGTACGACTGCTAATATGACGACTCCCCTACACTGTCTACTCTACCGACTCAAAGCATAGCTGGTCAGCGCTGAACCATCTTCAAATGCCCGCATCTTAATCATTCTACGTCCACATGACTAAAAGCATGGCATACAACCTCAAGAAGACTTCCTTAATACCCTATATAGGTCCCCTATCTGGATGAAAGTTTGGGATAAACACCAATCTGTTAGCCCATTTTAACCAACTCACCGTCCTATCGGCATTGCAAACAACTCGAACGCAATCATGCATACGTCATTGACCAGTGTTACAAGACCCCTGGGCAATAAAATGAGCCTGATCATAATGCCGATTGGGGAATCTTTCCTAGTCGAGACCTATTCGTTGAAACCATCCTACATGCAGAACTTCCAATGAAAATTCAACATGTTAACTATGTCGGTGTGTTATGGAAATACAACCCCCGGCACTACCTCATGAAGTGAGAATTGCGCATGGCTTACACCAAGAGTGATGACTGCTATCAAATGTAGCTGTCTTCCCCCATTCCTCAAAGAACATTGTCAATCGTGGTTAGACATACCAGATCTACTTCTTATATTGTTGAAGTGAATGAAGAAGCTGGCAGCCAACGGATTTATCCAAAGCCCGCAGCCAGTTGCTGCCGATACCCATAAATGAGTTCATCACCGGCGCTTATTTCCAGACTTTGACAAGTGAACTGGTAGACCGCCGCCGACAACTGCACCAACATGTCTAGGCAAATTTTGAGTTGATGAATCAGATGAAGGATCAACATAGCAGGATAAGGAGGGGACCTGCTCCATACTCTAGATCAGAAAACTCCTCTTCTCTAAATGGCTACCGTGAACGCCAACGCCATAAGGCTTCTTCGGGAAGGATAGCTCCGACCATATATGCAAGCCCCATAAAACGAAGGACCGGGAACATCCGACCCCTATCGATCAAGGACTTTGATCAAATTGAACCATTTGCGTTAGACTTCCAACTGAGAAGGGATGGAATGATGTGCAATAGCGAGCATACGACGCTGCCTCACTTATCAATGAGATTTGATCTGATCTCTTTTGAATTATTTCTAATTCAATTTCATTTACGTTGCGAAATATGACCTACTTGAATTAAACTACTTGCAAATGATGCAGGTAACCGAGTACTTAAGATTGGGTGCAAAACAACCTCCGCGGACCATGATCAAATCATTGAGGTATCATCGTGATGAGCATGATTCGATCACTCATCGGCTACTATATGCCCCTGACTGGGGGCAAGGCATCAAAATGGAAGAGAACGACAAGGTCAGGACTTTAGTACAAAGTGGATGCAACCGACCATCCACTCATCTGCCTACGCAATTTAATTAGGAGATGTAAGAAAGACTTGGAGTTATATGTCCCTACAATGCACTCTCAAGCTCGCCAAAATACTTATGCTTCTTCTGATGCCCAATAAGAACGAAACCACACTGTGGATGGACATGACGCGACCATCTATACATCAAATCTACATTAGACACTTGGGGTTATTTGAGAAAAGAAATTTAAAGTGGATGTGATTTGACCATTCACTCTCCATTTGCGTCTGTGATTCGACAAAATGATAATGCCTTAAACTGACTTCATCAGGGGCCAACCCTCAATTTAAAGTCATCAACGACTGATTGTCTACTCACTAACCATCACGAGTTGTCATTCAACTCTCTTCCTTAGCTCGATCGAAAGAATGCAAAGTATAAATTGGACATGACTCAACTGTCTGCTCCCGAATTCTTGCACCCGACTTAAGGGAAAATACACAACTCAAAGTGGATGTAGTTCGACCATCCTTTCCTATGCTCGAGCACAAAGCTTGCCAGAACACTAATCTTACTCCTTAGGCCTGGCAAAAGCGGAATCAAAATGAACATGGACGCGATCTAACCGTCCATACTCTAAACCTCATCCTTTGTTGAGGGGCCTATAAGTGGAAGTTAATCGGGATCCCGCCGATCACTCGCTAAGCGAAACACCTAGCTCAGGGACAAGCCCTCACATCAGGCCAGAAACGGGCTGATACACGACAACTTTTTACTTAACTCCGTACTCCCAGAGTGCGAGGCGGAGTATAAACATTCATTCAACTCCGTACTCCCAGAGCGCGAGGCGGAGTATAAACATTTTCCTAAAATCCCAGAGTACTCCGAGAGCGCGAGCTGGGTACAAACTTTTTACTTAACTCCGTACTCCCAGAGTGCGAGGCAGAGTATAAACATTTTCCTAAAACCCCAGAGTACTCCGAGAGCGCGAGCTGGGTACAAACTTTTTACTTAACTCCGTACTCCCAGAGTGCGAGGCGGAGTATAAACATTCCTTAACTCCGTACTCCCAGAGTGCCAGGCGGAGTATAAACATTCATTCAACTCCGTACTCCCAGAGCGCGAGACGGAGTATAAACATTCACAAAACCCCAGAGTACTCCGAGAGCGCGAGCTGGGTATAAATATCAACAAACTCCAGCTTCCGAGAGCGCGAACTGGAGTATAAACATTAACTAACTCCGGATTCCGAGAGCGCGAACCGGAGTATAAACATCAACAAACTCTAGCTTCCGAGAGCGCGAACTGGAGTATAAACATTAACTAACTCCGGATTCCGAGAGCGTGAACCGGAGTATATACATCAACAAACTCCAGCTTTCGAGAGCGCGAACTGGAGTATAAACATTAAACTAACTCTGGACTCCGAGAGCTCGAGCCGGAGTATAAACTACAACCAACTACGGCTTCGAGGAGGGTGGATCCATCCACCTAACGACTTCGACCGTATCTCCATTCAATGCAGCTTCGAGGAGGGTGGACCCGTCCACCTAACGACTTCGACCGCATCTCCATCAAGTACGGCCTCGAGGAGGGTGGACCCGTCCACCTAACAACTTCGATTGCATCTCAACCAAGTTACATCACTCATTCCCCGAGCATAGGCGCAGACTCAACACATGAAAATGAGTGATCAACAACTGTCATAAAGATACAAGTCCCCAGAGTGTGGATGTTAAAATTAAGCAGTGAACAATATTGCATAACGCCTATTACGGCTTATCCCCAAGACTGGGGGCAGAAGTACAAATTACTGAAAGAAGAGAAAGGTGACTCGCTGCCTCTCCGGCTTAGCGTCCATTAAAACTTAAGGCAACGACTGCATGGAGGCCTTGATGCCAACCAAACATAATGACGCCCAAAGTTACAAGCAACCAATCATATCATACCGCCGGATCGACGGGCAATGTCGATCTGCTCCTTTCATATCATACCATCGAATTGACAGGAAATGAGGTCCGAGCATTCTGCATCATGCCGTCGAATCGGCGGTCAATGTCAATCCTCTTCAACTACAAATCGATGTGACCCGAGCATGCATCGAATATCTTCGACCAGCATAGCACGGATAAAAGAATAAACCACGAATGAGTGTGACTTGACCATTCGTCCTTCGTCGCCTTCCTTCGATCCGTCAGGAAGAGCATGAGACCAAATGAGCATGACATGACTGCATTTGAACTGACTTTATCCCTAGATCTAACGGGAGAACGTAAATCGAAATGGACATGGTTGATCAGCCAACTCCAAATGAATGCAACGCGACCATTCATTCATTGACTCTTACCATGATCCGGCTAAAAGAACGATTCGAAACAAGTGCAACCTAAACATCTGCACACTGATTCTTACCCTAGATTCAACAAGGGAAGCACCAATCCTGCATTGGATCTGACTAGACGATTCACTCTTCAGTTTTTGCCCAAAGTATGGCGACATAAGCAGCAGAGCGAATGTCATTGACCATCCAGAATCTAGCTTATGTCCGAATGTCGGCAAAGTAACAATGTATTCCGCCTAGAGGAAAGAACTAGAACATAATGCATGATAGGCACGACTCTGCCCTCCGTCCGTTAATTTGATCCTATGGTTCAATGGAATATAATACAAAATTGAAGTGGACATTGTCTACCTTGCCACTTATCGAGATACTCCCCAGACTTAGGGGCACGAACAAGAAGATAAGGTTGCGACCGAAAGGATGCCTAGAGATAGAATCATCGAATCAATACCAGGACTTATGGGCGACTGAAGACCTTTCCAATGAGCAATGGATCGCAGGTACATTGAATGAAAAGCGCATCATTCAGAAACATAAGTCAATTCAATCTCAAAGCTGGAGCCAGCTATGTAGCAGCGTGCAATACAAGGCTAAGTTCTACTAATCCTTTGATTCAACGTCCTTGTAAGCCTGATCATTTACCATTGCAAATAAACACATGAGGCACCTACAACCCATCACGAGTATTGTAGATCAGATCACAACTCTACGCAATTATGAAGAAAGAGTCAATTGTTTTACTTCAAGTGAATCTTGATGTGTTCGCTTGGATTCGACCTCATATATATATATATATATGGACTCTCGCTAGCCATGAAGAACCCTGCATTAAATGTCGACCCGAGGCATGTCTCAGTGAACAAAAACGATGCGACATGGATCCGGAGAGATCTGTTGCACTAAAAGAGGAGGCGAATCTACTCAAAACCAGTGGGTTTATCCATGATGCCCTCCAACCAAAGTGAATATCCAATCCTTTACTTATAAGAAAAACGAACAGAGAGTGGAGGACATACATCAACTACTCAGATTTGCATGGGATATGACAAAGCACGGCTTTCCACTCCCAATGATCGACCAACTGATGGACCTGACCATCATACATGAATTACTCACATCCATGGATACAAACTCCAGATACAATCAGATACTGAAGCATGTCCCAAACCAGGAATACAACTGTTTCGCTACTAACCTGGGCCTATAGTGCTATGCTGCAATCTATAGACTAAAACTTAAGGACACTTGTGCTACTTACAAAAGGACGATTAGCAGATCATTCAAAAATTAGATCGACCGACCGATGAAAGTAGATGTGGTTAATATGCTCGTGAGATCACGGCTATCAAACGACCATATCGATGACTTGACAGAGGTATTCAGTGCTCTCCAAAAAATGCAGGATGAAACTCGATCCTTTGAAATGCTCTTTCACCATTACATCAGAAAGATTCTTTGTTTTCATCATCAATTCTCATGGAATCAAGTCTAATTTCTAGAAAATTATGACAGTTAGGGACACCCATGTACCGAGGACAACCAAGCAGATCTGATAGATCGCTTAAAGAGACCTCCCATTTTACCCGAACCTTTGGATCACGAAGATTTATACATCAATTGGGCCGTGTCAACACATGCCATAAGCGTCGCAATGCTATGTGAAGAGAAACGAATCCAAAGACCAGTATATGATGAAGGATGACTATTGACAAGCTCACCCCGTTAACGTCCATATCAACCAACCGTTATGATAGTTACAACAGCGGCCTTAGATGTCTGAAAGGATACTCGAATGGGATATCGAGCTAAGCCAATTTGATTTCACATATCTCCCTCGGGAAGCTCTCCATGATCAAAAATTAGCATACTTCATGTCTGAATCCATCACATCAGACGACTATCTAAAGAACAATGGCGAACCGTCCAACCGATGGAGGACGTACACAGATGGAACTTCCAATAATCGGCTTTTTTAATGTCGGAGTTGCGTTAATGACTACTGAGGAACGATCGATCTGCCACGCCCTCAAACTTAACTTCCTTGCAACAAATAACGAAGCTAAGTATGAAGCCTTGGCGCTCAAACTTACAAGAAAACTAGGAGTGGAAACTTTGCATATATTATGTGATTATTGGTTAGTAGTATACCGAGTCAGGGAAGATTATTCAACTAGGGGGCAACATCTTGCTCCTCATCCTAGCTGGGTCCAAAAGATATTAGTCGACTTCGACTATTACACCATTACACACATCCTCGGAGGGCCAAATGAAAAAACTAAGTCACTGGCCAAGCTAGCCAGTTTCGGGGATGCACGGCAAAAAGACTTTATCCCAGTTGAAATGCTTATTATTCCAAGCATTGACATATGAAGATCAACTAGATCTTAGAGATGGATCTAGGAGAAGAATCATGGATGACTCCTATCAAAGATTATCCACAATCGGGGATTCTTATTGAATAAACGAATAAGGAATGGCATAACCTCCGTGAAGCATCACTGCATGATTATGTCTAGATCGTTTGACTCTGTCGATACAAAGCATTACTTTTGTATCCATCAATCCGAGATCCAATATTACGTATCCACCAATACGAAGCATACATTCCAACCCTTCACATCGATTCAGGAGAGGATCGTTACGAAGGAGCATTCAAAGACAACCATCAAACGTTGTTACAACTTGAATTTCACTTCGATCCGGGAGAGGATCGATACGAAACTCAATCCAAACAAAAACTAAAGAACTTGACAATGATTCGTGAACATGCAAACGTTAACGGGAGCCAGGTTAACATACGTACATATATGACAGACTAACATTCAATTTTCAAAATTTACAGAAATTGAATGCTCACCTGATGACAATTACAACAGCGAACAACAAATCGCTAGCACTCGACACTCAGTTACAACATTGCACTACATAACCACTGACAGTGGTTCAATCAACATTTATATTACTGGAAATCAATCGAAGGTTACATCTTTTGACGAAAAGATAGCAACTACTCAACGAATCAGATAGAACTTTTTCAGAATGAAGGATGCAGCATTTCAAAGCACGTCATGTTCACACAAGACGTACTTTAGGGGGCAAATGTTATCCCGCCTTTTGGCAAGGCCGTGACACCAAGAACTTGACTAGAAACCAATGACAGTTCGTCTTGAAGATCGGTTATACATAGGTCTACTATGGATGTCGGTAAATTTTTTCCGAGTTCGGATCGAGCTACAATTGATATGACATGACAAGCAAAGCTAAGAAATCCAACATTCGAAATTTCAAGTCAATCGGAGTTCATATGCTCCAGATATTGATGGATCACGGCTGAGAAATCCGAACTTGCATCGATCATATCTCGAGATCTACAAGTTCAAATGCCACCCAATTTGGACAGTAGCTTACTGGCAACATAAGGAATGTCCACGCCAAATTTCAGCTCGATCGGAGCAATTCTTGATCGATTCGAACCAAGGGTCGAATCGATATGGACCAACTTGAATCGATCATAACTTGAGATCTACAAGTCCAAATGCCACCAAATTTGGACAGTAGCTTACTGGCAACATAAGGAATGTCCACGCCAAATTTCAGCTCGATCGGAGCAATTCTTGATCGATTCGAACCAAGGGTCGAATCGATATGGACCAACTTGAATCGATCATAACTCGAGTTCTACAAGTCCAAATGCCATGAAATTTTCACAGAAGCTTAAGCACATGATGAAGAATGTTCACACCAAATTTTAGCTCGATTGGATGATTTCTTGATCGATTCGAACCAAGGGTCGAATCGATCCCAAAGTGGGTCCGGATCTCCAGATTTCGGCCATGTGGGCCCCCTCACGTGCCAGAAGCGGTCTCCCCGAATTTTAGGCGAAATATCAGCCTCCTACACCTATAAATAGAGCCCCCGGTCATTCAGAAAAGGGGTCGGAGAATTCTAAGAGCTAAAGAGTGCCCAGACTCTGCCAGATTTACTCTAAATCACCACTGCTGCTTTAGTTTCAGACTTAGCTTTGAAAACCAGTTGTATTACAGTATAAGAAATTGTAATCTTCAAGTATCGAGCAATAAAATCATCAAACTTCATAGTGGACGTAGGCGCAACGCTGAACCACTCTAAATCGCTGTCTTCTGTGCAATTTACTTTCTGTTATTTGGAGTTTTTGTTAGATAATCCTCAGTCTTAATTTTCCTTCTTCACTTTTATCTCTTCAAAAACTTCCGAAGAGTGTTGTGCCCATTTTTGGTACAAACAGTTGGTAACTACTCTAAGCGAGTTTTTATACAAAACTATACTTTAAATTATGAAATGTAAACTCAAATCTTATGTTCCAACAGAGGATAATATAATGTCATGCAAATAATTTGAAACATGTTTAATACAATTCTACTTTCAAGTAAAAATAAAAGGAAAAAGGAATATCAGAAAACTCACATTATTTGTGTCTTCCATCAACAGCTTTTTTTGGGGCGAAACTAGGCTATTATTAAAGTGCTGAATAAACAAGACAGTGGGGATTTAGCTAGAGTGCAGTTGTGAAGCTTTCTTTTCTTCTTTTCTTCATAACTAACTAACTAACTACTTTCTTGTAGTGACTAATTTTGAAATAATAGGATAAATTTTAGTATTACGCTTTAAAAAAATATTTTCCAACTTTACGTCCCGTTTTAAAATTACTCCAAAAATGTTTTCGGTTTTCACCAAGTCAGGTTTTGTGTTTGTGCAATTTTAAAGTACACAGATGCAAAATTTTAATTTGTGCTTGCACTTTGACATTTTTTTACTGTAAATTTGTGCTTACACACTTTCAAAGCGTGCCAACACAAATTGCTGACTTGGTGAAAACCATGTCTATTTTTGTAATAAGTTTGAAACAGAGCATAAAGTTGGAATAGTTTTTTTGATTCTCATCACTAAACAAACAACAAAAAGTATTGATACATTTAAGAGGTATGGATATAAAATGGTCATTTTAATGGTAGAAGGATAAAATCGTAAATTGATTCAAATGCTTCTTGTAGACATCTACACAATAACCATGACAACCAAGACTAGTAAATATATCATATATGAAGTATTTACCTATAGTAAATGAGAAATGAATGCATATTTACTAATTTGTTAATTCTACTGAATTTTATACTTATAAATCAAAGATATGCCAGCTGCCAACAAGTAATGAGTTCAATCGAGCATGTGAGAACTAATGGTTAAACTCTTTGAATGATAGGAAGTGTGATGAGAGTTTATAAATTTTGAAATTTACCTGAACACTAGCACAATCTCAAAAAGGAAGCCTAAGCTCTTTGTTTCTGGAAATGTCAAGGTAAATCGGTTTAGCCATTAACATGACATCCATATTAGAAGAACTAGAGAGAATATCCATTTCCTCATTCAAAACACATGAAATTTTGATAGTATTCCAATAGCTTTTCTTGTTCTACATGGATGAGCATTTATACACAAGTACAATTCGTAAATAATCCTGAAAAGGCTAATAAAGTAACAAAAATAACACTTACACTATGGAATAGTTTTCTACCATAAGTAATAACAAAAATAACACTTACGTGTTTTGGAAAATAATTTAAAATTAATAACATTCCTCAAATAATTTTGTATAAGCAATTGAAGATAGTTTAAATTTGATAGCACTCCCCAAATAGTTTGCCATAAGTAATAAATAGGGTAACAAAATATTAAATTGTGAGCTTCCAAAAAAACAAAATGTAACTATTCAATAATATATGACACTCTAAACAAGTCAAACTTCAATCAAATTTGCATGAACAGAATTATATCCAATGTCAATGGACAACCGTATTTTTCCTATTTTGCTCAAAATGAATTTGCATGGCTGTTGATCAAAACTTTAGAAAGTTCCTTGACAGAAAAAAGAGAGCATACATATTGCAAATCGAAGCATACTGCACTTAAATATTATCAAGTACAATATGACAGTCGTATCTTATTGTTTACTTAACTTTTTAAAAGAAAATATAAGCAAAGAAAAATAATGTACTGATGTTCAACTAGGACACCAAGACAATTAGGTAACAAATAAAAATTGCAATATGCTGCAGAGCATTTTATCTAACTAGGACAGAGATAATTTATTGCATTAAGCTGAAAAGCAAATTATCTATAAAAGTAGAGGAGAGTAGAGGAGAAAATTGGGCAACAAACAAATAAATAAAATGATAAATTTCTAGAACCAAAAACACTTAAGATAACAGAAATCAACCATCATTAGCTACTTCTAGCAAATCCTGGTCATATATTACAGGCATTGTGTTCGGTCCACTTATCAGGGCAACATTCATTACGCAGCTATTTATTTATTGCTTGTGTAATACACTTATAAACCTACAATAAACTAAAAAAAGATACCGACGGTAATAAAATTAAATGTATTATTTGTACTTCCAGGGAGGCATTTCACACTTATATATTTTTTATTCATATGTAAAATATATGTACACACACCAAAAAAGATGTTTCCCACGTAAATTTGTTTATTTATGTCCACAAAGTGTTCCCTTTATTGTCCATAATATGATATAAATAGTTATAATATTGCATTTTAAAAGGATGGCTGAGGAGGAAATTGATGTTAAGGGGCTAATGAACTGTACCATATATAGAGATACAATAAACTACCATGGTATATTTGGGAACATATCCATCAATAGTAAAAGACAATAAATATGTGCATATTTTGGGCTGATAGTGCATTTTCTAAACATATATATGCAGTCAAAGTGTTTAAATGAAACTTTGTTTAGAAGGAATCATCAATAAACAATAAATAAGAAAATGAAAATTATTTATCAACACCTTGAGGTTTAATCAACTTATTGAGGTCTAATCAACTTAATGAAAAGTGTCTAGTATTTATATAATAAGGTAAAAGATGTTACCATAGCAATGTGACATTCATGTATATGAAGTACAGTAAATACACCAAAATCTGTAGTTTATTCCCAGTAATATTTAGTTTTATCATATAACTAAACTGCACAAAAAATATTAGCCAACAATAAATTCACTAAAGAGTAGAAAACAATCCTAAAGCACACAAACTCCGAGTAATAAAAATATAACTATTTTTTGAATGCAATTCATCTATATTTCCATTAAAAATAACAGAAGAATGAGAATACTTTAAGGGAATAAAGATGTTCTACAAAAGTATTATTAAAGACTTTTCAGCCACTTAATTTTTCACTCACACCACAAACATAACTTCACTTTATTAATACAAGATTCAGACAAATTCACATAATGTAATCCACTTCAAGTCTAGTCTTCATGACTTTATTACAAATAAGTACTCTCAAAGTTTCATTTATGGTCATAATCATATAGTGCAAAAGAGTCACAAATTGGAGTTGAAAGGTATAGAAACCGAATCAAATTATTTATGTAGCAATAGAGTTTTGTCATGTTGCTGCTAGGTTGATCCTATTTATATAAGAATAATAAATGTATGAGTGACAGTGGTGACAACAATAACAATATTAATGTGTAGACTTTCTTTTATTGTGAAGGAGAACATGCATGTGGTGTTTTATTCAAATTAACATACATGCCATAAATTCACATAAAAGGTTAGTAAGGTTCATAAAAGTTGTTCCATTATTATCTTAACAATGACTAAATTACATATGAAAGCAATGTGAGTGGATTTCGGCACAAATATTTGGAAAAGCTTATGTTCTATGTACTGCTGTAAAAGAGCATATACATGAATAAAATAGTGCTCATGTAAGCTTTATGCACATATACAATACATTGCTCCATCCGTGATTACCGTAGAATTTGGGGTATTTTTCTTAAAAAAATGACACAACTCCATTTTCTTTCTAACATAATTCATACTAAACAAAACAAAAGGGAAACTGTAGTAGTAGAGGACAAACTTACTGGAATTTTACTGCAAATAACTTGATCATCATATGGCTTCGACTTGTAATATAAACAGAACAAAATGCAGCTAAAGAAGTCCCCACATAAAACAACTTCAATTCTACATTTCTCCATTTAAAATATCCCGAGTTATAGTTGACTTATTCCAAAACAAGCACTAGAGATATGAAACATAAAGCTTGGAACAACAATTAGTAAAATAGGGAGGCATGTGGTCACATTCATAGTATTAGGTACTGCAAAAAAAATTAAATGGGAAATTTTAGTTGTTGGCACCATGAAGAATGATATGATGAAAAGGGACACAATAATAACATGATGATAATTACAATGCCTGAAGAATTTCAGATGACCATTTAGTCAAAGTCAAAAACTATTAATGTGATACTTTATGAGTAGCAAAATTACCTGACAAAGCAACCAAGTCAGCATTGGAAAATACCTTTTTAAAGAAAATCCAAGATGAGAGTGCTCAAGGATGAACTAAACGGAGTTATGTCAATTAGAGAAATGATAAAACTTGTAGTTGTCAATTTTCTCCTTCCTAATGCCACACTCCATGCCGGCCCACCTAATTATTCTTTGACTCAATAATCCCAAACAAGAATAGATTGAATCTTTGCAACAAATGTGGCAGAATATGATTAAAAAGGAAATGGAAACTTAGGTGAAACTAAATTTTTCTAACACCAAATAGTTCCAAGGGTTTTATACAACTTAATGATTTATTGTAGCTGGGCGTCAATGTTGACTACTCCAAGTTGTCCCAATACCTTTATCATCAGTTTCAGTGTTAACTACTCTAGGAATCAGTTCAATAGGTAGTCAAAATTCATCTCATCGAGTGGTTTTTGTTGATCTATTTCAATAAACATACAACTAAAAAGCTCTTCTTGCTTATTAGCTAGTTAAGCAAGGCTAATAGGGTAACACATTGTGAAAATAATCAAACTTTATCGATTTAATTTACCTAAATAAACCTTTAGACTACCATATACAACATATTTGCAGTCCACAATCCATAAATTAATGTTATCCATCAAGTTTCTTCATATACTACTTTAGCATGAACATTAATGATACTAAATGCACTATTATAATTTTAATGCTTATCTTTAGAGTCGCCTCATCTTTCGAAAACAAATGCCACTTATACTTTTTCACATTCATTCACTATTTGACTGTTTATTTCATTATATAAATTTACCTAAAGTAGGAAGGAAATTCATTATCTTTCATATAAATTAATTCAATAAAATTGGACACGATTGGTTAATTGATTACGTAAATAAAACCAATGAAAATAATTAGTTCAACGCCATTAAACAAATTATTTTAATATTGTTCAGTATATATTTGTTCAGCAAATTATTCAATTAACAAATTGTCTCAGTTTTTTAATTAATTTGGTTAAAATATTTCAGTTAATAAATCATCCTAGATTACACTTAAGATTAAGGGTTTGATACATAAATACCTGAAGGCAGTGTGGGAGGTGGATTTCATTTAGCCATGCAGTCATCAACGAGTTTGGTGGCAACTTTGCGAGGCTTTGTAGATGCAGAATGGAATGCTGTCATGTTAGGTTATCACGAACATAGTGGTGGCGAGTGATAGAAAGTGGTAACTAGTGATAGAGTGAAGCTGTAAGATGAAATGTGACTGCAGTATTGGTTTTCTGATGATAATAGTTTGAATCAGTGCCTCAGACAACAAAATTAGGGCGTGACAACCCATAAGCGATGAGGTATAAGCGGGAGATGGAAGAGGTAGTGGATTTGAAATTGGATTATTATACTTGGGGTTTTTCCCTTTAGATTTATTGGAAAGAATCATTGAGGGAACATGAAAGATTTTGGATTCAAAATTGATGGATATTTGGGGTTTTTCCCTCTGGTTTTTTGGAAAGAAATTATCGAGGGGAATTGTAAAATTTGGGGAATAAGAGAGAAGAGGGGACGTGAAATTCTGGGAGGGAAGGGGAAATTTTGGACAGCACAGAAGGAAGTTTTCACCTGATATAGCGTTTAATACCTTTTCTCTAAAACAAAATAGCTTAAAATTAGCATTTTACATAGAAACGCTTTCATGTTGTGCTATTGAAATTGAATTTTCTTGTAGTAAAGGATCTATCACTCGACTTTTGATGATGAGCATTTGATGAGGATTCTTGGTACGGGGCAGATATTTTCTATCATAGTTACAACTATGTGAGGAGAACAAAGGTTCCAAATCAAGGAGCCTGATCAGAGTCTGCACTAGGAAATCGGGTAAGTGATACTAGTTCGGAGGGAAAGTTATATATTCAAGTAGTGATCGAACCATATTTTTGTATAAGAATGATCTATGTACATCCTAAGGACTGATGTATAGTGCTAAGTGTTTTTTAGGATAGGTTGAGGTGTAATTTTAGGGACGAAATTCTTTTAAGGGGGAAGAATGTAACGATCCAGAATTTCACTCTTTTGATTTGCGAAGTGTTAACCCGCCTTTTGGCAAGGCCGCAGACAGACGGGTTTAACTTAATCAACTACATGTTCGTCGAGGCTAGAGTACGATGGATTCAGTCGACTGGATGGATGGATGACGCAACATGCTTGGAAGATGGAAATATGATTGGATAAAGATGAATCAACTATAATTTGGGTCTAGGAAACATGGTTCGGCGTGATGGGGGTTCGGCACGAATAGTTCGTCTGGCATTCACTATTCACGTTCGAATAGCATTCAAGAGTACTCGGCATGCACAGAGCGTTCGACATACATGAGTGGTTCGGCATTCCAGGAGCGCTCGGCATTCAATAGCGCTCGGCATCCAGGAGCGCTCGGCATTTAGAGGCGCTCGGCATTAGAGATCGTTCGGCACGATGAGCGCTCGGCATTAGAAACTGTTCGGCATCAGACATGGTTCGGCATGATGGAGGTTCGGCATTAAGTCTCGTACGACATTGGATGGAGCACTCGGCATACCTCACCTCGTTCGGCATTGGATGGATCGTTCGGCATGATGGAGCGTTCGGCATTGGATGGGTCGTTCGGCATACCTCACCTCGCTCGGCATTGCACCTCGCACCTCCATACCTCGCACCTCCATATCTTGGTACCTCGCACCTCGGTACCTCGGTACCTCGCACCTCCCAACGTTCGGCATAAGGAGATCGTTCGGCATTCACACCTTGTTCGGCATTCACACCTTGTTCGGCATTCAGCGTTCGGCATCTATGGTTCGGCATATGGAGACCACTCCATTTGGGCTGAGGTACTCGGCTACCAGGCCCACCAGGGAAGTCCAACCCATCTTTGTCTATAAATAGAGAGGCAGGGGCACAGTAAAAGAGGATCTTCTTTCTGCTCTTACTTTCTCTTTTCTAAGGCTAAGGCAACCCTGCCATTTTGTAACTGTAATCGATTATTACAGCAATAAAAAGCAAACTTCTGGAGTGGACGTAGGCCGGAGTTAGCCGAACCACTATAAAATCTGTTGTTCTTTACTGCTTTCATTTCAGTTTTAACTGTTCTTCACATTATTACTCTCTACATACATTCTATCTCTGAGCTGTGATTGGTATTTGGTGCTTTCATCTGGATTTGGGGGTTAGTGACCAATTTTGGCGCTAACACTTTGGTGCTTTCACTGAGAATTGAACTCAGGAATTTTGGAGTTAGGAACTTGGATCTTAGAAAGCAATGGCAAGACCACCAACGAGGAAGCAAGCAGTGGAAAGGAGCAATCAGGAAGGAAGTCAAGCGGCATCTTCTGGAGCTGGAGAGGGTCATGCATCCATCTACATAACTCGGGACGAGATGCAAGTGATGATGAATTCCATGCAAGAGAATATGATGAAACGGCAAGAGGAGATGATGCAGGCTCTTCTTAGGCAATTTGGACAACCAGGAACTGCAGGTGCTCAAGATCGTGGAGCTGGACCAGAGGAACTCAACCAACGGACAGAGGGAGTGAATCAGCAGGGGGCAGCTCCCAATCAACAAACAGTTAACAATCTAGATGGACCTAGACTCGGGGGCGCACCACCAGGTGATGTTGGACCAGTTCATGGAGGGATACCGGATAACGCTACGCGGCCTGACATCGATAGGAATACAGGAGTATGTGATGAAGAATATGTGCCAGAATTTCCTCGGGGACTTGGGGGGCAGTCTGGATTGGTTGGAAACACTGGATTGGCTGACATTATCAGGCGGACTATTCGCGGAGGTCTGACAAATAAGGATTCATAGGGAGTTAACAAAAGTCCGTTTACCCGGAACATCAGGACAGCTAGGAATCCGTCTGATTTCAAACTACCCACTCTGGAAGTATACAACGGGAAGACAGATCCCACCGACCACTTGATGAGGTACACTAGGCATATGGAAGTGCTGGGGGCAACGGAGGAGGTTATGGCCTGATGTTTCCCCCTGTACTTGACTGAAATTGCTGCTATGTGGTTCAGACAGCTGGAGGATGGATCCATTGGAACATGGACAGAACTGGTGGACAAGTTCTTAGGTCAGTTTCGAGTTTACATAAAAAGGCCAAAGAACGTGATGACGCTAACGTCAGTCAAACAGGGGGCAGATGAATCGCTCAGGACATTCTTAACTCGATTTAATGCAGCAGTTGCTTCGGTGGATCGGCCAGATCCATCAATGGTTCTGATGGCTGCGGTATCAGGAGTCAGAGATAATTCGGATTTCAAAGTATCGTTAATACGGGACCCACCGTTGGATCTTGGGGAGTTCTTTCATGAAGCTGAAAGATGTCTTCGACAAGAAGATGCATGTTTGGACATGAGGCCAAAGGAAGTAAACACGACTAAGGATGGAGAACTACCCGGCGAAAGCTTGGGTGGGGGCAAGGATAAAGGGAAAAGGAAGCGCTGGGGAGAACCAAAGTTCTCCACTTACACAGGATTGAACGCAACGTTGGAGCGGATTTTCTTAGATACTCAAGATCGCCTTTCTTATCGAAGGCCAGCAAGGAGGGAACCCTCAGAACGAGAAAGGCGTCAGGAAGGCACTGTCTTTTTCATGACCTGGACGGGCATGACACTAACAGCTGCCGGCATTTGAAGGACATAATTGAGGAGCATATAAGAAATGGTCAGTTGCGACAGTATGTCGGAACTCGGAATGCGGCGGTGGAACAGGAGCAGCCACCGCCTACCTTGAACGACGAGGGCATGAGGCCCAGGAATGGTGGCCGATTGGTCATCAACTAATCTTGGTGGTTTGGGATAAGTAACAAACTCCGGGCCAACGGTTAAATCACTTACTCATGTACGGGGTCGGAGATAACCCTCAGGCATGCTCTGAGATGATGGCTTACCGAAATGCCCGGGTTTGTGAAATCTGTTTTTTCCTTTGACTTAGACATTTGCTTTTTCTGGTTTGGTTTTGGAGTTTGGTTTGAACTCCCTGTTTTGCTCATTTTCTGGTTTGGATGTTTATTTTTGGCATGGATTTTTGATATGGGTTTCTGGTTTTCTATTTGGATTTGGATTTCGGATTGGATTTTGATTGGGTTTTCTCTGGATTTTGATTGGGTTTTCTCTGGATTTTTGGCTAAAAGGTCGTCGAGTATGGACTATGCTCGGCAAGGGTCCGGAGAGACCAGAATTCGGCCTAGGACTTAGGCCATATATTATCGGTTACTATTTTAGATCGTCGAGTATGGACTATGCTCGGCAAGGGTCCGGAGTGACCAGGATTCGGCTTAGGACTTAAGCCACGGCATTCTTCGACGTTCAGGGACACTGAACCATGAACACCATGGAATTACTTAACATAGGTCGTCAAGTGTGGATTGCGCTTGGCAAGAACTCGGAGAGGTTACGAATTTAGATATTGGCTATGAATAGCTAAGGATTCGGACAAGGACCCGGAGCGGTCTCGGATTTGGATATCGACCCGGAGAGGTCACGGATATGGTTATAGGTTATTGGATATGGATGGATTGGAACTCGGTAATCGGGTTCAGATGGATGTGGAATTGGGTAAGGACTTGGTTACTGGATAGGAATTAGACATCGACTCGGAACAGTCGCGGAAATGGATCAGGATATGGCCGTGGCACTCGGATAAGATGGCTTGGTAATGGATTGGATTATGAATCGGAAAGTATGGATGTTGATAACATACATACTTAGGATATTGGACTTGAGGCTATTCAAAACACACCTTTCAAAGCAAGGCATGTTTTGGGGGGCAAGTGTTAACCCGCCTTTTGGCAAGACCGCGGACAGACGGGTTTAACTTAATCAACTACATGTTCGTCGAGGCTAGAGTACGATGGATTCAGTCGACTGGATGGATGGATGACGCAACATGCTTGGAAGATGGAAATATGATTGGATAAAGATGAATCAACTATAATTTGGGTCTAGGAAACATGGTTCGGCGTGATGGGGGTTCGGCACGAATAGTTCGTCTGGCATTCACTATTCACGTTCGAATAGCATTCAAGAGTACTCGGCATGCACAGAGCGTTCGACATACATGAGTGGTTCGGCATTCCAGGAGCGCTCGGCATTCAATAGCGCTCGGCATCCAGGAGCGCTCGGCATTTAGAGGCGCTCGGCATTATATATCGTTCGGCACGATGGGCGCTCGGCATTAGAAACTGTTCGGCATCAGACATGGTTCGGCATGATGGAGGTTCGGCATTAAGTCTCGTATGACATTGGATGGAGCACTCGGCATATCTCACCTCGTTCGGCATTGGATGGATCGTTCGGCATGATGGAGCGTTCGGCATTGGATGGGTCGTTCGGCATACCTCACCTCGCTCGGCATTGCACCTCGCACCTCCATACCTCGCACCTCCATATCTTGGTACCTCGCACCTCGGTACCTCGGTACCTCGCACCTCCCAACGTTCGGCATAAGGAGATCGTTCGGCATTCACACCTTGTTCGGCATTCAGCGTTCGGCATCTATGGTTCGGCATATGGAGACCACTCCATTTGGGCTGAGGTACTCGGCTACCAGGCCCACCAGGGAAGTCCAACCCATCTTTGTCTATAAATAGAGAGGGAGGGGAACAGTAAAAGAGGATCTTCTTTCTGCTCTTACTTTCTCTTTTCTAAGGCTAAGGCAACTCTGCCATTTTGTAACTGTAATCGATTATTACAGCAATAAAAAGCAAACTTCTGGAGTGGACGTAGGCCGGAGTTAGCCGAACCACTATAAAATCTGTTGTTCTTTACTGCTTTCATTTCAGTTTTAACTATTCTTCACATTATTACTCTCTACATACATTCTATCTCTGAGCTGTGATTGGTATTTGGTGCTTTCATCTGGATTTGGGGGTTAGTGACCAATTTTGGCGCTAACACGAATATTTAATTAATTTTAAATATTCAATATATAGATTTTATAATGAAAATTAAACACTTTTAAATAACAAATAATTATGGTGAAATAGTTTCCCAAATGTGTTTACAAAAATATTTAGTTAAAAAAAAATCGAAAATGGGGCCGAAATTCGTTTTCCGAATGTTCGACTTTTCGTCGGTTATAAGTTATCGAAAACGTTGTGAACTCTTTTATGTAAATAAAAACGTATAAATATATAAATTATAGTGTATGTGTATGTATTAGTGTATGTATATATGTATTTTACTTATGTATATGAAGTTGAAATATAATATAAGATGCTTAAAGGGACATGATGTGACATTAGGGAGGAAACATGTTTCTAAACTCAAGTACATGCATTAATTTCATGTTGGCTCAAAAGAGAACACGGGGGACAAGGAAAAACGTGATAAAGAGAAGAGGGGACAGGATGGTGAGGTGTCATGCAAGTAATGGGGGGTATAAGACAAGGGTGGGTTAGTAATTTTGCATGTTTCATTTTATATAAAGCATTTCTCATAATTCATTCTTCCATTTTTCATTTCATTTTCCATTTTTTCCTAAGACTCTACTTCCTAAATGTAACGACCCGCTATTTTGGACTATTCGCATCCGCACATGTCAGACTTGAATAATTCAAAATACCGAATTGTTAATTAAATTTGGCAAACTAAACATATACAGTAAATAAACAATCACAGATCACAGACACAGAGTAATAAATGCAGCAAAAACAAAAGATAGTAGTTCATGAAGCTACTATATACATATCAGAGTTAAATAAGGTACAATAGATGTCTCGAATACAATAATCAAATACAATATCAGAATACATCACTAGAATCAACTGGATATCTGAAACTGGATAGATAGCTGGATCTCCAAGCGAAGCTCCAACTCCAAAGGTGAGTCTCGAATACTGGTACACTCAGTCTGACCCGAGCGTAAAGCAAAACACAAAACACTCGAGTCAGGATTAACATTCTTATATCAATAAATCCAACTCAAGTGAAATAGCAACTGGAATACAAGTAACTTAAAGGATGTTTGGAATAACCATCCTCTAAGGATCCGTTATACTATCTACTATGTAGTAGTGTACGATAAGTAGATAATGCCTATCAGTAATATAAAGTATCAAAATAGTGTCAAGGCGTTACCATTATTCCCCTTAACACATTTTTATATAAGCGTCATAGACTATACAGCACTGTAAACTCCACCGTAAACTAGTGGGATATCAGGGAGTACTCCATAGGTATAACACAAAACAAATCGTAGTGGTCGCGTATAGGGATACAAGTATGACAAGGCACATGAGGCAATACCCAAGGTAGTGAAACTACCGTTCGCCTGATCCGGACTGGTGAGAACGCATCGCCGCAACGATCGCAACACCGCGAAACAACACTCCCAAAATTTCGAGGGTGCACCAATCAATAACGAGTAATGAGTAGTTTACGAAGAAGTGTGTTCGCTCGAGGTAGCTAACCCCATTTGGCCCGGCACGGCTCCTGTTTTAGTCATTTCCAATTTGACACAAGTGTCAAGGCTATCCATTATCATTCTCTTTCTTCAGTCATCACGTACATCATTCCAACCACTTCGTTCTGGATCACACTCCGCGTATAGTTATTAAAGTGGTATTCGATTTAGACAGTGAGTATGTCCCTAACCGATTCCGGTTTCTTTAATAACTTTCGTGATTATTACACCGATTGGTCGTTTATATATTTCAAAACCAAACCAAATACAATTTCAATTAGAATTTGTAAACCAACATTTCATTTGTCTTTCTACATCAATTTCCATAATTTACGTTTCAAAATTTCCAAATTACCATTTCAAAATCTTATAATTCAATTTCAATTTTTATTTAAACAATTCAAATATTGATTCAAGTTCGTATATAAGTTTCATTCCGAAATCATTTAAATTAATTTAATTTAACATTCAAATCAATTTAACTTCATTGATCGAATTTATTCAATATTCATTAAGTAAATTTGTCATTCAAAGAATTTTTATTAAATTTCCAATTCATTAAATCAATTACTTAAGTTCAACTTCATTATATCAAACTTCAAATTTAATTGAATTAGATTCGTCAAATCAATTCTTTAATTACAGGTCTTTCATTAATTTCAATAAATCACATTTTTATTTCTTGTTAAAGAAAATTCCAATTCACTTATTTATTTACTTAGTTACCATTTCAAAACTCAATTAATAAAGAAACATAATTTCACTTATTCAAGAAGTTCAATTTCACTTATCAAAGAATTCAATTTATTTAATTATTAAATAATTTCAAAACTTAATTATTAAATAATTTCAAAACTTAATTATTAAATAATTTCAAAACTTAATTCAATCATTTCTTAATTTAAACAATGTTTCTTCATCAATTACATTGTTAATATTTTGCTTCAGATTTTTAAATTATTAACATTTTCCTTTCGTTAAAATTTAAATTCCAATTTTATCTCAAAACCTTATTATTATTCAATAAAATCTTTATTTCATTTTGAATCAACTTATTGACCAATCGAGTTTTACTAAATTTTCAATCCTAAGTCAAAGTTTTATTTGGGTATATATCATTTCAACCCGATTCCATTTCATTTCAAAAACCAAAGCATAGCAAAGGGAACTTGCAGTGTGATAACTGGGATGGTGTCAAAGTAAATAAACAAGCAATAGCAAACATCAATAACAATCCAATAATTAATTCAAATAATCCCGAAATAATCGTATTAATTTACATTGTTGTTTGTGCAAATTAATATAATTATTTCTAGAATCTACACTATCATTTCATGTAGATTAAAGATTGCTGCACTAATATTTTATGCGGTTCTTCACTTGGTATCTATTATTCAATTCATACTACATCAATTTATACAACATATATTCAAATGGTTCAAGGTGTAATTAACCATATTACTACGTGTCAAGTAATTAAACATTTAAAGGGGTCATATTATGCAAATGTCATCAAATCAAATTTAACACATATATCAAATCTAACTGTCCTACGTCAATTTCAATTTCAAATTATTTATCACTTACAACATTAAAAATTTAACGTCCAATGTCAACATCAACCAATCAATCATTTAACAACCAAACTGGATTATCATTGTATAAATAACAGACAATGGTGTCAGATGTCACAGGTGAACTGATACAGGTAAAAACATATATATAACAGTGTAGATAACTAACAGCAACATATTTCAATTGTCGTTTCAATTGAAATCAAATTTAATAAATAAAAGAACATTAATCGTGAGTGATTGCTCACCTTTCGAGGTTAGAGATGAACGAGATTGAGATGTGTTACGAATCCAAGCACGAGATCCAAAGCAAAGTTAGATGGATACAAATTCGACAGTCAAGATTTATATATATCCGCTCTACCCAAGTGAACCAATGAAAACAAAAGGATCGAAGGCATTGTTGGGAAGTAGAGATGTACAGGCGGCTGCTATAGGGCAAGGTGACTCGGGGAGGTTGTGAGTGGCCGTGCTCGGCCAAGGTGCTCGGCCAGGGTGCTCGCCCAGAGTGCTTGGCCAGAGTCGAGGTGAAACTCGGATAACAAGGTGGCTTGGTGTTCAGGTGTGACTGCTTGGACGCATGGCAGGGGCGGGAGGTCGGAGCTGCAAGCTTCGGTGGTTGATAGGAGGGAGGCAGAGGCTGCCTTGGAGTGGTCGGTTGTCGGAGAGGCTATCAAGTCGGTCACAAGGATGGTGGATCGGGTTTCAGGGCTGGCGGGGACCGTTGTCAGAGAGGTGGAATTTTGCTGGCGGTGAGAAGGCGGAGGGTATGAGAGGTCGATGGTTGGGATGTTTTGATGGTGGAAGTGGGAGAAAGAGGAATGGTGGTTCACAGGGGTTTGAAAAAAAAAAGATGCATGCTTCAGGTATCAAATTTATAAACATAAATTTTTCTTTCCTTTAGAAATGACAGAACACAAAGAAACAAGAAGAGGAAGGTAAGGAGCAGGTAAGAGGTAGAATGCGTGAAGAATGAGCTGGCACAAATGTTGGGAACAACAAAATAAGAAATGAAACAGCAAATCGTTTAAAATGGTGAGAATATCAACAGTTAGACATCGGTTACCGGGAAAGAATAAAAGCTGATGTCTATTCGATTTATACAGTGGAAACTGAATTATCACAACCAAACAAAAAGACGGACCGTTACGGTTAACCGTTTCGCGTGCCTCACCGCGTATAGAACACCGAAACCTAGAATTGAATATACCGCAGAGATCAGCACGACGATACGATCAAAACAGTATACAGATATCGTTGGTACTATTGAATAAAAATTCGAATTTTCTACTAGCGAAAAATGCAGCAAAAACGCAGAAAAATAAGATCGACGGAGCTAAAGAAGTCCGAATTTGGAAAAACGAAAAATGACGTCTTGCTTAGAAGATGGTTTAGAATTTTTCTATGTAAAAATATTCAGGTTTCGAAAATATTTTATTTTCATCAATTCCTAACTGATTAAATTGAAATAATATTACAAACGAAATAAACTTTCATATTTTCGGATGAAACTTTACCAGTTGCTATGTTTAACTAGACGCATTTCAAATATTAAATTTTTATTTCAAAATTTTATTTTTAAAATTTCACAAATATTCAATTAATCACATTATTAAAACAGTTAAAATTTATGGATCGTTACACTAAAGCTTTTGAAAAACTCTTTAATGGCTTCTTTCACATTTCAAGTTTTATATTTTCAAGTTTAAATTTTTTTAAAACATTTTAAAGATAGTTTAAACTCCTCCTTTTCTAAAGAAATTTCACCATTTTTACCCGAAATGTTTTCGGCCATAACTTCATCGAAAGCACTCCAAAACAAGATTTTATTTTTTCCAAAATATGTAGAATTCCAGTGGCTACAACTTTGTCATTCAAAACTATTTCTTATTTTGAATGTAGCTAGGCCAAAATTCAATTCTTTACAGAGTGTTTTTGAACTTAGATTCTAAAGGCCGAAAATGGTCCTCCTTGTTTCGGCCGTAACTTCCTCAAAATTTAATATTTTTGAGTAATTATTTTTTAAATGATAGAGAAAATAAAAATATAAAACTTTTCTTCTTATCACTTTACCAATATCAGAGAGTAAAATGTCCAAAAGTAGAGTGCAAACTGACCTATTTTCAAGAAGAGTTTGTGGTTTTCCAAGCTTTCCGAACGCTAAAGTATTTCAAGTTTTCAAAAGTTTCAGTGAATAAACTTCTTAACATTTTGGAAAGAATTTACTAATATATATATATATATGTATGTATGTATGTGTGTGTTTATATGTGTTGGCTATGTGGTTATATATATATATAAATGGTTGGCTTGGATTGTGGTATTGTTTGGATATGTTAGTTATAAAAGTTGTGATGTTGATTATGTTTGGTTCGAAAGAAATGTGCTTGCTTATACGATGATTATGGTTCAATAGACTTTGGGTTGGTTGTGATATAGGAGTGGAAAACAAGTTGGAAATTACGGATATCCATAGCGATAGTCGCTATGGATGTAGTTCGGATTTTCAAAAATTTCAAGTTTTAAGTTTCTTTAAAAATGTTTTGGAAATCTTTTCAAACTAAGTTAGCAACAATTAAGTTAATTATGACTTAATTAAGTATGTTTCTTATTAATTAATGATAATTAATTATTAATTAATTAGTAATTAAGGTTAAGTAATTTGTATTAATTAATACTAATTAAGTAAGTTAATCGTTTATTAATAAGAAGTTAATTAATGGTTAATTAAGTTTTAAAAAAAGGTTATTAATTTTTAATTAATCATGTTTAATTATGTTAATTATTTATTTAATTTAAGTTAATTAATTAATTATTTATTATTTAAAGGTTAATTATTTATTTAATTATTTCTTAATTGAAGTTAATTTTAAAATTTTAATTAATTATGATTAAAAGGATTTAAATTATTCTTTAAGTTTTAATTAAATGTTATTTATTATTTGATTGAGATTAATTAATATTTAATTATTAATTAAGGTTTAAATTATTATTTAATAATTTAATAAAGGATTAATTAAGATTTAATTATTTATTTAATAATTAATTATTGTTATTATTTATTTAAAGGTTAAATTATCTGTTAATTTCTTAACTAAATTGAGTTTAGATTTAATAAAGATTAATTATGATTTAAAAAGGGATTTAACTTATAATTTATTATTTTTAAAAGAGTTTAAAGTTTTAAATCCTTTGTTTTTCCAAGAATCAAATTGTTTTAAAGGAACTTATTTTCCAAAGATTGTTTTGAATTCAAGGAATTCAAGTGTCGATACGACTAAGGAACCATATAACCGCGAATGAGTTATAATGTGGATTGTTGAACTGTATGGACATACGTTAGCAGAATAAATCCCCATTCTGCTATAAATTGATTGTTTGTTTGTCGTGTGGACATATGTTAGCAGAATAAATCCTCATTCTGCTATAAATTGGTTGTTTGTTTGTTGTGTGGACATGTGTTAGCAGAATAAATCCCCGTTCTGCTATAAATTGATGGTTGGCTTGTTTGTGTGGACATATGTTAGCAGAATAAATCCCCTTTCTGCTATGAATTGATTGAATTATTTGGACATCTATTTAGAAGGACAAATCACCTTCCTGCTATTATGTTATTTGGACATGTATATGCTAGTTAGTTCATATTGACATGTTATTCCCTTATTGGATGTGAGTTGTATTTACATATATGTTGATCTATGTAAATAATTGATAAGTGAATTAGAATTGAAATTGAATGGTAACTTAAATTAGTATCATTGGGATTGCTAAGCCTCTTTTTGAAATTATAAAGTGTGTTTTTGAATTAACCTAAATTCTTTGATCAATTTGGGTTTAAAGTTTATGAATGATTTCAAGTTATTTTATAAAGTTATTTTTAACTAATATCTTGTTTATCAAAGGGGTTTTACTAAAGAGTTTACTTAAAGTGGTTTTACAAAAGATATTTCGTAAATGTTATTTTATAAAGGCTTTATAAATAAGTTTTATAAATAGTTTTGAATTAGAAAGAGATTTTATAAACCGTTTCATAGATTTTAGAAGTAGTTTTAAATCTAGTTTGAAAATTAATAAGAGGTTTGAAATATGAATTGAGCTTATAAAAAGTATTTTTTATAAGGGATAAGTGAATGTGTTTTATAGTAAAAGATGTTTTGGGAAGGGAATTACTTGGCCATTTAGTATGAAATTTTGAAATATGAAAGTTTTCCTAAAGCTTTTAAGTATAAAAAAGGGATGTTATGGGTTTTGAAAAAAGTGTTTTTGAAGGGATCTTTTGATCAAGTTTTATAAAGTGATTTTATTAATTAAAGTTTAATTAATAAAGGCTTAGAGGATCCCATATGGGATTGAATCAATGTTTGATTGTTGTTTAATTTGATAGTTAAATCACCGACTATCAAATCTGGACCCAAAACGTAACTTTGGAAATATCTAGGGGAAGCATGAGAATTATATGGTACAGTTACCGTTGAAGGTGCCATACTGTACGTATAAACTCGTTTCTTCTTCTAGGATAAAGGATAAGGAAATCCGTCCATAAATGGCTAGGAGGTGAACTCCGCTCTTATCTTTGTCTGTTTATTTTCTAAAGAACCGAGGTTGAGTTTACTGGAAATATCGAAAGTTGTTTCGAAGAGACCGGGATCGAATATGTTATCCGAAAACCACTTCGATCCAACGAATGCATTTCAAAGTGAAGACATCATGAAGAGCATGGAATCGAAGATGGAGATGTGAAGTGCAAGGGCTAATCGCTGCTAATCCTAAGGGTGATTCCAAAATGGAGGTAGTAGGAATAGTGCCTTTGGTTTCGTTCAGACTCAGAACGGACTTGTATGGATGAATGCTATCAGAACATCATCATTGGTGGGCGATGAGCATTCTAAGTAGGGCTGTCAATTTCCTACATGACCCGAAACACTACCCGAAATCCACACGGAAATTAGCAGGTTAACCCGACCCGTTTAAGTTTGTGGGTCATTTTTGGGTCAACCCGAATTTGACCCGTTTATAAATGGGTGGGTTTCGGGTTGACCCGCTAACCCGAAATTGACCCGTTAACAACCCATTTATACTCAGACACATTTACGACCCGACCCGACCTGTTTATGACCCGTTTGTACCTTATATGGGTTGACCCGACCCGTTCCGACCAGTTTACGACCCAATTATACCTTATACGGGTTGACCCGACCCGTTTACGACCAGTTTACAACTCATTTACACCTTATACGGGTTGACCCGACCCATTTATGACCCGACCCGACCCGTTCATAATCGGGTTTGACGGGTCGGGTCAACCCATTTATAAACGGGTCGGGTTCGGGTTGAGCTTTTTCTGACCCGTTTAATAAATGGGTTGACCCGACCCATTTAAAATCAACCCGAAACCGACTTGACCCGACCCAAACCCTACCTGATCCGATCCATTGACAGCCTAAATTCTAATTGTAAATGTTCTTGAAAGGTAATCGTAGCCTCAAGTCTCATCAACCGGGAATGACTGAAAATTAGGGGAGATGCTGCAAGGCTAAGTGGGTCGCACCCATTAGGGTATGTTGTCACCCTTCTAGATACAACTACATATTTATGGATTGGTTGTGCATGAGATCTCAATAAAAAGGGTTGCAAAGCAACCGGGGTGATGACATATTCGGTACTATCCAGTAAGGGGTAGGCCGGTCTTGTGTTGGCAAGGGATCCAGGCGAGGTCCTCGGTACATTTTCTAGATGTGTACTGTGATAGGTGGTACCCCAGTGCCTAGTTATTGTATGAAATTCATTCTACAATAAGTGCCTACAATTTTGATTGTGCCCAACTATGTTGAAATGTGAGATGCAAGCATTTCAGATATTTTAATATTTTACTTTGAACCCTTAGACATTACGATAATATCATTGGATTTGATATAAAATATATTGGTCATCATAAGGTAAAAACCAGTCCGTGTTTATGTGCGGCGTGGTCTTACGAGATACCCTTGATTTTAAAGAGTTTTAAAAGTAATAATTCAGTTGCTTTGAGTTTACTCACACCAGACCATGTTTGACCCGGAGTTTTATTTTCTTTCCCTAAAACTCTTGGGTGCTTAAATTTTTATGAGCAGCCAAGTAGTACAAGTTTTATACGGATGCATTCTAGAGGAGCTTGGAGCAGGAGGCTTCATCGATAGCTAGTTATTATCAGGTTTCCGCTGTATATTAGGTACTCTATATTTAATGTATAAGGATAGGCTGTTATAACTGTCGTAGGATAAAATTATATTAGTGTAACTCTGATGTATAAATTTTGAAATGACTTTGTAAAGTATCATGTGATTAATATCTGTTATTCCGTTACGTTGTGAGATTATGTGATTATTTAGTTTCTTCTATCTTCTATCTCCTTTCTTTCCTTTAACGAATGGTGTTTTCGGCACTTGAATAGTCGGCACGCAATACAGTGAATGTATTAGTGTTGATTTTCGAAGATCGAAATATCATGTTCTTACAATTGATATCCTATACTTGTATGTAAAATAATTTCTCTTCTACTTGAAATATTTTGCCATAATTTCTTTATGGTGAGAAGCCATTGAAATAACTTGGAAGAAGAAGAAGATGGTGTGAAGAAATGAGAGAATAGAGGGTGGTATTTATAGAAAAAATAAGCGAACAAATATCTAAATGTGAAATTACCAAACTACCCCTAAATCACTCCCTCCCACATGCACAGCCACTCCCCCTTGTCCTTCTCTCCATGTGCTTGAGTGATGACGGTGTGTAAGGAGGTGATGGTCATACACACACACACACACACACACATATATATATATATGTTAGTGCTAATATGTTCATGTTATATATGTGCACAAGACATATAAACAACATTGCAATCATTTTAAACAATTTACGTTCATTGAACACTGAAAATCTGGAAATCGATTCCTAGTCACATTTTCAATTATTAACTAGATTGCATATAAATGTATACAAAATTTGAAACTAATTTCTTATAAGTAGTAATTAATTCAAATAATCACATTTGAATTATAAAACCATATAAATCAATTTTAAAAAAGTGTTTACAAAAAGTGCTATTGTATCGACAAAACATTATGAATTTTCTTATACTTTTAAGACAATTATATAAAACTATTATAAATGATTTATCATCACTATATAATGTATTAAAATGAATGATTATCTTTAAAACAATAATTTGATTATTTAAACTTAATTTAAAATTCCAGAAAATATATAAAAGTGATGATATCCCTGATGATATCATAAATATATTTTATTTTCAAAAATAAAATAAATTGTTTTTATTTTATATTCTTGCTTAAATGGATAAATAAGCGTATGTATCCAGTTCCATTCGCTTTAATATTGAGAAAATCTCAATTTTTCCAAAAACTGATTTTCGTCGTTTTCTGAAAACCCCCAAATATCAATATTTGTTAATATACCTTAAAACAAGTTTACCACAATTATTTATGGCTCAACACATTATAATTTGAGTTATAAAACCTTGTATTTGGATATTTAAATATAAATATAATTTATCAAAGTGATAAATTTGTGGGTCGTTATAGGCTTCCTTCCTTAAAAGAATTTCGTCCCCAAAATTACACCTAACCAATAACCCGGTAAAAACATTATTTTAAATTTCAAATACAAACCCGTGTTATGCTCACGGATTATTTGTATGCACAATCTAATTCGATTTTAAATTCGAATATACCATCTTGCTTTTGAATTAGTATCGATCCTTCGATTTTCTAGTGTAGACTTTGATTAGGCTCAGAGGCTTTTGTTTTCCTTGCACAGTTCTCAACTATGATAGAAAATGTAAGTATCCGACTACAAATCCTCATCAATGTTTGCTATCGAGCATCGATTTTCGGATATCAAAGTCCTATAGCCAAATCTTAGGCCAACTCGTGCTATGAAATAATTCTTGTATAATGCACATGCTCTTTATATTTTCCAAAATCTTTGTGAATTTTTTTTTTCAAATTTTTGTTCAAGTTCTTAAATACTTCATAAAAATACAGTTTTATCTAACCACGAAAATTCTCCTTTTAAATTTTGTTTCCTTTATCGAGAATTCTCATAAAGTGATGAAATTGCAGATGAGAGAAGTTATGACAAAAGATCATCTTAAATTATATAAGCCTTAGTACATAGGTCAATCCTTAACATACACCCATCATCCACAAGCTATCCTTACATAGGCCATCATATCTTACATAAGTCATCATAGGTCATCCTAACCATACTTTATCATACTAGAAATACGCAACCATAATAGAAAGCCATCATACTACTACTTAAATACCATATTAGATATATATCACCAATCTTCAAATCATATCACAACACCCAACTATTCTTCTGATGCTGATGGTCCATCCCAATTTCCATACTCAAATAGAACTTCTTTCATAGTGTCTTCATTATCACTTTCTTGCTTATTATCCGCTTCATTTCCATCCTCTTCTTGATGCAGTAAATCCTATCCCATTGGTTTCCAAGGTTGTCCTTGGGGAACCCATGGAATATGTCCTAATCCAACTTGTACTTCGAGTAAAACTTCTCCTTCAGCTAACTCTTCTAAATCTTGAACTCCCTCTTCCCAAGGTTTCTCAGCTTCTTCCTCATACTCTTCCATATCATCCCAATTGATGTATGAACTTGACGATTCTTCATGCCAAACGACATTATCATTTTCACCCATTTCCCAAACGATGTCGCTATCACTACTATTGTAATTTGATTCACTTGATATCTCATCCATCCATGCGTCATATGTAGTAGAATCTTGACTTTTCATCGCAGAATTTAGGTCCTCCTCGGGCTCGGACTCTTCTTCTATTGGTTCTTCTTTGAGAATGTCCTCCCCGTCTTGTTCGGGTTCCGAACTTGCTGGATCGGTGATCCACATCCTATCTGAGGATTCTTGAGGCAACACTACTGGTTCTAACTCCATTATTATTTCTATATTTTCTGATGTCTGAGTGGTTTCTTCATCACTGGATGTCGTAAAAAGTTCTGGAGTCTTGGGTGGTATAATCATCCCAGCCTTAGGATAACCATCTTTATCTAGATGAGTGTCCTGATCAGGCTCTCCCTCTTTATATGGCCATCTGTTGCTAGGTGGCCATGCTTTAGGTTCTTCATCACTGGAAAGAATTATCATATCCTCTCTTTCGCCCCAGTTGGCTCTTGACGATTCCCCCTTGGAATACTTTCCTCCGTAACTAGAAGGCTTCTACAATTATAAACAACAAATACTTAGTCACTAAGTATTTTAATTGTCCGAACTCAATCTAAGCTCAGATTATTAATTTAGGTTTATCCTAACACAAATCCATTTTAACTGCACTATTTTAAAGAGAATAATTCACTAAGCACTTTGTGCTATTTTTCTCAAACCGATATTCGATCAATACTTAGAAAACAAATCGAGATCTTTGTTCAATCAATTATTAAAGATAGTTTTTCTAACTTAGATCTCTTCCCAAGATATCCATGTCCAAATATTTTTTTTCCAAGAATCCTTCGAAATCTTTGCCAAAATATTTCCCAAACATTGTTATTATCATCTTTCAAAATCTTTTGAAAACTCTTTTTCAAAAACCTCTTAGATAAAATTTCTCATTATCTAACTCCTCGAGTTTTATTTATATCCCTTATTATTCTTAATCCTTTCAACATTATTATTAAACGTATTATAGTCAAACTGTGAAATTCTAATCACAAGATGTTCATAATTAGATTTAACTAACTTAATTTTAAACAATTATCCAATTTATAACTTAACAACCTAACTAACTATTTTTCAAAATATATTATTTATATACAAAATATAATCTTAGGTAAAATTATTTCATTTACCATAATTTCAAAACAAATCATTTATATATAGTATTAACAAATATACGCTCTTATACAATACTCTCAAATCATTCTAGGGTGTTACTTATCCTATCCCTAATGAGTTACTTATCTTAGAGTATTACTAACTCTATGTCTGATGAGATTTTACCTCTATCGGGTTGAGGTGTTTGCTCAACTTAAGCTCTGATACCAAATGTGACAACCCGCCTTTTTGACCCTCGGAAATCGACACTAATGCATCTTCGGTATTCACGTGCCAAATATCCAAGCGTTAGAAAGGCAGATTGATCAAGGGTAAAAAGAAAAAAAAAAGAACAGAATCTCACACGAGTGGAATAACGTATATTATTTTAAATCTTTACAGTGGAAATTTTAAATACATACATCAGAGTCTATCCTAATCTCAGCCTGGACAGTTATAAATATCTGTTTCTACTAATATTGAATACAAATAGTAAACAAATTCAGTGGAAATGGATATGGATAACCATCTATGGAGGAAACTCCAGCTCCTGCTCCAAGCTCCTCCAAAATATTCCGAGCTAGACCTGAACTGCTTGGTTGCCTGGAAAAATAGGGCACTCAGAGTTTAAGGGAAAAGAAAATAAACTCCAGATTAATCATGGGACTGGTGTGAGAAAACTCAAAACATAGATATTTTTGAAAACAAAGGGTATCCCAAAAGACAACGCCGCACATAACATAGATAATTTTTTACCTTATAATAACCAAAACATGGCTACGTAAAATCCAGTGATATTATGATAGTGTCTAGATTACAAATACATATTAATCTCAGCTGAAATTGTTAGATTGATTAAATTCCAGCGTAATAAGTATACAACTAAGTCCGAAGGCACTTGCACGTAAGGGACTACCTTCTGTATAGTACATCTATAGAGGAATGTATCGATGACACACTGATAGTCCACTGCATCTGGCAAGACTGGCCTACTCCTTTCCCGTGATCAACACAATATCCTGAATAGCACCGAATATGACATCACCCCGATCGTTCCTAACCTATCCGAGACATCTCATAGCATACACAACAAGCCCAATATATAGAAGGTAATCTAGAAAGGTACGACCATACCCTAATGGGTGTGATCCACATAGCCTTACGACATACCCTATTTCAACCATTTTCGGGTGTGAGGCCTAAGGTAACGTATTGCCTTTTTCAAAACAAATCCCACTTTGAATGCCACATTGCCATTTCTAACAACACACTATTAATTTCCACAAAAGTACAACCTCTAAGCCCATACATCTCAGAGAATGGTGTTAAGTGTAAGAGAGGTTATCTCCTACACTACCAAATAGATATACGTTTGTAAAAATAATGTACGTGGTCTTAGAAACGCAATGTCAGATACTCGTCCATACAAGTTGTCCATGAACAGGACAAATCGAAGGCACTTCTCCCACTATATCCTGTTTGAGAATCACCCATAAGATTAGTAGCGAGTAGTCGCGTAACAACCTGAATTCCAGTGGGTCCATATTTTTCGCAAAAATGCAAAGATCCAAGCCCACTAAAGCCCGAGTTGGGTATCCGGTGTCCTGCGAATAGGCAAAGACATATATATCAAAGCTCAAATAAATATCTCACAACAGAACTGACTAAAATATAATAGTAAGTAAATACTCACCAAGAAAATAACACTTTCTAAACAAGTGTCTCAAAGCTGGAAAGTCTCTACCATCTATATAACCCGTGGGATGTTATGAGAAGGGGGTCAGAACTAAAATTCTGGTGAATGGACAAAATATACACTTCTAAGCATAATTATTATATATACTCTTCTATTACCATTTTCTATTATATTAGGTTTATTGGGTTTATAATACTCGCGTCTCTATGCGTGAATCGTACCCATCGACTCCCTAGTAGATTAAGACCTAATGACTAATATATATATATATATATATGTGTGTGTGTGTGTGTGTGTAGCTACATGCCCAAAGACTGCACCGGTCCTAGGTACTACCCATAGTACCTTCCGTATCCTCCTCGAAAAAGACTCCATCGTCTTGCTACTAGAGCGTACTGTAACTACATCTATAAAGGACGGCTTCATGAGGCCTACAATACAGATGTTCCTTCGTCTACTATGAAAACATGAAACTGCATCCGCACTAGCTTATACTAGTGCTCGGACATTCACAAAGTACCACCTAGTGCGTACCTTGAGGACTACACGTAATCGTTCTGTCTACTCCCTGAATTCCACCAACAAGGTCTACCTTGTACGGAACTCAGTTGAGGATTTTCTATATCTGTAAAGGTCCGCTTCGTTAGGCCTATAATACAGATATTCTACTTGGTCTATCTCTTTTCTCATCGTCGCTATGGCCCCATGTAGCCCCCCTTAACTAATCGAAAGACCTTTCATGAGCTAAGTGGCTGTGCCTACTGCAAACAATCTAAACATTCAATTGGTTGTGCACCTCATCTAATGTCTCGATAGTGAAAGAATCATTGGCCTGTTGGTTTAACTCTAGTCTTTCCCGAACTCGCTCTGACTGATGATGGCTAGATCTCCTCATGTGACTATCCTTTTGGGTGTTGCCCACTATAACCTACTTGCAAACTAGAGTATGATGTCATACAAATATCCTACTCCATCATCAACCTTTTGACTGCCTACAAAGGTCCACTTCGTTAGGCCTGCAATGCAAAAGCAGCCAAGGCATGCTCTCTTGATGAACACCTACAGACCTGCCACCGGGGGTGCAGCTTCGTTAGGCCTACCCAGAGGGCCATCCTATAGTATCCTTATGTCCCGTTGAAGTCTCGTACTTCCTTCTAGCCTGAACTAACTAAGTTGGACGTGCTCTTTCTATACTAAAATCTGCGATGAACTGCTACATTTCCATATTTTAATACTAAATAATGTTATAAACAATAACTCGTAACTGCAAGATATTTCTTTTATTATTTCTTTAATTGTTGGGTAATGCAAAATACAGTAATGTTCCTATTTTGCACTAATTCCACTTTCTTTGCTTTTGTTATTGCAATTACGTTTATTATAATTCTAATATTAAACCAAGGAAATGTATTCCATTTTCTAAACCAACCAACTAATCTATCACTAACTTCCAAATCAAGTTATTAGATTTTTCCCCTTTTTAATTCATTTCATAATTTACTGTAAATTTCTCACTTTTAGGCTTATGCCTTTCTATACAACTTTTAAGCCTAATATTACTTATATTTAATTAGATTCCTTTTTTTCCATATAAATAACATTTAAATATAAGTACACTTCTCTTATAAAATTTACAGTTTCAACATAACTAATTAGTAGACTAATTACTAAAATAAATGCTGAATTAAATGTTTAACAAGAATCTAACGATAATATATATCATAAATATAAAAGAAATATAATTTAAATCCACTCACTTGTCGTTCTTAGCTTTACTCCATGGCCTTCCTAGATCCTCTTCTAAGGCGTCTAATATTTTTATTAAAAAAGATATTCTCCTTAGAAATATTTTCTATTTAGGGTTTAGCCTCAGGCAATGAACCCAATTGGAAGAAAATCTGATTGTGAGAAAATAGCTAGGCCTAAGGTTCTATTTATAGTGGAGTTTGGGAATCTCAGACTGTCGGATTTTTGGATTGAATCTGGTGCAACCACGTCACAGGCTCGCTGCGGATCGTTGGATCGAGAAAACAACGCTTCAGATCGCTCGAAAAATCAAATTATAAACTTCGACACGCCCTTGGATGATTTTACGTCCAGGGCAAAACGCGGATCGACCTGTGTTCTTTGGGAGTCAACCTTGGGGTCGACCCTTATGCTTTGCGGATCAACCTATGGGTCGACCCATAGGGTCTTAATATTTTTTTTCTTTTTGTTTTTCTGATTTCTTGTTCTTCTCGTAACTTCTTCGTATTAACTCGGATTTCGACAAGTTATATATGGAAATTGATCAGAAAATCATCACGAACACAATGGTATAGGTTTCGAGGCCATATTCTGACAATTCCAAAAATGCTTATTTTCACTGTTCATCGTTATTTGATTATTTAATTATCTAAAATTGCAGGGGTTACATTCTCCCACCCTTTAGGAAATTTCATCCCCGAAATTCGACAAGGGTAAAACTATGAAACTCCTCACATCAATCACATCCATTTCATGTACATCCAATTTTTCGATTATCCGTGTCCTTGTGCAAAGTGTCATTCAACATAAAATATATGCATGTACATGAATTTCTCAACGGTACTTCCTATATGAATGCTTTTCTTCTTTAAAATCTCCATTTTAAAATATGATACCCACATCCTAAATATACTTGCAATTTCTATATGAATGCAATCTTATGAAAACTCAAAACGTTTTTCATCCAATTTTTCCCACACTCCTACTGAATAGGGGCGTAGTTCAACAAATTTTACATCCAAATCCTACCAAACAACTTCTAATATTCGAATTTTAGAAAAATCTATTTTTTTGAACTCAATTTCTTATGTCAGAAAGAAGGTAAAAAATGAAAAACCTCACATTTTCCGTTCTACTTTTTGCGCGCCTCTTCTCCGTACTTGGAACTTATACCTCTATTCTAAAATTATCACTATTTTCTTTCCCAAGCACGGTTTACATAAGAAAAACTTTTATTTTCAGATTTTTCTGTTGACGTTTCTGTTGCTATCTTTAAATTTGTTATTTTCCTTTTAGTTACTAGTTTTGGCTTTTACTTTTCATTTATTATTTACGTCCTATGTCCTTATTCTCTTCTTGTGAATGTCATAAAACATAGAGAAAAATCATCATACTAATGATCACTGATTTACTACAATAGGAACTAAATGCTTACACAGGAGTACAATCTCATAGCTAAAAGAGAAAACAAGTCCTC
This sequence comes from Allium fistulosum, assembly GCA_030737815.1. Classification (NCBI taxonomy): domain Eukaryota; kingdom Viridiplantae; phylum Streptophyta; class Magnoliopsida; order Asparagales; family Amaryllidaceae; genus Allium; species Allium fistulosum. The sequence goes on along the minus strand of CM060906.1, from coordinate 869,698,748 downwards.
TTACAAAGCGATACTAGATAGGTAAATATAGCAGCTAAACACAGCCATCATCTAGGGCTAGGAGGCGTAGGACCATGTCCACCTTGACACAGAAAGGTCCTACTCTAGGAATCCAAGTAACTCATATGTTCCTCCTGCCGCCTATTACTCATTACTAACTCATGCTGCATTACTCACGATGAATAAGATCTATTCACCTCTTCCATTCCATACTTAAAATGAAATAACCAATCTCATTTACTGCAACGAATAAGGATTCTAATCTATGCAGTCTTTATCTAAAAAGGCAACTAAGCTTGGGGAAATTTTCTCTTAACCTTTCATTTTTTCCCAACTAAGGTCTACCTATCCCAACCACGTGTGTCTTACTATCTTGCTAATATCACTTCACTGTTCTTCTATAGTCTACACACATGAAGCAACATTCCTAGGTTCTCACTAGTGTCCTGTACAATTTACGGGAACTTTTATTATTACTACTAAAAGTAATCACTGCTATCTCCTACATAGCCTTACACTTTTCCCGTCACATCTAGAAAATGATTCCAATCTACTCCATATTTAAATGTTTGGTTTAGTATTTATCTTTTCATTTCAAAAATTAAAGCTTCTAATTTTTTTGAAACATCAAATCCCAAAATCCTTGCTTTTAAAGGTGTCACTTTAAAGTTTCTATTAAATTTAAAGGCACTTGGTTACTTAACATTTTATCTTTCTAGACTTGCATCTTTACAACTCTTTGAATTTAAATTATATCCCAAGCCTAGAGGGGAAAACTTACAAATTCTAAGTTCAAAACTTATTCCTCTTTTCCTTTTAAAGACCTTTACAACTTTCAAAAAAAATTTGGATTTTTAAATTTAACTGTTTACTAAGTTTTTCTCTTCCAAAAACTTATTTAATTTTTCACCAAACCATTTTTATTTAAAACATGCCTTGCTTGTCCTTAAAACATATATTCTTTTTTCTTGACTTTCAAAAATGTCCTCACACGTTTTCAAAACATCTTCTTTTCGTAGGTTTTCAAATTTACGAAAACTAAACTAGATAAAAACAATTATTTTATCAAAAATCACTTAACTTTTCTACTCTTCCAATTACCTAACCTTGAAGGAGTTTCTAACTTACTACAAATGGGGACTTTCTACAAAGGCAAGCACCAATGCGCATAATCAATGGAAAAATATGAAATTTCCATTGCTTGGCTTTCCTACTAAGGCTCTCTATAATATCTCTCCTAATTAACACTGTCTCTAATTATTACACTTCTTATTACACCTAATGGTTTTATATCTTAATATATTGGAACTACTTTCTTTTATGAGAAACCATTAATACTAAAACCTTCTATGAATCCTTTAAAAGAGGATTTCATATTTATGTGAAATTACAATATTTTATAACTTTTCAAAATAGATTATACAAAATATGATGCTTTCCATACCTTGTACATCTTTTTCACGTATTCCTTATAACTTGCACAAAACATCTTTATTTTGTGATTTGGTTTCATAGAAAATTATATCATTATTAATTTCATTTTAATAGATTAAAGTATGTTTAATTTATATTCACTTAAAATAGACATTTCCTATGAAATTTATTAATTTTCGAATATTTAACTTACATCTTCTTTTTTCAGAAGAACTCATTTTCAAAATTGTTTTAATATTTTCATAACTAGAAAACATTTCCATATACTTAAATAATAAGTGTACTTACAAACCACTTTATTTCTACACTTAGAAATTATCTTCAAAACACATTTTTATTTGGGTCAAAACAGATGTTGCGTACTGCAACCCAAAAATACTTGTATATGGATTCAATTAAAATAAATATTAATAAATCTCACATGCTATGTAAAAACATTTCCTTTGAGAGTCACCTACTATAACAATAGCGTCATAGTCTATGCTTCCTTTATTTTTCAGAAAAACATTTATTACAACAATAAATGTTGTAACCTACGTTTTCGATACTTAACACACTCTAGGTTTTTATATTTAAAATCTTTGTTTACCTACAAAGAAACTAGCGAGCTATACATTCTATAATTCTTCAAAAAGAATTTCATTTTTAACAAAATTTACATCATATAAAAACCAATTTAAATTTCATACCACTTTTTTTTCAAAAACTCAATATTTACTTCCTCAATCATATTAACAATTATAATTTTCAACTTTTCAATTTCAAAAGTTTCATTTTATTGGGCAAGACATAAAGTGAATTTTCTTCTTACTACACTAGGAGTACCCTTCCTAAACCTTGGAAATCTCATTTCCTTACTAAAATCTCTTATTCCTTCTAAAATAAAAATATTCTCCCTACTATCCCTAGGGAACTTTCCCACTTCCTATAACATATGGATACCAATCTTCTCTCAAAACATAGTTTATTGTACACTATAAATCGACAATAACATAGGGCTCAACATCCTTGGGTCATCCCAAACCCAACTAGCAAACTATACACAAATATACTTCTAAAAACTTTTTATATGTTAAAATCTATGATTGGGGACTATTTGGATTTTAGTACATAATACATTTATATTATTCAAAAATACAAATACGTTCACACATAATTTCCTAATTTACTTAGGATCTACTAACCTAAGCTCTGATACCAAATGTAATAACCGAATTCCAGTGGGTCTAGATTTTTTGCAAAAATGCTAAGATCCAAGCCCACTGAAGCCCAAGTTGGGTATTTGGTATCCTGCAAATAGGCAAAGACAAATATATCAAAGCTCAAATAAATATCTCACAGTAGAACTAACTAAATTATAATAGTAAGTAAATTATCATCAAGGAAATAACACCTTATAAACAAGTGTTTCAAAGCTGGAAAGTCTCTGCCATCTATCTAACCTGTGGGATATTATGAGGAGGGGTGATAACTAAAGTTCTAATGAATGGACAAATTATACATTTCTAAGCATAATTCTACATATACCGTTCTATTTCCATTTTCTGTTATATTAGGTTTATTGGGTTTATAATACTCTCGCCTCTGTACGTGAATCATACCCATCTACTCCCTAGTAGATTAAGACCTAATGACTAATATATATATATATAGCTACATGCCCAAAGACCGCATCAGTCCTAGGTACTACCCATAGTACCTTATGTATCCTACTCGAAAAGGACTTCATTGTCTTGCTATTAGAGCGTACTGTAACTACAACTGTAAAGGACAGCTTCGTGAGGCCTACAATATAGATGTTCCATCGTCTACTATGAAAACGTGAAACTGCGTCCGCACTAGCTTATACTAGTGCTCGGACATTCACAATGTACCACCTAGTGCGTATCTTGAGGACTACATGTAATCGTTCTGTCTACTCCCTGAATTCCACCAACAAGGTTACCTTTTACGGAACTCAGTCGGGGATTTCCTATATCTGTAAAGGTCCACTTCGTTAAGCCTACAATACAGATATTCTACTTGGTCTGTCTCTTTTCTCATCGTGGCTATGGCCACACGTAGCCCCCTCCTCAACTAAGTGAAAGACATTTCAAGAGCTAAGTGGCTGTGCCTTACTGCAAACAATCTAAACATCTAATTAGTTATGCCTTTTATCCAATGTCTCGATAGTGAAAGAATCATTGGCATGTTGGTTTAACTCTAGTCTTTCTCGAACTCGCTCTGACTGATGATGGCTAGATCTCCACATGTGACTATCCTTTTAGGTCTTGCCCACTATAACCTACTTGCAAACTAGAGTATGGTGTCATACGAATATCCTACTCCATCGTCAACCTTTTGACTGCCTACAAAGGTTCGCTTCGTTAGGCCTGCATTGCAAAAGCAGTCAAGGCATACTCCCTTGATGGAACACCTACAAACCTACCTCCAGGGGTGCAACTTCGTTAGGCCTACCCTAGAGAGCCATCCTAGAGTATCCTCACATCCCGTTGAAGTCTCGTACTTCCTTCTAGCCCGAACAAATTAAGTTGGACGTGCTCTTTCTGTACTAAAATATGCTTGAACTGATTCGTTAGGCTATTTATCCAGATTCTCTTTCGGGCTACTCCAAACGCACCTTACCATTTTATTAGACCCTACGTCTAATCTTTTACTATGCATTTAGTTTACTTTCTTATCCTGTTGGCTACTTATTTACCCTAATCAGCAAGCCCAGACCCACCTATGTGTGAGACCATCAGTCCTAGACTTGAAATGGAATGCTGTCGGTACGGGCCACTTCTATTATTTTGCTTATTAACTTAATCCAAGATCTAAGTTTGATAAAATAAGCCTCTTCTATTTCTTTCTTTTTAATTATAACCTTCGTATTACAATTATACTTGCAATTGTTACTTTTATATTCTTTTCTTTCTTTTATAACCTACATGTTACAGATGTAATTGCAAGTGTCTCTTTTCTGTTCTAGTCTGTCTTCTTCTATTATGATACTAAATTCTCTTTAGTTGTCTTATATTATATGACTGTCTTAGCTTGGGATTACGTTCAGCTATCAAAAAATTACTTATCATAATAACTACTTTACTTTTTATTCTATTATCTATGCAGTAAATGCAAATCTAGTCAAATATTCTGTTTATTGTTTCTAGTCTTATCAAATAATTAACTTGATTATTTATTTTTCTTTAATTTCTTCAATGCTTCGCGTTATTCTCTTTTATTCTAGGAAGTAGTTCTATTCTATTTGGTTGATTACTAAAACTGTGCTAAAAACCAATTTCCATATTTTAATACTAAATAATGCTATAAACAATAACTCGTAAGTACAAGATATTTCTTTTATTTTTCTTTAATTGCTGGGTAATGCAAAATATAGTAATGTCTCTATTTTGCACTAATTCCACTTTCCTTGCTTTTATTCTTGCAATTACGTTTATTGTAATTCTAACATTAGACCATGGAAGTGTATTCCCTTTTCTAAACCAACCAACTAATCTATCACTAACTTCCAAATCAAGTTATTAGATTTTCCCTTTTTTAATTCATTTTATAATTTACTATAAATTTCTCACTTTTAGGCTTATGCCTTTCTCTACAACTTTTAAGCCTAATATTACTTATATTTAATTAGATTCCTTTCTTTTTTCATATAAATAACATTTACATATATGTACACTGCTTTTATAAAATTTACAGTTTCAACATAACTAATTAGTAGACTAATTATTGAAATAAATGCTGAATTAAATATTTAACGGGAATCTAACGATAATATACATCATAAACATAAAAGAAATATAATTTAAATCCACTCACTTGTCGTCCGTAGCTTTACTCCATGGCCTTCCTGGATCACCTTCTAAGGCGTCTAATATTTTTATTAAAAAGATATTCTCCCTAGAAATATTTTCTATTTAGGGTTCAGCCTCAAGCAATGAACCCAATTGAGAGAAAATAGCTAGGCCTAGGATTCTATTTATAGTGGAGTTTGAGGATCCTAGACCGTTGGATTTTTGGATTGAATATGGTGCAACCACGTCACAGGCTCGCTGCGGATCGTTGGATCGAGAAAACAACGCTTCAGATCGCTCGAAAAATCAAATTATAAACTTCGGCACGTCCCTGGACAATTTTACGTCTAGGGCAAAACGTGGGTCGACCTGTGTTCTTTGGAGGTCAACCCTTGTGCTTTGCGGGTCGACCCGTAGGGTCTTATTATTTTTTCTTTTCGTTTTTCTGATTTCTTGTTCTTCTCGTAACTTCTTCGTATTAACTCGGATTTCGACAAGTTATATATGGAAATTGATCAAAAAATCGCCATGAACAGAATGGTATAGCTTTTGAGGCCATTTTCCGACAATTCCAAAAATGCTTATTTTCACTGTTTATCGTTATTAGATTATTTAATTATCTAAAAATGTGAGTTTCTACAAGTCCATGAATCAAAGATTTCAAAACGAAGATACCACTTCCATCATGTATATGATGTGGGAATTACCCCATATGTTAGTGGTAGACAGTCCTACATTATGAAGATCTCCATCTTTAAAATCGTTGTCTTCAACATATTTTCACTTTCGAACGTATATTGGTTCGAAGTGGTTTTCGAATAGGAATCACACAAATCCGACCCCGGTCTCTCTGAACCAACTATTGATAAAAAGATGTCCATTATGTGGGTGATTATTATTCACTTAATCAATACCCTTCTATCCAACAAAATATCTCCTAAAGATATACATCTTTAAATTAATTTTTTCAGCATATATAAGATTATAAAACCTCTTTTTAACTATAGAAATACCAAGCCATTTCTCATTAATTACATAGGAAAATATTTCCATGTTTTATTCAAATTTTAATAGAGGTTTCATTTTTCAAAAACATGTCTTTTTATTAGGTTGATACCATATTATCTAAGATGGTAAATTCAAAACCATTTAGTATTAAGTAAAAATGATCCATATAAATTATACTAATTGTACTTCAATACTAATTTCTGTATTCAACCTATACTATTCGTCGAATAACGGTTTAAATTCACACGGATAGTACGAGGTCCCTCCTCGGAATTTAATATAAAGTTTAACTATTACGTTTCATATATCACGAAAATCTTATCATTCTAAAATCTTGTTTAACTTTTGGAAATCTCTGAATCTCTTTTTAACTTAGGAAAATGTGGTCCAAGTAAATCAAATTTACCATCCCCCATTGGGCCAGTTCGGATATCTAAAAACCCAAATAGTGGTTATCCAAGCTTAGGTCTAGAGACTATCTCTCTATCACTCATAAGAGGTCAAGTTATTTGATCAACTCTAAACTCTTCTATATGATCTTTTAGAGATTATTTTCATTTACTTAACACAATTCCAAATATTATTTTAAAACAATTTTCCTTTAACCATTTATTTAAAACTCCATTAAAATAATGATAGAATTTCCAAATCATCTTCAAAATACTTAATTATACATTTGAAAAGATTACTAAAAAGATTGGGAAAGAATAATTAAGTTAAAACCATAATTTGCAAAAGTCACCGAAACCGCTACAAAAACTACTGTGAATGGTGTTTTTAAAGCTTCTTTGTTCAAAACACTAATTCCATTTCATATTTGTCTATTTTATAACTCAAATCTCTTTTAAAACATTTTAACATATTTATAAAATTTATTTTATATTTTTAAAGATTAAAAATATTCATTTTAAAGCATTTACTACTTTGGTTTCCAAAACTGCCAAACCGCGATGTTTTTAAAAACTTGATTTGGACATAACTCAAATTCTATTCAATGAAATCTTGATTTTCCTTCTTCATTTGAAAATTATAGTTATAAGAGTTTGAAAATTTCTTTTTTGAATAATTCCGAGCTATATTTCATTCTACATATTGATTTAACTTTTATGGCGCGAAATCGCGCACTACCGTTACGCGACACGCTTATTTTGACTTCATTTTCAAATCTTTTCCTAACTTTACCAAAATGACTTTTAATGTTTATAAAACATTTTATTCATGTTTAAATAAGTTTAATTATTTCGTAACACTTTTATAATTCATATAAGAAAATGATTTTTTTTTGTGTAAATTCGACGTGTATTTAACGTGAATTATTTCCACAACCCAAACCAACATATTATCACATCCAAAACATGATGATTAAACATAGAAAACAATCGTAGCAAACATATCATCATATAATTTATAATAAATTAGCGGAGTAATTCTCACCTTCATTGGCTTCTAGATTAACTAAATTTGACTATAACTTCACTATCACCGCACCAAAGCTTATGAAATTGGCCCTAGGTCCCTTGGAAGTGTACGGCCTTGCTTGGATGGAGAGATGGAGTTCGGCCTAAGGGATGTGCATGGGCGGCTGTGAGTTTATGATGGGTAGAGGAGGAGTTTGAACTTGCTTTTGTGGTGGATTGATATTCAATACACATATATAAAAAAAATCTATCTTCTACTTGTAATATTTTTACATAATTTCTTTATGGTAAGAAGCAAAAATAGCTTGGAAGAAGAAGAAGATGGTGTGAAGAAATGAGAGAATGAAGGATGGTATTTATAGGAAAAATAAGTGAACAAATATCTAAATGTTAAATTACCAAACTACCCTAACCCACTCCCCTCCCACACACACGGCCACTCCCCCTTATCCTACTCTCTATGTGCTTAATTGATGATGGTGTGTAAGGAGGTGATGGTTGATGGTTTGTTTGCTTTTAGGATGCTTAAGTAGAAAGAAAAGTGTAAAATATCATGATATTTTGTGATATATGTAATAAGTGTGTGTATGTATTTTATATGTTTATATATGTATGTATGTGTGTGTGCATGTTTATGTTATATATATGCACAAGACATATAAACAATGTTGTGATCACTTTGAACCACTTCCGTTTGTTAAACTATTGAAAATCTGGAGCCGATTCCTGGTCACATTTTCACTTATTAATTAGATTACATATAAATGTAAACAAAATTTGAAAACTAATTTCTTATCAGTAGTAATTAATTAAAACGATCACATTTGAATTATAAAACCATATAAATCAATATTAAACAAGTGTTTACAAAAAGTGTTGTTGTATCGACAAAACGTTATGAATTTCTCTTATATTTTTAAAACAAGTATATATCTGTATAAAACTATTATAAATGATTTATCATCACTATATAACTTATTAAAATGAATTACTATCATTTTAAAACAATTATTTGAATATTTAAACTTAATTTTGAAACTGCAGAAAATATATAAAAGTGATGATATCCTTGATGATGTCATAAATATATTTTATTTTCAAAAGTAAAATAAATAATTTTTATTTCATATTCTTGCTTAAATGGATAAACAAGTGTATGTGTCCAGTTCCGTTCGCTTTAATATTGAGAAAATCTCAATTTTCCCAAAAACTGATTTTCATCCTTTCTTTTTGAAAACCCTCAAATATCCATATTTGTTAATATATCTTTAAAACAAGTTTAACATCATTATTTATGGTTCAAAACATTATAATTTATGTTATAAAACATTGTATTTGAATATTTCAAATATAGATATAATTTATCGAAGTGACAAATTTACGTGTCGTTATAGTTCAGGTATTTGATTTTAAAATAGAATTTATTTTTTTTGTCTGATTTAAAAGATTTTGATCAAAAACCAAAATGAACCGAAGCTTCAAAGGTTAAAATTTATGTTTGAATGTATTATGATATATGATTATTTCACTGAATAAAAAATGGCCGAGTGATGAATTATTTAAATAGGACTCAAAAATATAATAAAAACAACGTGCTATCAATTTTATTGCATTGTAATTTTGTATCAAATTTACATGATATTATTATTATTATTTGTTTCACCCAATTACATATATATAATTAGTGTAATAAATACATATACTACAACCTGTATTTACTAAATATTTATCTATATATTATCTATTTATATATTATGTGAAAGTCGAGTTCAACTCTACCTATCCTTTCATATATATTATTTATTATCTCCTTAATTCAAGCAGTTTTTTCTTTATATTTTGTCCCTTCATTTTTCCCTTTCTCAACACTACTCCATTCCAATGTAAATTTACCAATTAATATTCAGACGTTTCTATTTCTATATCTTTTCACCTACATGTTGAAACTAATGTCGGTCGCATTTATTCTATTATATTATATAAATGATTTAGCCACTCAAAATATTTTCTCATTGAAATCACAATCCAAAAGTGTGTGTGTCTATATATGTGTGTGCGCGCGCACGTGTGCGTGTACATATTCTTTGATATAAGAAATTCTCCCTCACAATTATTTTCACATTCAATATCAATCCAAATGCTCATCTCTTCCTAAATAAGGCATTTTTTATATATTTTAACCCCTTAGTTTTTCTCCCTCTCAACACTACCCCATTCCAATAAAAATTCACTAATTATTGTTCATTAATTTTCGTAAGTTACCATCCCTAAATCTTTTTCACCTACCTTTTTAAATTATCATCGATAGCATTCATGTTTTTTGTCATCATTATCAATTTTATTTTATATATAAAGTTCAATAGGATTAACTAATTCTTTTAATTCTCAAATCAATGTGTATTATTATATAAGAAGTTTAATGTAAAGTTAATATTTATCTCTCTCCTCCTTTGATTTTTAAATGCTTAATTGTCACAATTTGTAACACTTATTTTACAATAAAGTCCACTTTCAAAATTTATTGAAAATTTTCATTAACTTCGTTCTCATTGGTAAAATATGTCTTAACATAATAATGTCATATTTTTTCTACTCCCACTCACCATTACATACAACACATTTTCTCCTAACACTTCACCATTCTATAATATTAGCAATTTTAGTTAAAATCATAAGTTCAATTTTTCAACTTTAAGAACATTATTAGTGTTACACATGATTTTTATTCCTTTCATAGTCTAATATATGAGAAATTCGAGTTTTCACAAAAAAATTCATAAAATATCAATCCAAGTGCTCATCACTGTTAAAAAGTTATCAACTATCTTTTCCGCGTACCAACTACATTCCAATATAAATTCACCAACTAATGTTCAAACGTTTCCATTTCCATATCTTTTCACCTAAGTGTTGAAATTGTTGTTCCATATAAATGATTTGGTCACTCACAATTTTATTCTTATTAAGTATCAATCCTAAAGCTCATATGTATACTTTTATATAAGAAATTCAAGCTCTCACATTTACTTTCTCATTTAATATCAATCTAAATGTTTATCTCTTCATAACCTTGACATTTTTTTATATATAATTTAGCCCCTTATGTATTCTCCCTCTCATCACTATTGCATTCCAATAAATATTCACTAATTGTTGTTCATTAATTCAAATGATACAATCCCCAAATTTTTTTCACCTGCCTTTTAAAATTAGTATCATTGACATTAATGTTTCTTTGTTATCCTTATCAATTTTATTTTAGGGAATTTAGTTTAAACTTCAATAGGATTAATTTTAATTCTTTTATTTAAACTTGAATCAAATCTGATTTATTATATATAAGAAGTTAAAATAAAGGCAACATTTATCCCTCACTTTCTTTAATCTTTAAATGCCTAATTGTCACAATTTGTAACTCATATTTTACAATAAAACACTTTCGATTTTACTAAACATTCACATTAACTTCACAATAATTCGTAAAATATGCCTTAACATAACAATGCCATATATTTTCTATTCTCACCCTCCATTACAAAATATATGCCGCACATTTCCTCCTAACGGTTCACCTTTACATAACTTCAACGTTTTTAGTTAAAACCATAATCTTTATTTTTCTACTTGAAGAACATTATTAGTGTCTTCTCCTAATTTTTATTCCTTTCGTTAGTCCATTATACGAGAAATTTGAGTTTTCACAATTTTTTCATTAAATATTGATCCAAGTACTCATCGCTCCTTAGTCCAAGCATTTTTAATATTGTGTCCTTTTATGTTTTCCCATCCCAACACTAGCCATTCCAATATAAATTCACTAATTCATGTTCAAACTTACCGTCTATAAATCCTTTTCACCTACTTGCTAAAAGTATTACCACTTGCATTTGTGCTTCTTTATCATCCTTATTGATTTTATTTTAGCGAAAATTTGGTTAAGCCACTTATTTTCAGAATTGGTACATGAAAAACCCTTCTCAAAAACATATTTTAAATTACATCCTTACTATTAATCTCGGTAAAACAACTACTTTTTTCTTGGAAATTAAATCTGAATAATAATCGCATGTTTCTATAATCAAAACTAGTTTTTAAATATTTTTAAAAAACTGCAAATATTTGCAGAAAACCCTGCAAATATTTGTAGGAAACCCTGGAAATATCTATAGCGTGGAAACTTCAAATATTTGCAGATTTTCTCTACAAATATTTGCAGAATTATCTGTAAATATTTGTAAAGTTTTCCACAAATATCCTAAAACTTAAAAATAAGGATTTTTTAACATGTTTTTAAATAGGGACAGCTGTGTATTTTGAAACTTAACAAGGCATTTTATAAACTTTCCCTTTATTTTATATGTAACAATAATCGAATTAGTTTTAATTCTTTTAGATCTCATTTTTTTCTCATGTCGCATCTACTCTATTATACAAGAATATTTCTCTCTTGCCTTCTTTATTCTCTAAATTCTTAACACGGGTTGTAGGCTCAAATAAAGCCCATTAGTCCCTTTCAATATTTTCTAAACATTTACATTATCTTTGTTCTCATTTGAAAATATGTCGTAATAGAATAACGGTATACATTCTCTTATCTCACCTTCCATTACAATATAAATATCACACATTTTCTCCTTCCTCTTCACCTTTCTATTATTTCAAAGTTCAAAACTACAAGATTTATTTTTTAACTTTAAGAACGGTATTAATGCCTTCTTATAAAAAGTTTCCTTTTACTAAAATATGGATTCTTCTCACCCTTCGCACATAAAATTAATTTAGTTAAAATGTAAAAAAAGTCTCCATTTTCCTAATTAAATTATTTTCATTTATTTTATATTTATTAGTGAACAGAAAAAATATTGGCATGCAAAACCGAAGAAATCCCAACTTGACGAGCAATCAAGAGGAAGTAATAGCTCTAATCTCCTTTAATTATTTATATAATTTTCAAGCAAGCTGTCTTTCCCCTATTTCTGCATCAAGATTAGTTCTCCATGTTTTTTATTTCACTTTGGACCTATATATTGTTGCATGATATTTGTTAAATTATCTACCTTAAAATATTCTCCCTTACCCTTTCTAAATCAAACAAATTGATTTATTTAAAACACTAAAATCTTCCCTTTCCTAGTTAGGTGCTTTCCATAATTCTATATTCTATTATATCTATATCTATATCTAGATATATATTATTATTATTATATATTGAGTTAAATATGTGATCAATTGTTTATCTGCATTCTCATTTATTCTTCTTTCAAATACTTATATATTAAAAAAAAGGTATTATATATTGAGTTAAATATGGTATCTTAATCATCACTATTTGAATTAGTAATGGCTAACTAGCATTATTAGGCCTTTACATCAAAATATATTAAACAGTATTAAATAGATGACATAACATAAAAAAATCGATTAATTAAATATTTGTATCTAAAAAGTAAGATGAGGATCATTAGCATGTCACTTATGTAGAAAATTATGAAGAGATATTTAGTTATCGTTGTTTTTGGATTATTTTTGGGTTTTGTGCAATTACGGCCGTTTGATTCTTCATACTTCTATGTACGATCTAAGTAGGAAAAAAAATTTAAATTATAGTTTACTGTGGAAGAGTGTATTAAGCGGACATGTTGCTTGGTTTCATCTTTTTGTCTACGTCGCTTTGCTAAACATTGAATTATGAAGTAAATATTTTGTAATGTGGATTGAAAAACATGAATTAAAAAGGTAAATTTTAGAAAAAGAATATTGATTAAATAAGTTATAGTAATAGGATAATAAATACATTGAATGTGATGCTATGTTTTATTTCTTTCATTCATTTTTCCAAAGTTTTAAATCAATAGTAGTACGCATGAAATAGTGATGGACATTTAAAATTAAAATGCCTTGAACATTTTCTTATAGCTGAAAAACCAATAACTATATATCTTCACGAACAATATAGAACATAAATTGCAAAAAATTATAGTTTAAATCTGTGTGCGTAGCATGGGTTCTCATTAGTCTATGTATAAAGTTTAATATTTGACCTTTTGTGTTCTTTCACCATAATCAATCTCAATGAAATATTGATCTCTTCTTAACTTTTGGCAGTATTTACTGTTTTCACTTCCAATTCATTTTTTCCACGTTATTTTTTATTAATATTCATAAATACTAAAAGACTTGAATGTAAACAATCTTTTGTCTTCTATTTTAATTATCGTTTATAACATTACCACATTTCTTTCTATAATACTGAATTATCTCTTCATCCACCGTCATTTCTCCATCACATTATTTCTTTCTTCTATGATGGCATCGTATTATGAATTATCATTCGTGGTCCAATTTAGAGAATTCATTTTCCAACATAAAAGGAAAAGTATACAGTTTTCATCTTAATTCAAATCTACAAACTCAATATTGAATTGTAGATGCAATTTTATAGGTCGATCTCGATTTTCCTACGGGATTTTTCTTCAGTTTGTACCCCATCATTCTTATTTAAGTTCCAGTTGCATAAGAAGGTTTTCATCCGCTGACTATTCTATTCAGTTTATATTTTAAATTTCAATCATTGGAACTATCAATAAACTTTGGAAACATCCAAGTTAGCTAAGAATTTTCCAAACAAAAACTGAATATTTCGTTTTCTCTAGAATCCTTCATATGCAATTGAAAATCATTGACAACATATTGATTTATTGGTACAATGAATATTTTTAGTTTTACTCATCTTAGTTTTCTCAATAATATAATTTATAGGAGAAAGTCTCAATTGAGATATATTAGATATCAGTATGTAATTCACATAATGAAAGCAATAGGATTTTCAGCAACATTTTCCATGCTATATACACGGATGACATACTGATTTTTTTGAAAGTAGACAGAATTAGGGCCGATACTATGAGGAACATTTTCAAAATAATTCGAGAAACTACTGGCCTTAACTTAAGTAAAGTGAAATCATCTTTAATTTTTTTTGGGGAGAAGTCAATAATAAATCTAAGATAGAGGAAGTATTGGGCATTAAACAAGGAGAATTACCGATAAGGTATCTTGGTATCCCTTTAACTAGCGTTAACCTGAAAGATAAGGATTGTGCTCCATTGACAGACAAAAGCATAATAAATGAATGGGAAGCACACCTGCTTAGTATTGGGGAGTAGATTGATACTCCGAGGTGGGGTATCAGTTTTTTCTTGTGGTTAAAATATTGAGGTAAAAATATACAACTTTTTGTCCTTTAAATTAATTCCCCCTTTGTTCAAAAAAATTGTGCAAGTATGTAACTAATCCTTTTTAATTACCAATATGATCATGTTGTTCAATTTACTAAATTATCTTGTTCAAATATAGGTAAATTGCAACCGAAACATCTGCTGCCCCTTATTTATGCAAAATGGTTGACGGTTTGCCATATGAATGCAAATACATAGGAATTCATTTGTAGTGGAAGTGAAATATTGATAAACTTACATGTTTGATTTTGTGTATCGTTGGAACAATATAATTTGAGTGTTTGTTTTTATACATTGTTGAAACAATGTAATTTGAATGTTCACTTTTGTGTAATGTTGAAGTGATGTACTTATGAATGTTTTCTTTGGAGAAATGTTGGACCAATGTACTATGAATGTTTGCTTTTATGATTACGAGCGTTACGGTACACGCTTCGCACGTGATGAAAAAGCTGAATCGTTTTTCTACAAATTGTATTTACTTAATATGTTCAAAAGAAAATGATTTTCAAATATACTTAGTCGTATTTTTGTGTTGAATCATACGTAGTTGATTTGAAATTTTATTTCTAAGTTGAAATATCTAATTTCTTATGAGTTTAAATTTTTATTTATATTATTAAGTAATAAAAAAAATTTTGTAAAGTGGTTTATTTGTTAGATCCTATTTTTAAGTGATATTAAGATTTGGTAAATATTTGTTAAAGAAATTTTGAATTTGTAAAAGAAGCTTAATTGTCATATCCTAATTTTAAGTGATGCTAAATTTTAATAATATCTGTAGAGAGATATTTTTGGTATTACATGCTAATAACAAAAGAGTGTGACAACAAATATATTACAACTATTAATAAAATTACACATAAATGGTAATTTTGGAAGTTCGCGGTAGGACCAAAAGTTTGCACTTCCAAGCCAACTATTAATAAAGATATGTTGTTAGAGGATTGTTCAACTATGAAATAATATTTTTTTTCTTAGTTTTTACCTACCACACGGTGGCACTACACCATTCTTGTTCCAAGTCGTAGGGCTACTACATGATAAGTAGGAGAACCACGTGTACCGGTGCATTATTGTTGTTGCAGGACGTAGAGTCACTACGTGATTCATATTCCAGATCGTGCACTGACTACGTGGTAAAGTTAAAAAAATAAAAATAGTGCAACCAACACAACATCAAAACAATAGTTATAAATAATCATACCTATTTCACAATTGGAGTTCTAAACAATATCATAACACCATAACAACATAACATAATCATATCTTTAATAATAGTTGTAATATCTTTGGTGTCACACTTTTTTGGTGTCAGCGTGAACTACCAAAAATGCCCTTCTAAGGTATTAACAAATCTTAATATTCCTTAAAAATAGGATCTAACAGTTAAACTTGCCCGATATTAATATTATCCCATAAAAATAGGATCTAACAATTAAACTTCTTTACAAATTCAAAATGTCCATCTACACTTAAAAATAGAATTTTACAAATAAACATTTTTTCTTTAATTAACTACAAATTCGTTGTTTATTAATTAATAATACAAATAAAATTCAAACTAACAAAAAAATTAGATGTTGCAACTTAGAAATAAATGTTTAAATTAACTACACATTATTTCAACGTAAAAACATTGTTAAATATTTGTACAAACCATTTTTTTTGAATGTGTTAATCATATAGAATCGGTAGAAAAATAATTCATGCATGAAGCACATGCCATTATCATGCACGAAGCGCGTGCCCTAACGCTCGTCATTACATATTTGTAATACAACACTATCATAGTACTAAAAGCATAATACGACACATAGTTCTAAACACAAAATACAAGAAATACTACTAAACACATGATACAAAGCATACTACTAAACACGTAATGCTATGATATATACCACCTGTTGGATAACTACAGTAAAACTTTATTTCCACATCACCTAATATTTTGTTATTCTATTCTTTATATGTATCTTTATTTTTACTACTAATTAACTAGACGTGGGTCGTACGGATCATCAGGCAAGCTCCCACATGCACGTGCGCACACGCGTGGGTGAATGAACGCATGTGGCGTTTTGATGGCGCACTTTGCACTTCGCTACAATGAAATTAATTTAGTCATCCATCCTACCTTCTTCTCTCTTTTCCTTTTTTTTATTTTGGCTCTCAAAACTGAATTTTTTTATCTTTTTATCTGCTTATCAGTTATAATTGTGATTAATAGAATTTATGAATGTATTAAAAGAATTCTCTTTTTTTCCCGACTGTTCAAATTTCCCACCTTTTGAATCCTGCGCTACATTCTTCATCCACACCTATTTATAGCTATCCTTTTCATGGATAGAAGATATACAGAAAAAGAAACCTATTCATCTTCTTAAATATTCTTCTTCCCGATCAATTGCATTTCTACAATTCTCCAAATTCTTCAACCTTGAGTACACAAGTTTGAACTATGTTGTGTGAACCTTAAGGGGAGAACGACAATCATCGATTGCACCTTAGTCACGTCGGAATTTGGTTTCAAAGCGGCGACCTATTCAAGGCACAACCTCTATGTTCTACTCTTTACCGACTATTTTTTTCTTACAACTTGAAAGCAAATTATCACATTAAAGAGTAAGGATCCTTCCAGTCAACAACATTCTTCCGATCCTTCCAAATTGAAGCATTGGATGGAAACAACTACAAACGTTGGTCCCAAAAACTTCTCATCCTATTCGACCAATTGGAAGTCGATTATGTCCTGTATACCGAACCCCCAATCGAGGCTTTAGAAGCTACTGGTGTTGCTTTTGAGACACACTAGATGGATTTTACTAGTATTTTCCATAACCAGCTTTGGTGGTGCTTTTGAGATGCACTAGATGGATTTTACCAATATTTTCCTTTTAATTTCATAACCAGTCTTGGTGGTGCTTTTGAGATGCACTTGATGAACATTAGTTATTTTTCTCTAGTCTTGACTAATATAATCTATAACTAGAATTGGTAGTGCATTCTATTATCTAACTTAAGGTTAAGCTACATACTCTTAATGAATCCATAGCCAGATTTGGTGTGCTAAGGAGAGGCACTTGATGGACTCACCTACTTGAGTGTGAAGGTGGAGCCGCCTTCTATGAGAGATTTTAATTAATCTCTCTAGAGCACTCGTGAGGTCCTAAGATAAGCGCATACTTATCGTGGAAAAGTGTAAATATCAAAAGCGTAGTACGAGTTGTGAAGTTTCAATCAAATCTTATAGTTCAAGAGAAATTCACTACATAGATGAAGTTGTAGCCTCACTTCTTGTGCATCGATTCAAATCGATAGATATAGATGCGTATGTACGAAGCTTTTCTTTTACTCAGGTATCTTTCATCCTTTTGGAGTTTTATTGTAGTTAGTGGGAGAATGTTGGATAACTGCGATAAAACTTTATTCCCACATCGTCTAATATTTTGTTATTCTCTTCTTTATATATCTTTATTTCTACTACTTATTAATTAGGCGTGGATGGTAGGGATCACCAAGCAAGCTCGAACACGCACGTGTGCATGGGTGCATTAATGGCGCATTTGGTACTTGGCACTTCACTGAGCTTGGTTGTCCATTACACTTTTTTTTTAATTTCAGTTCTCAGAACCGAAAAGACAAATCTTTTTATCTGCTTATTAGTTACAATTGTGATTAATAGAATTTATGAGTGTATTAAAAAAATTCTTTTCATTGCCTCGACTGTTCAAATTTCTCATCTTTTGATTTTTGAGCTACAGTTTCTGCATCCACACCTATTTATAGCTATCTCTTTTATGGAGAGAAGATATATAGAAAAAGAAACATATTCATCTTCTTAAAAATTCTTTTTCTTGAGCAATTGCATTTCCACACTCCTTCAAATTCTTCAACCATAAGTATACAAATTTGAAGTCTGTTGTGTGAACCTTAGAGAGCGAATGACAATCAATGATTGCACCTTAGTCGCGTCAAAATTTGTTTTACAGACAGTGACATATCAACATCACAACTCTCTATTCTACTCCTTACCGACTATTTCTTATAACAATTTGAAAGCAAATTATCACAGTAAAGAGTAACGACCCTTCCAGTCAATCACATTCTTTCTGATCCTTCGAGATTTGAAGCACTGGATGGAATCAACTACAAATGTTGGTCCTAAAAAATTCTCATCCTATTCGACCAATTGGAAGTCGATTATTCCTATATACTGAACCCCCAATCGAGGTTTCAAAAGCTACCGCACCAGCCACAACCACAATTGCACAACAAAGCATCGTACCAAAGGAGAACGATGATGAAATCAAAATGAAATTTCAAAAAGACAATGAGTTAGTCAGGGGACACATGCTGACATACATGTCAAATAACTCTTTGATTTATTTGTTAATCAGAAATCAACAAAGGTCATTAGGGAAACGCTGGAGAAGAAGTATGGAGCAGATGATACTGGAAGAAAAAAGTACGTGATAGGTAAATGGTTGCAATTTCAGATAGTTGACAATAAGTCAATTATGGAGCAAATTCATGAATATGAAAACTTGGTTTCTGATATACTCAACGAAGGATGAAGATGTGTGAGATCCTGCAAGTCAATGTATTGCTGGAAAAATTCCCACCATCTTGGAGCAATTACAGAAATTATCTCAAGTATAAAGGAAGGATTTTTCTCTTCAAGAACTAATCAGTCACATGTAGACTGAGGAAGCAAATCGCCTGAAGGATAAATTTGGTGCTATGACCATTGACTCTGATAATGCTAATATCGTGGAAACTAGAAATCAGTCTAATGCAGATAGATTTAAAAACAAAGGGAAAAAGACTCAAAATTTTGATAATAAAAAAATTAGAGTGTTGTAAACAAAAATAATAAAATTCAAAAGAAAATCCATCTATCGTATTTGTAGAAAACCAGGTCATAAGGCACATCAATGCTTCCAGTGGAAAAGACAACGCAATCATAAGCAAGCTACCAATGTCAAATCACAAGCTAATCTGGCTAAGGATGAAGATATCGTAGTTGCAATCATTGTCGAGGCTAACTTGATGGAAACCAAGACCGATTGGGTGTTGGACACTGGAGCTTCTAAACATCTCTGTGCAAATCGAGAGCTTTTCCATCAATTCCAGGATGTAGA
The DNA here is from genome assembly GCA_030737815.1 of Allium fistulosum. NCBI lineage: Eukaryota > Viridiplantae > Streptophyta > Magnoliopsida > Asparagales > Amaryllidaceae > Allium > Allium fistulosum. The sequence goes on along the minus strand of CM060906.1, from coordinate 869,678,712 downwards.
AGATGGTGAGCGTGTCTTCATGGGAAACTCTGCTACTGCTGGAGTACTTGGCAAAGGAATGGTTCTTCTTAAACTTACTTTTAGAAATTTTTTAGCTTTGAATGATGTATTTTATGTCCCCTCCCTTTTTAGGAATTTAGTATATGGTGGGTTATTGAACAAGGATGGGATGATGCTTGTTTTTGAATCTGATAAAGTTGTAATAACCAGGAATCAGGTATTTATGGAAAAGGGATATCTAGCCGATGGTCAGTTTGTATTAAACTCTGTTGTTTCTAGCAATGAAAGTACCTCTGCTTTTGCTTATGTGATCGAATCCTTTGACTTATGACATAATTGATTAGGACATGTTAATGCAGGCTCAATCAATAGACTAAGAAAACTGAATATACTAGAAATAGAAAACGACACTTTATCTTCCAAATGTTTTGTATGTGTTGATGCCAAACATGCTAAAATAAACCTTTCAAACCAGTCACTAACATAAGTATTGAATTACTAGAATTAATACACTTAAACTTGGAACATTTCAACAGCGGAGGTAAACGCTATTATGTAATCTTCATTGATGACTTTTCTAGATACACCAAAATCTATCTACTTAGTTCTAAAGATGAGACTGTAGAGATTTTAAGGTTGAAGTTGAAAACTAGTTAGACCGAAAAATCAAAAGACTTAGGTCTGATAGGGGTGGAGAGTATTGTATCAACTTTTTAAAAGGTTTCTACAAGAAAAATGGAATTATCCATGAAATTAGTGCTCCTTACCCCCAACAAAATGGAGTAGCTAATAGAAAAAATAGGACTCTTAAGAATATGATGAATATCGTGATCTTAAGCTCTGGTATGACCAACAATATGTGAAGGGAAGCCGTATTATCTACATCTTATATACTTAACATCGTGCCTCATAAAAGGTTGGATAAAACCCCTTACGAATTTTGAAGAGGATTTCCTCCAAACCTAATTTTTTTTGGTAGTGTGAGGGCGTCTTGCTAAGATAGGTTTAGTAGACTTTAAAAAAACCAATGTAGGACCTAAAAATTTGATTGTATATTCATTGGCCATGCATCTAATAATGTTGCATATAGATTCATGTCTTTAAACAATCGAATCATTTGTGATGCTAGGGATGCTGTATTCTTTGAAAATGTCTTTCCTTTAAAAGAACTGTAATAATGAGAGCTCTTTTGGCTCTTCTATTGTCACCGATGTGTCACTGTCTTTGCATACTCTACCACATGTTGCAAATGAATCTGACGATGAACTTAGAAGGAGTAAAAGGCAACGTACAAAGACTAACTTTAGACCAAACTTCATTATTGCCTTTTTGGTAGAAAACACCAATTTTGAAAGGATTTATGATGCTATTATTTATGTACTTTTAATTGAGGAAGATCCTAAAACATACAAAGATGCAATTAACTTTAGGATGATAATTCTTTAAAAGAAGCTGTTAAAAGTGAACTTGACTCTATAACATCTAACCATACTTGGGACTTAGTTGACCAACCCAAGGGACGCAAACCAATTAGGACTAAGTGGATCTTTAGTAAGAAATTAAAAATTGGCAGTTTTGCAGATAAAGCTAGATTAGCAGCCATTGGTTTTACTCAAAAGAAAGACATTAATTATTTTGACACTTATTCCACTATCACCAAGGTGGGTACTATTAGAACTTTAGTAACCTTGGCTGCTATTCATAATCTTGTAGTGCAGCACATGGATGTTGAAAACTGCTTTTATTAATGGTGACTTGGATGAAGAAATTTATATGGATCAACCTATTGGTTGCATGGTATCTGGTCAAGAGAATAAGGTTGGCAAAGTAAGAAAGTCTCTTTATGGGCTAAAATAGGCTCCTAAACGATGGTATGAAAAATTTGATAGGACCTTTATGAATAGTGGTTATACAGTGAATGCCTCTCATTCCTATGCATATTCAAAGGTGTTTAGTCCTCATTGTGTGATTATTTGTCTTTATGTTGATGACATGTTGATCTTTGGTACAAACATGGTCATAGTAAATAATGCAAAACAAATTCCTTCCTTCCAATTTGAGATGAAAGTTCCAGGAGAGGTTGATGTGATTCTAGGAATTAAATGAGGAAAATAGTAACCGGTTTCTCATTGAATCGGTCTCTTTACATAGAGAAGATTTTAAAAAGGTTTAATTATTTTTATGTGACTCCTATTTGGCCTCTGCATGATCCTAGTAAGCATCTTAAAAAGAACAAGGGACCTAGTATGTCACAAGATGAATATGCCAAAGTCATTGGAAGCATAATGTTTCTTATGAGTTAACCAGACTTGGCATAGCTTACGTCATGAGTTATTTGAGTAGGCACACTCATAACTCCAACAATGAATATTAGGACGCCCTTCATAATCTTTTGAGGTACCTTAAGGGTACAATTGATTGGTATTTGCATTTTGATAAATATCCTATTGTTTTGGTGTGATTTTGTGATGCAAACTGGGTTACTGATAACGATGAAGTTAGCTCCACCAGTGGCTATGTATTCACTTTGGAAGGAGGTGTCATATCATGGAATTCTTGTAAATAGACCTGCATAGCACGATCTACTATGGAATCCAAGTTTATTGCTCCTGAGTTGGAATCAAGAAGCAGAATGGTTGAAAGACTTGTTGGCAGAAATTCCACTAGGGAAAAAAACTAGTTTTCCAATTTCTTTGCACCGTGATTCACAAGGCGCTATTGGAATTGCAAAGAATGGTGTATATAATGGAAAAAGAAGGCACATTCATGTCAGGCACCAAGTGGTCAAGAAACTTTTGAAGAAAGGGGTGATTTCATTAGAATATGTAAGACCAGAAAGGAACTTGGCAGATTGACTCACGAAAGGATTACTAAGAAATGTGGTCCTTGAATCTTCAAGAGGAATGAGCCTTAGGCTTAGAGTAGAGGAAAGTTTAATTAATACCCATTGACAATTAAATAAGACCTCATGATTACTCTTTTCCATCCTGTTCTTGTGATCGATTTCCTTTGAATCTATAACAAGTTTGGTGGTGCTATTGTGACGCACTTGATGATTCATTCGTGAAAGCCTTGATTTTGAACTATACGTTTATCATTGATCCATAGCCAGTTTTGGCGGTGTTTATGTTATGCACTTGATGGATATTTCTAAGATTGATTTTATTACTCTTGCTGAATCCATAACTAGTTTTGGTGGTGCTTTTGAGACGCACTTGATGGATTCTATAAACCATTTCCTTATTAAATCCATAATTTGTTTTGGTAGTGCTTTTGAGATGCACTTGATGGATTCTATAAACCCTTTTACTATAAAATCCATAACCACTTATGGTGGTGCTTTTGAGATGCACTTGATGAATTATGTAAACTCTTTCCTAATAAATCGATAACCAACTTTGGTGGTGCTTTTGAGATGCACTAGATAAATTTTACCAATAATTTCCTATTAATTTCATAACTAGTTTTGATGGTACTTTTGAGATATAGTTGATGGACGTTAGTTATTTTTCTCTAGTCTTGACTAATAGAATCTATAACCAAAATTGGTGGTGCATGTGAAGCGCACTTGATGGATTCTATTATCTAATTTAAGGCCGAGCTTCATACTCTTAATGAGTCCATAGCCAAATTTGGTGATGCTAGGAGTGGCATTTGATGGACTCACCTACTGGAGTGTGAAGGTGGGGCCGCCTTTTATGCGAGATTTTAGTTGATCTCTCTAGATCACTCATGAGGTTCCAATGTAAGCGCATGGCCATAAAAAGCACATACTTATCGCAGAGAAGTGTTGATATCAAAAGCGTAGTACGAGTTGTGAAGTTTCAATCAAATCTTATAGTTTAAGAGAAATTCACTACGTAGATAAAGTTGTAGCTCCGTTTCTTGTGCATCAATTCAAATTGAAGGATATTAGTGCATATGTACGAAACTTTTTTTTGCTCAGGTTGTTTACCTTTCATCCATTTGGAGTTTTATTATAGTTAGTGGGGGATTGTTGAATAACTAAAATAAAACTTTATTCCCATATCACGTAATATTTTATTATTCTCTTTTTTATATATCCTTATTTTTACTACTTATTAATTATGCATTGGTGATATGAATCACCAGGCATGCTCGCACATGCACGCGCATGCGCGCGTGGACAAATGGACGCATGTGGCGCTTTGATATTGCATTTGGCGCTTTGATAGTGTATTGGGCACTTCACTGGAATGAAATGAGCTTGGTTGTCCATTACACCTTCTTCTCTTTTTTTTCAGCTCATAAAATTGAAAAGACAAATTTTTTTATCTGCTTATTAGTTACAATTGTGATTATTAGAATTTAAGAATGTATTAAAAGAATTGTATTTTCATTGCCCCGACTGTTCAAATTTCCCACATTTTGAATTCTGAGCTACAGTTTCTACATCCACGCCTATTTATAGCTATCCTTTTGTAGAGAGAAGATACATAGAAAAAGAAACCTATTCGTCTTCTTAAAAGTTCTTCTTCTTGAGCAATTGCATTTCTACACTCCTCCAACTCTTCGACCTAGAGTGCACAAGTTTGAAGTTTGTTGTGTGAAGCATATAAAGCAAACGACAATCAACGATTGCACCTTAGTCGTGTTGGAATTTGCTTTCAAGGCAGTGGTCTGTTCACGACACAACCTCTCTGTTCTACTCTTTATTGACTATTTTTTTCTTCTAACACCACCACTATATAACAGATAAGCTAATAACCCATGCGGATATGACGATCATTATGAACTCTAGCCGTTCAAATGGAATCACCATAAGTACGCATGTTTGCTTGTTCATCCAGTTTATCCAACAAGCTACGAACATCAGTCGAAATCTATAATTATTGTAATAATATTGATTATGTGAATACTATTAATTATGTATATAACAAAGTATGAAAATGTAAAGTATTACCAAATACAACTTCTCACACGTAGGTTGATAATGTGGTGCCCCCGCATGATATTATCAGAAAGAATGGACAGATTTTGAGCCATCACCACGTAGTGATCTTTAGAGCATCTCCAACAGTTTGGAGTATGGAAATTGGATTTTCCACACTCCAAAATGTTGGAGGCCTCATTTCTCCAACAGAAATGAGGCCAGGCGCTTGTTGAACAGGCGCCTGAAGATCAGCCTGTTGAACAGACGCCTGTTGACTTCTTTTGAACACGGGGGGATTAAAGGCGCCTGTTCAACAAGCGCCTGGTTTTCAGGCGTCTGTTTAACAGGCGCCTCAATAGATCCGAAATCTTCACACTGTTGCCCCCCATTTCCACACTATACGAATTTCTGAACCTTTGTTGGAGTTGCTTTTCGGTGCAGATCTCCGATTATGTGAGATCCTATCCTTTGTTGGAGTTGCTCTTATACCAATCTATACAATCGTCAGTGTAACTCAAACAAGATTGATCGATATCCTTCAGCAGCAACATAATCATACCGTTGCTTCCATATACTCTTGAGAAACTGGCAACGAACATGGGTATATGTAGTGGATGTAGTTCCACGTCAAGAACCAGTCGAGACACGTGGAAGGGAAGGTAAAGGAATGTTCTGCACCCTGCTAAACCGTCTCAATACTATGCTAGGATGATATGGTTCAATGATGTTTTGATAAAGAATGCACCACTGCATCATGCAATCTCATGAAATGAATGAAAATCAGGTGCACTCATATATGGGTCAAAGATAAGTACAAAACAATGAAATAATAGTCAATATTATAATCATATACTACTAACTTTTTTTAGTTAAAAAACATACATATTTACCTGCTCAATCTAAATATCATCTAGAAAGTTATGAATATGTTTCACTTTAATATCACTATCTGTAGACGGATCCTATATTGCAGCACGGGACAATTTTTCAACGTAAAGTTTTGTCGATGGACGAAAACATGGAAAATGCTTAAAAATCCAAATCTCTAACAAAAAAGATATCCATCGATATATTTGACACCAACACAGCTAGCTAATTCAAGCCCTTGATATAAAAATGCAAGAGTAGCTAACCTCATGAATATGTAATGATAGGTTCAAGATTTGTTAATGAACATATATGTGAGAACCGTGTATGTTACCTGCTTTTATCTGCAATAAAGTGTTACCAAACAAGTACAAAAGATAAGCACGTGCAACACGTCTCCATACTCTAACACTCTAATCATCATTAACACCCTGAAACCGTTGATGTAACATAAACAAACTTAATTTATAACCAACTCTAACATTCATTTCCATCCTTGCTTCTTCTTTACTAAGACCTAACAATTTACAAACCAACTCGGTTGCTTCTTCCATATCAAACGTACGACTATTTATAGGCATGCCTTACTCGAATGTGTAACAATGAAGCAACATTATCAAGAATAACACTCATCTCACCAAAGGGCGTATGGAATGTAGTAGTTTCTGAATGCCAACGTTCCATGAATGAAGATGCTAGTTTCTTGTTAACACATTTGTAGCAAGTGTTAATAACATATAAAACCAGATTAACATGATTAATACGTGTTAGAAATTTCTAAGCCTGCTTAAACAAAAAGAAAGTGTTTTAATAAAAGTATCAATGTTTATATAATTGCATAAGTAAAAAATTATATAAATTACCTTGCCCTCTTCCCGAAGTTTTACCGCAATGTGAGTATCATAATCTTTCATCACATCAAGATATTTTGGACCATCTCCCTCATTCACTACTACCTCGGCATCGCCGAACGACACATTATCATCATCATCACTATCCATGTTCATCATTACCACTCTCTTCATTACTATCTTCGCTTGTCTCACCATTATCATTGATGTCATCTCCATCATTACCATCGTCATGTTCCTCATTTTGCACAAAGACTTCTCTATTTTCCTACTCGTCTTTGTTTACAACATTTTCTCCACCCATGTTTCTACTTTGAAGTCTTCTCCTTCTTTCTGAAGCGGTCATACGAGTGTGTCGATCCATCTAGAAGAAAAGATTCACAATGAGCTTCACCAAACGAGGAAAAAACAAGTACCGATTATTATTTTTTTCTTTTTTTGGTCTAGTACGCAGGCAGACTGTGAGGATAACAATTTGTTAACGCGGTCTGCCTATGTGAAAAAAATGTTTTCATGTAGGCGAACCGCGGGAAAAAATTTCTATCCTCGTAGTCTGTCTAAGTGGTAGAACAGAAAATGAAAAAAAAACGTGACTAATGTTCGTGATTTTTGCTACGGATTCCAGAGTTGTGCTACGGTTTCTATAGGGTTTTGAGGTTATCTTAACCGAAGCCGCAATTTGATTTTTTCATTGATTTCAACGATTCTTAGATGATTACGCTAGAGTTGGAGGACATGTGTGAAGTTGCATGAAAATTTTCAACTGGATGAGTTTTATTAAAAAATGATATAAAGAAAATGATTTATTAATAACATGAGTATACTCACAAAAAAAATGGATATAATGAGATTTTCAGTTTTATGGAATATGGGATGACAATTATAGAATTATCCATATTAATATTGAGAACAATTAGAAGCAGAAAATAAATATGTGTAAACCATTGAGATTCTTGTATAATAGAATAGATATGAAGTCAAGACGGTTAACTCGGTTAGTTGGTAGTTTAGATTACAAGACTAAAGATCATAAGTTTCATCTTGAGATTGATATTTGTTGACATTAATTAAACAGTTTTTTTTTTAAAAATAGATAGGAATATGCTTGGATTAAAATGATGTGTATATCAAAAAATACTCATGACCTCCTCCGCCATACCCTTCCACTCCCCAACTTACACGCTCCTTCTCCGCATCGGCCCCCAACTCCGACCATTAACCCAACTCCACGCCCACATCATCACCTCCTCCTCCAACCTCCACAACCCTCTCCCCCTCCTTACCAAACTCCTCACCTTCACCATCTCCTCCAACTCCCTCTCCTACTCTCACCGTCTCCTAACCTCTATTCCCAACCCCGACCAGTTCCTCTTCAACACCATCATCAAACTCGCTTCTAGATCACTCTCTCCTCTCCACTCACTCCTCTTCTATTCCCGCATGCTCCTTTTGCAAATCCCCCCTTCCCCTTACACCTTCACTTCCGTCCTCAAAGCCTGCGCCGACACTTCCTCTTTCCGCACCGGTACGATTCTCCAAGCTCACGCCTTGGCTTGCGGGTTCGGGTCCGATCCCTTCGTCCAGACCGGCTTAATCGTCTTCTACTCCAAATGTGGCCTTTTGAATTTCGCAAGAAAGGTGTTCGATGGAATATCTAACAAAACTACAGTTTCTTATAACGCTATGATATCTGGGTACGAGCAAAATGGGTTTGGTAATAAAGCTATAGATGTTTTTTACAAGATGAGAAAAGAGAATTTTGACTTTGATTCTGCTACTTTTGTCAGTGTATTGGCTGCTTGTGCACAGACTGGCGCACTTGACTTGGGCAAATGGATAGATGAGTACTTAAAAGTTAAGTGCTTAAAAGTAGAAGTAGTGCTTGGAACCGCTTTAGTTAACATGTATGCAAGATGCGGAGATGTGAAGAGAGCCAGAGAAGTATTCGAAGGGTTGAGGGAGAAGAACGTTGTTGCATGGACGGCTATGATTTCAGGGTATGGAATGCATGGATACGGCACATTGGCTTTGGACATGTTTAACCGAATGAAGCGTGTTAGAATAGTGCCTAATGAGGTTACTTTCATAGGTGTTTTATCTGCATGTGCACATGCTGGGCTCGTGAAGGAAGGGGCCGAAGTACTTAAAAGCATGAAGCGGGATTATAAGCTGGTTCCTAGAATAGAGCATCATGTTTGCATGGTGGATATGTATGGAAGAGCTGGACTGCTCAAAGAAGCCGTGAAATACATTGAAGATAGCATAAGAGGAGAGCCAGGGGCAGCAGTATGGACTGCTATGGTAGGTGCATGCAAAATGCACAAGGATTTCGACCTTGGAGTAGAGGTTGCACAGAAACTTATAGTGTTAGAGCCTGAAAATCCTGGGCATTATGTTATGCTATCGAATATACATGCATTAGCAGGAAGAACAGGTGAAGTTAAGAAAGTTAGGGGTACGATGATTAGGAAGAGATTGAAGAAGCAGATGGGGTACAGCTCTGTTGAAGTTGACAATGTACTACATGCGTTTAGAATGGGTGATACTTTGCATCCGAGAAGCGGTGAAATATACAAGTATTTGGATGAACTGATGCATAGAATCAAAGATGTGGGATATGAGCCTCAGACCGGGTTGGTATTGCATGAGCTGGAAGATGAAGAGAGGGAGGTGGCGGTCAGATTTCATAGCGAGAAACTTGCAGTTGCGTTTGGGATAATGAGTAGTGAAGATGGGAGTGTGGTTAGAGTTGTGAAGAACCTTAGGATATGCGATGATTGCCATATGGCGATTAAGTGTATGTCAGTGGTTACTGGTAGGGAGATTGTGGTTAGAGATAAGCATCGGTTTCATCATTTTAAGGAAGGTGGATGTTCTTGCTTGGATTACTGGTGACTTCTGTATTTGCATTATTTATCATGTTTTTTGACTGATAGATTATTGATGTTCCTCTATATTACTTTCAACATCCATTAATAAATGGGTATTTCTCAGTGACATTGTATCATCGGGATAGGAAGGGGAAAAGAAAAAGAAAAAAAGAAAGAAAGAAAAAACATGAGAAAACACTTACATATTCGCATGACAATTACAGTAAGCAAACGTATAAATGCCAAACACTTGAAACATCCGAAACAGTTTTTGAACTCTGAAAATCAGTATTATTGGGTGCGTTAGACTGATAAAACTGAATTAAGTTGGCTGAAGCCTGAACCGAATTTCGCGGGTTTCAGAAATTTGAAAGATGAGCGCCCAATGGAAGGTAAGGTACTTTATTATGTTACATTTACTTGAATCATTAGTTGAGTTAGGTAAGATTTCAACGTGTTCTTGGGCCATCGTAGAAACATAGATAGGGTCAACGAACAACGAAACTTTACGACAGCTTTTTCGTACACACAACACCAAATTAATTGAAATAATTACACCGCAAAACGCTTAAGTGGTCATGAATTAGTTAATTTACTGAGTGTTAAACCGTCTTTGAATGTATTGATTATGCTGCGGTATGGGTACACTCATACACAATTACGAGGAATGCCACTTTACGATTTGAAAGAATGTCTTAATAGATCAATTTTAATCAAAACAAATCCAAACACAGATCAAAATAAAGTAAACGTACAAAGGTAAAGAGACGGAGAATTGCATGCTTCGAATATTAAAGAATTATACGTTCACGGGGCTTGTTTATTTCTCTGAATAATTAAAGTTCCTTCTTTTTCTCCCGCTACCACCTTTTTACTTTTTACTTTTTGAAATTGGATTCTAAGGGGGTAGTACATAGTTCTGCTATAAATCTTAGGTGGCATATAGTATATTATAAGTCAATATATATATATAGTGATTCAAATCATGCTACATGCGATTCGACTCTATAACCTCACAAATAAAAACCAGAACGCCTAATCATTGGGATAACAGTGCTGGACAACTATCTTTTTCTTTTATAGTAGAAAAAATATCATACGAATTATTGATGTCATATCTCATATTTTATAGCCGTTGTTGGATCATTCCACGTGTCCTTCATCTGCATAATTGATCGGATGTGCACAAATTGCTGACTTGTATTTAAGCGGGATAGTGTGGTTTAGACAAGATAAATTTGGGTTTATGCGGGACAATTATGGTTAAGGAGGGAAAGTTTACTTGCTACTTAGCTTGGACTGATCCGAGAAGTTTGAGTTTATTGTTCAAATGTGTGGTGCTATGTTGCGTTGTTTGTTCAGCCTTTGACGAATATGGTCAACTTGCAGTGTGCTTTGCTGAGGAACTATTTCTAGCACTGCATTTTAGACATGGGGTTGCGCTAATTGCTATGTGAAGTCTTTTGGCTGTACGGTTTGGTTAGAAATTGGTGGACTTCGAGTGTTGTATTCTGAAACTTGTGTAGTTCCAACTGAGGTAGTTTTCGTGAGAATAATACCTTTTAAATATGGCTATGTCGGCGGATATAGCTAACGCATGAGAACGGAGGTACGAAGCATGCCTTTCTATAAAGTTGGTGCTAAGTCTGGCCTCAAATAACGACAATTCGACAAAGAGAATCTCTATTGTTCTTTAACAAGCTAACTTTCCTCTGTTCCTTAACTAGGCCCATCTTATTCATTACTGTGCTGCATTGCTTATTGACTTCATTCGCTTGAACCTACACCAGACATTCGATTGAAAAATGGGTGTAACACTTATCCATCAATAATGTTCTAATGTATGTTATGATAGACTGTCATTTCTCATCCAGTTTACCAACAATCTAATCGACCTTTTTTGCATTTAATGCCCCATAGATGTGGCATGTTGTGATGGATACCCTACCATATCATTGTCAATTATATCATTCTGTATTCCAAAAATTCTTCTTCGTGTATCGTGAATTCTCTTTGTCATCATTTTTATCCAACTGCTTGTATCATTGTGCCGTTTGAATTTTACGGATATGATTTTCTTTTATACCCTATATGTATCCATCTTTATCTTGGTATTTCTTTTTTACTCACTACAATTTCTTTAGCACTTGTTATTTTTTTGACCATTGTTTTTGTGCTTTATCAAATTCTACATCGCTATGATATGTAAGTGTTTATATGCCATTATCCTTTGTATTGCTTGTTTCTTTCTCTTTTCTTGTGTTTCTATGTTTTCTTCTCCCGTGGGGATTCCAATGTGGCTTTCCCTATTTTAAACAATGCCTCCAGTATGTTTGATCAAACGCCTACATCAAGATAGTTGACTATGCATTTGATCAAATGTTGAGATTGGTGCAACAAACGTTCTATGGGTTGTTTTAACTAAATAAGAATCTACCAGTAAACTTTGTGCTTTTGGATTAAATCCCTAATTCGTCTCTTTCTTGCCTTAGTCAATTATGGCCTTTGATGATTCTTCCAGCACTACTAGCCAAGACACCGCTTCTTTTATTTACCTTGTTTCGACTATTTATAAAACCGACCAAACAAAACACATACTTAGCTATTTTTAGATCGATGGCTATGAATATAGATTTTCTCCATTGTCCGAGTGCATCCATCTGCCTACAAAATGATTTATTTCACCTACTTCAGAACATATTTGATACGGCCTTTATTTGCCCCTTCATCCTCTTATCAAAGAGTGACTAGACATTGTAGGAATTTCTCTCATCCAATTAGCTCATATTTCATACTTCCTTTTTCCTGCATCATTATCCTATATGTTGAGCATCTCGACTCACCACCTGCATGTATGAACTGCTTCTCTTGTATTCTGTTTGTAAGAATCCTAAATCTGGTTGCGATAGATTCTATAACATCCAAGCTACTAAAACCATTTTGAAGACTTCCCTTTGTAGTACCCAACAATGGGCAGAATACTTCTTCGTTTTGAATTAGGATGCCTTTGTCCATTCTCTTCAGGAATTGGGTATTTCTCTTTCCTTCTCCCTTTTTCTTTCCATCTCCTTTTTCTTTCCTTTAACCTACCTGACATGTGCTACCCTGATTTCCTCTTCTCCCTTTTAATCAACCGCCCTGACTTTTTTGCTGAGGAAAGAGAGCTGATGCGCACGTAAATGTGCATATTTTTATTTTTATATTTAATCTAAGTTAATTAAATAAATAAGCATATAGGGTATATTAACATGTTTGAATCAAAATTTTAGTTGTTTTCAAATTATCATTTATTCATCTTCTTATGGAGGGAAAATGGTCATTTTTGTGTGTTAATTAAATAGAGAAAATTCTCTTGCATATTTTATTTTTATTTGTAGGAAAATTGGATGGAAATTAGGAGAGACCTCATGTATTCATGCATGCATAAATGAAGATGGAAATACATTAATTCATGCAAAATGGAGGACTCCACCTACCCACTAACCCATGATCTACAATTAGGAGCTAATGCACATGTTAGTGGATATTAAAGTTACATGCACATGTAATAGTGGATTATGCTCATGCTAATGATAACTTGGAGGCCACACTTCCTAGAGGGGTATTTTAGGTAGTCCCCTAAAATATACATTAAGGTTTTAGGCATGTATAAATACTCCTTATGTTTCAAGTAATGAAGCTCTTAGCCTCCTTTTTAGTTAGTTTAGTTGTAGGCACAAATTGTAAATATAAACTCTCCTTTTCTCTTTCATGGCTTCTTAGCCTTTTTCTTCTTATGTAATTTTCTTAATGCAATTTAATTCATGCTATTTTAATTCTTGTTCTTTTTTTATGTTAGTAGCTTAGATTTAATTTATGCAAGTAGTTTAATTCTCTTTTAATTTTAATTAGCTTGCATTTTCCTCTTGTTTTTGTTTCATGTTGAACTCTACATTTGTTGAAATGATAACAAATATGAGAAGCTAATCCCCTTCAATTTGGGGGTAATGAAGCTCTCTTAATCATGTAGATTGAACATTTTGCTAATTTTTGATCTCCTTTTGTGCTTAATGGAAATGTTTGATATGGTTAAATTTGGTTGTTTAGCTTTGAATTTAATAGCCTATGTTGTTGACACCAAATAGGCTATGCTTAAACAAACATAAACACAAATTACCTCTTCATCTACATATGATTATAGTAATGAAGTGGATTTTAAAATCAAATTTGATGTTCTATATTACTAATCAATAGTAAATAGATCATGCTTAGAATTGATTTTATTTTTGATTTCATTATCATTTTCATGAGAGTTACAAGTGGTTTAGTGGATGTGTTAAAGTTTGATGGTTTATGTTGGGCTAATTAATAGCACAAATATGTCATACTATGATAAACACATCAACTAAATTTACTAATGTCCAAAAAAGATATATCATAATTTTATTTTGTTGATTTATGTGATCATGAGAGGGGATTTGCCTCTCAATTGCCTTCTACTCTCATATTTTTATCCACTTTTAGTTTTTGTTAGTTTTTTAGAAATCTGTATTTAACACATCTCAAATTCTTGGCTTAATTTGATTGAGTAGAAATTTTAAATCAATACAATTCCCTACGGATCAACCCGTACTCGCTACGTACTAAAATTGTACGCCGTGCGTTTGTGTTTATATTTTTAATTAAAATTTTATCGGCTATTTTCTAATCCGACGGAAAATTAGCCGGTGAACAAGTTTTTGGCGCCATTGCTGGGGAAGTAATTTGATTTGAATTTTTACTCTTCGAATTATTTTCGTTTGATTTTATTATGTGTTTGTATTATGTGTTAATTTGCATTTAAAAAAAAATTGTGTTGTTTGTTAGTGTGTGATTTTTGTGTTCATTGTGTTGTGTGCTTGTTTTCTAGTTGCATTTGCATATATATATATATATATATATATATATATTTAAAATATATATATATACACAATTTATTTTTAAAATTTTTATTATTTTGCATTACATTTACAAGTTTTTTTTACAACTTCCCTTTTCTTTTATAAAATTATTGCAAGTTGCTGTTATCACTGTGCTTCAACCATCCTCTGCCCAAAAACTACATCACTGTGCATATCTACACATAGCAGCAACATTCATCTTCCCTGCCCACATCTGCCTTACTGCCATCACAGTCCATCCAATCATCCATCCAAACTTCCCTCTTACATTGTTCCATACATTGCTCCGTTGCCATTACAAGCCACTGTTATATACAAAATCTCATCATACAACTTCCCTGTTGTCAACTTCCCACTGTTCTACCGCACAACAACTTCTTCCATAATCATCAGCTACCATTCTCTGGCCATCACTTCTACAAAACCTGTCAACAAACATATACACTGACAGCATCATACCACCCCATCTGCAAATACTACCTACAAAGACCAATGCTGCCTCCACCATATCACCTGAAACCCCCAGCAACTACAACTGCCATTAACCACTAGCCATCTTCCGACAACTCCTACACACCAGACAACTAATCTCTATCCAAACTGTTACAAATTGTCTTGCTCATCTACACCCTGATCAACTGTGCAACTACCACCTCTTCTTGCTCATCTACATCATTAACACATCTGTTAAACAACAACCTCCACTTTCATTTTGACAACCACAAACATATCTTCAGCATATCCAAACTTCAACTTGCATATATCCTCCAACAAACTTCCTCCATCCTCCTGCCTTCCTCTGACAACTGCTGCAACTCCAGCAGCCAATACCTGTTAATCGTCAAATTTTCTATCGGATTAGAAATTTGCCAAAAAATTTCAAATTAAATTTATACCGCAAGCGCACGGCGTACAATGATAGTACGTGGCGAGTACGGGTCGATCCGCAGGGAATTGTTGGATTTTAAAAATCTATTCAATCAAATTAAACCAAAGTCGAGGGATTGTTAACTAACTAAAAGAAAGTAAAAACAAGCTAAAAGAAAATAGATAAAAATATGAGAGTGTTAAGACAATTTAGGGGCAACTTCCACTCTCTAGATCACATAAATCAACAAAATGAAGTTATGATATCTCTTTTCTTCGCCATTAGTTAGCTTAATTGATGTGCTTATCATAAATATGGCTCATTTATGCTATTAATTAGCTCAACATAAGCCATCAAATTATAGCACGTACAACCTTTAAACCACTTTTAATTCTCATGAAAATGACAACAAAGTTGAAAATGAAAATCTATTTTAAGCATGGCCTATAAACTATTGTTTAGAAATATAGGCCATCAAATTTTGATTTAAACATTCACTTCTTTGCCATAATCCTATATAGATGAAGAGGCAATTTGTGATTCATATGACTAAGCATAGCCTATTTGTTTTGAACAACATAAGCTATCAAACTCAATAATAAGCACAAAATTACATAAACATCATTTTCCATGAAGCACAAAAAGAGAGCATAACATTTATCAAAATGTTGAAGCTATATAATTGAGAGCTTCATTACCCCTAAATTGAAGGGGTTTAGCTTCTCATATTTGTTATCATATCAACAAATATAACTTGAAACATAGAACAAAACAAAGAGGAAAAAAGAGCTAAATGAAAGAAAAAACTAATCTACTTGCATAAAAGAAAATCTACACTACTAGCATGAAAGGAAATGAACATGTAAGTAAAAGGAAACAATAATTAACATTGCATAAAAAGAAAATAATATTACATAAAATAAAAATGGCTAAGTAGCCATGAAAAGAGAAAGAGAGCTTTCGTTTTATTTTCCTAAGAGAAGAGACTAAGAGAAGAGAGCCTAAAAGAGAGACTAAGGAAGAAGAGGGTTATATGAAACATAAGGGGTATTTATACATGTGTTAAACCATAATTCATATTTTTTGGGGAATGCCCAAATTGCCCTTGAGGTAGTGTGGCGGCCAAGTAATCATTAACATCCACTAATCCCCCACTTAAATGTACATGAAGCTTTAATGTCCTTTTATCATGTGCTTAGCTCCTAATTGAAAATCAAGGTAAGTGGGTGGGGTCCTCCATGAACATCACTTTGAATTATTTCCATCTTCATTTGTTATCTTCACTCTTGTGCATGCATATATTATCATGAAGCCACTTGTAAAATTCACCAATTTCCTACAAAACAACATAGAAAATTCCAAGTAAATTTTCACAATTTAATAAATGCACAAAAATGACCATTTTACCCCTATATGAAGATGAATATGTGACAATTTCAAATAATTTGAATTTTGGTTTAAATAAGTTAAAATACCCAATATGATCATTTATTTAATTTAAATAGATTAAATATGGTGGTAAAAATATGCACATTTACGTGCACATCAAATACCCTTACACTTATCTTTTTATTCGTCCTTGAATAAAGAAAAACTAAGATAAATCCATTTTCGTAGGGAGCACGATTGCATTGAGCATATGCAACAAGCCGTGAAACCTCTAGGTGTCCCCAGTAGGACGAGTGTTGTCTCGTGAGGGTTTTCAGCGGATACTACCCACAAAATCCAAATGCAGGACGAAAATATTTACAAAATGCAAGATTTATTTACAAAGGGATGAATGTGAGTTTTTGGAAATATTTACAAATGAAAGATTTACTTTTAAATAGGCACAAATAAGTTAAATATAGGTTTGGTTATTATCTTGAAAATTTAAGTAATTTAATTATCAAAATTTCCAATAAAAACGAAGTTATTAAAGCAAATAAACTACAGTTTAACTCGTTGTTTCGGTTGATAACAAAGTGTAACTATGAAATGGATCCTTAGTTGATTATCAAAGTTTATCAAAGTGGTATATTCATTTCTTTTCAATAACAAGTCAAATCAAATAAGTTAAAAATAGTGCTAGAATTTCAATTGCTTACTCTCTCTTATTTTTGAAAATTTTATTGATATTAACAATTTTTACATATGCCTAACTCAGATAAACTGAGGCCAGATATATTACCCATGCACTGCCTTGCGGACTGATGTGAGAGGAATACAGAGCGTGGTGAGTGAACACACAAGTGTGAACACTTATTTACTGTAGGCGTTATTAGTAAAAGAATTTTTATATACACACACCTAACTCAGATAAACTGAGGCCAGATATACCGATCGTGCACTGCCTTTCGGGCTTACGTGAGAAGGGTACATAGCATGGTAAGTGAACACACAAGTGTGAACACATGACTCTAGGTGTTTATTAAAAATATATATATATATATACAAGAAATATTTTTTTTTTGTTTTTTTTGTTTTTGGAGAGAGAGTTTCGCAAAATCATCTTAGCACTATTTAACTTAGAAGACAAAAAAATGTTATATCCTTTACTTTAAATTCACCACTTTTTAAAACAAAGATTTTCAATTAGGATTTACTTCATAATTATCACCATGAAATTTCCTATATACTAGTTAAACCATCATTATTTGTAATCAAACTTCATTTTTATTTTTGTTAAGACAAATAAATTTTCAAACATTTCAATTTAATAAATCAAAACCATATATTTATCCTATAGTGTTTTTTTAAAATAAATCAAAAATGCTTAAATTTTTTTTAATTTTTGGAAAGTAAAAAAATAAAAATAAAAAATGATGATGAGTCTCTCCCCCACACTTGATTTTGATTGTGTTCCCACAGTCAACCCAAGTGAAAGGAGAAAAATAAAACAAAAATAAAAAAAATGGTCTATATTTACATGAAAACGAAAAGATTATTATTTACAAGAGTTCAGAAAGTATATCGTCAAAAAGTACATGAAACAGTCTTCCAAAGACCGATTCATTTGTCTCGTCAAGTATACGAGACACAGCTTAAGTTTAGAAAACCAAATCGTAAAAGATTTCAAAGTTGAGTGTTGATTCGGAAAAACGAATGTCGTTTTATTAAAAATCGTACGAGTTGTTTCCTTTTCGATGATTTTTGGGGTCGATAAAACAATTGATTGAAATTCACGTTCATTTCACCAATTTGAAATTTAAGCTTATCATTGAAAACTTATTCAAAATATTGATTTCAAAATCAAAGTGGTGATTTAAATCTTCCCCGTCGGAATTTAACAACTCGTCATCCAAAAGTCCAAAAAGTTCGTGTTCATTAAATTCGTCTTCCTTTGTTGGATTATCAACAACTTCATTGCGTATCTCAAGTTCAAAATCCAAAGTTGTTGTATTCAAAATTTCGAAATCGAGAAAAGAAAGTTCGAATTTTAAATTTGGTTCCACACCCTCAAAAGAATTGAAATCCAACTCAATTACCGTGTTTTCAACAACTTCATTAAGATTATTATTTTCAATTTCAAAATTTGTTATTTGAAAATCATCGATTTGGGTAAAAGATGGATTATTACTTAACTCGTCATACGTTGGGATTTGGTTTTGTTGTTCACGTTGTTTCATATAAGTTTCAAACAACGAATCCGTGTGTTCATCGTAAATCTCGTCCATTTGCTCAATAAAATCCAATTTATAATTATTAGCTTGAGGATTTTCAATTTGGATTTGTTGGGAACAAAAATTTTCACTTGCATCATAGTCGAGATTATTTCCATTGCCAAAATTATTTGAAAAGTGGATCACATTTTCGTTTTGATTTTGAAATTCATTTTGGAGTTCAAAATTGAATTGGCATGGGTTATACTCGAAATCGTTTGAATTTTGAAGTGAATTCAAATTTTGATTATTTTGAAAACTTTGATTTGAATCATTGCCCAAATATGAATTACACAAATCATTTATCATTTGATTTTGTTGTGTAGAGATTTCAAGTAAAGACGAAATACGCTTTTCAAGATTTGAGGGTTGGTCAACGTTTTGAAAATTTTGTGGTTCAAAATTTGAATCATTTAAACAATAGTTGTTGTTAAAATATCCATACGAATTTGGAGTAAAATCATATGGATTATATTGATTTTCACAACTATTGTAAAATTCAAGCGAGTGGGGAAACTCAGACATTTTCAAGAATGTTTTTTTAAGGCAAAATATTTACAAATAAAATTTTATTTTTCAAAAGGGAAATTGATTTTTTTTGTTTTTGAAAAGGTTTTATAATTTTTTTTTGGATTTTGGTTTTTAATTTTTTTTTTTGGATTTTTTAAAAATTTCAAAGAAAAAGGATTTAAAAATTTCAAAGGAATATTTACAATTTTTTGTTTGTTTTGGATTTTAATTTTTTTTAAATATGCATGAACTAATGCAACTAAATGAATGCATATGTTAATTACAAATGATTTATCCTAAGCTAACCCAAAATTGTATAATCTCACTCTGTCTTAAATCAACAAGATAGTTCTCGGCCAGGTAACGGATAGGATTTATCGGTGCACCACGAATCATCGTAGCAATGCAACCGAAGGTTTAAGTACCTTCAGAGGAACAACCACTATAATATTTACGAATCACCGTAATATTTATAAATGGTTATTACTCTGACGTAGCCTAGACACCAAGAAAGTAAATTGTTCAAAGAAGACAAGTTGTCAATATACAATTAAAAGTTATTGATGTCTAACCGTTATTATTAATCAAAATCTAAGATGAAATGCAAAACATAAATTAAACATGAATTAATAATGCAACTACGAATGAAATTTTTGTTTTTGTTTTTGGTTTTTTTAAATGCAAGCAAACAACAATGCAAGACAAATAAAAACAATAGATAAGGGTTAAAAGCCAAAAAAAATTTATAAGCAAGCGGAGCAGTTTTTTTTGTGGCAAGTTTAGCGACGCAATCCTTCTCCTTCTGTTTTCGCAACCTGAAAGATAAAACAAAGATATATACATATATTATATATATATATATATGTTTGCACCAAAAATGGTCACAAACCCCAAATATCGTGAAAGCACTAGCGTGTGAACACAAATCAGCAGTGTATAATCACAGATCATAGATCTAAGTAATGTAGAGGATAAAAAATGAAGAATAATAAACTTAAAAATGAAAGAAGTAGACAGAGACGCAAGATTTTATAGTGGTTCCGCGATCTTGCCTATGTCCACTCTAAAGTTGATGATTTTATTGATGTTCACTTGATGATTTCAGTTGGTTACAGCAGATTACATTCAATAATGATGATTTACAATAGTGAAAGTAGTTAGTAGCAGCAGCTATGGAGTTTAGATCTGGATCCGGCAGAGTCTAGGCGTTGGAGAATTCAAAAAAGAAGAAGCCCCCTTTTCTATATGCCCTGGGGCTCTATTTATAGGTGTAGGAGGCTGATATTTCGCTCAGATCTCGGGAGACTCCTTCTGGCACGTGAGTAGGCCCGCGCGCCCAAGCCCGCGAAGTTTCAATCCGATCCGAGATCGATACGAACGGATTTTGCATCGATCAAAATTGTGTCCGATGGAGTCGAAATTTGGCGTGGACCTTCTTCAGCATGTATGTAAGTTCCTGTGAAAATTTCATAGCATTTGGACTTGTAGATTAGGAGATATGATCGATACGAAATGGAGGCTTTCGACAGGCTGTTTGGTTCGACTCGCTTATTTCGACTCGATCTTGTTCGACTCGGTCTTGTTCGACTCGATCTTGCTCGACTCGATGGCTTTCACGCGCGCTGGTGACGTGGCGCGCGTTCTTCACATTGGTCCACATTTGTCGCTAAGTTGATCGAGTCAATATGGAGTCTTCGCCATGTTCGTATCGGAGATCATTGCATCGAACCATGTTGCGTTGACTCGTTGGATATGAATAAACCATTGCTCATGGGTTCGAACAGAGGCCCATGATGGATACAAAATAATCTTTATCTGATGGATTCGAATGACGACAAGTAGATCGATGCGAGTAGCGGTTGCACGATGGATACGAACTAGCGGAACCTGATGGATTCGAATAACTATTCGCTGATGGGTTTGAAGTAGTGTTGACACGAGGTATGTTGATGGACACGAATAGCATCGATTCGAAGTGTGCAACTATGTTCCTTCCTGAGCGATACGAACTGCATCGAGTCGAAACTCACCTGGCCTCCCTATCTGATCGATACAAAGACGTTGTTCGAATCCATGCTGATTGATACGAACGCATTGTTCGAATCGATCGATTATTTTGAGCAAATGAACTCCGTTTGTCCTGAGATTTGAAACGTAGTCTCTCCTAGCCTTGATCACCATCCCCAATCGATCCCGTCATGATCGGAGCTCGGCCAAATTTTGACGACATCGATCGAAGCCTCGTCTCCAAATGATTTCCAATCTTGATATCCGTCATTTTCCAGCTAGTTTGTTGATATTCCAGCCTTGACCAAAAGGTGGGATAACATTTTCCCCCCAAAACATGCCTTGTGATAAGAAGGTGTGTTTTGTAATGCCATAAGCTGGATGTTCATATCCCGTTGATGACCTGCAAAGAAATTGATGGTTTTATCTGACTGCGAATGACGATCGTTCGGGATCGTATGTCATTCGAGGTAGTATGTGACCGTTCGGGGTCGGATGCTATTCGCGGCGAATGATGACCATTCGCGGTCGGGGTGCTGTTCGAGGCAATTTGTGGTCGTTCGCGATCGGGTGCCGTTCGAGGCGAATTGTGACCGTTCGCGGTCGGGTGCCGTTCGAGGCGAGTTGTGACCGTTCGCGGTCGGGTGCCGTTCGAGGCGAGTTGTGACCGTTCACGGTCGGGTGCCGTTCGAGGCGAGTTGTGACCGTTCGCAGTCGGGTGCCGTTCGAGGCGAATTTTGTGTGCCCGGGGAGGGACTTGGTATTATTGGTGCCAGAATTCACGTTCGAGTGAGTTTCTGAACTGTTCGTTATGATGGTTTATCGCCATCTCAGAGCATGCCTGAGGATCGTTCGCGGTCCCGTACATGTGTAAGTAGCTTAGCCGTTGTGGAATCATAGGTCGTGGATTTTTATTCAGAATAAGTCTTCCAACAGAAATCTCAAACAAAATCGAGTCTAAATATAAGAAACAGAAAACAAAAGAAAAACAGGGACGTCAAAGTGCAAACACCTACATTGATGCGGTTTATAGTCATATCAGAGCATGCCTGAGGATCGTTCACGGTCCTGTGCATGTGTAAAAAGACTTAATCGCGTTGGTGTGGTGTTTGCTACTTATTCGTCATTATCCCAATCAATTGATGACAAGTTGACGCCTCGATCCTGAGTCGTCCCCAACAGGTGCAGGTGGTGGCCGCTCCCGTTCCACCGTTGTTGTTCCCCTTCTTACATACTGCGATAGCAAACCATTCCGGATATGTCCCTCAACCTCATCTTTCAAGTGTCTGCAATCATTCATGCTATGACCATTCAGCTCGTGGAATAAGCAGTACTTGTCTGACCTTCTTTCATTGTTGGCCGGATCCCTTCTCATTGGCTTTCGATAAGGAATCTGCCCCCTGGTATCCTGGTAGATACGCTCCAAAGTCTCATTCAACTCCGTATAAGAGATGAATCTCAGTTCCTTTCATGGTCGCGTTGGTCCATCATTGTTGTCATTAGCCTTCCGTTTCCCTTTATCGTTGCCTGAATCTTTTTTGGGAGGGTCTCCGCCTTTGACTGCATAAACATCAACTCCTTCTCCTTCTTCTCTCTCAGCATTTGCGTCTTCTAATCGTAGAAATCCTTCAGCCTCATGATAAAATTCTCCTAGATCCATTAGGGGATCCCTTGTTAACGAATTCTTGAATTCTGTGCTATCAGCTATGCCAGATACAGCTGCCATAAAAACCATGGATGGATCGGGTCGATCCACTGATGCTGCCACTGCATTGAATCGTGTCAGAAAGTTCCTTAAACACTCCCCGGTTCTCTATTTTAGCTCCGCCAAACTCATCACATTCTTGGGTCTTGAAATGTGAATCCTGAACTGCCTCATGAACCTTTCGGTCAAATCGGTCCATGTTCCAATGGAACCGCTCTCCAGTTGTCTGAACCATAATGCTGCTATGTCTACCAGGTATAGCGGGAAGCACCGGGCCATGACCTCCTCTGATGCCCCCAGCACTTCCATGTGCCTCATGTACTTCGTTAGATGAACCGTAGGATCCGTCCTCCCATTATACATGTCCAATGTTGGTAACTTGAATTCTGGTGGATTCCTGGCTTGCCTGATTGTAGGAGCAAAGGGACTCCTATTCACATCCTCCAGATCTCTGTTCACTAGTCCGCCTCTCATGGCTCATCTGACCATCTCCGCCAATTTGTCACTATCTCCAAGTTGTAGTCCTTGTCTATTGCTTCTGATTTGCCCCCCGAGTTTACAAGGGATTCCTGGAATTTGCTCTCCTGGCGGAGCATTCATTTCTCTGTCAATGTCGCGTTGCGCAGTTCCATCTGTTACTCCGCCCGGGATTGGGCCAACATGCTCTGGATTATTGCCCCCTAGTTCTGGTGCTGCGCCAGATGGTCCTGCCCCGTTCTGAACTCTGGTTGCTCCTTGATCTTGCGCTCCAAGCTGCCCAATTTGAAGAAACAAACTCTGGATCATTTCCTCTTGTCTTTTCATCATTGTCTCCATCTCATTCCTGGTGATGAAGATCGATGTCTGATTTGCACCTGAAGAGGCCTCTTGACTCCCTTCATGCTGACTTCTCTCTGGCCTTTGTCTTCTACTTGATTGCCTTGTCATAACTTTTCAGATCTGAATCTCTAAGCCTTCAAACTCAACTTCCAAATGATAGGATTCCTGAATTAGCCTTCTCAGTGAAAGCACCAAAATGTTTGCGCCAAAAATGGTCACAAACCCCAAATATCGTGAATGCACTAGCATGTGAACACAAATCAGCAGTGTATAATCACAGATCACAGATCTAAGTAATGTAGAGGATAAAAAATGAAGAATAATAAACTTAAAAATGAAAGAAGTAGACAGAGACGCAAGATTTTATAGTGGTTCAGCGATCTTGCCTACGTCCACTCTAAAGTTGATGATTTTATTGATGTTCACTTGATGATTTCAGTTGGTTACAGCAGATTACAGTCAATAATGATGATTTATAGCAGTGAAAGTAGTTTGTAGCAGCAGCTATGAATTCAAAGAAGAAGAAGCCCCCTTTTCTGTATGCCCTGGGGCTCTATTTATAGGTGTAGGAGGCTGATATTTCGCTCAGATCTCGGGAGACTCCTTCTGGCACGTGAGTAGGCCCGCGCGCCCAAGCCCGCGAAGTTTCGGTCCGATCTGAGATCGATACGAACAGATTTCGCATCGATCAAAATTGTGTCCGATGGAGTTGAAATTTGGCGTGGACCTTCTTCAGCATGTATGTAAGTTCCTATGAAAATTTCATAGCATTTGGACTTGTAGATTAGGAGATATGATCGATACGAAATGGAGGCTTTCGGCAGGCTGTTTGGTTCGACTCACTTATTTCGACTCGATCTTGTTCGACTCGGTCTTGTTCGACTCGATCTTGCTCGACTCGATGGCTTTCACGCACGCGCTGGTGACGTGGCATGCATTCTTCATATTGGTCCACATTTGTCGCTGAGTTGATCGAGTCGATCTGGAGTCTTCGCCATGTTCGTATCGGAGATTACTGCGTCGAACCAGGTTGCGTTGACTCGTTGGATATGAATAAACCATTGCTCATGTGTTCGAACAGAGGCCCATGATGGATACAAAATAATCTTTATCTGATGGATTCGAATGACGACAAGTAGATCGATGCGAGTAGCGGTTGCACGATGGATACGAACTAGCGAAACCTGATGAACTCGAATAACTATTCGCTGATGGGTTTGAAGTAGTGTTGACACGGGGTATGTTGATGGACACAAATAGCATCGATTCGATGTGTGCAGCTATGTTCCTTCCCGAGCGATACAAACTGCATCGAGTCGAAACTCACCTGGCCTCCCTATCTGATCGATACGAAGACGTTGTTCGAATCCATGCTGATCGATACGAACGCATTGTTCGAATCGATCGATTATTTTGAGCAAATGAACTCCGTTTGTCCTGAGATTTGAAATGTAGTCTCTCCTAGCCTTGATCACCATTCCTAATCGATCCCATCATGATCGAAGCTCGGCCAAATTTTGATGACATCGATCGAAGCCTCGTCTCCAAACGATTTCCAATCCTGATATCCGTCATTTTCTAGCTAGTTTGTTGATATTCCAGCCTTGACCAAAAGGTGGAATAACAATATATATATATATATATATATCAAAGAAGAAACTAAGAAAAATGAAAACATAACAACAATGAACCTAAAACAAAACGAATGAAACTATACAAAAGAAAACAACATTAAATCTAACTTGTTTGTTTGTTGGCTTTTTTTTTGTTCTTTTAAGGAAGAAGTAAAATAAATTAAAATGAAACAACTTGGGTTTTTTTATTAAGAAATAAAACAAACGAAACTAAAAAAACTTTTTTTAGGGAGAGACTCTTTGTTTTTGTTTTTTTTTGAAAAGGAAACAAAATTTAAAAGTGAAGTTTTACTTTAAAAAAAAATAATAATCAAGGAAGAAATCCAAAAATAAAACTCATAACTCAAAACAAACTAATTATACACCATTAAAATAAAAACAAAAATTGAAATTTCACCACTACTACTTAAACAAACCCACACGTTCTTCTACCCAGCCCAACTCAAAACTAATCCCTACCTCGTTTAATCACTCAGTAATAACAAATTCAAACAGCCACACCGCACGAAATTAAATTAAACAGAGAATTAAACGAATGATCAAATTCATCAAATTAATTTCTCAATTCAAGATGCCACTCTATTAATTTAAACAGCGAGTTCAATGAGAGTGATTGCGGAAGTGTAGGTGATTTAGAATTTGGGTTCTAGTCGAAGTTGGAATCGTTCGTGGGTAGGTGAGTGATTCGCTGACGGTTTTTGATGTCGAGTTGAGGGTTTGGGTTCGTCTTTGGGTTGTTCGCGGGTGGACAGTCTGATGGTCGAGAGTGAGATGGAAATGAAGTTGTCGGCGTAAGATTGGAAGGTAGGTTGTGCTTGCGAGGGGATTGTGGTGGTTCGAATGTTGATTCAAATTGTGTTTGGTGACTACGATTTGAGTTGGTGATCGATTATGGGGTTCGTCGTGGAGTTCTGGATGGTCGCGGGCGATGGACAATGAAAACAAAGATGTTAAGCAGACTTTTTTTGCTGGTTGTAGTATATATGAGAAGGGAATGAGGAGTGTTGCAGTAAGGGCAGGTTGCGGGGTGAAGAATGCAATAGACAGTGGTTTGAGCAACCGTTTGTATGGTTGTAGAGTGAATGAAGAGAACAATTTGTATTGTTGTAGAGCGATGGATGAGAACTAGTGATTGGAAGTGGTCTCGATTGGTTGAGGAGTTGATGAAGCTGCTTGTTCGTGTAATGGCAGTCAGGAAGTGGTTACTTGAAGCAGGCGATTTGGCGATGGAGTCATGAATGTTGAAGCGGGGAACAGTTGTTTGTATCAGTGATGACAGGGGAGTTTGAGAAGTGCAGTGTTGTGGTGGTTTTCTGGAATTGGGTTCAAGTGTAATGATGGCTGAAGTAGGTCAGCGATGTGGTGGTTGATGGTTGTGGCAGGGGTGGGTGTACACTGTAGTGGATTGGTTGATTGTATGGAGACGATGTTAGCGAGGCAGAAGTGTATCGTATTGATGATGTTAGCGGTGTTTTGTGATGGATGGAGGAGTGATGATGTATATGAGTGTTTGTCTGGAAATGATGGGTAAGTGAGTAGTTGTATGTGGGGAGGGGGATGGTCAGAAACTCGTATCTGTAGAATTTTAATAGCACTGATCTCTGTATGTTTTGCTGTATTGTAGAGAAATAGTCTCAGTTCAATGTCGTGGTCTCCATTGAAGGAGCTCTTAGTTGCAACCACAAATGGTCTCAGTTGAAATGGTTTGATATTTATGAAGGAGGAACTATTACGGAGGTATGGTTTCTTGATGGTTTCGTGATGGTTGCTTAATGGTTACTTGATGGTTTGTGGATGGAAGAGTATGGTTGATGGTCAGGTTGGCCGAATGTCATAGTGCAAGGTTGAGGATTGAATGGTGGCTGTGAGTATTTGTATGTGTGTGACATTGATAGGAAGAAGGGGGTGGTTGAGTTGCTATGTACTGTTTGAAGGGGTTGTGTAGTTTGGGGAATGATGTTGTGAAGGCAGTTCGATGTATGTCGTATTATTGGAAGAAGGAGCTATGTAATGACAGGGAAGTGGTTGGTACTGCTAAAGTGAAGTAGTGATGGTGATGGTATGTGTCAGGTTTCAGGTGGCAAGGTGTGTAGCAGGGTGTTAACTGCTGTTGGGTTTGGTGACAGGGGTTAGCAGCAAGGTGTAGCAGTAATCTCAATATGGATGAAGCAGTGGAGATGTTTTGATGGTCAGGAATGTTAGTTAGAGGCTGTGATCAAGTATCAGTTTGTGGGTTGAAGTGAAGGATTTTGCTCTGCCTGATGATCAGTGGATGATGGTGGTTGTCTGTGCTCTGTTGAGGAGCAGCAAGTTGTCAGCAGGTCTGTCGAATCCAACAGAGGTTTGGGTAGAAGCTTTTGGAATGCAACAGAGATTTGGGTTGATTGTGGAATGCAACAGAGGTCTGTAGACTGTAGAAATGCAATGTAATGTAAAGGCAGTAGCAAATGTAATGGAAATATTTGAAATGGATGTGGTGACAGAAGTTGTTTGAGGAGTTGTTGAGACAATAAATGTAAATGAAAAGAAAAAAATAGAGAAATATAAACTGTACAATGTAAACTGAAAATGCAAAATGCAAATAAAATATTTTTCGCTTTGTTTTTGAAATTGTGATGTGTTTTTTTTATGAAATGCAAATGAACAACCAACTAGAAAACAATAACACATAAACAAAAATGCGAACAAAAATCAAACAACACAACAATATTTTTTTTTAAATGCAAACAAGCACACAAAATAAACATACAAAAATCAAACCAAAAAAATAATTCGAAGAATAGAAAAATAAAATCAAAACAAATTCCCCGGCAACGGCGCCAAAAATTTGTTAATCGTCAAAATTTCTATCGGATTAGAAATTTGCCGAAAAATTTCAAATTAAATTTATACCGCAAGCGCATGGCGTACAATGATAGTACGTGGCGAGTACGGGTCGATCCGCAGGGAATTGTTAGATTTTAAAAATCTATTCAATCAAATTAAACCAAAGTCGAGGGATTGTTAACTAACTAAAAGAAAGTAAAAACAAGCTAAAAGAAAATAGATAAAAATATGAGTGTTAAGACAATTTAGGGGCAACTTCCACTCTCTAGATCACATAAATCAACAAAATGAAGTTATGATATCTCTTTTCTTCGCCATTAGTTAGCTTAATTGATGTGCTTATCATAAATATGGCTCATTTGTGCTATTAATTAGCTCAACATAAGCCATCAAATTATAGCACGTACAACCTTTAAACCACTTTTAATTCTCATGAAAATGACAACAAAGTTGAAAATGAAAATCTATTTTAAGCATGGCCTATAAACTATTGTTTAGAAATATAGGCCATCAAATTTTGATTTAAACATTCACTTCTTTGCCATAATCCTATATAGATGAAGAGGCAATTTGTGATTCATATGACTAAGCATAGCCTATTTGTTTTGAACAACATAAGCTATCAAACTCAATAATAAGCACAAAATTACATAAACATCATTTTCCATGAAGCACAAAAAGAGAGCATAACATTTATCAAAATGTTGAAGCTATATAATTGAGAGCTTCATTACCCCTAAATTGAAGGGGTTTAACTTCTCATATTTGTTATCATATCAATAAATATAGCTTGCAACATAGAACAAAACAAAGAGGAAAAGAGAGCTAAATGAAAGAAAAAACTAATCTACTTGCATAAAAGAAAATCTACACTACTAGCATGAAAGGAAATGAACATGTAAGTAAAAGGAAACAATAATTAACATTGCATAAAAAGAAAAGAAGATTACATAAAATAAAAATGGCTAAGTAGCCATGAAAAGAGAAAGAGAGATTTCTTTTTATTTTCCTAAGAAAAGAGACTAAGAGAAGAGAGCCTAAAATAGAGACTAAGGAAGAAGAGGGTTACATGAAACATAAGGGGTATTTATACATGTGTTAAACCCTAATTCATATTTTTGGGGAATGCCCAAATTGCCCTTGAGGTAGTGTGGCGGCCAAGTAATCATTAACATCCACTAATCCCCACTTAAATGTACATGAAGCTTTAATGTCCTTTTATCATGTGCTTAGCTC
The DNA here is from genome assembly GCA_030737815.1 of Allium fistulosum. Taxonomy (NCBI): domain Eukaryota; kingdom Viridiplantae; phylum Streptophyta; class Magnoliopsida; order Asparagales; family Amaryllidaceae; genus Allium; species Allium fistulosum. The sequence continues at coordinate 869,649,065 of CM060906.1, read as the reverse complement.
CTAATTGAAAATCAAGGTAAGTGGGTGGGGTCCTCCATGAACATCACTTTGAATTATTTCCATCTTCATTTGTTATCTTCACTCTTGTGCATGCATATATTATCATGAAGTCACTTGTAAAATTCACCAAATTTCCTACAAAACAACATAGAAAATTCCAAGTAAATTTTCACAATTTAATAAATGCACAAAAATGACCATTTTACCCCTATATGAAGATGGATATGTGACAATTTCAAATAATTTGAATTTTGGTTTAAACAAGTTAAAATACCCAATGTGATCATTTATTTAATTTAAATAGATTAAATATGGTGGTAAAAATATGCACATTTACGTGCACATTAATACCCAATCACCACCCAACAGTTCACTTAAATTCCTCCACAACATCACCCACAACCCCCTACCTTATCTCACAAACTACTGTTGCCTTAACTCTACAACAACCATTTACATCCATCACTTACATCAATACAACACTTCCAATCACAGCCTCTGCTCAAAACTGTCACATACCCCTACCCCTTCTATCATGCAAAACTACCTAACCATCAAACTTCGGCATCACTAACCTACTTTCTGCTACAACAATACAACATCATCTCAATCCAAACCCCATAAACTTCATCACTTCATATCCACCAAACCATTCACTGCCTCTACTGTCATCAAATTCACATCCCACCACCACTTCTACAACCATCCCCTCTTTTGCCATAACTTCCAGCAATCAACATCCATACTGCCTTACATACATAGCCACTTCCCCACCTCCAAACCTCCCTACAACATTGCTTTCCTCTTCCAACAACTACACCATGCATCTCCACATCCATCTCTGTCCATTGCTTCTACCATCAGCCATCGCCACTGGCCACCCCACACTTGCACTGCAAATACCCACATCATCCACTTTAACAGAACTGTGCCAACATCCTCTTCAAATCATCACCAAAACTGCATTTCCACCAAAACCACTCCTCCTCTATCCTCCATACAACAACCTACCGCCACAACCCTGCTGCAACTCACTGCTCCACCCTGATCACAGCCAATTCACCACCGCCTTAAGCAAACACCACTCGCGACCGAACCGCGTCCTCATCAAAACCCTTCAGAATCTCCAACTGTCACAACCCAAAACAATAAACTCCGCAACCCAAAACATTGAACCACTTGCCGAAGCCATCCACTACCACCACCTCAACTTGCCACAAAGACCCCAACCTTATACCCGACCTTCGACTTCACCTTAAATCGTTTCACAACAGCGAACCATCTCAGCTTCGAAAAAAAAACAACCGCAGCCCCAATCAGCCCTCCCAAAAACACCCCGAGCACCCGAACACTCTTCCAATTCGAATGATTTTTTTTATAATTTAGGAATTTGTTTTTGAATCTGGATTTTGGAATTGTTGCTGGAATTTTGCGTGAAGAAATCGTGATCTTTTTACGGTTGAAGTTAAGTAAGAGTAAGAATAAAAGTTTGTGGGTCTGGGTTTCTTGTTGGGCCGGGTGGGTATAATAGCATATAGAGTTTTTTTATCCTTCGCAAATTATTTTGTTTTGTTTCCTTTTTGTTTTCCCATCCCTTTAAAAAAAAACTTTTGTTTGGGTTGAGTTAGATTATTCTTAAGTTTTCTTTTTGCCTTTTAAAAAAAACAAACAACAAGTTGTTTTCAAAAAAAAACTTTTGTTTTAGTTTAATTTATTTTGTTTTTCATTTGTTTTAAGTTTCTTCTTTTGAAATAAAAAAAAACATTTCAAAAAATTTTTTGTTGTGTTTGTCTTTGTTTTCTTCCTCTATATATTTAAATAAATACCAATCTTGTTAAACACTTTTCCAAGTTGCAAAAGCAGAAAAAGAGAAGGCCTGCTTGCTAAAAAATTGCTTTGCTTGCTTGTATAAAAAAATTGCCACTTTAAAATAATTGATAATAATTCTACACGCTCTAATATGGTGCACTTATCACTTGTTTTTATTTGCTTTGCAATGTTGGTTGCTTGCATATCTTAAAAAAAAAATTCAAAAACAAAAATAAATTTCATTCGTAGTTGCATCGTTAATTCACGTTTATTTTCAGTTTTGCATTCATCTCATCTTAATTTTATTTTCTAAGGACAACACTCCAGTTCACATAAGATGAGGGATGTCATCACCCCTTCCTTGGCCCACAAATTGCATTTCATCTTAGAATCTGCTAATAATAACGGTTAGACATCAGACTTAAGGGAGTCGCGAGCTCACCTTGGGCTTAATTGTAACTTGACAAATTGTCTTCTTTCGACAATTTATATCCTTGGTGTCTAGGCTACGGTAGAACAATAATCAGTTATAAATATTATGGTGATTCGTAAATATTGTATTGATTGTTTCTCTGAAGGTACTTAAACCTTCGATTGCATTGCTATGGTGATTCGTGGTGCACCGATAACTCCTATCCATTACCTGGCTGAGAACTATCTTGTTGGATTAAGACAAAGTGTGATTATATAATTTTGGGTTAGGAGCTACTTAGGATAGAAAATTTGTAATTAAGCCCTTGCATTCATTTAGTTGTATTAGTTCATGCATATTTAAAAAAAATTCAAAATCCAAAACTAAATAAATTATACATTTTCCTTAACTTAGCTTTTAAATCTTTTCCTTTGAATTTTTTTCTTTAAAAATCAAAAATCTATATATAAAAAAAAAATTAAGTTAGCTTTTCTGTAGAAAAGAAAAAATCAAAAAAAATTAATAACCTTTTCGAAAACAAAATAAATTTGAAAATCCCAAAAAAAAAACAAATCTCCCTTTTAAAAAATAAATTCTCCTTAGTAAATACCTTTCCTACAAAAAAAAGAAAAAAAAAACATTCTTGAAAATGTTCGAATTTTCTTACTCGCCAGAATGTTACAATAGTTGTGAAAATCAATATAATCCATATAGTTTCACATCAAACTCTTATGGATATTTTAATGACAACTATTGTACAAACAATTCGAATTTTGAACCAAAAAGTTTTCAAAATGATGACCAACTCTAAAATCTTGAGAATAAATAATATTGAAACGATTTGGTCTCTACTTGAACAACAAAATCAAACGATAAATAATTTGAGTAATTGTGCAATAACTCAAGTCGTAATAAAAATTTGGATTCACTTCAAAATTGAAATGATTTCGATTATAGCTCATGCCAATGCAACTTCGAACTCCAAAATGAAGTTCAAAGTCAAAATGGAAATATGAACCACTTATTAAATGATTTTGGCAATGAGAATAGTTTCAATCATGGTGAAAATTTTTACTCTCAACAATTTCAAATTGAAAATGCTCAAGTTAATAATTATAAATTTGATTTTGTTGAGCAAATGGACGAAATTCACAAAGATTGCATAGATTTGTTGTTTGAAGCATATATGAAACAACGTGAGAAACAAAATCAAATCCTAACGTGTGATGAGTCAAAATAATCCACCTTTTACCAAAATTAATGATTTTCAAATAACAACTTTTGAAATTGAAAAAGACAATCTTAATGAAGTTGTTGAAATGCGATAATTGAGTTAGGTTTCAATTCTTTTGAGAGTGTGGAACCAAATTTAAAATTCGATCTTCCTTTTTTCGATTTTAGAAAATTGAATACGACAACTTTGGGTTTTGAACAAGATATATGCAATGAAGTTGTGAATAATTCAACAAAGGAAGAAGAATTTTGTGAACATGAATTTTTTGGACTTTTAGAAGATGAGTCGTTGAATTCTGAAGGGGTAAGTTTAAATCACCATTTTGATTCTGAAATTAATAACTTTGAAGAATTTGTCAATGATGAATTTGTATTTAAATTTGGTGAAAATAAACTTAAATTTCAACCAATTGTTCTATCAACCCAAAAAATCATCGAAAATAAAACAACTCATATGATTTTTAATAAAACGATATTCGTTTTCCCAAATCAACATTCAACTTTGAAATCTTTTATGGTTTGGTTTTTTGAGCTTAAGCTATGTCTCTAGTATTTGATGAGACAAATGAATTGGTCTTTGGAAGACCGTTTCATTTACTCTTTGACGATATACTTTTCGATGGCATATGAATAATAATTGTTTCATTTTTATGTAGATATAGGTCATATTTTTATTTTTATTTTATTTTTCTCCTTTCACTTGAGTTGACTGTGGGGACAAAGTCAAAATCAAGTATGGGGGGAGTCTCATCTTCATTTTTGATTTTTCATGGTTTATTTTTTGCATTTTCTTTCCAAAACTCAAAACTAAAAAAAAACTAAAAAATCCTAAAACAAATTTTCTTTTTAACATTTTAATTTATTTTTGAAGAAACACTATAGGATAAGTATAGGATTTTGGTTATTAAATTGAAAATTTTGAAAATTACTTATCTTAACAAAAATAAAAATAAAGTTTGATTACAAGTAACTCTGGTTTAACTAGTATAAGGAAGGTTCATGGGTGTTAATTATGAAGTATATCCTAATTGAAATCTTTGTTTAAAAAAGTGGTTGATCTAAAGTAAAGGCTAAAACATTTTTTATCTTCTAAGTTAAGTGGTGCTAAGATGATTTTGCAAAACTCTCTCTTAAAAAAAATACAAAACATAAAAAAAATTGGTTTTTGTGAAAATAAGAAACACCTATAATCAAGGTTTTAAATCTCGGATTTCGGTCACGTTTCGTCTCGAAGAATTTAAAGAGCTTATCTCGTATCGGGTGAGATCTCGAACGAGATGAGTGCATCTCGGTCGTCCATCTCGGATTTACATCTCGGTTTCTAAAATTCATTTCGGAGTTATCTCGGAGTATATGTCATGTCGAAAATTAGTTTTCATACATCTAAATTTATAATACTATTCACTACCTTAAGGAAAACACTATGCACTTACCTTGAATATATCACACGCTTATCATTAGTAATTTAGTATGGAAAAATATCACTTATATCGTGTAAAATAAACAAATAACTAGATTTCATGAATAATGTTCAATATAATATCATATGAGATAAAGTAGATAAGAAACAAACCATAACATATGCACTTTTACTTTGTTTGATCATTCACTTAACTTTCCTACATAATATAATGTCTCATTTCTATCTTTTATGATTTATAGTGTTGCAAGGGAAATCTTAATTTTATAACTTCAAATACAAAAGTCTACAAGTAGAATTAAGATATTCTATGTCTAATTATAGTATGTAATTATTAGCAAACAAAATCTCATTAAGCAACTAATAGTATAAATATTTCAAACAAATGTAGAAAATAGCGTACATAGTACAAACAATTTTCAAACATTTAGTAATATTATAAGAAAAGCAAAAAAATGATGTATGAATGAATATGTAATCATCAAATGAAATTAATAGATCAAAGAGAATTCCTTTATTGCTTAAAAATAAGCCTTGAGGAAAAAAATTATAGCAGCAAAGACTAAATGAAATCAAATTGGAAATCCATTTCGAACATAAAGTTAAATAAGTGAAGCCCAAAATTTATAGCCGCAAAAAATAGGGTTAGGAAAAAAACCTCAAGAAAGTGTCGAAAAAAGAAAAATGAAATCGAATGTAAATTAATTTGGATCAGAAACTTAAATGAAAATCATAAAGTGAAATACTTACCATAATCAATGTAGATTTTATCATCTTCTTACACTCGTCACTGCCGTAAAATAAGAGATGAAGATTAAATGAGATTTATATAAGAAATAAGGGTTAAAAAAAAGTACAATTAAGAAGGCTTAAATTAAGGTAAAGGATGAGCTAGCCCAATACGGAAAAAGAGTTGATTTTTTCCAAAATTCAACAATTCGGCCGATATCTCGCTGTTAAATCTCGTTCGAGATACCGAACGAGATATTCAAATATCGTCCGAGATTTGGGTCAGATGAGATTCAAATGAAATAGCCTGTTTCGAATCACCCAGGCTTGAAAACGAGATCTCGGCCGAGATGAGCGAGATTTAAAACCTTGCCTAGAATCATGTGTTCACACGCAAGTGTGTACACTCACTATGCTCTGTTCCCTTCTCACGTAAGCCCGAAAGGCAGTGCATGATCTGTATATATGGCCTCAGTTTATCTGAGTTAGGTGTATGTATATAAAAATTCTTTCATTAATAACGCCTATAGTCGATAGGTGTACACACTTGTGTGTTCACTCGCCATGCTCTGTATTCCCCTCACGTAAGCCCGCAAGGCAGTGCATGGGTGGTATATCTGGTCTCAGTTTATCTGAGTTAGGCATATGTAAATATTGTTAATATTAATAAAATTTACAAAAATAGAGAGAGTAAGCAATTGAAATCCAAGCACTATTTTCACTTGTTTGATTTGACTTTTTATTCAAAAGAAATGAAAATACCACTTTGAAAAACATTGATAGTCAACTAAGGATCCATTTTATAGTTACACTATGTTATCAACCGAAACAACTAGCCAAACTAGAGTCTAATTATGATGATAACTTAATTTTTGTTGGATATTTTGATGAGTAAAATGACTAAAATTTCATGATGATGACCATAACTTATACTTAACTTATTTGTGTTAATTTAAAAGTAAATTCTTCATTTGTAAATATTTTCAAAAAGTTGCATTCATCTCTTTGTAAATAAATCTTGCATTTATGAATTTTTCATGTTGCATTTGGATTTTGTGGGTAGGACCCGCCGAAAACCCTCACAAGACAACACTCGTCCTACCAGGGACACCTAGAGGTTTAATGGCTTATTGCATACGCTCAATGCAATCATGCTCCCTATGAAAATGGATTTATCTTAGTTTTAGTTTATTCGAGGGCAAATAAAAAGATAAGTGTGGGGGTATTTGATGGGCATGTAAATGTGCATATTTTTACTTCCATATTTAATCTAATTTAATTAAATAAATAAGCATATATGATATTTTAACATGTTTAAACAAAAATTACAATTGTTTTTAAATTATCATTTATTCATCTTCATATGGGGGAAAAATGATCATTTTTGTGTGTTAATTAAATTGAGAAAATTATCTTGCACATTTTATTTTTATTTGTAGGAAAATTGAATGGAAATTAGAAGAGGCCTCATGTATTTATGCATGCATAAGTGAAGGAAGGCAAATGAAGATGGAAATAAATCAATTCGTGCAACATGGAAAACCCCACCTACCCACTAACCAATGATCTATAATTAGGAGCTAATGCACATGTTGTTGGATATTAAAGTTACATGCACATGTAATAGTGGATTATGCTCATGCTAATGATAACTTGGAGGCCACACTTCCTAAAGGGTTATTTTGGGTAGTCCCCTAAAATATGCATTAGGATTTTAGGCATGTATAAAAACTCCTTATGTTTCATGTAATGAAGCTCTTAGCCTCCTCTTTAGTTAGTTTAATTGCAGGCACAAATTGTAAATATAAACTCTCTTTTTCTCTTTCATAGCTTCTTAGCCTTTTTCTTCTTATGTATTTTCTTAATGCAATTTAATTCATGCTATTTTAATTCTTGTTCTTTTCTTTTATGTTAGCAGCTTAGATTTTGTTATCCCAACTTTTGGCAAAGCCGAGATACCCAAAGATTAACTGAAAATCAATGATTATTAGTCATGAACATCGATTGTGTATCGCAGGTTCACCATGGATATCGATGAATTTTTCCCGGGTCCGGATCAGGCTACAATTGATAAGACATGTCAAGCAAGGCCAGATAAAACAACATTCCAAATCTCGAGTCAATCCGAGTTCGTACGCCCAAGATATCATCGACGCAAGTGAAGGACATAGCCTTGAGTTCGTCTCCCTATGGTTCGAATCCCCTAGGGTCGAATCCATCAAACTCGACTCCAACGAAGTTCCCCTGATGGCTTCGTTCGACTCCATCAAAACACCTTCAACGTTCGAATCCATCAGCGCAGAGTCTTGGTTCGAATCCATCAAAGAACATTCGTTCGAATCGATTCAAACGAGCCACTTCGAATCCATGATGCCACCTCACTTCGTTTCCTTCAGATTGAAGTCTTTCGAATCCATCCTATGACTTTGCTCCGATTCCATCCTGCAAGAGTAGCTTCGAATCGAGTTGGTAAGATATAGCGTGATCGATTCGAACGAGCATACGTTCGAATCCATGTACTTCGAATCCACTACTTCAAATCGACTAAGTCACAAGTAGCTAGAAACGTGGATTCGACCCAGTCAACTCGGAGATAAAGACGGATCGACACGAAGAACGCGCGCCATGACAACCTGCTAGCGCACGCTTGGATCGATTCGAAGAAATCGAGTCGAACGTAATCGATTCGAACAGAGCACTGCAACCAGAAAAGCGACCTTGAATCGATCATAACTCGAGATCCACAAGTCCAAATGCTATGAAATTTTCACAGAAGCTTGAGCATATGTTGAAGAACGTTCACACCAAATTTGAGCTCGATTGGACTCTTTCTTGATCGATTCGAACCAAGGGTCGAATCGATCTCGAAGTGGGCCTAGATTTCCTGAAAGCGGGCATGTGGGCCCCCTCACGTGCCAGAACTGGTCTCCCCTCAATTTAGGCGAAATATCAGCCTCCTACATTTATAAATAGAGCCCCTGGTCATTCAGAAAAGGGGTCGGACAATTTTGAGAGATAAAGAGCACCCAGATTCTGCCAGATTTACTCCAGATCACCATTTCTGCCTTAGATTCAGATTATAATCATAAAATCTGTTGTACTACGTGATAAGAAATTGCAATCTTCAAGCATCGAGCAATAAAAAGATAAAAACCTTGAAGTGGACGTAGGCCGGAGATAGCCGAACCACTATAAATTGTGTGTCATTGTTCATTATTTCTGGGTTGTTGTTTGTTGGTTGCTTAGATCTGATATTTGTGTTTGAATATTGCTGATTTGTATTCATACACTGGTGCTTTCACAACACTTGGGGTTTGTGACCATTTTTGGTGCAAACAGATTTAATTTATGCAAGTAGTTTAATTCTCTTTTAATTTTAATTAGCTTGCAATTTTCTCTTGTTTTTGTTTCATGTTGAACTCTATATTTGTTGAAATGATAACAAATATGAGAAGCTAAACCCTTCAATTTAGGGGTAATGAAGCTCTCTTAATCATGTAGATTGAACATTTTGCTAATTTTTTTTATCTCTTTTTGCGCTTAATGGAAATGTTTGATGTGGTTAAATATAGTTGTTTAGCTTTGAATTTGATAACCTATGTTATTGACACCAAATATGCTATGCTTAAACAAACATAAACACAAATTACCTCTTCATCTACATATGATTATAGTAATGAAGTGGATTTTAAAATCAAAATTTAATGGTCTATATTACTAATCAATAGTAATTAGATCATGCTTAGAATAGATTTTATTTTTGATTTCATTATCATTTTCATGAGAGTTAACAAGTGGTTTAGTGGGTGTGTTAAAGTTTGATGGTTTATATTGGGCTAATTAATAACACAAATAGGCCATACTTATGATAAAACATCACCTAAATTTACTAATGTCCAAAAAAGAGATATCATAATTTCATTATGTTGATTTATGTGATCATGAGAGGGGATTTGCCTCTAAATTGCCTTCTACTCTCATATTTTTATCCACATTTAGTTTTTGTTAGTTTTTAAAAATTTGTAGTTAACACATCTCAAATTCTTGGCTTACTTTGACTGAGTAGAAATTTTAAATCAATACAATTCCCTACGGATCGACCCGTACTCACCATGTACTAAAATTGTACGCCGTGCGCTTGCGGTTATATTTTATTTCAATTTTTCAATGATTTTCTAATCCAATCGAAAATTAGCTGATTCAACAGGAGCAGTTTTCAATGCATAGGAAGCTTGCTTGTTCCGTTGATGCAAGCTTACACATCTACTTTAAAATCTTTATTGAGACGTTGCTTCGTCGACATTATTTTTTTGCATGATCACCACCAGTTCCTTTGTTCTATTTTTATATATGTTTTAGATTTAGATGTGGAGGAAGCTTATAGTTCTTCCTCTATGCCACAATAGGGTAATATTTCATTTTAGCTATTTGTTTATTTTATTTTTGCTTATTTGTAACTATGCATATTTATTCATATGTATTTACATTGTTGTTTTAACTATGTAGGTACTATGTCTTCTCAACGAGCTCCTCATTCTAAGCTAAGCCATATTTTTAAAGCTTCCATTACTAAGTTCATTAAGTTTGGGACTTCCAAGTTCATTGCTAAAAAGAGGAAAATGAGGAAGATGTTCTCTGCCCGAGCCTATAAAGACGCACCTCAAGAGTAGTGTAATTCCCGAGCCACCAGAGTTTGTGCATCCCATCCTCTCAATTCCTCCTTTGCTTGTTGTAACAACCTACATTTTTAATAACTAGATATTTAAATAATTTATTTAAATATTGAGTTGTTAATTAATTGAAGGTCCAAAATCTGACATTTTACATGTAGATGAATTAGGACTCGAGACCACTTTCATTGAGTCAGGATCGGCGTTGCGAACTAAAATGAGTATAAATATCGCTATATTTGTGGTCATGGTATGTTTACGATCTACATATTGTTATACGTATTTTATAAAAAAATACATGCACAGTCGAGTCCAGTGGAATCTTGACTGACGACTTATGTTTTTAGGATGATGACTTCATTATGAGACGTACGGTTGCGGAATTTTTGGAATCGAGCGATCCGATGACCAAAACGACCTCGAAATGCATGAAATTATCATCCGAAGTGATGTTTCAGATAGCGGTTAAATTTATACCATCTGGATCGAAAAATTGAGGTCGTGTGCACCGGTAAGTTTTATGTAGACCCGATATCTTGTGTGATCGTACTTGCTTAAAACATGTGGCTATTTATTTGAGAAATTAGATTATATGTATGTTTGTGTATGTATATGTATGTATATGTTCTTACGACCAATATATGATCTCCTAATTCTTTCTTTCTTTCTCCTGTATATTTTCTTATGTAGCCTCCTCCTTTTTGAAATTCAATCAGGAGCTATGTGCAACGATAGAAGTTTGTGTTAGATCCGTTGAACTTGTGTGGAGGTTGGCGGGTCCGGCGATGGTTGGTTATGCTACATCTTGCCTAACCGTTAGTTGCGTGAAGGGGAGGCAGAGATTGGGGCATTGGTTGGATGAACAAAAGGCGTCTTTATGAAATTGGTTTCGAAGGGGAGATGATTAACATATGTTGGTTGAGCTTCGGTCGAACGTAGGTGACCGCAGCATTTGGGCATGGCCATTAGGGCTGAAAATGTTGCACTTATCTAGTGGGTGAAGAATTTATTATGATGGTGCTATTGCGTTTATCATCGTTCCACGAGGTGAACGAAGGTGGTTGTGCATGATTCGGTTGACCATAGCTCGAGTTAGGGTGGACGTCATGCATGGTGATTGGGTTTCGTTATGCATGTACAGCTGCAGGAAAGTAATTTAGGGGATGGGGAAGAAGGGTTTGAGAGGTGATTTATTATCAATTAGAGTTAATTACTAATATCGAATATCACATTTCATTTTTAATTCATATCTCTTGCATACGAGGTTCAATCAGTCCCCATCGTTGCACTCGTAAGGATATCATCTTCGACCTAGTATAGGTTTGGATGGGATCCAAACACTTGAGAAATTACAGCTTTGGTGAGTGGAATTACAACTCTGAATTTATATTTTAGTATAAATCTCCATAATTGTATATGTTGGAGAATATTACCTAGGAGAGGTAGAATAATTTATATGTGTAATTATTTCCCCTGTTTAAGTGGATTTATTTGAATAAGTATTTGGGATAATTGATTAAAATTCTATAGATATAAATATTGTATTTTATTCGTATTGAATAAAGCTAGATGGTGTTGCTATTAATTTATAACATGATTATAGATTAATTAACTCAATTTGTAATTATATTAGTGATAGAAATATTATTATATATTTTTTTACTGATATTCGGGAAAATTGATTTAAAATCACATACATATAAATTGAATTCTATTCATATTGAATAAAGTTAGATGGGGTTAATATTAATTTATAACATAGGTATAAATTAAATAAACTCTAATTTGTAATTATATTAGTGATAGAAATATTATTATATGTTTTATTACTAATTAGAAGTTTGAAGGCTAACATGATTATTTGGCTAGGTGAAACTTAGATTAAAATGACTCTGAAGTTTGGCCCTGATATTGGTTATTTATAATGTAAACCAATAATTAACTAATTTAGTGAATTACTATAAAGGTGATTTGAGAAGTTAGAAGACAAAAAAGAAATATTTTTACTAGTTATAGGGTTTGATTAAGGTTATAAAATCTTGAATATTGTTATAACATTATTTATTAGCTTGAGGTCCTAAGTAATGGTTTGAGATATATGTGTATACATATATATAGAAATTATCTACATGAGCTATACAATATTTTGAGACCTTACTGATAGCTAAACCTGATTTTAAAAGGACAATTAAGTTAAATTAAACTAAAATAGTATTGATTCGACGAGGATATTATTTTATAAAATAAGTTTGGGACTTTTATAAAATAATACGAAGAAGATATAAAATTATTAGATTGGTTACTTAAGTATGATGCATTTTTGTTGAATTGTTTATATGATTATATGTGTGAATTGTTACTAATATTGAGATGATAGATTTATTATTTTGGTTGTGTATTTCCTTCGTGTATGTACATGTGCATGATATGTGTTTATTAGTTCCATATAATTGGGCTAGTTGTGTGTGTGTACGTGCATACAATTTATATGAGTAGTATATGTCCATATTTATATATAGTTCTAGTATGTCCAACTTAGGGCTACTGTGAGATGCGCCAAATATTATATATATATATATATTCATTGGTATGCGGTTCAAAGCGTTTATATATAGTTTTGATATGTCTGACTTAGGGCTACCGATTGGTGCATGGAACCCATTATACCATCGAGATGCACGACCTGCAAAGACGGTTTCGAAGCAAGTATGGAGAGAGATTGGGATGCCAATCTAGAGTAGGTCATATACTGTTGCATTGTATGAACGGGTGCTGCGATAGGACCTATAGGCCAACTTTTTTTGATGTGTTGGTTTTCAAGGGAGTCTACAATATAGTTACGGTTCTCTATAGGTTTTTTTGGTAGCTAATGGAAATTCGACGCAATTTATCACAACTTAAGAGTATGTATAGTTTTGGTATGCCCGACTAGGGGTTACCAAATAGTGGACAAAATATATTATGCAGATATATAAATATGTGGTTCATGTGATATATATATATATATATATTGGTTTGGTATGCCTAACTTGGGACAACTGGGTAGTGTGAGGCACTTCAAGAGCGAATCATGACCATACGGGGACGATAATAGTTCAGTACTGTATATACGTGCGGGAAGTGTGTGCATAGGGTAGCTTGAATCCCGATTGTCTATCCATAGACAATCGGATGACATCGATTTTGAAAAAAAATCCATTGTACCATTAAGATGCACGACTTGTAAACACGGTTCTGGAACAGGGGCGGAGAGAGATTAAGACGGGTGCTGCGATAGGACCTACAAGCTGACTTCTTTTGAGGTGTTTTTTTCTAGGGGAGTCTACAATATAGTTGTGGCTCTTGATAGGTCTCTTTGGTAGGTAACGACAATTTGGGATGGGTAGTAATTATAGATATCTGTATTTTAGTTTTGGGTATGAAGATGCTATGTTAGTAGCATTGTTATATCGCTGCATTTGTTTTGCATTTCAAATACTTCATAGGGATCATTGGATCAATTAATGTCCATAGAGGACTCTGCCCATCAGCAATGATGGGCATCAACTTATTCTCTGTGTGTCTCTTATCATTATGATTGTGCAAGTTATATTGATTGGTTGATATTATTATTGAACATTGTGTGTTAGACTTATATTGTGATGTTTACATTACTCCTGCATTGGTGTATTAGGTTACCTCTATCATAGTAGCTTGTTACATTTTGGTCACGTTATATTAGTTGTGGTGACTGATGTGCATGTAAATGTACATATTTTTACCACTATATTTAATCTAATTAATTCAAATAAATGATCATATTGGGTATTTTAACTTGTTTTAACCAAAATCCATATTAATTCCAAATTGTCACATATTCATCTTCATCCAAGGGAAAAATAGTCATTCTTTGTGCATAAATTAACTTGAGAAAATTTAATTAGAAATTTCCATACTATTTTGTAGGAATTTGATTTCCATTACAAGTGGTTTCATGAAGAAGATATGCATGCACAAAAAGAACACAAAGGAATGAAGATGGAAATAATTCAATGTGAAGATCATGGAGGACCCCACCTACCCACCTACCTTAATGTACACATTAGAGGCTAATGCACATGCTTATGGAATTAATGGCTTCATGTACACTTAAATGATGATTAATGGATGCTAATGGTTACTTGGCCACCACACTTCCTAAGGGGTAGTTTGGGCATTCCCCAAATTATGGATTAGGGTTTCATGCTTGTATAAATAACCCATTATGTTCATGTAACCTCTTCTCCCTTAGTCTCTCTTACTTAGTTTTTAGCTTAGGAAATAAATCAAAGCTTTTCTCTCTTATTTTTCCATGGCTACTTAGCCATTTTATTTCATGTAATTTTTCTTTCTTTTATGCAATGTTAATTCTCTTTTATTTACATGCTTCTTCTCTTCTTATGTAGTAGTGTAGTTTACATTCATGCAAAGTAGATTAGTTTTAATTCTTGTTAATTAGCTTCTCTTTTCCATTAGCTTTCATTTTCCTTTCTTTTTTGCTTTCATGTTGCTAGCTACATTTGTTAATCAAATGACAAATATGAGAGGCTAAACCCCTTCAATTTAGGGGTAATGAAGCTCTCTAATTATGTAGCTTCAACTATTTGTTAATTCATGCTCTCTTTTTTTGCTTAATGATGATGATAGAAATGGTTTAATTGTTGTTTTTGTCTTGAATTTGATAGTCTATATTGTTGACATAAAATAGGCTATGCTTAAACAATCACTAACACTAATTGCCCCTTCATCAAAATATGATTATGACAAAAGAAAGTGATTTGAAATTAAAATTTGATGGTCTATATTTCTAATCAATAGTTAATAGGCCATACTTAAAATAGATTTCATTTTCATTTTCATTGTCAAATTTCATGAAAGTTAGTAAGTGGTTGAAGGGGTGTGTTATAGTTTGATGGCTTATGTTGGCTAATCAATAGCACAAATATGCCATACTTATGATAAGCACATCAATTAAAGCACTAATGACCATAAAAGAGAGATTATGATTTCATATGTGTTGAACTACATGATCTAGAGAGTGGATTTATTCTCTAAATTGTCATTTAACTCTTATATTTGCATCTCTTTTCTTTTAGTTAGTTAGCTAATTTTCTAGTTCTTTAGCTTAACTTTCACTCGACTTTGGTTTAATTTGATTGAATAGATTTTTAAAATCATCAATTCCCTACGGATCGACCCGTATTCGCCACGTACTACAAGTGTACGCCGTGCGCTTGCGGTAAATTTTATTACAAAATTCATTCGACGGTTTTCTAATCCGGTAGGAAATCCGTTGATGAACAGTGACTCATTAGAGGAAGAGCGGTTTATGGTATGATTCCCTACATTTGAGTGGAGTTTACTTAACTTACTTATGGGCAGGCTGGATTATCCTTGAGCAACGTTTGTGGAGAAGGTCGGCTGTACTTCAGTAGTTTCCTATTTATTTGTACAGGGTTTTGATATATAGTATTTTGAGATAGTTCCTCTCACACTAGGCTTTATGTCTGACTCTCATTTTATCTTTGTCTGTTGTTGTCTTGACAACTCTCGAATACTTGATTGAGTAGTTTAGGAGCTTGGTGCTGTTGGGAATATGCTTTCAGGACAGTCCAACACTTTGGAGGCAAAGTCGATACTTTGGATATATACTTGATATTATGGTGGTGCATAACAGATATACTATTTATATATGAGACTTATTGTATCAAATATCGTGTTTTGATTTTCTATATTGATATTTATTTTTTGGTTACTTCCATCAATACAATCTCTTATATATATTTTTACCTATTTTTCTCATGTATATTTAGTATATTATATATTATCATACCACTGTGAGATTCTATCATGTGCCTTGATATGAAGTTTAGTTTTTTTATTTTACCCAAAGGACTATCTTCTGTGGTATCTCCAGAGTCGGATATTGTCACTCAACGTTGATTCAGAGTATTACGAAGGGCTGGTTGTCACAGTTGGTATTAGAGCTTTGGCTCAACACTCCAAATGAAGTAAACAAGTTCGAGTTAAGCAACCTGGTTGTTGTAGATACGTTGAGAGAGCGTACTTGTATTTTTCTACTATATAATACCGCATACGACACTTATCTCCTAAACTTGGATTCATTCAGTCTCTTATGGCTAAGGTATCTTCATTTTGGGTTATCTCTATATGCTGACGGGGTGCACAAGCAACTAAAGATAAGCAGGTTGAGATGCCTAATTGGTTCAGAAATAATTGGAATACCGCAAGGGATGTTTCGCCATCCACGAACATTCTGGCAGCTGCGGTAGGTATTAGAGGTGGTGTAGCCCTTAGGTTATTGTAACATCCCCCTACTTGGAGGCCCAAAACTAACGGCTACGGATATTATAGTCATCCATAATTATTAATCCTCAACGACCAAATACGGCGGTGTTAGATTCATTGATACAGATAAACACATGAATATGGAAAATTTTAAAACTTTAAACAAGATCACATTCCATTTCAAATCATTTCCAATTCATTTCATAATCCCATAATCATAAACCATGTTCGGAGAAAATATATTTATGACAACATACGCCAAGAGTGACATATGAAGATGCCCCCTTGGATGATCAAAGTATATACAGACAATATAACAACTTTGCCATTACAAACAACATAGCGGAATCAAAATAAAAGAGGACTCTAAATATCTATTATGCCTCATGCACATCTTCGAAAGCTTTATTCGTCTAATAAGGTACCTGAAAACCTTAACTCTCAAACTACTCAAAATCAATTGAGTACCCAAGAGTTTAAGGGGAAAACATAAACTTCAAGTTAGATATAAAGCCTGGTATGAATAATAATCTAACATCTCAAATCATTTAGATATCTAGTGAGACCACGCCGCTTAGCGGAACGGGTTTTCCCCTCTCTAGTATCTTAAAACCTTTATAAAACGATACACTGTGCTCCTGCATCCACAATGGTTAAAAACATAGTCATTTCAAAATATTATGATGATATGCATACAAGTTAAAAAAATTCGGATTTCCCATCCCTTGTTTAATCGACTCCCTACCATATTAACAGTTTCTAGGGTTACTATTAACCTATTAGTTTTCATGGGCGTACTAATAACTTTTATATAATATATGGACTCCCTATCCTATTTCATAGTTTTCATGGGTGCACTATGAACCTATTGGCTTCTGCCAATAAACTTAATTAATTCATGGGTTCCTCTGAACCTATTGGTGACTCTAATAACTTCTTTCTTATCCTAGTTTTCATGGGTTGACTGGGAACCTATTGACAACTGTCGATAACTTAATCCGGATATAGTTTTCATGGGTGCACTACAAACCAATTGGCCCCTGTCAACAACTCTTTATAACATAATTTTCATGGGATCACTATGATGCTATTGGTAACTCCAATAATTTCCAAATCATAGTTTTCATGGGTGCACTATGAACCTGTCTCCCTGACTTCTATAATTAGGCATCCTATATTCTGGTCTCCCTGACTCTTCGATGCAATTCTACTCATCCAAGAGTTTGATCAATTTATATTCACTACTGGGTCAACCTAGCTGGTTCTTCTGCCCTTTATCCCCAAAATGCAGTTATGGGTCTGTTATAATGTGAATATATTTATATTTGAAGAAGCAAACAACATAGAATAACAATACCACTCCTATGGGTTTAATATAAAACATGGTTAATCCCTTTAACCTATTATTTTATTAAGGGAAGTTTCTTCTCAAAACCATTAAAAAAACTCCTTTAACTTAGCCATGGGTTTTTCCTTTAAAATTGGGTTTGGGTTATTTGTTTTGAAAAACAAAGCCCTTTGACTCCTTCGAAACCTTGCTTTCGACCTCACTGGATACCCTCCTTCGAAAGCATAAAAATATATTTTCAAAACATTAGGCTCCTGCCTTTCGAACACTTTAGAACTTTCTTTCGAAACCTTTCAAATGTATTAAAGTATTAACATTTAGAAGCATAGCTTCGAAACCAATTAAAAGTACCCCTTTTGAAACCATCGAAAGTACCCTTTTCGAAAATATTGAGTTTATACTTAAAATATTATTTGGGTCAAGTGAATATAAATGAAAGTATCTCTTTCGAAACCATTCTTTATTTTTTAAAAGTATTGGGGAAAGCTTGATGGCATCGACACCACCCTTTCGAAAGCATAAGTCCTTTGGGTAAAATACATGAAGGTTGGCTTCGAAACCCATTTCAAGACCATTGCCTTCAAAACCCCAAACCCCTTCGAAAGCTATGGGAAGTGGCTTACGCTTTTAAAACAAAGGTTACCTTCCAAATGCAACAAAACCTTCAATGCCTTCGAAAGGCAAAGCGGCAGAAGGGTTTCGACCTGGTCGAAACTACCCCTTTCGAACACTTTAATTTTTTTAAAAACAAAGTAGCCACTTTGGAGGCTACTACTTTAAACTAAGGCGGCGGCTCTCTTTCGAAAGCAAGTTAAAAGTCATTTTCGAAAGCATCGGTCTCGACCTCTTTGAAAGCATATAAGCGAGCAGGCAAACGCTTTTGTTTAGAAAAAAAATTATAGTACCGCCCCATCGGAAGCCACATTTTGACGCCCTACCTTTTGCCTTTTTATAATCCACTTCGCACCAACTAAGTGATACCATGTGTATTGGTTTCGGCTTCTATGGTTTCGACCTGGTCAAAGGCGGAAGCTCTGGGTCGAAAGTTACTTCCAAAGGAAGCGGAACTCAATTTTCCGAGTGAAAGGCTGATTTTACTAAATAAAAAATTTCTTTGTAACTAACTTGCCCACGTGTAAACACTTGATTGGTTGCCTTAAACTTTCCAAATTATTTCACAGATAATTGACGCATTTCTCAGATCTAAAAAAAGGTTAACTTTTAACAAATAAGCCCTTCCCATTTAACAACAATTAAATCATTTAGTTCCTCCTTGTAAAATAATTTAATTTCTATAATAAACCTCTTAGTAAAAAATCCTCAAAAAACACCAAAATTCACTCTTAATATGTTATCTAACATATATAAATTTTAGACCCAAATTCATCATATAATAACCAAAAATAAATTTATAAACCCAATAACGCATATTTTCCTTTGAAAATTCATATTAAATTCTCCACAGCTTGGAAAATTATAAAAATTGAAACCCAACTCCAAAATTATGTTTCTCATAACATAAATTTTTCCATGGTATTCTAAAATCATTTGCTATCGGTTTTTCCTTAAAACCGTTCATATACATATTTAAAAAATTTGATATTAAATCAAACATGTTATAAAACCAAGCATATCATCATTCAAATCATCATAAAATGGATTAACTCATAAAGCCAAAACATATGATCGAAAACAAAATAGAGATGATTAGTATTATTATTCACCTTAGATTGGATAAGGAATTTAGAGATTTGTTTGAGATTGATTCCCCTTAGCTTGATCCTAAGCTTTTACTTTGATTTCTCTTCTTCTTCTCTTAGTAATGGCCGGCTTGCTCTTTTCTTTTCTTACGTTTAAATTTTTCTGATAAAATGAACGTGAATGATAAGGTAACGTGAGTATAGGGTAGTGAACTATGGGTGCGACAATTACCCTATTGCCCTTATGTTAATTTAATTATCATTTATCCATTTATAAGCCCATTCAAGTTATTTAAGCACGACCTCTAAGTCTATTCACTAATCACAATCTCCTTATCACTCTACATTATTCGATTTAATTTATCTAATTAAATCTTCTGAATAAAGTTATTTAAAAATTAGGGGTGTTATAGGCTCCTTTCCTTAAAGAATTTCGTCCTCGAAATTTAGTAAAGACTAAATACTAAACATAGCAATCATCTGTAACGACTCCTAACACCCATACTAGTCTACTTGACTGGTTAATATCTATATAAATCTAATATAGACATACCCTCAAAGTAGATCAGGATAAGTATCTCGAATCATGTCCTCTATCTCCCAAGTACAGTCCTTCTCTTTGTCACTCCACTAAACTTTCACTAACCTGACTGTCTTGTTCCTAAATCTTTTCTCATCTCTCACTACAACCTAAACTGGTTGTCTAATAAAAGTCAAATCAGGCTCTACTACTAAGTCTTCCAACCCAGTCAGAGGAATAGTAGTCTCTGGATCATGCACATACTTACAAAGATGAGACACATGAAATACATTATGGACACCTGCCATACTGCTCGGCAACTCCACTCTGTACGCGAGCTTACCAATCCTCTCTATAATCTGGAATGGACCAACATATCTTGGGGCCAGCTTCTCTGACTTTCCAAATCATATCACACCCTTCATCGGTGACACCTTAATGAAAACCCTGTCTCCCATTGAGAACTCTAGGTCTTTACGCCTCATATCTGCGTAACTCTTCTATCTGGATTGAGCTTCCTTCATCCGTTCTCAGATCATCTCAATTTTCTCTAACGCCTCTCTAACCAAATCTGGACCTAAGACTAATCTGTCTCCGGTCTCCAACCAAGATACTGGTGATTTGCATGGCCTTTCATACAAGCTTCAAAAGACACCATTCCTATGCTAGTCTGGTAACTATTATTATAGGAAAATTCGACCAAATATAGGTGATCCTCCCAAGATCCACCAAAGTCCAACACACAATCTCTCAACAAATCCTCGAGTACCTTATTGACTCTCTTTGTCTGCCCATCCGTCTGAGGGTGATATGTAGTACTCATTTTGAGCTTAGCGCCTAACACATCCTGTAGACTCTTCCAGAATTCGCTAGTGAATAAATCATTTCTGTCACTGACTATGCTTCTAGGAACTCCATGTAGTCAAACTATGTTCTTCATGAACAACTTAGCCAAAACAGGTGCCGTCCTGGTTGACTTAACTGGAATGAAATGGGCATCCTTGGTCAATCTTTCCATTATAACCCATATACTTTCATTTCCTCGTTTGACCTTGGCAACCCGTCTAGAAAATCCATGGATATTGAATCCTATTTCCAAACTGGAATTTCTAGAGGCTGAAGCACCTCACTCGGCTTCTGATGTTCGGCCTTCACTTGTTGACAGTTTGCGCACTGCCTAACCCGCAAGCCAACATCTCTCTTCATACCTTCCCAATAATAACTCCTCTTCATATCTTGATACATCTTGGTCCCTCCAGGATGAATCGTAAACTTGGATCGATGACATTCTCCAAGAACTTCTTTCCTCAAGTTCTCAACATCTGGAACACATAATCGCCCCTTCTTTCTCAACCATCCTCTCTGGTCAAGATAAAAATATTTCAAATCATCAATCTCAGTTCCAACCTCAAGCCTTCTAATCCTTTCGGCTAATAATAGATCCTCCCTCGGCTTAGAAGCAATTCTCTCGATCAACACTGGTCGAACTTCTAAACAGGACATCATAGCGGTACTCTGACTAGAACTAGTAGTCGATCTTAAATGCACACCACAACTGGCCAACGCTTCTAGATCCTTCCATTCTGCCAACATAGCCAACACCACATTCTAATATCTTCTACTAAGAGCATCCACTACTTTATTACCTTTCCTTGGTGTATACTCTATACCAAAATCATAAGCAGCTAAAAATTACAACCGCCTCTGCTGTCTCATATTCAACTCCTTCTGAGAGAATAAGTATCTTAAAGACTTATGATTGGTATATAGCTCAAATCCCTCTCCTAAGAGATAATGCCTCCAAATATTCAATGTGAAGATCACGGCAACCAACTCCAAATCATAAGTAGGATATCTCACTTCATGCGGTCTAAGCTGCCGTGAAGCGTAGGCAATCACTTTACCCTTCTGCATTAGCACATCTCCCAATCCAGTTCCACTTGCATCAGTATACACCACCAACCCTTGGTTTCCATCTGGAACTACTAACACTGGTGCATTGGTCAACAAATGCTTTAACTTAAGGAATGCTTCCTCACATTTGTCAAACCAAACAAACTTCACCTCCTTTCTGGTAAGCTTAGTCAAAGGCACTGCTATCCGTGATAAATTCTTGATGAATCTCCGGTAGTAGCCAACAAGTCCAAGAAAACTTTTGATCTTGGTCATCGTCTCTAGTCTCTTCCAATTATTAACAGCTTCGATCTTATCTAGATCGACTAACAACCCTTTCTCTGAAACCACATGACCAAGAAACTTAACCTCTTTCTTCCAGAAATGACACTTGGAAAACTTCATCGTTAGCTGATTCTGCTTCAGCATCTCAAGCACAACTCGATCTTCATTTCTCTTTCATCCTTAGAGTATACCAAAATGTCATCTATAAACACCAACATGAATCTATCCAAATACTCTTGGAAAACTTGGTTCATAAAATCTATGAAGAATGCAGGTGCATTTGTCAACCCAAATGGCATCACTAACCACTCATATGATCCATACCTTGTCCGAAATGCTATCAAAGGAATACTATCCTCTGCCACTCTTAACTGATGGAAGCCTATCGCCAAAACCAACTGGGAAAACACTCTGGCTCCATTCAACTGACCAAATAGATCATCAATTTTTGGCAAAGGATACTTATTATTTATCGTCCTCTCGTTCAACTTACGATAGTCGATACACATCCTTAACAACCCATCTTGTTTCTTCACGAACATTGCGACCGCTCCCCAAGGCGAACTACTTCATCTAATAAAATTCCTTCCTTCTAGATCCACAAGCTGCACCTTAAATTCCTTCATCTCAGTCGGTGTCATCCTACTAGGTAGTCTACTTACAGGTTCAGCTCCTATCACAAGATCTATCTGAAACTAAACAGCTTGTTTCGGTGGTAGTCCTCTGACTGGCTCAAAGACATATGCAAATTCTCTTGCTACTTGAACCTGACTTAACTCTTCTCCTGCTTCCATAGCACTTAACAAAGCACAAACACTCCTGCTGGAATTCTCCACTGAGAAGATGATTCGGTTATGACTATCAGGGTGTCTCAATGATATTTCCCCATCCTAGAAAAATATCCTAGCCTCATACTTACCCAACCAATCCATACCCAAAATAATATCGAACTCTATGAAATCAAAAACATACAGACAATATGCAAACTTATGGCCTAACAAATCAAATTCTAACTGGTCACATCTCATCCCTAGAGTTGCATACCCTCCTATTGGATTTGCAACCCTTAAGGAAGTAACAAGGTTTGTGGGTTCTATGCATAACCTATCAACCAAATACTGTGATATAAATGAATGTGATGCACCGATATCAAAAAGTACCCTAACTGGTGTACTCTGAATCAAAAGCGTACCTTCCATAATAGTTTTCCCTTTATATACGGCAGTAGGCCTAGAAGAAGATGGTGGTCTAATAGAAAAAACCTTCCCTCTATCTGCCCTGACTGGCTCTGGACACTGGTTCTTATAATTCCCAACTTGGTCGCAGTTAAAGCATTTCACATTCTTCTTTTCTACAAGCTTCTTTCCCTTGCCTGACCGGCACTCGTGAGCCTAATGACCCTTCTTGACACAATTGAAGCATACTGAATCAGCCTTTGCCTTCTTGGCAGCATCTTCCTTCTGTGCTCCCTTCTTCTTAAAGAACTTCTTCTTCTTTCCCTGAGGACCTTGGAAGTCAACTGGCTTCTCTCTAGCACAACCAGCAAGCATATCTTCATGGTGAATAACCATCTCCACCACCAGATTACAAGGATCATGGATATGGGTCAGTCATTCTAGCAAGCTCGGGCTTTAATCTCTGAATAAACCTCTCATTCCTTCTGATGTCAGTGCCTATAGTGGCATATCCATATCGAGACAGCTCATCAAACTTAGCAGAGTACTTGATTACTGACATCTCTGAAATGACCCTAGCTATTTCACTTAATTTTTTTTAAAAGTTTTCATCAATAATTTCCTAGAGTCATTAACCTCTCCACTAAATTATCCAGGATCCTAATTTTCTACTAATATATTTATATCAGTTCTTTAATAATATATTCACATACATATGAAGATGTATGTGACCCTCTTGCTTGGATCAGAGTGTTGGTAAGCAAGAGTGAATCCTGGTTGAATTTGAATTTCTAATCAACCAGTACATAGCTCATTTACCTTTGTTTAATATTTGAGTCATGGGAGTGAATTCCCATAATCATGTGTAATCTATACCTATTAATTTTTGATCATTCTTATTGTTATTGTCTGTTAGTTTGAGATAGTAAGGTGATCTCAGATTATATAGCAAGCCACCAAAATTTTAGTTTAATTATTTGGGATTTGGTTAAAGTCAGAAAGGAAAATGATATACTCACTTATCATTTTCAACACAAGTTATTTTATCACAAATTTCTTTACTTATTACCAGGTCAGTTGTGTAATTCTTTCATAATCTAGATAGTTGTATTTTCCTTAACCAAATTTATATGCTAATCCCTGAGTTACCTCAGCTTGCATCTAATTTACAGGTTGCTTTACTAGATTTAGAGAATCCAGATTCTATGGTCATTTGACAAAAGTAGTATTTAGATAATATGTGTGCATATTAGATGTATTGTACTCTCTGGGCTAATAAAGCTATTCAAAATAAAATGTGAGTTGATCAAGTATTTGAAAATGTCTTTGTTCATGCATTTGCAAAGAAAGCTTCAGATTTTAGAAAGTGTATTTTCTTCCTTTATACCCAAAACTCTGATCATCTTGATCAATCCAGACCTCATTATTTTTGAAGTGGGTTAGCCTTATGACTAGATCATCAAAACATTAGTGCCTGGCTTTTGTAATGTAAATTCAGATACCAGACATTTGCAAAATCCCTTAAAACATGTTTATATCTTTTTAAAGTGTACAAATATGTTGTTTCTTTTATCAAAACACTTCTGCATATTGTCACAAAATTCTTGAAATATTACTTCTAGCTAAACTCAGATTTTAAACCTTCAAACTTAAAGTTTTAAGTAACTTGAAATTAACTAATACAATATATGTATATATATACATATCTATTTCTCAATTACTGGCATATATCATTTACAGATTTTCACCATAATACTCAAATATATACTTTCTTGCATAGATTCAACTAAGTCTTTGGTAAATCCAAACTTAATACATTACTAGATTCAGTTAAAACAACTAAATAAATTCAAGCATTCAATTACATAACAACCAAAGCATAACTATAAAAGCTTCTCAGAATACATGCAAATAATTCCTTCTGAGTTCTTATTTAATTCTAATTTAGCATGCTTATCCAATCATTCTCAATAGCCATAGTAGCTTCCTATTTAGAACCAGCATTCCCTGAAAGAGCATTAGAGACTGCCCCATTTTAAATGAGACACCCCAGATGCCATAAGCAAACAAGGGTCAGATACAAGATCTGGTATGAGCAATATAAAAAATTCCATGATATTAAGTAAATGAGTGAGACATAAACATTTTGTATAAGTGGGCATAGCTTCTTTGTTCAATTTGCCTGACTTGTTTATGATGTATTGTGCATATATGATCAGTGTTTAAGACTAACTATGTACACACTTTCAACCATGTAAACATACATTTCAAATAGAAATACTCAGGAACTATCATAGCTCCAGACCAACCATCTTAGGAATAACTCAAGTTCCTACTTCATTAATTTAAGGTTGTATTTACCAAATTAATTCCTAGCCTCATCTGCCATAAAGGAATCACGGGGACACATTGCAATAAAATAATTCACATTATTGCACAAAGATCTCAGGGCTTAAACAAGCCATGTGCCAACTTGCATACTTTAAATACAACAAGCATTCCAGCAGTCCTCTTGGCTCACAATCCTTAGTTTATTTACTAAGTGTTCATGTTTAATCCTATCATGAGATAGCTAGGTGACTGAATCACATTGTATATGAATTATAAAACTCACAAGCATAATTCAAAAACAAGCTAACATTCCTATCCAGAGGAAATCATATTTTCAAATATTTTGGCTTAAAGAAAATACAGGAATATTTACAACTGGGAATAAAGACTGGGCATGTGGGTTATTATTGTTTCATAAGCAACCATGTTTGAACTAAATTCAAGATCTAGCTTAAACAAGATTTCTGGCTCATGGGTTTTCTATTTGATCAAGGGTTCAACACTTTTGGATATTTCCATTGCAACCTTGAATCTTTCATTTGAGCCTCAGCACTTACACAAGTGTAATGCAACTCATATACATTTTGATTTCTATATTTCCCATGCCATATCTAAACCAGTTACAAGTATCCTCTATTTACTTTCATGATTTCATACTTTTACATTTCTGGGTGTAACCAAACAGAGCAAAATACTCAAACATCAAAGCAATCAAAACATTCAGAAACACCCATTAAAACATCCATTAAAACCATATTAATGAAATCAACAATATATGGAAAAATAACATAAGCTTGGCTGCCTCATAACAGGACTTAATGCCATGGGTTTAGTGAGATTACTCACAGAAAATGCTTCTCTTGCTAAACCCAGAAAAGAAACCTTTTCAAAACTTGCTTTTCAAGCTTGTAAGTATTTTCTTCTTTGTTTTCTTAAATGTTTTGGGTAGCAAATGATTTTTCTGGTTTATACTTGGATTTATAAGAGAAGTTTTCTAGGGTTTTATCATTGTAAAATCCCATTCCTACCCTGGCCAAGACTCATGCATTTTGCATTTCAAATTTGTTTACTTTTTACCTTTAATATCCCGGCCATATGTGAGACCTGCCTCTCCTTTTTCTTTTCCAGAATATATCATATTCTTACCAAGTCATGATAATTGTGTGACATTGTTTACTTGTTTATTTCCTAAAAAAAATCCTCCTTTCTATTTTCTGCCTAAAGCAATTATTTTGCTTGCCATTTGTCTTTTGCCATTTTAGTGTTACAGTTTCACTTGCTTATATATATATATATATATTTCCTGGGTTTTAAATAAAATCTGTTTACTGATTTAAAATAAAACTTACTTTTCTTATTCTCTGGGATGATCCATATGTAACGACCCGATATTTTGGACCATTCGCGTCCATTATAAGTGAATAGGTAGACACTCATGCCGGAGTTGAATTGCTCAAAATACCGCGTTGTTAATTTAAATTGGCAAAACTGAACATATACAGTAAATAAATAATCACAGATCACAGACACAGAGTAATAAGTGCAGCGGAAATAAAAGAGATAGTAGTTCATGAAGCTACTATATGAATATATAAAATACATCAGAGTTAAACCAGATACACGGAAGAGTAACATGATACATCAGATACAAATCAGAATACATCACTGGAATCATCGAATATCTGAAAGCTGGATAGATAGCTGGATCTCCAAGTGAAGCTCCAACTCCAAAGGTGAGTCTCGAAAGCTGAACTACTCAGTCTGACCCGAGCGTAAAGCAAAAACACAAAACACTCGAGTCAGGATTAACATTCTTATATTAATAAATCCAACTCAAGTGAAATAACAATTGAAATACAAGTAACTCAAAGGATGTTTGGAATAACCATCCTTTAAGGATCCGTTAAACTATCTACTATGTAGTAATGTACGCTAAGTAGATAATGTCTATCAGTAATATAAAGATATCAAAATAGGGTTAAGCAGGGCCCATACACCTCTTAACCTGTTTATTCCCAAAAGCATATACACGACCGTAGTTTCCCCAAAACCGGAAGTCACCAGAGGGCAATCCATATACTAAAGGTACAAACCAAAATCGTAGTGGTCGCGAATAGGATAATCGGTATGACAAGGTACATGAGGCGATACCAACTAGGATACTAGTAGTTGCGTGATCCGGACTGATGTTGGGCATAGCAGCTACTACCCCAACACCGCGAAACAACACTCCCATAATCGAGGGGTGCACCCAAATCGAATCACAAAAGTAATAGATATGGTAACGAAGAAGTGTGTCCGCTAGAGGTGGCGAACCTCAATGGCCCGGCGCGGCTCCTGTTTTAGTCATGTCAGGGGTCATCCAAAATCGTTCTCTTTATTCAGTCAACGCGTTCACCAAACCATCCACTTCATTCTGGATCATCACTCTGCGTATATTAGTTATTAAAGTGGTTTCGGTATCGACAGAGAGTATGTCCATATCCGATCCCGATCTCTTTAATAACTACGTATTATTACACCGATTGGTCATTTAATATATTTCAAAACCAAATCAATTTCCATTTCAATTAGAGTTTATAAATCAACATTTCATTTGTCTTTCTAAACCAATTTCCAATATTTACGTTTCAAAACTTCCAAATTCACAATTTCAAAATCTTATAATTCAATTTCAATTTCTATTTAAAACAATTCAAATATTGATTCAAGTTGGTAAATAAGTTTCATTCCGAAATCATTTAAATTAATTTGATTTAACACTTAAATCAATTTCAAATTCATTTATCGATTTCATTCAATATACGTTAAGTTAATTTATCATTCAAAACAATTTCTATTGAATTTCCAATTCATAAAATCAATTACTTAAGTTCAACTGCCATTATATCAAAACTTACAAATTTAATTAAATTAAATCCATTAAACCAAATTCTCTAAATTTCAAGTCTTACATTAATTTCAATAAATCGCATTTTATTTCTTGTTAAAGAAATTCAATTTCAGTTATTTACTTACTTAAATAAATTTCCAAAACTTAATAAATAAAGAAACCTAAATTCATTTATTAATAAAGTTCAAATTTCACTTATTCAAAAGTCCAATTTCTCTTATCAAAGAATTCAATTTTTATTCAATTATCAAATGATTCAATCTTATTCAATTATTAAATAATTCAAAACTTAATTATTAAATAATTTCAAAATTTAATAATTTCAAACTTAATTATAATTTCAAACTTAATTCAATCATTTCTCAAATTAAACAACCTTCTTTCATCAATTTCTTCATTAATATTTCATTTCAGATTATTAAATATTCACGTTTAAATTTCATTAAATTCAATTTCCAACTTCGTTTCAAAACCATATTATTTATTCAAATAAAATCTTCATTTTATTTTTAAATCAAATTATTGACCAATCGGGTTTTTATTTAATTTTCTATATCCAAGGTCAAAGTTCAATTTGGGTATTTATCATTTCAACCCGATTCCAATTCAATTCAAAATCAAAGCATAGTAAAGGAAACTTGCAGTGTGATAACTGGGATGGTGTCAAAGTAAATAAACAAGCAATAACAACAACCAATATCAATCTAATAATCAATTCAAATAATCCCGAAATAATCGTATTAATTCGCATTGTTATTTGTACGAACTAATATAATTATTTCTAGAATCTACACTATCATTTCATGTAGATTAAAGATTATTACATTACGGTTTTCACTTGTCGTCTATTTACAATTTCATACATCATAAATTTAACAACATACATTCAGTGGTTCAAAGTGCAATTAAACAAATCCTACGTGTCAATAAATTCAACAGTTAAAGGGATCATATTATACAAATGTCAGTTAATCAAATTTACAATTAATTATCCTACATCAAGTTCAATTTTACACTATTTATCATTTTAACATTAACAATTTAACGTCCAATATAAACATCAACAATCAATCAATTATCAGCCAAACTGTATTATCATTGCATATATAACAGATAATGGTGTCAGATGTCACAGGTGAACTGATACAGGTAATAGCATATATAACAGTGTAATTAACTAACAGCAGCCTATTTCAATTGTCGTTTCAATTGAAATCAAATCTAATAAATAAAAGAACGTTAATCGTGAGTGAGAGCTCACCTTTCGAGGCTAGAGATTTTTGACAATGAAATGGGTTACGAACCAGAGTACGAATTCCAAAGCAAAGGAAGATGGACACGAATTCGTCGAACAAGCTGATAATAGGGATCGATGAAGCAAATTAAATTAGCTGGATGTGAACTGAACAAAATACATGTGGTATATATTTTCTAAACATCAATTTGAAATATATAATTTAAATGAAATTTTTATATACATAAATTTCAAATCAATAATAAATTCTCTATATATGTTTGCAACCAAATCTATATATATTTTTATATACATATATAAACGCTTTAGGACCCAATTGAAAGCTCCATCAATGTATATATATAAACAACCAGTTTGACAATTTCGCATATCAAAATATCTATATGTTATAATAAAACCAACTTGCTAAGCTTTATAATATTTATAAAAGACATACACGTAAAGACGTGTTAATATAAAACTGTACACCTATACATTTGGTAAACATAAATTATAACACAATAGATTCTATAAATAAATACCTATATATATTCAACTAATATATGTACAAACATAATATATTACAAGAATCTGTTTCAAAATAAAATCCACAATTTCGATATAAATAACATATTATAAACGTTTAGACAGGTCCAAACATGTGCAAGTACACATCGATATAAAGCTATATGCAAAACAAAATGAATAGTGCACACGTAACAACACCCAGATGAAAACCAAAACTTGCAAAATAGAAGACCAAAATGTAAACAAGATTTCAAGTATATTAAAATATACATAACACTGTTATAACCAGATTCCAACAGAAAAATCTATATACTAATATATGTATAGAACTTATATATAGTATAACACTTAAACAATCTACTGGTACTATGATATAAAATACTCTGCATAAACTAAAACAGATTTGAACAATACCCACTTGTAAAACATATACCATAAAATATCTACAAGCATTATAAACATATAAATATGATAACTAAATATATAATTTAACGGGACTGTTAGATGTACGATATATATATATATATATATATATATACTTAAACTAAAACAAGCTGTTACAAATACTTACAACGAACCAATCTATAAGGCGAGAAGAAAACTCGGTTGACGATCAAGGCGGCTGGGAAGTACGGCACGCAAGGATGGATAGTGGGAAGGCTGAAGTCGAGGCTTACATGGATCGGATCTGCGCGTGGGTCTGGAGTGATGCGCTGCTGTATGGGAGAGAGAACGAGGCGGTTGGAGGCAAGGCTGAGCTTCGGTGGTGGGGCTCGGGTGATGTGGGCATGGCTTTGATCGGAGTGGAGCGCGTGAGGATGAGGCAAAGGCGGGGAGTGGGGTTGGAGAAGGCGGATTCTGGGCTGAGCGGAGTCGGTGGGGTGTTGTGTGGGTTTGCATGGTCACGTGGGTGGTCAATAGAGGATGGGAAGGGGAAGGGATGGTCGAAAGCCTTAGGGGATGAAGAGGGTTCAAGTTCATATGGAAGAGGAAGAATAGGAGGACAGAGGTGCTGGCAACAAATGTTGTTTTATTTTCTTTTGAAGTATACAGAACGCATGCTTTTTCTCTTCTCTAGAAATGAATCAACATTTGATTTCAATTACCGAGCAGTGAAGTTTAAAAGTCCAACAATAAATTTTCTCGAATCTTAATAGTTACAGAGCATAGGTTACCACACGAAGCAACGAATGGACAAAGAAACCCAATGTAAAATCGAGTACCGATACGGAAAATTGGTTTACCAATTTCGCAGCATACCGTAACTTCAAAACACAGAAATGAATATATTGTAGAGATCGGCACGACGAGACGATCAAAACGGTATACAGATATCAGTGGTACGATCATCCGATAAAAATCGATATCGGTACCAGAATGCTGCTATTTTCCAGAAAATAAGAACGACGGAGCAATAGATGTCCGAATTTGGAAAAATGACGAACTGATATCTTGCTCAGAAGATGGTTTAGAATTTTTCTATGTAAAAATATTTTGGTTTTGAAAACGTTTTATTTTCACCGCTTTTTTAACTGATTAAATTGAAGTAAATTTACGCGCGAAATAAACTTTCATATTTTCGGACGAAAATTTACCACTTGCTATGTTTAACTAGACGTATTCCAAATATTAAATTTTTATTTCAAAATTTTATCGTTTAAAATTTCGTAAAATTTCAACTAATTACGTTATTAAAAGAGTTGAAATTTACGGGTCGTTACACCATATAATTCCAGAAATCAAATATCCATGTTACAAAATCATGTTTGTAATGCTTTTTAATTCTTGTTTTATATTCAGGAAATCTGGAGTTCTTCCTTGTGCCATATCAGTGTGCACGTGCACACATGCACACACACTTGCACATAATTAATCCCATATATTCCTATACAAATAAATTCATATATTTCAAAATCCAACCAAAATAAGATTCCATGAATTTCTGGGGCATTACAATCACCCCACCTTTTTAGGAATTGTGTCCTCACAATTTTCTCATTTTGACTTTAAACATTTCCAGATTTTTTTTAAAATCTATCAAACATTGCATAAGCAAACAATTCAGTCAAAACAACCATACATATTAAAATTTTAGGGATTTAGATTTTACCTTCCACTGCAAAAAGCTTAGGGTAATCCATCTTTATCTTATCCTCTAATTCCCATGTACAATCATTAGGGTCTAGGCTCCATTGAACCTTTACCAATTTCAGAGTTTTGTTCCTCAACTTCTTTTCCTCTTTAGCTAAAATTCCCACTGGTTCTTTCTCATAGACCAAATCAGGATTTATTTGAACTTGAGTTGGTTTCTCTAGAATTTCCTCTTTATCATGCACCCATCTCCTAAGTTGTGATACATGAAATACATTGTGCATTGCACTCATCTCTTCTGGTAGCTCCAACTTATATGCTAATGAACCTATTCTTTCCAAAATCTTGTAAGGTCCAACATATCTTGGGGTAAGTTTTCCCTGCTTGCCAAACCTCAACACCTTCTTCATAGGTGAAACTTTGATGAAAACATAATCACCAACTTCATATTCTACCTGCTTCCTCCTTACATCTGCAAACTTCTTTTGCCTATCTTGAGCTGCTGCCATCCTTCTTCTTACAAGTTCAATTTTCTCTGTAGTTTCTTTAACATACTCAGGCCCTAAGACAGCCTTTTCTCCTGCTTCAACCCAACATATTGGTGACAAACATGGTTTGCCATATAAGGCTTCAAATGGTGCCATGCCTATGGTGCTTTGATAACTATTGTTATATGTAAATTCAGCCAAATGGAGGTGATCTTCCCAATTGCCTCCAAAGTCCAATGCACATGCCCTCAACAAATCCTCCAAAACTTTATTTATTACTTCAGTTTGACCATCTGATTGGGGGTGGTATGCAGTACTCAAGCATAATTCACTCCCCATGGCTTCTTGAAAGCTCTTCCAAAATCTGGATGTAAAGATTGTATCCCTATCACTCACTATAGTCTTAGGAATTCCATGCAACCTTACTACTTCTTTCATGAATATTTGAGCTAGTTTTGGTGCATTTCTTTCTGCCTTCACTGGTATAAAGTGTGCTACTTTAGTCAATCTATCAACTACTACCCAAATGCTTGTATTTCCTCTCTTTGATCTAGGCAGACCATCTATGAAATCCATAGATATATCTTCCCACTTCCACTGTGGTATGCTTAGAGGTTGTAATAGGCCTGAGGGTCTTTGGGTTTCTGCTTTGACTTGTTGGCAAATCATACACTTTGCAACATGTTTGGCCACATCAGTTTTCATCCCTCTCCACCAATAATCCCTCTTCAAGTTTTGGTACATCTTGGTGCTGCCTAGATGTATAGAATATTTGCTCCTATGATATTCATTAAGTACCTCTTCCTTTAATCCTATATCCTTTGGAACACATATCCTACCTTTATTCCTTAAGTATCCATCCTTATCAAGGTGGTAGTTTGCTACTTCTTCTCCTTTTTCTATTAAAGTTTTCTTTTCTAATAAATCTCGGTCTTCCTCTTGCATTTTCCCCACTTTCAAAATTAAATCTGATTGTAAAGTTATCAAACTTAATTTTCCTTTACTCCCTTCTTCAATCATCTCCATCTTTACCTCACTGTTTTCCTCAATCTCCAAATCAGTAAGTAGAGATAGATTTCTAAACTCTTCTATCATTAACATGGCTACTTTTGCATGCTGCCTGCTTAAAGCATCTGCAACCTTATTAGCCTTTCCTGGGGTATAAATATGTCCAAATCATATGCTGCAAGAAACTCAATCCATCTATGCTGCCTCATATTCAAATCTTTTTGTGAAAAGAGATATTTTAATGCTTTATGGTCAGTGTATAAGATAAACTTAGCACCTAGAAGATAATGTCTCCAGAGCTTTAATGCATATACCACTGCTGCCAACTCAAGATCATGGGTTGCAAACCTTGATTCATGTGGCTTCAATTGTCTTGATGCATAGGCTATAACTTGATCTTGCTGCATTAATACATCTCCTAGCCCAGAACCACTTGCATCAGTATA
The DNA here is from genome assembly GCA_030737815.1 of Allium fistulosum. NCBI lineage: Eukaryota > Viridiplantae > Streptophyta > Magnoliopsida > Asparagales > Amaryllidaceae > Allium > Allium fistulosum. The sequence continues at coordinate 869,614,525 of CM060906.1, read as the reverse complement.
AACAATTAAATCCTCATTTCCTTCTGGTACTTTCAACACTGGTGCATTGACTAAGGCCTCCTTGATTTTACTAAAGGCTTGTTCACATTTCTCAGTCCATATAAAGGGTTGGTTCTTTCTAGTTAGGTTGGTAAGAGGTGATGAAATCTTAGAAAAATATTTTATAAACCTCCTATAATACCCTGCCATTCCCATAAATGACCTAACTTCTCCCACTGTGCTTGGCCTTTTCCATGCTTGGATTGCCACAATTTTATTGGGGTTTACAGAAATGCCTTTGGCAGATATAACATGCCCAAGGAAATGCACTTCTTCTTTCCAAAATGCACACTTAGAAAATTTTGCTTTTAAATCTTTTTCTCTTAATCTAGACAAAACAAGGTGTAAGTGATTTTCATGTTCCTCTACTGTTTTAGAATAAATCAAAATATCATCAATAAAAATCAATACAAACTTGTCTAAATAATCCCTGAATATCCTATTCATCAAGTCTACAAAATATGATGGGGCATTTGTCAACCCAAATGGCATGACAAGAAACTCATATAGACCATACCTAGTGTTAAAGGCTGTATACTTAACACTTGAGTTCTCAACCTTCATCTGATGGAATCCAGATGCTAGGTCTAATCTAGAAAATACTTTTGCTCCACTAAGTTGATCAAAAAGATCATCAATTCTAGGTAAGGGGTACTTGTTTTTGATAGTGACTTTGTTTAGCTCCCTGTAATCTATGCACATTCTTAAAGTACCATCATGTTTCCTTACAAACACTACTGGAGCACCCCAGCATGAATTACTTGGTCTTATAAATCCTTTGCTTTCCAATTCTTCTAACTGTTTCTTCAATTCCTTCAACTCACTAGGCCCCATTCTAGTGGGTTTCTTAATAATTGGACTGGCTCCTGGTATGAGGCTAATCTGAAATTCCACTGGTCTGTGGTGTGGAACACCCTTAACCTCTCCAAACACATCTAAGTATTTGTTAATTATGGGGATTTCTTCAATAGAAGGCTCACTGGAATCCTTATTTAAGTCAATCAAGTGATATAATTTTCTTTCTTTGGCTATTTCACACAAAATTGTGATTCTTTGACCTCTAGAATTTTGTAATGATATGGTGGATGAGTCTAAATTAATTATGGCTTTGTATTGCCTTAACCAGTCTACACCCAATATAATACCTATATTTGGGTAATTTAAAACATATAAATTGGAAATAAAAACATTTCCTCCTATGTTTAATTCCACATCCACACAAATCATGTTTAAAACACTAGAACTCCCCAATGGACTTTGCACTAACAAAGGAGTTTCAACCAGTATGCAATGTAATTTAAGCAATGCAACTAATTCATGGGAAATCAGAGAATGTGTTGCCCCTGTGTCATACACTACTGATATAGGTAGGGTACAAATAAATAAGGTACCTTCCACTTGACCATGGTTTTCTGCAATAGCTTCTATTGTGGATTTGCTTTTGCTCTCCAAACTTGCTAGCTTCCCTTGCTGTTTATACTCAGGGCAATTTCTCTTGATATGTCCCTCCTTACCACATAGGTAGCATTTGAAAGCTCCTCCCTTCAATTCTGGGAACCTTGGTTTGATATGTCCTTCCTTTCCACAATGATGGCATGTTATTTTTCTCTTTGTATCAGTGGTCTTAGTATCATTGGTTTTCTTGCTTTCTGTCTCCTCCTTCTTTTTGTCATAGGGGTGATACCTTCCCTTGTTTTTCTTATTATTGTTATTCTTAAAACTCTTATACTTCTCCCTTTCCTTGTCATGTTGCTCAAATTTTAAGGCCAGATCAATGACTTGATCAAAAGTTTTATCCGCATATGGCAACATAGCCCTACTAAGCCCTGGGTTTAAACCCTTAATATACCTATCATTCTTTGATGCCTCATCAGCCACAAGCATAGCTCCATACTTAGACAAGCCCTCAAACCTATGAGTATACTCAGTCACATTAAAGGTTCCCTGCCTAAGTCTGATGAATTCTTCAAGCAATAGAGTTTTGGCTGATGCTGGAACAAATCTAGCTTCCAACATCTCCTTGAATTGATTCCAAGTGATTTCATTCTCAATCCTCCCAGCTATGACTACCTCCCACCAGCTTAAAGCCACACCTTTCAATTGTCTTGAGGCCACTTGCCTCTTCCTTTGATCATCCAGTTGCATGCCATTAAAAATTCTATCCAGTGTTCTCAACCATGCTTGAATTTCCATCACATTTTCAGTTCCTTCAAAGCTCTTGCCTCCTAAATTGGTATAAGTCTTTAACAGTTTTGAAAGTTCCTCATGTGGGTTCTCAAGTCTCTGCCCTACTCCATCCCTTAAAGCCCTCATAAAGTCTTGCATATCAAGCATTTGTGGTGCACTTGATCCTGCATTGTGATGAGATCCTCTTCCTACCATGATTGGATAACTAGAGTATGGGGTAAATAGGGTTAGTTTATCATGAGCATTTTTCTTTTGCCATAACTTTTTATCTGTATTATTATTTTACTCAAACAAACAACCAGTTCATACATATGGTTATAATACTTCAATCAATCAATACAATCATTCTTAGCTATGTACGGTTTTAACATAGCTCTGATACAAAATGAAATGACCCTAGCTATTTCACCTAATTTTTTTTAAGTTTTCATCAATAATTTCCTAGAGTCATTAACCTCTCAACTAAATTATCCAGGATCCTAATTTTCTACTAATATATTTATATCAGTTCTTTAATAATATATTCACATACATATGAAGATGTATGTGACCCTCTTGCTTGGATCAGAGTGTTGGTAAGCAAGAGTGCATCCTGGTTGAATTTGAATTTCTAATCAACCAGTACATAGCTCATTTACCTTTGTTTAATATTTGAGTCATGGGAGTGAATTCCCATAATCACGTGTAATCTATACCTATTAATTTTTTATCATTCTTATTGTTATTGTCTGTTAGTTTGAGATAGTAAGGTGATCTCAGATTATATAGCAAGCCACCAAAATTTTAGTTTAATTATTTGGGATTTGGTTAAAGTCAGAAAGGAAAATGATATACTCACTTATCATTTTCAACACAAGTTATTTTATCACAAATTTCTTTACTTATTACCAGGTCAGTTGTGTAATTCTTTCATAATCTAGATAGTTGTATTTTCCTTAACCAAATTTATATGCTAATCCCTGAGTTACCTCAGCTTGCATCTAATTTACAGGTTGCTTTACTAGATTTAGAGAATCCAGATTCTATGGTCATTTGACAAAAGTAGTATTTAGATAATATGTGTGCATATTAGATGTATTGTACTCTCTGGGCTAATAAAGCTATTCAAAATAAAATGTGAGTTGATCAAGTATTTGAAAATGTCTTTGTTCAAAGCAATCAAAACATTCAGAAACACCCATTAAAACATCCATTAAAACCATATTAATGAAATCAACAATATATGGAAAAATAACATAAGCTTGGCTGCCTCATAACAGGACTTAATGCCATGGGTTTAGTGAGATTACTCACAGAAAATGCTTCTCTTGCTAAACCCAGAAAAGAAACCTTTTCAAAACTTGCTTTTCTGCTTGTAAGTATTTTCTTCTTTGTTTTCTTAAATGTTTTGGGTAGCAAATGATTTTTCTGGTTTATACTTGGATTTATAAGAGAAGTTTTCTAGGGTTTTATCATTGTAAAATCCCATTCCTACCCTGGCCAAGACTCATGCATTTTGCATTTCAAATTTGTTTATTTTTTACCTTTAATATCCCGGCCATATGTGAGACCTGCCTCTCCTTTTTCTTTTCCATAATATATCATATTCTTACCAAGTCATGATAATTGTGTGACATTGTTTACTTGTTTATTTCCTAAAAAAAATCCTCCTTTCTATTTTCTGCCTAAAGCAATTATTTTGCTTGCCATTTGTCTTTTACCATTTTAGTGTTATAGTTTCACTTGCTTATATATATATATATATATTTCCTGGGTTTTAAATAAAATCTGTTTACTGATTTAAAATAAAACTTACTTTTCTTATTCTCTGGGATGATCCATATAATTCCAGAAATCAAATATCCATGTTACAAAATCATGTTTGTAATGCTTTTTAATTCTTGTTTTATATTCAGGAAATCTGGAGTTCTTCCTTGTGCCATATCAGTGTGCACGTGCACACATGCACACACACTTGCACACAATTAATCCCATATATTCCTATACAAATAAATTCATATATTTCAAAATCCAACCAAAATAAGATTCCATGAATTTCTGGGGCATTACAATCTCACCCTGAACTAGATCCACGAACTTCCTTATCAATGCTGACTTAGCAACCTTAAATAAAAACTTCTGCTCAAATCTCCTTTTGAAATTAGCCCACGTCAGCTCTTCCTCCGGAACCCTGGCAGTCACACTATTCCACCAGTAAAGCGCTACCCCTTGCAACTAACTAGAGGCCAGCCTTCTCTTTTGCCCATCATCCAAACCTAGATCAGTAAAGATTCTCTCACAGTGCAATAACCAATTCTCAACTTCAATAGCATCCTTCATTCCAACAAACGGCTTTCCACCCATACTGGTGTAGTCTCTGCTAAACTTAGCATAGTTGTTCCCACCTAGAGCCACAGGATTAGCTCCTCCAACATTTCCAGCCATACCAGTAGCAGCTCCTGCTTGCATAAGATTAACCCAGAACTGGTACATCATCCTTGCATCTACTAGCGGATTACCAGCACCCATATTGGCTTCAACATTTTGGTTAGCATCAACTTGTCGACCTTGGTTCCTCCGAGTATTAGGTCGAGCATTTCCATTGGTTGTAGTGCTTCCTCCACCGAGATTTCCTATTCCGTTTCCTGCTTCCATATCTTCTTTCTCGTAAATCTGCATATGAGCCTTAGTATGATATAGAAGAACGGTCCAAGAGAGAGGGGAATACGTACTTATATATATATATATATATATCAAATACAAGTACGTTACTATAGCATTATCCCACCCCGATCATATTTCTAATTCATTGGACTATGTTCGAAAAAAAAATTTAGGTTTAACTTTCTTTCAAAGTTTTATAAACCTATGCTCTGATACCAACTTGTAACATCCCCTATTTGGAGGCCCAAAACTAACGGCTACAGATGTTGTAGTCATCCATAGTTATTAATCCTCGACGACCAAATACGGCGGTGTTAGATTCATTGATATACAGAAACACATGAATATGGAAAAATTTAAAACTTCAAACAAGATCACATTCCATTTCAAATCATTTCTAATTCATTTCATAATCCCATAATTGTAAACCACGTTCAAAGAAAATATATTCATTACAACATACGCTAAGAATGACATATTAAGATGCCCCATTGGATGATTAGAGTATATATAGGAAATATAACAACTTTGTCGTTACTAACAACACAGCGGAATCAAACTAAAAGAGAACTCTAAATATCTATAATGCCTCCTGCACGTCTTCGGAAGCTTTATTCGTCTAATGAGGTACCTGAAAACCTTAACTGTCAAACTACTCAAAATCAATTGAGTACCCGAGAGTTTAAGAGGAAAACATAAACTTTGAGTCAAACATAAAGCTTGGTATGAATAATAATCTAACATCTCAAACCATTTAGATATCAAGTGAGACCACACCGCTTAGCGGAATGGGTTTTCCCTTTACTAGTATCTTAAAACCTATATAAAACCATATACTGTGCTCTTGCATCCACAATGGTTAAAAACATAGTCATTTCAAAATATTATGATGATATGCATACAAGTTAAAACATTTCGGATTTCCCGTCCCTTGTTTAATTGACTCCCTGTCATATTAATAGTTTCTAGGGTCACTATTAACCAACTAGTTTTCATAGGCTTACTATTAACCTTTATATAATATATGGACTCCATGTCCTATTTCATAGTTTTCATGGGTGCACTATGAACCTATTGGATTCTGCCAATTAACTTAACTAAAATTTATGGGTTCCCCTGAACCTATTGGTGACCCCAATAACTTCTTTCTTATCCTAATTCTCATGGGTTGACTAGGAACTTATTGAAAACTGTCAATAACTTAATCCGGATATTGTTTTCATGGGTGCACTACAAACCAATTGGCCTCTGCCAACCACTCTTTATAACATAGTTTTCATGGGATCACTATGATCCTATTGGCAACTCCAATAATTTCCTAATCATAGTTTTCATGGGTGCACTATGAACCTGTCTCCCCGACTTCTATATTTAGACATCCTATATTTTGGTCTCCCTAACCTCTTCAATGCAATTCTACTCATCTAGGAGTTTAATCAATTTATATTCACTACTGGATCAACCTAGCTGGTTCTTCTGCCCTTTATCCCTAAAATGCTGTTATGAGTCCGTTATAATGTGAATATATTTATATTTGAAGAAGCAAACAACATAGAATAACAATACCACTCCTGTGGGTTTAATATAAAACATGGTTAATCCCTTTAACCTATTATTTTATTAAGGGAAGCTTCTTCTTAAAACCATTACAAAAACTCCTTTAATTTAGCCATGGGTTTTTCCTTTAAAATTGGGTTTGGGTTATTTGTTTTGAAAAACAAAGCCCTTTGACTCCTTCGAAACCTTGCTTTCGACCTCACTGGATACCCTCCTTTGAAAGGATAAAAATATATTTTCAAAATATTAGGCCCCTTAGCCCTTTGACTCTAAAATCATGTTTCTCATAACATAAAATTTTTCCATAGCATTTTAAAATCATTTGCCGTCGGTTTTGCCTTAAAACCATTCATATACATATTTAAATTTTTTGAGATTAAATCAAATATGTTATAAAACCAAGCATGTCATCATTCAAATCATCATAAAATGGATTAATTCATATATCCGAAACATATGATTGAAAACAAAATAGAGATGATTAGTATTATTATTCACCTTAGATTGGATAAGGAAATTGGAGATTTGTTTGAGATTGATTCCCCTTAGCTTGATCCTAAGCTTTTACTTTGATTTCTCTTATTCTTCTCATAGTAATGGCCAGCTTGCTCTTTTCTTTTCTTACATTTAAATTTTTGTGATAAAATGAACGTGAATGATAAGGTAATGTGAGTATAGGGTAGTGAACTATGGGTGCAGAAATTACCCTAATGCCCTTATGTTAATTTAATTATCATTTATCCATTTATAAGCCCATTCAAGTTACTTAAGCACGGCCTCTAAGTTTATTCACCAGTCTCAATCTCCTTACCACTCTACATTATTCTATTTAATTTATCTAATTAAATCTCTTGAACAATGTTATTTAAAAATTAGGGGTGTTATAGTTATAGTAGTAGAAGAGGTCGGCGAGCAGGCCATGGCTTGGATTGATTTGACATTGCTTTGAGTTTCGTTATATTTTTAAGATCGAAAAGAACGTGCAACTTGACCATTTCTTCCATCTGCAGCAGGATAGCTTTTCAATGAAGGAGTATCTTAGGCTCTTAGCTAATTTAACCTTTTAGCTAAATTTCGAGTAGTATGGGACTATTCGAGAAATTTAACTTGGATTCTGCATCCAAGTAGGATTCAGTGATTGGCGATAATTGAGAAAGAACCGAGCGGATATCTTATATGTTTTGTTTTGATTCATTTGAATTAGAAGTGTTTATCCTTAGCAAACCTTAGGTGATGGGATTAATTCCATGTGTTGCAGAGTGTTTCCTAGGGATCTGTCCATTCAAGCATCCATTCTTAATCCCTAGTTTAAGTGCGGGGTTTCTATGTGATTTTCACTAGTTGGGCAAGGTTTTTCACTCGATTCTTAAAGATGAGCACTTGAGTCATATTCTTGAGGCGACTGAAAGATTTCTAAAGCACGACTCCAATCGTGCGAGAAAATTTCAATGGTTAGACCAAAGAACCGGATTAGAGTTCACATGAGAGGAGTTAGGTGGCCGACCTTGGTTTAACAATGAAACTACACGAGCGAACAAAGGATTGTTCGAGCAACGTATATTATTTTGGATGATCTTTATTCATTGTATAGTTATAAAGATAGAATAAGGATCGCTTGAGATAGTTTGGGGAAGGACTTCTTGACTAGTTTTGTGATGATTCAGATAATTTTCTAAGTGATGATATGATACCCGCCTAGACGCTCATCATAATACATTTAATATATTATCCTTATTATCGTTATGCAGTTGAGGTGAGTTTGAAACAAAGCAAGCTCAAGCATTCATAGATTTTCATTTAATAATGTTTAATTCTTAAGGTTTTCTTCTTTAGAGCATGGGTTCAATTCCGAAGGGAAAGGAAAGTTAAGACTTAGATTGTTGGATTTATTTGAGAGTTTTGAGGACCGGTGATCTAGCATATCATAAGTTTTCCTTTTCAAAGATGGAGGTGTGATAGTCTTTCATGTGTTATATTCATGAAAGGGAGTTGCACCACTTAAGCATTTGGGTCTTCTAGGATGTCGAACAGACTCATGGGAATTTATAGGTTGGCATGCACACTTTGATTGTTGTTAGTTACCATGCGTGTTCTTGTAAACTCCTTTTAAATAATTAGTTATTTGTATGATAATCATTAATGGTTTTTGTTGCTTATTGATTACTTGTTGTTGCTTGATTATTGATTAATTGTTTATTTTTGTTGACTGATTTATGTTTCTTCTTGATTGCTTGATTATTGATTGATTGTTTTTTTGTTTAATTTTTTTTGCTTCTTGATTGCTTAATGTTACGTGAATATTGATTGAATGTTTATTTTTATTGATTGATTGTTATTTCTTCTTAGTTGCTTGTCATTGCTTGATTATTTATTTTTGTTGATTATTATTGCTAGCATATTGTGTTAATTTTCCTTTTTTTGTAGAAGTAGTGCACGATGTATTTCATGAATTCTGGTTGTATAAAAGTATAATTCCAGTGACATCATCGTGACGAGTTGACTATAGAAAGTGGAAGTGAACTATATAAGGTTTTAGACCTTCATGGCCTATTCATATTTGAGAATAAGTCTATATGGTTTCGGATCGATAAGGTTAAGCTTGTCCGTGTTTGATGGAGCTTATTATTAGTATGCCACCAATTACTGAAGGAAAATTTTGTTTTCCTTTTTGTTTTGTTAAAATGTAAGAAAGCATAGTTTGTTGTAACATGTTTATTTGAGGTGCTGGTTGCATTAGATGTGTTTGTTGCACAGTTGTTATAACATGTTTATTTAGCATGCTTGTTGCATTGGATGTATTGCATAGTCGGTTGTAACATATTTATTTGAGATGCTTGTTGCATTGTTGGATATAGCATATTTATTTGAGATGAATGCTATATATAATTTAGCATGCTTAAATCCATGGTTTAATGTTGCAATTGTGTTTGATCCTCGTTGTTGAATACATGATAAGGTACATGAAAGCAGTTATGCGCTAATGGGATGTTTATTCGCTCGGATTCGCATCTAAGTGGCATGCTATTGTTGTGAAAGAGGTATGTAAAATCTGTAGCATAGATAGTGTGTGTTTGTATATATATTATATATATTTGCTTGTATTTCCTCGGATACGGGATGCCTCAGATATGAGATGTGTGTGTGTGTGTATTGTTTTGGGGATTTTTTCGAAGCTAGCCATGGAAAGGAGGCGCCGTAGAATTTTTTTCCCAAGCGAGAGGGCTTTAGAATCCTAAGGGTGAGGAGTTATATTTTGTGCTTGGAAATTTTGGTCAACGGGGTTGCGTCATCATACTCATGAGAATTTCGGAGAAGAAATTATTTAAGGGGAAGAATGTAACAACCCGCATTTTTTAATGGCTTGATATTTAAATAATTGATTTAAATATTGAATCATTAATAAATTGAAGGTCCAAAATCTAATTTTTCACATACATATGAATTAAGGCTCAAGACCACTTTCATTGAGTCAGGATCAACATTGCGAATTAAAATGAGTATAAATACCGCTATATTTGGAGTCGTGGTATTTTTACGATTTACGTATTGCTATACATATTTCATAAAAACACATGCCCAGTCTAGTTCAATAGGATCTTGACTGAAGGCTTGTGTTTCTAGGATAGGAATTAATTATGAGGCATATGGTTGATGAATTTCTTGAATCGAGCAATCAGATAGCTAAACCGACCTCGAAATGCATGAAATTATATTCCCAGAGTGCTTTTTTGGATATCGATGAAATATATATCATCAAGACCAGAAATATGAGGTAATGTACATCGATGAGTTTTGTGGCAATCAGATGTGTTGTGTGATCGTACGAGCTCAAAATATGTGGCTATTTCCTTTTGATATACATATACATACATACATACACACACACACACACACACACACACACACACATATATATATATATTGGCACATCCAAGATATGATAGCCTAATTATTTCTTTCTCCAATTCTTTTCTCAAGTAACCGCCTCCTTCTTGAAATTCAGTCGGGAGCTACATGCAACGATAGAGGTTGGCGTTGGATCTGTTGAACTCGTATAGAGGAGGGAATCAAATTTACTTAAGCTTTAGCGGGTTCGACGATGGTTGGTTGTGCTCCATCTTGCCAGTCGCTAGTTGCGTGAACGGGAGGGAGAGCTTGAGGCGTCGGTTAGACGAACGAAAGGCGATGTTGTTAAATTGTTTCAAAGTGGAGATGATTAGTATTTGAACACCCAATAGAAAGTAGAAGAGAAATAGAAAGCGAAGAAAATAAATTAAAACAAGCAAGAAATGAACACACAGAGATTTATAGTGGTTCCGCAAACTCGGCCTATGTCCACTTAATGATTTTATTGCTTATATTCTGACTTGAAGGTAGAAGTTCTTAGGGGTCGGTACAACTTCGACACTTAAATTTTCAGAATTACAAGAATATAGAGTAGAGTGGAACTAGAATCAAAAGATCCTTAAAAATGAGCCATACTCCTCTAGTTATAGAGGTAGGGAGCCTAAATTTTGCACAAAAGATCTCTTGACCGTTCTCCTTGCTATAGACCAATTCTCCATGAAAATAGGGTGCCACATCATCACTTTTGTATGGGTCGGTACCACTCCATGGTAAGGGGTCGGTACCAATCCCTAAAATGGCCAAACTGCTCAACTTGAACTCTTCGCTTCGCTCGTCTTGAGGTTAAAATTATGATTCCATAGTTGCACTACAAGAAAATATGATATAAATAGCTTTGTGTCATAGCATTATATTAAAGTGCTATAATAAAATAATTAAAGAAAATAAAATAATGTATAAATTGTGCTATGTAAATGAAGTAAAATCAATAACACAAACATTTTGTTATATATCACCGCATTACGCTATATTACCCGACCCAGTAAAGACGCGCGCGAATGAAAAGGAACGCGGAATAAAATAAAAACAAAGGCCGCCAAAACGAAAATTTCCCTCGTCTTTCCCAATCTCGACTAAAATCTCCCCCAAACCGCCGAATTTTGATTCACTCCACAAACTCCACAGATTCCCAAAACTTGACCTCTCCGATTCACACCAGCATCTTCGACGGTCTCTGCAATCTCCGAATCATCAGACGCAGTGAGTATTTTCTTCCTTGTTTCGTTCCTATTATCTATTTAAGGTTTTTGTTATTGAAAGCATAATCCATTTTGTTTTTGCTGTAGAAATCATCTTTCTTTTATTTAAGGTCTTTGTTATTGAAAGAACCCATTACATAGTAAGTAGTCAATTTCTTGGTTCAACATAAATCAATCATAAGTTCTAAAAACTATTAGGTTGGTCCTGCTTATGTTATCCACTAGCTTAGCTTGCTGTTTTTTCAAGGTCTTGTTAGCTTCTTTGGTTTAGGTAATCTTCTCTTATTTTTCGTTGTACTGTGTTTTGCTAGCTATTATGTTGGTCCTGCTTATGTTAATTATGATGTCGTTGTTGATTGTTGTTGCTGCTAGTTACTACGTCTCTAGTTTATTTAGGATTTGTGTTATTATTTTTTGTTTATTTATATAAACTGTAGTTACTAGGTTTTGTAGGAGGGTTATTTTTAATTTTTTTTAAGGGTGTATAGGAAGACTTACTCACCAGACTTATAAAGGATAAAATCATATAAGTGTTCTTTCCTCGTAAAAGAACAACCCGTTTTCTTAGAAAAAATCTAATAAAAGAACAAACAGTTATTAAATTTAATAGTTTGATTTATGTTGTTGGTTACATCAAAATATTATTTCAAAATTTTTACTGCTCAACCATTTATACTATATGTTCTATTGAGTACATTGTCAAAACTGGAAATGTAAGAATAGAAAACAATTGCTAAAACAATATTTGAATTACCACACATACCATGTTTAAATTAAAGTTCTCAACATGGTTATATATGTTGACCAGATGTTGATATACCAACAATTGACATTTAAGTTTTTAAATTGTTAACTTTTTTAGTTTTTGGAAATCGATTAACCAATCTAATAATCAATCATAAGTTCGCCTTTCATTTCCTGATAGTAAGCTGATAAAATCTTGAAACAACTCTTGCTAATTTGTACACGGAAAACAACAAACAACTGCACAAAGAAGAACGCATTACAAAGCAGAATTCACATACATATAGCTAAAAATTAACTATCATAAATGCACAACACACATCGATTCAAAGCCGAGTAACAAAACAAAACTAATTTTTGTTGGAAGCCGATGAGCCCTTGAGTGGTGTGTCTCTGAAAGATGCAGATTTACTCCCATTCTAGTAACAAGTGTTATATACCTTTCACTTTGTTTGCCAGCCATTTTGCGCCTCCTTCAAGACCGATTGAAAGCGACTGCATCATTAAACTTTTTGTTATATAAGAAACTTCCGAGTAATCTGAGCAGTAGAGATTCTTGACTGATATAAGAAAAGAAATCCAGGTCCGTCTTTTCCAATTGGTTCTCATTTGAGGGTTTAATACTCTTCAACTTTCTTTAAGTCCTCCATATTTATGGTATCCTGTACAGTTGATCCCTAAAAGAGAATTCGGCCTACTTTTTTCACCGTTCTTATTATTTCAATGAATATTGTGAAACCACGAACATTTTGAAATTTGACATACTTCAAGTTAACAGGTTCTCCCCTAAGATTTTTCTGGTTTAGAACAACAGTCATTAGCATTGGTAAATCCCATGTGTTCCTTGTTCTTGTAAAATTTGGTTGTCTTTGGGCCTTCATCTTCTGGTCCTAGCATAAAGAAAAGAAGCAGCTTGACAATTTGAGTGAAAGGAATACTATAACAGAGTCTTATTTTCTTTATAGCCTAATTTTGTTGTTTTGACAACTGGATGCGATACAAATCTGTTTGTATGATACGTAATACTACAACAACCCATAAAAGTAATAGTTGTTGTTTAATAATAACTTGTCGTACGGTTATTATCCATTTGTATAAGTAAATAGCTTGACTTTGGTATAACAGTCCGTTAGTATGATATGTAGCAGGACAAATAAGTTGTTATCTACAAAACCTGGTAAGTAGATGCACTATTACACTTCTTACTTCTTTGGGCCAGCAATCTTAATTTTCATGTTCAATACTCCTCGTATTAAAACTATAAGCTAAAATTTTATGATTTAAATTGATGCAACCATTTAAAAGACATATTTATGCCCACGTACATTGACAAAATGACTTTATGAAACCTGGATGTGCATGGGTCACGATTGTCCATACATATGAGGTGTTATATGACCAGTTACCACAATGCCAGTTCATTTTTATTACACATACTTCTGCCAAAAGAGCTGAACAGTAAAATACCTTTCACTTTGTTACCATTGCCTGTAGTATAGAAGCATTCACATTAACATAGGGCTATATCATTGAATCATCTTTCTAGTATGATTGTATCCATCAAAATACAACTAACTAAATATTGTTTTAAGTTTTAGAAATTTGCTTGCTTAAGTAGTATCGCATCTCAAGATGGATAAGGATTGGGTGCATTTACACAGGTAAACTACTAGTGACTGCGAACAAAGATATGTTTTGATTTTGAAAAAATATATTTATTTTTTGTTAATTTTGCAATTGCAGAACTAGTAGTGAGTACGAACAAGGGGCTTGGAATTTTGTGAATTTTGCAAAGAAAAGTTTAGGAAATATGGAAAAAATGTTATGCCCTTGCTTAGATTATCGAAACCTCACTCACCAATTTGGAGTCACCATTGTCGAGCATTTGATTATAAGGGGAATGGATCCTAAATATAAAAGTGGTAGATGGTACAATCACGGCGAGCAAATAGACATAGGGAAAAAAATTAAGTTGGATGGTGCATATGACTTATTCAAAGGCATTCACTACGAAGATGAAGATTTCATCAATCATTCTTTTTTTACTAATGATAACGATGATGATAATGTGCAGAGACGAGAAGATGATTTATTAAAAAATTTAGAAGATGCGGAAACCCCATTATATCCTGATTGTCCAGATCAAACAAAGTTATCTGCCATTATTGCCTTATATAACTTTAAATGTGAGACTGGGTTATCTGATAATGGTTTTGATAAGCTTCTAATCGTGCAACAGTCGTTGTTACCAAAGGATAATGTACTTCCTAAAACCACATATGAAGTGAAGAAATTTCTTAAAATTTTCGATATGGGTTTTGAGAAAATTCATGCTTGTGAGAATGATTGTTGTCTTTTTAGAAAAGAGTACAAAGATTTGGATAGTTGTCCAAAATGTGGATTTTCGAGATGGAAGACTAATCAACGTATAGGAGAGGTTATGCAAGGGATCCTGGTAAAAGTATTGCGATATTTTCCAATAGTTCCAAGATTTAGAAGAATGTTTAGATCGCAATAATGGCAGAAGATTTAAGATGGCATTTTAATAACAAAAGTAACGATGGAAAAATGCGCCATCCGGTGGATTCTATAACGTGGAATGTAGTGGATGAGAAATGGGAATCATTTTCAATGGATCCACGTAATCTCAGACTTGGTCTTGCTACTGATGGTTTTAATCCATTTTCTATGTTAAATTCTAAATATAGTTGTTGGCCAATAATGCTTGTAACATATAATCTCTCGCCTTTGTTGTGTATGAAGAAGGAGAATATTATGTTAACATTGCTATTTCCTGGTCCGAAGCAACCGAGGAACGATATTGATGTTTATTTGGCGCCATTGGTAGAAGATTTTCATCATTTGTGGAATAATGGAGTTGAAGTTTTTGATGCATTTACTAAAATAGTTTTTAATCTGAAAGCAGTTTTGTTATGGACGATAAATGATTTTCCAGCTTATGGAAATCTCGCCGGATGCTGTGTAAAGGGTAAAAAAGCATGTCCATCATGCGGCGTGAATACTCACCATCGATGGTTGAATCATAGCCGGAAGACTGTTTATATGGGTCATAGAAGATTCTTACATCCTTCTAATCAAATGAGAAAACAAAAGGTTTGGTTTGATAATACTGTAGAGAATGGAAGCAGGCCTAGAATTTTAACTGGAAGGAACATCTTTAATATTTTAAAAGACTTTCCAAATAATTTTGGAAAAGAAATTAAAGATGAAAAAAACAATAAAAAAGGGAAGAAAAGCAAGCAAAATAAAAAGAGACAAATGAAGAAAAGGAAGAGTTGCCATAATAGAGAAACCGAAGCTAATGATCCTATGAAAATGGAGCTATCAAGATGGAAAAAAAGATCAATATTCTTCGATTTGCCATATTGGGAGGTTAGTGTGAAGTTTTATTATTTTACACTTGATTAACAATAAAATATTATATCGTTGAAGTATTACACTCTTGGTTTTTCAGGAGCTTCCCTTACGTCATAACTTAGACGTGATGCATGTAGAGAAAAATGTCGGTGAAAGCATTTTGGGCACGATACTGCATGATAAAAAGTCAAAAGATGGAATTAACTCGAGAACAGATCTAGAGGATCTGGGAATTCGACATGGACTTTATGCACAACCTCGCGGAAAAAAAACATATCTTCCGTCGGCTCCATATACATTATCAAATTATGAGAAAACAACCTTCTGCAATAGGTTGTATGATTTCAAGGGACCTGATGGTTATTATTCAAATTTGAAAAATTGTGTTTCATTGGAGGATTACAATGTTAGTGGTTTAAAATCTAACGATTACCACATTCTAATGCAACAGTTGTTGCCAGCTGCAATAAGAGGACTATTGCCAAGGAAACCATGGGAAGCAATAGTTCGTTTATGTTCATTCTTTAATAAAATATGTCAGCGCGTGCTTGATAGAGAAAATCTGCAGCAACTTGATGCTGAGATTATTATAATATTATGTGAACTTGAAAGATATTTTCCTCCCTCTTTTTTTGATATAATGATACATTTGACAATTCATCTTGGAAGAGAAGCACTGTTGTGTGGGCCGGTTCATTTCCGTTGGATGTATCCTTTTGAAAGATATATGAAAACACTTAAAGATTATGTAAGAAATCCCGCACGACCTGAGGGGTGTATTGCTGAATCCTATCTTGCTGAAGAATGTATGAGATATTTTGGTGATTTTTTGAAAAAAACAAGACACATAGAAGAGAAAGGTGTTCGAAATGAGGACTGCGAAAATTTTGTAATACTTGAAGGACGTCCAATTTCTGCATCTAAGACAGTTTACATTTTCTTCTAATGAGAAAAAATGCTCATTTGGCCGTGTTAATGAATATGGCAATGGTTGAACCGTTTTTAGAGTAAGTGAATTTTATAGTATGTCTATATTGTTTTGATGTACTTAATTGCAAGTATAAGTCGACATAATTTTTTCTTTATCAGTTTGCATTTGAAGGAGCTGCAAGATTCAGACAAACGTATAGGAAGAAGCGCAACCTTACTTTGGAAAAAACATATAGATAACTTTGCCGATTGGATTAAAAAGAAGGTTGGTTAAATTTTATAATAAACTAACATTGGTTTCAGAACATTGTGATATATATATTAAATATTTTTTACAGATACCTATTAGCTCAAAAGATCATGATAAAATGTTAAAATGGATTGCATACGGTCCAAAGAATGACGTCTTGTCCTATAAAGGATATATCATCAATGGACAACGTTTTCACACAAAAGACATTGACAGAGAAACTCAAAATAGTGGGGTTACTTATGATGCCACTACCATGTGTAGAGCTAGTGCAAAAGATATATCTCAAGTGGTTGACGTAGTTACTTACTATGAGATATTGACCGATATATTTTTGTTAGATTATCATGTGTTTTATGTTCCCATTTTTAAATGTCATTGGGCAAATGTTGGAAACGGTGTAAAGGTTGAAGATGGATTCACTCTTGTAAATTTACATCAAAATCAAGCTTCATTTTCAAAAGATCCATATATTCTTGCATCTCAAGCAAAACAAGTTGTTTATTTAAAAGACAATGATGACTCTAATTGGTATGTGGTAATGAAGACACCACCAAGAGGCTTTCAAGAGTTAGAGGCAAATGAATCGGTTGATGAAGTTAACTATGTTGGGGAAGATTACAGAGAAATCGATATGGATGTTGATGATTCTAATGATGATTTTAGCTAGGTTAGAGAGGATTGCGAAGGCATATTTGAGTAGTTAAAACAAGGTTTGTTAATTCATTTTTAGGATCAGTAATAATTAGCTGTTGGTCCAAACTGTAAAAGTCTCATTGTTGTTGGTTCAAGATAATGAGTATATATTCTATTATTGCGTAAGTAGTGTGCATATGATTCTTTTCTTACCCAAACCGGAAAATGAGTGACACTTTGTTGTGCATTGTGATGAGTCTGAATGTCTCCAAACCCAAAAAACCAGCACACACAGCAATGAGATTAGTGATGGATTTCCCATCCTTTTTGTGTTCTTTTTCTACTGTTATATTAGTATGTGCTTGTTTTTTTGGGTTTTGTATGTCTACTATTTGATGGTATGGTGTTATGCGTTCTGTATTATTGATAAATCACACACAAGTAGACATAACAGTTCTCACTGGGTCTATAGTTCTTTTGTTATGTTCTGAATAATTTTGCTGGATTGAAATAAATTGATTGAGTTCAATTTGATAGGGATTGCCATATTTATTTTGCACTATTTTCAAACATAGACAATGTATTTACATGTCAAGAACATATCTGCATTGTAAGTAGGCTAAGTAGCCTCTGATCTGCATTGCATTTAAGGGTCAAAACATAGACTTGTGTATAACATTCCACACTTGTTTGTTTTAGGCATGTGCGACCCTCGTACTTTGAATCCATATGAAATTGTCTGTCAACAGCCTCTCCAAATCAATTTCAGTCCACCAGATTCAGGTCAGTAATTTTGGCTTAGACAACCTCCTCCGTCTTTTAGTGCACACTGCACTGCATGTTTACCATTTCTTAATTAATTTGGACAAATTTAGTTTATTCTATGTACAATTTAAACTGGAAGCTTAAAGCATTGTGACTAAAACAACACTATAGATGGGATAAACTGTAGACTTTATAAATTCTAGTTTTTATGCAAGGCTCAATAGCTTAGAAAGTTTTTCAACAAGTCATAATAGCAAGTGTTTGTGTTATTCACGTTCACAGAGTTAGCAGCTGCTTCAAATTACCTACTACATCATCCGACTGAAATTGCTTATCTATCAAAATATCATTAACTCTATTGTCAAAATATCACCAGAAAGCTTGACATATTACTCTCTGTAAATATTATGTATACATTATGTTGCTTCTAATACTATTACATCAACTTAACTCTTTATTTATTTTTATTTGCAGAATAATGGCAAAGAGGAAGAGAGGAAATGTCAAACAAAAAGAAACTGAGGTACCAAAAGCTGTGTTAAATCAATCTATAGTCAGGGAAGAGCTTAACGACTGTAGCCATTCGAATGTGATGGAAGATGAAACAGTAGCTGAAGCACTTGAGGACAACGTGCAAGCACCTGAAGACAATGCAATGCAAACTGGCGAAAATTATGAAGTTTCATTGGAAGATGATGGACCGGTTCATGAAAATGCAAATCCAAGAGGGAAAAGAACTACTAGAGGGCAACAAAAATGAAAAGGCTTCCTTCAGATGCTATGAGTAGAGTTGAAGTAGAATTTAATTCGACGGCAGAGCCAATAGGACCTGGATCAGTTAGTTTATCTTCTTATTTAGGACCGCTAGTCCGAGGGGTTGTTCTGTTTACACTTGATGATTGGAGGCTACTCGATGATGATAGAAAAATTGTTTTGTGGGAATCCATTAAGGTATGAGACAATGATTTTTTAAATTTTATTTTACACTTGACTGTTTTTTTTGACTGATCTTTTGTACACTTGACTGTTTTGTGGGAATCCATTAAGGTATGATACCAATACCAGTCTGACTGATCTGATCCTATTAATTTTTGATGGCTTTGAGCATATATACAATTAATTAAGCCAGGAGATGATTCACGACTGTGCCACTCTTTCATGTTGTAGATTGAGTACTTGATTAGTATGTTGTAGATTGAGTACTCGGTGTATTCAATAGATTTGTGCTGCCATAGTTTAGAGTTTTGTGCAAACATGTGGGTAGAAACATCTAAAGTTACAGTCCTTTTATAGTTTTACTAAAATTCATTTGGTCATCATTCATGAATACTGAAACAAAATTGATTTTATGTCACCGTTCTTGTACATTTTCCATTCGTCTGTGTTCTGTTGCTCAGTAAACAGAATCAATAGTATTATAATTCATTTGTTAATTCACGGGATTATTGTTGTTCTGAAGTGGTATTAGCTGGTTGTTTGATGATTGAAGGGCTAGAAAATAAGGGAGATTGAATTTGTGTTATAGTCTATAGAAACAAAATTGTTTATGTTCCAAACGAAGTTTACACAAATATATCTGCTTTTGGTAGTTGCAACTTCAACCGTCAAGCAAACACCGAAGCATCTTTCAGTCCTTTGACAAACCGTGTATCAACTCCTATGGTAATATATTATTTATTGTTCAAATAAATAGTTCAAGTTTGTTCGTGAGGCAATATGTTTCAAATACTTCATATAATTTATAGTTGAAAACAATTATTTATGTTACTTGGTAGGTTGCAAATTCTGCATCGAATAAATGTAAGTTGATTGATGTTTTTGGAACGGGAAATATTATTGCCGAGGGACGCGTAGCTTCAACTGATCCAAACATTATGGTCCATTTTGTTCCATTGGGAGAGGGTGCAGCTAGAGTTTGGATTGATGTTGCAAAAGTTCCAACCGCACGTTTGTGGAGACCTACTACCGAGTTTGAATGCATTGAAGATGCCGTTGGCTCTACAATAGCTTGGCCTACGACGAATCTTGTAACGGAATCAACTTATAGTAAGCATATTTTATTACTGTTAAATAAAATTGTTCAAATATAAAATTTGGAATTTATGAATCAGCTGTCCTACTTATATGTAGGTAGTTGATCAGTTGAAGGCGAATCAACTGTAATAAGGTACTTTAGTTGATGTTTAACCAGTTCAATACCATTTTTGACAAGTTCTAATAACCAATGTTTGTGACCACCCAAATCTCTAGAAGCCTTAATATTGTCCTTTTCTAAATCATTCTATTAGGAAATATGTTGTTTATTTACCAAAAGATATCACACTCTGTACTGTAAGAAATGAAGACAGGAGTCTGTTCACAATATATTAAACTAGTCTGATCCCGATAGTTGAATCTGAACTGATTAAGTGCCTATAATATGGAGGTTAGCTGATACGTAGGGTGTTTAATTAGGTTGAAAATGAATGCATACTTGATTATCAAATTCATGGTTCGTATGAAATTTTAGTATACAAACAGCAATACCGACATCTGTTAAAATTTAGAAATCATCCTCACTTGATGGCATTGCTATCAAGCGTCTATTCTTACTGGATACCAATCAAGATAGCGAATAAAACTATGTTTTATTTTTTCACATTGCAAAATTCATATTTACTTCACTGGATACTGATTCTTACTTGTATGATTGCAAATAATCCAACTCAAAGATCAGTCCATCAATACATTGACTGTGGTTTTATATGAAATTACAAATTATAAGTTCTTATTTAGAACCAAAACAGTGTTAGAGACAAGATTTGCTAGTGACTTTTTCAAAATTGGTACACAAGTCATTAACGTGTCATTTGGGATAGAAATAGACTGGGCCCTTAAAGTAGACAGTTGAGTTTGTATGTGTTGTGCATAGATTTTTGAATTTCTTGCTTGCTTGCATGGTGTTTTCCTTTGTTATAATTTGGCTCTTTCATTTCAACCTTCCTAGCTAATCTGAACTACGTATTATGCAATGAATGAAGACAAATATGTAACATTTCTCTCAAGAATTTCACTCGGTTGACATTAAATTGTGAGCGAGTGAAAGATTTCACTGGAGTTGCTTATGTCTCCTGAGCCTCGTATATTATGGATTTTTTATTATGCTTAGCGAAAGATTGTGTGGTTTTAACGGATAATGTCTGTTTTTTTTCTGCCTGTACTATTGTTATTAGTTCTTCCCTGTTAAAAGAAATAAAATGATGTTTTGATTCAAATTTTTTTTCCAGATCAAAATGTTATCAAAACACATTTAAATTAGAGAGTTTGTACATTGATAGAAATACCAAAACCAGCTTAAAACAAAACTGTACTTCTACCATTTTTACATATCCATGACACTTCTATTGAAAAATAGAAAATAAATTTGTCAAGTATAGACTACAAGACTAAACGGTGATACATTTAAAGATCTTCTATAAACACCCCTTTGCATATAGCTTAAGTTCCACAGACTGGTTTTTGAACAGGAGTATCGAAGCTCTTTAATGCTTCCATCCAAGGCTTTTCTATTACTAATAGTGAACTTGCCAAAATACAATCAACGAATAATTTTGGACTTTGGTATCAATGTTATTGTTTGCTAGATTTTTATTCCCTCCATATAAGTTTTTGAAGCATGATAGTAGAATACTAGTATATATGAACAATACCATCAAATGTTTATTTTATTTTTTCTTCATTTCATTGCAGGAAGTGGTTTGATGCTGGGAAAGCTAGCTGCTTCAAATTTTTTGCGTTGGTGCTTCAAATTACTAGTGATTACTCTTTGCAGGTTTGATGTGCATGAGCTGACAAGCGGAAGACTAAGGGATCTTGTTTTTTCATGTAATGTTTTGTTTTGAAATTATGTACTCTAAACTTATGTACCTATTATCAACTATGTAAGACCATATATATTTTGTCATTTGCAATCAAATATGCTTTGGTAGTATATTATGCTTTTGCTATTACATTTTTTGCTTTTAGAAATGTATTTTTGTATTTTGATTACTATTGAAATGAGCAATTCAGATAAGATGAAAGATAGCGTTTGTAGGATACTATAGAAAGTACATCATAATATTAAAATTAATAGCGCAAAAAAGGTGCTATGGAAACAGAAAGTAAAACCCTATAGAAACTAATTATATCAAAGGATAAGCGCTATAGGAAATAATATAATAGCGCAGGAAAAGAGCTATAATAATGGTAAACGCTATGGAAAAGAATTTTTATAGCGTTGATTCCAAGCTATGACAAATTTATTAACGCTATAAATTAAAAATTGAGATTTTTAGTAGTTAAATAAAATTGCATGAATAAAACGCTATGAAAGTCGATATAGATAAAACGCTATCAAAAGGATTCAATAGTGCTGAATAAGTGCTATAAAATGTTCTATTCAATAGCGTTTAATATAGTGCTATTAGATGTGTCAGGGCTATTATAACATGTCGTTATATAGCGTCATCACCAACGCTATGAAAATCTATTATAGCGTTTTTTGTGCGCTATTAAAAGGTAAATCTGTTATAGTGTTGTTTGTATCAATATTAGCTTATTTTGGAGTCCAAATGACGGAGTTGTAGAAGAACAAAGTTGATGATTAAGAAGTTTATGGAGATTGATAAGGATTTGCAAGGAATCAATGAAATAACATTGGAATTAGGCTTTTAACATCGAACTGGGCTTATAAACAAAAGATGGTCTCCTAAGGGGGAGTGTGCATGGGTCGGTATCAATCCATGTTTAAGGGTCGATAACGATCCCACACTTGTGGGCTTTGAGCCTTTGCCATTTTGTGGTGGTTTAGTTGTGATCCTGGTTGTACTTGAGTATTTGGCTTCATTGTCACCTCTCCGGGCTTCTTGCCTCAATAACTTTGAAGTTAGGTTCATCTGTATATTGTCTGTTCAAAAGGCGGGATAACACTTGCCCCCCTAAAGCATGCCTTGCGATTGAAAGGTGTGCTTTGATTAAGAACAAATGTAATGTCAATCTTCGATAGTTGAGCTCTCTGGCTACTGTAATCTTGGTCTATTATCCAGTTCCTTTAGATTCTCTTGTCACTTATGGGTCGTTCCAAACCTGCCATAGCCTAAGACTCTAGACTGCCTAAATTTTGTGTATACGTTATAATCTTCCAATTTCATTTGATGTTATTGCATCACATATCAAAACCATCATGTGTTCATCTGGGATTTATACCATTATCATCTTTACTTAATTCAGAGTTATCATATTACACATCCATATCAAAATCATCCCGTGTTCGTCGGAATTTATCCGTTTGTTTTAATTTCAAGGCGTTCAAATCCTTTTATCAAAATCAATGTATATGTTGAGGTTTAACCTCTCCGGATCGTTTCACATTCAATTTAATGACCGATCTCTCCAAATCATTTTATATTCAGTTGAGGGGATGATTTCTCCGAATCGTTAATTGAGTTCAGGGCCATTTAGGGACGATAGTTAAATCTGTTATCTCTCCAGATCATCAAATTAAATCATGGCCGTTTGGGGTCAATAATCAAATTCGTTATCTCTTCGGACTGTTGGTCAAATTCATGGCCATCCAGTCGCTCTACAGCAAAGTGACCTGCTTCCTGCACTCCGGTCCCGACATCCTGGTCAGGACTTAATGTGATAAAAGTCCCTGGTCTCTCTAGACCCTTACTGAGCCTAATCCAATCGATCTTCGACGAGGGGACTCAATGACAAGTAAGCTCATCCACTCACGCTCTGGTGAGGAGACTTGCTTATTGCACTCTGGTCCCATCATTTGGGACTTTAAAACGATTAATATCAGTCATCACTTTCAATGTGGATTTCAACAATCAAATTCAAATATAAAAAACAATATAAAATCTAAAATCAAGGTAACTACCTCGCAGGGCATTATAGGCTAGCATCCAGCATAGAGCGTGCCTAGGGACCGTTTAAGATCCCATACACGAGTAAGTGTACAGACTACGTTATTGCATGGTTTATTGAAAAGGAGAAGTAGAGTGCGAGAACCAGATCTGATTCCCTACCATCCCGATCAAGAGATGACCATCCTTGAGTTTGATCCAAGGCCATTTCCATTTGCTGCTATTGCTGGCTGCTCATGTCCCATCAGTGGAGTTCAGTTCCTTACATATTACTATAATTAGTTATCTCTGATATGTTCCTCGATTAGATCCCACAGGTGCCAGCAATCATTTGTGTAATGCCCATCCAACTCATGGAATGGGCAGTATTTTCCAGATGCCCTTTTGCGTACCGTGGGCTCTCTTCTCGCCAACTTTCAATAGGGGATATTTCCTCTAGTATCCATATAAATCCGCTTTACGGTTTCATTTAAGTCAGTGTAGGAAGAGAATTTTGATTCCCTCCTCTGTCACTTTGATCCGTCAAAGCTGTTATCTGTCTTTCGCTTTCCTTTGCCTTTGCTAGATCATTCTCAAGGCGGTCCTCCGCCGTCCATAGTATTAATTTCTTCTTGATCAGCCTCAGTGTCCTCTTGACGTAGGTATCTTTCAGCCTCGTGATAGAACTCTATAAGATCCCTCGAAGGATCCCGTTCTAGTGCAATCTTGAAATCTGTCTAAGCGGTTATTCCTGAAACCGTCGCCATTAGAACCAATGAAGGATCTGGCCTATCAACCGCGGCAGCCGCCGTATTGAATCTTGTTAGAAAACTCCTAAGGGTCTCTTCGACCCTCTGCTTCATGCTTGCTAACGCCATTATATTCTTGGGTCATGAGATATGGACCCAGAACTACTTTAGAAATCTATTCACCAACTAGGTCTATGTGCTAATGGAACCACTCTCGGTTGTCAAAACCACAAGGCCGCTGAACCCGTCAAATATAAAGGGAAACACGTCCCATAACCTCTTCAGATTCACCCAACACCTCCATGTATCGGATATACCTCATCAAGCAAACTGTTTAATTTGTCTTCCCATTATACGTTTCCAGCACATGTAATTTGAAATCGGGCGAATTCCTAGCGTACCAAATATTCAGAGTGAATGGACTCCTGCTCACATCTTCCAAGCTCTGGTTAGGCAATCCACCTCTCATTGCTCATCTCACCAACTCAGCAAGTCTGTCATCGTCATTCAAAGGAGCTCTGAGGTTGGCATTCTCAGCCTGCCTCCTAACTCTGCAAAGGAATTATGGTACATACTCCTTCGGTTGTGTTTCTGCATTCTGATCCGAGTTCAGACGCTATACTTCAGCTCCAGAATGTACATCATTCCTTCCTAAGGCAGGACGACCTGTGCCCCTGAGCCCTTGGGGGTCGGTACCGACCCATACATTTGGCTTGGGGTTTCTCCTGGGTCATTTTACCCCACTCCCAAGTAGTTGTGCTCCGGCTTTAGGTCCTTGATTCAAATTTGCGGTGACTTCAGTTGTTCCCATTCTTCTAAAGAAATTCTCCATCACCTCTTCCTGGCATGCCATCATCCTTTCCTGTAGTTCATTCATCATAGTTTCCATCTCATCCCTGTTTATGTAGATTGATGGTGGGTTTGTTTCTAAGGACGCCTCTTGGCTACCTCCTGATTGATTTCCACCAACAATAGTCCTATTAGTTGATTTTTTTGCCACTTAGAATCTTATCAAGTCTTGAATCAGTAAGTTCTAGTGTTCTCTCAGTGAAAGCACCAAAAAGTTTGAACCAAAAATGCAAAAACACCCAATAGTAGAAGAGAAATAGAAAGTGAAGAAAATAAATTAAAACAAGTAAGAAATGAACATATACAGATTTACAGTGGTTCAGAAAACTTCGGCCTACGTTCAATTAATGTTTTTATTGCTTATATTTTGACGTAGAGGCAGAAGTTCTTAAGGATTGGTACAACTCCAACACTTAGATTTTCAGAATTACAAGAATATAGAGTAGAGTGAAGCTAGAAGCAAAAGATCCTGAAAAATGAGCCTTGTCCCTCTATTTTTAGAGGTAGGGAGCCTAAAATCTTGCACGGAAGATTTCCAGGCCAATCTCCTTGCTATAGACCAGTTCCCCATGAAAATAGGGTGCGACATCATCACTTTTGTATAGGTCGGTACGACTTTAAGGTTAGGGGTTGGTATCGATCCCTAAAATGGCCAAACTGGTCGTCTTGAACTCTTCGCTACGGCTTGTCTTGGGATTAGCTTCATGATTCCATAGTTGTTTGTATCAATATTAGCTTGTTTTTGAGTCTAAATGACCGAGTTATAGAAGAAAAAAGTTGCTGATTCAAGACTTCATGTTGATTGATAAGGAATTGCAAGGAATCAATAGAATAACACTGGAAATAGGCTTTTAACAGTGAGCATGGCTTATAGGCAGAAGATGAACTTCTAAGGGGGAGTGTACATGAGTCGATATCGACCCATGGTTAAGGGTCGGTACCGACTCCACACTTATGGGCTTTGGGCCTTTTCCATTTTGTGTAGTTTTGGGTTTGAGTTGTGATCTTAGTTGTACTTGAGTTTTTGGCTTCATAGTCACCCCTCCGGGCTTCTAGCCTCAATATCTTCAAAGTTTGCTTCGTCGGGTTCATTTGTATACTGTTTTGTCAAAAGGTGGGATAACACTTAGCATAATTGAGCTCTGGTTAAATGTAGGTGGTTGTGCGTGATTGGGTCGACCATAGCTCAAGTCAGGGTGGATGGCAAGCACAGTGGTTAGGTTTCTTTGTGTGTGTACAAGTATAGGAAAGTGAATTAGGGGATGGGAAAGAAGGATTTGAGAGGTGATTTATTGTTAATTAAAGTTAATTAATAAAATCAATTATCACCTTTATATTTAATTAACATCTCTTGCATACGAAATCCAATCGAGACATGGACTTCACCATTCCACCCGTAGGGAGATTATCTTTGACCTAGTATAGGTTCTGACGGGATCCAGACAATTGAGAAATTACAACTCAGTGAGCAGATTTACAACTATGACTTTATATTTCAGTATAAATTCCCATAATTTTATATATTGGAAAAATATTACCTAGAATACATAGAATAATATATATATATATATATAATTATTTCCCTCGTTCGATTGGATTTATTTGAGTAGGTATTTGGGATAATTGATTAAAATTCCATGTTATCTGGGTTTTTAACCCAGCAGGATCCAAGAGAAGACGAAACAACTTGATGAAGTCAGAATGGCTCAAAACTCAACCAAAAAGGCTAAAGCAACGAGTCAAAGAGGTTAAAGAGAGCCGAGTCCTATTACAAAAGCAACGACTGAATTTGGCTAAACCAAAAGACCGGCGTCGTTCAGCCCAATCAGTAGTCAAAACACAACCAACTAGTAGATCGCCATTGAAACGGAGCAATGTGCAATGAGAATACACAAACAACATCAATACAAGGTCATGATAGCATTCCAAACTTCAAGCTCCAAAAACAATCCAAGTGTCTGGATCGCTAGCAATCCATACCCTATGGATTGCCAGCGATCCATGCAATATAATGGTTCATGGAGAGAAACAAGGGCTAAGGAGCATAGAAATCAAAGTACAAAAAAACACTAAGTGTATGGATCGCCAACAATCCATGTGAAGCAATGATACACTTGCGACCTAGCATGGCGAGATGATGGAGATAGCAGTTAAGTCATTAGCTCGCGAGCAAGCTAAATCTATGGATCGCTAGCGATCCATACTTATGGTTCAGGTCGCGAGCTAAACTCCTATAAATCCTCCTACATCCATCTACGAGCAATTGACGAAGTGGCCTGGCCCAGAAGCTCTCTGATCTCTATAATAACATCCCCCCCGCAACATAAATTGGATCTTCTCCGGAATGGTTGCTGAAGCTCTGCTGGAAATTTTCTTCACTCTCTACCTCCCTCACAACAATCTCTAAAGGGATTCACTGTGATTCTCCAGTGGATCCTAACTCCGGGGATTCAATCTAGCTAAGGATAATCAAAAGCCTTGTAATTAAACACTACTTGTAACAACAATCAGTCATAATAAAACTATAAAGTGGATGTAGGCTTCGTTAACAGCCAAACCACTATAAAAATTCCTTGTCTTCTTTCTTTTACTGTCTTTTTCAATACCTATTATCTGTATTATTGCTCTGTAAGAACAAGGCTAGTGCTTTCAAACTCAAACCAAGGTGTTGATCCATTTTTTGGGTTAATATTTTGGTGCTTTCACTGAGAACTCCAGCTCAGGATCTAGATCTAGCTATCTACTTTAG
Organism: Allium fistulosum; assembly: GCA_030737815.1. NCBI lineage: Eukaryota > Viridiplantae > Streptophyta > Magnoliopsida > Asparagales > Amaryllidaceae > Allium > Allium fistulosum. The sequence continues at coordinate 869,586,074 of CM060906.1, read as the reverse complement.
ATCCCATAGGTCCAAAAGTTAGATCTCCAATCTTTGCCTGAAAAACCTACCACTTGGAATCAATGGCTCCTGGAAGAAGAAGAACTGCCTCTGGAAGATCCATATGGACAGTAATAGCTGGAGAAGAGTTTAATCCCCAACAAACTGAAGTAAATGGTGCTAACTTGGGAAATCAAGCGCTAGCATCCTCCAGCCAACACGAAGTTGTCACTAGGGATGATCAGTTGAGTAAGATGGTTAATGAGATCAACAAGAAAATGGAAGATAGTCAAAAGGCTCTAATGGATAAGCTTAATGCTCTCTTAACCCAACAGTCAAACCCTACTCCAAGGACTATGCCTGAACCCGCGGCTACTATAGAACAAGAGAATTCCTCTGTTTCTGGTCTACATAGAAGAAACAGAAACCAGCCACAAAAAAGGGTGACAACGGGACATACTATGGAAAAGAATGCGAATACTTCACCCACCACAAGGCAACCAATTCTGAACTTGAATCAGGTGGCTAAGACCCCGTAGGATGATATAGTTATGGATCTCTCCGATTCTAAAGATGGAGAGAAAGACAATCAATTGGAAGAAAATGCCAACACATTCGATGGTGCTAGAAACGTCCAAACTGCCCTAATTATGCCAACTTCAAGCCAACGGGGCCTCACGGGAGTGGCTCTCCCGAAGATAGGAGAGCCTAGGCTTCAACCCATGCGCCAAGACCATTTGCAAAGCCAAACACTTAGTGTAATGGCTGATTGCCGTCCCCAGGATTACCTAACATCAGAGGCGTCCATAGCAGACATGGTCAAAAGGTTGATGGACGAGAGTAAAAACCGAAGAGACGATGAATGGGGATCTGCTCCAAGTCGGACTCCCTTTATCGATGTAATCTTGAATGAAAGGTATCCAAACAAATTCACGATGCCACCTATCCCATCCTACGATGGGACGAAGGACCCAAAACCCCATCTATACAAGTATAGCTGGTATATGGATAGAGCCAACGCTCCATAGGCTGTTCGCTGCCGATGTTTCCCTATTTTTCTAGAAGGAGTTGTGTCTATGTGGTTCACCAGACTTCCTCCGAGATCTATTTCTACCTTTGACCAATTGGCAACAAAATTCCTTGACCAGTTCAGGCTCTTTATCGCGCAACCAAAAGATGTCATGTCCCTATCCAGTTTGTTCTAGAGACGCAACAAGTCGCTGAAATATTTCATGAACAGGTTCAATACCGCGGTGACGAAAGTAAGCAACCCCAATAAGGACATGGTATTTATGGTGTTAGTCCATGCCATTCACCCGAAGACTGAGTTCGGGAATTGGATTAAAATGAAATAGCCTACCACAAGGAATGACTTCAATCGTAAAGCGAGTCAGTACTTAAGATTGGAGGAAGCACATGAGCTGGAAAGAAAGTCTACAGGTGTGCAATCGATGAACATCGGACAGAGCGATGTGGCGACGAATCAAAACATGCGCGATTCTAGTACTGCTCAAGGAGTTGTGGGAAAAGATGGGAATCAAAAGAGAAGAAATTAGAACTCCAATAAAAGAAATAGAAATGGCACCAACAAAGGATTTAAAGAGTTCAGACAGGAAGATTATACCCCTCTAAATGACACTCCAGAAAATATTTATCTCGCAACACAGGAAACCGAAGAATACAAGAAAGCCCCTAGAAGAGAGGCAACTGAGCAGCAAAAGTGCTTAGGGAAATTCTGTCACTTCCACGTGACCCATGGCCGCAATACAAACGAATGCCACCACCTGAAGAATCTCATTGAAGAGGAGATCCGAGACAATAAGCTCTTGCAGTACGTGAAAAAGCCACAAAACCCCAATCAATCTGTGGCCCCTCAGCCTCCTAGAGAACAAACAAATCAAGCTGGAACTAGTGACGAAGGGCCAAAATGAACCGACCAAAGGCTTATTATTGGAATAATATCTAAGGGACCACACCCCGCGCAAAGGAGTTGGGGAGAAATGGAACGGTATGAGAGTTCGTTGAAACACGCTCCGAAAGACTCATGTCTCACAATAGATGATGAAACTCCAGTCAAGCTGCAAAAGGTTTTGAGTGACGATATAGTGTTTCGCAATTGGAACACCGAAGGGATTGAAGCTCCAACTCTCGACTCAATGGTGGTAACAATTGGAATCAGACTCGCTGTAGTTTGATGAGTGTTGGTCGATAGTGGCAGTTATGTTAATATACTTTTCAAACGTACTTTTGACCAGATGAAAATCGGCATGAAAACTGTGTCTACATGCCAAACAATGATCCAAGGGTTCATTGGCGAACCAAAGCAACCTGTGGGAACAATCGACCTGCCAGTGGAGCTTGGAGAGGGCGATCGAAGAGTCACCCTTGTTCAGAGTTTTGTAATTGTAGATGAAATGTCAGCATATAACGACTTCTTGGGGCGGCCCACTTTAGCATATTTCAAAATAGCTCTGGCCCGATGGTGTCTAACCATGAAGTTTCGTACTGCAAATGGGATCAGAATGGTGAAAGGAGATCAGCGTGTTGCTTGAGAACGTTACATTGCAGAATTACGCGAATCCAGAAGAAAGGAAAATGGGAAGGACGTGGGGAGAACTCTTCACATCCGTGAACCCTCCGAATAGCAACTACAGAGCCGCCCCTGGCTTGGGGACCATAGCCAATTCGATAAGGCTTTGGACCCTAGAAAGAAGAGCTTAGGGGAGGAATGGGCGACGCCTGCAGAATTGACGGTGTTCGTCCCTGTCGACATGAACGAACCAACTAAAGTTTTGAAAATTGGATTGCATCTTGGAAACAAGATGCATACAGAGCTTACCAAATTTCTCTACGCCAACTTGGATGTGTTCGCATGGACGCATTCTGATATGTGTGGGGTGTCTCCAGAAATTGCATGTCACGCGCTCAACATAGACCCCAAGTTCACACCAATAAAGCAAAAAAGGCGCAGCTTAGGTCCCGAATGATCCAAGGCGCTAAGAGAAGAAGTGGACAAGCTAATGGCCAACGGTTTTATCCATGATGCAACCTATCCAGAGTGGGTATCTAATCCGATCTTTAGTCAAAAAGTCTAATGAGAAGTGGCGAACCTGTACCGACTACTCAGACTTAAACAAATCTTGCCCAAAAGACAGCTTCCCTCTCCCTAGAATAGACCAACTTATGGACGGGATGGCAGGACACGAGCTGCTATAATTCATGGACGCATACTTCAGGTACAACCAAATCCTGATGCACGAACCCGATCAAGAAAATGCCAGCTTCATCATCGACCTGGGCCTATACTACTACAGAGTAATGCCATTTGGTTTAAAGAACGCAGGGGCAAACCAAAGGTTGGTAAATACCATGTTCAAGCATCAGATCGGGAAAATGATGGAGGTTTATGTGGACGACATGTTAGTCAAATCGTGAGCAGCTGTTAGCCACCTAGACAACCTTGCTGAAATGTTCGAAGTACTCCGAAATTATGGGATGAAACTCAATCCACTCAAGTGTCACTTCGGAGTGGCCTTCGGGAAATTCTTAGGATTCATCATAAGTGCCAGGGGCATCGAAGCAAACCCTAAACAAATAACGACACTACGAGAAGTCCAAGCTCCAAAGAATAAAAAGGAACTGCAAAGTTTGAATGGAAAAGTTTCAGCGCTAAGTCGATTTATCTCGAAAGCTACCGACAAGTGTATACCATTCTTTGATGCCCTGAAGAAAGGAAAGAAGAACTTCGAACGGAGTGAAGCTTGTCAAACAGCATTCGAAGAACTGATGTGGCACATGGAGGCTCCGCCAATCCTATCAATGTCGTGGATGGAGAAGACCTGTTCATTTACTTAGCCATCTCACCCCATGCATTGAGGGCTGCTCTGGTGCATGAAGAAGCAAAAATCCAACGACCCATGTATTACATTAGCAAGCGGTTTACTGGAGTAGAGAAAAATTATCCAAAACTGAAAAAGCTAGCGTATTGCTTCTTGATCGCATCTAGGAAGTTACGGCCGTACTTTCAGGCTCATCCAATTATAGTGTTGACTGATCAGCCCCTGAAGCAAGTGTTATACTGACCAAAAACTTCCGAATGACTACTCAAGTGGAATATAGAATTGAGTCAATATGATATCACATACCACCCAAGGAAAGCCATCAATGGGCAAGCATTAGCCGACTTCATCGCTGAATTTACTATACGGGATGACGATGAAGAAGTTCAGCTAAAAATAGACACGCAATGGAAGCCCTTTATCGACGGCGCATCTGATAACCTCTGTTTGGGAGCAGGAGTAGTGCTTGAAACCCCTAAATGGCGAGCCATTAGCTATGTTTTGCACTTGGAATTCCCTGCTACAAACAACAAAGCGGAATACGAAGCACTAATTGCTGGACTAAAAGTTATGAAAGAACTCAAGATAAAATCTATTCATATATACAGCGACTCCCAACTGGTCATCTATCAAGTAAAAGAGGAATACCAGGCTCGTGGGGAGAATCTTGTCCCAAACCTGTCCAAAGTACAAGAACTTCTAAGCGACATCGAATACTACACTATAACTCACATTCCACGGGAGCAAAACACCAAGGCAGATTATTTAGCTAAACTGGCAAGTTCTGGAGAAGCTCAACCATTGGGACTAGTCCCAGTTGAAACTCTAACCAACCCAAGCTAGACGAAATGGACGTCGACTGGATCCTCGAAATCACCATCGAACCAGATAAGTGGATGACACCGATAAAGGAGTATTTACTTACAGGGACTCTTCCAACTTACCGAAATCAATATAAAAAGCTTCTCCAAAAGGCACCGCAATTCATGATAAAGGATGGAGTACTCTACCGAAAGGGATTCTCAAACCCCTTCCTAAGGTGCGTGTCCGATGATGAAGCTCGACGAATCCTAAAGGAAGTGCACGAAGGCGAATATGAAGACCACACTGGGGGACAAACCCCAATGAAGAAAGTCCTCCGATATGGATACTTCTGGCCAATAGTAAACCGAGATGTTGCAGATTACATCGAGAGATGCGATCGCTGCCAAAGATTCAGCAAAATTAAAAGAATTCCTTCAATAGAGCTAAGGCAGATGGTCAGCTTGTGGCCATTCACAATATGGGGAATAGACTTGATTGGCATCCTATCGATAGCAAAAGGAGGAGCCAAATATGCTATAGTTGCCGTAGATTATTTCACAAAATGGGCCGAAGCGGAACCACTGGCCACCATAACCACAAAGAAAGTCATTAAATTTGTTACTAAAAACATTATTTGCAGGTTTGGTGTGCCATAGAAAATTATCACTGATAATGTAACCCAATTCAAAAGCGTCGAGTTCAAAGACTTCTGCAAATGCTTCCGGATTAAGAAAAGCTTCTCGGCAGTAGCTCATCCACAAGCAAATAGGCAAGTGGAAGCAATAAACAAGATCATCAAATCTATCATCAAAAGCGATTAACTAAAGCCAAGGCAAACTGGGTTGATGAACTTCCACTCGCACTATGGGCTTACCGAACTGCCCATAAAGCGGCAACCGGTCACACTCCATTCGCTCTGGCGTACGGCTTAGAAGCAATGATCCCTGTTGAATTGGAAGTCCCCTCACACCGAATGCAAAATTTCAATCAAAAGCAAACCGAGCAGCTACTACTTGAGTCGCTAGATATGATCGATGAAAGAAGGGAAGAAGCTGAGTTGAGAACCCCCGCCAACCAAAAAAGAATCGCACTGTACTTCAACTCCAAAGTTCATAACCAAACTTTCGAAGTGGGAGATCTTATGCTCAAGCGAGTCTACCCCATTCCGGGGGCCTTCAGACCAAACTGGGAAGGACCGTACGTCATCAATCAAAAGCTAAGAGATGGAACTTTCAAGATAACAACCGTCGACGGAATTCAAATTCCCAGGGCCTGGAATAGCGAATCACTCTGCCGTTACTTCGTTTGAAAACTGCTTTATGTACTCTCTATTTTTCAACAAATAAGTCGTCCCGAAATGTCGGGGCATTGTAAATAGGCAAAAAATCTGCCCTGCTTTCTTTAATAAAATTTGATTCGCTTTTCTGAACCGACAAAACTGTGTTCATAATAAATACCCGTCGGGTCGATGGAAGCAAATCGACTCAAACCGCTAGATTGGTGGAACCCGATTCTTGCCTTCTAAAAACCGGTGTTGCTCCGTCAACATCAAGAAGGCCCAAAACATACGCTCCTCGCATTGCCCGAAGATAGGCAACGCCGAGGAGCACCAAAGGCCGTGCATTCCATAAGCCGCGCCAAAATGTACGCTCCTCTCGTTGCCCGAAGATAGGCAACGTTGAGGAGCACCAAAAGCCGCGCATTCCATAAGCCGCGCCAAAACATACACTCCTCGCGTTGCTCGAAAATAGGCGACGCCGAGGAGCACCAAAAGCCGCGCATTCCATAAGCTGCACCAAAACATATGCTCCTCACGTTGCCCGAAGATAGGCAACGCCGAGGAGCACCAAAAGCCGTGCATTGCAAAATCCGTGCCAAAACATACGCTCCTCGCGTTGCTCGAAGATACGCAATGCCGAGGAGCACCAAAAGCCATGCATTTCATAAGCCGCGCCAAAGCATACACTCCTCGCATTGCCCAAAGATAGGCAACATCGAGTAGTACCAAAAGCCGTGCATTTCATAAGTCGCGCTCTAACACTAATAAAAACCTTAAGTTCTCTACATTGCCCGAAGATAGGCAACACCGAGGAACATCGCCGAAAAATCAAGCTCCTAAAGCGTAAACTCCTCACGTTGCCCAAAAGATAGGCAACGCTATGGAGCATCAGAACTGAATCAACATGCCACATCGATCCCGAACACCGTGCATCTCACAACCAGAGTGCCAACCACTTCCATGATTGAGAATAATGGGGATAACTCCAACAAAATTGGAGTGCTACAAACCAACAGCAGAGTTTCAACTGACGATACTTAATAATTAAAACTACCCTCAGCTAACCCATGCAATGTACTCCTCTCAAACACACATATATTGAATACTTACCAGAATATCACAAGAAACTCAGATTACATGCCAAAGTTGCAAAACTTCCAAAAAAGGAAAATCAAGCTGCGACTTATCCGAATTTCAAGTTTAATATGAAAATTATCTAAACTATAAGTTACCGGTCATTTGAAGTAACAGCCCTATGAACTGGGGGGCATACACTAGTACTCAAATAAAAACAACCGAAGACATTAAGTTCACAAGTTCTGTTACTCCAAACAAACAAATGTTGCTCCAAAACAAGCACAAGTGCACATAACACATATGAACAGATAGATAAGAATACAGTCGAAATATCAATGTATTGCTTAAAATTTTCTTTACACGGGTTCAAAACGTGGGGGCCATACCCACACAACACCGGTCAACAAAAATAAAATACAGACTCCACGACAAAAACACTAAGTACAGACTCTGCACTTGAACAAAATGACTCAAAAAGAATCAAAATAAGATCAGTCTCCATACAAGCTCATCAGCGCTTCCTTCCACTGCTCCCCTTTCTGCCCTTTGTTGGTAGTTTCTACCTCGTCTCGGGAGTGGTGTCGCTGCCGGTAATATCAACAAACTCCTCACTAGCAACGTTCTCCTTTTTCTCCATCGTCTTCTCAGAAGATTCTCTCTTTGCTTTGTGCTTCCGCGATTTGTGGGAGCTCTTCAAGGCCTTGATCGCTTCAACCTTCTCCTTCTTAATAGCGATCAATTCATGCTGAGTCTTACGAGGCTGCTCCGTTTGAACTTCCTGCTCCTTAGCCTATGCCGCTATTAAGTTGCCTTCTAGATACATAGAAGGGTCATCCAAGCCATGAAGTGTGACTATCTTTTTGGACTCTGGCCCCGGCTGCGAGCCAGTCACAGAGGCCGTGGAAACTGGGACAAGAACAGAAACAAACATGGAGGTTGTGGAAATAGCAGTAGGTTCGGGCACCGAGGAAGCTAGCACATCAACAGGAAAGGTAGATGGACCTATAAGATCAAAAATGAAAGCGTTAAATTCTTCCTGCTCTTGCGGCGTAAGATGGAAGCTCCCGAACTCAGAGGAAACAAGAACATTACCTACACTGGAGGAATGGTCAAGAATGTCGACTTCATACTCACCACCTTCACCGGAAATGAAAGGCTCGGTAAGTGCTCCAGCAGTAGCTGTCACGGCAGCATCAGCGACTTCTTTCTCTCTCTCGGCTCGTAATATTTCCTAACCCTCAAGCAACGCTTTCTTTGATTCTTCATTAAGGCAAGAATCCTCCAACTCCCGCTAGGGGTAGACGTCATTGCTATCAGAAAAGCAGGACAAGACTTCTTCCCATACCAAAGCAAGAGTGCGCGGGAATTTCAGGTCCAAGTTGTTGAGACTCCCCTGGTGCAACAGGGAGTTAACGTAGATATTCAGGATGGTCGTGTCCATCTTTTTCATTTTCCTCTTGAAAGCTTTTTGAAACTTCAAATAATCCATCGTAACAGATGACTTTTCGAACTCAACGTGAGATTTGTCAGCGCTAAGCTGCACAACTTGTTCCTATAGTCGGACAATCGTTGTAGCCTGATCGGCGATAGTCTTATTGTGCCCCTCGACAATAAGGTCATGGTCAGAGATAGTTTTCTTCTGGGCTTCAATCGTTACGTTACAAGCAGCCACTTCTCCGTTTAATTTCGCCTCCTCGGCGTGAGCCTTTTTTATCTCATCCCTATAGACGATCTTGATTCTAGCATGAGCCTCTCTCACTTCTTTTAGCAAGTCGGCGCTCCTCTTGCCCTCTTGCAATGCCGCTGCTTTCTCCTCCTCTAGTGGTTTAATTTTGGCGTTGCGTTCTGACAACGCTTTTTCAAAATCATCCTTCTCTGACTCGAAAGAGAGGATTTCCTGGTAGTTATTGCGATTAGTGTCATCCGGTTGCTTACATAATTTTTTCAACCCTTCAACTTGGTCTAAATCGTGTTGAATAGCCTGAAGGTGTGGCATGTACAAATCTTTGCGAACCGGGTGCAGATCGTAGTCAAAGTTAACTCCCCTCAAGAACCATCTGGGGAGCGCTGCCTCGAGCTTAGGAAGGCCCGAAGGAAGAATGTAGGCAGGCCACCGGTGGGGACGCGAAGCACTAGGAGCAAGTACAACTGAAGATGGTGGGACGCAAGTTGAAGGCGGAGCAGGAGCAGAAGTGAAGGTGATTTCTTGACCCGTTGAGGAGCGAGTGGAAACCTATTATTCCGAAGAATGCGAATGGTGGTCGAATTTTCATCTCTTCGATGGCTCCTCCCTTTTATCAAAAGATCTCCTAAGGACATTGTCTTTATCACTCTCAGTTTTATAGGGCATTGTCTTTATCACTTGCATCTGGAGGAGGACAGCTCGGAAGGACGGGACTCATGCCCGGAGTCTCATTGCACGATTCTGAATCCCCATCATCGGATTCTGCGTAGAAGTCATCACTGGAAGTAGACTCATCGCTACTAGTCTCAAGTTCCCTCTCCTCTTTTCTAAGCCCATTGTGGCCTTGCCTTCCCTCTATTGGAACTCTTCTTCTTCCTCTTCTAAGATCAGAGGCATTCTGACCGAGCCGCTAACTCCAGTCGTAGTAACATCTCTTCCTTCACGGGCCTCTTCGGCTGATTCCCCGAACAAGCCCTCTCTCTCTCTCTCTCTTGAGAAGCGCCTTCTTCGAAGCCGCAAAAAGAAGAAGCGGATCGTGTGTGAACCCTGGACCAAGTAGGGGAGGGGACTTCAACTTGAACAGTGGATCTCCCCAGATGCAATACTCCGTATCGGAGCAAGTTCTCATTGGTCAGCAAGACTTTGACGGACCTTTCTTCAGCATCAATAGCCTTTAGGGTCCAAAAAACTTCATCAAGAGACATGTCCCTATTTGGCCTTGGGATAACCGCAAGAAGTATGCAGCTTGTTAAAAACTCCATAACAATGCGTCGGAACCCGATAAGTATGAAAATGAACTTACCCCTTGTTGTCCAAAGATGGTTAAACCCTTCGGGGCATCTAACGAAGAAATACTATGTCTTGAACTGGGACAAGTGGCTCTGTAGACGCAAAACGATTTTCCAGTTCCTTTAAGCTTCAATTACGATCAAGGATGGATATTCATCCCTCCTTTTGAATGGTAGAAAGTACCGCAACTCGTCAAAGTTCGGAGCGCGGTTGAATGTCTGCATGAAAAGAACATGCAAGCAAGTCAAGATAAAATAGCTGGTGGGATGAATCTGGAACGAGGCAATGCCTAAGTTGGAAAGAGTCTCGCGCATAAAGTTGTTAAAAGGAGGCACGACTTCATTCAGGCACATATACTGATGGCAAGCAGTATATCTTGGAGGAGGCATGTGAGCAAACTCATTTTTCTCCGGTAGATGTACGTCCTCTTCTGTTATACCATGTCGCAGGCAGATATTGTGTAGAACTTTAGCGGAGATCACCGAAGAAGCTCCCTTTGGTGGGTTGAGTCGAACTCTAAAGTTGGTAGGCGTTTGATCCAAGACCGACCCAACCGGGACCAACTGACTGTATTCTGCCTGTGAAGTGGTAGGAGAAAGAGCGACGAATGATGATTCGGCTACCAAAATTGCCAGATTTCCTCCACTCGATTTATGGCATGAAGAGGGGTGCTTCATTCTAAAACAATGGAACTCGCATTTAAAATGGTCAGGTGATTTTATTCTAAATTAATAATTTCCCCCGACAGCACTTGAATTCCGGAGAGATATCGATTTGTGCCCACGCAACGGATTTCAAGTGTGTACTGGGGCAAGTGCAGCATGTTGTCTATAAAGGGTGAGCTCGGTATTCGAAACACTACAAACGCTCTATCCTGTGTAGATAGTTCGCTCGTAGTGGAAAAGAATTTCCCGCATTGTTCCCATTTGTTTTTACTTCCTGTACACTTACTCGTTATCGATCAGCGATCTATAATGGATCTGTTGTCCGAAAGCGATGCAGAAAGCTCTTTTCACTACAGGGACACCGAGCGTGCAACAAGCAAGTAGGATAAATCCAAATCCTCCGGAAGAGTCGGGACCAATCAGCGATGTGTCGTGCAGTATCAGCTACGAAACTTGGCACAAGTCGATTCTGGCCTAATGGATGAAGATAGAAAAACGTGTTAAGCACTGGGCCAAGGCCCGAATGTCATTTTGGGAAGAAACTCAAGACTCGATTTACTATCTTCCTCCACTAGACCGCAATCAACTCAAACTTCTCACGATCAACATCATAAATCCGACTTCGCCAACAAATTGTTAAACGAACACTATGATAGCATGCCCACCTTGGATTAAACTCTAAACACGAAATTGGTCGAAGATTTAAATCGGTAATCCAAAGACAAGCTGGTGGCAAGCTAAGAATCAGGCGGCAATGATCTAATGAAAAGTCGGGGGAAATTCAAGGCGCAAGCTAGCTAGGGTTTTGGTCAGAGATGAACTGAGGAGGCGGTGATGCTCCAATGACGGTGGCGCAAGAGGAAATCACGGTGGAAAGCTTGGACAAGGATGGATCTAAGGAAACACTAGATCGAGTCGAGAAAGCTAGGTCGAACAGCTTAAGGTTCCAGATCGCACGAAGAAAGGGTTCGGGTCGCGTGAAAGTAGAGAGATAGCTTGGCTCAAGTGAATATATAGGCAACTAAAAAGAAGAAGGGCAAAAATTCTTCCAAACACTCAAGTCGCTAGCGATCCATCATTCATGGATCACTAGCGACCCATACTGTTAAATGTAACTTGTAACAATCAGGTCGCTTGCGATCCATCGTCCATGGATCGCTAGCGGCCCATGAATTTGGAGGCGAATTTTTCTCAAAATCGTGCTGCGACATCTACCCATCATCTTGAAGCATATCAGGAAGTTATAGGGAGGAATTTGATCTGTTACTCCAAGCAGTAGCAGAAGAGACCAAAACTAAGTGATCAGCAGTGTGACCTACTACATACCCGTAAAACTCTAATATGATTACTTGGGATTCGACGAGCAGATATTAAAAGAAATAACTTCTAGAGCACGCCTTGTCTCCAACGAAGACGTACTCTGGGGGGCAAATGTTATCCGGGTTTTTAACCCAGCAGGATCCAAGAGAAGACGAAACAACTTAATGAAGTCCGAATGGCTCTTAGCTCAACCAAAAGGGCTAAAGCAACGAGTCAAAGAGGTTAAAGAGAGCTAGGTCTTATTACAAAAGCAACGACTGAATTTGACTAAACCAAGAGACCAGCGTCTGTTCAGCCTAATCGACAGTCAAACCACAACCAGCTAGTAGATCGCCATCGAAACGGAGCAACGTGCAACGAGACTACACAAACAACGTCAATACAAGGTCATGACAGCATTCCAAACTTCAAGCTCCAAAAACAATCTAAGTTCTTGGATCGCCAGCGATCCATGCAATATAATGGTTCACAGAGAGAAACAAGGGCTAAGGAGCATAGAAAGCAAAGCACAAAAAAGCACTAAGTGTATGGATCACAGCGATTCATACACGATGGATCGCCAGCGATCCATGTGAAGCAATAATACACTTGCGACCTAGCATGGCGAGATGATGGAGATAGCAGCTAAGTCATTAGCTCGTGAGCGAACTAAATCTATGGATCGCTAGCGATCCATAGACCATGGATCGTTAGCGATCCATGCTTTTGGCTTGGGTCGCGAGCTAAACTCCTATAGATCCTCCTACATCCATCTGTGAGCAATTGACGAAGTGGCCTGGCCTAGAAGCTCTCTGATCTCTATAAATACCATCCTACCTGCAACATAAACTGGATCTTCTTTGGACTGGTTGCTGAAGCTCTACTGGAAACTTTCTTCACTCTCTACCTCCCTCACAACAATCTCAAAAGGGATTCACTGTGATTCTCCAGTGGATCCCAACTCTAGGGATTCAATCTAGCTAAGGATAATCAAAAGCCTTGTAATCAAACACTACTTGTAACAGCAATCAATCATAATAAAACTATAAAGTGGACGTAGGCTTCGTTAACAGCTAAGCCACTATAAAAATTCCTTGTCTTCTTTCTTTTACTGTCTTTTTCTATGCCTATTATATGTATTATTGCTCTGTATGAACAGGGCTGGTGCTTTCAAACTCAAACCAGGGTGTTGATCTATTTTTTGGGTTAACATTTCGCATACACAAATATTTTATTTTATTCGTATTGAATAAAGATAGAGTTGATATTAATTTGTAATTTGTAACATGGTTATAAATTAATTTAACTCTAATTTGTAATTATATTAGTGATAGTAATATTAGTATGTATTTTTATTACCGATATTCAGGATAATTGATTTAGAATCACATACATATAAATTGATTTCTATTCATATTGAATAGAGCTAGATGGAGTTAATATTAATATAATATAGTTATAAATTAATTAAACTCTAATTTATAGTTATATTTGTGATAGAACTATTATTATATATATTTTATTACTAATTATAAGTTTGAAATATGACCTTTAAAATAAGCTATAAGGCTAAAATAATTATTTGGGTAGGGTAAACTTAGATTAAAATGACTTCGAAGTTTATCCGGCCCCGATATTGGTTATTTTATTATAAACCAATAATTAACTAGTTAGTGAATTTCTAGAAAGGTTCTTTGAGAAGTTAGAAGTTGCAAAAGAAATATTTTATTATTTAATAGGGTTTGATTAGGGTTATAAATCTTGAATATTGTTATAACGTGATTTATTAACTTTAGACCTTAAAAATAGTTTGAGATACCTGCGTATACATATATATTTGAAATTATATTCATGAGCTATGTAATATTTTAAGGCCTTATTGATAGCTAAACTTGATTTTAATAGAAGAATTAACTGAAATTAAGCTATAATAGTATTGATTCGATGAAGTTTGAGACTTCTATAAAATAATACAAAGAATATATAAAATTGTTAGGTTGGTTACTTAAATATGATACATTTTTGTTGAATTATTTGTACGATTGTATGTGTGATTTGTAATTGATATTGAGATGATAGATTTGTTACTTTGGTTGTGTATTTCCTTCATATATGTAAAAATGCATTAGTTCCATATAGTTGGGCTGTTTGTATATATATATATATATTGGCATATGGTTTGTGTGAGTTATATATGTCTATATTTATATATAATTTCGATATGTTCGACTTGAAGGTCCTGAGAGATGCACATAATATTTTATATGTATTCATTGATATGCGGTCCAAAACGTTTATATATAGTTTCTGTATGTCTGACTTGGGCTACCAATTGGTGCATTGAACCCATTATACCATTGAGATGCACGACCTGTAGACCCGATTCCATAGTAAGGGCAAAGAGAGATTGGAACGTCAATATAGAGTAGGTTAAATTTTGTTTTATTGCATGGACGGATGTCGTAACAGGACCTACAGGCCAACTTCTTTTAAGATAGTGGTTCTTAGGGTAGTCCACAGTATAGTTGTGGCTCTCAATATGTTTCTTTGGTAGCTAATTCGACATGATTTATCAATATTCAATTTAAGCATATGTATAGTGTGACAACCCGCACCCCAGTAGGCTCGAATTTTCGCTAACTCGAAACCTAAGTCCACCAAAGGACCAATCGTTGGTTTGGTATGCTGCAAATAAATACATATCATAGCACTATCGATGTAAACTCATAGTGAAGTGATAAATTATAATAAAGCATAAAGTTACTAACCAATGTTGACACTTCCAAAATCTAGTATCCTTGTCGGTGTTGAGCATGCCTAAGGAAACCTATCCTCCCACTGTTCCCATCTTGTACTAGTACATGTCCTTTTAAGTTATCATACGGGCTGTAATGAGAAGGGGTCAGAACAACGTTATAGTAACTGGTAAATTATACACTTATACATAACATTAGTTTATGCCAATTGTCTTCCATTACATGTTATGTCTTTTAGTTTACTTAGTCATCTCTACACCACGTACACGTACGATACGGCCCATCTACCTGAAGTAGACCATAACTACATACATGTGTATGTGTACACACACAAGTACCTTAGTCCCCCAATAGACTAAGATACTATCTCTGCTAGTATCCGTAACCCAGTACCTGGTCAGGATCCATCATCAATTCAGTATCACGTCCTCGTCGTTGTGCATACCAAGGAACTCCCACAGTGCCTAATAATGACGTTGCAATAGTTTAGCTATATTCTATCCCCCTTGGGGATTTTAATTACTTGTTTGCCTCTTATTATGGACTCAACTCCATGGACTATGGAGGACTTAGCTCCTCGGACTACCCCGCTAGTTTTAAAAGACCTCACTTAAGGGTTATCTAGCCTTGCCCCTAACAAACAAACTAGCAAACAACTATGGTGGTGCATAACCTAAATGTGACATACACTAGTAAGAGGTGTAGCCCATTTAAGTGCAACCCTCATCTTTCCATTGACCGCCCAGGAACCGATGACGTTCTCGACCTATGTACATCTTCTACTCTCTAATATTATACCAACACACTGACATTTACATTGCATAATGCAATCAAAGCAATACCCTTACTATTAAGATTAAAGCAGACCCTACTAGGTATCCCTTTACCTATACACAAGCGTATATGATTCCATGGGTCCTACAGTTGGATATGTCCCACATCAGTATAATGTATACACAACTTCTGGTAGCCCCTACGGTGGGTAGACATCTGTTGTGTAATACTACTGACCTCGCATTACAACCCATTCTAATGACCATGTCATTCTTATCCACTTAAGTTATTTACTAACTTTCATAATTCACACCTGTCATAAACACATACTTGAGGCTATGAATATATGTGTATACACACACACATATTTATTCTTACTTGTTTAATTATTACGCCTCCACTGTTCACTGTTAATAACATTTCTTTGCTTCTTTATGCATTTACATCTTATTTAATTTAAGGTCATTTAGCATCTTCTTGTAAAAGATCTAAATATATTTTCCTATTTACTTCCATTTCTTTTTATTTTACTTTTCAATCTATTCCTTTTTTACATTTACTACCCTCCCTTGTTTAATAATTTTCTGTATTCTTTTTATTTTAAATTACTACTTGCCTATATTATTATAGTTTACTATTTGGTTTCCATCTTCTCTCTATTGCATATATTAATATCTGATTTTTACGATTTAACTCTTATTATTATCACACTTTAATTCATACTTAGGGATTTCTGCATTTTAATGTATCAAGATAACATCTTCCCTAAAAGGAAAGGTTAACACTATAAATCTCTATATCTTATTCAAAAAGAGAATTTGTGTTTCGTTTGGAATTACAATGAATTATATTTTATAGTTATTGAAACAGACAGTACAAAATACGATAAAATATTCCTATTTTATACATCTCTTTCTTTTAGGCATATTCCTTGTCATTTCAAACGATATATTTTTATTTATGAATCTGAACGTGATAACCTATAGAGATTTACATTGCAACACACTACATTCCAATAAATTGATATATTACTTAAATCCCCATAATTTATCATGATAACTTCTAATTTGCATTTACTAGCATAAATCAAGTAATCAACAAATCTGGAATTACAATATAATCTATTAAATTCAGGGACTACTGCTACCCAATGCTTTCTGGATTCACATACGTGTAATATATAATTCGAGCTATCAACCATAGAATATCTAGGCTAGGTTTATAAATTCATTACATGTATACAATTTAAGCCTATAACTCCACTTTACATTTTTAGGCTGTAGGAATAGATTTACAACGATATAAATCCAACATTATATACAAATATATAATTTCCCACTCACATTTCTAGCTTTTCAAATCTCAAAATCTAATCCCTTTTATTCTAGTTTGACTCTCTTTTCTCCTTATTTGGATATATATGCCGCAACCATACACATATTTATCTAAAATCTAGATTAGAAAAGATATTAAATTTACATTTTAGATCCGGTTTTATAATTTACCTTGGCTTCAACGATTTGATTTAAACCTATTCTTCTTTTCGATCATCCTCTACGATTCTCCACTTTTTATACGTATAAACTATAACTGTTTTTAATGTTTTAGGATTTTATGGAGAAGGGAAAATGACAGAGCTTCGGCGTTTCTCCAGAAATATTAGAAGATAATTGAGGGTTTATATAAGTATTTATAGGGATTCAAATCAATTGCAGCCATTTGATTAAATTATATTAAATCATGCCCGTTCGGCCATGTTTTATTGTCAAATTTACAACCTGAATAATCGACCCCTATCCCCCTACATTCAACCGTTAGCGGTCGACCAGCGAGATCTAAGAGTCGACTGGTGGTCTGCTATTGTTGCAACTAATTACCATCATTTGATTTGTTTTATTTACTTCCTCCTTAAATCGATCGATATAATTTCTATCCCTTATCATCTTTCTTAACATTCAAGCAACGTTAATTATCCGATAACTTTAACTGAGGGTAATTAACATTAGTTAATTATTTTTATTACCTTAATTACATAATACATTTATTTTCGATTCCAGTTATTCAAACGTTAATAACTTTTTTGTTTAAACTACGATTAGAAAACTTTATATATGAAAATTGATCAGAAAATCTCCATGAATCCATTGGTGCCAGTTTCGTAGCCAATTTCAATGTTTGTACAAAACCTACTTTTTGGCATTATTAATTATTAGTTAATTTCTTTTAATTAATTATTGTAAAAAATACGGGGTTTTACATATAGTTTCGCTATGCCCGACTGAAGATTACCAAATATTGGACGAAATATATTATGCAGGTATATAAATATGTAGTTCGAATGATTTATACATACATAGATATATATATATATATGTATATATATATATGTATATGTATATATGTATATATATATGTATATATACATAATTACATATGCATGGCTTGGGCAATTTAAACATATTGTTTTGGTATGCCTGACTTGGGGAAACCCGGTAGTGTGAGGCACTTCAAGAGCAAATCACGATCCACACGGGAATGATAATACTTTGGTGTTGTGTATACGTGTGGGAAGCATGCACATAGGGTAGCTTGAATCCGAATTATCTATCCATATGCAATCATATGATATTGGTTTTGAAAAGGTATCCATTGTACCATTGGGACACATGGCCTACTGTAACATCCTCCTACTTGGAGGCCCAAAATTGGCGGCTACGGATGCTGCAGTCATCTATAGTTATTAATCCTTGATGACCAAATACGGCAATGTTAGATACATTGATACACAGAAACACATGAATGTGGAAATTTTTTAAAATAGCAAACAAAGTCCACATTCCATTTCAAAATATTTCAAATTCATTACATAATCCCAGGGCACAGACCATGTTCAGACAAAATATACATATTACAAAATATGCCAAGAGGGACATATGAAGATGCCCCCTTGGATGATCAGAGTGTATAATATGGCAATAAAACAAGTTTGCCTTTATAGCCAAACACAACGGAAATAAAAGATCTCTAAGTAGCTAACATGTCTCCTGCATGTCACCGGAAGCTTTATTGGCCTAAAAGAACACTTGAAAACCTTAACTCTCAACCTACTCAAAATCAATTGAGTACTTGAGAGTTTAAGAGGAAAACAAAAAATTCGAGTCAGACATAAGCCTGGTATGAATAATAACTTACCATCTCAAACCATTTAGATATCTAGTGAGACCACGCCACTTAGCAGAATGGGGTTTCCCCTCACTAGTATCCTAAAACATTTATAAAACCATATATTGTGCTCCTGCATCTATAACGGTTAAAACATAGTATTTCAAAACATTATGATGATATGCAAAACAAGTAAATCAAATCTGGATTACCCATCCCCTTTCATTCTGACTATCAGTCTCAATTAAAGTTTCTAGGGTTACTATTAACTTGTTAATCATTTATGGACTATCTGTCCAATTTCATAGTTTTCATGGGATCACTAAGAACCTATTGGTAACTCCAATATCTTTTCTATTATCCTAGTTTTCATGGGCTAACTTGGAACCTATTGTCTAACTGTCAATATCTTAATCCGAATATAGTTTTCATGGGCTAACTATAAACCTATTGGCCCGTGCCAATATCAAATCCTAGTTTTCATGGGCTGACTATGAACATATTGGCCCTACCAATACCTTTCCATTTTCACAGTTTTCATGGGCTTACTATGAATCTATTGGCCCTTGCCAATATCTTTAATTAAAATTTTATCATTTCATAAGTTATATTCACTATTGGGTCAACCTAGCTGGTTATTCTGCCCTTCCCCAAAGTACCGTTATGGGTTAATCACAACGTGAATAAATATATGAAGAAGTAATACTCTCAAAATCTTTATTTATGCTATGGTATTTCCTTTTAAAATGAGAATGGGTCATCTGTTTTGAAACCTTAAAACATCACTTTCGAAACCACTGGATGACCTCCTTCGAAAGCATAGAAAACCTATTTTCAAAACTCTAAGTATATACCTTTCGAAGCTCTATAAATCAATCCTTTCGAAACCAAATCATACCTTTCGAATGTATCAAGACCTTGCTTAATAGTCTTTGGGAAAATAGCTTCGAAAGTAATGAAAGTACCCTTTTCGAAAACATTGGGTTTTACTCTTTAAAAACATCTTTTGGATCAAAATGGTTATATATGAAAGTATCTCTTTCGAAACCTTTATAGAATTGTTTGGGGAAAAGTAGATGGTGTCAGAACCACCTATCCGAATGCTCAAAACCTTCAAGTTAAAACTTCGTAGGGTAGCGTCGAAATCCCCTCTCGACCCCATTCCCTTCGGAACCCTCAATCCCTTCCGAAAACATTTAGGAAGTGGCTTAGCTTAGGTTAAAATAGAGATAACCCTTCGAAAGCATTGATGGCTTCAATACACTTGGAAGGGAAAATAGTGGCTGGGTTCGACTTGGTCGAAACATTACTTTTGAAGCACTTAAAACAAAAGGAACCCATTCGAAAGCTAATACTTTAAATATAATACGGCAACCTTCTTCATAATCTATTTATAAACTCCATTCGAAAACATACATTTTTGACCGGGTTGAAAGTTCTAAGCAAAACAAAGCGAATACCTAACTTTTGAAAACCAAACAGGATTTCGACCCTATCGGAATATTTCTTTTGACACCATAGCTTCCGCCTTTCCTCCAATCCACTACGTACCAACTGGGTGATACCATGTGTATTGGTTTCGACTACGTTGGTTTTGGCTGGGTTGGTTTCGACTGAGTTGGAGCAGAAGAAATGGAGTCGAAAGGTATTACTAAAGGAGGCGGAGTCCTCTTCTCTAATTAAAGGCTGAAATCATGCACATTTTAGTAATTGCTTTAACTAACCTGCCTATGTGTACTCTTTTAATTGGTTGTCTAAAAAAATTTCAAATACTTTACAAAATAACTGCCGCATTTTTCAGATCTAAATCAAAGGAAGATTAACGTTTAAGGCCTTCCATTAAGCAAAACCAATATTTGCAGAAAAGTCCCTCTTTGAAAATAATTTATTTTCCCTAGTACATCAATTGGGAAAAATCCCCTAAAATCACAGAAAATCTCTTTCACCATGTAATCAAACATATTAAAATTTATGACCCAATTTCTTCCTGAAATACTCAAAATAAATTCTAAACCCAAATATATCATATTTTCCTTTAGAAAATCATAATAAATTTCTCATAGCTTGGAAAATTATGAAAATTTAAACCCATCTCTAAATTCATGTTTTACCTAACATATAATTTTTCTATGGCATTCTGAATTCAATAATAATCGGTTTTGCCCTAAAACCATGCAATTTCATATGTAAATGAATTGATTTAAATCAAACATAATATAGCTCAAGCATATCATCATCCATAACATCATAAAAACGGGTTTAATCTTAAATCCAAAAATATATGAATATAAAACAAAATAGAGATGGAATGAATTATTATTCACCTTAGATATGATAAGGAATTTGAGATTTGTTATTAATTAATTATTCCTAGATTTGATCCTTAGCTTTAGATTGAATTTTCATCTTTTCCTCCTTGTTAATGGCCGGCTCTAATTTTGGTTTTTGATTTGCATTTGAAAAATGAAAAGTGAAACGTGAATGGGCAATTGCAAAAGTGTATAGCCGTGAGTATGAGGAGGTGCGGCTATTTACTAATATTCCCTTGTGTATATTAATTAGCTTACAAACCAAATAAAGCCCATTTATTTCATTATTAAGCACGGTCATATATGTTTTATCCAAATGCCAATCCCCTTATCATCATTATTCTATTTAATTTATCTAATTAAATTTCCTGAATAATGTTATCAAAAAAAATTAGGGATGTTACAGGCTCTCCCCTTAAAGAATTTCGTTCTCGAAATTTAGTAAGGACTAAATACTAAACATAGCAATCATCTGTAACAACTCCTAACAAACATACTAGCCTATCTGACTGAATAATAACTATCTATATAAATCTAATATAGACATACCCTCAAAGCAGTTCAGGATAAGTATCTCTAATCATGTCATATGTCTCCCAATTACAGTCCTTCTCGTTGTCACTCCACTGAACTTTCACCAACCCGACTACTTGTTGCTCAATCTTTTCTCATCTCTCGCTACAACTCGAATTGACTGTCTAACAAAAGTCAAATTAGGTTCTACTACCAAGTCTTCCAACCCCGTCGGAGGAATAGTAGTCTCTGGATCATGCACATACTTGCAAAGATGAGACACATGAAATACATTATGAACAACTACCATACTGCTCGGCAACTCTACTCTGTATGCGAGCTTCCCAATCCTCTCTATAATTTGGAATGGTCCAACATATCTCAGGGCTAACTTCCCCGACTTTCCAAATCGTACCACACCCTTCATCAATGACACCTTAATAAAAACCTTATCTCCAAATGAGAACTCTAGGTCCTTACGCCTCTTATTTACGTAACATCTTTGCCTAGATTGAGCTTCCTTCATCCTTCCTCGGATTAACTCAATCTTCTCGGATGCCTCCCTAACTAAATCTGGACCTAAGACTAATCTGTCTCCAGTCCCCAACCAACATACTGGTGATTTGCACAGCCTTCCAAACAAAGCTTCAAAAAGCGCCATTCCTATGCTAGTCTGGTAGCTATTATTAGGAAAACTCAACTAAATGTAGGTGATCCTCCCAAGATCCACCAAAGTCCAATACACAAGCTCTCAATAAATCCTCGAGTACCTTATTGATTCTCTCCGTCTGTCCATCTATCTGAGAGTGATATGCAGTATCATATTAAGCTTGGTACCTAATACTTCCTATAGACTCTTCCAGAATTCACTAGTGAACAAGACATCTTTGTCACTGACTGTACTACTAGGAACTCCATGTAGTCTAACTATGTTCTTCATGAACAACTTATCTAAAACAGGTGTCGTCCTAGTTGACTTAACTGAAATGAAATGGGATCTCTTGGTCAATTTTTCCACTATGACCCATATACTTTCATTTTCCATATTTGACATTGGAAACCCATCTATAAAATCCATAGATATCGAATCCCATTTCCAAACTTGAATCTCTAATGGTTGAAGTAATCCACTCGGCTTTAGATGTTCGGCCTTCACTTGTTGACAGTACGCACACTGCCTAACCCACAAGCCAACATCCCTCTTCATACCTTCCCAATAGAAGCTCCTTTTCATATCCTAATACATCTTGCTTCCTCCAGGATGAATCATAAACTTGGATCGATAACATTCTCTAAGAACTTTCTTCCTCAAGTCCTCCATATTCGTAACACACAACCTTCCCTTCTTTCTCAACCATCCTCTTTGGTCAAGACTAAAGTCTTTTAGATCATCGATCTTATCTCCTATCTCGAGCCTCTTAATCCTCTCGGCTAACACTGGATCCTATTTCTGCTTAGAAGCAATCCTCTCAATCAACACTGGTCGGACTTATAAGCAAGATAACATGGCTGTACTTAGACTAGAACTAGCATTCGATCTTAATTGTACTCCACAACTGGCCAAAGCACCTAAATACTTCCATTCCGCCAACATGGCTAACATTACATTCTGATGTTTTCTGCTAAGAGCATCTGCTACTTTATTACCTTTCCCTGGTGTATACTCTATACCAAAATCATAAGCAGCCAAAAATTCGAGCCACCCCTGCTATCTCATATTCAACTCCTTCTAAGAATAAATACCGTAAAGACTTATAGTCGGTATAAAGCTCAAACCTCTCCCCTAGGAGAAAATGTCTCCAAATCTTCAATGCGAAGATTACTACTGCCAACTCCAAATCATGAGTAGGGTATCTAACTTCATGTGGTCTAAGCTGTTATGAAGCGTAGGCAATAACTTTTCCATTCTGCATCAACATTGCCCCTAATGCAGTTCTGCATGCATCAGTATACACCACCAACCCTAGGTTTCCTTCTGGAACTACTAAAACTGGTGCATTGTTCAACAAATGCTTTAACGTAAGGAATGATTCCTCACATTTGTCGGACCAGACAAACTTCACCTCCTTCCTGGTTAACTTAGTCAAAGGTGTTGTTATCCACGAGAAGTCCTTAATGAATCTCCGGTAGTAGCTAGCAAGTCCAAGAAAACTTCTAATCTCGGTCACCGTCTCTGATCTCTTCCAATTATTCATAGCTTCGATCTTATCTGGATCAACTGACAAGCCTTTCTCTGAAACCATGTGACCAAGAAACTTAACTTCTTTCTTCCAAAAATGACACTTGCTAAACTTCGCCTTTAGCTGATTCTACCTTGGCATCTCAAGCACCACTCTAAGATGAACTTCGTGCTCCCTTTCATCCGTAGAGTATACTAAAATGTCATCTATAAAAACCAGAATAAACCTATCCAAGTACTCTTGGAAAACTCGATTCATCAAATCCACGAAGAAAGCCGGTGCATTTGTTAATCCAAATGGCATCACCAACCACTCTTAAGAACCATATCTAGTTCAAAATGCTGTCAAAGGAATACTATCCTCCGCCACTCTTAACTAATGGAAACCTGTCGCCAAATCCAACTAGGAAAACACTCTGGCTCCATTCAACTGATCAAACAGATCATCTATCTAAGGCAAAAGATACTTATTCTTAATCGTCCTCTCGTTCAACTTACGATAGTCGATACACATCCTCAATGACCCATCTGGTTTCTTTACAAACACCGCGGCCGATTCCCAAGGCGAACTGCTTGGTCTGATAAAATTCCTTCCTTCAAGATCCACTAGCCGCACCTTCAATTCCTTCATCTCAGTAGGTGTCATCTTGCTAGGTGGTCTACTCACAGGTTCGTCTCCGGGCACAAGATCTATTCTAAACTCCACGGCTCATTTTGGTGGTAGTCCTGTGACTGGCTCAAAGACATCTGCAAACTCTTCTCTGATACCCAAACCAAACTTAACTAATCTCCTATCTCCATTGCATTAAGCAAAGTACTAACACTCCGGTCAGACTTTTCCATTGGAAATATTATTCAGTTATGACTATCAGGGTGCCTCGGTGATATCTCCCTATCCTTGCAAAATATTCTAGCCTCATACCTACCCAACCAATCCATACCCAAAACGATTTTGAAATCTACGAAATAAATAACATACAAACTGCATGCAAACTTATGACCTAATAAGACAAGTTCTAACTGGTCACATCTCAACCCTAGAGTTGCATACTTTAACGACCCGTAAATTTCGATGATTTAAATTTGTTAATTTAATAAGTTTTGGTAATTAAATGTGGAAGAAATAATAACTAAATTAAAATGAAATTACAATAAATGAAATAGTGTAAAATGTTATACTTGGCTATAGATTGAATATAAGAAAACAAACGTAAATATTGAATCGATTAATGAATTAATATATAATAAGTGGTAATTGAATAAAATGAATATTCTGTGAGTAATTATAATATTTGTTGGAAATGATAAACGTATAAAAGTGTGATTAAGAGTGAATGGCAACAATTATTATAAGTTACCTATATATTTAATCGGTTAAATTGAATTTGAAATCAATTGCAATAGATCTAATGTAAATAATATGTTAATGTAAATTAAGTTAATATTTGGAAATAATATTAATTTTATTCATAATATGACAATTGGTTGAATAAAAATAATGAAAATCAAGATTTATAAATTTATTGGAATTCAAATTATAATAATTGGATTAATTGCAAATAAATGAAATTCAATATTTAAATATTACGTTAATTGAAATTAAGATGAAATTGGGAAACATTAATATGCTAAGAGATAAACCAATGTTAGTTATACCCTTATTGTAATGAAAGACTTGAATAACAATGAAAAAAAAGTTAATAAATGGAATTATTGAAAACTTAATTTATAATTTCTGAATTTAATGAAATTGAAATTAAACCCTGAAATTGATGGATTAATCAACTTTAAATTGACATTTAAATTTGTTTAAATTATTGTAAGTGATTAAGAAATCAAAAATGATAGAAGTTGTAAATTATTAAAATTTAGACGGAAAAAGTGATTTAATTAATTTATTTAATCAACTGAAATATAGCCATTTTGGCCACTGACTCGGATTTCGACGAAACCACTTTCATCGGATCCATAACGGTGAATTATTATAGGATTTCAAGTTTCGTAACGATCGGACTTGTCGTTTGATCGTACGAACTTGAAATGCCTTGAAATTAATTTAATTGAAATCAATTTGAAATAAGCTGATTTTAGCATAACTTCTTCATACGATTGAATTAGGATTTGAAACCTGTTCCATTGAATTTGAAATTATTGAAACCATCTATTTTGATATATGGAATGACCCATTTTCGTTCCAGAGTCGAAACGGGCTTTTCGGGCCATTTATCGTTCAACGTTATAATCAAATCATGTCCATTCATCTCAATGCTGACCTACCTATAAATAACATGTTATAAACCCTAGTATTCCTCAACTCAGTTTGTCTGTACGTACAATTTCATTTGTTCCTCTCTTTCCAATGGCAGACAAACCCTAATTCCAAATTGCAAATCCAAGTCAAAAATCAAATTGAAAATCAAACTCCTCAAACTATATCGAATTATATATCGATTTGAAGCTCTCGACGAGCGCATCTCAGATATGTAATTCATTTTCCAATTTGAGTCACTATTTGTCCAGAAATTGATGAACTATTCTCGGCCGTTCATCGCTTTCCGATGAACTACGTCTGATCGTCAAACCAAGGTCACCGTTGTGAAGAGAGGGTAGAGCGCAGTGCGTCAAGGTGGTTCGTTCGTTGAGATGACGGCTAGATCAGTGGCTATAATTCAACCTAGGGCTTACTAAATGGCGGCGGCTGCTCTCCGTTCTTCGCGACGTGGAGGCTGGGTCATTCGCAGTGGGGGTCGAGAGCCGAGGCGAGGTGAGCGATGTCAGATGCGGCCTCCGATGCGCGTGCGATGTCTGCGGTGTCGTGCTCAGCAAGGATTAGTGTGAATTGTGCAGGGACAAGCGTGATTATTCATGTGACAACGCGCTGACGTGGCCGTATAGGAGTGGTAACTTTTATTATTTTTATTTTATTTTATTTAAACTATTTAACTTCTAACGTGTATAACTTTCCCATACGAGGTCCGATTTGGGCACGGTTTTCTCCGCTAGGATCGTATCAAAATTCCGAACATTTTGACGCCGGTTTGGACAAATTCTAAGACTGTTTGAATTTTGGGTTTAATTTGGATTTAAATTCGATATAAATTCAAAGGTGAATGTTTTAACCCACTCACAACTTCTAAAATTTCTTATGCTAGTTAAATTAAATTTTGATGTGATTAGAAATTTATTTATGACTATTTGGTATATTTTAAATCATCAACTCAGTTAATTTGAATTTATTTGAATTAAATCGTTATTTAATTTATTATTGAATATAAATTGCCAGTTAAATACCTGTTATTGATTATCAGTTATATATTTATATTTATTGATTGATTTGGATGATGTTTGTAATGGATGTTGATTATTGATATTGGATGAATGGATATTTTATTTTATATCATCATAAACTGCGAGTTCATTATGGGTTGAAATGATACATACCCGAATGTTCAATAGATTAAGGAAAAATCTTTATGGGTTGAAATGATAGACTCGAGTGATTTTATGGATTTTAATATTTTCGTGATTGCGGATTGAAATGATATATATCCATAAATATAAAATTTTAAATTACGGATTGAAATGATAAATATCCGTATCACTTGACCGTAGGGTAGAGAATTATATACGGACACTAGATTGGTTAAATTAAATGATTTTAAAGCTTTAAATTTTTGAATCCTTTCAAATGATATTTTGAAATAAAAATTGATTTATACGAATTTAATTATTATCGAAATTCAAGTTTATGATAAAAAAATTGGAATTGGTTTAAAGGTATTGTTAAAAGAATTTAATTGAAATTTCAAAGTTGAATTTGGAATAAAAAGTGAAATTTTTCAAAATTGAATTATTTTAAGTTGTTTGAAATATAACTTGAAATATATTGAGTTTGGAGTAATTTAAATTGATATTTCGAACATGGATTGGAGGCGATATTGAATTAAGTATTTTATTGAGAATTGGAATTGGAAAATTTGAAATGGGGTTTTGGGATATTAAAATGGTCCAAATGTACTGGGATGGAATAAATAGTTTAAATTGATATAAATTTCAAATTCATATTTTTTTCTAAACCGTTTTAAAAATATATTATTTTAAAGACTTTAATTATTAAGATTTTCAACTTTTAAACTAATTTACCTGTTTTAACTTATTTTAAATCTAATTAATCTATTTTAAAGCTATTTAATCTATTTTAATTATATTTAATCTATTTTAAATCTATATTAACTATTTATAACTATTTAAAACTATTTTCTTCTAAATTCAAGACTAGGTAAACGGGATGGGTTTATATTCAAATTCTCGAATAATAAAGTGAATGTGGTTAAGCGACATTATAACCTAAGTTGGGATTCAAATAACATATTTGTTTTAATATGATAATCTTGAAATGAGAGTTTAACCTCTTTTGGAAATATGACTTTTGAAAGGAAATAAAATTTCGAACTATGATTTCAACGTGATATAATTTCGAAAGTAAGTACTGATTTTGAAAATGATACGATTTAAATTGAATATGATATTTTGATATATGAAATGATTTTGGAAATGTAAAAGAACCATCCGGTGTGTAATAAGCGATTGGTTGTCAAAGAGACCGGGATCGTATATGGGCATACTCTCTGTCGATACCGAAAACCACTTTGACAACTGTGTACGCGGTGGACATTCCAGAATGAAGTAGGATGGTGGCGACGATCCTGTATGAGGTATATACGTGGACCCGACTCCCGTGAGTTGGCTTAAGGTGGCTAAAACAGGAGCATTCGACGGGCTAAGTGAGGTCATTTCTCCGATCGGGCACACTCCATCGATTTATATTCCGAATTTGTGATTTATTTGGTGGCCACCCTCCGATTTTACTCGGGAGTGTGTTTTGAGGAGGGTGGTAGTAGCTGCTATGCGTTACCACCGGTCCGGAAATGTAATTGGTATATCTACCCTGGCATTGCCTAGTCGTGCCGTGTCACCTACCCTAGCGCGCCTTCTACGAGTTTGGTTTGTACCATACCTACGGAGTGCCCTCTGACGTCACCCAGTTTATGGGTGGGATTACGGTACTGTATAGACTATGGGAATATATAAAATGTATTAAGGGGGATATGGGTAACGCCTTAACGCTATTTTAATATTTTATATTACTATAGACATAATATAATAGCGTATTGTACTACATAGTAGATAGTTTAACAGATCCTTAGGAGATGTGAATCCCGAACATCTCTTAAGTTACTGCACTCACGTTAGACACTGGATAGGAGATGTCAAAACCCGTAAACATCTCCGACGCCGTTTACACTCATATTTATTTACCGTTGATTTAACTCACATAAGATCTTTTAGTTCTGACTCGACTGTTTTGTCTTTTCAATTCGCTCGGGTCAGCCTGAGCATTTCAGGATTTGAAGACCTTATTTCCTTAGGATGAAGACGAAGATTGTATTATTATTATTTACCATATTATTCCACTGCATCATACTGTTCCGCTGCAATGTTATATATTTATCTCTGATAGGTGTAACTCTGATTTTGTATTGTATAAGTATAATCAAATGTTTTGTATACAGCTTCATGAACTTTTATTTGATTATTATATTTTGTCATTCCGCTGCGAGATTCTGTTTTGTTTTTTTCTTTCTCTGCTTTTCTTATTCACCCCAATAACTATTCGCCCTTCTGTATGGTTTGAGTTGGCACGTGTGTCTGCTTAAAACGTACAAAATGGCGGGATGTTACAGTTGGTATCAAAGCTTTGGTTTAGCGATAACCTTAGCTTTGTGGGGTCTGACTCTTTAAAAATAGGGTAGTAATACCCTAGAATGTGTCACTGAGTATATATATATATGAGAGAGCGTATTTGTTAGTGTTATAAAAGGGTTTTTATATTGTGTTAATTTGTTCCGTTTTGTATTTATAAATTCTGGTTGGTGCATAGGACGCTATGACATCGATAGGGATTTCTAAACACTTAATAGGACAAACCGACACAATATTGTTTTGAAATATAAGTAAATGAAATAATTTTGCCTATTATATTTTCTTTATATAAAATAATAATTTTATAAATGATATATTTGGTTGTAATATGTTGGTTGTTGGGTAGTGAAATTTATAAATATTGGTTGAAAATTAGATTTGAAAATAAAATAAATGAAAATTGGAAATTTAGAACTTAAAGTTCCGGGGTTTTTTGAAAATTTCTTTTGAATGATTTTGGAATATAATAATAATATTATTAGAAGTATTTTCTGATATAAATATTTCAATATAATTTGAAAGAATTGTTATAAAGAAATTTTGGAAAGAAATAAGTTCTGTACTCCCCTTTCTATCGCTGGAAAATAATTTCGGTGATGAGTGCACGCATCATCGACGTTCATTTTTGAGTTTCAAATTGGGAAGGCCATTGTAGTAGTTGTACTACAGATTCATTTTGATAAACTAATATAAATTTCAAATTGCTTTAAAAATGATTGGATAAATTGTTTATGAGTATATATATATATATGTATATATTATTTTAAATGATTTGAAATGGAACCCGACATTTAGTTCTTAAATTTCTATGAATTAGAGATTTCAATTATTGAAATGGAATAAAAATTGTAACAATTTAATAATTGAAACTTCTAAATGAAATAAGAAATGATATGCTAAGTTATAACTGAAATATACAAGGAATTTGAATTTGTAACTTGTAAACGAAAAGAATATGAAAATAAGAAATGATAATTGAACCTTAAGTTAATTAAAATAAGTAAGTCAAACTTGTGTAACTTTCAATTGCATTCTTAAAGACATATATATAACTTACCAAATATTAAAAGTTGAAATGTTAAAAGAATATGTAATGGAAATTTTACCGGTAAAACTTATGTAATGGAAGTGTTCAATGAAATTTATTTTTATAAATAAGAAATTTGATATGAAAATAGTTATAAACTTGAGTTAAAATTTTAATACTACTAATTCAATGAAATAGAAAATGAGTATTGTAAGTAAAGGATTTTGAACTTAAGTTAATATTGAAACTATTTATAATTAAAGTAAATAATAAAATGAATGTAATGCAATAAAAAGAAACTGACATGATATGAATAAATGAAAATGAATTTTTGTAAGTAATAAGTGGAAATAAATGAAATTAAGCACTGAATAAATGAATGGAAATTAAATTTTTGTTAGGAATAGATGTAGATTGAAGAAATAATCCTTGTATGAATGAAAGAAAATTTAAAACTGTAAATGTTGTGAAAGAAATTTAATAAGAATAACTCAAGTACATTGTAAATTATTGTTTGTTTGGTTTATGGATTATTTGGGGAAATGTTACCTCTAATTGTTTGGATGTATGAATAATCTGTTAAGTTATCTAAGGTTGTTGAGTAAATGGTATACTTAATAGTTATTTGTCATTCTATACAATTTAAAAGCGTCTAAACCCAAACAGACCATTTGTTTGTTTGCTATGTAAATGATTAATTACTTTGATTCCTTATGATGATTGTATGTTTGTTTGCAAGAAATGGTTGCTATGTTGTATTGATTTGTTTGCTATTGATTGAAACAACTTTAAATATTTCATTTTATATAATTATTAACTCTTTTAGATTATATAAGTGGAATACAGGTTATGGAAGCAATTGCCACTGCTTTTGGTTTCGTAATTAAGCGTTGTTTGCCCGACAAATAGGTACGTTCTCGGATTACGGTTTTCTAGTGATATTATATTGTTCTCTCGCTGTTGGGATATATTATTTTGAAAATTATGTGATATATATTGTTTTACTTATATTATTATTTCTCCCTGACCTCTCCGTATAAAGGAGACTCTGCCGAAATTTTTCGTGAATTTTGGACTTAGAATTTTTTTATATAAATGTTTTCCAAACTTTTATTTACTTGAATATAAAAGGATTTAAGTGTTATAGATTGATATATTTTGTTTAAATTATTTGATTTTGTAAATTAATTATTATAAATCTAATATTTTTAAATAATATATATTAATTTCTTAATTGCTCCTTTTTCCTTCTTTTTCCTTTTCGGGGACGAAAAGTTTTGAGTGGGGGAGAGTGTAACGACCCGTAAATTTCAATGATTTAAATTTGTTAATTTAATAAGTTTTGGTTATTAAATGTGGAATAAATAATAACTAAATTAAAATGAAATTACAATAAATGAAATAGTGTAAAATGTTATACTTGGCTATAGATTGAATATAAGAAAACAAACGTAAATATTGAATCGATTAATGAATTAATATATAATAAGTGGTAATTGAATAAAATCAATGTTCTATGAGTAATTAAAATATTTGTTGGAAATGATAAACTTATAAAAGTGTGATTAAGAGTGAATGGCAACAATTATTATAAGTTACTTATATATTTAATCCGTTAAATTGAATTTGAAATCAATTGCAATAAATCTAATGTAAATAATATGTTAATGTAAATTAAGTTAATATTTGGAAATAATGTTAATTTTATTCATAATATGACAATTGGTTGAATAAAAATAATGGAAATCAATATTTATTAATTTATTGGAATTCAAATTATAATAATTGGATTAATTGCAAATAAATGAAATTCAATATTTAAATATTACGTTAATTGAAATTAAGATGAAATTGGGAAACATTAATGTGCTAAGAGATAAACCAATGTTAGTTATACCCTTATTGTAATGAAAGACTTGAATAATAATGAAAAAAGTTTAATAAATGGAATTATTGAAAATTTAATTTATAATTTCTGAATTTAATGAAATTGAATTTAAACACTGAAATTGATGGATTAATCAACTTTAAATTGACATCCAATTTTTTTTAAATTGTTGTAAGTGATTAAGAAATCAAAAATGATAGAAGTTGTAAATTATTAAAATTTAAACGGAAAAAGTGATTTAATTAATTAATTTATTAATTTATTTAATCAACTGAAATATAGCCATTTTGGCCACTGACTTGGATTTCGACGAAACCAGTTTCATCGGATTCGTAACAGTGAATTATTATAGGATTTCAAGTTTCGTAACGATCGGACTTGTCATTTGATCGTACGAACTCGAAACGCCTTGAAATCAATTTAATTGAAATTAATTAAAATCAATTTGAAATAAGGTGATTTTATCATAACTTCTTCATACAATTGAATTAGGATTTGAAACCTGTTCCATTGAATTTAAAATTATTGAAACCATCTATTTTGATATATGGGATGACCCATTTTCGTTCCAGAGTCGAAACGGGCTTTTCGGGCCATTTATCGTTCAACGTTATAATCAAATCCTGTCCATTCATCTCAATTCTGACCTACCTATAAATAACCTATTATAAACCCTAGTATTCCTCAACTTAGTTTGTCTGTACGTACAATTTCATTTGTTTCTCTCTTTTCAATGGCAGACAAACCCTAATTCCAAATTGCAAATCCAAATTGAAAATCAAACTCCTCAAACTATATTGAATTATATATTGATTTGAAGCTCTCGAAGAGCGCATCTCAGATCTGTGATTCGTTTTCCAATTTGAGTCACTGTTTGTCCAGAAATTGATGAACTATTCTCGGCCTTTCATCGCTTTCCGATGAACTACGTCTGATCGTCAAACCAAGGTCACCGTTGTGAAGAGAGGGTAGAGCGCAGTGCATCAAGGTGGTTCGTTCGTCGAGATGACGGCTAGATCAGCGGCTATAATTCAACCTAGGGCTTACTAAACGGCGGCGGCTGCTCTTCGTTCTTCGCGACATGGAGGCTGGGTCGTTCGCAGTGGGGGTCGAGAGCCGAGGCGAGGTGAGCGATGTCAGATGCGGCCTTCGACGCGCGTGCGATCAAGTGGAAGGGAGCAGCGCTTCGGTGTCGTGCTCAGCTAGGGTTAGTGTGAACTGTGCAGGGACGAGCGTGATTATTCACGTGACAACGCGCTGACGTGGCCGTATAGGAGTGGTAACTTTTTTTATTTATTTATTTTATTTTATTTAAATTGTTTAATTCTAACGTGTATAACTTTCCCATACGAGGTCTGATTTGCGCGCGGTTTTCTCCGCTAGGATCGTATCGAAATTCCGAACATTTGGATGCTTGTTTGGACGAATTCTCAGACTATTTGAATTTTGGGTTTAATTTGGATTTAAATTCGATTTAAATTCAAAGATGAGTGTTTTAACCCACTCACAACTTCTAAAATTTCTTATGCTAGTTAAATTAAATTTTGATGTGATTAGAAATTAATTTATGACTATTTGGTATACTTTAAATCATCATCTCAATTAATTTGAATTTATTTGAATTAAATCCTTTTTTAATTTATTATAGAATATAAATTGCCAGTTAAATACTTGTTATTAATTATCAGTTCTATATTGATATTTATTAATTGATTTGGATGATGTTTGTAATGGATGTTGATTGTTGATATTGGATGAATGGATGTTTTATTTTATATCATTATAAACTGCAAGTTCACTATGGGTTGAAATGATACATACCCGAATGATCAATAGATTAAGAAAAAATCGTTATGGGTTGAAATGATAGACTCGAGCGATTTTATGGATTTTAATATTTTCGGGATTGCAGATTGAAATGATATATATCCGTAAATATAAAATTTTAAATTGCGGATTGAAATGATAAATATCTGTATCACTTGACCGTAGTGTAGAGAATTATATACGGACACTGGATTGGTTAAATTAAATGATTTTAAAGCGTTATATTTTTGAATCCTTTTAAATGATATTTTGAAATAAAAATTGATTTATACGAATTTAATTATTATCGAAATTCAAGTTTATGATAAAAAAATTGGAATTGGTTTAAACGTATTGTTAAAAGAATTTAATTGAAATTTCAAAGTTGAATTTGGAATAAAAAGTGAAATTTGTTAGAATTGAATTATTTTAAGTTGTTTGAAATATAATTGAAATATATTGAGTTTGGAGTAATTTAAATTGATATTTCGAATATGGATTGGAGGCGATATTGAATTAAGTATTTTATTGAGAATTGGAATTGGAAAATTTGAAATGGGGTTTTGGGATATTAAAATGGTCCAAATGTACTAGGATTGAATAAATAGTTTAAATCAATATAAATTTCAAATTCATATTTTTATATAAACTGTTTTAAAAATACATTATTTTAAAGACTTCAATTAATAAGATTTTCTACTTTTAAACTAATTTACCTGTTTTAACTTATTTTAATTCTAATTAATCCATTTTAAAGCTATTTAATCTATTTTAATTATATTTAATCTATCTTAAATCTATATTAACTATTTATAACTATTTAAAACTATTTTCTTCTAAATTCAAGACTAGATAAAAGGGATGGGTTTATATTCAAATTCTCGATTAATAAAGTGAGTGTGGTTAAGCGACATTATAACCTAAGTTGGGATTCAAACAACATATTTGGTTTAATATGATAATCTTGAAATGAGAGTTTAACCACTTTTGGAAATATGACTTTTGAAAGGAAATAAAATTTCGAACTATGATTTCAACGTGATATAATTTCGGAAGTAAGTACTGATTTTGAAAATGATATGATTTGAATTGAATATGATATTTTGATATCAATTATGAAATGATTTTGGAAATGTAAAAGAACCATCCGGTGTGTAATAAGCGATTGGTTGTCAAAGAGACCGGGATCGGATATGAGCATACTCTCTGTCGATACCGAAAACCACTTTGACAACTGTGTACGCGGTGGAGATTCCAGAATGAAGTAGGATGGTGGCGACGATCCTGTATGTGGTATATACGTGGACCCGACTCCCGTGAGTTGGCTTAAGGTGGCTAAAAAAGGAGCAATCGACGGGCTAAGTGAGGTCATTCCTCCGATCGGGCACACTCCATCGATTTATATTCTGAATTTGCGATTTATTTGGTGGTCACCCTCCGATTTTACTCGGGAGTGTGTTTTGAGGTGGGCGGTAGTAGCTGCTATGCGTTACCACCGGTCCGGAAGTGTAATTGGTATATCTACCTTGGCATTGCCTAGTTGTGCCGTGTCACCTACCCTAGCGCGCCTTCTACGAGTTTGGTTTGTACCATACCTATGGAGTGCCCTCTGACGTCATCCAGTTTATGGATGGGATTATGGTACTGTATAGACTATGGGAATATATAAAATGTGTTAAGGGGGATATGGGTAACGCCTTAACGCTATTTTAATAGTTTATATTACTATAGACATAATATAATAGCGTATTGTACTACATAGTAGATAGTTTAACAGATCCTTAGGAGATGTGAATCCCGAACATCTCTTAAGTTACTGCACTCACGTTAGACACTGGATAGGAGATGTCAAAACCCGTAAACATCTCCGACGCCGTTTACACTCATATTTATTTACCGTTGATTTAACTCACATAAGATCTTTTAGTTCTGACTCGAGTGTTTTGTCTTTTCAATTCGCTCGGGTCAGCCTGAGCATTTCAGGATTTGAAGACCTTATTTCCTTAGGACGAAGACGAAGATTGTATTATTATTTACCATATTATTCCACTGCATCATACTGTTCCGCTGCAATGTTATATATTTATCTCTGATAGGTGTAACTCTGATTTTGTATTGTATAAGTATAATCAAATGTTTTGTATACAGCTTCATGAACTTTTATTTGATTATTATATTTTGTCATTCCGCTGCGAGATTCTGTTTTGTTTTTTTCTTTCTCTGCTTTTCTTATTCACCCCAATAACTATTCGCCCTTCTGTATGATTTGAGTTGGCACGTGTGTCTGCTTAAAACGTACAAAATGGCGGGATGTTACAGTTGGTATCAAAGCTTTGGTTTAGCGATAACCTTAGCTTTGTGGGGTCTGACTCTTTAAAAATAGGGTAGTAATACCCTAGAATGTGTCACTGAGTATATATATATATATATGAGAGAGCGTATTTGTTAGTGTTATAAAAGGGTTTTTATATTGTGTTAATTTGTTCCGTTTTGTATTTATAAATTCTGGTTGGTGCATAGGACGCTATGACATCGATAGGGATTTCTAAACACTTAATAGGACAGACCGACACAATATTGTTTTGAAATATAAGTAAATGAAATAATTTTGCCTATTATATTTTCTGTATATAAAATAATAATTTTATAAATGATATATTTGGTTGTAATATGTTGGTTGTTGGGTAGTGAAATTTATAAATATTGGTTGAAAATTAGATTTGAAAATAAAATAAATGAAAATTGGAAATTTAGAACTTAAAGTTCCGGGGTTTTTTGAAAATTTCTTTTGAATGATTTTGGAATATAATAATAATATTATTAGAAGTATTTTCTGATATAAATATTTCAATATAATTTGAAAGAATTGTTATAAAGAAATTTTGGAAAGAAATAAGTTCTATACTCCCCTTTCTGTCGCTGGAAAATAATTTCGGTGATGAGTGCACGCATCATCGACGTTCATTTTTGAGTTTCAAATTGGGAAGGCCATTGTAGTAGTTGTACTACAGATTCATTTTGATAAACAAATATAAATTTCAAATTTCTTTAAAAATGATTGGATAATTTTTTTTACGAGTATATATATATATGTATATATTATTTTAAATGATTTGAAATGGAACCCGACATTTAGTTCTTAAATTTCTATGAATTAGAGATTTCAATTATTGAAATGGAATAAAAATTGTAACAATTTAATAATTGAAACTTCTAAATGAAATAAGAAATGATATGCTAAGTTATAACTGAATTATACAAGGAATTTGAATTTGTAACTTGTAAACGAAAAGAATATGAAAATAAGAAATGATAATTGAACCTTAAGTTAATTAAAATAAGTAAGTCAAACTTGTGTAACTTTCAATTGCATTCTTAAAGACATATATATAACTTACCAAATATTAAAAGTTGAAATGTTAAAAGAATATGTAATGGAAATTTTACCGGTAAAACTTATGTAATGGAAGTGTTCAATGAAATTTATTTTTATAAATAAGAAATTTGATATGAAAATAGTTATAAACTTGAGTTAAAATTTTAATACTACTAATTCAATGAAATAGAAAATGAGTATTGTAAGTAAAGGATTTTGAACTTAAGTTAATATTGAAACTATTTATAATTAAAGTAAATAATAAAATGAATGTAATGCAATAAAAAGAAACTGACATGATATGAATAAATGAAAATGAATTTTTGTAAGTAATAAGTGGAAATAAATGAAATTAAGCACTGAATAAATGAATGGAAATTAAATTTTTGTTAGGAATAGATGTAGATTGAAGAAATAATCCTTGTATGAATGAAAGAAAATTTAAAACTGTAAATGTTGTGAAAGAAATTTAATAAGAATAACTCAAGTACATTGTAAATTATTGTTTGTTTGGTTTATGGATTATTTGGGGAAATGTTACCTCTAATTGTTTGGATGTATGAATAATCTGTTAAGTTATCTAAGGTTGTTGAGTAAATGGTATACTTAATAGTTATTTGTCATTCTATACAATTTAAAAGCGTCTAAACCCAAACAGACCATTTGTTTGTTTGCTATGTAAATGATTAATTACTTTGATTCCTTATGATGATTGTATGTTTGTTTGCAAGAAATGGTTGCTATGTTGTATTGATTTGTTTGCTATTGATTGAAACAACTTTAAATATTTCATTTTATATAATTATTAACTCTTTTAGATTATATAAGTGGAATACAGGTTATGGAAGCAATTGCCACTGCTTTTGGTTTCGTAATTAAGCGTTGTTTGCCCGACAAATAGGTACGTTCTCGGATTACGGTTTTCTAGTGATATTATATTGTTCTCCCGCTGTTGGGATATATTATTTTGAAAATTATGTGATATATATTGTTTTACTTATATTATTATTTCTCCCTGACCTCTCCGTATAAAGGAGACTCTGCCGAAATTTTTCATGAATTTTGGACTTAGAATTTTTTTATATAAATGTTTTCCAAACTTTTATTTACTTGAATATAAAAGGATTTAAGTGTTATAGATTGATATATTTGTTTAAATTATTTGATTTTGTAAATTAATTATTATAAATCTAATATTTTTAAATAATATATATTAATTTCTTAATTCCTCCTTTTCCCTTCTTTTTCCTTTTCGGGGACGAAAAGTTTTGAGTGGGGGAGAGTGTAACGACCGGTAAATTTCAATGATTTAAATTTGTTAATTTAATAAGTTTTGGTTATTAAATGTGGAAGAAATAATAACTAAATTAAAATGAAATTACAATAAATGAAATAGTGTAAAATGTTATACTTGGCTACAGATTGAATATAAGAAAACAAACGTAAATATTGAATCGATTAATGAATTAATATATAATAAGTGGTAATTGAATAAAATCAATGTTCTATGAGTAATTATAATATTTGTTGGAAATGATAAAATTATAAAAGTGTGATTAAGAGTGAATGGCAACAATTATTATAAGTTACCTATATATTTAATCCGTTAAATTGAATTTGAAATCAATTGCAATAAATCTAATGTAAATAATATGTTAATGTAAATTAAGTTAATATTTGGAAATAATGTTAATTTTATTCATAATATGACAATTGGTTGAATAAAAATAATGGAAATCAATATTTATTAATTTATTGGAATTCAAATTATATTAATTGCAAATAAATGAAATTCAATATTTAAATATTACGTTAATTGAAATTAAGATGAAATTGGGAAACATTAATGTGCTAAGAGATAAACCAATGTTAGTTATACCCTTATTGTAATGAAAGACTTGAATAATAATGAAAAAAGTTTAATAAATGGAATTATTGAAAATTTAATTTATAATTTCTGAATTTAATGAAATTGAATTTAAACACTGAAATTGATGGATTAATCAACTTTAAATTGACATCCAAATTTTTTTAAATTATTGTAAGTGATTAAGAAATCAAAAATGATAGAAGTTGTAAATTATTAAAATTTAAACGGAAAAAGTGATTTAATTAATTTATTTATTAATTTATATAATCAACTGAAATATAGCCATTTTGGCCACTGACTTGGATTTCGACGAAACCAGTTTCATCGGATTCGTAACAGTGAATTATTATAGGATTTCAAGTTTCGTAACGATCGGACTTGTCGTTTGATCGTACGAACTCGAAACGCCTTGAAATCAATTTAATTGAAATTAATTGAAATCAATTTGAAATAAGGTGATTTTATCATAACTTCTTCATACGATTGAATTAGGATTTGAAACCTGTTCCATTGAATTTAAAATTATTGAAACCATCTATTTTGATATATGGGATGACCCATTTTCGTTCCAGATTCGAAACGGGCTTTTCGGGACATTTATCGTTCAACGTTATAATCAAATCCTGTCCATTCATCTCAATTCTGACCTACCTATAAATAACCTATTATAAACCCTAGTATTCCTCAACTTAGTTTGTCTGTACGTACAATTTCATTTGTTTCTCTCTTTTCAATGGCAGACAAACCCTAATTCCAAATTGCAAATCCAAATTGAAAATCAAACTCCTCAAACTATATTGAATTATATATTGATTTGAAGCTCTCGACGAGCGCATCTCAGATCTGTGATTCGTTTTCCAATTTGAGTCACTGTTTGTCCAGAAATTGATGAACTATTCTCGGCCTTTCATCGCTTTCCGATGAACTACGTTTGATCGTCAAACCAAGGTCACCGTTGTGAAGAGAGGGTAGAGCGCAGTGCATCAAGGTGGTTCGTTCGTCAAGATGACGGCTAGATCAGCGGCTATAATTCAACCTAGGGCTTACTAAACGGCGGCGGCTGCTCTTCGTTCTTCGCGACGTGGAGGCT
Organism: Allium fistulosum; assembly: GCA_030737815.1. Lineage (NCBI taxonomy): Eukaryota > Viridiplantae > Streptophyta > Magnoliopsida > Asparagales > Amaryllidaceae > Allium > Allium fistulosum. Next base: position 869,545,645 of record CM060906.1, on the reverse strand, counting down.
GGGTCGTTCGCAGTGGGGGTCGAGAGCCGAGGCGAGGTGGGCGATGTCAGATGCGGCCTTCGACGCGCGTGCGATCAAGTGGAAGGGAGCGGCGCTGCGGTGTCGTGCTCAGCTAGGGTTAGTGTGAACTGAGTAGGGACGACCGTGATTATTCACGTGACAACGCGCTGACGTTGCCGTATAGGAGTGGTAACTTTTTTTTTATTTAAATTGTTTAACTTCTAACGTGTATAACTTTCCCATACGAGGTCCGATTTGCGCGCGGTTTTCTCCGCTAGGATCGTATCGAAATTCAAAACATTTGGACGCTGGTTTGGACGAATTCTCGAACTATTTGAATTTTGGGTTTAATTTGGATTTAAATTCGATTTAAATTCAAAGGTGAGTGTTTTAACCCACTCACAACTTCTAAAATTTCTTATGCTAGTTAAATTAAATTTTGATGTGATTAGAAATTAATTTATGACTATTTGGTATACTTTAAATCATCATCTCAGTTAATTTGAATTTATTTGAATTAAATCTTTATTTAATTTATTATTGAATATAAATTGCCAGTTAAATACTTGTTATTGATTATCAGTTCTATATTGATATTTATTAATTGATTTGGATGATGTTTGTAATGGATATTGATTGTTGATATTGGATGAATGGATGTTTTATTTTATATCATTATAAACTGCAAGTTCACTATGGGTTGAAATGATACATACCCGAATGATCAATAGATTAAGAAAAAATCGTTATGGGTTGAAATGATAGACTCGAGCGATTTTATGGATTTTAATATTTTCGGGATTGCAGATTGAAATGATATATATCCGTAAATATAAAATTTTAAATTGCGGATTGAAATGATAAATATCTGTATCACTTGACCGTAGTGTAGAGAATTATATACGGACACTGGATTGGTTAAATTAAATGATTTTAAAGCGTTATATTTTTGAATCCTTTTAAATGATATTTTGAAATAAAAATTGATTTATACGAATTTAATTATTATCAAAATTCAAGTTTATGATAAAAAAATTGGAATTGGTTTAAAGGTATTGTTAAAAGAATTTAATTGAAATTTCAAAGTTGAATTTGGAATAAAAAGTGAAATTTGTCAGAATTGAATTATTTTAAGTTGTTTGAAATATAATTGAAATATATTGAGTTTGGAGTAATTTAAATTGATATTTCGAATATGGATTGGAGGCGATATTGAATTAAGTATTTTATTGAGAATTGGAATTGGAAAATTTGAAATGGGGTTTTGGGATATTAAAATGGTCCAAATGTACTGGGATTGAATAAATAGTTTAAATCGATATAAATTTCAAATTCATATTTTTATATAAACTGTTTTAAAAATACATTATTTTAAAGACTTCAATTAATAAGATTTTTAACTTTTAAACTAATTTACCTGTTTTAACTTATTTTAATTCAAATTAATCCATTTTAAAGCTATTTAATCTATTTTAATTATATTTAATCTATCTTAAATCTATATTAACTATTTATAACTATTTAAAACTATTTTCTTCTAAATTCAAGACTAGGTAAAAGGGATGGGTTTATATTCAAATTCTCGATTAATAAAGTGAATGTGGTTAAGCGACATTATAACCTAAGTTGGGATTCAAATAACATATTTGGTTTAATATGATAATCTTGAAATGAGAGTTTAACCTCTTTTGGAAATATGACTTTTGAAAGGAAATATAATTTCGAACTATGATTTCAACGTGATATAATTTCGGAAGTAAGTACTGATTTCGAAAATGATACGATTTGAATTGAATATGATATTTTGATATCAATTATGAAATGATTTGGAAATGTAAAAGAACCATCTGATGTGTTTTAAGTGATTGGTTGTCAAAGAGACCGGGATCGGATATGGGCATACTCTCTGTCGATACCGAAAACCACTTTGACAACAGTGTACGCGGTGGAGATTCCAGAATGAAGTAGGATGGTGGCGACGATCCTATATGAGGTATATACGTGGACCCAACTCTCGTGAGTTGGCTTAAGGTGGCTATAACAGGAGCAATCGACGGGCTAAGTGAAGTCATTCCTCCGATCGGGCACACTCCATCGATTTATATTCCGACTTTGCGATTTATTTGGTGGCCACCCTCCGATTTTTACTCGGGAGTGTGCTTCGAGGTGGGTGGTAGTAGCTGCTATGCATTACCACCGGTCCGGAAGTGTAATTGGTATATCTACCCTGGAATTGCCTAGTTGTGTCGTGTCACCTACCCTAGCGCGCCTTCTACGAGTTTGGTTTGTACCATACCTATGGAGTGCCCTGTGACGTCACCCAGTTTACGGGTGGGATTACGGTACTGTATAGACTATGGGAATATATAAAATGTGTTGAGGGGGATATGGGTAACGCCTTAACGCTATTTTAATAGTTTATATTACCGTAGACATATTATAATAGCGTATTGTACTACATAGTAGATAGTTTAACGGATCCTTAGGAGATGTGAATCCCGAACATCTCTTAAGTTACTGCACTCACGTTAGACACTGGATAGGAGATGTCAAAACCCGTAAACATCTCCGACGTCGTTTACACTCATATTTATTTACCTTTGATTTAACTCACATAAGATCTTTTAGTTCTGACTCGAGTGTTTTGTCTTTTCAATTCGCTCGGGTCAGCCTGAGCATTTCAGGATTTGAAGACCTTATTTCCGGAGGACGAAGACGAAGATTGTATTATTATTATTTACCATATTATTCCACTACATCATACTGTTCCACTGCAATGTTGTGTATTTATCACTGATAGGTGTAACTCTGATTTTGTATTATATAAGTATAATCAAATGTTTTGTATACAGCTTCATGAACTGTTATTTGATTATTATATTTTGTCATTCCACTGCGAGATTCTATTTTGTTTTTTTCTTTCTCTGCTTTTCTTATTCACCCCAATAACAATTCTCCCTTCTGTATGGTTTGGGTTGGCACATGTGTTTGCTTAAAACGTACAAAAAGGCGGGATGTTACACATACCCTCATATTGGATTTGCAACCCTTAAGGAAGTAACAAGGTAGGTTGGTTCTAAGCATAACTTATCAACAAAACACTGAGATATAAATGAATGTGATGCACCGATATCAAAAAGTACCCTAACTGGTATACTCTTAATAAAAAACATACCTTCCATCACAGTCTTTCCTTTATCAGCTACAGTAGGCCTAGCTGGTCCAATAGCAAAACCCTTTCATTTGTCCTCCCTAACTGGCTTTGGACACTGATTCTTGTAATGCCTAACTTTATCATAGTTGAAGCACTTCACATTCTTCTTACTTGCAGCTTTCTTCCCATTTTCTAACCGGCACTCATTCGCAAAGTGACCCTTCTTGTCACACTTATAGCAAACTATCTCGGCCTTTGACTTTTTAGCAGTATCTACCTTCTGGGCTCCCTTCTTTGTAAAGAACTTTCTCTTCTTCCCCTGAGAACCCTGAGTTTCCACTAACTTCTCCTTAGAATAATCAGCAAGTAACTCTTCATGGCGAATGTCCATCTCCACCACCACATTACAAGGATCACAGACATGTGTCATGGTTGCTCTAGCGAGCTCGGGCCTCAATCCTCGAATGGACCTCTCATTTCTTCTGATGTCAGTATCTATGGTAGCATATCCATATCGAGACAGCTCTTCAAACTTAGTAGCGTACTCAACTACTGACATCTCTCCCTGAACTAGATCCATTAACTTTCTCATCAACTTCGATTTAGAAAATTCAAACACAAACTTCTGCTCTAATCTCCTTTTAAAATCAGCCCAAGTCAATTGCTCTTCCGGAACTCCGGCAGTAACACTATTCCACTAGTGTAGCACTGACCCCTATAACTGTCTAGAGGCCAACCTTCTCTTTTTCCCATCATTCGGACCCAAGTTAGTAAATATACATTCACAGTGCAACAACCAATTCTCAACCTCTATGGCACTCTCCGTCCCCAAGAATGGCATCCCACCCAAACTAGTGTAGTCTCTATTCAGCAAGGCATAATTATTCCCAACAGGAGCCACAAGATTAGCACCTTCTACATTACCAGCCATTCCATCGGCAGCTCATGCTTGCATCAAACCGACGAAGAACTGATACATCACCCCTATATCTACTGTGGGATTTCCAACACTCACATTGGCATCAGCATTTTGATTATTAGCATTTGCTGATCGACCTGAGTTCCTCCCGGTAGTGGGTCGAGCATTTCCATTAATTGTGGTGCTTCCTCCACCGAGATGTCCTCTTTCGTTTCCTGCTTCCATATCTCCTTCCTCGTAAATCTGCATATGAGCCTTAGTAAGATATAAAATAACAGTCTAAGAGAGCGGGGAATATATACTTATTTATATATAACTATATATCAAATACAACTATGTTACTATAACATTAACCCAAACCCCAATCATGTTGTCTGATTCATTGGATTATGTTTGAAAAATATTTTAGGTTTAAATTTCGTTTAAAGTTACATAAACTTATGCTCTGATACCAACTTGTAATATCCCCCTACTTGGAGGCTCAAAACTGATGGCTACGGATGCTATAGTCATCCATAGTTATTAATCCTTGGCAACCAAATACGGCAATGTTAGATACATTGATACACAGAAACACATGAATATGAAAAAAATTTAAAACGGCAAACAAAGTCCACATTCCATTTCAAAATATTTCAAATTCATTATATAATCCCAAAGCGCGGACCACATTCAGACAAAATATACACATTACAAAATACGCCAAGAGCGACATATGAAGATGCCCCCTTGGATGATCAGAGTATATAATATGGCAATAAAAAAAGTTTACCTTTACAACCAAACACGGCGGAAATAAAAGAAATCTAAGTAGCTAACATGTCTTCTGCATGTCACAGAAAGCTTTATTCGTCTAGAAGAACACCTGAAAACCTTAACTCTTAACCTACTCAAAATCAATTGAGTACCCAAGATTTTAATGGGAAACAAAACTTCAAGTCAGACATAAGCCTGGTATGAATAATAACCTACCATCTCAAACCATTAGATATCTAGTGAGACCACGCCACTTAACGAAACGGGTTTTCCCCTCACTAGTATCCTAAAACATTTATAAAACTATATACTGTGCTCCTGCATCCACAACGGTTAAAACATAGTATTTCAAAACATTATGATGATATACAAAACAAGTAAATCAAATCTGGATTACCCATCCCCTTTCAATCTGACTATCTATCTCAATTAAAGTTTCTTGGGTTACTATTAACCTGTTAATTATTTATGGACTATCTGCCCAATTTCATAGTTTTCATGGGATCACTAAGAACCTATTGGTAACTCCAATATCTTTTTTATTATCCTAGTTTTCATGTGATAACTAGGAACCTATTGACTAATTGTCAATATCTTAATCTGGATATAGTTTTCACGGGCTAACTATAAACCTATTGGCCCTTGCCAATATCAAATCATAGTTTTCATAGGCTAACTATAAACCTATTGGCCCCTGCCAATACCTTTCCCTTTACACAGTTTTCATGGGCTTTCTGTGAACCTATTGGCCCATGCTAATATCTTTAAGATTTTATCATTTCATAAGTTATATTCACTACTGGGTCAACCTAGCTGGTTATTCTGCCCTTCCCCAAAGTATCGTTATGGGTTAATTACAATACGAATAAATATATAAAGAAGTAGTACTCTCAAAATCTTTATTTATGCCATAGTATTTCATTTTAAAATGAGAATAGGTTATTTGTTTTGAAACCTTAAAACATCACTTTCGAAACCACCGGATGACCTCCTTTGAATGTATAGAAAACCTCTTTTCAAAACTCTAAGTATGTACCTTTTGAAGCTCAATAAATCAATCCTTTCGAACAAAATCATACTTTTCAAATGTATCAAAACCTTGCTTAATAGTCTTTGGGAAAATTGCTTCGAAACTAATGAAAGTACCCCTTTCGAAACATTGGGTTTTACTCTTTAAAACCATCTTTTGGGTAAAAGTGGTTATATACGAAAGTATCTCTTTCGAAACCTTTATAGAATTGTTTGAGGAAAAGTAAATAGTGTCGGAACCACTTATTCGAAAGCTCAAAACCTTTGAGTTAAAACTTCGAAGGGTAGCGTCGAAACCTCCTCTCGACCCCATTGCCTTCGGAACCCTCAATCCCTTTCGAAAGCATTTAGGAAGTGGCTTAGCTTAAGTTAAAACAGAGATAATCCTTCGAAAGCATTGTTGACTTTAATACACTTGGAAGGGAAAATAGCGGTTGGGTTTTGACTTGGTCGAAACCATTACTTTTGAAAGCACTTAAAACAAAAGGAACCCATTCGAAAACTAATACTTTAAACATGATACGACAACCTTCTTCAAAAGCTATTTATAAACTCCTTTCAAAAACATACATATTTGACTGGGTCGAAAGCTTTAAGAAAAACAAAGCAAATACTTAACTTTTGAAAACCAAATGGGGTTTCGACCCTATCGGAAGCATTCCTTTCGACACCATAGCTTCCGCCTTTCCTCCAATCCACTACGTACCAACTAGATGATACCATGTGTATTAGTTTCGACTAGGTGGGTTTCGGCTGGGTTGGTTTTGACTAAGTTGGAGCGAAAGCAATGGAGTCGAAAGGTATTACTAAAGGAGGCGGAACCCTCTTTTCTGATTAAAGGCTGAAATCATGCACATTTTTAGTAATTGCTTTAACTAACCCGCCTATGTGTACTCTTTTAATTGGTTGTCTAAAAACGTTTCAAATACTTTACAAAATAACTGCCGCATTTATCTGATCCAAATCAAAGGAAGGTTTACGTTTAATCCCTTCCATTAAGAAAAACCAATATTTGCAGAAAAGTCCCTCTTTTAAAATAATTTATTTTCCATAGTAAATCAATTTTGAAAAATGCCCAAAAATCACAGAAAATCTCTTTCACCATGTAATCAAACATATTAAAATTTCTGACCCAATTTCTTCTTGAAATACTCGAAATAAATTTTAAACCCAAATATATCATATTTTCATTTAGAAAATCATAATAAATTTCCCATAGCTTGGAAAATTATGAAAATTTAAACTCATCTCTATATTCATGTTTTACCTAACATATAATTTTTCCATGGCATTCGAAATTCAATAACAATCGGTTTTGCCCTAAAATCGTGCAATTTCATATGTAAATGAATTGATTTAAATCAAACATAATATAGCTCAAGCATATCATCATCCATAACATCATAAAAACGGGTTTAATCTTAAATCCAAAAATATATGAATATAAAACAAAATAGAGATGGAATGAATTATTATTCACCTTAGATATGATAAGGAATTTGAGATTTGTTGCTGATTAATCGTTCCTAGCTTTGAACCTTAGCTTTAGCCTCTTTTCCTCCTTGTTTACTGCCGTCTCTTATTTAGGTTTTTGATTTGCATTTGAAAAATGAGAAGTGAAACATGAATGTGCAATTACAAAAGTGTATGGCCATGAGTATGAGGAGGTATGGCAATTTACTAATATGCCCATGTGTATATTAACTAGCTTACAAACCAAATTAAGCCCATTTATTTTATTATTAAGCACGGCCATATATGTTTTATCCAAATCTTAATCCCCTTATCATCATTATTCTATTTAATTTATCTAATTATATTTCCTGACTAATGTTATCAAAAAATTAGGGATGTTATAGGCTCCCCGCTTAAAGAATTTCATCCTCAAAATTAAATAAGGACTAAATACTAAACATAGCAATCATCTGTAACAACTCCTAACAAATATACTAGCCGACAAGCACCATTGTCCCAGTGGTTAAGTGATTCGACTTTGGTGCGAGATGTCACAAGTTCGAAACTTGCGTAGCGTGATTCGAACATTTATTGACACATGATTTGTGGTTTGTTGTCCCAGTGACATGTTGTATTTAAGGACCATTTCAAAAAAAAAACAAATATACTAGCCTATCTGACTAGTAACTATCTATATAAATCTAATATAGACATTCTCTCAAAGTAGTTCAGGATAAGTATCTCTAGTCATGTCCTCTATCTCCCAAGCACCAGATGATAACTCTTCTCTTATGCTTACTACTGAGTCCGATGCTAATGTAAACATTTGAATCTAACTAGCTCACTTTTTTAATATCAATTTTAGGGTTAAGGTAGCATGGCCTTTTTGCATATGACTTCGTTAGTTGTTTGCTTTTAAACCTTTAACATGTCGCAAAGGAAGTTTGTAAAAAATAAAGTATACATATATATTTATTTCTTTTTGGTTGGTTAACCTTCATTTCTTTTTTTTTCACATATTTATTTTGGCATAGTCTCTAGATTGTTTTCTATGCAGATTTTTGTTTGTACTTTTCATTGATTGATGATAGTAAAGTTAGAACTAGTATTTTCTTTTAGGTGAAATGTCTAAGCACTAGTAAACTTTCACCATTGGAACTTTGTGGAGAGGCTTGTTTCATTTAATATTTACAATGCTGTATTAAATGCTTAGAACAACAGGAAACATAGATGATTTCAGTGAATATTGTCATTATATGTAAAAGAGAGAAAAATCTTGAGGATCCAGTTACGTGGTTATAGAATGAAACTCAAGGACTCATGGCTAAGATTTCGCAAGTTACATAGGAAATCTTAGCGTTGAGTGTTTTTATACTATATAACTGGCATCGTCTACCAGGGGAAGATCTAACTACCTTAGATCAACTCTATCTAGTCTGGTTTAAGGAGAGAGTTAGCCTTATGCAGGAATGGTGTTAGTGTAACACCCTGTAAAATCAACTATAAATAAATAAATTGGATAAATTAACTTAAATAAGATAGAGTAAAAATGGAAATTTTGTAAAGGTCAGAATAAAACCATGAAAGCTTAGCCGCTGCATTCGTGGCGATTTTTTGATCAATTTCCATATATAATATATTGAAAACAGAGCTCAAATGAGGAAGTTATGGACGTTTGGAGTTTCATATTAAAATTAATTTAAATAAAATTCAAAGCCAAATAAATAATAAATTCCTAAATTAGAAATTCAAAAGTTTATAATAAGTATGCTTAAGGGTTAAGTAAACGTTGAAATTAACATTAACGTTATAATACAATTAAGGGATTAAACAAAAATAAATCAAGACAATCAAAACGTTCCAAAAATAGGGGATCGGTCGACCGCTGACCTACAATTGGTCGACTACTGGCGGTCGACCGATGGGTGGAGGCGGTAGACCGATGAAGCTTATCAGCGGCTACCGTTTGGGCAATAGTTAATGTCCGGATTTTTATTATTTTAAACCGACTTAAATATTGGTTTTGGTGCATTCCAACCACTATAAATAGGAGCCTAGCCCTCATGTTTATTCATAGAATATTTGGGAACACTAGCGAAGCTCTGTAAGTTCGTCTCTTCATAGATTTAGAAAACTCTATTAGGATTTTAGGTAAGAAGTCCAATATATCTATTCTTGTTTATTGATTATTTTCTAAACTTCTTCTCCTCCAAATCTCTAATTTTCCGAACCTAACTTGTATATAAATCCCTTGTTGTATATATTAAAAAGAAGAAATCTGAAGGAGATTATTATAGGCATGTTAAATCAGAGAAGGAGGCAAAGCTAAGGACCTATTATGAGTGGAAATCTTAGTTTTTCTAATTTGGTAATTGAATAGTATAGTTTAAATTTGATATATGGGAGTTTTGGATAACGAAAACATCACATTAAAAATTCCCAAAATTCCCCCAAATCAAAATGTCAATTCTTAGGTTGGGATTTTAATTGTTTTGTATTGCAATAACGGAGTTTATATGTATTTTGCAATTTATGTGTTTTACCTTATATTCTACTTCTTATTCTTTTTCATTGGATCTGATTAAGGTATTTAAATAAAAAATGGTGTGTAAGGTATGAATTCCTATTCATAGTTTACACTGCCTACTACAAATTGAATAGAAATTGTCTTGTCTAATTTCATGTAAAAAGAAGTTGAATGGAGCATAAAAATTAATTAAATTGTCAGTTTTTATTATTGATTTTCTCCATTGTTTTAATATGAAATAAGTTGGATTTGAATTCTATATACAAATCTATTGATTGATTTGGAATATTGGATTTATGGTATATGTTATTGTGGAAATGAGACTTATATAATTTTGGAAGATTTGACATTTAAAATATTAGTTTAGGGCATAATCTCCGCACCCATCGAAATCAATAAATGCATATATATATATAAAAACTAGCGTAAATAACGTACGAATATAATGTATTAATAGCGTAGTTAATTGGGTTAATAATTATCATTTAAATCCCCTTTAGGAAGTAATTAATTGTAAAGATGAAATAAGAAGGATTTCTTATAAGGCCTAAATAATTGACATGGTGAGTTGTGTGATAATATACTTAGAGAGTGTTATGAAATATGACTAAGTTATAGGAATGCGAGGTTAGCCAAAAACACACAGAAGTTTGCTCAGCTAATCTGGCTACCAACAATGTGACTTTGGGGCTGATGTGAGACATCGTTTATAATAAGTAACTATGGATGATGCGAGTTAGTCCTTATTACGTAGGATAAATCTACCCATCTAATCTTCCTACCAGTACCAACAAATAGTCGGACTAACGTGAGGCTTCTTCATAGGGTACGGGTCATAATATGAAGGACTTGCTTCGATGATTGAAGGTATTAATTGGTTGTTTGAGGGCTCGCCTCTTCCCTTTATATGAAGAATCAAATGGTTGGGATTGGGTTTAGGCACGGTTGAGGATATCTCGGAAAGGTCCGCTTCAATGGAAGTAGTAAGTGTCCAAAGAGATTTCTGTGCAATATTGGCTAGATAGATACTTGTGAAGAGTCCACCTTGGGAATAGGTATTAAATGATGGGGGCCTGCCTCAATTGAGGTCTTAAATGGTCAGAGTCTACCTATTTTTGCATTAAAAGGTATTAGTTGCTTCGGTAATATCTCTTGCATTGGTAGACATTAATAACGATGGTTATGGGTTATGGAATTGGATAATACGACGGACCTGCTTCGAGGATTGAAGGTATTAAGTGGTTGTTTGATGGCCCACCTCTTTCCTTAAATGAAATATTAAATTGTTTTGAATATAGTTTAAATGCGAAAAAATATTCTTATTTAAATTATACCGCCCAAGTACTAATATAGAAAGGCTCGAGATTTTATTCACCAGGCATTGTTGTTCTGAATCCCTCCTCATTACAACAAAATTTAAGGAAGGGGATGATGATTAAGATGGAGATGGCGATAAGAGGAGCTTGTGGCAGTAGTCTAATTATCTATTTATGGTATTTTCTGATGTACCCAGTTAAAGCTGACAATGAATTTTTGAATATGATTATGTAACGGTTATTATTGATATTATGTTATGGTTTTATGACATTTGGAGTTTTTTATAAAATGGTACTGTTTATGCTATTATATTTTATCCTTCCGCTATAAGTTCTGAATGAATAGATAAATAGCTCTGTATTATTCTTTTTACCAACCAATGGCTAGCTTTGGAATGGGTCTAAGTTTCGATGGGTCTTTTCTGGGTCGGGATTTAGGTCTGTTCGGGGTGGGTTATTTCATTTGGTATCAAAGCCTAGGTTACCCAATCAATGGAAAGAAGTATTCATATGAGTGGCATATTTGTTATTTTTGAAAATATTTTTTGAAACCCCCTGCTAAATATATACTATTTTTGAACATACGTACACACAATAGGAAAATCTTTATTTCAGCATATAATACTATCTTAGGAAGTTATAACTAAAAGCTCAACCTACAGACTGTTGATATGGCTGATAATCATTCTGCTTTTGAGGCTGGGAACCCTACCCGAGGAAGACTTGACATTTGAGGAATGCCCGAATGGTTTTAGCAATACCTCAGGCAAGTAGGTTAAGTCTCTATTCCTAAAGTTGCATCAATGGCACTCGCTGCCCCGCCTGCTGATGTAGCACCCCATCCTGTTGACTTTCCCAAGGTGTGTAAGGACTTTCGCAATATGAGAGGAAAATTGTATTCTAGAACAGAGGGTTTTATGGATTCAAAGGCATAGATAAATGAGTGCAAGAAGATATTTTGGGAGCTCGGTTGGGAGGATCAGCTGAAGAGAAGAATGGCAGCTCGGCACCTCAAGGGGGAAGCCCTGGATTAGTAGAATATTGTGGCTGAGGAGAATGTTGGTAGGGTTTTCACTTAGGATGAATTCAAGGATAGATTTGAGTCAAGGTTAATGTCAAGGATAGAAGTGAGTTTACAAATAGAGAAATATATACAACTTAGGCAGGGAGACTCCACTTTAAAGGAGTACATTGGTAAGTTTACAGAGTTGGCTAAGTTCAGGATGAGCTTGATCGATATGCTTATGAAAAAGGCCATAAAGTTTGCGAAGGGCCTAAACTACCTGTTAAGAGAATTGTTGTTAACCCAAGTGCCCGTTAGCGCTACATATGAGATGTTAGTTGAAATGGCTTTGCTGCAGACGGCTAGTGAGGAAGAAAACGAGGTAGAGAAGGACACGGTAGGACTTACTCAAAGTAAAACTAAGAAGGGGAACTTTTAGACGAACGGGAAGTCAAAAGGAAAGTTCAAGAAAGAGGGTAAGGTGCGTAAGAGATGGCAAAAGAAGGGTCATATAGCTGAAGATTGTAGGGTGAGTCTAATGAAGGAAGCTTTTAAGGGAAAGTGTTATAACTGCCACGAGGAAAGGCACCTCAAGAACTAATATCCGTAGCTGGCAAAGGAAAGGCCCAGTGGAGCGGCCTATGCCATTAAGGCTATCACTGTTTCGAGTAAACCACCCTCTAGAGATCAAGGGAAGTCTGCATTAGAAGGTATAACTCTTATTTTTAGGGCTACAATTCATACCTTATTTGATTCTGGAGCATCGCATTCCTTTACAGCAAGGAATGTAGTCCACTCCTTAAATTTTCCGATCCAATTTGTCCCCAGCCCAATAGTAGTCTCTAATCCTATTAGCGGGTCAACACATCTCTCTTTAATTTGCAAAGACCTAGTTGTTGACATATGTGACCTTGATTTCATATGTAGTGCGTACATTCTAAATTTTGAGGGTTATGGACTTACCTTGAGAATGGATTGGTTATTATGCTACATAGCAATTTTAGATTGTGATAAGAGATTTGTACGATTAAAGAGTTATAGAGGACAAGACTTAGAAGTCCATTGTACGCCCAAGACTTAGTCGAGTCAGGTTATTTATACTTGGTGAGCCTATATCATAATGAGCTTTCACCCATACTCGTAGTCTGAGAATTTCCCAATGTCTTTGAGGAAGTCTCAGTTCTCCTATTCCAAAAGGAGATCAAGTTTAGAATTGATTAGAAGAATAATGCTAGACTAGGTGCTCTGCCATTAAGACACATGGTCCCTAAAGAAAATGTGAGTTGGACAAGCAAATCTCGTAGCTCTTGTAGAAAGGATTCATCTGATGAAGTACTTCGACATAGGGAGCCCCTGTTGTTTTCGCCACTAAGGTAGATGGCTCATTGAGACTATGGTCGACTATAGGGCACTTAACAAATTCACAAGGAAGAATAGGTATCCCTTACCCAGGACAAACAACTTGTTTGATCAACTTGTGGGAGCCAAATTCTTCTCCCAATTGGATTTGGCAACTGGATTTCATCAGTTGAGGATTGCAGAGGAAAGCAAGTTGATGACCGCATTCCGCACACCAGATGGACTCCATGAGTGGGAAGCAATGCCTTTTGGATTGATGAATCCCCCCTTATACTTTGTAGATTTGATGAGTAAAGTATTTAGGGGCAACTTCATAAGTTCGTCGTAGTGTTTAATGATGATATCTTTGTATTCTCGAAGAGTGAATGAAAGAATGATAATCACTTAAGGGAGATACAAGGGACTTTGCAGAAGCACAAACTTATAGCCAAATTTGCAAAATGCTACTTTTGGAAGGAGGTAAGATTTATTGGACACATCGTTTATAAGCATGGATTGGTGGTGGACCCCGCAAAAGTGGAAGCTCTTCAAGAGTGTAAAATTCCAAGGAGTGTAATGGAAGTTAGAAGTTTTCTCGGGTTAGCAGGCTATTATAGGAAGTTCATAAAGAACTTTGAAAAAATAGCAATCCCTTTAACTCGCTTGACTAAGAAGAACCTAGCCTTTACTTAGGATGACAGATGCACTGAAGCATTTGAGAAACTTAAGGAACCATTGACAAGTGCACCTGTGCTTACCATTCCGGATGGGACAAAGCCTTTTACAGTTTTCACGAATGCATGCGGCACAAGATTGGAAGCAGTTCTCATGTAAGAGGGAAGGGAATTATCTTATGCTAGTAGGCAACTGAAGGACCATGAGAAGAGGTATCCAGTACACGACTTGGAGTTAGCAGCTATTGTCTTTGCCTTGAAGATGTGGAGGCACTATCTTTTTGGAGAAAGGTTTGAGTTGTTCACTGATGATAAATCACTCAAATACCTATTTTTCCAAAAACATTTAAACCTCAAGCAGCTAAGGTGGATGGAGTATATAGCATCATTTGACTTTGGTATACAATATACCCTAGAAAAGGGAACGTCATCATCGACGCCCTCAATCGAAGGCACGCTACCCTAGGTGCTATATATGAATGGAGGCAGTTGGAGTTCCTCTCAAATTTCAACTTCCAACCACCAACAGAACCCAACCAAGGCTTTTTGGTAGTAATGGAGGTTAGGTCGGCTTTGATGAACCATGTTGGGAGTGAGCAAAAGAAGGATGAGAAGATAGTGGAGATTCCGAATAAATTGAGAAGAGGTGAACATTTTCCCCATGTCAGTAGATATGCAGTTGACGAGACGAGATATTTAAGAAAGGACAGACTCCTTTGTGTCCTAATGATTGACAATGTTTGGAGGAAGTGCTTGCAGAGTATCACCACTCAAAGATGACAATTCATCCTGGAGGAGATAAGATGCATAGGGATATGAAGAGAATTTTCATTTAGCCAGGAATGAAGAAGAGTGTGGCTGAGTTTGTTGCTAGGTGTTCGTCATGTCAAAGAATAAAGACTGAGCAAGGAAAACCTAGAGGATTGTTGTTACCATTAGAGATTCCAATTTGGAAATGGGAGCACATTTCGATGCCTAGGAGTCAGAAAGGCAATGAAGCTATTTAGGTCATAGTAGATAGACCTACTAAGAGTGCCCATTTTATTCTTGTTAGGAATAATAGGACCACAGCGTCTCTAGCACAAATTTATATTAAGGAGGTGGTTCAACCATATGGAATTTCGATGAGCATTGTTAGTGGTAGGGACCCTTTGTTCACTGGCGAGTTTTGAAGGAATTTGTAGGCAGGTTAGAAACTTCGTTGAATCTCAGCACTACTTACCATCCACGGACCTATGGTCAAACTGAAAGGGTGAATAAAATCTTGGAAGACTTGTCGAGGTCTTGCACCATGGACTTCGAAGGACAGCACCTACCTTTAGTTGAGTTCACGTATAATAATAGTTACCAAGCGACGATTGGTATGGACCCCTTTGAAGCGCTTTATGGGAGGCCACAAATCGCTGAATTGTTGGTATGAAACCACCGACAAAATTCGTCTCGGACCAGATTTGATTTGCGATACTATGAAAAAAGTAGAGTTGATTAGGCAACATATGAAGGCAGCACAAAACCGCCAGAAATCCTACGCAG
This sequence comes from Allium fistulosum, assembly GCA_030737815.1. Taxonomy (NCBI): domain Eukaryota; kingdom Viridiplantae; phylum Streptophyta; class Magnoliopsida; order Asparagales; family Amaryllidaceae; genus Allium; species Allium fistulosum. Next base: position 869,529,941 of record CM060906.1, on the reverse strand, counting down.
AAAAAAGAAGGAAAGAATTAGAGCTTGAGGTTGGAGGCTCAGTATTTATCAAAGTCTCCCCTCTTAGAAAAGTCATAAAGTTTGGTAAGTTAGGGAAATTTGCACCAAGGTTTATTGGGTCTTTCCAAGTTTTGGAAAGGATAGAAAGACTTGCTTATCATGTGGAGCTACCAGATAGATTGGTATGAGCCCATGACATTTTTCACGTTCACATTTGAGGAAATGCATTCATGACACAGCCGTTGTGGTAGAGCCTGATCAGTTGGCGGATATTGAGACAAAGCCAATTGCATTCCATGCCATCGCATGCATTGTGGAGCATAGAATTAGGAAGCTCTAGAGCAAAGAAATTAGGCTGGTCCGAGTATAATGAGGAGACAACTCGGCGGAAAGCACATGGGAAATGGAATAGAAGATGAGGATCTCTCATCTTGAGCTTTTCACCGGTGAACTTTTCTCTCCAAAACTAGGTTTTTGGTTACATCATGGTTTGGATGATAGGGGATGGTTGCTACACTTTTCACTATTACTTTACACTCATGTAGAAATCTTTATGCATGTTTAGGGTGTTTTCATACATGCTTATATGTCACGACCACACACTTATGCTAGGATTGAGCTCATTTATAGCATGTCTGCATTACATAATCACATTGCACTTTTGATTAAGTAGATGGTTATGTAGATAACTTGGTTGTATAACATGGATGTTTATTGCGCTTTATGATGTTCACTCCTTGAAAAGATTTCGAGGACGAAATCCTTTTAGGCAGAGAATGTAATACCTCGTAAAATCAACCATAAATAAGTAAATTGGATAAATTAACTAAAAAGAAAAGGGGTAAAAATGGAAATTTCGTAAAAGTCAGAATTTAACCATGAAAGTTATATCGTTGCATTCGTAGCGATTTTATGATCAATTTCCATATATAATATATTTAAAATGGAGCTCAAACGAGGAACTTATGGACGTTTGAAGTGTTAGATTCAAATTAATTTAAGTAGAATCCAAATTCAAATAAATAATAAATTTTTAAATTTAAAATTCAAAAGTTAATAGTAATTATGCTTAGAGGTTAAGTAAATGTTGAAATTAACGTTAACGTTAAATAATTAAGGAATAAAATAAAAATAAATCAACTGCCATCAAAACGTTCCCAAAATAAGGGACCGGTCAACTCCTGACCTACAACCGGTCGACCGCTAGCGGTCGACCGAGGGGTGGAGGAGGTCGACCGGTAAAGCTTAGTGGTGGCTAGGGTTTGTACAACAGTTAATGTCTAGATTTTTATTATTTTAAACTGACTTAAATCCGACGGTTCTGGTGTATTCCAACCACTATAAATAAGAGTCCGGCCCCTCACTTTTATTCACAGAATATTTTGGTAACACTAGCGAAGATTTGTCAGTTCGTCTCTTCATTGATTCAGAAAACTTCATTAGGGTTTCAGATAATAAATCCTATATATATATTCTTGTTTATTGATTATTTTCTAACTTCTTCTCCTCCAAACCTCTAATTTTATGAATCTAATATATATACAAATCCCTTGTTTTATATATTAAAACGAAGAGATCTAAAGGAGATTATTATAGGCGTGTCAAATCCGAGAAGAAGGCAAAGCTAAGGACCTACTGTGAGTTGAAATCTTAGTTTTTTTTATTTTGGTAATTGAATAGTATAGTTTGGATTTGATATATGTCTTGAGGAGTTTTGGATAACGAAAACATCACATTAAAAATTCCTAAAATTCCCCTAAAGCGAGATGTCAATTCGTATGTTGGAATCTTAATAGTTTTATATTAAAACAACGGAGTTTCTGTGGATTTTGCAATTTATATGTTTTACCTTTTATTCCATTTCTTATTCTTTTTCTTTAAATCTGATTTAGGGGTTTGATAAAGAAATGGTGTGTAAGGTACACATTCTTATTCATAGTTTGCACTGCTTATTTCTATAAATTGAATAGAAATTCCCTTGTCTAATTTCATGTAAAAAGATGTTGAATAGAGCGTAAAAATTAATTAAATTGTAAGTTTCTATTATTGGTTTATTCTATTGTTTTAATATGAAATAAGTTGGATTTGGATTCTACATATAAGTCTGTTGATTGATTTTAAAATATTGGATTATGGAATATGCTATTGAAGAAATAGGACTTGTATAATTTTGGAAGATTTAACCTTTAAAATATTAGTTTAGGGCGTAATCTTCGCATACATAGAAATCAATAAATGCGTATTTATATATATATATATATATATATATATACTAGCATAAATAACATACAATTATAACGTATTAATGACATATTTAATTATATTTAAACCCCCCCTAGAAAGTAATTAATTGTAAATGAAAAATTAAATAAGAAGAATTTCTTATAAGGGCTAAATAATTGATACAGTGAGATGTGGTAATATACTTAGAGAGTGTCATGAAATATGACTAAGTTATAGGAATGCGAGGTCAGTAAAAGCACACAGAAGTCTTCACAGATAATCCGGCTAGTAGCAGTGTGACTTTAGGGTTGATGTGAGACATGACCTATAATAATTACCAATGGATGATGCGATATTAGTCCCAATTCCTTAGGGTAAATCTGCCCAGTTAATCTGGCTACCAGTACCTACGAATAGTCGGACTAGTGTGAGACGTCTCCGTGGAGTACGGGTCATAATACGAAGGACCTGCTTCGGGGATTGAAGGGATTAAGTGGTTGTTTGGGGGCCCACATCTTTCCTTATATGAAGTATCAAATGGTTGGGACTGGGTTTAGGCACGGTTGAGGATATCTCAAAAAGGTCCACTTTAATGGAAGTAGTACGTGTATGAAGAGATTTCCGTGCAATGTCAGCTAGATAGATACTTCTGAGGAGCTTACCTTGGGAATGGGTATTAAATCATGGGAGCCTACCTCAATTGAGGTCTTAAATGGTTAGAGTCTTCCTATTTTCCATTAAAAGGTATTAAGTGGCTTGGTTACCATCTCTCACATTGGTAGACATTAATAATGATGGTTATGGGTTATGAAATTTGATAATCTGAAGTACCCGCTTCGAGGATTGAAGGTATTAAGTGGTTGTTTGAGGGCCCGCCTCTTTCCCTTATATGAAATATTAAATGGTTTTGAATATAGTTTAAATGCGAAAGACATATACATATTTAAGTTATACTACCCAAGTACTGATAGAGAAAAACTTGAAATTTGTATTCACTGAATATTATTGTTCTAACTCCCTCCTCATTACAACATAGGTTAGGGAAGGAGATGATGATCAAGATGGAGATGGTGATGAGAGGAGCTTGTGACAGTAGTCTATTTATATATTTATGTTGTTTTTTGATGTACCCATTTGAAGATGACAATGTATACTTTAACATGATTGTGTAACGGTTATTATTGACATTATGTTATGGTTTTGTGACATTTGGAATTTGTAATAAAATGGGTACTGTTTATGCTATTATATTTTATCCTTCCACTGTGAGTTCTGAATGAATAGATAAATAGCTCTGTATTGTTCATTTTACCAGCAAACAGCCAACTTTGAAATGGGTTAAGTTTCGATGGGCCTCTTCTGGGTCGGGATTTAAGCCTATTTAGGGGCGGGTTATAATAATTAGTGACTAACTTTTCAATTTTTTAATGTAAGATGTTATCTTTCTTTCTAACTTCTGTTTAATAAAAGTTGCACTTATCGAACGTTTAACTTATATTTTACACATTCTATTTTCTTTTATATGTATACTTTGTAGGATGTCTCTGCTTTTCTTGTTGAAACTTTACATGATGGCGGTCCTTCCACCATTCTCTTAGCTCCCCTTGCCCCTGCTGCCAAAATTCAGACTCTTTATCATGTTTCCCTGACGTATGAAGAGAGGATCAACACATTAAAGAAACTAAATAATGAGTTGTCATATGAGAACACAAAGGTTACTAGTGCTTCTAAAATTGCAATGTTAAGAGAATTTGAACAGATAGCAAGCATCTAGCAGCATACTCGAGATGTCAACCAAAAGTAGTATGAATATATTAAGCAGATGGTGACAACGCTTAGTGTGGCATGGAAATGAACATGGGAGTAAGAAACTGTTAAAGTTAACATGAAGGAAAATGTTGAGTTAAAGGTGGCATTGAAGGCATAGTGGAGTTGGAAGCTGCAGTGGACTACATGAAAGATTTATATGCAACTTCCTACAAAGAAGAAATAAAGAGATTAAAAAACTTGTGGATAAACTATCACTAGAGTTGGCGAAGCAGTTCTAAGATGAGAAATCTTTGCTTCCTATGGTTCTCCATAATCTTCAAAGCCGGGAGAGGCTCTTGCTCCACCATCTAATATAGATGTGAGTTCGACGAAGAAGTGGAAGATAGATCCGGTGTGTTATTATCATTCTAAGATCGACAAGCTCAAGGCTTCTTATAAATAAAGATTGATGAATCCCAGTGTGGATACAATGTATATGCACAAAACCGCAGATGATTTTTTTAGCCTCTTCTCAGCTAAATCTAAGAAGACAAAGGAGTGTATTCTATTTGAAATGGAACATGTAAGGGAAACTGCTTCGACATATTCATGCTCTCAATAATGAAATTGTTGCCTTCAAATCAGTAACCTTCTGAATTAATTTCCTCCATTCTTGTCGATTAGTTCTATTGTGACATTTCGTTCACACTATGCTCGATGTAGCCCTTTTAGTGTGTGTATTGGCATGGGTCTAATTAATTTTTGGTGTAGATTAGTTTAATTGTTCGGTTGAGAAGCAAGGGTGTATATTTACAACCCTTATTTTTGTACATGTGAACATATTTTTTGTACTGCTTCAAGCTGTCTAATATCCTTTCTTTTAGAGCAACTTGATTAAAAAGTCATGTTATGTTTTTTATAACTCTAGTTTGATGTTTTAAAGCATTAAATAGTGGAAAATAGATTTTTACACTGGTTCGGGATATTTAATATCCCTATGTCTAACTTATCATCTTACTACCCTTCGATTATTAAATATAGTATATTATATTCTTTTACAAAAGTGCTCAAATAAGGTAAGGTCTAAGATGTTCTAAATTCTATGTTTGTGGCAAGAGATTTCCATTTGGTCTAGATATGCAGTATGTGTCGTTAAAAGGTGTTTCTACGATGACTAAAGGTCCTTTCCAGTTTGATCCCAATGCACCATCAACTAGGTTTTTCATGTTGGACATTACCTCTCAATCCAAGTCTCCTTTATGGAATTTTCTCTCATTGAGTCGAGATTTGTACCTCTTAGTCATTCTTTGTTGATACAACTGCCTTATGCCTTCTTTGATTTATGAAATCCAACACAGTTTCTTTGGTTTGTCGGTTCTGCATCGCAATATATGATAAGCATTGAATGTAATGATATTTCTACCTCGATTGGAAGCATCGCCTCATAGTCATATGACAAATAGAATAGAGTATTCCCGGTGGGTGATTCGGTTGAGGTTCTATAAACTCATTAGACTAAGAGTAACTCATACGCCTACTATCACGTAGCTTTTTTTAATATCTTCTTAAGTAGTTTTCTAATGGTTTTATTTGTTGTTTCGACTTACCCGTTTGCTTGTAGATGCACCATTGAGGAGAAGCTTTTGATTATGTCATTTCTTTCACAAAGTTTGGTGAATTTTTTACTTTCAAACTGTATACCATCATCAGAAACTATTTTGTATAGAATCTCAAATCCAGTAATGATATGTCTAACCACAAAATTTACTATCTTCTTTGATGTAATGGTTGCAAGAGGTCTTGTTTCTATCCATTTTATAAAATAATATGTAACTACCACTATATATTTTGCTCCTCCTTTTAACATTAGGAGTGGTCCTATTAGACCTGTAACAATACACTCTGAAACAGGCCTAAATTTCGACCCAGAAAAGGCCCATTCCCATGCGGGTTGTTGGTTGGCAAAAGGAATAACAATACAGAGCTATAACTATTCTTTCAGAACTCACAACGGAAGGAACAAAGTATAATATCAAATTGTACCCATTTATTTCAAGATAAATTTAAATTTCATAATACAGAACATAGTCTCAAATAATAACTGTTACATCATTTGTTCAAAAGTATTCTTTCATGGGTACAACAAAAGCATTAGAAATAAATAATAATATCTACCACAAGCTTTGCTGACACCATCTTCAAGCATCATCACCGTCATCACTCCTTCCTTAACCTATGCTGTAATGAGGAGGTAGTCAGAACAACAAGTGTCTGTTGAATAAAAACCTTGAGCCTTATTATTTCAGTACTTGGGCAATATATGTCAAAATAGGAATATGTCTTACGTGTTTTGAAACCATCTTATACTTCATATAAGGAAAGGAGGTGGGTCCTCAATCAACTACTTAATACGTTCCACTCCCGAAGCAAGTTTCCTAATCCCATAACCTATAACCAATCATCATAAATGTTTAACAACACGAGAGATAGTACCCAAGTCACTTAAAACCCTTTGTTGGAAGGCAGATTCTGACTAGTTAAGACCTTAATTGAGATAGTCTCCATCATTTAATACTTATCTCTAAGGCGGACTCCTCACAAATGCCTATCTAGTTAACATCGAACATAATCTCTTTGAGTCACATAATACTTCTTTATAGGAAGGCGGATCCTCAAACAGCCACTTAATACCTTATCCCGAAGTGGATACTTTCTGAGGTACCATCTACCATGCCTAAATAACTAACCCTTGACCATTTCGTACTTCATTTGAGGAAAAGAGGCGAGCCCTCAAACACCACTCAATACCTCCAAAACCCCAAAGTAGGTCCTTCATCTTATGACCCTACCCCACGACGACGTCTCCCATTAGTCCGACTATTCGTAGGTAGTGGTAGCCAGATTAACTAGGTAGATTTACACTTTAGAATGGGACTAACCTCGCATCATCGTAGTTACTTATCAAAGGTAATGAAAACATCAACCCCAAAGTCACATTGTTGGTAGCCAAATAGCCGGGCAGACTTCCATGTCTCTCTTGACCGACCTCGCATCCCTATGACTTAGTCATATTTATAACTCTCTTAATATATTATCACACACCTCACTATGTCCGTTAATTATGCTATGTAAGAGTTCCTTCTTATTTTGCCTTAACAATCAATTATCTTCCTAATGGGGATTTAATAATAATTATTACCTAATCAACTACGCAATTATATATTATAATTGTACGCTATTTATGGCAATTAATATGTAAATGAATACACACTTATTATTTTCTATGAGTGCGGAGATTACTCCTTAACTAACATTAAATGTCAATTCCTTTTTAATAACAATAATACAACTCCTTTCTCATATTATCAATGGTGCTAAATTTCCAATATCCGTAACAATGGATTTCAATATCTTTAATAAAGGATTCAACATTTATATTCAAAAATTGCAATAAATAGACTTGTACATAATAATAATTTCAACTCAATCCATCACATCAAATCAATGGAATATTCTCAAAAATGGAAATTGCAATTCTAGTTTCAACTTCTATTCGACCCCTCTTTTACAAAGAAACAAACAATTGAATTTCTCTTTTATTTTTATATGGAGTAAATGGTGTAAAATATAAATAAATTCATACTTTGCACCCTTTTCCTCAATAGAGATTTCATAATCAAATTTTAAAGAGGAGTGGAATAGAATTTGAAATCACCAAAAACTACAAAACTCTATAATTCCAACAATTCAATGTAAACAATTGAGAATCTAAACAAGGATTGACATTTCGAATTAAAGGAGTTTTGGGGGGTTTCATTTTATTTTATTTTCGCAAACCTAAAAATCCTAAGTCATATTCAATTAATAATATACTAATCAATTACTAAAATAAAAATGCTAAGATTTCCACTCATAGAATATCCTTAGCTTTGCTTTGTCTTCTTTGGATTTGTAACACCTTATAACTCCTTCCAAATCTCTCTTTAGAAATATATACATAAATAGCAAGGGATGGGTATATATATTCGTTAGATATAGAAAAGTTGGAGATGATAGGTTGGAAGAATCAATAGAAAACTAAATATAATTCTTACCTAATGGAGTTTCTGAATCTATTAGAGAGATAAGAATGGTAGAGGTTCACTAAATTCCCAAATATTTTTATGAATAAAAGTGGAGGGGGTATGATTCTATTTATAGGGGTTGAAACGCTGCAAAATATAGGATGAAAATAGGTCAAAAATGGAAGAATCTGAGTCATTTAATCCTTAAATAACCCTAACCGTCGTTTTGGTAGCAGTCAACCGCCTTATGTGTACCGATCGACCGCTAGGGGTCGATAGATTGAATCTAGGGATCGACCACCCCATTCATGTTGGGAGCGTTATTTTGTTTCTGTTGCCATATTTATTTTTTACTTTAATTAGTTTTAACGTTAATTGTTAACTTTAACGTTTATTTAAATCCCAAGTCTAATCTCGGTTAATTTTTTAAATTTCAAATTTAGTTATTTATTTAAATTTGAATTTGATTTAAATTATTTAAATCTGAAAACTTCAAACGCTCATAACTTCTTCGTTTGAGTTTCGTTTTCAGCATATTATATATGGAAATTGATCAGGATTCTACCATAAACGCAACGATAAAACTTTCATGGCCCAGTTCCAACTTTTACAAAATTTCCATTTTTAGCTCTATTTTATTTAATTAAATTATTTAATTATGATTGATTTTACGGGGTGTTACATTCTTCCCCTCTTAAAAAGGATTTCGTCCCCGAAATCTTCCCAAGGGATGAACAACGTAACGTGCAATAACATCCATGTTGTACAACCAAGTTATCTACGCATCCATCTACTCAACTAAAGTGCAATGTGATTATGTATTGCAGGTATACTAAATTGAGCTCAATCCTAGCGTGAGTGTGTAATCATGTCATGCAAGTATGTATGCAAATACCCTAAATATTTATAAAATTTTCTAAATGAGTGCAAAGTGATAGTGAAAAGGTTTGGCAACCATCTCTTACAATCCAATCTAGCAACCATGATGCGCCAAAATCCTAACTTCGGAGAGAAAATTTTTACCAGTGAAAAGCTCTAGATGAGAGATCTTCGTCTTCTTTTCAGTTTTCCATGTGCTTTCCGTTGGGTTATCTCTTCATTGCACTTGGAGCAATCTAATATCTTTGCTACGGAGCCTCCTAGTTCCGTTCTCCACCATGCAAGCAATGGTATGAAATGTTGTTGATTCCATCTCTATATTCCCCAACTGATCAGGCTCTACTACAACGGCGGTGTCATGAAGACATTTCCTAAGGTGAGAAACATGAAAATATCATGGACTCCTACCAATCGGTCCGGAAGCTCCATCTGGTAAGCAAGCCTTCCTATCCTTTCCAAAACTAGAAACGGCCCAACAAATCTAGGCGCCAATTTTCTGGGTGTGCCAAACCCAACAACTTTTCTAAGAGGGGAGACATTGACAAATACCATATCTCCTACTTCAAATTCTAGCTCTTTTCTTTTCTTATCTCCATAATATTTTGGTGATCTTGCGCTGCCTTCATTCATTACCTGATCAATTCTAATATTTTCATGGTATCACAGATCTAATCAGGTCGGAGCAAAATTTTGTCGGTGGTTTCCCACCAGCAACTTGGCAATTTGCATGGCCTTCAATAAAGTGCTTCAAAAGGGGCTATACCAATCATCACTTGATAGCTATTATTATATGCAAACTCAACCAATGGTAGGTGCTACTCCCAATGCCCTCTAAAGCCCAAGATGCAAACTTTCAACAAATCCTCCAAAATCTTATTCACCCTTTCCGTCTGACCATCTGTTCGTGGGTGGTAAGCAATGCAAAGATTCAACGACGTTCCTAAAGCTGCTTGTAGACTCCTCTAAAACTCACTAGTGAATAAGGGTGTCTATCACTAACAGTGCTCATTAGAATGTCATGTAATTGGACTATCTCCTTGATGTAAATTTGTGTGAGGGACATGACAGTCCTATTAGTCCTAATATGAATAAAATAGGCACTCTTGGTGAGTCTATATATAACAACCCAAATGGCTTTATCATCCTTTTGGCTCCTATGCAATCCTTCTACAACGTCCATCGAAATATGTCCCCATTTCCAAGTTGGAATCTCCAAAGGTAACAGTAACCCTCCAGGCTTTCCTTGCTCAGCCTTTATCTTCTGACATATCAAGCACCTAGTAACAAACTCAAACACTCTTCTCTTTATTCCAGTCCAAAAAAAAATCCTCTTTATATCCTTATACATTTATCTCCTCCACAATGAAAAGTCGTCTTATAGTGGTGGCATTCAATAAGCACTTCCTTTATTATGCCACCAATCATTGGAACACAAAGGCATCCATCCCATCTCAACCATCCCTCCTCATCAACTGAATTTCTATTGTCATGTGGAAAATACTCTCCTCCCCTCAATTTCTCCAAAATTTCCACTATCTTTTCATCTTTCATCTGCTCAAGCCTAATACAGTCCATTAAAGCTGGTCTAACCTCCATTACAACAAAAAAGCCTTGGATGGGTTCTGTTGGCAGTAAGGTTTTAAATCTCAGATTTCAGTTGGGTTTCATCTCGGAAATTTTACACACATTACCTCGTACTAGATGAGATCTCGGATGTGATAAGTATCTCTTGGGTGTACATATCTGTAACGACCAGGCGATTTTCGACCCCGAAAATCAGCACTAATACGTTCACTATATAGAGTGCCGACAATCGAGTGCCGAAAATACCAGGTTGTTAGGGTTAAAAAGAAAAAGAGATAGAAGAAGAAAACAGAAAAACAGCAGCATAAAATCTCACAATCGCAGCGGAATAAACTATAACATACATAACAGCATTTTTACAAGGAAAAGCTGTAACTGCTAATATATACAAGTTATCAGAGTACAATCATCAACAAATAAATCTGGACAGATATAATAACTTGTCCCTAAATACTGTAAATACAGCCTATAATACACAGCGGATTATAACCAATACGTGCAATACGACTCTGCCATCCACCTCACCTCTGGAACTCCAAAAGCGTCCTAGCCTAAAATTCTGTAATACTCGGTCTAACCCGAGCATTACAATAAAGTAATACCCGAGTCAGGCTGGAAACCAGCGTGAGTAACCCACTTGATTTGAAATAATTAAGTTATAAAACTTCTTTGAAAAACAAGGTAACTCATACAAACGCAACAAGTTATCATCTTATTTTAACCCAAACATTTACAAAAATCCATCGATATTATAATAGTGTCTAAGTACAATACTTATTTAAATAGTTAAATTTGTGAAATTTTGTCCAATTCCAGTCTATTAAACTCTATAATCAAACCATAAAGGTTCGTAGTGATAATCAAACGAAGTGGTTCTGGATAACATTGATATCCGATACCGGTTCCTTCGAAAACAAATCAATAAACATTAAAGGGTAAATTGTTTAAAATAAACAACTTATATTTAGGGTGACAATATTCACATATGGGGATTTATTACAGATGTTTATTTCAAATAAGACGTATCGTCATTTTAATATAACTATTTTAACTTATTTGACCACTTGATGGTACAGACAAGAGTAATTGAAATAATATTCAATAGGATTAAGCCAAGATATAGATCGTTAATCAAATTAACGATTTATAACAATATCAAACAATTTCACATCAGAATTTTAATAACTTTAATTAACTGAATCCATTTATGTTTTTAATCTAAATTAATTACATCTTAAAGAAATTATAAAACAATTTATTACTAGTTAATTAAAATTAAACACTCTATGTAATATCTAACTTTGTTAATTTATATAGATTTTAGGTCAAAAAAATAATATAATTAGTTACCCATTTTAATTATAAAATATCATTAACTCTAATTTTACGGAAATTTATAATACCAATTGTTTGTACCAAAAATGGGCACAACACTCTTCGGGAGTTATTTGAAGAGATAAAATGAAGATTGCAAATGCAAAACAGAGGTTATCTAACAAAACTCCAACGAACAGAAATGTAAAATGCACAGACAAGCAATTTAGAGTGGTTCGGCGTGTCGCCTACGTCCACTATGAAGTTTTGATGATTTTATTGATTCTCTTTCAACGATTACAAGCTATTACAGCAAACAACAGCGGATTACAGATTAGAATTCGAAATCAGCAGCAAAGGAATGACGCAAGTTTTGATCCGCAGAGTCTGGACGCTTGAGAATCAAAAGATCCCTTTTCTGTTGGTTCTGGGGCTCTATTTATAGGCGTAAGAAGCTCAGATCTCGCTCAAACTCCGGGAGACTTGGTCTGGCACGTAAGGGGACCCACTCGACCGTTTCCAGAAAGTTTGGCCTCGATCTGCGATTGATACGAATCCATTTCGTATCGATCAAGATGACGTCCAATTAAGCTAAAACTTGGTGGAGACCTTCTTTAGTGTGTATTCAAGCTTCCCTTAAAATTTCATTGGATTTGGATTAGTAGATCACGAGATATGGTCGATACGAACTGAGATTTCTCGAAGGCTGTCTGGTTCGTCTCCATGACTTCGACTCCATCCCTTCGTGTCGATGACTGCACGTGCTCTCAAGATGAGGTAGCGCATACGCTTCGCCTCGATCCGGTCTTCACTCCGAGTCGACCGCGTCAACTCCATATATCTCGGCACGTTCGCATCGAAGGATGACACGTCATCTTGGTTTGATGGCCTGATGGATTCGAATAAAGCGATGGTCGATGGATACGAACAACCCTTTCTCCCACGGATACGAAGAATAGTGGCCTCGATGGATACGATACACGCCATCTGCTGATGGGTTCGAACCTGACTGATGCGAATTCGATGGGTTCGAACATTGCCAACCTGATCGTTACGAAGCCATGGGAACTCGCCGATGCGAAGCGGATGATGGACATGGGCTGGATGGATACGAAGCAAGGTAACCTCCATCGATACGAAATGGTGTTCCCTGATGGATACGAAATGAACATCCTTGATGGATACGAAAACATGCTTTCCCCTCCAACTTGTATCCATCATAACTTGAGCATATGAACTCGGGTTGGCTTGAAACTTTGAACTTTGGCTTCCTTTGTTCTACTAGTCATGTCTTATCAATTGTAGTTTGATCCAGACTCGGACAAAATTCATCGATATCCATGACAAGCGATATTTGGAATCCAATCAACTCCTTGGTGTCTTGGCCTTGCCAAAAGGCGGGATAACATTTGCCCCCCAAAGTACGTCTTGTGAATACATGACGTGCTTTGAAAAGCTGCAGGTCCTCTCTGAACAATTTGAAAGTTGTACCTTGTATTGCTGCAATTGACTGCTGCGTGATAATGATTAGCTGACTTTTGTTAACGTCGCAAATTCATGAGTCGTTAAAATGTTGACTCATCACTGAACTTCGCATTGATTCTCTCTTGAATCGACATAGAAGGTTGGAAAGTGGTTTTACATAGCGATGCGGGTCAAGATGGATACGAAAGGCTTATTCGTATCGATGGTCACACATTATGGTGGATTCTGATTCGCATCGGTGACATCTGATGGATACGAAGCGACTTGTTCGTATCGATGGGTTCTGCATTGTTCAGGAGTCGATTGTTGAAAAATTGTTATTTTCGAATCGATTAGTATCACAACTCCCCGTATCGATGGACCCTGTTGTCGATTTGGCTTCAATGGAGGCAGAGTCCCTTGGATTCGAAATCGGCATTTGCTGGACTGGTTGTGACCGGTCAGAATGACTGGGAGACGAAACGGCCCAATCTTCCTCTACGCCTCATATAAATACCTGGGACTTATCCCACTTTCACTTTTTTACCTTTCACTTTTACTGTTGACTTTCGCTTGCGCATCGATCCAGGAGATTGGTAAAAGGAGAACTGCGCTTCATCTTCGAATCGATCAAATATCGTTCTTTAATCCATCGAATCCTAATTTTAACTCAGGTAATTAGCCAAGCACGACTAAACTCAAGCGACGAGGTTCGAATCTCAGATCCATCATACTCTTGCCGATTATCAACTTTGGCGGCGCCAAGGCCAGATCTGGGCCATAGCTTGGTCGAGGATGGCCATGGCGATGTTCGTGTTGATTAGAGAAGGAAGAGTAGAAGAATTGCTTCATCTCTATTTTGTGTCGATTCAGGGTAGGAGGATTCGAATTGATCGAGATTATACGACTCCGTATCGATTGAAAAGTTAATGAAGGATTTGCGTCGATTGAAGATGGTTGGGGCTCGTGTCGATCTGAAATGACTGATGTAAGTACTTAGCCCATACGATCGATACGAGATTATACCTCTTACTACCGATGCGAAGACCAGGAATGATCGACACAAAACCAGCAGTTTTGGGTCGATACGAAACCAGTGGATTTAGTCGATACGAAGTTGTTAACCCCTGGGTCGATACGAAGTAAGCTTTTCTGATCGATACGAAATCTACTCCTCCGGTCATGTTATCGATTCGAAACCTATCGATTCGAAAAGCATCGATACGTCCTTGATCGATACGAAAGTATCGATTCGAACGGGGTCGATACGGGAAATATTGCGCCTGACTCGATTCGAATCTGAACTACGATCGACTCCATACTGAAATTTGATGAACTTAGCGAACTCTTGCATGTTTTGACACTTGACTCCGACGAGCTTCTACCTTGCATAATTGAACTTGACCACAGGATTGCATATTTGACTGCCTTTTGAAGCTCGTTGACGGAACTGCTATCTAACAAAAACTGAAGTATGGTGAACTTTAACTTGAATCGATCGTTAGCATCCAGGTGGTGCGGTGGTGACGGTCAGCAATGACGGTCATTCCCAGCCCGACTCCCATAGTTTTGTACTTTGCATATTTTAATTCTGCAGAATTCGCTCGACACTTGCACGACACTTGCACGGCACGACTCATTCATACACTTTACACCGGGGAATGCACGGGCTTTTTATCGTCTAATGATGGTTTCTCGTGAATTAGCCAGTTATGGAACCGTCAAGCTCGCAGCAACAAGAAACTCAGAACCTAATCCCTTCCAGATTTGAGATTCCGAATATCGAGGCTGAAGTTATCGGTCCAGCTCCGGACGAGTTGCCTGACGCGTCCTTCATCAATAGTCCACCTGATTCTGTTCCGTCCAATATCTCTGAAGATATGCTAGGGAGAATATGCTTGAGGCACGGCCTGTCGTTGGACGATGTAATGTTGCCGAGGCCGGACGACAGACCGCATAATCCCCCGGAGGGGTATACTGCTTTTAACCGACATGCATGCGCAGCCGGTACACTTCCTCCGTTCAATGATTATATAAGAGAAGTGTTGGCTTATCTGGATATTGCTCCGTCTCAGTTACATCCGAATGGATATGCTTCACTCAATGGCTTGTTCATCGCATTTATGGAATACCTCTACCGACCTCCCCGTCCGACCGAGATAAGATACCTATTCAACTTCAAAAGCCGAACGGACAGCCCATCTTTTACATTCTTGGAATCTGTAAGAAACTGCCAAGTTGTCACGGGGTCGTGGACTAGGCTGAGCTACTTCAAGTCGGAGTGGTTCTATGTCCGATGTCCTCCAGGGTTTGCCAAAAGATGGCTGTTCAGACGTGAGTATTGTCTTTTTCCCAAGTAATTGACAGGGCAATTTTCGAATGAAATCAAACTCATGTCTTCTACTCCTTTTCTTTCAGCAATAATCCAGCGGCCTGAGGGTGGCTACTATAAAGAGATAGTTCAGGTCCTTCAAGAGATTCCTAGTGAAGAAAGGAATATTGAACTGCTACTGACGGACCGGAATCTTAGAGTTCTTGGGTTGATTGGGCGGAGGCAGAGCATAAGGCTCGATGGCGCATTAAAGACTGTCTCCAGAGAAAAGGTCAAGCGGAAGAAACCCAGGGTCGTAATAATTGAGGAACCCGATTCCGAAAGAACTCATACCGACGAGGAACCGTTGGTCGGACCTGCTAATGCAACCCCGGATTCCGATGAAAAGAGAAAAGGCAAGGCAGCGGTCTCCAAACAGCCTAAATCCCGGAGGTGGAAGTCTGTGGTTTTACACCGCCCCCTTTCAGGAGTTAGAATTTCGGAGGCACCCTCCCTGAAAGCTGAAAATCAATTCGAAGGGCTCGCTGACCTTCCAATCCCGGACATCGAGTTCGAGCAACATGACGTTGAATCGGGTGAACTGCAACATACCCTTGACGTTAGCGAGCCTCTTCCTGCTAGTGCGATCGACACTTCTGGTTGGTCCGGGGGGTTACACATCCACACACTCTTCACGGCATAACACATTTGCCTAACCATAAACAGCATATCATGAATGGTTGCTAACTTTCCTTGTTTTAATTTTCAGGTATGATGTCTGGACGGGGTACCGTGTTGAGCAGCCTGCGCAACAAACGTCGTTATTACGAGCCAAGTCGGAGAGAGGGAGAGAGGGATTATGATTCTGGACACTCAGGTCAAGAGAGGTCCGACAGAGATAGGGGATACGTGCACCGATCCCGATCTCGCTCTCCTCCTCCCAGGACTTCTGCACTGCCCACGGTAATAGCTGCTCGTCCTCCTGAAACTTCACGGCCTAGGCCGCCTTCTCAAGCTTCGAGGCCCGATCCTCCGCGCAGGACTGAAATAGCCACCTCTTCAGCTACCACACTGGTTCCGACTGATGCGTCCAGTGAAGGAGCGCTTAAATTGGCGCAGATGAGGAAGGAATTTCCCGACATCTGCTTTGACGGTTATGTCTTCCCTCCGCACTTGAGGAGAATTCCGCCAACCGCTGAAACCACTATCCATGATTATGTTGCGGACATCTTCTTCCAGTACAGGGAGTGGGCACGGGCCGCGAGGAAAGCGTCCAAAGTGGCATTCGATCGGGGTGTCGCCATTGAGAAGCTCGAGAAGGAGTTGGGTCATAATGACCGAATCATAAAAGCACTCAACACGGAGGCTGAGTCTTCCCGTAAATCTGAAATGGAGGCTCTAAAAAAGGTTGACGAAGTAAACTCTGCCATGACCAGAATGAAACAAGAGCACTATACCGCCATTGAAGACATGGGTCACAGGAACACCACCGTTACCGCCGAGAGGGACACCGCTCTTAAGGAGTTGAATGAGCTGAAATCAAAGTTCTCCAAAATGGCGAAGGAGAAGGATGCGTCCAATGTCTCCGCACAGGAGGCCTGTGATCAGGCGGTGGTGCTACGGAAGGAGAAGGAAGCGGCTATGAAACAAGTCTGTGAAGCTGAAGCCGGGGTTGATGAGAAGGTACGACAGGCGGAGGCCAGGATTGAGGCCGAGGTAGAAGAGCTACTTGTCACCTACAATGCCAACGTGCTAAGGCACCGGGATTTGACATGGCTCGATGATTACCCAACGCATCTCTATAACGCCTGGAACTTATTGGTTGAGGAGGAGAAGTCTCGGCACCCTGATGAAGCCATTGATGAATACGAGCTGGAGAACCGCATTCTTAATGATGATGAAAAGAAAGTTCTCCATGACTCCATGATTTCTCACGATAAGGAGAGGCTTGGCGCCCAGTCCCGGGAAGTTGGAGAAAGCTCCGGTGCTGAGCACCATATTGCGAGTTCCGAGATCGTCGTGTCATCTTCATCTGAGCTAACCCCAACGATTGTCTCCCATCCTATACCGGCCTATGATCCAGACCGACCGCACTTGTCACCTATCAGGGAGCATTCCTCTGAAGCCGTTCAAATGACCCTGACCCAGACCGAGGAAGGTACTCTGAACTGATCCCTTGTACATTTGGGCTGGAGAATGCGTATAGAAGTGCATACTAACAGACGTTTTCCTTTCCTTGTTCAGTGATTGGAGCTGCACCAGTGCCGCCTCCCGTAGCCCAGGAATCATGCCCAGTGCCGAAGGCCATCATTTCTGAGGCAACTTCTGTTGTGGCAGTTGCGCCGGTCGAGGTAACTCAGGGGAGCTCACTTTCCTTAGATGAACAAATGATAAATGAGCTTCTCGGTCGACAGAGTGATCCCTTTGCAGATCTACCATTCAGCCTGGGTGGATCCTCGTCTACTTCTGATATTTCAACCCAGGCTGTTACAGCACATAGTGAGGCCAGAGCGCAGCGAGAAGCAAGGATGTTGGCCGAAATCAACGCTGAGATGGCGGCAGCTGCGCATGGCGGCAGCGCGGATGGCGGAGCAACAACACATTGCCCCACTCCTCTTATGATCGTATCTCCCGGGGGCACGCTCGTTGACGCTAGCGCACCTGTCCCGCTCCCGGCCGTTGGTTCCGTTCCTCCCATTCCTCCTGAGGGAAGCATCCCTATAGATTCCAGCTCGGAGGACGATGTCGACATCATGCCTTCATCCGAGGGGAGCCCGCCTGAGGGGAAAAGCTCTAAACGAAAGATCACTGGTGGCTCCAGTAGCTCCTCGAAGAAGAAGAAGAAGCTGAGGAGAAAGAAGGATTAGATAGACTTTTTTAGGCACGTGTTCCCCTTTCGTAGTCAGGAATTTCATTATCTTATTCTCTTTTGTAGGCCGTGTTTAGATGCGGGTTCGGCCCCTGCTAGTAGGAATATTTTGGAAAGGCTCGTGTATGAACCATTGCTTTTGATTTAGTTGAAATAAAATTTTGTCTTCTTTTTTCAACTTATATTCCTTTTACGCTTGAATACTGCAGTGTTCGAACTTCGGTCCGGTGTACTTGCATTATGTTAACGTTCAAGCATAGCTCGTTTTGTCTACCAAGTCCGAAAATCTCGGACTTGAGTTGTGAACGGAGACTGAATCAGATTTAAACATTATGCAGTTTCGGGTAGTGATTAACACTTGAACCTGCCCCCAGTTCTGGGGTTAAGTTATGATGATCGGCATGGGATCGCAAGGAGTGAGGATCGAACGAGCGGGCTATACTTACTTCCTTATGAATAATGTCATACACACTCTGGGGATTCAAGTCATCTCACGAACGGTTGTTCACGTTCTGGGAACTTTAAAATTGACGTTAGTACTTCGACCCGTATCTTGGGGAATTTTGAGTTAGCGTTCACACTCTGACTTGCGCTTCGGGAGCTCGAAGTGGACTGTTTATACTTCGCTTCGCACGCTGGGAAAACGGAGTTGGCTACTTATACTCCGTTTCGCACTCTGGGAATACGGAGTTGAATGTTTATACTCCGCTTCGCACGTTGGGAAAACAGAGTTGAATGTTTATACTCCGTTTCGCACGCTGGGAATACGGAGTTGAATGTTTATACTCCGTTTCGCACTTTGGGAATACGAAGTCGAATGTTTATACTCCGTTTTGCACTCTGGGAATACGGAGTTGAATGTTTATACTCCGTATCACACTCTGGGAATACGGAGTTGAATGTTTATACTCCGTTTCGCACTCTGGGAATACGGAGTTGATTGTTTTATATTCCGCTTCGCACTCTGGGAATACGGAGTTGATTGTTTGTACTCCGCTTCGCACTCTGGGAATACGGAGTTGAATGTTTATACTCCGCTTCACACTCTGGGAATACGGAGTTGATGCGGGATTGTCGTGTGTCAATCCTATCAATATTGGTGTAACGGCTTTCCCTCAAGCTCGGGTTTCACTTAGCGAGTGGCCGGTCGTATCACAGCCACTCTCCATTTGAATAAGTCCCATTGCATAATGGGATTCAGCTCTTCGTGCATCGTGATGTCGTATATTGTACTTACTGAATCACAGCTCTGGCTCGAAGAGATGGCATTTTATTGTTGAAATAAGAAAGTGCGGCAAAGTGAGTGTCCTTATTACAAAATTCAAATTTCGAAATGCAGAAACAAATTGCTAAATAGGATGAAATAAATAAAGCCTGTCATGTGTAATAGCGACGGAGACTTTCGCTGTTCCAAGCCCTTGGCAAATCGAGACCGTCAACGGTCGACAGCTTGAATGTGCCATCTCCGAGTCTTTGTGTAATCACATATGGTCCTCCCTAGTTCGGCTTCATGTGTGAAGGAACTGGGTAGATTCTCTTGAGCACAAGGTCGCCGAGTTCAAAGGTTCGAGGTCGAACTTTGGTGTTATACAGTCGGGCGAGCCGATTTCGATGATCGGCTGCTCTCAAATCAGCCTCTTCTCGTTTTTCATCCAATAGATCCAACGATTCGGCCAGTAGTATAGCGTTCGTTTTCGGATCATAGTAAGTCACGCGATGAGAAAACACTTCCGTCTCGACCGGAATAACTGCCTCTGAGCCATAAGATAGGGAAAACGGAGTGTGTCCGGTCGCGGTTTTGTGAGTCGTTCGATAGGCCCATAACGCCATAGGAAGTTCATCGACCCATTTGCCCCCGGCCTTTTCCGGTCGTTTCTTCAGGATGGATTTTATAACTTTATTGACAGCTTCAACCTGTCCATTCACCTAGGGGTGTGCGACAGCCAAGAACTTTTTATGGATATGAAACCGTTGACAGAAATTCTTGAATTCCGTACTTTCGAATTGGGCTCCGTTATCAGTGATGATGGTATGCGGGAGTCCAAATCGACAGATGATGTTGCGAACCACGAAATTTATCACTTTCTTTGTCATAATGGTTGCAAGGGCTTCGGCCTCAGCCCACTTTGTAAAGTAGTCAACGGCAACGATGGCGTATTTCGCACCGCCTTTCGCCAAAGGTAGAGCGCCGATGATATCGATGCCCCACATTGCGAATGGCCAGGGACTGACCATTTGGGTTATCTCGGTAGGCGGGGCTCTTGGAATTCGGGCATGTATCTGGCATTTATCGCACTTTCTGGCATAGTTCGCCGCATCTCGGTTCACTATCGGCCAGTAATACCCATATCGGAGTATCTTCTTAGCGAGAGCTTGCCCCCCGGAATGATCGCCACACTCTCCTTCGTGCACGTCATGTAACACTCGTTTGATTTCCTCGTGGGCGATACATCGGAGAAGGGGAACAGAATAACCTCTCCTGTACATGACTCCGTTCTGGATAACGAATCGTGAAGCTTTCCGTAAAATTTGTCTCTTCTCATTTCTATGCTCAGGCAACGTCCCATTCTCAATGTAATTTCGATACGGAGTCATCCAAGACTCTCTACTAGGAGCGGTTTCAAACACAAAGTTCATTTCTATTCGATCGATGCTTGGGAAGGATAGAGTTTCGACGGGAACAAGTCCCATCTGCTGTGCTTCACCTGTGCTGGCTAACTTTGCTAATGAATCGGCTCTCTGATTGCGTTCCCGGGGTATATAAGAAATGGCATAATAATCAAATTGATTCAGTATTTCCTGAACTCGGGCCAAGTAGGTAGCCAGCCTTCGATCCCTTGCTTGATACTCTCCCCGTACTTGACACACAACTAACTGTGAATCGCAGTAAATTTCCACAGCGATAATTCTCAAATCTCTGGCAAGTTTTAGGCCGGTCAAGAGGGCTTCATATTCAGCTTCATTATTAGTTGCACGAAAATCTAACTTCAAAGCATAACATATGGATCCGCCCTCAGGAGTCTCAAGTACAACCCCAGCGCCCGAACACCGGTCGTTTGACGCACCGTCAGTATACAACTTCCAGATGTATTCGGGGGATTCACTGGTCTCGGGCAAGTCTTCTGGAATGGTAAATTCAGCTATGAAATCTGCCAGGACTTGTCCTTGAATGGCTCTCCGCGGAGCGTATGTGATATCAAATTGGCTTAGCTTAATGTTCCATTTGAGTAACCTACCGGACGTCTCAGGCCGCATGAGGACCTGTCGTAACGGCTGGTCGGTGTACACAGTAAGAGGATGAGCCTGGAAGTAAGGGCGGAGCTTTCTTGAGGCAATGACCAAGCAATAGGCCAGTTTCTCCAGTCTCGGATAATTTCTTTCAGCTCCTGTTAGTCGCTTACTAACATAGTAGACCGGGTTTTGCACTTTGCCTTCCTCCCGAACTAGAGCAGCACTAATCGCATGTTCTGATACTGCCGGGTAGAGGTATAATTGCTCGTGGTCAACTGGTTTTAACAAGATCGGAGGTGTGGAAAGATGTTGAACTAGTGATCGGAATGCGCCTTCACACTCCGTGGTCCATTCAAAGTTTCGCTTTCCCTTCCGGATCAGATCGAAGAAAGGAATGCATTTGTCGGTGGACTTTGAAATGAACCTGCTCAATGCTGCGACCTTTCCGTTGAGACTCTGGACTTGCTTTATGGTTCTAGGGGTTTGCAAATTTCTTATTGCCCAGATTTTCTCAGGATTCGCTTCTATCCCTCGAGCATTGACAATAAACCCAAGGAACTTTCCGGACGCGACGCCGAAGTGGCACTTCAATGGGTTGAGCTTCATTCCATACTCTCGAAGGATGCTGAACATCGAATTTAAATCTCTGACGTGAACCGTGGAAAATCGAGACTTCACCAGCATGTCATCCACGTAGACCTCCATGGTCTTCCCGATCTGATCGGCGAACATCCGGTTGACTAAGCGTTGGTATGTTGCTCCAGCGTTCTTTAGACCAAACGGCATGACTTTGTAACAGTAGAGTCCCAGATCGGTTACGAAGCTGGTATGTTCCTAATCGGGTAAATGCATGGGTATTTGATTGTAGCCGGAATAAGCGTCCATAAAAGATAGTAGCTCATGTCCGGCCGTTGAATCTACGAGCTGATCAATTCGTGGAAGTGGGAAGCTATCTTTTGGACAGGCCATGTTTAGGTCAGAGTAATCAACGCAGGTTCTCCATTTTCCATTTGGTTTTCGAACCAGTACAGGGTTGGATACCCATTCTAGATACAAGGCATCCCGAATAAACCCGTTCGATTATAGTTTATCAACTTCCTCCTTAAGGGCGGCAGATCTCTCTGGATCCATACCGCGCCTTTTCTGTTTTACTAGGACATGTCGCGGATCTATATTCAGGGAGTGACTTGCAATGCTTGGCGAGATTCCGCACATGTCAGAGTGTGTCCAGGCGAAGACGTCGAGATTCGCCCGGAGAAATTCGACCAATTCCTGCTGTGTCTGCTTGCTTAGTCGATACCCAACTTTCAGCATCTTTGAATCATCATCCTCACTGATTGGGACGTCCACAGTCAGTTCGGCTGGAGAAGCTTGACTCTCCGTAGATTCGTCTTTATCCTCATTGTCCCTAGGGTCAAGGTCTTTCAGGAATCGGTCGTGGTGCCCGGGCCGAGGCCCAGGCATCAATTTTCAATTATCAATAGAACGGACGCAGAGAGATTCCTCTACGCCCTTTCATTTTTCTTTGCGCTGTGCCCCGCGCAGCTCAGCAACATAACAGGCCCTTCCCATGGCCTGATCTCCTTGAATGACTCCAATCCCATGGTCGGTGGGGAACTTCAGAGTCAAACACCAAGGGGCGATGGCTGCCCTGAACTCGGCTAAGGCCGGTCGGCCCAAAAATGCATTATAAGGCGAATCAATCTCTAAAACAACAAATTGTAACATCTGGACTCTCCGACGTTCTCCAACCCCCAACTCAACCGGTAGCTCAGTCACTCCAACGGGTATTGTGGCACTCCCGTTAAAACCGTGGATTCGGGACAGACAAGGTTTCAAATCCTTTGCCTCCATTTTCATTAAGTCGTAAGCCCGTTTAAGCAATATATTCACAGAGCTTCCACTGTCAACCAGGATCCTCTTCATCCAAGCAGGACCCACCTGGGCAGATATGACTAGTGAGTCGATTGTAGGGGCTTCGACCCTATCAGCGTCTCGGCTCCTGAACACGATATCATCAGATATTATCTTTTGTTGCTTAACCGGGGTTCCGTCTTCGCAATTACTACAACACTCGAAGTCCGCATGCCTGATAGAACTAGCATACGACTCCATTTCCCCCCAGCTTCTGTCTACCGGGTGGGGACCACCACTTATTGTGTTAATAACCAACCTCCCGCCCTCACGGGCGGGTTCCTCTTGTCTTTCCTGATTCTGTGAACGATTCTGATTTGAAGGGCCCGCTCCACCAGACTGCGGCGCCCATACAAACTGATCCAACTTCCTTTCTCTGATCAACTTTTCGATGAGGTCCTGCAAATGTCGGCACTCATTGGTATTGTGGCCGTAGCTTTCATGGAATCTACAGAACTTCCCCGTCTGAACCTGCCTCTCCGATGAGGGCTTCGGAGCAGGCTTCTTATATTGTACAGTGTTGCAAGTCTGTAAGTATACGTTTTCCAATGACGTGTTTAACGGTGTATAATTGTCAAACATTTGAGCCCTACGTCGTGGACCTCGGTTCTGATCTCTTTTCTTATCCTGGCTATTGTTTCCTCTCGGCTGGGCTTGCTTGTTCTGTATGTTCAGTTGAACTTTCCCGGAACTCTCGCCAGACTGTTTAACTGCTACATTACTCTGTATTCCCTCAATACTGGGCCTCGCATCGTCCTGCTTCCTAGACTGTTTTGCGTCCTCTTGCCGTAATAATTGAGCGGCTTTGGAGTAAAATCGGTCCAACGATGCGGGCGGTTTTCCAGCTAGCCAGTTTCCAAATTCAGAATCAGGATCAATCCCCTTGGTCAAAGCCATCAAGATTGAGTTATCGTTAGGATTGGTGATCTCAACACACGCTGCGTGGAACCTCTCCAGGTAACGCCTGAGCGTTTCTCCATGAGCTTGAGTGACATTGGACAGGGTATTAACGTCTTTTGGTCTAGCAACATGCATGCGAAACTGTTCTACAAACCTCTTGGCCAATTGATCGAATGAAGAAATGGATCTAGGTGGTAGGCGTGTAAACCACATTGTCGCGATTCCCCCCAGAGAGATGGGGAAACTTCGACACTTCACTGCATCGTCAGCCCTAGCAGCACTCATCGACCATTCATATTTCAGAATATGTTGATTGGGGTCACTGTTTCCTTCATACATTGGGAGAGTTGGCATTCTGAATCGTCTAGGGGGTTCAGCGTGTAACACTTCGTCTGTGAAAGGGGTATGACTACGAGAGATTCCCCAATCATCATTAGTGAGTCCCTGACTCTCGCGTATCATCTGACGTATCATGGTTGATATGTCTGACACCGGAAAATTCTGGGCATGTTGAGCTAAGGTGTGGTCGGGTTCCACAGTGCGAGTCTGGACCGGGCGCTGTCGACGGTCCGTGTCTCGCCTCCTTGGCTCAGCGTCTTCTGGGACATATGGTTCAGGAGTATGTCCGCACTGTTGATTATTCGGCTCTGACTGATTCCGGGTATCAACCCTTGTCTCTACCGCGGCGGTTGTAGCGCGGTTGTCCGTGGTGTACTGTGGAGCAGTGCCTCCTCGTGTCGAGGTACCTGTTTGAAAGCTGGTCGACGGTCCTGCTCTCAATTGTCCAACGGTCAAGGCGGGTTGGTATCCGGTGGTCTGTGCGTGACTTCCTTCTAACCGGGGACGGGTAGACCTGTGGTGATAGTCAGACGAAGCCGAACTCTCAGTAGATGCACGAGAAACATTATCCCTCCTAGACCTTCTGCGGCTTTGGCGGTTTAGTTGGTTGGCCAATTCAACATTGGCGCGCAACTGTTCAGCCAACTGTTGCCGGCTCTGGGTCAGCTCCTGGAGCAACACTTGGAACTCTTGTCGGGTGACTGGTCCCGACGGATCTGAGTGAGCTGTGTTGTCCTGGTTGGAAGAAGGTTGTTGCGCAGGATTCTGCCTCTCTCGGCCTTCTCGATCAGCAGCGGTAGCGGCGGTTCTTGTGCTAACCATTTTCAGTGATGGAATCCTTTCCTAGACTTTAAGCAAATCTGAATAGAATGGAAGGATTCCGGACTGGAAATCTGGATCTTCCTCTTGGATTTATGCAATCCGGTATCAATGGCAGATCCAAAGAGCAGGAGAAAAAACTGGTTTTCTCAATGAAAGCACCAAAGTGTTTGTACCAAAAATGGGCACAACACTCTTCGGGAGTTATTTGAAGAGATAAAATGAAGATTGCAAATGTAAAACAGAGGTTATCTAACAAAAACTCCAACGAACAGAAATGTAAAATGCACAAACAAGCAATTTAGAGTGGTTCGGCGTGTCGCCTACGTCCACTATGAAGTTTTGATGATTTTATTGATTCTCTTTCAACGATTACAAGCTATTACAGCAAACAACAGCGGATTACAGATTAGAATTCGAAATCAGCAGCAAAGGAATGACGCAAGTTTTGATCCGGCAGAGTCTGGACGCTTGAGAATCAAAAGATCCCTTTTCTGTTGGTTCTGGGGCTCTATTTATAGGCGTAGGAAGCTCAGATCTCGCTCAAACTCCGGGAGACTTGGTCTGGCACGTGAGGGGACCCACTCGACCGTTTCCAGAAAGTTTGGCCTCGATCTGCGATCGATACGAATCCATTTCGTATCGATCAAGATGACGTCCAATTAAGCTAAAACTTGGTGGAGACCTTCTTTAGTGTGTATTCAAGCTTCCCTTAAAATTTCATTGGATTTGGATTAGTAGATCACGAGATATGGTCGATACGAACTGAGATTTCTCGAAGGCTGTCTGGTTCGTCTCCATGACTTCGACTCCATCCCTTCGTGTCGATGACTACATGTGCTCTCAAGATGAGGTGGCGCGCATGCTTCGCCTCG
The DNA here is from genome assembly GCA_030737815.1 of Allium fistulosum. Lineage (NCBI taxonomy): Eukaryota > Viridiplantae > Streptophyta > Magnoliopsida > Asparagales > Amaryllidaceae > Allium > Allium fistulosum. The sequence goes on along the minus strand of CM060906.1, from coordinate 869,503,406 downwards.
ATCCGGTCTTCACTCCGAGTCGACCGCGTCGACTCCATATATCTCGGCACGTTCGCATCGAAGGATGACACGTCATCTTGGTTTGATGGCCTGATGGATTCGAATAAAGCGATGGTCGATGGATACGAACAACCCTTTCTCCCATGGATACGAAGAATAGTGGCCTCGATGGATACGATACACGCCATCTGCTGATGGGTTCGAACCTGACTGATGCGAATTCGATGGGTTCGAACATTGCCAACCTGATCGTTACGAAGCCATGGGAACTCGCCGATGCGAAGCGGATGATGGACACGGGCTGGATGGATACGAAGCAAGGTAACCTCCATCGATACGAAATGGTGTTCCCTGATGGATACGAAATGAACATCCTTGATGGATACGAAAACATGCTTTCCCCTCCAACTTGTATCCATCATAACTTGAGCATATGAACTCGGGTTGGCTTGAAACTTCGAACGTTGGCTTCCTTTGTTCTACTAGTCATGTCTTATCAATTGTAGTTTGATCCGAACTCGGACAAAATTCATCGATATCCATGACAAGCGATATTTGGAATCCAATCAACTCCTTGGTGTCCTGGCCTTGCCAAAAGGCGGGATAACACCAATTTGTAATATCGGGTAATAGGATTTAGACGCAAAGATCTTCATATTGATTTGAATATTAAAATGAAAATAGATTTTTGAGTTTTAAAAATTTAAATTATCATATAAATAAATATATATACACATATATATGAGTTATATTTCTTTTTTTCTCTTCTTTTTCTTTCTTTTTCTTTTTATTTTTATTTTTCCTTTTCATTCTATTTTTCTTTCTTATTTTTCCTTTCTTTACTTTTCCTTTTCTTTTTCCCTTTTCTCTCTTTCCTTATTTCCTTTTCCTTTTGGCCCACCACCGGCCCGTTTCTCTCCTTTCCCTTTTCCTTCAGTTCTTTACTTCCAAACAAGATATGTGCATATAGAAGTGCATGAAAACGTGCACGCAACACTCCGGTCATCCACCTCGCCGCCGACCATCCCCCTACATCACCCATGACCTCCTTCCTTCGTCCATCTACCTGGAGCCACGTTCGAACTCCAGGTTCAAAATTGAGCTACTCACCACCCTTGATCAAAGAACTGCAGCTACAAAATCGCCTTGCCACTCCACCCCAGTCCGCCATCAATCACCGGACCTCATCCACGCCTTCGCCCTAGCCTCCTCCCTCGTTTCCCACACGTGTGCACGCTCACATCTTCTTCTTTCATCGCTGCATCCCTTGAAAACGAAACCCACCTAAACTGTCACTAAAACCCTACAAACACCCTGACCGACCAAACCACCCAATAGAAAAATGGCGAACTATTTTTCTCATGTGCGCCTTCCCCTCACCCTCCTCCATGCTAAATGACAAACCACCAAATCGAGCATCTCACCAGAAATTGAAAAAATTCCCACCTCCATTCATCTATCGATTCCTACCTCCACACTTACTTAGAAATCTTCAAACCCCCTTTAAAATTCATGATTTATAGTAACGAACACGCTCATGTAATTTGTTGATGAAAATATGATATTCCAATTTCAATAATTTATGCGTTAGCTACTGTAATCTCAACCTTTTTCACTCTATACTCAATGATGTCGAACGAAACAAATTTTACAATGATATAAACTCAAAAATAAGCAACTTCCCTTTTGGAATCATATTCTAAAACTGATTGGTTGACAATATGTTGATTTTTGAAGTTAAAAGATGTTGAACCGGAGAGGAGATCAGTGGTTCTTTGAGATACAGGTTGTATAATTCTTACAAATATACATACCAGGTTCACATCAATTCATATTCATTTTCCATATATCAAAGATTTAACCAAAAACCAGTTATATATACACACAAGATTGTGTTACTCACAGTCTTATGGAATAGAACTGTTGCTCTGCTTGTATCTTCTTGTTGAGCTTTGAGCAATTAGATGCTCTATGGTTTTATAGCAGTTTTCTTTCTTCTCTCTTTTTATTTTTAAATGGCAAAACCTATTTTTTCTTGTTTGATGTTGTGAACAAATGAACAAGGCAGTGATACATATATTTATAAGGAGTGGAAGTGTACAGAGCAAACCAAAAAGGAGAGGCCAAGACATGTATTGTGCAGGCTTCCTTTACATTTTTTTTCTTTTTGCTGATTTGATAACAGGCTGATTTGATTTTTATTTTAGAGTTTGATTTCCTTAATTTAAGTGAGTTGATTTCTTTATTGACTTGATTTAATACAAAGTTGATTTTGATTTCTCATGTGACTTGAATTGATATGCATTTGTCACCATGTTCCCTTGTGTGTATATACATTTATATGTATATATATATATGCATATCAATACAATGTACATATTTATTTACTTCCTTACTTACATCTTTATATATATATTTATATTACTTTTAACTTTTATAGCATAAATTTTCCATGTACAACATATATATGTATATGTTTACCATACATACTTACACATTTATATATAAGCTATATGCATCTTCACTTATATACATATATATATATATATATATGTACATATATTTATTTTATTATTTTTATTTTCTTCCATCATGAAGTCTATATATATATCCATTTTAGATATACACCTTTATATATATTAATATTTATATTCCATATGCACTACACCTTATAAACATATATATATGTGTAAAATCATAGGTTTTGAGATTTGTCACTATGAAGTTTATTCATTCATGTATACATATTTATTTTTATACTTCATAAAGCTTGTATTTATACATATATATATATGTGTGTGTGTGTGTATATACATTTATGGATATTTTACCTTAACTTTAATGGTGGGGTTTATATATACATATATAATTTATCATATCGAGGATGTTAAAAATTTAAAATTAAACATAGTTTCAATATATATATATATATATTCAGATATTTTAAACATCAGGAAATTTATTCATTCGACTAATAAAAGTTAATATTCCAAATAATTAAAATCAGTTAATTATCCCAATAACATACGTCAGAAAATCCGGGTCGTCACTTTCCTTTCCCCTTAGAACTTTTCGTCCTCGAAAAGGAACGAAGCGAGAATTTGATTTTTGAAGTGTAGTATTAATTAAATCATTTTTATACATTTTAACTCCTTACTCTTTTATTTTACATTTTTAAAAACACTTTAAATTACATAATATTACCAAACTAGTTTTATATAAAAATACTTATCATAATTCGATGTTTTAACAAGTCCATCCTTGTTCTCACAGAAATTTAGTCATACGTTGATCAGGCGTAGGACTGAAAATCTATAAGTACTTAGTAGACCCGTTTTCAACACCCAGTGAAAATACTTGAAAAAATTCTTTTCAAAAAATGTTATGGAAAGTATCACCCCCCTTCACCACCATGGATTGCAGTTAACACGATGATTGTGTCGCCATCCCGACAAAATCCATAAGAAAACTGTAGGCATCTGCACCTCTCGACTTTCGCATGGGAACACCATATATCACAGCTACCACAAGGTTGTGTTGCTATCACAGCAAAACCGTAAGTAGTCTATAGGTAATCACTGCCCCTCGAATTACGCTGTCAAACGAAACTATACCACATAGATCGCAGGCTACACAAGGTTGTGTCACTGTCTCAGCGGAACCCAGTGTAGATTGTAGGCACTCGCTGCCATATGAATTACGCTATGAAACTAAACCACATAGATCGCAATTTACCGATGTTACGTTGCTATCCCAACGAAATCAAACGTAGATTGTAGAAAATCACTGCAACTCGACTTACACTATGGAACTACGATAGATTGCAGTTACAACAAATGTTACATTGCCATCACAAACAAAACCCAATGTAACTGTAGGCATCAGCACCATCCGACTTACGCTACCAAACAAATGATCATCAGGAACTCATAAGTTTTGTCCGGACGTCCTCTGGGATCCCAATTTCATTGAACCCACCCTTAGGATTCATAGGCAGAACCACCCGGTGGATCTCCTACTATAAGTTTCGACTTTCATAGGGGTGTCTTTCCATACTTTTTTCTCAAAACATATCATATTATATACGTATATAGTACCTTTTAAATCATATTCTTTATATGTATCACATATAAACTTTATCTATACAAAATCGATAGTTTTCAAATTTGGTTTACCAAATTTCCAAAATTGACTTTTTTTAAAATCAATGGGTTCCAAAACTATTTCATTCTCATATAAATATAAAATCATTCTTTCCAACTCGAATAATTTTTCGGATCAATATTTTCTAAGTCCACTTCAAACTTATATAAACTTCATTTAGTATTTCAAATATTCTTCAAAGATCGTTTCCTTCTGGTTATATTTTCAATAAGGGAATTTGAATATATATCAATATATATATAACCTCATTAATGCCAAATCAAATTTTCAAGTTCGATTTCTTTACAAAGTTATTTGTAACATTTCTTACTTCTTACAAAGTAAGTTTCAGTTATAGTAGCTATTAGATCTTCATTTTTAAGTCATCATATTTACTCAAAATATACTCTTCCACCTCAAATCATTTTTGCCTTAATATCTCAATTCTGGTTCAAATTCAGCATTGCTTCGAATTCCATTTAGGTTATAACTTCAATTTTATCACAATTCGTATTTAAATTCATGATTTAAATATAAATATTTTCCACTTTGACCAGTTTGAGTTTAGAAAATACCTTGAATAGTTTTAAAATAGTTAAATAGTTAATATAAGATAGTTTGGGCATTAAAAAGTATGGTTTGTATAGTAAATAGCTTGGGAAAATCAAAATAATTTGAATATTTAAGAAGATAGATTTTAGATAGTTTATATTAGAATAGTTTGTTTGAAAATAGTTTCAAGGTCAAACTGATTCAATTTCCAATCTCCAATTCAAATCAATTTTCAATTTCCATAAATTCATTTTTATTTCTTAAAGTCAAAATCATTTAAATAATTTCAAATCAAAGTTTTATTTCTATTTAATTTCAGGAATGGATAAATATCATTTCAATCCACTTCTTAATTTATTTGAAATAATACAATTTACAGTTTTATATATTGTAAATTACAAACAGGATGATAGCAGGATACATCAAAGTAATAAACATCCAAATTATCTAAAACCTCAATCAAAAGCACCACCACAAATTTTCAGAATTCGAAACCCGTTTTATTTCAAAAATCGTTTTGAAATCATTCATATATACATAACTACCTTTGTAACTCTCATCAAATCCATACCTTTTCTTTTCCAATTCATTTAACTTTCATAAGTTAAATTTCAATTTCACTTTGAAATTTCCAATTTCAGATTATAAGCTCAAAACTTATTTAACTTGCCCTGAGTAAATTTCCAATCCATTCAATCCATTTAAACTTACTAAATTTAAATTTTTATCCTTCAAATTTAAATTTCTTATTAATATCACTTTCCACTTATAAGTTCAAAATCTTACTTTTCTTTTTGGGTTATGCTTCTCATTCCAAGGGGATTCCAGAATTCAAACACCCAGTATTTATTTTAATTCACTTTGAAATCATATATATATATATATATCCCATTCACCATCAAGTCACACTTTAAATTTTGAATCATTCTGGGTTTTTATCCAAAACAAATTCATCTTCAAACAACTCTTGTTTTTAAAACAAAGATTTCTATATTCAAAAATATTCTAAATAGTATTATTTATTATTTCCTTCAACACTTTGAAACAATTTTTAAAATTTCTAGGACTAGATTCAAAACTTCCCATTTTAATTCATTTTAATTTATAAGTCACATTTATAAATTCAGCTTATACAATTTCACTTCCATAAACATTTCACTCTGTTTCATCATTGTTTATTCTATAATAAACATCCTTTATTTAGACACAACAACAAATTTTATGATAATAACCAATATTACCATATTCAGAAACCAAACACACCATATATTCCATAATAATTTCCTGAAGAATTATTTCTATATATAAAATACAATCAGGGTAAATTTGGTTCATTTCAAAACGCTTTGAAAAAGATTCCCGAAATCTCCGGAATTTTAAATTCTATTTTGAGTCTACTTTTAGCTTAACTTATTTGCATAGTTCATTCTTACCCAACATTCCTATTTGGTTTTATATGTTTTACCACTTAAGTCTTATAATCTTATTCAATTTCAATAACAACAACCAATTACCTTTCTATACTATAATAATCTTTTTATATCAAAATATAATCTTATGTAAAAAAAATTAAATCGTGTTTAAAATCATTATATAAGAAAATAACAAGTACGCCCTCATATACAATACACTCAACTCATTCTAGGGTACTACTGACCCTATCTCTAATGAGTAATCCCCACCAGAGCCAAGGTTCTCGCTTAACCTTCAGCTCTGATACCACGTGTAACGACTGGGCGATTTTCGACCCCGAAAATCGACACTAATACGTTCACTGTATAGAGTGCCGAGCAATCGAGTGCCAGAAATACTAGGTTGTTAGGGTTAAGAAGAAAAGGAGATAGAAGAAGAAAACAGAAAAACAACAGCACAAAATCTCACAATCGTAGCGGAATAAACTATAATATACAGTAACAGCATTTTTACTAGGAAAAGTTGTAATTGCTAATATATATACAAGTTATCAGAGTACAATCATCAACAAATAAATCTGGACAGTTATAATAACTTGTCCCTAAATACTAAAAATATAGCCTATAATACACAGCGGAATATAACCAATACGTGCAATACGTCTCTGCCATCCAGCTCGTCTCCTGAACTCCAAAAGCATCCTAGCCTGAAATTCTGTAATACTCGGTCTGACCCGAGCATTACAATAAAGTAACACCCGATTCAGGCTGGAAACCAGCGTGAGTAACCCACTTGATTTGAAATACTTAAGTTATAAAACTTCTTTGAAAAACAAGGTAACTCGTACAAACGCGACGAGTTATCATCTTATTTTAACCCAAACATTTACAGAAATCCATCGATATTATAATAGTGTCTAAGTACAATACTTATTTAAATAGTTAAATTTGTGAAAATTTGTCCAATTCCAGTCTATTAAACTCTATAATCAAACCGTAAAGGTTCGTAGTGATAATCAAACGAAGTGGTTCCGGATAACACTGATATCCGATACCGGTTCCTTAAAAAACAAATCGATAAACTTTAAAGGGTAAATTGTTTAAAATAAACAACTTATATTTAGGGTGACAATATTCACATATGGGGATTTATTACAGATGTTTATTTCAAATAAGACATATCGTCATTTTAATCTAACTATTTTAACTTATTTGACCACTTGATGGTACAGACAAGAGTAATTGAAATAATATTCAATAGGATTAAGCCAAGATATAGATCGTTAACCAAATTAACGATCTATAACAATATCAAACAATTTCACATCAGAATTTTAATAACTTTAATTAACTGAATCCATTTATGTTTTTAATCCAAATTAATTACATTTTAAAGAAATTATAGAACAATTTATTACTAGTTAATTAAAATTAAAAACTCTATGTAATATCTAACTTTGTTATTTTATATAAATTTTAGGTTAAAAAATAATCTAATTAGTTACCCATTTTAATTATAAAATATCATTAACTCTAATTTTACGGAAATTTATAATACCAATTTATAATATCGGGTAATAGGATTTAGATGCAAAGATCTTCATATTGATTTGAATATTAAAATGAAAATAGATTTTTGAGTTTTAAAATTTTAAATTATCATATATATATATATATATATAAGTTCCATTTCTTTTTTCTCTCTTCTTTTTATTTCTTTTTATTTTTATTTTTATTTTTATTTTTCCTTTTCCTTTCTATTTTTCTTTCTTATTTTTCCTTTCTTTACTTTTCCTTTTCTTTTTCCCTTTTCTCTCTTTCCTTATTTCCTTTTCCTTTTGGCCCACCACCGGCCCGTTTCTCTCCTTTCTCTTTTCCTTCAGTTCTTTACTTCCAGACAAGCTATGTGCACATAGAAGTGCACGCAAACGTGCACGCAACACTCCGGCCATCCACCTCGCCGCCGACCATCCCCCTACATCATCCACGACCTCCTTCCTTCGTCCATCTACCTGGAGCCACGTTCGAACTCCAGGTTCGAAATCGAGCCACTCACCGCCCTTGATCGAAGAACTACAGCTACAAAATCGCCTTGCCACTCCACCCCGGTCCGCCATCCATCACCAGACCTCATCCATGCCTTCGCCCTAGCCTCCTCCCTCGTTTCCCCCACGTGCGCACGCTCGCATCTTCCTCTTTCATCGCCGCGTTCCTTGAAAATGAAACCCACCTAAACTGTCACTAAAACCCTACAACCACCTTGACCGACCAAACCACCTAATAGAAAAATGGCGAACAATTTTTCTTGTGTGTGCCTTCCCCTCATCCTCCTCCATGCCAAACGACAAACCACCAAATCGAGCATCTCACGAGAAATTGACAAAATTCCTACCTCCGTTCATTTATCGATTCCTACCTCCACACTTACTTAAAAATCTTCAAACCCCCTTTAAAATTCATGATTTATAGTAACGAACACACTCATGTAATTTGTTGGTTAAAATATGATATTCCAATTTCAATCATTTATGCGTTGGCTACTGTAATCTCAACCTTTTTCACTCTGTACTCAATGATGTCGAACGAAACAAATTTTACAATGATATAAACTCAAAAATAAGCAACTTCCCTTTTGGAATCATACTCTAAAACTGATTGGTTGACAAGATGTTGATTTTTGAAGTTAAAAGATGTTCTGTTTTTGAAAAAACAAGGAACTGGAGAGGAGATCAGTGGTTCTTTGAGATACAGGTTGTATAGTTCTTACATGATTTAACCAAAAACTAGTTATATATACACAACAAGATTGTGTTACTCACAGTCTTATGGAAATAGAACTGATGCTCTACTTGTATCTTCCTGCTGAGCTTTGAGCAATTAGCTGCTCTATGGTTTTATAACAGTTTTCTTTCTTCTCTCTTTTTATTTTTAAATGGCAGAACCTTCTTTTTTTTTCTTGTTTGGTGTTGTAAACAAATGAACAAGGCAGTGATACATATATTTATAAGGAGTGGAAGTGTACAGAGCAAACCAAAAAGGAGAGGCCGAGACTTGTATTGTGCAGGCTTCCTTTACATTTTCTTTTTCTTTTTGCTGATTTGATAACAGGCTTATTTAATTTTTTTAGAGATTTGATTTCCTTAACTTAAGTGATTTGATTTCCTTATTGACTTGATTTAATATAAAGTTGATTTTGATTTCTCATGTGACTTGAATTGATATGCATTTGTCACCATGTTCCCTTGTGTGTATATACATTTATTTGTGTATATAGATATGCATATCAATACAATGTACATATTTATTTACTTCCTATCTTACATCTTTATATATATATATATATATATATAAATTTTAACCTTTATAGCATAAGTTTTCCACATACAACATATATGTATATGTTTACCATACATACTTACACTTTATATATAAGCTATATGCATCTTCACTTATATACATATATATATATATATGTATGTATGTACATATATTTATTTCATTATTTTTATTTTCTTCCATCATGAAGTCTATATATATATATCCATTTTAGATATACACCTTTATATATATTAATATTTATATTCCATAAGCACTACACCTTATAAACATATATATATGTGTAAAATCATAGGTTTTGAGATTTGTCACTATGAAGTTTATTCATTCATGTATACATATTTATTTTTATACTTCATGAAGCTTGTATTTATACATATATGTGTGTGTATACATTTATGGATATTTTTCCTTAACTTTAATGGTGAGGTTTATATATACATATATAATTTATCATATCTAGGATGTTAAAAATTTAAAATTAAATATAGTTTCCAATATATATACATATATATATACATATATATACATATATATATTTAGATATTTTAAACATCAGGAAATTTATTCATTCGACTAATAAAAGTTAATATTCCAAATAATTAAAATCAGTTAATTATCCAAATAACAGACGTCAGAAAATCCGGGTCGTCACAATATCAGATTGACATCTCCCATTTTATAGTCCATCTCGGGACTACCTGGGAGTAACATAAGTTTACATTTGATATTTTTAAAATTATTGTAATAACTATTATCTAATATAAAAGTTTTTAACATACATAATTTATATAAAAATGATATTAATTTTACATTTTAGATCAGAGTGATAACACGAGTTATTTGGTATTTACCAAATGATTCACTACTCATCTGAATATTAAAAGTTAAAAAAAGTAATAAGTTTTCTTTGCTCAGCCGTTAAATGGTCAGAAGAAGAATTAGAGGATAAGTGAAAAGTCATTAGAGTGCAATTTCTTATGAATTCACATAAGAAGTAAAAAAATGTAAATGAAAAAACGTAACTTCGTATGAGATCTTCTATTGAGATCTCACCTCAAATTCCACTACCTTGGGCGAGATGAGTGTCGAATAATATATAAACAAAATTTAATGTCTCGTTTCGCTAAATCTCTTCTCGCTCAAGTTCAAAAATGAGATCTCGAGGGATATCTCGGGTGGGATGAACGAGATCTAAAACAGTGGTTGGCGGTTGAAAGTTAAAAATTAAGAGGTACTCCAACCGCCTCCATTTATATATAGCGTTTAGGGTAGCGTGTCTCCGACTAAAGGTGTCGACGACTACGTTCCTTTTTCCAGGAGTATATTGTATACCAAAATCAAATAACGCTATATATTCCATCCATCTCTCCTGCCTAAGATTTAAATCTTTTTTAAAAAATAAGTCTATGAATGATTTAAGGTCAGTGAATAACTCAAATCTTTTTCCTAAAAGATAATGGCTCTACATCTTCAAGGTAAAGAAAATAGCTGCCAACTTCAAGTCGTGAACTAGATATCTTTTCTCATGATCCTTCAGTTGCCACTAGCATGAGAAACTACCTTTCCTTCTTCATTAGAACTGCTCCTAATCCTATGCGACAAGCATCTGTAAAAATCAGTTTGGTCCCGTCGGGAATGATCAGTACAGGTGCAGTACTATAAGAAAATCAGCATTTGATCACAAAAATTCATGGCATCTAAAGTGCAACTAATAGTATTTCACCTTATATTATAAATGTAACAAAAAATATTTCACTATCCCACCTTACCAAAAAATTTCTGCCTTAATCTAATAAACGTAACCAAACATTTTCCCTTTCATTATTCCTTGTCACCTAGATAAATTTCTCTCAACCTCTCATAACCTAATAAACATAAGAAATAAAATTTCCCCTTTGCTTTAAAAAAATCCAACTCGCCCTCTGTTTTTTATTTAACCATTCCTCCATTTTCATCATCGTTGTAGCACTTCGTCCATCTACTCCTCTCCACATCTTCGCGGTGCTCTCCAGCAGGATTTTCTCCACGTGATGCCCTAAATAGGTATATTTAGGTATGAATTTTATAAATTGATTTTGTGATTCTATTTGAATGATGGAAACATATAATTAATAAATATAATTAGTAAACGAATAATTAGTTGTAGGATTTGTAAAGGATGGATAAACTTGTTAAGGAGTTGATTTAGCATCATGTACTGTAAACTTATTTTTTGTTCACTGACATGATTTTATATTTCTTCTTAAGTAGCAAATTGTATCTATCCATGTTTTGTATCTGTAGTGATGGATTGTTGATTTTTGTTGTTGATTTTTGTTCATGGACGATATTATCATATCGTAGACATTAGCAAAGTTGTAGGATGTGTGGTTCTGCTGTTGATTTTTGTTGAGCACGATGAGCTTTCTGGCTGATAGTCTTATAGTGCTTGCTGGAGTTCTATTTCTTTCGACTTGCCTAAGCTTTGGATTAGTTTTTGGTATAAGCTTGCTCAACATTTGATGTTTTGAACAACCTTGATGCCTTGTATGTCATTACTTGTTTAGTCGTGTTATATGCTTCTTCTCACCTTTATGCGATGCATGTAAGTGAGTAGATGTGTAATTTATATTGGTACATATCATTTGATGTATGTCTCTGGTTGTGTAAGTGAGTAAAAATATTAGCCACAGTGTTATTGGGATGCAACTTGCATATGTAAATGTGCATTGCAAAATGTAAGCTGTAGTTATTAAGGTCTATCAGCCTCACACCTGGTTTGTTTATTTATGAAAAAATGGATTGTTCACTCTAAAAACTGGCTTCCTCTACAAAATAAATGATTTATTAAAAACTTATGATATATTACTATTAGTTTTGGGAATAAATACTAATAATATGGTTTTGAAATAAGTAAAGGTGAAAGAGTATTATTTTGGGCACATACGATAATATTGTATTTTGGAAGTAGATATTCTTAATGTGAACTAGATTTAGGTCATTATGAATTTTCCAACTTCTCTATTTAAATGGTGCGTTACCGATCTTTTTTCTTACTTAAGTTTAGTTATGTAGGATGAATTAGATAATTATAATGGTTTTAAGTGACCACCCACTTATCTATTTTATTTTGAGAAATCAATATTGTTGTAATAGTAACTTACAAATCCTTAATTATTATTTTTATCTAATTTGAAAACAATTGCATAATTTAGCTTTCTATTCTGATCAGCATATAATTCCCTTGACCGTTTCAATTTGCTGCTACATCTTATGGATTAAGGCATGTTTTGAAATATGTAGTCAGAGTTATTTATATATCTAGGAATTGATATGTTTGTTTTTCTCATTAATTTTTTTAATCTAGTATCTGTTTTGTGAGCGTTAAATACATAAATTTTTGTATTGTTTGTAAAGAGTAGATAGTTAAAATTAAGTGAATAGTGTTTAAATTAAGTTTGCTGCTAAGAGCATCTTGATTTCCTCCTACCAATACCATTTCTAAAATATACCGGTTGCTTGGTAATTAGTAAACACAGCTATACAAGATTTTCATGTAAAAGTTATAAAAAAAATAAAGAGCCATACAATCAGTTGCTTGGTATTTTGCAGGTAGTTATGCAGGCTTGAGACTGCCCATAGTTTATCTAAACTTTAATTTAACTATAATAATACATTTTTAATCTGCACTGGTTTCATACAATGCTTAACTTAACATGCACTGGTTTCATATAATTTGATATTTTATTCATATTAACCTTATCTTTTCATATGGAAATAGAGAGACTCCATAGTTTATATGTTATACGATAACAGGGGATTTCATTCCATATTTAGTAATTAAAATCTCTATAATATTACTTAATATCTAAAGCAAAAGTCAAAGAAAAGTATGGATTGTGCTAAAATGTACAGTTTGTTTCATAATTTACATCACAATTTAGCAAAATATAGTTGAAAAAATAAAATAAATTAAGGTCCAGACCTTTTTCACTGCGAGTACAAAGCGACCCAGCCCTCTATTAAGCTATTTATCCTATCACTTCTTATAGAAGAGACTGTCAACAAAGCAGGATTTTTCAATTGAGAACTACTAACAATTTACAGATCTATTTCTCTTTAGAGTGTCAATAAAGGTGTTTGAGGCATCAATTTTTGTTACAAATCGCTAGATTTGATCGATTTTAGGATTATTTGTTACTAAAAGTTACAGGATTTGTAAAGAGGAAGAAGGAAAGGCAATTTTTTGGGTTGTGTAATTTGAAAAGGATGCAAATGAGTTAAATGACAAGAATTTAGTAGAGGTAGTTAGAAAGGAGAAATGTATCCTGCCATTAATTAAAACAATGATAATAATCTTACCAAAAACAAAAGGTTCTTTGAAAATAAAAAGCCAAAACATAATGAAATAAATAGTTGCACTTAAAAGTTAAAAACTGCAATAAAACACAAAATAAAATGAAATTATGCCAACGACTCAAATAAGGGAAACTAAACAAAAGTTCTTTGAAAATAAAGGAATAAAAGGCATCCAGCAGCAAGAATAAGCAACTACTTGATCTTCTTCTTGGGCCTCAATTGCGAAACGTCAAGAAAACATAGGTATGTTAATATCAATACTCAGATCAAAGATTTAATCAAAACTGATTTTAACTGTAAAAAAGAAATTAAAAAAGCTTACCGATTGTAGTGACTGCACTTCTTCTTCCTACTATTAACTGCTCTTGGATGAAGTCTTGCATAGCGCCTGTTACACAAGTTTCCATAAAAAAAGCATTTCATTAGAAAATTTGATCATATATGTTGCTGAACAAAAGATGTTTATACTAGTATAACTATTATGGAATAAAAGTCAATTCAAAGTAGAGGCTCTTAAGGTAATAACTTTGGCAAAACAGACAAGCACCATTGTCCAAGTGGTTAGGTGATTCGGTTTTGGTGCGAGAGGTCATAAGTTCGAAACTTGCGTAGCGTGATTCGAACGTTTTTTGACATGTGATATGTTGTCCCAGTGACATGTTGTATATAAAGTACCATTTCAAAAAAAAACTTTAGCAAAACATTCTTCAGAAAAGCAAAAATCTTAAGCTAATTCAAAATTTGCCTGATAATGAGCTTTGAACTTAAATGCCTATTTATTATCAAAACCAACAACTTCACCAGATATACCAAGATACTTTGTTGACATTTCTAGCATATATGCAAGTAAGTATATTTTATATATAGATGTATGATTTAGAAATCTAGAGGCCACTTAAAATACAGATAGATGGAGGCCTAAAGCAACTACTTTGGTAGCCTTGGACCAAGGCAAGCCCTGATTATATATAACATCAATGCATTTCAAGTCAATGTTTTTCCTTTTTTCCATAAATTAAAATACCAAATAAAAATGATTAAAATTTGCAATATGCAGCGGTGAAGAAAAAAGAAAATAATAGAAAATGTTGTACTAATAAGGCGGCGGTATACTGCTGCTATGCAGCAGCACCCAATATACAAAGGTCGTAATTTTGTTGGGCCGTGCTCTTGCGTGTGTGTTGTATTTGTTTTTTGGCTTGTCTTTTTGTTGTTGAGCTTGTTTTAGCTACATATTCAGTTACGACCAGTTCTATTTGTTGTAACTTCAATGTTGTACAACTTATTACACACCTAGTTGTAATAATTTAACATATTGCATACCTAGTTGCCAAATTACATACCTAAGTGTAATAACTTCAATGTGTATAGTTATTTTTTTGATTATAACAGATAACATATTTCTACATCAAAGTTTGAAGACTTATTTGCCTTTATACATCGATGATGGAAAATGATTGGGTTTTTAAACATGTGATCATATAATGCTTAAATTAATATGTAGTTTAAGAATTAAAACATGTAATCTAATCTTAAGACTCAATTTTTTTATGTTTTTAAAATTTATCATAGAACTGGTATAGGGTGCCGACAAGGAGCATTGAATTTTGTGCATGCTGCAAAGAGTAATGTAGGAAACATATAAAAAAAATTTATGCCCCTGCAAAGATTATCAGAATCTTAGTCATCATGATGACCACACCATCGTTGAGCATTTAATTATGAAAGGAATGGATCCTAGATACACGAGCAGTAAATGGTATAACCATGGCAAAGAGATAAATGTAAAAAAGAAAACAAAGTCGTTTGACGTATTTGATTTATTCAACATGATTCACTATGAAGGCGAAGATTTTCTGAATCACGAATTTTTGGATGATGATAAAGATAATGCTGATTCTCAGAGAAAAGAGGATGAGTTACTCAAGAACTTAGAAGGTGCATGAATTCCATTGTATCCTGGTTGCACGGCTCACACAAAATTATCTGCCATCACCATCTTATATAATCTTAAATGTGACACTGGCTTGTCCGATAGTGGGTTTAATAAGCTTTTAACTGTGCAACATTTATTTTTGCCGAAGGATAACATGCTTCCCAAAACTTTATATGAAGTAAAGAAATTTCCTAAAGCATTCGACATGGGTTTTGAAAGATACATGCTTGTGAGATTGACTATTCCTTTTCAGAAAAAAAATACAAAGATTTAGATACTTGTCCAAAATGTGGTTCTTTGATATGGAAGAAAAATCAAGATACTAAAGAGATTATATAGGATGTTCTAGTTAAAGTTTTGAGATACTTTCCAATAATTCTGAGATTTAGAAGAATGTATAGATCTCAAAAGATGGTAGACGATTTAAGGTTGCATTTTAGTAATAGAAGTAATGATGGAAAAATGCATCATCCCATGGATTCTATGACATGGAAAATAGTGGATGAAAAATGGAAATCTTTTTCATGTGGTTCATGCAATCTTAGACTTAGTCTTGTTATAGATGGATTCAATCCATTTTCCATGTTGAGTTCGAAATATAGTTGTTGGCCGGTGATGCTTGTGATATACAATCTCTCGCCTATATGGTGTATGGAGAAGGAAATTATTATGTTAACATTACTTATTCTAGGCCCAAAGCAACCCGGAATGATATTGATGTATATTTGGTGCATTTGGTGGAAGACTTGCATCTTTTGTGGTGTAATGGAGTTGATTCTTATGATGCATTCATTGTTTAAACTGAATGCAATTTTGCTATGGACGATTAATGATTTTCCGGCTTATAGAAATCTCGCTGGAAGTCATGTGAAGGGGGAAAAAGCTTGCCCATTATGTGGTGTCAATACTCATTCTTGTTGGTTGAATCATAATCGAAAGAACGTCTACATGGGTTGTAGAAGATTTCTACCTATTTCAGATTCACGGAGGAAACGAAAGGCATTGTTTGATAACACCATAGAGAAAGGTAGTGCTCTTGGAATTCTAACTGGGTGAAACATTTATGCATTGTTGAAGGATTTTCCAAATGATTCTCGAAAAGAAAAGTAAGAAGAGGAAGTGTCTCATGATTTAGAAGATGAATATAATAAGATTAACAACCCTATAAAAATGGAGCTATCAAGGTGAAAAATAGATTGATTTTCCATATTAGGAGGTTAGTGGTTAATTTATTTACTTTTCATTATTTTAACAGAAGAAAAATATAGTAATACATTATAGTTTTGGTTTTTGCATGAACTTCCATTACGTCATAATTTAGATGTGATGCATGTGAAGAAAAATATTGGTGAAAGCATATTGGGCACGATGTGCATGGTAGTAAATCAAAGATGGAACCCACTATAGAAAGGATTTAGAGGCTTGGAGAATTCGACATGAGCTTCATGCACAACCTCGTGGGAATAAAACATATCTACCACTGGCTCCATATATGTTGTCAAATTTTGAGAGAAAAATATCTTGCAAAAGATTATACGATTTCAAAGGACCAGATGACTACTGTTCAAATTTGAAGAATCGGATTTCGTTGCAGGATTGCAAAATTAGTGGATTGAAGTCACATGATTACCATGTATTAATGCTATACTTATTGCTAGTAGCATCAAGAGGATGATTACAAACAAGGCAAGAAAAGCAATAATTCGCTTATGTTTTTTCCAATAAATTATGTCAACGTGTTCTTGATAGACAGAAGTTGGAATAAAACAATGTTGAGATTATTAAAGTTTTATGAGAGCTCAAAAAAAAATTCCACCATCTTTTTTGGATATAATGGTATATTTGTCAATTCATCTCGTAAAAGAAGCACTAATGTATGGATCGGTTCATTTTCATTGGACGTACCCATTCGAAAGATATATGAAGACACTTAAAGACTATGTAAGGAACTACGCATGACTAGAGAGATGTATTGCAGAATCCTATCTTGTATAAGAATCCATGAGGTTTTTCAATGAATTTTTGAAAAAATCAAGACATATGGAGGAGAAAGAAGCTCAAAATGAAGATTATGAAAGCAGTGTAATACTCGAAGGTCGTCCGATCTCAATGTCCAAGACAGTTACATTGTCAGTTAATGAGAAAGAAAGTGTTCATTTAGCCGTGTTAATGAATATGGCTGTGGGGGAACCATTTGTAGAGTAAGTCTGTGTTACATTGCTTTAATTATTTTAAGGTGTTCGTAATGCTAAATATAACTTATAATCACATGTTCTATACTAGTTTGCATTTTAAAGAAATTAGAAAACTCAGACGAGCACATGAGAAAAAATGCAACCTTGCTTTGGGAAACAAATACAGGATTTTTTTCAGATTGGATGAAAAGGAAGGTTAGTTAGATTCTAAATATATTCTTATTTGACTAATAATATTAGTCTACAATATTCATGGTAAATGGAATTTGCAGTAGATACCTGTTAACTCCAAGGATCACAATGAACTATTAAGATGGATTGCTTTTAGTCCACAGCATGATGCCTTGTCTTACAAAGGATATATCATCAATGAGCAACGTTTTCATATAAAAGATGTAGAGAGAGAAACTCAGAATAGTGGGGTGCCTTTTTATACACTACTATGTGTATAGCAAATGCAAAAGATATGTCTCAAGTGGTTGATGTGGCCACTTATTATGGAATATTAATAGATATAATTTTATTAGATTATCATTTGTTTTATATCCTGTTTTTAAGTATCGTTGGGTATATAAAGGAAATGGAGTAAAAGTTGATGATGATGGGTTCACTCTTGTTAATTTACATCAAGCATCGTTTTCAAGAGATCCATACATACGTGCGTCTCAAGCAAGACAAGCATTTTATTTATGAGAAAATGATTTTTCTAATTGGTATGTTGCAATGAAAGCACCATCAAGAAGTTTTGATGATTTAGAGACAAATGATTACGTCGATGAAGATATCCAAGTCGTGGAAGATTGCGAAATAACCAAAATGGATGATGAAGTTGTTAACTATGTTAGGGAGGATTGTGAAGGCATACTTGAGTAGATTATATGTTCTATTTGAACATGGTTATTAGTTTTTCAGTGGCATTGTAATATGAAGGTAAGTTGTCGACTATTAGTTATGGTTCACTAAAGTCACCTTTCATAAGAAAATTGTGATAACATTTTATTCTTGTTTTATCAACTTATCATTTTCTATCAAGTATATTCAAATGGATAACTTGCCTGAGTTAATTTATGTTTTATTCTTTATTTCCTTTGTTATCATAAATATAAGCAATATCGTATTTTGTTCATTCATTGTTATTTTTTTCCTCGGGTGAAAGAACTATGAGTAAATTTACAAATCGTCATCTGTTGTATAGTTAAAAGAATTGTATAACTACGTATATCATAGCAACTTTAAGAATAATACTTATATTTTGAATTTTTTGTTTGACTTATAAGGTTAGCTTTATGGTTTTGTTATAAGTTTTAATTATTACTTTATATATTTTTATTATGTTACTTCCTATTGCACTAGATTCAACATTTACTTGCTAATGGTCTGCACTTTGGATACGACCTTTGCTTGCTAATTGTCTGTTATATAGCCATGCACTAAAATATCACATAAATAATGTATATAGAGAGAACATATATATCCTATCATACTAGATTCCTTGTAAGTATATATGCATATCGAAAATAACCTGAAGGTAGAATGTGCAACTCGTACGACCTTAACATATCAGATTTCTTGTATGTGCAAATAAATGTCTGAGTTAATTTTAGTATCAGATTTCGGTCATTGCTGCACACGTTTGTGATAATATTTTATTTTTTTTCACTTTATATTTGTAGATTTATGTTTTATCCTTGATTTTTTGTCAAGTATATTCATTGGACAACTTATCATTTTCTATCAAGTATATTCAGATGGACAACTTGCTTGAGTTAATTTACGTTTTGTCTTATATATCTTTTGTTATCATAAATACAAACAATACCATATTTTGTTTTATTTGCAGAAAAGAGATGTTTGTATGCTCTGTACGTACTCGCAAGCAAAGAAAGACTGAAGAGGAATCTTGAAAGTATAATTCAAAGCGGAAGTATAATTCAAATGGCAATAGCAAGAAGCCAACCGATGCTTGCAATATGAAGGGCAAGAACAAGTAGTCAATGTTAAGAAGCTAGCCGATGCTCACAAATGAAGGCCAAGAATAAGCAATCAATGCTAAGAAGCCAGCTAGTGCTTGTAATGAAGGCGAAGAACAAGCATTACATGATACAGAGAAAATGCATTGCGAAGAAAGGGCTTTGTCAGGAGAAGAAAGACTCCACTCAAAAAATGAAATCCCTTCTGACCTAAATAAAGATGCTGAGATGGAAATTGGGAGATCAAGTGAAATTGAGACTGCAAGTGAATCTTGGAAAAGAGGTAGTAAAGGTCCAATAAAAGCAAAAAGACTCCCATTAAACAATCGAAATCGAATTGAAGTTGATTTCAATGATGTAGGCATACCAATAGGGCTAGGGTCAGTATATTTATCTTCTTTTCTTGGGATGCTTGTGTGGAGCACGTTCCATACACACTTGATGATTGGAGGCTTCTAGGTGATGAGTTAAAAGTTGTTTGTGGAAATCGGTTCAGGTATGGACAAGCAAATAATTATAGTTAGTTATATTGGATATAAGGTCAATTTATTTATTGATGCATTTACTTGTATTGATGCCAGTACAAAATCATATAGTTTGAGAACGTGATTTGGTAATGATCAATAAGAAACAAAAAATCAAATTAGATGCATGTAAAATTATAGTAAACACACACAAATGCTGAGAAATTACTACATCAAGTTATATTGAATGTATACCATCTAGTTAAATTTTTATTGTATTCATGTTATGCTCAGAATAAGGGACCATACTTATGTTTCTAATGTTATAATCAAGTTACTTAAAACATGTATTATGACAATGAACAAAACCAAATTAGGCTTGATATTATAAACTAGCACAGGTTCTAGGTACTGCTACTTTAGATAGAATACCAACAACCAAAGAATAAAAAGCTGGAACCGTTGTTCAGGTTATGCTAAATTAGTTACATTTTTTTTGAAATGGTACTTAAATAACATGTCACAAATCAAAATTTGTCAATAAATGTTCGAATCACACTATGCAAGTTTCGAACTTGTGATCTCTCGCACCAAAGTCGAATCACTTAACTGATGGGACAATTGTGCTTGTCAATTAGTTACATTTTAAAACATAGATATGAGTAATGTAAGCTGCAAGAACCATACTTTAGTACTAAAAATAACCAAATTGTAGCTTTCTCTATTGACATTTGGTTGATAAACTAGTTATGATGCTTGATATATAGTATTAACTTTGTCTGGTTTTATCACAGTTTACCTTGATAATCTCCTAATCGCTCCATAATATGTTTGGTCTGAAAGCTTCATCTTCATTATCCGATGTCATATTCTCAAAGTTATTTGGACTAATAAAAGAATAACTAAGTAAACTATATAAAATTTGAAATGTTCATTTAATTCTTGAACCAAACACTTGTTTGTCATAATACATCAAGTTATGTTGAGAAATCTAGTTCACTCCAAATTGGAAGAGGGCTGGCCAAAAAAAAGCCATATTTCAACAAATGGGAATAATTTGGAGATCCTCAAAAAGCAGATTGGTTCGAAAACTAAATATAGCGGAGACCGAAGAGGAAAGAATTAAGCTGAAACCTACCAAGCATGAACGAATGATGAAAGTTTGTGAAGGTGAAAACAAGTCTAGAGTTTAAGGTAACATTAAGATATTTTACAACAAAAAGTATTTGTTATGTTATAATTTATTTCAGATGTGTCAGTAATGTGAAATTTGGAGGAAATGTTATGGATCCAATTAAAACTTGTAGTTTGTGCTAGTTTTAATAAAATCTAATTATAAAAAACAAAGCTCTTATGGCTGGACTAATATGACATTGTTGACATAATAAGTGTATATAACATCGTAAATGATTTTAGAATATGAAATGTCTAATTATCACTATAATTATTGGCTGCTATACGTATCCAAATGTTCATCATATTTTAGAATTGCATTCTTTCTTTTATATATTATTTTCAATTCTGACATTGCATAAAATTCATCATGTTATTTATAAATTCACCATAAGTAATTGTTATGTATATTGCATTCATTTATTTGAGTACTCTATTTAAATTCACTTATTTGAGTACATTATCTTTTTATACTTCTAGTTACTAAATTCTAACACCTTCCAATATTTTCAGAAATGAAGTGAGAAATATTCGGCCCTTAGGGAAAAACAACTTCCATGCACATTTGGTCATAGGGGAATGGCTAGGTTGACCGAGGACATGGTTAGTTAGTTAACTATAGCATTATTTAATAGGTATTTAATACTTGTCAGTTTATTTATTTAATGTTATTCTAAATTTAGAAAAAGCAAAGCCCAAATCCAGCATTCGTAACTAGAGTTGATGTTTGGATTAAATCTCACATTAAACAAAATGGTGAACCAGTGACCATAAATGCTGCAAATACTATTTTAAGAACTTTTCATTTTATCAGTATATTAAAAATTGTCTGAAACTATGCTAATTTTACCATCGTACATTATCTGTATGTATGTATGTATTTATGTAGGAGGAGATTACAAAATTCGATAACCTATCACAGTCCAGCTCGTCATTGAATGTCAAAGGAGATGCTCTTGCACATGTATTGGGACAATATAAACCAAGATGGTTAAGGACAATGGGAAGGGGTTGTATCTTAACCAAGCTGACTTTATCATCGTCCAGAGATAAACAAGTATCTCGGTGTCAACAGTAAATAGCAGAATTGCAGAGTATGGTACAGATGGTGATGGACAAGAAGGTAAATTTTTAAAGTAATTTATATATGTAAAATATAAAATAAGGCATATTTCAGTTTCTAACAAATATAAGAACAATTAAAATATGTGAAACTATTAGTAAACTAACTGCCAATAGATGGATGAGAAGAGGAGAAGTTTATTCACATTATAAAAGAAAAGAGTTATTTTATTGAAAATTTGACTAATGTAATATATTATAATTTATCAACCAATAAATAGCTCAACCAGTGCTAGAACAAAATTGTATTATATAAGACGAAGATACTGTGATCCATACGAGTTGTGAGAGAATATTGGAGGAGTCCATCAAAGTTTCTTGATTGTTGTTGCCAGTAAGTTTTGAGTTGGGTGCATTGTTTATCACTGCTGAACAAGATTAAATAATCAAATCTTCTCATTGTTACTCGTCTGATACATTAATCACTCCCTAATATTTTACTTCTTCCTACCATATTTTAATTAATGCATTGAATCAAGATTCACTTTTAATAGAGTAAAAATGCTAAGCATAGTACTTGATTTAGCTGGTATAAATTATTGTAATGGTTAATGCTAGAACAACTATACCAGTCCATAATTTAGCTGGTTATTCATGTGGTTCTTTAAGAATATGAACAATGTATGTTTAGGTTGGAAATAAAATGCGGCCATCATTCTCCATTGATCTTAAACTAGTAAATCATAATTTGTAGCTTGCATGCCTTAGGCCCCAAAGATTGGTAAGGTCAAGATATAAAATGTTACTGAAACTCTTAGTAAACTAACTGCCAATATAATTAATAGCTATTTGTAATTTAATTGTGCATATCCACTTAAGTGCTCCTAAGATTAAAATATCCTAATATTAGTGCTTTGGCGTAGGGTAAAGAAAGTTCAAAAGAAGGGAGCATACCTGAATTGGTAAAAAATAATTACATTACTGAATAAACAACATTTGGATTTTAGTTTTTGATCACGTAATTAATATAATTTTCAGTTAAATAATTGTAGAGCAATGACAACGTATGTTCACTGTTGAATTGGGATGGAACTTCTGAAGTTGTTGTCGAAGGAGAGTGTTGTCCACTGGCCCAATTGAGGTTGTCATTGGCATTCGTATTGGAACAAATGCTAATAGCGTTGTTATAGATTGCATGGCTA
This sequence comes from Allium fistulosum, assembly GCA_030737815.1. NCBI lineage: Eukaryota > Viridiplantae > Streptophyta > Magnoliopsida > Asparagales > Amaryllidaceae > Allium > Allium fistulosum. The sequence goes on along the minus strand of CM060906.1, from coordinate 869,479,620 downwards.
AACCACATGCTTATTTATGGAGGCCTACACCTGATATGTCACTATTAGCAGACACTGAGTATAAGGTAGCAGCATGGCCAGCTAATTGCATTAAGTTGGCACTGTGAGGACACTTGAATGAAGTTAGTACAGTAAATTTTACAATCCATAATAATCTTGTAGGTCTTCAACAAATTTAAATTAGAAATATGTCATGTACAAGATTTTCACTTAATTACTAAACCCTTGATTTACACTTCTCCTTTTAGAGTAACAACAGCACCCAAGACCACAAATGCAGGTGAGGGGGTAGTTGTCAAAGGAAGAATCTATGCCAGTGATCCAGATCATATTGTTAATGTATTCCATTGGGTCGTCTGCCATTGTGATTTGGGTGGACAACGTAATAAATGGAGATGCTTACTTGTAGCGACTTATAGCTAATATGTCATGCATTAGAGATACAGTTGGTAGGAAAGTAGCATGACCAAAATCAAAAGTTGAAGCTGATAAAGAAAATGGAAGTGGAAATGGAAATGGTGTGTCTTCTTTTCCTAGAACCAAACCAATAATCTCGAAGAAACCATAACAGTCTGTAAGTAAATATTCTGCAGTTTATATTTTGAAGTTTTTACCTGTGAATCGTTTTTTGCGCCATTGTCTTCATCTCCATCTCCATGTTTTTATTTTTACCTTTTTCTTTCTTTTGTTTGAAATTGAATTTGAACTTGAATAATTTAGGAGAGTTTATTGCATTGTAATTATAGTTAGGACTGGTGATGTTTGGTTGAGTTGTATGTATGGAGAGTAGGGAGAAGCAACTGCCAATTTATAAAAGAGACTTTGTGAGATTCCAGTTGAATTGAAGCTTGAATTTAGAAAATAAGTTTGAATGGTCTTAGTCAGTGATACATGATGAATAAAGGAATATTGGCCGGTTCTTCTTTTTCTCATTTATGATGAATATAATTATGGTTCTTGTGTGTCGATGTTGTTACTTTTTTTGCAGACTTGTTTTATAAACGAATAAATGAAATACCTAGAGTAGCAATGGGTGTGAATTATGTTGTGATTTCTATACAAAATCACATTGAAAAAAGGAAGGTAATTAATAATGCATGTTTATTGTATCACTTTAGCACGTGAATTTCTTAAAACAAGATGGTGTTTAATTTCTTACCACATGCATTAATACATGATGGACACACTTTATTATATACCTAATGTATCCATGATTATGGCAGCTGCATTATTTAATAATGCATAGAAAACAACAAAAGTTTAAGGCATCGTTATCTTAGGCTATACGAAAAATATAAATATTGAACATATATTCAATATTTATGTGTGTGTGTGTGTATTCTGCATAATAATCTCATTTTTGCTAGCCGATTGCAAAGTTGGTAAAAAATAATAAATGCAAGTTGATTGATATGGGTGAAGTAGTGGCTGAAGGAACCATCATTTCAACTGATCCAATATCGATAGTCCATTGTTGTCCATTGGGATGTGATGCTGTAAAAGTTTGGGTTAAAATTGTGAGAGTTTCAAATGCAGTGCTATGGAGACCTACATCGGAGTAGACGTGCATGGAAGATGCCTTTGGTACTACCGTAGCTTGGTCGATCACAAAAGTCATTAGGGAAACAAAATGAAAGGTATGTCTATTATATATAAAACAATAATAATAGATCAAACTGAATATAAAGCATACAGAAGAGACACCTCTTCTCACACAGTTTAAACCTGGTACTGATAGCATTGGCTTTTTCTTTTGTAAGCAAATTTAGTTGTTCGTTTAGACATAGTTTAAACTTAGTACTGATAATGGTGGTGTATACTGATTTCCTTCAGTTCTTCCAACAACCCAGTTTAAAATTGGTATCACAAAGTAATGCATGCTCTGATTAATAGCCATCACATTTGAATTAAGTTTTAATTTTCCCTAGGTTTGACTATTTATTGGCTGCTCTACAATAATTTATTGGTTGCTCTGCGTCTACCATTGATATTCGACAAATTAAACTTGAAGCGAACTAATTTTATTGTGGTTGATTTGCAAGTTTTGCATATTTTCCATCAGCAATGTTTATCCTTAATGTTGATTCAAATTTTAAAACTATCCTCAATGTTTAAAACTAGAAAAAGTTTTACTATGGTTATTTATATTTCAATTACCTTCTGCTTAGTATTTATTTGGACGTGTTTTAAGCAACAGTTAATAGGTCACAGAATAAATTTTAGGAACCTGCTAATTCAATAATGATACAACTTATATGATACAATATCTATGTTGTTGGAACCAATTTTTTTATTAATTCTTTAACTATAGCATGTAAGTGATAGATAATCATTTTTAGCACCAACGAATCAGGAGACACAACTGTTTTACCATGGTTTGACTCTGTGCAGTTAAAGCGCTCGGCAGATTCAAAGCGGTGGAGGTGCAAAAAGTCATAGCGGGGATACAGCGAGGATATAGCGGGATATAGCGGATGGCTTTAAAATAGCATATAAAACTCGTACTTAATGTTTTTACGAATATATAAATGGTAATTAAATGAAAAATTATCATTTAATTGAATTGTAACTAATACATAAATAATTTTTAAATAAAAACATGTGCGAATATACTTTAAATAAACGTAAAACTTTTATATAACATAATTGAATTTAGTAGAATATTAGAGTATTTTCATTTCTGAAAATATATTAAAAATTAAATCAAATAAATTAGTTTCATAATTTTTATAATGTATAAATTGAATTTTTCAATTCATTTTATTAAATAAGATATAGCGGGAATAGCGGAATATAGCAGAAATAACGGGATATAGCGGAAATAGTGGGGATTAAAGCGGAAAGGCTATATTGTGGGGCTATATGGAAAAATCGTAGCGGCAGAAACCCGCTACGAGATATAGCGGGGTTATAGCGGGGCATTAACTGCACAGGTTTGACTATAACTTGAGTCTCATTGTTGATTATTACTTGTCTACAGGTAGATCATCTTTTTCGAAGAAATGATTAAATGCAGCACTAGTTGTTTATGGCAATTGTCTATATGTAGTTCAGTTGTTTATGGAACTTGCTTAGCTCAGCTGTTTATGGTAGTTTAGCTGTAGCACTATTATACTATTTTTTATGGTAGTTAAGTTGTGTATACTTCTCTATGTATGGATTATACGTTAACTTATTGTCTTAAAACTAATGTATTTATGCATGGTTATGTACTAGTTACGTATCTATGTACGGTTATATACTAGTTGTGTTTATATTAGTGCAGTTGTTTATGTATTTTGTGGTTGTTCAAATGTGATAATCATATAGATGTTTGTTGGTTTCAAATTGAACTATCTATTACTAAGGTATAATATAAGCTATGAACAAAATGAATTTGAGAGTGAATGAGCTAGCAAAACGTGGGGGAAGACGAAAAGAACATCAAAATTTTTTTGCTGCATTTAGCAAACGCTACAAAAATAGTATGTAGTAAAAATATGCTACCAAAAAAATATGGTTGGCAAAAAAAGGCTACAAAAAATATATAGTGTCGATGAAACGCTACAAAATATGTATGCATTTAATAAACACAGTTGTAAGGTTTAGGTTTAAACTAAACCCTCAATAACAGCGTCTAAAAAACACTACCAAATTATTTTGTAGTAGAACAGTATCTTTTGGTGGCATTTTCGAAAGACACAATAAAGATTTTTAGTAGCCTTTGAGAGACACTGCAATAAAGGAATTTGTAGTGGCGTTTACTAAAACGCACAGAAAATCTTGGATTTTTAGTTGCGTATTTTTTAGCAGCGTTCTCTAAAAGGCTACCGTAAGTTATAGTAATGTTTTTTGTGTGCCACCAAAAATAATTTTTGATGTATAAGCTTCTCGAATGCCTCAGTGCATCTGTTATCCCAAGAAATTAGGTTTTTCTTACTCAAGTGGGTTAAGGGTGCTTCTATTCTTGCGAAGTTCTTTATGAACTTCCTATAGTAGCCTGCCAACCCTAGAAAACTTCTAACTTCTAACGCATTCTTAGGAACTCTCCATCCTTGAATAGTCTCTACTTTGGCAGGGCCCACCGCCAGTCCTTGCTTAGAAACAATAAGCCTAAGGAATCTAACCTCCTGCTTCCAAAATTGACATTTAGCAACTTTACCCTTGAGTCGATGCCTTCTTAAAGTTCCTAGTACCTCTCTTAGGTGGTCCTCATGCTCCTTTTCGCTCTTGGAGAAAATCAATATATCATCCATGAATACAATAATTTATTAAGTTTCCCTCTAAATACCCTACTCATCAAATCTACAAAGTATGCAGGGGCAGTTGTTAATCCAAAAGGCATTACTGCCCACTCATAGAGTCCATTTGGTGTGCGTAATGCGGTCTTCGACTTGCTTTCTTCTGCAATCTTCAACTGATGGAATCCGATTGCCAAGTCTAGTTAGGAAAAGACCTTGGCACCCACAAGTTGGTCGAACAAGTCATCTATCCTAATTAGAGGATAGCTATTCTTTCTTGTTAACTTGTTCAACTCCCTATAATCGATGCAAGTCTCGGTGAGCCGTTCACCTTAGTGGCAAAGACAATAGAGGCTCCTTACTTTGAAGTACTCCATCGAATGAATCCTTTCTACAACAGCTTGAAGATCTGCTTATCTAACTCTCTTCTTTCTTTGGGGGCATGTGTCTTAAAGGCAGAGCGACTGGCCTTGCGTCCTTCTCCAAATTGATTCTAAACTCAATCTCCCTATGAGGTAGGAGACCCGTGACTTCCTTAAAGATATCACGAAAAATTCACAAATTATGGGTACGGATGAAAGCTCACCAAAAGGTAGACTTAGTGAGTATAAATAACTTGACTCAACTGAGACTTGGGGTGTACAAAGAACTTCTAGGTCATGGTCACTACAACTTTTTAATCGTACAACCCTCCTATCGCGATCAAGAATCTCTCCACAATATGTTGATCAATCCATACCTAAGATAAGTTCATACCCCTCAAAATTTAGACCATACACATTACATATGAAATCAACATCCCATATGTCCATGACTAGGTCTTTGCAAATTAAAGAGATATGTGTCAACCCCCTAATAGGATTAGAGAATACTGTTGGGATGGTGACAAATTGGGTTTGAAAGTTTAAGAAGTTAACTACATTTCTAACTATGAAGGAATGCTCCAAAATCAAATAGGGTACGAATAGTAACCCCAAAATAAGAGTTATACCTTCTAATGCCGCCTTCCTCTGATCTCTAGGTGGTCTACTCGAAGTAGGGATAGCCTCGATAATATAGACTTATCCACTTGAACCTTCCTTTTCCAACTTCAGACATTGGTTCTTAAGGTGTCATTCTTTGTGGCAATTATAGCACTTCCCTTTAAAAGATTTTTTCATCAGACTCACCCTGCAATCTTTAGCCTCGTGACCCTTTTTCTAGCATCTCTTGTATACTTTATCATCCTTCTTGAATTTCCCCTTTGACTTCTTGTTTTCCCAAAAGCTACCATTTTTGGACCCTTCTTGTTTTTGAGTAAGCCCAGCCCTCTTCTTCACCACCACCTTTTCTTTTACACTCGCCTACTGCGATAAAGCCATCTCAACCAATGTTTCATATATAGCACCCGTGGAAATCAGGTCGACAACATTTCTCTCGGTGGGGAGTTTAGACCCTTCAAGAACTTCATAGCCTTTTTCGTTGGTGTATCTATCAAGCTCATCCCAAACTTAGCCAACTCTATAAAGTTACTAATGTACTCCTTTAAGCTGGATTCTTCTGGTCTAAGCTATATGAATATCTCCAATTGTGAACTCACTTTTGCTCTTGACATAAACCTCAACTCAAATTTGTTTCTAAATTAATCCCATATGAAAATCTTATCAACATTTTCTGCAGCTACCAAGTTCCACCAATCTAAAGTTTTCCTTTTAAGGGGCCAAGCTGTTATCCTCCTCTTTAGCTGATCTTCCCAACCGAGTTCTCGGAATATTCTCTCACAATCATTAATCCATGGCTTTCACATACCCCTCAGTTCCAAAGTATGTTTTCCTCCCATATTAGCAAAGTCCTTGGAGATCTTAGGGAAGTCAACAAGACGGGGTGCTGCATTGGCAGGCGGGATAGCAGGTGCCGCCGGTGCAGCTGGAGGAACAGGGACTTGCTCAGCTTTCCTTAGGTACTATTTAAACCATTCCAGCACCCCATGAATGACGGTCTTCATTAGGAAAGGATCCTAGTTCCAGAAGAAGATTGATTATCAGTCATATAAACTATCTGTAGGTTGAATCTTTAGTGATGATTTCTTAAGATAATATTATATGCTGAAAGAAAAGGGTTGCCTAGTGTGTGCACGTATGTTCAAAGAAATAGGGTGTGCGCCTATATATATACGAGGACGTTCAATGCCACCCCAAATAGTGTGGTAACTTATAGCCCCCTGATTTCCACCATACAATCCGAATTAAATAATATGGTTTTCTCACTCTTCCCACTAGCCATATGATATAATTCGAATTGTATGGTGGTTAATAGAGGGGCTATAGGGGTACTGCAAAATAGGGGTGCCATTGAGCGCTGCACACACACACACACATATATATATATATAGTAAGACTTTTAGAATAGCCTTCTGAAATAGCTTTTCAAAAATAACAAGTACGTCACCCATACGTATAATTTCCTCATTGATTGGGTAACCTAAGCTTTGATACCAAATGTAACAATCTGCCCCGAAACAGGCCTAAATTCCAACCTAAAAAGGCCAATCGAAAACTAGACCCATTCCAAAGCTGTCTGTTGGTTAGTAAAAGTTCTAACAATACATAGTTATAACTATTCTTTCAAAACTCACAATTGAAGGAACAAAGTATAATAGCAAATTGTACCCATTTATTTCAAGATAAATTCACATGTCATAATATAGAACATAGTCTCAAACAATAACTGTTACATCATTTGTTCCAAAGTACTCTTTCATGGGTACAATAAAAGCATCATAAATAAATAATAATAACTGCCACAAGTTTGGCTCACGCCGCCTTCAAGCATTATCATCGTCATCACTCCTTCCTTATCCTGTGTTGTAATGAGGATGAAGTCAGAATAATAGGTGTCTGGGAATAAAAACCTCGAGTCTTACTATTTCAGAATAATAGGTGTCTAGGAAGGAGGCGGACCCTCAATCAACCACTTAATACCTTCCATTCCCGAAGCAGGTTTCCCAATCCTATAACCCATAAAAATCATCATAAATGTCTAATAATGCGACAGATAGTACCCAAGTCACTTAATACCCTTTGTTGGAGATCGACAAACTCTAACTATTTAAGACATCAATTGAGATAAGCCTCCATCATTTAATACCTATCTCCAAGGCAGACTCCTCACAGGTGCCTATCTAGCTGACATCGCATGAGATCTCTTCGAGCCACTAAATACTTCCTTATAAGAAGGCGGACCCACAAACAGCCACTTAATACCTAATCCCAAAGTGGACCCTTTCCTAGATGCCATCTACTATGCCTAAATAACTAACACTTCACCATATAGTACTTCATTTGGGGAAAAGAGGCGGGATCTCAAACAACCACTATTATCCACATATTTTCTAAAGGATACAAGCAAAGGAATTCATGTCGAAGCTCAAGATTTATGTCGAAAGTCAAATGTCGAAGATATAGGATATCAAAATAAATAATATTGAAGAGCTCGCGTCGAATACTTGAAGGCTTCATGTTGATGGTCGGCTTCATTCTGCACTTAATTCCATGTCGCGTATCATTTATGATGCACTTATCAATACCGCATTCCATCAAAGGAGGATACTTAATGTCATCCATGCCGCATTTAATCAATATCACACTTCATCAATGTAATAGCAAGGGGAGGTTGTCGCATACGAGCGGTATACAAAGGCTTATCACATATCATCTATTCGATTGGAACATTGAATAGCAACGACATAATATCGATGCCACATTTCATGAATATCTCATGTTATCGATGCTGCACAACATCAATGCCATGGGAATGTCCAAGACCATATAAAGAAAGAGGATTAAAATCATTCGCAAGTGCAAATTCAATAAAATTTAGTGTATCTCCCTTCATAAAGCTTCAAAGGCTTTCATGTTAAAGCCATCACGTAAATAGCAATCAAAGTCCCACATCACCAATGGAAGCAAGCCTATCTCCTTCTAACCACTATAAATAAAGATGCATCCCCTTATGAAAGGGGTCCCTGAACTTATTTCTCACTCTTATCACTTTTCTAATTAGGATCTTCTCTAAGTTCTCTTCATTGGGAGTTCAAGGACAATTCTAACGGTAAATAAGCTAACTAGGGAGAAGATGATATATTTGCAAACAAGCGCTTTCTTATATTGTAAAGGTTTTGCAAAGAGCATAACCTCAAATTGTAATGTTTAATAAATCAAGCTTCCTTATATCAGTGGAATTCCAACGTTATATAAAATTCTGATCCTTCATCTCAAGACTTAGATTTATATGTTATAATAGAACTCTTTGTTATAAACCATTCAAAAGAAGGGATTCTTATAGAAAAGCTTGTTCTTGTTTATAAAGTCTATCAATTCATGAATCATGACTTTTCAAACTTACAAACAAGATATTTCTTTCTAAGTAAAACCTGAGGTGGTATAGTTTTACATCTTACAAAGACGAAATAATATACACCAACATTCATATTAATAAGCAATTTTATTCGAAAGGTTTTACCAAACACATCTCTGGGAAAATATTCTTTGTAAATCAAAGGAGCTATTACAAATTATCCTATGGATCAGAATAACATATATCTATCTATTTCAAAAGAAATTTATAAAATATCTAAAGTGTATACTATTGAAAACTATGTCCTTCAGAAATTTTTTTAGAGCTACTATAGTCTATTTGTGCTACTAATACTCTAATTAAAAGAGTCCATTCTTAAATAAAGGACTATTGGTTCATGAATCATGACCGCTCAGTTCCTTGTTCGAGATTTACATAGGTTATAAGTTTTATAAAAAAATTCTTTAAACTTTGAACACTGGGAGTAAAATCTTTTATCCAGGCCATTAGAATGCACTAAATAACCTTCGAAAAGTTGAAGAATTAAAAGGCATCCATCAAGAGTCATGATCGTGAGCAGCTAGAAGGGATAAATCAATAAAACCGGTATTTATTGAAGGAAAAATCTAGGATCATAAATGAATCACTTTGTGATTTTAGCACACAAATGTTTAGAGAAACCACCCTTATTTCAAGTAAGGAAAGACTCAAGAGAGAACATGTGATCGCCACTGTCTGGAAAATTTAAGTAAATCCACAACTCAAAAGTTGAATCATTATCCAATATTTTAATTTTCAAGCTATGAGCAGACTAGATCTACAAGGATTGTCCAAAAATAGAATAATAAGATTATGGCATTGAAGGCTTCTTGGATCATGACTTGTTTTAAATTCCAATGAACTTATGATTTCCATCATAACTAGTATTGAATTCTAAAGCACTTACGATTCCAACATTATTATGGATTCGCCATGAGATTGTGCATTCCTAGCAAGATAACCTAGATTTGCCTAAGTCTTCCTTCAACCAAGTTTTACCCTCCTTGCATTTCTTGTTATTAACAAAGATTTTCGTTAACAAAATTCATATTCCTAGAATCTCGAGTGGTAACAAGGCAAAAAAACCAATTATGGGATTTTTCGCAAGAGTCGACACCTTCTATACATGAACTCAAGAATATTGATTATCATAAGATGATATTCGGATTATCAACAAATTCACAAAGATATCTGAACATGAAGTGAATTGAGTAGAAGAATTACCTTTTGTGCTATGGGCATATAAAACTTATATCAAAACTGCAACGGGACGTATCCCATTTTCTTTAACATATGGATATAAAGCCATGCTTCTAATCGAGGTTGAAGTAACCTCTCATCAAAGGATTGCATATGCATTTAATCCAATCAAGAGTTAAAAAGAGAATCTTTAGACTTGATCAATGAATTAAAGAATGAAATAACCATACGGACAGCTGAATATCAAAGAAAGATATCGAAACATTATAGCTCCAAAGTGAGAGAAAGATCATTTCAAAAAGGATATTTAGTACTCTGAAAGGTTATGGCAAATACTAAGAATCCAGCGGATGGATCATCCGGGCCTAATTAGGGAAGACCGCTTATCATTAACAAAGTAATCCCACCAGAGACTTATCGATTACACCGATTTGATGATAACATAATAGCAAGAACATGGAATGCCAAACATTTAAGACTATACTTCCCAATAGTAGATGAATAAAGAAGTTGAAATAAGAATATCTAAATGATCAATCATGGAAAGAAGTAAGAATCTCCTAAAATAAAGTGAAAGACCTAAATCATCACCTAAGACAGTGATTAGGGGTTTGATCCAAGTTGAGATCATTACAATCTTCTAGAGGAAGATATGTCAAAAATGAGCCATTAGCGCTTCAAAACAATCTTTTATAGGAAGATCTATCAAAAATGAACCATTAGTGCTCCAAATCAAACAGTCTTCCAGAGGAAGATTTGTCAAAAATAAGCCATTAGCGCTCACAATCTTCTAGAAGAAGATCTGTCAAAAATAAGCCCTTGTTCCTGCTTGAAAACTGCTTGTCCAAAGCATCTGCAAGTCTTTCATCCCGCCTACATAGCCTAGTCAAAGCACCTCCTAGAGGGAGGATGGAGTAAGCCTTTTGTCCCGCCTAAGATGGCCTAGCCAAAGCACCGAACCAGCCTTCAGTACTGCGTATAAGGCCTGTTTGAAATGCCTTCTAGAGGGAGGTCGAATATGTATTTGGTTCTTCTTAAGATAGCTAACCAAATGCACCGGACGAAATCAATCGATTCAGTCGCACTCTATCCAAAAGAATGGATCAAAACAATCTTCTCGTGGAAGATCTATCAAAAATGAGCCATTAGTGCTCCAAAGCCAAAAAAAATTCTAGAGGATGGTCTGTAAAAAATGAGTCATTAGTGCTCCAAAGCAAAGCAATCTTCTAAAGGAAGACCAATTAAGAATGAGATGTCTGTGTTTCGAAGCAAATTAAGCAATCTTCTAAAGGAAGATCAAATTCAAAAGCAAACCAAACTCAATCCTAAAGAGAGATTGAAGCAGTCTTCTAGAGGAAAATCAATCAAGTCCAGAAAGCAAATTGATCCAATTCAAAGGAAGGATTAGGGCAATCTTTTAGAGGAAGATCAGTCAAGTGCAAAGGCATTCAGATGCAAAGCCTAGAGAAGAGGCAAAAAGATTCAATCAAAACCTAAACCATTACGTAGAAACGGTAATAAGGGATTCAAACCAAAGCCTAAGTCATCACCAAAGAGAGTGATAAGGGGCAATAGAGAATAAATCAAAGATAGGGACGCAAGAGTCCATTGTCTAAAGAAGAGGCAAAGAAATCAATCAAAGTCTAAATCCTTACCAAAAGAGCATGAAGGGACGACGAAGTCCAAAGCCTAAGGAAAGGGAAAAATGAATCATTACCTATTGTGGTAGTAAAGAATCAATCAAAGTATGAACTATTACCTATTGTGGTAATCAAGAACCAATCAAAATCATTACCTATTGTGGTACTCAACACTCGCTCTAAGTCAAAAGTGTTATCTACCATAATGAAATTAATTGAGTAAATCAAATTCTACCAAAGGAATGGATAAAAACAGTCTTCTAGAGGAAGATAAATCAAATATGAGCTATTGTGCCACAAAACAAAAGTCAAAGTAATCTTCTAAGGGAAGAATAATCAACTTCGAGCTATTTTGCTCTAAGGAAAAACTAAAATTATAATTAGGAATAAGCACCTTAAAGATCATGCATCTTTTAGTTAGAAACACTCCATTAAACAATGAGAATATTTGTTGTTATTCAAAGTATCAGTCTCCAGTAAGTTGAGATTTGCCAGAAAATCTCTGGTCTCCTATTTCAAGTAATCTTATTGTCGGATAGAATTTCTGGTCTTTTATTCTAGATAAAGCCATAATATTATTACCATATAATTTTCTAGTTTTTTACTCAAAATATTGCTAGATAACTTTCAGGTCTCCTATTCAGATATTATTGGCAGAGTCTTTTTTTGGTCTTCAATTCAGATATTATTTCCAAAATGGTTTTCTGGTCTTAAATTCAGATATTATTACCATATAATTTTTTGGTCTTATATGCAAATTATTATTTCCAGATGAGTTTTTGGTTTTCTGTTTAGATTATTATTCGAATAGTTCTCCGATCTTCTAATCAAGGAATTATTATTGATGGATCAGATGATTTTTTGGTTTTTTATTTAGGAAATTACCAAACGGTCTTCTGGTTTTCCATTCATATAATCATTATTACCAAATAATTTTATGGTCTTTTCTTCAAAGAGAAATTATTACTAGATGATTTTCTGGACTTCCATTCGAGAAATTATTATAGTTAAGCAATTCGTTGAAATTATGTCCAAGAAAAATTATTGTCAGATAAATCTTTAGATCTACTAATTCATAGCTCTATCAAATCCAAGAGGGATTGCCCAAGGGTTTTAAATCTAAAGTTAATAATGAAAATTATCACTTTGTATGTTACTGGAAAATAGGGTTAGAAAGAAAGCCTTGCAAAGAATCGGAAAAGCAAGAGAATTCATGGTTTTATATTAAAGTGTAAAAGGCTTATTTTATACAATGAAGGGGGCAAATGTTATGCACATATTTTCTGAAGAATACAAACAAAGGAATTCATGTCAAAGCTTAAGATTTACGTCGAAAGTCTGATGTCGAAGATAGATGATATCAAAATTAATAATATTGAAGAGCTCACGTCGAAGATTTGAAGGCTTCATGTTGAAGGTCGGCTTTAACCGCACTTAATCAATGCTGCATTATTTCCATGCTGCACTAATTCCATGCTCCACTCATTCCATGCTGCGCTTATTACATGTCGCATATCATTCATGTTGCGCTTATTAGTACTGCATTCCATCAAAGGAGGATATCGAATGTCATCCATGCCGCATTTTATCAATGTCGCACTTCATCAATGTAATAGCAAGGGGAGGTTGCCACATACCAACGGTATACCAAGGCTTATCCCATATCGCCTATTCAACAAGAACATTGAATAGCAACAGCATGATATCGATGCCACGTTTCATGAATATCATATGTTATCGATCCTGTACAACATCAATGCCGTGAGAATGTCAAAGACCATGTAAGTAAAGAGGATTAAAATCATTCACAAGAGCAAATTCAAGTGGATTTAGTATATTTTCCACCATAAAGCTTTAAAGGCATTCATGTTGAAGCCATCACCAAAATAGCAATCAAATCCCACATCGCCAATGGAAGCAAGCCTACCTCCTTCCAACTACTATAAATAAAGATGCATCCCCTCATGAAAAGGGGCCTTGAACTTCTTTCTCTCTCTGATCACTTTTTCTAATTAGGATCCTCTCCAAGTTCTCTTCATTGAGAGCTTGAGGATAATTCCAATAGCAAAAAGGCTAACGATGGAGAGAATGATATATTTGCAAACAAGGGCTTGTTAGAAAATTGCATATTAGCACATTTTGTAACAAGCGCATAATTGAATAAAGAACATGACTTGGGCATATTCCTTATTGTTATTTTGACTTGCCTATTTTATCTTTTAAACTTACGAATCACATTTCAAACAATTTCGTGAATAATCAGAAAACCAAGGGATATAATTGGAATTTCTTCAAATATGCCATCTTGTACGATCTTTTAAGTGTTGAACCAAATTTCGATTTAACAACCACTTAGTACATCCAAAATCCCAAAGCAAGTCCTTTTCCTTATGACCCGTACCCCACGGTGACGTCTCACATTAGTCTGACTATTCATAGGTACTAGTAGCCCGATTTGCTGGGCAAATTTACTCTACATAATAGGGACTAACCTCGCGTCATCGTAGTTACTTACCTTAGGTAATGTCCAAAGTCACGTTGCTAGTAGCCAAATTAGCTGGGCATACTTCCATGTGTTTCTTGACTGACCTCGCATTCTAATGACTTAATCATATTTATAATACTCTTAATATATTATCACACATCTCATTGTGTCCTTTAATTAAGCTGTATAATAATTCTTTCTTATTTTTCTTTAACAATTAATTACTTTCCTATGGGAGATTTAATGACAATTACTGCCTAATTAACTATGCAATTATATGTTATAATTTTATGCTATTTACGGTAATTAATATGTAAATAAATACACACTTATTATTTTCTATGCATGTAGAGATTACACCCTAACTAACATTAAATGTCAATTTCTTTTTAATAACAATAATTCAAGTCTTTTCCCATATTATCAATGGTGCCAAATTTCTAGTATTCGCAACAAGGGATTTCAATATCCTTAACAAAGGATTCAACATTTATATTCAAAAATTGCAATAAAAAGATTCGTACATAAGAAAATTTCAACTCAATCTATCGCATCAAATCAATGGAATTTCTCAAAAATAGAAATTGCAATTCTAGTTTCAACTTCTATTCGACTTCTCTTTTACAAAGAAATAAACAATGGAACTTCTCTTTTATTTTCATATGGACTAAATAGTGTAAACTACAAATAAATTCATACTTTACACCCTATTCCTAAATAGAGATTTCACAATCAATTTTAAATAAGAGTGGAATACAATTCGAAATCACCAAAACCCGCAAAAACTATATAATTCCAATAATTCAATATAAACAATTGAGAATTTCAAAAATGGTTGACATTTGGAGGATTTCATTTTTTTATTTTCACAATCCCAAAAACCCTAAGGCATTTTCAATTCATAATATACTAATCAATTACTGAAATAAAAATACTAAGATTTCAACTCATAAAATATCCTTAGCTTTGCTTTGTCTTCTTTGGGTTTGTAACGCATTATAACCCCTTCCAGATCTCCTTTTAGATACACACACACATTAAGGGATAGGTATATATTATGGTCTCTAGGTGGTCCTCTTTGTTCAATACATTATCGAGAAATGCTAGTGAATTTGTGCCTCGCACTTTACGATGGTCGAAACTGAGGGAATTATGGTTCCTTCGGCTGAGGTGCTTCAGGCCAGGCTTACTATTGGTCGGATTATCTGATTAGATTTTTCTTGGATTCAATCTCGCCTTATTCTATAGTTAAAGAGCATTGTAGCAAAGTTTAGTGATTTAGAGGTGGACTCCAGGTCCATATGGACAGATCTATATTCTTCTTCAAGTTCTCGAGGCTTGAGGAGCGTCAGCCAGTCCTTACCGTGGATCCAACTTTTATTAGAGGCAATCCTTTTATTGTTACTTTATGGAGTCCATCTGTTGATAGTGCTCGAGAGCAGGTATTATCTCTTCCAGTATGGGCTTATTTTTTGCATATTCGTTCTATTTTGCAACCATTGATTGGTCTGAATTGGATAGCTAATACTATTGGGAAATTGAAATGCTTTGATGCTAATACTGTTGCAAGGGAAAAACTTGTTTATGCTAAGGCGCTGATTGAAATTACTTTGGATAAGCCATTTTCGAACAAGTTTAAAGTTAGAGTTGTTGAGGGCCACGTTACTGAGGTGGTTGTTCATTATGGATGGAAACATGATATTGCATGTTTTGTCAGTCCTTTGGGCACCTCTTGGAAGCATGTTCTTGTCGGTCTACCAATGCTTTTTTGGCAACTACGCCGCTACCTGATAGGATCCCACTTTCAAGACCCCCTCTCTTGAAGTGAGTCCCAAAGGTCCACCCATCCTCTCCTCAAGTTGTGCCTCATGTGGCTCTTAAGGAGGTGGATGTTTCGGATGCTTCTTCTGACAAGGAAACTCCTAATACCTTTCCTGATGACTTGGTTATTTCTTGTAATCATGTTGTTGTTATTCATTCAACTGATGCTATTGTGTCTTTGCCTTTTGAGATGGTCCTGTATGTCCCCCTTATAGCTAATACCCTTTCGGCTCCTTTGAAGGTTGTTGTGACTCCAATTGTTACTTCGGTCATTGATCCTATTTCTTTGAACACTAAGGAGTGTGTGTGGATTCATCCTCTTTCTAACATAAGATAAACTCTATAGGGTGATACATATCATACTTATGTGAGTAATGAGGTAGGTGAGAGTAGGCGTCTTTTCTACCACATTGAGGGTAAGGGTCTTTCTATTAATAGGTTAGGAGAAATTAGTGAAGTGAACGAGAAGACAGGATACTAATTGGGATAGGAGATTCATCTACAGCACTGCCTCCTTTGGTTATGTCACAAACCTTCCTCATCTTTTCTCTGGTTTTGTTCATGTCGCTAGCCCTGTCGCGGCTGATGATAGTAGTCTTTCTTCCTCTTCTGAGGAGGGATAGTCATGGATATTAGTAGTTTAGGTGTGCTACCTAACTCATGTGTTGTATTTTTTATTTTAAGTGGTATGGACACTATAAAACCATCATAGCTGTTTTCTGCATGTGCAAAGCACCTGTTTTTTCATTAATAATGTGGCACGGCCTATTATAAAGCAGGCTAGCTTTGCTAAAAAGGAATAGGTATATATATTCGTTAGATTAGAAAAGGTTGGAAAAGAATTGGTTGGAAGAATCGATAGAAAACTAAATAGAATTCTTACCTAATATTCTAATGGAGCTTCTAAATCTATTGGAGAGACAAGAATAGCAGAGGTTGCTAAATTTCCAAATATTTTTATGAATAAAAGTGGAGAAGGTAGGGTTCTATTTATAGGGTTTGAAACACATCAAAACCGTAGGATGAAAATAGGTCAAAACGGAAGAATCTGGGTCATTTAATCCTCAAAAAACCCTAGCCACCACTTTGGGTAGTGGTCAATCGCCCTATATGTACAGGTCGGCCGCTAAGGGTCAATCGGTTGAATATATGGGTCGATCGCCCCGTTCATTTTTGAAGCGTTATTTTGTTTCCACTGTCGTACTTATTTTATACCTTAATTAGTTTTAACGTCAATTATAAACTTTAGCATTTACTTAACCCCCAAGTCTAATCTCAGTTAATTTTCAAATTTTAAATTTTAAATTTAATTATTTATTTGAATATAAATTCGATTTAAATTATTTAAATCCAAAAACTTCAAACATTCGTAATTTCTTCGTTTGAGCTCCGTTTTTAGCATATTATATATGGAAATTGATCAGAATTCCACCACGAAATGGTAAAATTTTTGTGCCCCGATTCCAAATTTTACAGAATTTCCATTTTTACCCCTACTTTATTTAATTAATTTATTTAATTATGATTGATTTTACGGGGTGTTACAAGACCTATGTCCCATGAGTTGAATGGTGAAGAACTGGTCATTGAGATTAGTTAATGCGATGACAACCATGGGATACTACCAAACTTTGCATCAATGGCATCTGCGGATAAATTCTTGCATATCATGGTGAGTTGTAGGCTTGTAATAAACTTGCCTCGGCATATCCTTTGCTATTTTTAGTCCTCCAGAATAATCTCCACAATATACTTGATTAACTTCCCTCATGACCCTGCCCCTTCTTCCTTTGCAACACAACCGAGATATGGAGTTGAATACCCTTTTATATTTAATACTCCATCTAAGAATGTGAAGTATGGGGATTGATGCCTGACCTTCATAGTTGTATTCTTATATGTGGATAAAGTATTGTTTAACAAGAACCGCTTGATATGGGTCATCCAAGATTTTACTGAATCTTGCTAAATTGGCAGTGCAGGTTGATTTTCTTGAGTCGGAGCATTCATTTTGGATTGTTGTAGTTTGGCCTCTAGCACGTTAATACGTGTTAGAACGAAGACCTGATTTTTCCTATAAGCTGCTAGGCTTGGCTAAATTACCCATCAAAACTGCCTTCATTTCTTGTACTGCCTATGCACTAGCTAACTTGGCCAAGGAGTCTACAGAAGATTTTTCCTCTCTAGAAATTTGTTAGGTACTAAACTGCTCAACTGACCTAATAATTATTGGACAGCTAAAAATATTTGGCAAGAGTTGGTTCCTTTGTTGGTAGTTTCACTGCACTTGATTTACAACTAGTTAGGAATCACTATGAATTTTAATATACATTACCTTTATTACTTGTGTTATTTTTAGCTCGGCGATGAGCACCTTATATTTTACTACATTTTTGGTTGTTTTGAATGGACCACATAGCATTTGATTGTTCGACATGATTAATACATATTCAATTCCTACCCCTGCTTATTTGATGCGCCATCCACATATAACTACTAATGCTAAGGTTTTCCCCTGACTTCCTCTGTTTATTGTTTAGTTGGTTGTGTGCATTCCACAATAAAGTCGAATAGGCTTGTCCTTTGGTAGCATTTCTCAAGTAGCATGATATGTCACACTGGCTTAGTTTAATTTTCCATTTCAACAAATAGCCTGATGTTTCTGGTTAGTGAAGTGTCTGCTTTAATTTCTTATCTGTTAACACTTTGATGGGATGTGACTGAAAGTATGGGCCCATCTTCCTAGTTATAAGTAGGAGATTATATTTCATTTTTTCTTATCAAAGTGTAGTTTTGCTCTACGCTAAACAATCGTTTGTTGGTGAAGTATGCTGGTCATTGCATGCCCTCATCTTCCCTGACTATAGCTGCACTGATAACTTAACTGGTTATGGTTAAGTACACAAATAAATACTAACTTGGGATTGATTTTGCGAGGAGAGGGGAACTGGCTAGATGGTCTTTCAACACCTGAAATGTAGCCTTGCATTCCTCTATTCATACGATGTTTCTGAAGGAAAGAGCCTGATCGAAACTAGGTGAAATAAGTAGGTTTCAATTTTTTTCCTCTTTTTCGATCTATTTAGCTTATGAAGCCTAAAGTTTTATTAAATTCAATCAAATATTTGTTTTAAATAAGATCTTCTTTTATTAAAATTGCTTAACATAAAAAAATTGCCATAAGTGTACCAAATACACTTATATATGCATAGTGCACATGCTAAAAATATGAAGTGTAACCGTATTTAGGTGCTGGGATTATATCACAACAGACCCATTTATCCAATTATATATCAATTTTTTGTCCAAAGCTTTAATATATATATGTATGTATGTATGTATGTATGTATGCATGCATGTATGTATATGTATATGTATATGTATGTATGTATGTATGTATGTATGTATGTATGTATGTATGTATGTATGTATGTATGTATGTATGTATGTATATAGACACACACATTTCTATACACGTATATTTAGAATTAAGTTTGATTATTTTATATGCCTTTAAATCTAAAATTAACAATTATAAACCTAGTTTCAATCAAGGAAGGGTTTAAAATCAAATTTTATTAGTTTTGGGTCTATTGGGCCTGTGAAGCCTAAAGGTTTATTAGATACAAACTAATTTTTTTAATAAATATATTAAATACACTATATGTGTATAGTGCATGTGCTACAAATATGAAGTGTGCATGACTAATGTGACTATATGTAGGTGCTGGGATTTACACTAAAACAGACCCATTTGTCCATTTATATATGCATTTGTTGTCCAAAGTTTTGATTTAATATATATATATATATATAATGGATATGCATAGATATATTTATGCATATATTTTAAAATTATGTTTAACTATTTTACATGTTTTGAAATCTAAAATAACAATTATAAATCTAGTTTCAATCAAGGAAGGGTTTAAAATCAAATTTTATAGTTTCGCAAACGTGCATTTTATGAACTTTGATTAAAAATGACACACATATATATACACATACACATATACAAATAATTGTAAACTGTTTTTTTAATTTAAAATTATGTATGCATGTATGTATGTATGTAAAGTTAGTAATCAAATATATGTTTTGAAATTAAAGTAACAAATTGTAAACAAACTTTAACTTTAGAGGGATTCAAAAGATTATGATGTTTTGCATAAAAGTCCACTTATGTTTTGAAAAAAAAATAGTTTTCAAACAAAAGCAAACAACAACCAAATGAATTAAATTTAAAGCAACTAACATATAAAACATGTATTCAATTAAAAAGAGATTTTAAATAAACAATGTATGTAGTTTGTTCATGTTTGTATATATAACAAGTAATGAAATTATGTCCATTAAGTAGAAATTAGTTTTCATTAAAAAAAATTGTTAAAAAATAATTTCCAAAAGAATGACAAAATAGATATGACAACTTAGGCACATATAAATTGGTTGTAAAAGGGTTCTTATCTAAACTATACAAATAATATGGACAAATAATTAAATGAGATGTTGCATGAGAAAGATCCAAAATAACATGATGAACATATAATCAATTGAAGTGCAACACAAGATGGATCTAAATTATATTAACATATAATTAATTGAGGTGTGGCATAAAAAGGATCTAAACTATATATCTAGATAAACATATAAACGGATGAAATGTAGAAGCAAAAGATCTAAACCATGTAAACATGATGGACGTACGAATAAATAAAATTAGAATGTTACCTCAAGATGTAGCAAAAAAGGCAACTTGAACGATGAATAAAGCTCCTAAACTCAGTTGAATCTACTTCTGGATTTTTCAAGAATCAAAAGACAATGACCACCTTTTCTATTTTGATTTTGGGGTTATTATGCCCTTAGAGGTCATGATTTTTCGACCATGATAGGAGAGGGAGAGGAGAGTAGAAGAAAAAAAATTATCTATAGAATCAATGAGTGAAAGCAAGGAAATTTTATTTTAAAGAAAATATTGAAACCTTTCAATTCCCTCCTTTAAAATCTTCCCAATTTAATTTTTCATTAAATCTCATCAAATCCTCCCTCCCTCCTTCATCATATATGGTCAGCAATAAAAGAGGAAATGTGAGCCTCAAATTTTTTTCCAGACCCACTTAGCAATTAATCTGTTTAAATCCAGTTTAAAATATTCTATTGATATCGTATATCGATACACACATATATAACTTTTATATACACACTTTATCAAATACTAATGGTATTCGAACAAATCAAATAAAATTTAATATTTCATAATTATTAATTAATTTATTTAATTTAATGATTATGACTTAATCAAATCATGTGATTTTTCGATGTATTCATCATTACAGTTGTGCGACTTAAAGATGTAAAATATAGTCAGCGATTAATATTGAATGATTCAAATATTAACATTCACACATCATTTTAGCAGTGTTGTGACATTTGGCAAAATTTATCGCTTATACATTTTTTTGGTACAACCCAATTTTATTATTATAAGTAGCACCTGGTAGTAATGATTATTTACATAAATTCTCTTCGTCAAAACTATATCACATTAGGACTTATGAAATTTGGTTTTGGTCAAAATTTCAATATCTCCACGTTCAACTTAATTAGTCCAAATGTAACGACCCACAATTCCGTACATTTTAAGTTGACAATAAACCACGCATGTCCAATCCAATTTGAATGAAAAGGCGGAAAGTTAGGGGGAAATGAAAATAAAGACAGAATACAATAGAACAAAAATAGATCTCACACGAATGGAATAATTATATATTATTAATCATGAGATCTTTTACAGTGGAAAATTTTGAAATACATATATCAGAATCTAATCTAAGCGCAGCTTGAACAGTTATAAATATCTGTCCTTACGAATGCTAAAAACAACAAAACAAATGCAGCAGAAAAATAGAATACTTTCATACATAGATGAAGATCTCTGATTCTTATCTAGGAACTCCAAGCATCTTCAGCTAAACCTAAAACTACTCGAATCTGAACCGAGTATTAAAAATACCTGGATCAGGCTTGATAAACCAACATGAGAAAACTTGAATTATAAATGTATAGATCAGATTGATGTCAATCAAAATCTTTAGAAAAGAAGGGTATCTCGTAAGACCACGTTGCACATAAATACAGACGGGTTTTACCTTATGATAACCAAAACACTTCATACGTAAAATCATTGGTATTATTTCTAATGACATTATTTTGAAAATCCTTTTCTAATAAATGTATTAAAATATCACTGAAATTGTTACATTATTAAATTCCAGTATACTAGGCTCTATAACCAAAACCGTAAAGGCAATGTATTGGAATTGAATTTCCAACATGATAGGGAACTAGTGGCCATTTCTCTGATAGAAAATCCATGCATAACAATTCCCGATGACTATTCACTTATATTAGGCGAGCCTTTGTATAACATTGTCACAATAATATGGACAGTGTATATCGGAAATTCATGCATAACAATTCCTTATCACTATTCATTTATATCAAACGAGCCTCCGTATAACATTGTCACAATACAATGGACAATGTATTTCGATGGCTTTGCTCTTTCTCATTCGAGCCTCTAATACATGCCCATAAGGCAACAGATGCCCGAAATATCCAACTGACCACATAGTATCCCATATTATTCTTGGGATGTGAGATTCATGAGGCTACGCTCTTCTTTCCACAAAGCCATGCTTTGCTTTTTACAAAGCCACGTTTTGCTTGTAACAGGTTCCACTTTGAATGCCACATTTCCATTTCTAACAACACACTATTGATTTCCACGAATGTACAACCTTTTAGCGCGTACGTCTCAGAGAAGGGTATTAAGTATAAGAGAGTTACCTTCTACATCACCAAATTGATGTAAGTTAGAAGAGATCAATGTACGTGGTTTTATAAATGCAATGTCAAACACTCATCCATACAAGTTGTTCAGGAACAGTACAAACTGAAGATACTCTCCTATTACATCCTATCGGGAATCACCCTTAGGATTAGTAGCGAGTAGTCCTTGCATCGAAGATTTTCATAACAAAGAACTACTGCCACCATATATATAATATAAAATCATAGAGCTAGTGGCAAGAAGCCCTTCATCATGAAGATCTTCATCTTCAAAATCATTGTCTTCAACATGTCTTCACTTCCGAACATGTACATTGGTTCGAAGTGGTTTTCGGATAGGAATCACCCAAATCCGACTCCGGTTTCTCTGAACCAGTCATCGATAAAAAGATGTCAAGTACATAGGTGATTATCAAACATCATCCAATTAATTAATCTTTCCATTCATTCAATTATCTTTCAGATTTATATTCTTTTCAACTATTCCAGTTATCTTCTCAAGAGTATATGGAATCATTAAGCCTCTTTTATCAAATTATCTAGTTAATTAAACCTTTTTAAACTTGGAATAATTTCCAAATCATTTTATCTTTTACTTAGGAAAACATTTCCAAATTATTTATTTAAATCTTAACAAAAATTTCTTATTTTCAAATCATAACTCTTAATTGAATTGAAACCATGTTATCTTAAGATGGTAAATTCAAAACCAGTTAATATTGAGTAAAAAGGAACTTATAGAAATTATATCAATTTTATTCAATGTTAATTTCCATATTCAACCTTTACTTTTGTCGAATAATAGTGAAATCACCTTTTAAATTCACATGGATAGTAAAAAAATGCACCTTGAACGATGAATAAAGCTCCTAAATTCAATTAAATCAATAGTTGGATTTTGCAAGAATCAAGAGACAAGAACCACCTTTTATATTTTTATTTTTGGGATTTTAAAACCCTTAGAGGCTATGTTTTTTAGACCGTGATATGAAAAGGAGAGGAGAGCAGAAGAAAAAAATATCTATAGGGTCAATGAATGAATGCAAGAAAATTTTGTTTTAAAGCAAACATTGAAACGTTTCAATTCCTTTCTTTAAAATATTCCCTATTTAATTCCTTATTAAATGTAATCAAATCCTCACTCCCTCCTTCATCATGCATGTTCAGGCATAAAAGAGGCAACATGGGCCTTAAAAATTTCCCAAAACCGCTTAGCAATTAATCTATTTAAATCTAATTTAAATATTCTATCGATATCGTATATCTATATGGACGTATATAACTTTTATATGTATTTTATTAAATACTAATGGTATTCAAAAAAATCAAATAAAATCTAAAAGTTAATATTTATGAACATTAATTAATTTAATTAATTTACAATGATTATGAATTAATTAAATCGTGTGATTTTTCGGAGTATAAATCATTATGGTTGTGTGACTTAAAGATGTAAATTTAGTCATCAATTAGTATAGAAAATTTTCAATATTAACGTTCACACGTCATCTTAGCTAGTGGTATGATATTTGGCTGAATTTATGGCATATACATCTATTTGGTAAAATCCAATTTTACTGTTATATGCGGCACCTGGTTGTAATGATTCTATATACCAATTCTCTTTGTCAAAACTACATCACATTAGGACTTATGTATTTGGTTTTGGTCAAAATTCTTATATCGTCCACATTCAACTTGATTAGTCCAAACATAAAATCTTTAGTTCAATAATAATAATTATTATCAACGCACTTCTCTGGCCAGAGACTTTGATTTTGAGTCTACTACAGTTGACTGTGATACTAATCTCATATAACTGAGGAGACGAATTCTTAACTGAATAGTGTTTTACTATCAATGCTTCACTTAGACCTAACTATAGTCATTCGATGGATGTTATATCATGATTTAACTATAATAAAAGTGGAGTGTCCACATTGAAGTTCAATGATGTTCTCAAGTCGAGTGGACTATGTAATATCGTCACTTGAAGATTCTCTATTTAACCTTAGTTATATTAACCAATAGAAAACTATCGAGGGTGTTATTCTATAGTTATCCAATAACTATCAGTACGTAACCCCATGGTGCTACCAGCAGCCATGAGTTATGCACTGCCTAATATTTGGAGAGCGTTGCGTACTTTAGTCTCGACGGATGAATTGATATCCTTTCTCAAAACATCTCAACTATAAATATTTAAAATAATATGTCATTTTAATGTGATATATTTCTCGTGATTAAGACAAATAGTAATTACTATCACATAACATATCATTCAAGGATTCTCTATTTAATATACTTTAAATTAATTATTAATTAATTATACCATAATATAACAAATTATATTATAGAAATAAAATACCTTTCTATGAACAAGATTGGTTATCGAGTTAGATATATGTAACAAATTAGATAATTTCTCTAGGGCGTACCCCTAACTCAATCAGTTTCTACCTTTCTTAAATTAATCAAAAAACGGGATTTTGGAGATGATCCTGCTTAGTGCAGCTACCTTTTCGTTTAGACTCATCACATCTTTTGGCTTCTCTAGGCTTCCATTTTAGTGATGGCCTCAATCTTCTCCGGAGTGGCTCCGATTCCTTTGACACTTACTATATATCAAAGAAACTTCCCTGATAAGATGAAATAGGTGCATTTGAGAGTATTTAAATTCTTTTGGAAATTTTGAAGTATTACAAAGGTTTCTTCCTAGTCCTGCACATGAATAGGAGCACTTCTGGATTTCACAAGAATATCATCACATATATCTCTGCATTCTTTCCAATCTGCTCAAAGAACATTATGTTTACCAATCTTTGATAAGTTGCTGTAACATCCCATATTTTTAGTAACATTATTTAGAACATTTAGTTGGCTAAATTAAATTAAATAATGTGATGATTAAGGGATTGAGATTTGATTTTAATAAGGGGTAGCCGTGCCATGTAACCAATGAACTAAAGAAGAGTTAAAATGAAATAAAGAAGGGGTAAAATAGGAAAGAGATCATTCTAATACCCTAAACCCTTAGTCGTGTATGTTCTATGCGTTCATTTGTAAAATTAAAAACAAATAAAGGCCGGTCACCATTAGCAAGAATAAGAGGAAGAAAGAGCTAAAGGAAGAAGATTAATCAACTTAATCCATTAAAGTCTCAAACTCCTTAATCTCAAAGCTAAGGTGAATAATGACTACATCTCATATTTATTAAGTGTTTTCGGTTTTAAGGTTAATCCGAATTTATTTGCAAGGTTATGCTATGTTTTTGAATGATTAAATGTTTATATATGCTTGTTGATGATTTATGCTTATTCATATAGGTTATATGATATATTTTGATGAGAAAACCTTATCAAATGACATCCAAATACCTTGTGAGTTTAGATTTAGATCAAAAATGATATTTTAGAGATGTGTTTCAATTTTCATAATTTCCTGAATTAATGTGGACTTTATATTAATTTTCTAGTAAGGAAAATGATTATTTGGGTTTAAAAAGATTCACGGCTAAATAATATAAGTTTTGGGTCTGAATTATTATATGTTAGAAAACATATTAAAAATGATTTTCTGGAATTTTTGTAGAATTTTCCTAAGTGTTTTAATAGATACATAAAATTATTTATGGTATGAGACTTAAATGTTTTATATATTTATAAAAGGAGAAGGGGTATTTTATAAATAAATTAATTGTTTATTTCTAAAATATGGCAGCACTTTTAGAAAAGAAAAATTAGCAACCAATAATATTTTGACAAACAAGACAGGTTAGTTGAAAAGAATTTCTTTTTAAGTTAAAATCAGTTTTTACATGCTTTTAGCATGTTTCGCCACTTTTGGCACCAGGGGTTCCGACTTAGTAGCTCCGCCACCATCACCATCGAAACCAATGCGTACGGCATCAAAGACCCGGTGCATAGCGAATTGGATATAGGCGGAAGATATTGGGTCGAAACTAGGGGTTCCGAAGGGGACGAAGCGCTACTTTGCTTTCAAATGAAAAACGCGCATGCTTTGCTTTCGAAGGGTATGCTTTCGACTTGGTTGGCTTTCGGCTGAGTCAAATGTTTTAAAGAAAAGGTTTTGAATGGGTTGCACCTTTTGTTTTAAGTAAATGTTTTTCGAATGGGGTCAAAACCCCTAGCTGCCGCTTTTCTACCTTTCAAAGTCAATGGTTTCGGAAGGAATACTTTTTTTAAAAACTTAGCCACTTCTCCAATGCCTTCGAAAGGTTGGTCTCAACACCAACACTTCTTTATTTAGGAAATTCTTTTGAAAGAGTGCTTTCGACTTAAATATTTTATGACCCTTTTGCTCTGTTGAAGGTAGAACCCAAAGGTTTCAAAGGAGTTAATTTTAAGTGGTTTCGAAAGGTGTTTCCACATGTTTTAAATTGAACCCAAATGCTTTCGAAAGGTTTGTTGTTTACAAAGGTTTTGATGCTTTCGAAAGGTACTAAAGAAAAGTTTCTAAGGGGTGGTTCCCCAATGGTTTCGAAAGGTCTGAAAGGAAAGGTTTTCCAACAGTTTTGAAAGGCAATGTTTAAAGGTTTTAAAGCTTTCGAAGGAAAGGTTTTTCAATTTTTTTGAAAGTCTTATATGAATGGTTTTGAAAGGAATGTTTTGGCCTTTCGGCCTAGGTTATAAAGGTTTACTTGGTTTCGAAAGGGGTACTTTCAATGGGATTGAAAGGGGTACTTTGAAAGGTTTAAATGTTTTCATTAACAAAGATTTGGGTAAAGTATATATAACATGGCAAGGTGATTTTGAGTAAAGCATAGATATATATTTTTCTTGTTTAGGTTTGATTTTAAGGTTTTAAATTAATTTGAGACGAAAAGGTTTTCAAGGAAAATTTAAGGGAAATTTACCCTAAGTAAAATGACTTGGATATTTATATACCAGATGGGACTGGTATAGGGTTGCGCCCTATACATTAGCTATTATCCCCAGCGAATTTAGTCCAAAATTCTAGTGTGTAGGGCTTTGTCATAGGTAAGACTAAAATTATGATTACACACAGAAGGGAATACATATTTGTACAGAGGTAGGTTATTGGTGAACCCGCAAAACCATTAGGATCAGGTGACCCTGGAAGAAGATAAGTTAGGGATAGACCATCCAAAAGAGGAGTATCTAACAGGTAAGTTAGGAATAGACCATCCAGAAGAGGAGTATATAACAGATAAATTAAGGACAAACCGTCTAGAAGATGAGTATCTAACAGGTGTTAGATTATTTTGTTTATATTGTCTGGTAGGCCACCAAAGGTTAGTAGTTAGCCAAACAAAACTATAGTGTTCGAACAAATAGTTCATTTATTACCAGATATGTATGTTTACATGATAATGTTTTACATTTTTAACCAGTTTTGGTTGTCGGATTATGATTTGCAAAGGATATGTTTTAAAAGGATATTAGTGAGGGGAAACCCGATCCGCTAAACAAGATGGTCTCACTTAATATCAAATAACCGAGATGTATAGTATTATCCACACCAGGCTTTATGTCTGAATCAAATTTTATGTCTTTCCCCTTGAACTCTCGGGTGCTCAAAATTGATTTGAGTAGGCTAAGGGTTGAGGTTTACAGGTTTTTAGTAGGTTAGCAAATAAAGCTTCCAGAGACGAGCAAGTGGTTGACGGATAGCTATTTAGGAGTTGCTGTTTTATTTTTTTACTTCTGATGTGTTGTATTAAGTCAGTTTTGACTATATGGTACTCTGGTCAACCAAGGGGGCATCTTTATATGTCGCTCTTAGCGTGTTTTGTAATAATTATATTTCATTTGAACCTGGGAAATGATTATAAGATTATGTAATAGAATATGAAACATGTTTTGTGAAATGTAATTAGAAAATTTGTTTTTATGAAATCTGTGGTTTTGTTTCATATTCATGTGCTTCTGATATTATGGATAACATTAACATTACCGTATTAGGTCACCGGAAGTTAATACTATAGATGACTGCAGCATCTGTAGCGCTTAGCTTCGAGCCTCCAGATAGGGGATGTTACAACTTGGTATCAAAGAAGAGGTTTATGAGAAACTTTAAACTAAAATGATTTTGGAAAACATAATCCTAAGGAATTAAAGATAAGATTGGGGGTATGGGATAACGCTATAGTAACGTACCTGTATTTGTTATATATAAGTATATGTTGTATCTCTATTCTCGTATCTCTCTTAGGCTATTCTTCCATATCTCACGAGGCTTGAATATAGATATAGACGCTAGAAGTGGAAGAGTGAATCTTGGAGGAAGCACCATCATAAATGGAAATGCCATACCGAGTACTAGAAGGAACCAAGGTCAGGCACAAGCTGGGAATATTGGTGCTAGAGTTCCACAAGTGGATATGGGAGCTATTTATCAGTTTTTCGTGAACATGATGCCAGGTGGAATTGTGGCTGGTGTGGTTGGAGGAAATGCTGGAGTAGGAGTTCAGGAAGCTTCAGTGGTCAACAACTATGCTATCCTGAGCAGAGATTATGTTAGGCTTGGAAGAAAGCCATTTATCGGAACTGAGGATGCTATTGAGGTGGAGAATTGGTTGCTGCATTGTAAGAGGATCTTTGTAGACTTGGGGCTCAATGATGAGCAGAAGAGGAGGCTTGCTTCAAGACAGCTTCAGGGAGCAGCTTTATTCTGGTGGAATAGTGTGATGGCTGGAGTGAATGAAGAGATGATGATGTGGACTAAGTTTAGGAGAAGGTTCCAAGAGAGGTTCACATATGTGATGGCGCGGTTTGCTTTACTCAGAAATTTTGCTGAGTTAGAGTAGGGGGAGATGTCTGTGTTGGAATATTCTAGAAGGTTCGAGAAGTTGTTAAGGTATGGGTATGCTACTCTGGATACTATGATGAAGAGGAATGAGAAGTTCATAAGGGGGTTGAAGCCTGAGTTGGCAAGGGCTACATTACCTCATATTAGGGATCCTTATAATGTTGTGGTGGAGATGGCTTGAAGACATGAGGAGATGCTTGCTTCTCTGAGAAGAATAAGGCAAATAAGATCCAAGTAGTGCAGAGTCAGAAAAGGAAGTTCTTTCATAAAAAGGGTGCTCAGAAAGGTGGAGCCATAAAGAAGAGAAAGTCTGAGGTTGTTTGCTTCAAGTGCGATAAGAAGGGGCATTTTGCAAATGAATGTCATACTGAAAGGCTAAGGCAGTGATCGGAAAGAAGAACATCATATGCTTCAACTGCGATCAGATTGGTCATTATAAGAATCGGTGCAAAGAGCCAGCTACGGATGGAAGGGGCAAAGTATTTTCATTGGAGCCAGCTACATCAGGACCAACAATGCAAGAGAAAGGGAAGGCAGTGTTGGGAGGTATGCTTCAGATTCATGGTATGTCTATTAGCGTTCTGTTTGATATTGGTGCATCACATTCTTTTATATCTCGTTGTTTGGTAGATAAGCTTAACCTAGAACCCTCATATTTAGTTACTTCCTTAAGGGTTGGAAATCCGATAGGAGGGTATGCGACACTAGGGATGAAGTGTGACCACTTAGAGTTTGATTTGTTAGGTCATACCTTTGTTTGTAGTTTGCATGTGTTTGATTTTTTAGGGTTAGGAATTATTTTGGGTATGGATTGGTTAAGTATGTATGATGCTAGGATATTTTGCCAAGATAGGAAAATATCACTTAGACACCCGGATTTTAGTGATCGGATTGTATATACCGTAGAATACCATAGTTGTGAGGTGAATGCTTTGTTGGGTGTTGTGGAGGTAGAAGACGAGTTGAATTGAGTTTTAGTGGTTAGGGAATTCGCAAATGTCTTTGAACCCGTAGTTGGACTGCCACCGAAACGAGCCATTGAGTTTCGGATAGATTTGGTGCCTGGAGCAAAACCAGTGAGTAGGCTGCCAAGTAGAATGACACCTACCAAGATGAGAGAGTTAAAGGTGCAGTTGGTGGATTTGGAAGGCAAGAATTTTATTAGACCTAGTAGTTCACCTTAGGGAGCAGCCGCAGTGTTTGTTAAGAAGTCGGATGGATCGTTGAGGTTATGCATCGATTATCGTAAGTTGAATGAGAAGATGATAAAGAATCGATATCCGTTGCCTAGAATTGATGATTTGTTCGATCAGTTGAGTGGAGCCAAGACATTTTCTCAGTTGGATTTAGCGACAGGTTTCCATCAGCTTAGAGTAGTGGAGGATAGTACTCCTTTAATGGTGTTTAGAACAAGATATGGATCGTACAAATGGTTAGTTATGCCATTCGGACTAACTAACGCGCCGACATTCTTTGTGGATTTGATGAAACGAATTTTCCGAGAGCACTTGGATAGGTTCATGTTGGTTTTTATAGATGATATTTTGATATACTCTAAGGATGAAAGGGAGCATAAAGTTCATCTTAGAGTTGTGCTTGAGATGCTGAGATAGCATCAGCTGAAGGCGAAGTTTTTGAAGTGTTAATTCTGGAAGAATGAAGTGAAGTTTCTTGGTCATGTACTCTTAGAGAAAGGGTTATCGGTGGATCCGACTAAGATTGAAGCGGTGAATAATTGGAAGAGACCCAAGACAGTGACTGAGATAAAGAGTTTTCCAGGATTGGCTGGATACTATAGGAGGTTCATTAAGGATTTTTCACAGATAGCAGCACCGATGATCAAGCTAATGCAAAAGGATGTGAAGTTTGTTTGGACCGATAAGTGTGAGGAAGCATTTCAGAGCTTGAAACACTTATTGATGCATGCACCTGTATTAGTTGTTCCGCAAGGGAATCGGGATTTGGTAGTTTATCCAGATGCATGTGGAACTGGATTAGGAGCTGTGTTAATGCAGAGAGGTAAAGTGATTGCCTATGCTTCTCGATAGTTTAGACCACATGAGGTTAGATATCCTACGCATGATTTGGAGTTGGCTGTGGTGATTTTTGCATTGAAGGTGTGGAGACATTACCTTTTGGAAGAGAGGTTTGAGCTTTATACGGATCATAAGTCGTTGAACTATTTGTTCTCTCAAAAGGAGCTGAACATGAAACATTAGAGATGGTTGGAGTTTATCGCTGCTTATGATTTTGGAATTGAGTACGCACCAGGGAAAGGTAATAAGGTTGCAGATGCGCTTAGCAGAAAGCATCAGAATGCAGTATTGGCAATGATAACGGAGTAGAAAGATTTGGAAGCGTCGTCGACTTGCAGATTGTAGTGGTGATCTGAAGTTGGGTCTAGTGAAGGAACAGCTGTGTTATCTTGTTTAGAAGTTTGACCAGTTATGATTGAAAGGATTGCTTCTAGACATCCAGTATTAGTTGAACATATCAGGAAGTTAAGAGATGGAACGGAGGGTGATGACTTAAAGGATTTTAGTCTTGACCAGAATGGGTGGTTGAGAAAGAAAGGTAGATTATTTGTTCCGAATGTGGGAGACATAAGGAAGGAAGTTTTGGAGGAATGCCGTCGTCCGAAGTTCACTGTTCATCCAGGAGGAACTAAGATGTATCAGGACATGAAGCTGTGTTTCTTCTGGGAAGGAATGAAGAGGGAAGTAGGCTTATGGGTGAAGCAGTGTCTGAACTGCCAACAGGTAAAAGCCGAACATCATAAGCTAAGTGGGTTGCTTCAGCCATTGGATATCCCGGTAAGGAAGTGGGATTCTATTTCTATGGATTTTATAGATGGGTTGCCAAGATCTAATAGAGGAAATGAAAGTATATAGGCGTAGTGGACAGATTGACCAAGAGTGCCCATTTCATTCCAGTTAAGTCAACTAGGATGGCACATATTTTGGCTAAGTTATTTATGAAGAATATAGTTAGACTTCATGGAATTTCTAGTAGTATAGTAAGTGATAGAGATTCCTTGTTCACTAGCAAGTTCTGGAAGAGTCTACAGGATATTTTAGGAACCAAGCTCAAGATGAGTACCGCTTACCATCCACAGACCGATGGGCAAATGGAAAAGTTAACAAAGTCTTGGAGGATTTGTTAAGGGCTTGTGTGTTAGATTTTGGATGATCATGGGAAGACCATCTACACTTAGTCGAGTTTTGTATAACAATAGTTATCAGACTAATATAGGGATGGCACCGTTTGAAGCTTTGTATGGAAGGCCGTGCAAATCCCCAGTTTGTTGGTTAGAGATCGGGGATAGGTTGGTTCTTGGTCCAGATTTAGTTAGAGAAGCTGCAGAGAAGATTGAGTTGATTCGAGATAGGATGAAGGAGGCTCGGTCTAAGCAGAAGAGTTATGCAGATAGAAGAAGGAAAGACTTAGAGTTCTCTGTCGGAGATCATGTTTTTATTAAGGTGTCACCGATGAAGGGTGTGACTCGATTCGGGAAATCAGGGAAGTTGGCACCGAGATTGTAGGACCTTTTTGTATTGTAGATAGGATCGAGAAACTCGCATATAGAGTAGAGTTACCGAATAGTTTGGCAGGAGTCCACGATGTGTTTCATGTTTCTCATCTGAGGAAGTGTGTTAGAGACCCGGAATCTACTATAGCACCGACTGTGTTAGATGACTTAGTAGTAGAACCCGACTTGACTATAGTTACAAAGCTGATTCGTATAGTCGCTAGAGATGAGAAGAGGCTGAGGAACAAGACAGTCAGATTAGTGAAAGTCCAATGGAGCGACGATGAGAGAAAATGTACATGGGAGACTGAGAGCAGGATTAAAGACGCTTATCCTGATTTGTTAGAGGGTATGTTTTACCTTTTTGATTGATTTTTTGTGTACCTTAGCGTAATTTCAAGGAAGAAATTCTTTAAGGAAGGGAGATTGTAACACCACATATTTTTAGAAACATTATTTAGAACATTTAATTGGCTAAATTAAATTAAATAATGTGATGATTAAGGGATTGAGATTTGATTTAATAAGGGGTAGCCGTGCCATGTAACCAATGAACTAAAGAAGAGTTAAAATGAAATGGAGGAGGGGTAAAATAGGAAAGAGATCATTCTAATACCCTAAACCCTTAGCCGTGTATGTTCTATGCGTTCATTTGCAAAATTAAAAACAAATAAAGGCCGACCACCATTAGCTAGAATAAGAGGAAGAAAGAGCTAAAGGAAGAAGATTAATCAACTTAATCCATTAAAGTCTCAAACTCCTTAATCTCAAAGCTAAGGTGAATAATGATTACATCTCATATTTATTAAGTGTTTTCGGTTTTAAGGTTAATCCGAATTTATTTGCAAGGTTATGCCATGTTTTTGAATGATTAAATGTTTATATATGCTTGTTGATGATTTATGCTTATTCATATAGGTTATATGATATATTTTGATGAGAAAACCCTATCAAATGACATCCAAATGCCTTGCGATTTTAGATTTAGATCAGAAATGATATTTTAGAGATGCGTTTCAATTTTCATATTTTCCTGAATTAATGTGGACTTTATATTAATTTTCTAATGAGGAAAATGATTATTTGGGTTTAAAATGATTTACAGCTAAATAATATAAGTTTTGGGTCTGAAATTATTATATGTTAGAAAACATATTAAAAATGATTTTCTGGAATTTTTGTAGAATTTTCCTAAGTGTTTTAATAGATATATAAAATTATTTAAGGTATGGGACTTAAATGTTTTATATATTTATAAAAGGAGAAGGGGTATTTTATAAATAAATTAAATTATTTATTTCTAAAATATTGGCAGCACTTTTAGAAAAGAAAATTAGCAACCAATACTATTTTGACAAATATGGTAGGTTAGTTGAAAAGAATTTCTTTTTAAAGTTAGAATCAGTTTTTACATGCTTTTAGCATGTTTCGCCACTTTCGGCACCAGGGGTTCCGACTTAGTAGCTTCGCCACCGTCACCATCAAAACCAATGTGCATGGCATCAAAGACTTGGTGCGCAGTGAATTGGATATAGGTGTAAGGTATTGTATCGAAACGAGGGGTTCCGAAGGGGTCGAAGCACTACTTTGCTTTCAAATAAAAAACACGCCTACTTTGCTTTTGAAGGGTATGCTTTCGATTTGGTTGGCTTTCGGTTAAGTCAAATGTTTTAAAGGAAAGGTTTCGAATGGGTTGCGCCTTTTGTTTTAAGTAAATGTTTTCGAATGGGGTCGAAACCCCTAGCTGCCGCTTTTCTACCTTTCGAAGTCAATGGTTTCGGAATGTATACTTTGTTTTAAAACTTAGCCGCTTCTTCAATGCCTTCGGAAGGTTGGTCTCAACACCAACACTTCTTTACTTAGGAAATGCTTTCGACTTAAATATTTTGACCCATTTGCTCTGTTGAAGGTAGAACCCAATGGTTTCGAAGGAGTTAATTTAAGTGGTTTCCAAAGGTGTTTCCACATGTTTTAAATTGAACCCAAATGCTTTCGAAAGGTTTGTTGTTTACAAAGGTTTTGATGCTTTCGAAAGGTTTTAAAGAAAAGTTTCCAAGGGGTGGTTCCACAATGGTTTCGAAAGGTCCGAAAGGAAAGGTTTTCCAACAGTTTTGAAAGGCAATGTTTAAAGGTTTAAAGAAGGGTGTCTAAGGCTTTTAAAGCTTTCGAAGGAAAGATTTTTCAATGGTTTTGAAAGTTTTATGTGAATGGTTTCGAAAGGAATGTTTTGGCCTTTCGACCTAGGTTATAGAGGGTTTACTTGGTTTTGAAAGGGGTACTTTCAATGGGATCGAAATGGGTACTTTCAAGGGTTTAAATGTTTTCATCAACAAAGATGTGAGTAAAGTATATATAACATGGCAAGGTGATTTTGAGTAAAGCATAGAGTATATATTTTCCTTGTTTAAGTTTGATTTAAAGGTTTTAAATCAATTTGAGATGAAAAGGTTTTCAAGGAAAATTTAAGGGAATGTTACCCTAAGTAAAATGACTCGGATATTTATATACCAGATGGGACTGGTATAGGGTCGTGCCCTATACATTAGCTATTAGCCCCAGCTAATTTAGTCCAAAATTCTAGTGTTTAGGGCTTTGTCAAAGGTAAGACTAAAATTATGATTACATACAGAATGGAATACATATTTGTACAGAGGTAGGTTATTGGTGAGGCCGAAAAACCATTAGGATTAGGTGACCCTGGAAGAAGATAAGTTAGGGACAGACCGTCCAAAAGAGGAGTGTCTAATAGATAAGTTAGGGATAGACCGTCCAAAAGACGAGTATCTAATAGGTGTTAGATTATTTTGTTTATATTGTATAGTAGGCCAGAGTCAACCAAAGGTTAGTAGTTAGCCAAACAAAACTATAGTGTTCGAATAGATAGTTCATTTATTACCTGATATGTATGTTTATATGATAATGCTTTACAGTTTTAACTAGTTTTGGTTGTAGGATTATGATTTGCAAAGGATATGTTTTAAAAGGATATTAGTGAGGGAAAACCCATTCCGCTAAGCAGCGTGGTCTCACTTAATATCAAATAACTGAGATGTATATTATTATTCACACCAGGCTTTATGTCTGACTCAAAGTATATGTCTTTCCCCTTAAACTCTCAGGTGCTCAAAATTGATTTGAGTAGGCTGAGGGTTGAGGTTTATAGGTTTTTTGTAGGTTGGTGAATAAATTTTTCGGAGATAGCAGGTGGCTGACGGATAGCTATTTAGGAGTTTTTCTTTTATTTTGTTTGTTTCCGCTGTGTTGTATTAAATCAGTTATGACTATATAGTACTCTGGCCAACTAAGGGGGCATCTTCATATGTCGCTCTTGGCGTATTTTATAATTATGATATTTTCTCTGAACCTGGGAAACGATTATGGGATTATGTAATAGAATATGAAACATGTTTTGGGAAATGTAATCAAAAAAATTGTTTTTGTGTAATCTATGATTTTGGTTCATATTCATGTGCTTCCGATATTATGGATATCATTAACATTACCGTATTTGGTCACTGGAATTTAATACTATGGATGATTGCAGCATCTGTAGCACTTAGCTTCGGGCCTCTAGATAGGGAATGTTACAGTTGCCCTAGCATTACCCAACCCAAATGGCATGAATATATGGTGGTATGGCCCCTTATCCGTAACGAAGTCGGTATGCTCCTAATTTGATTAGAACATGGTGATCTATTTGTAACCTAGTATTTGTCCATGAAAGTGAGTAGCTC
The DNA here is from genome assembly GCA_030737815.1 of Allium fistulosum. Lineage (NCBI taxonomy): Eukaryota > Viridiplantae > Streptophyta > Magnoliopsida > Asparagales > Amaryllidaceae > Allium > Allium fistulosum. Next base: position 869,442,970 of record CM060906.1, on the reverse strand, counting down.
CTAACCACTAGTTGCATCTACAAGTTAGTCTATTCTGGGGGGAAGAATCTTTAGGTTAAGCTTTGTTGAGGTTGGTGAAGTCAATATAGGTTCATCACTTTCCATTAGGCTTCTTTACCAACAGTGGATTGGTTATTCATTTAGGGTAATAAATTTTCCTAATGAAATTGTTTTCCTTTAGTTTCTTCACTTCCTCGTTTGAAGCGTTATACTTTTCATGGTCTAAAGAGCTTCTCTTTTGTCTCATAGGATGCTCATCTGGATCAATGTTGAGAGCATGACATGTTATAGATGGATCTATCCAAACCATGTCCAGTGAGTCGAAGAAAACACATCAGCTGACTTCTTCAAGAAACCGATCAACTCCGTACACAATTCTACACTTAGATTCTTTCCTACTTTCATGACTTTTGATGGACCTATAGGATCTAACCATACATCTTCTAGCTTGACTACTAGTTTAAGTTCTTTTACATTCATCCCCAACCTTAAATTCACTTCCTACTTTATTTCAGGTGGTTTTGATGAAGCTGTGTAGTCGGTAGTTGTGCAACATGACTAAAGTGTTGTGCATAGATAGAAACATGTTTGTCGGTTCCAATCATGTGAAGATAATCTCTCCTCTTCTTTCACGCTAGCATTATGGTCGCAGGTTGATCTGTTTCAATGCCAGCCTTGGTATCAAATATCAGTGCAATTACTAAAACTGGTCTATCAACTTGTGTTTCTTATTGTTACGTGTATTAGAAAATATAGTAGTATAATTTGAAACTACTTCATTACTAGTATTCAAAGTTACATAGTATAATTCCATAGCTAAAAGTTGTTCACTCATAATACTCCCTATACTAGCATGGGTATGAAATTTCATAATTAAATCTTTTTGAGAAAATATTTGTCTAAGATCTACCAGCGCAGGCTTTCCCAAAAAGGCATTGTATAGAGACGATTGATCAACTATGAGGAAATTTGCATAGAAATATTTATGGAATGGCGTAGTTCCAGCTTTTATTAGGAGTCTGGCCAATCCCACTGGACCATTGCAGTTTTTTTGAAGTCGAAGATTGGTTCTAGGCTAGGCTTCAACACGGGGGAAGCTTCATTTTGTCATATGCAGCTTTGAATATTACATCGACTGAGCTTCCAGAATCTACAAACACTTTCTTAATAGTGCAGTTGAATATCCAGACTATCACCACCATGGGGTATTGATGTGGGAATATGACCCCTACTGAATCTGCAGCAGTGAAGGCAATATCTGGCATAGACTATTGTTTAATGTGATACATTGCTTATTGCTCGACCTGTGCTTCCTGGACAAACTTGTCTATGGATCTCTTGCTTTTGCTAGCTACGTGAGGTCCCCTATGAATGGACTCTATGAGAATTCTAGGATTCCCTACTTGAATTACATGAGGATCAAGTGAATGGCTCTGACCCGGATTCATTGTCGCACTTTGCTAAATACTAGCCAAGTAGCTTTTATGGATCGGTTTTTCATTTCCATTCTTTAAGTGGTCTCGGTTGTCAAAATGGTACCCGTTTACCCTATGGAAGTGGTAATATGCACTGCCTTTATTGTGTTCATGTTTGTCCCCTTTATTAGAGAAGTTGTATGCCAACTCAATTCCGGTAACTTCAAAGATGTGTCCTGGGCTGTGAGTCAGGGAAGTATGATTTGTAAAGTTGAATTTCCTCTACTTCTTTAATAGCTGATTATAACTTTATGCCATCTCTTTCTTTCATTCTAAATGGGGGAACTTTATCAATTGATATTCCCTCATCCATTCGAGCTTCCTCAACTCATATGTAGCTCTTGATTGTCGCATAGAAAGCTTTCATGCTTTTATAGGGTTTTTTGCCATTTTTGTCATAGAATGGTGTAATCTTTTTAATCCCTAAACACTCTGCCATCAATAGTGCTTCTTCATTAGTTATACCAATCTTCATAGCTTCGGATTTGAACTAGCTGATGAAATTTCAAGCTTTTATTATCGTGCTTCTTAACGCAAGACAATGTTTTTGGATTTGGTGATGCTTCCCTCCTAGCTTTGAATTGTCGACGGAAGTATGATGATAAACTGAGCGCATGAATAAACTTCCTTAGGCTCATACATTCGAAACAATCTTGAAGCTACTCTAGCTAGATAAACTGGAAACAGCTTGCATCTAGCAAGTTCCCTACTTTCAGAATATCCATATGATATACGAAAGCATAGATGGTTATCCGGGTTTGATGTACCTGATAGAGTTAGGAGTATGCCCTTGGAGCAATTCTGTAATTTATTGTAAATTATTAACTCTGTAGTGAATCTCATTCAAAATAAAAGGTGTTTTTCTTTATGTTATATACTTGTTATAATGTGTTATAATTAGTTAATTATATAATTTAAGTATATTTAACAGAAAACCCATAAATGGTGTGCTTGTGATAGTAATTACAATTGTTGTAGTCGTGAGTATTTTATCACAACATAGTATTAAACACGTCATTTTAAATATTCCTAATCAAGATATATCGAGACCGGATATTGATGCATTTGATCAAACTAGAGTACATAATGCTTTCCAAATGTTAGGTAGTATATTACTCATGAATGCCGGAGGCACCTAGAGGTTACGTACTAATAGTTATTAGATAATTATGGAATGAGTATAATTTTCTGTTGGTTAACATAACTAAGGTCAAACATAAAATATCGATGTGATAATATTACACGGTTCTCTTGACTTGAGAATGTTGTTGATCTTCAATGTGAAAACTACGTTTTAATTATAGTTAAATCATGGCATGACAACCATCAAACAACCATAGTTATAGTTGGGTAGAGTGAAAGCATTGGAAGTGAAACACTATTCAATAGAGAATTTGTCTCATCGGTTATATGGTTAGTATCACAGTCAACTTAAGTCAACTCAAAGTCAAAATCTTTAGCAAGAGTGGTTCGGTTAATAATAATTGTTATTATTGAACCAAGAACTTTGTATGTGGACTATAAAGTTGAATATGGACGATATTGGAATTTTGACCTTACATAATTCCATAAGTCCTAATGTGATATAGTTTTGACGAAGAGAATTGATGTAAATAATTATCACTATCGGGTAATGCTTAAATAAGTAAAATTATATTTTACTGAAGTTATGCAAGCGATAAATTTGGCCATAATTTCACACCATTAACTAAGGTGATGTGTGAACGTTAATACTTGAATTTTTCGATATTAACTGCTAACCAAATTTATACCTAAGAATTACACAACTGAAACGTTGAATACTCCTACTACCACCTGAAAATTATTGTAAATTGATTAAATTAATTAATAGTTATGAAATGTTAATTATAAAATTTTATTTAATTTATGTTGATCAATATTGAATAGTGTGTATATAATAGTTATTGACACACGTATCGATATACGATATCGATGTGCATTTGAATTAGATTAATTGCTTATCTATTTGGTCGGGCTTGAAGTGGTTAGGAGACCCAAACATAGGCATATTATAGGCGACCACTAGGGGGTTGAAGTGGGTGGAATATTGATTAAAAATGAGGTGGAAAAGTAAGAGAGAAGGAGGATCCAGATCCCCTTTTTGCTCCTTAGTATTTATGTTATATATTCATCTCGAACCCCACTTTAGAGCTCTATAATTTTTGCTCCATCCTAATCAGTCTTAGCTGGCCTCCCCTTACCCTCCTCCTCTAGTTTATCAAGCATTTAAAACACAATTTAAATATAAATAAAAGATCGGTGGTTGTTGAATTCAGATTGGTAGCTCTTTTTAGATTCTGAATACTGATTCAAGGAGTTCTTCAATTCAGTGTTTCAAGGTGTTTCATATAGGCTTTGGACAAGGTATATCATCTATTTACATACATATTTATATATAATTGTTCATATGTCAGTATATGCTTAGATAGTATATGAGTTATCCCGAATCCACTTATGTTTGTGTCGTCTACATTGGACCATAATGTATGTGTATATATTTTCAAAAAAGTGTATATATAATAACATATAAGTCATAGTTGCAAATTAAAAATATCAAATTTAAATAATATTAAATTTGTCTTTTAAACAAAAAGATTAATTTTAAAATATATGCATGTGTATAAAATACATGTATATTTATTTTATTAATTTTAGCGCATTATAGTTTTCAAAAATTAAAAAAATTCCTTATATTTATATATATTTAAAACAAAACATATTTTATATATATAATTTGTTTTAGATATTATAATTAATTTACATAGTGTAAATATACATATACATACGTATTATAAAACATCCATATATGTATTTCATAAAATTATTTTCATACGGAAATCTTTATAAAAACTATTTTAAACTGAAAGCTATTTGTAATTTAAAAAAATTAATTTATTAATATTATTAAAGCCATGTATATATGTTAATATATATGTGTATGTGTGTGTATAATCATTTATTCATATTAAAGCTTATGTATATATATAATTAATATATATCTTTTTTTTACAAGGCAAGCCGGTTTTATAGTGGACCGTCCACTTTGTATAAAAATTTAAAACAAGTGCTCTGCACATGCGCATAGCAACTAAGCAGGATTTATAGTGGCGCAACCACTTAGATCACACAGACACAGATGTACATAGCTAAACAGTACAAAAACCATCTCTCAAAGAGACAACAATTACATAGAAAGTAACATCGCAGATGGAGTCAGTTGTAATACCACACGCTAATAATCAAACCAGGACTAAGAAAAAAGATCTGCAATGGAAAAAACATCTTCCACATCAACCACTACCGGGATAAGAGGAATACAAGAAGCAATACCAACTTGCACATCAGCCACAAGAAAACAGTCCGGAGGTGGAGAATCGATAGGGATTGCAGATGAGGAGGCCTTAGCAATGTAGTTTTGCAATTTATCGAGATCATCATGTCCAGGAGAAGGAGGCACAACACAAGTCGGATCTATCGGTTGGATAGACAGACTCTTGACTTTCGGCGAGGCTTAGGTTTCTAGATTGGAATTTTGACAGGGATGGACACAGGACCACCAACGGAAGCACTGAGATAACAAGCTTCGGCGGTGTGACCAAAGGAATGACATGAAGAGCAAATAGGAGGTGACCAAAGATACTCGACATCAATACGCCCAATCTAATCACCATGAAGGGCAACAGAGAGCTGGGATGGCAACTCTCGCTCCGGCATTATCTCATTTAGCACTCTGGCATACGCTAAGCGTTCATGACTTTCAGTGTTCTCATCGAAAAAAACTAGTTTACCGATATGACATGTTAACCAATCTAGACCAACTAAAGACTGAAGAGAAGACGGAATATTAGAGAACTTTGCCCAAATAGGAATGGACAAAACATTCTCTCTAGCAGAATCAATCGAAGGACTCCAATTGGTCACAATGAAAACTTTACCATCTATGACACAGGGATATGACTCTAAAACCATACGCTTCTCTTCTGGATTAGAAAAATCAAAAAAAGAACATGTTTTTATCATATTTCACTTTCAATGATCCATGAATCCTCCATTTTATTTTCGGGAAGTTAATAACCTTAGAGTAACTATGTGTGACGCCCCACCTCTATACCCACGCTAACCAAGAACACTACGATGTAGTGCTGTCAATTAGCACGGAGAATAAGGCTGTTGAGGAGCGACCATCCGTGTAACTTCTTTGTGCGAGCACCGATATGTCAGATAGAATAGAATGCATATCTTTTAAAGAGGAAATCCAACATACCGATACAAACACAAAGCTATCACACGGTGGCTATATATAATCTTCGGAAACAAATATAGAAATAAACATAACACAAATCAGTCTCAGACAATTCATATCACAAAGGCGGAAATAGATATGAATATATAACACACATGAAAGTGTTCATCAGAGTAGTGGTCAAGTAAGATCCACGATAATACAAAAGAATAGCAACATGTGCTATACAAAAGAATAAGTACACAATATAGAGTCTATATCTCAAATGCGTACAACCAAAAACTACTAATCTAAGTAGTGCCAAAAGTCAGAGTAGCAAATCCCGGGAGGAAGTCAAGCAGAAGCACCTGTAACATCTCGGTCTGACCCGAGTATTATTTAAGAAAATAATAAACGGATCAGTCTAACTATAAATATCAGATGACATGATATAAAATAATAGATATGGCATAAACATAGAATACCCATACTGACATACTACTATAAGTACGAAAATGATGATCAACAGGAGATCAACCGATGAGAAATGATCAATATCACAAGAATCTTCTCAAAGATCCAAAGAGGGCATCATACCCTAAACTTGTACTCATAACAAGTCAATGACATAAAAATCCAGAAATCAAAACAAGAAATCCAGAAATCATAAAAAGAGAAAGAGGCCTATCACATGACGGTCTGAAGACCATGGGGAGCTACCCCATATGTGTGAGTCGGAATCACACTGATTGAGGCCTAGGCTAACCAAAAAGCAGAAAGGTATGTGTGAATGGAATCACACAAGTGGTGTCTAGCCTAACCTCGCAAACATAAAGATATGTGTGAGTCGGAATCACACTGATTGAGACCTAGGCTAACCAAAAAGCAGAAAGGTATGTGTGAATGGAATCACACAAATGGTGTCTAGCCTAACCTCGCAAACAAAAAGATATGTGTGAGTCGGAATCACACTACTGCGGCCTAGACTAACCTTGCGGACAAAGAGATGTGTGTGAGTCGGAATCACACTATTGCGGTCTAGTCTTACCTTGCAAACAAAGAGACATCGCACAATTGCTAGTCTAAATCATAAAATGATCATCATGATCAGCGAGAAGTGTCAATCACACCAAGCTAGTAAATATATGAGTTTAGCTTCATGTCCCATAACCACTTGCTTAACTTAAATATTTACGAACAAGCTGCAAATCTTCACTAGGAAATTGTCACGAAAAGGGTTCAGTCGAACAAGTCCAAGAGCTAACCGACGAAGTGAACGCAAGCGTTTCATACCACTCGTTTTACTAAGTCGTTTAAGTCGATTTCTCATTCGAGTGAAGTAAAGGCTTATATATATTAGTAGATTGGAAATCGGTTTGAGAAAACGAACTTTTGATATTAAAAATAGTGTTGAAATCAATTTGATGAAAGAGTTTTGATATTTACTACTAGTATTGAAACCTTTATATTTTTAAAGTGACAAGTCATAAAACGTATCACAAAAATTCACATTCGGAGACGTGAATAAAATCCAAGGAAATCAGCTCAAAATGCATCAAAATGGAAGTTCTGATGAATGCTTTTCATATAAGATTGCCTACGCAGAGTAATACGGGGTTCGACCTGCCCGGTCAGGTCGCGGGGGTCCAGGGGGCAGCGCCCACGGCGGGGTGCGGGGCAGCGCCCCGTCAAAACGGTACGACTTAGTGAAGACAAGCGACCTAAGTTTAAAAAAGCGGGCGACTTAACAAAGTGGCCGATAATAAATGATAACAACAAAAAGGGAATCAACCCAATTTGATTAGAGTTGAATATTCAAGCTAAAAAAACAACTAGGCAAAACACAGCAGATTCAGACGTCTGAGATCAAGAATTCAGACGTCTGAATCTGGAAAATAAACTATTTTCCAGAACAGAATTCAGACGTCTGAATCCTAGATTTCAGACGTCTGAAATAGGCACTTTTTAGCCTATTCCTTTTCTGGTTCAAAACGAACCAATTCAGACGTCTGAAATTTTGATTCAGACGTCTGAATGCTGGGAGAAGAAAATTCCCAGTATTCCATTCAGACGTCTGAACCATACGTTCAGACGTCTGAAACTGTTATTCAGGGCATTCCCTGAACCTAGGCCAAAAAATGGCTAAACGACATCGATAACGATCGGTCGAGCAACAACGACTAAGGAATTGCACAAGGATAAGTGTTAGGAATTCATACCTAACAATCGAAGATAATTATTGACTTAGATGTGAGATAAAAATCTCACCTTTTCACAAAATCAATGAAGAAGGAGCTTTGAAGCAATGGCAAGAGCAATCACTCTTCAATTCCAACTTAACAAGCTTGAATCTAAGCTAAAAGAGAAACATTTCCCGAATTTAGGTTTAGGAAATTTCTGAGATTGAAAGGAGAAAGAGTTGGAGAAGGAGAAGAAGATGCTTACCAATGGCTTCAACTTGGATTTGGAGGTAGAAGCTTGAATTTGCAATTGAAGCTAGGGCTTAGGAATTTCCATTTCCAATCTCTTCCCCCATTATTCTCTTGAGCTTGAGGGTGTTAAGAAATGAGGAATGAATGAAGAGAAGTGGAGTGGAGAGGGGTAATGATATAACCAGATTTGGGCAAGTGGGCTGAATCCAAACCCAAACCCAAAGTCCAATAGAAAATAGCAAAATTCGACTTTCTCCAAACATATCGAAGCTTATACTTAAAAAGGTCGCAAACGGCATTTTGAACTCAATGGAAGTGGTCTCGAGTCCTAATTCGACTGTTTGCAAAAAGTAGCTTTTCGGACTAAAATCCGACGAACGATGTTATATTTAAATATAAAATCGACAAATGTGCGGGTTGTTACACTATGCCCATCATCCAAAAAGAAATCAACCAAAGAGTTTTTCCAAAATTCTGCGCCAGCCTCAACAACAGACAGTGGCGGAACAAGAACTGAATCAAGATTTTCAACGGTTACAAAGCATTTAGAGACATACCTCCCAGCATTACGAGGCTTTGAGGAGAAGAGAAACTTCCAAGTAGCTGTCGGCATGGCTTTGGGCATCGAAACAGTATGAACAACTGGAATTTGTCTATGAAGCAATGGCTCTTGATGAGAGGGGATAGCAGGCAGCACAACAGCTGATAAAGGAGGAAGCGAACGAGCCTCCAAAGACGTAGACGATGACAGAACTGATAGGGAGACTGGAAGATCACCAACGCGATGCTTACAGGCATTGAGGATGTCCATAACCGCATCGGGTATTTTAAAGTTGAACGGAGAATGAGTCGGAAGAATTGGGGACACGGCCTTAGCAGGAGAAGACACTGTAGCAAGCGCTGGAAAGACGAGCGCATCGTTGAGAGGAGGCGGCAGACGCAGTTTTCCAAATCTTGTGACCGAAGGCCGATCAATCGAAGATTTGAAAAAACCTGATTTCATGAGTGAAAGAAGGAAGAGACGGAATTGGAAGCGGGAGAGAAAGAGGGCGAAGGGGTGAACTGCGTGGAGGAGGAGAGGAATTAGGGGAAGCAAAAATCGAGGCCGAACAAATCTAATAGAGGAACGGTTGCCATTAACAAAAATGGTGAAACTAAACTTAAAGCTATTATCATTGGAATATACATAATATCTATTTTTGAAATACTAATTTAATAAACATATATATAATACGTATATGAATTTAAAAAATTATTTTGAAATATACATAATATATATATATATATTTAAAATAATAGATTGGTTTGAATTTGAAATATCAAGATATTTTATTATACAGATCTAGATCTAAAATTTGAAATTTGAATATTAAATTTGATTTTATATTCAAAATTATTTGTAACAATATCTACAATAACTTTATATTATAATTTCAATTATACATATAGATATACACACAGACACACACACATACAGATATATAAATATATATATAAACATTTATATTTTACAAATATTATTTTATATTACATTTAAACTAGTGGAAATTAGCCACAAGGGCCTCTTTAGCAAGTGGAATTAGTTTCTAGAACACATAACCGAAATAATTACTTTCAAGGACAAAACGCAAAATAATTAGTTTCTATGGCCTAAAAACCTATGAAATTATGTCCTTGAAAGTAATTGGACTGCTGACTTTGTCCTTGAAAGTAATTATTCTACTGACTTTGGCCTTGAAAGTAATTTCTTTGAATGTGTGTCCTAGAAACTAATTGGACTACAAAGTTTGTCCTTCGTGTGAAATGCCCCTTTAAACTATTTATATATTTATGTACATATATAGACATCATATATGTATAAAGAGGGGTTAATATGTCATGTGCACTATAAATCTCAGCACTTATACCGGGCATGTTAAACCATGTACACTATATATTGCATGTGCACGTACACACATATGTGTATGATACACATGTTATATCATATTATATAAACATAACAATAAATAAAACCTAATTTATAACTTAAATAAAATATTTATTTTATTTAAAATAAATTTAGATAAGATCTAAATAAATTTAGACTTCATATGTCTAATAAGATCCAAAATGGAATAAAAAATTTCAAATTTGACCATTTATCCCATTGCGTGTTGGCCCAGATCCAACAGTACCATCATACTTCTCTATAGTCAAAGCCCTAAAGTTGAGGAATTCTGACTCCATTATATCCTCACAGAATGGAGGGCAGCTTTCTTCACCTATTCCCACATTATTAATATGCTAAAAAAAGTTGTGTTAACTGTTCTACCCGAGTCTTTAATTTCCTAATTTCTTCGTCTTTGGACTCATTCCTTGATGAGCCACCCTTAGAAACTGAGGTGGCATCATCATTTTCTTGCACAGCTGGTATGTTGTGAAAGTCTACAGGGTGGATCGTGTAGTGTATATGCAAGTGTATATGCAAGTATATGTGACAAAATATATGATGCAACTAAAACAATAATAATCTAGGTAACTATAGAATAAGCACACCAGGATTTTATACTGGTTCTAATCTCCCATCCTACGTCCAGTCCCGAAGCTCCCCTTCGGAATTCGACTATCAGACACCCTCACTTCGCCCGGAGGAATAGGCTTGGTTACAATAGCTTGTTCTTGTCAAATATGTGTTCTATAACACGTATATTGACTAATAAGTACAAATGCTTCCACTCTATATATCTAGTGAATATTGTCTGTGAAGAACTGAATATATGGAAGAGTGAAATACAAGTATAGATTTCTAGAGATAAAGAATATAATAGAGTATGTAAGTAGAGAGCGTAAGTAAGTAAGGTTGTCAGGTCAGTTCTTTCTCTTGATTTCTGATGCTATATATAGTTGTAGATAGGTATGTTGAGTAGTTGCATCTATTAATGAGTGCTCTATAGTTGCTTCTATTGATGATGAAGAGTTGCAGTGAAGAGAAGCGGAGATGTCTATTCGAATGTGACAGTTGAAGTCCTTATTTGAAATCCGAGTTTGAAATCAGACGTCTGGTATTTGTATCAAACGTCTGGTATTATATATTTTTTGAACATAGTAGGTTTTCAGACGTCTGAGTGCTATTACCAGACATCTGGTTTAGCCTGTTTGTTATTCCAGAGGACTTTTCTAGACGTCTGGCTTGTGCACCCAAACGTCTGATACTTATGCATGTCTGTTTTGTGCATCTTTTCTTTTGCTTCTTTTTACCTATCGACTTGTAGTATCTTGTAGTGTCCTTTGAGCCTCGTTCTTGTCTTTCTAGTGATGTTGTTCTAGTAAGTTCCTATATATATAAATATATATGTACATTTGATTTCCATTGTATAGTTGTTGTCATTAAAACCATGGATTTGATTTCCTAACAATCTCCCCCTTTTTGATGATGACAACTATACAATGTACTTATATATAATTTTTTATAAATCTCCCCCTGAATATGTGCTTACCATTATTTCTCCCCCTTTGGCATTATCAAAAAGCATTAATACAAGAATATGTATGATATAATCAATATGCATATGAATTTCTCCCCATTTGTCATTATCAAAAAAGAATGAGGGAATATAATAAATTTTATAAAATATCTTTTAAATAGCGGGATAAACTCAATATTAATTATGGAGAAAAATAAAATAGATTTTACCACATTTTCAGAAGTCAATATTTCATTGTAAGCACGTAATTCTATTAAACGTATGGAACATCCTTTAAAATTCCAAAATCTATCCTTTTCCATTTATTTCTCCGAGTACCTGCAAAAAATAATCATCATTTTTGGTACCCACTTTCTATGTTAGGGTTCAGGGGGGTTAGGTCTTGGGAAACCATATCCAATTGGGTGTGGTTGAACCTTTATAAATATAATTTTCATTATTAACTACCATATCAAAATAATCATTAATGTATTTTTCTCTATTTTTCCAATTAACAGGAACCCAAATACTTAGATAATTTTTATTCATATTTCCGGTCAATAATTTTTTATTTCTAGAGAAATTATAAACATTATTGGTCATAGCAGAATTTGAATTTCTATAAAAATTGGATTTAGATTTTACTCGAAATTTAGTACTAGAACTAACATTTTTACTATACATGAAAGCGAATCTAGTGCTATTTTTACGATCAGATTTATTATATCCTAAACCACTTTTGTCATGTAAAGGTCTAGAACTAGATAAAATCGTGTTTAAATCGTTTTGACCTTTATTAAATTTTGTGACTTCAGCGTTAAGTTTATCAAATTTAGCTTTGAAGTCAAAATTATTATTTTCAAAAGAAATATTACTATATTTCAAAATATCAATTTGCTTGTTTAATTCGGAATTCTCCCTTTTTATCGTACAATTCTCATTTTCGAGAAGAAAAATTCGAGATTCTGAATTATCTAAATATGATTGTAATAAATCATTTTGTCTTTTCAAATCAGTAATTTCTTTTGAAAAAATTTCTTTTTCTTTTTCAAACATAGTATTTTTATTTTGCAAAACATTAATTTCCTCCAAAAGATCATTGTTTTTATCTTCTAACTGCTCATTTTCTTTTTGTAGGAAATCTTTTTGTGAAACAAGTTCTTCTACGGTATTTTCAAAACATTTAGTTTGTTTTATCAAAAATTTATTTTCCTCTTTTAAACTGGAAATTTCTTGCTCACAATCTTTTAACTTAGCTAAAGCAATTGTATTAACTTTATTCAAGGTTTTACAATCTTTTAATAATTCATCATGTGCTAATAGAAGATCTTTATATAAAGAATCTAAGCATACCGATTGTGATCTGAGTTTAGCCATGAAGCATTTGTTTGTTTTATCCTTTGATTCTTCTTTATTGTTCTTCCTCTTCCTATTGCCTTGACTAGATCTCTTTATAGCCATTTATTCTAGGATGCTGTTACGGTCTCTAGAATCCCAGGCTCTGATACCAATTGAAAGTCTACAGGGTGGATCGTGTAGTGTATATGCAAGTATATGTGACAAAATATATGATGCAACTAAAATAATAATCTAGGTAACTATAGAATAAGCACACCAGGATTTTATATTGGTTCGGACCTCCCGTCCTACGTTCAGTCCCGAAGCTCCCCTTCGGAATTCGACTATCAAACACCCTCACTTCGTCCGGAGGAATAGGCTTGGTTACAATAGTTTGTTCTTGTCAAATATGTGTTCTATAACACGGATATTGACTAATAAGTACAAATGCTTCCACTATATATCTAGTGAATATTGCCTGTGAAGAACTGAATATATGGAAGAGTGAAATACAAGTATAGATTGCTAGAGATAAAGAATATAATAGAGTATGTAAGTAGAGAGCGTAAGTAAGTAAGGTTGTCAGGTCAGTTCTTTCTCTTGATTTCTGATGCAATATATAGTTGTAGATAGGTATGTTGAGTAGTTGCATCTATTAATGAGTGCTCTATAGTTGCTTCTATTGATGATGAAGAGTTGCAGCGAAGAGAAGCGGAGATGTCTATTCGAATGTGACAGTTGAAGTTCTTATTTGAAATCCGAGTTTGAAATCAGACGTCTGGTATTTGTATCAGACGTCTGATACTATATATTTTTTGAACATAGTAGGTTTTTAGACGTCTGAGTGCTATTACCAAACGTCTGGTTTAGCCTGTTTGTTATTCCAAAGGACTTTTCCAGACGTCTGGCTTGTGCACCCAGACGTCTAATACTTGTGCATGTCTGTTTTGTGCATCTTTTCTTTTTCTTCTTTGTACCTATAGACTTGTAGTCTCTTGTAGTGTCCTTTGAGCCTCGTTCTTGTCTTTCAAGTGATGTTGTGCCAGTAAGTTCCTGTATATATAAATATATATGTACACTTGATTTCCATTGTATAGTTGTTGTCATTAAAACCATGGATTTGATTTCCTAACATGTTGCGGTTTTCAAGCAGATGGGAATTTATGTTAGGCTATTTGGATTTGATGCTTCGGTAGGCTTGAGCTTTATTTTTAATTTTTTCCCTCCGTGCTCTTGTAACCAGCATTACCGTTCTGAATATTGAGATTGTCGTTTTTATTCATCAGTTGCAAAGTTTGCTCAACTAGTAAGTGTTGATGGTGAGTTGTGGAGTCATGAGAGCAGGTTGAGTTTGGAGGCGGATGTTGGGCTACTATCCTTTCCAACTCAGACATCCTTTCTTTTATTTGGGTCGTAAATAGGTTTAAGGCTTCCAAGATGGGAATCGAGAAGAGATATTGAGGTAGGCCCATTATTGATTTAAAGGTAGTGGGATATCGCGAGTTTTTGTCTTGGCTGCAAGGTAGTCCGCTTCGACTGTGGGAGGAATAGGAGAATTGGTGTTTTGTGAGGTTGTTGGGTGCATATTTGGTGGAGTTGTTGTTGAGTGTAAGGAAATTTCATGACAATATTGCAGGGGTCTGGGCCCTCCTTCTAGCGTCAAAATATTGATGAGATATTTTAATCGCACAATACCAAATTAATTGAAGTAATCATGTCGTTGAATGTTTACGTGACTATGAATTAGCTAATTTAATTAGTGTTAAATTACCTTGAATATAGTAATTATGTTGCGGTATGCTTACACAATTACGAGGGATGTCAATTTACTATTTTATGAAATGTATTAATAGTTCAATTCTAATCAAAACAAATCCAAATGCATATTGTAGTAAAGTAAATGCGAAAAATTAAAGACTAAGAATTACATGGTTCGGATATTAAAAAATCCTTCGTCTAGGGGACTAATCGATAACTTTATTTATTTCTTTCTTAGTACAAGCTATAGAATCAATGGAGATCTTAGTACAACATTCACAATATTTAATTCTCCGAATAATCAAGGTTCCATCAGCTTTTTCATGCTACAGCCCTTTCCTTTTATAGCATAAAAAATATCATACGGATTGCGGACATGTTATCTCGTATTTGATAGTCATTGTTGGGTCTTGCCACGTGCCCTTCATCCGCATAGTTGATCAGATGTGCATAGATTGCTGACTTGGATTTAGGTGGAACAGTTTTGATTGGGGCAGAAAAGTTTGAATTTGAAATGACGAACTAGGAACGATGCCATAGGCTGCTTGCAGCTAGCTTGGATTGGCGCGGTAAGGTGAGAAGTTTGAGTTTGCCGTTTAAATGTGTGGTGGTATGTAGGGGTGGGTACGGAAAAGTTCCGTACCAACCGAGACATTTCCTTTTCCTTTCGATTATTGATGGAATGATACTCAATGTTCCAAATTTCGTTCCCCTAACTCCGGAATTCCATTAAGCGGTAAATGGAAAAAGCGAAACGGAATATGGAATTCCATTTTTCCAGTTGCTGCATTTAAAATTGCATAAGATTGCAGGTATGGTTAGTACAAATAAGCTGAGAACCACAATAGGATCAGAATACACTGAACAAGTGCATTACTTTACATTAAATTCAATTTTACAAAGAAAAAAACAGAATGTACTGAATACAGTTTTATAGACAAGTTCATTGCTTGAAAAATACACATAAAATACTCTGGAATGTCGTAGATATGAACAAATTACACCTAAAATGTAAACATAATAAGTTTACAGAACTAAATATGAGCAAAGTACAATGAACATAATCACGTGCTATTTTGGTCTAACTAGCAAAAACTTCACTGTACCAACACCTTCTACAGCAACAAATTGTCTTCTTCCAAACCTTTTAAGCATAAATAAAGGGATTAAGGTACAATGTTAGATATACAGCTGAAACTCCAAACAGTGAATAGTTTGTCAAAAATATATCTAAAATAATATACAGTTGTGCAAAAAACCTCAGTTTTGATCGAAATCAAGGATAATTAATTGATTAAAGTGGTGCCAACATTCAAACTTTGATAATTATCACATCAAAAAACAGATGCATTCATAATATATGGTTTTTATGATAATTTCTAACGATGTAGAAGTGTAATTGCCAAGCAGAGAAGTAATTTGCAAATACCTACATAGATAAATTATTTTAGAAGCTGATTTCATAAGCCACCATGAGTTTTGATAATCTACATCCTAACTATCTACACCAAAATATATGAAAGTTGGTGCGCCTGATAATTTACTGTTGGTTAAGAAAAATAGCATTGAAATGTTTTAAACTCTATCATGAAAACCAAGCAGGGAACTGTTATCAAAATAAAACATACAGGTTCTGTCCTATCTCTTGACATATAGTCAATGATATATTTTTCGACAAAAACTCAAAGGTAGCATACCTCACTAGTAGCATGGTAGGCATCTTGATAGAATCGTAGCGCTTTTGCCCAATCTCTTCTAAACTCTGCATATACAGCAACCTAGTGTTAACTAAGGAAAGATACCTGCAATTAAAACTTCAACTGGAGTCTAGAAAATGATAAAAAATAATACAACAAAATCACACTGCTTGAAGTATAAAATGAACAAAATGCATATAAATAAATTAACCAAGATTATCTAAAAGCAATGTTAACTGAATCAAAGTTCCATAGATTGGATGCAATCATTCCACTTAATTTAACAATTCAAACCATGGAAGAAAATAATATTGCATAACATAACCTTCAATATATAAAGAACATAGATGATATTGTGATTGCCTTAAAATAGTAGGGTATATACATATAAATATAAAATATATTTATATATAGTGACCACATACTAACTCCTTGCTATTTACCAAGATGTACATGAAACTACAGTTGAGGTTCATCATATTTATATAGCTTGCATGTAACCATAGCTAAAAAGAAAATTGAATTCAATTTAATTAAAGAGAAAAACAAGATGTTTAGAACACAGCCAGAAACAAATACGATATAACTCCATGATTAAAACTAATCTGGAATAAAATCAACGTCCCAAAATGGCCATCTGTCCTTATAAAGTTGTTGAAAACTTCCTTAACACTAGAGTTAGCTTAAACTAGAGGTGCTATAAAGTGGTTTGTAAAATGTGTACTATGCAACAATGGGAATGAAGACATTAATCACTTATTTTTCACATGAAAATACACATATAACTTATGGCAATGGTGTAGAAACAAATGGAAGTGGCCAGCTCTAAATCTTGACTTACTAAGTTTGCAGTAAGGGACAGAAGAAATGAGTAAAAAAATTCAAAATAAATGCAAAAGTAGTGACATAGCTATGTTCATGCTCTATACATGTGTGTGGGCAATTTGAAATGAACGTAATAGTAGAGTGTTTAATAACATTCAACAGATTGATCATTTTGTATGTTCACAAATCAATCTCATAGTAAGTATTAGAGCATCAACATCGAAGCACAAGCATTACCAGAACATCAGAGATGAAGAAATTTGCAAAGCAAGGAAGGTTTAAATAATATACCTGAGGAACTTCATGAGTGGATTACTTGTCTAATGGTCAGTCGGTCTCCTTGGAACATCCTAGCTGCGTCTCGAATCTAGGGAAGTTCCTTTACCAGTTTTGCTTGTGAACTAAGTCAATAATTTCAACTTGAAAATGATTAGTTTTTCTTTTTGTCTAAAAACTAGTCTGTTTTGCCAGTTGCCTATGTTGTTATGTAAAGTGGTAGATATTATCATAGTCAGTCCTGAAGTATTATCATATTATAATTACAAACTTCAGAATTAATCATGTTCAGTTTAGATTGTCAACCTAGTCTGAAACCCATTGGTGAAATAGTTTACAAATATATGGCGTTGTTCATTTTCTCTCGGAGCATCAAATGGTGTAATGCAAGTTGCAATGGTGTTGATTCAAATTAAGTTGCAAAACATAGGGAAGTTCCTTTACCAGTTTTGCCTGTGAACTAAGTTGAAATTATTGACTTAGTTCACAGGCTGTGTTCTAAACATATTTATTACTTCACATTTGTTTAAATATCTTTTAACTTCACACTATAAGCACTAACATGTTCCTGAGAAATTACTTTTGTTTCCAACTCACGACACAAACTTATCAACTAACTAATATCGCCTTGTAACATGATAGCTAATTTATATTGTGCATACAGAAAAATAAGTTTCAAATCCGTCATTATATTGCACTAATATACTACACTCAATAGTTTAGACTCCTCTAAAAAGACAAACACGAATCAAAAAATGAAAATTGTGCAGTGAGGATGTAAAACCCCATCAACTACAGTTTTACTAAATGCAACACATAAAGCATAGGTCAAGTAGAATTTGCCATACAAGTATATGCTTAGCAATGCCCAGTAAACCCTAACCCGAATCCCTATGCTCTTTCCCTTGATGGCTTTATGGATCGGGTATCCACGACTGCTACAGCAGCGGATCCAAAATTGTTCCTATTTCATTCTCTGATAAGGATCAAACCATACCAATGTGGACCAGACATCGTCGATTGCTTCATCATGCAACAAGGATAAAAAGCAGTAAATGCAGTCAATTACAGTTTTAGCATTATCAAATCAACATACTTAAAACAAAAAAGATAAAAACCAATCAAAATAATTCAAATTGAAGCGCTTACCTGGGAGAGAATCTCTTATCCAAAAAACGAAGCGATATAGGTAAGTAGTAGGGTTTTTTTGAAGAATTTTTGGATTAGGGAGGAAAGAGGAATTAGGTTTAGGTTAGGACTGTCGAGGAAAGGCATCTTTTCGAGTAAAGCATCGTGAGTACAATGTTTTTTATGGGCCTGGCCTTGTTAAACTGTTCATACAACAATATAGGTAGGAATAAAATTTCCACGAAAAATGGTGGAAATTTCCGCTTTTTTCCATTAGAAACCGGAAGAAATTCCTTCCGAGTGATTTTTAACGGAAAAAATGGAAATGGAAATTTTCGAAAACACACGGAAGGAAAATGTCGAAAAACCGGTAAAGTGAAAAAATATCCAGCCCTAGTGGTATGTTGTGCTACATCTGACATAAAACACATCAAAACGTGACCAGCAGTCCTAGCGTCCACAAACCTAGCTTAAATTGATCTCAGTTTCAAAGGTCAAGTGCTATCGAGTCTTTTAATAACATGTGCGTGATGCTTGAAATAATAAAACCATGCATGCTACTTAAATAGAGAATTCAAAAAAATCGAGCATTAGAAAGGATCATCCAGCAAACTATTTCTCCATTACAACATTATGTTCCAAATTTAGCAAGTATATAACAAGTAAATAAGTAGCTTACAACACAAATTATGCTTATATATACAACATTTTTACGCAAACCTTGAGTTCCCATTCACACATCATATTATTTAAGCATTAAAAAATAGCATTCACTCTTATCAAACTCATAACCTCTAGTTAGACCAAGCTCGCCCTGCTCCACCAGAGTTCAACCTATCAAGAAGCGCATTGAAATCAACTTGCTGACCACTATCAGCCATCATATTAATCAAACTCACAACCTGCCCTGTAGGGTACCCCATATTGACAGCCTTCTCAATCATATCAGCATAAGGATGGGCCCGGGTCAATGTTTGATGATACCCGCTACCACTAGAGCCTGGTGGGTAGCTCGATGGTGGGTAGGGCTGTGCCCTACTTCCGTCAACACCATAGTTATAACCTTGAAAACCGGAAGAGTGTGTAGGGTAAGGCGCCCCACTTTCATAACCACCACTAGGTTTTGCAGGAGGAGCAGCAGCAAATGAGTTTTGCAGTTGCTGGTTTGGTAAATTCAAGTTAGGCTGAGGGGGAGTTTGAAAATAGCCAAAGGAGGTGTGGGGCCTGATGGGCTGCTGAGGCTGAGGTGGTGCCACGGGCTGTTGTTGAGGGTACTGGGTAGGGTATGTAGGGTATGAATGTGTACTTTGGGATTGGTTCATCATTTGAGGTCTTGGCTGGGTGTACTGTGTGTATTGGGAAGGTTGGTTTAGGGCGTAGTGGTCATGGCCCTGGGCTTGTGGGGCTTGTGGAGCTGGCAGAGGAGGGGCGGGTGTCTGATGGGTTAGGGCTAAGGCCAAGTGCGGATTGGGGATGTCATGATTGTGTTCCGAAACAGGTGGTGGATCGCTCTCTTTGCTTTTCTTCGACTGAGCTTCGATGGAGGTGTCTTTAGGTGGTGATGATAGCTGTAGTTTGGTCAGCTCCTTTTGGGTTTCGGCCAGTTCTTGTTTGTCTCTTAGGATTTGAATTGATCTATGAACCTGTTAAAAAAAAAGCATAACCATTAAACTAGCATATGGAAGAAAGTACAAATGAATTGAGCTATGCAACTGCAGAGGTATCACAATACTTTGTGTAGACGAGGATATAGATATGACACGCAAATGGACACGTAAACTAGCATGAATATGAAGCATGTGAGTACACTGGTAGTCATTGAAAGGTTGATTTCTCTTGTGCCTCCATACACAACAAAAGGCACAATATGAAGAACTCAAATAGGCAAGGAATCTGTCTTTATGCACAATTATAGAGGCAGGGTTATTTTTAGAAGTGTATTTTCGAAGATGTGCAAATAAACTTAACTATTCGTAATGGTCATACATAGTAAAGCCTTCTGCATTTTGACAACATGTTGAGGGGATCTAAGAGGAGTCGTTTGGACAATCTGCATGATTCAGCGAAGATTGAATAGCTTCCTAGAGCTTTGACACACATCAAGGTGGTACGATTGATACATTTTTGAAATGATGTGAGTTTGTTCAAACAACAGACAAATGATTGTCTTCTTTTTTATACACCACAATTGATAACAGAAAAAACTAACATTATCAAATGTAACACTATAAAGCATAAAATTTCGGTCAAATTCAATAACAGATGTTTTATTGCCATCCTTTACATACTAAGAAAAGGAATGAAAACCAAATAAAAAATAAATTTATATCATGTAAAAAATATAAGAGCTATTACACTAAGATACCAATTTTCTAAGCAATTGCCAAACTTAAATGCAAAATTATAATGCACCCACAGAATATTGGCAATGCAATTTGTTGAGCCATTTGAAAGATTAGCAATCTGTCAACTGAGTTGCCAAATATCAACAACTCAATTGCCCGAACAATTCATATGATCCACCATATTAAATCACATTTTAAATTGGGTGCAATTGCTTATTGCTCCAATAGCAATAGATATGTAGAGTGCAACTTTGTTCATACTTAATCTAAACAAAACACTACTTTACATTGGTTGCGTAAATATGGTACATATGAAAAAACATAATATTTTGTTATGTTTCAACCAATATAAACCAGTACTTTGTTTGCACCAGTGTCAACAAAATTGTACTCGGAAATATAAACCATGGACTCCCTTATTAAGATAAGAATTCATGGAGAACAACTTATATTTAATAAAACTTTATCGAAATTGATGTATTAACAACTAGATCCGACACCATGAATGCATTGATCTTGTCGATTAGTCAATGAGAAATAAATTCACAGTCGACAATTGAAATGATTGCAATTGCTTATATTCGCCTTCTAGACTCTTAAAAAAGATTGAACTAAACAAAAATGCTAAGATATAATCAGATATACAAAAAAGACAATGTGTATACAATTCACCATGTTCATCATTGTGTGTGTTCTCGTATGGGTCGAACCACGATAAAAAGTGTTAGCGCTACACCCTTTTACACACATAGATGCATCATAGCACACTCGCTTTTTGCATCAAATTGCATGTCTTTTTGAACGTATATAATCATTATGTCTTGCACGTGACTCAAAACTCACGGCAAATGATTACCTGTTGATTTACCTTATCATATTCAAGTCAAATTACATCTAATAGTGTGCTTTATAGTTTCCATATAACATACACCTTCAGCACTTTTGTCATCGTTGTGATGATCTTTGTCACACTCTGGTCGAGTCCATGTTGTTCTTTGGTGTTTATGGCATGACATCTAAGATGTTATTATGATTTAAACATGACACAGTGTCAGACAGTCTTATTTCATTAACCAATACGAAATGCACGTCCGTTAAACATGCCAAAGAAACACATTTGTTAACATCTATTTATTGCTAATTTGTATAAGTAAAATGCGCACAAAAAATAAAATTAAAGTGATACTAGATGCTTTGGTTTAGAAATTAAAATGGCCCTTTCATAAGTTCTATTACATATAAGAAAGTTGGTTTACAAATTAAACATGGAATGGTTAGAGAGAGAGAGTGTGTGTGTGTAATATGTTATTCATGTTGCAAGTGTAAAGCAAAACACATTTAACAAAGAATTGGCAAAATACCCTTTATACTATCTGTGTTATTTTATTACCGAACAAGGGTATATTTGTAAATTCAAAAGATTCAAATCAAGGTATACTTATTATATATAGATAAGCACCATGTTACAAGATTTAAAGTATGACAATGTCCCATTATAACTTCTTGTACATAAAAATCCACATCATTATGCTGTCTATACGCACTTTTATATTCATTACCTTTCACTTCTGAGTATTTCCAATGCTAAACTATTACACCATATAGGTGCAACTTCATATACATGCTTTTCTATACATTAATATATCAATAAAATAATTGTTGTACGTTTGCATCAAAAATAAAATAAAATATTTGTTGTATTTTAAAATGGTTACACCGTTCAATTTCAATAATTAAACATGGCTTGGGTAACAATCATTATAACCTAACCCAATTCAACCATTTAAAACCTAATAAAACCATACCCAGGTCCATATTACAAGCACAGAAAAAGAAATGTAATGAATTGCGTCAATCTTTATTAATAATTGAAATAGTAACACAACATTTGGTCTAACCATGAACTTTCAAAACAGCCCTTACATGCAAAACAAGGTCCGGAGTTCGAATCTCACTCCGAACAAACATTAATATTTATTTTCAACTGGAAAATTTGGTACACAAATAAAATCATAAATTCAAATCTAAACCTCAACAAATATTTCATTATCTTTTTTTCCTTTATATTACTCAATTTATTCTTATGAAAACCATACATAAAATTGAATTTAATAATTTTCAATCTATTTGCAAAAGTATTTTATTTGCACGTGCCGAAAAGTCTCGTAATGAATAAGTGGATTCTAAATTTATTAATTTGCGGTTCCACATCGAACACAAAGACGGGCTGATGAAAATATCACCTGCTCTACTTTCGATAGAAGTGCACGAGTGGGGAGTGATTTTTCACTCACTGGACTTATTACGTGATTCACTTTTAGTCTAATCCATGTCCTTTCTCATGTATTCAAACTTGAAATGTTTTGTGTAAAACCTTGTAAGCATCATAATTTAGTGATACTTATCTAAGTTATGTGTTGATGGTATTATAGAATAAATCACATAACTTCATATGTCTTGGTAAAATGCACGTAGCATTAACAAATCTCATCCCATGATGACATATTATCAAAACAACTTTCCAGAAACAAAACTGAAAACAGGTCTTCTTCAACCATCACACTAGCATATAATGGCATAAACTCACCACCACCATCGCAACAGAAAAAAAAAAGACAAAAATCAAAAACCAGAGTAGAACACATAAACATACAAAGTGGCTCGTCAGCCTAATGTGAGACATTGGCTCATCAGTCTAGCTTGTACCTATACTTTGTTGGTTTTATCAGGATGCTAATAAAACCTGTTAGTTTTTCCATTCCAATCATCAGACATGGCTCAAAATTGTCTAACGCGACAGAGAAGCACCGACACATACGTATACATTTACAGCTTTTTCACAAAGGAATATCTGAGAGTTTCTAGTTCTAAATATAGATAATCCAAGCATATGAGCATATATGATAAAGCAATATCAAAGCCCAAAAAAAAACAAAAACAGATATAATAGCTTCAAAAGGCATGCTATGGCACACAACATGCCGCAGTGCAGCATTGGTATCTATTTATCTGTGGCGTGGCGCACATGAAAAGGCAGGAGAAACGACATCAAATAGCACATGGCGTAAAAAAAGCATGCTCTATTTACCTTTGACTTTTTTAAAATTTTGTTTTCACTCATTTTTCCATGATCCAAAAAGCCAATCAGTATTTATATATAATGCATGTTCAAATTGTTTTCATCCTTTTCTGCACAGTATAGAGAGCAAATATTAGTATAGCAATTGGTTTTGAAAATCTAAATTAATTTTATACAATATTTTCAAAACAAGCACATGTACTTCATTGTTTTATCTAATGCGGTCAAAGTAGTCAAGGTACCTTCGATGGTAGAAAAACACTGAGCCTGCACCTTGAGCTTTTTCGAGTCTAATTACACTTAAATGTGCGTTTTGGCAGCGTTAGTTTTGTCATTATCTTATATTAAAAATATAATTATCATTTCATATGTTATGAAGGTATATATATTAAACGAACTAATAAGGATTTTTATGGTAAAAGGTACCTTTACTGATTTGGAAAAATGGTTGAAGTACAAACTTTATAAGTTAACA
This sequence comes from Allium fistulosum, assembly GCA_030737815.1. Lineage (NCBI taxonomy): Eukaryota > Viridiplantae > Streptophyta > Magnoliopsida > Asparagales > Amaryllidaceae > Allium > Allium fistulosum. The sequence continues at coordinate 869,418,456 of CM060906.1, read as the reverse complement.
ATGAATACCGTTAACTTACCAATATCGCTACCGTTGGTAAAACAGTATATCAATACATTAGTAAACCAACAGTTGATAATGGTAAATTCATCAATAGATAAAACCATTAAAAGTTTATTATATTAGATATTTGGTAATAATAAAGAGATGTTAGTTGTTACTAATACAATATCCACTAACTCATACATCAACATGTTGATCATTTTAATTGAAGTAGAAAATTCATCACAAAGTATTTGTAACTACATGAAAGAATAGCTTAGTTCATCTTAAAAAAAAGTAATTTAAAAAAAAATAGAAGCATCTTTGCAAATAAAACCACAACCATTTTTTAAAGTTCAATAAATTGTCAAAAAGTGTCCCTCGATGGGATTAATAAAAAAATAGAATAATTAGTAAATTTTACTGTAACCAATGTTTTTAACATTTTTTTACCGCTACATTTGACAGTGGTAACCATACCATTATCATACCAATAGCATTGATACATTGATGTTATAGGTGTTACGGTTACGATAACCGTTGTTATTACCATCTACTGTAATTGCAACTGTTGTCCATGATTATAAACTTGTATCGTCGTTACCACAAATGTTTACGACGATTGATCGTTGTATTTTCAAAGTTATAACTTTTTGCACATATAATGTCAATTATTTACATTATCGTTTACGGTATTTTTTGGCACATGTGATGCACGTGCACAAAAATAATCTAAAATTATTAAATTTTAATTTTATATACAATTTTAGTGAACAAAATGTGGATTTAAAGAAAAAATTATGAATATTTTACTAAGACTACGAATTGAACTTTTGATCTCATTTATATATCAAATCAAATAATCCATTTAAAAAAAGAATGTTAGCTTTTGTTCAAAGCGGAATTTGAACTCTAAACCTCCTATTTGTCTATAAGAGGATTTTTGTAAGTTCACGGTTGGACCAAAATAACGTAATTTTGTTTCAATTATTAATAAAGATAAATAATTATGGTTCTATTTTTTTTTAGGAATTGATAAATCATAAATCATGCATGCACATGTTATTAGTGCATGACGGAACACATAATAGTATACATGTTATTCCTCTAGTATAAACTATTAAAGTATATACTTCATTGTGCAATACCATATAAAAAAGTCATGCATAGTTGGTATAATTTACCGCAATTGCCAAAATCTTTAACTGTTGCTACCGTTGCCATATTATATGGTAATCATATGAATAGTTAAGTACGACTGACTAGTTGATGACACAGCCGTACCAGCCTTAACTGATGTAGATTAATATTGAATACCAATTTCTTGGTAATGGCATGATTAGTGTAAATTTATCATCACCTTTACTATCTTAGAACTAATTATAGTATTTTACAAACCGAATAACATTTCTATTTATTTTATTTTTACAGGAGATACAAATATAAATACATTGTGGTTGAATAACTTATATAATTGCATATATGATAATACATCATTTTTGCTTACATCATTTCAACATTCGATAAGCTTTGTAGTTCGACAAATAAATCGAACACCCATACAAAATTATAATATAAACATGCAATACAAAATAAATGTACCAAAGTAACAGTATATATGCATTACTCTTGTTTCATTGGTTTGTAGTGTATAATAAAAAATATTGCTAACAGTGCAATATTACAGAAAGGCATGAATCATTCTTCATGTTGTGTGCCAAAGCTCCAAGAGATGCATGCACATTTGTGCACCGAGCACCGTAGATAACTCTATGTTAGTTTAAAACACAGCATGCTAGAAAAACAGCCCAAAACCATCATTGATAACCATAGAAAGAGATGGATTCCTTCACCTTCCAATCTTATACACCGTTTACTTTTGATTTGACTCTAAAATTTATTTAACCCTTAAATGGTTGTCCCACCAGCTTTTACCTTTTTAACAATTTTCACAAAAGTTTTGCATTTCCCTATTTGTATATCATATTTCAAATTTAAATATCCATGAATAAGAGAACTAACGAGAAATTTAGTTGTTACGTTTGGAGTGGAAAATTTATTTCTTCGACAATTTCACCAATCACATATCCCACACACACACGCACGCGCACGTGCTATATATACACACACATATATATTGAAAAATGATAATTAATGCCTGAGCATTCAAATCCAAGACCTTTACATACATACATACATATATACATATGTGTGTGTATACATATGTGTGTATGTATGCATGCATGCATGAATGTGTGTGTGCATGAAAACTAATCATAAAAAAGGACCCATGGTGGAATGAGAGTGTTGAGGCACTTATTACAATACTTCAAGCAAAGGATTAGTATTCTCACTAGATTACAAGTTGTGACACTGAATATGAAAGAAGATGAGAAAAAATTGGATTCACAGAGCAAGTGTCTATGCCTTAATATTTTTGTTTTTGGGTACCTCCAATGATAGATGTCTTTGCATGACAAACAAGGGCGAAGCCAACCATAGGGCTAGCATGTGCCATGGCCAAAAAAAAAAGACGGAGTTTAAAAACGAGTGGTTTTAAATTAACGAATTTAAAGGAAAACGTAGGACTAAAAATGATAGAATGAAAGTAGTTGTTTTATAATTCTAAAACGATAGTCGGTTTGAGTTAGATTGAGTCTTGAGATGCTAATTTGGAGAAGAACGAGAAAGTCAAGGAAAACAATTTATCAAATGCTAAATTTACAAATTAACCATATATAGGTTTTACATATTACCGTAAAGTACAGTTACCATTTGAGCATCTAACTTCATTGATTATACTTTTTCTCTTAGTAGAATGAGTGGTGATAGAATTGTAAACATTGTGTAAATAAATAACCAATGCTATATGATGGAAAAATTTAACATTACCACCCAAAGATTATTAAGCTACAATCCATAGATATACTTGTTAAAAATGCATATAAAAATACAAAGTCTAAAATCACGCAGAATTTTGTTCAAAAACTGTGCAACCATAATTTTAATTCAAAAATCATATTTACAAATGTGATGAATTATTTCCAGTATCATCACAATTGTTTGCGATGAAAAAACAACCATCTTTGCCCAGGACACCATCTTCTAGGTGCAGTGGTGAAATTTGTAAAATTCATATAATAAACTATTCTTAAGTTCAAAATGGCACTTCATAAAAATTGAAACCTCAGAAGAAACTTACCTCTTGGAGATGTTTCTCAAGGGACTTGAGTTTTGTGTCTGTTTCGTTCTGATCACGAATCATGTCCGAGTGAAATTCTCCTATAGAACGATCAAGCTTGTAGCAGTGTACCTCTAGCTGAGACAATCTTCCACTAATGCCCTCAAGATGCCTCATCAGATTATCAGCATATTTCTTCATGCTCTTTTCAACAACATTAACTATATCTTCTTTTGGATACTCGTCTTGATGTCCGTAACTAGCAGCTAATTGTCTTCCAGTTCTGCTCTCATTGTATTCCTTCTCAAAAAAATAAGAAAAAGGTTAAGCATCGACCCAAAAAAAAAAGATGAATGTGATGTGTGTGTATGTTGTCATATTCAGAGAAGACAAACATGATGGTCATTCAGACAAAATAAACTGTGGTTTCATAGCTTCTTGCATAGAAGTACACAAGCAGATAAGATGTCAAACTGCCAGTAACTGTATTATCTTTTTTGTATGTAATATCGCATTAAACAAAATAAATCGTATTAACATGACTTGATTACTTTATGACATTAGTATGCAATTGATAAAGTTTAGGTCAGTTATTAAAATTCAAAATAGAAGAGGTAAATGCGGCTACTATATTACTTATTAGATTCATGTACAATTTGAAGCACTATCTCATAAAAATGACTGCTATCATTATCCATTAATATAGAAGATGTTCTGTTCATCCTACCCTAATGATCAATAATTTTACACAATTTGTAAAGATATGGAAATTATTTAGTCGTTCTTTTTGGAGGCATAACTGCGTATATTCGGAAAATTTTAATTTTATAGCAGTTTGAGACTTGAGTGAAAGTGCTAACCAAGTAAAAATTGCATGGTAATTTGGATATTGTGAATTGGATCATAATATTCTTTATGAATGGAATAAATCTTCCAATCTTACAAAATTTGATGACCATGCTGAATCTAAACAGTCTTTCACTTGTATAATATGCAAATTGTTCCAGATAAGTATCATATACTCTCGTGTTATATTTACAGGAATATTTACAATTTCACAGTTTTTCATTTCAATACACTAACCTTAATGGATTAAAAATTACATCCAGCAAAATCAAACCAGTAATTAGCACGATGATTGTCATATTTAAACCCTAACTAACAAAATGACTTCATTAATAAACTTGAACTACAATAACATTTGACTATCCAAGTTTTCAACTTCAAAAACCCCCAATCACCACAGGTCGCTCGAATAGTTAATAAGAAACTTCAAACGTTTCCTACAAAGACTTGATTAGCAAGATTAAAGAAAGGGAAAGGGGAAAACCTTGATAGAAGAAAGATCGGATCGCCTTCCGTTAGATTGATCCTGATTGGTGTATTCGTCATAAGCGCAAAGAACATCGTCTGAACCAAATCCGAACGATCTTTGATTAGACGAGGTTCGATCAGACGATCCACCAGAAGCCATGCTAAACTTGCTACTAAAGCAGACAGGGGCTTTTAATTAATTTTCAGATTAAACTATAATGGAGATGAGGCAAAGTTACGAGATGTAATAAAAAAGGAATTGGTACTTCACTACAATTTGGCTATTAGCATTTCCAGCCCATTAGAACACTCTCAAAGCTCCACAGGGGAGTTTTGTCGTACCATTACACCGCTACCAGTTTTGATCATTAATTATCGTAGTGGTTTTAATTGATTTATATAAAGTGTATTATAAACGATCAATACATGCATGAAAATTTAACATACATCGTATTGGCTTAAAAATTAAACAATCTCGAAATTAGACTAATGCGTTGTATTAGCAAAAGGTGTTTGTTAACACTAGATTTGAAAATGTAAAATAAAAAATAAAATAACCAAATTGGAAAAATGACACAAAGATAGAGAGTGGTTCGACGGAGAATTATCTACATCCACTATGAAGATGTCTTATATGCTTATCTCCTACAATTACAATGGATTGCAAAAGAAGATAAGAAATTTAACGCTTAAGCTTACAATGATATTAAATGTAAGAGCTTTGAGAGGAACTGCTCGGTCGAAATGAGAAATCTAAGCATAAAAATCAACTCATTTGATGTTGTATGACATGAGGTGTTTATAGCAGATTTTAGGAATCATGGATGATTGAGATTGCACGGTAAAACAGGTAAGAAATGCTCCTGCATTGATATAATCACATGGGTTGTTGTATTACAGCTGTAAAGGTGTTATGGATATGTGGTTGAGAAGCGTGTCAGTTGTAATGTCGTACCGGATGCGTATTTTGAGCTGAGTAAGACAACTTGTTACAGGAGTAGGCATGCTTTTTTGGCAGACATGCTACAATACCTAGTACAGCTAGTTGTACTATTTGTCGTTTACTTTTGCTTATTCAGGTGGTAAGGCGGATGAGAAGCTTATCATGCACAATAACGGTTGATTGCCTGTTGCTGAAGATTGATGAGTGAAGCTAAATACTACTAAGGATCAAGTTGTAAGGGATGTGTCGAGTTACTCATGGGATGACGAGATGGGCTGCTTGGGACAGTTCAAAAGAGGTTGAGATGAAGTCCACCAAAAACGGATTGCGCTTGAGCCGAACTTGGTCAAATAAGTTGGTTGTTAAAGGCGTCCTGAGTTGAGTCGGTTGGCTCTAATATTGGGATGTAGTTGAGTAGACGAGCTGGTGTTGGGACAGATTGAGTATAGGCCGACATTAAATGATCAAGCTTAGAAGTGCCGGGTCGGGCTTATTATACCTGTGAGAAATTTGAGCAACATTTTTCTCTCAAGCCCACTCTTTGAGCAAGATTGGCTTATCAAAATACAAAGATCCTACCACTTAGGTCTTCTGTTATGCATTTAATGCGTGACATACATGGCGTTGTTCTATTGGCTGAGACTGTTCACTTTTCCAAACGTGGTGAGGGGCTCATGTTTCCAATGTGTGTGAAGTGATATTAGCATTGATTATGCCTCGATGGTTGAGATCTGATGGCCTTTCGCATCCAACGGCTATGATCAAGCGATAGGTTTATAAATACCTCTTATCTTCTCCTTCTTCATTTGCTACCCAAGTTAAAGAATATTTTTGCTATTAAAAACTTCCAAAAGCCTTCCAAACTCTGATATTTTTCAAGCTTTCTTCTTCAAAAACAAGTAAGTTCTTCCCCTTCTTCTCCTTCGTTGCATCTTTGCCATGGAAAATGGGATTTTTTTTTAACTTTTTTTTTCTTTTATGTCGCTGTTTGAAGCGTTGCTTTTGAGTTTCGATTATGTGTCGTTGCATGGTCGGAATCCATGCTTTTATGGTCATCTTTTGGACATCAATTGACCATCATTGCCATGTCAACAGTGGTCGATCAACGTTGGTGATCTTTCCTGTGGCATATCATTTTAAGAAAACATACAGTGTTGGGATGCAATTTTAGGCCCAAATTGATAGCCTTAGGCTTTAAGAGGACAATATAGAATAATATAAGTGGGTCGTAAGACCTACAACTTAGCTTTAGGAGTGTCAATTGAGTTTTGAGTCAGTTATCATGGGGTGCCCGGCCAGGGCATCCATGGGGGTGGCTATCTCATCTTTTATTGGGGGTTTTGCCCCACGACTATGCTAAAGTTTGTTGTAGGGTTATTGTAGTTTAACAAGGTCATTTGTGTTTTACATGGCAACCTTTGGATCTTCTTCAACCGGTGTTCACAACATCAAAGCTTCTGAACTTCTGAAGGGAACAATGAACCTGGCCAAGTGCATGGCTAAGCATGGGTGCAATATTGGGATGATCAGATATCCCACTTTTACCGATCGACCACCCTCCCTCAAGCTAGTTTGCATGGACTTTCGGCTACTTAAAGGTCGGGGTTATGCTGCATCTTTATTCCTTCTTTGTTTCTATTCTAAATCCCTACGGCTTGCCATAAGTCAGCTTACACCCAATAGCTACTGGTTTCTATAAGGACTCTATGTCGCCTACGCAGACCTATATCTTCCCAAGCTGACAACTTAACTAGTCAACATGGTCTTCCGTTTGTAAAAGAAAGCTAGATACACAATCAGCACCTACATTCACTTCTAAGCTAGCGTCAAGTCCATCTTTATGGGCATCTTGAGCAAAGCTCCCCTGGCTACGTAAAGAAGTATTTCTTCATCCCTTACGGGGTCAACCCCGAACTAAGGAACCTTGAGTTCAAAACCCCTAGTAAGTTCTTCTTGTCGTTCTCTTTCTTTCATCCGTCATTCCTTTCCTTTACTTAACTCATCCTTTGACAGGAGCTTCTATTAACAACGCCGTCTTCAGCTTCAAGATGCTAAGTGAATATGTCAATAGATTAAAAGAGGCCGATAGCGATATCCGGACCTGAAGCTCTCGGTGACTGATAGCAACCTCCACTGAGTTAGGCAAATAAAGGGAATTCAGACCATGGTTGTCGAGCGAGCCTCCTCCACAAAGAAGACGACTAAGGCGAATCACAATTATACCAAGATCAAATTCCATAGCCCTCTGGTCAGGTCGTTCACAAACGAGAATGGGGGATATGACGACGCTATCTAAGGTGAGGAACCAGGAGAGTGGAAAAAGGTTGATATCAATAAGCTAAGTGATGTATTTCTGATGCCACGTTAGGAAGAATACAACCCATGGAAATTGGTTGATATCTTGGTCCATCCTCATAGGATGTCGGTCGTCTCGTAGGATATTGAGGAGCGGTATGAGGAAAATAGTGTAGGAGTGATCATAAGAACCAGGTGTCGGTAGGAACATGGATCCCTCCTCCGAGCCAATTCCCACGTATGGCCCTTTATATCTTGGATACCATGTTGTGCCTTCCAATGAGTCTAATGCCATGACAGATCAAACTAGTGTAGGCAGTTCGACCTCATCCTGCCTGCCCCTTGTTAGAAAGTAAGGCCAGACTGGTACAAATGGTAGTTAATTCTCTTGTACTTGTCTTCTTTTTCCTTGCATTTTTACTAACTCTTTTATGTTGTTATTGTAGTGGCCATCAAGCTCAGTTTTGATGTTTTTAATGACGTCGACACCAACGTCCAGAATGCCCTGACTCCCATGCTCAAGGAACCCACGATAGAGATGAAGATCATCGTGGTGCCCACCTACAACAGAGTAGGAAGAGGCCCAAAGGTTCATCAAAGGTTCGTCAATTGAGGTATGCGCTCCTTTTGCCAAGTAGGCGCCTATTTTTGTTAAAGATTGGTTGGACTAAGGGGATAGAGGGGCATCGGTAGGGAACATGTCTCTTGACGTGCACCGGGCCTCGGACCATGATGACTTGGAATAGCTGCCGAGGTCATACCAGTTTATGTCAGTGGATATCCTATCATCTACCCACCGGCCCTGATTTGGATGGAGCCGGCACTCCAAGGTGTTTGTGATTGATGCATATACACGGGACGCCCTTCTCATAAGCTTCCAGATTTTATTTTTCTTACTGGATTTATGGAATTTCCTCTAACACTAGATTTTTTATTAAGCCGCCGACTGCTTCGTCCGCATTTGGAACTACTTTCTAGAGCTGAAGAGGATACCTAGGAAAATAGGCAACTTCAAAAGGAGGCCATGGAGGCGGTAGGGGTGACCAAAAAGGCGGCAAAGGAGGCAGTCGAGTTGAGTGATCAGGTGGAGGAGGAGGTTGAAGATCTTAGGGCGAAGCTGTAAGAGGCCCAGAAGGAGATCGAAGCATTGCGAAAAGACCTGAACCAGCATATCACTGAATGTCGATCGACCGCTGATGTAGAGGCTCCTCAGGTGGCGGAGGAAAAACTATGGATGAACCGACTAACGAACATGGTAAAAGCCCTATTTAGAGAAAATTATCACCTGTCGATCTCTATTAGTAACTTCGAGAATGAGATCCTTGACGAGATCCGGGCTGAGGGGGCCGTCAAGATGGAGGTGGCCGAGATGGTCATACCAGCCATTTTGACAAGGGAATAGATTGACTCCTTGGCCCGGCCGGTCGGCAACCCAGCTTTGTAAATACTTTCCATCTTCTTATTATAAGCCTAGCGGGGCAGACTTTGTTCCTCGCATTTTTGGATGGAATGACAACCTTTTTTGTTATGTGAACTATTAAGTATTTTCTTTGCTTATCTATTCTTTATTTGTCTATGCATAGTTTGTAGAGTAGCATACTTTGAGTAGTCAATAGAGTCCCTCTGTATCTGTGCTTGAACATTTTCACAAAATAGATAGAATAATAAAGTAGGGTAAGGGACGGGTGGCAAGTGTAACCCATTTGCACAAACCATGTATTGAACTGGCCAACTCATCTTATCGATAGGCCAGGCTGGCAAATGGACTCGGATGCAAGCGTTGTATAACCCTATCAATGTCAAATGCCAATCATATGTGTTATTTTATTATTGGATGGTCCTGGCTTGAACTTGAGCACTGAGTGGCTCGAGGGTTCTCCTGGGTGACACATGGAAAAATTAGGTTGCAAGCGGTCCTAACAAGAACCTGAGCATTGAGTGGCTTGAGAGTTCTCCTAGGTGACACGCAACAAGATTTATCGGCAAGCTCCCGGCATGAACCTAAGCACTGAGTGGCTCGAGGGGTCTCCTGGGTGAATGCGGCTAATTTGTATTAAGCCCGGCTTATTTTTATGTGGGTACACTACGAATGCCGAACACACTCGGGGTAACAGCGTCAGCCTCGACAACAGTGCCCTATCCCGCAAAAGGGACGAGCAGCATCATGGGCGAGGAAATCATGACTATTGCGGTCACACCATATATTCATCGATATTCCACGAAATAGGGGAAGGACGTCTCACCCAAACTCATGGGTGATTTGGCAGTCCTTAAATAAGGAATTGGATGTATGGTGATTCACCCTTGTTGGATAGCCTGGTAGTCAATGAACAAGGAAGTGAATGTATGGTAATTCACCCTTGTGGATAGCCGGTCGGCAAGGAGGGGAACGTGGCTCGCGCGGTCCTTGGAGATAAATGTTAATAGCCCCTATAGCATCCCACCTCCATATCCCTGCTACCAAAGAGTATTACTAAGTAATACTGTTTGACAATATGGAAAATGAGGTGATATTGGGTTGTCAAACGTGTTCCCTTGGGCTAACACCAGTACATATTTCAAAATCATAAACTACCCACCTCTATGTACTCAATATCGGCAAAAAGCAATAAACACATGCATTTCCATAATAGAACAATGCACAATATGAAACAGAACATAGAGTCATCCATGTAAATGCTTAATAGAAAATATACACAAGTTTATGTGGGTCTACAAAAGAGTCAAATGCCCACAACAATTCAATATACAAATTATGTCCAATACATACGTCCCATTAACATATATACATTAAAGTCTACAACAAGATGATGGAACACCAACCCACAAGTATACTAGGCTCTAACTATACCCAATAACCATAAGCCGGTCACATCATCCTTAAACCTGAAATGTCTCGGGCTTACCCAAGTATTATATAAATAACACAGGGGTCATACCATGTCTATAATATGGATGTTAATTATATCATAATAACTAGCATGGTATAATAATGTGTATCATAAGTGGCATATAAATATGTCAAAAGTATCAACATATATCATAAACAATGCACATATATCATCCCCTAAATAAACAAACAAATATATCATCTCATCACATAGCTCATAATCAAAATAGGTGATAAAACTACACATCCATATATCAACACACATCCAATCATATCAATATACAAATATCATTAAGTACGTCATGGCATGTACTTAGCAATGCCTATTTTATCTCTCGGATAATCATAAAGTAAACATACCTAGGGTCTGTTATACTCAACTCATATGAAGTACACAAACAAACATCCAAACCAAGCATACATAAAATATAAACATGGCATACACTTGGTAGCTAAGGTTATCTATCAGATAACCATATAAAAGATAAGTATGGGGTCTAACTCCTTGCTCCAAGCAGCCATAGCTATCCTCGATAGCCATATAAAAGATGTGCACGGGGTCACACTTAGACGCAGTTTCATGAATAATCCAAGTAATCCACAATCACATAACCAATCATCTAGACCATCGGCCTCATAGTTAAACATCTTGCTCTTAGCCTCAAGAATAATCACATAGTCACTTATCCCTTCAATAATCCAATCGACTCTTAATCGCATAGATAATCCTCTAGACTCTCGATCTTATATGGAATGGAGTGGGCTCTCAACTTCATAAAGAACTATTTTTGTCGTCAATCATATTTGATGATAAGGTCGGCTCTCAACTTCATAATCAATGATCTCATAAAGGAGAATAAGTATGTGTCAATAGCGTCTCAACAATAACCAAACAGGAGATTAACAACTCTCAGCCTACTCCAAGAGCTTACCTCGTAAGCTCTCAATGCTACTTCTACAGTCTTTCGTTACCTCGATGACCATCGTGACCTAATATCCATCAGGTGCATGTCTATGATATGATATGGTCATGACCCTACAAGTGCCTCCAAATGGTAACAGATTGCTAGCATATGTGATATAGGAACAGTGGCTCTTAGCCACACACATCAAAAAGGTATGTCAACGATTCGAGGAGCAACCCCGCAATTAGGCTGCTAGGATGGATACTCGCCTTTTTTTTACTCCTTAAGAAAATAATAGTGCATGCTTAGTAAATAGAAACACTTTTAGCTCTCAGCCTACTCACTCTCAGTTTACAACATCATACATACATACATACATACATATATATATATATATAACTTAATCCTGTAAGAGTGATATCTACTTATATAAAGTAATCGAACAATATTAGCTCGGGTGTTCCATATCACCTGGTGCTACTCACTCATTTACTCAATGCTCGTAAACTACACTTGCTCTTACAATTATATTCTATGTACAAAGTCGAAAGAAATGACCAAAGAGACATTACTAAAAGTCTCATACCATATGGTATTATAATTTCATTTAGTCAATATTCTCATCATATAGAAAATATAATAAAAAACACATCATTCATTTACAAAAGAGATTTCATTTATGAAAATAGATCAAACCTCTAAAACCCTTCATATTATTTAAATGTTAAAATACCATTTTCTTCATTTTTAAAAAATCCAAGAATAAGGATTTCAAACTTTTTAATACACTTCTAACTCTCTTTTCCATATTTAAAATCATAGAAAACTCTTTTATAATCAACTATCATTTATAAAAATCATCCTATAATTTTTTGTAATTAAATATAATTTTTAAATGAATTTATAAGACTTGAAACTAATTTCTATTTATTTTAAATCATGGTATATATTTTAAAATCTCTTATTTGTACCCAAAACTCATTTAAAACTCTTTTAAAATCAATTAATGGAGTTTAAGAAACCATTCCATAATTTTGTAGAATTAAATAGTATTTTAATATAATTATTTAGAGCCCAAAATCAATTTCTAGCTATTTTTAAAAAATAATTAATTTAATAATCAACATTTAATTAAAATATAAAAAAATTCACAAAAGCTCATATTTGGAATGCTTCATTTTTTTTACTTCCAAAATCATATTTTTAATTTATTTTTTGGAAAGAATTTTTAATAATGTACACGTTCATTGCTTGGAGCAACGCTGCTCTAGGCATCACTAGAGGTCAACCATTCCTCCTCCCCCAACACCCCCCTAAGGGTTGAACGCTGGTCGATTCCTACTTTCTTGCCATCAATAAATACATTTTAACAAGTCCATAAACTCAAGCATCAAATAAGCAAGAATCCATGACCGTAGAATGATTATATACATATAGCAATGTGTTTAGTGAGGTACAAACCAATATTCATGCAAAGCTAACATCATCAAAAAAATATTCAAACATTCAATACATAGATTTGTGGATGAAGAATCGCTCATCTTAACTAAGAGAAGCTCCAATCTTTCTATTGCACTCCAATTCTTCATCTTCTCCGTTACTGTAATTATCTCTTAACTCCAAACTTGAAAGAAACTCAAATTTGTCAACTCCTAGAGGTGTACATCCTTGTTGAGAAGCTCATTTTTAAATTCCATAATTTTTGGGATTTTATTTTATTTGTTATAAATTTTTGAAGGGGAAGGAGGAGTTAAGTTTTCTATTACAAGAAGTGGAAAAGTAAATAAAAGGACCAACAAGAGATATTTTGAAGTGATGAAAGGAGAGCCCGGAATTCTCAAGAGAAGTGTAGTAGGAAATGAGTCGGTTCTCATATAAAGCTAGGGTTATGGACTCATGGGCCTCAAAATAAATCATCCCCTAATTATATTATTTTTTTTAGCAAAGCTAGCCGGATTTAAAGTGGGCCGTGCCACTATATAAATAAACAAAACAGGTGCTCTGCACATGCACAGAACAACTACACGGGCAAGAAGCCCAAAAAATGAGAAAAAGAAAGCACAGGAGCTAGACATAGATGCCTAATCTACTAACGCAACATGACTAATCTTCCTCGGAAGAGGGAGAACAATCACTACCATCCACCGAAGATGGACCAATAACAAGAGAAAATCCCGAGAAAAGAGCAACTAAATGAGGATCATACCCAACAGAGTCAGGAGAGTACAGAAATTTCCTATCCCACTTGACATCGTAAAACTTACTTTTGTTTTCCTCTCCAACCGCACCTTCCGTAGTGAGGCACAAACCATCACCCACAATATGGTAGATAAGAAACCGACTCTCACCCCCAAGATCACTAATAAAAGCATAAAAGATGTCTCGCTCTGGAGAATATCTCATATCAGAAGGAGCGTGAACCCAAGCACGCTCAACAGAATTCCAAGTAATGATATCAGATGAGGAAGCAGAGGGAATTTCGTCCAGGGCCGATGGAGGAGAAATAAGAGAAGGACCTTGATCTGGCGAAGAAATGGAGGGAGCAACACAATCCGGAGCAACAACAGGAGGTACCCCAGAAGGAGCATTAGCAACGGACAAAGAAACAGAGGGAGCAACACATACCGGAGCAACAACCAGAGGAACCATAGAGGGAGCAATAACAACGGGAGGCACAGAAGTATCAACTAATGAGACAACAGGAGCGACCTTCGGAACCCACTGCCGAAGAGGAGGACGAGGAAGAGGTAACCGGTCAACTAGGGGAACAACCTTAGATGAACAAGAATCAGCTAAATGGCCAAAGGACTGACAAGACGAGCAAATCTCAGGCTTCCAACTATAGCAAACTCTGACCTCAGCAACGTGGCTCACATCTAATCTGACCTTTAAAACGCTAGGGAGAGGTTTGTCGGGAGTAATCTCAATTAGAGCTTTGGCATAGACAAGTTTCTTTCTGGCTACAGTATTAGCATCATAACAAATCACCTTACCAACAAGGCCAGCTAGCCAGTCGATACCAATAAGAGGCTGAAGAACAGATGGAATATGCGAAAAATGGGCCCAGACAGGAATAGATAGGACTTGCTCCCTAGCACGATCCACAGACGGACTCCAAGTTGTAATAATGAATGGCTTCCCATCAATAAGAATGGGGTCAGCCTCAAGAATTCGTTGCCTCTCCTCAGAACGTGAAAACTTAAAATAGAACAATTCGTTATCAAAGTGGACACTTAAACCACCCCTAGGCTTCCACGTGGAGTTGCACCTCGCCTTAACAATATGATACGGAGGATTGGAGTCAAGAAAGAACCCAACCAAGTGGTCTTTCCAAAAATCCACACCAGCCTGAATAACTTCCAAGGGCGGAATCATCACACCCTCACTCTCAATACTATCAAAGAGACGCGGCGTATGCAAACCGGCATTATTGGGCAACTTGGAGAACAAGGAAGACCACTTAGGGACAGGCTGAAGCGGAGGGGGATCCAGCAAAATAGCTCCATAAAATAAATTTTCTTCGTTCAAAATAACTCCGAATTTCAATAAAAAATCACACTTATTTAATAATTGTGTTTCACCAATGTTATATATTTTTGTGAAATTATTTTTGCTTAATTTACCTATTTAAATATAATAAGCTCAAATCACAATATCAGGCCATTTTAGTAAAAATTATTCGCTAACATAAATAATTAAATAAAATTTCATTCTTCACTTTAACACCATAACTTTTTGATTTATTATTATTTAACTTTGTAAAATTATTAAACCGCTTTAACTTATTCTAAAAGTCATTCAAGCTTAAAACATCAATATTACTTCAAAATAATCAAGATTGTCGTTTATTAATAATTTATAGCTTTAAAATATTTAATACCAAAATAATTCATTTAATAATCACTCTAAATAATTTCTTTCAATATAAATAAATATCACCAATTAAAATTATATTCTTCCCAAATCTCAACAATTTACAACCAAAATTCTTATCTTCACAAATACTTCATCGGTTAAATCCTAAATGTATTTTTATACTTCCGAATCATCTTAAATACCCGATATTCATATTTAAATCCCAAAGTATTCATATTTTATTATTAAAACACATTTAATCATTTAAATCTCCATTACTGATTGTTAATTAATTACTTCTCAACTTTAGGTCGTTACAGTCTCCAAACAAGATAACGAGCATATAATAACTCATCCTTATTGAATAGCCAATTGAGGTGGCAATTCCTGAAAAAGAAAGTGAATGCACGGTAATTCACCCTCATTAGATAGTCGGCCTTCAAGGAGGGGAGCAGGGCCAACACGTTCCTTGGCGATAAAGGTCAGTAGTTCCTAAACAAGAAAGTCAACATATAATGACTCACCCTCGTCGAATAGTCATAGTGATTGTATTGAACAAAGTTGACTCTGAAGTCTTCGTTGTATTCTTCACAAAAGATGTACTGCATAGCTTTATAATGGTGGCTTGCTTTCATATATGATAGGCCCGAAGGTGCATGGTGTTCCAAATGTGAGGAATGTAGGTTCCGTCTGGGTGAGAGAGGCAGTAAGCGCCATTTGTCAAGGCATTGCTGATAACATACTTATTGAACTAGGCTAGCACACGATGGGTTAAGTAAGTGAATTTCAATTTTTTTACCTTTATGGATCTATTGGGCATATGAACTCTAAATTAATTTAGATCTAATCTAAATAAATTTTAAATAAAATAATAAAAGAGTTTAATTGATTATATAATATATATATATATATATATATATAACGCACTTGTGTATTATATACACATGCACGTGCACGTGAATCCTAACTAATTGTTGGGATTACACCGCAACGGACATGTTAGCCCCTTCATATACATATTTGTTGTCAGTAATATAGTTTAATTTTACATTGTATGTACATATATTTAAATTTGTTGGTGTGTAAGTGTATATATATGTTATAAAATTAGTTATAATTGTATATATATACATATTTAAAAGTTTAATTATAATTTAATGCAATTTAATCTAAATTCAAATTTAAAAATTTAAAAATTCAGATTCAAATCTAGATCTAGATTTAGAATTCAAAAAAGTATTATACCATATTTATATATATACATAGTCGACATAATTTTTTTAATTCGAAAATACAAATAAATGTGTTTTAAATCATATAAATCAAAATCATTTGTATATTTTAAAATTATTGTATTAAAAATATTTATATACATATATATAAATAAGATAAAACATACATATATTCACATTTATTTTCAGTCATTCAAAAGTTTTAAAAACTCAATATATTTTATGTTAAAAGTTAGAATTTTTTTAATAAATTAAAAATCCAAATGATTTTTTTATGCAAAAAATTATATTTTATTTTATTTACCATATGCATATATAATTATGTTAGTGTGTGTGTATATATGAACAATTTACTAATTAGTATTTTAAATTATATATGTGTGTGTGTGTTACCTTTAAAAATTCAATTTTTATTTAAACACCTTTTAAAATTAATATTTAAATATAATTTTTTTAAAATATATATGGCCAAAAGCTTTATGATGAAATAAATACAAAACAATTTTTTTAATATTAACTACCAGATATATGTATAAATCGATAACAAATATGTATAAGAATTCGTGATATAAATCTAACCTACAAAAGCATAACATAACAATGATTAGGTATATAATCATTGTAAAATAAGACTACCTCAACTATAGCCTTGTAGCAACACCTTGAATGTTGAATTGAACTATCTCCTAAAATCTAATTTTAACTCTTCCAAAATTGCTAATAACCAGAGAGATTTACGCACCTTTCTTTAATTTGATTTGAATTTGTATTTTTTTTAAGATAATGGAGGAGGGGGTGGTATGGAGTTTGCAAATAGAGATGAAGCAAAACGTAAAGTCTAAAAAGTGAGGGGCAATGGTTTAAATAAGGGAAAAGGGAGGGAGGAAAAAATGAGGGGTAATAAGTTCAAACCCAAACATATCAACCTATCCCCTTCCTTTCCCTCTTTCTTTGGTCGGCCAGACCATAGGCCCTTATGAGCTTCCATTCCACTTCAAACCATATTAGATAATTTGCATTTAAATCTAATTCAAATGTATATTGGTACGTGTGTATATAACTTTTATGTATGCACTATTTTCAATACTGATCAACAAAAATCAAATAAAATTTTATAATTAATATTTTACAAGTATGAATTAATTTAATTAATTTATAAAATTTATAATTTAATTAAATCACATGGTAGTTGGAGTATTCAACATTGCGGTTGTGTGACTCTTAGGTGTAAATTCGATCAACGGTTAATATCGAACAATTCGAATATTAATGCTCACATGTCACCTTAGCTAGTGGTGTGATAATTTAGACAAATTTATTGCTTACGTTGTTTTGGTAAAATCCAATTTTACTTATTTTAAGTGATCCTCGTTGGTGACAGTTATTTACACTAATTCTCCTTGTCAGAACTATATCACATTAGGACTTGTGGAAATTGGTATTGGTCAAAATTTCAAACAGTCCATAATAAATTTTTACAGTCTAAACACAAAGTCCTTGGTTTACTAATAACAATTATTCTTAATCGAACTGCTCTAGTCGGAGGCTTTGACTTCGAGTTAACTACGTTGATCGTGATACTAACCTCATATAATGGAGGAGGTGAATTCTTTATAGTGTTTCACTTCCAATGCTTTAACTCAAACCCAACTATAGTCATTCGATGGATATTATGCCACAATTTAACTATAACCAAAGTGGAGTGTCCATATTGATGTTCAACAATATTCCTAATTCGAGAGACCTATGAAGTAGTATCACTTCGATATTTTCTGTTTGACCTTAGTTATATTAACCAACAGAAAACTATCGAGTGAGTCATTCCATGGTTATCTAATAACTATCAATACGTAATATCTTGGTGCCTCTAGTAGCCATGAGTAATACACTGCCAACATTTAGAGAACGTTACGTACTCTACTCTTGATGGGTGTACCAATATCCAATCTCGATACATCTTGACTAGGAATATCTAAAATGATATGTTTATTTTTATTGTGATAAAATTTTTATGACTATACCACATTGTAATTACTATCACAAACATATCGTTTATGTATTTTCTATTAAATATACTTAAATTAAATAAGTAATTAACATAACACGTTATATCAAGTATATAATATAAAGAAAAACGCCTTTTATTTCGAATGAGATTTTATTACAAAGTTAATAGTTTACAATGAATTACAAAATTGCCCCTGTGACATACTCCTAACTCTATCAATCTCCCACTCGCACTTAGGGTCAATTATGGAATCTATATCACAGCCCTTCGATCAGTTTGATGAGAACTGATCGAGCTAGTCCCTTCGTGAATGGATCAGCTATGTTATTTTAATTATCCGCTCCGTTAATCAACTCTCTTCGATGTTGATAAACCTTCTTTATTATGTGAAACTATTCAGAGTATATTTCTCAACTTCTAGTGAGCTCATACCGTGACATTGTTATCATATAACAATGATGTAGTATTCTCAATACTTGGAATCGGCCCTAGCTCAGTTATAAATTTATGCATTTATATTTATACATTGCTTTTATTCTGGAACTATTCAGGATGATGTACTTAGCATTTTCATTGAATTAGCCACAACCTTTCATTTGGAACATTTCTAGCTCGAAGCTCTTTAACTAAGGTTTGAACTTGAATTTAGTATCGATATATTATCCTCGATATCACTTATGAAGTTTGAGTCCAAATACTCCTTCATAAGGAGTTCGTTATTTCTATAACTAACTCTCTATTATTTCGAAAATATTCGAGAATACTCTTAACTACCATTTAGTAATCTTAATTCAGATTTGTTATTTGCTTTATGTACCATATACATAAGGTGAATATGATATAATAAACAATTCAACATATATGATAATTTATATTGCCAATGCATAAGGAATCCATCTTACATGTTCCATATTAAATATTTTAATATGGTGTATGTGCCAATCGTCAACATCCTTTTATATTGATTATAAATAACGCTTTTCAAATCATGTATCGAGAATTAAATAATTAAACTAGAACTATTTTGACATAGTTACGTCGTTAACAATCAGTAGTATGTAGTTTACTCATAGTTCAGACTTATCTATGTACCTTTTTAATGTTCTTTCTTATAGACACATGATTCCTCCACATTTTGAGTGAAAATCAAATTATTCGATATTTCTATAAAATACCTGTTCAATTCTGAAGCTTGTCGAACATTACTTTTGTATCCGTTCTTGGATCATATCCAAAAACCCACAAATTTAATATTGCTCCTACTGACTTCAAGACACTTTGATTGTTATGTGCAAACGGTCTATTCTAAATTGTAACGACCCATTTTCCCATGCCATCTAAGCTGACAATAAACCACATATGTCCAACCCAATCGAACAGAAGACGGATCGTTATGGAGAAGAAAGAAGAAAGAAGAAGAGAAGAAGAAGAGAAAAGAAACTAAAAACAACACAGAATCTCACAATCGCAGCGAAACATATAATATAATATCAATGATTTTTACAAAAGAGAACTGCTATATACATACATCCATCAAAGTACAACAATAATCACAATTACCAGTCTGGACAGTTATAACAACATGTCCTCATAATTGCTGATAATTTCAATAACAAAGCAGTAGAAAAGAAAAATATACGCAAATACGATTTGAAGACCTCCAACTCGTCTCCTGAGCTCCAATGCATCCAAAGCAATCTGTAAATATGCTCGGTCTGACCCGAGCATTATAATAAAATAACACCCGAGTTGGTATGGAAAACCAGTGTAAGAAAAATACACCAACTGGATTTTAAAGTTATAAAAACTTTTGAAAACAAAGGTATCTCGTAAGACCATGCCACATATAAACACGGATGGGTTTTTACCTTACGATAACCAAAACATTTCATATGAAATCCAGTGATACTATAATAATGTCTAAAGGTTCAAAGTAAATATATAAAATAGCTGAAATGCTTGCATCTCACATTCCAACGTAGTTGGCCACAATCAAAATCGTAATAGCTCGTATTGGAGATTGGTTTTCATATAATGACTGGGCTACTGGGGTACCGCCCGTCACGGTGCATCTCTAGATAAAATACACCGATAGCCTCACATGGACTCTCTGCAAGTCAAGATCGGCCCTACCCCTTACGGATAGCGCAGAATATGTCATCACCTTGGTTAGGATCAACAACCTAAATGGGCCCCGAGCATACATGATCTATAATATTGATCTAGATTAGGTGGTGACCATACCCTAATGGTAGCGAACCACATAGCCTTGAAGCATCTCCCATATTTTAGTCATTCCCGGTTGATGATGCTTGAGGTTATGCTTACCTTTTTTATATAGCACTTCCCAGTTGGAATGCTAACACTACCCTCTAGGCAACAATGCAATGCCAGCATTCATCCATACAAGTTTGTTCTGGGACTGAACGAAACACTTGAGAGCTCCGTCTCTGAATTCCTATCATCCTCAAGTTGTCTTCAATGCTCAACGCTTAAGTTGAATCGAAGTGGTTTTCGGATAACATATCTGATCATGGTCTCTTCGAAACAACATTCGACAGTTTCCGATAAACTCAACCCTCGTTCTTTAAGAAATAAACAGACAAAGATAAGAGAGAAGTTCACCTCCTAACCATTTGTGTACGGATTTCCTTATTATTCATCCTAGAAGAACGAAACGATATTTATACGCACAGTACAGCATCATCGAAGATGACTACGCCATATAACTCGTGTGTTTCTCCTATATATTTCCAAACTTACTTTTGGGTCCAAATTCGATAGTCGGTTATTTAACTATTGGAAAAACAAACATTCAAATCATAGATTTCATTTCATGTGGAACCTACTGAGCCTCACATTCATAAATTTAAAATCACTTCCATATACTTATCTCAGTAAAATAAGTAAATTCACAAAATGCAATATTTTCGATACTTAGAAAATATAACCATGTACTTATCTTAACAGTATAAGTATATTTTCAAATCATTATTTTTGAAACCTGAAGAACCTTTCCCATATACTTACAAAATGGTATAAGTATCTTAACCAATCACTAAGAAAGACTTGCTTATTTCAAGATCATATTAGAATGATTAAACACAAGTATCCTTTAAACAAAGATATAAATATTCTAAAATACCCTCTCTTTCTTTAACTATCTTTTTCTTTTATTTTAAAATATCTTCTCTATAAATTTCCAAAATCTATTTATAAAAGCACTCTTTTACAATCTCCTAATCCATTTATAAAAGTTCCCTTTTTAAATCACTAATCATTTAAAATCCTCTTTTCCACAATTATTCAAAAACCAACTTCTTTCCCAATTCCAATCCTCTTCCCAAGATTATAAACTTCTTTACATAAATCCTTCTTATAAAGGAAATCCTTTTTATAACAATTTGTTTATAAAAAAATTATGATAAATAAACAAACTAAAACATCATAAAATTAGCTTTAATCATTTTTAAATAATATAAAAGAAATATAACTAAAAACATTTTTAATGGTATAATAAATAAACTCTTAAACTTTTAAACATCTCTAATAGATAAATAAAATAAAATAACTTTAAATAACCTTTTAAATAAAATTAATTATCTTTAACAATATTTTTAATGAAATAATCATCTAGTTCTAAATAACTAATAAAAAAATAATTATTATTTTCCAAAACATAAATAAAATAATTTATTTTAAAACATTATAGATAATATAGTAATTAACTTACACAAATAATTTTTATAAACATTTGTAATTAATTATCTCTTTGTATATATAGAAATAATTAAAACATTTTTCTTCTAATTTATAAAATTAGAAGTTAATCAAATCTACAATTCGAATCTAGAAAAGGCTCAGCAATCCCAATGGTACTTAACAAGCTACCATTACCTTCCAAACTTCTCAAGTCAAATTGTCGGTATTTACATAATCAAACATATGTGTAAACAAATCCATAATTAACGATCAATTAACACTTAAATAAATATCCAAATTAATATAATAGCAAAATAGAGATTTATTCTGCTAATCAATGTCATTCAAAGATAAAACCCTACATTTATTAAACGATGTCTATTTGACCAAATAGATAACACCAAGAAGTATACTAACATTAACTACGTTATAATTTTAAACAACGTAAATATATCAATCAAAATCAATATCAATTTATCACCTCATATATGATCCATCACTTAAAACAAGTTTGAATAAAAAAAATTTAAACTCAAACAATCTAATAGCATTTCAAGATGCTACATCGCGATCCTAGATCAAATTCAACAAATCTAATAGCATTTCAAGATGTTATATCGTAATCCTAGCCCAAATTCAATCAACCAGCAAATTCAACAATCCAAACAGGCATAAATAAATTTTATTTACAATAAACATACTAATTAACAAAAAAGAGTGAGTTTTAACTCACTATAGCTCCAATTGTCGCCGAAGCGTTTTTGGTTCTATCTAAAATCGAATAGCATTCGATTTTAGTGCAAAATTTTCAACAGCTCCAAATTCAACCAAACTGGTTCGAAAACGTAGCTATTGTCGATATGAGTCTAACGCGACTGACCGCGTTTGATTTGGACCTCGTATGAAAAATTTATTGATATTATAAGATTTTTGAATTAAATAATATTAATTATTAACTAATCACAAATTTAATTACCATTAAACCATCTTCCCCCTCAAATTTAAACTCCCGCTTACTCCTACAGGTGAACCCACTAACGTATCTCTCTCTCCTCCATTCACGCTCACCTCTCCATGAAACTCCACGCGACCAACACCATCGATCTCCCCTTCGTACGCACTACACAATCATCCCCACCATGCGAAGCTCGACTGCAAGAACACGCTTGCGACCTGGAGCTTCTCATGTATGGACCACGAGGTTGCGACCACCATCGTGAAGCCGCACGCCACCAGAACCCGACCAGAGGTGCGCCCCACCAACACGAACCTATTTCACCCATCCTCACGGCCTCCCATCGACCATAGCTCGAGCGATTTCTAACCTAAATCGAGCTTTTTTTACTGTAACTTTCGAGCCTAGAATGCCGCACCCATTAAACAATGCTCGCACTCCTTACAACCATATCGGCTTGAAGAGCATGCTATGAGGATTTTAATATAATTTATTCCATAAATTTAAATGGAGTATATAATTTGATTTATAATTTTAAGATGTGTTGCCATTTTTGATTTAGAAGAAAGAATAAGGGTACGGGGAAGACAATGTGGAGGCTGGAGTAGAAAATATGTGTGTTTGTGTACCTTATGTCGGGTTTATTTTTAAATTCAAATTCTGGTACTATGCTGCCCAGATTTATGTCCACGTACGGATCCCAAATTGACAAAAAAAAAATACGATCGTGCTCCGAACAACGACGCGATTCCCAAACAAAAATAATATACACCGATTATTGATTATTGAATATTGAAAAATCACAAAACACCGCCTTTTGCCGAAAAATCGTCAAACGGACAACTTAATTATTTTCCAAATTAAAAATTATGGAAAAATCAGATAAAATAAATTAAAAATAGTTAAATGGACTTCGGGTCGTAAAAATAAAAATAATTTTTTTGATTATTCATTTGAACCATTTATTACTGTAAATAACTTACAAATTGAATTTACTAATGTTATTTATTATTTAAAAGAAATTAACAAGTCCATTTAATCCATAGAATTAATATTCAATTTAAAATCCAAATATTTAAATCATCATTCAAATAATAAGTCCATGATTTCAACATTTAAGTCACTATTCGAATTTTTATTCACACTTCAAAGACTTTTTAAACAATCCCATAATTTAATTAAAGTTTTTTAAAAGCTTTTAAACCAACATTTTTAAAAATTAAAATAAATTAATTATTGAAAATTAAATGACCAAAATCGCGGGTTATTACATAAATCATCATTTAGAATTCTCTATTTCAATACATATGTACAAAAACTCAAAGTTATACCAGATCATAATTTTGCAAGTAAAATCTGAATTAACTTGAGTACGTTAAATGATGAATCTATTACGCTAATTGCAATAATTCAAATTTATAATGTTATTCTTATCAAGGTTGCTCAGTATATTCCCAATGAATTAGCTTTTCTTTTGAAGATACATCTACCCCAGTGGATCGTATCCCTTTGGGTACAACTATCAAAATCATTTTTTGATAATATACTTGAAATCCTTTTAGATTTTGCGCATCATACTATATGGCAGAGTCAAATACTCTTAATGGTTAAATTGACAACCAAGAAATATCTAGTTTCGACAATGATAAGTAAAATATAGTTTCTCTTTAATGTGCAAGAATACTTATTAGATATTCTAATGTGTTTTGTTTGTTGGTTTGGTTAATCTCATTTCATCCCTCGCAATCAGTTGTATCTTTGAATCATATTCAAATCAATTTTACTACCAATAATTTCTAAAAGAAATTCCTTCGTCATGAATTTAGTGTTTCTTGAAATAACCATCATTTCTTAGTGCAACGGAATAGGTATTCATAAATATTTTAAGAATTGCCTTATATATAAAACTGATTTGGCTTCAGTATACAAAATTTATGTTCAAAACATAAATTGGCCATCCAACGACAATCGTTTCCAAACTCCTTTGGGGTGGTTCACATAAAATCCTGCACGAACTATTATTACATATAGTCTTTCGACTCACACTACCTATCAACTTCTTAACCTAGGATTTGTTGGGGTTTCTTATAAACCCTTATCTTATACGATTTTGTAAACTATGCATTAGATGAAATTAACTTTAACCTTGTGTACTACTCTTCCAAACCTAGAGGAAGAAGAAGCAAAATCAAGCTAAAGGAAAGAATATTCATCCCTAAGGAGAACAAAAGGCTTTAATCAAGTTTAAATCAAGCAAGAAGGTAAGTAATCATTTCTCTATAATCTTCCATACACATATGGGTTAGGATTGTATGCATGTTTGATGTTTTGATGGTGAAGAACAAATAAATAAATGTTAAATAATATTTGTTCATATTTGGGAATTTAAAGGTGATTGTTTTTGATGTGTTAAGACCAAAATGTGAATCTAACCTTGTCCAAATCACTTGAATTTTTTATATGAGTGTAAAATAGTAATTTGGAGATGGATTTTTAATTTCATAATTTTCTAAAATTATATGGAATTATTATGAATTTTTAAGTGGAGAAAAGGCATAATTTCAAAAACTAAATTATCTAAAATATTAAAATTAATTATATTGGCTTAGAAATTATACATGAACCCAAATATATTAATTTGGATATTTGATGAAATCTTGGGTTTTTTTCCATGCGTTTCCAAATTGTTATGAATTAAGTAACAAAGGAAAAGGTTAATTAATAACGGAAAATAAATAAGTTAATTAAGTAATAACTAATTTTGAAAAGAGAACTATAAAGCTTGGGTAAATGAATGATAATTCAACATATATATGGGTTAGGTGTAAAGTAAATACTTGGAAAGGTAATAAAACGGTTTTCAAATTAATTACAAAACTGCCACACCAACATGCGATAGCTATGTTTGGGATCAACTTGCGATAGCTAGTTAAGAGTTCAAAATACGGTAGCTCAAACAAGATCAACCTGCAGTTGTTTATAATGGGTTAACCTACTATGGTTGTGTTGGAATTAATTTATGACAGCTTTGTTGGAATCAACATGTGATGGTTAGTTAGAATCAACATGCGACAGCTAAGTTGGATTCAACTTGTGATAGCTAAGATAAAATCAACGTGAAATAGCTAATAACTGGTCAAACAAAGATAGGTAAGTGAAGTCAATATGCAATAGCTATGGCAACGTTAACCTGTGGTGGCCCCAGGGAACTCACCTTGCGATGGTTAAAGAATGTCAATATGCAATGGCCATAGAAGGCTTAATATGCGATAGCCATGTAAAGTAGAAATGAGATGGCTAGCAAAGCTAAGAAAATGCTAGGTTTGTGGATGAACTTAAAGTTTCATTGAAATAAAGAGGTCATTGAAATAATAAATTAATGAGAAATAACTCAATTGAAGAATGAAATTGAGATTGAGCTTGATTAAGCTATGTGGTTACAAGACGAATCATTAGAAATAATGAAAATGTGATTATAAGGCCTTAGTGGAAACAACATATCTGAAACAAGACATTATTCTCGATAATTTTGATGGAAGTCCTTAGTGGCTATCAAATGTCTAATCATGACAATATATTTGGTAATGTTGACGGAAGGCCTTATTGGAAATTCTTTGTTTATTCATGACAATATATGAGGTTGGTGCGGTAAGGCTTTTGTAGCATCCATTTGTCTACCCATTGCAATTTACAAGGTTGATGATGTAAGACTTTCGTAGCATTTAATCATCTATCTGTGACATTATATTTGATGATTGTTAGCATAAGGACCGTGTGGCAATCGTATGTCTAAACACGACATAATAATTGATGATTGTTGGTATAAGGTCTGTGTGGCAACCATTTGTCTAAACATGATGTAATGAATGATGGGGAATGGTGTAAGGCCTTGGTGACAACTTAATTATCTGTTCATGATAAAATTAAGAGAGAATAAGATAAGCACCTAAGTGTAAATCTTAAGTGACTAGTACAGTTATTGAACTGGTAAGAGTAAGGCCTGAGTGATAATTTAAAATTAATTGACTACAAAATCTAGTCGAAACCGTATGAAGGAAATCTTGCATTTACGAAGAACTGATGATTTATGTTTATTCATGACATGATGTTATTACATAGTATGATGTAATGGATGATGATTGAAAAAGTGAGGGAAAACTCATTCAGTGCTTTCGTGGCATGGCCTCACTATATAATTGTTTGTTTAGGGTAAAGAATTACTCATACCAGGTTTTATATTTGACCAATGTTTTTCTCATTTCCTACAAACTCATGGATGCTCATTTGAGTAGGTTGAGTTTATGGCTTAAACAAATTTCTTTTAGAAGAACGAATAAAGAAGCCGAAGATGAAGTAGAGGCTTATTTTGCAAACTAAAGTTATTTTGAAAATTCCACTGTGCAAAACCAGAAATTATAACCGGTTAAGTGTCCATGTCGGCATCTTCATATGTAGGGCATGGCACTCTATTTACATATTATTATATTTACCCTTACATGGGAACGAAAAGGGTTAATGATGAGGTAATTGAAGGAACTGGGCCAGCCCATAACGGAGTTGATGAGTAAATTTCAAAAATATTCATTTAGGATCCATTAGCCTAAGAAGTTTAAAGGGGATTTTAGATCCAATCTAAAATATTTTTCAATAAAATCCTTTTTTATTTACATGAATTTAATGTTTACATAAATTAGAGTATATCAAATATACTCTCATATATCTATTTGTGTGTGATTGTTACTTATTATAATTAATTTAGAGAAGAAAACCTTTCGTTTCCTTCTCTTAACTTATTCAATTAATGAGGGGATATACGGTTTTAATTGGAGAGAGAAAACTTTTCAATTCTTCTCCTTTAATTAAATGATTGATGGATTAATTAAATGACATAGATAATGTAACACCCCATATTTTTATAACATTATTTAGAATAATTAATTGGGTAAATAAAATAAAATAATGTGAAGATTAAAAGGTTGAGATTTGATTAACAAAAGGTAGCCGTTCCATGTTAGTGTGTTAATTAAAATGAAATAACCTAAGTAAATGTGTTAGGATATGAGAAGGACAATATGGGAAATAGGTAAGGTCGGCCACCATTATGAGAAGGACCCTAACCCTTAGGGATGTAACTCACGTTCATTTCATTTTACCCAAACTAAAATTTCCTAAGGTCGGCCACCATTATTATTCTCAAGAAGAAGATTAAAGTTAGGATTCAAAAGAAGGAAGAAAATCAACTAAATCAACATCAAATCTCATATTTATAATCTCAAAGCTAAGGTGAATAATTGTTGCATCCCAATTTCTTTTAGTTTCCGATTTTAAAATTAGACCCGAAATGATTTTGCAAGTATATGCCATGTTTTGAAGATTAAAATTATATATATATATTTATATATATATATATTGTTGATGGATTATATATGTTCATGTTAGTTTTATGATATGTTTGGCATGAAAACACTATTTAATAACATCTAAATGCCTTGAAATTTTAAATATAGGTCAGAAATGACATTTTAGAGATGGGTTTTGATTTTTATAATTTTCCGAATTAATATGGATTTTATATTAATTTTCTAGTGAAAGAAATTGTTTATTGGGTTATAAATTATTTACGCCTAAAATAATCATTATTTGGGTTTGAAATTTTTATATGTTGGAAAACATATTAAAATAGATTTTCTGGAATTTTTCCAGATTTTTCCTAAGTGTTTTGATGAATATATAAAATTATTTAAGGTATGAGACTTAAATGTTTTATATATTTAATTAAGGAGAAGGGTCATTTTGTAAAATAAAACGATTATTTAATTTTAAAAATAGTGGTAGCACATTTTCGAAAAGTAATTGTTAACCAATGAGAATCTGACAAACAAAGGCAGGTTAGTTGAAAAGATTTCATTTTTAAATTAAAAACCAAGAAATCATAATTTTTACATGTTTTAGCCTTTACGGCAATAAACCTTCCGATACAGACCTTTCGACAAGGTCGAGAGGTTCAAAGCTTTCGACAAGGTCAAACCAATGCATATGGTACCAAGCTACTTGGTACGTAATGAATTGGACAGAGTCGAAGGTTTGATGGTCGAAGAGGTTGGGGTATGTTTGTTTTATAATCCAAAAGCTTTCACCTGCTTTGCTTTCGAATAAGAGCTTTTGACTTGGTTGCTTTCGACCATGTCAAATGTTTAAAGTAAGGGTTTTAAACCTTTCGGCATAGTCGAAAGGTTACTGCTGTTTTAACACTATTCTGTTTTTAAACCTTTCGACATAGTCGAAGGGTTACTGTTGCTTTATAAATGTTTTGTTTTGAACCTTTCGACAAAGACGAAAAGTTTGCTTGTTTTAAAAACTAGCCGCTTCTCTATGCTTTCGAAAGAAAGCTTACAACATAGGTGATTCACCCTTGTTTTATAAATTGAAGTAAAACCCAAAGCTTTCGAAAGAGTTGTTTTAAAGGATATATTTAAAGCTTTCGAAGCAGAACTTTCGACAAAGTCGAAAGTTTGCTTCCAATGGTTTCGAAAGGTTTTAGTTGAATGATTTAGAAAGGTTTAGTTTAATCGTTTCAAAAGGTTTATTGAATGGTTTCGAAAAGGTTTTAGTTGAATGATTTCGAAAGGTTTAGTTCAATGGTTTCGAAAGGTTTATTGAATGGTTTCGAAAGGCTTTAGTTGAATGGTTTCGAAAGGTTTATTGAATGGTTTCGAAAGGTTTTAGTTGAATGGTTCGAAAGGTTTAATTCAATGGATTCAAAAGGTTTAAATGGAAGGTTTTCTAAGGCAATGTTTTAAAGTAGTTTTAAGGAAGGATGTCCAAAGTTTTATAGCTTTCGAAAGGTTTGCTTTTCAATGGGTTCGAAAGGTTTAGATAATGGTTTCAGAAGGTTTGATATTGGTTTTGAAAGAGATGATTTCAAAGGTTTAGAAAGGGGTTCTTTCAAATGGTTAAATGTTTTCATCAACTAAATTTTGAGTAAAGAATATATATATATATATATGACATGGTGATATGAGTTTGATTAAAGTATAAAGATTATATACTTTCCCTTGTTTAAGTTTGATTTAAATGTTTTAAATCATTATGAAAATGTTTTCAAGGAAAATTATGGGAGGGGATCCTTAAGTGAAAATGACTCAGATATTAGAAAACCAGATGGGACTAGTATGGGGTCGCGCTCTATACATTAGCTAATAGCCCCAGCTAATTGTTGTCCGAAATTCCAGTGTGTAGGACTTTGTCATAGGTAGACTAAAATTATGGTTACACACCGAAAGGAATATATGTTTATATACATAAAGGTTATTAGTGAGCCCGAAAAACCATAAGGATCGGGAAGACCTAGAAGATGATTAAGTTAGGGACAAACCGTCCAGAAGTGGAGTATTTAACAGATAGTTAAGAACAAACCGTCCGGATGGGAAATGTTTAACAAATAGTTAAGGACAGATAACCCTGAAGAAGAAAATCTAACAGGTGTTAGGTTAATTTTGGTTATATTGTCTAGTAGGCCCGAGTCAGCCAAAGGTTAAAAGTTATCCAAAAAAAACTTGTGTGTTTGAATAGATAGTTCATTATTACCTGATATTTATGTATGTTTACATAATGGTTGCTATACAGTATTTAACCATTGTGGATGCAGGAGCACAGTATATGGTTTTATGAAAGGTTTTGCAAAGATATGTTTTAAAAGGATGTTAGTGAGGGTAAACCCTTTCCGCTAAGCGGCGTGGTCTCACTTAAGATAATTATTTCGGGATGTATAATATTATTCACACCAGGATTTATGTCTAACTCGAAGTTATGTTTTTCCCTTAAACTCTCGGGTGCTCAAAATTAATTTGAGTAGGCTGAGGGGTTAAGGTCTTTTCAGGTTTAGTAGGATGACGAATAAAGCTACCGGAGGCATGCAGGAGGCAAACAGATAGCTATTTAGGAGTTGCAGTTTTATGTTTTGTTGTATTTCCGTTGTGTTTATATTAAGTCTACTATGACTATATAACTCTGATCGTCCAAGGGGGTATCTTCATATACCGCTCTTGGCGTATTTTGTATTAAGTATATTTTATTTGTGCTTGGGAACATATTGGGGTTATGTATTAAGAATATGGAACATCTGTTTTAAACGCAATGAAGAAAAGTTGTTTTGAAAATCCGTGTTTTGTTTCATATTCAAGTGCTTCTGATATTATAGATACCATTAACATAGCCGTATTTAGTCGTCGGAAGCTAATACTATAGATGACTACAGCATCTGTAGAGCTTAGTTTTGGGCCTCTAGATAGGGGATGTTACAGCTTGGTATTAGAGCATGGTTTATGAAATACTTTAACTAAAAATGATTTTTGAAAACATAATTCTTAGAAATTAGAGTTAAGATTGGGGTATGGGATAATGCTATAGTAACGTACTTGTATTTGCTATATATGTAAGTATACGCTATCTCTCTAGACTCCTATCTTAGTTAGGCTATTCATCTGTATTTCATGATGTTTGAATACAGATATGGAAGGAAGAAGAGGTAGAGTAAATCTTGGAGGAGATAGCACCACCACTAATGGAAATGCCCGACCAAATACTAGGAGAGGTCCCGGTCAGGCACAAGTTGAAACTGTTGGTGCAGAAGTTCCCCAGATGCTCATGGGAGCAATGTATCAGTTCTTTGTAAATATGATGAAAGCCGGAATAGCAGTCGGAGTTGTCGGAGGTAATGTTGTTGGAGGTGGAGCTTGGGAAGTTCTGATGGTCAATCAGTATGCTAACCTGAGTAGGGATTACATCATGCTTGGAGGGAAGCCGTTTATTGGTACTGAAGATGCGATCGAGGTGGAAAATTGGCTACTACATTATGAGAGAATTTTTGCTGACTTAGGATTGAATGATGCACATAAGAGGAGACTGGCTTCGAGGCAGCTATAGGGAGCTGCTCTATTCTGGTGGAATACTGTTACTGTTGGAGTTAATGAGGAAACCATAACTTGGGAGGAGTTTAGGAGAAGTTTTTCGAAAAGATTTATGTCTGTAATGGCGCAGTCGGCATTGGTGAGGAAGTTTGCAGAGTTGGTACAAGGAGATATGTCCATCTTGGAGTATGCGAGGAAGTTTGAGGAGTTGGCCCAATACGGATATGCTTTGGTAGACACCGTGATCAGGAGGAATGAAAAGTTTATAAGGGGCTTGAGGCCAGAGTTGATAAGTGCCACTTTGCCGCATTTGAGAGATCCCAGTGATGTAGTGTTGAAATGGCATTAAGGCAAAAAGAGGCGTTGGCTTGCTTGAGAAAGAAGATGAAGGAGGCCCAGATGGAACAAGGCCATAAAACGAAGTTTTTCCAAAAAAAGAATGCTCAGAAAGGGGGAGCACAGAAGAAAGGAAGGGCTGAAGTGGTTTGCTACAAATGTGACAAGAAGGGACACTATGCTAATGAGTGTTAAACCGGTAAAGGAAAAGGAAAAGAGGCTGGTGGAAAGAAGAATGTTAGATGTTTTAATTGTGATCAGATTGGTCATTACAAGAATAAGTGCCCAGAGGCTGCTAGAGATAGAAGGGGGCAAGTTTATGCTTTGGGGCCCACAACCTCAAGGCCAGTTATGCAGGACAAAGGGAAGGCTGTTTTGGGAGGCTTGCTGCAGATTCATGGTATGTCTGTTAGCATTCTATTTGATACTGGAGCATCTCATTCTTTTATTTCTCGATGTTTGGTAGATAGGCTTAACCTAGAACCATCATACTTAGTTACTTCCTTAAGGGTTGCAAATCAAATAGGAGGGTATGCAACACTTGGGATGAGGTGTGACCATTTAGAGTTTGATTTGCTAGGCCATACTTTTGATTGTTTTTTGCATGTGTTTGACTTTGTGGGATTTGGGATTATCCTTGGGATGGATTGGTTAAGTAAATATGATGCTAGGATATTTTGCCATGATAGGAAAATATCACTTAGTCACCCGAATTGTAGTGATCGGATAGTTTATACCATAGAGAGCCCTAGTCGTGAAGTGAATGTTTTATTGGGTATTATGGAGTTAGAGGATGAGTTGCATCGAGTCTTTGTAGTTAGAGAATTTGCTGATGTATTTGAGCCGGTAGTTGGACTGCCACCGAAATAAGCCAAAGAGTTTCGAATTGATTTGGTGCCTGGAGCAGAGCTGGTGAATAAGCCGCCGAGCAAGATGACACCCACTAAGGTGAGAGAGTTGAAGGTACAGTTGGTGGATTTGGAAGGCAAGAGTTTTATCCGACCAAGTAGTTCACCATGGGGGGCTGCCGTAGTATTTGCGAAGAAGCTGGATGGATCGTTGAGGCTATGTATCGATTATCATAAGTTGAATGAGAAGACGATAAAAAATCGATATCCATTGCCGAGAACTGATGATTTGTTCGATTAGTTAAGTGGAGCCAAGGTATTCTCTCAGTTGGATTTGGCGATGGGATTTCATCAGCTTAGAGTGGCATAGGATAGTATTCATTTGATGGCGTTTAGGACAAGGTATGGATCGTACAAATGGTTAGTTATGTTGTTCAGACTAACTAATGCACCGGCATTCTTTGTGGATCTGATGAATAGAATTTTTCGAGATAACTTGGATAGATTTGTGTTGGTCTTCATAGATGACATTTTGATATACTCTAAGGATGAGAAGGAGCATGAAGTTCAACTTAGAGTTGTGCTCGAAACGTTGAGGGAGCATCAGTTGAAGGTTAAGTTTTCGAAGTGTCATTTTTGGAAGAAGGAAATGAAGTTCCTTGGTCATGTCATCTCAGAGAAAGGGTTGTCTGTAGATTCGACTAAGATTGAGGCGGTGAATAATTGGAAGAGACCCGAGATGGTGACTGAGATTAAGAGCTTTCTTGGATATGCTAGATACTATCGGAGGTTTATAAAAGATTTTTCATGGATAGCTACACCGATGACTAAGCTTGCGCGAAAAGATGTGAAGTTCGTATTGACTGATAAGTGTGAGGAAGCATTCCAGAGCTTGAAAAACTTATTGACCCATGCACCGATGTTAGTGGTTTCGAAGAGGAATCAAAATTTGGTTGTTTATACTAATGCGTGTGGAACTGGATTGGGAGCTGTGTTGATGCAAAGAGGTAAAGTGATTTCTTATGCTTCTAGACATCTCAGACCACACGAAGTTAGTTATCCTACGCATTATTTGGAGTTAGCTGCCGTTATATTTGCTTTGAAGATGTGGAGGCATTATCTTTTGGGAGAGAGATTTGAGCTTTATACTGATCATAAGTCATTGAAATACTTGTTCTCTTAGAAGGAGCTGAACATGAGACAACATAGATGGTTGGAGTTTATTGCCGCTTATGATTTTGGAATCGAGTACACGTCCGGAAAAGGAAACAAGGTGGCGGATGCACTCAGGAAGAAACATCAGAATGCAGTATTGGCTATGATTTCTGAGTGCAAAGATTTGGAAGCATTATCAACTTGTAGTGTGCAGTTTAGATCCGAGGTAGGTTCAAGTGCGGGAAGTGCTATGTTGCCTTGTTTAGAAGTTCGACCAATAATGATTGAGAAGATAGCTTCTAAACAGGAGGAGGATCCAGTTTTGGCTGAACGGATCAGAAGGTTGAGGGAAGGAACGGAGAGCGATGACCTAAAGGATTTTAGTCTTGACCAAAATGGGTGGTTGAGGAAGAAAGGAAGGTTGTGTGTTCCGAATGTAGGAGACATGATGAAGGAGTTTTGAATGAGTGCCATCGTTCGAAGTTCACTGTCCATCCAGGAGGAACAAAGATGTATCAGGATATGAAAAGAAGTTTCTTCTGGGAAGGTATGAAACGGGACATTGGTTTGTGTGTTAAGCAGTGCTTGAATTTCCAATAGGCAAAGGCTGAACACTAGAAGCCTAGTGGATTGCTTCAACCGTTAGAAGTTCCGTTGTGGAAATGGGATTCCATCTCCATGGATTTTATTGATGGGTTGCCAAGGTCTAGTAGGGGAAATGAAAGCATATGGGTCATAGTAGATAGATTGACTAAGAGTGCCCATTTCATTCCGGTAAAGTCAACTAGGACGACACCAATTTTGGTGAAGATATTTATGAGGAATGTAGTTAGACTGCACGAGATTCCTAGTAGTATTATCAGTGATAAAGATTCTTTATTTACTAGTGAGTTCTGGAAAAGTCTACAGGAAGCACCAGGAACCAAGCTCAACATAAGTACTGCTTACCATCCACAGACCGATGGCAAACGGAAAGAATTAACAAAGTCTTGGAGGATTTGTTAAGAGCTTCTGTATTGGATTTTGAGGGATCATGGGAGGACCATCTTCATCTAGTCGAGTTCTCGTGTAACAATAGTTATCAGACTAGTATTAGGATGGCACCGTTTGAAGCTTTGTATGGAAGACCATGCAAGTCTCCCATATGTTGGTTAGAGACCGGGGATAAATTGGTTTTTGGTCCGAACTTGGTAAAGGAAGCTGCATAGAAGATTGAGTTGATTCGAACTAGGATAAAGGAAGTTCAATCTAGGCAGAAAAGTTATTCTGATAGAAGAAGGAAGGACTTGGAATTTTCTGACGAAGACTATGTGTTTATTAAGGTTTCACCGATGAAGGGTGTGATTAAATTTGGAAAGTCAGGGAAGTTAGCACCTAGATTCATTGGACCTTTCCGTATTGTTGAGAGGATCGGGAAACTCGCATATAGAGTAGAGTTACCGAGTAGTTTGGCTGGAGTCCATGATGTTTTCCATGTTTCTCATCTTAGGAAATGTATTAGGGACCCGGAGACTACTATAGCACCTACAGTTTTAAAGGATTTAGTAGTAGAACCGGATTTGACCATAGTTAGAAAGCCGATTCAGATTGTGGCTAGAGATGAGAAGAAGTTGAGGAACAAGACACTCAAGTTTGTAAAGGTTCAGTGGAGTGACGATGCTAGAGACTGTACTTGGGAGATGAAGAGCAGGATTAGAGACTCTTACCCTAATTTGTTAGATGGTATGTTCTACCTTTGATTGTTTTGTTGTGTGCTTTATCGTAATTTCGAGGACGAAATTCTTTAAGGTGGAGAGTTTGTAACACCCCATATTTTTATAACATTATTTAGAATAATTAATTGGCTAAATTAAATAAAATAATGTGAAGATTAAAAGATTGAGATTTGATTAACAAAGGGTAGCCGTGCTATGTTAGTGTGTTAATTAAAATGAAATAACCTAAGTTAATGTGTTAGGATATGAGAAGGGCAATATGGGAAATAGGTAAGGTTTATACCTAAACCCTTAGGGATGTAACTCACGTTCATTTTCATTTTACCCAAACTAAAATTTCCTAAGGCCAGCCACCATTATTATTCTCAAGAAGAAGATTAAAGCTAGGATTCAAAAGAAGGAAGAAAATCAACTAAATCAAAATCAAGTCTCATATCTATAATCTCAAAGCTAAGGTGAATAATTGCTACATCACAATTTCTTTTAGTTTTCGGTTTTAAGATTAGACTTGAAATGATTTTGCAAGTATATGTCATGTTTTGATGATTAAAATTATATATATATATATATATATATATATAAAAATTGTTGATGGATTATATATGTTCATGTTAGTTTTATGATATGTTTGACATGAAAACACTATTTAATAATATCTAAATGCCTTGAAATTTTAAATATAGGTCAGAAATGATATTTTAGAGATGGGTTTCGATTTTCATAATTTTTCAAACTAATATGGATTTTATATTAATTTTCTAGTGAAAGAAATTGTTTATAGGGTTATAAATTATTTACGGCTAAAATAATGATTATTTGGGTTTGAAATTTTTATATGTTGGAAAACATATTAAAATAGATTTTCTGGAATTTTTCCAGATTTTTTCTAAGTGTTTTGATGAATATATAAAATTATTTAAGGTATGAGACTTAAAGGTTTTATATATTTAATTAAGGAGAAGGGTCATTTTGTAAAATAAAATGATTATTTAATTTTAAAAATAGTGGCAGCACATTTTTGAAAAGTAATTGTTAACCAATGAGAATTTGAGAAACAAAGGCAGCTTAGTTTAAAATATTTCCTTTTCAAATTAAAAACAAAGAAATCACAATTTTTACATGTTTCAGCCTTTACGGCAATAAACCTTCCGACCCAGACCTTCTGACAAGGTCGAGAGTTCAAAGCTTTCGACAAGGTCAAACCAATGCATATGGTATCAAGCTACTTGGTATGTAATGAATTGGACAGAGTTGAAGGGTTTTAAGTCAAAGGGTTGATGGCCAAAGAGGTTAGGGTATGCTTGTTTTATAAACCAAAAGCTTTCACTTGCTTTGCTTTCGAATAAGAGCTTTCGACTTGGTTGCTTTCGACCAGGTCCAATGTTTAAAGCAAGGGTTTTAAACCTTTCGGCACAGTCAAAAGGTTACTGCTGTTTTAACACTATTCTGTTTTGAAACCTTTCGACATAGTCGAAGGGTTACTGCCGCTTTACAAATGTTTTGTTTTGAACCTTTCGACAAAGACGAAAGGTTTACTTGTTTTAAAAACTAGCTGCTTCTCCATGCTTTCGAAAGGAAGCTTTCGACTTAGGTGATTCACCCTTGTTTTATAAATTGAAGTAAAACCCAAAGCTTTCGAAAGAGTTGTTTTAAAGGATATGTTTAATGCTTTCGAAGCTGAACTTTCGACAAAGTCGAAAGATTGCTTCCAATGATTTCGAAAGGTTTTAGTTGAATGATTTAGAAAGGTTTAGTTTAATGGTTTCGAAAGGTTTATTGAATGGTTTCTAAATGTTTTAGTTGAATGATTTCAAAAGGTTTAGTTCAGTGGTTTCGAAAGGTTTATTGTATGGTTTCAAAAGGTTTTAGTTGAATGGTTTCGAAAGGTTTGTTGAATGGTTTTGAAAGGTTTTAGTTGAATGATTTCGAATGGTTTAATTCAATGTATTCAAAAGGTTTAAATGGAAGGTTTTCCAAGGTTTTCTAAGGCAATGTTTTAAAGTGGTTTTAAAGAAGGATGTCCAAAGTTTTAATACTTTCGAAAGGTTTTCTTATCAATGGGTTTGAAAGGTTTGGAGAATGGTTTCGGAAGGTTTGATATTGGTTTTGAAAGATATGATTTCAAAGGTTTAGAAAGAGGTTCTTTCAAATGGTTAAATGTTTTCATCAACTAAGTTTTGAGTAAAGAATATATATATATATATGACATGATGATATGATTTTGAGTAAAGTATAAAGATTATATACTTTTCCTTGTTTAAGTTTGATTTAAAGGTTTTAAATCATTTTGAAAATGTTTTCAAGGAAAATTATGGGAGGGGATCCTTAAGTGAAAATGACTCAGATATTAGAAAACTAGATGAGACTGGTATGAGGTCATGCCCTATACATTAGCTAATAGCCCCAGCTAATTGTTGTCCAAAATTCCAATGTGTAGGGCTTTATCATAAGTAGACTAATATTATGGTTACACACCGAAAGGAATATATGTTTGTATATAGAAAGGTTATTGGTGAGCCCGAAAAACCATTAGGATCGGGAAGACCTGGGAGATGATTAAGTTAGGGACAAACCGTCCAGAAGTGAAGTATTTAACAAATAGTTAAGGACAGACCATCCAGATGGGAAATGTTTAACAGATAGTTAAGGATAGATAATCCAGAAGAAGAAAATCTAGCAGGTGTTAAGTTAATTTTGATTATATTGTCTGGTAGGCCCAAGTCAGCCAAAGGTTAAAAGTTATCCAAACAAAACTTGTGTGTTTGAACAGATAGTTCATTATTACCTGATACTTATGTATGTATACATAATGGTTGCTTTACAATATTTAACCATTATGGATGTAGGAGCACATTATATGGTTTTATGAAAGGTTTTGCAAAGATATGTTTTAAAAGGATGTTAGTGAGGGGAAACCCGTTCCGCTAAGCGGCGTGGTCTCACTTAACATAATTATTCTGGGATGTATGATATTATTCACACCAGGCTTTATGTCTGACTCGAAGTTTTTGTTTTCCCCTTAAACTCTCGGGTGTTTAAAATTAATTTGAGTAGGTTGAGGGGTTAAGGTCTCTTCAGGTTTAGTAGGATGACAAATAAAGCTACCGGAGGCATGCAAGAGGCAAACAGATAGATATTTAGGAGTTGCAGTTTTATGTTTTGTTGTATTTCCGCTGTGTTTGTATTAAGTCTACTATGACTATATAACTCTGACCATCCAAGTGGGTATCTTCATATACCACTCTTGGCGTATTTTGTATTAAGTATATTTTATCTGTGCCTAGGAACGTATTGGGATTATGTATTAAGAATATGGAACATCTGTTTTTAATGCAATGAAGATAAGCTGTTTTGAAATATGTGTTTAAGTTTCATATTCAAGTGCTTCTGATATTATACATACCATTAACATTGCTGTATTTAGTCGTCGGAAGCTAATAATATAGATGACTGCAACATCTGTAGCGCTTTGTTTTGGGCCTCTAGATAGGGGATGTTACAGATAACCAAATTTATACTCAGCATATATTATGAGTATATCCAAATATACTCTAATGTATATTGGGTAAGCGCAATATTTCATTTAGTGTACATAGTTAATGTATATATATATATATTTCGGTGCTAGGATTTACACCACAACAGATACATTCTCCATTTGCATACACATTGGGTTCCAAAACATTATTTAAAATTATATGAGTGCATATATATATATATATATATATATATATATATATGTGTGTGTGTGTATGTGTGTGTGTGTGTGTGTGTTTTAATGAATCCTTGAATTAGTCTAAATCGATTCAACTAAGTCAACTAGTTTGAATTCAATATTTATTTTCAAAACATGCAATGATTTGATTTAGCAAAACAATTTGAAAATAGATCTTAATCTATACATCCAAATATAACCTATGTTTATATGTTAATAATTTAAAGTAAGCTAAAATGTAGATATTTTACAAGTAATAATAAAGTAAAATTTATTAAAAAAATATTAGAATGTTGATACATGTAGATTTCTGCATTAAAACAGATCTCCATTAATGTCATGATGTGTATATGTGTGTATGTATGTGTTTTTTTAAACATTTATTGTAAAATAATTTTCAAACTAATTTTAATACAAATACATACATTTATACATACATACATACATACGTTTTAAAATAGAGAACTAATTGTGAAATAATGAAATCACCATTGACATTCAACTATACATATATATAAATATATAATTAGTTATTATATTCAGATCTAAAATAACCCCAGTATCAATTGTAACAACCCGGCTTTTGGTTGTAAATAATAAATAGATATTTATTTAATTAAAAATGGATTTTTGGAATTTAATTAAATAATTTGAATTTATTTTAGAATATCGAAACTTTATAACGAGATAATTAGTGATGTTTTGTAAATGATGAGGAATATTTTATACCATAATGGTTTGATAATTTATTTAATTATTTTGACTTTAATATGTAAAGGAATCATTTGAAAATAACGATAAAATTGAAATACTATAAAATATAAAGTTATTTAATAAGGAAAGTAAGGTTATTAATATGGTTTGAAATTAATTAGTAGAAGAATTAGATAAAATGTTCAATTAAATTAATAAAATAATTTTGGAATGTAGGGCTTATATTGAATTATTTGTAAAACAAAGTAAAAGAAAATTAACAAATACACCAATGCCCAACATTTCAAACCCATTAGCTTAAACCCTAAAATCAAATATCCCAACTCTTCCATTCCAGATAATTTGATCTCCAGACTTCTCCCTCTTTATAAATATTTCATCAACGTTAATAGTTATTCGCTTTAGAAAATCACTCAATACCCCAAAACCTACATCTTTAAAAATTAAAATAAAATTCAAAAAAATCCTATAAATTCTCAAACTCAAGTATATATCTATCTGCATTAATATACAATTACTTTTGAATGAGAATTGGATTTCGTTGAAGATTTGGAAGCCTATGCACATGCGTTCATAGAGGGAGAGGAAAACGGTGAGGAAGAAGATAAACGCAACACAACAGGTGAGTATTTCACTCACATCACCTATGTTTAATCACATAATGAATACACCTATATGCATGAAATTGTTATTGCTTGGCTACAAACACATTGAAACAAAGTGGAATTGGTCGATTAAGGGAGGGAGAGACTCCTTAACAAGTGAATTGCTGGCAACAAATGCCAATGATCGGTCGACCGATGATGGTGACTGGTCGACCGATGACCGAGTGCCATCATCAATTTGTATTTGTGCAAACTACTCTAGTGCGTGTGTGTTCCCCTTGATACTTGCATGCGTTTTGGTCCTTTGGGCATGTATTCTCCTTGCGTTATAACCCTATGCAAGTCAGTTTATATATACATATTTGAGCTTCTTCTTACAAGTTCATGTTTTTATGTGTGCTTTCATTGATAAATCTATAGCCTTTTATCCTGTTTCCTAGTGCTACTTCTTTTTATTTCAACATGTATACAAGTTGTCAGGCTCCCATATATGTATATATTTACAAATTCTAAGTATAGTTATGCAATGCCTTAGATTATGAACTTATTATTCTAGCCAGTTTGCTATTCTTAATTTACAGATGTAATACTTCTAATGGGGATTATTTCTATTTCCTATCTTGCTTTTGCATTAGTACAAGCTTTGGAGATTTAAAGTTTATATATGAATGATATAGAAGTTGAAAACAATAAATAAAGTAAAGTCATCATTATTATTTAAAGAATTTTGATGAGTATGTTATAAAAGTGTGAAATTTTAATATATATATATATATATGATATTTAGTTTTATAAATTATTTTGGTAAATAAAAATGATTAAAATAAGTTATTTAATATATTTAAAAAATATTTAACTACTTCTTATTTATGTTGAGACAATAATTACTTATTGTAAATAAAAAGATTACCATTGGATTTATTCCTCGTTAATTCATGTATATGTATTGTTCATTTAGAAATGCTTATTTTCTTTTATGTGATAAGATGGTGAAAATGATTTATTATTATTAAGAATTGATTTATACATTTTAGATTAGTTTGAACAATCTATTCTTATATTATTATTCTGATATTTTCTCTTTGTTTATTGAATAATTATAAATATGTAGTATATTTTAGTTTAATTAATTATTTAATTCTAGTGTTATACACACACACATATACATATTTGGTTTGGATAATTATTTTGCTAATCTTAGAATCTTCATTTTGTTCTATTTTTAAATATTTATTTTGTTATATCATGTTATATAAAACTATATGTTATGAAAGATTCGTTATTTAATATTTATTTACGCATTGTTATGTTTATCTATTCAATAATTTATTTTTATCTCTTTTCTGATTGTCATTCTCTTGTATGTTGATTTTTGATATAAGAATGATTCATCGTTGATGTTGTTTCGATTACTGCTTTATTATGATATGGTGATGATATCCTTGTTTTGTTTTTATTATGATTATTCTATGTGACTATAAATTAGAATAAACGCTTCATGATACCGTCTGGTATGGGACTTTTGATAACACTTTTTCCATTATTATTTGGACTCGTCATATAGAGTACCGAAGGGAGAGTGTTGTATATGAGCATTGAGTAAATAAACTAGCAATACAGGTGGTATGGGATGCCATTGTGTTATTTATTCAGTTATTCTTTCGCTCATGGATGACACTCAATACAGGGATTGTTGTATATGATAGTTGTTGCATTGAGTACACTTAGAGCCATGTGTCAGCCATTATAGTTATTCTATATGTCTGTCTACCTTTATCTAGCTCCCTTTCTATTTCAAGAGTAAACCAGATTGGCCAGAATCCACCCTAGCGGCCTGATCGTGGGGTTGCGCCCCCAATCCGCGACCCCTTTGTTTGATATATTATATTTACTGTGCATCACGAGGGATTGGGTAGGTGCCCCAACATCAAATGATTTAGGTTTGGCGACCTATGGGGTAGGTACCTCGACGTTATGAGTTTGGGTTTGGTGACCCGTATGGTAGGTGCCCCCAACATTACGAGTTTGGGTTAGGTAACCTGTAAGGTAGTTGACTTACGCCCCTTTTGTTATGTCGCATAGGCCAGTAGGTTGTTACCTATAGGGGCAAAGCAGAGGCACGACCGAGGCTACGCGTCGATGAGCCACAAGTGGATATGGGTCACGATGTCCGTCGAGGTAACTGAAGACTATAGGAGTAGATCCGGTTAGTAGACCATGGGATCCTGGAGTGGGCATATGGCCATCAGCCTTCCATCTGGTTTCGATTCACATGAACTAAAGTTATAAGAATAGATCCGGCTATATAGCATACATCATAGTAGAACCTGGGTTCCTAGAGCGAGCACATAGTCATCATTCTCCTGTTTAGGTTCGGTTTACGTGCGGTAGAAAGACATATATGAGATTAGATTATACCTGAGACTGTGTCTAGAGTATATTCAACCTCATATCTTTCTTAGACAGACGACTTATACTTTATATGCAAACAGCTTACCTATTATTGATTATATTTGGATATTATTATGAGCTGGCTCAAAATCTTTCTTATAGACTCTATTGATTTGATGATGATATTTTGTATATGAGATTGAGAGATACTTGGGCATTGCTTAATGCTAGCCCAATATACTTAGTGATATCCCACTT
The DNA here is from genome assembly GCA_030737815.1 of Allium fistulosum. Classification (NCBI taxonomy): domain Eukaryota; kingdom Viridiplantae; phylum Streptophyta; class Magnoliopsida; order Asparagales; family Amaryllidaceae; genus Allium; species Allium fistulosum. The sequence goes on along the minus strand of CM060906.1, from coordinate 869,374,548 downwards.
ATTGTTGTATTCTGGATTTTGACATTGGTTTCTGGATATGTATGATTCACCATTTATGTTGATTACATGATTTCTGATTTGATGTGTTTCTATATAGATGGCGACATCTTTTGATTTCAATCCTGATTGTTTATATGGAATTGAGATATTTAGGTGATGTAATGTTTTGAGAATTGTTTTATATTTATATAAATATATTTTGACATGTCATTTGGTGTTTAGAGTATTTTTGGTAGTAACATCATATTATTCTTCTTTATTATATGATATCACCTTCTTATGGTCCTTGAATTGACATAGTCTGACCCATGTGTTATTTTATAATACTTGGGTCAGTCCGAGACATTTCAAGTGCAGGGACGACACGACTAGCATTTGTGTAGTGGGCTTAGAGGAGTTACTTAGGGACTTGTTATATGATGTTAATGTGACATTGAATCTCTGTATGTATATATAAATTGACATTGAGTTGTATTGTATTCTTATATCCTCATTGTATTTTATATATTATGTGTTATCGCTGTGACTGACTCTGTGATGTACTATATATTATGTATTGTTCTATCATGGAGGCACATGTGTCTATTGCTTTGTACCGATATCGTGTACGTATGGGTTAGTTATGTATTAGATGTTTTAATACGTACCAGTGTAGGTCCAATGGAATATTCACGTGTGTGCGACATGTAGCCTTATTCTCTGTATTATTTGACTGTATTACTCTGTAAACTCTTGGATAGTATGTGTTAGAACCTCAAATTTTGATGTTTTGATTGTAACAACTATATAAGTAAATATTATATGAACTAACCAAGTTTGCAGGAGAAGATAACCACAAACATATGAAAACCAAATTCCAGATTGTTGCTACAATGTATTGTTAAGTATAGAGTCTTAGTCTAGATGTAGAAATATGTTAAAATCTCTCTGCAATGGTATACACATACATACATAACAAAAGAATTAGCAAAACAAAGGAACTGCACAAAAACATTAAATTCAGCCAGTTGAAAGGTCCCTCTTAGCCGTCTGAATGTTGTACGTGCAAAAAAAAATATTAAGAACATTCAACCGGCTGACCCATAATATTCAGACGGCTGAATTATGTCATTTTTGCACTATTTTCTTGCTGTTTCAAATTTTACTTGATTTAGCTGGCTGGAATAGTTAATTCAAACGGCTGACGCTTTATAACGGCTAGTTTTTGAAAAGGTGCTTCTCTTTCATGAACAGAAATAACTTCTGATTCAAGGGTAGCTTCCATATCTCTTCATGGCTACTCTTCATCAATGTATACAGCTTTTAATCTCTATAAATAGTAAAAAAATTCAATGTCTTACATATCAATTTTTCTAATTCTTAATTCTATCTATTCTTGCTATTTTATCTCTAAAGCATTCTATACATAAAAACTCTATTTTGATCACTTGTATATTCAAGTTCACTACTCTTGTGTTCAAATAAACTTCCTTTCTTCACGAACTACACAATATACCACAAAGGAGAAAATTATAGGAATTGTGTACTTTATCGATTTATCAGTGCTATTTAAGAGCATACTCAGTCAGAAACATTTCTACTATTTGTATTGGAAGTCCGGTTGTAGTATCATCGGGCAGTTTAAGTCGTATTTAGTTGTCTAGGCTGTTGAAGTCCTGCTTGGTTGCTCAGGTGGTGTAATACCTATTCCTCCAGGTTAAGTGAGGATTTCGATTAAATCCAGAAGGAGTCTGAGACCGGACGTAGAACGGGAAGTTCAAACCGGTATAAAAATCTCCGGTGTCATTTACTTTACTTCTTTTACTTTTATATTTATATTCCACACAAATATTTTTTTTAGTTAATATCCATATTACACGATCCTTAGTCACTTTCGTTTGGTATCAGAGCAAGGTCATCATATAACCATAACACAATTATTTGATATTCAAATAATATGGAAAATAACACTAGCACAAGTTTTATTGAAGGTCAATCCACTGCATGACCACCACTGTTTAATGGATTAAACTATAATTATTGGTCAACTAGAATGAGAATTTATATGCAAGCAAATGAATATGATACTTGGACTATCACTCAGGATGAATACACTGTACCTACAACATTATATGCACAATGGTCTAACACACAAAAATTAGATGCTACCGCTAATGCTAAAGCCATGAATATGTTATTTTGTTCACTAGACAAAAGTGAGTTTAACAGAGTTAGTATGTGTAGTTTGGCATATGAAATTTGGCGTACACTTAAAGTTACACATGAAGGCATTAACAAAGTTAAACAAAGCAAGATTTCCATTTTTAAGAATCAGTTTCAGGACTTTAGAATGAAGCAAAATGAAACTATAAATGAAATGTATTCTAGGTTTCAAGATATATATCATTCACTTTTGGCATTAGGAGAAAAATACACAGATTTTAATATCGTTTCAAAAATCCTCAACTCTTTAACGGATGAACGGGAACAAAAAGTCTTAGCAATTGAAGAAGCTAATGACATTTCAACCATAAAACCAGAAGAGTTGATAGGAAATCTAATGTCATATAAAGTAAATTTACAGGCAAAAAGAGTTAAGGCACAAGACAGATCGACAATAGCATTCCAGGCCGAAAAGGAAGAATCAGATTCGGATGAAGATGATATGGCGTTTATAGCTAAAAATTTCAAAAAGTTTTTTAAATTTAGAAAGAGTGTTTGTACCAAAAATGGGCACAACACTCTTCGGAAGATTTTGAAGAGATAAAATGAAGAAATTAAATGGAAAACGATGATTATCTAACAAAACTCCAAAAACAGATATGTAAATGATAAAAATGCATAGAAACACAGGAATTTAGAGTGGTTCGGTGTATTGCCTACGTCCACTATGAAATTGATCACTTTATTGATGTTTCTTTGATGATTACAATTGATTGCAGCGGATTACAGCGAATTAAAGTTATGAAATTCGAGTACAACAACAGTAATGGAGTATGAAGTTGAATCCGGCAGAGTCTGGGCATTGGAGCATCAAAAGATCCTTTCTCTGTAGGCCTTGGGGCTCTATTTATAGGTGTAGGAGGCTGATATTTCGCTCAGATCTCGGGAGACTTCTTCTGGCACGTGAGTGGGCCCACGCGACCGAGCCCATGAAGTTTCGGCTCGATCCGTGATCGATACGAATGAATTTCGTATCGATCAAGATTTCGTCCAATGGAATCGAAACTTGGTGTGAACATCCTTTATCTTGTACGTAAGCTCCTGTGAAAATTTCATAGCATTTGGACTTGTGGATCGCGAGATATGGTCGATACGAATTGGCGTTACTCGGCAGGCTGTTTGGTTCGAATCGATCATTTCGAATCGATCTGTTCAAATTGATGGTTGCACGTTCCCAGGTGATGACGTGGCGCGCATCCTTTGGATCGATCCACTTTTTATGCCGAATTGATCGACTCGTCCCAAGATTCTTGCCTTGTTCGTATCGATGTAGTTGTCTTGTTTGAATCGATCAATAGCGTGCTCTTCGTATCGATTGATCAGTTCGAATCGATGGAGACGGTATAGTTCGTATTGATGAAGACGGCGTAGTTCGTATCGATGGAGGTGGCCCTTATTCGTATTGATCAAAGTTGCTTCCACTTGATGGATACGAACAAGCAATATCGTGATGGATACGAATAGTAATTGTTCAATGGATACGAACTAGTGATTGTTTGATGGATATGAACTACGATCACCTGATGGATATGAACCAGAGCTCTCAGATGGATGCGAAGCAGTGTGATCTGATCGATGCAAATACGATCGATACGAACTGAGGCTCGATGATGGATACGAAATGGGGTTATTTCCTTCAATTTGCATCGATCATAATTTGAGCATACGAACTCGGATTGACTTGAAATTTGGAACGTTGACTTTCATGGCTTCGCTTGTCGTGTCATGGCAATTGTAGCTTGATCCAGACTCGAACAAAATTCATCGATATCCATAGTGAGCCTACGTATAACCGATCTCCAAGACGAACCATCATTGGTTTCTAGTCAAGTTCTTGGTGTCACGGCCTTGCCAAAAGGCGGGATAACATTTGCCCCCCAAAGTACGTCTTATGGAAACATGACGTGCTTTGAAAAGCTGAAACCTTTACTTTGATCAGTTATCGTCTTTTCGCTGGAAGTTGTAATATTTGACTGAGTTCCCTAGGAATGTGAACCGTTGATTACTAACTGTTGTACCCTGTATTTTTGTAACTGATCGCTGTATGATTGTGATTTGCTATTTGTCATCGTAATCGTTATCAAATGAGTATCCAATTCCTATGGATGTGGAAAATTGAATATTAGTCTGACATATATGCATATATGTTAATCTGATTCTCGTTAACGTTGCACGTTCATGAGTCATTTTCAGTTCTTTTGTATCGAATCTCGTATCGATCCTCTCCTGAACCGATGTGAAATTCGAGTTGCAACAATGCTTGATGGTTGTTTTTGAATGTTCCTTTATATCGATCCTCTCTTGAACCGATGTAAAAGGTTGAAATGTGGTTTCCGTATCGATGTGACTCATAACGATGGATACGAAATATGCGTTCATATCGATGGATACGACCTTCAGTGGTCCCCATTGCAGTGGACTTCATTTCGTATCGACGAACTTGCTCCATTGTTGATCGAGCGCTGATGGATACGAATAAGGCATTTTCGTATCGATGAAGTTTGTGTTGTTGGATACGAATAGTCAATTCACATCGATGGATACAGGCCTTTGGAGGTTGCGACTTGATGGACTCGAACAGTACAGTTCGTACCGATGCGCAACAGATGGAGTCGAGAACAATGGATACGAAAAACAGTTTCGTATCGATGGACCTTGGTGTTTCATAAAAACCTGCGCCACAATCTTCGTGTCGATAAAACTCGAGGCTATGGATACAAATAGCTTATTCGTATCTATTCTCTGGTGGAACCGTTGATACCGGTCGAAACTACAGGGAGGCGAAACGTTTTTTCCCTCTGTACTCGGGCCCATATAAATACTTTTGGACTTAGCATTTTTTCCTCACTTGCTCACTTTTTTCTCCAGCCCTTCATATCGCTCCAGAATAGGGGAAATTAAAAATGCCTTCGCCTTCGAATCAACCTAAACCCTAATCCCCAAACCAATCACTTGAATTAGGTAATTATCTGATGAAATCATGTAGACATTGACGAGTCTCGAGATTCAACGCTAGTTCATCCAAAGTCGCGGCCTATTCCGGTGCCGTTGATGTCGAAGTTAGGTCGAAGTGAGGTCGAGGAGAGGCTAATGGCGTTTGCGCTCATCGAAAAAGAAGGAGTGAGGAAGGGGACGAAGGAAACAGTGTAAAGTCGTTCGGCTCTGACTTCGTATCGATGGATTGGGGAAGAAGGTGTTTTATTTGGTGTTGGTTTTAACTGGAGGCTTCGTATCTATCTTACGTTTTGGAATTTTGTATCAATCCCTTACTCTTGGATTTCGTATCGATTGAGGGATTCGATATAAGGCAGAGACGTTTGATCGATACAAAATCGATAGCTTAGGATCGATACGAAATGGAGGTTAGTCGATCGATACGAAATGATTAACACGGATCTATTCGAAATCTCTGACACTGGTCGATACGAAGTTACAGCCTTCGATTGATATGAACTGAACCTTTGGGCCGATGCGAATTGAACCTTGATTAACTTGAAACCTTTTGCACATTCAAACATCTAACTCCGACGAGCTTCAACCTTGCATATCTGGACTTAATTGTTGAACTGCATACTTGACCATCATTCGAAGATCGTCGATGGAACTATAACTTGGTTAAAATTTTACCGAACTTTAACTCAGATCGACCTTCAGAGTCTGGATGGCATGGCTGTGACGGTCAGCGATGACGGTCACTCCAGCTAAGTTTCGACGTCTCGTCGTTCGCATGCTTATTCATACTCTGTTGAATCTTTTCAAGTAGCATAAAGCACTACACTCGCACAACACATCCACACACTTTACACTGGGGGAAGTACGAGTGCTATTATCGTCTAATGATGATTTCTCATAAGTTAGTTGATTATGGAACCTTCAAGCTCACAATAGCAGGAAGTTCGGGATTCATCTTCTTCCGTCCTAGAGATTCCGGCCATCGCGGCCGAAGTTATAGACCCAGCTCCAGATGAGCTACCTAACGCTACGCTCATTTGCAATCCCCAAGACTCTGTACCGTCCAATGTCTCTGAAGACATGTTGGGACGAATATGCTTAAGGCATGGTTTGTCATTGGATGACGTACTATTGCCGGGACCAAGCGATAGACTGCATGCTCCTCCAGAAGGGTTTACCGTTTTCAATAGACATGCGTGCATAGCGGGAACACTCCCTCCGTTCAACCAATATATTAGGGAAGTGTTGTCTTACCTTGGAATTTCCCCGTCTCAATTACACCCCAATGGATATGCTTTACTGAATATCTTATTTATTGTGTTCATGGATCATCTCTTCCGACCGCCCAGGCTGACTGAGATTAGATACCTTTTTAACTTCAAGAGTAGGGGAGATAGCCCGTCTTTCACTTTCCTGGAGTCGGTCAGGAACTGCCAAGTAGTAACCGGATCCCGGGGAAGGCCGGGTTACTTTAAAACAGAATGGTTCTATGTCCGGTGCCCTCCAGGATTTGCCAGACGGTGGCTAGTCAGACTTAAGTGCTATTGTATTTTCCAAGAATTATCCAGATGATACTAGTTGACATAAACTGACATCTTCTTTTCTTTTTACAGCCGTAATTTCATGACCTGAAGGCGGGTACTTCAGAGAGATAGTAAGGGTCCTTCAAGAAGTTCCGAGCGAGACGAGGGACATTGATTCGGTTTTAACCGACAGAGATCTGAGAATCATCGGGCTGATTGAATGGAATCAAAGCATAAGGCTGGAAGGGACACTTAGGGCAGTCTCGAAGAAGCGGGTGAAACACAAAGCGCCCGGTGTCATAATAGCTGAAGGGGTTGATCCAGAGAGAACGCCCACTGATGACGAACTTATAGCCGGGTCTTCTGGCGGTTTTCAGGGTTCAGAAGGAAGAAGAAAAGGCAAGGCAGTTGCCCATAAGCGTTCTAAATCCATGAGAATGAAATCTGTGGTTGTGTCTTTGCCTGTTCATGGAATTAGAATTTCGGAGGCTCCTCCCCCGCAAGTAGAGAATCCTTTCGAAGGGCTTGCTGATATTCCGATTCCGGATTACGTGTCATTTCAACATGACACTGGGTTGGAGGAGCTTGACAGTGCTCTTGATCTGAGTGGGTCGCTTGCCATAAGCGCGACCGACATTTCCGGTTGGTCGGGGGTTGCACATACATACACTTCACGGCACTACACGATTTACAATCGTAAATTGTCCAATTTAAGAGATCACTAACTTTTCTTTCGTTTCTCGTTTACAGGTTCGATGTCTGGGAGAGGATCTATGTTAGGGAGCCTTCGGTCGGCTCGAAAGTCTTCCACTTACTATGAGCCCGTAGGAGGGATTCGGATAGAGACCGCGATCGCGGGTACTCTAACCAAGAGAGATACGAGCGGGATAGGGATAGAGACTATAGATACCGATCTAGGTCCCGTTCTCCACCTCCTAGAATCCCATCGCCACCTCCTGTTCATGTTTCACACCCACCAGAGCCTCCGCGACACCGACCATCTTCTCACACTTCTAGGCCCGAAACTCATCACCAGCGAGTCGAAACCGTGGCTCCCATAATTGCAGAGCAGGCCATAACTGAGCCCACGGAGGATGGGGCTATTAAAATTGCCCAGCTGAGGAAAGAGTTCCCCAACATATGCTTCGACGGCTATGTCTTTCCACCTCATTTAAAGAGAATTCCATCGGGGGCGGAAAACACGATGCATGATTACATCCATGACATCTATGCCCAGTATAAAGAGTGGGTGAAGGCTGCCGAAAAAGCTTCCAAGGTGGCCTTTGAGCGAGCCAAAGCGATTAAAAAGATGGAGTCTGAACTCGCTCAAAAGGACCGAATCATACAAGTGCTCAATACCGAGGCCGAGTCTTCTTGGAAATCTGAAATTGAGGCCACCAAAAAAGCTGATGAAGCGAACGTGGCAATGGAGAGACTGAGGCAAACACACGTTGCCTTGGTGGAGGAGATGGGCCACCGAAATACTATGGTCACCGCCGAACAGGGATGCGGCGATTAAGGAACTCAATGAGCTTAAAGCCAAATTCTCTGACATTGCCAAGGAAAGGGATGATGCGAACAACGCAGCCCAAGAGGTGTGCGAACATGCTGTCTTGCTCCGGGGTGAATGGGATGCGGCCGTGGCTAAGGACCGTGAGGCAGATACCAAGGTTGAGGAGGAGGTGAAATCGGCCGAGTCCAGGCTAGAAGCCGATATTGAAGATCTTCTTGTTGTTTACAACGTTAACATGTTGAGGCATAGAGGTCTAGCCGGGCTCGATGATTACCCGGCACATTTATACAACGCCTGGGGCCGATTGGGTGAGGAAGAGAAGGCGGTGCATCTGGGTGAGTCAATCGACGAGTTTGAGCTCGAGAATCGTCTGCTGAATGAGGATGAAAGGAAGATTCTCCACGAGTCAATGATTTCTTATGAGAAGGAGAGACTCGTCACCTAGCACTTGGAAGTAGGAGAAGGCTCGGGAGTTGAACACCACGACGCAAGTCTTGAAATTCCAGCGTCAACCCAGCCTGAACGCTTACCTGCGGCCGATCCCCAAGCTGTTCCTGCCTACAATCCGGATCAGCCGCAGATGTCTCCGGCTATTGAGCAAGTTGCTGAAGCTGCTCAGGCATCTACAAGCCAAACTGAGGAAGGTACTTTGAACATCCTATATGTCTGTCTTAAGTCGGAATCGTCACTCGAATTAAGTACTAACAGTTCTCTTATTTTTGTCTAGTGATTGATGCTGCACCGATCGTGCTTCATGCAACCCAAGAATCACATCAGACGCGGGAGGCTATCGTCACCGAAGCGACCACTGTAACTACAAATGCGCCACTTGATGAAATGCAGGGAAGCACGCTTGTTTTTGATGAGCAGATGATGGAGGAACTCATTGGTCGTCATAGCGATCCTTTTGCGGACCTACCAATTGTTATGGGCGGAAGCGCCCTAGCTTCAGGCTCTTCGATGCCAACCACTGACGCTCCCAGTGAGGCCCGAGCGATTAATGAAGAGGAAATATTGGCCGAAATCGACGCTGAGTTGGAAGCAGCGGCTCATGGTGGCAGTTTTGGAGGCGGGATGGCGGCACCTGGTCCAGCTCCGCTTAGAATGATATCACCTGGTGGTACAGTCATCGACACTAGTGTGTTCATTTCGCCTCCCACAATTGATCATGTTCCTCCGACTCCGCCCGCAGGAAGTATCCCCATTCATTCAAGCTCGGAGGAAGATGTCGAGATTATGCCCCTACCTGGAGACCGACCACCGAAAGGTAAAGGCTCAAAGAGGAAAGTTAGTGGCGGCTCCAGCGGGTCTACACCGAGGAAGAAGCCGAGAGAGAAGAAGAAATAGATAGGCATCTTTAGTTTGCTCTGAGTTGATAGGGATGTATTTTTGGTTTTCCCTTTGTAGGCCGTGTATAGATGCGGGTTCGACCCCCTACTAGTAGGAATTTTTTGGAACAAACTTGTACATGAATTTCTTTCACAAACAATAGAAATGAAACTCTTCTTTTTTGGCTTCTTCTCAGTTATTGTGTATTTTCTTAAGTGTTTCAATATTTGAAATGCACTTGTGAAGTTTCAGCTTCCGAGTCAAGTTTGTTTTTATGTGCCAGGTCCGGAAACTGTGGACACGATTCATGACTGGGAAGTGAGTTGAATTTTGACGTTGCACTGCTTCAGTCAATGGTTGACACTTAAATTCTGCCCCTCATTCTTGGGGATGAGTTGTTGAACCTCAACCAGAAATTGCGTCTCATTTATAACATGTTGAGTTTAGTGCCGCTGGATGGATGTTTGAGACAAGTGGAGATGGGGTGGTTCAACCACACTCGTTTGATTTTCGATGATCACATCCGCACTCCGGGGATTTTCATTTGTTTACTGGCGGTTGGTTACGCCGGTTTAAGTTTTAATTATATGTCCGCGCTCTGGGGACTTGGAGTTGACATTTATACTCCGACTCACACTCTGGGAGTTCGGAGTTGGTGTTTATACTCCGTTTCACACTCTGGGAATTCGGATGGAGTAATGGCTCGGCTGCTAAGGTGCTTGCGAGTTAATGTTTATACTCCGTTTCGCACTCTGGGAATTCAGAGTTGGTTGATTTTTATACTCCGTTTCGCACTCTGGGAATCCGGAGTTGATGTTTATATTCCAATTCGCACTCTGGGAACTTGGAGTTGGCAAACAGACGGTCAGTCACATCTGTTACATGTTTTTGGATTTCGCTCGCACTCTGGGAACGAAAGGTGCATCAGGATCGTGGATGGTCGGATTACATCCACCCTGAGTTAACAAGTAAGGTCGTTAGATGGACGGGTCCACCCTCCTCGAACTTGGTTCAGATACGGACGAAGACGTTAGGTGGACGGCTCCACCCTCTTCGTATTTGTAAGTTTATACTCCAGTTCACGCTCTGGGAATCTGGAGTTAAGTAAAGGATTTTCGTGTATCAATCCTTCTTTGACTTTGGTGTGATGGCTTGTCCCCGAGCTCGGGTTTCACTTAGCAAGTGACCGGTTTCATCATAGTCACTCCCTATTTGAATAAATCCCACCGTATGGTGGAACTAAGCTCTCCATGCATGGTGACGATCATATGAAGTATTTCAAGTAAATCACAGCTCTGGCTCGAAGAGATTGCATTTTATTGCTGAAATAAGAAAATATAGCAATGTCAGTTGCCTTATTACAAATTCTAATTTCAAAATGCAGAAACAAATTGCAAATGGAAAATAAACTAAATGAATAAACATAGCCTGTTATGTGTAGTAGCGACGAAGACTCTCGCTGTTCGAGGCTCTCGATAGAGTAAGACCGTCAACGGTCGACAATTTGAATGTACCATCTCCGAGCCTTCGTTCAATAACATACGGTCCTTCCCATGTTGGTTTCATATGCGAAGGAACCATATAAATTCTTTTTAGGACGAGATCGCCGAGCTCAAAGGTTCGCGGGCGAACCTTGGTGTTGTACAATCGGGCGACTCGACTCCGATATGCAGCTGTCCTCAAATCAGCCTCTTCACGCTTCTCATCCAATAAATCAAGAGATTCAGCAAGTAATATAGAATTTGTCTTCGGATCATAGTATGTCACACGATGAGAAGGTACTTCTAGCTCGACTGGAATAACAGCTTCTGAACCATAAGAGAGAGAGAATGGAGTGTGACCGGTCGCGGACTTGTGGGTTGTTCGGTAAGCCCATAAAGCCATAGGAAGTTCATCGACCCATTTGCCCCCGACCAGTTCCAGTCGTTTTTTCAGAATGGACTTTATAACTTTATTGACTGCTTCGACCTGTCCGTTTGCTTGAGGGTGTGCAACTGCAGAGAATTTCTTTTGAATGCCAAACCATTTGCAGAAATGTTTAAATTCAACACTGTCGAATTGGGTTCCGTTATCAATGATAATGGTGTATGGGAGACCGAATCGACAAATAATGTTGCGGACTACAAAGTTGATCACTTTTTTCATTGTTATGGTAGAAAGAGGTTCAGCTTCAGCCCACTTTGTAAAGTAATCAACTGCGACGATGGCGTACTTCGCACCACCTTTTTCCAGAGGTAGAGTACCAATGATGTCGATGCCCCGTACTGCAAATGGCCACGGGCTGACCATCTGCGTTATCTCGGTAGGCGGGGCTCTAGGAATTCGAGCATGCTTTTGACATTTACCACATTTCTTTGCATAATCCGACGCATCGCGATTCACAGTCGGCAAATAATATCTATATCGAAGATTTTCTTGGCAAGTGCTTCTCCCCCGGTATGATCGCCACATTCTCCCTCGTGTACATCATGTAATACTCGTTTAATTTCATCATGAGCGATACACCGGAGTAAAGGAATAGAGTACCCTCTTCTGTACATGACTCCATTCTGGATGGTGAATCGTGAGGCCTTTCGAAGGACTTGTCTTTTCTCACTCCTACGCTCCGGCAGGATTCCGTGCTTAAGGTAATTTCTAAATGGAGTCATCCATGACTCCTTATTGGGAACGGTTTCACACACCCAATCTTATTCTGCCTGGTCAATACTTGGGGAAGGTAACGTCTCTACGGGAACAAAGTCCCATTTGCTGAGCTTCACCTGTGCTGGCTAACTTCGCCAATGAATCGGCTTTCTGATTGCGTTCTCGAGGTATAAAATAAATGGCATAATAATCAAACTGATTCAGTATTTCCTGAACCCAAGCTAAGTAAGCAGCCAGCCTTCGATCTCTCGCTTGATATTCTCCCCGAACTTGACACACAACTAATTGTGAATCACAATAAATTTCCACAGCGATAATTCTCAAATCTCTGGCAAGTTTCAATCCAGCTAAGAGGGCTTCATATTCAGCTTCATTATTGGTTGCATGAAAATCGAACTTTAAAGCATAACATATAGATCGGCCTTCAGGGGTTACAAGTACAACCCCTGCGCCCGAGCACCGGTCGTTTGATGCACCATCAGTGTACAGCTTCCAGACGTATTCGGGAGATTCACTGGTTTTGGGCAAGTCCTCTGGAATGGTAAATTCAGCTATGAAATCAGCTAGGACTTGTCCTTGAATGGCTCGCCTTGGAGTATAAGTAATATCAAACTGGCTCAGTTTGATGTTCCACTTGAGTAACCTACCAGACGTCTCAGGCCGCGTAAGGACCTGTCGTAACGGTTGGTCGGTGTAAACAATAATAGGATGGGCCTGGAAATATGGACGTAGCTTCCTTGATGCAATAACAAGACAATAAGCCAGCTTCTCTAGTTTCGGATAATTCCTTTCAGCTCCAGTCAATCGTTTGCTGATGTAATATACTGGCTTCTATATCCTGTCTTCTTCCCGAATTAAGGTAGCGCTGATTGCATTTTCTAATACCGCCAAGTAAACATACAACTTCTCATGATCAATAGGTTTTGATAGAATATGCGGTGTCGACAGATGCTGAATTAATGCTCGGAATGCGCCCTCACACTTCGTGGTCCATTCAAAGTTTTGTTTTCCTTTTCGGATCAGATCGAAGAAGGGAATGCATTTGTCAGTGGACTTTGAGATGAACCTGCTCAATGGGCGTTGGAGCGTCAAAAGATCCTTTCTTTGTAGGCCCTGGGGCTCTATTTATAGGTGTAGGTGGCTGATATTTCGCTCAGATCTCGGGAGACTTCTTCTGGCACGTGAGTGGGCCTACGCGACTAAGCCCATGAAGTTTCGGCTCGATCCGTGATCGATACGAACGAATTTCGTATCGATCAAGATTTCGTCCAATGGAGTCGAAACTTGGTGTGAACATCCTTTATCTTGTACGTAAGCTCCTATGAAAATTTCATAGCATTTGGACTTGTGGATCGCGAGATATGATCGATACGAATTGGCGTTACTCGGCAGGCTGTTTGGTTCGAATTGATCATTTCGAACCGATCTGTTCGAATCGATGGTTGCACGTGTCCAGGTGATGACGTGGCGCGCATCCTTTGGATCGATCCACTTTTTATGCCGAGTTGATCGAGTCGTCCCAAGATTCTTCCCTTGTTCATATCGATGTAGTTGTCTTGTTCGAATCGATCAATAGCGTGCTCTTCGTATCGATCTATAGTATGCTCAGTTCGAATCGATGGAGACGGTCTAGTTCGTATCGATGAAGACGGCATAGTTCGTATCGATGGAGGTGGCCCTTATTCGTATCGATCAAAGTTGCTTCGACTTGATGGATACGAACAAGCAATATCGTGATGGATACGAATAGTAATTGTTCAATGGGTACGAACTAGTGATTGTTTGATGGATACGAACTACGGTCACCTGATGGATATGAACCAGAGCTCTCAGATGGATGCGAAGCAGTGTGATCTGATCGATGCGAATACGATCGATACGAACCGAGGCTCGATGATGGATACGAAATAGGGTTATTTCCTTCAATTTGCATCGATCATAACTTGAGAATACGAACTCGGATTGACTTGAAATTTGGAACGTTGACTTTCATGGCTTCGCTTGTCGTGTCATGGCAATTGTAGTTTGATCCGGACTCGGACAAAATTCGTCGATATCCATAGTGAGCCTGCGTATAACCGATCTCCAAGACGAACCATCAGCTTCAACTCTCGAATGCTATGAATGTCACAAAAAGGGTCACAAAAAGAAGGACTGTCCTGATCGTAAGAAAGACAGGTACAACTACAAGAACAAAAGAAACAAATATAAGAAGAAGCAAGCATTTTTTATTACATGAGATGATTCAGAATCGTCTTTCTCATTAGACTGTGATAGTGATAGTGACACAGAACAAGCCAATGTATACTTTATGTCTACAAATGACGGTGTAAGTGATCTTTCTTTTGATTATTTAGTAGATATAAACTCAGCACTACTAGATAAACTAAGAATATCAAAAGAAAATATAAAGATACAAAAGTTAAATAGATCTGAAATTGAAGGGGATATGTTAAAAGATGAGAAGAAAATTTTAGAAGAAGAACTTGTAATCACTCAAGAACTTGTTCAAATAAAACCTCTCAGCTTACGATGCTAAGTAGGGAAATAGAAACTCAAAAAAAGAAGAATGATATTCTTTTATCTGAGAATCATGAGTTAAATTCTACTGTTAAAATATTAGAATTAGATATCTCTAGTCTTAAAACAAAATTTAAAAATATTACTAAGAACGTTTCTAATTTTAATAAAGGAAGAGAAAATCTTTCTAGAATTATAGAAATTTCAGAGGCTATTTCAAATAAAATAGGATTAGGATATAATAAAATAACAATAACTATTCCTAAAATTATAGTTCTTTATACACAAACTTTAAAAGGAAAGATAATACTTTTGTAAAACCTGTTTTAAAAGGCTTTAATCATCCAAAATCTATTAAGATTCGGGTTTTGAAGACAAACAATTATTTGATTAGAAATAAGTATATAAAGACTTTTATAGATACGGTTCATAAAAATGAAAATTTTACTTATAAAGGGAAATCTAAACCCTCTTGGGTTCGGCTTCCTAAGATCTAACTCTTAGGACCCTAACAAAAAGTGGGTACCAATGTCATTTCTATATTTTTTGCAAGTACCGATTAAGAAAAGAGGAAAGTGGATACTTTATAGTGGTTGCTCAAAACACATGACAGGAAACAAAGATATACTGACTGACATTATCTACTCAGATGGAGGATCTGTCACATTTGGAGATAACTCCAAAGGTTATATCATCGACAAAGACGTTGTGAGCAATAACGGTACATCTAACTTACCTCTTATTACAAATGTTTTATTAGTTAAAAACTTAAAACATAATTTGCTTAGTATAAGTCAACTTTGCAATAAAGGATTTAATATATCATTTTCAGAAAATAAATGCAATATATTTGATCAGAATAAAAGTCTTATTTTTGAAGGGATTAGAGAAAGAAATATATACGTGTTAAATATGAAAATTAATCATAACACAAACATGTGTCTAATAGCCAAAGAAAATGATCCTTGGTTATGGTACAAGAGATTTTGTCACATAAATTTCAAAGCTATAAGCAAATTATCTAAAAATAATTTAGTAAATGGTTTACCAAAGATGAACTTTAAAGTAAATAGTATTTGTGATGCTTGTCAGTTAGGAAAATTAACTAAATCATCTTTTAAATCAAAGAAAAATTATTTCTACATTATAGCCACTTGAGTTATTACATTTAGATCTATTTGGACCAACTCAAGTTCAATCTATAAATCATAATAAATATGTTTCTGTAATTGTAGATGATTTTTCGAGATATACTTGGACAATGTTTATGAAAAATAAAAGTGATGCTTTTGAAAATTTAAAAAACTTTGCTAAAAGAATACAAAATATTAAAAATGTAAAAATTAAAAACATTAGAAGCGATCATGAAGGTGAATTCGATAATGATATTTTTGAAAAATATTGTAATAAGAAAGGAATTTTTCACAATTTTTCATTTCCTAGAACTCCACAACAAAACGGAGTTGTAGAAAGGAAATATAGAACACATCAAGAATGCGCTAGAACCTTATTAAAAGGAAGCACTCTACCTAAACATTTCTGGACAGAAGCTGTTGCAACTGCATGTTATGTTTTAAATCGAATCTCCATTAGACCATTAACGAAACATACTCCATATGAACTTTTTAATGGAAGAAAACCCAACATATCATATTTTAAAATTTTCAGTTCAAAATGTTTTTTATCAAATACAAAAGACCAATTTGGTAAATTCGATCCAAAATCTGATGAAGGAATATTTGTAGGATACTCGGAACGAAGCAAGGCATATAGAATTTATAATAAAAGAACTAAAATAATCGAAGAAACACTTCATGTGTCATTCTATGAAAATTTCAAACTTAATAATAAAAATGAAGATGAAGATATAACTTTAAAATCAAATATCACAAAAGATGATGATATTGAAAATATTGAAAATAATACCGAAATTGAAAACAATTTACCTAATGAAAATGAAATACGATCTCCACTTAGATTATTAAGAAATCGCCCATTAAAAAATATTATTCGAGAAATAAATTCTAATGTAAGAACAAGAAATCAGTTAAATCAAATGGGTCATGTAGTTTTCCTACCTAATATTGAACCTAAAAATGCTAAAGAAGCCTCAACTGATGACTATTGGATTATAGCTATGCAAGAAGAGCTAAACCAATTTAAACGAAACGAAGTTTGGGACTTAGTTCCTAGACTAAGTGATCAAATTGTATTTGGTACCAAATGGGTTTACAAGAATAAAGCTGATGAGCAAGGAAATATTACTCGAAACAAAGCTAGATTAGTCGCTCATGGCTACAATCAAGAAGGAATAGGCTACAAAGAAACATTTGCTCCTATCGCCCGACTAAAAGCAATACGTATTTTATTAGCTTTTGCGTGTTTTCATAACTTTAAGCTATATCAAATGGATGTAAAAAGTGCTTTTTAAATGGTTTTATAAAATAAAATGTATATGTAGAACAACCACCCTTATTTACACACAAAATTTTTCCAGACCATGTCTATAAATTAAAGAAAACTTTATACAGTTTGAAACAGGCACCTCAAGCTTGGTATGATCGTCTTAAAAAATATCTTATAAATTCAGGATTTGAAATTGGTAAAGTAGATCAAACACTTTTTTATCAAGCTAGATAAACAGGACATTTTAATAGTTCAAATTTATGTCGATGATATCATTTTTGGATCTACAAATGAGAAACTATGTAAAGTATTTTCAAATATTATGAAAAATGAATTCGAGATGTCACATATGGGAGAAATCTCGTACTTTCTCGGATTACAAATTAAACAATTAAAAAATGGGATTTTTATCAATCAAGAAAAATATTGTAATAAGTTAATAAAACACTTTGGTATGGAAAATACTTCTGCTAAACCAACTCTTATGAGTACTACTGTTCATCTTGATCGAGATGAAGATGGCAAAAGTATTGACCAAAAACTTTACAGAAGTATGATTGGTTCTCTATTATATCTAACTGCTAGTTGTCCGGATATTATGATGACTGTTTGTTTGTGTGCACGATTTCAAGCTAACCCCAAAGAACCACATTTGCGAGCTATGAAATGGATTTTGCATTACTTAAGAAAAGCTAAAGACTACAGACTTTTTTACCCGAAAGAATGTTCTTTTGAGTTGGTGTCATATAGTGATGCCGACTTTGGAGGATGTCAAACGGATCGAAAAAGTATGAGTGGTACATGTCACTTCATTGGACAGTCTTTAGTATCATGATTTAGTAAGAAACAAAATTGTGTTTCAATTTCGACATGTGAAGCAGAATACATCTCTGCTGCTCTTGCATGTGCTCAAGTAATCTACATGCAGCAAACACTTCAAGACTTTGGTATAAATTTGACTAAATCAACAATTTATTGTGATAATATGAGTGCTATAAATTTATCTAAGAATCCGATAAACCATTCAAGAACGAAACATATTGACATTCGACATCATTTTCTATGAGATAGCATAGAAAAAGATTTGATTTTGCTAGATTTCGTCTCTTCCGAAAATCAAATAGCTGGTATTTTTACAAAACCGTTAAATGAAAATATTTTTCTAAAACTAAGACGTGAACTCGGAATTATGTCGATACATGATATATAAGTTTATGATAAAGCATATATAATTCAAAGTGTATAAAATAATAAAAGCTGAGCAAATAAAAAAGGGAGCTGTTGGCACTCGAACTCTGCACTCTTGGGAGATAAGCATATGACTTTCCATTTTTTCTATTTCAATTTTCACATTAGAACCTCTCCTCCTTTTTATAATGTATACAGCTATATTCATAACTTTTATTCTTATCTTAGAATCATATTAACTATTTATAACATAGAGGTAAATTAAAGCCTACAGATTAATAATAACAAGGAAACTCTAATTCAGAAATAGCTAAATGAAATTATATATATACATAAAGAAAATATTTTTAAAATTCATATAAAACAAACAAACATTCACTTCAATTCTTATAAAATGTCATCTCAAGAAAATTATGACTACTCGTCAATTGTATACAGCACACCGACTTCGGATTCGTCTAACAAATCTACTCTAGTTTATGTCCCTATGAACATTACTCCATCTCCAAATCAACACATCGAATATACACCGAATGGCAAAAGAACTAGAAGAAACTTAGAATTTGGATCACCTTCTACCGAGGAAAAAATCGATGACATTCATCATTACCAGCGTGAAACTTTAAGTATACAACATGAGATGTATTACGAGCAAAAACACCATGGAAGACGTTTAAATTTTCTCGAACAATTTGCTCTAAAATTCCGTGGAACTGCCTCTAAAGTGGGTGTGCACAATCCATCTCCTCAACGACCTCACGTATCTCCAAATTCTTGGGATCAAGGTGCTACAAATATATCTCCTATTCAATGTAATACTTGATCTCCTATTAATCCACTACAGGAAGACACCAAAATTGAACCAAGCTCGTTTGAAAAATTTTCTTCAGATGAATCCAGGACCTTTGAAAAATAAATAAAATTTATATTTCCATAAAATTATGCTCTAATATTGATGTTGTAATTTACCTATATAATAAGTTTGTTGAAATAAAATTATATTTATATATTTGATATAAGAATAAAGCTCATAAACAAATACATGTATGGCGTACATTGTTAACCAAAGTTGAAATTGTTGAAAATAGGTTGATCTGTGAAAAATCAACAGATTCAGCCGGCCGAATTTAACAATTCAGACGGCTGAATGTTCAAAGTTATTATATTTTCACCCAGAATTCAGCCGGCTGACCCCCCACTTTCAGTTGACTGAATCATACCAAATATGAACTATTTTCTTGCGACTTGTAACCAGCCGGCTGCTCAGAACATTTCAGCTGGCTACCTAAACAAATTTCTGTTTTTTTAAATAGAATAGCACGATTATCAAGGCATGAATCCAACTTAAAATCAATACTTATTATCAAAACTACCCATTCATTCACTAAGTACATCTTAACTCTTCAGAAATAACAAAAGAAAAACCCTAATTTCTCCAAATCAAAAATCCAATCTCTCTTCTTTCCTTGAAACAAAAATGCCTCCTAGATCAAAACGAACAAGAGAATCATCTACCGGTCCATCTCAAAGCCAAATTAGAGCATGGCTCCACAACAATACGACTGTCAATCGATTTAATGGCATGAAGAATTCCAAGCTTTTTTAAGGAACTTTCATGAAAATTTCCGGATTTTAATGGATATATTATTAGAGAATTAGCAGAAGCACATGAATTCGACTCTCTTATTGGGTATGATGCAAATAACGTTAAGATTTATCCTCTCTTGATTAAGCTTTTTTATGCAAATATGAATCTAGACTACCAAAATCTTCAAAATAAAACTGATTGCATTCGGACTTTTGTATGCGGAGTTAAAATTTATTTACCTTTACAAAGATTAGGACATATTTTAAGATGTGCATTCGAAGGCTTAGACATTGATATGGTTGATGTTGATATGTACCAACGTGACAAGCTGTCACATAGATTTTTGTCGGACGATCTAACCGAACTAAAATGTAGTGCCTTACTTCCTAAGGCAAGAATTATTCATCGTGCTCTCATTCAATCTCTTCAACCAAGAACCGGTAGTTATGAAAAAGTTTATAAGCGTGATTTCCAGCCCTATATGCTATCAACTTGTTAGTTGGGGAAAAAATTATATTGGATGAATTTCAAAGTGTTAACAATAGGAAGAGTTATAAAACCATTCATTATGGAGCTTATATAATGAGGATATTATAAAATTTTGGAGTTACTTTGCCTGATTCCGACTTCACAACAATAAGTGAACTTAACTCCAAAACCCTTAGTCTCATGGGTCTTCCGAAGCGTCCCACGAATCAACAAATTATTAGTTTTCAAGAACGGGTTGCCAATCGCAGTCAAGGCATTCTGAAACCCCGAGACACAAATATTGCCTCTTCTTCTCAACAACCCCAACAAGAAGAAGAAGATGATGAAATCCATGAATTAAATGTTGATGTGCCTCCTAAACAAGCTCTCGTCAGATTATTCCGAAATCAAAGCAAGCTCAATCGCCGTTTAGCTAACGTTGAGAAACATGTTTCCAAGACAAACAAAATGCTAAACTTAATAAAAGGTTTTTTGAACAAGATTTGGGAAAAATTGTCTTGCTCCGCATCCACATCGACGGAAATTCTTGAAAATCAAACATCATTTACTTGGTCATCTTCTGAGGAAGAAGGAGAGGAAGAAGAAGAAGGAAGGGAAGATTGATTTGGGATGTTTTTCATAATTATCTAAACATAACTCTATCTTTTATTTCATGACAAAATGTTTTATGGCTATTTCATGTGGTTAGGAAATGTTTCTATCTTGTTTTCTAACATGGCCATTTGCAAATTTGTGAAGTTTATGTGTTAGCGTGTTCTGTGAAGTAAATATTGTCATGTTTTTATGTGCAATGTCTATGTATGTTTATATGCAATGCTTATGTGTGTTTATGTGAAATATATACATATGTTTATGAACAATACCAATATGTATTTATGTGTTTTGAAATTTGTGATGTTTATGTTTTAATTCTTACCAATTTATGATACTGATAGGGGAGTATCGAGTCAGGGGGAGAATAATCGAATCTCTATATTTAAAACTTACATAGTTGTCATCAAAAAAAGAAAGAATGTTAGAACCTCAAATTTTGATGTTTTGATTGTAACAACTATATAAGTAAATATTATATGAACTAACCAAGTTTGCAGGAGAAGGTAATCACAAAAATATGAAGACCAGATTCCAGATTGTTGCTACAATGTATCGTTAAGTATAGAGTTTGAGTCTAGATGTAGAAATATGTTAAAATCTCTCCGAAATAGTATATACACACATAACAAAAGAATCGGCAAAACAAAGAAACTCCACAAAAACATTAATTCAGCCAGCTGAAAGGTCCCTCTCAGCCGTCTGAATGCTGTACATGCACACAAAAAAATGAACATTCAGCCGACTGACCCATAATATTCAAATGGCTGAATTTTGTCTGTTTTGCACTAATTTCTTGCTGTTTCAAATTTTACTCGATTCAGCTGGCTGGAATATTTAATTTAGACGGCTGAAGTTTCATAACAGCTAGTTTTTGAAAAGGTGCTTCTCTTTCATAAACAGAAACAACTCCTGATTCAAGAGTAGCTTCCATATCTCTTCATGGCTACTCTTCATCAACATATACAACTTTTAATCTCTATAAAAAGCAATTCAATGTCTTACATATCAATTTTTTATATTCTTAATTCTATCTATTCTTTCTATTTTAACTCTAAAGCATTCTATACATAAAAATCTATTTTGATCACTTGTATATTCAAGTTCACTACTCTTGTGATCAAATAAACTTCCTTTCTTCACGAACTACACAATATACCACAAATGAGAATATTATAGGAATGATGTACTTTATCGACTTATCAGTGCTATTCAAGAGCATACTCAGTCGGAAACATTTCTACTATTTGTATTGGAAGTCCCGTTGTAGTATCCTCAGGCAGTTGAAGTCCTATTCGGTTGTCTAGACGGTTGAAGTCATGTTCAGTTGCTCAGGCGGTGTAATACCTATTCCTTTGGGTTAAGTGGTGGTTCCGATTAAATCCAAAAGGAATCTAAGACTAGACGTAGAACGGAAAGTTCGAACCAATATAAAAATCTCTGGTGTCATTTACTGTACTACTTTTGCTTTTATATTTATATCCGCACAAATAAATAATTTAGTTAATATTCATATTACACAATCCTTAGTCACTTTCAGAATGTGTATAGAGATGGGGTGTCATATCAACAAAAAGAAAACAATAAGAATCAACAATCAAAACCATTTTTAGATCCAATTCAAATCAACAAATTGAAAAAATTCAGATCATTACTGGGCTTTTACTTGCACTTAATTAGCAGCGTTTCGAAGGATAAATATTCTTCACTTCTGCCAAAAGTTACCGTTCGCTTTTTAGTTATTACGTTTTCATTTTAATTTCTGTGTTTCATTTTACTTCACTTTTAAAAATTTACGTCCTAATTCCTCATCGTCATCGTCCCCTTCAATTTTTCCTCCATCGTCGCGCTATTCCTTTGTGAAGCGCTACTCCTCTTCATAGTCAATCGAATCCTCTCCGACGCACTACCTGCTCTTTACAGTCAATCTAATATGCACTAATCCTCTCCATCACTCAAGAGGATAGTGTCCATGTAAGTGATGAAGCTAAGAAATTTCCATTCTTTTTAATACCGATTTTGAATTTTCAGGGTTTAACTATGGTTTTAGATCTTCAGCAAGAGGACGGTGGGCTGTTTCGATAGAAAAGTTTGGACTTCCTACACTCAAGAGGTATGATGTCTATATTCAATTCCTTGGTGCTATAAATAAACTTAACAATATTTGATAGAATGTAGATCAAATTCTAGGTACAGATTATTTCTACAACTGCACACAAGGTGTTTGATAGAATGTAGAGCTATTCTGGGTGCTGCGGTATTTTGCAAGTTTACCTTTGATTATTATCATGTTATTTTCTTCTTCTTTTAGTATTTTTTTACACTGTAAATCATGGTTATATTGGTCATAACACACTTAATCTGTTTTGAAGTCAGTGGAATGGTCAGTTCATTTTATTCGTGAATGAAAGTTGCTGGTTTTTGATGTCCAACTGTCTAAGAACATATAAAATGTTATGTATAGCATACAAATAAACTTAACAATATTTCACTGTATATACAAATTAATGCCATACTAGCTACCTTTTGTAATTATACTTTGAACTGCGTATATCAGTATTCTTGTGTTGTTGAAAGTTGCATGAGTTATACTAAGTTGAAATATTCTGTTTTCAAGGTGTGAAAGTGCCGGTGAAGAAGAAAAACTAGCAACAAGAAGGAAGCCTAGCGGTACTCGCAAGTAGCAGGTTCAATCTTAGAACTTTTACTTTTTTCTCTCCCTTTAAAATGAATTATATTTATGTCAAATTGGCAATACATCACAGTAAACTCATTTCTCTAGTACTTCGCTAGTGACTTTCAAGGTGTGAAAGTGACGTTCACCGAGTTACTTCTCTAGTACACTATAACCAGTTGAAAGCGATTAAATAGATGTTGTTTTCTCATTGTAAGTTATTACATAAAGTGTTTGCATGTAAAAAGAAATGACATACATTGTAATAACCATATGCGTTTCTAATAAAGCTACCAGAATGTTTAGCTTGTCCAATTATAATAACACAATACATAACCAGAGCAGCAGATTACCCATATACATAGTATATTTAATTACAGTGAACATATGAAAGAAAGATTATCATTGAAACGAGTCACGCAGTGATTAGTTAATATGGGCCCTGGTCGTCGTCCTGATAGCAAAAGCCCATAGGCGGTTTAATATGTTAGCACACATCAAGTAGAAAATATAGAGATGTCAATGTGCATCAGATATATGTAGCTTCACTAATGTAGAAAATGTAGTCGCTCTCAACTGGTTTTGGGTATTATGTTATATTCATATGAATTTATATGTAGTTTCACTAATTTACACTCTATGTTATATACAGAAAATCGACCGCTGCTAATGTTGTTTGAGTTTTAATGGAAGAAGATGCTCTTTTGATTGTAGGAATATATGTAAGTATTTTATCCGTTTTGGTTAGACAGGATTTGAAATCTATTCTTAAAATCTGCCTGCTATATGATTTTTTTTCCTTGTTAAAACCTCCAAAATGCATTAAAATTGTTTATGTCAGGTTGTACAGTTGTAGTAATAGAAATCCAAAATAGTTTTTAAACGCTCTATCTACCCCAATATGTATGGCTGACTCTGTCTATCCCAACTTGGTTGACCTGTTTGGGTATTAGTGAGCTAACCTTTGTATATATAAGGAACATCAAAGTATCAGGGTAGTTGCACTGTAAAACATTGTGCATATGCAGTTTTAAAACATTGAGCATATGCAGTTTTAAAGTAGATGGAAGAAAGATCCAAAATGCATATTTGGAAGGAAGGTATGAATAAAGTTTATCATTACCTGTTTTGCTGTCAGTTGCTCAACCAGGCTATGAAGTTGTTTCTCCAACAGCTTCTCCCTTTGTACTGCCACAATTATTAGCATGCAATTAGCATATTTTCAAAGTTGACAGTTAGTTTTTCCTGGGAGAAACAAGCAAATTTAAAAGATTACATTTGAGTGTGATAAGTTGAGAAAATATCAAATGGCATAATACAGCACAATCCACTATTCTAATTCACAACACCTTTAATCTCTTCATGCAGCTTCTGCACATGAATTTTAAACATAAAGTTATTTAATTTCCCCAAAATAACCCACAATCATATCTACCATTCATTGCATATGCTAATTAAGACAATTATTTCTACATACCATGTAAGTTATGTATTGCATTTAAAATATATAGAGTTTGTTGTCAAGAGCAAGTTGGATGCGCCTGATGCATAAATGCATAATTTTATGCATATGTGTATATATCTACAGAAGGAAATAGAAATCTAACAAACTTACTAGTTAAATTAAGTAAAGTAGATTCAACTGATGACCATTCTTTGCATGTGATTAATGGTATGAATATTTTTTAGATGAGGTTAATATGATTGCTTAATTCAAACATTTTAAGCTATTGGAAAAAAACACTCTTGGTGTCATTATACCTGTCGAAGGCTGATTGATTGATTCTTCTTAAACAATGACCAAGCTTCTTCTAGTTTTCGAACCTTCTCTTCCATTGAACTCTGGAAAGAACAATGGAAAAAGATAACTACTTTATTTTACACATATTTTCATTTCTAAATAAACTGAAATACAAATCATTTCCTTTTTCTTCTCTTCTAGTTCTCGTCTTTTGTCATTGTTTAAATCTTTTTCCAAATGAGAGTCTTTTATGTTATTTGTACCATCTGTTTGTAAACTAGATTGATTGGACTCCATCCCCTTTAGTTATTTTTCCAACATGGTCTTTAGATTCTTCTAAACTAAATCAATTTCCTGTTAATAATATCAAATACAAGGAGATAATAATTTTATGGTATAAAATCAAAAAACAGTAAGACCCCTGTAGACAAATAAGTTCCACCAGTCACCATTGTAGCATGTAGACCTGAACTGTTTTATGAATTAGTTCAAATCGCAAGGGCTATGCCATATTACTATGTATGATATATTTTTCACATATAGGTGCTTACTATGTCAATTCTATAGTCTATCTCATGTGCACACATAACCTTATCACATAATAATGTATAAAATTGTTCACCAGTCCTGCCAACATTAGTACAAGTAAATTTATACATGTCAACTATCTTTTACATCTGTGTTCAACAATTCCATGTTGGTACCTCTAACCTTGTCGGCTAGGCAACGACATGTATAATTGAAAGAAACACAATACTACAGTATCCTCTTATAATGCTACATTGCCTTATAGAATATTATGGTAATGTATTCAACAAATATATTCTAATTGTTGATCTTTCAAATTTGTTGAATCAAATATGACAGGTAATAGATAAAGGTTGAATTTTAGGTACCATATATAAATCAGGTAGTCCTTTATTCTATTCTTTGCAATATCAAGTGATGCTAGTACTATTTTTGTAAAGAAAATATACTTTCCACCGGGTTCATCTTTGTTGTTGTTACCTCTGCTTTTCAGGCACTTTTTATTTTATCATTTTTTAGAAAAGATTGTTATGAAATGCATGCATATCACTTTTATATTCCACGACCGTTTCACACAAACAGTTCTTTGTTATCAATTAGAGTCTCCCAGCGTTATGGTTTCTTACTCTATAGCCTTGTGAATATTCTATATGCAAAGAAGTCTACATGATATATCATTCATTGTCATCATGGTTATCATAAACATAGTGCAACAATGAAAAAGAAAAATTCATAAGCAAACATGAGCAAACTTTCCCTCATGAAAGTTTTATTGATCTTACTCCGCATAGGAAAGCTTTTACCACTTCTCCAAGAGAAATTGCTACCTGATGAGTTTTGTTCCTTAAGACAGTTATGCGATCATCTTAAGTCATTATTAAAATTATATGTGTTGCTGCGGTTACCCCTTATTCTCTCTTGAGAATATACAATGCTATTAAATCTCCCATCACTAACTAAGCTAATCTGACATTTTTAGCTTCATTTTTAATATGCTCCAACAATTGCTTTCTTCCCATATTTCAATTACTATCATACATAGTAATAATAACCAAATTCAGACCCCATTTGTTTCGAAGAGTACATGTAATTGCTTGGTTAGATTCAATTTGGATGCAAATGTTTCATATGTTTGGTTGTTCATTATTATGACCCGTATGCCCAACCTTTGAATGTGGGCAAAATATAATTATCTAAATTCATGGTTGACATTTCATGCTCCAATAAGCCAAAAAGATATGAAGTATATCGGGTTTTCTAGTGAGGGAGTTCATACATCTTACATTCCACAGAAAGAAGGACATTAATCGAGATCGGATATGCTCCTAGCAAGCTCTTCACTTGAAGCAGTAATGCTAGACTTGTTCTTTTTTACTAATATTTGCCTTTGGTTTCAGCTTATTACAAGATTAATCCAGTAACAGGTGGTGACTCCTTTTGGGTATTCTGCATCGATAATCTTCTAGCTGTTGGTAATTCTTTTATTGATTGAAACAAAAGTTTTCTGATCATCTTTAATTGATAATTTTCTAAATTTATAGGTTTACTGTTTATGTACAGAAAGGTTTATTGATTGAAACAAAAGCTTGATTCATATCATAGTGATAGTTAGGATTTCATACACAGTTGTCCATCAGGTGGTCAAATTTAGCCATGTCCTCATCAGTTTTAGTGTACTTTAATCCTATACATAAACAGTAATATGCAAGTTCTTGCCATCATTTTGTATTCCAGAAAATTCATGCATGAGTTGTCATGAACCCCGTGGCTTTGGTAGTTGTACTAAGGTTGCCGCAAGATTTGGATGACCTTAGAGTGCTTCAAACCGGCTATGACATGGGCACAGGGTTGCAATACATCTACACACATGCATCACATTTCACAGGCACATCGCCTGTTAAACACAGGTTAGTTTCACTTACTACCATTAAACTGCCTACATCTATACACATAACATACATTTGTATTGAGGGAATATTTGTAGGTTATTTTCATTGTACTTAGCTAGATGACCTACTACCATGTGGATATGCAGGTATAGCAAATACTGGTTCTGAGTTCTTATTAGCAACATCAGAAAATGTTTGCACATCATTAGCAGATGAATCAAGACACGCCTGAGCATTTATTAGAGGAGCATAAGAAACATGAGAAAATATAACATGGTGAGCATTACATTATTTAAAATAGTAGTGGCCTATGGTTCAGGAAGATTACCGACATGCTGTATCACTTCAGTGGGATCTTGAGCTTGTGCAACATCATGGTCCAAAGCCTAAGCTCTGTGGAGAACGGCTGCATGAATTGAAGGCGTACAGGATGAGCATAAGTTAGGACTTGATGTGTAGGTTGCACACAAATGATCAGTGGAAATAATTCGATCAACATGCACAACACTCATGGTATTAACATTTTGTTAGCACTAGTTGTGCAAAATTCTCTATGCACGGTTATGAATTTTATGTTGAAAATCTATGTGGATCGTGTGTGTGTGTGTGTGTATAGTATATGACAAGTATGTGAATGATAGTATGAATCACACAGAATAAAAATGCAGGTAAAATTAAAAATAATCACATTAGAATTTTTATACTGGTTCAGACATCCCGTCCTACGTCCAGTCCCAAAGCTTCCCTTCGAAAATACACTAACCAATTGCCTTCGCTTCGCTCGGAGGAATAGGCTTTTATACAAGAGTATTTCTCTGACAAGTGCATGTTCTAGATAACACTGATTTTGACTACAAGTACGTTTCTTCCTATAATCTCCTTTGAGTAGTATGTAATTTTAAGCTTTGATATAAGGAAGAGATAAAAGTATGCTTTTGAGTACTTTTAGAAATCAGAGAGATCACAGGAATATTAGAAAATAAAGAGAGAAGAGTTCAGAATATCAAGTTTTACTTTTCAAATTCATGTTTATTTATAGATGTTGAAGAGTTTGTTTGAGAAGTAACGACCTTTGATTCATTTTATTTCAGTCCAAGAGTTGCAATGTTTGAGGAGGAAGAGTTATGACCAGAGATAGAGGATGCAACTCTTCGATTGAAGAAGATGTCTGTTAAGAAGTGCTGGCCGTTACCCAGATCAAACGTCTGGGCGTTTAGGTCAGATGTCTGGCCTGTATTAAAATTTTTAAACAGAACACATTGCTAGACGTCTGAGTAGACAAGCCAGACGTCTGACACATGTACAGTTTGTTAATTTCCCTTCTTTAGTATGTAAAAAACCTTTTTAATGATTAGTATATGCATATGCTTGTAAAAATTACTCAATGAGATTCTACATATCATCTATTTAAGATATTAATAGAATATACTAATATTTCTTGATATAATGATCCTTGTGTTTGTCTTCAAGTCTTGGTCGCGAAAGCTGCATATGGATGAAGCTAGTG
This sequence comes from Allium fistulosum, assembly GCA_030737815.1. Classification (NCBI taxonomy): domain Eukaryota; kingdom Viridiplantae; phylum Streptophyta; class Magnoliopsida; order Asparagales; family Amaryllidaceae; genus Allium; species Allium fistulosum. Next base: position 869,345,265 of record CM060906.1, on the reverse strand, counting down.
ATTATATAGTTGTTGTCATTAAAATCATAGAGTAGAGGTTCTAATATTCTTCCCCTTTTTGATGATGACAACTATACAATTTATTTCTAAGAAGCCCCCCTTGTCTTTTGTAATTTCTCCCCCGTCTATAGGTAGTATAAACTCTCTCCCCCTTTGTTATTGTCAAAAAAGAGTATACGAAACAATACGAGGAAACATCACAATGAAACAATATGAGGAAACATCATAACAGCATAATGTTCACAATGTCAAAATACTAAATCAAAATATCATAGTCAAACAAGTAGGAATTTGGAATAAAATAACTTATTGGTAGGAAAAATAACCCCATAGATTAGAAGCATTATCATCATAGTCGCTATGTTGCCATTGTGACTGATCATGATACTCTTCATCTTCTCGAATAGAAAGTCCCTGAAAAGATTGATAGTGGTCGTAATGTTGGGCTTCTTGTGGAGGCCATGAAATGTCTTCACTTTCCTTAGTGTCCACATTGATTGGAGCTTTTCCAGGAGCATGGGTCAGTAAAGGCTCTTCGACTGTTCAAGATCTTGATGGATGTGCATGAGGTGCTTGAAATAAGCCATAATCTGTGGTGTTAGTTAAGTAACGTAAAATTCGTTTGACTGCTCGATGATGTGATTTCTTAGGTTGAGCTTGAAAGCGAGCGCACAGATAGACACTCATCATTATATCGGGTCTACTAGCTGTTAAATATAATAGAGAGCCGATCATACTACGATAAGATTTTTGATCATAGTCTTTTCCCTTTTCATCTTTGTCTAAATATAAAGTTGTGCTCATAGGAGTTGGTTTACTAGTGGTGTTCTCCATTCTGAAACATTTAAGTAAATCTTTACAATACTTTTCTTGATTTATAAAAATACCATTGTCCAATTGTTTTATTTATAATCCTAGGAAAAATTTAATTCGCCCATGTGTGACATTTCAAACTCATTTTTCATTATTTCAGAAAATTCATTACATAAACTTTCATTAGTTGATCTAAATATGACGTCGTCAACATATATTTCTACAACTAATATATCATTATTTTTATGTTTTATAAATAGTGTAGTATCTATTTTGCCTATTTGAAATCCAGAATTTTGTAGATGAGATTTTAGTCGATCGTACCAAGCACGTGGTGCTTGTTTTAAGCCGTATAGAGCCTTTTTGAGTTTAAAAACATGATCAGGATATTTTTCATGAATAAATAATGGCGGTTGTTCTACAAAAACTTTTTCTTTGATAAAACCGTTTAAGAAGGCACTCTTAACATCCATTTGAAATAATTTAAAGTTGCGATGACACGCAAAAGCAAGTAGAGTACGAATTGCTTCGAGATGAGCTACAGGAGCAAACGTCTCTTCGTAATCAATTCCCTCTTCTTGGTTGTAGCCTTGAGCCACTAATCTTGCTTTGTTACGAATAATATTTCCATTTTCATCTACTTTGTTTTTGAAAACCCATTTTGTTCCTATTACAGATTGATTTGATGGTCTAGGAACGAGTTCCCATACATTATTACGTTCAAATTTATTTAATTCTTCTTGCATTGTTAAGATCCAAGAATCATCTTTAGATGCTTCTTTATAATTTTTAGGTTCTGTATTTGAGATAAAAGCAACGTGACTCATTTGATTTAAGTTATTTCTAGTGACTCGAGAATTTAAGTCTCCAATTATATTATCCAAAGGATGATTTTTTAATATTCGTGTGGGTGATCTTAAAACATTTTCATTATTATTAGAGGATGAATTATTCATATTATTTTTATTTTCAGTTTGATTTTGAGTTAAAATTTCATCATCTTCTTCTTTAATAGTTTGTTGGAAATTTTCATCAAAAGACACATGTAAGCTTTCTTCTATAATATTTGTTCGTTTATTATAAATTTATAAGCTTTACTACGTTCTGAATAACCAATGAAAATCCCTTCGTCGGCTTTGGGATCAAATTTTCCAAGATTATCTTTAGTATTTAAAATAAAACATTTTGACCCAAAAGTTCTGAAATACGAAACTTTTGGTTTCCTTCCATAAAATATTTCATAACATGTATTTTTAGTCATAGATCAAAGTGTGACACGATTTAATACATAACAGGTAGTGGTAATGGCTTCAGCCCAGAAATGTTTGGGTAGATTACTACTATTTAGTAGTGTTCGTGCACATTCCTGTAAAGTTCTGTTTTCCCTTTCATCTACACCATTTTGTTGTGGTGTTCGTGGAACCGAAAAACTATGACTAATTCCTTTTTTGTTACAAAAATTAGTGAAAAATTCATTTTCGAATTCTCCTCCATGATCACTGCGTATATTTTTTATTTTTAAATCCATTAAGTTAGTAATCCGTTTTGCAAAGATTTTAAACATTCCAAATGTGTCACTTTTATGTTTTAAAAATAATGTCCAAGTATATCTTGAAAAATCATCTAAAATTACGAATACATATTTGTTATGATTTATACTATGTACTTGTGTTGGTCCAAATAAATTTAAATGAAGTAATTCTAATGGTTGATTAGTAGATATTTTATTTTTAGATTTGAAAGAACTTTTCTTTAACTTGCCCATTTGACAAACGTCACATAAATTTTTAATTTTATAATTAATTTTAGGTAGACCTCTAACTAGATCATGTTTTGCTAGTTTGCTAATATATTTAAAATTTATATGACAAAAACGTTTGTGCCAAATCCAAGGATCATCATGATTTGCGGCTAGACATAAATTCGAATTATTTTTAATTTTCATATTTAGGATATATATATTACGATTTCTAAATCCTTCAAAGAGTAAATTTTTGCTTTGATCGAGAATTATACATTTATCCTTTTCAAATTTTATTTCAAACCCTTTATCACACAACTGACTTATACTAAGAAGATTATGTTTTAGGTTTTCTACTAATAAAACATTAGAAATAATAGGAGAGTTAGAGATACCGATATTGATGACTTCTCCAATGCCAATGACGAACCCTTTTGAATTATCGCCAAAAGTTACAATGCCACCATCAATGTACTTTATATTTGATAGCATGTGAGCATTTCCTGTCATGTGCTTGGAGCATCCACTATCTAATATACATTTTTCTTTATTTCTGTATTTGGATACCTGCAAAAAATAAAATAGTTTAAATTGGTACCCTTTTTACCTTTTTGGGTCCTAAGTGTTAGTAGATGAGGGTAACCATACCCATGATGGTCTGGTTCCTTTTGAAATATAATTATTATTGTGAATTACTTCTTTCATATAATTACCTATATATTTCTGTTTAATAAGGTTATTACTTGTTTTAGGAACCCATATTTTAATCATTTTTGAATTTGAGATTAAATTCTTATTTTTGAAAGAAGGTATTCTTTTCTTAGTATAAATCTTACTATATTTTGTAATTATTGTCAAATCCTAGCCCATTTCGATTTTTAAATGGCTTGGAAATTTTAATTAAAATTTCCAAGTCTTGTTTTCCTTTGTTAAATTTTGTAACATTATTAGTAATTTTATCCAACTTGTTTTTAAGATCATTAATTTCGGATTTTGAAGTTTCTAGATTATCTTTTAAGATAATGTGTTCATTACAAATTCTATTATTTTCTAGTTTAACTTTTCCTAATTCACAAGATAACTCATCCTTTTTAATAGAAAGATTCTTGCACTTTTCTTGAGCATTTTCTAATTCTTCTTCTAAAATAGATTTTTCATCTTTTAGTAACCCTATTTCAAGTTCCAATCGATTTATCTTAGCAACATATTTCTTATTTAATTTTTTTCGTTTCTCTATATTTGTCATCAAGTTCCATGCTTACTTCTAAAATTTCATCATAAGTAAGATCGGGACATACCTCATTAGTGTGTGCCATGAAACATAGATTTGCTTGCTCTGTATCACTTTCACTGTCACTATCGGATGAAGAGGAAGAGTCAGAGTCATCCCATCTGACTTGGAATGCCTTTCTCTTTTTCTTAAAATTTTCAAACTTAATTTTCTTTTTCTCGTTGTTAAGTTTTGGGCAAACTTTCTTCATATGTCCAAACTGATCACATTCAAAGCACTTGATCGAAGTTTGATTTGATGAATTTGATTTTCTGCCATTTTGGAATCTTGTCATCTTCTTGAATTTCTTAAATTTGTTATAGTTCTTGGCAATGAAAACAATTTCGTCTTCATCCAATTCAGAATCTTCATTGCTTGCTTGAAATGCTATGTTCTTCTTTTCATGGTTTTGTTCCTTTTTGGCCTACAAATTAGCTTCATACGACATTAAATTTCCAATCAACTCTTCAACTTTGAGTACAGAAAGATCATCATCTTCTTCGATAACCAATACTTTTCTTTCCCACTCAATTGTTAAAGAGTTGAGAATTCGAGATACTAAATCAAAATCAGTAAATTTAACTCCTAGTGCCATAAGATCGTGTTGTATAGTTTGAAATCTTGAGTACATGTCAACAATTGACTCATTTTGTTTCATTTTGAAAGATGAAAATTGATTTTGTAAAATTGATATTTTTGTTTGTTTGACCTTAGTTGTACCTTCGTGTGTAACTTGTAAAGTACGCCATATATCATAAGCAGTAGCACATAACATAACACGTGAAAATTCATTTTTATCAAGAGAGAAAAAAAGTACCTTCATAGCTTTAGCATTATTAGAGGCAGTGGTTTTTTGTGCATCTGTCCATGTGCTAATATTTGTTTCAGGTGCTACATACTTAATTTGAGTTGCTGACCATATTTCTAAACCATTTGCTTCCATAAAAATTCTCATACGGATTGACCAATATGCATAATTAGATCTGGTGAATAAAGGAGGACGTGCAGTTGACTGTCCTTCTTGAAAGATACTTGCCATATTAACAAGTTTCAAATACGCGTTACTGTGATTTGAACTAACCTTGCTCTGATACCAATTGAAAATCTATGTGGATCGTGTGTGTGTATGTATATATATATATATAGTATATGATAAGTATGTGAATGATATTATGAATCACACAGAATAAAAATGCAGGTAAAATTAAAAATAATCACACCAGAATTTTTATACTGGTTTGGACCTCCCGTCCTACGTCCAGTCCCGAAGCTCCCCTTCGGAAATACACTAACCAATTTCCCTTGCTTCGCCCGAAGGAATAGGCTTTTATACAAGAGTATTTCTCTGACAAGTGCGTGTTCTAGATAACACTGATTTTGACTACAAATACAGTCTTCCTATAATCTCCTTTAAGTAGTATGTAATTTTAAGCTTTGATATAAGGAAGAGATAACAGTATGCTTTTGAGTACTTTTAGAAATCAGAGAGATCACAGGAATATTAGAAAATAAAGAGAGAAGAGTTCAGAATATCAAGTAAGTTTTACTTTTCAAATTCATGCTTATTTATAGATGTTGAAGAGTTTGTTTGAGAAGTAACGACCTTTGGTTCATTCTATTTCAGTCCAAGAGTTGCAATGTTTGAGGAGGAAGAGTTATGACCAGAGATAGAGGATGAAACTCTTCGATTGAAGAAGATGTATGTTGAGAAGTGCTGGCCGTTACTCAGGTCAGACGTTTGGGCGTTTAGGTCAGACGTCTGGCCTGTATTAAAAAATTTAAACAGAACACATTGCCAAACGTCTGACACATGTACAGTTTGTTAATTTCCCTTCTTGAGTATGTAAAAAACCTTTTTAATGATTTGTATATGCATATGCTTGTAAAAATTACTCAAGGAGATTGTACATATCATCTATTTAAGATATTAACAGAATATACTAATATTTCTTGATATAGTGATCCTTATGTCTGTCTTCAAGTCTTTTCGCGAAAGCTGCATATGGATGATGCTAGTGATTGTATAGTTGTTGTCATTAAAATCATAGAGTAGAGGTTCTAACATATGTGAATATGGTTATTTTTTTAAAATATTTTGTATCAAATTGTTTGTATATTGTATTTCATTGTGTGATTAATGTTTTTTTGATTGTTTAAATGTGATAATTATATACGTGATTCTTGGTTTCATACCGAAATATGTTAATTATTAATATATATAGTATATGTTATGAATAAAATGAAGTGGAAACTGAACGAGCCACCTAAGCGAGGGAAAAATGCATAAAAAATCAACAATATTTAGCAGCGTTTATATAGCGCTACAATAAAAAAATTTGGTTGCGTTTTTAAAATGGTACACAAAAATGCTTTCTGGCAGCATTTATGAATAGCAACGGAAAATCCCGGGTTTTTAGTTGCGTGCGACGTTCTCTAAAACACTACCATAAATTATGGTAGCGTTTTTTATGCATCACAAAAAATACCTTTTGATGTAGTGGATCTATACATATACAAATTAAGGACAACAAATGCATATACAAAATTTTCAAAATAATCACATAAGTAGATCTATAACATCATGATGAGCGTACACATAAAATAGAATAAATCATACCTGATAGATGTAGCCTTTGAATGTACCTTGATTGATAGACGCTCCTATATCCAAATCTGAATCAGCATCCTAGCTTTGCAAGATAAGCAGAATCACGTTTTATTTGATTGATTTAATTGGATGCCATTAAAAAAAAATTCTTTTATTTTACCTTGAATTTTCGACCATTAATGTTAGAAAAAGAATATAAAGGCTAGGGTTTCGAAAGAGAATGTTAAGAGTGGCAAGTGAATGAAAAGGCAAAGTATTTATAAAGGTAACATTCCTTAATCTCCTTCCTTCATTTTCTAAATCCAACCATTGGATTTCAAGCCTCCTTTTCTTTATATGGATTGAAATGAAAGAGGTTTTATGACTCTTTAATTTGTTCAATAACACTTAGCAAGTAGTTACATTTAAATCAAATTTAAATGCCTATCAATATCTTATGTCGATCTGTACATATACAACTTATATATACGCACTCATGTAAATGCTAATGACATTAAACAATACTAATGGCATCCGACACATCAAATAAATAATTAGTTAATATTTTTCAAAAAATATTAATTAATTTACAACTACTTATAAATCAATTAAATCATATGGTGTTTTGGAGAATCTATTAATGCAATTGTGCGACTCGCATGTGTAAATTCAGTTAGTGATTAATATCGAACTCTTTAAATATTAACGTTCACTCGTCATCTTAGCTAGTGGCGTGACATGTTGTTCGAATTTATCGATTACACATCTTTTTGGTAAAATTCAATTTTACTTATTTAAACATACTGGTGGTGAAAATTATTTACACCAATTCTCTTCGTCAGAACTATATTACTTTGGACCTACGGAATTTGGTAATGGTCAAAATTCCAATATCATCCATATTCAACTCTATAGTCCAAACACAAAGTCATTGGTTCAATAATAACAATTATTATTAACCAGACTACGTTGGTCAAAGATTTTGACTTTGAGTTAACTTAAGTTGACCATGATACTAACCCCATATAACTAAGGAGACGAATCCTATCTTAAATAGTATTTCACTTCTAATACTTCCACTCGATCTAACTATGGTTGTTTGATGGATGTTGTGCTATAATTTAACTATAATCAAAGCAGAGCCTTTATATTGAAAATCATATCTATTCTTAAGTCAAGAGAACTGTGTAAATTAGTCACTTTGATATTTTTATTTGACCTTAAGCATATAAACTAACAGAAAACCATCGAGTGAGTCATTCTATAGCTATCCAATAACTATCAGTACGTAACCACTTCGTTTCTATCTTGTGTTTTTTTATAGAGGAATGCGTATGGTCTAGAAATAGTATTCCATTTCTCATACTTTTCCATACAATCCATAGAAGATGAGGCGGTCTTCTACTAGATCATTCAAGACTTCAGGATAATACTCTAGTATTTAAAAGGAATGGTGACCATGTGCATGATTATGTATATATCTTTTTGATGGTGTCTATAACTGGATGTTTATCCATTGTATATAAGGATATGATATATATATATATGTGTGTGTGTGTGTGTGTGACTTTTTGATCGCACCAATGTCATTGTTAATGCTTTATTTTATATAATCCTATCTCTATATTATTCATCCTGAGAAACTCATGTATATTGCTTTGTGCTGAGATGAGATATGCATTTTGCAGAGATTTAGGTATATGATATCACGTATTCATGTTGACACAAGGGAGTATATACGGGAGATCGCTCCTATCATGTCCTTTACTCCATGATTTCAGACGGTAACCTCCCTCTGATAGCATAGGTACTGTGCCTAGGTGGTATTAGAGCCCAGGTTTGAATAATTTGGAGATAGATTCATAGATTGGCCTTAGAGGAGTGAGACTTGGGTGGTGTTCCCAAGTATAGATAACCTGTAAATTAGATATATAAGTGAGAAGATAGGCTTTTTGAATTTTGAGCGACTATGTGATAGATTGTTGGCGTATAATATAAGTATAGATAGGAAAAAAAATTCTTATTAATTTGGATTTCTATCTATACTTCTCTGTTTCTAATAAATTTGTCTTTCGCCCCCGATAAAGAAAATATGGTTTGACCTATTGGTGATCATGTTGGTACCTAAATAGGGTTCCATAATGGTCAGTTTAGTGGCTTTAGTACTTCTGATGTAATGATGACCATGGATCAATGAATGGAATTTATGAGAGACATGCAGGATACCGCAGTTGTCAGAACACCAAATCCTACTCCTCACTCGAACTTTACTTGATAATGTAGCGATTATGCTAGTCCAAGAGGTAAGCCATCATTTGAGAATGAAGGTCCCATGGGTGTCTGTAACAGTTGAGAAACTATGGGAGACTCTTCGACGATATAGCTCTCTTAAATCCACAGAAGAGGAAGCTCGCATCTAAATAACTACAAGGTGGAGCATTAGATTGGTATGATGCTATGACTTTGGAGATTCCTGAAGATAAGATTACATGGAATGATTCAAGGACATGATTAGAGCTCATTTTGTTCCTGAAGTGGCCAGGGTGACTCTATTTAGGAAGTTTATTAGTCTAAAGCAAGATAATATCACAGTGCAAGAGTATGTGAATCAATTCAATGCTATATTGAAATACATACCAACATTAATTAGTATAACCTTAGAAAAGAATGAGAAATTTCTTTGAGGACTCAGAAAAGGTCTAAGGATAGACTTTTGATTCAGCTGCATAGTTCATTTGAGGATATCATAGATACAACACTTCGTTATAAGAGCATCTATGAAGAAGATAAAGAAGAAGGAATGCTGGGTGAACAATGAGGCCAAAGAGTGAAGTGAAAATTCTTTTATCCCAAGAAGGACCAAAGATTGAAGAAGAAGCAATTTAGGCCCAAGCCTGGATTTCAACAAAAGAAGAATATTGATAAATCATAGATTGTGTGTTACATTTGCGGAGTTAAGGGACACTTTATAAATTGATGTCAGAGAGCTCAAAATAGTGATACCAGGAAATGCTTCAATTGTAATGAGATTGGTCATACAATAAAGGATTGTTCAAAGGTGATCAAGCATAAATAGGGGAAGCTATTTACTATTTAATCTGCAGGCCCATCAGATCAGGCAAAAGTAACCATAGTTTTTAAAGGTACGTATGATATCTAATATGTTTGTATGAGTTCTTTTTTATATGGGCACTTAACATTTGTTTATATCAAAAGAGCTAATGGAAAAATTAAAGTTGGATTATACATTGCTAGTAACATCATTTAGGGTAGTTAATCATATAGGTAGTTATGCTACTTTAAGGATGAAATGCTACGATTTGATTGTTAATCAATATAGATACTCCTTTGCGTGAAATTTGCATGTAATAGATCATTTGGGTTTTGGAAATATTTTGGGAATGGATTGGCTTGAGCAGTATGATGCTTGCTTGTTTTATTATTACATGAAGCATCCCGATCATAGAAATCGTATTGCATTTCCCCTTGATATTTTGAAAGTTGGGTCTTGTTTTTCACTTTATGCTATGGAATCTAAAGACAATGAAGTCGAGAAGATTCTATTCATGAGAGAATTTTCGGATGTATTTGATTTTGTAAAAGGATTACACCCTTATAGACCTGTAAAATTCTAGATATATTTAATTTCATGTTCTCATCCTATTAGCAAACCTCCTAATCGAATTTGCCCAACCAAGATGGAAGAACTGCTAATCCAAATAGGTGACTCAAGCAGAAGAACTTTATTAGATCAAATAGTTCATCGCGGGGTGCGACGATAATATTTGTGAAGAAGGCATGCGATTATTGAGGATGTGCATTGATTATAAGAAGTTGAATGAGATGACGATTAAAAATCCTTATCTATTGCAGCAAACCGATGATCTTTTTGACCAGTTGAATGGAGTGAAAGTTTTCTCACAACTTGATTAGCTATTGATTTTCACCATTTATGAGCAATTGATGATAGTATTCCACTTATAACATCAAAAACAAGATACATAGCCTACGAGTGGCTAGTTATGCCTTTCGGGTTGACGAATGCACCTACTTATTTTGTTTACTTGTTGAATCGGGTTTTCTATAGTTATCTAGATAATTTTGTATTAGTATTCAATGACTGTTGTTTGCACAAAAAAAGGACAAACACCTCAAAGTTGTATGATTTAGTAGATCTTATGTTGTTATTAGTGATTTGAGTGATTTATGCTAATATATGAAAAGCAGGGGCTAAACTATAAAAAGACACGCAAATTTATATTGGTTCAGCCAGAATGTGCCTACGTCCACTTTATATGTTATTTCTCTTCTCTTGTTTTGATTACAAGTACAAAGCTTTGATACAAGTAAAAGAAAGTTGTTTGAAAGTTCTCTCCGTGCTTGAGCTCTCAAACTTGTCCCCCATTGTTGTACCCCTGCCCCTCTATTTATAGAGTGAGGCTAGGGGTAGGGGTCTTGGAGGTATACAGCAGCTGGTGGGCCTGGGCTGATGTAATCTGGTCTGGTGGAGCGGGTCCGGCTTACTTGGTTCGGTGGGAAGCATGTTGAGTGGACCGGTGTACTTGGTTCGGTGGGAAGCATGTTGAGTGGACCGGTGTACTTGGTTCGGTGGGAAGCATGTTGAGTGGACCGGTGTACTTGGTTCGGTGGGAAGCATGTTGAGTGGACCGGTGTACTTGGTTCGGTGGGAAGCATGTTGAGTGGACCGGCTTACTTGGTTCGGTGGGAAACAGGTTGAGTGGACCGGCTTACTTGGTTCGGTGGGAAACAGGTTGAGTGGACCGGCTTACTTGGTTCGGTGGGAAACAGGTTGAGTGGACCGACTTACTTGGTTCGGTGGGAAACAGGTTGAGTGGACCGGCTTACTTGGTTCGGTGGGAAACAGGTTGAGTGGACCGGCTTACTTGGTTCGGTGGGAAACAGGTTGAGTGGACCGGCTTACTTGGTTCGGTAATGGGATGGAAAGGCCTTGGTTTGGTGATGGGGGAGATGGTATTTGGTTCGGCAAAGACCGGTTGAAATATATCCAACACTTGCCCCCCAAAGTGGGGTACGTGCTTGTATGTGCCGCGCTTTGTTTTCTTGTAGCTGAGATGGCTTCGTTTGGTCTTGGGTGTGCCGAACCGGTTGGTCCGGTCGACATGTTTTGCTTATAAATAGAGGCTTTAGGTTACTGTCATCCTTCATCGTTTTGAGACAGCCGAACCAACCTGATTACTGAATCAACCTGATTACCGAACTAGGTATGTTTGAATGCCGAATGGGCCTATTTTGAATTACCGAATGATCTCTCGAGATCCCCAAATACCGAGTGAGCCTTCGTATATGTCTTACCGAATGAACCTTTGCATCTGTCCTACCGGATGAACCTTCGTATCTGCCCTGCCGAATGAACCTTCGCATTTTCCCTACCGAATGAACCTTCGCATTTGTCCTACCGAATGAACCTTCGCATTTGTCCTACCGAATGAACCTTTGCATTTGCTTGTTTACATCCTCCGTTCTAACAGTATGCTTTTTATGTTGCAGATAAATGTCTCGAAAAGCAGAAACTCGATCAGACAAAAAGAAGTCCCAGGTCGAAGGAGAATCTTCCTCAGTGCCCCCTGTTCAGCCAGGTCCGGAACGTCATGGATCTACCCTGAGATCACTAGTGGACGGGTACGGCCCTCAGGAGCATCTGAACTCCCCACACGATTGCTTTCCCAGCTCCCTTAAGGAAGAGCAGCTTGATGTCATCTCCCGTTCTTTCGGAATTGATAGGGCGCGAATGCTGTTGCCAGGGAGAGAAGTTATGCCATACGACCCTCCTGAAGGATACTTTGCCTATAGCAGATACCACTGCATGTGTGGTGCCATTCCGCCTCTTAACGCTTGGGTAGCCAGCTTCCTCACATATCTAAAGGTGGCCCCATTCCAGCTTCAACCCAACTCCTATGCTATACTGGTGAGCCTCTTCGTCATCTTCCAGAGGAAGTATGGTCGTGCTCCTTCCAACCGGGAGATCCGGTACTTATATAATCTGAGGGGCTATAAGAAGGGGTCCCCATACATCAGCTTGGAGTCAGCTGTAACCTTCAAGCCGGTCTTGGATCTGTATTCCAAATTCAGCATGTTCAAGAAGGAGTGGTTCTTCGTCAGGGCCGACTCTGTTTCTATTCGGCGTTTTACTTCTGGATGTAAGTTGATGCTTTATTTATAATTTCCATTCTGATTGCGATGCTTCTTCTCATACGTTTTCATTTTTGCTAGCGACAGGTGGCTTTGCGGTTGTGGAGACTGACCGCCTGGTTCAGACGGCGGCTGAGATAGAAGCTATCCCCGAGAGAGATAGATCAGCTGCCTTTCTGATCAAAAACGCGACCCTTCTGGAGTATAACTTGATCCTTCCACAGCAGTCATTAGTCAAGCTGAGGGAAACGGCAGAGGAGAGGGCGGCTGCTCAGGCTAAGGGAGGTGCCACGGCAGAGAGTGATAAGAGGAAACCTTTCACAAAACCTCCAGCCGTCGGAGGTAAGAAACTTAAGAGGTCGGACGGTCCTTCCCCCAGCAATTGCCCACTTACCCAGGGGGAGGAAGACGTAGAGGAGGAGAGAGGTGAGGGTGGAGGTGACCGGGAAGGTGGCGACGGTGGTGATGGCATCGGGGCCTTGCTTCCTGGGCAAGCAGGCGAGATTCAGGAGTGGACGGATGATGCATTCCACCAAGCTTTTGAGGGGCTGGACGGGGAACCGGCTTTGATAGAGAAATCCAGGAAAGCTGACAAGGCTGGGACTGGTGCAAGCGAGCCTCCTCAGACTATTCCAGCCAAGGTGGCTCCGATGACTCAAGGTGAACTTTTGACTCCTGCGGGCTCCATTTATGATAGGGACTTAGGAATATTTTATGATCCGCTCCCGTCCTGGAATGAAATCCAGGACTCATTGCAGTATCCTACTCCTCCCCAGGGTTGGTATAACCACAGATGTGTTTTCTTTCTTCTATTATCTTTTAATTTACCGTGTTTTCTCGAATTATGGATCAATGTAAGCTTGTGACACTTTTTCTTCATATCAGGAGCAGGTAAAACGGCCAAGGCCTCAGATCTTCGGCACAGGCTTGAACAGTACAAGCTCTCCAAAGCTTCCGCCAAGCCGAAGCCTTCGGCCCACCGTTCTGGGGATGTAGTCGGCTACCGTCCTCTTCTCGGGGTTATTGACGAGGGCATTCAAAAGAGAAAGAGGAGCCATCCCTTATCCGAATCCTCACTTGGTCCTCAGCCCCTGGTTCAGCCTCTTCACGATATCACAAAGGAGGATACTGAGTTCGCACTCTCTCCGCACCCGTCTGAAAATCCTACCGTTATTCAGATTGATCGTCCTGGTTTGGCTCGTAATCCATTTGCGGGTCACCCTGATCTGGATCCAGGTTCCCATGATGTTACCTTTGACGAGGTTACCGGTGAGCACCTTCTTCCCCGCAATCCCATGGTACGGGTGCTTGATGAGGCTAAGTCCTTAGATCTCGATTTACTTACCACTCGGGTAATTACCATGGGAGACGAGGCCAAGGCTAATATTGATCGGGTGGCGGAGGAGACTAGGAAGCTGATGGGGCATCATGCCCGGCTGGTTAAGGCTGGAGAGGAGATTGGGAGTGCCAACATCCGACTACGATTGATGGTTTCGGATCAGGCCAAACAGCTTGCTGATCAGGCCATTCAGATTTCTCAGCATGAGGCTGCCTCCGGGCGGTTGAGGAAGACTATGGAGGAGGCTAGTAAGGCGGAATTGCGGAAGATGGAGGTTGCTTGCAAGGAGCAGATAAATATGGCCATTGCCACGGTGGACGAGGTTCGGAAAGCGGATCTTGAGCAGATAGAGGAGTTATCCGGGAAACTTGAGGCTGCAGAGCTTGCTCAAGCCAAGTTGAGGGAGGAGATGGAGGCAATGCGGAAATCCCTTCTGGTTGACTGCTCGAGATACCGATCGGAGAGAGATGCCGCCGTTGAAAGGTTGTCGGCTTCCGAGGCCCGGATGAGGGAGTTTGAGGAGAATGAGGGGATGATGGACGAAATGCTCCAGGACATGTACTTCCAAACCTTGAAGCAGGGCAACCTATCCTGGATGGATGATTATCCTAGGGTCATGGCTAAGATCTATCTTCGGGCTCTGGAGGAGGCTAAGGCTGATGCGGATAAAGATGGTGGCGTGGCTTTCAGCATGGCTGTGGTCACTGCCCAGTTTGCCAAGGAGGAGAAGGTGGCAGTGAAGGAGGGTATGCGGTTGCTTGCTGCTGAGGAGGCAGGTGTGCAAGTAGAGGATGACGACCAGGATGGCCAAGAAGCAGGTGTTGGTAAGTCTTCCTTTTTTAGTTTCCCCATTAACTTGGTTGCTTCTCACTAATGAATCCTTTCTCTGTCTGGATAGGTGGGCAACTGGACAAGGAAAAAACTCCAATGCAGCCGGCCCCTTAATTATACCTGGAAAAACTCTTTTTGTGGACTTGACAGGGTTGCAGATGTTAGTCTTAAAACAGTAAAGTAGCTTTTAGGTTGTAATATTTTGCTACTTGTAATAAATGGCTCTATTCTTGATGTGTAATTCTTTAACTTAAGCTGATTTTGTCGTCTTCTGAATGTTTGTTGCTATTTTGACATGTCGTATGAGAAATATAGCTATGCATATTCTTGTAATTGAATTGTGTTTGATGTCAGGTTCTGGTTTAAAACATAATTTCATGACTTGCAATGTTAGCGTGTGGTGTGAATAAATTGTATTTGTACACAAAAGAAGAAAATACCGCCTTTCAAGTTCTAATCGTAGATGGCAGTTTTGAATATCTTGTATGACCGAGCATGGAACGCAGTTGAATGCCCTGCCATCCAATTGTGAGTCCCTACACCCATTGGTGAGTGTCTCCTACTCTGTATCCTGTACTTTAGGGATTGTTATAGAGGATAGGAGGAAAGCTTTTTAAGTAAAATTGAAATATGTGAAATAGTAAAACTTTCAATCACGGAAGGCCTTCGATATGCTTAAGTTCGTGGCAAACGGGTTTTGTAGTCACTTTCCCTAGCTGTGGGTCTTAAAGACATTTGTCACCCATCTTACGCCTCCGCGGGGAGTTAATTCTTTTTTACCACAGCCGCACCTAAGACACATCGGAGCCGAGATCGCGCACAATAACTACCCGGGCCATTATGGCCCGTAATCGTGGGTATTATTCGATTTACTGTGGCCGGCTAGCATGGGTGCCGATCGTCAACTGTGAACTGCCCCTGGCTGGCCACACCTTATGTTGGGGCTTATAGTCAGTTCACAGTTGCCGGCGAGCCTAACGCCGTAATGAGCTGCCTCGGCTATAGTCGGCCTTCTCGGTGGCTTATAATTGGCTCATTACAGTTGGCTTTAAGGGCCGTCGCGAGCAATGAGTTAACCCGCAGCAGAAGGATGCTGGAGCAAAAGTGTCTCATTGGCGAGGGCATAGATTCGCATAGTACCTGTTAGGTTTTGCCCAGGTGAAGTTGCACCGTGGAGTGCTTTGAGTGGAAATGCTATACGCATAGGATTTTGTTCAACAAAAAAGGATAAAGTTAACAAGTAGCCAAGATATAAAGGAACAAGTTAAAAAAGAGACAAAGTTTTTTAAAGTGGTTCGGCATGAAAAGGCCTACGTCCACTGATTCTCTTTGTTAATTCACTTCATATGGGCAGTACAAGTTAAGAAAAGTATCGACGGAGGTGCTGGATGTTCCATGCCCTCTGGAACACCTCTCTGTCCACTGTTGACAAAATATAAGCTCCATTGTGGAGATCTTTATGAATTACATATGGTCCATCCCAGATTGGGTCTAGTGCTCCGGGGCGAGGGAAGATTCGTTTGAGGACAAGATCCCCTTCTTGTAAGGTACGATGCTTGACTTTGGAGTTGTATTGTGCTGCCACTTTCTGCTTGTGGGCTACTGCTTTAAGGACTGCATCATTTCTTCTCTCCTCAACTAGATCCAAAGACATGTGGAGGAGTTCTTCATTCTCTTCTGGGTTATAGTGGATCCTACGGTGGGAAGGCACAATGGTTTCAACTGGGAGCATAGCCTCCAATCCGTATGCCAAAGAGAAAGGAGTGTGCCCCGTTGATGTTCTGAAAGATGTGCGGTAGGCCCACAGTGCCGTAGGGATTTCATCCGCCCAAGCGACCTTTGACTTTTTGAGCTTCTTTTTGATCAGAGTTTTCAGAATTTTGTTGACTGCTTTGACTTGTCCGTTTGCCTGGGGATATGCTACGGATGAGAAGCTTTTATGAATTCCGTGCTCTCGGCACCAGTTGGCGAATTCCTCGCTGTCAAACTGAAGTCCATTGTCTGATATGATTTTGAGTGGGACTCCGTACCTGCACAGAACATTTTTGATCAAGAAGTTAATAACTTTGGCTGAAGATACTTTATTTAGAGGTTCCGCTTCCACCCATTTGGTGAAATAGTCGACTGCCACTATAGCATATTTGGCCCCGCCTCGGCCCATTGGTAGCTCGCCGATTAAGTCAATTCCCCATATCGCGAAGGGCCAAGGGCTGGTCATTTAAGTAATCTCAGTTGTTGGTAGCCGCGGAATCTTAGCAAACTTCTGGCATCTGTCACACTTTTTGACGAAATCTAAGGCGTCCTTGCTTAAGGTGGGCCAGAAATATCCATATCGGAGTATCTTTTTTGCTAATGTTTGCCCTCCGGTGTGATCTCCGCAGCTTCCCTGATGGATGTTGGATAAGATTTCCTTGGCTTCCCTCCCAGCGACACACCTTAATAACGGGTTAGAAAATCCACGCCGATAGAGGATGTCTTCTTGTATTGTGTAGCGGGATGCTTTCCTCAAGATTTTCTTGACTTCGTTACGCCCGTTAGGTAGTGTGCCACTTTGTATGTAGTCTCGGATGGGAGTCATCCAAGTTGCTTCCTCGGTTGCAGCTATCAGATTCACTTGCTTAAAACTTGGGGCCAGCTGCTTTGAGATGGTTACTGCCCCGAAGATGGTGATGTCTCTCACACTTGCTTGCTTTGCCAATTCGTCGGCCTCTTGGTTCTCTTCCCGAGGGATGTGTTTGACTAAGTAGTGGTCCAATCGGTTGAGAATTAACTTGGTCTTCTTTAAATATGTTATGAGTCTCTCTTCTCGAGCTTGGAATTCTCCTAGTATTTGGTTAACAATAAGTTGAGAATCGCTATGAAGACACAAAGAATTGGCTCCGATTTCTATGGCAAGTTCTAATCCAGCTATCACTGCTTCATATTCTACATCGTTGTTGGTGGCAGCGAACTCCAACCTTATAGCATAGTGCAGCTTATTTCCCCTGGGAGTGATTATTACCACACCTGCCCCCGAGCCTTGTTCGTTCGATGTGCCATCCACAAAGAGATTCCACTTGATGTCTTTTGCTATTTCCAATTGCTCCTTATCTTCGTTGGTAGTGAATTCTGCAATGAAATCAGCCATGGCTTGTCCCTTGATGGCGGTGCGAGGGTGATAGGTGATATCATACTGACTTAGTTCAATGCACCATTTAAGTAGTCGCCCAGAAGTGTCGGGACGATGGAGTACCTGCCTCAGTGGTTGATCGGTCAGAACTTTGATGGAATGGAACTGGAAGTAGTGATGCAGTTTCCGTGATGTGATTAGTAAACAGTATGCTAGCTTCTCAAGTTTAGGATATCTGACTTCTGCCCCGGTAAACCTCTTGCTGACGAAGTAAATTGGCCGCTGCGTGCGGTTGTCTTCCCTTACCAAGGCAGCGCTTAGGGCATGAGATGACACAGCGAGGTACATGTATAATTCTTCTCCTTCGCTTGGAGTTGAGAGTACCGGTGGTTTCTGGAGGTGTTCGATTAAGTTAAGGAAAGCGGTCAGGCATTCGTCGGTCCATTCGAACTTTCCATTGTCTTTCTTTAGAGCTTCGAAAAAGGGGACACACTTGTCCGTTGCTTTGGAGATGAATCGGCTTAGGGCGGCCACTTTTCCATTCAGGCTTTGCATTTCCTTCCGAGTGAAAGGTATCTTGATATCCCTTAGCGCTCGGACTTGTTCAGGGTTTGCTTCAATCCCCCTGGCATGGACGATGAATCCTAAGAACTTTCCTGATGATACTCCGAAGGAGCATTTTAGAGGATTCAACTTCATGCCATACTGGCGAAGTACTTGAAACATCTCGCCTAGGTGGCTTACATGATCGTCAGCTTTCCTTGACTTTACCAGCATGTCATCCACATATACTTCCATAGTTTGTCCTATTAGCCCTGCAAACATCTTGTTGACGAGGCGCTGGTAGGTGGCTCCTGCATTTTTAAGTCCGAAAGGCATTACCTTATAGCAGTATAAACCCCGATCGGTGATGAAACTAGTGTGGTCTTGGTCGGGAGCATGCATAGGAATTTGGTTATATCCTGAGTATGCGTCCATAAAAGATAGGAGCTCGTGCCCGGCTGTGCTGTCCACAAGTTGGTCGATTCGGGGAAGCGGGAAGCAATCCTTTGGGCAGGCGTCGTTTAGGTTGGAAAAGTCAATGCAGGTTCGCCACTTCCCATTAGCCTTCTTTACCAGTACCGGGTTGGCGATCCATTCCGGGTAGATAGCTTCTCATATGAAGTCATTGGGGAGTAGATTCTTTACTTCTTCATCGAGGGCTGCTGATCGTTCTGCCCCCATACTTCTCTTTCTTTGTTTTACGGGCGCCTTGGTAGGATCAATGTTTAATACGTGGCATGCTATGTCGGAGGAGATTCCGGTCATGTCAGCGTGTGACCATGCGAATACATCCAAGTTGTGGCGGAGAAAATCGATGAGTTGTTCCTTCAATTCGGCTTTTAGTTGGGACCCAATTTTCAGTAGTCTACTTGAGTCGTGCTTGTCTACAGATATAAACTCCATAGCCTCCGCAGGCTCGGCGGTGGCCTCCTCCTCTTTGTCCCTAGGGTCTAATTCATTGAAAGGGTCGCTGGTATATCGAAGAGGAGGGGCTTTCTTTAGTTGCTATGCTTCTAGACTTTTCGTGCAGAGGGCAATCTCTACACCCTTCCCTTTATCCTTCCTGTGGTTGTTGTGAAGTTCAGTCACATAGCAGTCTCGAGCAATGTCCTGGTCTCCTTCCACTTCCCCTACTCCATTATCTGTTGGAAATTTCATCTTTAGGCACCATGGGGCTAGGACAATTTGGAAGTCAGACAAGGCTGGTCTTCCTAAGAAGGCGTTGTAGGCCGAATGGTTTTCTATTAGCACGAACGTCTGCTTTCGTACAATGGAGCGGGGATGGCTTCCAATCTCAACAAAGAGGTCCAGTTGCCCGAGGGGCATCTTAGCATCCCCAGTGAAACCGTGTAGTGGTATATCGCAGGGAGATACATCCTTCATTGATAGCTTCATTTTGTCGAATGCGTGTTTGAACAGGATGTTTACTGAGCTTCCAGTGTCTACCAGGATTCGGTAAACTTCGGCGGGACCGAGTCGGGCAGAGATGACCATGGGATCCATGTGAGGGTACTGCCTTCCTTCTAGGTCACGCTTACCGAATGTGATGTCATCACTTTCTTTCCGCTTCGGGTGGCGTTCTTCTATAACCGAATTGACATAGTCTTTATTATCTCTAAGCGACTTTCCGTATCTTTCCATCTCTTTCCATCTTCTATCTGCGATGTGCGGCCCTCCTGAGATGGTATGGACCACTATCTTCTCTTGACTAGAGCTGCTAGCGTTGCGGTTTCCTCTGTCGGCCCCCGGTGAGGGTAGCCTTGGGTTTTCATTGGCAGGAGCTGGGGTCCTGTCCTGACCTTTTACATAACGTTCCAGTTTCTTCCTTCTGATGTGTTCCTCAATCAGATCTCGGAGATGATGGCATTCGTTGGTATCATGCCCGTGAGATTCGTGGAAGCGGCAGAACTTTCCGGACTTCTGTGCGTTATCTGATTCCTTCTTGTATGGTGGGCGTTTGTATCTAACTTCGCCTTGGGTGGCAAGGAAGATATTTTCGACGGTCTCATTCAAAGGAGTGTAAGTGTCGAATCTCGGTCCTGGCCGATATAGGCGCTTTTCTCCCTTCTTGCCCCCAGCATTGTCTCTGGAATCATTTCTTCGGACGTCCCTTGCCACAGCAGGGGCGTTGCTATGGGTTGTCTTATTTTACTGTCCTGACTGCCCCTCAACGGCAGCATCCTCAAGCCTCATGTATTTCCCGGCTTCATGGAAGAAATCGGGTAAAGTAGCTGGTTTTTCTTTTGTCAACCTTCTAGCAAATTTAGTGTCCGGATGCACACCACTGCAGAGGGCCATTAGGATGAGCTTCTCATCGGCATCTTGGACTGCGGCTGCTGCGGCGTTGAATCTGGTTAGGTATTGCTGCAACTTCTCTCCAGGTTTCTGTTTGACGCTGGATAAGGAATAAGCGTCCTTAGGTTGCTCCACATGAATGCGGAACTGACTGATAAATTTTTCTTTCAACATTTCCCACGAGCTGATGGATCCCTGGGGTAGATGACAGAACCACGAGGTAGCAAGATCTGCTAAGAAGAGCGGAAAGCATTTGCACAGTACTCCCTCTGTCGCCCCACTCATGAGCATATGTTGCGTGTACCTCTGTAAGTGTACAACGGGGTCGGAGGTTCCTTTGTAGGGTTCCATTGTTGGCATCTTCCATTCTCGGGGGGTGATAGCAATTTCGATATTGCGGGCGAAAGGGCTGGTTACCCTAGCGCCTATCCCTCGATCTCTTTGCTCCCGTTGGACACACTCTTTGAATAAGCGTGCCATCCTTTCATCAGAATTTGGAGCAGATAGAAATGAGTTTGGTTCTATTCTGTGGGATTGATTCCGTCCAGATGACCTGTAGGGATGGTATCGTCTATCATTCCTCATATTTTCCAGTGGCTGCCTTTGATCTTCTGGGAGCATGCTAGGGTCAGCTACAGTTGGCCCTTCCCTTGATGTTCCCCTGCCGGGTTCTGATCTAAGCACTTCCTCGGGTCCAACTTCGGGCTGGACTCTAGCTCAGCCCCGTTCACTGGCATTTCTGTGGTTAGGCAGTATGACAGGCTCAGCTACAGTCGACCTCCGTCCGGTACCTCCCCCGTTGGGTTCGGTACCAAACGTTTCCTCAGGCCTAACTTCGGGCTGTGCTGATCTCGGCTCCTACCATGGCTACTTCTGCCGTTAGCTCCTTCGAAGAAGGAAGATCTTTGTCGTCTCTGAGATCCTCCAGATTGGGACTCGCCCCATGATTCAGTGTTGCGGTTGGATTCTTCAACGTCCCTTAAGCGTGACATGAGATGGTCCACCAAGGCTTCCTGCTGGGACGTGAAGCGGTTAGTTACTTCAACCACAACTCTATCCAAATCTGCCCTAGTAATTGCTGCAGGCTGTTCTGTGGCAGGAGTGGTTGGGTTAGCCTGTCCTTCATTTGTTACCGCTGCTGGAGGAGGACGATTTACTTGATCCGTGACAGCTGGATCTGGAAGACTGCTGGATGCGATGTTTTTTCCTTTGTTAACATCTTTTCTCTGTTTGGGAGGCATGTTTTCCAAGTGGCGGACGATGCTGTTAGGAAAACTGTTAAGTGGATGAAGCTGAAGCTTCGAGCTTCTAATTCTCAGTGAAAGCACCAAAAATGTTTGCACAAAAAATGGACAAACACCTTAAAGTTGTATGATTTAGTAGATCTTATGTTGTTCTTAGTGATTTGAGTGATTTACGCAAATATATGAAAAGCAGGGGCTAAACTATAAAAAGACACGCAAATTTATAGTGGTTCAGCCAGAATGTGCCTACGTCCACTTTATATGTTATTTCTCTTCTCTTGTTTTGATTACAAGTACAAAGCTTTGATACAAGTAAAAGAAAGTTGTTTGAAAGTTCTCTCTGTGCTTGAGCTCTCAAACTTGTCCCCCATTGTTGTACCCCTGCCCCTCTATTTATAGAGTGAGGCTAGGGGTAGGGGTCTTGGAGGTATACAGCAGCTGGTGGGCCTGGGCTGATGTAATCTGGTCTGGTGGAGCGGGTCCGGCTTACTTGGTTCGGTGGGAAGCATGTTGAGTGGACCGGTGTACTTGGTTCAGTGGGAAGCATGTTGAGTGGACCGGTGTACTTGGTTCGGTGGGAAGCATGTTGAGTGGACCGGCTTACTTGGTTCGGTGGGAAACAGGTTGAGTGGACCGGCTTACTTGGTTCGGTGGGAAACAGGTTGAGTGGACCGGCTTACTTGGTTCGGTGGGAAATAGGTTGAGTGGACCAGCTTACTTGGTTCGGTGGGAAACAGGTTGAGTGGACCGGCTTACTTAGTTCGGTAATGGGATGGAAAGGCCTTGGTTTGGTGATGGGGGAGATGGTATTTGGTTCGGCAAAGACCGGTTGAAATATATCCAACAACTGTATCCTGGTCTATTCAAAGACCGAGGAAGAGCATGTAGAACTTCTAAGAATTGTCCTAAAAACTTTGAGACTGCATCAACTCAAAGCTAAATTCATGAAATGTCACTTTTGATAGAAAGAAGTTAAATTTCTTGGACATTTTGCCTCTAAAAATGGTATTTCTATTGATCTGACAAAGATCAAAGCTACTCAATAGTGGAAGAGACCAAAGTCAGCTATAGGGATTTGTAGTTTCTTGGGACTGGCTGGATATTGCAGACATTTTATTCAAGAATTTTCAAAAAATTTGATTCCATTGACCCATTTGATAAAGAAGGGAGTAGAGTTGGTCAAAGAAGTGTGAAGCGGCATTTCAAAAGCAAAAAGAATTATTATCTAATGCAGTTATTCTAATAGTGCCGATGTTAATAAAGATCTAATAGTATGTACAGATGCTTGCAAAACTAGTCTTAGAGCTGCATTGATGCCACATGGTAGGGTTGTTCCATATGCATCAAGACAGTTAACACCAAATGAAATCGGATATGCTACTCATGATGTAGAGCTAACAACATTAGTGTTTGCTTTAAAATTATGGAGATATTATCAATTAGCATAATGTTCATTCTTTATGCAAATCATAAATCTTTGAAATGCTTATTTTCTCATGATGATCTGAATATGCGATAGCAAAGGTGGCTTTAATTTCTAACGGTTTATGATTTTGAGATACAATACATTCCAGAAAAAGGAAACATAGTAGATGATGCTCTTAGTCGGAAGCAACAAACCATGGTTTATATGGTGATCATCAAATGAAAAGAGTTGGAGTGGTTAAGTTCTTTTAATGTTTATTTTAGAATGATGGATGACTCATTCGCTATGTTAGCCAGTCTAGAAGTTCAATCAAGCTTAGTTGATAGAATTCAAGCTAGTCAGAAAGATAATCCCATGCTGATTGATCGAATTCAATGGTTGCATAATGAAGAAGATAGAAATGATCCGAAGAAGTTCGAGCTTGACTCAAAATTAATTCCCTTCAACAGATGGTCCTTTACCAACACAAGACCGACCTACCTTTACCATATATAGTACCAAATATGACATCACCCCAGTCATTCCCAACCTATCCAAGAGCTCTCATAGCATACATGATATACCCGATATATAGAGGGTAATCTAGAAAGGCGATGACAATATCAAAATGGGTGCAACCCATATAGCCCTACCGCATCTACCTTGTTTTTGTCATTCTCGGGTGATGAGGCTCGAGGTAACGAGTATCTTTCTCATAGCACACATTTCACTTGAATGCCACATTGCCAATTCCATCACACACTATTGATTTCCATAAATGTACAACCTCTGAGTTCATACGTCTCAAAGAAGGGTGTTAAGTATATAAGAGTTACCTCTTACACCACCAAACAGATGTATGTTTATAAAAATCAATGTACGTGCATTTTAGAAATGCAATGTCTGACATTCGTCCTTAAAAGTTGTCCAAGAATAGGACAAACTAAAGGAACTCTCCTACTACATCCTATCGGGAATTGCCCTTAGGATTTGTAGTGAGCAGCCCTTGCATCGAAGATCAAATGAAGATGCTACTGCCACATATTTTTGATACGGGTAATTTTCCCAGAGGTTCAGTGACAAGCAACCCTACATTCCATCTTCTAATTTATTATCATTCCATGTCTTCACTTCGAACATATAATGGTTCGAAGTGGTTTTCAGACTTGAATCACCTAAATCCAATCCCAGTTTCTTCGAACCAATCATCGATAAAAGATGTTAGTTTGAGGGTCATTATTATTTTATTTATCAATACCTATTATCAAATAAAATACCTCTTTTAGAGATATAAATCTTTAAATCATATTCCTTTCCAGTATATATGGAATCATTGAACTTCTCTTTAACTTTGGAAATACAAAATCAAAATCATCTCTCATAAATCACATTGCAAAACCTTAATGAGTAAAAATGGTCGATAGTAATTATACTAATTCTACTCAATATCAATTTCATTATTCAACCTTTACTATCCATCAGATAATGGTGATATCACCTTTTAATTTCATATGGATAGTATGAGTTCCCTCCTTAGAATTTAATACTAAGTATAAGAAGATTATTTCTACACATTCCAAGTTGTATTAAATTTGTAAATTTGAATCTTTTATACTTGCCTCGTTTCCGACGTTTCGACGTTATCTATTCCTCGCCCATGAAAGAGGCCATGTGAGCCATAGCACTGGTTGCTCCTGAACATCTTCTTAGTTTAAGCACCCTAGATCTCACGAATAGAAAAATCCAATCTACTCATCGGCTTTTAGAGCCAAGATTAAATCATTTATTTATAATAGCTTTTCTTTTAATCATTTATTTAAACTCTTTTAAAATAATTATGAAACTTCTAAATCATCCTTAAAACACCTATTTATTTAGTTGAAAACATTTATAAAATATTTGGGAAAAAATAATTAAGTTAAAACCGTGATTTACAAAAGTTACTAAAACTGCTGCAAATAGTATTTTTAAAGCTTCTTTGATCAAAACAACTTTTCTATCATCTGGAAGTCCATTTTCATAACTCAAATCCCTTTTAAAATATTTTAATATATTTATAGAATTTATTTCATATTTTTAAAGAATTAAAAATATTCATTTTAAAGAATTTTTCGGTTTCGTTTCCGAACTACCAAAGCGCGATTATTTTGGAAACTTGATTTGTTCATATTTCAAAATCTACTAAATGAAATTTCGATAGTTTACTTTTGTTTAAAAACTATGATTATGAAAGTTCAGAAAATTCTTATTCTATAGAATTTCGACTTCGATTTCACCCTATAGATGGATTTAAACTTTTATTGCGCGAAATCGCGAACTGCCGTTACGCGACGCGCCTATTTTAACTCAATTTTCATATTCTTTTACGAACTTCGTCAAAACATTTTTAAATGTTTATAAAACAATTATATATCATTTTAAACCATTTTAAAGAGGTTTATCAATGTCATATACACCATTTCATTTATTAAAGGAAAGTAGTTTCCTTTGTGAAATTCGATGTGTATTTAACGTGAACCATTTCAACAATCAAACATCCATATCATCATATGCAAACATGATAAACAACCATCATAAACAAGCATAGCAAAATGTATTATGTCATCTAGTATATATATATATAGTTTCTCACCTTCATTGGATATTGGGCTTATGAAAACGAACTATAGCTTCACTACGATCGAATCAAAGCTTATGGAATCGAGCCCACGACCTTCGGAAAGCCACATCCTAAGTAAGAAAGAGGTGGATCTCTTGGCCAATGGCGATGGAGGTTGTGGCCGTGAGTTTGAAAGGTGGAGAGGAGTGATTTGAGCTTGTTTTGAAGTGGATTTATATATATATATATATATATAGACACACACGCACTATTTTAATTTAGTTTCTTTTTCCACTATTTTTCTTCCTAAAGTTTCTAAGACAAGTAGCAATTGAAAAGCTTAAAAGTGAGGAGGAAGAAGATGAAAAATGGTGTTTAAAATGTGAAAGAGGGATGGGTATTTATAGAAATTTTTTGGAAATAAATACCCAAATGTGCATGGACCCAAATTCCCTTGCCACATCCTCCCCTTCCCATTAGTAGCGCATGGCTAAGATCCCCCCTTGTGCCTCCATATGTGTGAGTTTATGTGTAAGAGTGAAGTGAAGTTTTCTTTTTTTGACTTTGTAAAAATATTATGATATTTTGATTTTTACTTTATGTACATGTACATGTAAATGGTAAATGTATATATATAAATATATGTTATATGTATGTACATATGTGCATGTATATGTATGTGAACAAGAGAACAACAACGTTGCACCAACTTTGAACAACTTTCGTTCATTAAACCGTTGAAAATCGGAAAACCGATTCCCGGTCACATTTTCAATTATTAATTAAATTACATATAAATGTAAACAAAATTTGAAAAATAATTTCTTATCATTATTAATGAATTAAAATGATCGTAATTGGAATTATAAAATCATATAAATGAATATTGTTTATAGAAAGTGCTATTATATCGATAAAGCGATATCAACTTTCCTTATAATTTCAAGTCAGATATATATTTTTATAAAACTATTATAAATGATTTATTATCACTTCATAACTAATTCAAATGAATTATTATCATTTAAAAACAATTATTTGAATAATTATAATAATTATTAAATCTTTAAATCTCAATTTAAATTCATAAATAAATTATTAAATATGATGACATTATCGATGATGTCATAAATACATGTTATTTCCAAAAATAAAATAATTTTTTTTATTTTATATTCTTGTTTAAATGGATAAATAATTGTATATATCGAGCTCTGTGCATGACTTTTGATAATTATAGAGCTGTTTATTGATAAAATGATTTTCGCCCATTTTATCTATATTCCTTCAAAGTTTATATTTTTGTAAATACTTATTCAATATAAAATTACAATCATTATTGTTCAAAACATAATAATCTATGTTTTAAAAAGCTTATATTTGAATATTTAAAAATATAATTTATCAAATTGATAAATTTCGGGTCATTACAGACTTCCCTCCTTAAAAGAATTTTGTCCTCGAAATTACAATGCAAAACCTAAAGGTGTTTGCCCAAAATATCTTTTTTTTAAGCTTACACTTGTATAATGTATATAGATTATATGCAAGCGATAGTTGTTTCGTTCTCTTTTTCGAATGTGCAATCTTACGTCCGAACTAGTATTGATCCTTCGATTCTCTAATGCGGCCTTTGATCGGGCTTCTTGATCAGAAACCCTTGCTTCCCTTACATAGCTCTTGATCAAAAACCCTTCTCTCAACTATGATAGAAAATGCAAGTATCCAACCATAGATCCTTATCAATGTTCGTCGCAAAAAATTGAGTGATAAATCCTTCTTCGAAATAGTGTAAACACCTCAAAATCCCATACTCGAATCTTAGATCAAAATTGTGCAATGAAATGATCTACGTACTTCATACGTACTTATTGACCTTCCCAAAAATTTTATAAAAACAGTCCATAAAACTTTTATAAAGATGCTTCTTTATATATAATCATTTTAAAATATTTATTCACCAAAAATTTCTATTTTCTTTCCAAAGAAACTATTTCAATTTCAAACACTTAGAAAATACCTCTATATACTTAAATCCATAAAAATCTTTTAGGAAAGCCACATATTTTCCAAAACACACTTCATTGGGTCAAAACGAATGCTGCGTAAAACATCGTTACAACAACCCAAAAACATTAGTATATGGATCAGATTAATTATACTTATTATTAATTTTCGATGTCAAACTTAAACTATTAGTTAACAATGAAGCTGATCAAGTTAGGGTATCATTACCTCTCAGACCTTGAATGGACGACATTCTTCTTTCAGAAATCCATGTCTTCCTATCTTAGACCTCGAATCTTGACATCAAATATAGGATTTGTATAATTCATGTATACTATAGAAAACATCTTCTTTCAGAAATCACTTACTATAACAACAGTATTATAGTCTATGTCTTCCTCGCTTTCTTGAAAACATTTATTACAACAAAAATGTTGAAATCCATGTCTTCCTATCACTTGAAAGAATTATTAGATCATCTTTCTCACCCCAACTTGCTCTTGAGGTTTCTCCTTTTGAATACTTCCCTCTATGTAGATTCTACAAATATAAACACAAATACTTAGAAGCAGACACTAAATATTTATCCTAACTTAACAAGTATACTGCTTTTCAAACCAAGGTTTGATTAATACTTAGGAAGAAAATTGAGGTCTTTATCAAAATGTTTTATCTCTTTCCAAAAATCCTTTTGAATTTTTTTGCTAAAATGTTTTCCAAACATTATTATCATCGAATTTCAAAATCCTTTCTCAAAAAAAACTTTTAGATAAAAGTTCTCATTATCCAAATCTTAAGTTTTCCTCCCTATTCTTAATCCTCTCAATACCATTATTAAACATCTTATAGTCAAACTGTGAAATTCTAATCACAAGATGTTTATTCTTGATTTAAGTAACTTGTTTTTAAAACAATTTTCCAATTTATGACTTTAATATCATAAAGAATTATATTTTCAAAAATATATTCTTTATATTTAAAATATGACCTAAGGTAAAATTATTTCATTTGCCATAATTTCAAAACAAATCATTTTATATATCATTAACAAATATGCGCTATTATATAATACACTAAAACTCATTCTAAGGTATTACTAACCCTATCTCTAATGAGTTACTCATCCTAGGGTATTACAAACCCTATGTTTGATGAGATTTTACCCCTATTAGGCTCAGGTGTTTGCTTAACCTAAGCTCTGATACCAAACGCAACGACTCGCCCTTTCGACCCAAAGAAATCGACACTATGCATTCTCAGTATTCACGTACCGCAAAACCAAGTATCGGAAGGACGGATAGTAAAGGGTAAAAAGAAAATAAAGATAGAATGAATCTTACACGAATGGAATAACATATATTATTTCAATATATATGATCTTTACATCGGAAATTTTAGATACATTTATCAAAGTCTACTTTATAAATCAGCCTGGACAGTTATAAATCTCTGTCCTTATAAATGCTTAATACAATCAGTAAACTAAAGCAGGGGAAATGGAAATGGAGAACTATCTACAGGAATATCTTCAGCTCCAGGCTTCAAGCACCATCTCGATGTTACAAGTTAAACTTGACTACTTGGCTACCCAGAAAAATAAGACATCCAAAGTTTAAAGGAAAAGAAAATAAACTCCGGATCAGTCATGGGATTAGTGTGAAAAACTCAGAAATACGGGTATTGGAAAACAAAGTGTATCTCATATGACCATGCTGCACATAAAAATGGAACGGGTTTATACTTTATGATAACCAAAACATTTACTACACAAAACCATGGATATTATCTTTAATGACATTCTTTGAATATTCTTTCAAATAACATAATAATCATAGTTGGAATTGTTACATTTGTTCAATTCGACAGCATAATAGGTTTACGACTAAAATCGTAAAGGCTCGTATTGGAGAATTAATTCCATACAATGATAAGATAATGGACTATCTTCCGACAGTACATCTCTTGAAAAATGCAAATGGCACTAACAGATGGTCCTCTACCAGCATAAGACTAGCCTATCTTTACCATAGATAGTACCGAATATGACATCACCCCGGTCGTTCCCAACCTATCCAAGAACTCTCATAGCATACACAACATACTTGATATATAGAGGGTAATCTAGAACGGTGATGACCATATCCTAGTGGACGCGACCTATATAACCCTGCCACATCTACCCTATTTTTTCATTCCCAGGTGATGAGGCTCGACGTAACGATTACATTTCCCATAGCACACATTTCACTTGAATGCCACATTACCAATTCCATCACACACTGTTGATTTTCGCAAATGAACAACCTCTGAGCTCGTATGTCTTAGAGAAGGGTGTTAAATATAGGACAGTTACCTCCTACACCACCAAACTTATGAATGTTTGTAAAAATCAATGTATGTGCATTTTAGAAATGCAATGTCTGACATTCGTCCATTCAAGTCATCCAGTAATAGGACAAACCGAAGGAACTATCCTACTACATCCTGTCGGAAATTGACCCAAGGATTAGTAGTGAGCAACCCTTTCATCGAAGATCAAATGCAGATACTACTACCACATATATATAATATAGGAAATTTCCCCCAAGGGTCAGTGACAAGCAACCCAACTTTCCATCTTCTAATTTATTATCATTCTATTGATTCGAAGCGGTTTTCGAATAGGAATCACCCAAATCCAATCCTGGTTCCTTCGAACTAATCATCAATAAAAGATGTTAAGTTTGAGGGTCATTATTATTTCATTTATCAATATCTTTTACCAAATGAAAATATCTCTTTTAGAGATATAAATCATTAAATCGTATTCTTTTCCAGTATATATGGAATCATTAAACCTCTCTTTAACTTTAGAAATAACAAATTAAAATCATCTCTCATAAATCACATTACATAATCTTATTGAGTAAAAAAGGTCGATAGAAATTATACTAATTCTACTCAATATCAATTTCCTTATTCAACCTTCACCATCCATCGAATAACAGTGGAATCACCTTTTAAATTCACATGGATAGTATGGGTTCCCTCCATGGGATTTAATACTAAGTATAAGAAGATTATTTCTACACAATCCAAGTTGTATTAAATTTGTAAATTTGAATCTTTTATACTTGCCTCGATTCTAACATTTCGACCTTATCTATTCCTCACCCGGGAAAGAGGCCAGGTGATCCATAGCACTGGTTACTACTGAACGTCTCTTTAGTTTAAGCACCTCACATCTGAGTCTCATGAATAGAAAAATCCAGTCTACTCATCAGCTTTTAGAGCCAAGATTAAATCATTTATTTATAACAACTTTTCTTTTAATCATTTATTTAAAATCTTTTAAAATAATTATGAAACCTCCAAATCATCTTTAAAACACTTACTTATTTATTTGAAAACATATATAAAAGATTCGGGAAAGAATAATTAAGTTAAAACCGTGATTTACAAAAGTTACTAAAACTGTTGCGAAAATTGCTGCAAATAGTGTTTTTAAAGCTTCTTTGATCAAAACAATTTTTCTATCACTGGAAGTCCATTTTCATAACTCAAATCTCTTTTAAAACATTTTAATATATTTATATATTTTATTCTATATTTTTAAAGAATTAAAAATATCCATTTTAAAGAATTTATCGCTTTGGTTTCTGAATTACCAAAGTGCGATTATTTTGAATACTTGATTTGCTCATATTTCAAAATCTACTAAATGAAATCTCGATCGTTTTCTTTTGTTTAAAAACTATGATTATATGAGTTTAGAAAATTCTTATTCCAAAGAATTCCGACTCTGATTCCATCTTATAGATGAATTTAAACTTTTACAGCGCGAAATCGCGAACCGTGGATACGCGACGCGCCTATTATAACTCAATTTTCATATTCTTTTCTAGATTTTGTTGAAACACTATTAAATGTTTATAAAACATTTTTGAATCATTTTAAACCATTTTACAGAGGTTTATCAATGCCATATATACTATTTCATTTATTAAAGGAATGTGGTTTCCATTGTTAAATTTGACATGTATTTAACGTGAACCATTTCAACAATCAAGCATCCATATTATCATATTCAAACATGATAAACAACCATCATAAATAAGCATAAAAACGTATTATATCATCCAATATATATATATATATTTTGTAAATTGGTAAATTTTTATTAAGGCATTAAAAGCCCAGATCAAAGTCAGCCCAAGCTGAACAGTACAACATCAAAGTACAAAGACATTCCGACAATAACAAACCCTTTCCATAAAGCAAAAATTAACTTCTTCCTCCTCAACCAGTTCATGGCGGCTGAAACTGATAACTCGTTCCTGGGATTTATTGCGATGGATAGCTCCGATCCACTCCTACAGCATGAACTTCGACTTGTGCCTGCCTGGTAAGTAGCTCCCTCTTAATCCTCTTCAAGATTAACTGCATGTCAACAATTGCTAATCTGATAACTTCCGTGTGATTTTGATTCTTGCTCTGGAAAATTCTTCGATTCCTTTCTTTCCATATACTCCACACAGTCACAGTGATGGCAATTTTGTGCAGCTTGGATTCAACGTCTTTATCGCCTCTTCTCCGACTCAGGTACTCTACTTGTTCAATTAAGTTATTAGATTAAGGCTTTATGTTTAAGTACTTATTGCACGAGGACCCCACCGAGTAAGCAAAGCTACATTCAAAAAATAGATGTTCATGAGTTTCTAAGCTCTGATTACATAGAACACAAGCGGTTTCATTGATTACCCCCCATTTCGATAGTCTATCCCTTGTCGGTAATCTCTTCAGAATAGCTTTATAAGCTGTAAAAGCCATTTTTGGGTTGTTAACGTGATCCCATATAATTTTGCTCCAAGAAGCTTTACTGTCTTTTTGCCTAATTTCCTCCCAAGTGGCCTTAGTAAAAAATTCGTTACCAGTAGGCTTCCAGACCCAGACATCCATGTCTCTGCCATAATAGATAGGCATGTACTGAATAATTTCCTTCTTATCATGATTTATTGGTAAAGAGGAGAAATCCCATCCATTCTCCTTAATTAATTCTTTCACTTTTTTCTGTGGACATCCAAAATCAGAAAATGTGTGCATACCCAAAATATCAATTAGAGACTCACCTTGAATCCAAGGATCACTCCAAAGATCAGTATCCTTCCCATTAGCTATATATATAGTTTCTCACCTTCATTGGATATTGGGCTTATGAAAACGGACTATAGCTTCGCTACGATTGAATCAAAGTTTATGGAATCGTGCCCGGGACCTTTGGAAAGCCATGGCCTAAGCAAGGAAGAGGTAGAGCTCTTGGCCAATGAGGATGGAGGTGGTGGCCGTGAGTTTGGAAGGTGGAGAGGAGTGATTTGAGCTTGTTTTGAAGTGGATTGGACAAAATATATATATATATATACACACACACACACCATTTTAATTTAATTTCTTTTTCCACTATTTTTCTTCATAAATTTCCTTAGACAAGAAGCCACTGAGCTTAAAAGTGAGGAGGAAGAAGATGACGAATGGTGTTTAAAATGTGAAAGTGTTGATGGATATTTATAAAAATAATTTGGAAATAAATATCCAAATGTGCATGGACCAAAATGTCCTTTCCCACACCCTCCCCTTCCCATCACTAGCGCACGGCTAAGCCTACCTCCTTGTGCCTCCATGTGTGTGATTTGATGTGTGTAAGAGTGAAGTGAAGTTTGCTTTTTTGACTTTGTAAAAATATCATGATATTTTGATTTTTACTTTATGTAAATGTAAATGTAAATGGTAAATGTGTATATATATAAATATATGTTATATGTATGTATATGTGTGCATGTGACATGTATGTGCATAAGAGAACAACAAATTTGCACCAACTTTGAACCACTTTCGTTGGTTAAACCGTTGAAAATCGAAAAACCATTTTCCTGTCATATTTTCACTTATTAATTAAATTACATATAAATGTAAAAAAAAATTGAAAACTAATTTCTTATCAGTACTAATGAATTAAAATGATCACAATTGGAATTATAAAATCATATAAATCACTACTGTTTATAAAAAGTGTTATTATATCGATAAAGCGATATCAGTTTTCCTTATAATTTCATGTCAAATATTTATGTCTTTATAAAACTATTATAAATGATTTAGTATCACTTCATAACCAATTCAAATGAATTATAATTATTTAAAAACAATTATTTGAATAATTATAATAATTATTAAATCATTAAATCTCAATTTGAATTCATAAATCAATTAATAAACATGATGCCATTATTAATGATGTCATAAATACATTTTATTTCCGAAAATAAAATATTTTTTTTATTTCATATTCTTGTTTAAATGGATAAATATGTGTATGTATCCAACTCCTTGCGCGACTTTTGATAACTATAGAGTTGTTTATTGATAAAACGATTTTCGACCATTTTATCGATATTTCTTCAAAGTTTATATTTTTGTAAATACTTATTCACAATAAAATTACCATCACTATTGTTCAAAACATCATAATCTATGTTTTAAAAAGCTTATATTTGAATATTTAAAAATATAATTTATCAAATTGATAAAGTTGCAGGTCGTTGCATTAATTGTCATTTATTTGTCGGTTCCTTATTATATATGTTACAAGTTTGTAATTTTGGTCGGTCAAATTTCAAACTTTAAAAGAATATGTTATTATTACATTTATGTCTAGCACTAAATTATGGTTGATTTTTTTCTATATGTATTTAAGTAATTTTTCCATTTCTTATTCAATATGATATGTTATTTTAATGTGTCAGTGACTGCAATTTCTATACAAGTCCCAATCCAGTATAGCAAATTACATAATAGCTAACACCATCATTAAATTAGCTACATTTAATAAACTTGTATATATTTAAATTGGAATCTATAATATGCAATTCATTTTTCATTAATACAGTTGAACCATGGCATCTTTTTTCAAGAAGAAAAATTATAATTCTAATCTTTTATATCCCATTTAACTTTTTAAACGTACAACATTGAATGACAAAAAAAACATATTTATTTTAATTGTTGAAATATGCAGTGCAAACTACGGATAAGAGAAAAAAAATCCCTTTTTCCCTTATCTTGCACGCCCGTTTCTATTTTCCTTGTTGAAGAATTTTTGGTCATTGCAATCTCAATTTGAGAAGTGGAATCAGATAGAATATTAAATATTCATATTGTAAAAATAATGAATACAATTCTACTATATTAAAATAAAACAACTAGGATTCCAAGAAATTTCACAATTTATATATTATGGGGAAATTTTAGGGTTTCGAATTGATAAATTTCCACATTTGAAATTCCCCAAGACACTGTACAAATCCAAAATCAAACTACACAAAATACTATTAGGGAAAAATTAAGATGCCCACTCACAGATAACCCTGATTTCAGTCTCCTTAGATTTTCGTTCTGTGCTATTACCTATCCCTTCCTCCAATTTATCTCATTTTTATTTTATGTTATATAGAAATTCGATTTAGAGAATTGGAGATTAGAGAGTTCTAGAATATAGATTTATACACATAAAAATTTATTACCTTTTCCTTTAGTTTCTTTTCTTCAA
This sequence comes from Allium fistulosum, assembly GCA_030737815.1. Classification (NCBI taxonomy): domain Eukaryota; kingdom Viridiplantae; phylum Streptophyta; class Magnoliopsida; order Asparagales; family Amaryllidaceae; genus Allium; species Allium fistulosum. Next base: position 869,309,729 of record CM060906.1, on the reverse strand, counting down.
TTCTTCCCCAAATCTCTAGATGTATATATTTTATTTCTGATTTTGGGTTTTATAACTTTTCATGGAGGAAGAGAATTGGACAGAATCCCATTATTAGGTTTTGATTTGTATGAAGAGAAATGATGGGACTAGTCCCTTATTTATAGTTGTTTGGATAAACTACAACCATCGAATTGACATTCTCAAATCTGGGCCGTTTAGTCCAGAGAAAACCCTAGCTGCCACACACCAATCGATCGACCGATCATTATGAGCAGTTGACTGCTAGTGGTCAACCAACACATAGATGCGGTCGACCGGTGGGTCCCAGCCGTTTATTTATTCTTGTTGTTGTTGTTCTAATTCGTTTTGAATTATTTTCGATCCGAAATCTTCAAACATCGATAACTTCTTCGTTTGTACTTCCATCACGAAGCTTTATATATAAAAGTTGCTTAGAAGATCGCTATGAATGCAATGGTGCAAGTTTCGTAGCCAAATTCCAATGTTTGCTCAACTTCCATTTCTGGCATTATTATTAATCAATTGATTTTTTAAATAAATTTCTTGTAAATTTTACGGGGAGTTACATTCTCCCCCATCCCCCTCCTTAAAGAATTTTGTCTTTGAAATTCATAAGGAACATATATCATAACGTGCACTCTACAACCATATTATATAACCAAGTAATCTACACAACCATCTACTCACCCAAATATTGTAATGTGATTATGCATGCAAAATATGTATAGGTGCACTTACCTCTAGCGTGAATGCAAGATCGTGACATATAGGCATATATGCAAACAACCTAAATATGCAGGAAGTTCTATATGAATGCAAAATCAACAGGGAAAAGTGTGGCAATCGTCACTTACCATCTAATCTAGCAACTGCAATGTAACCAAAACCTATATAATACTAAATCTAGGGAGAGAATTTTTTTTGGAGAAGAGCTGGAAGAGGAGCCCTCAAATTTTCTTCCGTTTCCTAGGTGTTTTCAACTGGATTGTCTCTGCTTGTACATCTCCAACTGACCATGATTTATCTTAACAGCTATATCATTTGTATATTTTTCCAAATGCGACACATTGAAGGCGTTATGAACTTCAGGTTTGTCTATCTCCCAAACGGTATATGATCTTTCATTCTGTTTCAGTTCCATTTGAGTGGTGTCATGTCATTCCACGCTATTTCTTTCTCAAATTCAACCAATCATGATATACAATTATTGTTCTCTCAAACCTAGGAGAAGTTATTAATTTCTTATCCTAAAGTGAACAAGCACTGCTTGTAATCCTAATTTTTTACGTAATCCTAAAATTTGTGAACCTGCCTATATGCCTAAGAGAATATTTTCTAACGAAGTTTCATTAAATGTTTCTCCTCTGGTCCAAGGGGTGACTGCAAGGACACTTCTAACCTTCTTATTAACATACTTTCGAGTTCTAAATATTATTTCCAATGGGTATCGCCTTCACATCTAATCATTGTCCATGCATATTCATACAACACTTAATAGCATGTACTTCAATATTGGTGATTTTAGAAAGTGACATATGGTTTCCTTATCTTTCACCAATCAGCTCTATTTAGAGTTATCCAAAATGAATGAGGTCTAACTTCCACCTAATCTGTTTTGATGACCTTCGGGTCATTCTGCTATGGTATTGCCAAAGATGATAACCCTTGGAATCAAAGTGGTATGCTACCCTATGTTTGGGTAAACTCTATGTTAACCTAAACGCAATCCCAAACTACTTTCATGAGGTTGCGGTGACTGCACAAGTATTACTGTCTGTATAGCCATAATCCAAAGATACATATGGTGAAACGACATCTTACTGGCATGGTGAATAACAAATTCATAACTGAATAAATATTGTTAGTCCCTAAGGAGTTGGTTTTGATGACAACAACCTTACTTAGAATTAGATTATAAAATATATAATACTAACATTATTGTGTAGATATATATAGTTTGCAGGTACTAAAGAATGAAGAACTGTACAGTATAAAGATTCAAGATCAAAGATTGAAGATATCAAGATTCAAGACTCATGAGTATCAAGAATTTCAAGAGTTCAAGTTTCCAAGATAAGTTATATAGTTAGGAATATTGTTAAAACTCATAGAAAGGCACTGACATCTTAAAATCTATTTTATTCGTGGAATGGAATCCACTTCGTGCTCGTTAAAGGGATGGAACCCTAAGTAGGATGGAACCTACGAAAAATCTAGTGGAACATCTTTTTGTATCCACTTACTTTTATTTTTAAAATGATTTTCAAAATATATATAGCTTGTTTTTCAAAATGATTTTAAATATTCCTGTTTAAAAACCAAAATCATCTGTCCTGGTTTTTCAATATATTTTAGCCTAAAAAATATCCTTAGTTTTAAATATCCTTAATTTTAAATATCTTTGATTTTAAATTATTATCCTAAGTTTTTAAACTATAATTCTGATATTAATATATTTAGCTGTTTTATATATTTATACTTAAGATTTAAATATAAAAGTATAGAAAATTATTATATATATTTTAATATTGTTCTCTATAGTTATTTATGTATTATAACTATATATAAGTATATTTTAAAGTTTAAATATAAGTATAATATAATATAGAAATTATTTTCAAAGAAAAACAAATCACCAAAAAATACAAGGGCATGTCGACATGGTCACATGTACCCCTGTCGACATGGTGACAGTTAAATTGTTTTTTAAAAGAAGTGTCTATTCGCCACATCCCTTCACCAATGGACATGGCTATTGATCTACTATAAATAAAGGGTGTTTTCAACGAATTTTAATCACTTTTTTCTCTGATTTAACTTCTCTTCTTCTTCTCCACTTTCTTATTTACAAATTACACCATTACTCTACCGAAATCAATATCGAATCTAACTAGATAATTTCTGGTTTTGATTCTCTCCACTATCTCTACAAGATCCAAGTGCTAATCTGGGTTATAGAGTTTTTGTAATCAATCAAGCGAGAAAAGGTGTGATTGTAGCCTTGGAAATCAATTGGGTGAACTTGTTGCCTCGGAAATCAAGTATCTCTACCCAGAGGATTGTGAATCTGGAGCGGTGTACCTCGTAGCCTTGAAATCGAGGGTTGTATTTGTAAGAATTGTTTTTGAAAGGAAATCCGTACTTGTGTTGCGGGACTGGATGTAGGGTAACTCCGAACCAGTATAAAATCCGGTGTGTTCTTTCCTTTACTGCTTTTACTTTATATTTGCATCTGTGTTTGATTCTGTGTTCATATCTGTGTCTGATTAGTGTATACATTGTTAACAAATTAAGATAAACTCAAAAAGATTAACAAATTTCTTAAAACACTATTCACCCCCCTCTAGTGTTAATTCTATCCTTAAGATCCTTAATCCGTATTCTAACAAATATATGTAGCCTCATAATGACCAAAACGCCCGAATAATGACACATATGCCTAAAACATCATGATCGTCCACCTTTACTGGCTAAATATCTGTTATCCCGCCTTTTGGCAAGACCGTGACAATAAGAACTTAACTGGAAACCGAGGACAGACCGTCCCGAAGATCGGTTATACGCAGGCTCACTATGGATGTCGATAAATTTTGTCCGAGTCCGGATCAAGCTACAATTGACAAGGCATGACGTGCAAAGCTATGAAAGACAACCTTCTAAATTTCAAGTCAATCGGAGTTTGTATGCTCGAGATATGATCGATGCAAGCCAAGGAAATTAACTCATTCGTATACATCAGTTCGCACGAATCCCTTTCGTATCCATCGGTTTGCAAGCCTCAATTCGTATCCATACAGGGAATCAGCCTCCTTCGCATCGATCTTGTTCGAATCCATCAACTGTGCATGGTTTCGTATCGATTAGTAGCAAGTAAGTCCACTTCGTATCCATCCAGATCCACATACTTCGTATCCATTGACTGTAACACGAGTGTCCATTTCGTATCGATTAAGTTCAGACATGCTTCGTATCGATCGACCACAGATCGATACGAAATCCACACCTCCCATCGATTCGAAGTGGAATGCAAAAGATCGATACGAAGTGGAGTGCGCAAAATTGATACGAAGTGAGATGCAATCGATCGATATGAACAGAGCAAAGACAATCGATATGAACAGAACAGTTGCGATCGATACGAACAAGGATCAACTGGATCGATACGAACAAGATACATCCCTATGAAAGACTTAATCACTTGGCATGAAAGGTGGATCTATCCGAGGAGTTAGCGCCATGTCAACTTGCAAGCACATGCCCAAAAGCGATACGAACAGATCGATGCGAGGGGGATTGATTCGAATTCAACAGCCTACAGAAAACCCGAACTTGCATCGATCGTAACTCACAATCTACAAGTCCAAATGCCACCAAATTTTCACAGGAGCTTGCATACATCCTCAACAACGTTCACGACCGATCCCGACTCAACTAGACGAAATATTGATCGCTACGAATCTCGTTCGTATCGATCACAGATCGAGTGAAAACCATATGGGATCGATCGCGTGGGCCCACTCACTTGCAAGAAGAGGTCTCCCGAGATCTGAGCGAGATATTTGCAACCTACGCCTACAGAAAAAGGACTATTTGGCTCTTCGATGCCTAGACTCTGCCGAAATCACTGTTGCACTCGATAATCACTGTTGTACTCGAAATTTACTGTTGTAATTCGCTGTAACCAGCAAGCAAAAGTTAATAAATGTCAATCATTTCATAGCGGACGTAGGCAACACGCCGAACCACTCTAAATCTCTGTGTTCTTTTGCTGTTTTTCTGATTATTGTTTGGAGTGTTTGTTAGATAATCCTCTTTTTACATTTACTTTCTTCATTTTATCTCTTTAAACACTTCCGAAGAGTGTTGTGCCCAATTTTGGTACAAACACTTTGGTGCTTTCACTGAGAAAACCCAGTTTTTCTTTTGCTCGTTAGATCTACTATCGATATCGGATTGCATAAATCTAAGAAGAAGATCCAAATTTCAAAGATTAAAATTCTTCCATCCTATTCAGATTTGCATCAAGTCTAGGAAAGAGCTTCGCTATCCATCATGGTTAAGACAAGGACTACCTCAACTGCCGCAGATCCAGAAGGGCGGGACAGACATAACCCCGTACAACTACCTCCTGCCGATCAGAATGCTGCCGGACCATCAGATCCACAGGGCTCTGTCACCAGGGAAGAAATCCAAATGCTAATGCAAGAACTGACTCAGAGCCGCCAACAGCTCACTCAGTAGCTCCGTGCTAATGCGGAATTGACTAACCAACTTAATCGTCAAAGATGAAGGAGATCCATGAGGGATCAGGCTTCCTACTCATCTACCGAGAGTTCAGCCTCTTCAGACTGCCATCTTAGATCCACACGCCCACGGATAGATGGAAGTTACACTCAAGCTACTGGACATCATCATGCACTTAACCTTGGGCAACCGAGAGTTGGCCCATCAGCCAGCCATCAGACTGGACCCTCCTCTCGATGAGGTACTATTCCATATCATGTTATAGACAATCGCACTAACACCACTGCTACTGAACCGGGAGTTGATGCCCGAAATCGGACAGATCCTAACCATCGCCAGCATGAACATACTCCCGAACCATATGTTCCAGAGAACTTCGAACCAAGGAGGCGAGATGTGGACCGTCGACCGCGACTGGTCCAACCTCGCATTATGGAACCCGACCACACCTTGGCCCAACATGCTCAAAATGTCCAAATGCCCGATATCCCGACGATGATTAGTCAAATGATCTGTGAAAGTCAGGGTCTTACTAATGATGACTGGGGAATCTCCCGGAGTCATACCCCTTTTACTGATGAGATACTCTATGCTGAACCACCTTGGCGATTCAGGATGCCGACTTTACCCGTTTATGAAGGGAGATCTGATCCCAATCAACACATCTTAAAGTATGAGTGGTTGATGAATGCTGCACGAGCTGATGATGCAGTTAAGTGCCGAAGCTTCCCGATCTCTCTAGGGGCATAGCGACTATGTGGTTTACTCAACTGCCACCTCGATCTATCTCGTGTTTTGATCAGTTGGCAACAAAGTTTGTTGAGCAGTTCCGGATGCATGTTACGAGGCCGAAGGATGTTAATACTTTATCCAGTGTCACTCAAACTCCTGGGGAGACACTCAAACGTTATTTAGAGAGATTTCATGCTGCATGCGCTGAGATTAGCAACCCTAATGATAACTCCATTCTAATGGCATTGACTATGGGGATTGATCCTGATTCTGAGTTCGGTAACTGGTTGGCCGGAAAACCTCCTGCGTCTTTGGACCGTTTCTATTCCAAGGCAGCACAATTCTTGAAAAGGGAGGACGCGAAACAGTCTAGGAAAAAGGATGATGCAGGGCCTAGTATGGAAGGAATTTAGAGCAACGTGGCTGTTATACAATCCGGGGAGAGCTCCAGAAAATTGCAATTGAACATTCAGAATAAAAAAAATTAGCAGAAAGGCAATGGTAACCAAAATAGGAAACGAGATCAGAATCGTGGTCCATGACGTAGGGCTCCTATGTTTGATAATTATACTCCTTTGAATACGTCGCTGGAAAATGTGTATTTACAGACTTGCAATACTACTAAGTATAAGAAACCTGCTCCGAAATAGTCATCGGAGAAACAGATTCAGACAGAGAAGTTTTGTAGATTCCATGAAAGCTACGGCCATAACATGAATGAGTGCTGTCACCTGCAGGATCTCATCGAAAAGTTGATGCGGGAGAGAAAGTTGGAGCAGTTTGTACAGGCACCACAGTCTGGAGGTGCGGGCCCATCAAATCAGAATCAGGTATCGAATCGGGCAAGACAGGATGAACCTGTTCGTACTGGCGGGAGGTTAGTGATAAATACTGTTAGTGGTGGTCCTCATCCAGCAGACCGAAGCTGGAAGGAAATGGAGTCGTATGCCAGTTCCATTAGGCATGCGAGCTTCGAGTGTTGTAGTAGTTTGGAGGATGGAACTCCGGCCAAGCAACAAAAGACAATGACTGACGACATCGTCTTTCGAGACAGAGATGCCGACAGGATCGAAGCCCCAACCATCGATCCACTTGTCATATCAGCTCAAGTAGGTCCTGCTTGGATGAAGTGGATCTTGGTAGACAGTGGAAGTTCTGTGAATATATTGTTCAAGCGAGCCTATGACCAGATGAAAATGGAGACTAAAGATTTGAAGCCTTGTCAGTACTGTATCCATGGTTTTAACGGGAGTGCGACTATACCTGCTGAAGTGGTGGAATTGCCAGTAGAGTTAGGAATTGGAGAACGCCGGAGAGTCTAGATGTTACAATTTGTGGTGTTGGATATAGACTCGTCATATAATGCTTTTTGGGGCCGACCGACCCTAGCCGAGTTTAGGGTTGCTATTGCCCCATGGTGTCTGACTCTAAAGTTCCCCACTGATCATGAGGTTGGAGTCGTTCAAGGAGATCAAGCTGCTGGACGAGCCTGTTATGTTGCTGAGCTGCGCGAGGCATAACGAAAGGGGAAAGGAAAGGGCGTAGAGGAATCTCTCTGCGTCCGCTTTGTTGAAAATTGATAATTGGTGCCTGGGCCCAGGCCCGGGCACCCCAACTAATTCCAAAGAGATCTTGACCCGAGAGATACCGAAAATGAAGATGAAGGTAAAGGCAGTCAATCTTCTCCGGCCGAACTGACGATCGATGTCACGATCGATGATAGCGATGATTCTAAAATGATAAATATTGGATCTCGGTTAAGCCAACAAATGCAAGAGGAATTGGTTGAATTTCTCCAGGCAAACCTCGACGTGTTTGCCAGGACACATTCTGACATGTGTGGAATCTCCCCGGACATCGTGAGCCATACATTGAAAATTGACCCGCGGCACGTCCCGGTCAAACAAAAAAGGCATGGTATGGATCCAGAGAGATCTACCGCCCTTAAGGAAGAGGTAGATAAGCTTAAATCGAATGGATTTATTCGAGATGCATTATACCCGAAGTGGGTATCCAACCTTGTACTTGTCCGAAAGCCAAATGGAAAATGGAGAACGTGTGTTGACTACTCAGACTTGAATAAAGCTTGCCCCAAAGATAGTTTTCCACTCCCTCGAATCGATCAACTCGTAGATTCAAGGCTGGACATGAACTCCTATCCTTCATGGACGCGTATTCAGGTTACAACTATGTAACATCCTACTATTTTGGACCATTCAAATCGACAATAAATCCACACATGTCGGACTTGAATACTTCAAAACAGTGGATTGTCAATAAAATTTGGAGCAAATAAAATCAAACACAAAATCACAGACGCAGAATATCAGAATAACTCGCAGCGAAAATAAAATACCATAGTAGTTCATGAAGCTACTATATACATGCTCTCAAAACATATACAAAATCTCATAGTCAAATTTGATACAATAGAAGTCAGGATACATAAGTCACTAATACAGAAGCAATACCGAATAGGAAATAACTGGAATAGAAACAAATGACAGATAGATAAATAAGCTCCAACAAATCTCTAGCTCCAGAAGATGAATCCAAAGCTGTCCTACTCAGGCTGACCCGAGCGTAAAGTAAAACACAAACACTCGAGTCAGGACATACATACTTATACAATGTAAACCAACTCAAGTGAACTGTAATAGCAATGCACAATAACTTAAAGGATGCTTGGGATCGCCCATCCTTTAAGGATCCGTCAAACCATCAATTAAGCAGTAATAAACGCTATCATAGAAATATCCATATGAAAGTAAACAATGCAAATAACAGTGTTAATGTGTGCATCAAAACAATCATAAGAAAATCAAATGGCCCACAAAGAAGTGTACCTGTGATTATAGATTTCAAAATGGTTTATAATTTCGAATTAAAATCATTCATTTAAACCATTAAAAGTGAAGTCATTATACCTTCAAATCAAATATTAAATTCCCAAAATTTAGCCTTTTCTGAGCTCATTTATTCACTTAAATACTTTAAAACATTGAAATTTCAGCTTCCACAGCACTTAGGAAATGTTGCGGTAAGTTACATTTGAAAACAATTCAGCAAAGACAGCATTTACAAAACTGCTGTAGTAGTTTAGTTACAATTAAAAACCTTATTTCAACCAACTGCAGCACTTATCAAGTGCTATTGTAGCCCTTTTATTAGTTTTAGATTTTAGATTTTCATTCTGCAACCACAGCACTTACCAAGTGCTGCAGTAGCCTTTAGTTAATTAGCCTTTAGTTCATTTGCATCAACCACAACACTTACAAGCTGCAGTATCTTTTACTTCGGATTTTAAGTTAATTTCAGAAATGCTAGCATTTCTGAAGTGCTACTAATTAAATTTCCAGATTTATAATAAAATTTCAGAAACAATTAAACTTCAATTTTAACCATTTGAACTTATAAAAATCATATTTTTCCACTTCAAAAATGTTCATTTAAATACCCTTTAACTTATGATTTTATAAAGAAAATTTTTACAATAAAATCAAATTTTCCAATAATTTCACCTATTAAATTCAAGTGTACCATTTTCCCATTCTTTTCATTTTTTAACAATTTACCTTAACACTTAAATTTAAATTTCCATTTCATAAATAAAACTAAATTTCCATTTTTATTTAATTAACTTAAACTTCCATCTAAATATCAAATCACAAATTTCCAAATTTAGTTATGTTTCAAATCACAATTTTTATATTCATTTATTTAACATTTTTAACTTACAAAAAAATCATTAACCCTTTATTAAATCATTTTAAATTCAATTTAAATCAAATTATCATATTTTACATTTTAAAATACTTAATTTTTTCCAGAAAAATATATAAAATAACCACGGGTCTGTATAATATTGTCTAACCTAAGTCAAGTGATACGGATAATATATCATTTCAATCCGTAATTTACAAAGAAAAAATCCAGGTTCTATCATTTTAAACCCGTAATCCCAAGTTAAATAAAATTAAATAAAAATTGCTCAGGCCTATCATTTCAGCCCATAACGATTTTTCCCTATTCTAAAGTCCATTCGGGTATGTATCATTTCAACCCATAGTGATTCTATTCTACAGGGAACCTGTAATGTGAGAAACAGAAATAAATAAACAGTATAACAAAATATAACATATCAGATGATGTGACAAGTTTATAATAGAGTTTAACATCATATAATACATATCACAGGCAGGTATAACATTATATAACAGTTTCTACACATTCACTTGTTGTCACTTCGCAAATTCTATAAGCATGAATGTCAAGCGTGAATAACTCACCTTATTAAGCTGGAGTTAAGGATTCAAAACACAAAGATAAATTCCAGAAAGCACGATACAACACGATTTAGATTCAAGTGGAGAGAGAGCCAAGATATTGATCTTGTATACAACAATTAAGCAAAGCAATTATAAATATATATTCAACACAAAGATTAAATTGAAAGAAATGAAATTAGAATTAACAAATGACTTAACCAAGCTTTGAAATCAAAAGTGCTTGACCACTACTCCTTGTTTGCTCGGCCATGAATGTTTTATATGGCATGAAGGCTCGGTTATGGTCAGCAAAGCACGGCTATGGTTCACAAAAAAAAGGAAGGCAAAGTAATGGGAAGGTGGAAAGGTAGGAGTTGTGAATGTGAAGAGGCAAGTGTATGTGAAAGGTCTTGGCTCAAGTGGGTTCGGCCATGGGCTATAGGGCTCGGCCTGGTGCTAGCAAGGGTCAGGTTCAGGTCATGTTAGGTCGGCAGTGGCTGGAGGAGGAGTGTATGGTGGTGGTGGTCGAAGTTACAAGGAGGAAGGTGGTGAAATAAAGGCTCGGCTAGGGTTTTCTTCATTGTTTTGGTGGTGGATTGGACTATGGTGGTCACGGCAATGGACTTGGTGGTGCTGGCCGTGGGTGATGGTGGAGGAGGAGGTAATGGTGGGTGGTGAGGTGGAGGATATGGTGGATAAGACCGAGCAAACATGTAGATGAACAAGGCAAAACAAATGAAAAGAAGAGAAAATAAGGGATGGAAGCCATTAGAACTTACATTTTTTTCAGAATTTTGGAATGCCGAGAGAAATGATGTTGAGAAAGAGTTTGTACGTGAGTTTTACAATTGAATTGCACGGCTACAAAGAGTTTTGAACGGGAAAGGCAAGTGAAAAGACTAGGAAATGAAAAGTCACAAGTTAAAGATGAACATTTGTCTCTTTGAATTTCCAAATCCATATATTCAAAATAAACAAATAGAAAATCAAGTAAATAAAATAAAAATCAAAACAAAATAAAGTGGAAATGAAAATAAATAATTTGTCTTAGGAAAACAAGAAAACAAATAAAGAAAATAGTTTAATTTATTGAAACTAGAATTAAAAATTGTAAACAAAATACAACTAATATAGGAAAATTCCAAACACAACAAAATTCATACAATTTAATTCAAAACCCAAAACAAAACAAAAGATGGAAAATAAAATGGAAAATGAATAATAAAATGCAGATAAAATTATGTGTGTAAAATGCTGAATTTATCAAATTTTAAAAGGTTTTAAAACGGATTCGATGAAACGAAAAGCAGAACGGATATCAGAACCAATTACTGTTTCAAAGAAAAAGATTAAAATTTAAAATTTTAAAAAAAATTCAATTTAAAAGTCACAGTTTGACAAAATATAACATTTCCAGAAAAATCAATATTTAATTGTATTTGGAAAAATAAAATAGAAACAAAAATCCAAAATACATTGGAAAGATTTCAAACTTCAATTTAAAATTATTTTAAAATCAAAGTTTCAAAATAAAAATAAATAAAAAAATATTTATAAAATTTATGGGTTGTTACAAACTAGATACCCATGCACTTGCCCGACCAGGAACATACCAACTTCATGACCGATCTGAGACTCTATTGCTATAAGGTTATGCCTTTCGGGCTCAAGAACGCCGGCGCAACTTACCAACGATTGGTTAATCGGATGTTCGCCAACCAGATTGGAAAAACCATGGAGGTATACGTGGACGACATGCTAGTCAAGTCACGGTTCTCCACTGATCATATCAGGGACCTGGAATCAATGTTTAATACCCTCCGAGAATACAAGATGAAGCTTAATCCATTGAAACGTCCCTTTGGGGTCACGTTAGGAAAATTCCTTGGGTTTATCATTAACGCTCGAGGAATCGAAGCCAATCCCGAAAAGATCTGGACAATTAGAAATCTCGAGACTCCAAGAACTATAAAGCAAGTCCAGAGCCTCAATGGGAAAGTAGCAGCACTGAGCAGGTTCATTTCAAAATCCACTGACAAATGCATTCCCTTCTTCGATCTGATCCGAAAAGGGAAACGAAACTTTGAATGGACTATGGAATGTGAGGGCGCATTCCGAGAACTAATTCAACACCTCTCCACATAGCCAATTTTGTCAAAGCCTATTGATCACGAGAAATTGTACATTTACTTGGCGATATCAGAAAACGCAATCAGTGCTGCCCTAATTTGGGAAGAGGACCGAATACAAAAACCGGTCTACTATATTAGCAAACGACTAACCGGAGCTGAGAGAAATTATCCGAAGCTAGAGAAGTTGGCTTATTGTCATGTTATTGCCTTAAGGAAGCTCCATCTGTATTTCCAGGCTCATCCTATCATCGTTTACATCGACCAGCCGTTACGACAGGTCCTTACGCGGCCTGAGACGTCTGGTAGGTTACTCAAATGGAATATTGAGTTAAGTCAGTTTGACATTACTTACACTCCAAGGCGAGCCATTCAAGGACAAGTCCAAGCAGATTTCATAGCTGAATTTACCATCCCAGAGGACTTGCCCGAAACTAGTGAATCTCCCAAGTATATCTGGAAGCTGCATACTGATGGTGCATCAAATGACCGTTGCTCAGGTGCAGGGGTTGTACTTGAAACTCAGGGTCGATCTATATGCTATGCTTTAAAGTTTGATTTTCGCGCGACCAACAACGAAGCTGAGTATGAAGCCTTACTTGCCGGATTGAGACATGCCAGAGATTTAAGAATCATTACTGTGGAGATTTGTTGTGATTCACAATTGGTCGTGTGTGAAGTTCGGGGGGAATACCAGGCCAAGGACCGAAGACTGGCTGCTTACCTTGCTCGGGTTCAAGAAATATTAAATCAGTTTGATTATTATGCCATCTACTGCATACCCCGAGAGCGCAATCAAAAAGCCGATACATTAGCAAAGTTAGCCAGCACATGTGAGGCACAACAAATGGGACTCGTTCCCGTAGAGATGCTAGCTTCCCCGAGCATCGATCAAATGGAGACAGATTGGATATTTGAGGTAATTCTCGATAAGGAGTCATGGATGACTCCGTTCAGAAATTATATTGAGCACGGAACCCTGCCAAAGCGCAGGAGTGAAAAGAGACAGATTCATCGAAAAGCTTCGCGGTTCACTATTCATAATGGAGTCATGTATAGAAGAGGATACTCTGTTCCTTTACTCTGGTGTATCGCTCACGATGAAATCAAACGCGTATTACATGATGTACACGAAGGAGAATGTGGCGATCACACCGGGGGGCAAGCTCTTGCCAAGAAATTGCTCCGATATGGGTACTATTGGCCGACCATAAATCGCGATGCATCGAACTACGCTAGAAAATGTGACAAATGCCAGAAGCATGCTCGGATTCCAAGAGCCCCGCCTACCGAAATAACTCAGATGGTCAGTCCATAGCCGTTTGCAGTATGGGGCATTGACATTATTGGCTCTCTACCTCTAGCCAAAGGTGGTGCAAAGTACGCCATCATAGCAGTTGATTACTTTACCAAGTGGGGGGAAGCTAAACCCCTTGCTACAATCACAACAAAGAAGGTGATCAACTTTGTAGTGCGCAACATCATCTGCCGATTTGGTCTACCACATACTATCATCACTGATAACGGGACCCAATTCGACAATGTTGAATTTAAGGATTTTTGTCGACGATTCCACATTCAGAAGAAATTCTCCGCAGTTGCACACCCTCAAGCGAATGGACAAGTTGAAGCTGTTAATAAAGTTATAAAGTCTATTCTAAAGAAACGACTGGAAAAGGCCGGGGGAAAATGGGTTGATGAACTTCCTATGGCCTTATGGGCCTACCGAACAACCCATAAGTCCGCGACCGACCACACTCCTTTCTCTCTTTCTTATGGTTCAGAAGCTGTTATTCCAGTCTAATTAGAAGTGCCTTCTCATCGTGTGACATACAATGATCCGAAGATAAATGCTGTATGACTTGCTAAATCTCCGGATTTATTAGATGATAAGCGAGAAGAAGCTGATTTGAGGGCAGCCGCATATCGAAGTCGAGTCGCCTGATTATACAATGCCAAGGTCTGACCTCGAACCTTTGAACTCAGTGATCTCGTCCTTAAAAGAATTTATCCGGTCCCTTCGCATATGAAGCCAACCTGGGAAGGGCCGTATGGTATTGAACGAAAGCTCGGAGATGGCACATTCAAATTATCGACCGTTGATGGTCTCACTCTTCCGAGAGCCTGGAACAGCGAAAGTCTTCGTCGCTACTACACATGACAGGCTCTGTTTATTTATTCATATACTTTTCATTTGAAATTTGTTTATGCATTTTGAAATTTGAATTTGTAATAAGGCAACTGATTTTTCCATATTTTCTTATTTCAGCAATAAAATGCAATCTCTTCGAGCCAGAGCAGTGATTTATAAAATGCATCATTCGATCATCACAATGCACGGAGAGCTAAGTTCCATCCTACGATGGAATTTATTCAAATAGGGAGTGACTATGATACGACTGGTTACTCGCTAAGTGAAACCCGAGCTCGGGGGAAAGTCATCACACTGAAGTCAAAAAAGGATTGATACACGATAATCCTTTAACCAACTCCAGATTCCCAGAGTGTGAACTGGAGTATAAACTTACAAATACGGTCTCGAAGAGGATGGATCCGTCCACCTAACGACTTCGCCCGTATCTTGACCAAGTTTGAGGAGGATGGATCTATCCATCTAACGACCTCGCTTTGTTAACTCAGGGTGGATGTGAATCGACCATCCAGGATCCTGATAGATTCGTCATTACCGGAGTGCGAACAAAATCCTAAAGCCTGAACAGATGTGACTGACCATCTGTCGGCCAATTCCAAGTTCCCAGAGTGCGAACTGGAGTATAAATATCAACTAACTTCGGATTCCCAGAGTGCGAACCAGAGTATCAACAACAATTAACTCTAAGTCCCCAGAGCGCAGAATGGAGTTTAAACATAAACCGGACATGAATCGATCATCCGTAACACTAATCAACTCGAAATCCCCAGAGAGCGGATTGGAGTTTAAACGCGAATCAGGTGTGATTGACCACCCACAACTAATTTAAGTCCTCAGAGTACGGACGAAATGCTAAGCATTAAGCAGACGTGACCGACCGTCGAAGTACGAATGCAAATCCCTGGAGTGTGGATGCAATCGTCGATAGATTAGCGTGTTTGCACCAAAAATGGTCACAAACCCCAAGTGTTGTGAAAGCACCAGTGTATGAATACAAATCAGCACTATTCAAACACAAATCTCAGATCTAAGCTAGCAATAAACAGCAATCCAGAAATAAATCACAAGAACAGGAAATTTATAGTGGTTCGGCTATCTCCGGCCTACGTCCACTTCAATGATTTTTATCTTTTATTGATGTTCTCTGCTGATTACAGATGATTACAGTAGATACAATGAGTGAATTTCTGTATAACAGCAAATGGAAAGAAGTAGGATTGAATCCGGCAGAGTCTGGACGTCCAATGGCCAAAAAGATCCCCTTTTCTGAAGGCTTCAGGGGGCTATTTATAGGTGTAGGAGGCCCAGATCTCGCCCAAACTTTAGGAGACTTTTTCTGGCACGTGAGTGGGCCCACGCGACCGGTCCCACCAAGTTTCGACTCGATCTGCGATCGATATGAAGTGATTTCGTATCCATCAAGGATTAGTCCAATCGAGCTGAAACTTGGCAGGAACATTCTTTACCTTGTATGGAAGCTACTGTGAAAATTTCATAGCATTTGGCCTTGTGGCTTGGGAGATATGATCGATACGAGTTGAAGTTTCTCGGTTGGCTGTTCGCTTCGAGTCCCTCACTTCGAATCCATGCCTTCGAATCGATGGTTGCACGTGATAACGCGGCAACGTGGCGCGCACTCCTCGCATCGATCCGCCCTTTGCTCCGAGATGACCGTGTCGACTCCATGAATTTCGCCTTGCTCGTATCGAAGAATAACACGTCACCTAGGCTCGTTGACCTGATGGATACGAACAAGTCTCTGCTCATGGATTCGAGCATGGTCCCATGATGGAGACGAAGCAGCGACTCTCTGATGGATGCGAAGTTGACGTTAGGTGATTGTTACGAAGCGGACTACTTACTGAGGGATTCGAACAAGGAGCTATGCCGATGGACTCGAATAAGTCTCTCTGGCCAAAGGTTGATCGACACGAAGTCCATCGATACGAAGTGCGACCTACTGATGGATACGAACGGATGGATTCGAATGAGAGGCTGCTCTGATCGTTAAGATATTGATGGATACGAAATGAGGCCCATTGATGGATTCGAGCTTCATGACCGCGGACTGACTCGTACCTGATCGATTCGAAGACGATCGATCCGAAGTCGCCAAGTCCCGATGGATTCGAACTTGACGATGACTCTCTGATGGATACGAATCTGATGGATTCGAACAGGTCGTCACTTTGGTTTTCTGATGGATACGAACAACACCTTGTATCCAACTCGTATCGATCATATCTCATTCATACGAACTCCGATTAACCTGAAATCTGAAAAGATGGCTTCCATGGTTTTGCTTGTCATGTCTTGTCAATTACGGCCCGATCCGGACTCGGACAAAATTCATCGATATCCATGGTTACCCTGCAACGCATAGCTGAATATTCATGACTAGTTATTATCGGTTTTTAGTCAGTTTTGGTAATCTCAGCTTTGCCAAAAAGTGGGATAACACTTTGCCCCCCAAAACATGCCTTTTGGTAAAAGGTGTGTTTTGATTAGTCTCAAATTGAATGCAGTGAGTTCATGTTTTATTCAGAGCTTATAGCATTTTCAATCAAGTCCATGGCTGTTCGAAGCCGAATCGTTATCAATTTCTGCCAGTGGAAGTTTAAGAATGAAATTCTACAGTCTCTCCGGACTGTTGATGATCGCTCCGGACCCTTGCGAAGCCCATTCCAGACTTAGCGGTCGAATAGAAAGATCCTATTGCACTCCGGTATTGCTTTCTATCCCTTGCACTCTGGCCCCAGTTAGGGCGTGAAGCGATGTCTTGGCCGTTCTGGACCGATCGTAGCCTCTCCGGGCTCCTGCTGGATCCCATCCTGTCACTCTACGATGAAGGGGAAACAACGTTAAGTGGGTCGATCATGTCGCTCTCCGGCGAAGCGACCCACTTCTTGCACTCCGGTTCAGTGTATCTGAACATTAAGCGATGTCTTGACCTGAATCGTCGGCCGATCACAGCCTCTCCGGGCTCTTATCGAATCCCGATCCAATCACTCTCCGATGAATAGGAAACGATGCTTAAGTGAGTCGATCCTGTCGCTCTCCGGCGAAGCAACTCACTTCTTGCACTCCGGACCCCGCCTCTCCGGGTAGGATCATAAAGCGATTATGTTTATACTGATATTTAATGTTCATCCTTTAACTCTCCGGTTAAAGGTTTATTTCAAGAAATTCAAGTTTATTTATTAAATTCAGGTCCCAGATGTTCAATCTCAAACATCAGGAAAAAACTAAACATTGCCTCTCCGGGCAGATCAGTCTATCTCCATCTGAGAGCATGCCTAGGGATCTCTCCGGTTCCCGTACATGAGTAAGTGGAGTAGCCGTTTATTCTAAAAGCAAATCTGATGAAATTATTTGACCGAAGTCCAAATCCTGAACTTGGCCCTTGCCATCTTAATCAGTTGATGACGAGTTGTGATCCCGATCCAGGATCGTTTCTGTTAGGTGGAGGCGGTAGTTGCTCAGGCCTTACCGCCGCTGCCCGTTCTCTGACATATTGTGGCAATCTACCACTCCTGGCATGTTCTTCCACCTCATCCTTTAGGTGGCGGCATTCGTCGGTTGTATGCCCATCCAGCTCATGGAATAGGCAATATTTTCCAGTTCTACGCTCCCGCTCTGTGGGATCTCTCCTGGGTGGTTTTCGATAGGGGAGTTGCCCCCGAGTTTCAGCGTAAATCCTTTCTAGGCTTGCCGTCAAATCTGTGTACTGCCTGAATCTAGGCTCTCGGAATTTCTTCCGTTTATCAGGACCATCATGTGCGTCATCCTGCTTTCGTTTTCCTTTGTCTGCCCTGGGTTGTTCCCTTGCGGTTCCTTCGCCTTGTGCAACATTTACTTCCTGCCTCTCGGCTCGTGATTATTCTAGTCGAATGAATTTTTCAGCTTCATGGTAGAATTCTCCGAGATCTTGTGGTGGATCTCTTGTCAATGAATCTTTGAATTCGGTGCCTTCTCCAACTCCTGCCACCGCCGCCATCAAAATCATCGATGGATCCGGGCGATCTACAGAAGCCACCGTTGCATTGAATCGCAGCAGAAAACCTTTTATGGACTCTCCGGTCCTTTGCTTTATCGAAGCTAAATTCATCACACTCTTGGGTCTTGTCACATGGACCCTAAATTGTTCCATGAAGCAATCTACAAGCTCGCCCCATGTCTTGATCGATCCAGTCTTTAATTGCCTGAACCAAAGTGCAGCCAAGTCTGAAAAAATAAAGGGAAACATCGCGCCATCACTTCCTCAGATGCTCCCAGTACTTCCATGTGTCTAATGTATCTGGTAATGTGCATGGTCGGATCCGACTTCCCGTCATACGGATTCAGCGTCGGTAGTTTGAACTTTGGAGGGTTCCTTGCATTCCTGATATTCGGAGTGAACGGACTCCGACTGACTTCCTCCAATCCTCCGCTAGACAATCCTCCTCTCATGAGTCGTCGCACTAATCCAGCCATATTTTCATCTCCATCCCGGGGTTGCCCTCTTATGCTTGAAGGGTATTCTGGTACGTATTCTTCGTGTGGCCCGTTAGCATCAGCGTTGGCCCCAGCTTGTTGAGCTTCATCTGTCGGCCTTCCAGCATCGGATCCCGAGGGTCTGCCCCCGAGTCCTTGTTGATTGTCCTCTGGATCTGCATTCTGTCCTTCATTAGGTTCCGCAATCCTAGCTCCTTGTTCCACATTCATAGCCGATGTAGCTGGTCCTAGGCTCTGCATCCTTGCATCTCTCATCTATTCAAAGAAATTCTGCAGCATCTCTTGTTGACATTTCATCATTCTTTCGTGCATCAGATTGGTCATGGTCTCCATTTTGTCTCTAGTGATGTAGATCGAAGCTGGTTCTTCTCCAGCACCAGAGGATGCCTCTTGACTTCCTCCTTGATGGCTTCTCTCAGCTCTTTGTCTTCTACTTGTTTGTCGAGTCATTGTCTTCAAATCTTCGAGTTTTCAAATCTGAACTTCGAATCCGGTGTAGCGGGTGCTAGTTCTTCTCAATGAAAGCACCAAAGTGTTTGCACCAAAAATGGTCACAAACCCCAAGTGTTGTGAAAGCACCAGTGTATGAATACAAATCAGCACTATTCAAACACAAATCTCAGATCTAAGCTAGCAATAAACAACAATCCAGAAATAAATCACAAGAACAGGAAATTTATAGTGGTTCGGCTATCTCCTGCCTACGTCCACTTCAATGATTTTTATCTTTTATTGATGTTCTCTGCTGATTACAGATGATTACAGTAGATACAATGAGTGAATTTCTGTATAACAGCAAATGGAAAGAAGTAGGATTGAATCCGGCAGAGTCTGGACGTCCAATGGCCAAAAAGATCCCCTTTTCTGAAGGCTTCAGGGGGCCATTGGACGTCCAGACTCTGCCGGATTCAATCCTACTTCTTTCCATTTGCTGTTATACAGAAATTCACTCATTGTATCTACTGTAATCATCTGTAATCAATAGAGAACATCAATAAAAGATAAAAATCATTGAAGTGGACGTAGGCCGGAGATAGCCGAACCACTATAAATTTCATGTTCTTGTGATTTATTTCTGGATTGCTGTTTATTGCTAGCTTAGATCTGAGATTTGTGTTTGAATAGTGCTGATTTGTATTCATACACTGGTGCTTTCACAACACTTGGGGTTTGTGACCATTTTTGGTGCAAACAGAGCGAGTGCGATTCGACCACTCGAATTTCCTTGTTTCAGCATCAATTCAACGACGTTAAGTTCGATGTGTTGAAGGCGAAATACAATTGCCACCTGATCTTTACAATTCGTCCCTGAAATTGGGGGAAGGACTTAAGTGCCAATCACTGACTGAGACAGTGCAGCATCGGAGTCCAGCTTAACGTTCGGTCATGACTCATAGTCATGATTTCAGGACTTAACAAATAAACTCAGATCCAATCCAAAGGTCGAAACTTCACAAGCATACCGGACTGGAGTTAAAATGCCGAAACACTTAAGCAAATAAGCGAAAATTGAGTTGAAGACAAAATGGAATTTCATTTCAACTATTTGTGGAAGAAAATTAAGTACAAGTTTATCTTAAAAATCCTACTAGCACGGGCTGAACCCGCATCTATACACGGCCTACAAAAGCTAAAGAAATTCCTATCTACTCAAAAATGAGCCAGGGAGACGTATCTACTCTTTTTTCTTTTTTGGTTTCCTCTTCGGTGTGGACCCACTGGAGCTTTCACTTGGTTTTCTCTTTGAGCCCTTGCCTTTCGACGGCCGATCTCCAGTCGAGGGCATTATTTCAACTTCCTCCTCCGAACTCAAATGTATTGGAACGCTTCCTGAAGGCAGAGTCGGAGGAACAGGATCAACAGTAGGAGGCGGGATAGGAACACTTGTCTCAACGACCGTTCCTCCCGGAGATATCATCCGCAAAGGGGCTAGACCAGGTCCCGCCATTCCACCTCCAAAGCCACTGCCCCGCGCGGCTGCCTCCATCTCAGCGTTGATTTCAGCTATAATTTCCTCTTCATGAAGTGTTTGTGCATCGCCGGGGAATCCCGCAGTTGGGGTCAAAGAACTTGTCATTGGTGCGCTTCCACCCATAACGAACGGCAAATCGGTAAAGGGGTCACTGTGATGACCAAGAAGTTCCTCCATCATCTGCTCATCGAAAGTAAGTGTGCTTCCCTGTGCCTCATCAATTGGTGTCGTGGTCGTTGTGGTGGTCGCTTCTGTTATAATGGCCTCCTGCACATGATGTGATTCTTGAGTTGCAGGAGGCATGACCGATGTTGCTCCGATCATTGGACAAAAACAAAGGAAGGACTGTTAGTAATTATTTCAAGTGACGCTTCCGATTTCAGATAAGCATAGAAAATGTTCAGAGTACCTTCCTCAGTTTGGCTCACGGGTGGCGGAACAGCCTCAGAGACTTTCTCGCGAGCTGGAGACAACTGCGGTTGATCCGGGTTATAAGCAGGAACGGGCTGAGGATCAACCACAGGTATGGATTCAAGCCTAGTCGGCACGAGAGTTTCAGGAGTTGTATCATGGTGCTCGACACCAGAACCTTCTCCGACGTCCGAATGCTGAGCGGCAAGCTTCTCCTTTTCATATGAGATCGTCGTATCATGGAGAACTTTCCGTTCATCTTCGCTCAACACCCGGTTCTCGA
Source organism: Allium fistulosum (assembly GCA_030737815.1). Classification (NCBI taxonomy): domain Eukaryota; kingdom Viridiplantae; phylum Streptophyta; class Magnoliopsida; order Asparagales; family Amaryllidaceae; genus Allium; species Allium fistulosum. Next base: position 869,288,041 of record CM060906.1, on the reverse strand, counting down.
GCTCGAACTCATCAATCGATTCAGCTTGGTGAGCAGCCTTTTCATCTCCTACTAATCGGCCCTAAGCATTGAACAGGTGATGGATAGTTATCAAGCTAGGTCAGGTTTCTGGCTTCAAGACATTGGCATTGTAAGTAATGAGAAGATCTTCAATGTCTGCCTCTAGCCTGGCTTCAGCCATTTTAACTTCATCCTCAACCTTAGCCTCAACCTCCTTGATTTTAAGTGATGCCGCATCCCGCTCACCCCGAAGCACCACAGCCTATTCACACGCCTCCTAGGCTGCTTTATTTGCATCATCCTTTTCCTTGACGATTTCGGAAAATTTAGCTTTAAGCTCATTAAGTTCTTTCAGAGTAGCGTCCCTTTCGGCCATGATGGTAGTGTTTCGGTGGCCCATCTCCTCCACCAAAGTGAAATGCGTTTGTCGCATTCTTTCCATAGATTGAGTTGCTTCATCATCTTTTTGGGTGGCCTCTATTTCAGATTTCTAAGAGGATTCGGCTTCATCATTGAGCACTTGGATAATACGGTCTTTTTGGGTGAGGTCGATTCTAGCTCCTCAATTATTTTTGCTCGCTCAAAAGCCACCACCGACGCTTTATCCACGACTTTCATCCACTCCTTGTATTAGGTATAAATATCATGGATATAATCGTGCATCATTTTTTCAGCCTCAGATGAGATTTTCTTTAAGTGAGGAGGGAAGATAAAGCCGTCGAAGCAAATGTTTCGGAAATCTTTTCTCAACTGGGCAATTTTGATCGCCCCTTCCCCCGTAGGCTCGGTAATAGCCTGCTCAGTAATAGTGGGAGCTGTAGCTTTGGTCCTGCGGTGTTGAGACTTAGACCTCGGAGCATGAGAAGATGGTTTTTGGCGTGGAGGCTCCGGGGGATGTGTGTTGTGAGTAGAAGGTTGTGTAGGGACTCGAGGTGGTGGAGAACGCGATCAGGATCGATATCTATTTTCCATGTCTCTATCTCTATCCCCCTTATAACGCTCTTGGCTGGAATAACCGCGACCACGGTTTCTATCATCCTCCCTCCAGCGGGACTCATAATACGAACTCGATGACTGGCGCGCTGAACGGAGACTTTCGAGCATAGGATCTCGCATATTCATCATATCCGTAAAGTAAAAGTAGAAGGGAGTTAGTGATCTCTAAAAGCAGACAACTTAAGGCTGGAAACCGTGTAGTGCCATGAAGTGTATATGTGTGTGCAACCCCCCGACCAACCGGTAATGTCGGCTGCACTGATGGGAAGAGACTCGCTTAAATCTAGACCACTTTGATAATCTGGTGTCGTGTTGAAGTTACACATAGTCCGGAATCAGAATATCAGCAAGTCCTTCAAAAGGATTCTCTACTTGCGAGGGAGGAGCCTCTGAAATTCTAACACCGAAGGCTGGTAGGGACACTATTACGGATTTCCATCTTGAGGATTTATGACGCTTGTGTGCAACTGCCTTGCCTTTTCTCCTTCCCTCCGAACCCTGAAAACTGTCAGATGGCCCGGCCATGGGTTCGTCGTTCGAAGGCGTGTTTTCTTCATCACCCTCCTCAGCTATTACGACCCCAGGCGCTTTATGCTTCACCCGCTTCATCGGGACTTCCCTAAGCGCTCCTTCAAATCTTATGCTTTGTTTTCATTCGATCAGCCCAACGATTCTCAAGTTTCTTTCTGTAAGTTCCGAGTCCAAATCTCCATTTCGCTCGGCACTTCCTGGAGAATCCGTACTATTTATTTGAACTGAGCACCTTCGGGTCGAGGAATTGCAGCTGTATAGGAAAAAATATATTAGTTTCAACGTCAAATCATGACCATCCCGTTAACCACTGGAAAAATTACAGGACTTACGTCTGGCTAACCATCGACTGGCAAACCCTGAAGGGCATCGAACAACATAGAACCACTCAGTCTTGAAGTAGCTCAATCTGGCCCAGGCACCAGTCACAACTTGGCAGTTCTTGACTGCCACTAAGAATGTGAAAGAAGGACTATCTCCCCGGCTCTTGACATTAAACAAGTATCTGATTTCGATCGGGGTTGGGGGTCGAAAAAGGTGCTCCATGAATACAACAAATAAACTGTTTAGCAGTGCATATCCGTTGGGATGTAGCTGTGAAGGGGCGATTCCAAAGAAAGCCAACACTTCTCTAATATATTGGTTAAATGGAGGAAGTGTTCCCGCTGTACACGCATGGCGATTAAAGGTAGTAAACCCTTTTGGGGGAGCATGCGGTCTGTCATTCGGTCCCGGCAATAAGACATCGTCCAACGGTAGACCGTGCCTTAGACATATCCATCCCAACATATCTTCGAAAACGTTGGACAACACCGAATCTTGCGGATTCCCGATAAACGTAGCCCCCGGTAGTTCGTCCGGAGCTTGATTTATAACTTCGGCCGCGATGACTGGTATCTCTATGACTAAGGGAGATGGACTTTGAAGCTCCTGCTGCTGTAAACTTGTATCTTCCATAGCTAATCAACTTATCAAAAACCATCATTAGATGATAATAAGCCTGTGTGTTCCCCAGTGTGAAGTGCGTGAAGGTGTTGTGCAGTGCAGTGCTACATGTTACTCAAGAAACTTCATGAAAATAAAAGAGAAATGTTCAAACGACAAGACTTTGAGATTCGACCAGAGCGACCGTCATCGCTGACCATCGCAACCGCACCATTCAGGCTTAGGAGACCGATTCAAGTTAAAGCTTGTTAAATTTAGTTAAGTTATAGTTTCGTCGACGAGCTTCGGAAGGTAGTCACATATGCTATGAAATAGTTAAGTCCAACTATGTAAGGCAGAAGCTCGCCGAAATCAAGTGCTCAAGGAATTAAGCATTCGTCGAAGTCCAAACGTGGATTGTCCCTCGCAAGGGCAGAATCCCCACTTCGTATCAATCCGAAGCTCTCATTTCGTATCGATCTGAAGCTCTCATTTCGTATCAATCAGTATGTTGTTGGTTTTGTATCGATCAAGTCACACTGACTTTACATCGATCGAATTGCAACGAAGTTCGTATCGATCCGAAGCTCTCATTCGTATCAATCAGTATGCTGTTGGTTTCGTATCGATCAAGTCACACTGACTTTACATCGATCGAATTGTAACAAAGTTCGTATCGGTCCAAAGTTTTCATTTCGTATCGATCAAACATTTGCTGGTTTCGTATCGATCTAAAACCACGAAATTCGTATCGATCTAAAACTATGAAATTAGTATCGATCGCTTGTTACGAGTTTTGTCTCCATTGGAGGCCATTCGATTTCGTATCGATCGACTCTGATCAATACGAACTACTATCACTCCAGATCGACACAAAGTTCGTTAATTTCATCGATCGGTTATTCACCAACACAAATCTCGTGTTCAGGATCGATACGAGGCCAAACCCCTTCTTCTCTTTCATCGACACGAAGTTAGAGCTGTGTATCCCTTCTCACCTCTTCTTCCCCAAACGTCCTAAACGCCATTACCGTTCCATTAACCTCACTATAACCCAATTCTGGCATCGACGGCACCGGAATCGACCACTATCGTGGATGGGGGTGACGTCAAGTTTCAAGCCTCGTCGTTTTTAGATGGATTTAGTTAGTTAATTACCTAGTTCGAATGGTTTGAGTTAAAGACTAAGCGCTGAATGCTTTGGGACGAAGGCAGTTATTGTTTCTCTTTTGCTCTGATCGGTACGAAGGCAGAAAACAAAATGAAAGCAAGTGGAATTTTTTCTTCTAAGTCCAAAACGTATTTATATGGTCTCGTATCCAAGGAAGAAAACGATTCGCCTCCCAGTAATAGAAACCGATTGAAACGGTCGCAAATTCTATTGACACGAAGAGACTCGTTCGTATCCATCAGTCTAGAACAATACAACGGTTAACACTTCGTATCCATCAGCAAGTTACACCCAGCTTCGTATCCCTCAATTCAAGTCTCATCGATACGAAATGACAACTTCGCGTCCATCATTTTGAAGACCGTCTGAATTCGTATCCATCGATACGAAATGATTCAAAGAACCAATTGATTCATATCGATTGCCATCGATACGAAGAACGACTTTTTTAACTTTTCACATCGATCCAGGAGAGGATCGATACGAAGGGACACTCCAAAACAACCGTCAAGCGTTGTTACAAATCGAATTTCACATTGATTCAGGAGAGGGTCAATACATAATTCGATACAAAAAAAACTGAAAAACTGACAACGACTCGTGAATGTGCGAACGTTAACGGGAGTCAGGCTAACATACATTCATGTATAACGGACTAACATCCAATTTTTCAAATTCACAGGAATTGAATACTCGTTTGGTGACAATTACAACAACAAACAACAGAACACTATCATACAACAATCAGTTACAAAATTACGCGGTACAACAATCGACAGTCAACAGTTCATGATTTATGTTTCTGTGGATCAATCAAAGGTCACATCTTTCGACGAAAAGACGACAACCATTCAGACAAGTCAGATAAAACTATTCAGGATGAAGATTGCAACTTTTCAAAGCACGTCATGTTTTCACAACACGTACTTTTGAGGGAAAATGTTAACCCACCTTTTGGCAAGACTGTGACAACAAGAACTTAACTGGAAACCGAGGACAGACCATCCAGAAGATCGGTTATACGCAGGCTCGCTATGGATATCGATAAATTTTGTCCGTGTCCAGATCAAGCTACAATTGACAAGGCATGACGTGCAAAGCTATGAAAGACAACGTTCCAAATTTCAAGTCAATCGGAGTTCGTATGCTCGAGATATGATCGATGCAAGCCAAGAAAATTGACTCATTCGTATCCATCAGTTCGCACGAATCCCTTTCATATCCATCGGTTTGCAAGCCTCAATTCGTATCCATCCAGGGAATCAGCCTCCTTCACATCGATCTTGTTCAAATCCATCAACTGTGCACGGTTTCGTATTGATCAGTAGCACGTAAGTCCACTTCGTATCCATTGACTGTAACACGAGTGTCCATTTCGTATCGATTAAGTTTCAGACATGCTTCGTATCGATCGACCACAAATCGATACGAAATCCACACCTCCCATCGATATGAAGTGGAATGCAAAAGATCGATATGAAGTGGAGTGCGCAAAATTGATATGAAGTGAGATGCAATCGATCGATACGAATAGAGCAAAGACAATCGATATGAACAGAACAGTTGCGATCGATACGAACAAGGATCAACTGGATCGATACGAACAAGATACATCCCTATGAAAGACTCAATCACTCAGCACGAAAAGTGGATCGATCTGAGGAGTTAGTGCCACGTCAACTTGCAAGCACGTGCCCAAAAGCGATACGAACAGATCGATGCGAGGGGGATCGATACGAATTCAACAGTCTACAGAAAACCCGAACTTGCATCGATTATAACTCACAATCTACAAGTTCAAATGCCACCAAATTTTCACAGGAGCTTGCGTACATCCTCAACAACGTTCACGATCGATCCCAACTCAATTGGACAAAATATTGATCAGTACGAATCTCGTTCGTATCGATCACAGATCGAGTGCAAACCACATGAGATCGATCGCGTGGGCCCACCCATGTGCAAGAAGAGGTCTCCCAAGATCTGAGCGAGATATTTGCAACCTACGGCTATAAATAGCGGCCCAGGACCTACAGAAAAAGGACTTTTTGGCTCTTCGACGTCCAGACTCTACCGAAATCACTGTTGCACTCGATAATCACTATTGTACTCGAAATCTACTGTTGTAATCCGCTGTAACCAGCAAGCAAAAGTTAATAAAAGTCAATCATTTCATAGTGGACGTAGGCAACACGCCGAACCACTCTAAATCTCTACATTCTTTTGCTGTTTTTCTATGTTTGGAGTGTTTGTTATATAATCCTCTTTTTACATTTACTTTCTTCATTTTATCTTTTCAAACACTTCCGAAGAGTGTTGTGCCCAATTTTGGTACAAATAATATCATAAGAACTTTCTTTAGTATAATATATCCACTCTTTTCTAACGGTGTAATCATTTCTTCCATTGCCTTACCTTATCTGAGTGGTATCTTTACACATCATGTTATTATTTAAAGATAATTATCCATAATATTCTTGAAATGTTTACTAGCATTCTCTTCTTCATATGACATTTCCAAAATCCTCTAACTGTAAGCAATAGGTTTAGCAATACTCCTAAACCGTCTAAACAGTAATTGATTATCTCTTTTAAAAAATTAAAATTTTTCTCAAAAAGAAAACCATTTGTTCTCTTTTTTTCATTATAGAAGTTTCTTTTTAAAACAAGATGGTAAGTGCTTATGCCAAGGATTTTATGTTTCTAAATCAAATATTTTCCTCAATCAATAGGATAACCAAATAGACTCAAAACAAAAGGTTCAACACATTAAAATTTATTTATTTGTTTATATTTTCATCATCGTTGTTTATTTATAGAAACTCTCTTTTTAATATGAGCCAAGACTTAATTGGTAAGAAAAAATAGAGAGCTCTAAATTTGGTCATTTAATTAAACCTTCTTCAGAAGAAAGATTCACAAGTTTAGAAGAAGTTTTAATTAGGCTTAATTTATGAAAGTCAAAGGTCAAACCTTAATTATCCATTTATTTACTCTTTTTACCTTACTCTATTTTACCTAGAAATTTCAAAGGGTTCAACTTACCCATAATTAGTATAAATATCACAAAAGTTGTTTTACTCTTCTTTTTAATAAGGAAAATATCTCAAATTTCATCAACCGTTAATTTTTAAAATCATCCTTTAGCCTCCAAAATACAATTTCGGAACTTATGTCATGTAGTAGACCCCTTTTCTTTTAATATGTTTGTGAAAAGTTCAAAATTCCAATTTTAATGGTGGAAAAAGGTATTCATGTGGTTTGGACCTAATGTGTTGCCTATATAAAGAACTTTATTAATAATGGCTCATTTCTTTTAGCATGGACTTACTTCATTAAGTGAGGTCATTGTCTCTTAACTTTCCCTTTATAGATCATTTTCCTTTAGTATTAACCTCCTTAAACAAAATGCGTTGTTTCAAAACCTTCTTAAGGTTTGCACTTCCACTCCCTGTAACATTTGTAGCTATTGCTCATAGCTTTTAGCTCTTCACTATTTTTCCTAACTAATCCTCTATATCTAATCCATATCGTGGTTGGTTAGGCCTTCACTTTTTTTTACAAAATCATTAAATTTCTAGTCATGAAGTACTTATCCCAAATTTTTATTTTAAACTATAAATTTAAAAACTTTTTATTATATTCAACTAACTACTGTAGGTGTCATAACTTTTTAAAATTATAATTTAGTAATTATAAAGTCCAAAAGTCAATGTTAGCAATTTAATTTAAAAGGATCGTTCCTTTAAACAACACATTATGTCCTTTTCTAATAGTAAGAGTCAAGTTTTTATTATATGAATAGTCATCAAATCAAATTTCCCTTTAAGGCTTTTTTACAATAGAAATTTACTTCTTAAAAAGAAGGATTTTTAACTCAAACCATTTATTTAGTTTTGCATTAAAAAACTCAATTGTTATATCAAACCATTTTTCAAAAATGAATTATTACAGTGTTTCAACAAGGTCTTCTACAACTGTAAACAATAGAAACTAGAGAAGACGATGAAAACTTTCATACTATTATTTTCCTATTGCTCATGTTATTTCCACTTCAATCTTAGCGAAGACTCTAATAACAGATAAGGGGGTCTTTTTTCATATATTTATGGAAACAATCCATTTTTCCTTTAGTTTGCCTTTAATTTCTTACATTATTTCTAATTAGATTGTTTTAATATAAATTTCTAATGTTGCTTCTATTTAAATTTCTTAATGTTACCCTTCTACTAAATTGCTTTTATTTAAATTGCTCCTCCTTATGCGGCGCTTTTTCTCTTTTATTTAATCGTTTTCTTCAGTAGATCATTGTAGCGTGTTCGCTTACAGCTTTAGCCATTGGGTTTTTCTCCATTGACATGAAACTTTTTACGTTCTGTGTATAAATTTATTTCAGTTATTTTTCTCAGTATTTTCCTTATATAGGAATATTTTTCCTATTTCACCATCGGGTCTTCTTATCCTTCCATTCTTCTTATCCCATTTAAATCAAGTATCATTTTCATTTATCTGCCTCTTAAAAAGAATTTTAAAACTTGTAAATTAACAGAAATAGAAAAATCATTTAGCCAAACATACGCCCTATTTTCTATCTATTTAGAAAAAGATAATCAGTTCTTCCTTATTCTTTATCAAAAACCCTTTACTTGGAATTTTATCCTAGTCAATTTTAGCTCATTTAATTTTCTAAATAACTCGTTTTATTAAAATTTCTTAAATTTCCTAGTTTTTTTTTCAAGAATCTATTTTTAAAGGATATTTTATATGACAAAATTTTTAATATCTACTTACTTTTCGAAAACGACGCATTTTCAATGATAGGGTTTTTTATTTTAAATAAATCCTTTGAAAGGCATTTCAAATATTTTAAGAAAAAATAAAATCTTTTATTAAATTCTTTTTCACATGGGGTTGGACTGAGAAATGAATTTTTATTTGACCTTTCTTTTGGACTTTTCTTCTTTTCTAATTATTCTTCACTTATCTTCATTATATTAAAATCCGGCTATCATTTTTGGTAGTTAATGCACACCTTCTTGTGGGAATTGGCTCATTCCAATTTATACCTTACCACTAGATATTTGTAACATATAGGTTCTTATTTCCCATCTGTATGTACAAAATGTATGTCATCCGTCGACAATCTATTAAAATCCACTATCATAGGGTAGTCTAGGCCTAGCTAAAGGAGTCAAGTACCATCTAGCTCCAGGGACCCTTTTATATATCATGCTCATGCTCTTCTTAAGTCAACATCTTACGGTACATCCTACATCCCATAGGGTAGTCGGAGTAGGTGCATAAATTTAACTACATTTATTGTTCCAACTCAAAAGTTGTCTTATCCACCTTTTAAGAATATGGTCGTAACTACTTCTATTGTCGAAATTTGTAGAGTTTAGCATGTAATATACAAAGTTCTTGGTAATAAAAATACATTCACTCACCGTATCCTAATCCTTATTATCGACTAACCTAAGCGGTGATACAAATGTAACAACCATCTTCAAAACAAGCCTAATTTTCAATCTAGTAAATGCCCGTCGGACCTTAAGTCCATTCTAGAGCTAGTTGTTAGTTGGTATAGTTGATTTAACAAAACAATATACGAACCAATCTAACTATGCTTTCAGAGTCTCGGAGCGGAAGGAATAAAATATAGTAATAAAATAAAGTGCCCATCTCATAAAACCAAATCACATGAGCACAATGTCACAATAGCGCATAAAACATGTCTGATACATAGTATAGTACATCATAAAAATCTAAATAAATAACTATAATAGATAAATTGCCCGCCAAGTCTCCACCATCTTTTCCATACTCATCGTTGTAACTAACCTGTAGGTTGTAACGAGAAGGGGCTTAAAACAACAATGTTTGGTGAATGAAAACCTCAAGTTTTACAATAATAGTATATGAGCAGTAAGTAAATGAATAAGTATTATGTCTAACATATTTATTATACTTCCTTAGGTATATCTCCAACTGTAGTATAATGACCCTACAAGCCTAACTCCATGACTATATACGTGGATGCAATGCAACTATGGAGTATAATAGGTTCAACATCCCATCTCTCATCCAATAATATCCTAATGATGCATGAGAAAGTATCTGGGTCATTAAGACCCTTTAAATAAGGAATAAACAGACTCTCCAGCCATTTAATACCTAGATCAAAGATGAACACCTCTTGGTACTTCCTAATTGATATCGTTGAAAATCTCTTATAGGCCACTTATACTTCTTATTTAGGGAAGAGGCCGACCCTCCAACGATTTAATGCCTCAACCTTGAAGCAGATCTCCCCCAAGAGATTTTCATAAACGCACCTAAAAGATAATTCTGACCATTTAATAAATAGAGAATAGGTAGACCCTAACGACCATTAAATAGCCTAACCTCGAAGCAGTCCCATCTAGGAATAACCCCATACCAAAAAAGAAATCCTGACCACTTAATACTTCTTAAATATGGAAGAGGCAGAACTAATAGCCATTTAATACCTTAACCTTGAAGCAGGCCTATCCTGGAATTACCCAATGTTATTTATAAGAAATTCCCTAAGTCATTTAATATTCTTAATAGGGAGGAGGTAAAATCTAAACCAACCAATTAATACCTTAACCCTGAGGCAGACGTCTCCTAGAATTTCCCATCCTTATGGCCCATAACCCAACTGTGACGTCCCATATTAGTCTTACTATTTATAGGTGCTAGTAGCCAAATTAACCAAGCAAACTTACCCTACAAAATTGGGACTAACTCGTGTCCACCGTGGGTACTTATTATAGGCGATGTCCCATATTAATTACAAAAAGTCACACTACTAGTAGCCAGATTACTATGAAGAGTTATGCGTGCTTTTAATTGACCTCACATCCCTATACTTAGCCATAGTCCTACTTCCAAAAATTAAATGTTGAACTATGCCTATATATATAATATTCACCTCACCCATATTTATGCATTTAAAGGCCTTATAAGAGAAATTCCTTATTATGCCTTTTTGTATGGATTAAATTCCATAATGTCCTTAACACATTTTATTTGATTTATTGTTGATTGTTAATTGTCGTTTATTTGTCAGTTTCTTAATTAAATGCCTAGTTTACTATATATGTTACAAGTTTGTGATTTTGGTTAGTCAAATTCCAAAATCTAAAAGAATACATTATTATTACATTTGTGTCTAACATTAAATTATGGGTAATTTGTCTCTATTTGTATTCAAGAATTTATCGGTTTCTTATTTGGGGTGATATGTTATTTTAATGTATCAACAATTGCAATTTCTATACAAGTCCCAATCCAAGACAATAAATTACATAATAGAAAACATCATCAATAAATTAGCTACACTAAGTAGACTTGTATATATTCAAATTGGAACCCAAAACATACAATTCATTTTACATTAATTTAGTAAAATCATGGCCTCTTTTTCCAAAGAAGAAAATTTACAATTCCGATCTTTTATATTCCATTTAACTTTTTAAACGTATATCATTGAAATGGCAAAGAAATCATATTTATTTTAATTATTGAAATAGGTGGTGCAAAGTATGGATAAGAGGAAAAATACCTTTTTCCCTACTTTGCACACCTATTTCTGTTTTCCTTGTTTTAGAATTGTTTGTTCTTACATTCTCAATTTGAGAAGTGAAATCAAATAGAATACAAAATATTCATATTGTAAATAATAATGAATCCAATTTTAATAAACTAAAATAAAACAACTAGGATTCCAATAAATTTCACAACTTTCATATTATAAGGAAATTTTAGGATTTTAAATTGGTAAGTTTGCACATACAAAATTTCCTAAGGCGTATACAATTCCAAAAATCAAACTTCACAAGATACTAAGGAAAAATTAAGATTTACACTCATAGATAATCCCCACCGCAATCTCCTTGGATTTGCCTTCCGTCCTATTGCCCATCTCTTTCTTCGATTTATTTCCTTTTTATTTTATATTATATAACAATTGGATCTAAGGAACTCGAGATTAGAGAGTTTAAGAATATAGATTTATATATATATAAGATTTAGTACTTTTTTCTTAGCTTGTTTTCTTCAATTCTTCCCTAAATATCTGGATGTATATATATTTTATTTTTGATTTGGAGTTCCAGAAATTTTTAAGGAGGAAGAGAATTGGGTAGAATCCTATTATCAGGTTTTGATTTGTATGAATTAAAATGAGGAGGCTAGCCTCTTATTTATAGTTTCTTGGATGCGCCAGAACCGTCGGTTTGATATTCTCAAACCCATCCCTTTTAGGCCAAAGAAAACCCTAGTGGCCACACACTAAGCGGTTGACCGATGGGCCCCAGCTGCTTTTTTTTATTTTAGTTCATTTTGAATTATTTGCAATTCAAAAGCTTTAAATGTCAATAACTTCTTTATTTAAACTCCCATCATGAAGCTTTACACATGAAAGCTATTTAGAAGGTCGCCACGAATTCAATAGTGCAAGTTTTGTAGACAAATTCTTATGTTTTCTCAATTTTCGTTTCTAGCTCTATTATTAACTAATTGATTTTCTAAATTAATTTCCTGTAAATTTTATGAGGTTTTGTATGGATGCTACGAAAGCTTAACTTCATATATCTTGTATATTGTCATGAATAGGCAGTTGGATGCTTTGAAAGCCTTGCTCCATCAATCTCATATATTGTCATGAATAGACATAAGTTTGCTATTAAGGCCTCATACTTACATTTTCCATTATTACAAATGATTCAACCTAATATTATATGTATAGCTATTAAGCTAAATTTCCATTTTTAAGTTAGTTATTTTCTTTAACTTATTATTCCTTGTGGTCATTTCGTCTCTGTGAAATTCTCAACCATCACTAGGAAGATGGCTTCCTAAGTACACAAAAAGCTCATTCTATTACTTAGAATTTTTAAAGCATTCTTAGTCATCTCATATTGACTTTACTTGTTACCGCACGTTGACACTAGGCTATCGCACATTGACATTTCTCTAGCCATCACAAGTTAATCTTATAAATCATCGCAACTCGAGTATTCTAGAGCTATTGCAAGTTAATGCACTCTATAGGGCTATCATAAGTGGATGCACTCTTGAGTATTGCAGGTTGATACACTCCTACTATTGCATGTTGATAGTCCTTTTAAATATTGTGGGTTAAGCTCTTATGAGCTATCATAAGTTGATAACCCAACTAACTATCACAAGTTCATGTTCATATTAGCTATTTCAAGTTGATGGTTATAAGGTTATAATAAGTTGACAATTATATGCTATCACAAGTTGATCCCAACTGAGCTATCGTAAGTTGACATTAACCTAGCTGTCGAAAGTTGATTTCATATCAACTACCGTAAGTTAAGCTCTTAGGAGCTATCATATATTGATATAGCAATTTAGTAATTAACTTTAAAATTGTTTATTTTCCACTAAAAGAAATTTCTTTTCACTAAATCTGAATACAATGTCAGATTACTATTGGAACTCCAAGGCTTTTGCGGTTTTCTTTTCAGAAATTGTTAATTATCACTTTACTTAATTTATTAATTATCCATTTGCAATAAAAAAATTCCCATGCTAAATAAGTTATCATATTTTGCCTTATATAAAACTTTTGGCCTAAAATTACTTTTAGTATTTTAATAATTAATTCCAGAATTAGGCATTTTCTCGACGTGGAGGATTCATATAAATTCCAAATAATTTTAGAAAATTATAAAATTATAAACTCATCTCCATATTATCATTTTATATATCCTATAAAAATTTCAAGTGATTTAGAGAAGGGTTGGTCCACGTTTTTGCCCTTTCACATCAAAAATAATATCTTTAAATTCTTAACATGTACAAATATTATTTAACTTGGTTAGATTAGTTCATTATCCTTCAAAACATTAGATACACATATAAAATCTTTACCCATATGGGTTTGGAAGGTTTTAGTAGAAGAATCACTCACCTTTTTTTAATTAGGGTTTATTAAAAGCTTTTCTCTTATGGATGAATGCTCCTTTCCTTCTTCTTTAGTTTTCTTCTTCTTCTTCCCCTTGAAGTTATGGCTGACCTGGGTCTTAAGTTTTTTTCCTTTTGTTTTTTGAGTCAGTGAAGAATGAATGAAGAGTGGAAAGGTTAGGGGGTTAGTAATTTGGGCTTTGGGCTCAAACCTTGTTCTGGCCTATTTTTATTCGTTCTCCTAACTTCTCATCCTAAATTTATTTCTCATTAAATATCTTATCTTTAATTTTATCCCATAACTTAATTTGATTAATCATTTATTTAATTAATTCCTAGTATTATGGTACTCCAAAACAAGAGGTGTTACAAAGATCAAGATAAGAAGACTTTCACAACTAAGAGGACTGAGCAACTGATTACTACTAGTGATAGGAATCATAGTCGCACTCGAAGCGATCGCATGAATCCCTACGATCATCATGGCAACGTTATCATTCTTCACACTGTTCCTTATCTTTCCTCTTTAGTCTCACTCTCAGACTCATAGTGAGACCCACGATGGAGATCCTCGGGGTTGGGAGCAATGTTGACCTACGCCTTCATGAAGTATTTCGAGTTAGCTAATTTTCCCCATTATACCTGAAGGATTATATTAGAATCAAGTTACTAGATTGAGAATAAGTGCAAAAAGACCATGCTTATGATTCTAGAAGTGTGAAGTGTTGGCATGCCCTATAGAGCTTATGGACCATGCTCAAGGGGTTGTAAAGATGGAGTTTCTTCACCCTCTATGGATCGGGGCACGTCGGTTAAAGGAAAGCCAAAGTCATATGGACAAGAATTCAAGATATTTTCAACATTTAGGTATTCAAGAGTGAAGTTTGGAAAGCTCCCATGGTCGCTCAAAGAACCGAAGATTTTGTCGGTCACACCTATTGGAGGGGTTGACTCTCCAACACTGTCTTAGCATGGTTTGAGCATGCATCAAGAAGTCTTAATGACAATACACTTAAGCTTAAGGGTGAAGTGACTTGGGTACCTTCAAGGGATGTGTTCCTGAATGACTTGTTTCCACTGGCGCCTTCGTTCTCATCTTGGTCCTCCTCATCATCCCCTTTTTCCTCTTCTTATTCTCTTTCCTCATTTGTGTTCTCCTAACTCTTATCGCCTTATCTCCTACATTTCTATCTTCTTCATCTCCCTCCTCCTTAACAAGATTCTCTTTAGCTTCCTTACCTTCTTTGTCGCCTTGTTCGTTGTCATTTGAAAGTGGGAACCACTTTTACTTCTACGTGAACTCCTTGCGGAGATGGAGGGCTACAAGCAGCTCGATCTGCTCAAGGAGGAAGTGGGTTAGACTGAATGCTTCTTCCATTATGAAGAAAATGGAACTAATACATGTAAGTGTTGCTTAGAAGGTAGGAGGTTTGCCCTAGATCTGGGTCGATTACCCTTAGAAATTTAAAAGTGTTCGCTAGAGCGAAAGTTGGGGTTCGGCTAGGAATATTTGTCAATGATGCAGAAGGAATATTAGTCACCTGAGCAAAAAGAATGCCTAGGCAATATGAAGCCATTAGATAGGAAATATTACATCTGGAAAGCCAATAATGATGGAAGTCTCCAGGGCATCGGACGAAGAAGTACCCATTCTTGATATAGGTCCACTTATTATGAAGCACCTGGACAACTTTGTAAGTGGCTGAAGGTTTCGATTATCAGTAATGAAGAGGTCTCTCCCTTTCTTTTAAAGTTAAGAAGAAAATAAAACTCTTTGAAGTTAGATTACCAACCTAGATGCATCATGTATATGATATAGAGAGAGCTTAGGATGGCAAAACTGTTCGAGTGTACTTGAGTTGGAACTATCCTAGCGATTGAAGGATGAACTAGGGGATCATTAAAGGGAAGCATGGCTCTAAAAAGACACATGTAATGGTTACATGATGTGTAACTAGCTAGAGGAAGGTGATCCCTTTGGTGGGGTTCTGGGAAAACAACTTTGTCTTTAGGAATCCTGGGTCTTAAGCAGACAGACCTTAGTTCTTTAACGGTCAGTTTGGAGGTTGTGATGTATGGGGATTGTCTAAGATCATTAGAATAGGTTGTTCATCCCTCGAGATGGAAGGGTTATGAGGTTCAGATGGGGGAGAAGCTTGAAGTTGGAGTTCTTGTGTAATCCAACGTCTTACTCTTGACGTGTAGAAGTAGGTGTCAGGGTTGAAGATGAAGTGGCCTCTATAGGCATGGACGGGCCCAACACTAGTGTGAAGATAGGGAGATCGTCGAAGGTTTGCTATTCTATACTAAAAACTTGATAACAAATGTGGTCAGGTATAATTTATTGTGATGCTTTACTTTGATTGAAACCTATGTTTTTGATGTATAGAGTCCAACGGATGTCGACATGTGTCGATCAATCAGATGCTATATATTGACTAGGGCATTATAGTGTATCAATCTATGTAGTGTGTGCCCTATGTCCAGCGCATGGTGTACAATAACACCCTGTGTAGATAGCCCTTTTGTTTGGCCATACGAACTCCATTACGTTATGGAAGTGTGTGTCCGATTTTACCCATTATCGTAGAGTGCGTGATAATGGAATCATTGTCCTGAGCGATACAGTGCTTTTCTTTGCAGGATCCAAGAATGTGTTGTTGAACTCAAAGTGTCGGCACTTGAGTTCATCGAACATGCGAGTGTGTCTAATACGTCAATTTATTGAAAATCGCCCTGTTGAAACTTATGCCGTCAGTCCATATCCAAGAGTTACCCTGACATTACGATCTCTCCTCTTCCTTTCTCCACCCATTCATCAGCATGACTGACTCGAGGTTTAGCTTCAACAAACCCCAAGCACAAAACCATTTTTGCTCAAAGTGGCAGTGGGTTGTCAATGTGAAATGGTAGCGGTGAAGGCAAGAGGGCGATTTTGGGTTTAGGTATGGATCGACATGGTAGCATGTCGTCAATGTGGTAAATAATGACGATGGTTAGACCACAGTGATAGCAAGATTGAGCCTGAAATGCACCTTGGATCGAGATATGAAGTGGAAAGGTTGGACAAGATTTAGATGGAGCTTTTGTGGGAATGATCGGTGAAAATAAGTCATAGTGGTTTTGATGACTATCATGGCATAAAGGTTAGAAGCGGCAGGGTTATAAAATTATAGGTTGTTAGTTCGCAAGGCACAAAAACATGATTGTTTACGAAATGAGTGTGAAAAATTAGAAAATTTTCTAAGTTTTCCTTTTATAATCACTTGAGAAAACATGTTGATACCGACATGATCATGTCGGTACCGAGTGGTTATGAACCTCATGTATGAAAGGGGAAAAAGAGAAGAGAAATTTACCAAATCATGGAATGGAGAACTTTCATGAAAATCTCAGGAGTGATGGAAGGTTTTGGATGGGACGACTTCAACTTTTAAATCTAGAGAAAGGAAGAGAATTGAAAACTATGTGAAGAGACGTGCCAATATTCATAGAATGGACGTAACACTTCAAGATAACAGTTTAAGGAATGAAAGCATCTTTGTAGATGGAATTCTATTGCTTTTCCTGACTGAAAGCATGTTTTGTTGCCATAAAGTATACTTTAATGGGAAAGTATTATTCGGCATTTGAACCAAGTGATACCTTAGTGGATCTGGAATTTTAGATGATGAAGAGGTAGATCAAGAAACATAGGGGTGGTAGGAGTAACAGATAAATGGAGCATAAGAAGTTTGACCAAGGTTTGTTCAAGACAAAACAAGTCGTTTCCGGGTTGTTTTATGAATGGGACTTACTTTGAGTTATGGATGATGCTACGTGATACATTGAACGAAAGACAAGAACTAAATAGGACGAATTATGACATAACTTGAAGGGAAAATTTGTCAATCGAGGTCCAAAGCTTGAAGACTTGAGCAAATATAAAGAAGAATTAAAGATGCAAGATGGTGAAAACATGATGCACTGACATGATCATGCAAGTACCGAAAGGTTTCGATTGAAGAATTTTTGTATGTTCTTTATGCCTATACAATTAAAGCGCATACCAGTTCTATAGTGGTGGAGATGCAAAAAGTTATAGCAGAGAAAAAAATAGGATATAGCGGAAAATAGCGGAGGTGCAAAATGCTTCATAGATTATAAATCCAAATATTTAAAGTTAAATTATTCTTATTGTTACACTAGTTATGTAAGAAAAATAAATATTGTTTAATCTTATATAACAAAACCAAAGAATATCACGATTTATGCAATTCAAATTTGGCGACTACAGTAGAGTTCTAACTTATATTGAGAACCTATGCCTTAAAATTATGTCTTTACCCTAACATTGTTGATTTGATTCGAAAGAGAACTAGTCAAATCAACCTTTTTTTATTATGCTAAAGTGGATGCTAAAAAAACCTTGATTTAGTATGAGTAGCGGAAAATATCGGTGCTTAAAGCAGATCTGCTATTTAATAGTGCTAAATTGAAGAGACATAGTTGTAACAACCTGTCCTCCGTAATACCAAAAAATCATCACCTTACATTAACGATTGGCTTTCGAATACCACAAAAGATAGATTGTCAGGGTACAATTAGAATGAAATGCTAAACTAAGACATCAATATGATCTCATAATGGAATGATAACTTATAATATACTGAATATATATGAACATAATTGGATGAAAAATATAAGAGACCGCACTAGTAGAAGCAACTGATAAATAAATATCAATACAGAATGTCAGAATACATCAACTCCCCACAATATAGAGTTTTGAATAAGTATCCGATACAACGGGTCTCATATACAAATAACAGGTCTGTTATGTACCATTAAAATATCAAGTATACATATCTAAAATATCGATGTCACGCCTCTGAAATGCTCTAACTATGCACCTTAATAGTATATCCCCAAAAGCACCTGACTTCCAAACTACTCAATCGAGTACTTTAGAGTTATCATGACATAAATAGACAAAGAAAACGCGGGTCAGACTTAAAGCCTACTGTAAGGGGACCTATCTCAAAATATTGTATATCTGAATTATATACAAATTGAATAGGAACTACTAAGGTTACAACCGGTCCCCTCAATAAAAGTGGCTTAGGGATAATCGAGACTGCCCATAAACAAGTAAAGTAAGCCCATCACATAAGTAGGGAATCATACCATAACTTGCTCTTCTCTTATAATCAATGAATCAACACAACTAATACAATATGTCTGGAATGTACAAACTTACTATGTTAAAGTAACCCAATATACAAATGTGGAGACAATGTAAATATCACAGTATAAGCGTGTCGTAGAATACACAACAATATTATCAACTAACTAATATAACGTTAAGCGATAGACTAATAATATAAATTAATACTCGTCATTTATGATGAGAGGAGTCCGCGATAGACGCATGCCCAAGATAAATAGAGTTAGTACCTAAATGTACCATAGACCTCAAGCCTCATCCAATGTAATCAAACTCATGTAGATCCCATCGTATCCCTTTAACAAGCATAAGTGATATATGATCCACTCTGGATATCTTTAATCTAAGTCCACGTTAGACACCCATCTATAATTCAAATTATCATGATCCAATGATTTCCATCTAGGGTCCAAAATAAATAGAGTCGGTACCTAAATGTACTATAGACACCGAGCAACATCCAGCTTTGATGGAACTCGGGTTGATCTCACCGTATCCCTATAATGAGCATAAGTGATATATGATCTATTCTAGATATCTGGAACCTGTATAGAACACACCGTACCCCTATAATGAGCATAAGTCATATGTGGCTCACTCGTAGATAATCATCGTCATCTCCCTCACAGCCATCATGGATTTTTAAACAAATTCGCATAACATCTCAACAAAAGAGAACAACAGGCATATCCCATGTAATATGCTATAGGGACCACAAAGGAATACCAATGCCGTAAAGTTATATATATATATATATATCAAATATAACTTCATGTAATCAAATATGTTTATCACAAACGAAGATTGATACCTCGTTATTATTTATCAATATAGATGGCCTCTACTATAAAACCAATAATAGGCACAGACACTAATATAAGATCAATACTATATACGGTCATTAATATAAGGCCGATAGAAATAGAATTCATCGAACTACGCATACCCCAAGGTCAAGCCCAAATGTACGAATTTACTCCGTCCAATCGTGCACGCTTGTCATGCATGATTTTATGACCAATCACTATACCGATCCCATGCCCGATCGTTGTTGATCCCATAGGAATCACTTAACATTCACATCTGGATCTTGAACTTTTCCTTGCTTCCCACCTCCTCGAGTAACCCATAGTCTTTCCTGAAGTTGCGCCAAAGCTTTGCACGAACCTGAACCCGAAACCGAGGAAGAATCCCCAATAAAATGGCACTTGACCTAAGGTTTATTGCCCTGATTATTGCCCCACCGTTTGATCGGTAGTCTACAAGTCTACAACCGATCGACTGGCGGTAGCCTATCCTAGGCAATAATGCGTGGGGAAGGTGTCATCGATCTATACAGCCATCGATTTACGTGTCGCTTCCTCCGTTGCTTCACACGATGAGCCGCCTAGCTTTAGAAGCCTGCCTCCACCCCCATCAGACCTCCTCCGAAGTAAATTTGCAACGACCCAGAATTTCAGTCATTCGAAATTCGGATATTTAATTGATTTTAAATATTCACAAGTTAATTTTATAAGTTGAATAACTTATATTTCAAATATAATAATTTATTTGGATAATTAAATTATTAATTTAATATTTGAGATTGCAGAAATATTTGAATTTTGAATCTAATGTGAATGGAAAAAGATTTATAAAGTTGGATTAAATTCTATTTGAATTAGAATGGAGTTAGGTGACTTTTAAAATTGAATTAAAAGTAAATTTATAGAAATTGGAAATTTTAATATTTAATTAACGTGTAAAATAGTCATTTTTCACACTGTCTCGGATTTCGACGAAACTAGTTTCATTGGATCCGTAATAGTGAATTATTATAGGATTTCAAATTTCGTGTCAATCGGACGTACAGTTTGGTCGTGCGAAGCTGAAACGCCTAGAAATTTATTTAAGTAAAATTTTAATTAAAATAAGTCGATTCAAAAACCTATCTTCCGAATACGATGGAATTGGCTCTCGATATATATTTCATTGTGTTCGGAATAGGGGTTAAAACATTATAAATGCCAGGCGGCACGCTTCGATTGGAGTTCGAAATTTTTTCGGATGAATAGTGTCACGAAATTTTATATAAAAGGACATCATTTTCTTCCATTTGCAACAAACCTAGGGGAAACAACCCTAGCCGCCAGTTTTTGTTTAATGGCTAGAAATGCTCAACATTCTTCCCTCATTTCCACTCGATCCATCAATAATTAGACAAAACTCTCAACTAGAGATTGGTAAAGCACGATGAGATCTTTACATCCATACAGTTATGATCTGGAATTGCGCGATGATGGAGGAGATATTCGACCGCATTTGGCTGCGTTCGAGCATGATTTTCGAGTGAAATAGGCGACCGAGCTCGATCAGGTTGAGGTCGTTGGTGCACGGTGAGGTGGGCTTCGAAATGGTACTAGTCGATCGACGTCTCGATCTAAGGAGGTGGCGCGACAATCAAGTGAATATCATCGGCGTATGAGTTGGTTTCGACCTGGGTTTCATCGAAATGAGGGAGAAGGATTTGCGCGGCCCAGATCTGAGTATTCAAAACGAACGACCGAGATTGAATGTAGGGTTTAATATACAAAAAGTAAATTAATTATATTGTTTATATTCAAATGTTTAAAATTGTGTAACTTTGTCATACGAGGTCCGTTTTGCCCGAAACAAGTTGCGTTGGGTTCGTATTCGCGAACACTACGCGATGGATCTGTATTGGAGCTAGCAAAAATTTTGGGTAAAATTAAACGTTCGTTTAATTTTATTCGGAATAAAACGCTGCAATGGCTATTGAAATCAATGTGAGTACAACTCACTCTTTCTGACTCACTTATATTTTTATATAAGTGAGAATAAATTTATTTTTTGCTGATCAATGATTGTTTGGATGATATATTATATTATATATATATATATATTGATTGGTTTGGATATATTCCTGCCTATTGCAGCAGATGAGACCCTATACGTTCCCGTGTATGAGCAGATGATCTTTTGTACGCTCGTCTACCTCGAAGTAGACATTGTACATATTTTCTCATATGTATATTTGTTGCAGGTGACAGGTTGGAGGGATCCAACTGGATTCCTCGCCAGTGTTGATTTTTATTTATAGATATTATGATATATGCTGTTATCCTGTGATAAATTGTGTTCTGATGCCGTGATTGATGTGAATCACCTTATTTAGCATTTTTGCAGCATTGGACCATATTTTGGAATTTTAAAAATATTAAAATGATGATTTCAAATTACAAAGGCTATTTAAGTGATTTTTGAAGTTATATGAGTTTTAATAATGATTCGTAAATTATTAAAAGAAGAAGTTTATTTAAATGGAATCAAAATATGATTTTTTTTGAAATATGGAGTTAACTATTTTGTAAAATAAGTTAAAATGAGAATTTTTATAAATGGTTTATGTATAAGATTTATAAAATTGATATTTTTATAAATAAAAGTAATGGAATTATAAAGGAGTTTTATAAGTGTTAAAATGAAGTTGTAAATGGATCTTATAAGTGAATAAGATTTATAAATTATGAAGTTATAAAAAGAATGAATTTGTAATAAGAGAATTATAAGTAGATTAACTTATAATTGGATTTTGGCATATAAATGAGATAAATGGAATTTGTCAGTAAAGGAATTTTATAAATTGAAGTTTTTATAAAATAGAAATATGAATTATAAACATTGTTTTATAAATGTGAAATCAACTTATTTTGATAAGTTAAATATGAAAGTTTATTAAAGGAATTTCATTCACGATTTTGGACAGTGAATAATCCTTTAAATAAAATGGATATTTTTGGAAAGTGATATTATAAAATGGAGTTTGAATGGTTTGAAAATAAGGTAAAGTATGAATTCACTTATTACTAAAATATGTATATGGAAATGTTTTCAAAATAGTGAAATATTGAAATGGTTTTGAGAATATATCTTTTTAAAGATAATTTGAAGTGAATATTTGGAAAGTGATTTAATTAATAAAAGATTAATTAAAAGGGCCTAGTGATTGCTTATGGTGCTAGATAATTGTTGCTTGCTTTGATAGTTAAATGACCGACTATCAAATTTGGCCATTTTAGTTCCTCGACTTGATGTGGAAACTATTTAGTCGTACACTTAGTACGTAGCCATCTGTGTAGGCTTGATTATCGTTTGTGTTGAGGATGTTGATTCGTGTAGTGCAGAGTATTACTCCAATCTATCAAGCTTCCTTCTATGAGACTTAGTTTCTATGTGAGGTTGAGAAACGCTTTTGTGTTGTTGGTGCGAAGAGACCGGGATCAGATTTATCTGAAAACCACTTCGGACCAACATTTAAACGACGATTGTGCAGGTTGGTCGATGATATTGATATTTAGGATTTTCATAGTGAAGGACTGCTGTTGATCATTTGGGGTTAAAATCCCAATATACATATAGTAGCAGTAGTCTCTTCATTATGAAATATCCAATGCAAGGACTATTCGCTACTAATCCTAGGGATTTCATAACAGGATGTGGTAGGAAAGTACCTTCGGTTTGTTTTGTTCCTGGACAACTTGTATGGACGAGTGTTTGACATTGCATTTCTAATGATTACATACATTGGTTTTTACAAACGTACATCTGTTTGATGGCGGAGAAGGCAACTTCTCTTAGCATAACACCCTTCCTTGAGACGTACGAGCTCAAGGGTTGTATTTTTGTGAAAGGCAATTAGTAGTCAATGGAAATGGCAAATGTGGCATTCAAAGATGATGTGATATGTGATATGTGAAAGGTAATCGATATCTTTTTGGCCTCACTCCCGGAAAATGACCGAAATAAGGTTAGATGCGACAAGGCTAAGTGGGTCATTCCCAATTAGGATATGATCATCCTCTTATAGATATATTTCTTTCCGCTATGACGTTCGGGATGTAAATTAATGTGGTTTGTATGCTATGAGGGCCCTCGGAAAGGTCGGTAATGACCTGGGGATGATATATTCGGTACTACCTAGTTATAGAGGTAGGCCGGTCTTTTGTTGGTAGAGGTTCCTTTGTGATGTTCCTCGGTACATTCCTCTAGAGATGTACTGTCAGAAGGTAGTCCCTTCACCTGGTCATTTGTATGGAAATCCAAACTCCACTACGAGCTTGCGGTTTTGTTTGTGTTGGCATAATGAATAGCCCCGAAATGCTATATGGGTAACCATTTCGGCTATTTGAATATTATTTGTATAATAGACATTATTATAATATAAGATGATTTGATATGAATGGTTTTGGTAATCGTAAGGTAAAAACATGTCCGTGTTTATGTGTGGGCATGCCTTACGAGATAGTTTTGTTTTGAAAAGAAAAGTTTGGTAATTTAATAAATTCAATTGAGTGTGTTTCTCATGCCGCTTTACCAGACTGATCCGGGCGTTCTTCCCTTTCAATGCTCGGGTCAGACCGAGTATATTTACAGGTTCAGATTGGTGCTTTTGGAGCTTCAGCAGGAGAGCTGGAAGTCTTCAGATCATATTCCCGTATTTGTTTATTTTCTGCTGCTTTGTTATTTATATTATCAGCAATTGTGAGGACAAGTTATTATAACTGTCCAGGCTGATGATTGGTGATTGATTGTTGAACTCTGATTGATGTATGTATATACAGTTTCTGTTTTGTAAAGATCATTGATATGATATTATATGTTTTCCGCTGTGATGTGAGATTCTGTATTGTTCTGTTTGGTTCTCTCTTCTCTTCTTCTCTCTTCTTTTCTTTCTCATGACTTTCCATCAGTCTGTGCTTTTTGGGTCGGACATGTGTGGTTTATTGTCGATTCAAAGAGTACGGATTTGCAGGTTGTCACAAAATTGGTTGATGTTTTGGAAGTAGTTCCTTATGTGTTTGAAAACTGACTTCGACACGAAATCCACTCTTTGCACATGTAGAGTTCAACTAATGAATCTAGCAACCCAACCCCCCTAACTCACCAAAATAATATAACCGGACTTCCTACCTTATGTAATGCCTACATGTACACTCATATACCCATTTGTGTATGTTTATACACACATGAACACACAACCACACTTCAATTATATAAATCATGTTTCAGACTTCATTGGAGCGATTACTCGGTTCGGGATCTTCTCATGCAATTTAGTGCACGCGATAGTCGCTTTGGTTACATGAGACGCTCATCACGTGTTTATATACAAATAAAGGTATACACATACATACAAATACAATAATTCACTTATATATATGCATAACTATATAGGACAATTCTAGCTACAATACAAGAATTGTCTTGATTAATATATAACTTCAAACACACGTATATGTATACCCACTCGTGCATGTATACGTACATGCGTATTTGAGAAAGTAATTCAATTATTACTAAATCAAATATTACTTTTATTTACTAAATCATTTCAATAAAATTCCTATTCCTCTTTCGACTATTTTATAAAACCATTCCATTATTTTATAAATACAAAGCTAGCTTACAAATCATTTTAAGCCTTTATAATACTTAACTTCTTCATTAAAATCAAGTATTCATCTTATAATTATTTTATAAAACCTTATAATTGATTTATAAAATAATTCATTCATGTTAGTTTATAAATTCTCATACTTTATAAAATATTTCTTTTAACTATTTTATAAAAACTCGGTCATTTTACAAAATATACAATTTATACTATTTAATAAAATCTCATTTCTATTTGATAAAATATTTTTTTCACTTATAAAATATTTATTTACTTAAATAATATTTATAAATAATAATTAAGCTTTATTATCTAATCACTTTAATAATAAGTGTAGAGCTCCTAACTTACTTAATTAGCTTACTAACTTTTCTAAAACTTATTTAAATAGTTTCATTAACAATAACTAGTGACATGCACATAATTATATCACTAGATAGCATCTAATCATTCAAAACATTAAACAAAATCAATTACTTAGCCCATAATCCATTTCTATGCTTACTAACTTTTTCAAAAGAAGTAATTAAGGTCTTAAACCAATAATGAGTTAATACAATCATGTTGATAAAATGAATACAAGCCTAAACCATAGCATAACAATCTCCAAATCAATTTATATCACTTCATAATCATAAATAAACAAATCCATGAAGTGTAACAAGTAAATTAAGTAGGAGGATCATCCTACACACCTTCCCTTTTCCTAAATCAATCTCTAATCACCAAACTCGTGCTTTCGTTCCCTTTAAATCATAGGTGAAGCTCCATATCGCAACTTCAAGCTAATTCCTTGATGGGTTTTTGTAGAGAATTGCATGAGATGAATTATGATGATTTTTATTTAACTTTAGGAATTTTATTTGAAGGGTTTAGGGCTTGGGGATTAAGGAGAGATTAATGGAAGATTAGAGAAAGATTAGGAGAATAAGAGGAAGAAGTAACGCGAAATGAAAGCGGAATGAGAATGATGAAGAGAGTTAGTCACTTATAGGCTAGTTAATGGGTCCTAGCCCAAATTCATTTCATCCACTCAAAAATTACACTTCACTCCAAAAATTCATTGACTCTAGCTTAGTCAAGTTTATACTGATTTTTCTTACGATGGAAAAGCGAACTCAGCTATAGGTGTTTCAAGTCCCAATTCACCCGTCTCGAAAATCCAAGTACAAGAGGTGTTCTATTAATTAACGATTAATTTTTTAAATCAATCATTTAAATATTCAATCGTTAAGTTGTAGGGTGTTACATTCTCCATTCCTTAAAATAATTTCATCCATGAAATTCCTATAAGCATCAGAAAGTAATAGGATCGATCGAAATTCACGAATCTCAATTTCGAAAAATTTTAGCCGTACTTTCCCTTATGCTATCAGCATTAAGGAAAATCTCAAAATTAGAATGCATCATGCAAATAAGAAATATGCGATAACCTATGTTATCCCTCACTTCCTAAAAATATATACCTCTTTTTAAGAAAGTTTTAAACTGCAGATGTAAACAAATAATCATTTAATTGTCCATACTTCAGCTCTCAAGTACCTAATTATACTATACCAAGAGGATTATGTACCAAAACAACAACAACATAGAATTCATACATAAATAACCTTAGCGTAATAATCGATACTAACATAATCATACGTGAAAATATATTAGAGAGTAAGATCAAGTGAGTCAGTATCAATATATACCACAGGCTCCGAGTCATATCAAAAGGCAGCAGACTCGTATATATCCCATCTCGACCCTATAGTGGGCATGAAAATATGCAATCTATTTAAGATAGCTATCACTATCACTCTTTGAACATGCTTTAATTATGAAATTATAACTACCATACAAATACAAGCAATTAAACACACAAAACAAATAACAATCAATCAATAACATATTAACAATTAGCAACAAGCAACCACGAAATAATAGAAAACAATGATAAGAAACAATAACTAGCATACAAACATGCAAGTAAGCAATAAAAACAACAACAATAAACATCAACCAACAAAAAAAATCAAACAAGATCAAACCGTAGCAAACAAACATGAGCAATGGTAAACAACAGCAAGCAACAACAACAATCAACATACAATTAATATAGAAACAACCAATCAACAAGCAATAACGAACATCAACAATCAATCAATCAAGCACAACAACAAATAATATAAGAAAAAATAGTTAGCACACAAAAAGAGTCTATACCGACATGTACCGTAACCAATAAATAGTCAAACGTGCATGTCAAACCATAAACTCTAATGAGCCTATTCGATATTCGAGATGAACAAAATGCTTAAGTGGTGTAATCCCTTTCATGAACACAAGACATGAAAGGCTATTACACCTCTCACTATAAAAAGGAAAACTTACACTATATGCAAGATTATTAAGTCTCAAAACTCTCGAATAAACGCAGCAATCTAAGTCTCAACATTCCTTTCTTTCGAAAGGAACTCATTCTTAAAAGGAGAAAATGCTACTAATTAAATCATTATTAAATAACGATGTACTAATGCTTGAGTTTGATTAAGTCAAACTCACCTCAGTAGCACAATGTTAATAAGGATAATACACTAAGTACACTATGACACTTGCCTAGGCAAGTATCATCTCGTCACTTAGAAGATTATTGGAATTGCCACAAAACTATTCAAGAAATCCTTCCCTCGACTATCCCAAGGAACCTTAACTATAATATACTAAAATTTATAATAACTAATGATCATCCAAAATGACACGATTCCTGCAACTCTTTGTTTGCTATGCCTGCAACTTTTTGTTTGCTAGTAAGATTTCTTTGTTAAACTAGGATCATCCACCTGACTTTTCTTATGCAAACTCTGATCTGACTACTAAATCTCAACACATGGCCAAGGCCACACTTTAGAAATATCCTAATCACCTCAAGAACTTGACTCAAGCGCTCACCTATAAGAATCTGGTTGAAAACCCCTACTCAGCTAGTGCAAATCATTTAGAAACTCTCTGCTCAAACTAGGGGTTAAGAGCTGGCACGTGAATGAAACAATCTTCAGAAAATATCCCTTTCGGCACATGGGATTACTCCCATCACCTAAGATTTACTAACACAAAGAAAAATAATTCTATCACGAACAACTTTATTTAAGCACCTGTAAGTCATTTGCTCTGTCTTTTCTCATTATTGGGCATCCACCGAACTTTACTTGGATAAAAATCCAAGTCACACCTCATTGACCAACCCCACTCAACTTGAAATCTCGCGCATCATGTTTGAATGGTAGTACACTAAGTCGCTTCATCTCAGCTTTGCAACTAAGGTTACTCACATAAAGTTTATCTTTACCGAAGAATTTACCCACTATGAAAGGTGTCAAATTTAGCCTGTCTACCAAGTAACTAGCTATGACAAATGTATCGCTTAAGTATCAGAAGGAACATAAGTGAATTCCCTAAAAATAGAGCATACCTCACTACATAAGCTCTGTTATCCACATAACTTCCGAAGGTATTTATGTCGAATAGAAGAATAATGGAATATAACCAATGCCTATAAAAGTTGATAGACAATGTCGTCTCTCATCTACAACGCCACTCGTTCATGCCGCATTCCATCAGTAAGGAAAAGGAGAACACTGCACTTAATTAATATCGCTTCCAATAAGTGTCACCTCTATCAACGTCACTGCTGTGCAATGTAACTCGTCAACAATGTTGTCTCACCTTAGTGCCACTTACCATCTATATCAACCCTTATTAGTATTGCTTAATTAAAATGGTTGTGGGTTAATGTCACCTCTAACCGATGTCGCGCCTCTTCAAGAAAATGATTGATACCACTCCTCATTTGTGCGGCTATGAGATGATGCTGCATATTACTATTGTCGAGGTTACATATTTTCAGTACAACTTCGATAATATCATATCATTCCCAACTGATGTCGCACATCATTAGTTCCACTGCTTCCCTAATGGTACTGAATGTCTTTGTAATAGGTTGTTGTCGATGCCCTGCCTTGGAAATGTCATCGCCGTCTATCTTCGTGACTTCGACAATGAAAATCTTCAATGTCCACAAAGTCCATTAAAACAAATGGGATGATAATCGATGCCACATTTCATCCACAACACACTTAGTCAATGTCGATGTCGTTCTTCAACCATATCGCTCTTCATCGATGTGATAACAAGAAGTTATTAGTCGAATCCATATTTCATGGTTGCTGTTGTCACACAATATCCATGCTGTAGGATATCGAAAGTCATGCAAAGGAAAAAGAACAAGATCATTTATAAGAGCAAATTCAAGAGGATTTAGTGCATTTTCCTTCATAAAGCTTCAAAAGCTTTCATATGCCGTTACATGCTCCATGACACCATAAAGTCCCACATCGCCAACGGAAACTAGCATACCTCATTCCAACCACTATAAATAGAGATGCATCCCTTCATGGAAAGAAGCTCCTAACTTCTTTCCCTCTCTTAGCATAAATCACTTTTTGACTAGAACTTCTCTAAGCTCTTTTAAAAGCTTCAGAACTATTGTCATGAAAAATGACCAACAAAAAAGGAGATGACATATGACGTTTGTATATATGAGCTTGAACAATTAGATAATTGCATATTTGCACATTTGTAACATATTCATGATTGAATAAAGGATATAACTAAAGCATATTGCCTATTGACTTATGGACTTACGTATTTACCTATTGACTTATGGATTTGCCTATTTTACATTTTGAACTTATGGACTATGATTCAAACAAACTTGTGAATTATCATAAAACTAAGGGGTATTATTGGAATTTATTTGAACATGTCTTCTTGTACACACATGATAAACGTTGAACCAAATTCCGATTTTGACATTTTTGGCGCTAGAAGGAGGGCCCAAACCTCCGGATGTTTGAAAATGACCGGAATACCTTGAAGAGATTTGAATTTCAAATTCATTATTTATTAGTTTTTAAAACCTGGAAATTAACTATCACCCATATTTGAACATTAACAGGAATGCAAACGACGGGGACTCAAATGCCCTGAACTACTTCGCGTACATTCGATGTCGACCACACCTCTATGAAAAAAATATCGCTCTTCTCCTTCTTTCACTACTCACTCAATAGTTCACAATCCATTCGATGTTAATTTATTTTTTTCTTTGAAATTAACAATACTCTTTGTCCAAAATCAGTGTTGCACTACACTAATATTGTTTTCTACTTCGTTCCTCTTTGAAATTGACCACGTTCCTCTTTTTAATGATTACGAATCCAATTTGCATTTTGAATCCAAGCTACATTTTGGATCCAATCTAAATCTCAGATCCAATTCAAACCTTGAAGCTGGTTCAAATTTCATCTTCGAGATTCAAATTCATTTCCTAGTTTCGGATATTATCCAATTCATGGAATTAAGCGAAAGCAAATCTGTGGATCTAAGTGATGAAGAGCTTGGAGATTCGAAGGATTGCAAATTTATAAGTAATCAACGATTATAGTGATTGACATCGAAAATGATGATGTCGCGATTATTCAATAGCGTTGGCTAAAGTTATGCTGTAAATCATCTAATGCCCAAATATTCAGTATCACGAGTCATCTAACGCCACCTACTTATCAATGGCGACGTCAAAGTAAGGAAGCGATGTTCTCTAATATCGAAGTTAATCGATGCCGCCAATATCGAAGGTAATCGAAGTAGGCTACATCACAACATCGTAAATAAATCTTCCACTCAATCTTATCCCTCTTTAGCATTGATCC
This sequence comes from Allium fistulosum, assembly GCA_030737815.1. Classification (NCBI taxonomy): domain Eukaryota; kingdom Viridiplantae; phylum Streptophyta; class Magnoliopsida; order Asparagales; family Amaryllidaceae; genus Allium; species Allium fistulosum. The sequence continues at coordinate 869,257,046 of CM060906.1, read as the reverse complement.
ACAAATCGGCATCCTCTTCTTAAAGAAAGAGATCGAATTTGTAAATCTGGGATAACTCGAAGTTAATTCGAATGATTTCAACATTATATCGAGGATCCGAGTTTACTTCTTAGATCCATGCTTATGGAATCAAGTGATAGTGAGTTCTTAGATCTGAATGGTGATGAGCTTGGAGGTTCAGAAGAACTTGTATTTTTTTTGAAAAAGAAAGGGTACTTTATTACAGAACAAAAGAGAACAAAGTATATATTAAGGTGTGCAAAAATAAAAGACAAAAACAAAAGCAACAAATTATTTACAGAACGACAAAGCTACTCTACTCGAAAATTATTTTGTCAAAAATTAAGGTTTCAATCCCGACCTTTAAATTGTTTAGCCCCCCCTAATATCTACCCGTCCATTCCTTAATTTCAACCGTTTAAATCTAGATTCGCGCAATCTGACTAATTATTTTCGGTCATTCTAGCATTGTTCTTTACAAAACAAAGCACACCTTAATATATAAAAAGATTACAAAATAGCCTACATACATTTCAAAATTTAGAAAAAGTGAAAACGATCACACGTGAAGACGACAGACTTTCCCAAACCTTGAGACATAATGATAGATGAAAATTCATGGAGGCCGATTATCTCCTTCTCTTTACGAGAGGTTTCCTTCATTTTTACTATTCTTGAGTTGTAAATTATAGATATTTAGAATCCTTTCTCTTTTCCTAAAAGCAAATAATTTGATTTCTGCTAAAATGAGATTTGCTCTGTTTACCTTTGAAATTGAACAGTTGTTACAAAATCTTGTACATCTTTCCTTCTAGATTGAGCTCACTGTCGTAGTAATTGCAATTCTCACGATAGTTTCAAGTTTCTTGTTATTTTTGCTATAGTCTGATAGATTTGCAATAATTTTGTGAATATTGTAGTTATTGTGAATCTTGATGCCTGGTTTTTCCTTTATGAAGTCCCATATAAATTTGGAAAATTCATAGTTAAAAAAAACAAGTGGCTATAGTCTTCATGTTGTAGTTCACACAATTTACTTGTTGGATCCAAATTATTGTTCCATTTGCAGAGCTTGTCAAATTTTTGTAATCTATTAAGATATGCCAATAATGTCATAGAAGAGAATTTCTGAACTGACGGTTGTTCCAAATGAAACTGGCCCATTCCAAGTGGGAATTAAGTGATGACACAGTGTTATATGCTGATTTCAGAGTGAAATTTCCATTTTTATTTCCCATCCATGTCTAGTAGTCATGTTATTGATCGGAGAAATTTTTTATATTGCAAATTATATCGGCAACTGTGAGTGGCAAACCCTACTGCTCAAGAATTCATAGATTATGTTTGATGATACTAGCAACAGAGGAGTTGTAGCCACCACATAAGACCATATGCTGCCATCGAAGTATAGAAATCAAATTATTACCTTGAATCCAAGAATCATACCAGAGGTGAGTAGAGATTCCATTAACAGTATTTCATTAAAATGATGCTTGCAATGTTGTCTAGCTCTTAACATGATCTTCCAGATATGAGAAGCATTGTTGTCAATATTCATGATCCCGAAATTGTTTTTATTAATATTAGCATATTTACTCTTAATCCATCTTGCCCATAGTGAATTTCCTTGCAAAAATGTCCATATTAATTTTAGAGCCATAGCTACTTGCATATCTTTAATATTCCTGAGACCAACTCCACCATTAGCTTTAGGCAAACACATCTGATCCCAAGGGACTTTATGATATTTGTTATTCCATTTTGAAGGTAGCACATAAAGATTCAATTCTTTTTATTACTTGATTAAGCAGTTGACATGATTGAATCCAAAAATAAATTAAAGGATAAATGGATGAGTTAATAAGCTAAATCCTGCTAGCTGTAGACAAAAATCTATTGCTCCAGCAGCCTATCTTATTTTTGATTTTGTCCAAAAGATCTTGAGCAATTCTACTATTAATCTTCTTGCTAGATAAAGGAAGACTTATATATTTAACTGGCAGATCAGAGGCTTTAATATTTAGATAGATAGTGATGAAATCCCTATGCTTATTTCCTATACAGTAATAAATTTTAAATTTATCTTGATTGATGCAAAGACCAGATATGGAAAACTTCTCTAATACTCTTTTAATATCATAGACACTCTTGTAGTCATAGCAAAAGATCATCCGCATATATTAAATGAGTCATTATAGGATGATTCCTATAAATTAGAGTTAAATTTCCAGCAACATATTCCATATCCATTAAAATGCTAAAATACTCCATAGTAATTGAAAACAAATAAGGTGATAAGGGATCACCTTACCTCAAACATCCATTGCTTTTTATGAATCTATGAGGAATACCATTAATAATGATAGAAACAGATGGTGTAGAAATACACTAATAAATAAATTTGCAGAATATTAAGGGAAAATTCATTTGTTCCATAATATAAATGATAAACACCCTATTAATTCTATTAAATACTTTCTGCAAAATCAATTTTTAAGCACATTCTCTCTAAACCTTTCCTATTAAAGCCTCTTGCCATTTCATATGCTAACAAATTATTCTCAATCATATACCTTCCTGGAATATACACATTTTAATTGATAGAAATAAGATCAAAAAGAACCTTCTTAATTCTGTTGCATAGTATCATGTTGATTATTTTGTATAAAACATTACAACGAGAAATAGGCCGGTAGTCTTGAGGTTCACTTGCATTATGATTTTTAGGAATTAGAGTGTCAAATGTATAATTAATCTCCTTAATGAGCTTACCACTATAAAATGCATCATTAGCAACTTGAAGTAAATCATTTTTATTTTCTTCCCAATGTAATTTGAAATTTTTTGCTCCTAAACCACCTGGTCCAGGGCTACTATCATCATTTAAATTAAAAACTGCACCATAAACTTCATCCAAAGTGATTCTGCTAGCCAGCATTTGATTACTAGATTCAGAAATGATTGTTTTTGGGATAATACTTGGAAATACTGTAATATTATTTTGAGAACTATAGAGGTCTTGAAAATATTGATTAGCTTTATAAGAAAAACTACTATTGTCAATTGAAGTATTGTCATCTATGTCAAGGATATATTTTATTTTGAGTTTCTCTTTATTTTCTGGCATTTTTGCATAGAAATATTTAGTGGGAAGATCAACATCTGTTAACCATTTAAGTTTAGCCTTTTGTTTTAGATCAATTGACTGATTGCACAAATTCTCTTTCAGCTTCTGGAGATTATTTTGATAATGCGATAGCAGCCTATGATTATTAGGATTATCAATAATAAGATTATATAATATGTCATTTTACTGTTTCAGCAGATCATTTACCTTGGAAAGACTTGTGAGACCTTTATTCCATACTTTCAGGTGATATTTTTATTATTTTGAGCTTCCTAATGATACTATATAAGGAGTTACCATTGATCTTGGTTTTTAGTAAATTAGAGATAATGTTAAAATAACTATCTCTAAGATACCAGCTATTCTTATATTTAAAAGGGGTATTTTTAAGCAAATCATTATTGATACTCTTATAGCTTAGATTAACAAAGAGAGGTGTATGATCACTGGTAAAATGGTTTAGAGCCCGAGCAGAAAATTCTGGAAATAATAAGGCAAGTTTCTGATTGATAAATATTCTATCAATTTTGGAATGAATGTTAAAATTCATCCCACCTCTCTAAGTATAGAAATTGCCTTTAGTTTTAGGCTCAATAACATTAAGTTGAGATATGCATTGGAAAAAATCATTGTTTACAATTGAGGAATGAGATTGATAACTTATTCTGTCAGAAGCATATAAAATATCATTGAAATCACTTGCTATGATCAAAGCAATGTCATCCTCTGGTTTACTGTCAACAAGATGCTTCCATAGCTGTATTTTCTGATGATGTGAATTAAAACCATAAAATGAAGAGATACAAAGTTTGAGACCACCTTTGTTAATGAGAATGTAAGTAATACATTGTTTTTGTATGCAGATAGTATGATGACTCCATATGATCTGTTATCCCACTAAAATCCTACCTTTACAATCAATGGAATTGTTGTTTAAGAATTCCTAATTCTTAAACCTGAATGTATAATTGGCTATGGATTGATTTAAGAGTTTATGCTCGGTGATAGACACAAAGTTAATTTCCTTGCTCTTTATCAGATCAAACAAATCCTTTTGTCTCGTAACAGAATTAAACCTCTCACATTCCAAAACAGCAAAGACATAATTATTTATTCTTCGAAATTCCCCTGGTTATCACACCACCAGGGAGGTTACTCTCTTCCTTCAATTTTCTTGATGGATTTGGATTTAATTTAGTGTGCTTCTAAAAGCACCCATAAACTCTCTTCATAATACCATAATTTTTTTAATAAAAATCAATAAAATTACCTACTTCCTAATACCACGTTTAGTTTTTCACTGATCTCCATCTCATTGAAATCCATATTTCAACTCTTTTCCTAAATCCATCTCTGTAACGACCTTGAAATTTTGACATTTGAAATCAGGATATTTAATTGATTTTAAATATCTGGAAGTCAGTTTAATTTGAAATTAAAATATCAGAATGAATTTGGGAATTCAATTATTGAATTTAATTTATTGAAACTGCGTAAAAAATTTGTATCTTCAGTTTTAAGCTTGTTAAAAATATTTTCAAGGCTTAGAAAATTTATATTTACGATACTGAAGGTAATGGAACTTTCAAAATTGAATTTGAAACTGTTTTGTTCAGTTTTGAATTATATTGTTTAAATCGATATTTAAAAATAGCCTTCTGAGGCACAGTCTCAGAATTCGACGAAACCAGTTCCATTGGATCCGTAATTTTGTATTATTATCGGATTTCAATTTTCGTAATGTTTGGAGTGATCGTTTGGCCGTACGATAAGCAAACGCGCTGAAATTTTATCGAAATTCAATTTAATAAGTGGTCCAAAAAGCTATCTTCTCCATACGATTGAATTTGGACTCGAAACCTTTTCCATTGCATTCGGAAAGGCGTATAACCTTACAAACGCCTAGCGGCATGCCTCGATAGGAGGTTGGGACTTTTGGCTTTTTTCCGCGTCGATTCGAATTTAAATTTAAATAATATATACATTGTTTAACCAGTTGAAATTCTTTCACTTCGTATTACTGTAGCAGAGACGTTCAAACACGCAGCTATCTTTTCTTGTCTCCCTTCTGATATACGATACCCTCAGCTTTTCAGTCGTAAAATCATGTCATGCCTCCTTCAAATCGAACGAGATATTTTTCTTTCGTTCAAAACAAAATCACATCCTCGTTCGATTATCAATCAAGAAAAATGGTCGCTTCTTTTATATTCAGATCTAAACAACAATGGCTGCGTTTTTTCCCCAAATTCGAAAAAAAAAGAAAGGCGAACGAAATTCGTGCTCGCGCTCACTCCAGATCAAAACGAGGGAGACTCGCGTGAATCTCCTCTTCCCGAAATCGAGCAGATTTATTTGTGAATCGTTCGTTCCCCCAATTTGAGCTCGAAGTCGCGATGGGGGGAGCATGCGCGCGAAGAAGGGCAGCGTCTTCAGCACTGTTGTCTGATGAAGGGAGGAGGCGCATCGTCTCGCGCGCGCGTACGGCAAGTCGCGACTTACTTTGACAGTGGTGTGTGCACGATTGGGGGATGGATCGACGTGGGTGGTGTTTGGGTCTCCACTGTTGGCAGGAAGATGGTCGCAATGGCGAACTCTGGTAGTAAGGTATATAGATACAATTTATTTGTTTTAATTTAAATCTATTTTATACAGTGAAAAAAAATTAAAAAAATTTATATATGTAGTTTCCGAATAAAATAAATATATGTATATACAGTGAAAGAAAATTATATATATCTCATCATTTGATTTTACAGTAAGGTTAATTACTGTTTAATTTGCAGAAAATAAAATCTTTACAGTAAAAGGAAAATTCTGTATTACCATTTTAAAATTTCAACAATGAAGTTTAAACCTGTCTAGTCTCATTCTATATATGTATGAATAAGCTTTTGGAAAATAAAAGGAAAAATACATTAGTTTAAATTTATTAGTTAGAATAAAAAAATGGCAATTGGATTATTCGATTTATTTCGAATATTAATAAATTGTATAAAATTGTTTATACAAGGTTTAAAATTGAGAAACAAGCCGGAATGGAAATGGATTGCAAAATAAAAGCAAAGGTGAGATCTTCTAACTCAAATAAAATTGGAATTGCAGTTATTGATTGACTGTTTGGATGTGGTAGTATATATAGTAGTATATATATATATATATATATTTGGAGTTGATTTCCCGCATTATATAGTGGATGAGACCCTATGCGCCGCATAATAGCAGATGATATTTTATAAATCCCATATACCGCGATATTCCACCTCGAAGTGGAATGGGTATTTAATTATTGTGCTAACATCTGTGGATGCAGGGAAACAGGTTGGAGGGATCCAACTGATTCCTCAAATTGCATGAATTTGTTTCATATGTTGTGTGATGATTTATTGGTAATCTGTGAATGATTATATCGATGATTAAATTTGTTGAAGGCTATAATTTAGCCGAATGTATTTTTGGTACCGTTGGATACCAGAAATAAATGAAATTGGATTTTTGAAATTAAAGTGGGAAATTTAAGTGAATTCTTTTTGAAAGAGTTGAGTGAATTTAAAAGAAGGAATTTAAAACGAAAAGTTGATTTTTGTAATCTTATCGAATTAATTCCAAAATATGGTGAAAAGATTTTTTTTAAATGGATTTCGGGTAATATTATTCAAAGGTTGAAGAATTTATTTGAAATACAAATTTTAATAGTTGAAAGAAACAAAGGAAATTATTTTAAAGGAAGATAAATTCAGAAATCAATTTGGAATTTGATTCGGTGTTTGGAAATAAATCTTTGGGAAACCGATAAAAAATTTGATTTGGTATTTAAAAATAAATCCTGGGAAATCCATTCTAAAATCGATTAGGTGTTTGAAATAAATGTTTGGAAAATCAATTTGGGATTGGAAATAAAATTTGGAAATCAATTTGAAAGTTGATTTGGCGTTGAAAGTGAATATTTGTGAAATCATTTGAAAATCGTATAAAAAGTGAATATTTGGGAATGTAGATTCAAAATGGAATTTATAAAGGAAAGAGAAATTTGTTTTAAAAATAAACGCTGATTTATTTTTAAAGTGTGGAAATAAATTTACAGATTTGGGATGTAAATTTGAAATAAATCGATAAGGATTTATTTAATTGGTTTAAATGGACCATTTTGAAATGGAAGTGTATTTTCCTTGAAAAGCCGAGTATATTTCCAAAGTAGTTTTAAATTATAAATGAAGAAATTCTGAAATTGGATTTTAAGGAATATTTTGGAGATAAAGTATTTGAACTCGGTAGATTTCCAGTGGAAATGAATAAATATTTGGAAATATATCCCGTGTAGGGAAATTGATTTGAAATTTGTTTTCAAAAGTTTGAAGTGTGAAAATATGATTTGAAATTTGTTTTCAAAATGTTGAAGTGTGGAAAAATATATATCTTGCGAAGATATTTTGAAATTGAATAATTTGGGGAAATTATTTAAATTGGTTGATTGTTATGAATGTTGTTTGATAGTTAAATCACTGACTATCAATATTTGCCTTTGAAATGGCACTTGAATTTGTTTTTAAAACAAGCGCTCATTATTCGGTTTAGCCGGGAGAGGATTTTGTGTCATATAACCCATTCCGAATAATGATACGACGTTATGAATTGCAATTGAAGACCGGATTTGCAAGGGCTTCTTTGGAAGTGCCTTCGGTTTTGTTCGAACCCGGAACAGACTTGTATGGTTGTATGTCTGACATTACACTTTGAGACATAAAGCTGATTTCTTTCAAATACATTTCTGTTGGTGGCGGAGAATTTATTCTCTTAGCTTAACACCCTTCTCTGAGACGTACGAGCTCAGAGGTTATGTAGTTGAAGGTTATCAATGATATACTCCCAATTTGGTAGTGTGGCACGCTGAGTGCTGCTGTGTGCTGATCATTTGTTGATCAAAGCATGGCTTTTGTGTAAAGCGTAGCTTTGTGGACGAGACCTCATCGGACCTCACACCCCGAAAATGGTCAAAACAGGAAAATGCGGCAAGGTTATGAGGGTCGCTCCCTTTAGGGTATGTCATTTCCTTTTGAAAAAAGGTAGTATCATGGTATGGAGCCCAGATGTTATACCTGTGTGGTGGCATCAATCTTATTTACCGTGTGATTGTTGCTTTGTGATCGAGGCACCTCGGATAAAGGTCCCAAAGGACCGGGGGGTGGCATATTCGTGTAGTAGTTACCTAGTAAGAGGTAACCCGGCCTTGTGTTGGCAGAGAGCTAGTTAGTTCTCGGGACGTCCATCCAGAGGCGTTTCCATGTGGCATAGGAAGTTCCTTAGCCTGACTATTTGTTGGAAATCCAAAGAAACAATACGAACCTTGTACGGTTTTAGTTGTAGAACCTGCCATTTAACATGGCAGCTATAGCAGGCATAATATAATGGTACATATGCTGGCTAAGATTAATATTATACTTTCGAAATGTTTTCACACTAGACATTAATAATAATATCAACTGATCTTTCATAGTAAGCATCTTTGACTATCATAAGGAGAAATCTCCTCCAATTCTGCGTTTGCATTGTGTGTGTGGCGGGAGGCCTTATGGTAGTTTAATTTTCCAAAAGCATTGCGAATTTCTTTTATTTTCTTTGTGAAAATAACTGTATTACGATCTCACACCAGTCACCATGACTGACCTGGAGTTTATTGTTCCCTTTCTAAACTTTGGGTGCCAATAATTTTCCACACGGGCAGCCTAGAGTTATGTTATTAGGATATTCTGGAGCTTTGGAGACGAGCTGGATGGCGAGACGTACACTAGTACTTATTTATTTATTCCGCTGTGTATTCTGTATGGGGACAAGTTTATATAACTGTCCATTGTTGTAACTCTGATGATGTATGTATAAACTGATATAGTTCTTTGTGATAAAGTTTATTTATTCATCTATTATATATTGTTCCGCTGCGAATGTGAGATTCTGTTGTTGTTTCTGTTTCTTTTTCTTCTGTCTTCTTCTACCTCTTCTTTTTAACCCTAATGATTCGGTTTTCCGGCATTTGATACAGTGGACGTATTAATGTCGACTTTCGAGCGTCGAAAGATCGTATCGTTACAATCTCCATATATTATCATTGACTACCAAAACTTCATCCCTAAAGGTTCATAAAAATCAAAATTACCTCGAATTCTAATCAAAACCTAACATAAATTCATAATTAGATACCAACCAAAATTTACATCAATATATATATATATATATAAAAACTGATTAACATAGAATTCAAAATAAAAATTAAAAAGAAGATAATTTAATTTTAAACAAATAGTATGTAAAGGAGCTGCTTCTGGTTGAGTTTGGATGATTGTCTCATCTATTGATTTGGGATTAAGAGTTTTTACTTCACTACGATGTTGGCGCTCTTCTGATTGATTTTGAATGATTTTCTCATCTCCTGATTTGGAATTAAGAGCTTTTAGAGGAATTGCAATTTTCAAATTTAAGGTAAGCAATGAAATGAATGAGATGCGATGATGGTAGCCTATAGAAGGGTCCATAGTATTACTAAGTGAATGTAATGTTGAGTTTTCGTATTTTTTAGTGTTGGTATTAAGAAGAAGATTTATAGGTGCTTTTAGCAGCACGCTTAATTTATGAAACTAAATTATTCCATTTTGGATTAGTTTCAACAAATGGTTCTCCACTAATTAAAACTTCTACTCCATTCAGGTTATTTAAATTTAATTTTCCTTTTCTCTTCCTTGCAACAGAAGTATGGTTATCTGTAACATTCATATTGACATCTTCGGTGTTTCATTTTTATTATGTTCAGCACCATTGTTATCAATATCCTGTAGAGTTATTTGAAATATGATCACATTCCTCTTGCATATCTAAATCATTATCTACCAAGGCCGAGAAAGCATTTGACAGATGTAATTCTTTATAGGTGCTTTTAGCAGCACGCTTAATTTATGAAACTAAATTATTCCATTTTGGATTAGTTTCAACAAATGGTTCTCCACTAAATAAAACTTCTTCTCCATTCAGGTTATTTAAATTTAATTTTACTTTTCTCTTCCTTGCAACAGAAGTATGGTTATCTGTAATATTCATATTGACATCTTCGGTGTCTCATTTTTATTATGTTCAGCACCATTGTTATCAATATCCTGTAGAGTTATTTGAAATATGATCACATTCCTCTTGCATATCTAAATCATTATCTACCAAGGCCGAGAAAGCATTTGACAGATGTAATTCTTTATAGTTTGAAACTTTCTGCTTTGGAACATCATTATTTTTAATCATGTTGCAATTATCTGCATTTAAATTTCCTTGAGATACATCAGCTGCTAATGATTCATTTTCATTTACATGATTATCAGTCTACACATTTGCCTTCTTTTCATTGGAATTGATCTGTTCATTAACTGGTTTTACTTGCTCATCTAATCTTTTTGTAATCACCTCTTCTACCTCCATTGCAGATTCTTTTTCAGCAGGAATCTTCTATCTCCATACATTCTTAGCAGTGCAGTGTGCATTGCTATGACCAAAGATTCTACAATTGGAGTAAATAGACAGAAACCATTCATATTCCACTTGCTACATATAAAGGCCTAAATTTCCGTACCCTTTGAGTTGACAACAAAGCACACATGTCCAACCCAAATTGAACGAAAAGATGGATCTTTCGAGGTAAGAAGAAAAATAGACATAACAGAATCTCGCTCGAATGGAATAACATATATTATTGAATAATAATCTTTACAGCATAAAATTTTAAAATACATATATTAGAGTCTAACCTAAATTCATCTTGGACAGTTATAATACCTTTCCTTACAATTGTTGACAAACAAATGCAGTGGAAATAGAATATGTCTATACGTTGATGAAGATCTCTAACTCTCCTCTAGGAAACTCCAGGCGCCTTCGGCTAATCCTAAAACTACTCGGATCTGACCTGAGTATTGAAATTACCTGGATCAATCTGGCAAACCAGTGTGAGAAACATGAATCTTAAATGACAGTGTCATTGATTAGAGATTAGTGACAAAAACCTATCGAAAAGAAAGAGTATCTCATAAGTCCATGCCGTACATAAACACGGACGAGTTTTTACCTTATGGTAACTAAAACATTTTTATTAAATCATTTGATATTATTTTTAATGACATTCTTTGAAAACATTTTTCAAGTAAATATATTCAAATAGCCGAAATTGTTACCATTATTAAATTCCAGTATACTAGGCTCTACAATTAAAATGGCAGGTACATAGTGGAGAATGGATTTCCAACAAATGACCAGGTGAAGAGACTATCTTTCGGCAGTACATCTCTAGAGGAATGTACCGAGGCCATTTCCAGGTGTGAGGCATGAGGTACCGATTACCTTGCATAGAACATCAACTTTTCACTTTGAATGCCACATTGCCATTCCATAATCACAAAACTGATTGCTACAAACATATAACTCCTGAGCTCGTACGTCTCAGAGAAGGGTTTTAAGCTAAGTGAAGTTGCCTTCTCCACCACCAAGCAGATGATACGTTTATAGAGGTCAATCAATGCGATTTTAAAATGCAATGTCAAACATTTGTCCATATAAGTTATCCAGGAATAGGACAAACCGAAGGTAGTCTCCTACCACATCCTATTTAGGAATCACCCCTAGGATCTGTAGCGAGAAGTTCTTGCAATATCGAAGATTTTCATAAGGAGCACTACTGCCACCATAATGTACGATATGGTAAATTTCACCGAGGGTCAATTGGAAAGTAGCCCTACATCATGAATATCCTCGTCTGATCTTATCTTCAACAGGTTTTACTTCAAAACGTAAATTGGTTCGAAGTGATTTTCGGATAGGAATCACCCAAATCTGATCCGGTCTCTTCGAAATCCAATCATCGATAAAAATGTGAATATGAATACACATGATTTGTTACGCCTCTGTTCATTTTAACTTTTTACCAGATAATCAAAACCCTTTTTAACTTTGGAAATCTTTAAGACATTTACTTAGGAAAATTTAATTCTTACTCTATTAAAATTTCATCTTTCTGAATATGTCTTAACTGGGTCAAAAACAAGGTTATTTAAGACATCGTTCATTGTAAACCCAAATCATTTAATATTGAGTAGAAAAGCATTATTTAAGACATCTTATTTCCAAAATGTTTATTTAAATTTTTAACAAAGATTTTTATCTTCCAAATCATATCGTTTTAATAAGTTGAAACCATGTTATCTTGCTTGGTAAATTCAAATTAGTTACTATTCGAGTTAAATGGATTTGCAGAAATTATATCAATTTATACTCAATACTAATTTCCATATTCAACAAATACTATAGGTAGAATAACGGTGAAATCACTTTTTTAAATTCACGCGGATAATACAAGTTCTCTCCTTGGACCCTAATACAAAGTTTGACCAGAATATTCCTTATACTATTAAAAATATGGTTCAATTAACTCCTTTAAAAATTCCTTGCTTTTGGAAAAATATTAAATGAGATCTTATAAGAGCATCCATGCTTTCTCTTCGATCTACTCCACCCCTCGTCTAGAAAGAGAAAACAGAGCCCAAGTATGTTTAGAGCACTGGTTGCTCCATTCCTAACCTTAGTTACACACCTTGTTTTGTCTTTTTAGATCTCACAGGCAGGACAAATGTACTAGCCGTTTCCGCATACTCATTTTGTTATTACATTCAAGGAAATGATTTCAATTATATTGTTTAAGTGTTATAAACAATTTCTCTTAATGATTCATTAAATTCTTATTAAAACTTTCAAATCATCTTTGAATTTCTCAATTGTTTATTTAAAGACATTTATGAAAGATTCAAGAAATAATTTAGTTTATATCTATATTTCTAAAGTTTATTAAAACTCCTGTAGAAAAGTGCCGCGAAAAGTGCTTTTAAAAACTTATTTGATTTAAACAACTTTTCTATTATTTAGAAATCTATATTTATAACTCAAATCTCTTTTTAAACATTTTAACATATTTATCAAATTTATTTCATATTTTTAAACATTTAAAAATATTCATTTTAAAGAATTTTATACTTTGGTCACTTAACTACAAAAGCGTGATTTTTCTGAAAATTTGATTTGGTCATATCTTAAAATCTACAAGATGAAATCTTGATTATTCTTTTCCATTTGAAACCTATGGTTATAAGAATCCAAAAAATTCTTATTTCGAAGAATTCCGACCCCGTTTCTATCCTGCACATTCATTTAGCTTTTCCAGCGTGAAATTGTGAACTGCGTTATGCAGCGCGCCTATTTTAACTCAAATTTTATTTTCTGTTCAAACTTTGTCGAAACACCTTTAAATATTTATAAAACATTTCTAAATCATTTTAAACCATTTTAAAGAGGTTAACGATCTCATATACACCATCTCATTTTATAAAGGAAAGTGATTTTCTTTGTGATATTCGATGTGTATTAAATGTGAATCATTTCCATAACAAGCAAGTAAGCAAATTATCAACATTCATCATCCATATTATCAATCCAAACATAGTTAACAACCATGATAATATTATCACTAATAGCAAGCAATATTTCAACAAGTTTTGGTCTCAAGTTGTTGACAAGTTTATAGTTTAATTATAGTGATAAATCAAGCAATATTCAAGTGATATCATTAAGTGATTAAGCAATTTATCAAGCAATTAATGTGAGATTAACTCACTTATTTTCAACCCAAATTCTTCCTACCATCTTTCAACAAATCAACACTTCTACTAACACTTTCTACTCCATCAAAACATCATCCAAACTATCTTCTTCCTTCACAAAGCTCATGACCATCGTCACCACTCCACCTTTTGCTTATGGCCTCCACCCTTTACCACCCAATGCTCACGACCCAAGGAGGTTTCCCCCCATCTCCATTATATCCTAACTTCTAAGATGCTAAACCATATTATCTAAATGATATAAGAAATTCAGTAGAGTTTTGTGGAGTTTAGATATGATTTGATATGTTTTTAAGAAAGTTAGTAAGAAGATAAGAGAGAAGAAGAAGCCATTGAGAAGAAGAAGAAAATGAAGAATGAGATGTGTTTGGAATGAATGAAAATGAAGAGGGTATGCATGTGTATTTATAGAAAAGGTAAAAAGTAGTAATTTACAAAATTAATCCCTTACCAAATTACCAAAATACCCTTGGATATTTCTTTTAAACTTCACAACCCCTTTTATCAACACTTACCATCACCACATCATATCCTCCTTTTTCGTTTTACCTTAGTTACTAAGGAAAACATGCATTTACACATATGTAACTAATGTACTTAAGTTGCCAAAATGTCACATCAATGTTTTACTCAACTTAATTTAGTTGTTTAAACCTTTTTCTATCTTCTTAAGTCATATATTATAATTAGTATATGTGGGTATACATATTCAAAAGTGTACACAATATTTTAAACAACTTTTATATGATGAAACATCGAAAATTCGAAAAACGACCGTCGATCACATTTTCAGTTTTAATCAAACTATTTATTTATGTAAACAAAAATTGAAAATAGATTTGTTATCATCTTTAAATAACTAAAACAAGTTCATTTGATTTATAAAACCATATAATAATATTAAAATCCAATTAAAAAATTATAATGTCGATCTACCAAAAGGCGAGGAAGTTTGTCAATCGTTATAAAAAAAGTATATATGTTTATAAAATCATTATAAATCAAATTATTATTATTATCATATCATTATATAACCATTAAAAAGAGTAATTTACCATTTACAATAATTATTCGAATGTATATTAAATTTTATCGAAAACCGGCTTTTGTCACTTTTCGACGAAAATGCAAACTTCTTGATTTTGCAATCAAATTCTAAAAATAACTTCGCTGTTCTTATTTAGCACATAAAACATGGTTATTTAAGTTTGAAAATTCTATATCCGAACATTTAAAATAAATTAAATATCTCATTTTCAAAGTGGTAAAATTATGGGTCGTTACACTACCACACGATCTGATTATCATGACCATATATAGGTACTTTAGTAGGAAATTTAAAACCAATGTCTATTTCAACTAACACTCTAGCATAGGATATTCATATTAGATCTACTATAACATGATCCATTTTCATAGGTTTCCCAAGAACAGAAGCAATTCGACTAATTGCCTCTTCTGACAAGAGGTCTAAATAAAGACTAAGAAATCGAATCCATATAGGAATAGAATGCATAAATTCATGAGTTAGTCGCATACCAGGAGTCCATTTTTTCATGGTAATCAAATTTTTATTGTAAAAATAAGGGCTTGCAGCTAGAACCTTCTCACAGTCATCTGGATCATCAAATTTGATGATGAAAAAGCCATTATCTCTTATATACAATTGATAATTCCTTTCAATTGCCATACTTAATCAATATAGTCTTTTAGAAATTTGTAGTAAGGTTTTGTACCAATTACATAAAAGACTATAGAATTAAACCATTTTTCTCTAGCTATATTAATTAGTGATTCATTTATGGAAGCCTACCTGATATTGTCTTTGATAAGTGGCTCATAAAACTTGAATTAATTGCTATAGAATGGAAGTTATTTTCCTTGACTGCTTCTTTCCATGATCTTGAAAATTTGTTCTTACCCTCCTCTAAACGATGTGTGTGATTGGCTTTAATGGAGGAAAATTGGTCGATGACTTTAGACTAGGGATTGAAGATTGATGGAGATTTGAATCCACATTGCCATGTAAAGAATCTAAGATGAGCCTTTTAGCACGAGAGTGTTGTTGACGATTACCAAAAAAGTTTTGATTAGGTGGACGGTAGTGAGGAACACGATGTAGGGAGCTTTTGGGAAACTTTAGAGTCGCCATTCTCCATTTGTAGATGGAAATGGTGACACCGTGATCTTTGATGTCGAGGAAAGTAAGGACGAAGGCTAATTCATGCCACACGGTGTATGACATCATGGGTCAGATATCGAAGTCAAACAGTGTCGTAATAGGCGAAGTCAAAAGTAATCAGTATCGACGATAATTGATGCCTTGAGTAACCGTATTGAAGGACATCAACTGATGCTATAAAATGAGGCAATACATGTCTAAGCTAACCTTCACATGTAAATCATCATATTCATGCCTAAAACAGAGGGTTACAAGGATTCATTTCAAAGGCTTTGTACCAAAAATCTGAGTACCGTTTCAAAGCTTCATATCAAAGCTCAGTCGAGGCTCAGCACTAACAACTCATGCCAAAGAACCATAGGTTTCAAAAATTAATAATTTCAAGCTTCAAGAATGGCAAGTTTTTGAAAAACTTTGGGTTTTTTTGAAAAAAATTCAAATCTCAAAAATAATGTTTCAAATCTTTAAAAATATCATTTTAGATTTTAAAGATATGCATATTAAAGTTTTGGATTTCGACCGTGGACATACAAATTTTCAAAAGATATATATTAGATAAGGTTTTGCAATACAACAGCTATATGGGTATTTATATATGCACACTCTTAGTTTCAAATGCCTAAGTGCATAATTTCAATAAAAAATAGGCTTTTAAATATATATCAATTTTATAACTATTCAATTTCAAGTTTGCATGTTTTGTATGATTTCAAAAGTAACAAAAACTTTGAATACATAAGTTATATATCTACTTGGATTTCGAACTTATGTCGCTTTATGCATATCTCTGAGTTTTGAAAAACAGTGAATCCTATATGGAGTTTTGGTTTGAATATATATGCTCAAATGCTTATGAATGCGCTTTCAAATAGGAATGACATCATATTAATTTTTTTGGATACATGTTAGTTTCATTTACATTGTTTTGAATATATACGAATTTTGAAATATATAAAAGTTTAGCTTTGTACATGTTAGAATTAGATATCAGATCTATTATATATACGAATTTCAAGTTAACAAATGTTTTTAGAATTTGAACATAAAAGTATCAAATAAGTCAATTTTAATTATGTATATTCATATTAGGATTCTAAAAATAACATATTTGAGTTTTGAATGTGATCAATTATAGTTTCAAGTACATGGTTCTTATTTGTCTGAAGATTTCACTTATATTTAGTTTGCATTTATCAGCAGATGTTACATACAAGTATGGATTTTTAAATATATTAGTTTAACAAAGATGGAGTTTGAACATGAAGATTTCATGTACCTATCATTGATTTTGTATGTAAGTATTGCATATACCTTTAGTTCCAAATATATCTATATGTGTTTCGAATTTATGTTTAGCTGAATTTGAAGAGCATTGTAACAACCCGCATATTTTAAAGTTTTGAATATTTAAATATTTTATTTAAATATAATTGTTAATCGGATTAAAGTTCGAAAAGCTACTTTTTGCAAACAGTCGAATTGAGACTCGAGACCACTTCCATTGAGTCCAAAATGACATTTTCGACCTTTTTGAGTATAAACATTGATATGTTTGGAGTTAGTGAAATTTTGATACTTTTTCACTTAGGGCTTTGGTTTAGTTTCAGCCCATTAGACCCAAGCTTCACCCTCTCTTCTCTTCATTCATTACATTTTCCTAATACAACTCAAGCTTTAGATAAAAATGGGGGAAGAGAAAAAATAATTAGAATTCCTAAGCCCTAATTTCCAATTTGCAAATCAAGTTCTAGCTCCAAATTCAAGAAGAAGCTTTGGTAAGCCTTCTCTTCTTCTTCCCCAACTCGTTCTCCTTTCAATTTCCGAAATTCCTAAACCAAACTTAGGAAATGTTTCTCTTTTAAGCCTAAATTCAAGCTTCTTGAGTTGGGATTGAAGAGTGGTTCATCCTCCTTTGTTTTCAAGCTTCTCCTTCCTTGTTTTTGTGTAAAAAAGGTGAGATTTTTATCTCACATCTACGTCTATAACTATCCTTGATTGCTTGGTATGGATTCCTAACACCCTTTCATGTTCATTTGATTTTGGTTTGGATTGATTCGGTGAACATTTCAATTTTTGGTGTTTTGGAAGTTAAAACTTTGAAAATCCTAGCTTTGATTTATGAACATGCTTTTGGTGGTGTTTCGGAGAGCTTATAGGGCTGGGTTGTCGCTTGGCATAAATCCTATGTCGCCGTTGCTCATTCAATCGCTCCGAATCTGAGAAGTTGTGTAGGTTTGCCCCTTTAAGGGCTTTGAAAATTCTGTCCCTCTACAGGTGACAGACGTCTGTGGATAATCCACAGACTTCTGTGGCTTCAGGGAAAATGTTTCCTGAAACAGGTGACGGACGTCTGTGGATTATCCACAGACGTCTGTGGCTTCAGGAAAATTATTTCTCGAAACAGGTGACAGACGTCTGTGGATTATCCACAGACGTCTGTGGCTTATCCACAGACGTCTGTGGCTTCAGGTTTGTGGAAATTAGCCTATGTTGATGTGGATTTCCAAATTTATCGATTTTTGATTATCCATATAGTTATTGTCAATTAATATCAACTTTGATGATTTCTTTTCTGGATTTTTGGTGTTTCTATTTGATCGATTTGATATCGATTTCCATGGTTTGATTCACGTTATCGAAATGTGAATTCTTGTGATTGATTGTATCTACAATCATTTTGTGATTTGTCACTTCTAAATACAAAGGTTTCTATACTAGTAGTAAATATTAAAACTCTTTTACAAAGATGATTTCAACTCTATTTTTAATACAAAGCTCGTTTATAAAAACCATTTTCTAATCTATTAGTATATACAAACCTTTACCTCATTCGTATGAGAAAATATAATTAAACGGCTTAGCAAAACAAGTGGTATGAAACGCTTGCGTTTACTTCGTCGGTTAATTTTTGGACTTGTTCGATTGAAATTCTTGTGACAATTTTCGAGTGAAAATCTACAATTTGTTCGTAAATATTTAAGTTAAGCTAGTGGTTATGGGACATGAAGCTAAACTCATATATTTACTAGCTTAGTGTAATCGACACTTTTTATTGATCAATGATGATCATTTTGTGATTTAGACTAGCGATGTGCGATGTCTATTTGTCTGCGAGGGAGACTAAACCCTGTTTCTGTGGAATATCGGTTCAATTTGGCAGGGTAGCGACCCATGGTCTTCGGACCGTTTGTGGAGCTTTGGCTCAATATTTATGGTTAGCGACCATGGAATAGCGTTCCATTTGTGATACACGTGTTGGTGAGTTTTCATGCTCTCGTTTGTGATAGGCCTCCCCCTTTGTGATTTCTGGATTTCTAATTGATGATTTCTAGAATTTGTGTTTCACTAACTTTTGTGATTGGCAATGATATGTTTGTCAATATTTGCGGTTTGGTGAATAAAATAAAGAATATGACATTCTTTTTTATGCTTTGAGATTTCTTGAGATATTGTATGATTTTGTTGTTGTTTAAAACATACTTGTCACAGCTTAACACCATTGTTATCATACGTTCTTATTATATCTTTGCTTATATCTCATTCCTTTATCTGATATTTATAGCTAGACTGATCCGTTTATTATTTTCTTATTAAATAATACTCGGGTCAGACCGAGATGTTACAAGTGCTTTTGCTTGACTCCTTATCTGGGATCACCTTATGACTTTTGTCTAACTACATTACATTTGTAGTTTTAGTTGTTATACATTTGAGATAGAGACTCCTTGATGTATACATATTCTTTTGTCTAGCACTTGTATCTATTCTTTTGTGATATTGTGGATCTTGTTTGACCACTACTCTGATGTACACTTTTATGTGTTATATTCATATCTGTTTCCGCCTTTGAGATATGAACATCTGTGACTGATTTATGTTATGTTTATTTCTATAATTGTTTCCGAGGTCCACTTAGCCACTGTGTAGTCGCTTTGAGTTTGTATCGGTATGTCGGATTTCCTCTTGAAATGAAATGCATGTTATACTATCTGACATATCGGTGCTTGCACAAGGCAATTACACGGATGGTCGCTCCTCAACAGCCTTATTCTTCGCGCTAGTCGACGGCATTACCCAGTGGTGTCCTTGGCTAGGGTGAGCATAGAGGTGGGGCATGACAAGCATAGAGCATTACATGCATATAACAAGTTTCCAAAGTACTAAACTACAAATACATATAAGTACTAGGTGTAAATATGCATACATAAATTTAAAGCCTTGGGTATATTTAATTTCGAAAATGTATATAAGAATTTCTGTATGTACAGTTCTATATATTTGGGTTTCAGGAGCTTGCAGTTTTAGGGAAGATAAAACTTCAAATATATATGGTAGTATATATGTTTTTGAATGTGTGACAGTTTTAGATATATGTTCAACTTTAAAACAGTAGATTCCAGATGTATACATAAGTTTTGAATTTAAAGCTCTTAAGTGGTTTTGTACAATTAGCCTTTTGAAAATATAGCTTTTGAAGTTCACAAATAAAAGTTTGCAATCTAAAAATTTCAAATGGGTACCGATTTTAACTGAAAATTTACATATCTTGATTTGGTAAGGCAAACCATTTCAGGCAGTTCAGATTTTGACATACATAGTTTCAAATATATGTAAGATTTGGAAAATATCAACTTTGAATACATATGATTTCGAAGGGTATCAGTTCTCAAAGATGCATTATTTCAAATACATGTTTATGCTTTTGGGAATCTACGTCTATTTTGTATATGTGCACTTCAAATAAATGTTTGGATTTGAATATAAGTACAACCGGAAGGTAGCAGATTTAAAAATGTGAAAATTTCCAGGGGATTTAGTGTATATATCCATTTTCAAGTTTCATATATATAAGATCTAGTTATATATCGAATGATATGCAGTTTTATGAATACATAACTAGTTTTATATAATGCTTAGTTCTAGATAAGTATTGATTTAGGTCCGTTAACCTTTTGAATATAAAATTCTCCATAAATCAAGGTTTATAAAAAACATACATTTTCAAATCAGATATTTTCAACCATTCGCGTCCACAAATGTCGGACTTGAATTGCTCAAAATATCAGATTTGTTAATTTATATTTGGCAAAACTCAGCATATACAGTAAATAAATAAATCACAGAATCACAGACACAGAGTAATATAACAATAATGCAACGGAATAGATGAATAGTAGTTCATGAAGCTACTATATAAACATCAGAGTTAGAAATAAAATACAACATAATATCTCAAATACAATTGAGTCTTGAATACACACAGATGAAATCTCTAAACAAATCAACTGGAAAAGTTGAAAGCTGAATCGATAGTTGGATCTCCAAGCGAAGCTCCAAACTCCAAAGGTGAGTCTCAAATGTTGTGACACTCAGTCTGACCCGAGCGTAAAGCAAACACAAAACACTCGAGTCAGGATTAACATTCTTATATCAATAAATCCAACTCAAGTGAAATATCAACTGAAATACAAGTAACTTAAAGGATGTTTGTGATAACCGTCCTCTAAGGATCCATGGAACTATCTACAATGTAGAAATATATGTATTAACAACCAAATGTCATTATAACACCATGGTCATTTCAAATTAATTTATACTTCAAAACCAAAATATCATTTCCATTTCAAATATATATATTTCCAAATTATAGCACTTTCAAAACTAAATTGAAAAATTCATATATATATTATTTTAACTTCATTATTATTTAGTTTTGAAATATTCACTTAATAAATCCATTATCATTTAAATAACCTTAAATTTACATTAAACTAAATATTCCCTTCGATTTATTTAAAACTTGAAATATCCATTTAATCACTTTAAATCGAAACCAAGTTATAAAATCATATCTTAAAATCCTCAAATTCAATAAGTTTCAAATCAATTTAATTAAACAAAATCCTTAATTAAATACAATTTCGAATATATTCAAATTTATCTTCCCAACCTGAACTTAAAAAAAATCATTATAAAGATCTAAAATTTTTTTTATAAAATTTTATATAAATATTTATACATATTATATATTAATTAAGTCATACTTTATTAAAATAAAACTTATTATTAAATCTACTTTATATTAAACTTATTTATCTATAAAATATTTCAATATTAAATAAAACCCTATATATTCCCTTTCAAAGAGAACATTTCAAAATATTTATATATAGACCGACGGTGTCTGTATATAATTTTCTATCCTATGGTCAAGTGATACAGATATTTATCATTTCAATCCGTAGTTTAAATATCTACGGGTATATATCATTTCAACCCGCAATCCCAAATTCAATTTAATGAAAATCGCTTGGGTTTATCATTTCAAACCATAATGATTTTTCCCTATTCTACAGATCGTTCGGGTATGTATCATTTCAACCCATAGTGAATTCTATACTAATAGGGAACTTGCAGAGTGATAACAGATATGATAATAATATAACAGGCATATATCATCAATAACAATATAATATAAACAACAGGATATGGTGTCATATCCCACAGGTGAACAATTACATATAGATGCATAACATATATAACAATTTAAATAATTAACAGTTTAATTTAGCAGTATATTTCAATTGTCGTTTCAATTGAAATCAAATTTAATAAATATAAGAATGTTAATCGTGAGTGATTGCTCACCTTCTGAGGCTAGAGATGAATGAGAATGAGACGAGTTACGAAATGCAAGCACTACTTTCAAAGCAAAGCTAAATTGGCACGAATTTGATGGACAAAGCTGATAGATAGGAAGTCATGAATCAAAAATCGGTTTGATATAACAGAAACAAAATGTATATTATATTATTATTATTAATATTTTATTAAAATCAATTTAAACATAAACCACCAATTAATAATTAATTCAACACTTTAAACAAAGTCCCCATATATTTTCATTTGAAAACCAACTAATGTATACTCATTTATATAAATTAATATGTAACTATATACAACTTATATTGTATACTATACCAAAAATATATAACTAATATAACGTAAATAACACTTAAACCCATCAAGTCATCATATATTGGTTATCAGAATACATAAGTAAGTAATATAAATATACTGATGATATTATAAACTCAAATAATCAACCTGACATACATTCATACATACACACATTATAAACATTATATATGATACATAATATAATAGACAACAAACTACATATATAACTAAATGTAGAAACCCATATAGCATCAAACTGCATAATATATATATATATATATAGCAACAACCTGTTTATAAAATATATAAAATATATAACTAATATAGAAAACAAGCTGTTTATATAATATAGAAAAAACTGCATATATAACTAACAGAACATACTTTATAAACATCATATACATTATGATCATAAAATATGTTAAAAGTTAATATATATAAACTTCATAAAAACTAACCTATACTTAAGGAAGTAAAGAGGAGAAAGGCTGGGTTAGCTGAAATGGCGAGCCGCTGCACACGGCTGTTGTGCCGCGTGGTGGTGCTCAGGTGGGCGGCCAGAGGACCGGAGGTGGTGGAGGCTTTAGGCGCGAGCTCGGCCAAGGCAGGAGAGGTGAAGGAAGTGAGGCCGATGGTGGCTCGGTTAGAGGGACAGAGGGCCGAGCTTGGGTTGCTGGCCGGCGTGCATGGGTCGCAATGTTCAGTAGGGTTACGCGTGAGTGCTAATGCGGTGGAGGGTAGAAGAGCAAGGGTGACTTCGGGTGGAAGCTTGGCCGAATAAAAGAAGGGAAGTGGAGGTTGTACAACTTGTACAAAATTTCATTTCTGGAAAAATCAAGAATATCCGGTAGAGTTCAATATATATACACGTGACGTATAACATTCTTTTTTTATTTTAATAGTAGAGTATGCACGGCTAGGATGCAGGGAAGGGAAAGGATGGCCTCAAAGAGAAGGAGGAAGAAGGATAGTCTTTCACGTTTCTTTTATTATCATCGTATATATATGAACCGAAAACAAAGTTAAGGGCACAATGATAAGTGTAAAATAAATGAAATGTGAAAGGTCACTGTCGTTTCATAATTAAATAAAGGCAACAGTCTAGGCGGCTGGGAAATTGAAAAGACAAGAGAAAACAAAAGGCACAAAACACGGGTACTGATACGGTTGCCATTTACACGGATTCCACTACGTACCGGATCCCAAAACAAAGAATTGAATATACCTCAGAGATCAGCACGACGAGACGATCAAAACGGTATACAAATATCAGTGGTACGATCATCCGATCAAAGTCGATAATCGGTACCGAAAATGCTGCAAATTCGTCAGAATTAAGATAGACGGAGCAATAACAGTCCAAATTTGAAGAAACGAAATATGATGACTCACTCAGAAGATGATTTACAAATTTTCTATAGAAAAATATTCAGGTTTGGAAAACATTTTATTACCATCAAATAATAACTGATTTAAATTGAAATAGAATTACATAATAAAATAAACTTCCATATTATCTGATGAAAATTTACCATTTTCTATGTTTAGATAGACGTATTTCAAATATAAATTTTTTATTTCAAAATCCAATTATTAAAATTTTCACAATATCTCCAGTTAAATATATTTTTAAAACTATTAAAATTTACGGGTCATTACACTCTCCCCCACTCAAAACTTTTCGTCCTTGAAAAGGGAGAAGGTAGGAGAATAGAAACAACCAGAAAGAAAATAGATTGAGAGGCAAGGATATTAATTAATTTAAAACTATATGAATTTCAATTTAAATTAATTAATATTTAATAATTTGGTTAAACCTATTTGATTAAATTCATAAATAGTCATTAAATTTGTTAGTTCAAACTGTCAATTCAAATCATAAAATTTCATTTAGTTTTAAATTGATTTCCATTCACTTATTTATATAAAGATCAATCACTTACATAATACACTAAGAATTTACTATTAAACCATGTAGTATATAAATAAACCGTATTTTAACCATTTTAAATTATTTAGAAAGAAAGAAAAATGATCAAAATATCCTTTATATAATACTTTATAAAAATACTTTTATAACTCGATGTCTTAACAGGTTTATCCTCGTTCTTATAGACTCTGGCCATGCGTTGATCAGGCGCAAAGCTAGAATTCTCCAAGTATTTAGTAGACTTGTTTCAACACCCAGTGAAAATATTTGAAAAACCTTCAAAACCGATATGGAAAGTACAATCCAAACAAATCAACCGAATCAAATCATGGATCGCAGATACACAATGGTTACGCCTGGGTCCCCCAGGAAACATCCGTACCTTTTAAGCAATCACTGCCTTGTGAATTTCGCCATGATAACAAAAAAACTGTAGACCGCGGATACACAATTCTTACGCCTGGATCCCCCAGGAAACATCCGTACCCTTTAAGCAATCTCTGCCTTGCGGATTACGCTACTAAAACGACCATAGATCGCAGATACACAATGGTTACGCCTGGATCCCCCAGGAAACATCCGTACCCTTTAAGCAATCACTGCCTTGCGAATTACGCTATGTAGTCGAGTTCGTAAGACCACGGGTAATGCCATGGAATTCGAAGGACACTCAAGTATCATATCCGGAAAACCTAAATCAGAGAGAATAATATCGATAGAATGAATCCAAAATGTGGCCACAAAGAGGATATCAAGCAGAACACACTTTCCATATCTTTACTTCGAAAATATGTATCATATAGTACCCTTTCAAATCAATTTCAAATATCATACTTATATAAATTCCATTATATATAAGGTTTCATTTTCAAATCGAATATTTTCCTAAATCAATAGTATATCAAATCACACTTATATGGACTTCGATTATATAAGATTTTGCTTTTCAAATTGAGTACCTTTCCAAATCAATAGTTCTGAATCAACTTCATACTTATACAACTCAGTTTTATATAAGTTCGATAACCCCCAAATCAAGTATTTAGAAAAATAAGGTTCTCAATTTCAATTTGTTTCAATATCAGTTCAGTTTTAAAATCATATACCGTTTCGCCGAATTATTTCTTTCAAATTAAATATTTTTAGTTTCAAAGTTTTCAAAATAATAGGTTTAGAAAATAATCCAAGTTTCCAAATTAACATAATTTAAGTCAAACAAATTCATTTCCAAAATCATCATGTAAATACTGGGTTTTAAATTCCACTCTATTTTCGAAACCATATATTTTCTCAAAATCAATTATACCCAAAATGATTACCAAGTTTATAACCATCCCCTTTAAAACCTTTAAACTATTTATTTCTATTTGAAAGATCCAATTTACCCTTTTTAATTATTATTATTATTATATATATATATAGTTTTATAAAAGATGTTACTAAGTTAAAACATTTAAAACTAAATTTTATTCAAAACATTTCAAAACTAAATTTCATATTAGTATAATTCAAAATAGTCTTTTCATTTACTTAACAAAACAGTTTCAAACTTATTTAAATCATACTACTTCATACTTTAAACATACAAAACTAAACTTATATACTTTATCAAATAATTTATACTTTTCGAAATTACTTAGCTTTGAAAATTAAACCTCGATTTGGAAGTGTTCGAACATTCAAAATAGTCGGAGAAATCAAATTTCCAATCCAAGAGTTGGAAATCAACAACCAATCAGTAAATCAATTTCAAAGGATAGGTTTATACCAAATCAAATCCGAAACTCGAGGACCGAACACCGGGCTCACTTCAAATCGTTTCAAATATATATACATATATCTTTCGAATATCAAATCATACTTCGGAATTTGAAATCAAAATTGGTTTCACAAAATCAATCGCATAACAAAGCTACTAGAGTGGCCTCTCCCCCACTCTAAAACTCGAAAATCAATGTCGATGATGCATGCACTCATCACCGAAATTATTCTCCAGCGACATAAGTGGGTTCTGGACTTCTATTTTCTTGAAAACTTCTTTTAAATTTCTTCGAAACCATTGGAACTCATTTGAAGTCATTTGAAACATTTCTTATTCGGAAAATACTTTTAAATCATATTATTATATATTTTCAAAATCTTAAGACCAAATTTCAAAATACCGGAGTTCAATTTCTCAAATTTCAAATTCAAAACCCATCAGTTATAAATCATTTTTATATGAATCAATTTCTTATATAATTTTCAAAATTTCAAATCCTTTCGAAACTTCAAATTCTCGTTTTAAAAGGTATATAATCCTTGTCGAAAACATTTTCACCTTTATATATAGAATATAATCATACTTATCAAATAATAATTTCGATATATAAGACAATTTCTAAAATACAAACAACACGATTTTTCAAGGGGATTCAGGAATGGATTTCAAAACAAAGATACAGATTCAAATTAGAGGGACTCTAATCAAATAGAATTCTGATTCGAAGATAGGCTCGAACGAAGATGAGATAATTAAATTACAAAATAGAAGATGGATATAGTTATATAAATCGTGGGCGACATTAACCGGGTCAACCGTGACTTCAGGAATATGATTGATGCAGATTTCTATGGCGAATCGAAATTCGATCGCCAGAGATAGAATCCGGCATAGCAAAAGATAGCAGCATCTAAACCGAGGGTATAGAAATCTCTGGTGAATTAATGCCAATTGTAAAGGAGTTTCACCCCGTTACAAATCATTCAAAGATTGGCGGGATCGTCGATTTTTATAGAGATCATTCGAAGTGGAGTTATGGGATGCTCCAGAATCAAAAGAATACAAATGTCAAGTGTTTTTATCAGTGGTAAATTCTTTTTAAAAAAAATGGTTAGAAGAAATTATGGGCTGTGAAAATTTAAATTGTGGCCCATACTTGATGCCGTGATGTTTATCTACCTTTTTCCTTTGTATTCGTTCACTCGTGAAAACCGATTCCCCTTAGTCATTCGAAAACCCTAGGCTAAGAAAACAAAACAAAAATGGTGGCTGTCTCGTTCAAATGAGGGCTTTTGTCGATTTCGGCTACGTTCTTCTTCGATGAGGCCGATCGCGAATGCTCGTTTACAACTCGATCTCCTTGCTTTGAGAAGCTCGCCTCTGAAATGCTTTCAGCTGCTTCTATTTTGGTTGATTTCGTTGGAAAGAGGTGAGTAAATTTATTTACTCACATCTAATTTCATTCTAGATCTTGTTTTCGTTTATATGTATTCGATCTCCTTTAATTGCGTTCGTTTGTTTGAATTTGTCAATTTGTTTGCTCGGCCGATTGATTATCTGGGCCAATTGATTTCATTTTGATGCTGGTGATTGATCTTTGGGTTCTTCAACTTCATATATTTTGTTTGTTTGATTTTCACGGCATCGATTTGAACTATGGCCACCACAGTGTTAAATTTTATTCAATTTTCGGCATTTGAACTTGATATTTTGGGCGATGTCGAGATCGTTCGACTTTCGACTTTGTTCGATTTTACTTACTGTCTTAGCTCATGGCCACCACGGCTTCAAATAATAGTTGGTATATGTAGCTTTGGCATAGTTTGATTTGACCTACAGTTGTTTGGACTACAGACTTGATCTTTTGATGTTGATTTTATTCAACTATGGCCATCCTTCGGTCACTTAATTTGGTTGAATTTTGATTTCTTGACACTTTAGTGAAATTATTTGCAACTGCAATACATTGGAATTTCATCTGGTTTTATTCTTTGTGTAGTCGACTTTGGCTCCTCTGTTGTTGGTAGTTGTCATGTGAGTTAGCTGTTTTGATTCATTCATTTCATCTATACTTCGTAGTTGTATATATTGACACATTCACTTGTAGTCTGTTTGGATATTGATCTGCATTTATGTACTGCATGTTTGCAGATTTTAGTTGCATTCATGTACTGCATCATGATGTTCTAGGTCTGATTCTCTGGTCTGTTAGTGTTGTTTTGTGATTACCACTATTATCAGTTGCATTTCCTTAATGCATTGCTTGTGGTTTCTAGTCTCGGTTATCTCCATTTTGCATTCTGATTTCATTGTAAATTTTGACTCTGTAGTCTGCATTCTGTAAACTTTGAGTTGTATTTGTGAATCTTTTGCTGCATCTGTAGTTCAGTCTGTGATCATCTAGTATAGCTGTCTGGTTCACTTTGGTTATGTTGTTGACATTTGGACTTTGTGTAGTTCAGCTCTTGTACATGCTTGTCTCTGGTCTGCACTGTGTTGTTTCTTTGAACTTGCATGAGTTTAGTGACTTTGCATTTGGTCATTTTGTTACTGGTAGACAGTCTTGAATCTGCATCCATGTTGTTGTCTTTGTAGCTTGTTTCACTGCATCTCCTTCTACCCTGATTTGTACATATATGCTCTGCCATTAGTTGTCACAATTATGGTCATGGATGTGTGCTTGTTTTACTTCATTACTTGAACTTTGTTTGGGTTCACTGCACTTCTAGTTGGATATGTTGAATCATTCACTGTTGCACTTCTTAGCTTCACTGTGTACATACTTCATACATGACATGTTGCTCATGTACCCTGTGCATTCTGACTTGTATACTCTTGAGTCTGTTGCCTGCCTTCACCTGTGGACTTTCTTGATCTTGTGCATGTTCATAAGTCTGGTCCATCTGGATTTGAGTTTATTCACTTCGACCATTTGCCTGTAGTCTTTATATATGTGCACATTGTTTTGAGCATTCATGTAACTGGGTTCTGGTCTTCGACTTGTGTACTGTCTTTGTTCCTACCAGTTCATTTCTTCGAATTGGTCTAGACAGTCAAAAATCTCTGTTTCCTTTTACATGTTAGTGAAGTCGGATTTGTGTACTGGCATGGGTTCGAACCTTTTTCACACTGTTGGTTCATGTTGCACTATTTTGTTGCAAATATTCATGTATATTTGAGAGATATACACTTGTTCAGTCCATAGGTCCATTGCAGTTTGTTTTGAATTGCATCTTTCTGTTGGCTCTATTGTTACCTGGTTTATGACTTCGCCTATTTCAACCTTAATCCTTGAACACTTCTGAGTTGTTCCTTTTTACAGTGGTATTTGCTTGGGCACAGTTCCCTTGTGCCTTTGTTGCGCACTTCATATTTGCACTGTTTCTGTAGTGGTGTAGTATATATCCACTATCTTCTTGAACTTGTTTCATCAGTGATGTTCTGTACATCTACTATTCTCACTTGCCATCCTCGTCTGTATATGGCTGCTGCCTTGATCCCTGGTCTTGGCTCATGTAGTCCTGACTTCGAGTACTTATGTGTATGGGCACTTGTATCTGGTGCATGTACTATGTCCATTTGAGTTGTCCTTCTTTTATTGCCTGGTTTGGATTAGTGTCCTGGTTCAAGTATAAGCCAGTCTCATTGGTGTTGTTATCACACTTGAGTTGAGCCCGATTTCGGGATTTGACCTTGTGATCATTTGTGACTTTCACTGAGCTTTTGTGTATCTCATGCGATAGCGGCGAGGCAGTACACGCGTGCGTGTACTGCAGCCCTATCAGATTTGACAGTTTTAAATTGATTTAGTCGATTTGATAAATTGTTTATTTATCTCTGTTGATGATTTAAATCTGCTGATTTTTGTTAAACACTGTTAAGTGTTATATTGACCGTTATCCGGTTTCTTTGTTTAAAGAATCGGATAGACGGGAATTATTGTGACTGTCGTCTATTTAAATTACTACTGCCTATATGCACTAATAAACTGGTTTGAATTAGACTGACCTGGGTATTATCTTCTTTTGAATGTAATACTCGGGTCAGACCCGAGTTATTTCAGGTTGTAGATTTTCTTCTTTGAGTTGCTGTTCAGGATATGAAGACTTTTCACATCTTCTGAAGTTGTCAATGTCATTTTGTAGTAGTCGTGTCATTGTATAGAACGATATGTATTCATGTATATTAGTCGATAATGTACCTGTATATATAACTTCTAGAGTCGACAGTTGTAGTTGTATTGTATGTATTGTGTCAACTATGTATCAACTGACATCAGTTATATATATGAGACTTTTGTTTTTATCTGTGTTCCGCAACTATATTATCTGTGTTATTGTTATATCTAATGTCCTAAACTATTATGAACTATCGTAGTTTGTTTTATACTGATAATTGGATATGTCGATGGGAGTAAATAAATAATAGATGAAAAATAAAAAGTATATACCACTCCTATCGAGATAACCAATATTAGTGTAAGGCCAATTACGGATGGTCGCTCCTATCCAGCCTTATTCTTCGTAATAATAGACAGTATTTCTTTTAATACTCTTTGTTATTA
Organism: Allium fistulosum; assembly: GCA_030737815.1. Taxonomy (NCBI): domain Eukaryota; kingdom Viridiplantae; phylum Streptophyta; class Magnoliopsida; order Asparagales; family Amaryllidaceae; genus Allium; species Allium fistulosum. Next base: position 869,225,824 of record CM060906.1, on the reverse strand, counting down.
TGAGCATAGAGGTGGGGCGTCACAACAAATAGGGGAGACAAGAATGGATTTCATAACAAGTGGAAGCGTTCCAAAATTCAAAGGAAACCGAATCAAAGAGGAAGAGATTTAAGCACGAATAAAAGTAATTCTGTAACTAAATCTACTACATATGCTAAGTTTGCCTAAAACCAGAGCTCTGATACCAACTGTAACGACCTGATATTTTCAACCTTTCGCATCCACACATGCCGGACTTGAATTGATCAAAATATCAGATTTGTTAATTTATATTTGGCAAAACTCAGCATATACAGTAAATAAATAAATCACAGAATCACAAACGCAGAGTAATATAACAATAATGCAGCGGAATAGATGAATAGTAGTTCATGAAGCTACTATATAAACATCAGAGTTAGAAATAAAATACAGCAGAATATCTCAAATACAATTGAGTCTCGAATACACACAGATGACATCTCTGAACAAATCAACTGGAAAAGCTGAAAGCTGAATCGATAGTTGGATCTCCAAGCGAAGCTCCAAACTCCAAAGGTGAGTCTCAAATGCTGTGACACTCAGTCTGACCCGAGCGTAAAGCAAACACAAAACACTCGAGTCATGATTAACATTCTTATATCAATAAATCCAACTCAAGTGAAATATCAACTGAAATACAAGTAACTTAAAGGATGTTTGGGATAACTGTCCTCTAAGGATCGGTGGAACTATCTATAATGTAGAAATATACGCTATTAACAACCAAACGTCATTATAACACCGTGGTCATTTCAAATTAATTTATACTTCAAAACCAAAATATCATTTCCATTTCAAATATATATATATATATATTTCCAAATTATAGCACTAAATTGATAATTTCATATATATATATATATATATATTATTTTAACTTCATTATTATTTAGTTTTGAAATATTCACTTAATAAATCCATTATCATTTAAATAACCTTAAATTTACATTAAACTAAATATTCCCTTCAATTTATTTAAAACTTGAAATATCGATTTAATCACTTTAAATTGAAACCAAGTTATAAAATCATATCTTAAAATCCTCAAATTCAATAAGTTTCAAATCAATTTAATTAAACAAAATTCTTAATTAAATACAATTTCGAATATATTCAAATTTATCTTCCCAACCTTAACTTAAAAAAATCATTATAAAGATCAAATTTTTTATAAAATTTTAAATAAATATTTATACATATTATATATTAATTAAGTCATACTTTATTAAAATAAAACTTATTATTAAATCTACTTTATATTAACTTATTTATCTATAAAATATTTCAATATTAAATAAAACCCTATATATTCCCTTCCAAAACCATAAAGATCATTTCAAAATATTTATATATAGACTGACGGTGTCTGTATATAATTTTCTATCCTATGGTCAAGTGATACAGATATTTATCATTTCAATCTGTAGTTTAAATATCTACGGGTATATATCATTTCAACCCGCAATCCCAAATTCAATTTAATGAAAATCGCTTGGGTTTATCATTTCAACCCATAACGATTTTCCCCTATTCTACAGATCGTTCAGGTATGTATCATTTCAATCCATAGTGAATTCTATACTAATAGGGAACTTGCAGAGTGATAACAGATATGATAATAATATAACAGGCATATATCATCAATAACAATATAATATAAACAACAGGATATGGTGTCATATCCCACAGGTGAACAATTACATATAGATGCATAACATATATAACAATTTAAATAATTAACAGTTCAATTTAGCAGTATATTTCAATTGTCGTTTCAATTGAAATCAAATTTAATAAATATAAGAATGTTAATAGTGAGTGATTGCTCACCTTCCGAGGCTAGAGATGAATGAGAATGAGACGAGTTACGAAATGCAAGCACCACTTTCAAAGAAAAGCTAAATTGGCACGAATTTGATGGACAAAGCTGATAGATAGGAAGTCATGAATCAAAAATCAGTTTGATATAACAGAAAAAAAATGTATGTTATATTATTATTATTAATATTTTATTTAAATCAATTTAAACATAAACCTCCAATTAATAATTAATTCAACACTTTAAACAAAGTCCCCATATATTTTCATTTGAAAATCAACGAATGTATACTCATTTATATAAATTAATATGTAAATATATACAACTTATATTGTATATTATACCAAAAATATATAACTAATATAACGTAAATAACACTTAAACCCATCAAGTCATCATATATTGGTTATCAGAATACATAAGTAAGTAATATAAATATACTGATGATATTATAAACTCAGATAATCAACCTGACATACATTCATGCATACACACGTTATAAACATTATATATGATGCATAATATAATAGACAACAAACTACATATATAACTAAATGTAGAAACCCATATAGCAACAAAGTGCATAATATATATATAGCAACAACCTGTTTATAAAATATATAATATATATAACTAATATAGAAAACAAACTATTTATATAATATAGAAAACAACTGCATATATAACTAACAGAACATACTTTATAAACATCATATACATTATGATCATAAAATACCGTTAAAAGTTAATATATATATAAACTTCATAAAAACTAACCTGTACTTAAGGAAGTAAGGAGGAGCAAGGTTGGGTTAGCTGAAATGGCGAGCCGCTGCACACGGCTGTTTTGCCGCGTGGTGGTGCTCAGGTGGGCGGCCAGAGGACTGGAGGTGGTGGAGGCTTTAGGCGCGAGCTCGGCCAAGGCAGGAAAGGTTAAGGAAGTGAGGCCGATGGTGGCTCGGTTAGAGGGACAGAGGGCCGAGCTTGGGTTGCTGGCCGGCGTGCATCGGTCGCAATGTTCAGGAGTGCTAAGCGTGATTGCTAATGCGGTGGAGGGTAGAAGAGCAAGGGTGACTTCGGGTGGAAGCTTGGCCGAATAAAAGAAGGGAAGTGGAGGTTGTACAACTTGTACACAATTTCATTTCTAGAAAAATCAAGAATAGCAGGTAGAGTTCAATATATATACACGTGACGTATAACATTCTTTTTTAATTTTAATAGTAGAGTATGCACGACCAGGATGCAGGGAAGGGAAAGGATGATCTCAAAGAGAAGGAGGAAGAAGGATAGTCTTTCACGTTTCTTTTATTATTATCGTATATATATGAACCGAAAACAATGTTAAAGGCACAATGATAAGTGTAAAATAAATGAAATGTGAAAGGTCATTGTCGTTTCATAATTAAATAAAGGCAACAGTCTAGACGACTAGGAAATTGAAAAGACAAGAGAAAACAAAAGGCACAAAACAGAGGTACCGATACGGTTACCATTTACACGAATTCCACTACGTACCGGATCCCAAAAACAAAATTGAATATACCTTAGAGATCAGCACGACAAGACGATCAAAACGGTATACAAATATCAGTGGTACGATCATCCGATCAAAGTCGATAATCGGTACCGAAAATGCTGCAAATTCATCAGAATTAAGATAGACGGAGCAATAGCAGTCCAAATTTGAAGAAACGAAATATGATGTCTCACTCAAAATATGATTTACAAATTTTCTATAGAAAAATATTCAGGTTTGGAAAATATTTTATTACCATCAAATAATAACTGATTTAGATTGAAATAGAATTACATAATAAAATAAACTTCCATATTATCTGATGAAAATTTACCATTTGCTATGTTTAGATAGACGTGTTTCAAATATAAATTTTTTATTTCAAAATCCAATTATTAAAATTTTCACAATATCTCCAGTTAAATATATTTTTAAAACTATTAAAATTTACGGGTCGTTATACTTTAGAAATAAAATGATTTCGGGAAAATATACTTATAAATATTCCATAAGTATTGGAGTGGAAGGGTTTGAAATATTTTAACTCTGAGATTATTATTATAGAAATATTTTCAAAGTGTTGAATTATAAATGGAATTGGAAGAAAATATTACTAAGTATTGAGATGGTTCGGAAATATCCTATTATGGATATAAGCATTTGAATTTGTTTTCGAATATTGAAATATTGGAAGAGATTTGGGTATATATCTTTGTAAAGATATTTTGAAATGAATGTTTTGAAAAATTAGTAAATTGGGCCTAGTGACTACTTATGTGTGTTATTTGATAGTTAAATAACCGACTATCAAATCTGGCCAAATTCGTTGATCGTTTCGAAGAGACCGGGATCAGATTTAATTATCCGAAAAACACTTCGATCTGATTTGTGCGTTACGAATTGTGATATCATGAAGATAATGGAGATGGTAATCTTGAAGTAGATTCGGTTTGTTCAGACCTAGAACAACTTGTATGGATGAATGCGATCATTGCATTGTCGCCTGGAAGGCAGTGTTAGACATCCAAGTATGAATGCAATTCTAAAGGTAAAACGTAACCTCAAGCCTCATCAATTGGGAATGACTAAAATAGGGGAGATGCAGCAGGGCTAAGTGGGTTGCACCCAAGTAGGGTATGTTGTCACTTTTCTAGATACCCTCAGATATATTTTAAATTATGGATATGGTTGTGCATGGAAAAGAGAGCACTCGATTAGGGTGGGAACATCCAGGGCGATAACATATTCAGTACTATCTAGGTCAGGGGTAGGTTGGTGCTATATTGGCAGGGATCGTTAGGTACGATCTCGGTACATTTTTCTAGAGATGTACTGTGACGGACGGCACCCCAGTAGCCCAGTCATTGTATGGAATCCAATATCCACTACAATCCTATACGGTTTTGATTGTGCCCAACTATGTTGAACGTGAGATGCAAGCATTTCAGCTATTTTATAGTTTATTTTCTATAGACACTATTATAATATCAGATGATTTTGATATAAAAAAAATTTGGTTACCGTAAGGTAAAAACCCGTCGTATTTATGTGTGTCGTGGTCTTACGAGATACCTTTGTTTTCAAAACAATTTTGATAACGGTAATAATTCAAATTGAGTATGTTTTCTCACGCTGATTTTTCAGACTGACTCGGGTGTTATTTTATTATAATGCTTGAGTTAGACCGAGTATTATAGATTCAGGTTAGGATGATATGCAGCTCAGGAGACGAGCTGAGCGATTTCAACTGTATTACACGTACTCGGTTATTTCCGCTGTGTGTATGTTATGTTGTATATTCAGTATATGTGAGGACAAGTTATTATAACAATCTAGATTGATTGTTGACTGTTGTACTATGAGGATTGTATGTATATGACAGTTACAGTTTCTTTGTATAAGTTCTGTTATTATATATTATATTTTGTTCCGCTGCGATTGTGAGATTCTGTGTTGTTGTTCTGCTTTCTTCTATCTCTTTTCTTCTTTACCCCTAATGATCTGGTATTTCCGGCACTGGAATATTCGACATGCTATATAGTGAACGTATTAATGTCGATTTTCGGAGGTCGAAAACTCCGGGCCGTTACAGTGGTATCAGAGCGCAAGGTTAAGCGAGAACCTTGGCTTTGGTGGGGATTACTCATTAGAGATAGGGTCAGTAGTACCCTAGAATGAGTTTGAGTGCATTAATAGATATGAGCGCATATTTGTTAGTGAATATAAATTGTTTTATATTGTGTCGACTTATTTGTTGAGTGGTTTATGAACTCTGGTCGTATAGTGGGACACCACGAAATCGATAGGAATTTTTAAACACTTGAACTAGGTAACCCGACACAGTATTGTTTTGAAGCGAGTAAATGAAATAATTTTACCCAAACTATATTTTGATACGAAAGAAATAATTTTCTAGAAATTGTTATAGTAAACTGGTGTGTTCGGATGTTATTAGTTTAATCAAAACAAGATTATAAATTGGAATGGTCGTATATAACCAAATTAAAAAGAATAAGTATGAGTTATACAAATGTGTTAAAACTAAAATTTGATTCAAACCAAAATTTGGAAATTTAAATCCCGGAAATTTCAGAAATGTTTTCCAAGTGTTTTGAAATAAATAATAGTAATATTATTGTGGAAATGTATTTGAATAGAAATTGTTTTAAATGGATTTTGGAAGTGATATAGCACTGAACTCACTTCAGTCGCTGAAAAATAATCCTGGTGATGACTACGCAGCATCATCAGTATTCATTTTCGAGTTTCTAAGTGACGGATTGCTACTGTGATTATGTGGCTTCAGAATTGTTTTGGTAAAAAGCAGGTTTTGATTTAAAAATTCCAAAAGTAAGATTTGATATACAGAAAGGAAGATATATTTATATATGGGATTTCAAAATGATTTGAAATAGAACCGGGTAATTGAATTCGGGAATTTCAAATTAAATGAGAAGTGAAACCAAAAGAGAATAAGTTTTTGAACTAAAACCAAGGAAATGTGAATTTCAATGTGAAATTAAAATTTAACTTATGCAAGTTAAATAAATTAAATTTGTAAAAGGAAATTGTATGGATTTGAATTTAACTTAAGTTAAGTTAAATAAAATTGGATTGGATTAGAAATGATAAAAATGGAATTAAATATAAAATTTGAATTGTAAAATTGATATATAACTATAAGTGATAGTTATTGAAGTGGAACTTGAATTAAATAGAATTGGATTTGTAATTGTGGTGACTTAATGAAATGAATATAGACTTGAGTTATGGAAATCAAATGAATGGTGAATCAAATTGGATTTGATTAAAAATGGAGTATAAAATCAAGTATAGAAATTATGAAAATGTGAAAAATAAGTTGTATAATTCACAAATTGGAAAAATGGAATGGTAAAACCAAAGTAAAAATGGTTTGATGTTTTTGTAAAGGAATGGAAATCCAAATTTGAATTATACAATGAATTCGAACTCAAGCCAACCAAATGGAGTGGTTTTTGAAATGAAAATCGGATTTTGAATTATAAAATGGAAGTGAACTAATTAGAGAAATTAATTAGTTAATTGAATATTGAAATGAAATCTTGAGTTAAATGGAAGTGGGTTTGTATGATAAGGACTTAATAAAATAATATGGCTTGAGTTGTAAATAAATTCAGCTCGAGTGCTAATAAATGGAATGCATTTGAAATGTTGTGAAGGAAAGTGTAATTTTTGTAAATTGAAATTGATTAATGGAATGGGTTTGAATTTAAGTGTAAGAAAGGGATTCAACTTAACTAATTTATGAGATGATTCATAAATGAATTGGCATGGATTGATTTGTTGTTGAATATAAAATTGAGAAAACAAGATTTTGTGAATAAATTGAATGGGATGTTAATAAAAACTTGTGAAGCACTGGAATTGCATAAATGGCCTATAATTGAATTGGGAATAAAAAATTAAATGTTAGAACCTTATATTTGCATGTACACTCTAAATATACATGTATAACATGTTTGGTTTATGCAAATGATGTGTTTAACTAATTAAATGAATTAAATGTTAATTAAATTCCATATTTTAGTACTTATGGGTTTTATTTGAGTAAGTACAGGTACATGGAGCTGTCGTCTTGATTTTTGGTTGCAAAATTGCATATAAATTAAGCTCGCTCGCTTAATAACACTAAAATAAGGTACACTTGCGAATTTATCGCAAAAAATATAAATTTTGTTATATATTGTGTTTTCCGGCCATGAGAGCCGATGTATATCTTTTTATCATTTTTGTCATATTGCAAAAGGCTCTCCGTACAAGGGAGACTCTACCAAAATTTTCCGGAAATTTAGGGTGTTAGAAAAATTTTGAAAATTTTTATTGACTTAAATTTGATTTCGAATTGTAATTGAAATAAAGAATAAAACTAATTGTTTTGGTTGGAACTAAAAGATTTGGGAAAATGGAATATCGAATTTTCACTAAGTGGGTTTTTGGAAAGTAATGGGTTTGGATCATTCGACCTACCTTAGCAATTTCGGGGATGAAATTCTTTTAAGTGGGGAGGAATATAACGACCCGGATTTTCCAACATTTAATTTTGAATATTTAAATGGATTTAAATATTGGATTTAGAATATAAATTGATTTTTGAATATGAAGATTTGATTGAATTTATATAATGAATTTAAATTTCAAATACAGCGATTATTGTAATGTGGAAAAGTGCAAATAAATGAACATTTGAGTTGCAAATAAAAGGAAATGATTTCTAATGTGAATGTAAGTTCTATTTGAATTAGAATTGAGGCAATAAATTTTTAAAACTGAAATTCAAGTGATTTCATAAAAATTTTAAACCGTCGATTTAATCAACGCGTTAAAATAGCGATCCGGGGTACAATCTCAGAATTCGACGAAACTAGTTCCATTGGATCCATAATAGTATATTATTATCAGGTTTCAAATTTTGTAGCGATGGGATTTACCGTTTTGTCGTACGGTATAGAAACGCGTTGAAATTAATATTAAAATTTAATATTATAATTGGGTTTAAAAAGCTATCTTTCACATATGATCGAATTAGACCACGACACTAGTTCCATTGGGTTCAAAATAACGTTATAACATTAGGAACGCCAGGTGGCACGCCTCAATAGGAGTGCGAAATCTCAAAGTATGTAATTCGAGATATTTTAAAAAAATAAAAATAAAAGTAAAATCAATCACAGTCTCGAGCCACCCTAGTTTAGGTAGGCCGACCTATAGCCTCCCTCAATCGTTTAAAAATCGCGTACCCCTTTCTCTCTTCCAAATCAGTTCGAACAAATGAAAAATATAAATAAAAAATAAACTGAAAGCGCGAATCGAGCTCGCGACCTAGAAGGAGAAGACCGCACGTGATAGAGGAGGAAAGGCGGTGGGGATTCGAGTTATTGGTTAGGGTTTTGGGGTGCTGGACCACGCGCGCGTGAAACAGAAGGAGGCGACGAGGCTTGGGAGGCATGGAGGCTTAGGTCTGCGGCGGCGCGGTCAGGTAGGTGTGTGGCACGCGATTTGATGGCGATAGTCGATGGTTGGAACGTGGAGTGGGCGCATGAAGTGTTGCTCATGTGTGTGGGGTGTTGTGCAGTGATTCGAAGAGGCAGGTGGGGTTTGTCGCGGCAGTTCAACATAGACAGCGGCAAGTAAGAATGAGGAGGGGCTTGTTGCGTTCGTGAGTAAGGAAGAGGATTGGTTTCGGTAATAAACTGTCAACGATGATATTTATACAATTTATTATATTATATAATTCGTATATCTTTTAAATACAATATTTAAATCCATATGAGGTTAAAATCGCATGAGACCGGCAGTGTTGGATTCATAAAGACGTAGGCTACAATCTTGGGATTGGTTTGGGATTTTTCGGAGTCGGTTGGAATTTTAAATTTATCGAACGTTGTTCGATTATATTTAAAATTAACAATCAGAAAATTAAAAATCAAGGTGAGTAAATCTCACTCAATTTGGTTGACTAGTTTAATTTACAGCAATTAAAAATTTATTTATTAGATGATTTGTTGAATTGATATATTATTATCAGTTGAATGTTATATTATATATATTAGTATATATATTAGTAGTTGGATATATTTCCCGCCATCGGAGCGGATGAGACACTATGCGCCCGGCATAATAGCGGATGACCCTATATTACCGCGATATCCCGCCTCGAAGTGGGATTGGTATTTTATGTTATATAACATATGTGGATGCAGGAAAACAGGTTGGAGGGATCCAACTGGATTCCTCAAAAATGTTGATTTTAATTTCATATATAGTGATATATGATTTGTGTGAATAATCTGATATAGATTATGTGGTGATTTGATTTATTGGATGCTATATTAGCATTGGCTTAAATTTTGGTATTTTAAATACCATAATTATTATTTTTGAATTTGAAGGATTTTAAAAGAAATTTTGGATACAAAAATATTTATATCGAAATTTGGATTATTTTAAAGGAAATCGATTTGGATAAAAAAATGATTTGATTTTGGGTTGTACTTAAGTATTTGTAAAATGTTTTAAATAGAGATTTTAAAATAATTTATATAAGGATTTTTAACAGTGGATTTTTAAGGGATATTTTTGGATTTATGGAAAAAGAAGTTGAAATCGATATTAAAAATAGATTTGAAAAATAAATGGGATTTATTAAGAAATAGATTCATAAAATGAGAATTTTATAAATGAGATTAGTTTTATAAACAAATGAAACTCAAGAAGTTTATAAATTTATAAACGATGTTTATAAATAAGGGAAAATGATATCAGTTGATAAATTGGAAATATAAATTCATGGTGTGAATTTATATTAAGATATGGAAATCGGGTTTGGAAAAAAATAGTGGATTCTATTTTTGAAATGGGAGAATAATTATGAAATTGGAATGTGGTCGATGTGATATGAATCGAGAGAGATTTATAAATTGAAATTGGTTATACTGGAATTTTAAAAATATATTTTTATCGAGAAGTTAAGTTTGTTTTAGAAAGAGGATTTTTAATTATTAAACTACGCAATTTAAAACTGTTTTAGCATTGAAATATTTCAGAAAGTTAATTATTTAAGTATTTAAATTGGTTGAAATGAATTCTAAGATTTTAAACAAGTTGTATAAATCGATTAGAAATTTTGTAAATGAAGTGGAATTAGTTTTTGACATTATTTTAAAAGCGCTTGATATTTTTAAATAATTATTTAACCATGATCTTGAAATTTATTATAATTATATATACATAGAATTTTAAAGTAAGTAATTGGAATTTATTTATAAATGCTCTCGAGATTTGTAAATGTGGTTTATTTAAAGGATATGATTTTTATAAGAAAAATCTTGTAATGGAACTCTGGAAACTTAAGTAAAACTTCTGAAATGTTGAAATACGAGAACTTCGAAAATGAATTAGAATTCATATGAAGGAAGTTAGAAATGGGTAGTTGGAATTATAAACAAGTGTAATCGATTTTGGAAATTTTAAAAGAAGGTAATTTATGAATCCTGGGAACTTATAGAATCCGTTATAAACGGGTTAAGGAAATTACGAGTAAATGGTAAAGGATTTTGGAGAATATGAAATAAATGGAATATTTTCTTTAGTATTGGAAATAAAATGATTTTGGGAAAATATACTTATAAATATTTCATAAGTATTGGAGTGAAAGGGTTTGAAATATTTTAACTACGAGATTATTATTATAGAAATATTTTCAACGTGTTGAATTATAAATGGAATTGGAAGAAAATATTTCTAAGTATTGAGATGGTCCGGAAATATCTTGTTATGGATATAAGCATTTGAATTTGTTTTCGAATATTGAAATATTGGAAGATATTTGGGTATATATCTTTGTAAAGATATTTTAAAATGAATGTTTTGAAAAAATTTAATAAATTGGGCCAAGTGACTGCTTATGTGTGTTATTTGATAGTTAAATAATCGACTATCAAATGTGGCCAAATTCGTTGATCGTTTCGAAGAGACCATGATTGGATTTAATTATTCGAAAACCACTTCGACCAGATTTGTGCGTTATGAATTGTGATATCTCAAAGATAATGGATATGGTAATCTTGAAGGAGATTCGGTTTGTTCGGACCCAGAACAACTTGTATAGATGAATGCTATCATTGCATTGTCGACTGGAAGGCAGTGTTAGACTTCCAAGTATGAGTGTTATTCTAAAGGTAAAACGTAGCCTCAAGCCTCATCAACCGGGAATGGCTAAAACAGGGGAGATACAGCAGGGCTAAGTGGGTCGCATCCAAGTGGGGAATGTTATCACTTTTCTAGATACCCTCGGATATATTTTAAATTATGGATATGGTTGTGCATGGAAAAGAGAGCGCTCGATTAGGGTAGGAACACCCAGGGTGATAACATATTCAATACTATCCAGGTCAGGGGTAGGTTGGTGCTATATTGGCAGGGATCGTTAGGTACAATCTCGGTACATTTTTCTAGAGATGTACTGTGACGGACGGCACCCCAGTAACCCAGTCATTGTATGGAATCCAATATCCACTACAAGCCTATACGGTTTTGATTGTGCCCAACAATGTTGAAACGTGAGATGCAAGCATTTCAGCTATTTTATAGTTTATTTTCTATAGACACTATTATAATATCAGATGATTTTGATATAAAAATGTTTTGGTTATCATAAGGTAAAAACCCGTCGTATTTATGTGTGTCGTGGTCTTACGAGATACCTTTGTTTTCAAAACAATTTTGATAATAGTAATAATTCAAATTGAGTATGTTTTCTCACGCTGATTTTTCGGACTGACTTGGGTGTTATTTTATTATAATGCTTGGGTCAGATCGAGTATTATAGATTCAAGTTAGGATGATATGCAGCTCAGGAGACGAGCTGAGCGATTTCAGTTGTATTACACGTACTTTGTTATTTCCGTTGTGTGTATGTTATGTTGTATATTCAGTATATGTGAGGACAAGTTATTATAACTATCCAGATTGATTATTGACTGTTGTACTCTGAGGATTGTATGTATATGATAGTTACAGTTTCTTTGTATAAGTTCTATTATTATATATTATATTTTGTTCCGCTGCGATTGTGAGATTCTGTGTTGTTGTTCTGTTTTCTTCTATCTCTTTTCTTCTTCACCCCTAATGATCTGGTATTTTCGGCACTCGAATGTTCAGCATGCTATGGAGTGAATGTATTGATGTCGATTTTAGAGGGTCGAAAACTCTGGGCCGTTACATAGATCTAGGCTAGGATTTGTTTGATTATCATGTTTATATGGATTGCATATGTGTATGGATGCATATATGTGATATTTCATATTTGTGTATTGCGTTTTGATGTGGTCTGCTAGTGCTTTAAGGTAGTTAGGAAAGCGGTGGTCGAATTGGCAAATCGAAGACAAAGATGGTCAGAATTTGATGAAAGTTGAAGGAGGGGCTCTAGAGGATAGGAGGAGCCTAGGGTTCAAGTTGTGACAAGTTTGGAGGAAAGTTGAGGAGTCATCACTAAGGGCTTTTTGAGTGGTACCGAGTGCTTTTTGATTGGTGGAAAACTACTCGATTGGAGATGGTGTTTTAGGTTGGGGCTTGGAGCGATGAGCAGAAGCCAAATGCCAAAGTTTGGTCAAACATTGGTCTTAGTATGGAGAGCTTTGGAGTTAGTACCAAGATCTTTTAGACTTGGTACCGAGATCTTTTCTGAAGAGTGGTCGGGATCCAGGCACTTGGAAGATGGAAAACTGAAGGAGAAGGACTTTGGGAAAGAAGCAGGATTATAATTTTAGCTAAGTATACCATTCGGTACCGAGAGGTCTGATTGGTACCGAGAGGTTTCTTTTAATGGAATCGGGGTGAAACTTCCAGGAGAGGAAGTGTAGACTCTACAGGTCGTGCTGAAGGTGTTTGTATATTCCCTTGGGGTTTGATGGTGATATAGTAGCATGATGATAGCTTCAGAACTTCGATGATAGCAACTCAACAGTGAACGGAGTTAGGTTCCGATGATGGCGGTTCGATGTTGAAAGCAGTCGTGAGGATGCTTACCCACAAAATGCAGGTTCTATTAAGGGTGACCCAGGAATCGAATGTTAAATGGTTATATCTTGGGATAAGGGAATGTGGAATGATTTCTTGAGAATACTGAGACTAGATGGAGTAAGGAAAGGGTTTGGGTACGCGTGTTATGGGATCGTTGATACTCCGAGTGTTTTGATGTAATTAAAAGCATGGGTATTGTGAGGACGCTTGTGGGTGCTTTGTTTGGCTACCCAGGATCGGTTGTTTGGATCCATATACCCTAGACTAGTGGAATGGATCTTGTATTAGCTTCGAGCTAAAATGAGTGCATTGAAAACTGGGACTTCCATTTGTACCTAATAGAAGAAAGGTCATACGAGTTATCATATATCTAGAGCACATTGAGTGATAGTGAGGATTGTTTGATGAATGCTATGGCTGCTTTGATTATGTTCTTCCGTAGTCTGTCACTCTCGGGATGTCACATGAGATAGTTATTGGGGATAGGGATACCTGGACACCCATCATTATACCTAGGTCTTATATACCTTTATGATGTTCGTAGAGTAGCATATTATGTTCGCTATGTGCTAACTCTTTGTTTACAGGGACAGGTCAGTATGATTCATATACCCTTATTCCTTACTATATTAACTTACATAGTATTTTGAGATTCATTTATCACTTACACCAGACTATTATCTGACTCGAGGTTTTATGTTTTTCTTTTTACTACCTCAAGTACTTACAAATGAGTAGACTATATGGTAGGTTTAGGTATACATAGTGCAGTGAAGAGGACGAGCTGGATGGAGCTTCTCGTATTATATAAGGATATTATGCTTATTCCGTTGTGCATCACTATGGAGCCTAGACAGTATTTTCTTACTATTATGAGATAATTTATTTGAGTTTATATCCATTTCGTATAAACTTTATTACTATGTTGTATAACTCTATGGATCTATGCTCTGATATCTGGTTCACTTGGTAATTACTGTCTCTCCTGTTTTATATCTACGATATATATCATATTTTATTCCATGCGTTGTGAGATATACGACAGGTTTTGTGATATTTTATTTCTTTATCAACCCTTGATGATCGTCCGACATCGGACGGGCACGACAGCAGTGATATGAATACAGTTGTCACAGGCCCACTAATTCACGCTCGTCCTAAACATATTATCGAGTCTGTATAATTTTACTATGGAAATTATATTGCCTTCTAAGTTTATTTATTAGTGTTAAATTACTTATTCACTACGAAACTGTTCCTATCTTATAGGCTTATTTCTTATATTCTTTATTTCCTTCTTATGTCCCATAAATGTCAATTGTCCATAATAAATGGTCATTATTATTCAAATTGGGCAATCACTAATGACATTTATTTATTCCTTTTAAATTCAACTTATTATCCCTATTCCGTTTCCCATAAATGTCATACTAAATTTTGTAATCAATCCCATTAAACGCATTTATGTCCCCGTTTAATTTCTGTAACTCCTTATTGATTGTACATTTATTGCCCACTAAATTTGAAATCATTGTTCACATTTTTTGGAGTTACTACCTATTTTCTATTGCAACTTTCTAATCCTATGATTTTACTATGCTATTAATATTTAGTCCTCCTAATTGTGACTAATATGAGTAACAATATATATATATTTATTTTGCTTTATTCATTACCCTATACATATCGATATTTTTAATTAGTAGGCATGGTTATACGCGTGCGTGTGTATTCTAACTCGTTAATTCCTACGTTTAGGAATTTTAGAATATACACTTATATGTACATTCTATAATGAACATTCATTTCCATATTTTAAGATATTGGAGTTATCCTTCCCAAAAGGATTTACCGTTATAACCTTCCATAAACTACCTAAAATGATGACTTTTGCTTCATTTGAAATTACAAGGAATAATCTCTTTTCTTTTACTAAAATAGATATCGCAAACCACGAAGAAGAACATCCGTACTTTACATATCTCTTTCATTTTGGTATATTCCTTCTCATTCCAAAGGACACATTTTTTTGTACATAGTTGTGGAATTAGGTTATTTATGGAAAGTTACATGGAAATAGATACAACTAAATTGTACCCTCAACACTCCCAATAAAATAAAATACATAAATTTACATTTAAAATCAAATTAGGGCAATCCAAATGAATACTAAACAATCATCGCCCAATTATCATAAATCTAGAATAAACTTCACAATCTTTTCAAAATTCTACTTTAAATATTTTAGGGTCTGATTTCCAAATTTCCATATTAGAATATATATATATATATCATTCCATTTTAATTACATAACTTACAAAATATGTAGGCGAGATTTCAATTTAATACATTAATTTTAAGCATACAACTCAAAAAATCTTACATAGGCATAATAATTAAATAAAATTCAATGATATAAATTTTAGTGTTATATATAAATCATATAATTTCTCTTTGACCTTTCTAGCTTTCCAAATCTCCCAAATCCAAGTTCATCCCTTTAATTGTCTCTTTTTCCTTTCCAATCCATATATATATATATATATAACAAGATATAGTACCTATTATAATTAAAAATCTGGGGGAAGATTTGAATTAAGTTGAATATAGATTTATAATTATAGAATTTACCATTTTTGTAGAATTGATTCACCCTTCTCTTCTCCTCTTTTATTTTCCACCTTTCTCTTATATATATATAATATTTTTATAATTTCTAGAATTAGAGAAAAAGGGAAAATCGTAGAGTTTCGCTGCTATGATCAGAGAATATGAGAAGAAAAGTGAGAGGTTAAGCCTGTATTTATAGGCATTAGAATCAATTCTATCAGTTCGATTAATATTAATTAGATCTGGGTCATTAGGCGGAGGTTCAACCCTAGCTGCCGCCACTTTAACCGATCAACCGCCTCCCAATAGGCGATCGACCTCCAAGGAAGGGGTCGACTTGGGAGGTCCTTGCATTTAATTAATTTTTATTTCTTTTAATTCCTTTTTAATTATTTTTAATCTGAAAACTTCGAAAGTCAATAACTTCTTCGTTCAAACTCTGATCGCAAAAATTTATATATGAAAGTTGCTCAAAACAATTTCCACGAACACAATGGTGCAAGTTTCATGGTCATATTCTGACGTTTGGTCAAATTCCATTTTTGAGACTCATTAATTATTTATTAATTTTTTTAATTAATTACTATTCATTTTACGAGGTGTTATAGAGACTTCTCTATTCATCTATAACGCAATTCGAATGTTAAAATTATTGTTAGGGGTCTGATTTAGGGTTAATAATGAATTTAATTATGGATATATATGATCCAATTTGAGAAATTGTGATTAACTAAAGTAAATAGTAAACTAGTTTAAGATTAGGTCAAATATATTGCTTTGAATTGGGTTTGAATGATTATATATGTGAAATTGATGTTAGAAAGCATAGTATGATGTATAACAGTGATATAAACATATGAAAATGAAATATATAAAACTAGAAATCGAATTTGAAGAACAAATGAAATGAAAACAAAAAATAAAAACGTACAAAACGACCACAACAACTGATGGACCAGTGGTGACCGCCGGTGCACCAGTGGCCATGAATTCTAGGTAGGTTGAACTATAAACTGGTTCGAATTGTAGATGTTTTACGAGATCAGGACTTCATGCGATGCTTTGGGCTATGATACGATGGGGATATTGCGAAATATATAGATGTTGTCGAATATACCTGTATACGATGTGTGTGACATTAGTTGTTTGACTAGTTTAGTGATGTTTGGATATTGTATTGAATATGTATGATCGGTTATTAGATATTGGACACGCTTAATGTGCCATTGATCATTGAGTGGTTAGATACTAGATATTGAATGTGTGTGTGAGGCACATATAGCCCAGGGAATAGTTTTCTTAGGGAAATTTTTGTCCCCCCATTGTTCGAAATGGAAATAATTATAATAGTTGTTCCCTCGGTATCGGTATTATTGACTCGGGAGCGTATTTGTAATTTTATATATGTGATTATATATAATAATATAATATTTGAGTCAGATATATGTATATATCATGTTTACTATTCTAGTTTCATTTACTATCTATTCAGGAGTTGCTAATGAATTCCATTTTTAGGTAGGAGAATATGAGTACCTTGATGGAAATTGGAATGGAAAACAATGTGCTAAGGCTTAAGTGTTAAGTATATGCATTTAGGAATGGTATAAGAGACTGCAATTTTATTGGGGCAGGCTTGTGCTAAGGCTACTTGTTGTGGCGTTATTTATTTGAGTTGGTAGCATGGATTGCAAAAATTGTAGACATGTATATACAATTGAGATTGGTGCTTCGGGATGAGTTATGTCAGCAGTAGATTTTGTTAGATTATGTTGGGAAGAATTATTTGGCAAGGGAAAATTAGAAGGTGTTTGCACCAAAATAGGCATAAACACCCAATCAAGTAATAAAAATGAAAAATATCAAATAAAAGAAAGAAATAGCAAGAAAGAACACAAGATTTTTATAATGGTTCGATGGAACTCTAGCCTACGTCCACTTAGTCGATTTCTATTGATTATCCTTTATTTTTACAAAGTTATTCTTAGAACTCGGTAGTCACAATTCGAAGAGAATCCAGTAGAGTAATTTTCAGAGTTATGATTTTACAACTCGTCATTATCAGAAGTTCAGAATGAAGAAATTGTAAAAGTCCATTTGCCAAGCACTCTCTACCTCTATTTATAAGTGAAGATCTCCATACATGGTTTCGAAAATTGCTGCACACGATCTCCATGTTGTGCATGTCGTCCCATAAAAATAGCTCCACCAAAACGCTGACCCAAGTGTCATAACTCATCTTCAAGTTGGGATGTACAACTCGTCACCAAGTTGGCTCGGGCCGAGTTATGACTTGGCCCGAGTTCCGGCCCGAGTTCCGGCTGAAGTTGCATTGCATTATCTCTTGGTTGCTTTGCTTCATACCTTTATGTTTTTCACCATCTATTCTAAGTTTCTTATCGCCTTCCCTAGCTTTCGCTGATCCATGACTCGTTGTTGAACCATGGGCATATACACACACAAACACATATGTAAGCACACACATACACATTATTCCTTATATAAATATATGTACATGTATATATATACACATTCTAACTATACATTTTTATTATCCCCTTTTTTTCATACCTTACTCTCATATATATATGTATGTATGTATGTATGTATGTATATATATATATATTTGTGTGTGTGTGTTTATACACACATATATAACCAGGATTGAACCAATGACCCTCTAAGTGAAGTCTACTCTTCTAACCAACTACACGAAACATACTTTTGTTTTCAAAATTAGAACATTGAAAATTATTTGTCATATGTGCAAATCTTTTAGACATAAAAAGTCAATATTTCTAAATCGTAACCTATCAAAGTTACATACCACACTGATCAGCTTACAAAAACCTTCACAACAGTTATAAACATGATATCCAATTCACTTTTAGATTAAAAATCCATTTTTTATCAGTATTGATAGTGTTAGATTTGCGGCTTATTACATTCTTCCCCTTTAAAAGAATTACGCCATCACAATTTCCTAAATACAACCATCTATCAAATAAATAAAGTTTCATCATGTGTTTAATTAAAAAATATGTGGAAATATATCAATCACATGTTAACTACTTATGAAGTAATATACAACGACCATATAACATCAACCATAGTACAATCAAATTCATCCACAAAAATGATTTCATATTTCTAATTTTCTATACACACATACTAAAGTAATACATACAGTTCCTCAATTATACAATCTAAACTATTGCATGTAAAGTAACACTCTATTAACAAGGGAGAAACAATATCAATCTTAGATTAACTCATATCATGCGTCTCAACAGTTCAACCATAATTGACCTATAATAACCCGCATATTTTACGATTGTATATTTAAATGTTTTATTTAAATATAGCATCATTAATCAGATTAAGGTCTGAAATGTTACTTTTTGTAAACAGTCGAATTGGGACTCGAGACCACTTCCATTGAGTCCAAAATGACGTTTACAACTTTTTTGAGTATAAACATCGATATATTTGGAGTTGAGTAGAATTTTGCTATTTTTCTATTTTGGGCTTTGGGTTTGGGTTTCAGCCCACTAACCCAACATAATACCCTAACTCCTCTACTCTTCATCCATTCACTCATTCTATTTCCTAACACTCAAGCTAAAGTAAAAATGGGGGAAAGAATGGGAAATGGAAATTCCTAAACCCTGGTTTTGTTTAGGAAACTCAAATTCAAGTTCAAAATCAAGGAGAAGCTTAGGTAAGCATCCTCTTCATCTTCTCAATCTCTATCTCTCTTCAATTATAGAAATTCCTATAACCTAACTTAGGAAAAACTTCACCTTTGATAATAGATTGAAGATTCTAGAGGTGTATTGAAGAGGAATTGGTCTTGCCTTGTTTTGAAACTTCTCATTCGTTGTTTTTGGGTTTAAAGGTGAGTTTTTGAACTCACATCTACATCTATAACTCTCATTGTTGTTAGGTATGAATTCCTAATATTTATTCATGTTCATTTGCTTTTGAGTTGAATTGATTTGGTGAATTTTCCAATTTTTGGCTTGTGAAGTCCAATTTTATGAAAATCCTACTATGGATGTTTGGACATGATATTTGGGGTGTATCGAAGAGCCTATATGGCTGGGTTGTCGATTGGCATAAATCCCTAGTCGTCGTTGCTCGTCTGATCGCTCCCGAAATGTTTTGGCCATCTTGGCCTAGGCAAACTGTTGCCCAGGCCAGGTGACCAGACGTCTGGATATCAAGTCCAGATGTCTGGTTATAGACCTGGAGGAAAAAATATACATGGCAGAAGAAAAAAAAATGGTAGAGACTAATTCCAGACATCTGAAATATAGGTTCAGACGTCTACTTCGAAATTTCAAACGTTTGGGAGGTTTTCTGAAAATTTCCAAAAAACAAATCCAGACGTCTGGATTCTAAACCAGACGTCTGGAACTGTTTAGTTTTTCCTATTTGCCTATTTTTTTAGTGAACTTCCAATTTTAATCGATTTTTGTTGATCCGGTTAGTTATTATCACTTATTATCGACTTTGATGACTTCTTTCTTTGGATTTTTGGGAATATCCATTTGATTGATTTGATATCGATTTTTATGGATTTAATTCACATTCTCGTATGTGAATTTTTAGTGATTTATTGTTTCTACAATCATTTCTGTGGTTTGTCACTTTAAAATACAAAGGTTTCTATACTAGTAGTAAATACTCAAACCCTTTCACAAAAATGATTTCAACACTAGTTTTAAATACAAAGCTCGTTTTTAAAACCGTTTTCCAAATCTATTAGTATATGCAAACCTTTACCTCATTCGTATGAGAAATCTAATTAAACGGCTTAGCAAAATAAGTGGTATGAAACGCTTGCGTTTACATTGTCGGTTAATTCTTGGACTTGTTCGATTGAACTCTTGTGATAATTTTCGAGTGGAAATCTACAATCTATTCGTAAATATTTAAGTTAATCCAGTGGTTATGGGACATGAAGCTAAACTCATCTATTTACTAGCTTAGTGTAATTTACACTTATCGATCAATGATGATCCTTTGGTAATTTAGACTAGCGATGTGCGATGTCTTTTTGTCCGCATGGGGGACTGTACCCAGTTCTATTGAGCTTCGTCTCATTTTTTATAGGCTAGCAACCTATGGTTTTGATGGAGTCAGGTTCATCGGGCGTTCGCTGTACTACGTCGTTGTTCCGGATTATTTGAGTTTCAGGTTCATCGGGCGTTCGCTATACTACGTCATTGTTATGGATTATTTGAGTTTGGTTCATCGGGCGTTCGCTGTACTACGTCGTTGTTCCGGATTATTTGAGTTTGGTTCATCGGGCGTTCGCTGTACTACGTCGTTGTTCCGGCTTATTGGAGTTTGGTTCATCGGGCGTAACGCTGTACTACGTCGATGTTCCGGATTATTTGAGTTTCAGGTTCCTCGGGCGTTTCGCTGTACTACGTCGTGGCACCAGCTCTATGGTTAGCGACCATGGGATAGCGACCCGTTTGTGATACACGTGTTGGGGAGTTTTCATGCTCTCGTTTGTGATAGGCCTTCCCCTTTTTGTGATTTCTGGATTTCTAGTTGATGATTTCTAGAATTTGTGTTTCATCGATTTTTGCGACTGGCATTGATATGTTTTGTCAATATTTGTGTTTTGGTGAATAATTTAAAGAATATGACATTCTTTTTAGTGTTTAAGAATATTTGAGATATTGTATGATTTTTGTTGTTACCTTATGTATACTTGTCACAATATGACATTTTTCGTTTTCATACGTTTTTGTCATATATCTTATCTATCTCATTTTATATGATATTTATAGCTAGACTGATCCGTTTATTATTTTCTTCCTAAATAATACTCGGATCAGACCAAGGTATTTCAGGTGCTTCTGCTTGACTTCTTATTTGGGACCATCATCTGATTTTTGGCTAACTACTTTAGATTAGTAGTTTTTGCTTTTATACATTTGAGGTAGAGACTCATTGATGTATACTTATTCTTTTGTCTAGCACTTGTACCTAATCTTTTGTGATGTAGTGGAACTTGTATGACCACTACTTTGATGTACTCTACTATGTGATATATTCATATCTGTTTTCGCCTTTTTGATATGAATATCTGTGACTGATTTGTGTTATGTTTATTTCTATATTTGTTTCTGAAGCCAACATAACCACTGTGTGGTAGCTTTGAGTTTGTATTTGATATGTCGGATTTCCTCTTGAAATGAAATGTAAGTTATATTATCTGACATATCGGTACTCGCACAAAGCAATTACACAGATGGTCGCTCCTCAACAGCCTTATTCTTCGTGCTAGTCGACGGCATTACCCCGTAGTGTCCTTGGCTAGTGTGAGTATAGAGGTGGGGCGTCACAGCTATAACAAAATTCCACAACAAAACTTAGAATGATTCAAGCATGCTTGCACAAATAAGTGAATACACATAAATCAACTATCAGCATAGCTCATCAAAAATAAAGCGCACACACTCAAAAATGGTAATATTGCACTATCCTACCATCAAATAACATTGGTGTGCTAATCCCTATACTGACTACACATCCATCAAACAATCCTCACATCACTTGTATGCATTGGGTATATGATAACTTGTATGGTCAATCCTCTACTAGAGGCTGATGAAAAAATCTTGGTTTCTCGATACTTGAATCCATGCCACTCCAACAGCCACAAAATTAGAACCATGTATCCTCAAGGTCCAGGGTACACTAATCCATATCCACGATTTAGGATAACGGGTCCTCATATCCAAGTGAGCGTTCTCGTATGTCCCTTCTTTATGAGCATACTTTGAAACACTTTGAGTGTTATTATTGAACCAAGGACATTGTTGATAGACTGGTCCAGTTGAATGTGGATAATATTGGATTTTGACCAATATATCTGATCTATGTAAATTAATTTTTAAAAACAATCTTAACACCAAATTTAAATCCTATTATATATGAATCAATTACATATTATTAAATAAATGTGTGTGTACTACTTAATTTTAAAATAGTAAATTTATTTCTTGTTATTTCGATCCAATACATGAAAGGGGGAAGCAAGCGTATAAATGTATTTATGGATTGTTTAAAAAGAATAATTACATTTTTTTGGTCCTACCAATTGTCGAACTCCTTAGTTGCTAGTTGTTTTCTTCTCCGATCTTATTGTCCTTTATCCTTGATTATTGGGGCCTATAAGGCAACACTAATGTTCAATAAAGAAAGCTAGGGTTAGGGTTGTTTCCATCTCAAGAGAGACTGAATGGGCTGGCTCTTTATAGCCAATTAGATCACAAATATCTAGCCTCATTCTCATTGGATCTGATACTAAGTCTCCACAGACCCCCTTGTGTTCGGGCTTCCAATCTTCGGGCCTGATTAGTTTTATAATTAAATCATTTAATTAATTAATTTAAGCTCGTTCTTTAATTAAATCCACATATAACTTTTATACATCATTTTAATTAATTTCTAAAATAAATAATTAAAGTGTCATAAATATTTGATACGTCTTTTATATTAATTTTATTCTTAATATAACATTTATAAATTGTTGTGCTAAAAGTTGCCACGATGCTCCGATATCAATAGAATCTAAATCAAACCAATTAAAAAACTATGAAATCGAAAAGAAAGAAAACAAAGCACAAGGTTTTTATAGTGATTCGGCAAATTCTCCAGCCTACGTCCACCTAATCTTTTTTATTGATTAATTCTCTCTAAAGTACAACAATTTATATTTAATTCCAACTACAATCTAGTAGATCTCAGGTTTACTTAGAAAGTTTTAGAGAAAGTGAAGAAGAATATCATCCCCCTTTTAGTTGAAGGTTCCTTGTATTTATAGATAAATCATAGTGTAAATCACATGATTCTAGGCTTGAACGAGTCTTTTTCTCCACATTCGAAGTTCCAGCATGAAGAACGGGTCTTCAAGTACGAATCCCAAGAATATAAAAAAACTTGGTACTGACCATATTATGGTTGGTACTGACCTATTTTTTATGTTTCAATCTCCAAGCTTTGCTTTATGGTGGGTCCCCTCTTAATTTGCATGCATTCCAAGATCATAACATATGTTGTAGTAAATTTACCGAAAACACTTGCCTCCAAAGCATACTTGGTGAATACAAAGCATGCTTTGCTCAAGAACACATATTGAGACTACTCATTAGTTATGCTCTTGCTATCCGTTAGACTACTCAGGGAAAATCATCCAATTACTTCGAATTTACCTGCAAATCAAAGGTCATTCTAGACCATTATAGCCAAGGACTCAAATCCTTGCTTAAGTGTTAGTCATAAATCACAATTGTCCTGCATTCCCTTGGTATTTAATATATCGTAAATCATATATCATGCACCATTAATCATATTGCCTCATCACCCCCGATTGGAACATCAGTTACAAATTGTCTAGTATCGCCTAGCATCCCATCATTAGTAAGCCCAACCGAATCTAGGTAGTGACATTTATTATTATTTTGTAATCATTATCTAATTGTTTCAAATCAACTGGCACTCAAATCCGAAGGTTTAGTTTTGATCTCTCTTGATCGTAAATCTAGATTGAGCGTAATCCTCTAGCTCTCTGGCGAAGGGACCCAATATCCAAGCGCGTCCGTCTGCTTACTCTCCAATGAGGGGACTTACTACCATATATAGGGCCATCTTCTCACTCTCTAGTAAGGAGATCTGTACTTCATCATTCGACGCCCTTTCTCCCCGGTCGGGGGACTACAATCCATTAGTTTATCTACCAAATGTCAACGATATCTTGGTTTCATTAGCATCCATTAGCAATATCGAAATCAAGTATCATGTTTAGTTAACATCCATAATCAAATCATTCAATTATTCTTATTCAAATCAAAATGCATCAAGTAAAGAATCAAAATATCTAGTCCAATCAAGGATTACTTACAGACTTTAACTCGGAGCATGCCTATGGGACAGTTTGGGATCCCGTGCATACGTAAGTAGCCTAGTAGTAATCCTTCTTTGTTTATTCAATGTAAAAAAAAATGCAAAAGTTAAAGTTGACTTCAATCAATCCTGATCATGGGATAACTACTCTCGACCTAAATCCATAGCCACATCTGGGTATAAATACCACAGATGGTGGTAGCTCCTATGACACAATTGCGGTTTGTGTTATGGTAGGATGATTCCTAACATGTTATTACAAGTGGTTACTCCAAGCCAGTCCTTCAATCAAATCCCATATATGCCTGCATTCATTTTCTCTACCTCTCTAGCTCATGGAATATGCCATAATTTCCAGATTTCATTTCTCATTTCTCATTCAGTGGGCTTACTCTTAGCAAGTTACCTGTAGGGAATATGCCCTAGTATCGATGTAGATCCTCCCTAGGGTCTTTGTCAATTTGTTATAAGAGGAAAACTTTAGTTTCCTCTTTTGCCACTTTGGTCCTCCGAAGCCACATCATCTTCTCTTTCCCTTATCCTTTCCATATCCTACCTCGGATGGTCCTCCATCCTCCATGGAATTCACTTTGGCATTCTTGGCTTCTACATCCTCCTAGCATAAATATCTTTTGGCTTAGTAGTAGAAATCTGCAAGATCCGTCAACGGATCTCTTTCAAGGCTGTCTTAAAATCAGTTTTATTGGCAAACCTGAAAACCACCACCATTAGAACTATCAATGAGTCTGGCTTCTACACCGCAATGATTGCTACATTAAATCTAGTCAAATAGCTTCATAAGGTCTCACCTGCCATCTGTTTCACACTCAAAAGTGCCATTGACCACGACAGGTTTGGATGGTTTCACCAGTTAGAATTATAGTAATAAGCATAAGAATTAATTGGAGCGAAGGCGTTCACCTGTTCTTGAGGATACATTGGAGGTAACCCTTCTACAACATGGGAGTCCTCGGTAGAGAAGAGAGAAGAGTCTACTATGTGCACACCTCTTGGATTGGTACGAGCTGGGCCATGAATTAATTTCTACAATTGATCCTTGTCAGCGTATTCTTCGAAGAAAGCCCAAGCTTCCTCGCTTGTTTTATCCATGAATTCTCCACGACACATAATTTCGAGTTGTGTTCGAGTGGAATAATTAAGTCCTTCGTATACTATTTGGCATAAAAATTGTTTCAAAATAATGAGAAAAATTTTCTCCTTCATTTTGGGTGAATTGATTAATTTCGTTTTTAATTTTAAGAGTTTTATGAAAAGGAAAGAATTTCTTAAGAATATTGTTTTGAAATCATTCCAACTATAAATAAAGGGTCGTGGAAGAGAATTGAACCACCTTCTAGCGCTTCCTTATAGAGCAAATGGTATCAGTCTAAGCTTAATGGACTCATTTGAAAGTTGTTGCATTTTTATTGTGGACGAATATAGTTCGAAATTATTAAGAAATTCGTATGCGTTTTCAGAGCCCGTAAATTTAGGAACCTCCTAGATGAAGGAAATTTTTAATTCATTATTCCCTTCATTTGGTGGATATACTATTACTGGGGGTTGTACAGTTCTAACTGGATAACATTGTTCTCTTAACGACATGCCTCATTCTGGTCGTGGATGTTGAAAATTATCTTGAACTGGTAAAATTGGTTGTTGAATGTATTGATTTTGAATATTCGGATTCATTTCGTCATGCCTAGGTGAATGTGGCCTGGAACCGTGATCACTCATTGAAGTTAATTATTCAAATGAAGTTGTGTTGCGTCTTTCCAATCGTTTGCTATCGTTTCTAAACCACGTTTGCATAAACAAATTCAAATTTTTTCTCTTTCTTTTTTCAGTATTAATTTATTGACAATTTACCGACGATAAGCACAATAACAAATAAGAAAATGAGAATTAAAAATACTCACAGTGGTTGAAGTGTCGACTTTACATTTTACTGCTCCAATCATAATCACACTTGTGTTGAGTAGATCAAACTTGCTTCCTTCCAAATATAACTGAACAATCGATAACTTTTCCTTTGGGCATTATTCTGAAGCTAAAGACCCAATATTTCCTCTGTTTTTATCGCTGCGTACTCTCCCCTTCCTTTTCCACATTTTTAATTCTTTATAAAAATATGATGCCCCGTTCCCAATTCTCAGTAAACCATTTTTTCTTTCTTTCATGATCTTTTTTTCTTTTATTCTCTCGAGATGCGAATTAAGGCTTGCTACTGGTTGTATCCGATTGTAATATGAAGGAGATTGATGGGATGGTGGAGGCTGAAATGGTTGTGGATGGGTGATGTTGCAGTTGTCTGAACAGAGAAGAAAAGAAAGAAAGAAGAGAAAAAAAATGTATTGTTTTTTTTGTAGAAAATATGTAAATTGAAAAGTAAAAAATAAAAGTTATTTGCCTTTTTTTATTTAAACTATGCAAGCACAAAAAGGAAAAAAAACTTAAAAAAAAAGTAAACTAAAGAAAGGAAGAAAAAAACCTACAAATTTGAATTAAATAAGAAAACAAAGCAAAATAAGGAACCGGATTAAAGAAAAAATAACTCTTTTTTTAGGAAAAAGAAATCAAAATAAAACAAGCAAAATAAAAGAAAAAACTAACACGAATCGAATATTAAATAAATAATATAAATTAATTAACTCCCCAGCAACGGCGCCAAAAACTTGTTCGACGATTTTTGCTGTGAACAAAAACCGTGATTTTATTTTACCGCAAGCGCACGGCGATCGTTGTAGTGTTGTGCGAATACAAGTCAAATCCACAGAGAGTTACTAATTACTAATGCTTATCTAACTTTTAGGTGAGTTAGATGATTTGAGAAGTTAAATCCACTAAATTTCAAATAGTAAATGAAAGAAAGGAAAGAAAAACGCTCTAACAAAAATAAGAAAGCGAGGAAATATAAATAAGAACTTACCTTAATTTAATAGATTGTATAGACAATTTGAAAAGATGAGATCTATTGATCTCTTGACAAATCAATAGATCTCAAATAGAATAAAAACTATGAAGCAAAAACTAAACAGAAATTGGAAGAGAATAAAATAGAATAAGAACAAAGGAACAAGTATGTTTTGACTAATTTATTTATTAAATAGAAAAGTTTAAAGAGATTACAAGAGTTGAAAGTCCTAAATACAAAACCCTAGAAATAGAATTGAAAGTAATTTCCAAGATGATCTCAAATGTTTCTAGGTGGAGGTATTTATAGAAATCTCTACATCCAAATCTAAAAACAATAATGTTCTAGAACTTTTTGACTTGGTCCATCTCTTGAAACTTCTAATTGTGTGCGTTCCATATTATTCTAGAAACCTCTTTCTCCAACATACTCCAGAAGCCTCTTGATTTGGTGTATTCTAGCAGTGCATCTCTTGGAGATGTGAATGGCTAAAAAAATATAGGCTATATGGGATTTGAACCAATGACCTCCTAGTAAATGCAGATTCTCAAACTAGTTGAGCTACATTAATTTTCATGCAAGAATAGACATTTTTTCTTATTATAGAGTCTTGAAGTTAAATCGGTATTTTTGAACCATCTCTCCGATAATTTTTTCATTTTCTAATAATCAAGAACCTACAATAAAACACAACACAAGGACCAAGTAATATGCCTTATAGATATTAAAATGTGCAACTATGTAGTTTAAAATATTCAATATTTGATGTTTATAAGGTCTCCGAAGTTTGATCAGCCGTAACATCATGCTGCATGGATCCGGAACCCTCGCCTATCTCTTGTTGAGAAGCTGCGGCAGTTTCCTCTTGGATCAGGAATAGGCCCCTGTGCAAATTTTGGGTTCATCACCCCTCAAGACTTCCTTTTCTAGCTGCATCAGATCAATCTCTTCAGCCCCAAGATCTCTTTTCACATCTTAAACTATCTGTTTCCAAGCGTGGGTATGATGGTAGGGGTAATCGACTTGGAGCCATTCTAAATTTTTGAATTTCAAGACGTTAGTGTTATAAGAGACAAACATCAGATCTAGCTCATCCATTCCTTCCTCCCTGGTTTGTTTCTTTGCAACCTCTGCTTCTCTCTTTACGAGAGCATCAATATCTCTAGCCTTCTCAACGATTGCGGCCCTCTCAAATCTAACCATGACTAGTTCATAACAAGCCTCCTAGCTAATTTTTTACGCTTCGTCTTTCTCTTTTATCTCATGCTCAAGCTTGGTCTTTAGTTTGGCTGCACTTCTTTAGGCAGTACCTATCTTGATCACCAGCTCGTGATTTCAATGGTTCAACTGCTCAACCTCAATCAAGTGTCATGATTTCTCCGCTTCGAGTGCTTTGGTGGATTCTTCGGCTCTTTTTTCGGCCTCTGCCTAAGATTTCCTTAAGGCATCTAATCCAGCATCAAGAGTGGAAATGATCCGTTTGCTTTGAGCTTCTTGTTGGTTCAGCTTTCCAATTTCCTACTGCCTCTCTCTAAAAACTTTGGAGATCCTCTCTGCCGCTCTCATCCATTTGTTGTATTGCTTATGAATATCGGCCACACAGTCAATGGTCATTTGCTAGACCTTCTCAGGAACCCTCTTTAGGTTGGGCATAAACATAAACCTACCAAAGCAAACGTTTGGGAATTCTTCTCTAAGCTGGGCTATGCGGGTAGAATTATCAACCTGTTGGTCTTCGGTAACAACTTGAGTAAGGGTGCTCTCTTTACCCGGCCAGTGCTGAGGAGCCTCGGAACCACTGTGACATCTGCAGTTAAAAGATTGCCCAGAATATGATGATACAATTGATTATGCAGGGACTGAAGTAGAGGGTGCACCTCATGAAATGTCGGTTGGGATCCGGCTACCTATCTGGACCTTTCGGAGGAGGGGACTTAGATCTAGATGATGCTTGGAAGCAAAATCATGCCAAGAGCGATCCTTATCACCCATATCACGATAGTCTCGATCTCGACTAGAATGGTAAATAGGGTCCTGTTCACGACCGCTACTTTGGTGATACGAGCCCGATCAAGGCCTTTGAGTTTGGAGTGTTGTATTTTGCTAAGAATGATACATATGTTTCTTTTTCCTTATGGGTCCTGTAAGGAAAACGAAAACGAGTTAAATTTCAGCATCAAAGGGCATGTGACAAGTGCATTGCAGTGTTGTGGAGTGTGTGTAGATGTAAGTGTCCTGGTGTCTCCCTAATGGATCGGATGTGAGAGCCTTGCTGACTGGAGTAGCCTCTCCCTTAATGTTGGGAGGAATATCAACACTAATTCTATTAGGAGAATCAGACCCCCCAATGCTCATATCAGCAAAGTTATAAGTTTCAACGTGATATAGAATCGGAATATCCAATAGTCCTTTAAATATATTTTCTAAATTTTCTGGGGCTAATAAGTAGACTATTCCGGAGCGACTTGAGGAGTGATAGATAGCTTGTGCTGCTTAGAAACTTGGCCTTTACGAAGCTTGTAGACATGTTTCTTCCTTTTTATCTCCTTAAGTGCAGGAGGTTGTATGCTTTGTGAGGATTCAACCACAAATTCATGGCTAGAACCTGCATCACCATGACAAGATTCGCCATTATCACCCCTTGCTTTGCCTTCTATGTGGCATCCTGAGCTTCCTCGACTGGGAGCACGGCAGGGTCGGCATTGTTACCTCCTTTCCCAACGGCATCTCCTCCTTCGGCAGTGCTCTCCTCGATGTTCCTAGGTAGCTCGGTGCTACGACCCTTGTCTAATAGGCTAAAGGCGAAAAGGCGCTCGTCGGTAATGAGAAATTTAATATCTCTATCTTCGGCAGGAGTATCCCTGAGCACTAAAACTGTTTCTGAGTAATGACTATCGTTAGGTCATGCGTGACTACCTGTAATTTTTAGAATAACTACGTAGTTCAGCATATGACTTGAATAAAAGCACTCGGTGTTAAATTTGAAGAGACATTTATGTCCTTCCAGCCACCTCCTACGAAATCAGATAGGCAGCACATATAGAACCACTCATTCTTGAAAGCGCTAAGATATTATAAGCGCCGGTTACGACCTGACAGTTAGGTGCCACCTCAAGGAAGGTGTACGAGAGGCTTCCCCTTCATCGCTTAAGATTATAGATGAACCTGATGTCTTCAGGAGTTGGCTGACGGTGTAAGATTTCCAAAAATATCATATATGTATTGTGTAGGAATGCATAACTGTTCGGATGCAGCTAAGCCGAAGCCGGTCTCAAATAATGTAACAATTTTCAGATAAATGGATTGAAGGGTGGAATGCATCCCGCCCAGCACATGAACTTATTGTAGGCAGTGTACCCCTTTGAAGGGGCAAATGAGCTATATCATGACAAGATGGAGCAAATACATCATTATATGGTGTTAACTCGCCTTTTGGCAAGGCAGTACACATGCGGATTTGACCCAACAGATTTCATGATTATCAAGGCCGATGAGTGCAGAGCGACGATTGTAGAGCCCAAAAATCAGGTACAAATGGTTATACGAAGCCAAAGTTAGATGGAGTTGGTAGATAAACGATGTAGGATGCTTGAAATATGGATATTAGCTTGGACAAGAAAGGGATCGGCATGGAATGGAAGTATCATAGGGCTCGACAAAGATGAAGGCAGAGGGATCGGCATGTTTGAATGGTTTGGGAAGTTATTTTGAATGGATCGGCATGTTTCAATATGGAGGGATCAGTATAGGCATGCTTCATGAAGGAGGGATTGGCATACTCCATGAAGAAAGGGATCGGCATAGGTAAAAGCTGAGGGATTGGTATGCTTCGATAGGCAAGGGGTCGGCATGGTCGAAGCTAAGGAGGGATCGGCGTAGGTGAAAGCAATTGGATCGGCATGGTTGGTTCTAGATGGATCAGTATACATCAATAGCTTAGCAAGATGAAGGGATTAGCATTTCAGATGGATCGACATACTTCGGCTCACAAAGAAGGGATCGACATGGATGATATAATGGAAGGTTCGGCATAAATGGTGATACATGGTTCGGCATGGTTTACTAGTTTAGGAAGTTATGTTTCAAGCCATAAGGAATGGATTGGCATGCTTTATTGGTAGATATGGATTGGAAAACTTCATTGAATAGGGTTCACATGCGTCGAAGTCCAAGGATATTCTTGCATTCAACAGTCAATAACTCGGGCTCTCTTACTCCAAACGACATGAAACTTGGCGATTAAATGTATTTTATCATGAAAAATTCACCATAGGAATCGCTGCCCCAAATATTACCACCGAAGGGATCGGTACTGATCCCTCCCCATTGGGATTTGGGCCTAGCGACCCCTATGGTGGGCCCATATAGATAAGAAGGTCTTGTAGCCGAAGTTTCAGAGAGATGGGTGGTCGTCTTTCCCTATAAATACAACAGGCATGGCTTCAGAAAAGAGATCTTCATTCTACTTCTCTTCATCTTCTATATAGGCTATACTCTGCCATTTTTATTCTAGAACTTCACGGATTTGTAACTGTAATAAGCAGTATAAACTAAATAAAAGGAAAATCTTTGGAGTGGACGTAAGCTGGAGTTAGCCGAACCACTATAAATCTATGTCTCTATTTACTAGATTTTTGATTATTTTAATTTTGTTCTTCATTTATTTCTCTTCATATTTCTATGACTGGATTGGATATCGGTGTTTTTACATAATTGGGTGTTGGTGGTCAATTTTGATGCCAACATATGGAATCCCGTGCTTAATGCAAATTCTCTATAAAAAAAGCCTCGTCGACTTTCGAAGCCACAGAGTCTGCCAGATCTTCCAAGAATACAGCATCTTCGTCTAGAGTGTCATGAGCTGGCTCATCGTCTGCTTTAAGACTTTGTGGAATTTATGGTACTTGATGGGAACTCTTAGGTTGTTCATATTGGTGACTTGGAGTGTTCCAGGCAAATATAGTTGCTGAGCTAGATTCGGCATCAGAATTGTCATATGGAGGAGTCTGTTCAGTAGCCATAGCGGCTAAGCATTCTAAGTGTTTGAAACCCATAACTATTAAACTTAGTAGATAATCACCATTAGAAAAATTAACATGTTCCCCTAGTGTAAAGTGTAGCAGTGCAGTACAGCATTGTGCAGTACAGTGATAAACAATTTAGAATTAAAACGATAGTAGTAACAGGACTTGAGGATTCGACCAGAGTGACCATCATCGCTAACCGTCCCAACCGGTTTTCACATCAATGTTTGTATATTCTATCTAAGCTCCAGGATCATTTATCGGCATGCTATAATTTATTAGTTGCATCAAGTGCAAATTTGCATCCAAATCTGTTCAAGGCATGTGTTACAAATTAAAATTAATATTTAAGTTCATAAGCTATACAAATTCGCAATCAAGTCTGAGGTGGAGTACATTCAACTTGAGACTATATGTTGTGTGATTTGTTTAAGTCCATTTTTGAATCAAAAGTGTTCATGTCCAAGTTCACGGTTATATGCAAGTTTCGGCTCAAGATCAAGTTCATGTGGCTAAATATTAGAGTGTTCAAGTTCGTAAAGGCATGAAAATTGCCTAAGTTCTCATAGGCGAAGGGATCGCACCCGATCCCTTGCCTAGGCAGTGCCGCTTAGTGCAATTTCACACTTTTGGCATCCTATAACTGACCCCCAGACCGATCGTTCCACTTCATCCAGCAATCGATCCCTTTGCCCCCATTCCGTAATCTAAACCCTATGACCCGATCGCTACTCCAATGTCCATAACTGATCCCTCCACTTTACCACTTCACCTTCTACATGCTGCAACCGATCCCTCCATACAACCAATCCCTTTATTCCACTTAATTTTCCTCATGTTCACGCCGATCTCTTACTTAGCCGCAATTCCCCTTCGTTTCTGTCTAGTCCAACATCGAACCCTAGGTTCACAACCGCCATTATGCTCAACTCCCTTGTCTCGTCATAAAATCCCATTCATAAATCATATGCAGTCGAAATGAAAATCACCTATATAAGGAGACACGACTCGATTGAAGGAAAGAAGCTTGAGGTTGCCTGGAATGAATTGAGGGTTCGGGTATGAGGGATTTGGGATCAAATCGGTAAAGGTTAGGCAATGGCAGCTTGTGGAGGATGAAGAAGCGACGAATCAAAGTTGAAGTTGAGAGGAATGTTAAATTCTTGGGCTTGGGTTTGTCAATGGCAAAAGCAAGAAGAGAGAGGGGATCAGGTCATTTCGCTTGGATAAAGGAGCAAGTGAAGAAAGCAAAAGCTAAGTGATTAGCTTACATACTTGTGCGGCCCGCTCCTCTTTGGACCCCAAGTTTGATTAAGTCCACATAAGTAAAGGGATCGGATTTGATCCCTGACCTAGGGGATTCTTACCAATCCCCTACCAATGCTTAAAAAAGAATTTTTTTTGCTGCAATGCAATAACATTTGAACTACAAAGAATTAGCAGCGACCCATAAGTGTGTAAAAATGTTTGGAAGCCATTAACAAAGCATGTACATGAATATGCATGTGTGCATACCCAACATTCAATTTCTTGAATCGACAGAGATTGAATTCTAACCTAGATGTCTCGGAATAGAAGTCACTATTGATAGCTTAGATCTACTAGCTTAATTGACTAGCTCAATGGAACCGAGCATGGAACGTTATCGAAAAATTACAATCCAATATTTATACTATCAAATATCGACCAAGCGTCGTGATGAATAGAGAGAGGTACAGCTCTTCGAAAGGATAACAATTGTTCAAAAAACTGAATGGAATTCTTCCCACTGACTCTAACTTGCTTCGATTCAAAGCACGTTATTTTCGAAACAAGACGTATTTTGGGGACCAAGTACTATTCGGCCTTTTGACTTGGCTATATATCCAGGCTGACTGGACAAGTTAGACTCTATGATAGACAGAGAAAGCAGTTTAGAGAGGTGATAAAAGAGTTCGGAGATCAAGCACAGACGAAAATATGAAGTAATGATCAAGTGAAACTAAGAGATGAACCCTATAGAACATTCTAAGTTGGATTATAGTCTCAACTAGGCTAGGGATTGGGTATGATCTCTACCTCTATACAAGGGATTGGGTCGTATCAGCTTAGCAGTTTAACTCAACGGAGATTGGTTGTTATATCAAAATCTAGAAGTCAAATATGCAAACACTTTTGGTGACATGGAGTAAACATGAAAGGGGACCCACCAGAGGCATTGCGAGACCCCATGTGGCCGTTAAGAGGGATCGGGGACGATCCCTATTCCTAGGGACTTGGGCCTGGCGATCGCTCATGTGACCTCGTCTACATCTGGAGATTCCGCTGGCGATTTTTCAGGAAGATATTTGGCCATCTCCCCTTATAAATACAGGTTTCATGGTTTATTGGAGGATCTTTAGGCTGTGAATTGCTTTGTACTCATTGTATTCACGGATTTCGATATTATCCCTCTTGTACTCAGAATTCAAAGTCACTAATAAAGCAATTTTATCAAAGTGGACGTAGGCAATCAATGTTGAACCACTATAAATCGTTATGTTCTTGTTTTTGCTTATTTTCTGTTATTTAATTGCTTGTTTCCTCTATTTTCATTTATATTTCTTCATTTATTTCTCTACAAAACTCTATTGGGTGTTTGTGACCAATTTTGGTACAAACATAAATCTTTCTATGCCCGTAACTCCTCTATACAAACTCTGTTTTTGAAGTGTTATATATGAAAATCATCCAGAATACTGCTACAAATGAAATGGCGCAAGTTTCGTAGCCAAATTCAGACATTTGTGGAAATTTTCTTTTTAGCCTTGTTTTAACTAAATTTACTTTTCTTATCAAATCTCTGTTTAAATTTCTATTAAATTCTTGTTAAATTTCTTATAATTTACGGGGTGTTACGATTGCTATTAAAGGACTTTAATAAATTTATCTAATGTCTATTAACTATTATCTATAGTCTTGAAACTCTTCATGTCTTTGTCTTCAAACTCATGAGTCTTCAATTTTCTTGATCATCTCTTAATCTTGATCTCCAGTTTCTTTACTGATCAATCTTAAAAGTCGATTATCCTGTATTTGTATAAACCTATGTAACATGCTGCAAAATATTCTATACAACTTGGGAAAACATTATTAACTATATTTATATAGTTGTTTTCATCAAAATCAATATTTGTGGTACTAACTTTTCTCTCATGGGAGATCTGTTCTATCTTGAAACCTACAAATATGTAGATGAGTTTCTTGGCTTCTACCACATAAAGAGCCAACGTCTTGCTCTTGACCTAAAAATACAATTCAATCTGATTGACAACTAGCGAAGAGTTGTTGAACATGTGCAATGATTCCACACGAAGCTCTTAGCCATCCTAAGATCGACCAGGATGACTTTATATTCAGCTTCATTTTTATGACCTTTAAGCCGAGGTGGAAGGTGAAGCAAAATTCTTTACCATTGGGCGTGATCAAAACCATTCATGCCGTCACACCCTCCTCGTTAGACACACCATTAACATAGAGTTTCCAAGAAGGTAAGTTGTTTGTTGCCCCCTTATCGTTATTGCCTGGACTAGCTACTATGAAATCGGCTATAGCTTGGCCTTTGATCCAAGTGCGAGGGTGAAAGGTGATGTGATGCTGTCTGAGCTCTATGAACCACTTCAATATTCAATCCACTTTCGGCTCGGTACTTGCTTCAATGGCCGAATGGTGAGAATCTTAATAGGGTAAGCTTGGAAATACAGCCGTAAACGCCAGACGACCATTAGTAGGCAGTAGGCCAACATCTCCAACCCCGAGTATCTTGTTTCAGGGCCCATTAACCTCCTGCTCGTGTAGTAGACGGGGAGTAGACTTTCTCTTCATCATGAATCAAGGCAGAGATGATCGCATGCTTAGCCATCGCATAAGTACAAGTCCTCCCCATCAATAGGCTTTGAAAGTACGGGAGGTGTTGCCAGGTGTCCCTTTAATTCCTTATAGGCTTTGGTGCAATCTTCAATCCATACAAATGACTTCTCTTCTTGATGTGGTTAAAGAAGGGTTCACAACGATCCATGGCTTTTGATATAAAGCGGTTGAGCACCGCGATCATTCCATTAAGACGTTGCACTTGTTTAACTGTGCAGGGTATTTGTATTTGTTGAATCACTTGAATCTTGTCAGGATTTTCCTCAATGCCCTTTGCACTTACTACAAAGCTAAGGAATTTTCTAAATCATATTGAAAAAGAACAATTCTTAGGGTTGAGATTTATATTGTATTTGCGAAGAGTGCCAAAATTTTTAGCCAAATTCTTCACATGTCCCCCGACCCTTTCGGACTTTATCAACATGTCATCTATGTAGATTTCCATCGAATGATCAATTTACTAAGAAAACATTCGGCTGACGAACCGTTGATAGGTAGCACCCACGTTACATATGACGAAATGCATTCCCATTAGCAATAAAGCCCAGAGTTGGTGATGAAAGAGGTATGCTCTTGATCAGGGCCGTGCATGGCAATTTGGTTACACCCGAAGTAGGCATCAATGAATGTGAGTAGCTTATTGCCGATGGTTGCGTCTATGATCAACTTAATGCGGGGCAGAGGAAACTATCTTTAGGGCAGGCCTAGTTAAGATTTGAGAAATTAATGCAAGTCCTTTAGGCCCTACTGGGTTTTCAGATAAGTACCACGTTGGCTACCTAGACATGGCATATTGCTTCGTGGATGAAGCCATTTGCTAATAGTTCCTATACTTCCTCCTTAAGTGCTCTATATCGCTCGGGGTTAAGCTACTATGTAACACCCCTAATTTTTGATAACATTATTCAGGAGATTTAATTAGATAAATTAAACAGAATAATGTAAATATTAAGTGATATGGGGATTGAGATTTTAATAAATACTTAGAGGTCGTGCTTAATTAATTAAATGGGCTTAAGAATGGTTTCTAAGTTAATTAATTTACATAAGGGTATATTGGGAAATAGTCGTTAGTTTTAGGCCTCCAAGTAGGGGATATTACATGCCGCCTCTTTTCCGAACTGGATGAGCTGCTAGGTTAATGTTGCAGGCGTGGTAAATTATGAAGGGGTCTATGCCGGTCATGTCGGCATGCCCCTAAGCAAACACATCTTTTCTCTCCTTCAGGAAATAAATCAACTTGTCTTTTACTTCCGGACTTAGCTCTTTGCCTACATGGACGACCTTGCTGGCATTGACATTTCCAATATACTACCTTGAACGACATGGCCGACCCGTCATCAGGGTTGGATTCTCCCATTCAGGGATCGAGCGGATTGTCATCATCATCTCCAATACTTTCTTTCAAATCACATTGATCCAATGCATAACTCAAGCACTCAATTACATCTTCGACCGGGACTATAACATCCCCCATTTTGAGGCTCAAAAAAATATATACTATTGATGCTGCAGTCATCCTTAGCATCATTTTCTAATGGAAAATTGAGACCAATTGTTGTATTATTAACATAAAGAGAAAATGAATTTGAAAATTTTAACAAAACATTTCTATACGCTGATTTGCAAATTCATTACATTCCAGTTTCATTACATAACCGCACAATTCAATTGTTATAATAAAATATGATAAATACAAATATAATTCCAAAAACGATATATGAAGATGCCTCATTAGACTATTAAAGTCTAACTATACAAACAGTTACAGTACCTGTCATTGCATACATTCAACAACAAAAAAGTAGTTAACACTACACATTGAAAATAATGCTTTTAGATAGTAGCTTCTCCCATTGAGTACCCAAGAATTTAAGGTGAAATCAAAAACTTCAAATCAAACAAAAAGTATGATGTGGATAATATTAGTCCATCCCAAACTGAAATATAGGTACTTAGTGAGACCACGACGTTGAATGGAATAGGTTTCTTCTCACTAATACCATATCAAACAATATGCCATCCACAACATATCCTACAATCAAAATGATTAGAACATAATCATAACATCAATATAATATTATGGATGTATGGATTAAAATGAATAGTCCATCATTCACTAGGGTCAAAGGATTACACATTCCCATAATTACCCAATCCCATAAATGGTCCATTCAAGAGCATAGTTTTCCTAGGATCATTATGAACCTACATTAGTTTTCTCAGCTCAACTAAAAACATATTGGGCTGACTCAGGCCAAGATGTACATGATAATCCAATGACCTTCTAGTCCATTTAGAAGCAAATATTAACAGTTTCATAAGGTCGGTAGGAGAAAATTAAAAGTAACTAAGGATCGAGTAATATGAATATTTATCTAAGTTATAACTTATGCGGAATAAATACTGAATAGTAAAGTGCTCCAGATATTTTTATATTAGTTCGAACTTCTCATTCTACGTCTAGTTACAGATTCCTTCTGGATTTAAAAAAATACCCTCACTTAATCCGAAGGAATAGGTATTACAATCGCCTAAGCTGCCGAATAAGACTTCATGCCTGAAGATCTCAATAGAACTTCGACTACAAAAGAGTAGATAAGTTTGCGACTTCATGTGCTCTAGTATAGCACGAATGAGTTGATAAGTACAACCTTCCTATAATCTTCTACTTAGCGGTATGAAGTGTATTCGGGAATAATTGAAAGTGATTTGATCACAAGAGAAGTATACTTGAAAGTGCAAGTGATCAAATTGAAAGCAATGTAAATCTTTTGAACGCTTAGAGAATTCAAGAAAAGATATGGAAATTAGAGAGAATAGAATTAAAAATTGAATTCAAGAATTTTGATTGCTTTATATAGAGAATGAGTAGATACAACTATTTATGAAGTGTAATGACTTATTAAAGAGTTGTAGCCATTGTTGAAAGGAAGCGACTCTTTGTAAAGAAGAAGATCCCTTTAAAAATTTAAATAAAAAATCAGTTACTCGATTACCAGTCGATTGAATTAATATGGGCAGTCGACTGATTTACAGTAAAATTATCCTGAAACAAAACAGTGCAATTTTGGTATAATTCAATCGACTGAGAAATTCATTTAGTCGATTGAACTTGTGTTTGGTTGACTGTTTCAAAAAGTTTAGTCGACTGATTTGTTTCGGTAATTCATATATTAATGTATACTATGTTTAGTCGACTGAATGTCCTCATTTAGTCAACTGATCAGTGTACATTTAAAATTTTAAAATGTGAATGAACTTCTTAGTGTTTTTGTGTGTGTGTATATACCATTTTGAAGAGATTTTAACATTTCTAAACTCTAGACTAAGAACACTTATGACTAATAATACATTGTGTGTCATCTGTGTCTTGTCTTCGTCATGTAGATCTCTTTGGTAGTTGATATTATTTCCCGCAAAAGTCGATTATATACACAATATATGCTTGTGTAGTTGTTACTATCAAAATATCAAATAGTGAGGTTCTAACATTCTCCCTTTTTTGGTGATGACAATTATATAAGTTAAGATTTATATAAAACCAAGTTAGTTCTCCTTTTAAGTTTTATACTCCTCCTATCAATATGGTCGTATAGTTTTCTCCCCCTTTGTCATCGATAAAATGGAAATATATATTAATAGGAGTTATATAAGACTTTAATTTGTAGAGAATAAAATTGGGTCCTAAATATGAATTCTTAAAAGGATATATTCAAAGATAAGATTGCTAAATTTATCGATTTTCCTTCATTTGTGGTTCTATTTCCATAAGCATCAGAAAATTTGGAATATATCTCCACCTTAATATGTCGTATACCTACAAAAAATAAGATATATGTTCTGGTACTCACTTCATACGTTATGGTCCGGAGGTTAGGTCTTAGGAAGCCATACCCAAGAGGGTTTGGTATTTACTTTGAAAATAAAATCAAAATTTTTATGTACACTAGAATACTAGATATAAATGTCTCTATATACCTATTTCTTATGAGATGGTTATTAGTTTTCGGAACCCACATCTTTATAGATTTAGGCTTGTTTATTGGTTTCTTTTGACTATCATCCTTCTTTTTGAAATTCGTATATAATGAGTTATATTTCTTAGGACTAGATTTAACTTCCTTACAACTTTTATTATGACCCAAACCTTTCTTACTAAAGGAAGATTGTGAATTATTAATAAATCTAGATAAGTTTTCTCTACCTTTATTAAAGTTTGAAATATTTTAAGAAATACTTTCTAACTTTGTTTTAAATTATGTTACTTCTATATCTAGTGTATTAATACTACAATTTAAACCACAATTTTCTTTTGTTAATTTAACATTCTCATTTTTCTGAACTTCTATTTCACTACATAATGTAGTGGTTTGAGATGTTAACTTACACAAGATTCTTGAGATTTCACCAATTCTCTTCTAATATTTTCTTTTCATCTTCTAACATGTCAACTTCTGATTTGCTTCTATTTGATTTTCCTATAGTGTCTTTATATTTTCCTTTTAGATCCTTTAGTTTATCTCTTAACTCAAAATTAATTTTTGCTATATCATCGAAAGAAAATTCACTTACGCCATAATTTATGGCCAAGAAGCATACGTTTATTTGTTCTGAATCACTCTCACTATCTAAGGAAGAAGATGAGTCAGAGCCATCCCATGTGATTAATAATGCTTGCTTCTTCTTCTTGTAGAATTTCTTGTTCTTATTATTGAAGCTATTCTTCTACTTCTTGATGTTATGGAAATCTTTCTTTATGTGACCTAACTTATCACACTCATAACATTTGAGCGATGAAGATAATAGATCATTATTGTTGTTGCCAAACTTTTTAGTCCTCTTATATTTCAACATTTTCCTAAATTTTTTTATTAGAAATGCAACACCATCATCATCTATATCAGAATCTTCTTTCTCTACTTGAAATGTGATTGTCTTTCTGTCTTGAGCTTGTACTCGTTTTGCATGCAAATTCACTTTATAGGGCATGAGATTTCCTATTAACTCTTCTGGTTTTATGGTTGAAATATCATTAGCTTCTTCGATAGCTAAGACCTTTCGTTCCCAGTCATCAGTTAAAGAGTTAAGGATTTTTGACATAATATCGAAATTTGTATATTTTTCTCC
This sequence comes from Allium fistulosum, assembly GCA_030737815.1. Lineage (NCBI taxonomy): Eukaryota > Viridiplantae > Streptophyta > Magnoliopsida > Asparagales > Amaryllidaceae > Allium > Allium fistulosum. Next base: position 869,183,912 of record CM060906.1, on the reverse strand, counting down.
TAGTGCAAGAAGTGAATGATATATATCTTGAAATCTAGAGTACATATCATTAATACTCTCATCTTGCTTTATTCTAAAATTTTGTAACTGATTTTTAAGCATAGAGATCTTGTTTGTTTAATCTTGTTTGTACCTTGATGAGTAATTTTTAAGGTGCGCCAAATTTCATAAGTGAATGTACACATGCTAACTCTATTGAAGTCATTTTTGTCCAACGAGAAAAATAGCATGTTCATAGCTTTAGCATTACTAGTAACATCTAGTTTTTGGGTGTTTGACCAGTGCATAAGCAGTGATAGGATAGTGTATTCCTGTTGTGTAATGTTCCAAGTGTCATATACATTAGCTTGCATATATATTCTCACCCTAGTTGACCAATAAGCATAGTTTAATCCATTAAATCGTGGCGGTCGTACAGTAGATTGTCCTTCAACAAAAGTCATAGTAGCATGGTCCATATTACATGAATATCACAAAACTTTGTTACGGTTAGAACTCGACTACTGAGATTCGCACCTTTCTTTTTAGTAGGGAGTTACGTAGTCAATCTCAGCCTTAGACTACATTGCTCACTCAGCTGCGCTACCTTCCTTATGCTATCTCAATCCCAAGCCGAATGTTAGTCCTTACCTTTCTTCCCAAACCGATCCATTCTATTGGGAATGACGAAAGAAAGGGAGTTGAGGTACGTAGCATAATTCGACCCATTCTATTAATGTCTAAGCTATTATACTATAGTAGTAAACTACTACTGGATGGAAGGTACTACTTGGATCGTAAGACCGATGGAAGCAAAGCTAAGCTATGGTAGTTTATGACTATTAGAAAGGTTGTTCAGCCGACAGTGGCTTAGGGAGGTATATTAATTGGAAGGATCAATTGCAAGCTGCCCGAGAGGTTTGGATTCATAGATGGGCAGAATCCGCTCTTTACAGGTGGATGCTGGGATAACATCTTCGGATTAGCCAAACCCTTTAAGGAAGTTCCACACCAGGGAGTGAGTATATTTAGGGCTGGTGGAAATGAAATGAAATTATTGAGTGTGAGATAGCTATCCACGGCCTGATAATGAAAAACCTAAATCTTCAAAGATTTCAATTAAAGACAATGTTTTGGGTAAATAGGTCCAGCGGTAGGTTCGGGAACTCCCGTTTCCACAATCTTGTTGCTTATACCGCCAGTTCCACAAACGAAGAGAAGGAATGATTTGTTTGATTAATCACCTGAACCTGCCTTTCTTTCTTTGTCGGGAGGGGTGGCCTAATCACCAATAGATCTCTCAATGAGAGCCTCATTCTGTCAGGGGTCACATTAAACTAAAGAAGGGACATAGGTTACGAAAATTTACATGATGAGGTCCTCTATTGATACATTTCGGAGATATGGCGCTCTTCTTTCTTAGGAATTACTTGAAATAGTTCCATTAGAAGTCATGAGTCTTTAACGAGGCATGCAAGGGGAAAGGGTTTACGAGCACTACTAAAGGCGACCTACGGGAGTTGTTCTGCATAAAACTAGGTTTATGGGGGATGAGACCAATGTGACCAGTTCGTAGGGGGCCAAATTGCACATTTCAGGACTGCGGTACTAAATGAACCACACGCTAGGCTATTGGCCGAATCCCATCTTTCTTAATTACATGCCTCTCCCTTTGGTCGCCTTTGTTTTGGCTTTTAATTAGCCTATAAGTGAAAGAGTAGGCCCGACTTGCTCCCCCTTTCCATTTAATCACTGACAAAACCTACCTTTCAATTTGACTTAACGAAACGACTTCAACTTTAGTAGAACAATCAAGTAGGTAAGGCCAAGGCGCTCATAATCCCTATTCAAATTGCTTGCTTGACCTATTAAGGTGGCTTTCATGTTGTTCCTTGGCCCTTATTTACTCTTGGGCACCTCATTCTAAAAGAGAATAGTTGCAACTAATAGAAAATGAGATGGCTGGCTGGGATACCAAATCATGATTAAGCATGTGTTAAGTCGGTCACAGGTTCAAATCTTGTCCTCGTGTAAGTGGATTGAGGTGCTTGCGAACTCGAAGATGCCTGGAAGAACCACTACGAATATATATATCGACGGAACATAGGAGAACGAGTGCTTTTTGAAAATGAGACAGATGACTATTTTCGTAGAAAGAGAGCACTAGACCTGACTAAACATCATCAGCGAGAAGTCGATCTTGCTCTAATACCAAATGAAAGTAATTAAGGACCGAGTAATATGAATATTTATCTAAGTTGTAAATTGTGCGGAAAAAATACTGAATAGTAAAGTGCACCAGATATTTTTATATTGGTTCGAACTTTCCGTTCTACGTCCAGTCCTAGACTCCTTCTGGGTTTAAAACAACACCCTCACTTAACCCGGAGGAATAGGTATTACAATCGCCTAAGCTACCGAACAGGACTTCGTGTCTGAAGATCTCAACAGGGCTTCCACTACAAAAGAGTAGGTAAGTTTGTGACTTCGTGTGCTCTAGTATAGCATAAATAGTTGATAAGTACAGTCTTCCTATAATCTTCTTCTTAGTGGTATGAAGTGTATTCCTGAAGAATTGGAAGTGATTTGATAATAAGAGAAGTATATTTGAACATGCAAGTGATCAAATTGAAAGCATGTAAATCTTTTGAACGCTTAGAGAATTCAAGACAAGATATAGAAATTAGATAGAATAGAATTAAAAATTGAATTCAAGAATTATGATTGCTTTATATAGAGAAGGAGTAGATGCAACTATTTGTGAAGTGTGATGACTTATTAAAGAGTTGTAGCCATTGTTGAAAGGAAGCGACTCTTTGTAAAGAAGAAGATCCCTTCATAAATTTGAATAAAAAAGCAGTTACTCGACTACCAGTCGATTGAATTAACATGGGCAGTTGACTGATTTATAGTAAAATTATCCCGAAACAAAACAGTGCAATTTTGGTATAATTCAGTCGACTGAACTTGTGTTTGGTTGATTATTTTGAAAAGTTTAGCCGACTGATTTGTTTCAACAAATAATATATTAATGTATACTGTGTTTAGTCAACTGAATGTCCTCATTTAATCAACTAATCGGTGAACATTTTAAAATACTAAACTCTAGACTAAGAACTCTTATGACTAATAATACATTGTGTGTAATCTTTGTCTTGTCTTCATTATGTAGATCTCTTCGGTAGTTGATATTATTTCTTACAAAAGTCGATTATATACAAAATATGTTCTTATGTAGTTGTCATTATCAAAATATCAAATAATGGGGTTCTAACAAAAATATGCATATACTCCAAAAAATGGTGGGAGAAAAATATATATGAGCAATTTGTTACGAGTTCCTTTGGATGCATAACTCTAATTTTCAGCCTCAATATCGGTAAAGCTCTAAGCATTGGAATCACAGATCTGACCAACCGGGGGCTACCGGTTAGAGGATAGGGCGTGACCCTACCCCAATCTCCACCTAGAAATATAGTTTTAAAATATCCATTAGTCGTATCTTTTGATCAGTCCAAGGCATCCTAACATAATTTGATCTTCCTGATCCACTGGGTGCAATTCTACTCACTTAGGAGATTAAGTCTGACCGTATGCACTATTGGAACAACCCTAACCGGTCATCAGTTCCCAATCTCCAAGATTAAGTGTTGGGTGATGGTAGTTAAGACATAAGCGAGTATGTCAACAAGTTAGCATATGCCAAAGTGACCGATCAAGGTACAAAGATGAACATATAACACATCATCAACCATTATAAATATATAGCCATGTGATATCCAATTTATGCACAAAATTACTTATTACAAAATAATACCCTTTTTCTCAAAAACTCCTTTAAAATGGGCTAAATTCATTTTTTTTCTTTTAGAAACTCATAAAATTCTTAACAAAAATCATCCTTTTTATTTAAGAAAAACTTTGCCTAACGTAGAATTAAAATCTGCCAAGAGTCATAAGAATAGATACCTTCCTTTTCAAAAATTGTATTATCACAAATAATCGCAAAAATCCAAACATTTCTCTACATTGAAACATATCATGTTATCGCGTGTTGAAAGCATAGGCTATCGCATGTCAAACAAACATATCCATCGCATATAAACCTAATAAAACCATTGTAAGTTGACAAAATTGTATGTGTGTGTGTGTATATGTATGTATGTATGTATGTACATAAGATCAATAGACCCATTTATTTTGCACCATTTTGTAACCCCATGATATCATCCATAAGTTTCTATTTAAATAGTTGTTCTTTCTCTTTCCTGTCACATAAACCAAATATTTAAATATAAACTTACGGTTGATATTATGAGACTACAAATGGTGCTAAATAAAGGGGGTTATTAATCATAACTCATATATATATATATATATATGTATAATTATCGCAAGTTGATACTATATAGTTATTGCAAGTTAAACACATACTGGCTATCACAAGTTGAAGTATATAGCTATCGCAAGTTGAATGGGGGTGTGTGTATAGCTATCGCAAGTTGATAAAATAACAGCTATTCCAAGTTCATAAAATAATAGTCAACGCTAGTTGAAGATATATAGCTACTGCAAGTTGATAAAACATTGTTATCGCAAGTTGACAAAAATGATAGCTATCACAGGTTGAAAACTACATGTTATCGCGTATTGATAAAATATATATAGCTATCATAAGTTGATATAAACAATAGCCATTGCATGTTGAATATAGGGGTTATCACAAGTTTACAATGACACTTCTGTAATTTTCTGCAAAACCGACTTATTTCCAATAAAAGCAACAACTTTTTGCCAAACCATTTCATTGTTTTTTATTGGTTAATCAAAATCTTTTCAAAATTTTGAAGTGAAATAAAGAGAAATGTTTCTATTATTTTCCAAAATATTATTTTCTTTTAATTTTTCCATTTATTTACCTTTTTGCAATTAAAACCCTCTTTATAAAATAATTTATATCAAATTGTAACTACTTGGAAAAATCCCCAAAAGTTCCTAAAAACTAGAATTTTCTCTTTTAACTTCTTGTACAAATTTGGAGCAAGATAATTATTTTTTATATTTTAAATAATTAAAATCTGAGATTACATATTTTTCCACTTAGAAAATTCATATTGAATTCCTAATAATTTCAAAAATTATGAAACTTAAAACCCATCCTCAAAATATCATTCCAAACATCATATCAAAAATTTATAGTATTTGGAGATCAAAAACTTACATTTTGCATAAAAAACCGTTCAGGCAAATTCCATAAAAATCTCAAATGATAACCACAACCCATACAAATGTTTATCCCATCCATATGTATGGTAAACATTAATTAAAATTTGAGTTTACCTTTGAATCCAAATCAAACACACAAAAATCAAAGAGATGGAAATATTATCCACCTTGGTTTGAATTGGTGTGGAGATAAATGGCTTGATTCTTTTTCTAGCTTTAACTTTCTCTTCTTCTTCTTGAATTTATTTAATAAAGAGCTCTTTGGTTTTTTGTTTTGTTTTCTTTCTCTATGTTATGGTTGAAATTATGAAGGGGATAGGGGTTATATTAAGGGAAATAACTTATGTGCATTATCTCTATTTTCTTATTCCTTTCCTCCATAATTAAAGCAGTTATTATTTCTTTTTCTATAAACCAGTTCTCCACTTAAGCTTGAAATTAAATTTATATCAATATGGAAATTATCCACACTTATTTACATATTTATATTCTTCCATATTATTTATTTAATTATTTCCTAATTAAATATCCAAAATAATATGCAATAAAAATAGGGGTGTTACAGGGACGGACGTCCATGCTTGAGCCGAGGGGCGATCGATGCCCTCAGCTCTCTTAGATAAGTCCTTCAGCTCTGAGAGGGAAAGAGCGGTAGCATCTTCTACTTCCGTATACCAACGGGGCGAACTTGTTCATTCTAGGTAGTTATAAGCTCCTGGTCCTACTTGGGCTGGCTGGGGAAAGACTACTCCCATCGGCTGTGGAAAGAGTGTTAATAACTCAAGTGACCTTGGTGCGAGTAGGAGCAATGGGCTACTCGCACGTTCTCTCGGGTATGTCACTGTTGAGGGTTGTCATTTCTTGTTGTAACATTAGTACTCCCTTTTTTGCTTTATTGTAGAGAGATGTTATAACAATCTTTAAAGGCTCGCTAGTTGCCTCAGATACATCATGTTCCTCCTTTGGTTGGGAACTTCATTCTCGAACGTGGGTAGGCTACTATCGTGTCCATGTCTGCCGAGGCTGGTCTGCCTTTCAGAATATTGTATACGGACAAAAAATCTACCACAATAAACTAAACTTGATCTTGGCTACTTATGATTCCTCGCCAAAAGTGACTACATGAGAAGTGACCCCTAAGGGTACTATGCCAACGCCCTTGAACCCGTAAATGGGTAAAGTACAAGGAATGAGGCTGGAGGTAGGGAGCTTCATTTTGTTGAAAACATCTTTAAATATCACATTAACGGAGCTTCCCCCATCAATGAAGACCCGATGGACCTTGGTACTGGCCATGCTAAAGGGCCATAATGACGGAAACCAACTCTTCCCTTATTTTCTACAGTAAATGCAATATTGGTAGATTTCTCCTCCATCCGAGGGATCTTTGAGGGTTCAGAGGTCAACTGAATAAACATGATCTGAGAGCTCCCACTCATAGAGGGCCTGAACCCCTCGACTACTTCCAAGCACGTGTGGACCACCATACATTGTTATCTTCCACCCGCTGCGATGAGGCAGGTGGATTTTGTCGGGAATTATGCTATTCCACTTGTTATCTAACATACTAAACCATTACTCCTTCATGGATTAGCCGCTCTATATCATCTTTGAGGTGCTGACATTCATTGGCCAAGTAGCCATTAAATTGGTGAAACTCACAGTATTTACCATTGCCTCTGGGCTCCTTCATTCACCCTGCCTGGGAGGGAGTGGGCCGTTGAAATAGGAATGCTTCTTGCCATTTTCCTACCGATCATTTCGATGAGTGTCCCCTCTTTCGCTACTCTTGCTTCTTTGGCTTCTTTTCCATTACTATCGGAGATGTCTACCTCTGTAATGACCCGGAATTTTGACAGTTTAATATGTGAATATTTAATTCAATTTAAATATTCAGTTTATGGCTTTAATAAGTAAATAACCCTCTTTTGAATTTATAACCAATAATAGATAATTCATTTTGCATTTTATTTACATAAAAAGATAGTTCGATGGAAAACTAAAATGTGACCGAAACCCGTTTTTTGGATTTTCAGCTTTTTATCGAATATCAAGTTGTAGAAATTTGTAAATACCCTTGTACATGTTTTGAAAACAATATTTACTTATTTAAAAGGTGAAACTTTACATTTTGAAATATAAAATAATAAGTAAACAAGAATAGTGAAAAGTAAATATATTTAAAATTTAATCCTGAAATGACATTTAGATTCCTTAAGTGTTTAAGTGGACAAAAGGACTTAAACACACTCTATACCCAATGTGTTTTCACATGTAATGTACCTTGAGTGGTTTATGAAATGATGATGGAATAGTAAGGAATATTTTTCATTTAATTCCTCTATTATTCATCTTTTTAATCTTTCTATATATATGTATTCATATACCACTCTCGTATTCTTATTTCATACTTAGATTATTTTTCCAAGTTCATCTTTTCATTCTTCACTCAATATTTATTTTAGAAGAGAAAAATATCATCTTTTTGCTTAAAAAACAAGATTAGCTTGGATTTGCAATAATTAGGAAAGGTGACATTCTCCATTTTTTGCATTTTTGTTGTTTTTATTTTATGTATGATAAATGTTGAGAAATATATATATATATATATATATAATTGGGTTAAGCGGTTTTAAATCTCTTTATGATAAAACAATAATTTAAAAATCAAAATTTGATTTAGGAAAGAGAATTTAGCTCACTTGAATGTTATTGTAACCAACGAATACTCACTGTTCTTTGCCAATACATATAAACCATTTCCACTTTTGATTTCTAAAATCAATATCTCAAAAATGTACCGTTTTAGCCAAAACCGTCAACTAGTAAGATGTTTAGTTCGAAGTCCAGTTTTTTTTAAAATAGTCTAAGGTTGTTTCGTCAAGCGATGATCGAGCTAGGTGTCGATAACAATAAGGGGTTAAACTTTGTTGGGTTTTCATAAATCACAAATTGACGAATGGTCAACACCATCGTATTCGTATCGTCAAACCAAGATTTTTAGAAGCCGTCCCATGATTTCTAGTGGTGTGGTTAGGTCGAGAATGCTAGTTGACCGGATTTGGGTCAAAATACGATTTCAAGTGACTAGGTGATTGAAGGCAGAGCGAGTGGCTCTGGAGCAGCCTTAGGGTATGTCGGAGGTGTGGTGATGATCGTGGGTGGTGCGGTGGCTTAGGGTGTCGTGTGGAGGTCGTTTTAGGGTTTAGGAGCATGGAATTTTGGTGTTTGGTTCTTGGCGTCATGCATGGTGGTGGAGGGACTAGACTCGGTGAGGTTGTGGTGGGAGGTGAAGGGAAAGTCGGGGGGCCTACTAAAGGCAGTGGCGTAGTTCCAGGTGGAGTAGGGTGGCACAGCGAGCTCGTTATAAGGGAGGATGACAAACTTTGATGCGACATTTGTTTGGCTACAGGTCGGTTTCGCTTCGATGGACCTGAGACGGTGGCGATGGTGTGGGGCGATGGTGTAGGGTCAAGCGAACTTTGGGGTGAGGTCGTGGTGGTGGATGGAGTAAGGCAATGGCGTGTAGGGTGCACGGTGCATGCATGTGCATTGAGATTTTTGGCTCTAGTGTTTAGATTTTGGAGATAGTTTGATTTTGAAATAGAGAAGGTGAAGCTTTTTTTTAGGGTAGATGGGTTTTGGGTATGGGCTTGGCCCATGTTGGGTTAAGGATTTGAGTAAATTGATTTTAATATTTTAAAGGTTTGAACTTAAATATATTCGTACCCATCCATTTGATGTCTATTTAACCTATGAACTTCGATGCTGGATTCGTATCATCGAATAGAACACTTTCGAACAGTCATTCGACAGTTTATCAGAAGTTTAAAATACTGTTAAAATTATAGTTGTAGAAAATAATTACGTCGGTTAATAATTATATTTTATCACTATCTTTCTGAGCAGAATAAAACACCATTCTGCTATATTTACATTTAATAGATATTATTGGACATATATTTAGCAAGAATAAATCTACGTTCTGTTATTTTATTGATTTGGACACTTATTGATTTGTCAGTTGACTTAGACAGATGATGTGTTATCCATCTTCTGTTAATTGTGAATTTTATTTACGTATTTGTTGTTTATGCAAATATCAGTGATATGATTTGAATTGCTGAATTGAAATTAGTGGTAACTTGTCTAAGTACCAATGTGGTCACTAAGCCTCTGTTCAATATTTGGAAACGAAAGTTGATTTGGATTTATTTGGACCATACATTATTTTGAAGTAAAAATATTTTCTCTAATAAAAGGGTTGAGTTAATATTATTTTAATCATAATATTTTTATGTTAACTAATTATGTATTTATGATGTTTTAAAAGATGAAAGTTATTTAATTTGTCTACTCAAGTTATTTTAAAGGTTAATCAATTATTTATTTAAGTTGTTTCAAAGTTAAATAATTATTTTAAGTTATTTTAAAGTTATTTAATTATATAATTAATGATATTTTAAGTTAGTTATTTATTCTTGTTTTTGTTGTTTTTGAAAATTTATTAATCATGGTTTAAGTTAACAAATCATTTATTTAATATTGATTAAGTTTATTAATTTTGTATTAATAATGATCTAAGGTAAGATAACTATTTTCTAATGATGTTTTAAACTTAATAAATTATTTATTAAGGGATTTTTAGAAAAAGAAATCAATTTATTAAATAAAAGGTGTTGAAAGAAATTAAGTGTTTTTTGAAGAGAATTATTTTGAAAATAAAAGGGTTTTTAATGGAATAAATTGGAAAAGATCTTGGAATTTGGATAAGGGGTTTTTGGGTTATAAAAACTTTGGTTTATATGAATTAAACCACTTGCACAAAAATTAAGTTTATGAATCTAATAAATAGTCATTCTTAATTTTGGTGGTATGGAAGTCTTTTCCCTACTTAACACCGAAGGTAGTAATTTAGATCCAAAATAATCAGTGTTTTCAAAAAGACAGTGTTTTGATCCACTTAATAGGATTTTGAAAATAAGAAATCTTTTCTTTAATGATTGTGGTGAAAATTTTCATACTATTGTTTAAGTATATGGTAAAGTTTCCCGAATATAGAAAGTAAATGGTTTGAATATATACTTATACAGTGAGATAAGTATATTAATATTTTAGAAAATAATTAAAGTATTCAAATTAAAGGAGATTTATTAAGGAGGCATGGTGGATCACATATGGAATTTAATCTATGTTTGGATTGTTTATTTTGGTAGTTAAATAACCGACTATCAAATCTAGACCTATTTTTAACTCTGGAAATATCTAGAAGAAACATGATAATTATATGGTACAGTCATCTTCGATAATGCTGTACTGTGCGTATAAATCTCGTTTGTTCTCCTAGGACAAATGATAAGGAAACTCATCCACTTAAACGATTAGGGGATGATCCTCGCTCTTATGCATTGTCTATTTATTTTCGAAAGAAGCGGAGTTAAGTTTACCAAAAACTATCGTTGTCGGTTTGGAGAGACCGGGATCAGATATATTATCTAAAAACCACTTTCAACCGGCAAGAGCATTCAAAATTGAAGACATCTTGAAGATGATGGGATCGAAGATGGAGCTCTTTGAAATGCAAGGGCTACTTGCTACTAATCTTGAGGGTGATTCCAAAATGGATGTAGTAGAAGTAGTGCCTGCGGTTAGTTCATATCCAAAACAAGTTATATGGACAAATGTTGACATGACATTATTACCAGAAGGGCAGTGTCAGCATTCCAAGTGGGATTGCTATAAAAAAAAGGTAAAACGTAGCCTCAAGCCTCAACAACTCGAAATGACTAAAACATGGGATATGCTTCAAGGTTATGTGGGTGGCACCCGTTAGGGTATTTTCATTACCCTTCTAGATATATATACATTTACAGATTTGGTTGTGCATGGGAGCTCTCGGGAAAGTGCAAAGCAACCGGTGTGATGAAATATTCGATACTATTCAATAAGGGCATACATTTTTCTATAGATGTATTGTGGCAGACGGCACTCCAATAGCCTTGTCATTGTATGAAATCCATTCTTCAATAAGCACCGTACGGACTTAGTTGTGTCCAACTAGGCTGGAACGTGAGATGCAAGCATTCCAGCTATATTTATATTTTATTTCAAACCGTAGACACTATTATAATATCACTGGATTTTTCTATAAAATGGTTTGCTTATCGTTGGGTAAAAATCCGTTTGTGTTTATGTGCGACATGGTTTTACGAGATATCTTTTATTTTAAAGAGGTTTACAAGATATAATAAAATTCCTTGTGATTTGAGTTTCTCATGCTAGTTTTACCAAATTGATTCAGGGGTTATTTTTCTTAAACGCTTGAGTCAGACCCGAGTAGTTTTCCAAAGATATCTTTAGATGCTTTTGAGCTTCAGGAGTCAAGTTGGATGCCCAAGATGTATTTCCGTATTCTATTTCCGCCGTGTTATTGATTTTGTTTTATCAGCATTTCAAAGGACAGACTGTTATAACTGTCCAAGCTGATGATAGGTTAGACTCTGATGTGGTTTTTGTATTAAAAGATTTTCTTTGTAAAGGTGAATTTGGAATATTATATATTATTCATCACATTGTAAGATTTAGTTATCTTTTCTTTTTTTCCCAAACAATCCATCTTTCCAGTACTTGGTTGCTCGGCACGTGAATACCGTGGATGTATTAGTGTCGACTTATGAAGATCGAAAAGGCGGGTCGTTTCATCTACCCTTATAATGTCGTTCGCCCTTTGAAGAAAGTCGGTTAAGGACAAAGCGGGTTGCTTCTGTAATTCCTTTCATATGCGGGATCGATAATTTACCCCCGAACAAAGGGCGGCGACCAAGTGATTTTTATCTACTCCTCTTACCCTTGTTGACTCCTTATTGAAGCAATTGACGTATGGGCTAAGAGACTCGGTCGGACCTCGCCTTATGTTGCGCAGCTCGTTTGCCATCATTAGTACTGTCTTCAATGTGAAGAAGCAGGCATTGAAGTCCAAACACAATTGGACCCATGAGTGGACACTAATAACATATAGATGAAGGAATCAACGAGACACCGACCCAGTTAGGGTGGAGGGAAATAGAAGACATTTTACACGATTGAAGATTTGGCCAGCTTGGGTCATTGAGTTGAAGGCGGTGATATGGTAAGATAGGTCAGCGCTCCCATCATATTTGTTCATGGGAGGCAAGACATGCTTATGGTGGATGTAAGTGCTTAAGATTTCTTCGAAGAATGAGTTTCCGTTCTCATCATTTGATGCCCTTTATCACTAGGATTCCTTGTCTAAATCCTATGGATTACTGGCGCAAGGCGACCATCTCTTCTTAGAGGCTAGATTTTACATGCAGTGGATGATGCTAGTCCCTTGCCGGGGAGAAGCTTCTTTGCCATCTATTTGGTGTTAGGGAATGATGGTGATAATACTACGAAGGGGAGCGGCGATGCCTTACTAGAGTAGGAGACATGAATTGATGGGGATCTGGACAGATAAGGATGCCCTTCCTAGGATCTGGACCAAGGCACCTGTCGTTGAGGTCGGGAGTGAACTAATGGTTTTATGGGCCTTAGGGCCCAGCCTTGTCCTTCATTGAGGAGTTCAAAATGACGATCATTGTCTCGTCTACCGTCCATAAGTAATGGAAAGCGAACCGTCTCTCAATTAAATGGGTTCGGCAGCACAATGGTGGTTTTGGTTTTGGAACTTCATGTATGTCCTTTTGCATTGGAGTGGTGCGAATGTTCCTGTTGCAGACGCGGACCTCCCCGATTGGAGTTTCCAACACTACCCTTTCCAAGGTTTTAGAAGTGCTCATGAGGTTGTATGCAACTCTAGGAGCTGGTTAAGGAGTCCATTCAGCCAATAGAGGAACCAGTGGGGCAAGATTGACCATTGTTTAGATGTCCAACTTTGTTCTTAGACTCTCCACTTCGTGTCCAGATTGCCCATGTTCGTCAATTGCATCATTATATCGCATGACATACCAAAGCTGAACCCAGGGATAGGACAATCAGTACTAGCGATAGTGTTGCCGTTAGCCTCATGCTCGTTGCTGTTGTTACCCTCAAGCACAGGAGCTAGTTCCATGATAACAAACTGGAATAGGTTTTGAGAAGAAAAAAGATGATGAGAGTTGGGAGCTTTTAGGGGGAGGCCCTCTTTCTAGCGCCAAAATGTTGATTAGAATTTTAGCCAACTTCGAAAGTGTGTTTGAGGGGTGATATTAGCAAGTTGCTAATACCCTAGCTAAAAATGAAAACGAAGGGATACTAGTATTATGAAAAATAAAGAGACATGAGTTTAGAGTGGTTCGACCAAAGATGATCTACGTCTAGTACGAGAAATTTCTTATTGTTTTCATGTTTGTTACAAAACATAGATTACAAGCTTACGATAATGCCAAGATACATAAAAGCCAAAGTTGTTCAATCCTTTTGAAATGACAATGCATGTGTATTTATAGTAGCTGAAATAGATGATGGAATGTTGAGATTACGCTAAACAAATCCAGTAAACGTTCCGGACTGCTGATAGAAGTACGTGGTTGATGTACATGCTAGCTAGGACGCAAGAAGGTTATATGGTGCAGATGAAGATAGCCGACAAGTCACACTATGGGAATGCTTGAAACGTAGCGGACGACGTAGGAGCAGAGAGTGGTTGTAGTAAATGTATTTGGGTAGCAACAAAGGACATAAGAGGTTTACTACAGAGTAGTACCTTTATCAGATGAACTGCCCGTTGAGGCCATATTTTCAAAGGTATAGTACACTCAGAGCCTCTCCTGGGCCAAGGCAGTTTGACGCTTGTGAAAATGGTTTAAGGTAGCTAGAGGAACTCATGGATGAGGGTGGACCAAGATGAGAACAAAGACGAACGAGGGAGCTGTCTGGTGGCCCGCTGATTGAGTAAACTAGTCGCTGGCCTTCTAGGACAACTCGCCCTGTCCTTGCCGCCCAATACCTGCGAGGGAGGCCGACCTATCTATATCACCGAAATGAACAAGGTGTTCCTTAAGAGAGTCTTACTGGGCCAGATCGGTCGGTGGACAAGCAAGACGGGCAAACCATACTCCAGATAGAAGCGATGTATGGACCGATCGTTGTCATCCAAGTTGGGCCGGTTGAAGTGCTTGACTATTGTGATATGTGGACCAAGCAATGTTTAGTTGCCTACGTTGGTCAGTTGGACAACGCGGGTCGGCCTGCTTTTTTATTGCGGGAAATATGAGCAACAGATCAATGTCAAAAATTGCGCTCGTATAATTATATGAAAAAAATACATGCAACATTTAAAATATCGTTGATATGTTTTGATCAACGTTGCACCGAGGTGACAAAAATTGGATTATATTTGTAATTAGTTTGAAAACTGACATATTTGTGTGATAAGCTTGTAAAATATGGCTAAAATGAAAATTTTACCTATGGTTGGTTATGTTTATTCAAAATGCGTATAACAAACATATCTTGTTATCATATATTCATGAAATTTGTAGTTTTATGGCGAAAACAAGTATTTAATCCAAGACTTGAAGAAATATTATTGAATTCATTTATACAAGTTCTAAGCGGGCATGTGGGCAGAAGAATTGCAAAATGAAGATGCTTAATTTAAAATGAATAAAATGCAAGTTGGGACAAAGAAACAATATGTTGGCAGTACGTAGCAACGGCCTTATCTCAAAGCTGATCAAACCGACCGTAGGGAGGTTTGCCTACTTCTACTAGGCAAAATCAATTTTCCTGAAGCCAAAAAAACATTCCCCATGTTTTGTTATTTTTCCCTCATTTTCTTCTCCCCCAAATTTTATCCTCTAGACCGTGTCCTCTCTTCTGATATTTTACGTTTCCTCTGCAATTCTCTTTATTCAAATTCAAATCCCTAATTTATCTCGCATCTGTGCTTCAAAATATCTATCTCCAGATCTAATTCTGTTTCTCCAGATCCAACTTTCTCCCGACCTTTCTCTTTTTAAACTCATCTGCTACAAACGCTATATTTCTCATTATTCATCTTCGTCGCCATGCCATCAACCTATCTGCCAATCTTGTCAAAGCTACAGACTCGCAATAAATATTTTTCTTTTAGAATTATATAATCCAACGGTCGGTTTTTCCACCGTCGTGCGGTTATACTAGTATTTTCACTGCCCCACTCTTCACAAAGTTCACATGGCAACAGTCCTTTTCGAATTATCCTCAGACAAACCAGGGTGCCCAAACATCGGCGAGCCCGGCCCACCACGTTGGCTCCATCTGCACGCAACGCCAACACGACAAAAGTACAGCTAAAATTAAGTAATAATTTTACCCATAAGTGAGAATATCCGGTAACATTCATACACTGACAGGTAGGCCCACGTTTTAAAAAATTATATTTTAATAGAACCAAGCATTCGAAAGGGCAGAGTGTGGGAAAATAGCAAAGATATAAAATCAAATTTGGAAAAAAGGAGCTCCTGCTTTTGCTTCCTTTTCTTCGGTTTTCCGTTTCTTTCAATTATACGCTGGATATTTTTCCAGCGATTAAAGGGGAAGGTATTCATAACAAAATTTTCTTAGATCCATTCGTGATTTCAGGGTTTTGTATTCGGTGAGGTATGCTGTGAGTCAGTTCCTTTCTTCTGCTCTTAAATATTCAGATTCATTTGTTTTCTTTGTTTTTGTTTTTCCAATTTCTTTTCACTTCGCAGATATCTATTTAGGGTTTTTGACTGGCACGAATCAGCTTTTGCTTCTGCCGCAGCTTTGGATTGTTGAGGGTACTTAAAACTAAGTTCTATTGTTATGAATTTAGAGCATCATTATGAGAATTTTGTCCTTCATTTCGTTATTTTTATTTTGGTCTGAGTATGTTTTTGCAAGTATTTTAATTTTACTCAGCATCAGGTTTTCAGTGTCATTTATTACTGTTTTTCTAAGCCGCGGACTGATTGCACATAAGGTTCCGGTTAGAAGTTTTTATATAGAGGTTTTATAATCATCGTCCATCTACTTGTGATTTTATTACGAAGGCACAACATTTTTTTTTTAAAAGGTAAAAACAGTTAAAGTTATTAAGTTTACATTGCTGTAATTTTGATGGGTATAAAGAAAGTCAAAAGGGGTACTTAATAAAGTATGGGTGAAACTTATTTTCATAAACTGAGCGGCCAAGAAAACGTCTGAAACCAGTATAAAAAAAATCTGTAGCACATAAGTAATTGTAATTTTACCAACCAACTCAATTTACTAAAAGTATATTTGAAGAATTTAAACCTTGCTATTTGCGTTTCTTTAGGTTGTTCCTTTCCAGTGTTATCAATCAATTAATGATCTGTATCAAATGTCGTGCAAAACACAAGATCATTTTTATTTTTTCAGTATCATTGAAATATCTTAACTCAGTCACCCATGTTTAGCTACTACAACAGACTGAATTCCACCGAGCCCCCTTGAGTTTTGGTGATATAAAAGAAAAATGGCCTATATGTATTGTCATAAGAGGATAATTTTAATTTCTCTTTTTCTGAAAAACATCGCTACCTTAATTAAATAAGAAAACCGATGCATGAAATGAATTTAATGCATTGGACGTGAGAATCTATGCAAAAATATCTACTACCCACGTATTCTGATACTTTTCACCACCATGTTTATTGTTGAAAATGTTTATTACACAAATCCCGTTGAAGTCATTTGAAATGAATTTATACCTTTGCTTGTTATGGTTAACTTAGTTATTTATTTAAAACATCAGCACTTTATGCAGCTGAGGATCAGTATGGGCTACAGTGGCTTGCAATGGTTATATTTCAGCTTAGGATAAACTTTAGAGACCTACATGTAGTAAGCTCCTTTCTTAATGTCTGCTCTGACCCTTTTGTTTTCATTCTACAGAGGCAAAAACCTCATCATATCTGATGCCCAAATGAGTCTTTGGCCGCAACAAAATCGCACTTCAGCACCCATCATGGCCAGTGGACCAGAATTTGGGGATGACGTGTATAACATTATCCCCATACACAATTTATTAGCAGAACATCCAGCTCTAAGATTTCCTGAACTGCGAGCAGCGATGGCTGCTCTACTCACTGTAGGTGATTTGCGCAAACCTCCATTTGTACATTGGGATGATGGACTTGATCTCCTTGATTGGTTAGGTGCTTTTTTCGGGTTCCAGAAGGATAATGTGAAAAATCAAAGGGAACATTTAGTGCTTTTACTTGCTAATGCACAAATGCGTGTACAATCTCCTGACATTGATGTATTAGAGCCTAGTGTTGTTAGAGGTCTGAGAAAGAAGTTGCTTCATAATTACACTGCTTGGTGTGCATATCTTGGTAGAAAATCAAATTTATGGGTGTCTGATTCTAATGCACTTAGACGTGCTACACCTGACCCGCGCAGAGAGTTGTTGTATATAGCTTTATATTTGCTTATTTGGGGCGAGGCAGCTAATCTGAGATTCATGCCTGAGTGTTTATGCTATATTTTCCATCATATGGCTATGGATCTTAATCGAATCCTTGAAGATTACATTGATGATGCAACGGGTCGCCCTGCTTTACCTGCTATATCAGGTGAGAATGCATTTCTTACCCATGTTGTTACTCCACTGTATAAAGTTATTCAGGCCGAGGTTAATTCTAGTGCTAATGGCACTAAATCACATACTTCATGGAGAAATTATGATGATATCAATGAGTATTTTTGGCGAAGAAAATGCTTTGACCGCCTGCGATGGCCGTTTGATTTATCAAAGAGTTTCTTTACTCCACCACCTAGCAAGAATCGAGTGAGAAAGACTGGCTTTGTTGAGATGCGGTCATTCATGCATTTGTTTAGAAGTTTTGACCGTTTATGGATTATGCTTATATTGTACATTCAGGCTGCTGCTATTGTTGCCTGGGAAGAAAAAACTTATCCATGGCAAAGCCTTAAAAGCCGCGATGTCCAGGTTCGGACATTAACTATATTTATTACTTGGGCTGGTCTTCGTTTTATTCAAGCCTGTCTTGATTTAGGGACTCAGTATAGCCTCGTGCAAAGAGAAACTAGGTTGCTTGGTCTTAGAATGGCGTTGAAAGTTACTGTTGCTGTCACTTGGACTATTCTTTTTACTGTACTTTATGTTCGAATATGGGATCAGAAGAACCATGATAGGCATTGGTCTGATGCAGCAAATAAGAGATTACTCAATTACCTTGAGGTGTGTGGTGTGTTTGTTCTACCTGAAGTGCTAGCACTTGTTTTGTTTATCATTCCTTTTGTGCGTAACTTCATTGAAAAAACAAATTGGAGGATACTATATTTTTTAACTTGGTGGTTTCAAACTCGGACGTTTGTGGGAAGAGGCTTGAGAGAGAGTATTGTGGATAACGTAAAATATGCTTTTTTCTGGGTAGCACTCCTTGCGGTAAAATTTACTTTCAGTTACTTTCTTCAGATTAAACCTATGGTATCACCGACTAAAACCATATATAATATGTCCCCCAACGTCGTTCATATACAATGGGCTGAGATCTTTGGTCACACCAATCGGTTTGCCGTTGTTATATTATGGGTTCCTGTTATTTTGATATATTTGTGTGACATTCAAATTTGGTATGCAATTTTCTCATCTTTTGTTGGCGCTTTAGTGGGGCTATTTTCACACCTAGGGGAGATTAGAAATGTTCAGCAACTGAGGCTTAGATTTCAGTTCTTTGCTAGTGCTATGCAGTTCAATATAATGCCAGAAGAGCAGCTGCTACAAGATCGAGGCAGTTTAAAAAGCAAATTCAACGATGCCGTTCTTCGCCTCAAGCTCAGGTATGGGCTTGGTCGGCCATACAAAAAGATCGAGTTGAATCAAGCTGCGACGCACCGATTTGCTTTGATATGGAATGAAATTATTCGCACGTTTAGAGAAGAGGATTTAATTAGTAATCGAGAGTTTGAGCTTCTTGAATTGCCTAAAAGTGCATGGAATATTAGAGTCGTTCGATGGCCATGTTTTCTATTAAGTAATGAGCTTCTTCTTGCTCTTAGTCAAGCAAAAGAACTTGTTGCTTCAGATAGAGGGCACTGGAAAAGGATATGCCAAAATGAGTATCGGAGATCTGCAGTTATAGAGGTATATGATAGCATCAAGCACTTACTGCTTCAGATCGTGAAAGAAGGAACCGAGGAGCATTCAATCGTGATTCAATTATTTGAATGGTTTGATGATGCATTGCGCATTGGTAAATTCAGTACAGACTTTAAGCTGTCTGTCTTGCCTAGTATACATGAAAAGCTAATATCCCTCCTTGACATTATAAAAAGTCCAAAACAAGATTTGAATAAGGTAGTCAATGTGCTACAAACTCTTTATGGTATTGCTGTGAGAGATTTTCCTCAAAAGAGTAAGACCACTGAGGAACTGAGGCAGTTGGGATTAGCTCCTCTTAGACCTAGTACAACAGGATTGTTGTTTGAAAGTGCTATAGAATTGCCTGGCCAAGATAAAGATATATTCTACAAAGATGTAAGACGGTTGCATACTATTATAACTTCAAGAGATTCAATGAACAATGTACCAAAAAATCTAGAGGCTCGTCGCCGGATTGCTTTCTTTAGCAACTCTTTGTTCATGAACATGCCCCGTGCCCAACAAGTTGAAAAGATGCATGCTTTCAGTGTCTTGACCCCATACTACAATGAAGAAGTTTTATATACCAAAGAAAACCTTCGAACAGAAAATGAAGATGGCATATCAACCATATTTTATCTTCAAAAAATTTATGATGATGAATGGGTTAACTTTGTAGAAAGAATGAAAGTTAAAGATGAAGAAGAACTATGGACTGAAAAGTCAATGGATCTCCGACTCTGGGCTTCTTTAAGAGGCCAAACACTGACTCGAACAGTTAGAGGAATGATGTATTACTACAAAGCACTTAAAATGCTTGCATATCTTGATTCTGCTTCTGAAGTAGAAATACAAAATAATTTTATAGAACTTGCAACGGTTGGTCTAACAAGAAGGGACATGGCTGTCGAAGGTTTGGATGGTTCTCAGTTTCCCTCTTCAGGCGACTTAAGCAGAGCAAGTAGTGAGGTGAGTACTCAATTCACTGATCATGTGATTGGAACTGCATCAGTTAAATATACATATGTTGTGGCTTGTCAAATATATGGCACCCAAAAGGCCAAAAAAGAACAACAGGCAAAAGACATATTGTATCTAATGAAAAACAATGTGGCACTTCGTGTGGCATATGTTGATGAAGTTTATACAGCAAGAGATGAAGCGGATTACTACTCTGTTCTTGTCAAATATGATCAGGTATTGGAAAAAGAAGTTGAGATCTACCGTATAAAATTGCCTGGACCACTGAAGCTTGGTGAAGGCAAGCCTGAAAACCAAAACCATGCCCTTATTTTTACAAGAGGCAACGCAGTACAAACCATAGACATGAACCAAGACAACTACTTTGAGGAGGCTCTCAAAATGCGCAATCTCTTAGAAGAATTTGATCATACATATGGGTCAAGGAAGCCAACAATACTAGGCGTCAGGGAGCATGTCTTCACTGGCTCTGTATCTTCCCTTGCATGGTTCATGTCTGCTCAAGAGTCTAGCTTTGTTACTCTTGGGCAGCGTGTCCTTGCGAACCCTTTAAAGGTTCGTATGCATTATGGCCATCCTGATGTCTTCGACCGTCTATGGTTCCTGAGTCGAGGTGGTGTTAGTAAAGCCTCTCGAGTGATTAATATAAGTGAAGATATTTTTGCTGGTTTTAACTGTACATTGCGTGGTGGCAATGTTACTCATCATGAGTATATTCAAGTAGGCAAAGGAAGAGATGTTGGATTGAATCAGATAGCTATGTTTGAAGCTAAAGTTGCTAGTGGTAATGGTGAACAGAGTTTGAGTAGGGATGTATACAGATTGGGCCATAGACTGGACTTCTTTAGAATGCTTTCTTTTTACTTCACAACTGTTGGGTTTTACTTCAGTACCATGCTTGTAGTACTAACAGTTTATGCATTTGCATGGGGACGGCTTTATCTTGCTTTAAGTGGACTTGAGGCATCGATTAGGGACACTGCTAACTCAACTAGCAATGCTGCTCTTGGCACTGTTCTCAATCAGCAGTTCATTATACAGTTGGGTTTTTTCACTGCTTTACCTATGATAGTTGAAAACTCACTCGAGCATGGATTCCTTCCTGCAATCTGGGACTTCTTGACAATGCAGCTACAACTGGCTTCTGTGTTTTACACCTTCTCAATGGGAACTAAAACTCATTATTTTGGGCGCACGATTCTGCATGGTGGTGCAAAATATAGGGCAACTGGTCGTGGCTTTGTTGTGCAACACAAGAGTTTTGCAGAAAATTACAGGCTTTATGCACGAAGTCATTTTATAAAGGCTATAGAACTTGGAGTGATACTAACTTTATATGCAGCTTATGGTGCCATAGCCAAAACCACTCTAGTTTACATAATCATGACAATTTCTTGCTGGTTTCTTGTGGTATCATGGATCATGGCTCCTTTTGCATTTAATCCTTCTGGTTTTGATTGGTTGAAGACTGTTTATGATTTTGATGAATTTATTAACTGGATTTGGTTTCGTGGTAGCATGTTTGCAAAAGCTGACGAGAGTTGGGAAACGTGGTGGGAAGAAGAACAGGCTCATTTGCGAACAACAAATGCTTATGGGAAAATAGTTGAGATAATACTAGATCTTCGCTTCTTCTTTTTTCAATATGGGATAGTGTATCAGCTGAAAATTACAAGTGGGAGTAACAATTTTTATGTTTATGCTGCTTCTTGGGGATATGTTGTAGCAGCTGGTTCTATTTTCATGCTAATAGGTTATGCTAGGGACAAGTATGCTGCAACAGAACATATTTACTACCGTACTGTACAATCTTTCATCATTGTCTTCATTCTACTTGTTGTTGTTTTGCTGCTGAGGTTCACCAATTTTGAGATAATTGACATTTTTACGAGTCTTTTGGCATTAATTCCAACTGGTTGGGGGCTGCTGTTATTAGCACAGATTGCGAAACCCTTTCTTCAGAGGAAACCTTATTTTTGGGGAGTTGTCGTTTCTGTGGCTCGTTTGTATGACTTGCTTTTTGGAGTTGTTGTTATGGCTCCAGTTGCTTTACTATCTTGGTTGCCTGGTTTCCAGTCGATGCAGACAAGAATTTTGTTTAATGAAGCTTTTAGTCGTGGTCTTCAAATCTCAAGGATTATTACTGGCAAGAAAAGGCATGACTTGTGATTCTAGGTGCATGATTCTTCCCTTCATATTTCAAGTTTTATTTACTTTCCTTTTCATTAGATATATACTTGAGCATTTTTGCAGCACTATATGCTTCACCTATTATTTATTCATTTATTTTTGCAATGCAGCAACATATTTAAAATTCTGTTTAGATTTGTGGCATTAGATGCAGAAGTAGAAACTGCTAGCTGCAGTATGTCATACATTAGTAAAAAGTTGGTGGTATTGTGGATTTTAAATTCTGATGTATGGGGATGTTTATCAATGGTCTTACATGTAGGAAACCGCTATGGACTGCTAGTTGTTATATGTATATAATAAGTAGTGTGTCATCTGTGCTTTGCACACATTACCATTGAAAAACAACAAAGTTTGTAGTCAAATTATTCTTTCGTTAAATGAAAAAGTTGTTGCACATGTATTTTGCAGCAGATATGGTACCAACTTTAATGTGTTTATTTTTCTGAATGTCAAGAGAAATTGTTTGAGAAGAAAATCTAAAAATAAATAAGGATTGAGAACATATGTACTGTCATCTTAGGAGTTAGTTTTCTATTATATTGTATGATGTATAAATAGACTTGGAAACATCCATTGAAAATGACGGCACTTAAAAAAGTTTGAAACTGGAACTAAATGTGAACATGTTGTAATAGAGGAAACAGATTTAAAAATATCTCTTCTTTATAAAAAAATTAGTGTTATAAAATATCATAACTATTTAGAAGATTGATTTCCTTCATCTACTTTTATAAACATGTATGTAAACAAATCTAGCCTTCATTTTCAATATTCATTTGAATTGTATAACCCAGTGTTTCCATCTATTTAAAATATGTTCTAACTGTTTAGATTCGTGTTTCCTTTGAATTTTTAAGAACCACCAAAACATGGTTTTGGTTAAGAACATTAGTTAGCCTTGTACGAGATTCCAACTTCTATGCGGAGGAGGCTACAAATGAAAGGACCGAGAAGGTCAAGTCTAAAATATATGATTAGTTTAAGAAAATGTCTCCTCTAAATCATAAGTTTATATAATTAACTTTTGTGGCTTGGAGTAATCAAAACGAAGTTCTAAAGAATGAGCTTCATTCTAAAGAATAACCGAAACTCGATGCATAAGACAAAGTTACAAATTACAGAAGCAAGGTTATAGAATAATAGAAGATTATTAGGACCTGCTTTCCTGTTGTTGTGCCTATAAGTTCCTTTTGTGTGTGTTTTGTGGGCGAAGTAGTAATAGAAGTCGACTTGACTTAAATAAGCTATTTTTTAGCTTTTTGAAGGTCATTCATTTTGGTTTCCAAAAAGCCAATAAGTAGTTTATTTAAGTGGACCCAAATGGGGCCCTAGCATACAAGAATATTTAGCCTCCTTGAAAAGATAACCATCTTTAAAGAATCTTATTCGGATGGCACTTAAAGTGCATACCTTTATGGGTATAACTTCTCTATTTAGTCTTTAGGAATTATATTTGTGATTTAGGATTTTATGAGGTTGATGAAGAGACTATCATATGTACCGTCCAAATTAGGCACATTGTAATTGTATTGACAGCTGAATATTGAACTCTGGTAATTGTATCCTCCAGAATAAAAAGTTTAGTACCCAGGATGTGAACTAAATGATGAATGGTGTGGCTTTACCAAGGTATACATATAGCAAATTTTAGAAATGAAAAATCCATGTTTAATTTTACTTCTGGTATATTTACTTTATATTTGAACTTGGAGATTCAAAACAACATACATTAAAAATTTATGGTATATCTGTTCATTTTGTACGTTGTTGTGAATTTGCTAAACTGAAATATTTGGGCAGTATATTTTTATTTCCTACATTTAACCTTTTTTATTTTTTGGTTTTGGATCGCTCATTGGTACTGATTAATTTTGCAGAGACCATGAGCTATATCTATAACATGGAAGGAATGCATTCAGATATTTTGCTATCTATCATGGGATTACCTTCATTAAATACTTAGGATGGTAGCTAACGATTGGTTAACTCTGTAGCATCAGTTGCATTTATGGATTCTCCGTTAAAATTTTGTAGTTTTTCTCTTTTCTTTTTTCTTCAGTATACTCTAGCTTTAAATTTATTTTATTTATGCACAGTCTAGACTCCTTATGCTGTAAATTAGTTCTCCATGCAAAATTTCATTGAACTGCTAAATTGACGTAGTGCAGCTTTTGACAAGTGTCTGTTGTTTTTTAGTTGATGTGATTAGTTTTGATGCTTTTATTCCTTTGCTTTCTAGACATGTATGAGTCAAGGTGTGAGCTGTACATATGCTTTTGAGTTATATTGATTCATGCATTATTTTTGCCCTGTTGGGTGTTGATTAGGAACATATTTTCTACTACCTCGTGCCATATTATTTGATATCATTTGCTTCTTTTGGGAGATTCACCATTTGAAACGGAAAGGAAAATTATAATTTGTAATTTCTTCTATTTTTTACATTTGTTTTACCTAATGTATCTCGTTAACATTTGAT
The DNA here is from genome assembly GCA_030737815.1 of Allium fistulosum. Classification (NCBI taxonomy): domain Eukaryota; kingdom Viridiplantae; phylum Streptophyta; class Magnoliopsida; order Asparagales; family Amaryllidaceae; genus Allium; species Allium fistulosum. The sequence goes on along the minus strand of CM060906.1, from coordinate 869,158,974 downwards.
TGGGAAACATGTGCTATTAGGTTGTTGATATAATGACTATAATCAGTGGTGTATTTTAATAGAGTAATGTAGACTAAAATGGTTGTTAGACAAGTCTTCAGATTTTGGACCTAATGGTCCAAATTAATTAAAGTTTCATTCTTCTAAAAGCTATTAGATTTTGGATCTGTTTATGTCGTTTCTAGGTGAGCAAACGCAAAAAACTTGCGTGAATTCTCAGTTTCACTATGTGGGTTGAAAATATAGTTAAAAAGAGGGTTTTTGTCTATTATAACAATACAGGTACAATAACATAAACAATTTAGAACTGATCATCAGATCACAATGATAAATCAACAGGAAGTAATACCAAAAGGTGAAAACATATGGGATTTTTATAGTGATTCGGCACAAACATGTTTAACTATGTCCACTTCTATTATTGCTGATATCCCTATTATATACGATGTTTACAACTAATGCAGAGGAACTACAACAATTTAAGTGTGAAACTGTGGGAGTGCGGAACAAAATAATAGAGTTAGGATTCAAATGTTTGTCCAAAGTGCAAATCAAAGAGTATCAAAGCTCTCCCTTGAATTCCCGTTCTTTGGAGCTTCATTTGACATTCACTGGCTTCAAATACCAAAAATATTTGGTACGTTACCGTTCCCTACACATCCGACGCGTGGGGAACGGTAATGGATCAAGTGCCACGTTGTGCTGAAATGAGAAATTTGCTCCGTTTACCTTATTTTCTCCTCGTTTTTATCAAATGGCCCACTCATATTCTCCGCTCAAATGCACCACCAAACATATTCTCCCTTTAACCAACTTTCCCGCTCAAATACTCCACTAAAATGCTCTGTTCGTTTCGTAAAGAACGGATCCTAAGAACAAGTCGTATTTGACCGGATCGTTTATAGTATCGGGGTTGAAATGCAACTGGGTTTAGGGATGCAAAGGGGTGGGGGCGAGGTATTGTGGGCTCGAACGTCCTAGAGTTCAGCTCAAGTTTGAGTGCTATTTGCAAGGCTGAATTGCTCGTGACACGAGGGCGAGCTTCAAGGAATGTATCGAGTTCGAGCGTTCTAACTCCCGGTCAAGCGAGCGAACACTTCGGGTCGAGCAATTATGTGCCATGTCTTGCCTCAGGTTATGTTTCGAGTCGAAGTCTGTTTTACTCGAGGTTTACTTTGGGTCGACACCAACATTACCTAGGTCGAACTCCGAATCAACTCGAATATTATGAATCACGATTATTAAGCTTTCTCTTTTGCGTTTCTGAGTGACATCCTGATTTAAACTCATGAGCAACTCTTCGATCTTCGTAAAATAAAATAAAAACGGATATGACAATTATCTACAAAAGTTCGTTTAGGTTATTAAAATGAATTTTTTAGGACATAGTTTCATATGTCTTTGATAATCTTGAATTATTTTATTGTGATTTAGCAATTCATACGAACTGTTCCTATTTTTGAAATATTTAATTTTTTGGTCGTCGTCGTGTGGCGTTGCCTCGCAAGCCGTAGTGAGTGTTTGAAATCATTGGGATGTTTCTTACATCTCAGAAATTTACTATATCACTATTTCTAGTAGGCTTCAGTGAATGCTTATATATTTTCAACTCTTCATTTCAATCGAACATTACTAAATAGTGCAATATGTTGCAATAGTGATATAACGAAAATTTTGAACTTTTGGGTCCCTTCGAACTAATAGAGTTAGGAGCATATCCTAGAGGTAATTCCGTAATTTATTGTAAATTATTAACACTATAATAAAATCTCATTTGAAATAAAAGATGTTTTTCTTTCTATTATATACTTGTTATACTATGTTACATTGGTTAATTATTTAATTTAAGTATATTAATAGAAAATCCTTAAATAATATGTTATATGATAGTATTTACAAAGTATTGTGATCATGAGAAATTTATCACATTGAAAATAGCATATCATTTTAAATATTCCCAGTCAAGTTGTTTCGAGATAGGATATCGATACATCCATTGAGACTAAAGTACGTAACACTCTCCAAATATTGGACAATGTATTACTCATGGCCGATGGAGCATCAAGTGGTTACGTATCGATAGTTATTGGATAACCATGGAATGAGTCACTTGAGAGTTTTTTGTTGGTTAATATAACTAAGGTCAAATAGAGAATCTTAAAGTGGCGATATTACACAGTTCTCTTGACTTAGGAATAGAACTTCAATGTGAACGCTCCACTTTGATTATAGTTAAATCATAGCATGACGCCCATTGAACAACTATAGTTGAGTCTAGGTTGAAGCATTGGAAGCGAAACTATTTAATAGAGAATTCTTCTCCTTGGTTATATGAGGTTAGTATCACGGTCAACCGTAGTCAACAAAAAGTCAAATTCTCTAACTAGAGCGGTATGATTAATAATAAATGTTATTATTAAACAAATAACTTTTTTATGGACTAACCGCTTTGAATATGGATGATATTGGAATTTTAATCAAAACCAATATTGGGTCAAAAAGTGACACAACACCTGTAATGACCCGCTATTTCGTGCCATTCGCATCCGCACATGTCAGACTTGAATTACTCAAAATATCAGATTGTTAATTTATATTTGGCAAAACTCAGCATATACAGTAAATAAATCAATTACAGACACAGAGTATTAAAACAATAAGCAGCGGAAATGATAAATAGTAGTTCATGAAGCTACTATATAAAAACAGAGTTTGAAATAAAATACAACAGAATATCTCAAATACAATAAAGTCTCGAATACAAACAGATGACATCCCTGAACAAATCAACTTGAAAAGCTGAATAGATAAGACAGATCTTCAAGCAAAGCTCCAATCTCCAAAGGTGAGTCTCAAATGCTATGACACTCAGTCTGACCCGAGCATAAAGAAAAACACAAACACTCGAGTCAGGATTAACATTCTTATATTAATAAATTCAACTCAAGTGAAATGTCAACTGAAATCAAGTAGCTTAAAGGATGTTTGGGATTTCCATCCTCTAAGGATCCGTGGAACTATCTGCTATGTAGTAATATACGCTATTATAATATGTCTATAGTAAAGTAAACTATTAAAATAGCGTTAAGGCATTACCAATATTCCCCTTAACACATTTTTATATATTCCCATATTCTATACAGTACCGTAATTCCTTCGTAAACTGGAGGGCTATCAGAGGGCACTCCATAGGTATGGTACAAACCAAACTCGTAGAAGGCGCGATAGGGCTCACGACAAGGCACTCGAGGCAATGCCAGGGTAGATATACCGTTTGTAGATCCGAACTGGTGGTAACGCATAACAGCTACTACCGCCTACCTTGTGACACACTCCCAAAATCAAAGGGTGCACCCAATCAAATCACAAAAGCAATAGAATGGTATCTAAGAAATGTGTCCGATGGGAGGAATGACCTCACTTGGCTCGGCATAGCTCATGTTTTAGCCGCATCAAGCTGACTCACGGGAGTCAGGGCTACGTAAATACCCTACAGAATCGTCACTAAACCATCCTACTTCATTTTGGAATCTCCATCATGTACACAGTTGTTAAAGTGGTTTTCGGTATTGGCAGAGAGTATGACAATATCCGATCCCGGTCTCTTTAACAACCAAACGTTATTATAACATCGTGGTCATTTCATTTCAAATTGTTTATACTTCAAATCGAAATATCATATTCATTTCAAAACCATATCAAATTCGATATCATTATTCACTTTAAATAATATTCAGTTTTAGAATGTAACACTTCCAAAATTTGCAACACTTTCGAAATCATAACACTTTGAAATCATAACACCTTTGAAATCATAGCACTTTGAAATCATAATGCTTTGAAATCATAACACTTTGAAATCGTAACACTTTTGTAATCATAACAGTTTCCACCTAACAGTTTAGATATTGAAAATAGTGTATATGTAAAATAGTTATAAATTAAAATAGTTTATATATATATATATATTAAAATTACTTTATATAATAAAATAGTTTTCTCTAATTTCACAAATCGATTCAAATCAACTCAAATTCCAAAATTCAATTTAATTCAATCCCAGTTTAAACATTTCAAATTTTAAAGTTCAAAGATTCAAGTTTATATATTCAAACATTTACAATATAAATTTCCTTTATATTTCAACATTTAAATTTAAATTTATTTCAAAATTGGAAAATATTCACTTAACCATTTTACTAACAATTTGTTGAAACCAAATTTATACATTTAAATTAATATTCAACATTCAATCTCAAATTTTTATTTAAAGTTGAGAATATTCATTTAATCACCTTTTATCAAATCAAGTTATAAATCGTATCTTTCAAAATCTCAAAAAAATCAATAAGTTCAAATAAATTCCTATTTCAATTCAATTATTGACCAATTAAATTTCAAGTAAATTTGACTTTATTTTTCCAACCTTTATTATTAAAGTTATAAATCTATTTTAAAATTTTAATATAAAATTTTAAATAAATATTTTAAAACATATTATATACTAATTAAATTAAATTTTATTAAATTAAAACTTATTATTAAATTTATTTTATATATTTTAAAATAGTAAAAATTATAAGTAAAATATTAAAATTTTATAGTTTCAAAACTAACTTATAAAATTTAAATTTCCAAACATAAATTTTTAAAATCAAAATTTAAAACCTTTATAAAATAACATTTATATATATAATATCTTAAAATCAATATTTATTTAAAACTATATATTTCCTTTCAAAACCTTGGAAATCATTTTCAAAATATATGTATAGACCAACGGAGTCTGTATATAATTTTCTATCCTATGGTCAAGTGATACGGATATTTATCATTTCAATCCGCAATTTAAATATCTACGGGTATATATCATTTCAACCCGTAATCCCAAATTCAATTAAATGAAAATCGCTTGGGTTTATCATTTCAACCCATAAGGATTTTCTCCTATTCTACAAGATCGTTCGGGTATATATCATTTCAACCCATAGGGAATTCTAAACTAACAGGGAACTTGCAGAGTGAGAACAGATATGATAAAAATTTAATATATCAACAACATGCATATAACATCAATGACAATAAAATATAATATAAACAACATGATATGGTGTCATATCCCACAGGTGAACAATTACAGATAATAGCATATCATATATAACAATTGAATAATTAACAGTTCAAATTAGCAGCATATTTCAATTGTCGTTTCAAGTGAAATCAAACTTAATAAATATAAGAACGTTAATCGTGAGTGATTACTCACCTTTCGAGGTTAGAGACGAACACGAATGAGATGAGTTACGAATCCAAACACGAATTCCAAAGCAAAGCAAGATTGAACGTGAATTGGATGAACAAGGCTGATAATCAAGAATTGATAAACTGAATCAGAATCAGTTTAATATATACAAAAAATATTTGTTATTTTATTAAAATCAATATTTTAATCTAAGACAAAAATAAAAATAAAAAAATATATAGTTAAAATAAAATACATACTTATAATATAAAAATCAATTCAGTTCAAAACCATTTAAAATTCATGTATATTCTCTTTATAAAACCATACTTAAAACCAATATACTAGTTACCCAAATCCTATACAACTATTTACACAAATATACCTGTTACTCAATATATATATATATATATATATATATATATATATATATACCGACTATATATTACCAATATACAAATGCAGACACCACATAGTATATGAAGACAAAAGTGTATAAGCGAATAACTAAATATGTATAAAAAAATATGCAGACTTGACTTTATATCAACTAATATATATAAATATGTGACTAACATATATATATACCGTACCATATTATATAGTTAATATAACTTTCATAAAACACTTAAACACATCACGTTATTATATATTATAGTTATCAAAACATATCAAAACATATCACGTTATTAAAAACCAAACACATAGATGTATGTTAAAACATATATATCCTTTACTGTACGAATAGAATCTATATATAACATATAACAAATATGCAGACAATTATATATACAACAAATATATATAAGCTATTAAAAAAAATACAAGTAATAAAATATACATATATGGGCTACACAAAATACAGAATATATATATATACACACACACACACGTATGCAAACAACAATACGTACAGGTTTTCCTCAAACAATTATATGCAAACTACTCCTATAATAAAACAGTTAACGTATACATATACTCTAAAACAAAACTCACGTAAACATATATATTATCTCAAAATCAGAAGATAACGAGTTATACAAACACATATAACATTTCGTATAACATATTTTATATAAATTATATATATACTTTGTAAATATATTGTTGTACGTTTATAGTTTATATATTACTGTAAATATATTTTTAATGTAAAACATCTATAATACATATGTAAATCAATCCATATATTATACAACCGATGCCAAAAGAATCACTATATACATATACTAATATATGAAAACAATATTTAAACTTACGTGTATATATATATATATATATATACTATAAACACAAAATATATAGACCTTGTATAAAGGCATGCAGGCTGAGGGGAGCGAGCTGGAGGAGTTCGGCAAAGGGCGTCTGTGGCTACGAGGGGCGGTGGTGGAGGTTTGGCACGGGCTGACGAGGTGAAGATGGAAAGGGATGAAAGAATGGAGGCGAGGGTAGGCAGTGGGTGTTCGGCTTGGTTAAGGTGGAGCAGACGACAAGATGGGTTCAACGAGGTCAATAAGGTGACAGAGGAAACGAGGCGGAGCAAGTCGTGGAGAGGCATAGGGTTTGTGGCTTCGGCTGAATGGATGGGCGCATGGGTGGATCTGAGGTTTGGCAGCAGGCTCGGTTTGGCGGAGAAAATAGGAGGGGAATGAATTGGAACGATAGCTATTGGAGATGAAGAAGCATGAATTAAAATGATAAAGAACCGGAGATTGAAAGAAAACGAACCATCAATATAAATACTGGAACCAGTATGAATAGCAAAAGACAAAGTGTTGAATTCAAAAAATATTGAATGCAATGGATGTTCGATTATACAGGGTGAGAAATGAATGGTCACGAGAAATCCAAAAGCTAAATTACGAAACCGATGTGGAAATCCTTCCGTAGATTTCACAGTCTCTCGGACTTCGAAATTGACAATTGAATATAATGCGGAGATCAACACGACGGGATGATCAAAATGGTATACTGATATCAGCGATACGACCATTCTATCAAAAGTCGATATTCGGTACTGAAAATGCTGCTAAAACGTTGGAAATAAGATTAACGGAGCAATAGCAGTTCAAATTTGGCGAAACGAAATATGACGTTTCACTCAGAAGATGATTTACAAATTTACTACATAAAAATATTCAAGTTTCGAAAATATTTTGTTATCATCAAATATTAACTGATTTAAATTTTAAATAAAATTACACAACAAAATAAACTTCCATACATTCTGATGAAAATTTACCATTTGCTATGTTTAAATAGACGCATTCCAAAAATCAAATATTTATTTCCAAATTCAATTTTTTAAAATTTCACAAAAATTCAGTCAATTACGTTATTAAAAACCATTAAAATTTACGGGTCGTTACACTCTCCCCCACTCAAAACTTTTCGTCCCCGAAAAGGAAGGAGGTAGGAGAATAGAAACAACCAGAAAGAAAAATAGATTGAAATACAAAATAAAAAAATTAATTTATAACCATATAAACTACATTTATTTTAAAATTGGTTTATATTCAATTTGTTGATTCCAATTAATTTTATTTAATCAATCAAGTTTATTGTGTTCACATTTGATGGGTTTCAATTCCCCATATTTTCATTCAATTGATTTGTCCTCAATTTATTAACCTTTATTGCAAAAAAATTCACAACTAAATTTGTTTTATTATTTATTAAATCTATTTGATCAAGCTATAGTGAATTCCACCTCAACATTCAACTTCAACTATCAAAAACCATATAAATTTTTATTTAAATAAATTAATATCCAACAGTTTGGTTTAATCCATTTTATTCAACTAATAAATAGTCATTCAATTAAATTTTTTGATTTTCTTTCATTTTATCAACATTTCTTTCAAACAAATTCATCTTTAAATTAACTCATTTATTTTACCCATTTATCTTCAGCTATGTTGATTCCACTAAAATTCAAGTTCACTATTCTTAAGTCCATATTTATCTGCTTAATTAGCCTTCTCTCTTATTTATTTAATTTATTTCACTTAACATATTTTGCAATATATATTAGGTGTATACATTTTATAACCAGATATTATTCAACAAACAAAATTTCCTTTTTATTATTAGTAAATTCCCTTATCATTTTTGATATCCTATTACTTATATCATAGTGTATATTATCCAATTACATTCTAATTACATTTAAACTTTCTAGGTAAGTTATATAAAATTTTCAAAGTGTAATTAAACACTATACAAATTTTCCTTTCATTTACAACATTTATATTAAGCCACATTTTGGTTTGAACAAATTTATTACTTAAGTTTTCTTCTTGTACAACCCTTTATTATACCCTAACATTTTAACTTTTTGAATATTTTAGGCAAGTTATATATATTAGAATGCAATTTAGTATTATACAAATAAGTTTTATTCAAATTCAACTATTTCAAGTTGGTTAAATTTCATTTATCATTTTAGATATTCCAATTATTCAACAATTTATTTCATTTCAAAAAATTGAAACCATTTCTTAATATAAAACCTAAGATTCAAATTTCCGGTTTCACTTCAAACTACTTTGAAATGATTATATATATATATATACACACACTTTATAAATCAATTTATATACAAGAAATTCAAATTATACACAAGAAATTCAAACAAAATTCATTGTCCAAAACAAAAGTGTAGCAAATCTGCTACGTGGTCTCTCCACTTCGAGACTCGAAAACGAATGTCGATGATGCTGCAGTCATCACCGAAATTATTTTCCAGCGATAATGGAGGAGAGTACAGGTTCTAAACTTTTAAAATTCTTTGGAAACGATTTCTATTCGAAAACAATTTTAAATAATATACCCAAAAAATTTAAAAGCTAACCTTTCTAAAATACCGGAAATTGAATTCTCAAATTCTTAATTTAAATTTATTTCATTTTCAAATCAAATAAACCCTGTTTATAAAATTTCAACACCTTATAACTTATAATAATAGAAAATGATTTAGTAGTGTTGACAAAATAATAAATGATAATCTAGTATTATCATTCCTAACAACCAATTTTATTAACTATCCAATTTCAAAAAATTTTATTTATATATATGAAATATAATCATACACAAAATTATTTCATTTACCAATTTCGAAAACAATATTGTGTCAGTTTGCTCTGTTCAAGTGTTTCGGAATTCCTATCGACATCGTTAGCTAGACGAATCGATCGAAACCCAAAATTCAAACTTAACAACTCAAACAACACAATATAAAACATTTTTGTATGAATTATAAATACACTCCCTCACTCGATGATTCAAGAATGGATAGAGAACCAGGATAGGGATTTAAATAAAAGGGGAACCCTAATCAAAGAGAGTTCCAACCAAGATGATTTGCTCGAAAGGATGTTAATATAGTTAAATTATAAAAGAGGAAAGGTGGATGGACTTAATTAATCGCGTGTGACCTTAACCGAGTCAACCGTGACTTCAAGAACAAGATCGATGAAGAATCCAGAAGCAAATCGACATCCGATCACAAGAGAATAAAATTCGGGCATAGCAAGAGGTAGCAGCATCTAAACCGAGGATACAAAATCTTCGATGAATGAATGCATGTTGTAAAGGAGTTTCACCGCTTTACAAATCATTCAGTGGAGCTATGGATGCTCTGAAATCAAGAAAACACGATTAGGGAGAAACAAGGATGGATTTCAGAACAAAGGGGAAGGTTCCAAAGTTCGAAAGAAATCCGAATCAAAGAGGAAGAAATTCAAGCTCAAACGAAGGTGATTCTGTAATTAAATTTACTCCATATGCTAAGTTTTTCCTAAACCAGAGCTCTGATACCACTTGTAACGACCCGCTATTTCGTGCCATTCGCATCCGCACATGTCGGACATGAATTACTCAAAATATCAGATTGTTAATTTATATTTGGCAAAACTCAGCATATACAGTAAATAAATCAATCACAGAATCACAGACACTGAGTATTACAACAATAAGCAGCGGAAAATATAAATAGTAGTTCACGAAGCTACTATATAAAATAGAGTTTGAAATAAAATACAATAGAATATCTCAAATACAATAAAGTCTCGAATACAAACAGATGACATCCCTGAACAAATCAACTGGAAAAGCTGAATAGATAAGATAGATCTTCAAGCAAAGCTCCAATCTCCAAATGTGAGTCTCTAATGCTGTGACACTCATTATGACTGGAGCGTAAAGCAAAACACAAAACACTTGAGTCAGAATTAACATTCTTATATTAATAAATTCAACTCAAGTGAAATGTCAACTGAAATCAAGTAACTTAAAGGATGTTTGGGGTTTCCATCCTCTAAGGATCCGTGGAACTATCTACTATGTAGTAATATACGCTATTATAATATGTCTATAGTAAAGTAAACTATTAAAATAGCGTTAAGGCGTTACCCATATCCCCCTTAACACATTTTTATATATTCCCATAGTCTATACAATATCGTAATTCCTCCGTAAACTGGAGGGCTATCAGAGGGCACTCCATAAGTAAGGTACAAACCAAACTCGTAGAAGGCGCGATAGGGCATGCGATAAGGCACTCGAGGCAATGCCTGGGTAGATATACCGTTTGCAGATCCAGACTGGTGATAACGCATAACAATTACTACCGCCCACCTCATGACACACTCCCAAAATCAAAGGGTGCACCCAATCAAATCACAAAATCAATATAATGGTATCGAAGAAATGTGTTCGATAGGTGGAATGACCTCACTTGGCTCGGCGTAGCTCTTATTTTAGCCGCATCAAGCTGACTCACGGGAGTCAGGCTACGTAAATACCATACAGAATCATCACCAAACCATCCTACTTCATTCTGGAATCTCCACCACGTACACAGTTGTTAAAGTGGTTTTCGGTATTGGCAAAGAGTATGACAATATCCGAGCCCGGTCACTTTAACAACCAAACGTTATTATAACACCGTGGTCATTTCATTTCAATTGTTTATACTTCAAATCGAAATATCATATTCATTTCAAAACCATATCAAATTCGATATCATTATTCACTTTAAATAATATTCAGTTTTAGAATGTAACACTTCTAAAATTTGCAACACTTTCGAAATCATAACACTTTGAAATCATAACACCTTTGAAATCATAGCACTTTGAAATCATAACGCTTTGAAATCATAACACTTTAAAATCGTAACACTTTTGTAATCATAACAGTTTCCACCTAACAGTTTAGATGTTGAAAATAGTATATATGTTAAAATAGTTATAAATTAAAATAGTTTATATATATATATATATTAAAATTACTTTATATAATAAAATAGTTTCCTCTAATTTCACAAATTGATTCAAATCAACTCAAATTCCAAAATTCAATTTAATTCAATCCCAGTTTAAACATTTCAAATTTTAAAGTTCAAAGATTCAAGTTTATATATTCAAACATTTACAATATAAATTTCCTTTATATTTCAACATTTAACTTTAAATTTATTTCAAAATTGGAAAATATTCACTTAACCATTTTGCTAACAATTTGTTGAAACCTAATTTATACATTTAAATCAATATTCAACATTCAATCTCAAATTTTTATTTAAAGTTGAGAATATTCATTTAATCACCTTTTATCTGTTAGTCCATGAGTTGTTGGTTTTGATGACAACAACCTTAGAATAAGATTATAAAATATAAATACTAACATTATGGTTTAAATATATATGTATATGCAGGATTTAACCATGCATGTACAAAGAATGAAGACTGTACAGTATAGAGATTCAAGATATCAAGATTGAAGACTCATGAGTATCAAAATTATCAAGAGTTCGAGATTTCAAGATAAGTATTGAGTCTAGAATTATGTTAAAACTTCACAATAGCACTGAAATCTTCACTCCATTTTTCTTTTGGGATGGAACCCATTTCTACCTTTTTAGTGGCTTACAAACCCATGACAAGTAGCTTACAAACCTACGACAAGTGGCTTACAAACCCACGAACATCCTGGTTTTGTACAAGTTCTCGAGTCCTGACATGATGAGATATTCTGCAGGAAGAATGTAACAACCCGGGATTTTATAACAGTTAATTATCGTCAAATGACGATTAAAATTAGTTGTTAATTGCTATTGGGATTTTAGTCGAGTTAAAATTCTTTGTAAAAGTGTTAAGAGTTAGGCGGGCTTTATTTTGGCCCACGTTCTTTTGCTTTGGGGCTGAGATAATTATCAAAAGCGACCGTTCTCCTTTATTCTTTTTTATCAAACCCTAAAAATTAAGCAAACAAACAAAGTTAAAAATGGCGGCTTTGTCCCCTTTTGCGAAATTTAGGGCTTGCTCGTTCGTCGTTCGTCCCTCTGGGCTATGATATTAGGGCTTCTGGAATTGGGCTATCGACCTTGATGTCTCGATTGATTGAGTGATTTCGCCCTAACTCTGTTGATCGACCGGTTACTCGTAGCTTGCTTTAGCTGCTTCAATTTGCGTCGAACAAAGGTGAGTGATCTCTTCACTCACATCTAATTCGAAGTGTTTGAGCTCATCTGCTTATTTGCTTTCGTTGTCTTCGGCTTCGACATTGTTCATGGTTGATTTTAATTCTCTGTTGGCTTTTCTCTAGTTCGTATAATTGGTGTTTTTCGATGTTGAATTCTCTTGACGTTGTTGTTTTGCTTTGATTTCGACTTGGTCGATTTTCTTGTCATCTGATTTGGTGGCATTTGAATTTGCTCGATTTTAGCCGTGGTTGCCATGGCTCTAACTTGACTGTGACGATGGTTTCTCTGACTTGTTCAAATGCACGTATTTGGGATGACTTAATTATAACGATTTTGCTTTTGTGATCGTTGAATTTCTGGAACACCATGGTTTCGAACTATTTGATTCTGTTCTTTAATCCCCTTTGACTTCGGCATGTACCCTGATTTACTTGCGGCCTTGACTTTGTTATGCTCTGCATCTACTCTCTGATTTGTTCATCCTGTCACTGCATACATGTATATCCATTCGTGTGTGTGTTCGTATATAAATGTATGTGTGTTGAGCTTTGCCTCTTTGCTTGATGTCTACATGCTGTCCGGTTAGCCTGTCTTTGGCTGCGAATTGAGTTGATGTTTTGGTCCTCATTGTCAAGGCTATACTTGTGGGTTCACTGCAAACTTGATTTGCATATTGTTTGGTCATTCTTTGTTGCACTTTGTACCACTCTGACTGTTGACATGTGCATTGCTCCCTTATCTGTTGACATGTGCATTGCCTCTGCTATATGTGCACTGTGCTTCGAGTCGGGTACCTTGAATTTGTCTCAGTCTTGAACCTTTGTAGTCTGGTGTATATACACCCATCTCTGTTGTTCACTAGCTTAGTCTGGTGCAGTGGTACTGTTTGCATTCTGGTTCCTCCGTACTTGATCTTCTGAGTGCTTGTAGTAGTATTGACTTTGTTTGAAGTTTTACTCTTGTTTGATTTGGGGTTCCACTGTGGTACACTTGGTTTTGTTTAGTTCTGGTTGTCTCAGAGTTTCATTTTTCCACATGAATCGTTGCACTGCACTGTCACATGACCATTTGGTTGAGACATTGTCTTGCTTGATTTGAAACTTCTGGTGGCTACACTTGTACATTTATCGTTTGTTGCCATTCCTTGGGTGCAGTTTCATGTTGTCTTCAAGTTTGGAAAACTTGCAGGCTTGGAGTCTTTGTACCATTACTTATACATCGTTTACTTGCATCCTTGATATCTGATGCATTATGGAATTGTTTCATCTGATTTGGTTAAGTTGGTTTTTGGAAATTCTTTTGTATTATCTTCGGCCATTACCATTGCTTTGGTTACGTGATAATGTTGAGGATGTTTTAAAAAGAAAACTGTTCCTTGATGATGAATTCTGGTAATTTTATCATTTTCAGCTTCACAAAACTTTGGCATGTCTGCATCCATATGTGTATTCATCCTTGCACTGTGCACTAGCATGCTTGATCATATGTTGAAGTCTTTAATGATGGTGTTGATTTCGTCTATGTACTACTGCACAGTTGAGTTGCTGCAGTTGAGTTGAGCAGTGACTTGACCTCTGCAGTTTCGATGAGTTGTTGGCATTTGGTGTTGTGATGATTTCATATGCTGTTGTGGCGAGGCAGTGCACGCGTGCGTGTACTGCAGCCACACAGTATTGATTTTTTTTGAGATATTTCAATTACTTGAATTGTTTTATGTGTTCAATTCAATATTTGGAAATTTTATTTGATTTGGTTTGAATTGATCATTTTGAGATTTGTCTAATTATCTATTTGATAATTAGATTATGAGTTTCTAATTAATTATTAATAATTAGATTTTGTTGTTAATTGCTGTTTAGGCAATTCTGTGGTTTTCATATTATCTTCATTGATAATCTTTTTATTTATCTTTGTTGATGATTTGAATTTGCTGATTTGTTGTTTAACACTGTTTAGTGTTATATCTACCGTTATCCGATTCTCTTACTGAAGGGTTGGATAGACGAGATTTCTGTGACTGTCGTCTATTTGCTATTTATTTATTATTGCTTCTGTGCATTAATAACTGAGTTTGAATTAGACTGACCCGTGTATTATTTTCTTTTGAATTTAATACTCGGGTCAGACCGAGTTATTTTAGGTTGTAGATATCTTGCTTTGGGTTGCTGCTTGAGCTATGAAGTCTCTTCATATCTTTTGGAGTAGTCATCGTCATTTTGTAGTAGTCAGTGTATCTGATCTAGGATGATATGTATTCATGTATATTATTGTCAATAATGTACTTGTATATGTAACTTCAAGTGTCGACAGTTGTAGTTGTATCATATGTATTGTGTCAAATGTATTGTAACTGACATCAATTATATATATATATATATATATATATATATATATGAGACACTTATTTTCTGTGTTCCACATTTAGCTTATCTGTGTTATTATTATTATATATATTGTCCTAAATTATTATGAACCATCGTAGTTCGTTTTATACTGGAATTGGATATGTCGATGGGAGTAAATAAATAAGAGATGAAAAAGAAAAATATATACCACTCCTATCGAGGTAACCAATACTAGTGTAAGGCCCAACTACGGATGGCCGCTCCTATCCAGCCTTATTCTTCATAATAACAGACAGTATTTCTTTTAATACTCTTTGTTATTGTGAGCATAGAGGGGGGGGGCGCCACAAAGAAGCTTGCAAAACTACTTCAAAATGTTTTTCAAAACAACTTCAGAATGATTTTCAAAATTGCTTTTCAAAATGTTTTAGCCTTAAAAATTATCTTTTCAAATGATTTTCAAAAAGATGTTTTAGCCTTAAATATTCTTATTTTTAAACTTCGTTTGTTTTAAACTATTTTTTAATTATAATATATTTATACTTAGATTTAAATATAAAATTATAGTAAAATTATATATATATATATTGTTTTCTATATTTATCTATGTATTTTATCAATAGTCAAGTATATTTATAAAGTTTAAAATAGTTTTAATATAAGATAAAGGTTATTTTCAAAGAAAATTAAAACATCAAATTTTCCTTTGGGATGTCGACATGCCCTAGTACCCCATGTCGACATAGTGTCAGTTAGAACCAAAAATTTTAATTTCAAAAGAAGTGTCTATTCGCTATAACCTTTCACGAATGGACATGACTGTTGTTCTTCTATAAATAGGGGTTAGTTTCAACGAATTTTATATCAGATTTTCTGGTTTTTCACTTCTCTTCTTCTTCCACATTTTCTTATTCAAAATTCTATCATCACTCTACCGAAATCAATATTGAATCTGACTAGATTATCTCTGGTTTGATTCTCTATCACTATCTCAACAAGATCCAAGTGCTATTCAGAGTTATAGGCTTCTTTGTAATCTATCTAGCAAGAAAAGGTGTGATTGTAGCCTTGGAAATCAATCAAGCGAGAAAAGGTGTGATTATAGCCTTGGAAATCAATTGGGTGAACTTGTTGCCCCGGAAATCAAGTATCTCTACCCAGAGGATCGTGATTCTGGAGGGTGTACCTCGTAGCCTTGAAACCGAGGGTTGTAATTGTTGAATTTCTTTTGAAAGGAAATCCGTACTTAGTTGTGCGGGACTGGATGTAGGGTAACCCCGAACCAGTATAAAATCTGGTGTGTTATTTCCTTTACCGCATTTTCTTTATTTCTGCATCTGTGTTTGTTTCTGTGATTATATCTGTGTCTGAATATTACATACATTTGTGTTCAAATTAACATAAACTCAAAAAGATTTAGTAATTTCTTAAAAACACTATTCACCCCCCCCCTCTAGTGTTATTCCTAGCCTTAAGATCCATATTCCGCATTCCTCACATTATCAAATCAAGTTATAAATCGTATCTTTCAAAATCTCAAAAAAATCAATAAGTTCAAATAAATTCCTATTTAAATTCAATTATTGACCAATTAAACTCCAAGTCAATTTTACTTTATTTTTCCAACCTTTATTATTAAAGTTATAAATCTATTTTAAAATTTTAATATAAAATTTTAAATAAATATTTTAAAACATATTATATACTAATTAAATTAAATTTTATTAAATTAAAACTTATTATTAAATTTATTTTATATTAAAACTTATTTTATATATTTTAAAATGGTAAAAATTATAAGTAAAATCTTAAAATTTTATAGTTTCAAAACTAACTTATAAAATTTAAATTTCCAAACATAAAATTTTAAAATCAAAATTTAAAGCCTTTATAAAATAACATTTATATATATAATATCTTAAAATCAATATTTATTTAAAACTATTTATTTCCTTTCAAAACCTTGGAAATCATTTTCAAAATATATGTATAGACCAACGGTGTCTGTATATAATTTTCTATCCTATGGTCATGTGATACGGATATTTATCATTTCAATCCACAATTTAAATATCTACGGGTATATATCATTTCAACCCGCAATCCCAAATTCAATTAAATGAAAATTGCTTGGGTTTATCATTTCAACCCATAACGATTTTCTCCTATTCTACAAGATCGTTCGGGTATATATCATTTCAACCCATAGGGAATTCTAAACTAACATGGAACTTGCAAAGTGAGAACAGTATGATAAAAATTTAATATATCAACAACATGCATATAACATCAATGACAATAAAATATAATATAAACAACATGATATGGTGCCATATCCCATAGGTGAACAGTTACAGATAATAGCATATCATATATAACAATTGAATAATTAACAGTTCAAATTAGTAGCATATTTTAATTGTCGTTTCAAGTGAAATCAAACTTAATAAATATAAGAACGTTAATCGTGAGTGATTGCTCACCTTTCGAGGTTAGATACGAACAAGAATGAGATGAGTTACGAATCCAAGCAAGAATTCCAAAGCAAAGCAAGATTGAACGTGAATTGGACGAACAAGGCTGATAATCAATAATTGATGAACTGAACCAGAATCAGTTATATATATACAGAAAATATTTGTTATTTTATTAAAATCAATATTTTAATCTAAGACAAAAATTAAAATAAAAAATATATAGTTAAAATAAAATACATACTTATAATATAAAAATCAATTCGGTTCAAAACCATTTAAAATTCATGTATATTCTCTTTATAAAACCATACTTAAAACCAATATACTAGTTACCCAAATCCTATACAACTATATACACAAATATACCTGTTACTCAATATATATATATATACCGACCATATATTACCAATATACAAATGCAGACACCACATAATATATGCAGACAAAAGTGTATAAGCGAATAACTAAATATGTATAAACAAATATGCAGACTTGACTTTATATCAACTAATATATATAAATATGTGACTAACATATATATATATATATATATATACTGTACCATATTATATAATTAATATAACTTGCATAAAACACTTAAACACATCACGTTATTATATATTATAGTTATCAAAACATATCACGTTATTAAAAACCAAACACATATATGTATGTTAAAACATATATATCCTTTACTGTACGAATAGAATCTGTATATAACATATAAAAAATATGCAGACAATTATATATATAAGCTATTAAAAAAATACAAGCAATAAAATATACATATATGGGCTACACAAAATGCAGAAAATATATATATATATATACGTATACAAACAACAATACGTACAGGCTTTCCTCAAACAATTATATGCAAACTACTCCTATAATAAAACAGTTAACGTATGCATATACTCAAAAACAAAACTCACGTAAACATATATATTATCTCAAAATCAGAAGATAACGAGTTATACAAACACATATAACATTTCATATATAACAGATTTTATATAAATTATATATATACTTTGTAAATATACTGCTGCACGTTTATAGTTTATATATTACTGTAAATATATTTTTGCTGTAAAACATCTATAATACATATGTAAATCAATATCCATATATTATACAACCGATGCCAAAAGAATCACTATATACGTATACTAATATATGAAAACAATATATAAACTTATGTATATATACATATTATAAACATAAAATATATATACCTTGTATAAAGACATGCAGGCTGAGGGGAGCGAGCTGGAGAAGTTCGGCAAAGGCCGTCTGTGGCTACGAGGGGTGGTGGTGGAGGTTTGGCACGGGCTGACGAGGTGAAGATGGAAAGGGACGAAAGAATGGAGGTGAGGGGAGGCAGTGGGTGTTCGGCTCGGTTGAGGTGGAGCAGACGACAAGATGGGTTCGGCGAGGTTAATAAGGTGACAAAGGAAACGAGGCGGAGCAGGTCGTGGAGAGGCATAGGGTTTGTGGCTTCGGCTGAATGGATGGGCACATGGGTGGATCTAAGGTTTGGCAGCAGGCTCGGTTTGGCAGAGAAAATAGGAGGGGAATGAATGGGAACGATAGCTATTGGAGATGAAGAAGCATGAATTAAAATGATAAAGAACCAGAGATTGAAAGAAAACGAACCATCTATATAAATACTGGAACCAGTATGAATATCAAAAGACAAAGTGTTGAATTTAGAAAATATTGAATGCAATGGCTATTCGATTTTACAGGGTGAGAAATGAATGGTTACGAGAAATCCAAAAGCCAAATTACGGAACTGATGCGTAAATCGTTTCGTAGATTTTGCAGTCTCTCGGACTTAGAAATTGACAATTGAATATACTGCGGAGATCAGCACGACGGGACGATCAAAATGGTATACAGATATCAACGATACTACCATTCTATCAAAGTCGATATTCAGTACCGAAAATGCTGCTAAAACGCCAGAAATAAGATTAACGGAGCAATAGCAGTTCAAATTTGGCGAAACGAAATATGACGTCTCACTCAGAAGATGATTTACAAATTTACTACATAAAAATATTCAGGTTTCGAAAATATTTTATCATCATCAAATATTAACCGATTTAAATTTTAAATAAAATTATACAACATAATAAACTTCCATACATTCTGATGAAAATTTACCATTTGCTATGTTTATATAGACGCATTCCAAAAATCAATTTTTATTTCCAAATTCAATTTTTTAAAATTTCACAAAAATTCAGTTAATTACATTATTAAAAACCATTAAAATTTACGGGTCGTTACAACACCTCAAGTTGATTGAAAACGAGAATAAATCAATCATAAGCAACTGAAAATAGCAAGAACACACAAGTTTTTATAGTGGTTTGGCTAAATCAAGTGCATACATCCACTTAATCTTATTACTCTTAGATTTGTGATGAGTATTATCGATTTTACTAAGTTTTTGGATCTAGAAAACAAGGTAATCTCGGGTTTAACAGCATTTCTTGGCCAAAGTTAGAGCAGAGATGAGTGAATGAAGAAGATGAGCCCAAAGTGTCCAAAGTCTAACAAAACTCATTCTTACGTGGCTCTAATTTCCATATTTATAGTCGAAATCCTCCGCCATAGTCGCTAGATCATGGAAGACAGGTAAGAGTTTAAATCCACAAAGCTAGAGAGAAAAAACGAGTCGAATTGGTGCCATCAAATCATGTAGGTACCGAGCATGTTTGCCCGTCTCAAGTATGCATGCCATTTCATACTTGTCCATATTCCAAGTAGCCAATCTCATAGGCTAGTCCCCCTCTTGAAAAACTAGGTATTGATTACACTTGTGGTCGGTACCGACCATAATGGACTTGCTCCATTTGACTTCAAACTTTTGGTGTTGCTTCACCTTATCATCCCAAGCATGTCCTTAAGCTGTTGATCCATTTCATCTTCGTTTCGACATCCAGATTCACCTAGAAGCTGCTCGGTTCAAATGCTAGATTCATGCATCAGCTATACGAGTTTTAATTAAAATATTTCATTAAAGTAAAAAATACCTAACCAAGTTCGCTATCAGGCTTTTTAGTTCAGAATGACCATATGAATACCCCATTGCAAGGTCAGCACTAGCCCTTCTACCACTCTAGAGGCGGGCTCTTCTATTGTACAAGCTTTAACATTCACTACGTTGGGAGCCATGCGTTCCATAACTCGGGAACTCTAACTACAGGCTTCTTTGTTTGCACATCCCTAAGGTCAAGCTCCTCTACTGGATGAACGACCTGTTCTGATAGTTTAGACAATCTTCGAGATCGGAAACCTTGATGGCAGAGTCATTCCATTCAATATGCCTCAAGCACGAGATTCTTAAGGACGAGGTTCTCTTCCCAACAATCGATCTGTTAACAAGATTTCTCGCAACACCCCCAAAGACATGATAAGAAGGATGGATTTCTTCTTACGAGAACAAAAGACGCGATTCCTTTTATTTATTGCCTTTCAATTTAACTTATTTAGTTGATATGTCTATATCAAACCTTCTGTTAACCAAATTTAGTGTCAACGCACTAATGAATCCAAGTAGGAGAAGTTATCGAGAAAAGGTGGGAAATGGGATCTTTAAAGGGATTGACAAATGTTCAGCTGATAACTCTGTGCTATCCCGAGTGATAGGATAAATCGGAGCTATGCCAAAAGGTTAATGGTATGTAGAACTTTCTCTACCTCTCTACTTGGGATTAGACTCAAAACCTGACTTTCGATGGGGTCAAGAAGGCTTAGATATAAGATTTGGTAGGAGAAAAGTATTTCCGGTCTTGTTGAATTAACATAGAAGGGTATCTGATTTGATTAAACCTTTATAAGACTCCTCCCGAAAGCTTCTTCCTTGGTTAGGATCAGATTTCCTTAGTTTATCTTACTTAGGGAGTTAACTTAGTTCTTTTCCGAAAGGTTGGACAAGCAGCTGTTTGGGATTCGGATTGATGCTAAGGTTGATGGGATCCGATAGGTTATGATACTTGGTGAAAGGTTTGACCCTCAGGATTTATCACTCCGGAAGGTTCTATGCATACTAATTCTGATAAGCTCCCTTTAGGTCCGAAGGGTTTAGGCCACAAACTAGAGGTCTCCAAAGGGTTATGAAGACCGCTCAAGAAAGAATATCATTGTTTCTGTTGATATGGACCTTTCGGAGGTATTGTACCTGAAAGTTGTGATTAAACCAGCAAAGATGAATATAAACATTAAAGAAAACGTGTAAAATTCAAGACTTCCCTCTGATACTTGAATGGACTTCTCTTTTTATTAAATTTTCCCAAATCACTACCCAATTAGGGTTATAGAGATTTGATTTTAGAAGTTACAAAAATGGAATGAGG
Source organism: Allium fistulosum (assembly GCA_030737815.1). Classification (NCBI taxonomy): domain Eukaryota; kingdom Viridiplantae; phylum Streptophyta; class Magnoliopsida; order Asparagales; family Amaryllidaceae; genus Allium; species Allium fistulosum. The sequence goes on along the minus strand of CM060906.1, from coordinate 869,137,054 downwards.
AAAAATCTGCCCTCGAAACAGGACTCCTTGGGTATTATTTATAGATGCCGATGGCCATGCTTCCGTCCCTGTGCTTTCGGCTGGAATGAAGGGTTCCCTTCTTATATACAATTGCTAACCTTTCGGTTTCAACGAAAGGTTTTCCTTTCACACGTCATCGTGGATCCTTAAACGCTGCCGAAGGGTCTTTTCTTTCATTTGTTTTTAGGAACCTCTTGCCATTGTCGAAAGGTTTGTCATCTATACAGTATGTGAACCCTTCGGAGGTGTCGAAAGGTTCCTGCCTATTGTGAACCTTTCGACTTGGTCGGAAGGTCACTTTTTACTTGGATGTTGCCGAGAGACGAGCTTCCTTGAATGTTGTCGAAAGGTTGCTTTACGTTCTCTGCTAACTTATGAATGTTGCTTTCATCATAGACCCTCTAAAACCATCGAAAGGTATTCGATAGGCGTTCCAACCAGCCCGAAAGGCTTATTATGCTTTCGGAAATGCTGTTATAGGGTCGCATGTCCTTGTCTTGACTTCTTTGCCTTCTTCTGAGGGTATGAGCTTCTTGGATATTGTGGAACAATACCCTCCGTCTTCTCCAAAAGGTCTGGAGCCGCTTCATATTGTTGACTGCATCCCTTCGACCTCTTCGGAAGGCCTGATCTGGATTCCTTTTCTTCGGTCCTTTGTTTGGGATCTTCTGACTTAAGCGGAAGGTGAATTTTTCGAGTAACAGTTATCTACCATTCTTTGTTGACTTTTGAGCATTTCTTTCTTCATAAAAACCTTTCGACCTAGTTGAAAGGTATTCTGGATGTGCTCCAACCGATTCAAAAGGTTTGTTATGCTTTCGAAAAGGTCGTCATGGAGTTGCAACTGCTTGCTTTGATTTCTTCATCTTCTTCGAAAGGTAAGAACTCCCTGAACGGAACCTTTCGACTACTTCAAAAGGTCTGAAGCTATTAAATCTTGATGGCTGCATCCTCTCGACTCCTTCAAAAGGTTTGGTTTGAGCTCCTTCTCCTTTGTCTTTGTTGAAAGACCTCTCGTTCTAGTCGAAAGGTAGATTCTTGGGGCATCATCCTGCCTATGGACTTTGCAAGATAGCCTTGGACTTCGCCGGAAGCTCCTTGTCGGAAGGTATGATTATCCAGAACATCTTGGTGCTTTCTGATCTTTCCTCATGCTCTCGTGACCCTTCTTTCATACCTTCGTTCTTCTGAATATTTTATGGTTAACATTTAGCCCCCCTGTATGAAAGAATCTTTTTTTCTTTATGACAAAACTCCAATGAACTTCCTTCTTTGCTTTCTGCAAAATAGATTATAACTTCTATTAAGGTTGTGACTTTGTTATGAAATCTTAACGAGCAATCTCAAATTTACGCAGCTAATATGTAAGATGTCATTAGAGTAATATTTCCAGATAAGTTGCTTTGTAATGACCATAATTAAACTTCCTTAAGAATGTGGAGTAATATCACCTGATTTGCAGATATCAGTTCAAATAAATGAACCTTTGGAGAATATCTATTGCAGACCCTTGATATTTTTTCTCGAGTTAAACCTTTTCAACCTGTGGAAATCAATTTCATGCTATCGGGGACCTTTCCTTGGCCCTCTAAGTTTCCTTCATTTTCAACCTTAAACCATTGATTGGTAATTCTCATTTAGTGAAAAAGTAGAAATTAGTTTGGTAATGTTTCCATTTGGTGTCATGAAGGTCTTCTATTTTGAATTCAATGGAAAATTCATAAAACATCATAAAATTCAATAAAGGGAACCAAGAAATCATGAACTCATGAAACAAGTGATCAATAGGAAATCGTCATGAAAATTCAATGGGAAATTATAACACATAAAATTCATGAATCATCAGAGAAATCGGTAGGGAAATTCATTAAACAAATAATTCAACAAGAAATCACCACAGTGATTTAATAATTAAATCATGAATACAAGATCAACAAATCATCAGTAAAATCCATAGGAAGACTAGAGTTCACTAAACCCGAAAACCAACAAGATCACCAAAAATTCAATAAGGAAACCAGAAATACAAAATTCCTAAATCATTATGAGAATCAAAAAAGGAATCTAGAATTCACGAAACTAGAAATCAGAAATTCAATAAGGAGACTAGAAATGGGAAATCTTCGAATCATCATAAAAACTCATCAGGGAAATCAAGAACTCATTAAAACAAGCAACTAATAAGAAATCATCACGAAAATTCAACGGGGAGAAACTCAATATCTAGAATTCACAAACCATCATAAGAGACCAATAGGGAAATTCAAAATTCATGAAATCAGGAATTCAATTAAAAGTTATCATGAAAATTTGACAAGGTAAACATGAGTATGAGATCTATAAATCATCATAAAAAGCAATATGGTAATTCAAAATTCACGAAATCCAAACTGAAATTTGCATCAATAGAAATGGTGGAACTCAAAATTCACGAAATCAAGAACTTATCCAAAGTCTCGTCAGGATCTCGTCTGACGAATTAAATATTCAAAGCTCCATTCAATATAAGTACGAAGCCATAGATATATCTAATAATAGCATATTTAGTAGATTTCAAATAAAAGATAACTAAGTTAATCTAACCTTAATTCTAAGGTTATTCACAAAAAAGTTTCCTGTTAATAAATGTGTTGCTCCTAAAGTGCCTATAAGTTAGTAGTATATGTATATATGTATATACAGGTATAATAGACTCTTCTATCCAATCGTTCACTTTATCTCAAAGGATTCAGGAGTGGCTTTCTTTACCTAATTTGGAGTGAAGTACTTTATCTTTGTGACTAAAAATTTATTATCTATTCCATTTCTTTAGATTTTGTATCGGTCTTTGTTTTTGTTTCCATGTTATGGATTCCTTCTTCCATTTTTTGGTCTCATGCTTTTTTGTGGTATGAAAGTTTCTTAATCCTTTGATGTAGGAATCACTTTCCTACGGCTAGAAATTCTGTAATTCATTAGCATATCCTTTGTCTCTGTGTGTATCCACTTCTAGGATTCCAACTTTGTTTCGGATGACGGATAAGTTTTTTTTTCTTTAACCGTTTATTCTCTTGGATTCTGACTTTCTTCTTGAGTTGTAGACATCTTTGTCTTTATTCTTTTATTTGGAGCCCCTATTGGGCTTGGATGTTTCAGTTTACTCTTTGATGAACCATTCTCTGGATCAGACATCTTAATCTATCAAAAGCCTCTCATTGGGCTAAACATATTAGTCCATTGTGTGATGAGCCCCTCTTTGGGCTAGACATCTTAGTCCATTGTTTGATGAGCCTGTCTTTGGGCTAGACATCTTAGTCTATTGTTTGGTGAGCCTCTCTTTGGGATTCCCTTGTATCAAAGGGATATATACTTAGCTGACCTTTCTCTAGAAGGCCGCTGATGAGCGCTTTACCAGATCCTCCCCTAAGATGTAATTTGGAAGATAGGGGCTTTTGATTTTGCGGGTGCTTATCCTGACCCTCCCCTAAGAGGTGATATGGATGTTAGGGGCTTTTGATTTTGCGGGTTCTTATCTTGACCCTTCCCTAAGAGGTGATATTGACATTAGGGGTTCTATCTCTCCCTCTAGGAGATGCTACAGAATAGCGTCGTAGGTTTATGTCCCTCTCTCTAAGAGGTGCCACTGAATAGCATCGTGGGCTTATGTCCCTCCCTCTAGGAGGTGCTACGGAATAACATCGTAGGCTTGAGTATATATATGAAAATAATTTTTGGCCAATTAAAATGAAGTCTCATTTGAGAGAAAGAATTTTGTAATTAGACCCTTATATTATATTGAAGAGTTTATTTTAAAAAATAGTTTGGACTCATGAATCCTTTTTATGAAAGAGTTTTCTAAAATCTTTTGCAAGATCTTTCTTGTTGTTCTCATAATGGAGACATGAATCTCAAATAGGAGACTAGGAGGTCATGATTCATGAACCAACAACCTTTTAGTCGAGAATAGGGTTCTCTAGTTTGAGTTCCAATAAACTTTTTGTGCTTTCAAAATCTTTCTTGAAAGTATGAATAGGCTTATCTTCGCCCATGATTTTAGTAAACTTTGAAACATTACTATTGCTCGGTTTGGAGTCTTTTGGTGTGCATTTATTAATGCTATATAATATCTCAAATTAGTTGCATAAATCTGATTTTGAGATAAATAAGTATTTGTTTCCCCCGGCCATGGGGTGATTGAAAATAGTTTTCTTAAGAAGATATAATTTGAGAAGTTTCCTTTTGAAATCGCTTGCTAAAAATAGATTTAGTATATATGGGTTTTCTCCTAAATTGGAATTGAGTTTAGCAGTGATTCAACATTTCTTACAGGAAAGCCTTGGTGTTGATTGAACTGTTGATAATTGCCTCGTGTCAGGCGTCTGAGTCATCCTCTTTGAGTATTCTGGAGTTTGTCGAGTGCTTCGGTTTGATTTTGTTTTTACCTGTAATTGCACTTAAATTTTAATCAGTACATGATCAATGCACAATACAAATTTAAGTATCAAGTTAAAGAGCTATGAAAAGAAAGAGAGAAAGTTCATAGTTGAAATGATGTCGCAAGTCCTCATGATTTGATAGGAATCTGCATTTTGGAGTTGCTGAATTGTTTTCCTCTTATTTTGAATAAGATGTCTTTCAAGTTTCTCTGACGAACTCTAAAAATCCCGACCTGACCATGCCTTGAATTTTATCTGACAAGATACGGCATTCATCAGTTTCATGTCCATTTGCTTTATGGTACTCGCAGTAACTTCCTCCTTTATTTGGCTCTGGGGCACTCCGAACTTTTTGAGGCGCAATAAAATTCTCATTTCTTTTTATCTTAGCATATATGTAGGAGAGGGGTTTGCTCAAGACTGCAAAATTCATTTTAGAACTCTTTCTTTGACTTCCCTTTGGGTTTTCACTTTCCCTTGGCCTCTTGTCAAGGCGCCTAAAATCAGATTTCTCTTCCTTGGATTCTCGGTGGAATTCTTTCTTAGCATGGTGCATCTCGTCCAATTGAATAAACTTCTAAGCCCAGAGAAAGAAATATTGTAGATCTTTGCACCCATGATATAAAGGTCTTTCCAAAATGGGGTTTGTTCAATTAACCCTGATCGAACTACCATAGTTGTATCTCTGAATATAAAAAACTGAGCCATGAAGTCGCAAGTAAATTGTTCCCAAGAATAGATAGTTCCCATTCGGTAACTCCTATACCATTTGATTGCTGCTCCTTGAAAAGTAATGGGAAAAAGTTTACAGTGCACTGCCTCCAGAGCATTGTATAAGTTCATCCAGTTTTCAAAGACGACAAGGTGATCATCTGGGTCAGTTGTCCCATCATATTTTAGTGAAGGAATTTGAATGTGTGGAGGAAGATTTGTCGCCATTATTTCTTCGGAAAGGGGGCCTTTTGCAGGGTAACATATTCTTCAGGATCATAAATTTCTTTTTCTCTAAATGTATTAACTACTATATGGTGTAGGTTGTCATTTTGGTTGGTCTCATTTCTGTAACTTCTCATGTTGTATTCTAGGATAAGGCTATTTGATTGCTCAAGAGAATTATTTACTTGACTATCTCGGTTTAACTCTTGATCCTCTATCTCATTTGGAGGTTGAACTTCATTCTCCATTTCCATAATCCTTACCGGGTTGGGGCTCTGTCTGAATACTCCTTTATTACCATCTTTTGTGGTCGTTGATTCTGAACCTTTTTCATATTGCTTTCCAATTTTGTTAGGGTTGAAGGTTGCCCAACTTTTATTTTGCTTAATTTAGGATTTGAGACCATGTGACCTTTAAAGGTTGACTGTGATGTAGCCTCTTCGTTTGGATTGTTGCTACTAATTTTAGCTTTGCCCATACTCCTCATTTAGTCAAGGCTCTTTATATAATTAATCAGGGATGAAAGTTATCGGAGATCGGAGGTTCGACTCCTCCCTCTAGCGTCAAAAATGTTAACAAGATTTCTTTTCAACACCCCAAAGACACGATAAGAAGGATGGATTTCTTCTTACGAGAACAAAAGACGTGATTCCTTTTATTAATTGCCTTTCAATTTAACTTATTTAGTTGATATGTCCTATATCAAACCTTCTGTTAAACAAATTTATTGTCAACACTCTAATGAATCCAAGTAGAAGAAGTTATCGAGAAAAGGTGGAAGATGGGATCTCTAAAGGGATTGACAAATGTTCAGCTGATAACTCTGTGCTATCCCGTGTGATAGGATTAATCGGAGCTATGCGGAAAGGTTAATGGTATGTAGAACTTTCTCTACCTCTCTACTTGGGATTAAAATTAAAACCTGACCTTTCGATGGGGTCAAGAAGGCTTAGATACAAGATTTGGAAGGAGAAAAGTCTTTCTGGTCTTGTTGAATTAACGTAGAAGGGTATCTGATTAACCTTTATAAGACTCCTCCCAGAGGCTTCTTCCTTGGTCAGGATCAGATTTCATTAGTTTATCTTACTTAGGGAGTTAACTTGGTTCTTTGCTGATAGGTTGGACAAGCAGCTATTTGGGATTCGGATTGATGCTAAGGCTGATGGGATCCGACAGGTTATGATACTTGGCGAAAGGTTTGACCCTCAGGATTTATCACTTCGGAAGGTTCTATGCATACCACTTCTGATAAGCTCCCTTTAGGTCCGAAGGGTATAGGCCACAAAACAGAGGTCTCCGAAGGGTTATGAAGACCGCTCAAGAAAGAATATCATTGTTTCTGTTGATATGGACCTTTCGGAGGTATTGTACTTGAAAGGTGTGATTAAACCAGCAAAGATGAATATAAACTGTAAAGAAAACGTGCAAAATTCAAGACTTCCCTCTGATCCTTGAATGGACTTCTCTTTTTATCAAAATTTCCCAAATCACTACCCAATTAGGGTTATAGAGCTTTGATTTTAGAAGTTACAAAAATGGAATAAGGAAAAATCTGCCCCCGAAATAGGACCCCTTGGGTCTTATTTATAGATGTCGGTGGCCATGCTTCCGTCCATATGCTTTCAGCTGGATCGAAGGGTTCCTTTCTTATATACAATTGCTAACCTTTCGGTTTCAATGAAAGGTTTTCCTTTCACATGTCATCGTGGAACCTTGAACGCTACCGAAGGGTCTTTTCTTTCATTTGTTTTTAGGAACCCCTTGCCCTTGTCGGAAGGTTTGTCATCTGTACAGTATGTGAACCCTTTGGAGGTGCCGGAAGGTTCCTGGCTATTGTGAATCCTTCGACTTGGTCGGAAGGTCGCTTTTTACCTAGATGTTGCCGAGAGCCGAGCTTTCCTTAAATGTTGTCGGAAGGTTGCTTTACATTCTCTGCTGACTTATGAATGTTGCTTTCATCATAGACCCTCCGACACCGTCGAAAGGTATTCAGTAGGCGTTCCAACCGGCCCGAAAGGCTTATTATGCTTTCGAAAAGGCTGTTATGGGGTCGCACGCCCTTGTCTTGATTTCTTTGCCTTCTTCGGAGGGTAAGAGCTTCTTGGATATTGTGGAACAATACCCTTCGTCTTCTCCGAAAGGTCTTGAGCCGCTTCATATTGTTGACTACATCCCTTCGACCTCTTCGGAAGGCCTGATCTGGATTCCTTTTCTTCTGTCCTTTGTTTAAGATCTTCTGACTTAAGTGGAAGGTGAAATTTTGAGTAACAGTTATCTACCATTCTTTGCTGACTTTTGAGCATTTCTTTCTTTATAAAAACCTTTCGACCTAGTTGAAAGGTATTCTGGATGTGCTCCAACCGATTCAAAAGTCTTGCTATGCTTTCGAAAAGGTCATCATGGAGTTGCACCTGCTTGCTTTGATTTCTTCATCTTCTTCGAAAGGTAAGAACTCCATGAACGGAACCTTTCGACTAATTCGGAAGGTTTGAAGCTATTAAATCTTGATGGCTGCATCCTCTCGACTCCTTCAAAAGGTTTGGTTTGATCTCCTTCTCCTTTGTCTTTATTGAAAGACCTCTCGTTCTAGTCAAAAGGTGGATTCTTGGAGCATCATCCTGCCTATGGACTTTGAAAGATAGCCTTGGACTTCGCCGGAAGGTCCTTGTTGAAAGGTATGATTATCCAGAACATCTCGGTGCTTTTTGATCTTTCCTCATGCTCTCGTGACCCTTCTTTCATACCTTCGTTCTTCTGAATATTTTATGGTTAACACGATCAATGGGCTCACCTTCCACCTTCAGGCTATACAGCGAGCAATAAGTAATATGCTTGTCTAGAGTCGTGCTGCCATTCAATGACTTTCTCATGGCCTTTCTTCAGGAGATTTGGCTAGCTCCTACTCAAGTACATTCCAAAGGCTATGCCGTGTCTAATCCCTTATATATCCTCTTCATGATGCAACCGAACACATTTAGAGGGCTCACATACATTCTTAGTTTCAAGAAGAGGTAAGATTTCCCTTCCTTGCTAATATTTTAGGCCTTTAACCATTGCAAGGCCATCAAGGTGCTTCACAACAAGCACAGTTACTTCAAGAGCTAGTATTTTTTTCGTTCATTGTCCCAAAGGCTTCAACCACCTATGGTTGTCAGGTTGTAAGTCTTTTTTATCCAACATCCTTTCTGTATTTGGGTTTTCTTCACCTAAGAGCCTAACTTTGTGACACCTCGCACCTCTAGGGGCCCGAAAAATCGGACATGACTAGAAGCACGGGTGGTCGGTGAAATAAAAATCCATAACATTGCACAGAAACTAAGGCAACAACATAAAATGATTAAAATATTACAGTGGAAGAAAAATTTCACTAAGTATAAATTAATAGCAAAACAGCTTCATTAAAAACAACATTATCCTAAATTTATTTCTGAAACCAAAAGTACCAAGTAGTCTCCACCAAAACATAAAACATAATAAAGTTCACAATATATGTCCCCATATATAGAGTAAAGTACGGAAAAGAGAAATGAAATACATGAAACAATAGAAAGAAAAGCTGAAGATAACAACTGCTCCAATGACCTTCCAAGCTGCAAAGAACTGCAACCTAGACCTGCCCTCCTATGATTTGGGGAAATTGGGAAAGAGAGGAATGAGTCAGACATAAAGTCTGGTGAATGTGAAATAAAATAAAGCAGAAAGAATAAAACAGTTTAATTCCAGATATTCCCCGGATATCGCAGAGGGTGAATAATATAATGCATGAACCCTTCTTAGATACAGTTCCTAAGAAGCCAAAGTCCATGGTCACTCTAGGGATGTCAACCATGCAGTAATACTAAACGTCGGCCTGTCGGACCTGCTGCCCTTACCTATCCACGTGCTACAGCGTGAAAGTCAAGCTCTTCACCGGTGCACTGTGACTGTCTATCCACATGCTACAACGTGAAAGTCATGCTCTTCACCCATGCACTGTGATTAAATGCCTCTTACGTCTAACCGGCGCCGACTTAAACAACCTCGTAGGACCCCGAAGTTGCGCTCAGACTCCACCAAACTGGACTCCTATCCTCCTGTCTCCTCGATCACCAACGTGGACTTGCCCCTATCTAAAATGTCGGTCCTCCGAAAGAGCGCCCGCAGCTGGGTCGGCTGCGCAAAATCCTCCAACGATCTGCCTAAAGAAGCCTACGTCGGAGCACACTTGTCATGTTCCGTCCGCGTCGATCTGCCTGAAGAAGCCTACGATTGCAGATGCTATCTATCCTACATACTAGCAACCTATGAAAGGTAACAAACATCCTTGCGAACCTACTTGCCCGCTCCTAGTACATATAGCCAAAACTATATTTTGGTCTTAACTGCATGAAACACCTATCCAGATCTTTACAAGGTCTGCCTACCAAATCGCTTCTAGATTAATTAATTTTACCATTACAGTTTACATACTGTTTATTTCCATTAATCTTCTTTAGGCCATTTTTACATCCGATTTGGTTATTTAACAATTTCCCTTTTTCTTACATAAATGGTATTTCAATTTCACGTCCATTCAGTCCATATGGTTTGTTTCTAATTTTTATACCATTTTGTTACTGATTTACACTAGCCTTTAGGGTCCATTTATTTTTCATTTTTTTCCACCCTAATTTACGTTCTCCTTTTAGAGATTTAATCTGTATAAAATTTTTATCCAATAGCCACAAACCATTTAATTACACAAAATTCCACTTTTACATTTTTAGGCCACACATGAAATAAACAATTATGCCAATTAGACTTCCCAATTTTTTTCCAAAACCATATTCAAAATTATGCAATTATATCAATCAAAACCACAATTTTATTCAACTAACATATTCTGAACTTATTCAACTAACCTGTTCTACTATTAGAAATTGAATAACAATTCTAATTCAATTTAATTAAACCAATCTTATTTACGCCATGAAACGTGAATAACAATTTGTCTGTTCCAAATTTCAACCCAAACATGAATTAGAATTGAGAAGTGGTAGAAGAAGAAGATACAATAATTTACATAAATTTCAATCTTATTTATGCCATAAAACGTGAACAGACAATTTATATGTCCCATATTTTAAACCAAACATGAATTAGATTTGAGAAGTGAAAGAAGAAGATGAAGTTGCAATAATTTACATCTATTATCAATTAATAACAAAATTTAATTCATATTAACGTGCCAAAAAAGAACTGAAATTGAACTACTTTATTTTTCTATTTCATATTAATTCCCACTCACCTGGCACTTGAGCTTGTATAAATTTGAAAAAGCTTCACTTTAATCTTTCTCCCTTTGATTCTTATAAACTCCCCAAATTGCTTGAATATATATAGATAATTTAATTTGGTAGAGATTTGTTTATTTAGTAGAGAAAAGGAGGAAGAATAATACACACTAATTTTACTGTAGAATTATGGCGACGGCTGAATAAGAGATTAGGTTTAGGCTAGATGGTTTATTTATACATTGTTTGAGTGAATATAATCCATTATATTATTTTAGATTAAATCTGTTTCTTTCATACACTTAATGGTTATCCATTCTAGCCCATACACATCACTCAACCAATAAAATTTAGCCATCTCATCCTATTACATCACTGGAGCGAATGGGAAGCCGCCACATGTCAGAAACAACGTTGAAATACGTAGGAAAATCGTTGGAAACAAACCAGCTAAAAAAAATATCGCTCCAGATTTTGAGCGACAGTGGGACTTGATCCATGGTCACTAAGGAAGTCAACATGCGCCTTTACCACTTCGCCAAATGCGCTTTTAATTTCTCTTTAATTATATGTCCCATAAAATACCGGGGTGTTACAAACTTCCTATCTATATCCTTCATAGATCTTTTCGAATGAGAGACCAAGGATGAACACGCTCAAACTCTAGAGTTCTTGAAGGGGGTTGAGTATGAACACGCCAACGTCTTATCTTCTAACAAACGCCCATCTCCACCGGTATCAACTTTTATATAATGGCAAGAGCACCGTTCTAAATGCACTCCCCGTTAAGAAATCTCAAGTCACAATCGGATCCTCTATCCCAGCTCGTGATTTTAATGATGAAGTTGAAAGAAATGTAGAGGGTCAAGGTGGCGATGCAAATGTAGCCGAGGAGGAAAGAAGAGAACGTCATCGAGGAAAGAGGTAAAGGAGGAGAGGAAGAAGAAGGAGACAAATAGGAAGAAGAGGACGATGATGATGAAGATTATAATCTCAATGAAGATGAATCATATGGAGAGACATCTTCTGAATATACCATGGTTACATCTCCTTGCTGACCCAAGCGATTAATCATCGGGACTTCACAGCTTATGCCTAGTCCAAGCCTTGAACCAGTTGAAGAAGCGACCCCTCCTTCGATTTCCTCTAAGAACATCATCGGTTACCCGGGTGATCTTGGGAACTGTAACGACCCAGAATGTCTGACATTTGAAATTCGTATATTTAATTGATTTTAACTATTAACAAGTGGAATTAATAAAGTCGAATAATTTAAAATTCGAATAATTGAGTTTAATTGAATAATTAAATCGATAATTTAATAGTTGAAATTCCAAATTTAATTGAAATATGGATTTAATGTGATTGAAAATGATTTATAAAGTTATATTAAATCATATTGAAGTTATAGTGATGTTATAGAACTTTTAAAATTGAATTAAAAGTTAATTTGTGAAAATTGAATATTTTAATATTTAATCGACTGGTTAAAATAGTCATTTTCCAAACAGTCTTGGATTTTAACGAAACCAGTTTCCTCGGATCCGTAATGTTGAATTATTGTAAGGTTTCAAATTTCGTGTCAATCGGATTTACCGTTTGTCCGGGGCAAGCTAAAACGCCCAGAAATTTGTTTAATCGGTTTAATTTAAAATCGATCGTTTATTGCCGTAACTCGCACAAATGATCGAATTGGCTCTCGAATCCTATTCCATTGTGTCCGGAACGTGGATTAAACCTTAGAAACGCCAGCCGGCACGCTTCGTTTGGAGTTCGGAAAATTTTCAATGAATAGTGTTTTGATCATTTTTCTATAAAAGGACCTCCTTATTCACAAATTGCTCAAACCCTAGTTCTTTCAGCCTGGCCGCCAATATCATTTCGATGGCCAGAAATGCATGAAAATTATTCCTTTAATTTCTTCAAATTCGTGCAGTATTTCAACTAACTCCCAACTAACAAATCGTAGAGCATCGTAAGAGCTTTAAATCCATACGGTAATGATGGGTTTTCGAGTATTGTGAAGGGAGAAAAGTGCTTCCATTCGCACGTCGTTTAGGCACGAATTTCGAGCCCTAGCCGTGACCGAGCTTCATGCTATTCCAGGCGGTGGTGCCGTTCGAGACGAGCTTCAAAGTGGCATCTCCTGATCGACGAATATATGAACGTAGGTGGAGCGAGCATTAGGGTTTCGTGGCGGCTTCAATGGGTTGTTTCGCGTTCAAAAACCTAGGTGGGGAAGATAGCATGGTGCGGCCCAGATCAGAAGGCAACGAAATCGACGGTCCAGATCACGTAGGGGTTAAAAAATTGAAATAAAAATTGTAGATTGATTTATATAAATTCATGTAATCTTTAAACCGTGATAACTTGTTCATACGAGGTCGGAATTCGACGAAACAAGTTGCGTTGGAATCGTATGGATGAGCACTACGCAATGGAGCTGGATTGGAATTTATTTGAGCTAGTGAAAATTTCGGGTAAAATTAAACGCGCGTTTAATTTTATTCGAAATAAAACGCTACAACTGTTATCGGAAATTCACGGTGAGAACTTCTCACTCAATCGAAATTTGTTTCGATTTAAATTTTAAATAGTTAGATTTAAAATTGCTGATTGTATGCTTGGATGATAAATTGTTATTTGCATTGTTGAAATAGACATTATACGTCGTATATTAAGCGGAGGTTATTTATTAAAAACATATACCGCGAATATTCCAATGTTTAGTGGAATTGGTATTATATATGTACTTGGAGTTGATTTCCCACATTATATAGTGGATGAGGCCCTATTGCGCCGCATAATAGCGGATAATATTTATAAATCCCATATACCGCGATATTCCGTATTGGAACGGAATTGGTATTGTGCTAACATCTGTGGATGCAGGGAAACAGATTGGAGGGATCCAACTGGATTCCTCAACTGTATTGATTTATTTACAGATATTGTTATATATTCTGTTATCATATCGATATATGATGTTTGGATGCCATGATTGATTTTTTGGTGCTGTTGCATCATCGGATCCATTTTTGAAGTTAAAAAATAACGATTTTGATTTTTAAGGGATTTTTAAAGTGATTTTTGAGATTATACGTTTTATTAAAATTTTGAATTGATTCATCTTAAATAAATAAACGTTAAAATTTTAAAGTTATAAAAATTATGATTTTTGTGAAATATAACCAAAGTGTGATTTTTGAAATAAATAGTTGATTGATTTATAAAATGGTTTAAATTTGGTTTTTTTGAATTATTATAAACGATTTATATAAAAGATTTATAAAATTGATATTTATAAATTAAAATATTGGAATTATAAAACGAGTTTTATAAGTGTTAAAAGGAAGTATAAATGGATTTCATAAGTGAATGAAATTAATAGATTTATAATGTGAGGTTATAAAATGAATAGATGTTGTAAAATAAAAGATTTATAAGTAATTTACTTATAAATTAGATTTTGCACTTAAATGGGATATAAATAGAATTTGCTAATAAAATGATTTTATAAGTTGAAATTGTTATAAAGTATAAATGTGATTTATAAAAGTTGTCTTATAAATCCAAAATCACTTATTTTGATAAGTGAATTATAGAAGTTAATTAAAGGAATTATATCCACGATTTTGGACAGTGGATAATCTTTTAATAAATGTATAGAAACATTGAATTGGGTAAATAAAGCATATTCACGATTTTAGACAGTGAATATATTATTAAATAAAATGGATCTGTTTTGGGAAAGTGATATTGGAATAGAATGAAAATGATTTAAAGATGTTTGAAAATGTATTAAGTATCGAAACCATAGATTTCAACATTCATTGTTGAAATAGACATTTTCGAGAAATAAGGAAATGGTGGACTATAACACTGTTGTTATAGCAAATGATTTTCGAAAGGAAATGTTTTATAATAGTATTGGGATTTATATATCTATCTTAATTTCGAATCCCTATACTAGTGATTTTGGGTCGTCGTAACGATGTTTTACGAAACATTCGTTTTGACTCAAATAAATGTGTTTAAGAGAACGTTTTCCTTAAAGAATGAAATAGATACTTAATTGTGATTTAAGTATATTGGATATTTTCAAAATGTTGAAAACAAATGGATTTGTGAATTACTTATTATTAAATAAGTATGGAAATGTTTTTCCAATATGAAGTGAAATGTTTTTGAGATTTTATCTTTTAAAGATAAATGGAAAGTGATTTGAAATTTGGTTTCAAATGGTTGAAGTGTGGAAATTATATATCTTGTAAAGATATTTTTGGAAAATAAAAAATTTGGAAAATTATTTGGAATCTGATGATGCTGTGTAGACCTATTGATAATTAAATAACCGACTATCAATAATTACCTTGTATGGGTATTTGTTGTGATTTACTTGAATTTGAATGCTACACTTATTTTTAAATAAGCGCTCACTATTCGGGTTAGCCGGGAAAGGACCTTTGGGTCGTATAACCCATTCCGAATATGTGATACGTTAATGGATTGCATTTGATGACCGGTGTTGAAGACCGGATATTTTTGAAAACGAAAGGATTACCGTCGAGTTACTCTGCATCGGCTGATCTCCGATATAGAGGTTTTATCACCCTTAGTGACGGGAAGTCCGGACGTGATTAGTGAATATCTGGATTGCAAGGACTTCTTTGGAAGTGCCTTCGGTTCTGTTTGATCCCGGAATAGACTTGTATGAATTGTATGTCTGACATTACAAATTGAGATATAAAGCTAATTTCTTTCAAATACATATCTGTTGGTGGCAGAGAATTTATTCTCTTAGCTTAACACCCTTCTCTGAGACGTACGAGCTCAGAGGTTATGTAGTTGATGGTTACTAGTGATATATTCCCAATTTGGTAATGTGACATGCTGAGCGTTGCTGTTTGATGATCATTGTTTGATCATTTGTGATATGATCATTTGTTTGATCATTTATCTTTGTGATCATTACTTTGATCATCTGTTGACCCAAAGCATGGCTTTGTGCCAAAGCGTAGCTTTGTGGACGAGACTTCGTCGGACCTCACACCCCGGAAATGGTCAAAACAGGAAGGATGCAGCACGGTTATTTTGGGGATCGCGCCCCCTTGAGGGTATGTCATTTCCTTCTGGATAGAGGTTGTATCATGGTATGGAGCCCAAATATTTAACCTATGTTGTTGCTGCAAATTTATTTCTTTGTGGTTGTTGGAATCGAGGATCCTCGGATAAAGGTCGTTACGACCGGGGGATGGCATATTCGTGTCAGTAGTTACCCAGCTAGGGGTAACCCGGCCTTGTGTTGGCAGAGATCTAACCGTAATGTTAGGTTATTTCTCGGGGTCGTCTTTCCAGAGCCGTACCTATGTGGCAATGGGAAGTTCCTTGGCCTGACCATTTGTTGGAAATCCAAAGAAACAATACGAGCCTTGTACGGTTTTAGTTGTAGAACCTGCCATTTAACATGGTAGCTATAGCAGGCATAATATAATGGTACCTACGCTGGCTAAAATTTATATTGTACTTTCGAAATGTCTTTCTCACTATGCACTAATAATAATATCAAAAATGATTTGTTTTGCGTAGTAAGCATCTTTGACTATCATAAGGATAAATCTCCTCCAAATTCTGCGTTTGCATTGTGTGTGTGGCGGGAGGCCTTATGGTAATCTCATTTTCCAAAAGCATTGCGAATTGACTTTAAAATTATCCTGTCGTTTGATTTAAATATAAATAACTGTTTTAGTTCTCACACCAGTCCCATGACTAACCTGGAGTTTATTGTTCCCTTTCTAAACTCTGGGTGCCCACCAATTTCCACACGGGCAGTCTAGAGTCAGGTTATCAGGTCATTCTAGATTCGGGATGTTGTGGAGCTTAGTGGCGAGCTGGATGGCGAGACGTACCACTTGTATCTGATATTATTTATTCCGCTGTGTATTCTGTATGAGGACAAGTTTATATAACTGTCCAGTGTTGTATTGTTGTTGTAAACTCTGATGATGATGTAATGTATAAAACGATATAGTTCTTTGTTTAAAGATTATTCATTTATCTATTATATGTTGTTCCGCTGCGAATGTGAGATTCTGATATTGTTTCTGTTTCTGTGTTTTTCTATTGTTTCTTCTTTCTTTTTCTTCTGTTTCTTCTACCTCTTCTTTTTTCTTCATAACAATTCGGTTTTCCGGCATTCGATTGCTCGGCAGTTGATACAGTGGACGTATTAATGTCGATTTTCTAGCGACGAAAAGTCGAAACGTTACAGGAACTTTTCTGCTTTTTGCTCTGGGGGAATAAGCTTCGGAGATATCCTTAATACCAGCCCCAATGAATTCAACTTCCCTACTAGGTATATTCTTACCGATGGTGATGAAACTCCATCCCTAGGGCTCCTTGAGCACGGTCTATAGATTACTTGAGGAAACGCCTGTTAGAACCTTATAGTTTGATATTTTGATAGTAACAACTACACAAGAAATATTTCTATATATACTAAAAGTAGGAAAATATATCATAGGACCACATAAGAAATAGATACAATGATGAAGATGAAAAAAATGATGAAGACAAGATGAAGATGCTAAACAAAGTTACATTAGTCATAGTTTTTTGCATCTAGTAGTATATGCTATGTTATATTAAGCGCTAGGCAAGGTGAGGTGGCGGAAGCCTCACTTCGCTTAATATCGCTTAAGCGCCGCTTAAGAATTGCCTAAAAGCTACTTAACTTTTGAGCATACATTATTTGTATAAATATAAATTTATGCAAATGGATTATATTAAGTGCATCATTGTCCGTGCAGACACGAATTTATCACAAAAAGGTGAAGTTTTACTTTGAAGTTAACTTATAAATTCATAGGTTGCAAAAGTTGGATTTGACTTCCATTATTTGATTAAAAGTAAGCATACTCGAGTGGAGTAAAAACTATACCCATTTGTGTAATAAGTAGTCATATCCCAATGTAAATAACTACTCACCATTCATCAGCCTAAACGATAGAAAATGAGCATATTTTGTTTAGAGTGTCGCTTTTACGTTATAACCTCATTTCTTCTTGTTCTAAAAATAATATATTTTTTGCTTAGTAGCGCTTAGTCATCGCTTAAATTTAAGCGAAGCGCAAATAAGCGCCAATTAAGCTCGCTTAAGTGCTCATCGCCTAATTTTATCGCCTTTTCAAAAAATTAAGGGTTGTACATGAATTTAGCGCTTAAGCGCGCTTTTTATAACATAGTATATGATTGTTAAAATCTCTTCAAAGTTGTATACACACACAAATATCATCAAAGTTTCATTTCCATTTAAAAAAAAGAAATACACAGAACCAGTCGACTAATACAATATAAGTCGACCGGTCCGACTTGTTTAGTCGATTGGTATAGTTGCGCATTTTTTTATTATAAGATAACATAACCAGTCGACTAAAATAATAGAAATAGTAGACTGATGACTCAACCAGTCGACCGGTTCCACAGTTTCAGTCGACTAAAATGAGGAAAAAATGAACTGTTTTCTCTCTGTTTGAATACTCACTTTTTCGACTATAACTAGTCGACCGACTGGTAAACTTCTAGTCGATTGGTGTAACAACCCGCAAATTTCTGAAAATATTTTTAAATGAAAATTCATTTGAAATTTCGAATGTAATTATTTTAAATTGATAAATTTGGAAATTTAATGTAATATTTTGGGATTTGATGTGAAATGTTCTTCCAAATTTAATAAAATAAAGATTTTTCTTAAAATACAAATTTTGGTCAACTTTAGTCAAAGTTTGACTTTCTGTGAAAATTTTAAAATTTGTATTTTGAACTTTTACTTTTTTTATGAAGATGGTTTAATTCTAACATTTTCTTTGTTTTACGTTTTGTAAAATTTTGATTTCTACTTCTCAAAACCGACAACTTTTGGCGTATTACACGCAGTTATTTTTCCTTTAACATTTATCTTATTTACATGGTGACTTTGGGCTTATACAAATGGGCTAGAAAACCCTTTAGTTAGATGAGAATCCTATACAGTATCCTAGGGTTTGTGATAGACTCTTCACTTTAATTTGTGCCTCCACAGAAAAAAAACAATGTAAGTTCCTTCTTCATCTTCCTCCTCAAAACCCTATACTTTTTCCCTCCTTTCCTCTACAATTTTCTTCCTCCTCTCCTCAACAAATTTCGGCCATGCTTTCCACTACCTCCATCTCCTCTTCCTCCAACCAAAAACCCTAGCCAAAACTACCTCTTCTCCTTCCTATTCCCCATTTCCTCTTCACCAATTTCGGCCCCACCTCCTCCTATTCCTTTTCCCCCTTTTTCCCTTACACCAATTCGGCCACCATCACCATCTACTTCCCCAATTTCCTAACCCTAAGCTACCATGGCCGAACCTACTCCCAAACCCTAGCCGAAACCCTTGTTTAGCCTAAGGCCGAACCCACCTAACCCAAAACCTAGCAATGGTCGAACCTAGCATAGACCAAACCCCACCCAAATCTAGCCTAGACCGAACCCAAGTAAACCCTAGACCAAACCTACGTGTCCCCTAGACAAGCCCTCTTCACATGTTTACAATAATATATTTTTCTAATTTTTTTTTCTATGTGAATTATTTGTTTACGTATGGAATTTATTTTATTTTGCAAAGCGTCGGATTTGGATTCTCCTCTCACTCAAGCTTGTCCGTAATTTGTTGTGCTTGTCGTAGTCGTTGTGTTGCGTTTTGAATCACTTCTCTAACCAAAGAAAGGTGAGTAATCACTCTTGACAACGTACTTATATTTTGGTGAATTGATGACAATGGAATTGTATGGATTTGTATATGCAAGTTAAGAAATTTCACTATTGAATATTATTATGTTATTTCATATCATATTTTACCTGTTATGATCATATGCCATGATATATTGAATAATATTATGTTATTTCATATCATATTTTACCTGTTATGATCATATGCCATGATATATTAAATATTATTATGTTATTTCATATCATATTTTACCTGTTATGATCATATGCCCTGATATATTGAATATTGTTATGTTTATTTAATATTCTGTAATCATACTGCAAGTTCCTTCACTACATACCTGAATGATTTTTAGATTAAGGAAAATTGTTATGGGCTGAAATGATAGGCCTGAGCAATTTTATTTGACTTGGGATTGCGGGTTTGAAATGATATAAAACCCGGAAAATTAATAAATTGCGGATTGAAATGATATATGTCTGTATTTACTTGACCCTAGGGTAGATAATTTTATACAGACTCCGTGGTTGATTTAAAATGATTTTCTAAAAATTATTATGTATTTTGGATTTCTATATATGAATATCAACTAAAATTTAATGTAATAATTTCTTTTATAAGAAATAAATAGTTGGAAATGTAAATTTTGGAATCTAATTTACAGAATGAAGGTTAATTGCAATTTAATAATCTGATTTGACGTAAAAATGGTATTTTATTCTAACCTATAAATTGTAAGTTTTAATTCATGTAATAGTGGTTAAAATGATAAATGGTTTTTTAGAAGAAAGAAAAATGTAAGTTAAATGTACATTTGACATGTAAGTTTTTTACTAATGTAAATGGTATAACTTGGGTAATTAAAATGATAAATGTTATTTACTAAAAGAAAATAAAGTGTAAGTTAGTAACGTACTTTTAACTTAGCATAAGAAATTTCAGCTTTAAAATTTGACATTTTAGTAACATAGTTATTTAACTAAAGGTGTGGTTTCTGTAATGACCAAATAGCTAAAATTTGAGTAATATAATAGGAATGATATAATGACTATGATAAAAACCGCAAATATATGTACCATTTGATTTTTATAAACTATTGTAGTAGGAAGTATTACGGTAACAATTCAAAACTGCGGCGATTTCTTACGGTAATAATTCAAAACTGCTGTGATTTCCTTATTGTAACAATTCTGCACTGCTGTGGATTCTTACAGTTGCATTTCTGCACTGCTGCGAATTCTTACAGTAGCGTTTCTGTACTGCTGTGTTTTCTTAAAAGTGACATTTCTTGAATGCTATAAAATTTTCTAAAAGGTTAAGGTTCTGATTGTATGGTTCTAAAGGTTACATTTTTAAAGTACTATGATCTCTAAATTTTTACGTCAAAGGGGTTATAATTAAATGAATTTGGAAGTGTTACAACTTTGGAAAAATGAATAATATTTTAAAGAATAATGATATGGAATTTATATGGTTTTTGAAAGGAATATGTTTGATATGAAAAATAAACCATTTGAAATTGAATAACCACGGGTTATAATAACATTTGGTTGTTAAAGAGACCGGGATCGGATATGGGCATACTCTCTGTCGATACCGAAAACCACTTTAACAACTGCGTACACGGTGGAGATTCCAGAATGAAGTAAGATGGTGGCGACGATCCTAAATGTATATTTACGTGGACCTAACTCCCGTGAGTTAGCATAAGGTGGCTAAACCAGGAGAAATCGACGGGCCAAGGAGGTAGCTCCTCCGATCGGACACACTTCATCGTTAGCCATTATATTACTTTGTGATTGATTTGGTATGCACCTTTGATTTGGGAGTGTGGATCGAGTTGGGCGGTAGTTGCGGCTATGCGTTACCAACAGTCTGGAAGTGTAATTGGTATATCTACCTGGCATTGCCTAGTTGTGCCGTGTCACCTACCCAAGCGCGCCTTCTACGAGTTTGGTTTGTACCATACCTATGGAGCGCCTTCTGACGACGTCCAGTACGGGCGGGATTACGGTACTGTATAGACTATGGGAAATAAAAATGTGTTAAGAGGGAAAATGTAACGCATTAACGCTATTTTAATAGTTTACTTTACTTTAGACATTATTATAATAGCGTAAATTACTACATAGTAGATAGTTTAACTGATTTTAGAGGATGGGCGATTCCAAGCATCCTTTAAGTTAGTGATGCATTTCTTTTACTGTTCACTTGAGTTGATTTACGTTTTATAAGTATGTATGTCCTGACTCGAGTGTTTTGTGTTTTTCTTACGCTCGGGTCAGCCTGAGTTTCACAGCTTTGGTTTGTAACGACCCGTAAATTTTCAATAATTAAAGTTGTCAATTTAATAAGATTTTGGTAAATAAATTTGGAAGAAATAAAAACTTTGTAATTTAATGATGAAATGAATGCCAAAATGAAATGTAACAATGTATTTAAAAACTAATTATTAACAATTGAAATGAAATTACAATTTATTGAAGTAATGTAAATTGTTATACTTGGCTATAAATTTATGTAAGATAACAAATGCAAACATTAAAATTTATAAATGATTTAGTATGAAATAAATGACCGCTGGATAAAGATTAGATATATAAGAATGGTAACATATGTTTGTGAACAATGAATTCAAAAAGGGTGATTAAAAGTTATAAATGGTTGTAAGTTACTATTTAATTGGTCTATTAGTTAAATTGTAAATGTTAGATTTGGGGTATAAAACTGAATATAAGTGAATAAATGTAAGTGGTATGAATAAATGAATTTGTATATAGTTTATGGTAATTGGATGAATTAAACATTTTGTAAGCAATTATGATAATTAGTGGACATAATAAACTTGAATGTAATATAAAGATAATGATAACATTTATTGCAAGTTACATTCTATTTAGGCTATAAAATGAATTGGAAATTTATTACATTTAAATGTAAGTAAATGTTCATTAACTTGGGATAGGACAGTAAATTGTAAAATGTGAATGTAATGAAATAAATGGACATGCATATTTTATTCATAAGGTAATATAAAAGAATGAAACCTATCTGAATGAATTAATGGAGTATTCAATCATAATAAATGTATATATTTAACAAATTTAATATAATTGAGAACAACTGTTAATCCAAAGGAAAGATGGATATTTGTATATATATTAATGTAATGAAATTTGTAGAGTGGTATAGACTTAATAAATGGATTAGAATTGAATCAAATCAGTTTATTTGAAATTTATTTATAACTTATGGGAATTCAATTTCATAACAAATAGATTTACGGTAAGAGAATGAAATTAATTACTATGTAAACTGAAATTTGAATGAATTTGAAGTTATTAATGTATTAGTATCTAAACCAATGTTAATATGGATTTTTTTTGGGAATTTAAACTTATACTTTTAATTTAGATAAAAATATAGTGTTTGCACGCAATGACTTTCTATATTTTATTTTCCCTATGTTTGTTTCTCTAATTTTTATTTTCTATTTTATTTGTATAAACTTTGAATATATTCATTTGTTCTTTGATTGATTTTTCTTTGAATAATAGCTTAGGAATTTCAAGAGATATAGGTTACCTATTTTGTATATTTATTGCATTTTCATTGCATGCAAACAAAGGAAAAATATACAAGATTCTTCCTCCTTAAATTGTGCCTTCTTCTTGCCTTTCTATTTACCTACCCTCTTTATTTATTTTCTAGCCGTGCATATCAAGTTGAAAATTCGCGTACAAAAATTTGTTTCCCATCTCTCAATTTTTTTCATTTGCATTTAAAAATAAAATATATTGTACATTTCTTTCTCCTTAACTTATGCCTTTCCGTTTCCCTAGCATTCATAACTCCTTAGGTGTTATTTTTTTTTCTTTTTTTTCTTCTATAGTCGTGTATTTCCTTTTGCCATTCACGTACAAAATTTATTTCCCATTATGTTTTCATTTTCCATTTGCATTTAAGAATAAATTATACACAAGATTCTTTTCCTTTTTCTTATCATTCAAACCTCCTTAATTCTTGCCCTTTTGTTTTCCTAACATTTATTTCTTTCCTTTAGCTGTGCCTTTTACTTGCAATTCATGTACAAAATTCATTCCATCTCTTCTCATTTGTTTCCTGAAAAAAAAATTACAGCAAGTTCTCATGGCTTCTCCTCCTTCTCTCTTTCCTTTTTTTTCTTTCTTTTGTTTTCTATTTTGTTCAAGTAATGGCTTCCTTCTTCCTTCTCCTTTTTTTTCATTTTGTTTTCTTTGTCTTCCTCCAAGCTAGGCTCAGCCTCCATCTTCTCCTAGCACACCTCTAACCATCATGACCAAGCAACACAAGATGCTGGTTGAACCCATATGTGGTGTAGCCAAGCCATTGATTAATTAAGGCAAGTTATGCCACTTTGATTCATTTATTTTTCCATTGTTTTAACCTCTATTCTTTTGTATTGTATTCATATTTATATCTTGCTTTGTTTATTTTGTGAATACAAGATTTACATCTTGGCTCTCTCTCCATCCAAATCTAGTCGTGCTTTCGTGCTTTCTGGATTTTTGTTTGTGTGTTTGCTTTGCAAACTTCAGCGTAAAAAGGTGAGTAATCACCTTGACATTCATACTTATATAACTGTGAATTGATAGCAAGTGAAAGTGTAGAAATAATTATATTATGTTATACATGCCTGTGATATATTTATATGATATTAAATACTGTTTATATGCCTGTTACATCATTTGTAATATTTTATTTTATTTTACTGTTTATTTATATTCTGTTCTCACACAGTAAGTTCCTTGTAGAATAGAATCACTATGGGTTGAAATGATACATACCCGAACGGACTTTAGAATAGGGAAAGATCGTTATGGGCTGAAATGATAAGCCTGAGCAATTTTTATTTATTTTATTTAACTTGGGATTGCGGGTTTGAAATGATAGAATCCGGATTTTTCTTTGTAAATTACGGATTGAAATGATATATTATCCGTATCACTTGACCTAGGTTAGAAAATATTATACAGACCCGTGGTTATTTTATATATTTTTCTGGAAGTTTGAAGTATTTTGAAAATGTAAATTTTGATATTTTAATTTAAATTTGGTTTTTAAAATGATTTAATAAAGTGAAAAATGATTTCATATGTATTAAAAATGTTAAATAAATGAATGGAAATTTGTGATTGGAAATATAACTAATTTGGAAATATATGATATTGATTAAGACAATAAATGCTCTTTATTGTGAAAATAAAATGTAAGTTAAAAATGAACATTTGACATGAAATTTTAATTAATGGAATTTAAAGAGTCTTATTTATGATAAATAACTTAATAATTAAGTTTTATTTAATTTGGAATCTTAAATTTAAAATAGTAATTGTAATAAAGGTTGTTTCCTGGGATGGACATATTTTGTATAATAACTAATGTATTTTTGAATAAATAAAATGAAATACATTTTTATAGGACATCTTGTAATAAGTTTTGGAATCATAGTGGAATTGATGTCTAAAGGAATAAATTTGTAAAGAATTTGATTGTTATATTAACTATGATAAAATATTCTTTTGTGAAATGTTATGTTTTATAAGATAAATAGCTATGACTTTAAAATGGAAAAATGTAAGTTAAACACACATGTGAGATGTAAGTTTAATTAATATTTTAATTGATTAATATAATAAATTTTCTTTACTGTAATAACAAAAATGGAAGAAATATGTAAAGTTTTAATTTATGAAAGAAACGTGTAAAGTTCTAATTAATGAAAGAAATATGTAAAGTTTTACCTACTGAATTTAAAATGGAAAAATCTAAGTTAAACACACATGTGAGATGTAAGTTTAATTAATATTTTAATTGATTAATATAATAAATGTTCTTTACTGTAATAACAAAAATGGAAGAAATATGTAAAGTTTTAATTTATGAAAGAAACGTGTAAAGTTCTAATTAATGAAAGAAATATGTAAAGTTTTACCTGCTGAAAGAAACATGTAAAGTCTTAATTAATGAAAGAAACATGTAAGTCTTAATTAGTGTAATATTGATTAAAATAATAAATGCCCTTTTTGTAATAAAACGTAAATTAAAACGTACATTTGATAATGTAAGTTTAATTAGTGTAATATTGATTAAATGATAAATGCTCTTTACTGTAATAGAAATGTAAGTTAAAAAGTACATTTAATATGTAAGTTTTAATTAATGTAAATGACATATTTTAATGACTAAAATAATAAAGTTTCTTTATTGTAATGATAATGTAAGTTAATAAGGTACTTTTAACTTAACATAAGAATTTCAGCATTAAATTGGATATTACAGTAACAAAGTTTATTTAACTATAAGGCTATGATAAAATGACCATGTTAAAAATTTGTAAGTATACAAATACTTTGATTATATAAAATGTTAAATTGGAAAGTATTACATTCCAAAAATGCTATGATTCCTTAAGGTTACATTACCAAAATGCTATGATAATTTAAAGGAAGATTTCAAGTTTAATAAATTAAAGGAAATATTCAGTGATTTTGAAATTTGGGTTTTATTGAAATGATATATTATTGAATTGGTTTTGAAATGGAAATGATATATTTTTGAATTCGTTTTGAATGGATATGTTTTGGGTTTGAAAGTATGTATTATTTTGAAATAAATGATATGATTTTGGAATGGTTTAAAGGATGTATTTTGATTTGAAACATAAACTATTTTGAAATTTATAACCACGGGTTATAATAACGATTGGTTGTTAAAGAGACCGGGATCGGATATGGACATACTCTCTGTCGATACCGAAAACCACTTTAACAACTGTGTACGCGGTGGAGTTTCCAGAATGAAGTAGGATGGTGGCGACGATCCTAAGGTATATACGTGGACCCAACTCCCGTGAGTTGGCATAAGGTGGCTAAAACAGGAGCGATCGACGGGCCAAGGAGGTAGCACCTCTGATCGGACACACTCCTTCGATACCATTCTATTACTTTGTGATTGTTTGGGTGCACCCCTTGATTTGGGAGTGATGTTCGAGGTGGGCGGTAGTGGCTGCTATGCGTCACCACCAGTCCGGATGCGTAATTGGTATATCTACCCTGGCATTGCCTTGTGTGCCATGTCACCTACCATATCGAGCTTTACTACGAGTTTCTATTTGTGTCGTACCTATGGAGTATCTTCTCATAGCCTTTCGAGGTATGCAGGTACTGTATAGACTATTGGCACTATTATGTGTTAAGGGCTATATGGGTAACCCCTTAACGCTATTTAAAAGTATGTTTATTTTATATTAGACATTATTATAATAGCGCAATATTACTACATAGTAAATAGTTTAACGGATCCTTAAAGAATGGGCGATCCCAAGCATTCTTTAAGTTACTTGTACCTTTATTACAGTTCACTTGAGTTGGTTTACATTTGTATAAGTATGTATGTCCTGACTCGAGTGTTTTGTGTTTGCTTTACGCTCGGGTCAGACCGAGTGATACAGCATTAGAGACTCACCTTAGGAGCTGGAGTTTTGCTTTGAAGATCCAGATATCTATTCATTTTGTTATCCAATTGATTCCAGTTGTATTCTGAGTTGTACCTGATTATCATACTGTTACTCCTGTTGTATCTTGGTATTCTTATTGTATCTTACTTAACTCTGATGTATTTATATAGTAGCTTCATGAACTACTATTTCTTTGTTTCCGCTGCATTATATTACTCTGTGTCTGTGATCTGTGATTATTTATTTACTGTATATGATGAGTTTGCCAAATTTTTATTTACAACGCGATATTTTGAGCAATTCAAGTCCGACATGTGCGGATGTTCCATGGATACTACACACGAACATAGTTCACCGAACCATCTACCATCTGAACGGGGAACTCATCAGGCAGGGCATTATTAGGGGAGACTTCAACCGGGCATTTGGCAAATTCCAGCATATCTAGACTTTCGGTTGATTCATCCATACATAGAAAATTGCCTACTCTAGATGCTAACCAGCTTATACCCAACAAGGACCAAGCGTACATTAGAATATTAAATATTGTAATCCATACAGGAACTTTCTTAATACTAGAATAACTATTACGTATAGCAGGATCCCATGGCTTCACGATGAAGAGCTTGTTCCTCAAGATGACAGGGTCTGCTTCAAGAATTTTATTCCGGTCTTCATTGCTAGAAAGCAGGAAGAAGAAAAGATAGTCGTTCGATTTAACTTAGATGGATCCCTTCATCTTCCAGATAAGTTTCAGGAGATAAATGACCATGGTGTGTGGCAGTGGCTCATCGAGGATGAAACCAACCAGATAGTTGTGCCATACTTCATTAGTAGCTTGTAAAATTTCATCAAAAGGAATAAGAGTACTACCGGAGAATAAAAGAGGGACATCAGATGACTTGAAATTGCCAACGTTCCTTGGCTTGGATTTGAACAAAGAGGACCACTGTGGCTTGTATGGAGGAAAGGTAGGGTCTGAAGGCGCATAAACAAGTTGGATGAGGGAATAAGAGGTTGTAGAGGGGGGAAGTTGTAGCTGAAGGCGAAGAGATAAGATTGGAGGAACGGAGAGGTTGAAAGGGAGGAGGAGGGGGTTTGGAGCAGGATGGCCACGCGTGTGTGACGGGACAGAAGGATGGGATGGTGGAGAAGCGATTTGACTAGGCGGGATGTACGAAGGGGAAAGAGAAAGAGAAGCGGCATGTTCGGCTGCCATGCCAGCTAAAAAAGACTTTAAATTTAAAAGCTGTGAACTCAATCTTTATTAAATAATAAATGATCTCTATAACTATTTTTAAGTATAATAATATGACCATTTAATCTCTTAATGATTTGTATGAACGTTTGATAACTTGGTTGATTGTATGGTTGATTATATGGATGTTGATATGGTCGACAACTTGGTTTTGATAAATTAAGAGAAGTCATAATAAAAATGGATGAGAAATTAACCATGAATAATTAATGAAAAATAAATCCATATGGATGTGTATATGGAGTTTATTAAGCCTCTTAATGGTTTTGCAAATATAAAAAGGTTGAAAATGAATATTATAATAATATAATTTTATGAAATAATTTAAAAGTGAAAAAGAGATTTAATATGGAAAAATATCGGTTTAAATGAGTTTGAAACGTTTTATAAACATATGAAAGTGTTTTGGTGAAGTTTAAATGGTAATTGAAAATTTAGTCAAAAATAGGCGCGTCGCGTAACGGCAGTTCGCAATTTCACGCCATAAAAGTCAAACGAGTATATAGAATGGAATTTAGCTCGGAATTCTTCGAGATAAAAATTTTCCAAACTACTATATCCATAGTTTTCAAACAAAGAAAGAAATTTGAGATTTCAATAAGTAGATTTTGAAATATGAGTAAAACAAGCTTTTTGAAAAATCGCGGTTTTACAATTCTGAATCCATAAAAGGATTTCTTTGAAAATGATATTTTAAAATTGTTTAAAAATAAAATAAATTTTACAAATCTCTTAAAATGTTTTAAAAGTGATTTGAGTTATAAAAATGAATTTCCAAATGATAAAGAGTCGTTTTGATCAGTATAGCTTAAAAAGCACTTTCCGCGGCACTTTTCCACAGCACTTTCCTATAACTTTTGAAATAAAGTTTTAAACGCAACCATTCTTTTCCAAATCTTTTGTAAATGCTTTTAAATAATTAATAAGTTTTTATAAAGATGACTTTGAAGGATTTATGGAACGGTTAAATGTTAAATGATTTAGAGTCGATCAAATAACTTGACCGCCTTATGGGTGTAAGAGAGATAGTGTCTAGGCTTGAGTTTGAAAAACCAGTTTCCTGCTCTCCCTGGCTATCCGGACTGGCCCGATGGATGGGATGGTAAATTTGGTTTACTCGGATCAAAATTTCCCGAAGTATAAAGATATAATTTTCCAAATTAAAAAAAACTTGGATTGCATAGAAATGATTTGGAAATGTTTTACTAATTAAAAGGTGAAACGGTTTGGAATAATTCCAAGATTAAAAAACTTTTGAAATTAACCAAAGGATTTGATAAATAAGGTCCATATACCCTAAAAAAGCTAAAGGAATGATTTAATGAATACATCTATCAGAGAAATCTAATTTAAATAAAAATGTTAATAAATTGAATGATGTGTGATAAACATCTATATACCTAAATGCCTTTTTATCGATGATCGGTTTGGAGGAATCAGGGTCGGATTTGGGTAACTCCTATCCAAAAACCAATTTGAACCAACGTATACGTTCAGAAGCGAAGACATGTTGAAGATGATGATTATTGAAGACCAGAGATCTTTAGAATGTAGGGTTTGCTGTCACGAGTCCCACGGGTTTACTCCACATCATATTTATATGGCAGTGGTGTCTGTTTTCTGAAATCCTTGTTGTATTGAAGACCATAGATCTTCATAGAGGAAGGACTGCTTGTTGACATTCTCTGGGTAGCTCCCAATATAGAGAAATTTATTATAGCAGTGGTCCTATCTTGTTTTGAAATATTCGAATTACAAGGACTACTCGCCACTAATGGTAGTAGGAGGAGTGCCTTTGGTTTCGTTCAGTCCTAGAACGAACTTGTATGGAGAATGTCTGACAGTGCATTTCGGATTATATCAATTGATCTCTATCAACGTATTATCTGCTTGGTGGTGGAGAAGGCAACTTCTCTTAGCTTAACATCCTTTCTTAAGACATATGAGCTCAGGAGTTATACATTGGTAGAAATCAGTTGTGTGATTAAGGATTGGCAATGTGACATTCTAAGTGGAATGTGCTTTATGGAAGAATAAAGCATGGCTTTGTGAATAGCAAAGCATGGCTTTGTTAAAGTTAAGCATAGCCTTACGAGCCTCACATCCCAGGAATGATTCAGGATACCATGTGGTCTGCAGGATATATTTCAGGCTATTAAAGGCATCTATTGCCTAAAGATGATGAAATGGACAAGTATGGAGGCTAACAGAGATCGTGTAAAGCGACCGAGTAATACTCTGTGCATGGTAGTGTAGTAGTATAGTTCGGAGGCTAACGGAGGCGGTGTAAAGCCACTGGAGTGAACTAGTATTGTTGTACGTGGATCGATGGAAAAGGCCACTAGTTCCCTATCATGTTGGAAATACATTTCCAACACTAGCTTTACGGTTTTGATTGTATTCCCAAAATAGCTGTAATGCTTTGCAAACATTTCAGCTATCCCTTTGGTATCATATATTACGTCCAGGTATATTTTGTTGACCTAGCCCGGATATATTACCATAGACTTAGTCCGGGTATTGATACTTTCATTTTGTATATATTTATTTGAAAAGTGTTTTCAAACCAATGTCATTAAGAATAATATCAACTATTTTGATATAAAGTATTTTGGTTATCATAAGATAAAAACCCATCTATATTTATGTGTGGGCGTGGTCTTATGAGATACCCTTCTTTTCAAAGGTTTTGATTGACATCAGCATTTAAAATTTCGAGTATCTCACGCTGGTTTATCGAGCCTGATCCGAGTATTTTTAATATTCGGGTCAGATACGGGTAGTTTCAGGTTTAGTTGAAGACGCTAGGAGTTTCCAGAAGAGGGATGGAGATCTTCATTTACGTATGGACGTATTCTATTATCCACTGCATATACTGCATTTGTTTTGTTTGTTTGTCATCATTTGTAAAGACATGGGTTTATAACTGTCCAGTTTGAATCCAGGTTAGACTCTGATATTGTTTCAAAATTTTCCGGTGTAAAGATTATATATTGAAATAATATATGTTATTCCATTCATGTGAGATTCTGTTCTATCTTTATTTTCTTTTATCCCCCAACAATCGAGCTTTCCGGCACTTGGATTTACGGCACGTGAATACCGAGGTTGTATTAGTGTCAATTTTCTAGGGTCGAAAATCTCCGATCCTTACATTTGGTATCAGAGCTTAGGTTGAGCGAACACTTAAGCTTTGTTAGGGTAAGTCTCATTATAGACAAGGTTAGTAATACCCTGGAACGACGACTCTTTAGAGGTAGGGTTAGTAACACCCTAGAATGAGTTTTGAGAGTATTATATATATGACTGCGTATTTGTTATTTGATATAAAAAAGTTTTGTGTTGATTTATCTGTTGAGTGGTTTATAGATTCTGGTTGATGCGCCTGATCACCGTTTTCGATAGGGATTTCTAAACACTTAAACAAGGCAAATCGACACACCATTTTAAAAAAGTATATTTTATATATATAAAAGTATAATTTGGAAAATTTATATGATGTTATCAGTTTGGTAAGTTCCAAGAATAAGGTCTTGATCTGTTTGGTGATGGTGGTATTAATCTTCTAAGTATCGGTCATATGATGGCTTGGGTGAACGGTATCGAACACTTGGCAAATTTTTCTCCTTGTTATTATATGATCAAGGCAAGTTCAAAATCCGAACAAGTTGAATTAAGTTATTTGGACAAATGGTTTTAGGTCAAGAAATAAATGGTATAAACCTTCTAATGATATCTTGGTATATCACTTAGGTCAGGATGTCTTATTTTTCAGGGATGTATTTTTGGATGACTCCAAAGCAGGCACGAAGAGCATGTGCAGCAAAAGTAGCAGAAGAGAAATTAAAACTAGGATCTTATGCCGACATCTTCTGTTACAGATGCGGTAAAGAAGGACATTATGCAGTTCTTTGTAAGGATAGGAAAGAAAAGGAAAGGGATAAAAGGAGAGCAGAGAAAAAGGAGAAAGAAAAATCTTTTTAGGGTTGATATATTCTGTTACAAGTGTAAAAGGCAAGGACATTTTCTTCGTGGGTGCCCTAAAACGAAGAAGAAACTCAGAATTCGGTCAGGAAAGGTAAAGGGTTGCTACCGTTGCAAGGGACTAGGACATATGGCCAAAGAATGTCCCCGGACATGCATTTGGTGCTACCAGGGTAAACACTTAATGAAAGACTGTCCAAAGATAAAGGTGGCTGACTTAAGGCCTCAAAGATAAAGTACCGTCTACCTCAAAAGGGATCCAAGAATAATATATATAGTATTCAACTATCTATATATAAGATGGTGATGTATGATAAGTTGTATTCCCTAGGGAGTTATTTCTAAAAGTTTGTAGTACCGCTAGGAATGGATGTATAAATATGATGTTAATCGAGTTTTCTATCATAGTTGGGGGCTATGTAAGGGAAACGAAGTTTTCTGATCAAGAAGCTTGATCAGAGTCCGCACTAGAGAATCGGGAGATCAATACTGTAACAATCCGCAAATTTTGAAAATATTTTAAATGAAAATTTATTTGAAACTTTGAATTTAACTATTTTAAATTTGAGAAACTTGGAAAATTTAAAGGATAATTTTGAGTTTTGATGTGAAATGTTTTTCCAAATTTAATAAAATAAAGATTTTTCTTTAAATGCAAATTTTGGTCAACTTTGGTCAAAGTTTGACTTTCTGTGAAAATTTTAAAATTTGAATTTTAACTTTTATTTTTTTATGAAGATGAATTTAATTTTAACACTTTCCTAGTTTTTTCGTTTTGTTAAATTTCGATGTTTACTTCTCAAATTTTGCAACTTTTGTCGTATTACACGTAGTTATTTTTTCCTACAACTTCTATTTTATTTTTATTGTGATTTGTTTGGGCTTAGACCATTTGGGCTAGAAAACCTTTAGTTAGATGAGTAGCCTATATATAATCTCCTAGGTTTTTGGCTAGCCTCCACATCCATTCATTTGTGCCTCTACAGAAAAGTGTAAGTCTTCTTCTCCTTCATCTTCCTTCTCCAGAACCCTAGACTTCTTCCCCTCTTCCTCTCCAATTTTCCTCTTCCTCCTCTCCACAAATTTCGGCCACACCTATCTCCACCTTTCCCAATAACCAAACTCCAACCAAAACCCCTTTCTCCTCTACCTTTTCCCTTCTTCTTCTTCTTCATAATTTTAGGCCTCCGCCCCTTCTTCTCCAACCAAAAACACCATGGTCGAACCTCCATAACCCCTTCCCCTTGCCTTGCCTGGGCTGTGACCATCTCCTCCTTCACAAAAACCCCTAGGCCGAGCCTCCATCACCAAACCCTAGCCTAAGGACGAACACACCAAACCAAAACCCTAGCCTAACCCTAAATCTAGCTATGGCCGAACCCATTCCACCAAAACCTAACTATGGCCAAACCCACCTAATCCAAATCTAGCCTAGACCAAATAAAAACCACCTCTAGACCAAGCCTATGCAAATCCTAGACAAGCCCTCTTATGTATTTTGCAAAAATATATATTTCTATTTTATTTTTCTATATAAAATTATTTGTTTATGTATGGAATTTTTTTTTCTTTCAAGCGTCGGATTTGGATTCTCCTCTCACTCAAACTGGTCCGTAGTTTGTTGATTTTTGTGTTGCGCTTTGAATCACTTTTCCAACCAAAGAAAGGTGAGAAATCACACCTGACATACGTACTTATTTATTTGATAAATTGATGACAATTGAATTGTGAGGATATGTATATGCAAGTTGACATTTCACCTATGATTTTATTCTATTATTTCATGTGTTATATCATGTTATTTCATATGTTTATATCATATTACTTCATATATTTATATCATGTTATTTCATATGTTTATATTATGCCATTCATATGATTTTATTTTGTTATTTCATATCATATTATGTCTGTTTGATCATATGTCCTGATATGTTGAATATTTTATGTTCATTTAATATTCTGGAATCACACTACAAGTTCCTTCACTATGGGTTGCAATGATACATACCCGAACGATCTTTAGAGTAAGGAAAAATTGTTATGGGCTGAAATGATAGGCTTGAGCAATTTTATTTGACTTGGGATTGCGGGTTTGAAATGATATAAAACTCAGAAAATTAATAAATTACGGATTGAAATGATATATGTCCGTATTTACTTGACCCTAGGGTAGAGAATTTTATACAAGACTCTGTGGTTGATTTAAAATGATTTTTCTAAAAATTATTAAGTATTTTGGATTTTTATATATGAATCTCAACTAAAATTTATTGTAATAATTTCTGTGAATTTGTTTCCATGTGTTAAAATTTTTTAAGAAATAAATAGTTGGAATAGTAAATTATGGAATCTAATTTACAGTATGAAGGTTGATTGAAATTTTATAAGCCAATTTGACTTAATAATAGTATTTTATTCTAACCTATAAATTGTAAGTTTTAATTCATGTAATAGTGATTAAAATAAATGTTTTGTGAAAAGAAATGTAAAGTTAAAATGTACATTTGACATGTAAGTTTTAACAAATAAATATGGTATGATTTGGGAAATAAAAATGATAAATGTCATTTACTGAAAAGAAATAAAAAGGTAAGTATAAATACATTTAACTTGGTATAAAGATTTATGATTTAAAATTTGATGATTTAATGACAAAGTTATTAAATCAAAGGCGTGATTTCTTTAAATGACTAAATAGCTTAAATTTGAGTAATATAATAGGAAGAATAGAATGACTTTGATAAAAACTGTAAATATATATATATATATACTATTCGATCATATAAACTATTGTAGTAGGAAGTAGTACAGTAACAATTCAAAACTGCTGCGATTTCTTACGGTTGCAATTCAAAACTGCTGCAGTTTCTTACTGTAACAATTCTGCACTGTTGCGGATTCTTACAGTAACACTTCTGCACTGCTGCGAATTCTTACCATAACAGTTCTGCACTGCTGCGAATTCTTACAGTAGCACTTCTATACTGCTGCTTTTTCTTAAAGGTGACATTTTCTGAATGCTACTATTTTCTTAAAGGTTACATGTATGGTTCCAAAATTTACATTCTTAAAGTGCTATGATCTCTAAATTTTATGTTTAAAAAGGGTTATAATTAAATGAAATTGGAAGTATTACTACTTTGGGAAAATGAATATTATTTTTAAAGAATAATGATATGGAATTTATATGGTTTAAAAGGAATATGTTTGATATGAAATATAAACCATTTGAAATTTATATAACCACGGGTTATAACGATTGGTTGTTAAAGGGACCAGGATCGAATATGGGCATACTCTCTGTCGATACCGAAAACCACTTTAACAACTGTGTATGCGGCGGAGATTCCTGAATGAAGTATGATGGTGGCGACGATCCTAAAGGTATATTTACGTGGACCCGACTCCCGTGAGTTGGCATAAGGTGGCTAAAATAGAAGCAATCGACGGGCCAAGGAGGTAGCTCCTCTAATCGAACACACTTCATCGTTAGCCATTCTATTACTTTGTGATTGATTTGGTGCGCACCTTTGATTCGGGAGTGTGGATCGAGTTGGGTGGTAGTTGCGGCTATGCGTTACCAATAGTCCGGAAGTGTAATTGGTATATCTACCTTGGCATTGCCTAGTTGTGCCATGTCACCTACCCTAGCGCGCCTTCTACGAGTTTGTTTTATGTCGTACCTATGTGGTATCCTCTGGCGGCTCCAGTTTACGGTGAGCTATGGTACTGTATAGACTATTGGCATACCTAAAAATGTGTTAAGGGAGATATTGGTAACGCCTTATCTCTATTTAATAGTTTACTTTACTTTAGACATTATTATAATAACATATATTACTACATAGTAGATAGTTTAACGGATCCTTAGAGGGTGGGCGATCCCAAGCATCCTTTAAGTTATTGATGCATTCCTTTATAGTTCACTTGAGTTGATTTACATTTCATAAGTATGTATGTCCTGAATCGAGTGTTTTGTGTTTTGCTTCATACTCGGGTCAGCCTGAGTTCCACATCTTTGGTTTCATCCTCTTTCGAAGCTAGAGATCCGCTGAAGATTCAGTCGTCTACTTGATATTTTATTCCAGTTATTTCCACGCCACTTTTGCTTTCGTAGTAGCAACTTATGTATCTAACTTTACAAGTATATTTGTTTCCAGACTTGGTATTTTGTATTGGTTTCGAGACTTTGTATCTAGTAGCTTCATGAACTACTATAGTTATTTTATTCCGCTGCGAGTTATTCTGATATTCTGTGTTTGTGATTCCGTGATTGATTTTATTTGCCCTTAATTTTATTAACAATCTATTGTTTTGAATTATTCAAGTCTGACATGTGTGGTTTTATTGTCGATTTGAATGGTCCAAAATGACGGGATGTTACAATTGGTTACTAACAACTGTCATATTTTCTCAAATTTCTGAAATCTTCTTCCTCAAGCGAAAGGGTATTTCCTTCCATGAAGATTCGCACTTATCTTTGATGGTAGCTACTTCTCATTAATGCATACAACTCTTCAATTATTATATATAGCACTTTGATTCAAGATCATATATATATATATATATATATATAATTTCCATTGCTTTTCTCTCAAAATCTCTTGAAATCTGTTCTTGTGTTCAAAGGCTTTCATTTACAATTGTAACAACCTGCCTTTTCGACCATCAAAAGTCGACACCGAATACATCCACGGTCTTCAAATGTCGGACATCCAATCGTTGAAAAGGCAGATTGTTAGGGTAAAGTAAAAAAGAAAAGAACAGAGAATAGGGAAATAAGAACC
The DNA here is from genome assembly GCA_030737815.1 of Allium fistulosum. Taxonomy (NCBI): domain Eukaryota; kingdom Viridiplantae; phylum Streptophyta; class Magnoliopsida; order Asparagales; family Amaryllidaceae; genus Allium; species Allium fistulosum. The sequence goes on along the minus strand of CM060906.1, from coordinate 869,100,145 downwards.
TCGCAGCGGAATCGACAACATATAATAAAAATAAAAATAAAAACTGTCACTCCAAAATGCAGAGTACATCAGAGTTAAAAACAACCTTATCAGCTGGACAGTGATAAAATTCTGACCTTAAAAATTGCTGATAGGTATAATGTATGATACAGCGGAAAATAAAACACTACGATAGGTGAACATCGAGTTCTTCTTCAATAACTCTATATCACCAAAGCTAACCTGGGAAAAACTTGGTCTAACCCGATTATTATAATAAAATAACACCCGGGTCAGCCTAGAAATCCAACATGAGAAAACTCAAGTAATATGATGAATATATAAAAATTCTGTGAGACCATGCTGCTAGCACGGAACAGATTTTTACTTTACAAGAACAACATCCATAATTGAAGAAATCGGAAATAAATCAGAACAACAATCTAACCAAGAAAGAATGGAAATAAACAACAGAAACAGTCCGGATAAAAGGGTGGGTACTAGTAATAACAAATCCCATACTTAATGAATGGGCATAAATAATATAAATTCCAGACTTGAAGGAATTACAAAAAATAACTAAACATAGAGAAGAGAACACGGCAGTTCTCTTTGCAATTAAGAAAACAATTCAAAGATTTGAATTAACAACAAGGGAAAGAGAAGTTTTTCCAACAATGACAAAGAGGGGTGCGCCCCCTTACCCGAAAGTATACCTCTACCAATATATTTGAGAAATTCAATGGCTCCGGGAAACCTCCAAGCTGGACCCCACTGACTGTTATCGAGAATCCGAGTATCTGATATCCCAATGCGCAACAACCGAATCCAATCTAGAGCGGATGTGAACATATCCAAATAGGAGCAACCCCACATAGGTTGGCCTCCACTTGCACTTTGAGTTTAGTCATTTTGACAAAGGATAACAAGGCTCAAATGAGCAACACATCGTCTTAGAGTGACGAAATATAAAGAAGAAAGCAGAGTCAAAGTCGATAGTCGATAAATCAACTACCGAGAATGATAAGATGGTTGTTTTCACTTGCGCTTGATTTTCGCATCACAACACTTTTAAAGGCACTTTAAAAACACTCTTTTAAAAGGAGAAAATTATATTTTCTAGGTGTATTAAAACCAAGGTCAAAACAAATGTCGAAACACTGTTTATTATAAACCCAAAACAATTTACACTCAGTTTTATTTGAAACAATTCTTTTTAAAAGGTCTTCTTGTTTATAAACTATTATTTATAAATTTTATAACAATATTAATTACCCCTAAAGATAATAAATAAATTAAATTGCTTTTAAAAATTAATACAAATGTTAATCATTCCGAAGGATAATTTATAACATCCATTTATAACTTTAAAATCACATTAATTTTCCCAAAGAAAATAAATCGAATTTAAAATCCCTTTTATAAATTTAAACCAACATTAATTACCCAGAAAGATAATTAATCAAATATACAGTCTCTTTTAATAAATCGATCGGTTATCTTTATTAAAACAATTAATTATTTCTCAAACACTTTTACTTAATCAGTTAATTCACTTTAAAACACTGAATCAGTTAATTCACTTTAAAACAATTTCATTAAATTAACTTTAATCACTTTTATTAAATAAATAAATTAACTTAAACACCTTTGTTAAATTAATTAATTAGCTTTAAATATCATTATTTAAAATGATTAATTACATTCAAATATTAGGAGATGATATTCGATAATTGACGTTATAGCGAAAATTGCTATAAAGACACTTCAACAATTCAAATAGAATATCACGATTAATTTTAACTAAATATCAATATAAGCAGCATAAAGAAATAAATAATTATTATTGGCAAGAAACCCCTCAGGGTCTCTCTGCAAATGTTTCCTGCAAAACTATGGTTACAGACAATATATATAATCATATGGGTTCACAGCAATTAAGTTAATATGTCATCCGTTTATCAAAGCGCGATTTCAACGAAATAATCAATAAAATAACAACAACAATATCTAAACTATCAACCAAGCATTCAACAATAAATTTATAGCGTCACGGATATTATATAGTTAATTTAAGGGTGAGTAGACCTACAAAAGTTCAAGTTATCGTCGAAGCATTCCGTTCTGAACTAAAATCGAACGGACGTTCGATTCTAGCCCAAAATTCCATTAGCTTAGAATTCAACCAATCCAATTCTATTTTGTAGCTAATGATCCTACGAGTGCAACACAACTGAATGCGTTCGATTTGGACCTCGTATGAAATAGATACGAGTTTAATAAGATTTAGGAATTAAATAATATAATTAATATTAATTACATCACTTAATTAAGCCATTACCCGGAATTAATTATCTTCTCCAATTCAAACACTACTCCCTCCACAAACAACCAACCCTGTACCCTACGATATGCATATCCCCAAAGTGCATGTCCTACACCCAACTCGAGCTCCGATCAACGAATCTTCGAATGAACAGAACCACCCAATTCCACTACTCGATACTATCACGCCGTACCCAACATCCCCTATCTTGATTGTGTCAACCATGATTTGGCCTGAAGACGTGCCTTGAAACCCAAAAATTTCACATCGCCACCAAGCACTGGAGCAACAATGACTATCTCCAATTGACTTTCCGCTTCTTCACGAATCCAACCCCACCATTAATTTGTTCATTCGGCCCCCACTACCTTTCCGCGACTTGCCTCCTAGAAACGACAAAACAGATGTTGCGATTCACCTCCCACAGTCGCTCACCACCATACTCCACCCATAGTTGCCACTTGATACAATAATCTCAATGCAATCAACGACAAACCCTATCTCCTCTCATCCCTCTCCAAATCTTCAACCCTTGTTTTGCCAAGCTACGACCATCATGCCCAAATGCAACCGCATCCACCCATAAAATCACCATTCACTCTAAAACACTCTACAAAGTCAAATAACTTTGTTTTATAATATTTTTGGTTAGGTAAAACTGTTGATTTTGATTTATATATGATGCGGCCATTTTAGTGTTTACTAAGAATGAAGAAAAGTAGAGGAGACAACGAGAAACATGGGAAAATGTTTGTGTTCGCACTGTATACTATTGTTTTTCTAAATAAAAAGTTTTGAGGTTTCGTGCTACACAATATCACGTTCGCGTATAGACTGCGAACGACAGAAATAAAAATATGATCATAAAACAAAAATAATATACATAGATAATTTTATTCTATGAAATTCCAAAAATATCGTCGTTTGCCATAAAGTAGTCAAATGATAGTTTAAATATTTTCCAGTTTAAAAATTATGGAAAAATCCAATAAATTCAATTAAAAATACTATAACAAAACATTAAGTTGTTTTATTTTATTGATTTTCTTATTATTTATTCGAACTATTTATTATTGCAAATAAATTTACAAATTGAATTCATCAATAATATTTATTGATTAAAATAAGTTAACATAAACTATTAAATCCATTTAATTAATATTTAGTTCACCTTCAAATATTTAATTCTCAATTCAAATATTTAAACGATCACTATATTTGAATTCAATGTATTAAATTCCAAAATCTAATTATTTAAATATATAAAATTAACTAAATATTTAAAATTTTATGAGCAAAATTCTGGGTCATTACAACAATATTAATCGCTTGAACATTCAAGAAATATTATTTAACTGATTATTTACTTTCATTCTTCCATATATACATGATATACCACTTATGAAGAAGATTGTAGGAAGGGTGTACTCTATCGACTCATATGTATTATTTTGAACACGATGTAAACTTTTTAGTACTTTTATAGTTGAAGACCCGTTGATGACCAGTTGAAGATTTTCAGGCACGAAGTCTTATTCGGCAGCTTAGGCAGTTTTGTAAGATACATGTTCCTCCGGGTTAAGTGAGGGTTATTGTTTATAGCCAGAAGGAGTTTGGCACTGGACGTAGGACGGGAAGTCCAACCGGTATAAAAATCTCTAGTACACTTTATTTTAGAGTATTTTTATTTAATTTGTTGTTACAAGTTTTAATTTAGTAGAACAATTCATACTACTCGATCAATAGCAACTTTCATTTAGTATCAGAGCAAGATTTTTATACAACCATAACAAAGCTTATAGCATATTACACAAGTAGTACGAAAAACACTACTATACTTTTGTTGAAGAACAATCTACTGCATGACCACCAATATTTAACGGATTAAACTATACTTATTGATCAACTAGGATGAGAATATATATATAGGCTAATGGTTATGACACTTGGAATATTGCACTAAAGGAATACACTATTGCTACCACTGATTATGCAGAATGGTCAAACACTAAAAAACTAAATGCTACTGGTAACGCTAAAGCAATGAACATGCTATTTTTTTCTATGGACAAGAATGAATTCAATAGAGTTAGTGAGTGTAAATCTATATATGAAATTTGGCGTACTTTGAAAATAACTCATGAAGGAACAAAGTTAAATAAAGTAAATTTTCAATGTTGAAAAACCAATTTAAGAATAAAGCAAAATAAAAATATTAGTGACATGTATTCATGTATTCAAGACATTCAATACTCTCTTATAGCACTAGGAGAGACATTTACAGAATTCGATAGTATTTCTAAAATCCTTAACTCTTTAACGGATGAATGAAAACGAAAAGTCTTAGCTACCGAGGAAACTAACGATCTTTCTACCGTAAAACCCGAAGAGTTAATAGGAAATCTCATATCATACGAAGTGAATTTGCAGGCAAAAAGAGTTCAGGATCAAGAAAGGAAAACAATAGCATTTCAAGCAGAAAAAGAAGAATCCGATGTCAATGACGATGGTTTTGCGCATCTGGCCAAAAATTTCAAGAAATTCCTGAAACTAAAAAAGAATAGATGTTTTTGAAACAACAATGGCAACAAATCATCTTCATCACTCAAATGTTACGGCTGCAACAAATTTGGCTATATAAAAAAGGAACGATCGAATCTCAAAAGGAAAGAATAGCTTCAAAAACAAAAATGAAATATTCTTCGAGAAGAAGAAGCAAGCCTTTCAAATCACATGGGATGATTCAAACTCATCTTCATCTTCAAAAAGCAAAAGCGATTCAAAACAAGCAAATATTTGTTTCATGGCCTCAAATGATGATGTAAGTGGTATTTCCTTCAATGATCTTATAGAAATTAATTATGAACTATTAGATAAATAAAAAGATCTTAAAGAATATATATATATATATATATAAACCTTAGGAGAATTAAATAGAACTGAATTAGAAATAGATTTATTAAAAGATGAAAAGACAATTCTAGAGGAAGAACTAGTTAAATCACAAGAATCTTGCGATAATTTAACATCTCAAATCACAATCTTAAGTAGTGAAGTCGATATTTATAAAAGTGAGAATGTTAAATTAGCAAAAGAGAATTGTAATTTAAGTTCTGATATTGATTCTCTTACTATGAAGATAAAAGTGCTTAGAAATAATTTTGAAAATTTATCTACGAATGTTTTAAATTTTAATAAAGAAAGAGAGAATTTATCAAGAACCATAAATAACCCACAATCTTCTACAAATAAGAATGGTTTAGGTTTTAAAAATATAAATAAATCAAAATCTAGTCCTAAACACTATATTTCACTATATACTAATTTTAAAAAGGAAAAGAAAGTTAGTCAATCAAAACCTATTACTAAAAGTGATAAATCTATTAAGGTATAATTTCAAAGACTAACAATTTTCTTATTAGAAATAAGTATATAGAAACTTTTGTATATATTGTTCATAAAAATCCTGATTTTCTTTCTATAGGGAACTCCAAACACTCTTGAGTATGGTTTGATAAGATCTAACGCATAAGACCCTAAGGTAGGAAGTGAGTACTAATTCAAATTAATATTTTTGCTGGTACTAAATAACAGAAAAGGAAAATGGATACTCGACAGTGGTTGTTTTAAGCACGTGATGGGAAACAAAGAAATGTTATCAACCATCGTTTACTCAAATGGAGGAACCGTCACTATTGGAGATAACTCCAAAGGATAAGTCACCGTAAAAGGTGATGTGAGTAATGATGGTATATCTAATTCACCTCTTATTACAAATATTTTATTAGTTAAGAACTTAAAAACAATCTACTTAGCATTAGTCAACTTTATGACAAAGGTTTTATTATTTCTTTTGAAAAAGATAAATGTAATACTTTTGACCAATATAAAAATTTAATTTATGAAGGAATTAGAAAAATATATTTATGTTTTAAATAAGAAAATAAATAATAATATTGATATATGCTCATTGGCTAAAGATAATGATCCCTGGCTTTGGCACAAAAGAATTTGTTGCATGAACTTTAAATCTATAAATAAACTATCTAGAATGATTTAGTAGAAGGGTTAGTAAAAATGAATTTTAAAGTTAATAATTTATGTGATGCTTGTCGGCTAGGAAAATTAACAGAGTCATCATTAAAATCTAAGAAAGTAACATCTTTATTACAACCTTTAGAACTACTTCATCTGGATCCTTTTGGTCCGACGCAAGTACAATCAATAAACCATAAGAAATACGTTTTTGTTATAGCAGATGATTTCTCCAGATATACTTGGACATTATTTTTAAAACATAAAAGTGATACTTTTGAAGTTTTTAATTTTTTTACAAAGTGGATTCAATATTAAAAGAATCTAAAAATAAAATATATTAGAAGTGATCACGGTGGCGAATTTGAAAACAAACTGTTTAATAATTTTTGTAATAAAAAGGGTATTAGCTAAAATTTCTCCTTTTCTAGAACTCCACAACAAAATGACATTGTAGAAAAGAAAATTAGAACGTTGCAGGAATGCACTAGAACTTTACCGAGTAGTAGCCAATTACCAAAGAATTTTTAGGCAGAAGCTGTGCCTACTACTAGTTATGTTCTAATTATGTTAGCATACGACCTTTAACAAAACGCACAACATACGAACCATTTAATGGTAGAAAACCAAATATTGCCAATTTTAGAATGTTTCGTTCAATTTTTTTATCGTAAATACAAAAGATCGATTAGCAAAATTCGATCCAACATCCAATGAAGGCATATTTATTAGATATTCGGAACGAAGTAAAGCATACATAATTTTTAACAAAAGATCAAAAATAATAGAAGAAACTTACATATATCTTTCGATGAAAATTTTAGAAATTACAAGGATGATGAAGAAGAAATCATAATTAATAATTCATCACCATTAGGTAACCGTCCTTAAGAAACTCAAATTATAAATGACCTTAAATCTCCTCTGCGTATTTTAAAGATCATCATGCAGGAAATATAATTCATGAAGTAAATACTAACATTAAAACTAGAAGCTAATTAAATCAAATGGGTCACGTAGCTTTTATATCAAAATTGAACCTAAAATTATAAAAAAGCATCTAACGAGGATTTTTGGATTCTTGCAATGCAAGAATAATTAAATCAATTCGAATGTAATAATGTTTAGAAATTGGTTTCAAGACCAAATGGTCAAACTGTCATTGGAATGAAATGGGTTTACAATAATAAAGTTGACAAAAATGGAGATGTAAGTAGAAATAAAGCTAGGCTTGTAGCACAGAGATATAATCATGAAGAAGTTATAGATTATGAAGAAATGTTTACTTCTGTAGCTAGATTAGAAGCAATACATCTTCTATTAACTTTCTCTGGTCACCGTGACTTTAAATTATATCAAATGGACTTTAAAAGTTCATTTTTAAATGGCTTTATAAAAAAGAATGTATTTGTAGAACAACCTCCTTTATTTATACATGAAAAATTTGCTGGTCATGTCCTTAAGTTGAACAAAGCTCCTTATAGTTTAAAACAAACACCCCGTACTTGCTATGAACGATTAAAAAGCTATCTTGTAGCTTTTGCATTTGAAACATGAAAGTTAGATCAAATGCTTTTTATTAAATGCGAAAATAAAGATATTTCAATTATACAAGTATTAAATTATATAAGCATATGTTGACGATATTATATTCGGTTCTACAAATGGAAAACATTGTAATAAATCTGCAAATATTATGAAAAGTGAATTTGAGATGTCCCATATGAGAGAACTTTCATAATTTCTTGGTTTACAAACTAAGCAATTAAAAATGGGATTTTTATCAGTTAAGAAAAATATTATAACAATCTACTTAAACGTTTTGATATGGAAGATAATTCTAGTAAACCGACACTAATGAGTACTATGGTACATCGAGATAAAGATGAAAACAGTAAGAATATGGATCAAAAATTATATAGAAGTATGATCTGCTTATTGTTATATCTAACCACAAGTCATCCTGACATTATGATGAATGTTTGTTAATGTGCATGCTTTCAAGCAAATCCCAAAGAATCACATTTTCGAGCAGTAAAACAAATTTTGCACTACTTAATCAACACTAGGGACTACAGACCCTTTTACCCGAAAGAATGTTCTTTCGAGTTAGTATCATATAGTGGTGCTGATTTGGAGGATGTAGGACGGACAGAAAGAGTACGAGCGATACATGTCATTTCATCGGACAGTCTTTAGTATTGTGGTTTAGTAAGAAACAAAATTGTGTTTCACTTTCGACCTGTGAAGCGGAATATATTTTTGCTACTTTAGCATGTACTCAAGTAATCTATATGCAACAAATGCCTCAAGACTTCGGAATATTTTTACAAAAATCTTTAATATTTTGTGATGACACAAGTGTTATAAACTTATCTGAAAACCCAATCAATCATTCTTTTACAAAACATATAGACATTCATTATCACTTTTTATGAGACAATATAGAAATGGAAATAATTTAACTAGAATTCGTAACTTTCGAAAATCAAATAGCTGACATCTTTACAAAACTATTAAATGAAAATACATTCATTAAACTTCGAAGAGAACTGGGAATTTGTTCACTATAAGAAATAATATAATATTCTAATATGAAGTAACGTTAGTGGATGTTTATGTTAAAAACAATTTGTGATGTGCTTGTTTTAAAATGTTTAAATTTGTGGAAATTATAAATACTTTTTAAATTCATCCTTTCTCCAATTGATATATCTTTCATTGTCGATGACAAAGAGGTAGAAATCTGTACGGTCATAGATAGGGAGAGTATATAGTGAGGGGAAGAACTATTTTTCACAAAGTTTTATTTTTTTGACTAGTATAATTATCATCATCAAAAAGTGGGAGAATGTTAGAACCTCGTAGTTTAATGTTTTGATAGTGACAACTAAACAAGAAATATTTCTATATATACTTAAACTTGTAGGAAATTATATCATAGTACTATATAAGAAATAGATACAACGACGAAGACAAAATAAAGATGACAAATATGACGAAGATAAGATGAAGATTACAAACAATGTTACATTAGTCATATGTTTTGTGTCTAGTAGTATATGATTGTTGAAATCTCTTTAAAGTGGTATATACACACACACACATAAATCATCAAAGTTGCATTTTCATTTTTTAAAAACAGAAATACACAGAACCGGTCGACTAAATCCACTCAACCAATAGACTAATACAATATCAATTGACTAGTTAACTTTGTTCGGTGGGCTGATATACTTGTTCATTTTATTTTTTATAAGACAATATAACCAGTCGACTCAAACCATAGAAAAAGTCGACTGATGACTCAATCAGTTGACTGGTTCTATAGTTTGAGTTGACTAAAAAGAGGCAGAAATGAACTGTTTTCTTTCTATTTGAAAACTCACTTTTTCGACTATAACCAGTCGATTGACCGGTACACTACCAGTCGACTGGTTACTTATAACTATCATATTTTTTCAAATTTCTAAAGATTCTTCGTCCTCAAGTGAAGGACATTTCCTTCCATGAAGAGTTGCAATTATCTCTGATAGTAGCTACTTCTCATGAATGCATATAACTCTTCAATCATTACATATAACACTTTGATTCAAGAGTCACGTAAATAAATAAAAATAATTCATTGCTTTTCTCTCAAAATCTCTTGAAATCTGTTCTTGTACTCAAAGGCTTTCATTTACAATATTGATCACTTGAACATTCAAGAAATGTTATTTAAGTGATTATTTACTTTTATTCTTCCATATATCCACGATATACCACTTACGAATAAGATTATACAAAGGGTCTAACTCTATCGACTCATCCATGTTATTTAGAACACCGAAGTCAACTTTTTACTACTTTTATAGTTAAAAACCTGTTGGAGATCTTTAGGCACGAAATCATGTTAGATAGCTCAGGCAGTTTTGTAAGACACCTATCCTCTAGGTTAAGTGAGGGTTATTGTTTAAATCCAGAGGAATCTAGGAGTAGACGTAGGACGAGAAGTTCGAACCTGTATTAAAATCTCTAGGGCACTTTACTTTAGAGTATTTTTATTTAAGCTATTGCCATACAAGTTTTAATTTAGTAGAATAATTCATATTACTCGATCCATAGCGACTTTCAAAGCTAGCAGTACACAAACTTCTATAATCACAAGCACAAGCGTTGAGCACCCATTCTCAATTCAGTGTCTTAGTTATGATACATCCCTCCTTATTTTCAAGTACAATGGGCAAAGATCATTTCGGTAGTCTCCGCTTGGGCATTGGCCAATATCGCTCCTCGTTTCCAGAGGCTTACACGTAATGCCCTATTTCACATCAGGAGTCTGAATTCAAATGAAGAAGGAAGGATAAGGAGTGTTGAGATAAAGAGGATAGGCTCATGGGCCAAGATGAAGAGAAAGAGTGTCGTGACGTTGAAAAGAAACAGCATCGTCGAGAGAAACAATAGGGTTTGCATGAGTATCCCGAGCATAACTTCGACCCCTCTCAATCACGTCCTCACTCTCGAACTTCTTAGCAACAACCTCCGCTGACTCGACCTTCCACCACTATTTTAGCTTCCCATAAATCTAAAGGAACTATAAGTCATGCTGCTCCGCCTCCACCCCCCATAAGCCAATCCTTGGCAATTACAATAAAATGCAAGCGGCTATGCATGACCACTGTCTGGAGAGGGTAATGTTTGATTGTAATGTCAGGGAAATTGCCTGATAAGAGGTTAATAAGGACATTGATCAGATCAAGGAGGTTGTGGACCAGCTCTTTGAATGGAAAAGGTTTGCTAAAGGCTTCTCTGACGTCAATCAGATGCTCATTCGTTCCTTTGAATCGGAGAGAATCAACCATGATATAATAGTAGCAGGCTACAAAGTAGAATTGGCTGACATCGCTAAGGAAAGAGATTCAACACTGAAGTTAGTCAAGGACTCCAAGGATAGAATAACCAAGCTGTGCTTAGCCCACACTCAAGCGACCAACATCATGAATGACTAGCTGATGAAAGCCCACAATGAAAGTGCTAACCTTGAGAAACAAGTCAAAGATTAGGATAAACAACTTGCGGTGCTTTAGCCTGAAGTCAATAAACTTAAAGCTAACTTGAGGGTTGAGTCCGAATTTAATGTTCAAGTCCAGATTGAGCTCCTTAGTGCTAAAGAAGAGATTACGGAGCTTACGGCAAAAGCCACTCAAACAAATGAAGAGATGGAAGCCACTCTTCATCAATTCTTCACCAATGTTATCAAAAATAAGAATAAAAAATAGCTAAGAGGGAGCTATCCAGCTACACTAGCTGACGCTTGGGAAGAGATCCTCCACAGAGCCACCAAAGCTGGTCATGGCATTACTAAAGATGAGTTGAAATCACTTTCCCTATGAGGAGGATATCATGGCCCTAGAGAGAGGAAATGTTATCTTTATGGCATAAGACACAGTTGCAGGGAAGGCAGTTATAGAGGCTCCCGCTGGTTCTAGCGCATTGGATCAAGCAGAATCATCCATTCCTACATCGAAAGAGCCCGCAATGGATATTGTTACTTCCACGGTGGCTACCTCTTAGGCTGCCCTTATCAAAACTCTTATCCCTATTGTTTCAAGTGCCAAAGTTCCATATCTCACTCTTTTGCCCATTCAATCGACCTAATCTTCTGTCAAGGAGGGAGAAGTCATTAAATCACTGACCAAGGACATTCCATTCGGCCAAAATATATCTCTCGTCTCACCGGTCTTGAGAAACTTCAATTCTTACCAAAGGACGTCACTAGTTTATATTATTCTGTCTATCAAGTTAAAGGTCATCCATCACTACCTCCTCCTCCACCATCTACTCAAGGCCTGGGTTTAAGTGTCATTTCAACTATACCGACCTCCGTCACCACAACTTCGATCGCTCTAAATCCTCCTTCCATCTTCGGCCCCGGTACAGACTTGGAGAAAATAAGGGCGCTAGAAGTGTTAGAGAACGTTGATTAGTCTCAAAAAGCGGAGGCACTATCGTAGGAAAGAAGTACCTAGATGGTTCGATTACAATAGCGGAGAGGCTAAAGCATGACTTTGACAAGATCAAGATTAAACTTGAGAATGGGACTGAAAAACATACAGTCGGCTCTGGAAAACTATCACTTACCCCTAAAACTCCTACGCTGGAAATCAAGCCTCCTAAAGGTCACCCAAGATTTTAAATCTCCTTCATCTCACCCGAGATAGAAATTCGAGATTTTCTCTGAAATCTGAGATTTGACAGCTTGGTTAGTTATCGGAGTTTTAAACCTCCTTCATTCAGCCGAGATACCAGCCCAAGATTTTCTCCAAAATTCAAGATTTGAAACCTTGGACCAAGCCCTCTGACTCTACCTTTAAAAACCTAAGGATCCATCATATGGGGCGACCCCGAGGAGAGCTCTGTAGAAAAGGAGGAGGATATGAAAAATCCTAGGAAGCATCACATCAAACTAGCTATTAAAAGGAGGAGCAAGCATGGGAAAGAGCAGTAGAAGACCATCTTTTCTTTTGAAGGACAGTTTCTTTTTTCCCTTTTCATCTATTTTATTTCCTTTTGTTCTCGTATATGGGTTGTTATTATATAGAAGTAGCCCCCACCATCCTCGTACACAAGATTTGCATTAATAAAAGAACTTTTGTTCAATCTTTTCTGTATTTACATTTCTACATCTTTTGTTTTACTTTCCTATATTTCTGCCCGCACATATAATATAAGCATCTGTAGTTCTCAATCACATTTATATTATACATGCCTATGACTTTGCAATGCCATTATTTACTATAACTCTATACATATAAGTAAATCTCTACAATTGCTTGATGTTGTTTCATTACTTGGCTCTCTTTATCATTGCACCAATATATTTCTTTCTTGGCTAAACATGACTATATTTCTTTGAATAAATTTACTTATCTTTGGTTGAGCGTTTCCCGCCCTGTCGTAAGTAGACTACATCACTTTGGCCAATTTTGTGTCCTTCCTAGTTTATTTTCGGTCGGGTTCCATTTGACCATAATCAAGGTTGTATTTATGACAACCATTAATTGTGCACCATTTATTGTCTCTGGAAACAAGAATGTGGACGTCTATCTTTGGACATCAACTCTTGATTCCACCAATCTTTGGGTGATAATAAAAGCTATCTCATTGGTCAACATCGCTTATCATTAGCTGAACATGTCATATTGGGCTAGAAACACGATCATACCTGCAAAAAACTCGGTTATATGTTGAATCCTATATATGGGAATTGGTGCCTTGGATGCCTATATTCGGGCTTCTATCTTCAATCTTGCCTATGTACAGATCTTGACTAGAAACATCCACCGAACATCATCACTTATCTTCAGTCAAGTGTGTCTCATCAGCCGTAAACATAGTCATGTCTGCAAAAGTTCCAATTATACACTGATTCCTATCTCCGAGAATTAGTATCTTGGATGCCTATCTCTAAGCACCCATTCTTGGTCTCATTTGTCTTTGCTTGTTGATTGGGAGGATTCATTGGCCATCATCGCTTATCTTTAGCCAAGTGTGTAACGCTCCGTATAATCAACCATAAATAAATAAATTAGATAAATTAATTAAAATAAGATAGGGAAAATTTTGAAAAGTCAAAATTTGACCACGAAAGTTATGTTGTTGCATTTGTGGCGAAATTATAATCAATTTCCATATATAATACGCTAAAACCGGAGCTCAAACGAAGAAGTTATGGACATTTGAAGTTTTTAGGTTTAATATAATTTAAATATAATTCAAATTCAAATAAATATTTAATTCCCAAATTTGAAATTCAAAAGCTAACGATTATTATACTTGGGGGTTAAGTAAACATTAATATTTACATTAATGTTAAATTATATTTAATGAATTAAATAAAATAAATCAACAGCAATCAAAATATTCCCAAAATAGGAGGAGCGGTCGACCCCTTGCCAACGACCGGTCGACCGGTAGAGGTCGATCAGTGGGAAAGCGGCGGTCGACCATTGCTTGTAGTGGCAGCTAGGGTTTTGTTTACTTTAAACGTACCAGATTTTATTACTTTTAACCGACCTTCATCCAGCGGTTGGTGCGTTCCAACCACTATAAACAAAAGTCTAGCCCTCATTTTTATTCTCACAATATTTTGGGAACGTTAGTGAATCTCTATCAGTTTGTCTCTTCATAATTTCAGAAAACTCCATTAGGGTTTCAAGTAAGAAATCTTATATATCTATCATTATTTATTGTTTATTTTCTTAATTTTTTCTCCTCCAAACCTCTATTTTTCTAAGTCTAACGTATATACAAATTCCTTGCTTTATATAAAAAAAAAAAGAGATCTAAAAGGGATCATTGAGGGCAAGTGAAATCCAAGAGAAGGCAAAGCTAAGGACCTTTGTGAGTGGAAATCTTAGTTTTTGTATTTAGTAATTGAATAGTGTAATTGGATTTGATATATGCCTTAAGGAGTTTTGGACTACGAAAACGTCACAATAAAAATTCCTAAAATTCCCCCAAAGCGAAATACTAATTCTTAGGTTGGAATCTTAATTGTTTTGTATTAAAATAACGGAATTTTTGTGGATTTTGCTATATATGTGTTTACCTTCTATTCAACTTCTTATTCATTTTCTTTGAATTTGGTTAAGAGATTTAATTAAGAAATGATGTGTAAGATACAAATTCTTAATCGTAGTTTACACTGCCTACTTCTAAAAATCAAATAAAAATTCCCTTGTCTAATTTAATGTACAAAAGGAGTTGAATAGTGCATATAATCTATTAAATTGTAAGTTTCCATTATTATTATTATTTTATTCCATTGTTTTAATATAAAATAAGTTAGAATTGGATTCTACGTACAAGTCTATTAATTTGATTTTGGAATATCGGATTTATGGTAAAAATGCTATTAATGCTATTCTGGAAATGAGGTTTATATAACATTAGAAGATTTTACATCTGAATGTTAGTTTAGGACGTAATCTCCGCACAACAAATAAATGCATACTTATATGTATATAAACCAGCGTAAATAATGTACAATTATAACATATAAATTACGTAGTTAATTAGGTTAATAATTGTCATTTAAATCCCCTTTAAGAAAGTAATTAATCGGGCGTAATAAGAAGGATTTATTATAAGGCCTAAATAATAAATACGGTGAGATGTGTGATTATACACTTAGAGAGTGCTATGAAATATGACTAAGTTATAGGGATGTGAGGTCATGTCAAAAGCACATAGAAGATTACCCAGCTAATCCGGCTACCAATAGTGTGACTTTATGGCTAATGTGAGGCATCGCCTGTAATAAGTAACCATGGTTGATGCGAGGTTAGTCACAATTCTATAGGGAATATGTCTAGCTAATCTGGCTACTAGTTCCTACGAATAGTCGAACTAATGCGAGACGTCTCAATGGGGTACAGGTTATAATACGAAGGACCTACTTCGAGAAATTGAAGGTATTAAGTGGTTGTTTGAGGGCTTGCATCTTTCCCTTATATGAAGTATTAAATGGTAAAGGATTTGGTTTAGGCATGATTGAGGATATCTCAGAAAGGTCTGCTTCAATTGAAGTATTAAGTGTTCTGCAATGTTAACTAGATAGATGCTATATGGAGTCCGCCTTGGGAGTAGTATTAAATGATGGGTGCCTACCTCAATTGAGGTCTTAAATGGTCAGAGTCTGCCTATTTTCAATTAAAAGGTATTAAGTGGCTTGTGTTTTAACTCTCGCATTGGCAAATATTATAAATGACGGTTATGGGTTATTGATTATGGGGAAACCTGCTTCGAGGATTGAGGGTATTAAGTGGTTATTTGATGGCCCAACTCCTTCCCTTATATGAAGTGTTAAATGGTTTTGAATGAGTTTAAAATGCGAAAGACATATCCTTATTTAAATTATATTGCCCAAGTATTAATATAAAAAGGCTCAAGATTTTTTGTTCTCCATACATTGTTGTTCTGACTCCCTCCTCATTATAACACAAGTTAGGAAAAGTGACGATGATCATGATGGAGATGATGAGTAGAGGAGCTTGTGGCAGTAGATTATTTATCTGTTTATGCTAATTTCTTATGTACCCATTTGAACTTAAAAATGTATTTTTGGGCAAGATGATGTAACGGTTATTGTTGGCATTATGTTATGATTTTGTGACATTTGAAGTTTGAAATAAAAGGGGTATTCTTCGTTGCGGGCTGGCCTAGTTCCAACAATGGTATCAGAGCCCAATAGCATGTGCGGTCTAAATTAGTCATGCTAGGGTTAACTAATTATGCTCACAGTCTAGGTAGTAGAGTGTCTAGAAAGGTAGTGTCGAAGGATTGAGTTTGGGCAATCAAGTGCTCTGCCCTACCTAGCTGCCAGCCTGGCCCAAACAGATATGTGAGCCCAAAGGTTGCCCCTAATACAAAAGACCCAATTTGAGTTGGGCCTTGGGCTAATTTTCAATATTTTTTGAAAACTAAAAATATAGATTTTAAATTCAAAAGTTAAATTTAAAATTATGTATATGTATATATATTAAAAAAGTTATAATATAATAAAAAATTTCAAAATGTTTGAAAATAAATATAAATTGATTTCAAAATTAAGTTTATTAATAAGAGTAATAAAAGAATTAAATTAGTTAATTAAATAATATACATATATGCATGTATAATATATAATGATATATGTTATGTTGTCTTGAAATGTTTAAGACAATATAAGTATACAAGAACGTATATATAAAATAATTTTTCAAAATTAATAAATTTTGATTAAAAAAGTAAATTAAAAATTAATTAATATACTAAAGTACATATATACGTATATATATATATATGTGTGTGTGTCACTATAAAGGTTATAGTGTGTGTGTGTGTGTATTTATTTATTCAATATAACATGTTAAGATTGAATAATAAACAATTAATTAAAGAGTTAATTAATTAAAAATTAATTGAATAAGATTTAATTAATATAATGTTATACATAAGATTATTATTTAATCTAATTAAAATATAAATGTTATATAATAATAAGACTTATATCATATGAATGTAGAAACTAAAGGTGGAACATTATAGAAACCCTAAATAGACTTAAAAGAATAAATATATAGGTAAATGTACTCACCATGATTTCTGTTGTTTCTGACACTTGTATCGCGAGGGTATTTCATAACAAATATATTATTCCATAAGTCGATATCACTCGTGTTAATTTATTGAAGATTATGAATCTTTAATATAAAGTTATCATCTACCATTTATACATTAATAAATTAATTGCATACTCTTTAGTTATTGGCCTTTCTTAAGCTAGAGATGTTATTTCTAGTATTATTAATGTATAGATTAGACAAGGTAAGATTCTTATACATATTTGTTGAGCTTTCCTCAAGGTATGTATACTATACTTTGGTCGTCGTGAAATGGTGGGTATGAGTGAATAATCGCTTTTTACTTATTGAGCTTTCCTTAAGGTAAAAATGAGATAGGACAAGGAACCGCTAGTTAGGAGTTGTATATGATACAACCGGTAAGAAATTATCCATCGTATATGGGAGTATAATTTGTTGAGCTTTCCTCAAAGTCAGAACCCCAAGATATACGAGTCCTAACACCTACTAGTGAAGTCGAAAGACTTCTATGTTTTGACTTATGGTTTGGCAAAACATAAAAGACTGGTGGGTGCTTATTAGTAAAATGAAACATAAAGTTTAACCTTGCTAATATTATAAGAACATCTACTATTATATTGTCTTAATAATCTACCAATTAAAACTTGCAGAAAATGTCAACTCCAAAACTGTTTTCTAAAAGCGATAAGCTTACCGAACCCAACTATATTGACTGCCTAAAAGCGATTAAGTTAGCGCCGACTTACGAGCATCTTTGGCCATCTATTACATGCGATCTTAAAGAACAACCCGTTGATGATGCGGACCTCGAACTTAGACTTGCTTATGAGAAATGGGTTTCATACCTAGAGATCGCCCAAGTTTTCATGTTGTCTACGTTTGACAAGCCTTTGCAGAGGCAACGAAACATGTATGTCCATGAGATATTTGATAGTCTCAAGGCCCTATTTGGTGAACAGTCGCGTTCCATAAGGTACGAGCTTACGAATAAGTTGTTCAATACCAAAATTACTAAAGGACAAAATGTGGACGATTACGTACTAACGATGAAGGGCTATATTGATAGGCTTTCATAATTGGATGTATAGATAAGCAATGTGTAACATCCCCCTATTTGGAGGCCCAAAACTAACGGCCACGGATGCTGCAGTCATCTGTAGTTATTAATCATTGACGACCAAACACGGCGATATTAGATACATTAATACACAGAAACACAAGAATATGGAAAAAAAAGGTTAAATAGCAAAATAAATTCCACATTCCATTTCAAAATATTCCAAATTGATTACACAATCCCAATTCGTAAACCACGTTCAGATAACATATAACTATTACAAAATACGCCAAGAGCAATATATGAAGATGCCCCCTTGGTTGATCAGAGTATATAGATAGGCAAGAAAACAATTTGCCTTTACAAAAAAACACACTGCGGAAATAAAAGAACTAATAACTATCCTGCCTCCTGCACGTCCTCCGAAGCTTTTATTCGTCTAAAAGAACACCCGAAAACCTTAACTCTCAAGCTACTCAAAATCAATCGAGTATCCAAAAATTTAAGGGGAAAACAAAAACTTTAAGTCAGACATAAAGCCTGGTATGAATAATAATTTTCCATCTCAAACTATTTAGATATCTAGTGGGACCACTACGCTTAGCGGAACGGGCTTTCCCCTCACTAGTATCCTAAAACATTTGTAAAACCATATACTCTGCTCTTGTATCCACAATGGCTAAAACAAAGTATTTCAACACATTATGATGATATGCAAAACAAATAAATCAATTCTGGATTACCCGTCCCCATTCATTCTAACTATCTGTCTCAATTATAGTTTCTAGGATTACTATTAACCTGTTAAAATGTTAAAGACTATCTGTCCAATTACTTAGTTTTCATGGGATCACTAAGAACCTATTGATAACCCCAATATCTTATTTCTTATCCTAGTTTTCATGGGCTAACTAGGAACCTATTGGCTGACTGTCATTCATAGCATTTGAATCAGGAGACCCACCTATAACCGAAGAATAAATGTTACGGACCCTAGCATTATGACGAACAATACCATTGGTAGCAACCGATTTCCTACACCTACCTCTCTTAGTCGATGGATATAAAGAAGTTTTGCTGTCTATAAAACAATCACTGACACCTGCTGTAGAAACAGCTGTTGCGCACTGTAGCACATCATCAAAAACCATGCCACAAACAGAAACATCCTCGTCAGAAGCAAAACTACTACTAGAAACTACACTAGCACTTCTTCTCTATCTATGAACTCCTTCACACCAGAGTTTAAAATAAAACTATCTACTGTCAAAAAACTGCCACCGGCCTTGATAAAATTACCATCATCAATCTGAAACCCCACCACCTCCGACCGAGACTCCCCAACACCAGCACCTGACGACTTCCTCACATCCACATCATCAAGAACACCATAGTCCGACTTAGCATATATGTCATTATTATCCTTGAAATAAACTACTGCATTAAGAACAACATTGCCACCCATATCATGAAATTTGTCAGTATCCATATCCTGATGAACATCATCCAACAGAAATCCTACAACCTCTGATTGGAACTCCACATCACCAGCGACTGAAAATCTTCTCACATCCTTATCATCATGAACTCCAACCTCAACACTTTAAATGATAATCACTAGTAACAACATCATTACCCTCTAGCAATTCGACCCCATCAAGCAAAACAACAAAGTTAAACAACCCATTCTTTGTCGGATCTTTTAAATCACCCACCATATCACCATAGTTAACTAAGCATTTTGATATATCATCATTAACCATGTGCATATCAACAACAATAGAAAAACTAGCCTTTTGAGCAACATCACATAAATCACCATTAACACCGTGCACTCTGACACTATCCAAACAGCCACATGAAGCAATCCTATCATCTGATACGTGAGCATCCAAAAACTGCTTTTTATCTTACCTCCTTCTCTATAATCAACCACCATGCTAACATCACTAACCATAACTTCCTCGCACTGACATTCAGAAGCAACAGAGCATTCCTGAATCTGGTTATCAATTCTGCTTTCATATGTATATGAAGGATCAACAATATCCATAACACTACAATGATAATTCACATCTACACCTTCAATCCAATCAGAGTTCTTTCCTATTTCTTCCATTGACATAAGACAATCAAAACTATTAGCAATGCTTAACTCAAAACACCCCATTTCACGAACTTTTGTTCTGGCCCTTTTATAATGAACATTGACAAAATCACTTTATGATAGACTCAGCAAAACATTAGAATTAGAAACCCACTTAGAAAGATTTGCATTCTTACAATTAGATACAGTATCCAAGATTTTCAGAGAAAGAGAATCTGAACTGCACTGTACAATATCAGGGTCTAAGAGAATTGGATCAAAGAACTTAAGTTCCTCTCTTTGTATTGAATTGGCGATAACAGAAGCTTCATTAACCACCTCAAAACTACTCGAATTATCATTCTTTACACAAGAAACTGCTTCCAAATCTACAGCCGAACCAACACCATCCAACGAAAAATCAGATTTACCAAAATACTCCTCAGGATCCCCAAAATTTCTTACTATAATCCTTACCAATGTTAACCGCGTTGATCGCATCAAAGTGAATGAATAGATCTTCCAAATAACCGATACCATCCAACCTCTGAATCCATAAGTGGTCTAGAAAAATTTTCTTGAGTTTCATACACTTTAGAACAAAAAGAAACCCATGATCAGTTAAATAAGGATTATTACATCTGTCAGAGATCGGAGCGAATTTTGCCGAACACTCGACTCTCAGTGACCAAGAAGACTACACCCAAAACACCTTATAGGGTCGCGACAATCTTTTGATAAATGATTAAAGTCTCCACAATGAAAGCAAATTCTCTTACCACTTTTGGTTTAGATCCAATTATTAGAAATTGGCTTCTAATAAAAAGATTGTAGAGGAGAAAATTTGAGATCTTTGACCACCTGAGCATATGATCGACTAAAATGGCAACGCAGTTACAGTACGGGAAAGAATTGGATGAATTGGAAAAGAAAGAAGGCAAGAACGAGGAAGAAGAAGACGGGAATAAAGCAACATGAGACGCCATTTTTTCTCAAACACTCGTTTTTATGTATGTATTTAAATATATATATTTATATTATATAAATATATCAATTATAAAATTAATTACAATTAAATATATATATCTTATAACTTTCCAGATCCAATACACAGCATAAAATATTTAACTACAAATTTGTATTATTAAGTTATTTAATATAAATTTATTAGCCGAAAAACATTAAAATAATGTTAAAAAAAATTCATAACATATATTTCAAATTTTCAATTTTCCAAAATTCAAATCTTATATTATATGGTCATGAAAGAATTTCCATAATTTTCTGAGTTGAATTTTTTATTATTTAATTAATTTCGACCGCTATTATAATGCTTTTATAAAAATAATAAATTTGATTTTTAAATTCTAGAATTTTGGTCAAAAATTAATACGATGATGGAAATTTTTTTATAAAATTTAAAATATGATTCTCGAATCATATATTATTTATATAACCTTTATTTCGATTTAAATAACATTAAAAGTAGTAAATAACTACAAAAAAAATATTTTTTTACCTAAAATTATATTTAGTATAAATTTGCATATATAAAATATTCGATCAATTTTTAACATAATATTGTGACACAATGAATTATAGATTATTCAAATTTGTGTAATATGACTTATTGATATAATATAATAAATTAATAAACATATATATAATTTAAAATAAATAATTTCGGTTGTGTATATGTTTGTATCAAAATGGCACGAATACCCAATAGATTTAGTGGAGAATAAAAAGTGAAGAAAAACGAATTAAAATGAGCAAGATTTATAGTGGTTCAACAAACTCCGGCCTACGTCCACTTAATGATT
The DNA here is from genome assembly GCA_030737815.1 of Allium fistulosum. Taxonomy (NCBI): domain Eukaryota; kingdom Viridiplantae; phylum Streptophyta; class Magnoliopsida; order Asparagales; family Amaryllidaceae; genus Allium; species Allium fistulosum. The sequence goes on along the minus strand of CM060906.1, from coordinate 869,077,713 downwards.
TTATTGCTTATCTTCGGACTTAGGGCAGAAGTTCTTAGGAGTTGGTACAACTCTGAAACTTAGATTTTCAGAATTACAAGAATATAGAGTAGAGTGGAAATAGAACCAAAAGATACTAAAAAATGAGCCATGCCCCTCTATTTATAGAGGCAGGGGGGTTGAAATCTCACACAAAAGATCTCCAAACCATTCTCCTTGCTATGGACCAATTCTCCATGAAAATAGGGTGCCACATCATCAGGTTGTATGGGTCGGTACAACTCCATAGGTAGGGGTCGGTGTCGACCCATAAGATAGCCGATATGGCCATCTTCAACTCTACGCTTCGGCTCGTCTTATGGTTAGCTTCATGATTCCATGGTTGTTTGTACCAATATTAGCTTGTTTCAGAGTCGAAATGGCGGAGAATAAAGTTGCTGATTATGACGATCCACCTCCTCGACCCTTAGAAATCGACACTAATACATGCTTGGTATTTACGTGCCGCAAATCCAAGTGCCAGAGTGGCTGTAACAACCCGCATATTTATCGATTTTATATTTAAATATTTTATTTAAATATAACATCGTTCGTCGGATTATAGTCCAAAAAGCTACTTTTTGCAAACAGTCGAATTGGCACTCGAGACCCCCTCCATTGAGTTCAAAATGCCGTTTGCAACCTTTTTGAGTATAAACTTTGATATGTTTGGAGCTAGCTAAAAATTTGACCTTTTTCACTTTGGGTTTGGGTTCAGCCCACTAGTCATCCTTATACCCCAAACTGAACCATCCCTCCCCATTCACTCTCACTTCCTCCTTTTTTCAGTTCTAAAGCAAAAATGGTGGGAGAGATGGGAAATTAAAACTCCAAGCCCTAGTTCCTCTTTCAATCTCAAATTCTTGCTCCAAAATCAAAGAGAACCCATTGGTAAGTATCACCTTCTTCTTCTCCAACTCTTTCTCCTTCCAATTTCAGAAATTCCTAAACCTAACTTTGGGAATGTTCTTCTTTTAAGCTTTGATTCAAGCTTGTTGTGTTGGAATTGAAGAGTAATTGCTCTTGCCATTGCTCCAAAGATTCTTCTTCATTTGTTTGGGTTCAAAGGTGAGATTTTTATCTCACATCTATGACTATAACCATCTTTGATGTTGGGTATGAATTCCTAACACTATTTCATGTTCAATTGCTTTTGGCTTGAATTGATTTGGCGAACATTTCAATTTTTGATGTTTTGAAGTCAAAAACTTTGAAACTCCTTGCTTTGAATTGTGAACATGTTTTTGGTTGTGAATTGGAGAGCCTATAGGGCCGAATTATCGATCGACAAAAGCCCCAAATTCCATTGCTCGACTGGGTGAAAGGAGTGGGAGATTGCTCTTCCACTTGGCTGAAAAACAATTTCAGCTCGTCACCAGACGTCTGCAGGTAAGCTCAGACGTCTGGGGTCTGTTTCAGGAAGTTCTCGAAACTTCCTGCAGACGTCTGAGTATTTACCTCAGACGTTTGGGGTATGTGACCTGCTCTGTTTTACCTGTTTTTGCCTATTTATCTCGGGATTTCAATTTCCATCGATTCGAGGATTATCCGATTTGCCGTTATCATTTATTTTCTTCTTTGATGACTTCTTTTTCGGGAGTTTTGAGAATTGTCCATTTTAATGGAATTGGTATCGATTTCTTTGGATTTGATTCACGTCTTCGAACGTAGATTTGGTGATTGATTGTTTCTACAATCATTTCGGTGATTTGTCACTTTAAATCATAAAGGTTTTTTCTATACTAGTAGTAAATATTCAAACTCTTTTACAAAGATGATTTTAATTCGATTTTAAATATAAAGCTTGTTTCCAAAACCGCTTTCCAATCTATTAGTATATACAAACCTTTACCTCATTCGTATGAGAAAATATAATTAAACGGCTTAGCAAAACAAGTGGTATGAAACACTTGCGTTTACTTCGTCGGTTAATTTTTGGACTTGTTCGATTGAAACTTTTGTGACAATTTCCTAGTGAAGATCTACAGTTTGTTCGTAAATATTTAAGTTAAGCAAGTGGTTATAGGACATGAAGCTAAACTCATATATTTACTAGCTTGGTGTGATTGACACTTCTTGATGATCATGACGATCATTTTTGTGATTTGATTTAGACTAGCAATTGTGCGATGTCTCTTTGTCTACGAGGGAGACTAAACCCCGTTTGTGTGATGTTTCACCATCACATATATGGGGTAGCACCCCACGGTCTTCGGGCCATTCTTGTGGAGCTTCGGCTCAAAATTAATGGTTAGCTATGTGACGCCCCACCTCTATACTCACAATAACAAAGAGTATTAAGAGAAATACTGTCTGTTATTATGAAGAATAAGGCTGGGTAGGAGCGGCCATCCGTAGTTGGCCTTACACTAGTATTGGTTACCTCGATAGGAGTGGTATATATTTTAAATTTTTCATCTCTTATTTATTCACTCCCATTGACATATCCAATTCCAGTATAAAACGAACTACGATGGTTCATAATGGTTTAGGACAATATATATAAAACAACACAGATACACAAAGAATGCGGAACACAGATAAAACAAAAGTCTCATATATATATATATAACTGATGTCAGTTACAATACAGTTGATACAATACATGTGATACAACTACAATTGTCGACTCTAGAAGTTATATATACACGTACATTATCAACTAATATACATGAATACATATCAACCTATACTATGACACGATTACTCCAAAAGATGTGAAAAGTCTTCATAGCTCAAACAGCAACTCAAAGCAGGAAATCTACAACCTGAAATAACTCGGGTCTGACCCGAGTATTACATTCAAAAGAAAATAATACACGGGTCAGTCTAATTCAAACTCAGTTATTAGTGCATAGAAGCAATAATAATCAATACCAAATAGTTGACAGTCACAGAAATCTCGTATATCCAACTTCTCAATAAGAGAATCGGATAACGGCAATTATAACACTAAATAGTGTTAATCAGCGAATCAGCAAATCCAAATCAGAATACAACTTCAAAACATTGAAACTCAACCAACGAAACAATTTAACAAATCGGAACGTCAATTTAAAACTGTCAAAGCTGATAGGGCTGCAGTACACGCACGCGTGTACTGCCTCGCCACTATCGCAAGAGATACCCTAAAGCTCAGTGAAAGTCAAGAATGATCACAAGGTCAAACCCAGATCGGATTCAACTCAGGTGTAATTCGAAAATCAAATTCGAATACAATCAAGTGGTCAAAACAGTCTACCCAAATTCAAGGAGGCACCAAACAACAACCAATTTGCAAAGTGTTCAAGACTGGTCAGAGAAAACAGTTTGAACAAGTGAATATAGGAACAGTCGATATCTACATGGATGCAAGCATATAATACTAAGGCCAGAATGTATGCTTCAATATGAACAAGGCAGTGAAGCCAAACTCAAGAATGAGCATAGATGAGTTAATGACAATAATGCAACAGGATCCAACTACAGACAATCAAACCGTGACAATATGGTACAGTGAAGACCAACATGAAATAAAGTCTGTGTGCCAAAAGGTCAGAGGCAATACGAGTGTAGACGGGATGAACCAAATGCAAGAAAAATGCAATGATCAAGGCTACAATATGCAAACTCAAGCTTATGGAGAACTAGTGCATATGCTCTAGTGGAGTCAACCATATTTAAAGTGAATGCCAGACAGTGATCTAACAACCCAAATCAGTTATACATATGGATGAACCTATGGCCAAGAAAATAACATCTAGACCATAACTATATAAAACTAGTATGGTCGAGGTCGAATACCAGAAACAAAATGGCATCAACTCACTCAGAAGAGAGTCAAGTGCAATAGAAATGCATAGCGACATGCACAAGTGACTCGAACTAGTGAGTCAAGTACAAGTCAAGGCAGTGTACAATATTGAAACTGCAATTTCCAAAATGAAGCAAGGAAACTCAATATGCAGAGAAACTGCAATCCCAAATGAATGCGAGGGCAAACTGCACAAAAGAAAGCAGAAACAACTGCACAATAAAACTGCAGTTGAAATAGGTACAAAGACAAGGGCAGACTGCAACTATACTACAGTCACCACAATGTCAACATGACTCGAAATGTAAATGCAACAGTAAATGGTCAAAGTCGAGCACATGAACGACTTCGACCTACGATCAGTGGCAGGCATGCAAATGCAGACCACGAAGGCAAGGCCTTAACATCAGATATGAGGCAAAGAACAAACACATATGCGCAAGTCAAGGGCACCAGTACAAAGCTCCAAAACAACAGACTCTAATACAAAGTAATGCCACCGGTGACAATGGAATGTAACTGGCAACAATGTAGGCTACAGATGGAAACTTTCTAAATGTCAGACTCAAAACAGCGACAAGTACAACCTGAATCCAAGTTTATATGCAAATAATAGTGCAGTGATAAAAATGAAGTGGTATGCAATGGTGAAGTATTGGATTTCGAGTGAAGCAATGGGCCGGAACAATAAATGCTAAGCAATACCAATACGACAGAAACCAATCAAGACAGTGACAATAAGGCACTGCAAATACAAGGCAGTGACCGTGTGCAAGGGTAGCCAGCACTTCTCAAGATTCGAATACAGGCAACTATCTAATGCAAGAGTGCAGACCTAAATGTCAAGACACTGCTAATGTAACAGGCAAGTAATGAATACAATTAACTCAAATTGGGTTAAAGTGCATCAGTATATGACACAACACCAGGCTACATGAATGCAGATTGTAGCAGTGAATGTAATAGACCCAAACACGTATGTATCCTCATCCCAACAAAGGCAGTAACGATGCAGTCTGTTCTACATGAACTCCAACTAAATACCAATGCAAGCCCAAATGTACAAGACTCTAGAATAATAGCATGATGACATTAAGCTAATGGAATTTGACTCAAGACCACACTATCAATGAAACAATGCAGCTGTGAGTGGTAACAACACCTCTGTAAACTGACAACAATTAAATCAAAGCACTAAAGTTTATCAAGCAATTCGAGGCTGTCAAGAGATAATAGTAACCAACGAAAAAGGGACCGGTACAACGTGAAATAATCGAACTGCAGTAATGGCCAAAAATCAAAATCAAAGCCGTGGAAATCATGGTGTCAACCAAGTTCTAAATCAATGCCGAGAAAACCAAGAAATCATCATATATACTCATATAAACAAGCCAGGAAAATCACGAGTATTCAGAAATAATCGAACAACAAGCCATAGAATTATCAGGCGAAGCCATGAAATACCCACAACGAAAATAAGGGCTTCAAACCCTATATGAACAGAAACACCAAAGGCAACACACGAGTTCAAACGCGAAAGTCTCGAATGTAATCAATCTCAATATTAAACGAAATCGAATAGCCAAGAAAACCAAGCATCTGAAGTAAGAATTAGATGTGAGCAACTCACCATTTCTCGACGAGGAAGGGTAGCCCTTAATTTGTGAAGCCCTAGTTTTCGGGGAGACGAACGAAAACACCGAGCATGCCCCAATTTGATTGAAGAACGAACGAGAGAAATCATGAGCAGCCATCATCTCTCAAAGGAAATCGAGTCGAAGCCCTAATTCGCCAGGACGAGACCGCCATTATTTTGTTTTTCTTAGACTTAGGGTTTTGATCGAACGAAAACAAATTGAATCAGGGTCGGGTCTTCGAAAATGAAGGAGGTTATACATGATTATCTCGGCCACAAAAGAAGTGGATAATTAAATTTTTGAAGCCCAATAATACCAAACCAATTTTTCTCAAAGAATTTCAACTCGAATTAAAACTCCAAATAGCAATTAACAACCATTTTTATCGTCATTGGACGAAAATAAATCGTTATAAAACTCTGGGTTGTCACAGACTCCCCTTCTTATAGAAATTGCGTCCCCGCAATTTTCATAATTAAGGTCATCACTAACAATAAATTTTTTTTAAACATGAATTGGTAAAGCTAGAAAAATAAAGGTTGGGAATACAAACGCCAAAGAAATCTTTTATTTTCAATAAGAGAAATTCACAAATTCTCAACAAAATCTAATCATCAAATAGATAATCAGAAAACATCAAAACTGGATAAATGCAATTGTCAGCAATATTCAATTATTAATTAGATAATTAGAATACAGAAATCACAAAACATCAATTTAATATAATCAACATAATCTAGAATCGGTTAGAGACTAGAAAATCTTATAATCAGCAAAATTAGCAACTGCCTATTTATCAAAACGATAATCAGAAATCCCAAATCAACAATTATTCAATTATCAAAACAATAATCGATTCTCAAATCAACAAATATTCAATTATCAAAAAGGATAATCGAATCTCAAATCAACAAATATTCAATTATCAAAAACGATAATCGAATCTCAAATCAACAAATATTCAATTATCAAAAATGATAATCGAATCTCAAATCAACAAATATTCAATTATCAAAAATGATAATCGAATCTCAAATCAACAAATATTCAATTATCAAAAACGATAATCGAATCTCAAATCAACAATTATTCAATTGTTCAATACAGTATACATGTACACATACTCTTATGGAATTAACTCATTTTAATTCCATAGCTCAGCTCTAAATCTCGATTTATCAATTTAATTTGGTCATATCTCTTTGCCATTGAACACCATGTGTGCATTGCAAGGGACTCAATTCTGTTAACCCTTGCACAAAGGCCTATAGGACTTAAACAAGTCATGCACATATCCATCATACTCCTTATGATGAATAGATCAAGGCTTCTCTCCTAGATTAGTTTTATAATCTAGTGACCAATCTCATTTCTTATTTCAGAAAATCTCAACTGTCCATACTTTCATTCGTGAAAATAATGTTTTATTTCATTTCTCCAGTTGTCTCATTCAAATTTTTTTTTTATCACTTGCATATCTCCTATATTCAAGAATGTCATGATCTCTTAAACAAATCCAGTAGAATTCTATAAAAATTCTTATACTCAATTCTATTGTGAACATAGGGTAAGGTTTTAAAGAAAAACCTATAAAACATTTTAGCTTTAGATCTGAACAAATCAGCACATAAATAACTTATTGCATTGTTCATCTCCAATTTAAAACAATCTAGACATAAGCATGAACCTCCTTTGTTCACACTGCCTAGCTTATTTTCCAGTTCCATTTTACATTTTTATATGGTCCAAACTCTTGCCTTTGAACACAAAGTGTGCATTGCAAAGGACTCAATCTGTTAACCTTTGCACAGAGGCCTTCAGGACTTTAACAAGTCATGCACATACCCACCATCCACCTGATGATGAGTAGATCAAGGCAACTCCCCTAAATTACTTGGTAATTTAGAGACCATACATATTCATTCATTTAAGGAATTTTTCCTTTTTAACTCCAGAAATACTCTTGTAATCCTTTCTTCATTTCATAAGTAGGGAATTTAATTTCTTTAAAAATCATATCTAAACATACCAACATTCATGCCAATTTTTTTTTTTTTTACAACCCATTTCAAAGTCATTTCTGCTTGATCACGTTTTTTTTTTTTTTTTTGTTCATATCAATTTTTAAATGAACTAGACATGAGCATAAACCTCTTTGTTCATACTGCCTAATCCATTATTATTATTCAATACCATATTTCTCAGTAAATTAATCAAATTATTTTCTTATAAAAACTGAGTTACAAATTCATTTCTGTAATCGGGTTATATGATTGATTAAACAATTTTTAAAACAAAATTAGTCAATTCCAAAAGCAAATCAAAACAGTAACCAAAAATTCAACCAAAATGTCATTCATGATCATCATATATTTATTCAGAGAAATAAAGATTAACAGAAATCATAATATGATTTTCATATAAAATAATTGGTTGCTCTTACTTGGGGCTTAATGCCATAAATCTCATAAGTGATTATTACTTACTTTCCTCTTCTTTTGAAAGTGCAAACGGTTAGAAATTTTTATAAAACAATTTTCATTTTAAAACAATCTCCCAATTATGTGGTTAAAGAAGCAATATTAGTAACAATTTCGATAAGGAAATTGTACTTCTCAAATACCGTAAAAACGGGTCAGAAATCAGCATTGCGGTATAACCGCTTGAAAATCTACTTTTAAAATTTGACGGTTACTGAAGCCAAAGCGACAGTAATTTTTAAACGTCAAAATCTCATCAAAACAATTTACTTTACAATGTAACACCAGTGAATTTTCATTCATAAAGAATTTCAACTAAACATCGTGCTTCAAAATATAGCACTAGTGTAAAAATCCCGTTATAAAGGTAACGGCAACAAAATACGTTTCATAACCAAGCATCGGTTCAACGTAAAATTAATGCAGTAACGTGCAACTCAAATTTGCACGTATTACAAAAAGAACAAAGAAATCTTTCGATTATATCTTCAATGAAGACAATTCAAAACAGCAAAATCTAATCAATAGATGATTAGTACAAAAGAAAGCCAGCGGAAATTTCAACAAAAATCACATAACTGTAATTTCTTCGAATCCTCAATTCGGATTCGAAATTCTCAAAGAAACAAAATAATTACAGCTATGTAAACAACCAATGAAATTTTAAATTTCATATTTCAATTTTTAAATCAAATAGATTATCAGTTGTACTTAGCGAAGACAGCTTCACTGTTTCCGCTGCGCACTCTGATAAACAGTACTCAAATCAATCAAATCATCAGAACACAAATTCACTTTTTATTTTTTAAATAATGATATTTAAAAACTTTCATCAAAAATTTTAATCTTTAGTTTTGACTCAAAACACAAAGAAAACATCGACAAATAGTTGTAACACATGTTCCATCCAAGTTATGTTTTATATTATGTCCATAAACCCCAAGCTCTGATACCAACTGTGACGCCCCACCTCTATACTCACAATAACAAAGAGTATTAAGAGAAATACTGTCTGTTATTATGAAGAATAAGGCTGGGTAGGAGCGGCCATCCGTAGTTGGCCTTACACTAGTATTGGTTACCTCGATAGGAGTGGTATATATTTTAAATTTTTCATCTCTTATTTATTCACTCCCATTGACATATCCAATTCCAGTATAAAACGAACTACGATGGTTCATAATGGTTTAGGACAATATATATAAAACAACACAGATACACAAAGAATGCGGAACACAGATAAAACAAAAGTCTCATATATATATATATATAACTGATGTCAGTTACAATACAGTTGATACAATACATGTGATACAACTACAATTGTCGACTCTAGAAGTTATATATACACGTACATTATCAACTAATATACATGAATACATATCAACCTATACTATGACACGATTACTCCAAAAGATGTGAAAAGTCTTCATAGCTCAAACAGCAACTCAAAGCAGGAAATCTACAACCTGAAATAACTCGGGTCTGACCCGAGTATTACATTCAAAAGAAAATAATACACGGGTCAGTCTAATTCAAACTCAGTTATTAGTGCATAGAAGCAATAATAATCAATACCAAATAGTTGACAGTCACAGAAATCTCGTATATCCAACTTCTCAATAAGAGAATCGGATAACGGCAATTATAACACTAAATAGTGTTAATCAGCGAATCAGCAAATCCAAATCAGAATACAACTTCAAAACATTGAAACTCAACCAACGAAACAATTTAACAAATCGGAACGTCAATTTAAAACTGTCAAAGCTGATAGGGCTGCAGTACACGCACGCGTGTACTGCCTCGCCACTATCGCAAGAGATACCCTAAAGCTCAGTGAAAGTCAAGAATGATCACAAGGTCAAACCCAGATCGGATTCAACTCAGGTGTAATTCGAAAATCAAATTCGAATACAATCAAGTGGTCAAAACAGTCTACCCAAATTCAAGGAGGCACCAAACAACAACCAATTTGCAAAGTGTTCAAGACTGGTCAGAGAAAACAGTTTGAACAAGTGAATATAGGAACAGTCGATATCTACATGGATGCAAGCATATAATACTAAGGCCAGAATGTATGCTTCAATATGAACAAGGCAGTGAAGCCAAACTCAAGAATGAGCATAGATGAGTTAATGACAATAATGCAACAGGATCCAACTACAGACAATCAAACCGTGACAATATGGTACAGTGAAGACCAACATGAAATAAAGTCTGTGTGCCAAAAGGTCAGAGGCAATACGAGTGTAGACGGGATGAACCAAATGCAAGAAAAATGCAATGATCAAGGCTACAATATGCAAACTCAAGCTTATGGAGAACTAGTGCATATGCTCTAGTGGAGTCAACCATATTTAAAGTGAATGCCAGACAGTGATCTAACAACCCAAATCAGTTATACATATGGATGAACCTATGGCCAAGAAAATAACATCTAGACCATAACTATATAAAACTAGTATGGTCGAGGTCGAATACCAGAAACAAAATGGCATCAACTCACTCAGAAGAGAGTCAAGTGCAATAGAAATGCATAGCGACATGCACAAGTGACTCGAACTAGTGAGTCAAGTACAAGTCAAGGCAGTGTACAATATTGAAACTGCAATTTCCAAAATGAAGCAAGGAAACTCAATATGCAGAGAAACTGCAATCCCAAATGAATGCGAGGGCAAACTGCACAAAAGAAAGCAGAAACAACTGCACAATAAAACTGCAGTTGAAATAGGTACAAAGACAAGGGCAGACTGCAACTATACTACAGTCACCACAATGTCAACATGACTCGAAATGTAAATGCAACAGTAAATGGTCAAAGTCGAGCACATGAACGACTTCGACCTACGATCAGTGGCAGGCATGCAAATGCAGACCACGAAGGCAAGGCCTTAACATCAGATATGAGGCAAAGAACAAACACATATGCGCAAGTCAAGGGCACCAGTACAAAGCTCCAAAACAACAGACTCTAATACAAAGTAATGCCACCGGTGACAATGGAATGTAACTGGCAACAATGTAGGCTACAGATGGAAACTTTCTAAATGTCAGACTCAAAACAGCGACAAGTACAACCTGAATCCAAGTTTATATGCAAATAATAGTGCAGTGATAAAAATGAAGTGGTATGCAATGGTGAAGTATTGGATTTCGAGTGAAGCAATGGGCCGGAACAATAAATGCTAAGCAATACCAATACGACAGAAACCAATCAAGACAGTGACAATAAGGCACTGCAAATACAAGGCAGTGACCGTGTGCAAGGGTAGCCAGCACTTCTCAAGATTCGAATACAGGCAACTATCTAATGCAAGAGTGCAGACCTAAATGTCAAGACACTGCTAATGTAACAGGCAAGTAATGAATACAATTAACTCAAATTGGGTTAAAGTGCATCAGTATATGACACAACACCAGGCTACATGAATGCAGATTGTAGCAGTGAATGTAATAGACCCAAACACGTATGTATCCTCATCCCAACAAAGGCAGTAACGATGCAGTCTGTTCTACATGAACTCCAACTAAATACCAATGCAAGCCCAAATGTACAAGACTCTAGAATAATAGCATGATGACATTAAGCTAATGGAATTTGACTCAAGACCACACTATCAATGAAGCAATGCAGCTGTGAGTGGTAACAACACCTCTGTAAACTGACAACAATTAAATCAAAGCACTAAAGTTTATCAAGCAATTCGAGGCTGTCAAGAGATAATAGTAACCAACGAAAAAGGGACCGGTACAACGTGAAATAATCGAACTGCAGTAATGGCCAAAAATCAAAATCAAAGCCGTGGAAATCATGGTGTCAACCAAGTTCTAAATCAATGCCGAGAAAACCAAGAAATCATCATATATACTCATATAAACAAGCCAGGAAAATCACGAGTATTCAGAAATAATCGAACAACAAGCCATAGAATTATCAGGCGAAGCCATGAAATACCCACAACGAAAATAAGGGCTTCAAACCCTATATGAACAGAAACACCAAAGGCAACACACGAGTTCAAACGCGAAAGTCTCGAATGTAATCAATCTCAATATTAAACGAAATCGAATAGCCAAGAAAACCAAGCATCTGAAGTAAGAATTAGATGTGAGCAACTCACCATTTCTCGACGAGGAAGGGTAGCCCTTAATTTGTGAAGCCCTAGTTTTCGGGGAGACGAACGAAAACACCGAGCATGCCCCAATTTGATTGAAGAACGAACGAGAGAAATCATGAGCAGCCATCATCTCTCAAAGGAAATCGAGTCGAAGCCCTAATTCGCCAGGACGAGACCGCCATTATTTTGTTTTTCTTAGACTTAGGGTTTTGATCGAACGAAAACAAATTGAATCAGGGTCGGGTCTTCGAAAATGAAGGAGGTTATACATGATTATCTCGGCCACAAAAGAAGTGGATAATTAAATTTTTGAAGCCCAATAATACCAAACCAATTTTTCTCAAAGAATTTCAACTCGAATTAAAACTCCAAATAGCAATTAACAACCATTTTTATCGTCATTGGACGAAAATAAATCGTTATAAAACTCTGGGTTGTCACAAGCTACCATGAGATAGCGTCTCATCTTGTGTTACACGTGTTGGTGAGTTTTCATACTCCCGTCTGGTGATAGGCCTCCCCCCCCTTCTTGTGATTTCTGGATTTCTTGTGATGATTTCTAGAATTTTGTGCTTCACCAATTTTCGTGATTTCCATTGATAAGGTTTATCAATTTTTGTGCATTGGTGAATTTGTGTGTCATTGACTTGTTATGAATACAAGTTTAGGGTATGATACCCTATTTTATCTTTGAGAAGATTCTTGTGATATTGATTAATCTCTTGTTGATTTTCAATTACATACTTATAGTAGTATGCCATTATGGTTATTACATGTTCATGCCATGTCTTTTACTTTATACCATATCATCTGATATTTATAGCTAGACTGATCCGTTTATTATTTTCTTATAAATAATACTCGGGTCAGACCGAGATGTTACAGGTGCTTCTGCTTGACTCCTCTTCCAGGATCTATTACTCCGACTTTTGGCTAACTACTTAGATTAGTAGTTTTTGTTGTACACATTTGAGATATTGACTCATTGATGTATTCTTTTGTATAGCACATGTTGCTATTCTTTTTGTATTATCGTGGATCTTTCTGACCACTACTCTGATGTACACTTTCATGTGTCATATATATATATATATATATATATATTCATATCTTCTTCCGCCTTTGTGATATGGATGTCTGTGACTGATTTATGTTATGATTATTTCTATGTTTGTTTTACGAAGATTATATATAGCCACTGTGTGATAGCTTTGAGTTTGTATCGGTATGTCGGATTTCCTCTTTAAATGATATGCATTCTATTCTATCTGACATACCGGTGCTCGCACAAAGAAGTTACATGGATGGTCGCTCCTCAACAGCCTTATTCTCCACGCTAGTTGACGACATTACTCCGTAGTGTTCTTGGCTAGCGTAGGTATAGAGGTGGGGCTTCACAGCTTGGTATCAGAGCCAAACTTCGGAACAATGTAGAATAATCTAGCAAGGATCATTGTCCTAAGTATTTCTTAGGAATCGTGCCATAGGATTTGATTCGGGTCTTCGTACCGTTCTATCCTATTTCATTTTATGATTCCTTGTTTTATCAATCAAGTTTGTTTGATTTTCATTCTGAGATTATCCTTTTTCTCTTTTCTTTCTTTCTTAAAGAAAAGAAATGGTTAGATCTGGTCGTACCAACGTCGGTCAATCCAGTGCTACTCCTCAGGAGGGAGTATTTATGTCTGCCCTGCAGCTTCTAGATCTTGTTAAGAATGCTCAAGCTATCGGACCCATTTCAGAGCCTACTCATCCTAGATCCGGTTTTGCACGCTTGTGTAGAGATTATTCCGATTTGGGTGGTAGGCCATTCCGGGGATCCGAGAGTGTTATTGAAATCCAAGCTTGGCTTAGATCATGCGACCGCATCTTTTCTCGCATGAATCTTGTTGATCTCCACCGAGTCCAAGTGGCTTCTAGCATGCTCCAAGAAAGAGCATTGGATTGGTATGAGCTTTTTATTTCTAAAATCGTTGAAGCGGATCTCACTTGGGAGCAATTCCGGGAGAGATTCGAATTGAAATTTGTGCCGGAGGCTGAAAAGGTAACTTTGGCCCGGCGTTTTATCGACCTTGTTCAAGGTGAATCTTCTGTGACGGACTACGTCGCATCTTTCGAATCTCTTTCTGAATATGGGGTTGAATACATTAATACCCCATTGAAGAAAAATCTGAGATTTGTTTATGGCTTGAACAAGAATCTCAAGAAGCCATTACTTCTAAAATTGGAAGTTTCTTTCGATCATCTTATTGATATCGCTCTTCGTCTTGAAGAGGCCGATAAAGAGTGTGATGTTGAAGTTGTGGGTGCTAAACAAAACTTCAACAACAACATGAAAAGGCCTATCAAATTTAAAGGTCCCAATTCCAATCCCAACAAAAAGGGGAAGCAAGAAACTTCGATAACAAAGTCTCCTACCTCTAGTCGTGGACGATGCTATAATTGTGGTTCTACAGACCACTATGCAAATGAGTGTCCTAAACCTTTTTTTTTGTCATTATTGCAAAGGTTCGGGACATCTTTTATCTTCATGCCCCAAACTTCCAAACAAGAGAGGGGGAAAGCTAAATGTTGTTCAAGCCCCTAGTGACTCTTCTCTTGGTCAAGGTATCCATTCTATCCTTGATGACATTTATTTTGTGATCATTTTATTCGAGTTCTTTTTGATATGGGTTTCGTCTCATTATTTTATAACAAAAGAACTTGTTGATTCCTTTTCTTTAGACATTTTTGGGCTTGTTGACTTCTTTGAGGATTGCGAATCCGGTTGGTGGATCCGCAACACTCAATTAGCTTTTTATTGATGTCGAAATTATTTTATGTGATTTTTCTTTCCGAGCCGATTTTTACTTATGCTTCGGAATCGACTTTTGTAAGGATTGGCTTAATTATTATGAATTCATATCCTTTGTCCCGTGTGGACTATTCATCTTCGACATTTTCAATCTGTTAAGCAGATTTCTGTTTTTCCTTTGTGATTTTGATTCCAATTTGATGGCATCATTTTATTCTTTAAGCTCACATGATGAGGAAAGTGTTATTTCTCTCATTCATGTAGTTTGATAATTTTCCGGCATTTTTGAGTTTGTCTTAGGATTATCACCTAAGCAATCTTTTATGTGGCGTTAAGGTCTTTTTAGCTCGACCTTGCCACCGATTTTCATTTGCTACGAGTTGCGGGAGTTAGCATTCCATTTACCGCATTCTGCACTCGTTATGAAACTTATGAATGACTTATTATGTCATCCAGTTTGTCCAGCATATTTCATCCATTTTATGAATCGAGTATTCTACGAATATCTCGATGACTTCATTTTTGTATTTATTGATTTTGGATGGAAATAGCAATTTAAAATTTTGTAAATCTTTTTCATAAGATTTATTTATAAGTACAATTTGATTTTCGCTCTTAAACGAGCAAAGAATATTCTTAAAGGTTTTTAAGAAACATGTTTATCATATAGAAAAAGATTTTTTGATTTGTATTGCCCATTGAGTGCTTTAAGAATTCTGGTCGATGCGCTTGATCAACGTTATCGATAGGAGTTTCCTAAATGCTTTGATGAGACAATCAGACACAGTATATTGACTTGTAAAAATGTAAATTTTTCTAGAAAGATTATTACATAAAGATAAATGTAATTTTGAAAGTTTTAGCTTTTCGAAAAAAAAGATTATTTAAAAGAAATTCTTTCTTTTCGATACTTTTATTCTTGTGATTCCCGAAGGGAACCAAGACTTTATCTTTTGTACCAATGCTAATCGTATTGGTTTGGATGCCGTTCTCTTGCAAAAGAGAACGTGCTATCACTTGTGCTTCTAAATCATTAAAGCCGATCGAGACTAGGTATGCCACTCATGATCTAGTGCTCGCGGCTATTGTTTTCGCTTTTAGAGTTTGGCATCATCATTTTGGGGGAGAAATTTGTTCTCCACCTCGATCATAAATCTTTGGAATATTTATTTTCTCATAAGGAACTTCATGTTGACTCGAGTTCCTGGCTTCTTATGATCTTGATATTCTTTTATTCCTAGAAGGGAAATCGTGTTGCCAATGCGCTTAGTCGTAAGCAACCAGTGGTTGATTCTTTGATGATGTCTGAATGGAATTATCTTTTTATCAAGTTCATCGGACGTTTTGATATACTTCGTCTTATTGAGTTTTATCTCATTTCTTTTATGGACTAGCGTCCGATATTCTTTTATGGTGTTCGGTTCATTGGACGTACCGTTTTTGTACTACGTCGAGCTTTGGTTCATCTGGCATACCGTTATTGTACTACGCCGTTGTTCCAAATTATTCGGGTTTCTCGTTTCTCGGGCGTACCATTTTTTGTACTACGCCGTTGCACCGGCTCAATTTTCTGCTATTCTTGACGTTTTCCCCGTCTTTTAACTATGGAAATGATTTTAGGTTTCCGATTTTTATTCTTGAGCCTGGTGTTATAGTAGGGATTGAAGTTTCACCAGGTTTGACTTTTGAGAAACATTCTATTCGCATCATTTCTTTGGGGGTTAAGTGCCTTCGAAATAAAGATGTTCTGTTTGTGAAAGTCCGATGGTTCTCAAATCCTAAGGAATTCTCTTGGGAATCCAGAGAATTCATCGAGCGAACACGTTCGGGTTAACTCTTTCGTGCTCTTTATGGTGAACTTCTTATATCAAATTTTCTTTTATGTTAATATGCTTCTATGGTTGTTACTCTTTATTTTCTTCTTAAGTATTGCGAGGACGCAATTTCTTTAAGGAGGGGAGTCTGTAACAACCCGCATATTTATCGATTTTATATTTAAATATTTTATTTAAATATAACATCGTTCGTTGGATTATAGTCCAAAAAGCTACTTTTTGCAAACTGTCGAATTGGCACTCGAGACCCCCTCCATTGAGTTCAAAATGCCGTTTGCAACCTTTTTGAGTATAAACTTTGATATGTTTGGAGCTAGCTAAAAATTTGACCTTTTTCACTTTGGGTTTGGGTTTGGGTTCAGCCCACTAGTCATCCTTATACCCCAAACTGAACCATCCCTCCCCATTCACTCTCACTTCCTCCTCTTTTCAGTTCTAAAGCAAAAATGGTGGGAGAGATGGGAAATTAAAACTCCAAGCCCTAGTTCCTCTTTCAATCTCAAATTCTTGCTCCAAAATCAAAGAGAACCCATTGGTAAGTATCTCCTTCTTCTTCTCCAACTCTTTCTCCTTCCAATTTCAGAAATTCCTAAACCTAACTTTGGGAATGTTCTTCTTTTAAGCTTTGATTCAAGCTTGTTGTGTTGGAATTGAAGAGTAATTGCTCTTGCCATTGCTCCAAAGATTCTTCTTCATTTGTTTGGGTTCAAAGGTGAGATTTTTATCTCACATCTATGACTATAACCATCTTTGATGTTGGGTATGAATTCCTAACACTATTTCATGTTCAATTGCTTTTGGTTTGAATTGATTTGGCGAACATTTCAATTTTTGATGTTTTGAAGTCAAAAACTTTGAAACTCCTTGCTTTGAATTGTGAACATGTTTTTGGTTGTGAATCGGAGAGCCTATAGGGCCGAATTATCGATCGACAAAAGCCCCAAATTCCATTGCTCGACCGGGTGAAAGGAGTGGGAGATTGCTCTCCCACTTGGTTGAAAAACAATTTCAGCTCGTCACCAGACGTCTGCAGGTAAGCTCAGACGTCTGGGGTCTGTTTCAGGAAGTTCTCGAAACTTCCTGCAGACGTCTGAGTATTTACCTCAGACGTCTGGGGTATGTGACCTGCTCTGTTTTACCTGTTTTTGCCTATTTATCTCGGGATTTCAATTTCCATCGATTCAAGGATTATCCGATTTGTCGTTATCATTTATTTTCTTCTTTGATGACTTCTTTTTCGGGAGTTTTGAGAATTGTCCATTTTAATGGAATTGGTATCGATTTCTTTGGATTTGATTCACGTCTTCGAACGTAGATTTGGTGATTGATTGTTTCTACAATCATTTCGGTGATTTGTCACTTTAAATTATAAAGGTATTTTCTATACTAGTAGTAAATATTCAAACTCTTTTACAAAGATGATTTTAATTCGATTTTAAATATAAAGCTTGTTTCCAAAACCGTTTTCCAATCTATTAGTATATACAAACCTTTACCTCATTCGTATGAGAAAATATAATTAAACGGCTTAGCAAAACAAGTGGTATGAAACGCTTGCGTTTACTTCGTCGGTTAATTTTTGGACTTGTTCGATTGAAACTTTTGTGACAATTTCCTAGTGAAGATCTACAGTTTGTTCGTAAATATTTAAGTTAAGCAAGTGGTTATGGGACATGAAGCTAAACTCATATATTTACTAGCTTGGTGTGATTGACACTTCTTGATGATCATGACGATCATTTTTGTGATTTGATTTAGACTAGCAATTGTGCGATGTCTCTTTGTCTACGAGGGAGACTAAACCCCGTTTGTGTGATGTTTCACCATCACATATGTGGGGTAGCGCCCCACGGTCTTCGGGCCATTCTTGTGGAGCTTCGGCTCAAAATTAATGGTTAGCTACCATGAGATAGCGTCTCATCTTGTGTTACACGTGTTGGTGAGTTTTCATACTCCCGTCTTGTGATAGGCCTCCCCCCCCTTCTTGTGTCGACCTCTCACTAAGAATACTCTGTATGAACTCTTTAATGGCAGAAAACCAAACATATCCTATTTCAAAGTTTTTGGTTCAAAATGTTTTATATTAAACACTAAAGATCAGCTTGGCAAATTTGATGCGAAATCTGATGAAGGTTTCTTCCTAGGATATTCGGATCGAAGCAAGGCCTATCGAGTGTTTAATAAAAGAACAAATACTGTTGAGGAAACTCTACATGTATCGTTTGATGAAAATTTTCAACAAATAACAAGTATAAATAATGATGATGATGATAACATCATAAATACAGAATCTGAAAATTTTGAAATAAATGAAAACGAAATTGATAATCCTAGTGAGAACAATAATATTCAAAATGAATTAAAATCTCCACCACATATTTTATGGGATCATCCTGTTCAAAACATTATTGGAGAAATTAATTCAAACGTTCGAACTAGGAATCAATTAAATCAAATGGGCCACGTAGCATTCATATCTACTATCGAGCCAAAGAACCCAAAGGAAGCTTCTACCGACGAATACTGGATCATTGCAATGCAAGAAGAACTAAATCAGTTTGAACGCAATGAAGTTTGGGAATTAGTTCCTAGACCAAGTAATCAAACTGTTATTGGAACAAAATGGGTTTACAAAAACAAGGCGGACGAACAAGGAAATATCACTAGAAATAAAGCAAGATTGGTGGCTCAAGGATACAATCAGGAAGAAGGCATCGACTATGAAGAGACATTCGCTCCTGTGGCAAGACTAGAAGCAATTCGAATATTACTGGCCTATGCGTGTTTTCATAATTTCAAACTTTATCAGATGGACGTTAAAAGTGCCTTTCTGAATGGATATATTAAAGAAAATGTGTATGTTGAACAACCTCCCCTGTTTGCTCATGAAAAATATCCCAATCATGTATATAGACTTAAGAAGGCTCTATATGGTTTAAAACAAGCACCACGTGCTTGGTACGAACGTCTTAAGAGCTATCTAATCTCTTCGGGATTTCAAACTGGAAAGGTTGATCAAACATTATTCATTAAACATTCAAAAAGGGATATTTTAATAGTTCAAATCTACGTTGATGATATCATATTTGGTTCCACCAACGAAAAATTATGTCAGGATTTCTCGGATATTATGACTAAGGAATTTGAAATGTCCCATATGGGAGAATTATCATACTTTCTTGGTCTACAGATTAAGCAATTACCGAATGGTATATTTATTAATCAAGAAAAATATTGTAATAATCTAATCAAACGCTTCGGAATGGAAAATACTTCTGCCAAACCAACTCCTATGAGTACAACAACCCATCTTGATAAAGATGAAAATGGCAAAAGTGTAGACCAGAAATTATATCGAAGTATGATTGGATCATTACTATATTTAACTGCAAGTCGTCCCGACATAAAGATGAGTGTTTGCTTGTGTGCTAGATTCCAGTCCAATCCAAAGGAATCACACTTAAGAGCAGTTAAACGAATATTACGATATCTCACTAACACCAAAGATTTCGGTTTATTCTATTCGAAAGAATGTCCGTTTGAATTAGTATCATATAGTGATGCTGATTTTGGTGGATCACGAACGGATAGAAAAAGCACTAGTGGTACGTGCCACTTCATTGGAAAATCACTAGTATCTTGGTTTAGTAAGAAACAAAATTGCGTTTCACTCTCTACGTGTGAAGCAGAATATATTTCTGCTGCTCTGGCTTGTGCTCAAGTAATCTATATGCAACAAACACTTAGAGATTTTGATATTAATTTATCTAATTCAACTATTTATTGTGATAACTCAAGTGCTATTAATCTATCCAAAAATCCTGTCAACCATTCATGAACAAAGCATATTGACATTCGTCATCACTTTCTTCGTGATAATATTGAAAAGGGATTAATTAATTTTGATTTTGTTTCCTCTGAAAATCAGTTAGCTGATATTTTTACAAAACCGCTTCTTGAAAATTCTTTTATTAAACTACGACGCGAATTAGGAATAATTTCCTATAACGAGTTATAGTTTAATTTTTGGCTAAAATATGACGTTATAGCCACTTGAGCTATGAGCGTTTTCCTGCTTCACTTAGAATGAAACAACATTATCATAGCTCGTTCTCTTTAATCACCTCCTATAATTCCTTAACTACTTTCTATTTTTATCCTGCCCTATCTTACTATATTATGGATTTATGGTTAAACTATGTGGTTTGTAATATTTTTTGCTACTCTTGGTCTATTTGTCTTGTGATGGTAGTTATGATACTCTATGGCATGTAATATATCTACGGTAATATCTATGCATATGTTGTTATTATCGATTTATACATGTCTTTTTGGCGATGCCAAAGGGGGAGAAAATATTCGTCTATATAAGCACTAACTCTTTTTTGCAGGGGGAGTAAATATATAGAGATTATTGTATATAGTTGTCATCGTCAAAAAGGGGGAGAATGTTGGAATCTCATTCTATATGATATTCCATATATACTATATTTTGACGTCAACAACTATATATTTTTATATTCTTCTATAACACTAACCATTTATTGCAGGAATTATATGAAGATTCAAGATTCTTGAAGAAGAGTATTTGTATGGTTTTGTATGCGTCTAGAGTTTATACATATGTTGAAATCTCTCCTTGATATGATATGAATATATTTATAACTCATATAGGCAAGATATACAAAAATGACCAGAAACAGACGGCTGTTTGGACACAAACAGACGGCTATTTCTGAAGTCAAAAATTCTGTATACCACAATAAACAGACGGCTGTCTGTTTATAAACAGCCGGCTGTTTTGAGGCAAAAATTGCCTATTTCCTTTCTGGTCGTAATTTGATGAATTTCAGCTGGCTAAAAATTATTTTCAGACGGCTGTTTTTCTATAACGGCTATATTTTTCTGAAGGGTTACTTTCATTCGCGAAGGGATACAACTCTTAATTAAGAGATATGACTATATCTCTTCATCGAAACTTTTCGCGAATAATTGCAACCTTTGACTCTTTATAAATACATGTTAGAATCACAATTTAATTAATCTTAATCTCTTGTTTTATATCTTTCTTATTCTCTCTGATTCTAACTCTTGTGTGAAAACAATTCCATATTCAAATCACACTTATTCTTCCATAATTCTTCAAGATTACAAATATACATTTCTACAAGGACAAGATTATAGGAAGTCTGTACTTTATTGACTCATTCGTGTTATTGCTAGAACACAAGAAGTCAGAAACTTTTGTTGTATTATTGAAGTCCTGTTCGGCTGTTCAGGCACTGAGAAGTTCTCTTCTGCTGTTGAGGCACGAAATCCTGTTCTGTTGCTCAGGTCCCCGTTCGGCTGTTCGGGTGTGTTGTTAACCTATTCCTCCAGGTGAAGTGAGGGTTTTTGATTAGTGAAATTCCAGAAGGAGTCTGGGACTGGACGTAGAACGGAAAGTTCGAACCAGTATAAAAATCCTGGTGTGCAAGCTTTTACTTTGCTATTGCTATAATTCCGCACTATTGTTGTTATCTCCATATAAGCGGATTTCTTGTGATGATTTCTGGAATTTTGTGCTTTACCAATTTTCGTGATTTCCATTGATAAGTTTTATCAATTTTTGTGCATTGGTGAATTTGTGTGTCATTGACTTATTATGAATACAAGTTTAGGGTATGATACCCTATTTTATCTTTGAGAAGATTCTTGTGATATTGATTAATCTCTTGTTGATTTTCAATTACATACTTATAGTAGTATGCCATTATGGTTATTACATGTTCATGCCATGTCTTTTACTTTATACCATATCATTTGATATTTATAGCTAGACTGATCCGTTTATTATTTTCTTATAAATAATACTCGGGTCAGACCGAGATGTTACAGGTGCTTCTGCTTGACTCCTCTTCCGGGATCTATTACTCCGACTTTTGGCTAACTACTTAGATTAGTAGTTTTTGTTGTACACATTTGAGATATTGACTCATTGATGTATTCTTTTGTATAGCACATGTTGCTATTCTTTTTGTATTATCGTGGATCTTTCTGACCACTACTCTGATGTACACTTTCATGTGTCATATATATATATATATTCATATCTTCTTCCGCCTTTGTGATATGGATGTCTGTGACTGATTTATGTTCTGATTATTTCTATGTTTGTTTTCCAAAGATTATATATAGCCACTATGTGATAGCTTTGAGTTTGTATCGGTATGTCGGATTTCCTCTTTAAATGATATGCATTCTATTCTATCTGACATATCGGTGCTTGCACAAAGAAGTTACATGGATGGTCGCTCCTCAATAGCCTTATTCTCCGCGCTAGTTAACGACATTACTCCGTAGTGTTTTTGGCTAGCGTGGGTATAGAGGTGGGGCATCACAGAGGCAGATTATCAGGTGTTTTCAAAAGAAATAAAGATAGAAGACATAACAAAATAGAATCTCACATCATATTTAAAACAACTTATAGTTATACATGTGGAAAGTACATAAAATCATTCCTAGGTGATTCATCAAAGTTATGGTAGGTACTAACCCAGCCAGGGACAATTATAACTGCCTATCCCTTACAGGGGCTGGTGGATACCCAATACAAAATACAATGAAAACTAACAATAGATAACTATCATCATAAGGACCTCTATGCTTCATGTCCTAAAATGCTACATGCTTCACCCAAAATGCTCCATGCTACCTAACTACTTGGCTGCTCGAAAATAGTGCACCCATAGTTTAAGGGAATAAGAAAATAAACTCCGGGTCAGTCATGGGACTGGTGTAAAAAAAATCAAAGTATGGATATTTGAAAACAAGGGTATCTCATAAGACCACGCCGCACATAAACACGGAACGTATTTTTAGTTGGCGTTAAAATTGGCCACCAACACCCAGTTATGTGAAAGCACCAATATCCAGTCATAGATCTTAGATAGTATCTAATGTAAAGAATATAATATAAAGAACAAACAAATTAAAAATGAAAGAAATTAAAAAGAGATAAGATTTATAGTGGTTCGGCTAACTTTGGCCTACGTCCACTTCAGAATAATTCTTTTTATTATACTATAGTTTGTTTACAGTTACAATCTAAAATCCAAAAGTAAAATTCGCATAGTGTAGTCTAGGTTGAAGATAAAGAGAAGCAAAAAGAAGATCGTTTTTCTGACGCCATGTCTGTTGTATTTATAGGGGAAGACATGCACTGATCAAGCTGAAATTTTGATAGAAGAACCTCCAGGCCATGACGAGACCACACAAGAATTTTCAAGCCCATTAGGGTCCACAACATGGATCAGTCCTGATCCCAATTTTGGTGTCCAAATGGGGTGCGTTCCCTCTTTGGGGGGTTCTCCATGATGTTAGCTACTTGCCCTCCAAATTTCATGTCATTCCAACTTACGGTTTGTAAGATATCGTGTTTTCCATGAAGTGGTGTTGCATGTATTCTGATTTCAACCGATCCCTTTGCATAGATATGGGCCGATCCCTCCAGACTATCCCATCTGATATGCGATCCTTATGGGGTGTTCCGCTTGTTGTAGTAAGCTTGTGCTTTAAGTTTCGTGTAACACCCCTAATTTTAAATTATATTATTTAGGAGATTTAATTAGATAAATTAAACAGAATAATGTAAAGATTAGAGTGATAAGGGGATTGAGATTTGAAAACTAAATAGAGGCCGTGCTTAATTAAATAAAATTAAAAGAATGAGTTTATGGAAATGGTTTTATAAGTTAACTAATAAGAGAATAAGGCAAGGGCATTATGGGAAATAGCCATCCACCATAACCCTTAATCCCTAAATCCTTATTCCCATTTTCATTCCATACATTCATAATTCAAACACATAAGAAAAGGGGAGCTCAAAGCCGGCCACAACCTAGGGGAAAATGAGATTAATAAGTTAACTAAAACTTAGGATTCAAGCAAAGGAGGATTAAGCAAGATCAAATCTCAAGTTCCTTATCCAAAGCAAGGTGAATAATAATCAAAACCATCTCATTTTCGTTTTTAAAGAGCATTTGGTTTCCACTTTGAAGTTTAAAACCTTTATGATGATTTTAATGCTGATATGCTTGGATTACATGATATGTTTGATTCAAATAAGTATGTTTGATAAATGTTTTATTCGATTTTAAGGCAAAAATCGTATTTATTGGGTTTCGAATGCCATAAGGATTTAATATGTTATGCAAAACATTATTTTGGAGATGGGTTTAAATTTTCATAATTATCCAAGCTATGGATAATTGATTATGAATTTTTGAAGGAAGAAATAAATAATTAGGTTTAAAAATTTATTTCGGCAATTATGTAAAGGATTTTGGGTCTGAAATTTTTATATGTTAGACAGCATATTAAAAGTGAATTAAGGTGATTTTTGGGGATTTTTCCTAAGTTATTTACTATGGAAATTAAATTAATTAAGTTGGAGGACTTAAATGTCTTAATTGTTTGGCTAAAGGGAAGGGCTTCTTTGTTAATTATTTTTAATTAATTCTGGATGAATTTGGCAGTCTTTTAGAAAATATTTTGGTAAAATTTATGGCGACAAATTATATTTTTACAAATAGGCAAGTTAGTTGAAAATCATTTACTTAAAAAGGCAAGAAAACAGTTTTGTACAGATTTACTGCTTCGCCACTTTCGTTTGCCACCTTTCAACCCCATACTTCCACCCCTAACCAAGTCAAAACCCATAAACATGGTACCGATGCTTTGGTATGTAGTGGATTGGAGAAAGGCGGAAGGTGTAGAGTTGAAACCATGCTTTCAAAGGGGTCAAGGTCATTTTAAATAGCTTTCGAAGGTCTTTGTTTTGCTTTCAAAAGAGATGCTGCTTGCCTTGCTTTTAATGGATGCTTTCAAAAGAGGCAAATTACTTTTATATAGCTTTTGAAGGGGCTGTCGCCTTTTTATTTAAATGGTAGCTTTCGAATGAGTTGTCGTATATTATGTTTTGAAGGGAAGCTTTCGAAAGGGTAGTTTTGAACCAAGTCAAAACCTTGTTGCCGTCTTCATACCTTTCGAATAGGTTGAAAGTTTTCGATGAGTTCGAAAGGCAACTTTTGTTTTATAAATATAACAAGCTGCTTCCCAATGCTTTCGAAAGGGCTCCAGTAGCCATTTAAACTAAAGGTTTCCAAGACATTGGCTTCAAAAGGTGTTTCGAAGCTATCCTTCCAATTGTTTTACTTAAAAGATCAAAGCTTTTGAAAGAATGGTTCCGAAGCCATCTGTTTTCCCCAAACTCTTTTATTTGAAGGTTAATGGTTTCAAAAGGGGTGTTTTTTCTTATGTTTACATTAACCCAAAAGATTAAACTCAAAGGTTTCGAAAGATGTACTTTCAAATAGTTTTGAAGTTATGCTTCTATAAGTTGGAAAGATATGCTTTAATACATTCGAAAGGAATGTTTTGATGGTTTTGAAAGAAAGGATTTGATGCTTTTGAAAGAGATGTTTTAAAGTGTTTCGAAAGTCATATGTTTAAGTGTTTTGAAAAGAATATTTGAATGCTTTCGAAAGGTATATTCTGATGATTTCGAAAGTAAAGGTCTAAGGTTTCGAAAACATTAATTTTCAAAACAAAGAATCCAATCTCAATTTAAAGAAAAACCCATGGCAATATAAAAGAGCTTTGAAATGGCTTTTAATTTTGGAGGTTTTGGAGAAGCTTTCCTTAATAAAAATAATGGGTTAAAGGGATTAACCATGTTTCATATGAAAATGATTTCAAGGATATTAAACCACAAAGGTTGGTATTATTATGTTATGATCAAATATTGTATGTGCTTCTTCTATAAACATATTCACTGTATAATGGACCCATAATTATATTTTAGGGAAAAAGGTTAGAATAACTAGCCAGGTTGACCCAGTAGTGAAAAAAAATTGAGTTAACTCCTGAATGAATAGAGTTGCATCCAGGAGGTCAGGTAGACCAAAACATAGGATGCCCAAAGACTGATCAAGAAGTTGTCAGTTTAGACAGGTTCATAGTAAACCAATGAAACCTATGTTTGAAAAGAGTTATTGGCAGGGCCCAATAGGTTCGTAGTGATCCCATGAAAACTATATCCGAATAAAGTTATTGATAGAGATCAATAGGTTCATAGTCAACCCATGAATACTACAATATGAAAGAAGTTATTGGTGACACCAATAGGTTCAGGGAGGACCCATGAAAAATTGGATGAAGTTATTGGCAGGAGCCAATAGGTTGCTAGTGATTCCATGAATAATATGAAACCAGATAGATAGTCTATAAGCTTTGAACAGGTTATTAGTCAGCCCATGAAAACTAATAGGTTAATAGTGACCATAGAAACTATAATGAAGACAGATAGTCAAATGAATGGGGATGGAAAATCCAGGATATTTTGCTTGTTTGCATATCATCATGATGTTTTATATTGCTATATTTTAACTATTGTGGATGCAGGAGCACAGTATATGGTTATTATAGATTTTTGGGTAAGATACTAGTAAGGGGGAAACCCGTTCCGCTAAGCGGGATGGTCTCACTAGATATCTAAATGGTTCGAGATGGTAGCTTATTATTCATATCAGACTTTATGTCTGATTCGAAGTTTATGTTTTCCATTTAAGCTCTCGGGTGCTCAATTAATTTTGAGTAGTTTGAGAGTTGAGGTTTTCAGGTTCTCCTTTAGACGAATAAGCTTCGGAGACGTGTAGGAGGAAAGCTAGCTATCAGAAGTTCTTTTCTATTTGATTCCACTGTGTTTTGGTTGTAAAGGCAAAGTTGTTTAATTGCCTATGTTTAATCTCTAATCATCCGGGGGGCATCTTCATATGTCACTCTTGGCGTATTTTGTAATAATTATATTTTCTCTGAACATGGTTCTCAAATTTGGGTTTTGGTAATGAATTTGAAATATGATTGAAATGGAATGAGAAATTTCTTTAATGGTTTTAGAAAAATTTCATATCCATGTGTTTCTGTTATATCAATGTATCTAACATTACCGCATTTGGTCACAGAGAATTAATAACTATGGATGACTACAGCATCCATAGCCATTAGTTTTGGGCCTCCAAGTGGGGGACGTTACATTTCATATCAATTGGATGTGTAGATATTGAGATATTGATCGATCTTTGCTATAAAGTTGGGTTTGGCCGGTCCCTAAGAGGGAGGAGGGACGATCATTATTGAGGAATAGGGGACGATCCCTCCAAACCTCTCTAAATGCCATGCGATCTCTAGGCTAGAATCCCTAGGGTCCCATCGTCTTGTTTCTAAAGTTTCACTTCAATCCGCCTTATTGTTATTGAGTTATGGAGCGATCATCGTTGAGTTGTGTTGTGTGCATCCTGTTTAATCCGATCCCTCTATTTCGATCCCTCTATTCTGATCCCTCTATTCCTATCCCTCTTTTAGTGGAAGTATTAGTTCCATACTTAGCCATTTTTTGGGTTGTGTCTATCCGAAGCCATTCGACTATAATCCATAGTTTCAAATATAATTGATCTCCAATCCTGGTAACTATCTCTCCGGCCTTTCTGCCTTGATGATCATGAAGTCTGTTGGGTTAAATCTGTCTATGTATTGCTCTGCCAGGAGATGGGTTAACGCTTAATGATAACCAAAACATTTTCTATGCAAAATAAGGGATATTATCTTTAATGACATTCTTTGAAAATCCTTTCAAATAACATATTAATCAAAGCTAGAATTGTTACATCTGTTAAATTCAACAACATAACAGATTTACAATTAAAACTGTAAAGGCTCGTATTGGATAATGGATTCCATACAATGATAAGGTAAGGGACTACCTTTAGATGGTACGTCTCTAGAAAAATGCACTGATGCACCAACAGATGGTCATTTACCAACACAGAACCGGCCTGCCTTTACCGTAGACAGTATCGAATATGACATCACCTCGGTCGTTACCGACCTTCACGGGGATCCCAAAGCATACACAACATACCCGACATATAGAGGGTAATCTAAAAAAGTGATGACCACATCCTAATGGGTGCGACCCACATAGCCATGCTGCATCTACTATGTTTTTGTCATTCCCGAGTGCGAGGCTTAAGGTCACGTTTTACCTTGCATAGAATCATCAAATCCTACCTGGAATGTCACATTGCCATTTCCATCACACACTATTGATTTCCACAAATGTACAACCTTCAAGCTCTTACATCTCAGAGAAGGGTATTAAGTGTAAGATAGGTTACCTCCTACAACACCAAACAAAGGTATGTTTGTAGAGATCACTGTACATGTATTTTAGAAATGTAATGTCAGACATTCGTCCATACAAGTTGTCCAAGAACATGACAAACCGAAGGAACTCTCCTACTACATCCTATCGGGAATGACCCCTATGATTAATAGCGAGCAGCCCTTGCATCGAAGATCAAATGAAGATACTACTGCCACATATATATGATATGGGAATCGAGCGGCTAGTGGCAAGTAGCCTTTCATTATGAAGACCTCCATCTTCAAAATCATTTCCTTTATCATGTTTTCACTTTCGAACGTACATTGATTCGAAGTGGTCTTCGAATAGGAATCACCAAAATCTGATCCCGATCTCTCCGAACCAATTATCGATAAAACATCTTTTAAAGATATATCTTTCTTTTCCAGTATATACAAGATTATTAAACCTCTCTTTAACTTTGGAAAACACCAAAATCATTTCTCATAAATCATGTTGGAAAACATTATTGAGTAAAAAAGGTCGATAGAAATTATATTAATTCTACTCAATATCAATTTCCATATTCAACTTTTACTATCCATAGAATAACGGTGGAATCACCTTTTAAATTCACATGGATAATACGAATTCCCTCCTTGGAATTTAATACCAATTATAAGAAAATTATTTCTACACAATCCATTGAAAGTAATTTTAAAACTTCCATTTATTTAAACTCCTTTGAAAGTAATTTATAACTTCCAAATCATCTTTAAAACTTCCAAACCATTTATTTAAAATCCTTTGAAAGTAATTTTAAAACTTCCAAATCATCTTTAAAATACTTAATTATTTATTTGAAAACATTTATAGAAGATTTGGAAAATAATAATTAAATTTAAATCTATATTTCAAAAATTATTAAAAACCGCTACAAAAAGTGCTGCGAATAGTACTTTTAAGACTTATTTGATTAAAACAACTTTTCTATCATTTAGAAATCCATTTTTATAACTCAAACCTCTTTTAAAAAATTTAATATATTTATAGAATTTGTTCCATATTTTAAAGAATTAAAAATATCCATTTTAAAGAATTTATCGCTTTAGTTTCCAAAATGCCAAAGCGCGATTATTTTGATAACTTGATTTGCTCATATTTCAAAATCTACTAAATGAAATCTTGATTTTTTTTTTCTTTTTTTTGAAAACTATGATTATAAGAGTTTGGAAAAGTTCTTATTCCAAAGAATTCTGACTCCAATTCTATTCTATAGATGTATTTAAACTTTTACGGTGCGAAATCGCGAACTGCCGTTACGCGACGCGCCTATTTTTGACTAAATTTTTATAACTTGTTGAAACTTCTCCAAATTGAATTTTACTATTTATAAACATTTATAAACTATTTAAAACCATTTTAAAGAGGTTTAACCAACTCGTAACACTTTTATAATTCATAACGGAAGGTGATTTCCTTTGTGTAATATCGACGTATATTAAACGTGAATATTTCTCACAACCAACCAAACAAATAATCATATCTAAACATGGTTCACAATCATCATAGCCAAATATATATATATATATATCATCCAATATATCATAATATAAATAGAGCTTCTTACCTTAGATTCAATCGAACTAACTTTAAAACGACTATAGCTCCACTATTCGGAATATTTAGCTTGCTAAGCTTGCACTAGTGCTCCTAGATGGGCTCGGCCTTGGCCTTTGGTGCTTGGGTGTTCACAACCTTGGTTGAAAGAGAGGAAAGGCTTGGACTTTGGGTGGTGGATGGTGTGGCCGTGGGTTTAGAGGGGGAGGAGGAGATTTGCTTTGGTTTAGAGGTGTTTGGATAATACATATATACTATACAAATTTTAATTCCTTTTTGCTATGATTTTCTTCATTAATTTACTAAGTAGGAAGCCATTAAAGTGGATAGGAGAAGTGAAGAAAGCATAGGAATTTATGAGCAAATGAAGTGAAGATAGATGGTGGTATTTATAGGCAAAGAAGTGATAAAAATATCATGATATTTATGTGCATACACATCACCATTTCCTCACCAATACTCCCTCCTCTAACCTTATCACTCACGGCGAAGTACACCCCCCCAATGTGATCTATGTGCTTGTACTTTGGGTGTAAAAGGTTGACTTTGGGTTTAAAGGAATATCATGATATTTATATATAATATCATGATATTCTCTATTTATCTTTTATTATTTATATGTGTGTGTGTATGTATTTATGTATGTATGTATATTCATGTGCATGTGAATGTGTTCATGTATATGTACATGTATGTGTGCATATGTATATCTCAAATGATTCACAACGTTGCACAACTTTTCTACGTTGAATCGTTACGGATTTCGATTTCGATTTCCGATCATATTTTCACTTCTTATTATATATATATATATATATATATATATATATATATATATATATATATGTAAACAACGTTTGATAATAATATTTATATCATTATATAATAAGTAAAAGGGCTTATATTTAATAATTAAAATAATTATTAAATCATTTAAGCTCAGTTTAAATTAAAAATCAATTATTCAAAAATAGTGATATACTGATATCATTAATGATGTCATAAAGACATTTTATTTTCAAAAATAAAATAAACAATTTTATTACATATTCTCACTCATATAGATAAATGAGTGTATGTATCCAGCTCCGTGCACGATGTTGGAGGGTCTAAGAGTTGTTTATCGATAAAACGATTTTCAGTCATTTTATCGATATTGTGCAAAGTGTATATTTTTGTAAATATTTATTCAAAATAAGATTACCAATATTATTTATTGTTCAAAACACCATTATTGATGTTAAAAATCTTATATTTGAATATCTTTAAATTTAAACATTATTTCCAAAATGATAAATTTACAGGTCGTTACACTGATTCAGGAGTTCATGGAGATTGATAGAGAGTTGCATGGAATCAACAAAACAACACTAGAAATAAGGTTTTACCGTCAAGGAGGGGTCATAGGCAGAAGATGTGAAGTGACCCACTTCTTTTGGATTGTTATTTTTCAGTGATTTACTGTTGAGATTTTTTTTTCCAAACCAAGTGATCACTTCTTTAATTCATTTCCCCCAAGATCCAAATTCTTACCAATATAAAAATATTAGTATATAAGTCAATTCAAGTCATTTATATATGTGAAGATATATAAATGTTTCCTTGCTTATCAGAGTATTAAAATTAACAAGGAAAATTCAATCACACTATATTTCTCATATTTCAGAGAATTGGTGTCACATAGCCATTTCTATTTTTACATTCTCCTTTTTGATCTCAAGCTTGATTAATATTAAATTCAAATATTGCCACTTATTATTTTCTTGCTTACTTCTCAAATTAATTGGTCTCTGGGTTTACAAGCCATACATTTAATTTCCGGAATTCTTTGTAGTTTGATACTTATCATATGAATACTGAGGTGATAAACTAGGTTGAAGTCTAAGCAGAGAAAAACAACACGTGTGATCAAGGTTTAGACACAACAAGCACAAACCAATCATGACAGACAAAATGCATATTTCCTGGTTAACAGAGCAAATAATCATCACATGAGTGATGGTGTTGTGATCTACTTTATAAATCATACAACTTCTTATATCTGGAGCTAGAAAAGTGTTGAATCTGGTTTTTGAAAGATATTTGCACTCTTCTGGACTAAAACTTATAGAAATGGTGTTCTGAACCTATAAACACTTTGCAACATTTCCCTACCTACTGATTGGTATACATGTTTTCTACTCTTAATTTTTGTCTTGCCACTTAGTATCAGTTTTGAAGTTATAGTATCAGATTTTTCCTACTTAGTATTAGATCAGTAGTTATAGTATCAGAAATTTCCTACCTAGTATCAGTTTTATAGTATCAGATTTCTCCTACTTAGTATCAGTTTTATAGTATCAGATTTTTCCTACCTAGTATCAGTTTTATAGTATCAGATATTTCCTACCTAGTATCAGTTCTAATTTCATAACTGAAGTGCCTCAAGACTGTCAAGAAAAACATGTTCACACATCAGATTAAATGGCATCTTCTCCTTCAGCATTATCTACTAAAACTATTTCAGAACTTGTTACTTAAGTCCACAGCTCACAAACACATATAACACTTAAGTTTCTTTTTCTTCTTACATACTATTTTCCAGATAACAAAGCAAAAGACACTCATGAAAATACTTAGAACATATTAGAGTTTGTCTAACTTATTTATTACAATGACACTGCTACTTCTCTTAAACACTTTAAATTCCTCAAGATCTCCAATTATCCATGCAAGAAAGCAAGCAATTCATGCATCTTTCCCTGCAGCAAAACTTTGAACTGTCCCAATAAAATGAGACACCCCAAGTATTGCAAAGGCAACAAATAGGGTCAGAAATAAATTCTGGTGTGAGTGAAATCAAGTATGCAAAATATCTTGTAAATTCTTAAGGCTGTACAAAGAACTTTTCTATTAAATGCTATTCAAATCCCAATTAAAATCTGAGAATGTGTATATTTAAGTTTATCTATAAACATACACCCAAGCATTCATCCACTTACTTCATTCAGTTGCACATGTACAAACTCCTATGGATTAACTCCCTAAATTCCATAGCATAATTTCTCTTTCTCATCTTTTCATTTTGTTTGGTCTGAAGTCTGAACTCTTGCCATTGAACACCATGTGTGCATTGCAAAGGGGCTCAGTTCTGTTAACCCTTTACACAGAGGCCTACAGGACTTAAACAAGTCATGCACATACCCATCAACCACCTGCTGATGAGTAGATCAAGGCACTACTCCTAAATTATTTTATAATTTAGAGACCATGCTTATTTATTTCTTTCTGGGGAATTTTTCTTTTGATTCCAGAGATACTCGTATTCTTTCCTTCCTTATATAGGTCAAGAATTATTAAAATCACCCAAAGATCATATCCAGACATACAAAGCATTCATGTAAAATTGCACACCTTATTTCAAAGTCATTTTTGCTTTTATCACATTTTTCTAAAACCTGCTTATATTTTTATTTCTAGAAATTTTCCATTGCTTACACAAATCTGAAGAAGTCATATGCAAAACTATATTTATTCTTTTACTGTGAGCATAGGGAATGGTTTTTGAGAAAAACCCATAAAAACTTATTGGTTTATGATCTGAACAAATCAGCACATATTTGTAATATTGCATTGTTCATATCATTTTTAATATAGACTAGACATAAGCATGAATCTCATTATTCACACCGCCTACTTCTTTTCTTCCATTGATACCCTATTCCACAGTAAAACATTTGATTCATTTTTCATATCAAAACTAGCATATATAAAATCTATTTCTGTGATTAGTGTATTTGTTTGATTATCTATTATTTTAAAACAAAAACTGAAACCATCACAACAAGTCAAAACAGGTTAAAATCTCATCCAAAAACCCAACCAGAATACCATCCATGATCAACATATTTTCATCGAGAGAATAAAATCAAACAGAAAAAACATAATGTAGTGTTTATATAAAATAACTTGGCTGCCCTTAACATGGGTCTTAATGCCTTACAGATCATAAGTGATTAATCACTCACCTTCCTCCTCTCTTCCCCGAGAATGCCTTAGTTTGAAAACAGGGTGAGCTCTCCTTTCTATTTTTTTTTAGTGTGTTTCTGTTTTCCCTCAGAGAAAACCTCTGCTTCCCTCTTGATTTAAATCATTTTGCTAGGGTTTTACTAAAGGAAAAACCCATTTTATCCTCACATTACTCAGAGAATTATGTGTGTGTTGTTATGGCTAAATGTGCCATTTTCTCTTGATTTCTATTTCTAGTAAAAGCAGTTGCTTCTCTACTTTTCTGTGCACATGCTATTTGCATGATCCACCTACACATCATCTTTGTGTGACTCAGATACATTGTATACCTTGTTAGGCCTGAATGGTTCTCTTATATTATTTCAAACCATTTATTTCCTGATTTATTTTTAAGAAGGTATTTATGCACAATAATACTAAACTGGTTCTCATGCAATTTAGTTATCAAAAGGACTTTATCATTTTATACTTCTTTGGCTACTCATATCTAATACATATATATTTATATATATGTATATATATAGGAGATATCTGTATATAAAAACTCACTCATATTTGATCATTTTCTTCCCATTATATTTTATTGAAAAATCTCTATCCTCTTATTTAATCATTTCACTTACTCCTAATATTATTATTGTCAGACTATATTTTCTTTTCTTAAAAATTCTCATTTTCTAATTTTATTAAAATTATTTTTTTATCTCAATAATTTGGGTCTTCACAAGATGGCCCCCATTAGACCAAGGAACATGGGTCGGTGCTGACCCATGGGGTGGGGCCTGTACCGACCCCTAGCTTTGGGGTTACCGGTTCTTAGATTCTTGGATCGAGTGCATACTTATATTATGTTCTTGGTTGTACTTGAATTTTAGGTTTTGTGGTCATCTCTCCAGGCGTCTTGCCTTGATAACTTCGAAATATGACTTGTCGGGTTCGTTCGTATACCGCCCGTTCAAAAGGCGGGATAATAGTATAGATCTGATCTAAATAAAAATTATTTTTTATACATACATACACATAACCATTTAATATATGACAACATTCATACATATAAGAATCTCTCATAACTAACAATATAAATATGATATATATGTTCAAGTAATGGAATATTATACATGAATTGTAAGTTATATGAAATTAGAAAACATACCAAAACTATGCCTTGAAGCATAACTTGCTATGATGACTATATCTCCTTAAAACTCTTCGCAATTCCGCATACTACTAATCTTTGAATTATAGACCGTTGACTATCCAATGATTGTTGACTTGAAATTGATATGAGATGAGCTTTGATAGAGCTTTGTGTAGACGGGATCAGCCAACAAGAAGATGAAAATGGCGGTCGAAAAGGCTCAAATGCATTAAAGTTATGAATTCTTTTATAGTGGAAGGAATGAAGAGAAACGTGGATCAAACCTTTTACCGATTCTCCCTAAATCAGTGTCTTCCATCAAAGATCCTCCTGCCCATCATTTAGCCACCCCTATCATGTATATTGCTGCCGTATTTATCATCATACATCATGGGCTAATAGCCCATATAGGTCCAAATAAACATTACTAATTAAACCTGATTTAACTGCTTGTCGATGTCGCATATCGATCAATATATTTATAACTGTTATAAATATATACAATAATAATTATTCCTTGAATCATATTCAAATTTTTATAATTAATATTTCATATATATTATTTAATTTACAAAAATTATAACTAACTAAATCGTTCAGTCTAAAGAGAATTCATTATATCGGTTGTGTGACTTGTCAGGTGTAAATTTGGTAAGCGATTAACATCGAACTATTCAAATATTAACGTTCACATGTCACTTGTAGGTGGTGTGACATTTTGACCAAATTTATCGCTTACTTAGTTTCTTTAAAATCCAATTTAACTTTATTATTGAGTGTTACCCGGTTTTGACATTTACACCAATTATCTTCGTCAAAACATATCACTTTGGACTTATGGAATTTGGTAATAGTCAAAATTCCAATATTGTTCATATTCAACTCTATAACTCTATAGTCCAACACAAAGTCCATGGTTCAATAATAACAATTATTATTAACCGAAATACTTTGGCCAGAGACTTGAATATGACTTGACTATGGTGCTAACTCCATATAACTGGGAAGACAAATCCTCTCTTGAATAATGCTTCACTTTCAATACTTCCACTCGACCCAGCTATAGCCGCTCGATGGACATCATGCCATGATTTGACTATAATCAAAGTGGAGCTTTCATATTAAAGATCCACAGTATTCTCAAGTCAAGAGAACTATGTAAATCAACCAATCGATATTTTCTGTTCGTCCTTATTTATATTAACCAACAGAAAACTATCAAGTGAGTCATTCCATAGTTATCCAATAACTATCAGTACGTAACCCCTAGGTACCCCCAACAGCCATGAGTAATACACTGTCTAACATTTGGAGAGCATTACGTACTCTAGTCTCAATAAATACATCGATATCCAGTCTCGATGCATCTTGACTAGGAACATTTAAAATGATATATTTATTTTCATTGTGATAAATTACTCACGGTTACAACAATTTGTAAAACATACCATTTAGGGATCTTATATGAAATATACTTTTAGTTAAATTAATTAGTTAATATAACAACGTTATATAAAGTGAATAATATAAAGAAAATGCCTTTCATTTCGAAAAAGATTGGTTACTAAGTTAGATATATGTAATAAATTACGTAATTGTCCCTAAGACATAAACCTAACTATCAATCTCCCACTTGCACTTGGGGTCAATTATGGAATCTTATTCCAACTTCTCCATTTTGTTTTCTCAAAAACAACTTGGTTAGTCCCTCTGTGGATGGGTATGCTATTATGTTTCAATTATTTACTTTGTCAATCAACTTCTCTAATGCTGAAAAACTACCTTTATTATGTGGAACGATTCAGAGTATGTCTTTCAACTTTCAATGAGCTCTAAGTTCTGTTATGAACTATATTGTAACATTATTATCATATAACAATGTTATGGGATTCTCAATATTTGGAATCATCTTCAGCTCTGTTATAAATTTGTGCATTTATATTTATATACATTATTTTTATTACGGCATTATTTAAGACAATGTACTTAGCCTTTTTCGTCGAATCAGCCACAGTCTATCATTTGAAACATTTCCAATTTGAAGATTCTTAACCTGAATTTATTATTGGCATATCATACTCCATATCACTTATGAAACTTTGAGTCCGAATACTTCTTCACAAGGAGTTCATTGTTCCGTAAACAATTCTCTAGTATTTAATAAATACACGAGAACACTCTAAACTATCATTTAGTGATATCAATTTGGATTTAGTGTTTGAATCGTGTATCAAATACATGAACAAATCATGACATCATAGACAACATAACATGTATGATAATTCCTATTGTTATTCATAAGGAATTCATTTCACATGTTTTGTATTAAACAATTTAATAAGGTGTCATTGCATATTGATTTGGGACAATCCCAATATCTTTTATACTTACTATAAAAGACATCATTTACACATCCAACATCGAGTATTAAAACTAAGGCTGATTTTAATACAAGTACATCGTTAAAATCAACAATGTGTTGTTTACTTATAGTTTAAAAATATTAATGTACCTTTTAATGTTCTTTCTTATGAACACACGTTTCCTCTGCATTTTGATGGATAATCAAACTATTTGATATTTCTATCAAAATATTTGTTCAATTCTGATGCTTATAAAACGATACTTTCTATCATTTCTTGGATCATATCTAAAGACTCATAAAGTCAATATCGCTCCCACTGACTTCGAGACATTTTGGTTAACGGGGAGACAGGAGTGAAGACGGCAGGCGCAATAGAAAGGGTTAAGGGCCTCCAACGCCTCTAAAGTCTAAGCAGAAAGGCTTCACTCAGGTAGACCAGCTTTCTTGATTGCCTCTACATCAGGAAAATTTGGTTAATTTAGTTCTTTTTTTTACTGTGTCAGCAACAATCTCACAAGAAAAGAGAAATTATGAGTAAATAATTACCACACAAATTTTTCTAAGTCAAGAGAGTGATTCTTTGTCAAGTCAACTCAACTAAGTGCATCTTTTGATGCATCCTATCGATCAATCCCCAAATGTAACTCCTCTGCCCTTCAGAGGAAAAAGAAAAGATCTCTCATATCTCTCCTAGCGCCCTCTTTGCTTTTATATAAATAGAAATAAAAGTTACTAACTAGTTAATTCCAATTAATACTAATAGAAATTAATAGAATATAATAATTTTATGTGAGTAATACAATTTTTTCTAATTATCAATTATTCTTTCCAGTTCTGGTTTCACTAAGGGACAGACTCACGGAATAAAGGCTTAGGGGACTGGATAACCGGGGGACTTCTTACTTTACTTGAAGCGGGTGGCATAGATGTCTTTAAAGGAGCTGCTTTGGGCCTCCTCCTTGAACAAGTGAATCAGAAGGGCTTGCTCAGTATAAACAATAAAAAATAGGAAGAGGATTTGACTCCAATGTTTATACTGGACTTGAGATCATCTCGAAGAGTATAGAGTCTGCTTAAATACTGAGGCCCGGCGGGAATACCCCCATTCATAGGTCTGAGATCCACATCTATGAATTGAAAAGTCAGAATGATCAACCCTGCAATCAGGGCTCTATCGACCCCGATCAATTAGGGGAGGACCGGAAGGTGCGACGTCAAGGGTCAAGGAGCAGACGAGTTCATCCCATCTAATTCGAATTAGGTATGCTCGTGGACTAACATATATCATCATATAATACATGTATGCATTTATTAATTAATTAAATTAAATTATTTTATTAATCTTATTAAAAAATTAAAATTTTTAAATCAATTTCTATTACTTTTCAAACATTTTTATAAACTTTATTATATTATAACTTTTATAATATTTGTATATCTTATTTTAAATTAATATTTAAGTTTAAAATCTTATATTTTTAAATTTTCAAACAATTTTGAAAATTAGTCCAAGACCCAATTCAAATTAGTCCTTTTTTATCAGGGGCAACCTTTGGGTTGTGAGCTTAATAGTTAACCCTAACAAGGCTAATTTAGACCGTATAGATTATTTTGCTTTGATACCATTATTGGAACTGGATTAGCCTGCAGCAGAAGATATGGGTGAATTTCAAAAAAAGTTACCCTATAGGATCTTTATTGGGCCAATGAAGCCAAAGTTATTTAGAACATTTCTAAATTTAATTTAAATAAATATCTATTTCGTTTAAATTATAACTAATATATGTATCACATACATAAGTGTACATGTATTCATATGTAACATAACAATCCATGCAAGGTATAACATGTCTGTATATAATGTTAGAATTTGCATCGCAACGGACATGCTAGCTCATCTTATATGTATATATGTTGTCCAAATATATGTATGTGTGTGTATGGAATATTCTATATGGACACAATAAGTGGACACAAAATGGGATACAAGAAAACTTGACCATTAATCTCCCTTGAATTCCACCTTCCATGTAAAGATAAAAAGATCCAACGGTCCATATTTGTTGTGTCACATTTTACGTTTAATTTTGTGTTTCAATAGCCATCCAATATATGTATACACACAAACTTGTTAGTCTAAAATGAGAATTAAAACAATATCAATATTTGCACACATATATATATATATGTATATGTATGTATGTATGTATTATATAAATGTGATATATATATCTATATATATAATAAATTAGATAACAATTTGATGAATGATTATATATTAATATATATATATATATAAATTATTCAAAAATGTTATTATTTATACATGTATGTTTTCTAGAAATTAAATATATATATGTGTGTGTGTATGTATTTATTTATAATTATATTTGTAATGATTAAAAATATTTATAAATGTATATATTCTAATATATATATATATATTGTATAATTATATCAATTATACAATTAAATAAATTAAATATATATATATATATCTTATAACATTACAGACCCAATACATAGCACAAAAATATTTTATTATAATTTTATATTATTAAATTATTTATATATAAATTTATTAGTTGAAAAACATTAAAATAATGTTAAAAATAATTTCAAAACTTATATTTCAAATTTTAAATTTTTTGAAATTTGAATAAGATATTATAAGGTCACAAAAAAAATTTCATAATTTTCTGAGTTCAAATTATATATTTTTTATCATATAATTAATTTTGGCCTTTATTATAATGATTTTTTTTTAAATAATAAATTTGATTTTTAAATTTTGGAATTTTTGAAACGTTAATACGATGATGGAAATTTTTTTATAAAATTTAAATATAATCTTTCGATTATATATTATTTTATATTAATTATATAGCCTTTATTTTGATTTAAATAATATTAAAAATAGTAAATAATTAAAAAAAAATTTCCTATTACCTATAATTATATTTAGTATAAATATGCATATATAAAATATTAGAATAATTTTTAACATGATATGGTGACACAATGATTATAGGTTATTTAAATTTGTGTAATATGACTTATTAATATAAATATACTATATATATAAATAATTTCGGTTGTGTATACATCTGATCTAAATAAAAATTATTTTTTATACATACATACACATAACCATTTAATATATGACAACATTCATACATATAGGAATCTCTCATAACTAACATAATAAATATGATATATATGTTCAACCAATGGAATATTATACATGAATTGTAAGTTATATGAAATTAGAAAACATACCAAAACTATGCCTTGAAGTATACCTTGCTATGATGACTATACCTCCTTAAAACTCTTCGCAATTCGGCATACTACTAATCTTTGAATTATAGACCGTTGACTATCCAATGGTTGTTGACTTGAAATTGATATGAGATGAGCTTTGATGGAGCTTTGTGTAGACGGGATCGGCCAGCAAGAAGATGAAAATGGCGGTCGAAAAGTGTCAAATGCATTAAGGTTATGAATTCTTTTATAGTGGAAAGAATAAAGAGAAAGGTGGATCAATTTTTTTTACCGATTCTCCCTAAATCAGAGCCTTCCATCAA
Source organism: Allium fistulosum (assembly GCA_030737815.1). NCBI lineage: Eukaryota > Viridiplantae > Streptophyta > Magnoliopsida > Asparagales > Amaryllidaceae > Allium > Allium fistulosum. Next base: position 869,036,133 of record CM060906.1, on the reverse strand, counting down.
AGATCCTCCTACCCATCATTTAGCCACCTATCACGTATATTGCTGCCGTATTTATCATCATACATCATGGGCTAATAGCCCATTTAGGTCTGAATATATATTACTAATTATATCTGATTTAATTGCTTGTCGACATCGCATATCGATTGATATATTTATAACTATTATAATATATACAATAATATTTATTCCTCAAATCATGTCCAAAATTTATAATCAATATTTCATAAATATTAAATAATTTATTTAATTTATAACAATTATAAACAAATTAAATCGTTTGGTTTAAAGAGAATTCATCATATGGGTTGCGTGACTCGTCAGGTGTAAATTTAGTCAACGATTAACATCGAACTATTCGAACGTTAACGTTCACAGGTCACTTAGTAGATGGTGTGACATTTTGGTCAAATTTATTGCTTACTTAGCTTTGGTAAAATCCAATTTCATTTTATTACTAAGCACTATCCGGTTGTGACATTTATTTACATTAATTCTCTTCGTCAAAACTATATCACTTTGGACTTACGGAATTTGGTTATGATCAAAATTCCAATATCATCCATATTCAACTCTATATTCCAAACATAAAGTACTTTATTCAATAATAAAAAATATTATTAACTGAAATGCTCTGGCCAGAGACTTTGAGTTGACCATGATACTAGCCTCATATAACTAAGGAGATGAATCCTCACTTGAATAGTGCTTTACTTCCAATACTTCCACTCGACCCAACTATAGTCACTCGATGGACGCCATGTCATGATTTGACTATAATCAAAGTGAAGCTTTCATATTGAAGATCCAAAATATTCTCAAGTCAAGAGAATTGTGTAAATCAGTCACATCGATATTATTTTTTTGACCTTAGTTATATTAACCTACAGAAAACTACCGAGTGAGTCATTCCAAAGTTATCCAATAACTATTAGTACGTAACCCCTAAGTGCCTCCAGCAACCATGAGTAATACATTGCCCATAATTTAGAGAGCGTTACGTACTCTAATCTTAACGGATACATCGATATCCAGTCTCAATGCATCTTGACTAGGAACGTTTAAAATGGTATATTTATTTTCATTGTGATAAATTACTCACGGTTACAACACTTTGAACTACTATCACAAAACATACCATTTATAGATTTTCTATTAAATATACTAAATTCATTAATTAATACAATCACATTATACCAAGTATATAATAGAAAGAAAAAACCTTTGATTTCGAACAAGATTGGTTATTGAGTTAGATATATATAATAAATTACATAATTAACCCTAGGGCATACCCCTAACTTTATCACTACTTTGTTATCTTCACTGATGATTTCTCGAGACTAGGATATGTGTATCTTCTGAAGAATAAATTTGATGCCTGTGAGAAATTTGCTGAATATAAAAATGAGGTTGAAAATCAAACGAAACAAAAGATAAAAATTCTTCGATCTGATCGAGGAGATGAGTATGTTGGACAAGAACTCCTACAATACTTAAAAGATAATTGTACTATAGGTCACTCCATCCTATACTCCGTAACACAACGGTGTGTCAAAGCGAGGGAACAAGACCCTATTAGATATGGTTCGTTCCATGGTGAGTAAGACTGATTTACCTTTGTCCTATTAGGGATATGCACTGGAAACCGCAGTGCAAATGTTGAATATTTTATCCACTACATCAGCACCTAAGACGCTTTATGAGATATGTCATGGGAAGAAACCCCACTTCAATTATTTAAAGATACGGGGTTGTCTGATCTATGTTAAGAACGTTGTCCCTAACATACTTAAGGCGAGATCAGCCTTGTGTAAGTTTATAAGATATCCCAAGATTTCCAGGAGATATATTTTCTATAACACAGAGGAACAAAATGTGATTATTTCCTCATATGATGTCGTTATAGAAAAGTAATTTCTATCAAAAAAGTTAACAGTGAAGTTGTAGAATTGGATAAGATCTAAGAGACTAACATTGAGGCTGAACTAGTGGGAGAACAAAGTTCATCTGTATACGAAAACATGCAACATATTAGAAGGTCTAGTAGGGAATCTCACGAGCCAAAGAGATACTACGGTTTTCACATGGATGGCGAAAAGGAGAACCATGTCTTAAATGATGACACTCCACTATCTTTCCAACATGCACCATAGAGTAAAGGCTTTGCACTCTAGCTTGGAGCATTGAAATCCGAGATGAATTCCATGTACAAAAATAAAGTATGGACATTGTCGAACGTACCCGAAGGGATAAAACCCATCAGCTACAAATGGATTTTTAGGAAAAAGATAAATCTAGATGGGGAAGTAGAGACTTATACGGCCTGGCTAGTTGCGAAAGGATTTCATTAAATTCAAGGTGTTGATTATGATAAGACCTTTTCGCCTATAGCCATGCTTAAGTCCATTCGGATTATGCTAGCCATTGCTGCATTCTATGACTATGAAATATGGAAAATGGATGTAAATATGGCATGTCTAAATGGTGATTTAGAAGAGACAGTCTATATGTCATGGTCCAAGGGCTTTGTGGTCAGTGGGAGTGAAGGCAAGGATTGCAAGTTGTTAAAGTCCATTTATGGACTCAAATAAGCTTCAAGGAGTTAGAAGAAGTGTTTTGGTAAAGTAATTAAACAGTTCGGTTTTTATCAAAATACAGAGGAAGCGTGCATATATAGAAAGGAACAGGACAACGCTATCTGATTCTTAGTGCTATATGTCGACGATCTTCTCTTGATTGACAATAATATTTCGTTATTGCAATTAGTGAAAGATTGGTTTTTCAAGAACTTCTCCATCAAGGATTTGAGAGAAGCAGCCTATATATTAGGTATAAAGATCTATGGAGATATATTGAGAGACTGTTGGGATTATACTAATCCCTGTACATAGATACCATATTAAAGAGGTTCGGTATGGAGAATTCTAAGCATGGCAACGTTCCAATGCAGTTTGGAATCATTCTTTCTAAGAAGAACGCTCCTCATACTGATGAGGAAAAAGTGCATATGAAGAGGATCCCATATGCTTCAGTCATAGGATCAATAATGTATGTTATGCTATGTACTAGACCGGATGTAGCTTAAGCGTTAAGATGCGTGAGTCGATACCGGTCTAATCCTGAAGAAAAGCATTGGACGACCATAAAATGTACAATGAAGTATTTAAGAAATACTCAAAACTTATTCCCCATTTATGAGAATTGAGACCTTTGTATGAAGGGGTATATAGATTTGAGCTTTCATAGTGACATTGATGATAGTAAATCGATGTCTGGTTATGTCTTTATGATTAACGGCGGAGTTGTCAGTTGGAAAAGTTACAAACAAGTGACATCGGCTGATTCGACGAAGGAGGCCGAGTACATCGCCCTCAATGAAGCAGCTAATGAGGCAGTATGGATGCGCAAGTTTTTGAGTGAGCTCGAAGTGATTTTCGATACCGAGAATATTATGTCATTTTTCTATGATAATAATGCGGCGATTCAGATCATAAAGGATCCCAAAGTACATAAGAAGTCACAACATATTCTTTGGAAGTTCCAACTTATTAGAGAATTCATCAAGAAGAAAGAGGTTGTGATACAAAGTGTAGATCCCAAGGACAACATAGCAGATCCATTTACTAATTTGGCTCGGTCGGCTCTCGAGAAGCTGATCGAAGTGATGAGATTGAGATTCCATAATTGGTCCCAAGTGCAAGTGAGAGATTGATAGAGTTAGGGGTATGTCCAAAGGGAAATTTTGTAATATATTGTAAATTAATTAACTCTGTAGTCAATTCTCATTCAAAATAAAGATAGTTTTCTTTATGTTATATATTTATTATAATATGTTATAAATAACTAAATGTTTAATTAAAATTTACTAACCCCCTACACCATTTGCACGAATATAACTAAATTGTGCGCTAGTGACGTGCCCGGCAGATGTAGGACGACTATTAAGGGTTGAAAGAGAAGAAAACCAATCATAGAACCTGTCGCATATCTCATAACGCACAAAATAAAATTATAATATACATCGCATATATAAAATAGAGGCGGCAGTAATAATTAAGTGAACCAAACAGAAAATCCATAAATGGTATGTTTGTGATATTAATTACAAATAGTAGTAATCATGAGTATTGTATCATAATATAATAAACGCATCATTTAAAAATTCCTAGTCAAGATGCACCGAGACCGGATATTGATGCATCCGTTGAGAATATAGTACGTAACGCTTTCCAAATGTTGGGCAGTGTATTACTCATGACTGCAAGGGGCACCAAGGGTTTACGTACTGATAGTTATTGGATAACTATAAAACGACTCACTCGATAATTTTCTGTTAGTTAATATAACTAGGGTCAAACAGAAAATATCAATGTGAATAATTCACACAATTCTCTCGACTTGAGAATACTATCGATATTCAATATGAAAGTTACGCTTTGATTATAGTCAAATCATGCCACGATGTCCATCGAATGAATATAGTTGGGTCGAGTGAAAGTATTGGAAGTGAAACACTATTCAAGAGAGAATTCGTCTCCTCAGTTATATGGGGTTAGAATCACGGTCAACTAAAGTCAACTCAATGTCAAAATCTATGGCCAGAGTAGTTCAATTAAAATAATTATTGCTACAGAACAAAGAACATTGTGTTTGGACTATAGAGTTGAACATGGACGATTTTGGAATTTGACCATTACCAAATTCCATAAGTGCAAAGTGATATAGTTTTGATGAAGGAAATTGGTATAAATAATTGTCACTGCTGGATAATGCTTAATAAAGTAAAATTAGATTTTACTAAAACCGAGAGGTGATAAATTTGGCCATAATATCATACCGTATGTTAAGTGACATGTGAACGTTTAACATTCAAATTGATCGATATTAATTGCTGACCAAATTTACACCCAAGAGTCACACAACCAAAATGATGAATTTTGACTATGATGCTTGCATAGGGGGCTGGCTATATATGATATGGCATGGTGGATTTGAATTGAAAGAGGAGTGGAAATGGTAAGAGAGATATTGGAAATTGTGATCTTTTCACTCTCATATCTCCCTTTAAATAAGTCACTCTCTATTCATTCTTTTTAGACCTTTTGCTCCTCCTCCTACCTGCATATTTCGGCCAGAAATAACCCCTTCCAACCTCCAAAATATCAATGGACAAATCACATCAAAATCTTTGATTCGATCCTAGGTGGGAAAGTAGTTCGAGAGCCAACAACTCTAGAACATGAAATTTGATTCAAGGAGCCATTTCATCATTTCAAAATGTGATCTCTAGGCCTCGGTGAGAGGTATGCTTCAGACTTATTAGTATTTTAAAATGCTTAAGGTAATCAATCATTCATATGTCAGTTAGATAGATCATATCATGAATTGACATATTACTGTATTGTCGCATATCTATGGTTATATACATACGTGCATAATTTTTTTACAGATATCATATTATTAATCCTGACCTAATAATAAAAAATTAATTTTTTATTATCAAAATATTATTATTAAATGATTTTATCAATTAAATCTAATTATAAAATTTTAATTCATATGATATATATGTTTAAATTTTTTTAAAATTTTTTTGCATACACCTAAAAACGATTCGGCAATAAAATAAATTATTATTTATAAATATATAAACAAATTATTTGATTTAATAGTAGTTAAACAAACAAAATATATTTATAATACATTTATAAACAATTTAATACTCACTATTAAACTATATAATATAAAATATGCATTTTGATTTTAGAAATATTTTTAGTACTTTTTTTCTTATTAAGTCTGTACGGATTAAATTTTTAAAGTATATTTTATTTAAAATCATTTAATCGAAAATAAATTAGGGCGTGAGTAGAAGCAAATACATGTGATTAATACAAAAAAATATTATATATATATATATCGATTAAATAGCTATATGTTTATATATAATGTTTCTATGTATATATATATAAATTAAAATTAAATTTTTTATAATATATGATAAATATTTTTTAATTATCTTGTAAATTAAAATTTAAAATAATTTTAAAATTTAAAATAATTTTAAAATTTAATTATATTATATATATGCAAATATATCATCTTTTGATAAATGAGTTTCGTCTTCGAATACGTGTTCGATAGGATAAATGAGCCAAGATTAGTCGAATGAAATGGTGGAAGCTCAAAGGAGATGCCTCACGGATGTTTAGGATAGAGTAATGTGAGAAGGGGCATGGAATATGGAAGGAGAAGCAAATGATGTGGGATGAGATGGCAACGCGCATTCAAAAAGTGGCTACTGAGGTGTTTGGGATAATGAAAGGAAATAAATGCGAACCTAAAGATTCATGGTGGTGGAACAGTGATGTGTAAAAGGCTATCAAAGAGAAAAAGGAATGCTATAAGTGTTTGCATCATCACAGTAGCGAGGACAACATGAAAAAGTACAAAGTGGCAAAGAAGAACGCAAAGAGAGCGGTGAGTGAAGCAAGAGGTCGAGTGTATGAAGATCTATATTAAAAGCTAAGTACGAAGGAGGGTGAAAAAAACATCTATAGGATAGCTAAGCTCCGCGAGAGGAAGACGAGAGACTTCAACCAATTTAAATGCATCAAGGATGACAATAATAGACTTTTGGTGAAGGACGATGAGATAAAAAATGGATGGAGAGATTACTTCGACAAGTTATTCAATGAAGAAGGTGATAGCACTACGGTCGAGCTGGACGACTCTTTTGATGACACCTGTAGACATTTTGTTCGGAGAATTCAAGAGTCCGAGGTAAAGAAGGTGCTAAAACGGATGAAGGCAAGGCATTGGGGCCTGATGACATCCCCATTGAGGTGTGGAGATGCCTTGGAGATGCAGGGATAGCCTGGCTAACTAAGTTATTCGATAATATTTTCAAATCAAACAAGCTGCCAGATGAGTGGAAGAGAAGCATATTAGTTCCAATTTTTAAGAATAAAAGAGTTATTCAAAGTTGCACACACTACAGAGGAATTAAGCTTATGAGTCATACAATGAAGCTTTGGGAGAGAGTAATTGAACATTGATTAAGAAGTTGGACAAGTGTTTCAAAAAACCAATTTTGTTTCATGCCTGGGAGGTCGACCACAGAGGCGATTTTCTTGATAAGACAACTTATGGAGAGGTTTAGGGAGCAAAAGAAAGATCTACACATGGTATTTATCGATTTGGAGAAAGCATATGATAAAGTACTGAGAAAGGTTATGTGGTGGGCTTTGGAAAAGAAGAGTCCCAACAAAGTACTTACCCTTATCAAGGATATGTATGATGATGTCGTGACTGGTGTCAGAGCATGCAAGGGTGAAACCAGTGACTTTCCCATTAACATAGGATTACATCAAGGGTCAGCTTTGAGCCCCCACATTTTTTCCCTAGCGATGGATGAGGTTACGAAGGGTATACAAGGTGAGATTCCTTGGTGTATGCTCTTTGCTGATGATGCTATGCTAATTGTTGAAAGTAGGATTAAGGTCGATATACAACTGGAGCTGTGGAGACAGACTTTAGAATCAAAGGGTTTTTGGTTTAGCAGAACTAAAATAGAGTATATGAAGTGCAAGTTCAGCGGTGTCAAATCAGAGGATGGAGATGTCACTCTGGTTGGACAAGTAATGCCCAAGAAGGATCCTTTCGATATTTAGGTGTGGAGATGCCTTGAAGATGCAGCTGGCTAACTAAGTTATTCAATAATATTTTCAAATCAAACAAGATGCCAGATGAGTGGAGGAGAAGCATATTAGTTCCAATTTTTAAGAATAAAGGAGTTATTCAAAGTTGCACAAACTACAGAGGAATTAATCTTGTGAGTCATACAATGAAGCTTTAGGAGAGAGTAATTCAATATTGATTAAGAAGTTTGACATGTGTTTCAAAAAACCAATTTGGTTTCATGCCTGGGAAGTCGACCACAGAGGTGATTTTCTTGATAAGACAACTTATGGAGAGGTTTAGGGAGCAAAAGAAGGATCTACACATGGTATTTATCGATTTGGAGAAAGCGTATGATAAAGTACCGAGAAAGGTTATGTGGTGGACTCTGGAAAAGAAAAGAGTTCCAACAAAGTACATGACCCTTATCAAGGATATGTACGATGATGTCGTGACTAGTGTCAGAGCATGCGAGGGTGAAACTAGTGATTTTTCCATTAACATAGGATTACATCAAGGGTCAGCTTTGATCCCCTATATTTTTGCCCTAGTGATGGATGAAGTTACGAAGGGTATACAAGGTGAGATTCCTTGGTGTATGCTCTTTGCTGATGATGTTGTGCTAATTGATGAAAGTAGGATTAGGGTTGATGGAAAACTAGAGCTGTGGAGACAGACTTTAGAATCAAAGGGTTTTAGGCTTAGCAGAACACTAAAGCAGAGTATATGAAGTGCGAATTCAGCGGTGTCAGATCAGAGGATGGAGATGTCACTCTAGTTTGACAAGTAGTGCCCAAGAATGAATCCTTTCGATATTTAGGATCAATGTTGCAGTATGATGTTGATATTAATGAAGATTTTAGTTTTAGAATTCGAGCGGGATGGGTGAAACGGCGACAAGCGTCTGGCATTCTCTGTGATAGGAAAGTCCCACAGAAGCTTAAAGGAAAGTACTACAGAACGGCAATCAGTCCTGCGATGTTGTATGGTGCAGAATGTTGGCCTACTAAAAGCCAACACGTACAAAAGATAAGTGTTGCAGAGATGCGTACACTGCGATGGAGTTGTGGTCACACAAGAAGAGATCGAATTAGAAATGATGATGTATGTGATAAACTTGGAGTAGCACCAATTGAGGAGAAACTGGTCCAACACCGCTTAAGATGGTTTGGACATCTCCAACAGAGGCCACCCGAGGCACTTGTGCGCATCGGAATTATAGGCCGCGTTGAATGCTCAAAGAGAGGTAGAGGTCGACCAAGGTTGACATGGGAGGAAGTAGTAAAAAAGGACTTGAAGGATTGGAATATATCCGAAGAGCTGGTGTCGGACAGGAGCGCGTGCAAGTTCGCGATCCACGTACCAGAACCATGAGCTAGGACTTTTTTTCTTAAGACTGGCTTAGGGGTAGTGTTATAAGTTTTAGATTATAAGACTAGTGAATAAGAGCCTAGGACGTAGTGTTTGGTCTTCGGTCAATATTACTATTAGTGCCATTATTACTATTAGTATTATTATCATTTTCATCATGGTTTGTTTTAATATATTTTTATTTTCATCTTTATTTTTATTTTTATCTTACTTAGTTGTTATTATTATTATTATTTGTTTACCTATTTGACTTTATTTTAGTATTATTATCATGGTTTTTATTATTATTCTTGTTGTTGTTGTTATGAATTTAAATTGACTTTGTCTTTTAGTTTTGGGTTCCATCTCTAGCCGACCTCAACTTGTTTGAGAATGGTTTAGCTGTTTTGTTGTATATATATATACAAATATATTTCATAAATAATTTATAACCAAATTTTATAATAAATATATAATTAAATTAATTACACATAGATATGTATATATATACAATAATTTTTATGCACATATATGTGTATTTAGACAATACATTAGTATATGCGAAGGGCCAACATGTCGTTTGCAGTGTAAATCCTAACATCAATACACAGGCATGTCAAACCATGTACACATTATATTGTTGCACGTGCACGCACGCAATATGTGTATACGATACACATATATAAAATATAATACAAATTATATAAAAATAAATTTCATTTATAAATTCAAATATAATATTGATTTTTAAAAAAAAGAAAAGTTATAAATGAATTAAACTACAGAGGCCCATTAAAGATCCAATAATGATTTTTTTTAATTTTACCCAATTCCTCTGCTGTAAGCTGGCCCAGTTCCAACAGAAAGTTCCATCTCCAAGCTTATGTTCAATCGCATAGGGACCTTCCCAATGCGGACCAACTGCCCCTGTGCCAGGTAGAAATTGTTTCAAAATGAGGTCACCAACCTCAATGGTATGGTTTCTGACCTTGATGTTGAAATGCCCGCTACCCATTTCTAGTGAGCAGCTACCTTTAGTTCAGCCTCTTCTCATTTTCCATCGACCAAGTCAAAGGACTCAAGCAACAGTTCCTCATTCATCTTAAGATCATAATGCTTTCTTTAGTGAGAGAGGACTTCCAATTCTATTGGAATCACGGCATCAACTCTATAGGTCAAAGCGAATGGAGTATGCCCGATTGCGGATTTATGAATCGTTCTATAAGCCCATAATGCTAGTAGTAACTTATCAACCCAGTCGCCCTTGGCTTTCGTCGGTCGTTTCTTCATGATGGATTTGAAGACCTTGTTCACCGCTTCCATCGGTCCATTCACTTACGGTGTGTTACTTCCACGAAGCTCTTCTTAATTCGGTACCAGTTACATAAGTCTTTAAACTCGACACTCTCGAATTGAGTTTCATTGTCAGTAATGGTTTTCTATAGGACTCCAAATCTGCATATGATGTTCTTCACCACAAAGTTGATTACTTTCTTTGTAGTGATCATGGCTAGCAATTCTGCTCCAACCCACTTTGTGAAGTAGTCCACAGCTACGATAGCACACTTCACTTCGCATTTTGACATAGGTAGCTGTAACGAATGCGATCTTTCGACGCTCGAAAATCGACATTAATACGTCCAGTGTATCAACTGCCGAGCAATCGAATGCCGGAAAATCGAATTGTTAGGGTTAAAAAGAAGAGGTAGAAGAAGACGGAAAGAAAGAAAGAAGAAATAATAGAAACAATATCAGAATCTCACATATCGCAGCGGAACAACATATAATAGATAAATGAATAATCTTTAAATCAAGAACTATATCAGTTTATACATTACATCATCATCAGAGTTTACAACAACAATACAACACTGGACAGTTATACAAACTTGTCCTCATACAGAATACACAGCGGAATAAATAATATCATATACAAATGCTACGCCTCGCCATCCAGCTCACCACTGAGCTCCACAGCATCTCCTGAATCTAGAATGACCTGATAACCTGACTCTAGACTGCCCGTGTGGAAATTGGTGGGCACCCAGAGTTTAGGAAGGAAACAATAAACTCCAGGTCAGTCATGGTGACTGGTGTGAGAACTAAAACAGTTATTATCTTTAAAACAACAACAACAAAGAAAGTAAAAGACATTCGCAATGCTTTTGGAAAATGAAACTACCATAAGACCTCCCGCCACACACACAATGCAAACGCAGAATTGGAGGAGATTTCTTCTTATGATAGTCAAACATGCTTACTACGCAAAATCATTCGATTTGATATTATTATTAGTGCATAGTGGAAAACATTTCGAAAGTATAATATTAATCTTAGCCAGCATAGGCATTCCGTACTTATGCCTACTATAGCTACTATGTTCAATAGCAGGTTACCGCCACATTCCATAGCAGGTTACCGCCACATTCCATAGAAGGTTATACAACTAAAACCGAACAAGGTTCGTATTGTTTCTTTGGATTTCCAACAAATGGTCAGGCTAAGGAACTTCCTATGCCACATGGGATCGCCTCTGGCGGGACGTCCCGAGAACTAACTAGCTCTCTGCCAACACAAGGCCGGGTTACCTCTGTCACTAGGTTACTACTACACGAATATGCCACCCCCGGTCCTTTGGGACCTTTATCCGAGGCGCCTCGATCAAACAACAATCACACAGTAAATGAGATTGGAGTATCCACATAGGTTAAATACCAGGGCTCCATACCTGATACCACCCTTTTCCAGAAGGAAATGACATACCCTAAAGGGAGCGACCCTCATAACCTTGCCGCATCATTCCTGTTTCGACCATTTCCGGGTTGTGAGGTCCGAAGAGGTCTCGTCCACAAAGCTACGCTTTTTCACAAAGCCACGCTTTGATCATAAATGATCAATAAATGATCATCACACAGCAACACTCAGCATGCCACACTACCAAATTGGGAGTATATCGCTGATAACTTTCAACTACATAACCTCTGAGCTCGTACGTCTCAGAGAAGGGTGTTAAGCTAAGAGAATAAATTCTCCGCCACCAACAGAAATGTATTTGAAAGAAATCAGCTTTATATCTCAAAATGTAATGTCAGACATGTAACCATACAAGTCTGTTCCGGGTTCGAACAGAACCGAAGGCACTTCCGAAGAAGCCCTTGCAATCCGGGTATTCACAATCCCGATCGAACTTCCCATCACAAAGGAAATCTCTATAATGTAGCTAACGGTGTAGAGACAATCGATAGGTCATCCTATCGTTTTCACAAATACCCGGTCTTCACCACCGGTCTTCAAATGCTATCCATATCGTCGTATCACTAATTCGGAATGGGTTATATGACACAAAGGTCTTTTCCCGGCTAACCCGAATAGTGAGCACAATATTTAAAACATACGGATATAGGGATTTCAATTAAGTCACAACTTATTACCCAAATCCTTTCCTTTAAATGGTTTAAACAAATTACCATTTTAAATCTTTATACAAAAAGATTTACTTCACAAAGTTTACCCAGTTTCACAAAGATTCATTCACAGATTCCCAAATCAATTTTCATTTATATTGAACTAACCCATTAAATCTTTAAATCAAGATTTAATTTATAGCTTTCAAAACTATTCACAATTCAAGTCTTTTATAATATAAAAGATACACCTTTTCAAATCTTCTTTGATTTCAAAATAAAGTTTAATCATCTTCACAAAGGTTAATTCATAGTTTTTCCAAACTATTTACAATTTCATTTCAACTTGAAATGTTTCGATACAAATTGGAAATCTTTTCACTTTATGAAAGCTATTATTATTTGAAAACAGATAGTTTTCGTTTTGGGAAAAACTGGTTACTATTACACAGTTTAAAACCATCCAAGTATAAAACTTGAATATAAATTTAAATTTCCAAAACTATATTTTAAATGGTTAAAACCCATATAAACGCCTTTTATACTTATAAAATCTTTTAGACCAAAATTCCCAAATCATTGAATTCAATTTCAAAATATTGAATTCAAAATTTAAATCAAATGATTTAAATTCCAATTTTTATTAAGTTATTTAGAATAACTCTTATTTTTGAAACTCATTTTCAAAAGCTTTCAATTCGAATTCCAAAACTATTTTGGATTCAAGAATTCAATTTTTTTTCAAAATTGATAAAAATCTGTGACTTAACCGATTTCCACGTGAAATCCACATTTGTGTATGTATTGTGTAGTCCATGGGTTTAACACAATAGTGCAACAACATTCAACCATCACAGATCAAATATAACAATATATTTGATAAGCGGTATAAATTATAACGCTTATCTTTCATTCACAGATCACAGATATATATATATATATATCATAGATAAATAGATCACACATCACAACATAGAACAGGATATATCACAAAGCATCACATATCAGAGATATCAAACAATTCAACATCCAATATAATCCAAACATCCATAAGTAGGATTAATTTAATTATCCGATTAATTTAAATCAGATAAATTTCTATAAATAGATTTTACTAGTTATGGTAAATTAATAATCAATTAATTTCAAATTGATTTTCAAATTTATTTCAAATCCCAAATAAATTTCCAAACATTTTCAAAAGATTTATTTTCAATCACCAAAAATCAATTACCAAATGGATTTCTAAATTTATTTCCTTTTTAAAATAAATTCCTTTTTAAGAAGATAAATTCCTTTATTTTCCAAACTATTTACAAATCCAAATTTTAAATAAATTCTCAACTTATAAATAATATTTTCGAAATCCATTTATTAAGCCCTTTTTCCCAAAATTTGGAATTTAATTCAATATAGTCCAAAAATAAACTTTTATCTTTTTAACTCCTTATAAATTTCCCAATTTTCAAAAATAAATATTTCGATAAATTTTCAACTTTGAATTTTGAAAATCCAATTTTATTTTTGGTATCCAACGATACCGAAAATATATTCGGCTAAATTATAACCGTCAACAATTTCAATCACAATATAATCACACGGCGATTATAAATAAATCAACACACAACATTGAAATAAATTCAAATGTTTGAGGAATCCAGTTGGATCCCTCCAACCTGTTTCCCTGCATCCACAGATGTTAGCACAATACCAATTCCACGTCGAGGTGGAATATCGCGGTATATGGGATTTATAAAATACTATCCACTATTATGCGGCGCAATAGGGTCTCATCCGCTATATAATGCGGGAAATCAACTCCAAATACATATATAATACCAATTCCACTTCACGGTGGAATTATCGCGGTATATGTTTTTAATAAATAACCTTCGCTTAATATACAGCGTATAGGGTCTATTTAACACAATAGATAACAATTTATCATCCAATTCACACAATCAAGCAATTTTAAATCTAACTATTTAAAATTTAAATCGAAACAATTTCGATTGAGTGAGGAGTTCTCACCTTGAGTTGTCGAGTGATTAAATTTAAATTAAATCGAACCGTTCGATTTAATCAAAAATTCTCGCTTGCCCCAAACATGCCCAGATCTGCGCTGCAGCTTATATCTCGCCACTGCGATTCCAACGCTTCCTGTTTCGTCGAATTTCGACAACGTATGCAAAAGTTATGACATTTAGATGTTTATACAAATTTATAATATAATAATTTCATTTTCTTTTTTTTTTATTTTAGACCTCAATTTAATTCTGGCCGTTCGTTTTTTTGCTATGAAGAGATCTGGGTCGTGACTTTTGTTTTCTTCCCCAACAGGTAAGCACGCACGCGAGAAGAACCCACTCAGCCTCCTCCGTTCATCAATTTTCGCTCCCCCCACGCTCGACTATTTGTCGATCAACCACCTCCGTTCGAAAACCCAACGTCGACTCCACCTTCACCACGAATCTCGTCGAACTCGGTTGCTAATCTATCTCACAAATTGCGCATGAGCGATAGGCACTTGAGCTTGATTTCCCCACGATCCACGCCACGATATCCAATCATAGCCGTTGGATAGGTTCATCTCTCCATCTTCTACAATATTCTAGTTGACAATTTCTTGAATTGATTCGTGGATTTGAAGAAAAATAGGGAAGAACATTGGAAGATATCGGCCATTAAAGCTATTAGGGCCGACGGCTATCACATTTGACCTAGGGTTTGTGCAAAGCTGAGAAAGTGAAGTCCTTTTATAAAAAATTGCCAAAACACTATTCATCGAAAATTTTCCAAACTCGAAATCAAGCGTGTCGGCTGGCGTTCCTAAGGTTTTACCCGCGTTCCGAACACAATGGAACGTGTTTCGAGAGCTAATTCGGTCATATGTGCGAGTTACGGAATTAAACGATCAAATTTAAAAATTAAATCGATTAAAACAATTTCTAGGCGTTTTAGCTTGCCCCGGACAAACCGTACATCCGATTGAGACGAAATTTGAAATCTTACAATAATTTCACATTATGGATCCGATGAATCTATTTTCGTTGAAATTCGAGACTGTTTGAAAATGGCTATTTTCAATCGTCAATTAAATATTAAAGTATTCAATTTTCACAATTTAACTTTTAATTCAATTTTAAAAGTTCTATAACATCATTCTGACTCCAATATGATTTAATATAACTTTATAAATCATTTTTAATCACATTTAATCAAAATTCCCAATTATTTTTGGAATTTCAAATATCAAATTATCGATTTAATTATCCAATTAAATCTTTATATTCAAAATTAAATTTATTCGACTTACAAATCTTACTTGTTAATATTTAAAATCAATTAAATATACGAATTTCAAATGACAGAAATTCTGGGTCGTTACAGTAGCACACCGATTATTTCAATCCCTTAAACCGCAAATGACCATGGGCTAATCATTTGCATAAGCTCTATAAATAGGGCTCTTGGTATCTTCGCAAACCTTTGGCACCTATCACATCGTCTAGTTAGTCAACTGTGTCTGGGTTGATCCTTGGCCAAAAGTATCCATAACAAAGTATCTTCTTCCAACGTACGCCCCATGTGTGATCACCATAGCTTCCTTTGCGCACGTCCGAAAGGATCTTCCTAACATCATCTTTGGTGACGCACCGTAGCAAAGGGGTCGAGAATCCTCTTTGATATAGCACTCCTTTTGCATAATAAATCGTGATACCTTATGATGAAGCTTTTGTCATTTATCCCTTCCATTCGGGTGAGTTCTGTTTAACAAATTATCTTTAATTAGAGTCATCCACGACTCCTTTTATTCCTCGGCCTCAAAGATCCAATCAACATCCATCTAGTTGATGCTTGGAGCCGATTAAACTTCTACTGAAACGAGTCCCATAAGTTGTGCATCTCTACCTGGCCAGTTTGGGTAGTGAATCGGCTTTCATATTCTCTTTTATGTGAATGTGCGTTATTGGGTAATGTTCAATATCACACAACCATTCCAGTGTCTTTGTTGGGTAAGGGGCAAGTTTCTCTTCCTTAACCTAAAATTCCGTCTTGACTTAGTAGACTACCAACCGTGAGTCGCTAAATATGTACAGTATATTGACCCCTAGTTCGTTTGCTATCTTAAGTCCATTCTCATGTTGTTTTTCCTCTTTAAGCTCAATGACATAGCATTCTTGACTAGTGCTCTGGTCACCTTGAATAGCTCCAACTCTGTTCTCAGTGGGAAACTTCATCATTAGGCATCACGGAGCCAGTGCTATTTTGAAATTGATAAGGGCCGGTCGGTCCAAAAAAGCATTGTAAGCTGAAAATTCATTAATCACTACAAAAGTCTACACCCGCACTATCTTGCAGTCTCTCTCACCCAATTCCACGGATAGGTCAATGCATCCGACATGTTATTTAGCCTCTCAGATAAATCCTTTGATATGGGACTTACATGGTTTAGATCCTTTAGACCGAGTCTCTTATGTTCGAAGGTCTTATTGAATTAGATGTTAACCGAGCTTCCATGGTCAATCAAAAATCGACGTACTATTGTAGGCCCAACAATGGTCGTAATAATCATGGGATCAAGCATCAGTGCTTGCACCCAATCAGCATCTCTATTCTGGAAGGCTATATGTAGACGCTAAAAAGGCACCAACACCTAAATATCATATTAAAGCATAAAAATTTAAAGACCCAAATCAAAGAAGCAAAAATAATAGGAAAGTAAAAGGAGACACAAGAATTTTTATAGTTGCTCGGAAAATTCTCCGAACTACGTCCACTTTAATCTTTATTATTATTTGTTTTCTCTGGATTACAAATAGTTTTATCAGATCTGACCACAATCTAGTGGATCTTAGATTTACAATGGAGTTTCTAGAGTATGTTTGAGGGAGGAGATAAGAATGAAGAAGATGCAGAGTGTGAATCAGAGTGAAGAAGAAGAAGATCCTTCCTTAGTTGATATATGGCTAGTATTTATAGAGAAATAACTACACAAGTTCAAGAGCCCACTTGAGTCAAAGCCTAGGAGAAAAGCCTAACCACACACATGGGAGCACGTGGGCCTACATGCCATAAATTCCTTATGGTACCAAGAAATTCCTCTCGGTATCGAGAGGTTTACTTAGTTGCGAACTCTCAACTTTTCCTTGTATTGTTCTTTCATCTTTGATCTGATGCATTTCAAACACTTTTTTATGAAGGTTAAGTCGATCCCGACGATTCCTTCGATTATACATGCATTATCCAGCTTTCATTGCTTTCTTCTCATCAATCTATGAAGTTGCTTATCCAATCTCCGAGAAAAGAACTTGATGACAATCGATTGAAGTAATATCCGAAATGTGGAAGGTTTGGGAGGCAAAAGTAGGATAAAATTCCTCTCGGTACTAAGAGGTTTCTCTCAGTACCGAGTGGTATACTTAGCTTGATTTTACACTAAACTTCTTGAGTTCGATTATCTTGTTCTTCTAAGCATGGTTCCAAGTCCTTGAATTATCTCATGTTCATTTTGTCCTTCTAATTCTAGTTTGAAGTCTGCTTTAGTCAAAAAGCGGGTTAACACTTGGCCCCAAAAGTACACCTATCGAATATAAGGTGTGCTTTGCTCAAGAAGAAGTTCCAGCAACAATCATTCTTCGATAGTTGAGCTCTTCGACCTTCCATTGATCCCGATCTCGGTGAATCGTCCGGTTCCTTAGGATTCTCTTGCAAATCAAAGGTTATTCTAAACATGTTATAGCCAAGGATTCCAGCCCTTGCTTAAGTGTTATTAATACATCATAATCAGTCCGATTTTATTCGAGTTTATTACATCACATATTAAAATCATGCCATGTTGCTCTGGGATTTATCTGTTTTGTTCTAATTACAAGGCGTTCAAATCCTTCTATCAAGTATGCATTCGTTCTAAGGTTCGATCTCTCCAAATTGTTATTCTTCCAATCTAGGGTTCGATCTCTCCAGACCGTTAATCTTCCAAGCTAGGTTCAATCTCCCCGGATCGTCCATAATCCAATCTAAGATTTGATCTCTCCATATCGTTTAACTTTCAACCTAGGGTTTGACCTCTCCGAGTTCTTGCTGAGTTCACTTGCTCTCGGGCAAAGGAACTCGATGACCAACAAGCCCATCTGCTCACTGTCCAGTAAAGGGACTTACTTTTTATCTTTTCGGATCCTTACTGAGCCCAATCTACTTGCACTCTGACAAGGGAGCCCAATGTCAAGCAAGTCCCTTCGCTCACTCTCCGACGAGGGGATTTACTTCTTACGGCCCTCGTCTCTTCGGTCATGCCTATTATGATCAAGGTCAATCATCACGTTCAAATGGTTTGTAAAATCCTAATAAATTTCAGGGGGTCATCAATTTTCGTTGGTGTTTCCTAATCGGTGTCAGTCATCTCTCATGAAGGCAAAATCAAGGCATCTAACAAACATCAAAACATCTAATCCTATCAAGGATCACCTGCAGACATCCAACTCAGAGCGTGGCTAGGGATCGACCAGGATCCCCTATATGTGTAAGCAGTCTTATAGTGATATTGCATCATTTATTTAAAATCAAAGGTGGGATAATGGAATCGAACTTATATAACCTAGTCACAATTCATCCCGATTATGGGGTTATCATCCAATGGAAGTCTCAGATCCATAACTTTATCCTGCCCCTTGTTCCCACGGTGAGCTTTTGGTTCCAGCTTCTATTGTTGTGCATTCGCATTCCGATCCGCCTCTCTGGCTTCCGCATCACCCTTCCAGGCATTAAAGCTCATCCTAGATCCAAATCGACCATGCCCCCGAGTAATTCATCTCGGTACCAATTCGATTCCCATCGCTATCGACTAGTTTCGCTTTTGGGCGAATTGCTCCAGTCTGCTCTGCTCCATCTCTAGGTGCTCCTGCATTAGTTACTAGTCCTTGGTTCTGAATTCCAACTACTTCAGATGTTCTTTGATATGTCCTTCTGAAGAATCCATCTAGCATCTCCTTCATTATTTTCTCCATCTCCTCTCTGGTCACGTAGATGGAATGGTTAGAATTTTGAGGATACCTTCAGGCTATTCCCATGCTCTGGTTGACTTCCTCCAATCCTAGATCCAATGCTAGGCCTCTTCATCTTCTCCAAATTTCAGATCCAAGCTTTAGATTGTCAAATCTAGCTCATTCTCAATGAAAGCACCAAAACCCAAATATCGTGTTAAAGCACCAAAATGTAGAAATCCAAATCAAACAAGCAAAAACAATAGGAAAGCAAAAGGA
This sequence comes from Allium fistulosum, assembly GCA_030737815.1. Lineage (NCBI taxonomy): Eukaryota > Viridiplantae > Streptophyta > Magnoliopsida > Asparagales > Amaryllidaceae > Allium > Allium fistulosum. The sequence continues at coordinate 869,016,434 of CM060906.1, read as the reverse complement.
GGCACAAGAATTTTTATAGTGATTCAGCAAATTCTCCGGCCTACGTCCACTTTAATCTTTGTTATTAGTTGTTTTCTCTCTAGATTACAACTAGTTTTATCATATATAACCACAATCTAGTAGATCTCAGATTTACAATGGAGTTTCTAGAGTATGTTTAAGGAAGGAGATAAGAGTGAAGAAGATGTAAAGTGCGACTCAAAGTGAAGACCAGAGTGAAGAAGAAGATCCTTCTTTAATTGCTGTATAACTGGAATTTATAGAGAAACAATCGCACATGTTCAGGTGCCCACTTGAGTCAAAGCCCAGGAGAATGCTTAACCACGCACACGTGAGCACGTAGGCCCATATGCCATAAATTCCTTTTGATACAAAGAGGTTTACTTAGTTGCAAACACTCAACTTTCCTTGTATTGTTCTTCTATCTTTGATCCATTTCAAACTCTTTTTCATGAAGGTTAAGTCGATCCCAACGATTCCTTCTATAACACTTGCATTATGCAGCTATAGTTGCTTTCTTCTCATCAATCTAAAGTTGCCTATCCAATCTCTGAGAAAAGCACTTGATGACGACTAGTTGAAGTAATATTTGAAGTGTGGAAGGTTTGGGAGGCATAAATAGAAGAAAATTCCTCTCGATACCGAGAGGTTTCTCTCGGTATTGAGTGTTCTACTTAGCTTGATTTTACTCCAAACTTCTTGAGTTCAATTATCTTGTTCTTCTAAGCATGGTTCCAAGTCCTTGAATTGTCTTGTCTTCATTTTGGCCTTCTAATTCCAGTTTGAAGTCTGCTTTGATCAAAAAGTGGGTTAAAACAATATCATAATTCATTGTCTTCAATTGTTTTACTGGAGCTCCATCTTTAACAATAAAACAACTCATGTGCGGAAAACGTTTTAACAAACTTCTATACCTCTCCATCTCATTCCAGCTCTCCTTCGCTGGATGAAGTCCTCCAGATATGGTGTTTATTACGATTCTACTTTCCGATCACCTTGGTCCTTCTCCACTGGACTCAAGTTGATCCCTCTAAGTGTTCTGTCTTTGGTATCTAGCATTTTGTCCGCCATATTGTAGATCTCTCACATACTGCTATAATTTCTTCTTCCAGATCAAATTCTCAATCAGATCTCTCAAGTGATGGCACTCGTGCCCATGAGTTTCGTGGAAGCGACAATACTTCCTCGAGCGATGTTCAGCTTTAGTTGCTTTCCTTCACGGCGGTTTCTTTTAGTTCCATGTAACTTGTATGGTAAGGTAGATGCTCTCTACTGTATCATTTAGGAGAGTGTAATCTTCCGGTTTCATATACCTCGGACACTTCTTTGTGTCCTTCATTTTCCCACTAACGCCTTGGTTTCTCCTCTTCTGATTATTATTCCTAACATTCACTACAATGTTTCTGACACTCTCATCAGTTTTCTTAATAGCAACGTTGCTCACATAACCTAATTCGATTCTCTACGACCTATCGATCCAATGGCTAGTTTTGTCTCTTTCAAGCATAGAAACTAAAATGCCTTGCGATAAAATTCTTCCATGGTAGATGGTTGTTTTCTTTTAAGGATCTACAAACTCCTTATCTAGGTGTATGCCTCCAACTAGTGCCATCAACACAATGTCTTCAGTTACAGGAGTGTTAAACCATTTCAAGAAATCTTTCAAAGTCTCCCTAGAACTCTGATGGATGCTCGATAAGGACATCACATTATTCGACCGAGCTGTATGGAGCCCGAACTGCTCCACGAACCTTTTCGCCACCTGATCAAACAAAGATATGGACCTCGGTGCAAAGCAAGTGTACCATATCGTGGCCACCCCATCTATGAAAATGGAGAAACATCTGCACCTCACTACATCTGTTGCACGAGCACCATCCATGTGTCACTCATAATTCATTGGATATTGTTTAGGATTTTTCGTTGCATTATATGATGGCATCGTTAGCATAAAAAAATTCTTAGGATAACTCTCTTGTAGTATATTATTAATGAATGGAGTTTTGCAGGGTGCCGAACCTCATTCGTCATTATTTCTATGTCGATTTTCGTTCAGAAATCTCCTAATCATATCTCTTGTGAAATCTTCGTTGGTTTGAGCAGCTGGACGACAACTGTTAGGGAATGCCCTGAGTGTTTGACTCTGCAACACTCTCAGTTTATCCCATGGCGTCTAGGCTCTTCTATCTCCGAGGGGGCCATTTGCCCTTATCTTTTATGTTGCATTGCCGGTTATGCAGTTTTCGTTTGAATACCATCAGTATGTGCACTAGCATTCTACCCAACATCATTCCTAGTATCTTGCAAATCATCCTTACTGTCGGATAGATTAACAATATTAAGTAGTTGTGTGCCAGTCCTACCTTCAACATGGTCAGTACCGACATAATTTTCGTTGGTACCGACCATGTTGTTCATGGCCAAAATGGCCCCACTTCCTCCACTTTGTTTCTTTATCGCCCCAACATCCTTTATCTTCATCTTTTTCTTGCCTTCTCTTCTGTTCTGGTTTGACGAAGATGAACTATCTTTCTTAGAACTTGAAGTCGATGAATCCTTATGGTTCTTCCCAGGCCTTTGTGGTTGTTGGGCCAACATAACAAAGCTCTTCTCCATTCTTTCAATGGCAGCATTCTGGCTATCAAACATCCTCTTATTTATTTCAACCATCATCCTATCAAGTTCAGCTTTGGTTGCCACCTCCTACAAGGAGGAAGGTCCTGGCAAAGCAGGGGTTGGCTGAGCGGTTTCTTCATTATGGCAAGAAGTTTTATCTTCTCCTCCAGCGATAGCTCTTGATCTAGTAGAAGTTCTCTTCGAGGCCATTATCTTTAGACCTGATGTGGATTCCTTTCCAAATCTCCATAGATTCAGATCTACAACAACAATCTTCTGTATCTAACTTCTTTCGAAGTTCTAAGCTAGATTTTCCTCTAAGAAGCTGGTTCTCAGTGAAAGCACAAAAAATGTTGGATCAAAAAGTGACACAACACCTCCAATAAATTAAATATAAGAATAAATCGATCACAAGCAAGTAAAAATATCGGGAACACACAAGCTTTTATAGTGGTTCGACCAAATCAAGTGCCCACGTCCACTTAATCTTATTACTTTAGATTTGTGATGAGTACAAGAAATTGCTAAGTTTTCAGATCTATAAAACAACGTGATCTCGGGTTCGACGCTACTTTTTGCCAAGGTTAGAGTAGAGATGAGAGAATGAAGAAGATGAGCCCAAAGTGTCAACTTCTAAAAAAATTCCATTTCATGTTGTCGTAATTCCCATATTTATAGTAAAAACCCTCTATCATAGTTGCTAGTCATGGAAGACCAGACAAGAGTTCAAATCTATGAAGCTTGGGAGAAAAAACAAGTCGAATTCGTGCGATAAAATCATGTCAGTACTGATCAAATTATGGTCGGTACTGAGCATGTTTTCTCATCACAAGTGTGCATGCCATTTCATACTTTTCGATATTCCAAGTAGCCAATCTCATAGGTGGGTCCCTCTCTTGAAATCAACTTAGCACCGACAACAATTGTGGTCGGTAACCATAATGGACTTGCTCCTTTTGACTTCAAATTTTTGGTGTTGCTTCATCTTATCATCTCAAGTATGCCCACAAGCTCTTAATTCATTTCGTCTTCATTTTGACATCCTGATTCACCTAAAAGTTGCTCGGTTCAAATGCTGGATAATACCAACTTCCATAAATCCTAAAGTGGCATGGTGCTAACAAAGAGAACTGGTGTAAATAATCGTTACTAAAAGGTACCGCTTACATTGTAAAGTTGGATTTTCCCGATAAAGATGTATAAGCAGTAATTCGATCAAACTGTCACTCCACTAGCTAAGATGACGAGTGAACACTAGTATTCGGATAATTCGATATTAATCGCTGATTGAATTTATACCTACGAATCGCACAATCGTATTGGTGATTTCTTCGGAATACCACGTGATTTAATTGATTTATATATTATTACAAGTTAATTAAATTAATTAATATTTATGAAATATTAATTATTTACATATTTAATATATTGACGATGTTAGTAATTTTCTAAGTGTCATTAGTAATTAATTGGGTGCGTGTATAAAAGTTATATACGTACGTACAAATATACAATATTGATATGCATTTAAATACGAGTTAAATGACGTTATTTACTAAATGGGTTGAATTTCATATTGGCCTACTTAGCCCAATATCATGGTCAGCCTAGGGAAAAGAAAAGAGAGGGAATATTTATTTAAATTCTAGACCTGGATCTAAAACTGGCAAATAAAGAAGTAGTAAAATATGGAGAATTTGTCTTCTCTCCTTTCTTTATTTAAACAAGTCTACCCCCTCACTCTTTTATTCTTGATTCCACCCACTCCTGCTTGGCATGAGCAACTCCATAAACCCCCCACCCAAATCCCCTCTCCCCCCTCCACACAAAACCCCCCGACCCTATCGAAAATTTTCAAAGCCAAAAACAAATCAAATACAGTAGATCTAATGGCACTCCGGATCATTTCATTGTCCAGAGATCGATTCAAGATGAATCTAGAAGATCTCATCAATCTACGTATGTTCAACGACTGGATCTTTAAGCCATAAATCTTATTTACCTTTTATATCATACTTATCATGTAGTAGATTATATATACAACGATTTTATATACGCATTATTTATATCCTATTTCATTTATAATTTAATAACACTAATCTGTTTATATTAAACTAACATTGTTATTTAAATTTAAAACTAATATAAAATTATTTTTGGTTGTGCTTTGTTTTCAAATTATTTATTTATAATTTTAAATATCAGTTTTAAATCATTTAAAATTGTTGTTTGCTAATTTCAGTTCAATTTTATAAATGCAATATGTTTTAGATTGTTTTAAAAATTAATTATACGTATAACATAGGTTTTAGATTTTATAAAAAAATTTGATGTACAAATATATTAATATATATTTTAATATTTTAAAGTTTATCGATTTAAAGTAATGTTTAGATCAATTCATATATATATATGTGTGTGTGTGTGTGTATGTGTGTGTGTATGTGTATGTGTGTGTGTATATATATTATTCAAATCAATATATATATATATATATATATATATTATAAAATTATAAAATGGTTTTGGATTTTTTTTAAAAATTGTTAGGGTCGAAAAGAATTAGATACATTATATACTATTTAATATTTATTTTATTGCAATAATTATATACTATTTTTTTTATGCAATTTTAAATTATTTGTGAACTAAAAAAAATATTTTGGCTACAAACTAATTATATAAAGTGTGTGTGTATTAAATAACTAAAACATACTTTACTTTGCATTTTACAGATCTAAATCTGAAATTCAAATTGTTTTACTAAGTCAACATTAGATTAGATATTAAAATTGAATTCAAATTTTATGGACTTAGTCAAAATATATTTATTTATTAAAAAAGTTACTTAATTAATATAAAATAAAATTTGAAATTAATTTACATGTACATGTATATTTTTTAAATAATATTTTGAGAAAGACAATGCGTATATGAATGGTCAATGTATACGTTATAGATGTTGATCCCAACATTTATACATGTATACGTTAACTATATACATAATATTATGTTGCACATGCACGTTATACTTATATGATTATATAATGATATACTCATAAACTATATGCAAATTAATTTTAGTTCTCATTAATTAATTAATTAAATAAAATTAAATAAAATTGAATTTTATTTAAATTAACCAGATTGGATTTAGTACAATCCATTAGACTTTACATACTCATTATGATCCAAATAGGGGGAAAAATTGAAATATACCTACATCACATGTTGTAGACCGATTTGGTTCCAACATGCAAGAGCTTATTTACATAATTACCACTAGGCGCACCCTATACTCTATCAATAGCGAAATATGAATGTATTCGTTGATTCAACCTCAGTGTCAAAGCAAATTGTAAACAATTCATTTAAGAAAGAAGATGCAATAGGAAATGATGAACAAGTACTTCTATTGACAATTCAACATTTGAAGAATGACTATTCAAATTAGGTCATGATGATTATCATTTGAAATTCACACTGTGAAGCGGAAGATGTTTTATTATAGTCTCATTCGTTCACATAAAGAGAACTTTGTGTGGCAAATGTCGCTGACTAAATTGTACCCGACAAACTCTGGTTATGATCAAATAACTAAGAGATGATATACTTGACAAAATGCAATCAAAGCCTCAAGGAAACTATGCAATTATGAATGAATCACAAGATAAAGTCAATATCAGGGAGATAAAAAAGAATTCCAAAAAGAAATGAGAACAATCGCAAATAATGACGATCGCAAAAGAGGATGATCGCCGTAAAAAATGATCGTAAGCAACATTATTACGGTAATTTACTTTCGATCGTGACACCTTTGATTTTCGATTGTTAATACTCTAAGATTAACCAAGTCCAAGCCACAATCTCCACATTCATACATGATCGTTATTTACATCCTTCCACAAGTCCGAAGCAACTAACTTTCGACCCTATAAATAGATGGGCAGATGCACAGAGAAAGACCTTATTTTTCAACCATTATTATTGTAGATAAATTCCTTGGTCGCATGTTGATCATGCTCGACCACGCAATCAGGTTTCAACCATAAACTTGCATTGATCATCTAACCTAATTACCATGGTATGAGTTTTCACTAATTGAAACACATGTTATTGTACTTGTACTTTGTTCTAATCTGTAATGAAAAGAGAAGCAAAATGGACGTAAGCACGAACAGACAAAATTTTCTATTATTGTATTTTTGTTTTGTTCAGTTATAATGACGTTATAGTATTACTTTATTTTATCTGATCAAGATTGGATAAAATTGTTCAAGTAAAATTAATTTCGGTTTACATTAAAAAGACATAGCTCTTCTTAGTTAAATTGGGTGTTTGCATGTCTAAAGTAGCATAAACAATTATATTCTAGTGTGGCGTATGCATAATTTTGTTGTACTAAATTCTGTTTCATTTACTTTTACCATAACGATTTACATTTTGAATGCTTAAGTATCAGCGCATGAGTGCTATTGGATAGTATTAGGTGTTAGATCTTGGATAACTAGAGTTACACATTAGAAATGATTTGAAATCTTTGTGTTTTGGAGTTAGGTAATCGTGGTTGCTTAAATGATTATGTGATATATTGGATACTAAGAGGTCATGTGAGTCGGTGCGTAATGAAGAGACCATAGACACCGAAGGATTAGAATGCCTTTGGGATAGCTCCTAAAGTCTCAACTTACCCAACCATAAGTCGATATGGTCTACATTCTGTTGCACCGGAAAATTGTAGGATTCTCATAGTGAAATGTGCAACTGGAATGGACTAAGTGAAACAAAGTGAAGAGAACCCTTCCCCTAGTTTAGGGATGGGTAATCCTACATTGGTTATTAGTGGCCCTTGAAAACTAATATGTGATAAGTTATTAGTGAGTGTGGGAAAAAGTATAGAGGATAAGTTGTTAATCATCCACGAAAACTGAATTGATTCCTTAATAGAGAACCTTAAACTATAAATGTGAACTAAATATGGGATGTGCTAACATTGTTAAAAAGGGTAGGATGGATTCTAATAGTATTACAGTTGTAATGTAATGGGTGTTGTGCTTATGATCGTATGTTTGGTTGCATATTTATACTTTGTGAAACATATTGCATCATATATTATATACTACACTTATTGATATGCATGGAGGAGAGTGGGATAAGCATAGTGCATGAGGGTTACCCTCATGTCCTTTGTAGAAGAGAAAGTTCATGTATGAGTTCTGGTACTCATCTGAAATTATGCATATCTTGATGCATAGTCTTACAATGTACAATGAGTAAGAAATCTTATATGGTTTTTCTCAATCCGCATTAATTTACCTATAAGTTATATTTTGTATAATGAATCTCTCACCCCAAACGATGTTTAACCCAATTATTATTGGGTCACTATTAACCTTCGAGCATCCACAGGACTAGATTAAGAGAGCATGTGAGTTGAGGCTATCTGCGAAGCGTACTAAAGGCGCATCGTTACTATTACTTGATTTTTTTTAATGGAAAGACTGCATTGACGTGCCACTTCTATAATTGATCCCGTTTCATCTAGGCAATTCAGTGATACACGTGAAAAGATTCAGGCACATGAATGGACAATAAATTAGACTTCTATGATCATTTTTTTCATCCACCATAAATTTCAACAGACAATTCATTGCACTTACTGAAAAGAAACAATATTCATCAGGACAAGTAATAGTCACAGGATAAAATATTTCAAGTGCCTGCTAACATAAAATGAAAGCCATGGTATCATTTACAGTCCAAACAAATATATTAAACTTGCAAAGAAAGACATTTTGATCCATTGGATGAGGCACATTATAATAGTGGAGAAATCATCAAGTACACAGATTACTTCTAAAAAGCTAAACTTTATAATACTTTTTCCTCTTGAATCCACTTCAATATGCTTCATACATCATCATTACAAGCTGATGGAATATAATTTGGATCAGTACTTGGATTAAAACCATCATTTAATTATATGACATTCGCACAAAGATATCTATAAGCCCAAGTGTGAAAACTTAACAACCTAAGGTGTCGATAGCAAAGTCATGTTCAAAACAAAATAACATGGCGCCTAAAATTGAAATGCTACTAAATGATGATTGTAGATAATACAAGATTACATCACAAAAGTCACATTGGAATCATTTAATAGGCCAAAAACTGAAATGTAACAAACCTAGAGGCATATCTTATTTTCTTTTGCTGCACACTCCATCAAAAGTCATCAATCAAAGCTGGTTAAATATGAAAATATAAGTATATCAGATTTGCATGAAGTTGTGTGCGGAAACTGTACTATACAATCAGCAAATGCAAAAATGTGAGGAAAAGGTGTTGCAATCTGGTGGGCAATAATATGTGAGTTTAAACCTAAACGTTTGACACATGACATTTCAAATAACTCTTCAAAGCAATTCATTTATAAAATCGACCATATGTATCACAAAACACACCATAAGTCGGACACATGGCAAATATTGAGGTTTCCATGTGGGAATTTGTAATAATTCAAATACAGGAAAAGGCTTCTTATGATGGCAATACCATGCAAGTGCTACAACTAAACTAGATACATCACACAAACTTAAATCGTGATTAAAAAACGCATCAAACAAATCTTTACAGCACGCTTACACACATGAATTAGAGCACTGATTTCAAGAACTAGGTTCGCATATTTTCTACAAGTCACTGTCATTTAACCAGAGTACAAAGTTCCTACTTGAGCAGATTTGAATTGGACAAGTTGTGTAAAATGTTACCCCGCTTACTAACAAGATTATTTCTAACACTCGATCATTAAACCAAGCATCTACAAAATCAAATCCAACAATGTGTTAGAGATAAATCTCAAAGTAAACTTACATATTTAAAGTAAATTATACCGTATTGCCCACCTGCTAATAAAAGGAGAAGTGCAATTAAATAAGATCGAGGTTGTTTAAATACAAGGGAGGAGTGTATTGGTTTAAATCATTTTCAATTAAAAATAGTAAGAAAATCAATCTTTCACAATACACAAATTTTGCACATCCTATTTTTATTATTATTATTAATTTACTATGCATTTTGGTATGCTTGTTGTAGACTACAGCTACTTACCATGTCCGTCACTGTATTTGTAAATTTAAACCACTGGAAATTGTTTGTACCTTTACCCAAGGTGTGTATTTGTAACATTTGTCATAAATACTTAAATACTGTAGTTCTCACAGGACATAATGTTTTCAAAGAAGTTTGTGCAAGAGTGAAATCGAACTATAATTACTGTTAACAAATCGATCAGTTCATCAACTACTATTTTTAGGTTATCATCTCAGGTAATAATCATAATGTAAAATTAATATCCCAAATTTGTGTCCATCTTATTCCAAAAATATTCACAGTACATACTTATTGGAAGTTTTATCCCTACAAAGACAATTGTCCTGATAAGAGGGTAGAACATACCACACAAATAGAATTATTGCATGTACTGTAAAACATGCTATAAAGTCAGAGATATTGATCATAAATAGGAATGACCACTATGCAACTACAAAGCATTCAAGCAATAGATACCAGTTATTGTCCCCGTTGGCATATCACAAATTCCAGAACCAATAAAAATAATTTTCAGCAAATAATGAGAGGAAAATTCTCAAGAAATAGGTGATCTTCTGGAAAATTAAAAAATATTGAGGTTCTATATCTATTAGGACCAGTTTCCAAAAATGTGGCCACTTTCCATCTACTCAATGTTGAAAGTTGCTTTGACTTTTCATTTGTTCAAAGAGGGATATATGAAAACTCAGAAAGTGAAAAGCATGAATATTACTTCTCCAAAAATTTGGAAGTGCATATGCTGCGTAACCTACTAATAGTAATAACCATAAGCGTAATACCAAAGTCTAATATTTAGTACATAACTGGATATTTTGTTAAGTGACTCCAAAATTATTTGCCAAAGAAGCATCGAGTAATGTTAGATCAAAATACGATGTAGCCGAGTTAGCAAGTCTGCACATCAGAAAACAGTAAAATGGCACACATATAACCAGCTGTTTTGTTTCCTTGAGCAATAAAAAATTAAACAAACAAAACAAATTTTGTATTACAATGAGATCAATAAAATTATAGATCACAAGTATTTTTCACAACCGCAGCTTCGTTGTAATAGATCAAACTACCCAAATTAAAGCATACAAGCTGCTAGTGCTTCTAACTTTTGAATCGTTCCCACCCCCCCAAGGGGTGGGGGTGCATGGGGCGAGAGATAGATAACCAGGTGCAAGAGCAAATCATTTTTTGACTACTGACTATAGGGGTAATATATTGGCAAAGAACTTAAAATTATCACTTAATATTAATATACATTTTCGATCTCGCTTGCAATTTATACTATTTAGCACAACAATGCTTACTTTGAAAGTAATTAAGAGCTTTGTAATTCTTCAAGCGCAAATACACTTATGCTAAAGAATATCCATAAATCTCTTCTACTAGAACTTTCCTAGAAGTGGTTTTATTAGAAATGGTTACAAAAAAAACCCAAAATCTAATATTATATAAAGCAGACCGTTTATAGTTTGTTACGTTACCATTTCAGACATCAACAATATAACCAATTCTCACCCAAAATTTTCTTTTAGTTGAGCTACTCTAGGAAAAAAAAATTTACAATATATGTTGAGGCATACCTAATTTAATTATTCAAGCTACTTGCCCTTTCCAACTTGATTGTCATCTAGTTTTAGCTTGTCCTACAAAATTAGAAGGAAATAAGTCGTGTTCTTAAATCAAAAAACAAAACACACACACACGCACACAATGAAGAAGAGGAGGAGGAGGAACAAAGAAGGTGTACAGAAGTTGATAGACATAATAAGGTAGGCGCAAAAGGACCATACAAGGTGCACAAGGATTAACTTCAACAATTTCAAGGTCCCTATAATATACATATTATAAACATTTTTGCTTAATTTTGTTTCACGTAGACTAGGGACAAACAAGCATTCTTTTTATAACATACATGTATATATCAACTGTTATTATTGAAACTATAATCATCAATTCTCGATAATTGCTTCGAGACAGTGGTTCATTTGAAATTTTTGAATTTTCATTGAATTTGGGAAATTAAAATTCTGGTTTTGGTTGACATAATCCTTGAACATATTGGACACAAGCATAAATAAAATAAAATAAAACATTAGCAAAAATTAAATTAAAGTAAATATCAACAAAACTTAGAAAGAACCCAAATATATAAAATTTTAAATCAAACTAAACCCTAAATTTGAACCCAGACCAATTCAATTAAAATAAACTAAAGTAGATCCTGTCCAATTAATTTGAGCTAAACCAATACCTAAACATTCAAAACACAGCTCACCTGACCCAAACCAAATATAGCCCTAATTATATTGTTTCCCCTCGACATTTCATCGTTTCCCCCAACTTTTAATTCAAACAATAAGACAGAAAATGAAATACAGAATTACAAAGAAGAAAAGCCTACTGAACACGAGAAATTTCTAGTTAATTTAAAAAGATAATCTGATTATGTTGGAAATGTTTTCAAATAAGTGAATTATTTAAAAACAAAAATTGACTAAGTGAATGGATGGCTTCTATATGTGAATAGTCCCACATTGTAGGACTATATGAAAGAATCAAGTATTTATACTTGATTCTTTGAAGCTAAGTTGGACCCTTTGGGCACCCAATGATGCTCTTTTGTGAGGAGGGAGACCATGCTTGACCACCACATGCGCGCGCGCGACCGACCGACTCGACCCGGACCGGGTTCGGGTTTGTAGTGGTGTAACACTTATATTTTTGGTGCAAATTTCTTTAACCGTTTTGACCGGGCTGGAACGGTCAAATCAGACCGTATTAGAGAACGTTATGCAACGTTCATTATTTTGACCCGTTATTTTCTCAGATCCGTTTTTCAAGACCATGTCCCCCAGCCAGTAACGTTCTTTTGCTATTCCGTCTTCTTAACTGATAAGAAGACGAAACAGAAAGAACTACAGTTTTATCTTCGAATCATCTTCTTAAAAAAATCAGAGCAAACAAATTACTGAGTGCAAAATAGAATCGGTTCGTACGTGCAAACGAAACCGATACCACCAAAATATTGAGAGGTTGTTTTATCCCAGAGGCGGCGGCGATTGGATCCGAACTGCTTTGCACAACATAGCAGATCGCCGAAACGTCTTCAAGAGAGTGACGTAGTCCACGACTCAGCCAAGCCATTGTTTCCAACAGATTAAACAGTGAGTTGAGGCGATTCCGACATGGTTATTTAACTACAATATGTGAAATTTATTTTATCTTCTAGACTTTCAGTTTTTTCTTTGTGATATCAGCGATTTGGTTTTTTTTTTTTGCTTTTCCTTTCTTATTTTCTGATTTTCTAGCGTACTCTTTCTTGTTTTTTGATTTAACTCTTCGGGTTACTGACTGGAGTTGGGTTTTTAGCCTCTAGCCAAAATCTAGGCTAGTTCTATGGGAACCAAACCAGGATGGCCAAGATCCCAATGATTCATCAGAACTTTTGTACCTCGGTTTCAACAAAAACATCAATAGAACTTATTAAGCTTTATAATGGATGCAGTTTCAACTTTCAAGACAAGCATCACTCGACTTTCAAGTCAATCCACTTAGTTTATGCAAGAGAAAATTCTAACAGGGTTTCATTTCTGTTATAAACTCTAGCACAAACATACAAATATAATGACTGCAGCGTATTCGGAGTTTTTATTGGTGAAGGATAAATGATATTAACACTACATAGGTAACTGCAAATGATACCAGATTTCATATCTGAGTCAAAAAAAATCAAGAAAATATTTATATCATTAGAAAACCAACAGTGTAGCTATCAATCTATGTTGAAATCTGACCAACCTTGATGCATATCTTACCTTCATTTGCTACATTATTCATCACATGTCATCATTTAAATCTGTTTAAATATGAAAATATAGATATATTAGATATGTGTATTTATGGGTTGACATATAAATATCAAACTGTTGGTATGCAAATGCAAGAAATACAACATCAAAGTTGCTGTAAGCGCGATAATACTGATATAAGTGTGAAAACTACATTTTTTAAATGCAAGCAAAATATATTGCATAGATATTCACCCAAGATCAAATGTACTAGACAACTCTTTAACTTTCAATGTAGTAATTGGGCACTGACATCAAGAACTAGTTATACTATAAGTAGCAACTTATTCACTGACAAAAAAGGGCTTTACTGAGGTGTAACAAAACCCGTAATTTTCGATAATTAAAAATTGTTAATTTAATAAGGTTTTGTGATTTAATGTTGGAAGAAATAAAAAAATTGTGATTTAATAATAAGAATATAATTGGAATGAAATGTAATAGTATTAATTTAAGGTACCGGATAACTGCTTTAAATGTAATTCCAATTAATTGAAATGATGAAAGAGTTATAATTGGTGATAGATTGAAAATTTATTTTAATAATGTGTGTATTAATTGATAATGGATTAAAAGAGTAATTGATAATTTAAATGTTGATTAATTAACAAAATAACGTGTAATAAATTGTAACTGAATAAAATTAGTGTTGTACTAGTAATTATAACACTTGTTGTGGATAATAAACTTATAAAATGTGACTAAAAGTTAATGGTGACAATTATTATATGTTACCTATTTATTTAGCCTGTTAAATTAAAATTTGGAAATCAATTGCAATTAATTCACTTAATTAGTGCAGTTAATGTAGATTAAATTGATAATTGTAGAATGTTATTCAATAAGATGTAACCAATGCAAATTTTATTCGTAATATGACAATTGATTAAATAAAAAGAATTGAAATCCAGTTTGATCAATTTATTGAAATTTAAATAATAATAATAAATGGATTTATTGCAATTAAATGTAATTAAATAATACGTTAATGAAAACTACGATGATAATGGAAGGGTATTAGTGTGATAAGATATAAACAAATATTAATTACAACCATGAGATGCAAATTGATTGAATAACAAGATGACATGGCAAATAAATGGATTTATTAGAATTTAAAGTACTGTATTTATTTCAATTTGAATTAAACACTATAACTAGTAGAATAATTATTTCAATTGGAATTAAACACTATAACTAGTAGAATAATTGACATTGAATTGATATGTAGATTTGTTTTAAATTATTATAAATGTCTAAGCAATCAAAAATGATGAAAATTTGTAGTTTATAAGTATTGGATTAAAAGTAATTAATTAATTTAATATTAATTTATTTAGTTAACGTGAAATTGACCATTTTGGCCACTGTCTCGGATTTCGACGAAACCAGTTTCATCGGATCTGTAACAGTGAATTATTGTAAGGTTTCAAGTTCGTAGCGATCGGACTTGTCGTTTGATCGTACGGACTCGAAACGCGTAGAAATCAATTTAATTAAATTCAATTGAAATCAATTTGAAATAAGCTGATTTTAAGCTAACTTCTTCATATGATGGAATTAGGACTTGAAACATGTTCCATTGAGTTTAAAACTATCGAAAACATCTATTTTGATATATAGGATGACCCACTTTCGTTTCGGAAGCGAAACGGGCTTTTCGGGTCTTTTATCGTTCCAGTCGTTTCGATTTGTCCATTCGTTTCTTCTCTAGCCTTGTCCATATAAATAGCCTTGTTTCTCAAGTCCTAGCAGTCATTCCTATTATCTACACGTACAAATTCTATCTGCTTCTCTCTTTCCAATGGCAGGTAAACCAAAACCAATTCCAAATTCAATTGCAAACCAAAATCAAATCCAAAAACTCAAACTCCTCCAAACCATATCAAATTATATACTGTTTCGAAGCTCTCGACGAGCGTAATCCAGATCTGCAATTCGTTTTTGCATTTGAATCATCGTTTGTCCAGAAATTGAGGATGAACCTCGGTCGTTCGTTTTAGGGTTTTGACGATCCAACGGTGGATCGTCGTCCAATCGAGGAGGCGGCGTTGGGAAGAGGAGGTCGAGCAGGTTGCATGGTGGTGTTCGCTGGTCGTATGGGGTCGGAGTTGGCCTCGAACGGCGTTCAAAGCTTGGCGGCGGCGGACGAAAGGGGGAGCGTCGCGGCTTCCACGGTGGGGTCCGGGGGGTCGGCTAGGCGAGGGGAGTTGTTTGGCATTCTCTGATCTGAGTCTCGTGGCCTCGGGCGGCGGCGATGTAGAGGTTGGTGGTGGCGGCCGTACGTGAGAAGCTCGATCGAGCTGGAAGCGTTAGGGTTGGAGAGGGTTGACCTTGGGATGGTGACGTGGCTTTTCCCATGGGTCTTTTACTTATTAATTTATTCATTTTTATTTAAATTTTCAATCGTTCTAATATGTATATCTTTTACGTACGAGGACCATTTCGCGCGCGGTTTTTTCCGCTGCGATCGTATCGAAATTTCGAACATTTTGACGCTGGTTTGGACGAATTCTGAGATCGTTCAATTTTGGACCATAAATTGAATTTTAAATCGATTTAAATTCAAAGGTGAGTGTTTTAACCCACTCACAATTACTAAACTATCTTATGTTAGTTAAATTAAATTTATGATGTGATTTGAAATTAATTGATCAATGTTTGGTTTGTTTAAATTGTCATTCTAGTTAAATTTGACTTTTATTGCATTTAATCACCGTTTAATTTAAGATTTAATTTAAATTGTCAATTTAATACATGTTATTGATGATCAGTTATCTATTGATGTTTATTGATTGATTTGGATTATGATTGTGATGGATGTTGATTGTTGATATTGGATGACTGGATGTTGTATTTTATATTGTTATAACACTGTAAGTTCCCTATGGGTTGAAATGATACATACCCGAACGATCTATAGATTAGGGAAAAATCATTATGGGTTGAAATGATAGACTCGAGCAATTTTATGGATTTTTATTTAATTCGGGATTGCGGTTTGAAATGATATATAACCGTAAAATTGTAAATTGCGGATTGAAATGATAAATATCCATATCACTTGACCATAGGGTAGAAAATTATATACGGACACCGGATTGGTTAAATTAAATGACTTTTGAATCTTCGAAATTTTGTATTCAGTTAACTGATATTTTGAAATAGAAATTGATTTATATAAACTGAATTACTTTCGATAATCCAAATGTTAATGCTGAAATTGGACTTGATTTAATGAATTGTTCAAAGGATTTAAATTGGAATCTCAAAGTTGAAGTGTCAAATATAAATGAATTTATCGGAAATTGAGTTATTGGAAATGTTTGGATATAACCTTAAAATCTATTTTAAATTAATTTAAACTATTTTAATCAATTTAAACTATTTTAATCAATTAAAACTATTTTAATTTATTTTAATCTATTATAACATATTTAATCCAAGTTAATCTATTTTACCTATTTTAAACTAATTAAATTTATTTAATCTATTTTAAATCTATTTAATATAATTTAAATCTATTTTAAAATCTACTTAATGTAATTTAAATCTATTTAATCTATAATTAATCTATTTAAATCATTTTAAATCAAATTAAATCTATTGAATCTATATTTAATCTATTTAAATCAATTTAAATCAAATTTAAATCTATTTAAATTATTTTACTATTTAAACTATTTTAATCTATTTAAACTATTTTTAAACTATTAAAACTATTTATGACTATCTAAACTATTTTCTAAAATTGCAGACTGTGTAAAGTTGAAGTAATTATGTTTAAATCCTCGATGATGATACAACCTAAGTTCGAATTTGGAATTGATACCCTTTTGTGAAATGACATATTTGAGTAAATACGATGATTTTGGAACTAGAATTTAATTAGCATATCTCATCGATAAATTCAAAAGTGGATATATTTTGGAAGTAAATACAGATATTAAAGTGAATATAGTTTTAAAAGTGAATATGATTTCGAAAGAGATATGATTTGAAATCGAATACGATATTTTGAATTGTGAATTGACCTTCTTGAAATGTAAAAGAACCATCCGGTGTGAAATAAGCGTTTGGTTGTTAAAGAGACCGGGATCGGATATTGTCATACTCTTTGCCAATACCGAAAACCACTTTAACAACTGTGTACGTGGTGGAGGTTCCAGAAATGAAGTATGATGGTTTGGGGAACGATTCTGTTTGAGGTATTTACGTATCCCTGACTCCCGTGAGTCAGCTTGATGTGGCTAAAACAGGAGCTACGCCAGGCCAAGTGAGGCCATACCTCCTATCGGACACATTTCTTCGATATCATTCTATTACTTTGTGACTGATTTGGTGGTCACCCCTTGATTTTGATTTAGGGGTGTGTTCCGAAATGGACGGCAGTAGCTGTTATGCGTTACCACCAGTCTGGATCCGCAATTGATATATCTACCCTGGACATTACCTCGAGTGCCTTGTCGCATGCCTTAGCGCGCCTTCTTTGAGTTTGGTTTGTACCATACCTATGGAGTGCCCTCTGATAGCCCTCCAGTTTACAGAGGAATTACGGTACTGTATAGACTATGGGAATATATAAAATGTGTTAAGGGAGGTATGGGTAACGCCTTAACGCTATTTTAATACTTTACTTTACTGTAGACATATTATAATAGCGTATTGTACTACATGGTAGATAATTTTAACGGATCCTTAGGAGATGGTAATTCCGAACATCTCTTAAGTTATTGCACTCACGTTGACACTGGATAGGAGATGTCAAACCCCGTAAACATCTCTGACGCCGTTACACTCATATTTATTTACCGTTGATTTAAATTGCATAAGATCTTTTAGTTCTGACTCAAGTGTTTTGTCTTTTCAATTTGCTCGAGTCAGTCTGAGCTTTTCAGTTATCGAAGACTGCTTTTTGAAGGACGAAGACGAAGATGTTGTACTATTATTACTTATTATATTTATTCTGCAGCATCATTTTGTTCCGCTGCATTTATTTATTTATTATTGTTGTATGTAACTCTGATTTGTATTGTAAAAGAATAATCAAATGTATTTGAAAAACGGCTTCATGAACTGTTATTTGATTATTATATTTTGTCATTCCGCTGCGAGATTCTGTATTTGTTTTATTTTTTTCTCTTTTTCTTATTTACCCCATAACAATCTGCCCATTTGAATGGTTTGAGTCTGACGTGTGTGGTTTATCGTCGATTTAAACCGTCCAAAAATGTCGGTCGTTGCATGAGGAGTATATTTATATCATTAAAGTGACATGATATATGTCAACATTAAATGATTTAATCACATCCCCTTTAATTAATATAAAAAAATTGTTAAACCGGATTCTTCATTATTTATTTTATATTATTTACATTTCAAATGGTGTAGTCATTGGTAGATGATTACTAGCTACTAGTAATGCATGTGTGGGACAGAGGTGGTTATGTATTTTCTACTTGAAGTCTACTGCATATCTTTTAAATGGCCATTACGCTTTAATGGTTGAATTCAAAACAATGGCAAAGGTTCATTTCACTCATCCATGATTATGACTATCTTTGCATCCTTTAGTGCACTTTGCATAATTATTAATGGCGCACGTCGCAAGCCGACTTAAAACCTTCTTGGAGCCTTGGTGCACGGCGCAGCAAACAACGCATGCTTTATTGATTTACTTTACATATTTAGAAGAATTTTTTAACTATATATAACAATTAATTGAAAAAAAATCCATCATAATAAACATATATTTTTACTAAAAACATATAAAACAAATATTCTTTATAATCATTTCGCAAAAACATCATTAAGCATAAAGTCATAAGTATAAAATTTCAAGTACAAAAAAGTCTTTTTAAAACCAAAAATCTAAAATAATAATGTATATTTCTAATAAACTAAAAATATGTATTTGATTCCCATACACACAAAAATTAGAATTTATATTACATCTTGCTTTGAGAATATTACAAAAAGAATTAGATTTTCCATGTCAATCACCACATATTATTTGTCTTCAAATAAAAAAATCACAGAAAAAGCTTCCTATTAGAACATGCAAACAACAACAACAACAATAATATAATAGTAAGCACAATCATTTGATGAATGCTAATTTCTATCCATTTTTTGATTGTGAAATATAAAAATAAAAATAAAATCAAAAAACAATAAAATATTGAAAAGGCGTGTCTTTTTTTGCACCGTGTGCGATGTGCGCTTTATGCGCCTTTTGCATCATTTGATGCACCTTTTCATGTGTGATGCGCCTTATAGTAAGAAAAGGCGCAGTCGTCGAGCGGAACTTTGCGCCATGGCACCACTTTCTTAACTATGGTACTTTTGCATATAATTTTCTCTTACTAGGAAGATGCATCCACTTCTTATGATTAGTAATTTCGTACATGTTTATATTGGAAGAGTGACATATAGGTTTCTCTATCTACTTAGTTAATTATTGTTATTACTACTCGCACCTTGAGTGCTTTACTAACATTCCATTTGTATGTTTCCTAAGAAAGCATTTCACTAAATGAATTGAAATGGAAAGAGTAAAAAAAGATTCTCCTAGCTACATTGTTGTTGGGTACATAAATATTATCCTAACATGTTTGCATTGATTTTGGTTTTTGATCTACTACATAAATCTTTTTTCTTCTATGTAATACAATTCTAATTTATCCATGCTTTATCATCGTACGTCGTTTTGAATGTATTCATCTTTTTATATTTTGAATTTGAGGTAGCTTACAATTTGTTGACATTTTTCTTGCCTAACTTTGGAATAAATTGAATATTCAATCAAATTTGTTAAGCGGTTCAAATATTTCTTAAAAAGATGTCATAATTAAATCATTTTGGAACATAATTATATGATATTAAAAGCATGTGTGAACATCGTTAAAACAACATTTAAGCATTAATCACTCACTCGGCATTGTTCTATTTACGTTCTTGATAAAAGATTTGTAATGCTCAAGTATATTCAATGGCATATGATGTTTAATAATCACGTGTGGTTTCACCTAATCATTAATTAGCCGTAGTAAGTGATAACTGATTATAATATGTTGTATTTTAATCTAATATGGATGGGTGTATTGGATCGGTAGTGGCAAAAGTATTCAAAATATAAATATATCAAAGCTGAAAGCATGAAAGAAAACTTAGAACATATGTGTTTTTGAATACCGAGAAAGATGATGGCGTAAATAGCCTTGGTGACGTTTGCTTGGTACAAGTTTGAGATTTTAGTTGGAACAGTGAACTTCTCGGCTTTGACCAAAAGTAAAGGAAAGCATAAGAAAAACAACAAGTTTGAACAAGAAAGTTGAAGTAAAGATGTAAACTTCATAAAGAAAATCAAGAAAAATATAACTTAACTTTGAAAGAAAAAAAATATATAGCTATCATTGAAGAATCAATTAGAAAAACAAAGAATGAAAGAACAATCATAAAAAAAATCCAAGAAAATGGTTTAAAACCAAGCTCTGATGTTTCAATCGGAACATCTAAATTCCAACTACTTCAATTCGGTTTCGATCGATTCTGGGACGAACCCCTACCAAGAATCTAATTTCGGTTGGAAAGAGGAAAAAAATTGAAAATTTCCAAAGTTATAAGCGTCTAGTTGAACTATATAGTATGAAACTATACAATCTATATGAAATATACTTGAAATTAAAATTTCCGCCGATTAAACAAATTTCTTCGAATATATTTTCGCCGTCATCGAATTTGAAACCAATTTCTACATACTCATGTATTTAACTTCATATGTGATCTCAGTTTTAAACCTAATTATCGTCATTTGAGCTAAAGATGGAGCAAAGAAAAAATAGATAAAAACTCTAATTTGTTGGGATAGGATCTGGTTACTAGGTCGGGTTTTCTTTTGTTGCTGGTTGTGTAATATTATTAGAGTACTGGGTTAACTAACTAGGTGTTTTGGGCATATGTTTTGGGCTTATTTTGTATTAATGTTTGGATTGAATTTAATTATATTAGTTTAGTGTTAACTTTTGGTTGTTAATATGAGTTAGTTTAATTTATATATTAATTGATTATAATGTTTGGTTTAACTATAATGTTTATACTTAGCTTTAATTTATTTTTACAATTTAATTATATTAATTGATTGTAATGTTTGGTTTAATTATAATGTTTATACTTTAATTTATTTTTACAATTTAATTGATTGTCTACATTGAATCAGTTATTTATAGAACAATACCGAAATCGAAATCTTCAAAATTAGTCAAAACTTTAAAATTCCAACCAATTGAAATTGGGTTCTCAAACCTTGTTTAAAACATACATTCACTGCGCAATCGTTAAAAATTAAGACATTAATGTTTTCAGTCTATTTTTTTACATATTTCTTCATGATGGCAAAATAAGCCTATTTCCTTCGTTAGCGACAAAAAAGACAAAAGAAATAGGTTGACGGTGATTTTTTGTGGAAATTCCTATGGTTTTATCGATTGGGAGGGTAACCTTTTGTAAACCAACCCATTTGACATATTTTAAAAGGGTTTGGTTTGGAATAGATAATTTACTTACTATTTGAACTTGGGCTATTATAATACTATTTGAGTTTGTGTTGACAAATAGATTAGCTGATTTCATAACAGATCTATTGCACATATAATCTATTAGCATTTTTTCGAAGGAAAAAACCAAATTCATAATCGAAACATTCACTGAAATTAGCAAAGTAAACAAGATTTGAACGAAATTTCCAAAATCTAAAAACACTAAAATAAAAACGAAAACTTCGAACCTTGGTTTCTTCTACTTGATTTTACATTTTAGATGTTATGCATATTGAATTGCATGTTCCCTTCCTCATCCTTTTCAATCCAAAGGTGATAGGGTATTCATTCATAATTTTATTTAACTAGAAGTCTTACACTGATCCTAAAATGGATAGGTTTGAAACTTTGAAACCATAATTTAATTTCAGTCTCGCAATTCATTAACTTTTGACAACATATATCAGAAGCTGCACTTTAAGGATTTGAATAACCAAGAGCACACCAGTACTAAATACAAGGCTATTGAAATTGAGATATTGCAAACTAAACCAATTATACATATAATTGCACGAATCAAAATACAAATTATATTTGTCAAATTTCATCCTAGTTTTCTAGTCAACGTTGATTTCTCTTTTGATAAATGACTCAAATTTTGCTTAGGTAATAAGAAAAAAGGGGTACAATTCATGCAATGAAACATAAATGGCCGATGTAAACAAGATGGAATAAAAAGATAGTCTGTCGGATGTTTGACAAGCATTACACATTTTTTACACAATTTACAATCTAAACACATTAAATAATCTCAACAGGGTTGCAACACAATTAATATCAGGGTTGGTAAATAATGGAACTACAATAAGTGCATCTAAACCAAAACACATTCCATTTCAAGATGGAACATCCACAACAACTTTCACTCGGTGATATGAATGACATGCAGTATGTCTAACATACACAATAGACATATATTGATTTGCTCTAAGGAAGAACAGTAATTCAAGTAATCAATTCAGGACAGCTAAAATTATACCAAATAATTCAAAACAAAACAATATAACAAATTTCATAAATCAAAAAAGACAATAATATAAGATTGGGATTTACAGATATAACAACTTCATAATAATTGGACTATAAAAACATTGATTTCATGTTATTAGATTGACAACTTATACTAAATAAATACCAAGACCAACCAAAATCTTTGAGAAATCTTACTCTGCTTGTCAGGGTTTTAGGACACGGGACAGTCTAAAAATCGAGGTGAAGTCAAAAAATTAAAATATCATTACGATAATGTTATACAAAAAAAAAATACCCAAATAATTACCTTCAGCAAGCCACCTGTAACCACCTTGTGTAGCAGATAGCATGGAAGTCATCAGCGCTGCTGCAGTGACGCTGTGCATTGGCATTAGCGATTCAACGCAAAAACTTGTCTCGACAGGAGATCTACTTAGTCAATATAAATGAAGGAAATGAACATCATTTCGTAAAAATATATCAGAATAATTCCGAAGAATAAGAAACCTTAAAATGCGAGGAGCTGCAATGGAATTGGAGAAGCGGAAGGAAGACGGAGCAGATTTAGGTTTGGATGCGAATTTGGCAGCAGCGGCTCGGACGGAGGATGATCTGAAAGCTGATCTCGCGGCTGCAGCCATTTTGACAAATGAAAAGAGCTGGGATGAACAGCAAGAATTAGTAAAACCCTAGTTAGGGAGATGGCTGGAAGAAAAGGGTAAGATCAAATGGGGGTAAAAAGAGCTAGTTCAATGAATAGTCAAGTGCCAATCTTCTGTGCTATGCTTAGGACACGCCCACTGATATAAATTAAAGAAACCAAATTATCATTGTGATACATGCAATGGTGAACATATAAAATGTTAAACAATCACGTTATACAATGAGTTTGTCACATTAAAGATATAGCAAAATTTGAACTTGAGAATTAGTATGTTGAGATGCAACAAGTAATGTACTTTCTTTTTATATAGTTTTACCTTTTTTTAAAGAAAATCTCAAGTTACATCCCTTATTATAGAAATGAGATCAAAGAGATATAAGAAAATTAAAAATAAATATCTTTTAGAGCATTTCATCCTAGAGCATACTAAATTTTCATCAAACTGTCTACCATAAATAATACCAAGTAGTTGCAACAATATGGTATAAACGAAAAATTAGGCACAACGTTCTATTTGAAATGTAGTTGTAAAATACATGAATTTTTTTTGAATTTGTAAATTAAAATATCACCCTAAGTTATTTGCCTTCCCTTAAAAGAAAAAAAGGTAATTTAGTGCTTTTACCAGCATGAGTGCATGAATTACATGTGTTACTAAGTTTTTTCGTAAGTAAAAAAGCAGACTAATCAAGGTATTTTATCTTGGTCCGGTCCAGTCAAGGCCGACTGGGTTCAAGTCAACTCGCATGTCCGCCACGACTAGGGGCAGATCGATTGGGTTTCATATGCATGATGATAACCCGAATCCAACAAGTGTTGGAACTGGACCAGCCCGCAGCGGAAGTTATGAGTGAATTTCAAACTTTTTTACCATATGGATCTTTATTGGGCCTATGAAGTCTAATTTATTTAGCACATTTCTAAATTTAATTTAAATAAAATTATATATGTCATTTAAATTCATAAATTGTTGATAGAAATTTATTTAATTTATTTTCAATTTATATATAAGTATACATATATATCACAAACATATGTGTATGTGTGTGCATGTCTAACATGATATTCCGTACAAGGTAGAACATGCCCATATATAAATATTGGGATTTACATCGTAGCAGACATGTTAGCTCATACTATATGTATTGTATATTATCCAAATATGTGTATATGTTTATACTTATTATACATAAAAACCCAAGTGTGTGTGTGTGTGTGTATTATGAGAAAATATTATAAATATATTCATAATTAAAATATTATAGCGTTAAATATTAAATAAACATATATATATATATATGCAAATATAATTTTTAATTTTTAAATATGTATATATATGTATGTATGTATTAAAGTAACATAATTTCATATATATATATATAACAATATGTATGTATATAAATATAAATATAATAATTAATGTAAATATGAGTTAGAATAATTTATATAAATATATATAAATTATAAAATTATAAAATTATATCCTTTTGCATTCCAGATCGAATAATAGTTCTAAATTTAATTATAATTTTATTATATTAATATATGCACACACACACACTATGAATTAATTAGTTAAATAACAATAAATAAATGATAGAAAATATTTAAATAAAAAATATTTCAAATTATAAAATTTCAAAAAATCAAGAATGATATTCTATAGGTTACGATAAAAATTTCAAATTTTTCTAAGTTAAAATTTTATTTTTTTATTAATTAAATACTTTCGCTTGAATTTAAAAATGATTTTTTAGAAATATAAAAATCGATTTAAAAAATCTAATTTTTCAACCGAGAACATCTATGATGACATTTTTATTTTAGAAAATTTAAAATTGAATTTTCGGAACATAATTTATTTTCTATTAATTTATTAATTCGTATAATGATTAAATAAAAAAATATTAAATAATTACCAAAAAATTATTTTCGATCGTTAAAAATCATAAACAATTTAAATATAAATTAAAAAATATTATTTATGTGAAATATTTATATGCTTAATACACATCTTATAAACAAATTAATTAACTTATTTTTTTTGGCAAAGTCAGCGGGGTTAATTGGGCCCCTACCAGTTTTATTGCAACGAACAATAAAAAAGTACAGCAAGAACAAGCAAGAAAGAACAGCAAAATCAAGTCCAGGCATCAATCAGGGAATGAAAAACACTTGGACTATTCTGTAGTTGCCTATAAGTTCTGGTTCTAACTTCAACCCATATCAGATCATCATTTCTTCTAACTTTATCAAAGATTATGGAATTTCTCTCTCTCCAAATAACTGACATACACACTTTCAAGCATACTGCAAGAGCTCTGCCTTGCACATTTCTCCACTTTGTTGCTTTATAGATTAAACTCCATTGAATTCTTGAGATTGAACAAGACAGATTATAACCAAGAATGTAGCTTATCTTATCCATCAAGAACTGAAGGGCAGGACATCCAAAAAACAGATGCTCAGAAGTTTCATCATGATGATTACAAAAAATACACTCAGCATAGCATGTCATTCCATAGCTATTCAACAAGCATCTGGTTACTAAAGCTTGGTTGATGACTTTCCACATCATTAAATTATCCTTAGGACAAGAGTCAGCTGACCAAATAACAGCAAACCATTTGGTAGCAGGCAGAGACAAACTGGAACTAACAAATTTGTAAACTGCAGCAGTTGTATGAGTCTTCGTAAGCCAGGTGACAGTGTCAACCTGATTAATATTAAAAGTTTTTTGCTGAATTTCTGTCCATAGTTGCCTTATCACCTGATTACTGTTATTTGGCAACTGGATTTGATCATGATGCAGAAAGTCCTTCACTTTAGCATGATTGTGGATACCAGATTGTGTCATTTGATAATGATCACAAATTTTGGAAACTAATTAATATATGTATAAACTAATTAATAAAATATAATGATTTTAGCTGTGTGTATCAGATCCTTAATGAAAAAAAGTTTTTTTTATTTTTATTATATAAACATAACCAATCAATATGTGAAAACATCAATACATATAGGAATCTCACCTAGCTAGCAATACATTAATCACAATATATATATATACTAGTATGGAGCCCGTGCCGATGGCACGGATGCGAATTTTTTTTGTATATAAACTTGGATGTTATTTGTTTTATGGATCAAAAGTTTTGTGTGTGTATGCATATATGTATGGAGTAGTTATATGTTTTGTAATGCTTTTCGACTATGCGATTTCCATTAAATCATACACATAAATAACACAATAAGGTCTAAATATTTATAACTAAAGCAAACTAATCCAATATACGCAAAATATGTCATTCAAAATGAAATTTGAAAATGATAGATATCGAAACTTAATGATGATGATGATGTCACTTTGAATGGTTTAGGAATGGAGATATGTTTTATATCTACTTTCCTCAAACCTGCTTGGTGCTATATCTTTTAAACAAAATAAATCGTGCAATACCATGTATAATGTTTATAAAACCAAAAAAGAAATACATTACAAAATTATGAGAGCATCTAAGTTTAAATACTTATATGTCATAAGATTTTTTTGATTTTATGTATAAACAATATATATCTTGCTGTAAGGATTAAGTTTCTAGTAGCAAAATTTCGTGTTATATTGAAACATATATTGTAGTTGTACTGCCAACAACTTCATTAGTTATTCCAAGAAATTTGAATCTATACAGCCATCTGTCAAACAAAGATACAATGTATTATTTGAAAATTAGGGTTATAAATTTGCTAGTTTAGAGTCCTCAGGTGGTTTTTCGTTGGCATTAAAAGTATATAAATAAAACAGCTAAGAGGAGGGGTGATTTGTTAACAGTGGACTGAATGGTAGATAAGCCATTATTTTGGCTTTATGAACCATGTGGATAACCTTTTTAGTTAAAAACCTCATAATGATGTACGTTTGAAGCAATGTCGATCCCCGAATCAAGTGGTGTCTGCATCAGCTGCTGGCTGACTTGTTAATTAAAAAAAAAGGGAATGAAATTTATTTTGGCTTTAACTACCCTTTCTTTGGTCTACATTTAGGTTAATATATTTTAAATGTTATTATAAGGTACTTATTTAATAAAAGCATGAGATGATATGTATCTTTTATGCAGATAAACATAGGTTTACTCCACACATTTTGGATGGAAATACTTTCTAATATAGAAGGAAAAGGTTACATTATAATTATTTCCTTATAGTATGTCTAGTTTAGGACTTTTTCTGTTGCTACATTGACAATAAGGATGTAGGACCCGTTCCTTGATTCAAAACAATCTTCAGATGTAAATATTAAAATTGTGCCATAATATATGCAGGTGAATATCAAATCATATGCAAATAACAATGAGTTGGCTGTTATGCCAGAAGATAGAATTGCTCATCTTGAATGGGACATGCGGTATTTATCTGTTCTTGGAGTTGGAAACAACCAGTTATATGAACTTAGGTTGCAGACTCCTGAGAACGTATTTGTAGAAGAGGAAAATGAGTTGAGAAGGATTATGGATTCATTTAGAGTACTTGAATCGATTAAATGAAGGTACAGTATTATATTTTCGCGGTCAACTTTTTCTTTGCTGGATCTGAGTTCTTTATTCCTGCATTTTTAGTTATAGTATGAAGCCCTTTATATTTGAAATATGATGCTATGTTGGTAGAACGAAGATTTTGGTTAAAATCTTGCTATTGTTTATAAATAAAATATAAGTATAGTTGGTTTGTATATGTTATGTGGGAAAAAACATTCAGTTAGAAGCAATTATCTCAGAAATAGCTTTCACTAACCAAGCACCTGATTTTAAAACATTTCATTTAGAAGGAAAATTGAAGTAAATTGAATAATAGATTGAAGGAAATACATTAGAAACAAACATAAACCTGATGATTTATTTAATGGTTTAATAAACCTGTACATATATATAAGTTATACATATATATCATAATAATAAAAGGAATCTAAAGGAGTAATCAATATGACTGTATGACAGAAGGATTGCCATGTTGTATATGAGGAAAGTTGACAATTATAATTCATAAATGTTCATATATTAATAATTTATGAAAAAGGTTGCATGAATGAATGTAAATTAGACATTTAATTATAGAGAGAAACTGCCAATATTAGGTGTGCAATCAGCCAAGTTTGGTACAGGTCAAGATATGAAAGCTAAAAGGATCACCATGTGATAATCAAATCAGAATATAACCAAAGTATAATTAAATCACCTAAATTGCAACCGTCTTGGTTGATTGCCATAGAGAATAATACATATAAAAAAAGTGAGATCATATGATATATTTTATACATTCAAAATCTTATGCAAGGTTCTATTCAAAAATCTTCATATTGTTCATATTACCTTCGTCAGCATAAAAATCAACCTTGTCCTGTAACATAGCTGACAAAAAAACAGTTGCATATATTTTTTACTCAAAAGTTTATTAATACTCATTTCTTAATTAGTATATATCAATTAGAGTGTCTATTGAAGACAGTAAATGGTAATAGTAATTTAAAAAAGGTATTTAGACTGATTTATAAATAAAATTGATATGCAACTATCAAATATTACATCGTAGACAAAGAGGGCTTTCAATAAAATTACAGTAAACGCATAAAGAAATTAAGGCACCAAATTAATGTAATTATCTGAAATAATTATCCCACTATAGAAAGGCAAAATATTTCAAATTATTCTAATCAATATATTTACTATTAGATTTGTAAAGAGCAACAAATAATTATTTCAAAATTCAGGTTAATTTATATTTTAACAAATTGTCTTTACTTCTGTATACATAAACATATGAATCAAGCTTTCATTATTTTTCAAATGACAAATCCAAATTTATAGTTGTCCAATGTTAACGATTATAATATAAAAAAAACAACTTGTTCTAAATATGAAATAATTGTGGATAAATTCTAATTCAAAATTCCCAACTATTTTGCTCTCTATGCATGTGCCTTAGCCTTTTACCTTTTATGTATATTTTAACACATCGTGAAAAATTCCAAAAAAATATTGATGACAATATAAGCTT
Source organism: Allium fistulosum (assembly GCA_030737815.1). Classification (NCBI taxonomy): domain Eukaryota; kingdom Viridiplantae; phylum Streptophyta; class Magnoliopsida; order Asparagales; family Amaryllidaceae; genus Allium; species Allium fistulosum. Next base: position 868,986,576 of record CM060906.1, on the reverse strand, counting down.
TACATCAGCTACTTGTAGTGATAAACATAATATTTCATGTGAATCTACAGATAACACTGAATATCTTTTAAATCCACCTTACAAAGACAATATCCTCATACCTCCTAATGTATAGATAATACTACAGAGAGTAAATCATGTATAAAATGTGAATGTACTGCATCATAGCATGTATAGAACTTGATGTTAGCCATATTGGATATTTGCAAGTGATGAGAATCTATTTTTCTATTATAATACCAATATATATACATATCCACAAAAAATAAACAACATTTATACAGCTAAAAGAAGAATAGAATTAATATCCTTTCCAAATATTCTTATTACTGAATATCAGAAGTTGCATAGTCATAACATTATATGTAGTTGAGTAAATAAGTTTCGCATGTCAGGATTTCACTTTCCAGTTGAATGAGCCATTGAGTGTGGGCATTACCATATAAAGTAAAATTCAAATCTGACAACCTAATGCAACCACATTAAATATCAAAACAACATTCAATGCATTATAGCATGACGGAAAATAAACATTTAAAGTCGTTATTTAACAAACATGCTAACATCTTAATATTCATTACTTTTTAGCATGAATCCGAAAATTTGCAAATAATTTTATTGTGCGACATAAACATAGCCATCAGACATGAGAGAGAAAAAGAGAACCGCACATAATAAAATCTGAAAAGAAGAGAAAGCCTGTAAACCATCACTTACTTTTGGGTCATAAATATAAATTAGTTTAAAATAAGAACATGGCCAAAAAAGGAAAAAAAACTGTAGTTGGTAAAAACCGCTTTTGGGTCATAAATGGTAAAGGTTGAAAATTAAATAACATAACAATTAAATGAGAAATAATTGCACTTACTTGGTAAGGTATAAAGCCAAGCAATTCACTGCCATACCATTACCTGCTGATAAGTAGGAATAAACTCAAAATCAATGGGATGTATTGTGGCCAAAATAGCATGATTCAATTGAGGTAGTTCAAATCATTGGGAGTAACGTCCCCTCCAAACCAAGAACTTTTTTGGCAAAAGCTGCAGCAATCCATTTATTGGAACAGAAATAATACCAGTACAACCAAACACAATTCAGTTAATGAATATAACTTATATCAGAAAGTTAGAACAATAAATGCAGCAGTGTTAATTATGAACCCAAATCATCATGAAACAAAATGAATTGTTCAACTTACTCAGTATATGCTTTGCATTATCCAGTTTTTAAATTCTAATTAGTCACTGAAAATGCCCGAAAGATTGATATCATAGTATATCATTGAACTGTGGTGCCTTTTTTCAAATTATACTTCATTTAATGGGTTTTCTTCTGCAAATCATCATACAATTCACTGGTAGATGAAAGAGCAACCAAAAAATCAACGGTCAATGAAAGAACTAAATGTGATTCTTTCACAGATCTGAAATTGAACATTCACAAATCAGTACAAAATAAAGTTATGGATATAAATGAAAAGATGCGGTTTTTATAGAAAATTCTAACTCACTTTAGGTAAATTTTAAAGTTAAAATTTAATTACCTTGGATGAATCACATCTCGAGAGCCACCAGATCCGGAAACTAAATATGATTCATTCAAAGAGGGAGCTTGTGAGGAATCAACATGGTTTGAGTTGAATAGATTGTAGAAGAAGAAAAGGGGAAGAATGGGAATTGCGTAGTAGTAATATGAACAGCGATCGTGGAAACGATAATGGGAGTGAACTGCTTTGAGGGAGTGGGAGCTATGGATTGGATGGTTATCTAACTGCGGGAGTAAAAGTTTTAAACGCCGTCTTCTTAGTATGATAACATCCATCGGATGTCTTTAATTTTTTTGATCAGAACCGTCCTTTGTCTTAAATTTGTCTTTCCGTTAAATCCGACCTATTTTGTTATATAGATATATATATGTATGTATGTATGTATGTATGTATGTATGAACAACATACAATTATATAGAGGTTATGTATGAAAAACATACAATTATATAGAGGTTATGTATTTGTATACATAGAAAGATTTGAATATAAGACAACAGTGATGGCTGGAATTTCTGGTAGCCTACGATTTCAAGATCTAGTATACGCCTTGTAAAGGGAATCGTGTTGTTGATGCATTAAGTAGAAAGCACCAAGTTATGGTCTCTATGATGATAGCTAAGTGGAAGGATTTAGAACTTCTTTCCATGTGCGATGTTCGGGATAGAGACTCAAAAGCTGGTTTTGGTGTGATGCTGGCTAGTCTCGTCGCCCGACCATCATTGATAGACCGAATAGCTAATGTTCAAAGGCGATATCCATCTACTTTTTCTATTATACAGAAGTTGGAGTCAAAAGAGAAGGATGAAGAACTCATTGACTACTCCTTAGATACACAAGGCTGCTAATAAAGAAGAGATAGACTTATTGTGCGAGCTTGGATAATCTCCATATAGATGTAATGGATGATTGTCACCGAGCGCGTTATACCATTCATCCCAGAAGAAGCATGTAACATTCTCTATCTAAAGGCCCAAAGCTAAGCGCTGTAGATGCTGCAATCATCCATAGTATTAACTTCCGGCGACTAAATACGGCTATGTTAATGGTATTCATAATATTAGAAGCGCATGAATATGAAACAAAATCACAGATTCAAAAAACAATATTTTTGATCACATTTCCAAAACATGTTCCATATTCAAATTTCATAATCCCATCGCTTTTCCAAGTTCAGATAAAATATAGTTATTACAATATTATGCCAAGAGCGACATATGATGATGCCCCTTTGGTTGGCCAGAGCACTATATATACAATACAGCGGAATCAATCCAAAATATAACAGCAACTCCTACTTAGCTATCCGTCAGCCTCCTGCTCGTCACTGGAAGCTTTATTCGCCAACCTACTAAAAACCGTAAACCTCAACCCTCAGCCTACTCAAATCAATTTTAAGCATCCGAGAGTCTAAGGAAAAATAAACTTCGAGTCGGACATAAAGCCTGGTGTGAATAATATTATACATCTCGGTTATCTGATATTAAGTGAGACCATGCCGCTTAGCGGAACGGGTTTCCCCTCACTAATATCCTTTTTAAAACATATCTTTTGCAAATTATAATCCTGCAACCAAAACTGGTTAAATCTGTAAAGCAATATCATGTATATGTACATTTCAATTATCATATGGACTATCTGCCATACACTGTAGTTTTATTTGGCTAACTACTAATCCATGGCTGACTCGGGCCTACCAGAAAACATAAAAATCTAACATCTGTTAGATACTCCTCTTTTGGACGGTCTGTCCTTACTTACTTCTCCAGGTCTAACTGATCCTAATGGTTTTGCGGGCTTACTAATAACTTGTCTTTCCTTTTTAGATTCCTTTTCGTGTGTAACATAATTTTAGTCTTACTTGTGACAAAACCCTACGCACTAGAATTTTAGACTAAATTAGCTATGGGCTAATAGCAAATGAGTATAGGGCACGACCCTACACCAGTCTCATCTGGTCTTCTAATCTGAGTAATTTTTTAGGGTTAACTACCCTTTAAAAATTTTCTTGAAAACTTTTTCAAAATGATTTAAACCTTTAAATCATACATATACAAGGAAAATATTTATATATACTCTTTGCTTCCCTAAAATCACCTTGTCATGTTACATATTATTTATACAAAACCTTGTTGATGAAAACGTTTAAACCGTCGAAAGTACCCCTTTCGAATCCTTTGAAGTATCCCTTTCAATACGAGTAAAACCTTAGGCTGAAGGCCTAAACATACCTTTTGAAATCATACCTTTCGAAACCATTCATATTTATCCTTTCGAAAGCATTAAAAACATCTCCTTTGAAAGCTTTAAAACCTTAGACATCCACTTTAAAACACTTAAACATTGCCTTTCGAAACCATTAAAAAACCTTTCCTTTTAGCCATTAGAAAACCTTTCCTTTCGGACCTTTCAAAACCATTGGGGAACCACCCCTTAGAAACCTTTCTTTAAAACCTTTCGAAATCATCAAAACATCAAGCCTTTCGAAAGCATTTGGGTTCAATTTTATAACATGTGGAAACACCTTTCGAAACCTTTAAAACCATCTCTTTCGAAACCATTTGGGTTCTACCTTTTATAGAGCAAAAGGGTCATTAAAACATTTAATTTGAAAGCATCTCTTTCGAAAGAATTCCTCAGTAAAGAAGTGATGGTGTCGAAACCATCCCTTCGAAAGCATTGGAGAAGTGGCTTGATTTTTAAAAATAAGGTAACCCTTTCGAAACCAATCTGGGTCGAAGGTAAAAAGTGGCAATCAGGGGCTTCGACCTAGTCGAAAGCAGTTACTTAAAAACAAAGGCGCAACCTCTTAAAACCATTCTTTTAAAGTCATTGACCCAGTCGAAAGCAAAGTAGTCGTATTTTCATTTAAAAGCAAAGCGGTGCTTCGACCCCTTCAGAACCCCTGCTTTCGACCCAATACCTTTCGCCTATATCCAATTCACTACGTATCAGTTATCTGATACCATGTGCATTGGTTTCGATGGAGTCAGAGGCGGAGGTAAGGAGTCAGAAGCCTGGTGCCGAAAGAATTGAAATGGGAAAAAGCATGTCGATTTGACTTTTTAAACTATTTCTTTATACCTAACCTGCCTTGTTTGCCAAAGTTTGATTGGTTGCAAATTTTTCTTTTCTAAAAGTGTTGTCGATTTCCAAAATAACAACTTGGATTATCTACAAAATATCCCTTCTCCTTTTTATAAATATATAAAACATTTAAGTCTCATACCTTAAATAATTTTATATATCCATTAAAACACTTGGGAAAATTCTACAAAAATTCCAGAAATCATTTTTAATATGTTTTCTAACATATATAAATTTCAGACCCTAAGCCAATATAATTTGGCCGTAATTAATTTTAAACCCAAAATAGCATTTTCTTCACTAGAAAATTCATATAAAATCCACATTAATTCAGAAAATTATGAAAATTGAGACCCCTTTCTAAATTTATTTTTTTAATCTAAATTTAAATTCGCAAGGCAATTGAATGTCAATAGGGTTTTCATATCAAAACATATCACAAAATCTATGTGAATTAGCATAAATCATCAACAACGTATAGATATACATTTTATCGTCCAAAACATGGTAAAACATTTGCAAATAATTCGGATTTCATACTAAAAACTGAAAACCATTAAAAACTTGAAATGTAGTCATTATTCACCTTAGCTTTTTGATTAAGGATGTGATATTGGTTCTTGATTAAGTAATTTGATCCTTCCTCTTGAATTCTTCTTCTTTGCTCTTCCTAATTGTGGCCGGCCTTAGCTTTATTTTTGTTTGTGAAAATAGAATGAACGTGTAGAATGAATTCCTAAGGGGTTTATGTATAAGGACATGCCTTGTTCCTATTTTGCCCTTGCATATTTCCTAACCCTTTTATTTTCTTTTTTCTTTAGTTCGCTTATTTAACATGGCACAGCTACCCCTTATGTAACCACAAATCTCAATCCATTAATCAACTTACATTATTTTATTTTATTTATCTAATTAAATATCCTAAATAGTGTTACTAAAAATATGGAGTGTTACAGACTTCCCTTCTTAAAGAATTCGTCCTCGAAATTTCGATAAGGTACACATCAAAACAATCAAAGGTAAAACATACCATCAAACAGATCAGGATAAGTATCTCTCATCCTGTTCTCAGTCTCCCAAGTACAGTCTCTGTCATCGTCGCTCAACTGGACTTTAACTAACCTGGCTGTCTTGTTCCTTAACTTCTTCTCATCTCTCGCGACTATGCGAACTGGCTTTCTAACTATAGTCAAATTTGGCTATACGGCTAAGTCATCTAACACATTCGGTAATATAGTAGTATCCGGATCTTGATTACACTTCCTTATATGAGAAACATGGAAAACATCGTGGACTCCCACCCAACTGCTCGGTAACTCTACTCTATATGTGAGTTTCACGATCCTCTCAATAATAGGAAATGGTCCAACGAACCTCGGTGCCAACTTCCCTGATTTTCCAAACCGAATCACACCCTTCATCGGTGACACCTTAATGAAAACATGCTCTCCAATAGAAATATCTAGGTATTTTCGTCTTTTATACACATAATTCTTCTGCCTAGATTGAGCTTCCTTCATTCTAGCTCGAATTAACTCAACCTTTTATGCAGCTTCTCTAACCAAATCCGGACCAAGAACCAACCTATCCCCGATCTTTAACCAACAAACTGGAGATTTGCATGGCCTTCCATACAAAGCTTCAAATGGTGTTATCCGTATACTAGCCTGATAATTGTTGTTATATGAAAAATTCGACTAGATGTAGATGGTCTTCCCATGATCCCCCAAAATCTAGCGCACAAGCTCGTAACAAATCCTCTAAGACTTTGTTAACTCTCTCCGTTTGCCCATCAGTCTGTGGATGGTAAGCAATACTCATCTTGAGCTTGGTACCTAAAGTATCAAGTAGACTCTTCCAGAACTCGCTAGTGAATAAAGAATCTTTATCACTCACTATACTACTAGGAATTCCGTGTAGTCTAACTACATTCTTCATAAACAACTTCGCTAACACAGGTGCCGTTCTGGTTGACTTAATTTGAATGAAATGGGCACTCTTGGTCAACCTGTCCACAATGACCCATATGCTTTCATTTCCTCTATTAGACCTTGGCAACCCGTCAATGAAATCCATAAAAATAGAATCCCACTTCCACACTGGAATGTCCAAAGGCTAAAGCAACCCACTTGGCTTTTGATGTTTGGCTTTTACCCGTTGGCAGTTCAGACACTGCTTCACCCATAAGCCTACATCCCTTTTCATACCTTCCCAGAAGAAACTTCTCTTCATGTCCTGATACATCTTTGTTCCTCCCGGATGAATAGTGAACTTCGAACGATGGCATTCCTCCAAAACTTCCTTCCTAATGTTTCCCACATTCGGAACACACAATCTTCCTTTCTTTCTCAACCACCCATTCTGGTCAAGACTAAAATCCTTTAGGTCATTGCTCTCTATTCCATCTCTTAGCTTTCTAATCCATTCAGCCAACACTGGATCCTCTAGCTGTTTAGAAGCAACCTTTTCGATCATAACTGGTCGAACTTCCAAACATGATTACAAAGCAGTTTCTGTACTTGAACTACTCTTAGTTCTCCACTGTACTCCGCAAGTTGCTAACACTTCCAAACTTTCCACTCAGCTATCATTGCTAACATCACATTCTGATGTTTTCTACTAAGTGCATCTGCAACCTTGTTGCCTTTCCCCGGTACGTACTCAATACTGAAATCATAAGCAGCTAAGAACTCTAACCATCTCTGCTGTCTCGTGTTCATCTCCTTCTGAGAGAAAAAATACTTCAACGACTTATGATCTGTATACAACTCAAATCTTTATCCAAAAAGATAATGCCTTCACACCTTCAGCGCAAAAATTACCGCAGCTAACTCCAAGTCATAGGTTGGGTATCTGACTTCATGTGGTCTAAGCTGTCGAGAAGCATAGGCAATTACTCTACCCCTCTGCATTAACACAGCTCCTAACCCATTCCCACATGCATCCGTGTACACCACCAAATCTTGATTCCCCTCTGGAACAACCAACACAGGTGCATTAGTCAATAAGTGTTTCAGCTTCTGGAATGCCTCCTCACACTTATCGGTCAAAACGAACTTCACATCTTTTCGAGTTAGCTTAGTCATTGGTGCCGCTATCCGCTAAAAATCCTTAATAAACCTCCGATAGTAACCAGCCAATCCCAGAATACTTCTTATCTCAGTCATCGTTTCTGGTCTCTTCCAACTATTCACGGCTTCGATCTTAGTTGGATCTACTGATAACCCATTTTCGGAAAATACATGGCCAAGAAACTTCACTTCCTTCTTCCAAAAATGACATTTCGAGAACTTTGCCTTTAGCTGATGCTGCATCAGTGTTCCAAGCACTACTCTAAGATGAACTTCATGCTCTCTTTCATCCTTAGAGTACACCAAAATATCATCTATGAAAACTAATACGAACCTATCCAGGTGCTCTCAAAAAATATGGTTTATCAAATCTACAAAGAAAGCTGGCGCATTAGTCTGTCCGAACGGCATCACTAATCGTTCGTACGGTCCATATCTGGTTCTAAACGCTATCAAAGGAATACTATCCTCTGCCACTCTAAGCTGATGGAAACATGTTGCTAAATCCAACTACGAAACTATCTTGGCTCCACTCAACTGATCGAACAAATCGTTAATCCTAGGCAATGGATATCAATTCTTTATCATTTTCTCATTCAACTTACGATAATCGATACATAACCTTAACGATCCGTCTGGCTTCATAACAAACACTGCGGCTGCTCCCCAAGGTGAATTACTATTATATTATAAAATTCTTGCCTTCCAAATCCACCAACTGCACCTTGAGCTCCCTCATTTCGGTATGTGTCATCCTGCTTGGCGGTCTACTCACTGGTTCAGCTCCAGGCACCAAATCTATTCGAAACTAAATGGCCTGTTTCGGTGGCAATCCTACTACGGGTTCAAAAATATCTACGAATTCTATAACCACAAAAACTCGATTCAGCTCGTCTTCTATCTCCACAACACCGAACAAAGTATTCACCTCACAGCTAGGGTTTTCTACGGTATATACAATCCGCCCCCTACAGTCTGGGTGTTTAAGCGATATTTTCCCATCATGGCAAAATATCCTAGCATCATACTTACTTAACCAATCCATACCCAAAATAATTTCAAATCCTACGAAATCAAACATATGCAAACTGCAAACAAAAGAATGACCTAACAAGTCAAACTTTAGGTGGTCACATCTCATCCCAAGTGTTGCATACCCTCCTATCGAATTTGCATCCCTTAAGGAAGTAACTAGGTATGAGGGTTCTAGGTTAAGCTTATCTACCAAACAACGAGATATAAAAGAATGTGATGCACCAGTATTAAACAGAACACTAACTGCCATACCAAGAATCATAAGTGTACCTCCCAACACTGCTTTTCCTTTTTCCCCTGCCGTGGGTCTCGAGGTAGCTGGCTCCAATGCATATACTCTGCCTTTCCATCCTTAGTAGGCTCCTTGCATTGGCTCTTGTAATGACCCATCTGATCGTAGTTGAAGCATTTGATATTCTTCTTCCCAGTCGCTTTCTTTGCCTCTCCAGAACGACATTCATTCGCAAAGTGTCCTTTCTTGTTGCACTTAAAATGGACAACTTCTAACTTTCCTTTCTTCATGGCTCCACCCTTCTAGGCTCCCTTCTTATGAAATAACCTTTTCTGTCTCTGCCCTCCCAGACCTCCTTCACCTTATTCTTTTCCACGGAAGCAATAATTTCCTAATGTCTTAGAGCCATCTCTACAACAACGTCAAAAGGATCCCTGATATGAGGTAATGTAGCCCTGGCCAATTCAGGTTTCAACCCCATAATGAACTTCTCATTTCTTTTAATCACGGTATCCACAGTGGCATGACCATATCCTGCCAACTCCTCAAACCTTGTCGCATACTTTAACACAGTCATCTCTCTCTGCTCTAACTCAGCAAACTTTCCGAGCAAGGTAGACTTTGCCATCAGAGACATGAATCTCTCCTCGAACCTCCTCTTAAACTTAGCCCATGTCATCATTCCTTCATCCACTCCAACTGTCATAATATTCCACCAGTACAAACCTGCTCCTTGAAGCTGCCTCGAAGCGAGCCTTCTTTTCTGCTCATCACTAAGCCTAAAATCTGTGAAAATCCTCCCACGGTGCAGCAATCAGTTCCCCACTTCTATGGCATCTTCAGTCCCAACGAATGGTTTTTCCTCCCAACCTAGCATAGTCCCTACTCAAAGCAGCATAATTGTTGACTACTGGAGCTTCCTGGGCTCCTCCCCCAACTACTCTAGCATCAACCTCCACTTGCATCATATTCATGGAAAACTGATACATGGCTCCCATATCAACTTGTAGGACTTTAGCACCAGTATTACCAGCTCATGCCTGACTTGGGTTCCTTCTAGTATTAGGTCTGGCATTTCCATCTGCAGCGGTGCTTCCTCCTCCAACATTATCTCTTCGAGAATCCATATCTGCATTCGGACCTTCATGAGATACAGAAAAATAACCTAATAGAGGTAGGAGACTAGAGACAAAGCGCATACTTATATATGTCAAATACAAGTATGTTACTATAGCGTTATCCCATACCTCGATCTTATTGCTAATTCCTTTGGATTATGTCTTTCAAAATCATCTTTTTAGTTAAAGTTTTTCATAAAAATATGCTTTGATACCAAGTTGTAACATCCCCTATCTAGAGTCCCAAAGCTAAGTGATACAGATGCTGTAGTCATCCATAGTATTAACTTCCGACGACTAAATACGTCTATGTTAATGGTATTCATAATATCAGAAGCGCATGGATATGAAACAAAATCACAGATTCAAAAAACAATATTTTTTATTACATTTCCAAAACAGGTTCCATATTCAAATTTCATAATCCCATCGCTTTCCCAGGTTCAGATAAAATATAGTTATTACAATATTATGCCAAGATCGACATATGACGATGCCCTCTTGGTTGACCAGAGTACTATATACAATACAGCGGAATCAATCAAAAATATAACAGCAACTCCTAATTAGCTATCCGTCAGCCACATGCTCGTCATCGGAAGCTTTATTCGCCAACCTACTAAAACCTGTAAATCTCAACCCTCGGCCTACTCAAATCAATTTTGAGCACCCGAGAGTTTAAGGAAAATAAACTTCGAGTCAGACATAAAGCCTGGTGTGAATAATACTCTACATCTCGATTATCTGATATTAAGTGAGACCACGCCGCTTAGCGAAACGGGTTTCCCCTCACTAATATCCTTTTTAAAACATATCTTTTGCAGTTATAATCCTGCAACCAAAACTGGTTAAATCTGTAAAGCAATATGGACTATCTGTTTATACACCGTAGTATTGTTTAGCTAACTACTAACCCTTGGCTAACTTAGGCCTACCAAAAAAACATAAAAATCTAACATCAGTTAGATACTCCTCTTCTAGACGGTCTGTCCTTACTTACTTCTCCAGGTCTAACTGATCCTAATGGTTTTACGGACTTACCAATAAGCTATCTTTTCTTTTTAGATTCCTTTCCGTGTGTAACATAATTTTAGTCTTACTTGTGACAAAGCCACACACACTGGAATTTTGGACTAAATTAGCTAGGGGCTAATAGCTAATGAGTATGGGGCACGACACTACACCAGTCCTATCTGGTCTTCTAATCTGAGTCATTTCTCAAGGTTAACTACCCTTTAAATTTTTCTTTGAAAACCTTTTCAAAATGATTTAAACCTTTAAATCGTACATATACAAGGAAATTATTTATATATACTCTTTGCTTTACTCAAATCACCTTGCCATGTTACATATTCTTTATACAAAACCTTGTTGATGAAAATGTTTAAACCTTCGAAAGTACCCCTTTCGGATCCTTTGAAAGTATTCCTTTCAATATGAGTAAAATGTTAGGCCAAAGGTCAAAACATACCTTTCGAAATCATACCTTTCGTAACCATTCATATTTATCCTTTTGAAAGCATTAAAAACATTTTCTTCGAAAGCTTTAAAACCTTAGACATCCTCTTTAAAACACTTAAACATTGCCTTTCGAAACCATTGGAAAACCTTTCCTTTTAAACCTTTTGAAACCATTAGAAAACATTTCCTTTTAAACCATTAGGGAACCACCCCTTAAAAACCTTTCTTTAAAACCTTTCGAAACCATCAAAACGTCAAGCCTTTTGAAAGCATTTGGGTTCAATTTTATAACATGTGGAAACACCTTTCGAAACCTTTAAAACCTTCTCTTTCGAAACCATTTGGGTTCTACCTTTTATAGAGCAAAAGGGTCATTAAAACATTTAAGTTGAAAGCATCCTTTCGAAAGCATTCCTAAGTAAAGAAGTGATGGTGTCGAAACCATCTCTTTGAAAGCATTGGGGAAGCGGCTTGATTTTTTTTTAAAAGGTAATCCTTTAGAAACCAATCTGGGTCGAAAGGTAAAAAGTGGAAGTCAGCGGCTTCGACCTAGTCGAAAGCAGTTACTCAAAAACAAAGGCGCAACCTCTTAAAACCATTCTTTTAAAGTCATTGACCCGGTCGAAAGCAAACCAAGTCGAAAGTTATTCAATCGAAAGTAAAGCAAGCGCATTTTCATTTAAAAGCAAAGTAGTGCTTCGACCACTTCGAAACCCCTGGTTTCGACCCAACACCTTCCGCCTATATCCAATTCACTATGTACCAGGTATCTAATACCATGTGCATTGGTTTCGATGGAGTCGGAGGCGGAGGTAAGGAGTCGGAGGCCTGGTGCCGAAAGCATTGAAACAGGAAAAAACATGTTGATTTGACTTTTTAAACTATTTAGTAGTACCTAACCTACCTTGTTTGTCAAACCTTGATTGGTTGCAAAAATTTCTTTTCTAAATGTACTGCCGATTTTTAGAAATAACATTTTGGATTATTTACAAAATACCCTTCTCCTTTTTATAAATATATAAAACATTTAAGTCTCATACCTTAAATAATTTTATATATCCATTAAAACACTTAGGGAATTTCTACAAAAATTCCAAAAAATCATTTTTAATATGTTTTCTAACATATATAAATTTCAAACCCTAAGCCAATATAATTTGGCCGTAATTAATTTTAAACCCAAAATAGCATTTTCTTCACTAGAAAATTCATATAAAATCCACATTAATTCAGAAAATTATGAAAATTGAAACCCCATTCCAAATTATTGTTTCTAATCTAAATTTAAATTTGCGAGGCAATTGGATGTCATATAATAGGGTTTTTATATCAAAACATATCACAAAATCTATGTGAATTAGCATAAATCATCAACAACATATAGATATACATTTTATCATCTAAAACATGGCAAAACATTTGCAAATAATTTGGATTTCATACTAAAAACCGAAACCATTAAAAACTTGAGATGTAGTCATTATTCACCTTAGCTTTTTAATTAAGGACGTGAGATTGGTTCTTGATTAAGTAATTTGATTCTTCCTCTTGAATTCTTCTTCTTTTCTCTTCCTAATGGTAGCCGGCCTTAGCTCTATTTTTGTTTGTGAAAATAGAATGAACGTGTAGAATGAATTCCTAAGGGGTTTAGGGTATAAGGATATGCCTTGTTCTTATTTTTCCCTTGCATATTTCCTAACCCTTTTATTTTCTTTTTATTCTTTAGTTCACTTATTTAATATGGCACGGCCACCTCTTATTTAATCGCAAATCTCAATCCATTAATCAACTTACATTATTTTATTTATCTAATTAAATATCCTAAATAATGTTGCTAAAAATACGGGGTGTTACAAAGCAAGATGTTTATAGACATGAAGCGTTTATATTACTAGTAAGGGATGAAGCATGATATATGGAAGTATATGAAAGGCTGTCTAACTTGTCAGCTAGTAAAAGTGAAACATCAAAGACCCAGTGACTTTTTTCAACCACTGAAAATTCCACGATGGTAATGGGATTGGGTATGAGTGAATAAGTAATCAATGATTCACTTATATATCCCGTTAGAATTGTTTTAATCCCTGTGATCGTAGGTGTCAATGGATTTTGTTGATGGGTTATCATGGTCTATAAGTAGCCACGATAGCATTTGGGTGATAGTGAATCAGTTGACTAAATCAGCACACTTCATTCCAATGAAGTAAACTCGAACCACACTGTACTTGGCTGAGCTATATGTGAAGGAGGTAGTGAGACTACATGGAGTTCCTAGCTTCATTGTATGTGACCATAATCCCCCATCTACTAGTCGATTTTGGAGAAGCTTTCAAAAAGCATTAGGGACTAAACTGAATTTTAGTACAGCCTATCATCCCAAAACAGATGGGCAGACGGAGCGAGTCAACCAAGTACTCGAAGATTTACTTCGTGCACATGCTCTTGATTTTGGTAGAAGTTGGGAAGATCATCTCCATCTTATCGAGTTTGCTTATAATAACAACTTCCAATCCAGCATTGGTATGGCACCATTTGAGGCTCTATATGGAAGGTCGTGTCTATCACCCGCATGTTGGTCGAAAACTGGAGACAAGTTTGTTCTGGGTCCATATTCTATTTGAGAGGCAACAAAGAAGATAAAGTAGATTAGACAAAGAATGAAGCAAGCCAAGGGTCGACAGAAATCATACGATGACCGTAGAAGGAGATAATTAGAGTTTGCAGTTGGAGATGATAGAGCTAGGGGTATGCCCTAGAGGCAATTATGTAATTTGTTATATATATCTATCTCATTGACCAATCTTGTTCGAAATAAAGGTATTTTCTTTCTATTATATACTTGATATAATGTGGTTATATTAATTAATAAATTTAATTAAAAGTATATTTAATAGAAAATCAATAAATGGTATGTTTTGTGATAGTAGTTACAAAGTGTTGTAACCGTGAGTAATTTATCACAATGAAACAAATATACCATTTTAAATTTTCCTAGTCGAGATGCGTCAAGACTAGATATCGATGTATCCGTTGAGACTAGAGTACGTAACGCTCTCCAAATGTTGGGTTGTATATTACTCATGACTATTGGGGCCACCAAGAGGTTACGTACTGATAGTTATTAGATAACTATGGAATGACTCACTCGATAGTTTTCTGTTGGTTAATATAAGTAAGGTCAAGCAGATAATATCGATGCGACTAGTTTACACAGTTCTCTCGACTTGATAATACTATTGATCTTCAATGTGGAAGCTCCGCTTTGATTATAGTTAAATCGTGGCATGGCGTCCATTGAACGACTACAGTTGGGTCGAGTGGAAGCATTGGAAGTGAAACACTATTCAAGAGAGAATTCGTCTCCTCGGTTATACGAGTTCGTATCACAGTCATCTAAAGTCAACTCAAAGTCAAAGTCTCTGGCCAGAGCATGTCGGTTAATAATAATTGTTATTATTGAACCAAGGACTTTGTGTCTGGACTATAAAGTTGAATGTGGACGATATTGGAATTTTGATTGTTACCAAATTCCATAAGTCCTGTTGTGATATAGTTTTGACGAAGAGAATTGGTGTAAATAATTGTCACTATTAGGTACTGCCTATAATAAGTAAAATTGGATTTTACCAAAAGACATGTAAGCGATAAATTTAGCCAAATTTGTCACACCATCTGCTAAGTGACATATGAACGTTAATATTTGAATAGTTCGATATTAATCGCTGACTGAATTTACACCTTTGAGTCGCACAACCGTAATGATGAATTCTTTGAAAAACCACATGATTTAATAATTTATAAAATGTTATAAATTGATTAAATTAATTGATATTTGAGAAATATTAATTATTATTTATTTGATGTTTGGAAGTTTTTTGTAATTATTTTAATGCATTTATAAAAGCTATATCTGCGCGCATTGATATACGATATCGATGTAATTAAAGATAATTACATGAAATGATTTTTGAAAATTTTATGTTATTTGATGACATGATTTATGGAAATTTTATGTCATTTGATGACATGATTTATGGAAATTTTAAATCATTTGATGAGACATACGCGTAAAAAAATATTGGAGAGAGAGAAACAATCAAGGGAATTAATTAGGAAAGTTTTAATTAAAGAATGAGAAAAGTTTCATTCTTTCAAATAAAACATATTCTCGAGTTCATTCTATACGTACAATTCATTCTTTCTCATTCAGTCTATTTCTTTCTCTCCTCCTAAATTTTCATGGCAGAAAACAAAAAAGAAATTTCCAAAAATCTTTCAACTCCATGTAAAACATCAAATAAAACAAAACAAAAGTGGTTCATTCATCTCTTTCAAGTATAAGATGGCATTCTTAAAGATCTGAGGAGATATCATCATTCAAGGTGTGACTTCTAGGCATGTGCTTCAAGGCTTTGGGTAATAAGGTATGTTTTTCTTCAATAGATAATGATATTTGATGTAATGTTTATTGAAAGAGAAATTTAGTTATCATAATTTGTATGTATATATCATTGCCTCATTTAATTTGAAAATTATTTATGTAGCTTCAATTGTTTGTTAAATGAATCGATTGGTGTTTTATTTTAATAAATCAAAACTAATATTTGTATATGTTTAAATACAATGCCTTTTTCTGGAACTATGTTCTAAATATTTAATTTAAAGTCTAATTTTTAGTTCATAAATTTTGTATGTTCAATTTATCAATTGGGTTCTTATTTTGTTAAATTAAAATTAAAATTTGTATACGTTTGAATACAATGTTTTATTATAGATCTATATTGTAAACATTCAATTCAAATTATAATCCTTTAGATCTAAAACTTTGTATGTTCATATTGTTTTGATTGGATTTTACTTTAACAAATTAAACTAAAATTTTTGTATGAATATTACAGTGCTTTACTGAAAATTCATGTTTTAAATCATATAAAACAAAATGTAATTCTAGATTTGAAAGTTTACATGTATGTATTTTGTGTTTGTATTGTTTTAGAAATAAAAAAATGAAATATGTTTTGGCAATAAATCTAAATTTTAATTTGATTACTATAAGTCTATAATTTGTATTAATTAGAGATATTTTATTGAATCTTACATACACATAATTAATGTTTTGACGATAAATCTATTTTTAAATTGATTGCTAGAAATTCTTAATTTGTATTAATTAGAATGACTTATTCTAATCTTATATAGACACGATTAATTTTATATGTATGTTTGTATATATAAAATTTATTATATGTATTAAATATTGTCAAAATATGGAATAGATTTCTTTCGGAAAAAAACAATTTAAAACGAGGCAAATTATATATACATACATTTATTTTTGACTGTTTATATTTTCATATTATGATGCCTATTAATTGTCATATATATGTTGAATTAATCAAGTTTACTAAAAGGGAAACCGTATCAATCACCCTTGTCATCCCTTATTTACTTCCATTTCAATTCCCATGTAATAACCATTCAAATTGTTCTTGTTTATTTTATATACATATCAATTACTACTGACCATGCACACTCCCTATATGTTGCACTTGCACAATATTTACTGTGAATATATTTACAATTCATGTCATATTTAGATTTGTCATTAATGTTATTTTATTAATCAATTATTTAATTTAATTAAGAAAAGGAAATGAAAATTTTTCTTCTCTAACTAAATTTATGATCCCTCATTAATTGAATAATTTAAGAGAAAGGAAATGAAAAGTTTTATTCTCTAAATAAATTTATTCCCCTTATTAGTTGAATAAATTAAGAGAAAGGAATGAAATATTTCCTTCTCTGAATAAATTTGAAAAGTAAATATTGCACACAAATTTGTATATAAGAACCAAATGCACTTTTGTAAAGAGCTATTTACGATATTGTAGTAAGAGTTTCCTTTGAGTGGTTTGACCATTTAGAAAGGAAAGTGGATGTACAAGAGTATTTGTAACTTAAGGCATATTTGGGATGAACAGAGTGAATGGTCAATTTTGCTTCATGAAGAAATATTGAAAACAAGAATTGTAAAATAATAAATACTTAATAAGGAATAAGAAATATGATATCTATTCCAAACGTATTTCCATATATAAAATTGTTTTCTATGAAGTTTATTTCTTTGAATTTAAGATACTTGATCTAAAAAATTTCGACTGTAAACCAGTTACAGTAAATGAAATAAATAGAATATATTAATTGGATGAATGGAGCTTCATATTTCATATGCTATTATAGTAATGTCAAAAATAATTGGAGCATGCCTTATAACACTTGTTGATCACATCATGTTACGAAAGTTATTTTCGTAAAACACACCAAAATATGAAATAATAATTATTTTCAGTATTGATTGAAAATAGACATAGTTTTATTCCAATATGAATATTATAATATTCGTTATAAAATAAAACTATAATACTGGTATTTGTGATGCATTGGAAAGTAAAGAAGCATTTAAATTTATTTGCAAGTATTTTGGAACTATGGACTAAGCCACAGTTTTGAGAAATAACTTTTGATTATATGATTATGAATCATATGGTACTAGTAAATTATATCTCAAACAATTAAGGGTAAAGCACCCATTCAGTGGGACCATCATTAGAGTTGATGAACTTTTCTGATTGATACATATAGATATATGCAATTGCAAGTTTGTTAATACCAAAATGGTTCTATGTACTTCGTTTTATTCACCAATGAGTTATCACTAACATGGCCATGTGTATTTGATACACATGTAGTTTGTCTATGATAAGCTCATAGAGTATAAACCAGAAGTAAATAAAATAATGTGCAATAGAAAATAAAATTGATTAGATTTAATCAAATATGTAAGCAAATTGGAAAGAGTTCCGAACGCACCTAAAAATGAATAAAGATTCAATCTCAAAGGTCACTCTTTCCTATGATACATAATGATGTACCGATAAGAAGTAATCGAACTTTGTTGAACAAAATATGATTGATGGTGAGTGAAGTTGAGTTAACTTATTTCTATAAGGTCATGTTCTTAAGAGTAGTACACATGGTTAAATTAGTTTCATCTAATGAATAGTTTATAATATTGTACAAGATAAGGGCTTATAAGAAATCCAAAAATATCCTAGGCCAAGGAGTTGACATGTTGTGTGAGTCAAAAGACCGCATGTAATAATTGTTTGTGAGGGATCCTGTATGAATCTCCCTAAAAGGATTTTGGAAATGATTGTTATTGGATGACCTATTTATGTTTTAAACATAAGTTTTGAAAACTAAAATCAAATCATTTTTATATATAAGGTAATTCATAAAGTGTTTATGAATACCTATTATGTTGCACTGAGAAACAATTGTTGTTTCAAGAAATACCAACTTCGTAGTGAAGGAATTTCTTTTGGAAATTATTGGTAGTAAAATGGATTTGGATATGATCCAAGAATAAAACTGACTGCGAGGGATGAAATGAAATTAACCCAACCTAAATAAACATAACACATTAGGATGTCTAATAAATATTCTCGCAATTGAAGAGTAACTATTATCCGGGTTTCCAACCAAGCAGAATTCCAAGGAAGTCAGGGCAACTTGGTAGAGCCAGAATAGTTCAAGAGTCAACCAAAAGGACCAGAATAGCAAGGCACGAGAAGTCAGAGGAGAAGAAAGCAAAAAACACTAAGGACATGGGTCATAAGCGATCCATGGTATTTGCTCGTTGGTTCATCGATCTTCTTGCATCATGATCCAACCTGAATTCTAAGAACAATGGCTAAGTTTGATGAGATTCCAAGCTAGTTAAATCAAGAGACAAGCATTCGCCTAGTTCAATCAGCAGCCTAATGCAACCAGTAAGCAAACCGTCATCAAAACAAGGCAACATGCTATGAGACTATATGGACAACATCAACACGAGACAACAAATGCTATCCAGAAGACAAAGCCTAAAAATTGGCTAAGTATATGGATCGCTAGCAAGGGAAACGATCCATATATTTTCATCGGTTCGCTGCGATCTTTATGGAAGCTTGCAAGGGATGCGATCCATATATTTTCATCAGTTCGCTGCGATCTATACGGAATGAAGTAAGGGAAGCGATCCACATATTTTCATCAGTTCGCTGCGATCTGTATGGAACGAAGCAAGGGAAGCGATCCATATATTTTCATCAGTTCGCTGCGATCTGTATGGAACGAAGCAAAGGAAGTACACTAAGGCATTGGATCGCCTTCGAGCCTAATCTATGGATCGCTAGTGATCCATCGTTTTAGCTCGGATCATGACGCAATTTACAGTGTGCCTTCCTGTGATCGTTTGTAAGCATCTGGCAAACAGGCTTGGCCCAGTAGCTCTCCAACCTCTATAAATACTCTCCTACCTGCAACATAAAGGGCACTCTGGGGACTGGCTGCTGAAACGCTGCTGAAGCTATTCTTCACTCTTCTCTTTCTCCCTCGCAATAGTCATCCAAGGAGTTTACTGTGATTCTCTAGTGAACTCTAACATTGGGGACTTAGTCTAATTAAGGATATTCAACAACTTTGTAATCCAATTCACCTTGCAACAACAATCAGTCAATAATAAAAGCTGTAAGTGGACGTAGGCTTAACTAACAGCCGAACCACTATAAAAATCTTCTTGTCTCCTTTCTATTTTTGTTTCTTCTATATTTATTCTCTATATTATTGCCTTGTAAGAACAGGGCTGGTGCTTTCACACTCAATCCAGGGTGTTGATTCATTTTTTGGGTTAACATTTTGGTGCTTTCACTAAGAACCCAACTTAGGCTTAGATCTAGCTATCTACTTTGGATCGGATAGGTTCAGAAGTTAGATTCTCGATCTTTGTTCAAAAGTCTGCTGCTAAAAATCAAAGGCTCCAGAAAGAAGAAGAACTGCTTCTGGAAGGTCTATAGGGGCAGTAATAGCCGGAGAGGAGATGAATCATCAAGAAACTGAAGTAAATGGCGCTAATGTAGGGGATCAGGTTCCAGGATCGTCCAATCAACGCGAAGTCGTTACGAGAGATGAGTTGAATAAAATGGTTGAAGAAATCAATCAGAAAATGGAAAGTAGCCAGAGAGCTCTAATGGATAAGCTTAATGCCCTCTTGACCTTACAATCACAACCTGCTCCAAGAACTATGGCCGAACCCGCGGCTGCCGTAGAATAAGAAAATTATTCTGTTTCTAGTCTAAACAGAAGAAACGGAAAGCAGCCACAAAGAGGAGTGATAGTTGGAACTGTGGGAGCGAATGTAGAAGGAAACACTAGCACCCTACTAACAGCAAGGCAGCCAGCAATGAACATGAATCAAGGAGCGAAGACCCCACTAGAGGATGTCGCCATGGACCTCTCCGACTTAGAAGATGGAGAGCAATTTAACGACGGCAAGTTGGAAGGAAATACCAATGCGCTTGATAACACCAGGAATGTCCAAGCTGCTCCATTAGGCTAACCGTAAGCCAATGGGATCCCGAGGGAGTGGCTCTTCCAAAGACAAAAGAGCCTAGGCTTCAGCCAACTCGCCAAGACCATTTGCAAAACCAAACACTTGGTGTAGTGACTGACAGCCGACCCTAGGACAACCAGACATCAGAGGCATTTATCGCAGATATGGTCGAGCGGTTGATGGACGAGATAAGAATATGAGAGATGATGAATGAGGATCCGCTCCAAGTCGGACTCTCTTTACTGATGAGATCTTGAATGAACGATATCCAGAAAAGTTCACAATGCAAACTATTCCATCCTATGACGGAACAAAAGACCCGAAACCTCATCTTTACAAGTACGGTTGGTACATTGATGGAGCAAATGCTTCGGATGTTGTTGGTGTAGATGTTTTCCTATTTTTTTGGAATGATTTGCTTCCATGTGGTTCACGAGGCATCCGCCGAGATCTATCTCCACTTTCGACCAACTAGCAGCAAGGTTCCTTGATCAGTTCAGGCTTCACACCGCCCAGCCTAAGGATGTGATGTCCCTGTCCGAACTGTTCCAGTGACGAAACGAATCGTTGAATCTTTCATGAACTGGTTTAATACCGCAGTGACAGAAGTAAGCAATCCAAATGAGGATATGGTCTTTATGGCTTTGGTCCGTGCCATCTACCCCGAAACTGAGTTTGGAAAGTGGATCAAAATGAAGCAACCCACCACAAGGAAGGACTTCAATCGCAATGCAAGTCAATACTTGATATTGAAGGAAGCGTAGAAGTTGGAAAGGAAGTCTACTAGCGTGCAACCGATGAATGTTAGGCAGAGTGACATGGCAGTGAAATAGAACATAAATGCTTCCGGGATTACTGAAGGAAGCACAGGGAAAGACGGAAATCCAAAAAGGAAGAACCGAAATTCTAATAAAAGAAACGGTAACAATAAACAAAATAAAGGCTTTAGGCCCGAGGATTACACCCCGCTCAACGACACTTCGGAAAACATCTATCTCGCAACCTTGGGAACGGAGGAGTATAAATAACCTCTTAAGAAGGAAGCAACTGAACAACAAAAGCTCTCTGGGAAGTTCTTTCACTTCCATAAGATGCATGGTCACAACACAAACGAATGCCGCCATCTAAAGAACTTGATTGAAGAGCTGATCCGGGAAAATAAGCTTTAGCAATATATGAGAAAATCATAGAATCCTGACCAGCCCACGGCTCCCCAAGCTCCTAGGGACCGAAGAAACCCAGCCGAAACCAGTGAAGAGGGATCAAAGCGAACTGACCAGAGACTCATCATTGGAACGATATCTGGAGGACCACATCCCATGTAGAGAAGTTGGGGAGAGATGGAACATATGCGATAAAGCATGCTCCAAAGGAATCTTGTCTCACAATCGAAGATGGGGCTCCAGCCAAGCAATAGAAAACTTTGAATGATGACATAGTATTCCGAAATTGGGATACCGAAAGGATCGAAGCTCCAACCCTTGATCTGATGGTGGTGACGGTAGGAATCGGGCCTGTTGTGGTCCGATGAGTATTGGTCGACAGCGACAGTTCTGTGAACATACTTTTTAAGCGTACCTTTGACCAGATGAAGATCGGCATGAAAAACGTATTGGCATGCCAAACAAAAATCCAAGGTTTCACTGGCGAACCCAAAGAACCCTTAAGGACAATCGACTTGCCAGTAGAACTTGGGGAGGGCGACCGAAGAGTCACCCTCATTCAAAATTTTGTAATTGTAGATGAAGCTTCCGCATACAACGCCTTCTTCGAACGGCCCATGTTGGCATATTTTAGATTTGCTCTAACCCAGTGGTGCCATACCATGAAGTTCCCAACGGTAAACGGAATCGGGGTGGTCAAAGGAGATCATGTGCAGAGCTACGCGAATCTAAAAGAAGGGAAAAGGGGAAGGATGTGGGGAGAACTCTCCATATTCGTGAACCTATCAAATAGCAACTACAGAATCGCCCCTGGCTTGGAGACCATGGCCGATTCGACAAGGCTTTGGACCCTAGAAAGAAGAGTTCAGGGGAGGATCGTGCAGCACCGGTAGAATTGATGGTGTCTGTCCCAATCGACATGGACGACCCAATACGGGTCTTGAAAATTACATCACACCTTGGAAACACGATGCGATCGGAACTCACTAAATTTCTTTGCGCCAACTTGGATGTGTTCGCTTGGACACATTTCGATATGTGTGGGGTATCGCCAGAAATTGCATGCCATGCACTCAACATTGACCCCAGGTTTACACCGGTAAAACAAAAGAGGTGCAGCTTGGGCCCTGAGCGGGCCAAGGCGTTAAGAGAAGAAGTAGAGAAGTTGATGGTCAACGGTTTTATCCATGATACGACTTACCCTGAATGCGTATCTGACCCGGTCTTGGTCAAAAAGTTCAATGGGAAGTGGCGAACTTGTATCGATTACTCGGACTTAAACAAAGCTTGCCCGAAAGATAGCTTTCCTCTGCCCAGAATTGACCAGCTTGTAGGCGGAACGACGAAACATGAACTGCTACCATTCATGGACGCATACTCGGGGTACAACCCAGATCCCAATGCACGAACCTGATCAGGAAAACTCTAGCTTCATCGCCGATCTAGGATTATACTGCTACAGGGTAATGCCATTCGGTTTAAAGAATGTTGGGGCAACCTACCAAAGATTAGTAAATACCATGTTAAAGCGTCATATCGGGAAAACCATGGAGGTTTACATGGATGACATGTTGGTCAAATCGCGAGTAGCTGCCATCTACCAGGATAACCTTGCTGAAATGTTTGAAATACTCCGAATGTATGGAATGAAACTCAATCCACTCAAGTGTCACTTCGGGGTAGCCTCCGGAAAGTTCTTAGGATTCATAGTAAGTGCTAGGGGCATTGAAGCAAACCTAGAGCAAATAACTGCCCTACGAGAAGTCCAAGCCCCAAAGGACAAGAAGGAATTACAAAGCCTGACTGGGAAAGTCGAAGCACTAAGCCGATTTACCTCGAAAGCCACCGACAAGTGCATACCGTTCTTTGATGCATTAAAGAAAGGGAAGAAGAACTTTGAATGGAGTGAAGCTTGTCAAACCGCATTCGAAGAATTATTGCGACACATGGAAGCCCCTCCAATCCTGTCAAAGCCAGTGGATGGAGAGGACCTCTTCATTTACTTAGCAATCTCACCTCACACATTGAGCGCTGCCCTTGTATGTGAAGAAGCAAAAATCCAGCGATCTGTGTACTACATTAACAAGCGGTTTACTAGAGTCGAGAAAAATTACCTGAAGTTGGAGAGGCTAGCGTATTGCCTCTTGATTGCATGTAGGAAGTTATGACCATATTTCCAAGCGCATCCGATCAAAGTACTAACTGTCGACCTCTGAAGCAAGTATTGTACCAACCTGAAACTTTCGGGCGACTCCTCAAATGGAATATCGAATTGAGCCAATATGATATCACTTACTACCCGAGAAAGGCAATCAATGGGCAAGCGTTAGCAGATTTCATCGCCGAGTTTACCATACGGGATGACGAAGAAGAAATACCGTTCGGAGTGGAAACACAATGGAAACTCTTCGTTGATGGCGCATCTAACAATCTCTGTTCGGGGGCAGGGGTAGTGCTTGAAACCTCTGAAGGACAAGCCATTTGCTACGCCTTACGCTTGGAATTTCCTGCAACAAATAATGAAGCATAATATGAGACATTGATAGCAGGACTAAAGGTCGTAAAGGAACTCAGAATAAAGTCTGTCCACATCTATAGCGACTCTCAGCTGGTCATATGCCAGGTAAAAGGCGAATACCAGGCTCGAGGGGAGAACCTTGCCCCATATCCATCTAAAGTACAAGAGTTTCTAAATGACATCGAACATTACACCATAACTCACATCCCGCAAGAGCAAAACACCAAGGCTGACTACTTATCTAAACTGGCAAGCACGGGAGAAGCTCAATCGTTGTGACTAGTCCCGGTTGAGACCCTGACCGCTCCAAGTATAGACGAAATGGATGTCGACTGGATTCTTGAGAACATCGTTGTAACGACCCGTCATTTCGAACCATTCAAATCGACAAACATCCACACATGTCAGACTTGAATTGCTCAAAACAACAGAATGTTAATTTATATTTGGCAAAACTTAGCATATACAGTAAATAAATCAATTATAGAATCACAGACACGGAGAAATACAACAATAAGCAACGGAAAAGATAAATAGTAGTTCATGAAGCTACTACAACATCAGAGTCTAAAACAAGATACAACAGAAATCTCAAATACAAAGTAGTCTCAAATACATAAGCAAATGACAAGTCTGAACAAAAACTGGAAGTAACTGGAATAACTGAAAGCTGAATAGATATAAGACAGATCTTCAAGTAAAGCTCCAAGGGTGAGTCTCAAATGCCGTGACACTCAGTCTGACCCGAGCATAAAGCAAAACACAAAACACTCGAGTCAGGATTAACATTCTTATGCAAGTAAATCAACTCAAGTGAAATGTCAAGTGAAATGCAATATAACTTAAAGGATGTTGGGATTCCACCATTTAAGGATCCGTTAAACTATCTACATACATAGTACAATACGCTACATAGATAATGTCTACAGTAAAGTAAAATATTAAAATAGCGTTAAGGCGTTACCCATATCCCCCTTAACACATTTTATATAAATTCTCGTAGTTTATACAGATACTGTAAGCTCCACCAAACCGGTGGGATACTCAGTGAGCACTCGATAGGTACGATACAAACCAAACTCGTAATGAGCTTTATAAGAATGTGACAAGGTACGCGAGGTAATGCCCAGGGTAGGATATTACCGTTTTGCAGAACCAGGCTGGTAACGCATAGCATCTACTACCGCCCACCTCGAGACACACTCCCATAATCAAAGGTACACCTAATCAAATCACAAAGTAATAGATATGGTTTCGAAGAAGCATGCTCGATTGGAGGTAAGACCTTACTTGGCCCAGGTATAGCTCCTGTTTTAGTCACATCAAGCTGACCCGAGGGGGTTAGAGCTGCGTTCATACCTCATACAGAATCGTTCGCCAAACCATTCTACTTCTTTCTGGATTCTCCACCACATGCACAGTTGTTAAAGTGGTTTTCGGTATTGGCAGAGAGTATGACAATATCTGATCCCGGTCTCTTTAACAACCAAACGCTTATTACACACCGTGGTCATTTTATAAAATCATTTTTATAAAAATTCAAATATAATCTCAAATTACCAAAATGTCAAATCAAAATCAAAATTGAATATTCAACTTCAAATTTTATTTAATTTGAAAATATTCACTTAATCACTTTTTATAAACATTTAAATAAAATCTCAAATTACAAATTTAAATCAAAATTAAACATACAACTTCAATTATATTTAATTTGAAAATATTCACTTAATCACTTTTTATAAACATTTAAATAAAATCTCAAATTACAAATTAAAATTAAAATTAAATATTCAATTTCAGTTTATTTGAATTTGAAATTATTCATTTAAATCCTCCTTTAAACAAAATCAAGTTATCAAGTTATAAAGTCATATCTTTAAAATCTCAAAATCGATAAGTTCAAATCAATACTTATTTAAATTCAATTCTTAAACCAATTAAATTACAAATCAACTTTAATTTATCTTTTCATCTTTTATTTACTAAAGTTATCTCAAAAATCTATTTTTATAATATTAACATAAATTCAAATAAATATTTAACATAAATATAAATAAATATTTTAAACATATTATATATATTAGTTAAATTACATTTTTATTAAATTTTATTATATTAAATTTTATTATATTAAATTTTATTAAATTAAATCTTATTATTAAATTTATTTTATATATTAAATCTTATTTTATATATTTAAAAATAGTAAAATTATAAGTAAAATCTTAAAATTTATATTTTTCAAAACTTAACTTATAAATTTAAAACTTCCAAACATATAATTTAAAAATCTAAATTTTACACACATGTTAAAATTTAAAATAAAATCTTTATATTATATTTTTAAAATCAATATTTATTAAAACACATATATTTTCCTTTATCAAAAATTTGGAAATCATTTAAAAATAGACCAACTGTGTAAGTATATAGTTTTCTAACCTATGGTCAAGTGGTACAGATATTTATCATTTCAATCCGCAATAATTTAATATTTATGGGTATATATCATTTCAACCCGCAATCCCAATATTTCAAAATCAATAAAATCGCTTGGGTTTATCGTTTCAACCCATAATGATTTCTCTTAATCTATAAGATCGTTCGGGTATGTATCATTTCAACCCATAGGGATTCCTAAACTAATAGGGAACTTGCAGAGTGAGAACAATAATAAAAAAATAACATAATATATCAATGATGAGCATATATCATAATTAACAATTTAAAAATAATATATACAACATGTCAATTAGTGTCATATGTCAATTATAGGTGAACAATTTACACAATAACATAGCATATTCAACAATTTAATTAATAACAAATTAAATTTTAATAACACGTTTCAATCATCATTTCATTTGAATTAAATTTACTAAATATAAGAATGTTAATCATGAGTGATCGCTCACCTTTCGAGAGTAGAGAATCGAGAATGAAAGTAATTGGACGCGGATAAGCACACGAAAAACGAAGGACGCAACAACTGCTACTGAAATTCGAATAGCGAGCACAGAAGGCAAAGCAAAGCGAGCGAACAAAGCTAATAACTTGAATCCGAGAATCAAATATATATATATATATATATGAAATATATACGAAATATATATGAAATATATATAATTGAAACATATATATGAAATAACTTGAATCTGAGCACACAAGGCCCGTGAGGAATAGAAGCACGACTGTGCTATGGAAGCGGGTTGCAAAGCACGGCCAGGCGTGGTGGAGTGGAGCGCGACTGTTGGCTGAGCGGAGGGTGTTCGGGTTGCTCACTGGGAAGGTCTGAAGCTCGGTTTGGAGGGGTGTGCATGGGCTGACTGGGTGGAGTGGGGAGAGAGGATGGGTAAGGCAAATCTGGATTTGTAGTTCGGTGGAGGGTGGCTACTTGCGGCTGTCAGGGAATGGGTTGAAGTGGATGGCAGGTGGCTATATGGGTTCGGGTCTGGTCTGCTACGGAGAGGGATAGGCTAACGTGGAGAGGTTGCTAGGAGGCGGTGTCACTGGGCTGTGGAGGAAGGTGGCAGTTCAAGGGAGGTTGATGGTGGTTAGGCGGCAGAGGGAGGCGGATGCAGCGACTTCGGTCGTTGAATGGTGGGTTCGGCGACCAAGGCTTTCGGTTGGGTGTTGAAATGTTCGGAGGGAGGCTCGGGTCCGAGCTCGGAGACTGATGGGCGGCAGGGGTTCAACTGGCGGGCTGAAGTGGACTGACTTCGGCGGAAAATGAAGGCTGGTGGGTTTTGCGAAGTCAGTGGGGTCGGGTTCATGGCGGATGGATAGTGGAAGGGGATGGCAAAAGGCACGACAATGATGGAAAGGAGGGTGTTATGCTTCGGCTACTGGTAGAAAGGTGGAGGAAAGGGAGGCGTTCGGTGATGGAGGTGAAGGGGTGACGAATGAGCAAATTGCAAAAAGGAAGAATGGCAGAACGAAATGGGTTATTGATTTCAATGCAAACTGGCATCACTTTATTATATATTTTTTTTAGAAGCAAAGCACAACATGAAGAGGAAAGGAAAGAGAAATGAAATGGAATTGAACCAGTGAAGGAAACGAACCAATATACCGAAATGGTAGGAATATAAAAGGTTGGATATTAATTTCTAGGAATATAAAAGGCTAATGGCCATTCATTTTCATGGTGGATTATAAGAGGACACAGAACACCAAAAGGTCCCATACGGGTACCGATACGGCTAACCGTTTCGCAAATTTTTTCCTGCACTGGACGCCGAAATGCACAAATGAATATACTATAGAGATCAGCATGACAAGATGAACAGAATAGTATAGATATGAGAGACACGACCTTCCTATCAAAACTCGATATTCGTTGCCAAAAATGCTGCTAAAATGCCGAAAATAAGATAAACGGGGCTAGAGCAGTCCAAATTTGGCTAAACGAAAAATGATGTCTCACTCAGAAAATGATTTACATTTTTATTATATAAAAATATTCAGATTTCAAAAATATTTTATTGCCACAAATTTTTAACATATTTAAATTTTAAATTGAAATTTCACAACCAAACAAACTTACATATCTTCTGATGAAAATCTAACACTTGCTACGTTTAAATAGACGTATCCCAAATATCAGATTTTCATCGCAAAAATTTTATTATATATTTTCATGAAAATTTTAGTAAATTACGTTATTTAAAATCGTTGAAATTTCCGGGTCGTTACACTCTCCCCCACTCAAAACTTTTTGTCCCCGAAAAGGAACGAGATAGGAGAATAGAAGCAACATAAAGGAAAGATAGATTCAAAATACATAGTACCAAATATAACAATTAATTCAAAATCGTATAAATTTCATTTTTGAGTGTTAACATTATACATCCCGTTACTTATTAACATCCATTTATTATTATCATTCTAATTAACTCACTTTCAATTAATTTACATTCATATCCAATTTATTTGCATTCACCTTTTCTTTACTTCTTAATTGATTAACATTTACTTATATAGCATTCTATTTTTATTATTCAATTTATTTCAC
This sequence comes from Allium fistulosum, assembly GCA_030737815.1. Lineage (NCBI taxonomy): Eukaryota > Viridiplantae > Streptophyta > Magnoliopsida > Asparagales > Amaryllidaceae > Allium > Allium fistulosum. The sequence goes on along the minus strand of CM060906.1, from coordinate 868,956,898 downwards.
TTAAAATATCTTGCAACATAGATTAAGTGTATAAACATTTATTATAACCACTCAAACACACACACACACACACACACACCGTTAACAAAATATCATTTTTGGACATCTTATTACTTACATTTTATATTGTATACTATTCAATTACATGTTCTCATTACATTTAAATTTTTTCCGAGCAAGTTTAATTAATGTTTCTGAGTGTAATTGAGCACTATACAAATTTACCTTTTGTTTACAACATTTCAATTAAGCAAAATTTGGTTTGAACATTTTTATTACTTAAGTTTTCTCTTGTATAATCTTCAATTACATTTTATCATTTTGAATATTTCAGGTAAGTTATATATGTTTTAGAATGCAATTGAGTATTATACAAAAAAAAATTATCCTAGTTCAACCGTTTCAAGTTTTTTCAATTTCATTTCTCATTTTAGACACTCCAATTATTCAAAAATCTTGCTTCATTTCAATAATTGAAGACCATCACTTAACATAAAACTTAAGAGTTAAATTTTCGGTTTCACTTCAAACCATTTTGAAATAAATAAATACATACATACATATATATATATATATATATTGTACATCAAATCATACTCAAGATATTCAAATCAAATCCATTTTGCAAAACAAAAGTGTAGCAAAGCTACTAAGTGGTCTCCCCACTTTGAGACTCGAAATGAATGTCGATGATGCTGCAATCATCATCGAAATTATTTTCCAACGACAAAAGAGGAGAGTACCGACTTACTTCTTTTAAAATTCTTTGGAAACAATTTCCATTCGAAAATACTTTCAAATAATATATTTTTCAAAACCTTGGAAACCAAATTTTGAAAAGCACCGAAAATTAAATCCTCAAGTCCTTAATTTAAATTCATTTCATTTGCAAATCAGAGTTATAAACCATGTTTTAAAAATTTCATCTCCTTATAACATACAACAATAGTTAACGGTTTAGGAATGTTGACAAAACAATAAATGATAACCTAGTACTATCATTTCTAATAACCAATTCATTTAACTATTTAATTTCAAAAAATTATACTTTTATATTTATAAAATATAATCATACATAAAATTATTTCATTTACCAATTTCGAAAATAATATTATGTCAGTTTGCTCTGTTCTAAGTGTTTTGGAATTCCTATCGATAGCGTTAACTAGACGAATCGATCAAAACCCAAAATTCAAACTTAACAACTTAAACAACACAATATAAAACATTTTTATATCAATTACAAATACGCTCTCTCATAGGATGATTTAAGAATGGATTTTAGAATAAGGATAGAGATTCAAATTTAGAGGGACCCTAATCAAAGAGAATTCTAACTAAGAAGATAGGCTCGAAAGGAAGATAAGATAATTAAATTACAAAAGAGGAAAGATGGATAGACTTACATTAGTCGTGGTGACCTTAACCGGATCAACCAAGACTCCATTTTAATAAACAATATGCCCAAGGAATTGGACTTCATCCCTCTAGAAATGGCATTTAGAAAATTTGGCTTCAACTGATGTCTCCTAAGAGTTTCCAAAACATAGCCTAAACATGACTCATGTTCCTTCTCAGACTTAGAGAAGACGAGAATATCATCAACGAAAACCAGGACAACCTGTTGAGAACATCGTGGAACATGCGATTAATGAGATCGACGAAGAAGGCAGAAGCATTGGTTAATCCAAAGGGCATGACAACCATTCATAGAAACCATTCTCCATTCGGAAAGCTGTCTTGAGAATGCTCTCCTCAGCTACACGAAGCTGGTGGAAACCGATAGCAAGATCAAGCTGAGAGAATACTTTTGCTCCGTAGAGCTGATCGAACATATCATTGATACGGGGCATAGGATATCTTTTCTTAAGAGTAAGCTTGTTCAGCTCTCTATAATCAATGCACATCCTCAAAGAACCATCAGATTTGGTGACAAAGGCCACAGCTGCTCCCCATTCAGAAAAACTCTGCCTAATCAAACCCTTGGAGAACAGGTCTTCAATCTGCTTCCTTAACTCGGCTTTCTCCCTAGGTGCCATCCGTCAGGGAGGAAGAACAATAGGTCGAGCTCCAGGAATAAGATCGATGCAGGATTCAATTTCCCGCTTAAGAGGTAGAGAAGTGACTTCATCAAAGACATCTAGAAATAGTTGGACAACAGGGGTGGAGTCAAGATCACTAGACTGAGAATCAAGTGAAAAGATAAAGCTGCCTGCATAATCCTGAGGCAATCTACATTCGATCACAAAAGAATTACCCTGGTCGTCTACTAAAGAAATGGTTCGGGCTTTGCAAGAAATAACAGCATCATAACGCTTTAACCAATCACCTCCAAGTAAGATATCAAATGCATCAAAACCGAGGACATAGAAAATCTCCGGTGAATCAACGCCTATTGTAAAGGAGTTTCACCCCTTTACAAATCATACTAAGGTTGGCAGGACCACCGATTGGATTAGTTACACATAAGGATGAAGTTTCCAATAGAGGTTGCATGATGTGTTCAAATTTAATACAGAGATCAACATAAATAAAGTTATGGGATGCTCCAGTATCAAAAGAACATGAACAGGAAAAGACAAGAATGGATTTCAGAACAAAAGGGGGAAGTTCCAAAATTCAAAAGAAACCCAAATCTAAGAGGATCCTAACAAAGAATTTCAAGCTCGAACGAAGATGATTCTGTAATTAATTTTACTTATTCTAGGGTATTACTACCCTATCTCTAATGAGTTTTTACTCCATATGCTAAGTTTTGTCTAAACCAGAGCTCTGATACCAACTGTAACGACCCGTCATTTCGAACCATCCAAATCGACAATCATCCACACATGTCAAACTTGAATTGCTCAAAACAATAGACAGTTAATTTATATTTGGAAAAACTTAGCATATACAGTAAATAAATCAATCATAGAATCACAGACACAGAGAAATACAATAATAAGCAGTGGAAAAGATAAATAGTAGTTCATGAAGCTACTACAACATCAGAGTCTAAAATAAGATACAACAGAAATCTCAAATACAAAGTAGTCTCAAATACATAAGAAAATGACAAGTCTGAACAAAAACTGGAAATAACTGGAATAACTGAAAGCTGAATAGATATAAGATAGATCTTCAAGCAAAGATCCAAGCTCCAAGGGTGAGTCTCAAATGTTGTGACACTCAGTCTGACCCGAGCATAAAGCAAAACACAAAACACTCGAGTCAGGATTAACATTCTTATGCAAGTAAATCAACTCAAGTGAAATGTCAAGTGAAATGTAATATAATTTAAAGGATGTTGGGATTCCACCCTTTAAGGATCCGTTAAACTATCTACATACATAATACAATACGCTACATAGATAATGTCTACAGTAAAGTAAAATATTAAAATAGCGATAAGGCGTTACCCATATCCCCCTTAACACATTTTATATAAATTCCCATAATCTATATAGATACTGTAAGCTCCAACTAACCGGTGGGATACTCAGTGAGCACTCCATAGGTATGATACAAACCAAACTCATAATGGGCTCGATAAGGCATGTGATAAGGCACGCAAGGCAATGCCCATGGTAGGATACTACCGTTTTGCAGAACCGGGCTAGTGGTATCGTATAGCAGCTACTACCGCCCACCTCGAGACACACTCCTATAATCAAAGGTGCCCCTAATCAAATCACAAAGTAACAGATATGGTTTCGAAGAAGCATGCTCGATCAGAGGTGCGACCTCACTTGGCCCAGGTTTAGCTCTTGATTTAGTCACATCAAGTTGACCCTAAGGGGTCAGGGCTGCATTCATACCTCATACAGAATCGTTCGCCAAACCATCCTACTTCGTTTTGGATTCTCCACCACATGCACAGTTGTTAAAGTGGTTTTCGGTATTGGCAGAGAGTATGACAATATCCGATCTCGGTCTCTTTAACAACCAAATGCTTATTTCACACCGTGGTCATTTTATAACATCGCTTTTATAAACATTCAAATATAATCTCAAATTACCAAAATTTCAATTCAAAATCAAAATTGTATATTCAACTTCAAAATTTATTTAATTTGAAAATCTCAAATTACAAATTTAAATCAAAATTAAATATTCAATTTCAGTTTATTTAAATTTGAAATTATTCATTTAATTCCTCCTTTAAACAAAATCAAGTTATCAAGTTATAAAGTCATATCTTTAAAATCTCAAAATCAATAAGTTCAAATCAATACTTATTTAAATTCAATTCTTAAACCAATTAAATTACAAATCAATTTAAATTTATCTTTCCATCTTTTATTTATTATAGTTATAACAAAAATCTATTTTTATAATATTAACATAAATTCAAATAAATATTTAACATAAATCTAAATAAATATTTTAAACATATTATATATATTAGTTAAATTAAATTTTTATTAAATTTTATTATATTAAATTTTATTAAATTAAATCTTATTTTATATATTTAAAAATAGTAAAGTTATAAGTAAAATCTTAAAATTTACATTTTTCAAAACTTAACTTATAAATTTAAAATTTCCAAACATATAATTTAAAAATCTAAATTTTACACACATATTAAAATTTAAAATAAAATCTTTATATTATTTTTTTTAAAATCAAAATTTATTAAAACATATATATTTTCCTTTTTCAAAAATTGGAAATCATTTAAAAATAGACCAACGGTGTCCGTATATATTTCTAACCCATGGTCAAGTGATACAGATATTTATCATTTCAATCCACAATAATTTAATATTTACGGGTATATATCATTTCAACCCGCAATCCCAATATTTCAAAATTAATAAAATCACTTGGGTTTATCATTTCAACTCATAACGATTTCCCCTAATCTATAAGATCATTCGGGTATGTATCATTTCAACCCATAGGGATTTCCTAAACTAACAGGGAACTTGCAGAATGAGAACAATAATAATAAAATAACATAATATATCAATGATGAGCATATATCATAATTAACAATTTAAAAACAATATATACAACATGTCAATTAGTGTCATATGTCAATTATAGGTGAACAATTTAAACAATAACATATCATATTCAACGATTTAATTACTAACAAATCAAATTTTAACAACACATTTCAATCGTCATTTCATGTGAATTAAATTTACTAAATATATGAATGTTAATCGTGAGTGACCGCTCACCTTTCGAGAGTAGAGAATCGAGAATGAAAGTAATTGGACGCGGATAAGCACATGAAAAACGAAGGATGTGACAACTGCTGCTGAAATTCGGATAGCGAGCATACAAGGCAAAGCAAAGCAAGCGAACAAAGCAAATAACTTGAATATGAGAATCAAAAATAATATATATATATATGAAATATATACGAAATATATATGATATATATATATATATATATGAAAGGGAGCGTTTGGCATATATCCCTCATATAGTTTGCACATACACAAAACATCCCTCCGTTTTTTAGATAAGTCTCTGTTTTTAAAATCGAACCATCTGAAAGACAAAAGTACCCTTCCGTTATAATTTCTCTCTACACTTCATCGTTCCCGTGAAAATGAAATCAGTAAACAAAATCGAATCATAATCCAGTGAATAAACTGAAATCAAGGTGACTAGAAAATTGATTTAGAAGGAAAACGAAACCAAATACTCATTTTAATTAATCGAGAAGAATCTAAAATCAAATAATGGAAAGTACAATCAATTAGAACATCAAAATTAAACAGTAAAATTGAAATAGCAAAAGAAAACAATAATTTGTATGAAAACGAATTCATTCTTCACAAAATTAAAAAATTATAATATATCAGCAATAATTTAAGAATATTTGCAGCTAAAAATGCAAGTATTAATAATATTTGCAGTTTTTCTACAAATATTCTTAATATCTGCAGTAAACAAAATCGAATCATAATCTAGTGAATAAACTGAAATCAAGGTGACTAGAAAATTGATTTAGAAGGAAAACGAAACCAAATACTCATTTTAATTAATCGAGAAGAATCTGAAATCAAATAATGGAAAGTACAATCAATTAGAACATCAAAATCAAACAGTAAAATTGAAATAGCAAAAGAAAACAATAATTTGTATGAAAATGAATTCATTCTTCACAAAATTTAAAAATTATAATATATCAGCAATAATTTAAGAATATTTGCAGCTAAAAATGCAAGTATTAATAATATTTGCAGTTTTAGTTGCAAATACATAGAAAATTTGCAGTAAAAAATTTGATTACTTGATTAAACACTCTTACAGCTCTAATATATATTATTACATGTATTATTGCAAAAATTATACATATTTGCAGTATTGTAAGCAAAAATTCACAATATTTGCTGATTTTTCTGCATTTATTCAGAATAATTGCAGCTATATCTGCAAGTATTCATAATAATGGCATATGAAAGTAAAAATAATGAATACTTGCTAAAAAACACTTGCAGCTTCAACATATATTATTATATTTTTTTGCAAAAGTACTGAACATATTTGCAGTATTATAAACAAATATTCTCAAATTTTGCAGATTTTTCTACAAATATTCATAATATTTGCAGAAAAAAGTAAAAATATTCATAATATTTGCGTTAGGTTTTTTTAATGCAAAAACTGACACTATTTGAAGTTTTTAATGCAAGTATTCCCAATATTTGCATATTTTCTGCAAATATAGAGAATACATGTAGAAATATTGAAAATATTAGAATATTTACATATTTTTATGCATGTATTTTCACTAATTGCAGTTTTTAATGCACATATTTGCAAGTATTCTCAGTAAATACAGTTTTTATGTATGTATTCTTAATTATGAAGATAAAATTCATCTTCCTAATGCAATATATTGAAATTAACAATTGCAGAGAAAAATTCTTATAGAAATGCATATTTTTATGCAAAAATTTCCAATATTCACTGACTTTTCTGCAATTATTCTAAATATTTGCACCAATGTCTGCAAATATTCTTAAAAATTGCATATTTTTCAACAGTTATTTTCTATTGTTATTCACAATATTTGCACCAACTTCTGCAATTATTGAGAATAATTGTAGATTTTTCAGATATACATGCAAATTATTCAAAAGAATTGCAGACATACATGCAATTATACATGATAATTGCATACATCTCTGCAATTATTTTGAATAATTGCATACAAAGATGAATACAAACGATTTTAAGGGAATAATTGTTGATTTTTCAGCAAGTATATATTATGAATATTTGCTAAATTTTAAGTGAATAATTGCAGAGGAAAATTCCTAAATAAAAGCATATTTATATGCAAATATTCCCAATATATGCTAACTTTTTTGGAATTATTATGAAAATTTGCACCAATGTCTGCAAATAATCTTAAAAATTGCTGATTTTCCTGCAACTATTAAAAATATTTGCAGGAAAGAACTGTATAAATGTTATTCTAGGTAATATTTGCAGTATTTATGCACATAACCTCAAATATCAAACTGCAACCATTTCTCATTATCATTAATGAATTTAAACATCAAAATAACACCAACAATCCATAAAAAATAAAAAACAATTCATATTTTTGTAAACAAGATTGATTCGTCTTCAAATAGTTGCAATTTTTTTTATTGAAATCGAGAATTAAACGCTTGTCTAAATAAAACTCAGCTCGGCTTTCAATTTGATCAGAAGAAACTGAAGAAGAAGAAGAAGAACCACGGCTCGACTTTGAAGCGTAGGGGTAATTTAGGGCATAAATAGGCTAAAAAAACAGGGATGTAGAAAGTATGCTTTTTTTGATAAGGACCGGCTTTGAATTAAGTTTTGTTTTAGGGATGCGTGCCTAATATTTACTATATGAAACACATATATGAAATAACTTGAATCTGAGCACACAAGGCCCGAGAGGAATAGAAGCACGACTGTGCTGTGGAAGTGGGTTACAAAGCACGGCCAGGCGTGGTGGAGTGGAGCGCGGCTGTTGGCCGAGTGGAGGGTGTTCGGGATGCTCGCTGGGAAGGTCTGAAGCTCGGTTTGGAGGGATGTGCATGGGCTGACTAGGTGGAGTGGGGAGAGAGGATGGGGAAGGCGGATCTGGGTTTGTAGTTCGGTAGAGGGTGGCTACTTGTGGCTATCAGGGAATGGGTTGAAGTGGATGGCGGGTGGCTATAGGGGTTCGGATCTAGTCTACTGCGGATAGGGATAGGGTGACGTGGAGAGGTTGCTAGGAGGTGGGGTCACTGGGCCGTGGAGGAAGGTGGCTGTTCAAGGGAGGTTGATGGTTGTTAGGCGGCAGAGGGAGGCGGATGCAGCGACTTCGGCTGTTGAATGGTGGGTTCGGCGACCAAGGCTCTCGGCTAGGTGTTGAAATGGTCGGAGGGAGGCTCGGGTCCGAGCTCGGAGACTGATGGGTGGCAAGGGTTCAACTGGCGGGCTGAAGTGGACTGACTTCAGCAGAAAATGAAGGCCGATGGGTTTTGCGTTGTTAGTAGGGTCGGGTTCATGGCGGATGGGTAGTGGAAGGGGATGACAAAAGGCACGACAATGATGGGAAGGAGGGTGTTTTGCTTCGGCTACTAGTAGCAAGGTGGAGGAAAGGGAGGCGTTTGGTGATGGAGGTGAAGGGGTGACGAACGAGCAGGTTGCAAAAAGGAAGAATGGCAGAACGAAATGGGTTATTGATTTCAATGCAAACTGGCATCACTTTGTTATATTCTTTTTTTCAGAAGCAAAGCACAACATGAAGAAGAAAGGAAAGAGAAATGAAATGGAACTGAACCATTGAAGGAAACGAACCAATATAACAAAACGGTAGGAATAGAAAAGGTTGGATATTAATTTCTGGAAATATAAAAGGCTAATGGCCATTCATTTTCACGGTGGATTATGAAAGGACACAGAACACCAAAATGTTCCAAATGGATACCGATACAGCTAACTGTTTCGTAGATTTCGCCGTGCACCGGACGCCGAAATGCACAAATGAATATACTGCGGAGATCAGCACAACGAGACGAACAGAATGGTACACAGATACGAGAGACACGATCTTCCTATCAAAACTCGATATTCGCTGCCAAAAATGATGCTAAAATGCCGAAAATAAGATAAATAGGGCTAGAGCAGTCAAAATTTGGCTAAACGAAAAATGACGTCTCACTCAGAAAATGATTTACAATTTTATTATATAAAAATATTCAGATTTCAAAAATATTTTATTTTCACAAACTTTTATCTAATTTAAATTTTAAATTGAAATTTCACAACCAAACAAACTTACATATTTTCTGATGAAAATCTGACACTTGTTACGTTTAAATAGACGTATCCCAAATATCAAATTTTCATTGCAAAAATTTTATTATATATTTTCATGAAAATTTTAGTAAATTACGTTATTTAAAATCGTTGAAATTTCCAGGTCGTTACAATCGTCGAACTGGAAACATGGATGATGCCAATCAAGGATTACTTACTTACAAGGACCCTTCCAACTGACTGGAATCAACGAAAAAAGCTTCTCCAGAAGGCGCCACGATTCATAATACAGGATGGAATACTTTACCGAAGGGCTCTACCCCTCTTCTTAGATGTGTGACCGATGATAAAGGTCGACGGATCCTGAAGGAAGTGCATGAAGGCGAATGCGGAGACCATACTGGGAGGCAAACCCTTGTAAAGAAAGTTCTCCGGTAGAGATACTTTTGGCCAACAATAAACCACGATGCAGCAGACTATGCTAGACGATGTGATCGTTGCTAAAGATTCGGCAAAATTAAAAGAACCCCCTCAACAGAGCTAACGCAGATGGTCAGCCCGTGGCCATTTGCAATATGGGGAATTAAGTTGATTGGCGTACTGCCAATAACAAAAGAAGTGGCCAAATAAGCTATAGTTTCCGTTGATTATTTCATGAAATAGGCCAAAGCAGAACCTTGGCCACCATTACCACAAAGAAAGTCATTAATTTTGTTACTAAAAACATTATTTGCAGGTTTGGTATGCCACAGAAAATCATCACTGATAACAGAACCCAATTCAAAAGCGCCGAGTTCAAAGACTTTTGTAGATGCTTCCGAATCGAGAAGAGTTTTTCCACGGTCGCTCACCCGCAAGCAAACGGGCAAGTGGAAGCAATAAACAAGATCATCAAGTCCACTATCAAAAAGCGATTAACTAAAGCAAAAGGAAGCTGGGTTGATGAGCTTTCACTCGCACTATGGGCTTATAAAACAACATACAAAGCGGCAACCGGGCATACTCCGTTCGCCTTGGCCTATGGTTTAGAGGCAATGATTCCCGTCGAACACTATGCCATAGATGACCTATTGCAACGAAATTACAAGGTGTTGCTAGCTACAATGTAACGATAGCTATGCTGATTTTTGTATATTGCAACATTCACTTCAATGTGTTAGCATAGATATCAGCAAAATGTTGCAGTAGCTATAAATATATTCAAATTAATAAAATTAATAAAATTTTACACCTTAGCGATCCACACCATCATTTAAAACAAAATCTCAACCATCAATCCATACCTTAGCAATTTCCATTTCCCGCTTTACTTTTCTTTCTCGTTCCTCTCTGTGTGAAAATTAGGGCACAGGATTTTTCTTTCTCGTTCCTCTCTGTGAAAACTAGGGCACGCGATTCCAGTTGCTTTGATGCTCTGATTGATCGAATCTAGTGTGAGAAACGTTCCTGGTAGCTTGCTCCTTCGTTCTCCTTGATTGATTGCTCGAATTGCTTTGACTTCGTCGTCGGGTGCGATGTGATATTATTTGGTATGTTTTCTGCCTTCTAGTTTACTTGATTATTCTCGATTTTGGTTACACTCGCACGCTTTTACCGATGATGAATTGGGATTTATTTATAGGCTTTATTTCCTATAATCTCGAGTTTAATCTTTCTGTTGGACTTTGAGAAATCTGGTATGTTGGATTGCGATGATGTATTGGTATGTTGGATTTCGGTTCACTGGCTTGATTTTGCTTTGCCGATGATGAATTGCGATGTGATATTATTTGGTATGTTGGATTTTGGTTCACTGGCTTGTTTTTTATTTATGATCTGAGCTTGTTAGCTCCTTTCTGCTGCATTTGTTAAACCAGAACTTGAACCTTTGTTAAACTTGTTCACATACCTTTGTACCTTGCTGCATTTGTTAAACCAGAACTTGAAGTATTTGTATTCTGCTGTCCTCTTGAAAACTGCTTCACTTGAAAACTTCTGCATTTTTGAAAATCAGAACTTTGAAAGTGATCTTTGGTTTTCTAAAACTGTTGACTAATCTGAACATTGAGTTTTGATTTCCACGATATATACAAACATATGTGTGTTGAGCTTTGTTGGTTTTGCTTGGTCTGGACTGAACTGGTACCATGCTAACCTTGTTCTTTAACATGAACTGATGCTCCAAGTCCTCTGTATATCATATTACTGCCTATGTTTCTCTTGTACATGCCTGATGCATTCATTGTTTTTGCTTGATGGGCTGCCTATGTGTACTGCTGTGTTTCTTGCACTGGCTTGTCTACATTTTGCTGAACCTGGTTCTTGTTTGTTTTGTTGGTTGCTTGGCCCTGAGTTGAATCCAGTCGATGACTCGGGTTTGACCTTGTGCCGTGTCCATTTTTTTTGGCTTGTCTACATATCTGGCTGCACTTGAGTATGAACTTGCACTTGAGTAGTTTCTTGTACCAAGCCTTATGATGCATGTATGTTCATCCATGTACATGCATTTCTTGGTCATGTTATGTTGCTTGCTGTGTTGAGTACTACTTTGTGCACTTGGCTTATCCTTTGTGCATTTTTGCCTGAACTGTTGCTTGCCGTCTTCCATACTGTCTTGTATCCATGTGTTGCATTCATGTTTGGCTTTTGAATAATAACAACCCAAATACCCGAGGCAAATAATATAACAAAAATATTTTCATTTTCTGTTCGAGTTAAATATTATTTTCCAGATTACTGCTTTTGAATTATATGTGACAGGTATTGAAGTCTAGACAGCTGGATACAAGCTTGAAGACAGAGTCAAATCAAATGTGCATGAGTGTATGAGTGCATGAGCTTGAAGACAGGCTTCAAAGACAGGTATTGAAGTCTGGACCCCCGCCGGCGCTGCACTTGGACCCGCTACTCGGCTCGCCTTCGGCTCGGCACTCGGCTCATCATATATTTGTCAATGTCGGTGTCTGTATAAATTGAAACTGCATATGTAATGAGTGAACTAAGTGATGTAGTGAGGAATATCTGTATATGTGAATATCAGTGTTATATATCATTGAATTGTAAAATAGTGGAGTCAGGAATTTGTACTATTTCAAATGTTGAAATAAAATATTTATTTAAATAAATTACTGTTTGAATATCAAATTCTGTGCAATAGCATTTTATTAAATAAATATTTATTTCTATTAAAAAATCAAATATGCTCTACATTGTGGGCTCCACAAATTCAGAAAGTTAATATCTATAGCAACATTTTGGAATGTTGCTACAGACACCTATGGATGTTGCTATAGACCCAAATAGGGTTCTATTGCAACAATATTTCTTATGTTGCCTTAGATAGTCAAAATGTTGCCTTTGAGGTCTGTGGCAACACGGCAAAATGCATCACCGAGAAAGTGTTGCCTTTTCCCTTTTTTAGCCTATAGCAACATTTTTTGGCACTTCCTGCATCACTTCTTTGGTGTTGCAGTATGCAATCTATGGCGTAGTGGAATTAGAAGTCCCCTCCCATCGAAGGCAAAATTTCAATCAGAAACAAAATGAGCAGCTCCTACTCGAGTCCCTTGATACGATTGACGAAAGGAGGGAAGAAGCCGAGTTGAGGACCGTTGCTCGCCAAAAAAGAGTCGCGCGGTACTTCAACTCCATAGTTCACAACCAAACCTTTGAAGTGGGTGACCTCATTCTCAAACGAGTCTATCCCGTCCCGGGAGCCTTCGGACCAAACTAGGAAGGGCCGTATGTGATCAATCAAAAGCTAAGGGATGGAACTTTCAAACTGACAACCACTGACGGAATCCAAATTCCCTGAGCATGGAACAACGAATCACTGCTACGTTACTTTATCTGAAAACTACCCTATGTATTTTCTATTTTTCAGTAAATAAGTTGTCTCGGGATACAGGGGTATTGTAAATAGGCAGAACCTGCCCAACTTTCCTTAATAAAATTGATTTGCTTTCTGAACCAATAAAACCGTGTTCATAATAGTAACCTGCTGAGTCGACGGGGTCAAATTGGCTTAAAACCATTCAATTGTCGCTTGAGATAGTGGAATCACGCTCAAATACGCCTCACTTACCCGCCGGGTCGACGAAATAAAATTGACTCAAACCATTGGATCGGCGGAACCCGATCCCCGCCTTCTAAGAACTGGTGTTGCTCCAGCAACATCGGGAAGGCTCAAATCGAAATCCACGCACCTCATAAGCCACGCACTAACTTTTCGAGCCATGGAATCATGCTCTTAAAGCATAAACTCCTCACGTTGTCCGACGATTAAAAACATCGAGAAGTTTCAAAACTGCTCTGGATCGACGGGTTATGTCGGCCCCAAAAACCGCGCATCCCGTAAGCTGCGCATACTTCTAAAAAAGCCGCGCACTTAATAAGCCGCACACACTTTTAAGTACCGGAATCGCCCTGATGACACTGGGAAACTTTTCCATTGCAGGAATAACAAGGATCAACCCACTCCCACTATCAGGAGTAATGGGCATGAATCCAACAAAATCAAAGTGCTACAAATCAGCAGAAAATCCCAATTGTTGACTAATAATAACTCTATAATTAAGCCGTTCAAATCATAAGTTCCCAAGGATAGGAACCATAAAATAAGTCCGATAAATAGAGAAGACAATAATAAGCGAATGCTCGGACTAACCGGTTGTTTGTCAAGTGTTCGAAGTAAACAGCCCTGTGAACTGGGGGGCATACACCGGTACTCAAATAGAAATGCTCAAGAACAAAAACATTTCACAAGTTCTGTTACTCCAAACAAAGAATTTTGGTAGTAATCACAGCACAGGACTAGATAAAATAGAATATAAGTAAACAAAATAGGTATAAGTAAACAAAACATGGATAAGCAGACATGTGAAGTTACAATCAAAATGTCAGCAATGTATTACTTATAACTTTTTTGTACAAGGTCAAAATGTTCGGGCCGTACCCACACAATACCGACGAACAAAAAGAAAATGTACAGACACTACAATAAAAGCAGTAAGTGCAGACTCTACACTTGAACAAAACAATACAAAATGCCTCAAAATCAGCTCAACTACCATCCGAGCTTCTCAACGCCTTTTTCCACCACTCCCCTTTCCCGCCTTTGGTTGGAAGTTTTTGCTTCCTCAGGGGTAGTGTTGCTGCCGATGATGTCGACTATCTCCTCGGTGCTGACATATCCTTCTTGCTCTTTAACTTTCTCGGAATTCTCCCCTTTCATCTTGCGTTTCTGGGATTTGCGAGAACTCTTCGAGGACTTTATCGCTTCAACATTTTCTTTCTTGACGGCAACCAGTTGCTGTTAGGATTTACGCGACTGCTCAATCTGTATCTCTTGCTCCCGAACCTCGGCTGCTATAAAGTCGCCCTCCTAAGATACAAAAGGGTTATCTAAGCCATGCAATGCAGCAATTTTCTCAGACTCCGGCCCTGGCTGCGAACCGTACAGAGACACGACAATTAAAGCAGCTACGGAGACGAGCACATAAGCGGTTGAAATAGCGATAGGTTCGGGTATCAAGGAAACTGGCGGATCGATAGATAAGGAAGACGGACCTATAAGAACAAAAATGAAAGCGATAAATTCATCTTGCTCTTGCGGCATGAGTTGAAAATTCTCGAACTCGGGAGAAACAAGAAGATTACTTGCACCAGAGTGATCGAGAATGTTAATGCCATATTCACCCCTTTCTCCCTCCTTGGACGCTTGTACAATATGCAAAGAAGTTTCAAGCCCTGAACTTACCAATGGATTGCAAGGCTGCCTCGACGAATCGCCAGGTCCGAAAATAAGAGGCTCCGACAACGTTTTGACAGTTGCTGCCGTAGCAACATCGGCAGCTTCCTGTTCCCTTTCAATTCGTAGAATTTCCCGGCCTTCTGTCAACGCTTTCTTTGATTCTTCATTAAGGTAGGCGTTCTCTAGCTCCCGCTCAGTGTAGACATCCCCGCTATCTTGAAAGCGGGTCAAAATTTCCTCCCAAACCACGGCAAGAGGGCACGAGAACTTAGGGCCCAAGTAACCGAGACTCCCCTGGTGCAACAGGAAGTTGACGTAGAAGTTTAAGATGGTATCATCGATCTTTTCCATTTTCCTCTCAAATGTATCTTGTAGCTCCAAATAATTTGCCGTAACGGCGGCCTTTTCAACTTCAACATTAGTTTTATCGGCTAAGCTGCGCAACTCTGTCCTGGAGCATGGCGATCGTTTGGGCCTGATCGAAGATGGTCTTATCACGCGACTTCATGACTTCCTCATACTCCGCGATTGTTTTGTCATACCCTTCGACAATCTTGTCGTGATCAGCAATGGTCTTCTTCTGGGCTTCAATAATCGCGCTGCAAGCTTCTGGCTCCTCTTTCAACTTGACTTCTTCTGCACGGGCCTTCTTAATTTCATCTCTGTAGACAATCTCTATTCTCTCGTGGGCCTCCTTCAACTCTTTTAGCAAGCCGGCGTTACTCTTACTCTCTCGAAGCACCGCGTCCCTTTCTTCTACCAGTCGTTTAATTCTAGCATCGCGTTACGCCAATGCTTTCTCGAAGTCATCCTTCTTTGATTCAAAGGAGAGGATTTCTTGGTAGTTATTGCGATTTGTATCCGACGGCTGTTTGCATAGTTTTTCCCATCCCTCGGCTTGCTCCAAATCAATCTGGATCGCTTGAAGTGGGGCATATATGAATCTTTGCGAACTAGATGAAGATTGCAATCAAATTTAACCCCTCTTAAAAACCACCCAGAAAGCGCTGCTTCAAGCCTAGGAGGACCAAACGGAAGAACATAGGTCGATCTCCGGTAAGGGCATGAAGAACCAGGGGCAAGCGCTACATGTGATGATGGAACTTGAGAAGAAGATGGAACATGAGAAGAAGATGGAACGTGAATAGAAGACAGTACGTGAACAAAAGAAACTGAAACTTCCAGACCGACTGAAGCGGGGGCCGGAGCGAAGGACTGTGCTCTAAAAAATGAGAACTGCGATCGGTCTTTGACTTTTTGGATGGTTCCTCTCGCTCATCAAAAGTCTTTCTTTTCTCGTAACCGCCTTTGTACATTCGACTCCATTCCCTCTCGTCTCGGCGATGAGCTTCAGCCTCTAAATCCTTCCGCCTTCTCTACTCCTCCTCTGTTTCACGAGGCTAATGACAGTTGGAGGATCATTTTGACCAGCGTTGCGAATTGGTGAACTCCTCAATATCATCGTAGAGACCACGTCCTCTCATGGTATCTGAAATGAAGAATAGATAAAGAGCTTTAGTGACGAAGAATAGGCTTGAATAGTATGTGTATAAGTGAGCGTGACCCTATTGAAAAGTGTAATGTGTCTGGGAGAGAGCCTAAAATGAAATCAAAAACCTGATCGGGCAGCCATTATGGTAGAAACTGAACTGATTTCGGGCGCAACATGGTCTGGGCGAGGTGACATCTATTCAAATCGGAAAATCTTACCCCATAAGTGCATCAAAATCGACGTAGACATTACTCAGATCCCCAAAGTCTACGTCGGCATCTTTAATCGGGGAATCCCGACGTCGCTTGACTTCCGAGGCAGCATCTTTATTACGGGTCTTTTGGGGAGGCGAGCTCGGAATAACGGGACTCATCCTTGGAGTCTCATTGCATGATTTGGAATCTCCATCATCGGAATCTGCATTGAAATCATCATCATCACTGGAGGAGAACTCATCACTAATACTCTCAATTTCACCCTCCTCCTTTTCCGTTGCTATTGCAGCCTTGCCTTCTCGTTGTTTAAACTCTTCTTCACCTTCCTCTAGAATCGGGGGCGTCCTAGTCATGCAGCTGGCTTTGATCGCGACATCTTTTCCCTCATGAGTTTCTTCAGCCGACCCACCGGACAAGCCTTCCCTCTCTTGAAAAACACCCTCTTCAGAACCATGCGAAGAAGAAGCAGAGCGCGTTCGTATTTTAGAACGAGAAGGAGATGGGACCTCAATTGCTATGGCAGATCGCCCTGGATGCAACAGTCCATACCGAAGCAAGTTTTCATTCGTCGGTAAGAATTTAACTGATCTTTCCCCGACGTCTACAGCCTTCAGGGTACAGAAAGTTACGTTAAGAGATAGGTCTTTATTTAGCCTCCGAATAATCGTAGGAAGTATTTGATTAGTTAGAAATTCCATAGCAACATATCGGGACTTTAACAAGTAAGAAAGAGAACTTACCCCTCGTTGTCCAAAGACGATTGAACCCTTTGGAACATCTAACGAAGAAGTACCGAGTTTTGAACTGAGATAGATTGCTCTGCAATTACAACATGATTTTGCGGTTTATCTGAGCTTCAATCACAACTAGAGATAGGCACTCGTCTCTCCTTTTAAATGAGATAAAATATCTCAGCTCGTCGAAACTCGAAGCACGGTCGAATGTCCGCATAAATAGAACGTGCAGGCAAGTTAAGATGGCATATCTGTTAGGGTGAATCTTAAACGGGGCAATTCCCAAGTTTGAAAGGGTTTCTATCAAGAAATCATTGAAGGGGGCACCGCTCCATTTAAGCACATATATGAATGACAAGCAGTATATCACTGAGGCGACATATAGGCAAATTCATTCTTTTTCGAGAGATGCACATCTTCCTCCAGAATGCCGTGTTGCAAGCAGATGTTGTGTAAAACCTTAGCAGAAATCACGAAGGAGGCTCTCTCAGGTGGATTAAGAAGAACTCTGAAGTTTGGAGGAGTTCGGTTCACTACCGGACCAACTGGGACTAGTTGACCATATTCAGCCTACAAATCAAAATAAGAAGGGGCGACAGACGATGACTCAGCTTTCGAAAGTGCTGGACTTCCTGTGCTGGACTTACGGCGAGAAAACGGGTACTTCATTCTAAACAATGGGACTTGCGTCCGAAACAGTCAGGTAATTCCACTCTAAACTAAGAATTCATCCTACAACACTTGAATTCCGAAGAAATGCCGATTCACGCAGACACGTCGGATTTCAAGTATGTACCGGGGTAAGTGCGGTGTGTTATCTATAGGGGGTAAGCCCGGTGTCCTGAACACTACAAAGGCTCTATCTCGTGTAAATAGTTTGCTCACAGCGGAAAAGGAAAAGGACTTTCCATATCATTTTTTGTTTGTAATTACTTCTTCTACACTTACCCGTTATCGAACAACGATCGATAACGGATTTGTTGTGCGAAGCGACGTGGAAAGTTCATCCTAGTACAGGTACACCGAGCATGCAAAAGAAAACAAGACCAATTCGAATCCTCCTGAAGGGTGAACCCAATTCGCGATGCATCATACTATATCGATGATGTAACTCTGTATAAGTCAATTTTGATTCCATGGACGAAGACAACAAAATGTATCAAGCACCAGGGCAAGGCCCGAATGTCGTTCCATGAAGAACTCAAGACTTGATTTACTATCTTCCTCCATTAAATCGCAATCAACTCGGACTTTTAATGACTAACATCACGAATACAACTCCATCGTCAAATCGATAAATGAACGTCGGAATCAACATAACCCACCTTGAATTAATAATCAAAAGGAAAAGATGGTTGGAGTTTTCAATTCAGCAATCCAAACACGATGGATCGGTGGTGATCCAAGAAGCAAACAAAGGAGCTAGGGTTTGGTCGACGGTGATCCAAAAGAAGAGCGGTAGAAATCAAGGCGGGGATGAGGTTCTGGAGTCAACGGCGAAGAGGATGATCGATAGCGTTGATGGATCGAATGGAGCTTGGACTCGGTCGAATTGGATCGAATCGCTAGAGATAGCTCAAGTGACAAGATGAAAGCTCGGGTCGCAAGATGGAACTGAAATAGGTCGGCTCAAAGCATTTAAATAGGGGCGAACGAGAAGGAAAAATTCCTAAGTCAATGGATCGCAAGTGGTCCATCGCAATGGATTGCTAGCGATCCATCGAACTGCTTGCATTTGATCGCAAATTTGTCTAGCGAAATCCACATGCTACTTCAAGGCATTCTAGAAAGCTATAGAGTAAAATTTGGTTTGTTATGACAAGCAATGGCAGTCCAGGTCAAAACTTAACGAGCAACTATATAGCCAAAGTGTCAAATTTGTTTGGCCCTAACATGATTACTTGAAACTCGACAAGCAGAAACCAAAAAGCAATTATTTCCAGAGCATGCCTTATTTTCAACGAAGACATGCTCTGGGGGGAAATGTTATTCAAGTTTCTAACCCAGCAGAATTCAAAGGAAGTTGAGGCAGCTTGGTCTAGTCAGAATAGTTCAAGAGTCAACCAAAAGGACCAGAACAGCAAGGCAAGAGAAGTCAGAGGAGAAGAAAGCAAAAAACACTAAGGACATGGATCTCCAGCGACCCATGGCTTATGGATCGCTAGCAATCCACGGTATTTGCTCGTTGGTTCATCGATCTTCTTGCATCATGATCCAACCTGAATTCTAAGAACAATGGCTAAGTTTGATGAGATTCCGAGCTAGTTAAATCAAGAGACAAGCATTCGCCTAGTTCAATCAGCAGCCTAATGCAACCAGTAAGAAAACCGTCATCAAAACAAGGTAACATGCTACGAGACTACATGGAAAACATCAACACGAGATAACAAATGCTATCCAGAAGACAAAGCCCAAATTGGTTAAGTATATGGATCGCTAGCGATCCATATATTTTCATTAGTTCGCTGCGATCTGTATGGAACGAAGCAAGGGAATCGATCCATATATTTTCACCAGTTCGTTGCGATCTGTATGGAACAAAGCAAGGGAATCGATCCATATATTTTCACCAGTTCACTGTGATCTGTGTGGAACGAAGCAAGGGAAGTATACTAAGGCATTGGATTGCCTTCGAGCCAAATCTATGGATCGCTTGCAATCCATAGCCTATGGATCGCTAGCGATCCATCATCTTAGCTCAGATCATGATGTAGTTTACAGTCAGCCTTCCTGTAATCGTTTGCAAGCATCTAATAAACAGGCTTGGCCAGGTAGCTCTCCAACCTCTATAAATACTCTCCTATCTACAACATAAGGGCACTCTGAGGACTGGCTGCTAAAACGCTACCGAAGCTATTCTTCACTCTTCTCTTTCTCCCTCATAATAGTCATTCAAGGAGTCTACTGTGATTCTCCAGTGAACTCCAACATTGGGGACTTAGTCTAATTAAGGATATTCAACAACTTTGTAATCCAATTCACCATGTAACAATAATCAGTCAATAATAAAAGCTATAAAGTGGACGTAGGCTTAATTAACAGCCGAACCACTATAAAAATCTTCTTGTCTCCTTTCTATTTCTGTTTTCTTCTATATTTATTCTCTATATTATTGCTTTATAAGAACATGGCTGGTGCTTTCACACTCAATCCAGGGTGTTGATCCATTTTTTAGGTTAACAGTAACTATGAGTTTTTTTATCAATTCAAGAAAGATAATCCTCAGCTATCAATTAAACCATTAAGAGTATTGAATCCAAATATGGTATGATGCGCAAATCCAAAGTGGATTCCAAGTACATTATTAAAATGATTTTGGTAGTTGTACCTGAAGGAATATGATCCATCGGCAGCAAATATGTCTTCAAGAGCAAGACTAATGCAGTTGGAATATAATGAGCAACGTTGATAAGAATAACATCGTAAATTCCAGTTATTGAAATTAGTGTAATAGATTCGTTATTCATTGTGCTCAAGTTAATTCGGACTTAATCACCAAATTATTGCTTGGTATAACCTTTTGTGTTGGTATACATACATACATACATATATACATATATATATATATGTTGAAATTGAAAATTATAAATAATGATTTAGAATAGTCTGTTTGTACATAACAACCAAGTGTCTCGAAGTTAGTGGGAGCGATAATAAGTTTGTGGGTTACAAGAAATGATACGAAAGTATCATTCTATAAGCATCGAAATTGTATAAGTTTTTTAATAGAAATATCAAGTAGTTTGATTTTTAGTCAAAATATAGAGGAAACATGTGTCTATAAGAAAGACCACCAATAGGTACATAGATATTTCTAGACTATAAGTAAATAACGTACCACTGATTGTTAAGATTTACTTATGTTAAAATAAGTAGTAGTTTGGTTATTTAATACTCGATATTGGATTTGTAAATTATATCTTTTAAATTAAGTATAAAGGATGTTAGAAACATTCCAAATGATATGTAAAGACATCTTATGAAAATGAATATGGAACATGTAAGATGGATTCCTTATGCATTGGCAATAGGAATTATCATTCATGTTGTATTGTCTACAATGTTGTAATTTGCTTATGTATTTAATGCATTAAGAGAATATCAAATCCAAATTAAGATCACTAAATAGTAGTTTAGAGTATTTTCAAGTATTTATGAAATACTATTGAATTGTTTATAGAAACTACGAGCTCCTTATGAAGGAGTGTTTGAACACGAACTTCATAAATGCTATCGAGTATAATATGTCAATATTATATTCATGTTCAAATCTTAATTAAGAATCTTTAAGTTGAAAATGTTCCAATCGAAAGGTTGTGGCAGATTCAATGAAAGGCTAAGTACATCGATAAATTTATAACTATGCTAAGGGTGATTCCAAGTATTAAAAATACTATGTCATTATTATAAGATAATAATGTAATAATAAGAGCTCATTAGAAATCAAGAAACATACTCCGAATAGTTTGACTTGATAAAGGTAGTTTATCAACATCGGAGAGAGTTGATTGACATGGTAGATAGTTAAAACAACATAGTAGATCCATTCACGAAGGGTCTAATTCGATCTATTCTCATCAAACTGACTGAAGGGATGGGGTTAAGATTTCATAACTGGCCCTAAGTGCAAGTGGGAGTTTGACAGGCCTTATATGCAATTACGTAATTTGTTACATATATCTAACTTAATAACCAATCTTGTTCAAAATAAAAGGTGTTTTCTATCTGATATATAGTTGATATGATATGTTATATTGATTAATTAATTTAATTAAAAGTATATTAAATAGAAAATCCATAAATGGTATGCTTTGTGATAGTAGTTACAATGTGTTGTAACCTTGAGTAATTTACCACAGTGAAATTAAACACACTGTTTTAAATATTCCTAGTCAAGATGTATCGAGACTGGATATCGATACATCTGCCGAGACTAGAATAGCACTCTCCAAATGTTAGGCAGTGAATTACTCATAACCGCTGGGGGCATAACCGATAGTTATTGGCTAACCATAGAATGACTCACTCGATGGTTTTCTATTGGTTAATATAACTAAGGTTAAACAGAAAATATCGATGTGACAAAATTACATAGTTCTCTCGGCTTGACAATACTGTTGATCTTCAATATGGAAGTTCTGCTATGATTGTAGCTAAATCATGTTATGACGTCCATCAAACAACTATAGTTGGGTCGAGTGAAAGCATTGGAAGTGAAACACTATTCAAGAGAGAATTCGTCTCCTTGATTATATGAGGTTACTATCACCATCAACCGAAGTTAACTCAAAGTCAAAGTCTCTGGCCAATAATTTGGTTAATAATAATTATTATTATTGAACCAAGGATTTTGTATTTGGACTATGGAGTTGAATATGGATGTGTGACGACCCACCTTTTTGGACGATTGAAGGCAACAATAAACCACACATGTCTAACTCAAACCATTAAAAAGGCAGATTATCAATGGGGTTTAATAAGAAAATAAGAGAAAAGAAGGAAAGCAAACACAGAATCTCAAAGCGGAACGACAAAATATAATAATCAAATAGACAGTTCATGAAGCTGTTTTACAATATACATTTGATTTCAATTTTAACAACATAATCAGAGTACAATCAACAAACATACCAAAATAATGCAGCGGAATAATAATAGTAAATACGGTCTAGCAACTCCATCTTCATCTTCAAGGAATAATGTCTTTAACACTGAAATACTCAGGCTGACTCGAGCGTAATGAAAAGATAAAACACTCGAGTCGGAACTAAAAGTTCTTATGTAAGTTAAATCAATAACAAGTAAATATGAGTGTAATAGCTTCAGAGATGTTTACGGGATTTTGCATCTCCTCTCAAGTATACAACGTGAGTGCAATAACTAAAGAGATGTTACAGGATTTTCCATCTTTTAAGGATCCATCAAACTATCCATATGTAGTAAGATACACTATATATGTAGTGTTTATCAGTAATGTAAAGTATTAAAATAGCGTTAAGGCTTTACATTAATCCCCATTAACACATTTTTAAGCATTATCCTACAGTTTTCCTTTGACACAACCAGTAACATCGGTAGTCGGGGAGGCACTGTGATAAGACAACACTAAAACAAAGTTGTGGTGGTCGTATATAAAGATAATCATATGACAAGGCACGTGAGGCAACACCCAAGATAGGATTCTACAGTTTACCTTTTCTGACCAATCGTAACACATCATAGCAATGACTGCCGACCGAATCCACCACCCCCAAAATCAAATCAATATGCACCGATCAAGTCAAAAATCAATATAATACGAAGGGGTGATGGCCCCTAAAGGTAGCTAACCCCTTGGCCAGACATAGGCTCCTGTTTTAGACATTTCAAATTGACACAAGTGTCGGGGTCATCCATCATTGTTCTCTTACTTCATTCCAGTAAACGCCACCAATTTAACCTCTATATTTTGGATAACATTCACCGCGTATATGGTTGTTAAAGTGGTTCCGGTATTGACAGAGAGTATGCTAATATTCGGCCCTGGTCTCTTTAACAACCAACGTCATTTTTCACACTGGTTAGTTTTTTAAAATTTCAAGAACAAGTCATACTTCATATCGAAATACCAGATTTGCTTCAAAATTATTTCGAATTCAAAATAGCTCATATTTTCAAATCAAAACATTCATATTTAAATCAATGATTTAAATCTAAATAGTTCCCACTTTTAAAATAGTTTGAATATTGAAAGTAGATTGAATAATTAAAATAGTTTGGAATAATAAAAATAGTTTAAAGATTGGAAATGGTTTGTATACAAAATAGTTTTAATATTGAAAATAGTTTTGAACAATTAAAAAAGTTTTAATATTAAAAAAATAGTTTATATATTAAAATAATTTATATTAAAACCGTTTCTTTCTTTCACAACAAGGTTCAAATTCCAAATCATAACGAATTCCATTTTCGACTTCCAATTTCTAGTCAACTTCATATTCAAATTTTGATTTAAATCAGCTTCATTCAAAACAATTTCAAATTTTACTTCAAATTCAATTTAACCGGTTCTATTCAAATGACTGAAAGTTTCAATTCAAATTCTCATTTTAAACAATTTAATTTAAAACCATTTCACATCCCAAATTTGAAAATACCTATTTTAAACCATTTTAATTAAAATAAATTCAAAGTTTAAATTAAAATATAAACCTTCACAATTATTCACTTCCAATAAATTCAAATCATATCCCAATTTCCACTTTAAGATTTCAAATTAAATCCTTAAATAATTTCATTTAAACAGGTTCAATTTCAACATTTCAAATCTCGAATTAGAAAATAATTTAATTAATCAATTTTTTTTAAAACAATCTCATTTAAACCAATTCAAATTTAAGATCTGTAACCATTTAATTTAACCAAATTCGGTGTCCATAAATAATTTTCTACCCCATGGCCAAGTGATCATTTATTTCAATTTTAATTACATGGAGGGATATATATCATTTCAATCCATATTTAAATGACATAGGTATATATCATTTCAACCTATTTCTTATTTCATTTCAAACAGTTCAAATGACAATATATATGATGTCAAATAATAAATAGGGTAATAACAGGAATATGTCAATAAATAAACAACCATAAATCTAACATATCAATCAATAGACATCCAATTGCAATCAACATCCAAATCAACCAATATATTACAACTGTTACTAGTCATCAATTGTCAGTGTTTAACTAGCAATTAAATTACAATATTAACTTAAATGTCAATTTAATTCAATATCGATATTAATTTCAATATAAATGTAAAAATTACCAAACAACAACCAATAAAATTTTGTCACTTCATGATTTCAATTTAACTAACATCAGAAAATTTAGTGTTGCGTGAGTGATTTTAATCACTCACCTTTATACGAATCTGAAAATAATAGACTTCTAATCAATAGCTCCTCTCTAGGTTTCCTTAGTCTCCTTCTTGATTGTCAGCTTTGTTCCTAAATTTTTCTTTTGGTTTGATTTATTTTAATTTGCCTCCTTTTTATATTATATATTTAGAAGGTTTTACAAAAAAAGGGAAGAAGAATTGAAAAAGAAGAGGATTAAAACAAGAAGAATTGAAAATGAAAGAGAAATTCAAGATTTGAAAAGGAAGAAGAAAGTTTGAAAATGAAGAAGATTTGAAGAAGAAGAAGAAGGAAAAAAATTAGAGAGAAGAAGAAGATTTGAAGAAAAAAGAAAAAAGAAGAAGAAGAAGATTAGAATGGAGGCTAGGGTTTCATTTGCATCATACCTTATTTATAAGGTTATAGTTAGATTTAGGTCCATTAAAATTTGGAAAGGGAGGCTGCTATTAATTTAAAATAAATGAAATGAGGCTTCAGGAAATGAAGTTGAAAAATGAACGTAAGTTAGTAAAGTAAATACGAACAAATTAGGTATTGAAATAAAGTATATATGAACATCCTTTTTAAAAGTGGCAGGTATTAAAAAGAGGTGAAGGAAAGAATCAAAAGCATGAAAAGTAATTCACGTTTGCGAAATGAAAAAAAAACTTCAGACAATGTAAATGGGAAGGAGTAATGGAACAAATGAGGAAACAATGAAAAGAGTGTGACAATTATTGACTATAAAAGGAATGAACAAGCCAACTTCACACTGTAAACAAACTTTTGGAATTCAAATTTCAAAAACATTTGTTCACTCAATTAATTTTGTTAACCCCAAACATACCAAAATTGATATCCATTAAAGATTTAATTAACACATAATAAATGAAAAAAAATTCTCTACACAAATTTGTGTAATTAATTAAGAGAATATACAACATTAAGAACTTTTCATTTCTATCTCTCTGATTAGATTGGGAATTTAAACAAACATGTTAACATTTCGATTGAATGTTTTACTAGGAATGCATTAACATACATTCAAAAATATTACAACATAAATGAGGTAATATAAACAGGTGTATAATACATACACACACACACACATCTTTACCGCCACTTATAGTTTACATTCATAAATAAAAGGTATGAAAATAATCCACATAAGGAGGCAATGAATTTAAGAGTAAATTAGAGGAGTGAAGATGGAAAGGTAAATTATGCTGTAATAAAAATCTAATCAAGTCTAAATGAAAAGGAAATAGTCAATTATAAATCTATTTTACCCCCTTTACAATCTCCTATTACATTTAAGTTAATACCGTATGAGATTTCAAACCTAAATAATTCTTTTTCTATGATATAATTGGATCTAAAACATAAGTTTATATTTGGGTACAGACATATATGCACTAAACTAACGTTAAATTTTGAAACATGAACTGAATTAATTGGAAATAAATCACCCAATTTAAATTTATTTCAATATATGTTTACAATTAACGTCTTCCCTCTTTTTAATTAAAAGGTTCCAATCACATTAATTGCCATTGATTTCTAAGTTAAATTTTAAAAGATAAATGAGACAATTCAATTCCTTTTTATAGTAATTTAACGTATTTATGGAATTATTGTATACAAACCCAAAGTTATTAATTTATTATTAAATAATTGATTTCTTATTCATGTAATCAATCTTTCAGCTACTAACATTTCAAATAAATAAACATATGATTTCTTCTTTAATAAATCAAACTTAACTCTCCATTAACCATCAAAGCTGCCAACTACATCAACCCCACATGGTTAGTGCTTCATAATCTTAAAAATGCTCCTTATGGCAGAATTCTTGTCCTTTTTGATTCCTCAATTCTTGTCCTCTTTAACTCAATGGCCTTCTCTTTCTGTCTTTTTACCTTAACCGATTCTTTCTGACCATTCTCCTTTAATTATTAACCCAGGGCTCCCCATTAATAAAGATAAGAGAAGTTTTAAGTACTACAATGCTTGGGCCAAGCATCCTCATTTTCATAATATTATATTGCAAGCTTATTCTACTAATTACTATGGTAACCCCATGTTCAAGTTTTACAGGAAATTCAAAGATATAAAGGTGGCTTTAAGGCAATGGGCTCGCAACATTTTTGGCACTGGTATTATGTTGTCTGCTAATCTGATGATTCAGCTTAAAAGTGCTTAGGATAAAATGATGGACCATCCCAATGACGTTGCAGCAGCTCAAGAGGAGAGTAGGATTTTTCATGATCTCAACAGAACATTGGAAATTGAAGCAAGCATGAAAAGACAACAACTACGTGATAAATGGAATGAGGAGGGTGACATAAACTCTGCTTACTTTCATGCTTCTATTCAAGCCAAGCAAGCCAAGAACCAGATCCATATCATATATGATGAAGATGGCAATCAACACACTACTCCTGAAACCGTTGACAAAGCATTTGTTAATCACTTCACAAAGTTATTTGGTAACTCTGATGACTTAATCATTGATCTGGATACTATCTCATCCCTCAACCTCCATACTATCAATCATGCTGATGCCATTGCTTTGACCAGTAAACTGATAGATGCAGAGATTAAAAATACTCTTTTCTCCATGAACAGGCAGTCAGCTGGTGGGCCCGATGGTCTCAATGTAAATTTTTTCATCTCCTCCTGGAATGTTTTAGGACTGACTTTTGCAAAGCCATTCATAATTTTTTTGACAAATGCAAACTCCTTCATGAAGTCAACTCCACCAACATTGCCTTAATTCCTAAAAACAACTCTCCATCCACTGTCTCTTCCTTTAGACCTATTTCCTGTTGTAATGTTGTATACAAATGCATTTCCAAAATACTTGCATCTAGGCTAGTTGCTGTCTTGCCTAAACTCATCTCCCCCAACCAAGCTGCTTTTTTGCTTGGTAGAAGTATATTGGATAACATTCTTCTCGCTCAAGAGTTATTAAAGGGTTATGGTAGGACTTCATCCATGCCTGCTGCTGTATTAAAACGATATTTCAAAAGCATATGACAGTGTGCATTGGTCTGCAATTGTCAGAACTATGGCAAAGATGGGTTTCCCCAAAGTATTTTGGCTTGGGTCTACACTTGCATATCAACTCCAGCGTTCTCTGTAATCATCAATGGTAGGCCTGTAGGTTATTTTAGAAGTAAGCATGGAATTTGACAGGGAGATCCTATAAGTTCCTATCTCTTCATTATGGTTATGGAAGTCTTCTCTAACATGTTGTCTTTGAAGTACAATAGTAGACTTGTCAAATACCACCCAATATGTAGTCACTTGCAAGTGTCCTCTATCATGTTTGCTGATGATATATTAGTATTTATCCTCCTTGAGTTGCATTATACAAACCTTAGAAACCTTCTACAAAATGACTGGGCTCATACTCAATCTAGAGAAATCAAGTATCCTTCTCTATGGTGTTCCTGAAATCCTTGCTTATAGTTTGTATCAGGCTTCTGGGTTTAAAAGCCTGGATGGAGACATGAAGTATTTGGAATCGCCTCTCATTACTAAAAGAATCACTTTAGCCAACTGCCTGCCCTTGTACAATAAAATCACTGCCACCATGAATTGTTGGTCCAACAAATACCTTTCTCAGTCTGGAAGGTTGGTCCTTATAAAGTCAGTCATCTTCTCTATGATGGTGTATTGGGCTCGTACTATCATTCTCCCTGGCAAATTGTTGAGGCTAGTTAGATCTGCCATGCTCAGATTTTTCTGGACTGGATCAATGCACAATAGAAAGCTCCTTCCATGCTCTTTCTCCAAGTTTGAAGCTCCTCTCAGCATGGGAGGCCTGGGAATCCATAACCTTAAGGTATGGAATATGGCAGCTTTTAGCAGGCACTTTAATGACATTATTAATAGAAAAGACAGTGTTTGGGTGCAATGGGTTTGGCACTATTGCATGGAAAGGAAAGAATTTTGGAATATGGATATCCCTCAATCTTGTAGTCGGACTTGTAGGAAAGTTCTACAATTTAGAAACTTGTTCTTACCCTATATTCAATCCCATTTTAATGGTAGCAATACTATAAGTTTCTGGCATGAGCCGTGGGTTAATAGAGGAACCATATTATCTAAAGTCTTATCTAATCAGCAGCTTGTTCAAACTGGTATACATCTTCAAGCAAAGGCCAATGACTATGTTTATGATGGGTTTCTTCAACTTCCTTACATCAGTAACCAAGCAGTTAGACTACTTTGGGAGAATATTCAGAGCAAGCAGTACCATGTTCAACCCACAATGCAAAATTCCTGGAATCAGAAGCAACACTCTATTATTTCTGCGTATCAGATGCTCTCTGGAACTGTTTCCCTGCCTGCTAAGAAATGGGCTGGCATCATATGGAGGATTGAATCCTCCCCTACTAAAAACTTAATGTTGTGGAAGGTCCTCAACTCTACTTTGATGACCACTGATATTGTTAATGGTTACGAGATGCTATGCAACAGAGATTGTGTTTTCTGCTCTATAAATGATGAGTCCTCTGCCCACTTGTTTTTTGATTGTCCAGTGCTGTTCATGTTGTGGATGAGAACTATGAGCAATGCAGGTAGAAGAACTTCTTGCTTAATGTTTGCAAATTAGTGGATCAATGTGTATAAAGCTTCTAGTAGGAAAAATGCAAGATCCAAGTTGATTGCTATGTGCACTAAAATATATCTTGATATCATTTGGAGGGAGAGGAATGCAATTATTTTTGAAGGCAAAAGGAAAACCATGGAGTGTCTATGGCATGAAATAAAGAGAAGAACTCGGATGCAATTGAAGAGATCTCCTTTTAAGTTTCCTGTTGGATTTGCTCTTGCATGGGCTTGAAATCTCTTTTATTTTATTTTAATTCTTCTTCTTGTATGGTTATTTTCTTGTTTCCCTTGTGTGTTTTTTTCCTTTCTTTGGTTCAAAGAATGTTTTGAATCAATTATTTTATTGTTTTTTTGCAATAAAATATGGTAGGAGCCCAGTCAACCTCGCTAGCTTTGTTAAAAAAAAACATATATTATTCTTTTTTATTACATTTATTATTCCAATCAATTGGAATTTACATTCATATAGTCATTTATTTTCTTCCTTATTTAACTTTACAATTATATCCAAATTAAACTTTACAATTATATTCCATTTTGAGATAAATATTCATTTTATTCTTTATAACATTAATATTTGTTATTTCAAATCTTATTGTTAATATGCAAACCAACATTGTTTCACAATCAATTGATTTGGGTTATCATCTTTTAAATTATTGAAATTTGTTATTTAAGAATTTCATCTTAGATTATCACATACATCTAATAACATTTCTATTGATAAATCATAATTTTTTTATTTATAACCATTCTTATTCAACAATTATATTAAATTTAATATTTCTAAATGGTTGAAAATACGGGTCGTTACCATCTCCCCCACTCAAAACTTTTCGTCCCTAAAAAGGAACAAGAAAGAATCAAGAGATTTGATATATTTTATTTAAAATAGTAAATTTAAAAACAATTAATCTTACATATTTAAGTTTAACAAAAATTTGAAAATAACTCAACTTCTATGAAAAATTTTCTAAGTCCAAAATTTACGAAAAATTTCGGCAGCATCTCCTTTGCGCGGCTAGGTCCAGAAAAATAACAATATCAATAATTACATGGTATATATCTTATTTTAATAATAATGCATCCCAAACCATGGG
The DNA here is from genome assembly GCA_030737815.1 of Allium fistulosum. Taxonomy (NCBI): domain Eukaryota; kingdom Viridiplantae; phylum Streptophyta; class Magnoliopsida; order Asparagales; family Amaryllidaceae; genus Allium; species Allium fistulosum. The sequence goes on along the minus strand of CM060906.1, from coordinate 868,925,886 downwards.
AAAAACAATAAAATAACACTACAAAAATCGTAATCCGAAAAATTGCCTATTTGTCGGGCAAACAAAGCTCTATTTATGAAACCAAAAGCAACAGCTATTGCTTCCATAAACCTGTATCTTACTTACATAATCCTAAAGAGTTAAAACTATGTAAAAAGTGTAATATATTAGTTGTTCCTATCAAAAGAACAAGCAAACACAACATATATAATAATCATATACAAACAAAAGCAGTACGACCATTATATGCAACCAAAGAATCCATCACACATCTATAGCAACCAAAAACTAATCGTTTGTCTAGGTTCAGAAACTTTTGATCGTACAAGGGTGATAAATAAACTACCAAGTGTACCTTACGCTCAACAACATTAGGTAATTACTCAATAGATTATTCATACAACCTCAAACAATTTGAAGTGTCATTTCCCAAACTTCCCATAGGCCAAACAACATAGAATTTAAATGTTATTTAAGTTTGTACGATGCGCATATATCATTTATACACAATATCAATTCTGATCGCTTGCTTGAATACACAAATTTCACTTTCGAACTAGTATTGCTAACTCGACCACTCTAGCGCGGACTCTGATCTGGTTCCTTGATTAGAATCTCGGTTTTCCTTGCATGGCCATAAACTATGATAGAAAACTTCAAAATCATATCAAAAATCCGTATTAAGCGTTCGCCATCAAGAATCGAGCGAAAATCCTAATTCGGACTGGTGTGAATCTCCACAAATCATGTATTCGAATCTGGATCAGAACTGTTATGCGAATAAAATGATCTAAGCACAACTTACATATTTTATTCTATTGGTTTCTTTAACACATTATTTACCTTCCATTTATTTTAAATTCCCATCCATTCATACAAGATCATCTTTTATTAATTTACATTCATTTACTTACATGAATTATTCCCGATTCAATATTTAAAATCATCAATGAATAAGTTCTTAAAGTATTACATATATTTCCTTGTAGTTTACTTCACATTTATTTACTTATAACTTGACTAATAGCCATTAATGAATTATTCCAAGTTCATCTAAATTTAATTCACATTTATTACTTCATATATAGTATCATTTAATATTAAATCCATTTATGAATCATTTCAACATTTTCTTAAGTTTATAATTTACTTAAATAGTATTCAGTATTTACTATTCAATTTAATTATTAAGCATTTTAAAGCATTAACTTAAGTTTATAACATTTCTTGTACATCTTAATTCTGTATTTACATATGGACATAATTTCATTTTGAAATATTATTATTACTTAAGTTTTTACTTATATGATATTCCATTATCTTTTAATTTACAAGTTACAAAACTTCAATTTTTTATATATTTTCATTAAACACTTAGCTTTAATTTTAGATTTCAATTTGCAAGTTTCCAACCCTTTAAAATCATCGAAAGTTCATTTCATTTCAATAAAATCACTAATTAACAGAAAACTTAAGAACTAATTACCGGGTTTCATTTCAAATCATCTTGAAATAATATATACTTATTTTTTTTATCAAATCATACTTAGGAAACTAAAATTAAATTTTGTTTATCAAACAAATGTGTAGCAAAGCTGCTATAGTGGTCTACCCACTTTGAAACTCGAAAATGAACGTCGATGATGCCGCGGTCATCACTGAAATTATTTTCAGTGACAGAAGAGGGGAGTACAAAACTTATTTTCTTTAAAATTATGTTAAAACATTTCTTTGAAATCTCATTGAACATATTTCTATCAGAAAATACTTCTAAATAATACTAATATTATTTTTCCAAAATCTTTGAAAACCAATTTCAAAACACCGGAACATAAGTTCTTAAATTTTCAATTTAAATTCATTTTATTGGTAAATCATAATTTATAAACCAGATTTATAAAATTACATTTTCCTATAACATACAATAGTTAATAGTTTTAAGAACCTTGACTAACCAACAATAAATGACAATAATCTATTTCCTAACAACCAACACAACAAAATAACTACATCAATTTATGAAAAATTACTCTTTTAAATACAAAATATAACACTAGGTAAAATTATTTCATTTACCTACTTTCAAAAACAATATTGTGTCGGTTTACCCTGTTTAAGTGTTTAGAAGTCCCTATTTATGCCATAACGTCCTATGTACCGACCGGAATTCCTAAATACTCAACAGAACAAATTAACTCAATACAAATTTTTTTTATAGCACTAACAAATACACTCTCAGACTCATTCTAGGTTATTACTAACCCTATCTCTAATGAGTTTATCCCCAACAGGCTAAGGTATCTCTAAACCAAAGTTCTGATACCAACTGTGACGACCCACCTTTTTGGACGATTCAAGGCGACAATAAACCACACATGTCTAACTCAAACCATTAAAAAAGGTAGATTATCAATGGGGTTTAATAAGAAAATAAGAGAAAAGAAGGAAAGCAAACACAGAATCTCGCAACGGAATGACAAAATATAATAATCAAATAAACAGTTCATGAAGCTGTTTTACAATATACATTTGATTTCAATTTTTACAACGTAATCAGAGTACAATCAACAAACATACCAAAATAATGCCGTGGAATAATTATAGTAAATACGGTCTAGCAACTCCATCTTCATCTTCAAGGAATAATGTCTTCAACACTGAAATACTCAAGCTGACCCGAGAGTAATGAAAAGACAAAACACTCGAGTCAGAACTAAAAGTTCTTATGTAAGTTAAATTAATAACAAGTAAATATGAGTGTAATAGCTTTAGAGATGTTTACGGGATTTTGCATCTCCTATCAAGTGTACAACGTGAGTGCAATAACTTAAGAGATGTTACGGGATTTTCCATCTCCTAAGGATCCGTCAAACTATCTATATGTAGTAAGATACGCTATATATGTAGTGTCAATCAGTAATGTAAAGTATTAAAATAGCGTTAAGGCTTTACATCGATCACCCTTAACACATTTTTAAGCATTGTCCTACAGTTTGCCTTTGACACAACCAGTAACGTCGGTTGTCAGGGAGGCGCCCTGATAAGATAATACTAAAATAAAGTCGTAGTGGTCGCGTATAAAGATAATCGTATGACAAGACACGTGAGGCAATGTCCAAGGTAGGATTCTACCAGTTTACCCTTTCTGGCTGATCGTATCACATCGTAGCAACGACTGCCGACCGAGTCCACCATGCCCAAAATCAAATCAATATGCACCGATCAAGTCAAAAATCAATATAACACGAAGGGGTGATGGCCCCTAAAGGTAGCTAACCCCTTGGCCAGACATAGGCTCCTGCTTTAGTCATTTCAAATTGACACAAGTGTCAGGGTCATCCATCATCGTTCTCTTATTTCATTCCAGTAAACGCCGCCAATTCAACCTCTACATTATGGATAACATCCACCGTGTACATGGTTGTTAAAGTGGTTCCGGTATTGATAGAGAGTATGCCAATATTCGGCCTCGGGCTCTTTAACAACCAAACGTCATTTTTCACACCAGTTGGTTCTTCTAAATTTCAAGAACAAGTCATACTTCATATCAAAATATCAGATTTGCTTCAAAATCATTTCGAATTCAAAATAGGTCATACCTTCAAATCATAACATTCGTATTTAAATCTAAATAGTTCCCACTTTTAAAACAGTTTGAATATTGAAAGTAGATTGTATAATTAAAATAGTTTTAATATTGAAAAATAGTTTGGAATAATAAAAATAGTTTAAATTTTGGAAATGGTTTGTATGTAAAATAGTTTTAATATTGAAAATAGTTTTGAACAATTAAAATATTTTTAATATTTAAAAAATAGTTTATATATTAAAATAATTTATATTAAAACTGTTTCTTTCTTTCACAACAAGGTTCAAATTCCAAATCATAACGAACTCCATTTTCGACTTCCAATTTCAAGTTAACTTCATATTCAAATTTCGATTTAAATCAGCCTCAATTCAAAATAATTTCAAATTTTACTTCAAATTCAATTCAACCGGTTCAATTCAAATGACTGAAAGTTTCAATTCAAATTCACATTTTAAACAAGTTAGTTTAAAACCATTTCACATTCCAAATTTGAAAATACCAATTTAAACCATTTTAATTAAAGTAAATTCAAAGTTTAAATTAAAATATAAACCTTCACTATTATCCACTTCCAATAAATTCAAATCAAATCCCAATTTCCACTTTAAGATTTCAAATTAAATCCTTAAACAATTTCATTTAAACAGGTTCAATTTCAACATTTCAAATCTCGAATTAGAAATAATTTAATTCATATAAATCAAAATTTTATTTTCTTTAAAACAATCTCATTTAAACCAATTCAAATTTAAGATTTGTAACCATTTAATTTAACCAAATCCGATATCCGTATATAATTTTCTACCCCATGGCCAAATGATCATTTATTTCAATTTTAATTACATGGATGGATATATATCATTTCAATCCATATTTAAATGACGTAGGTATATATCATTTCAACCTATTTCTTAGTTCATTTCAAATAGTCCAAATGACAATATATATGATGTCAAATAATAAATAGGGTACTAACAGGACCATGTCAAATAAATAAACAACCATACATCTAACATTAAATAGGCATCCAATTGCAATAAACATCCAAATCAACCAATATATTACAAAAGTTACTAGTCATCAATTGTCAGTGTTTAACTAGCAATTAAATTACAATATTAACTTAAATGTCAATTCAATATCGATATCAATTTCAATAGAAATGTAAATTTAAATTACCAAACAACAACCAATAAAATTTTATCACTTCATGATTTCAATTTAACTAACATCAGAAAATTTAGTATTGCGTGAATGAGCTTAATCACTCACCTTTATATGAATCTGAAAATAATAGACTTCTAATCAATTGCTCCTCTATAGGTTTCCTTAGTCTCCTTCTTGATTGCCAGCTTTGTTCCTAAATTTTGTTTTTGGTTTGATTTATTTTAATTTGCCTCCTTGTTATATTATATATTTAGAAGGTTTTTAAAAAAAGGGAAGAAGAACTGAAAACGAAGAGGATTAAAATAAGAAGAATTGAAAATGAAAGAGAAGATCAAGATTTGAAAAGGAAAAGAAAGTTTGAAAAAGAAGAAGATTTGAAGAAGAAGAAGAAGAAGGTTTGAAGAAGAAGGAAAAAAATTAGAGAGAAGAAGACGATTTGAAGAAAAAAAGAAGAAGATGATTAGAATGGAGGCTAGGGTTTCCTTTGCATCATACTTATTTGTAAGGTTAGAGTTAGATTTAGGGCTATTGAAATTTGAAAAGAGAGGCTGCTATTAATTTAAAATAAATGAAATGAGGCTTCAGGAAATGAAGTTGAAAAATGAAAGTAAAGGTAGTAAAGTAAATATGAACAAACGAGGTATTGAAATAAAGTAAATATGAACAACCTTTTTAAAAGTGGCAAGTATTAAAAAGAGGTGAAGGAAAGAATCAAAAGCATGAAAAGTAATTCACGTTTGCGAAATGAAATAAAAAAACTTTAGACAATGTAAATGGAAAGGAGTAATGGAACAAATGAGGAAATAATGAAAAGAGTGTGACAATTATTGATTAGAAAGGGAATGAACGGACCAACTCCACACTGTAAACAAACTTTTGGAATTCAAATTTCAAAAACATTTATTCACTTAATTATTTTTGTTAACCCCAAACATACCAAAATTGATATCCATTAAAGATTTAATTAACACATAATAAATGAAAATAAATTCTCTGCACAAATTTGTGTAATTAATTAAGAGAATATACAACATTAAGAACTTTTCATTTCTCTCTCTCTGATTAGATTGAGAATTTAAACAAACATATTAACATTTCGATTGAATGTTTTACTAGGAATGCATTAACATAAATTCAAAAATATGACAGCATAAATGAGGTAATATAAACAAGTGGATAATATATATATATATATATATATATATATATATGAACATCTTTATCGCCACTTATAGTTTACATTCATAATTAAAAGGTATGAAAATAATCCACATAATGAGGCAGTGAATGTAAGAGTAAATTAGAGGAGTGAAGATGGAAAGGTAAATTATGTTTCAATAAAAATCCAATCAAGTCTAAGTGAAAAAGAAATAGTCAAGTGTAAATCTATTTTACCCCCTTTACAATCTCCTATTAACATTTAAGTTAATACCGTATGAGATTTCAAACTTAAATAATCCTTTTTTATGATATAATTGGATCTAAAACATAAGTTTATATTTGGGTACAAACATATATGCACTAAACTAACGTTAAATTTTGAAACATGAACTGAATTAATTGGAAATAAATCACCCAATTTAAATTTATTTCAATATATGTTTACAATTAACGTCTTCCCTCTTTTTAATTAAAAGGTTCCAATCACATTAATTGCCATTGATTTCTAAGTTAAATTTTAAAAGAGAAATGAGACAATTCAATTCCTTTTTATAGTAATTTAACGTATTTATGGAATTATTGTATACAAACCAAAAGTTATTAATTTCTTATTAAATAATTGATTTCTTATTCCTGTAATTAATCTTTCAGCTACCAACATTTCAAATAAATAAACATATGATTTCTTCTTTAATAAAGAAACATATATTATTCTTTTTATTACATTTATTATTCCAATCAATTGGAATTTACATTCATACAGTCATTTATTTTCTTCCTTATTTAACTTTATAATTAAACTTTACAATTATATTCCATTTAGAGATAAATATTCATTTTATTCTTTATAACATTAATATTTGTTATATAAAATCTTATTGTTAATACGCAACCCAACATTGTTTCACAATCAATTGATTTGGGTTATCATCTTTTAACTTATTGAAATTTGTTATTTAAGAATTTCATCTTAGACTATAACATAAATCTAATAACATTTCTATTAATAAATCATAATTTTTTTTATAACCATTCTTATTCAACAATTATATTAAATTTAATATTTCTAAATGGTTTAAAATACGGGTCATTACAGCATGACAATGGAATTTTGACCATTACCAAATTCCATAAGTCCAAAGTGATATAGTTTTGATGAAGATTATTAGTGTAAATAATTTGTAGCAACCAGCCTTTTTGACTCTAAAATGTCGACACTAGTACATCCATGCCGAGCACCCAAGTGCTAGAAAGATAGATTGTTAGAATAAAATAAAAGGAAATAGAACAAGGAAGAAAAGAACATAGCATCAGAATCTCATAGCAAAACGATAACATATAACATCAAAAGACATTACAAAGTGCTACTTTAAGATACATAGCATTTTAAAGTCATAATCCTAAGTACCATAATCAGCTTGGACACTTATAACAGCCCGTCCACACAAATGCCAATATATATACATAATAGTAATGCAACAGAAATAAGAATACTATGGTAAGTGAAACATCCGCTTGTCTTCTCGAGTTCCAAAGAATATCAACGAAAACATGCCTTTCTTAGACTACTCGAAAGGGCACCCATGGAAATAAGGAAAATATGAAACCGCGAGCCAGACATAAGTTTTGTGTGAGAAATTCAAGAAATATGTAATCAGCATATAACAGTACTTTTGAGACCGTTCATATCACTGTAATGGTTATCCCCTCAAAAGAACCACCCATCTAATAAGTACATAAGGTGATATAATAGATAACATCTGGGGTATAAGATATAATTAGAAAATAGTTGTGCTACTTGCATCTCATAACATAACAATATTAGAAGTAAAACTAAAACTGCTAAGGTACGTTCGCATGTGGATTTTCCATGGACGTCCGCTTAGTAAACTTAAGCCGACCCCCATGCACAAGGATCAGAAGTCACCTTCTGAGCATCATATATCTCTAGATAAAATATACCATAAGGAAAACACAAGTAATCCACACCTGAACATGTGGAACCAAGTATCATTAACTCCCATCGGCCAACATATTGAAAGCATCTCTAGATATGGAGTTGATATACCCCTTTAGGTTGGCTAAACCCTAGGTTGTGCAGCCTATTCTATCTTTAGCCATTTTTGATGGTGAAGTCACATTCAAAATCTCCACACATAAGTCTCCCTCACTTGAACAGATCTCGAATCTCTCCGGCATCATCTCGAACCATCATTTCTCAAACAGTTCTCGAATGTCTCTATAGATTCCAACATAAGTCGTATGACGAATGCTAACACTGTCCTCTCTCTTGGAATCAACCTCAAGATGGACAATACAACATGACAACATCTTGGAAATGTTAATGATGACCTCTCCCTTGGACTTAACCTTGGGATAGACAGTTCAACTCTATAACTTTAACTCCATAACTAGTACTAACATAGAGAACTAGTATATCAGTTTTGAAGTAGTTTTCGATAAGTAGAACACCTATCAAATCCTAATCTCTTCAATACTAAATCGATGAATTTCCGGTTAACTCAATCCCGGTTCTTTAAGAATTAAACCAACATAAAAATGAGCACTATTGCTTCTAAACCCTAATCGAACGTCGGTCTTAACTGTCATATACATAATAAATCTACTTTATTGGCTTTTAGTGCTAAGTGCATGACTAAATATTTTCCATAAACAAGTAAACATACAAAGCACGATTAAGCCACATAAGTGACTTCTAATCTCCTTTCTATTTAATTAATTATTTTATTAATTAAAACCTCTTTGTAAATACTTGTGTATATATTTAATAAAATCTTTAATACTACTATTTCACTATTCATTTCTACTCTTTCAATACTTAGAAATGTATTTATATTCCTATCCTAAATGTTATAAGAATATTCACTAATCTTAAATAATAACATTTCCAAAAGTATAGTTAAATGGTTTTAAAACAAATGTTTGTTAAAACCATTGTTATTATAAACCCAAAACCACTTCACTTATAATTACCTTTAAAACATTCTTTTAAAGATCTAATTATATTACTAAGTATAATAAAAAAGGGTTAAAAACAAATGCTGCTCAAACATTGTTTACCATAAACCCAAAACATTTCATACTTGTTATTATCTTCAAAAAACATTCAATTTAAAGATCTAAGTATATCTACACTTATTAAATAAGGTAATATGCTTTTAGTTAATTTTACTAAATCATTTATTATAACATAAGTGTTATAATCCAAAATTACCTTTTATGCTTAACTTAATTTTTCATAAATTATACACACACACACACACACACACACACACATATATATATACACACACTAACTTTAAAAATAATATATGTATACACACCAATTTATTTATTAGCTAATATAATTAATAATTTTTTTAAAAAAGTTTAAAGGATAAAGTGTAGCGTAAGCTTTTTAATACTTAATAGAATATTTAACTAATTTTCTGAAAACTATATATAAATAAAAATACTTTAAAATACTTTTGCTTTAGTATAAACATTCATTTAAAATATCACTTAAAAATAACTATTTTATAATTTATTTTAAAACTTCAAAAATCATGTTTTCTTTTATTTAAAATAAACCTCCTACTTTAATAATTCATAATTAATTATTAAAAATATATTTAAATTCCAATTCACTTTTAAAATACTCTAATATAAGTTTGAAAAAAGCTCTAAAAAGATTGAACTAAAATACTTAAATTAAAAGTCGTTTTTGAATAATTAAAATTCAAAAAACATTAACATTTCTAGCATGCTATAAAATGGGTTTAGAGATACTGCAGTGGCTAGAAAATTCTATCGTATAGTGTTGTAAATTATAGTGACCTAGGGCAGTTTTGATATTTAAAAAGTTTTACTATTTTTCAATATGCTAACAATCTTTTTAGCATTCAATCTTTTTGAAGTGAGCAATAAACTCAAATATCACAATCATATTGTTATCTCGCCTTTTGGCAAGGCCGAGATATCAAGGAACTGACTGAAAACCGAGGATTGCTCATCCCGAATATCGAGTATGCACAGGTTCATCATGGATATCGATGAATTTTGTCTGAGTCCGGATCATGCTACAATTGACAAAACACGACGACCGAAGCCATGGAAGTCAGCGTTCCAAATTTCAAGTCAATCCGAGTTCATATGCTCAAGTTATGATCGATGCAAGTTGGATGAAAACAGCCTTAACTTCGTATCCATCACTAGGCTACAGTTCGAATCGATTGACTTCGTATCCATCATCAAGCCTTGGTTCGTATCGATCGGTTTCATAACCATCGTCAAGCCCTAGTTCGTATCGATCGGTTTCGTATCCATCAACAGAAGGTGCACTTCGTATCGGTCGGCCAATGTCTACTTCGCATCCATCAACGAACCTTTGTTCGAATCCGTCAACTCACACTGTTCGTATCCATCGAACAATCACTAGTTCGCATCCATTTAACAATTACTATTCATATCCATCAAGTGGAAGCAACTGTGATCGATACGAATAAGGGCCATCTCTATCGATACGAACTAGACTGTTTCCATCGATTCGAACTGAGCATACGATAGATCGATACGAAGAGCACACTATTGATCGATTCGAACATGACGACTACATCAATACGAACAAGGCAAGAATCTTGGGACAACTCGATCAACTCGGCATAAAAAGTGGATCGATTCGAAGGATGCGTGCCACGTCATCACCTGGGCACGTGCAACCATCGATTCGAACATATCGATTCGAAATGATCGATTCGAACTAAACAGCCTTCCAAAGAACGTCAATTCGTATCGATCATATCTCGCTATCCACCAGTCCAAATGCTATGAAATTTTCACAAGAGCTTACGTACAAGATAAAGAATGTCCACACCAAGTTTCGACTCTATTGGACGAAATCTTGATCGATACGAAATTCATTCGTATCGATCACAGATCGAGCCGAAACTTCATGGGCTCGGTCGCGTGGGCCCACTCACGTGCCAGAAGAATTCTCCCGAGATCTGAGCGAAATATCAACCTCCTACGCCTATAAATAGAGCCCCAGGGCCTACAGAGAAAGGATCCTTTTGACGCTCTAACGCCCAGACTCTGCCGGATTCAATTCTAAATTCCATTACTGCAGCTATAAACGAATTTTACTACTGTAATCCATTGTAATCTGCTGTTATTCGCTGAAATCAGTTGTAAACATCAAAGAAACATCAATAAAGTGATCAATTTCATAGTGGACGTAGGCAATACGCCGAACCACTCTAAATTCTTGCGTTTCTGTGCATTTTTATCATTTACATATCTGTTTTTGGAGTTTTTGTTAGATAATCCTCCTTTTCCATTTAATTTCTTCATTTTATCTCTTCAAAAACTTCCGAAGAGTGTTGTGCCCAATTTTGGTACAAACACTTTGGTGCTTTCATTAAGAGTTGAACTCAGGTTTTTCTCCTTCTCTTTGGATCTGCTATCGATATCGGATTGCGTAAATCCAAGAAGAAGATCTAGATCTCAAGTCTTGAAGCCCTTCCATTCTATTCAGATTTGCATCAGATCTAGGAAAGGACTTCGTCAATTCATCATGGTAAGCACGCGAACTGCTTCTACAGCTGCTGATCAGGAAGGACGGGATAGACAGAATCCCGTACAATTGCCTCCATCCAACCAAGATGCCGCCGAACCTTCAGATCCATCAGGCCCGGTCACCAGACAAGAATTCCAGATGTTGCTTCAAGAGTTGACCCAGAGTCGGCAATAGCTTACTGAACAACTGCGCGCCAACACAGAGTTGACCAACCAGCTGAATCACCAAAGGCATAGAAGATCCAGAAGAGATCAAGGTTCTTATTCTTCCACGGAGAGTTCAGCCTCATCTGATGATCATCATCGATCCACACGCCCACGGCTGGATGTAAGCTACACCCAGGCCACAGGACACCAACTTGCCTTAAATCTTGGACAACCTAGGACCGGACCGTCCACCAGTCATCAGACCGGACCCTCATCCCGAGGGTGTGCCGCTCCTTACCATATCACAGGCAACCTCGCTACCACCACCACTACCGAACAAGGAGTTGAAGCTAGAAATCAAGCTGACCCGCATCGTCACCGACGAGAACACACTCCCGAACCTTATGTCCCTGAAAAATTTGAACCAAGGAGGCGAGGTATGGACCACCGACCGCGTCCGGTCCAGACTCGCGCTGTGGAACCCGACCACAACTTGGCACAACATGCTCCAAATATCCAGATGCCGGATATACCGACGATGATTCGTCAAATGATCCTTGAAAGTTAGGGTCTCACTAATGACGACTGGGGGATTTCTCGGAGTCATACCCCTTTCACCGATGACATACTATTTGCTGAACCACCTCGGCGCTTCAGGATGCCAACTTTGCCAGTCTATGAAGGGAATTCTAATCCAAATCAACACATCTTGAAGTATGAATGGCTAATGAATGCTGCGAGAGATGATGATGCAGTTAAATGCCGTAGTTTCCCCATTTCCCTGGGGGCATTGCTACTATGTGGTTTACTCGTTTACCGCCACGATCTATTTCTAATTTCGACCAGATGGCCAACGAGTTTGTTGAACAATTCCGTATGCACGTAGAGAGACCTAAAGATATTAATACTCTATCTAGTGTCACTCAAGCTCCCGGAGAGACACTCAGACGTTACTTGGAGCAATTTCATGCTGCGTGTGCAGAAATAAGCAATCCCAATGACAACTCTATCCTGATGGCATTGACTAAGGGGATTGATCCTGATTCCGAGTTCGGAAATTGGTTAGCTGGGAAGCCGCCTGCGTCATTGGACCGTTTCTATTCCAAAGCAGCCCAATTCTTAAGAAGGGAGGATGCGAAACAGTCTAGGAAGTAGGATGACGCAGGGCCCAGCATGGAAGGAATTCAAAGTAACATCGCAGTCAAACAATCCGGGGAGAGTTTTGAAAAAGTTCAGTTGAATATACAAAACAAACAGAACCAGCAGAGGGACAGTGGAAATCAAGGTAAAAAATGTGATCAAAATCGTGGTCCATGACGTAGAGCTCCCATGTTCGACAATTATACTCCATTAAATATGTCGCTGGAAAATGTGTATTTGCAGACCCTTAATACCATGCAATACAAGAAACCTGCCCCGAAGCCATCACCAGAAAGACAAATCCAAACCGGGAAATTTTGTAGATTCCATGAAAGTTATGGCCATAATACAAACGAGTGTCGTCACTTACAAGATCTCATTGAAAAGCTGATACGTGAACGAAAGTTGGATCAGTTTGTTCGGGCGCCGTAGTTAGGAGGTGCGGGCCCATCGAATCAGAATCGTGCGCCAAACCAGGAAAGGCAGGAGGAACCCGCTCGTACTGGCGGGAGATTGGTTATTAATACAATAAGTGGTGGTCCCCATCCAGCAGACCGAAGCTGGAAGGAAATGGAGTCGTATGCCAGCTCTATTAGGCATGCGAACTTCGAATGTTATAGCAGTTTTGATGAAGGGGCTCCGGCCAAACAACAAAAGACGACGACTGATGACATCGTGTTCAGAAACAGAGATGCTGATAAAGTCGAAGCCCCCACTATCGATCCACTGGTCATCTCAGCTCAAGTAGGTCCTGCTTGGATGAAGAGGATCTTAGTTGACAGTGAAAGCTTAGTGAATATTCTGTTTAAACGAGCTTATGATCTGATGAGGATGGAGGCTAAAGATTTAAAGCCTTGCCAATCTCGAATCCATGGTTTCAATGGGAGCGCTACTATACCCACTGGAGTAGTGGAACTACCAGTGGAGTTGGGAGTTGGAGAACGCCAGAGAGTACGGATATTACAGTTCATTGTGTTGGACATAGACTCCCCTTATAATGCTTTCTTAGGCCGACCGGCCCTCGCTGAATTCAGGGCAGCCATTGCCCCATGGTGTTTGACTTTGAAGTTTCCCACTGATCGTGGAGTGGGAATCATTCAAGGAGATCAGGCTGCTGGGAGAGCCTGCTATGTCGCTGAGCTGCGAGACGCGCAGCGAAGGGAGAAAGGAAAGAGCGTAGAGGAATCTCTCTGTGTCCGTTTTGCTGATAATTGACAATTAATGCCTGGGCCTAGGCCCGGGCACCCCAACCAATTCCAAAGGGATCTCGACCCAAGAGAGACTGAAGATGAAGGAGAATCTAAGGAAAGTCAAGCATCCCCGGCCGAACTGACGATTGATGTCCCAATTGACAATGATGATGATTCAAAGATGATAAAGATTGGCTCTCAGCTAAGCCAGTAGACTCAAGAGGAATTAGTTGAGTTTCTACGGGTGAATCTTGATGTATTCGCCTGGACGCATTCAGATATGTGTGGGATCTCACTGGACATCGCGAGCCACACTCTGAATATTAACCCGCGGCATGTCCCGGTCAAACAAAATAGGCGTGGTATGGATCCAGAGAGATTTGCCACCCTTAAAGAAGAGGTAGAAAAGCTTAAAGCGAATGGGTTCATTCGAGATGCGCTATATCCCGAATGGGTGTCGAATCCCGTGCTCGTCCGAAAGTCAAACGGAAAATGGAGAACATGTGTCGATTACTCCGATCTAAATAAAGCTTGTCCCAAAGACAGTTTCCCGCTTCCCAGAATTGATCAACTAGTAGACTCAACAGCTGGACATGAACTCTTATCCTTCATGGACGCGTATTCTGGCTACAATCAGATACCAATGCATTTACCTGATCAGGAACATACTAGCTTCGTAACCAATCTGGGACTTTATTGTTACAAAGTTATGTCGTTCGGACTCAAGAATGCCGGGGCTACTTATCAACGATTGGTCAATCAGATGTTTGCCAATCAAATCGGGAAGACCATGGAAGTATATGTGGACGACATGCTTGTGAAGTCACGATTTTCCACTGACCATATTAAAGACCTGAAAATGATGTTCAACATACTCCGAGAATACAGAATGAAGCTCAACCCACTAAAATGTCATTTTGGGGTTGCATCCGGAAAATTCCTTGGGTTTATCATCAACGCTCGGGGGATTGAAGCTAATCCAGAAAGATCTGGGCAATCAGAAATCTCGAGACTCCAAAAACTATAAAGCAAGTCCAGAGTCTCAATGGGAAAGTAGCGGCACTGAGCAGGTTCATTTCAAAGTCCACTGACAAATGCATTCCCTTCTTCGATCTGATCCGAAAAGGAAAACGAAACTTTGAATGGACCACAGAGTGTGAGGGCACTTTCCACGCATTAATTCAGCATCTAGCCACACCACCTATCCTGTCAAAACCTATTGATCATGAGAAGTTGTACGTTTACTTGGCGATATGAGAAAACGCTATTAGCGCTGCCTTAATTCGAGAAGAAGACAGGATACGGAAGCCAGTATACTATATCAGCAAACGGTTGATTGAAGCTGAAAGAAATTATCCGAAACTAGAAAAGCTGGCTTATTGCCTTGTTATTGCATCAAGGAAGCTCCGTCCATACTTCCAGGCACATCCTATTATTGTTTACACCGACCAGCCGTTACGACAGGTCCTTACGCGGCCTGAGACGTATGGTAGGTTACTCAAGTGGAACATCGAACTGAGCCAGTTTGATATCACTTATACTCCAAGACGAGCCATTCAAGGACAAGTCCTAGCCGATTTCATAGCTGAATTACCATTCCAGAGGACTTTCCCAAAACCAGTGAATCTCCCGAATACGTCTGGAAGTTGTATACTGATGGGGCATCAATCGACCGATGTTCGAGCGCTAGAGTTGTGCTTGAAACCCCTGAAGGCCGATCAATATGTTATGCTTTAAAGTTCGATTTTCGTGCAACCAATAATGAAGCTGAATATGAAGCCCTCTTAGCTGGATTGAAACTTGCCAGAGATTTGAGAATTATTGCTGTGGAAATTTATTGTGATTCACAATTAGTTGTGTGTCAAGTTCGGGGAGAATATCAAGCGAGAGATCGAAGGCTGGCTGCTTACTTAGCTCGAGTTCAGGAAATACTGAATCAGTTTGATTATTATGCCATTTATTGTATACCTCGAGAACGCAATCAGAAAGCCGATTCATTGGCAAAGTTAGCCAGCACAGGTGAAGCTCAGCAACTGGGACTCGTTCCCGTAGAGACGCTACCTTCCCCAAGTATTGACCGGGCAGAAACATATTGGGTATGTGAAACCATTTTCGATAAGGAGTCATGGATGACTCCATTCAGAAATTACCTTGAGCACGAAATCCTACCGGAGCGCAGGAGTGAAAAAAGACAAGTCCTTCGGAAGGCCTCACGATTCACCATCCAGAATGGAGTCATGTACAAAAGACGGTACTCTGTTCCTTTACTCCGGTGTATTGCTCATGATGAAATTAAACGAGTATTACACAATGTATATGAGGGAGAATGTTTCGATCACACCGGGGGGCAAGCACTTGCCAAGAAAATACTTCGATACAGATATTATTGGCCGACTGTGAATCGCGATGCGTCGGATTATGCAAGGAAATGTGATAAATGTCAAAAGCATGCTCGAATTCCTAGTGCCCCACCTACCGAGATAACGCAAATGGTCAGCCCATAGCCGTTTGCAGTATGGGGGCATCGACATCATTGGTACTCTACCTCTGGCAAAAGGTGGTGTGTAGTACGCCATCGTCGCAGTTGATTACTTTACAAAGTGGACTGAAGCTGAACCTCTTGCTACCATAACAACGAAAAAAGTGATCAACTTTGTAGTCCGCAACATTATCTGTCGATTCGGTCTCCCGCACACCATTATCACTGATAAAGGAACCCAATTAGATAGTGTTGAATTTAAATATTTCTACAAGCGGTTTCACATTCAAAAGAAGTTCTCTGCAGTTGCGCACCCTCAAGCAAATGGACAGGTTGAAGCGGTCAATAAGATTATAAAATCCATTCTGAAAAAACGACTGGAAAAGGTCGGGGGCAAGTGGGTCGATGAACTTCCTATGGCTTTATGGGCTTACCGAACAACCCACAAGTCCGCGACCGGTCACACTCCATTCTCTCTCTCTTATGGTTCAAAAGTCGTTATTCCAATCGAGCTAGAAGTACCTTCTCATAGTGTAACATACTATGATCCGAAGACAAATGCTATATTACTTGCCGAATCTCTTGATTTACTAGATGAGAAGCGTGAAGAGGATGATTTGAGGGCAGCCGCGTATCGAAGTCGAGTCGCCCGATTGTACAACACCAAGGTCCACCCGCGAACCTTTGAACTAGGCGATCTCGTCCTGAAAAGAATCTATCCGGTTCCTTCGCATATGAAACCAACATGGGAAGGGCCGTATGTTATTGAACGAAGGCTCGAAGATGGCACATTTAAATTATCGACCGTTGACGGTCTCACTTTACCGAGAGCCTGGAACAGCGAAAGTCTTCATCGCTACTACACATAACAGGCTATGTTTATTCATTTAGTTTATTTTTCATTTGAAATTTGTTTCTGCATTTCAAAATTAGAATTTGTAATAAGGCAACTGACTTTGCCATATTTTCTTATTTTAGCAATAAAATGCAATCTCTTCGAGCCAGAGCTGTGATTTACTTGAAATACTTCATATGAACATCACCATGCACGGAGAGCTAAGTTCCGCCATACGGTGGGATTTATTCAAATAGGGAGTGACTGTGATGCAACGGTCACTCGCTAAGTGAAACCCATGCTCGGGGACAAGCCATCACACCAAAGTCGGAAAAGGATTGATACACGACAATCCTTCACTTAACTCCAGATTCCCAGAGCGCGAACTGGAGTATAAACTCACAGATACGTTTGCGGAGAGGGTGGATCCATCCACCTGACGACTATGCCCGTATCCAAACCAAGTTTGAGGAGGGTGGACCCATCCATCGAACGACCTCACTTGTTAACTTAGGGTGAATGTGATCCGACCATCCACGATCCTGATACACCTTTCGTTCCCAGAGTGCGAGCGAAATCCAAAAACATGCAACAGATGTGACTGACCTTCTGTTTACCAACTCCGAACTCCCAGAGTGCAAGTCGGAGTATAAACATCAACTCCGAACTCCCAGAGTGCGAGTCGGAGTATAAATATCAACCCCGAACTCCCAGAGTGCGAGTCGGAGTATAAACATTAACTCCGAATTCCCAGAGCGCGAATTAGAGTATAAACTTCAACTCCGAAGTCCCAGAGCGCAAAACGGAGTATAAATACCGACTCCGAATTCCCAGAGTGTGAAACGGAGTATAAACACCAACTCCAAATTCCCAGAGTGCGAATTGGAGTATAAACATCAACTTCGAATTCCCAGAGTGCGAGACAGAGTATAAACATTAACTCCGAATTCCTAGAGGGTGAAATGGAGTATAAACACCAACTCCGAACTCCCATAGTGCGAGTCGGAGTATAAATGTTGACTCCAAGTCCCCAGAGCGCGGACATATAATTAAAACTTAAACAGGCATAACCGACCGCCGGTATACAAGAGAAAATCCCCGGAGTGCGGATATGATCATCGATAATTAAACGAGTGAGGTTGAACCACTCAATCTCCACTTGTCTCAAACATCCGTTCAGTGGCACTAGAATCAACGTGTTATAAGTGAGATGCAATCACTAGCTGATGTTCTACAACTCGTCCCCAAGACTGGGGGCAGAACTTAAGTGTTAACCATTGACTGAAGTAGTGCGACGTCGAAATTCAACTCAATTCCCGGTCGTGAACTGTGTCCACAATTTCCGGACCTGGCGATTAAAAACGAACTTGACCTGGAAGCTGAAACTTCACAAGTGCACTTCAAATATTGAAACACTTAAGCAAATACACAATAACTGAGAAGAAGCCAAAAAAAAAGTTTCATTTCTACTGTTTGTGAAAGAAATTCATGTACAAGTTTGTTCCAAAAATTCCTACTATAAGGGGCCGAACCCGCATCTATACACGGCCTATGAAAAGAAAACCAAAATAAATCCCTATCTACTCAGAGCAAACTAAAGAGGCCCATCTATTTCTTCTTCTCTCTCAGTTTCTTCCTCGATGTAGGCCCGCTGGAGCCGCCACTAACTTTCCTCTTTGAGCCTTCACTTTTCGGTGGTTGGTCTCCAGACGGGGGCATGATCTCGACGTCCTCCTCCGAGCTCGAATGTATAGGGATGCTTCCTGCAGGCGGAGTCGGAGGGACAGGATCAATCATAGGAGGCGAGATGGGCACGCTTGTGGCAATAAATGTACCACCAGGTGATATCATTCTGAGCGGAGCCGGACCGGGTGCCGCCATTCCAACTCCAAAACTGCCACCGCGAGCCGCCGCTTCCATTTCAGCGTCAATTTCGGCCAATATTTCTTCCTCACGAATCATTTGGGCCTCGCTAGGAGCATCGGTGGTTGGCATTGAAGAGCTTGTAGCGGGAGCGCCTCCACCTATAACAAATGGCAGGTCGGCAAAAGGATCGCTATGACGACGAAAGAGTTCCTCCATCATCTGCTCATCAAAAACAAGCGTGCTTCCCTGCATTTCATCGAGTGGCGCAGTTGTAGTTATGGTGGTTGCTTCAGTGATGACGGCCTCCTACGTTTGATGTGATTCTTGGGTTGCAGGAAGCACGATCGGTGCAGCATCAATCACTGGACAAAGGAAAAGGAAGACTGTCAGTAAACAAATCAAATAAATCTATCGATCTCGAACAAGTACGAAGAATGTTCAGAGTACCTTCCTCAGTTTGGCTCATAGATGGCTGAGCGGCTTCAACAACTTGCTCTATAGCCGGAGATATCTGCGGCTGATCTGGATTGTAAGTAGGGACAGCTTGGGGATCCACCGTAGATAAGGGTTCACGTTGAGTTGACACTGTAACTTCAAGACTTGCATCATGATGGTCAACCCTTGAACCTTCTCCTACTTCTAAGTGCTGGGTGCCGAGTCTCTCCTTCTCATAAGAAATCATTGACTCGTGGAGAATCTTCCTTTCATCTTCATTCAGCAGACGATTCTCGAGCTCAAACTCATCAACAGACTCACCCAGATGCACCGCCTTCTCCTCCTCAACCAATTGGCCCCAGGCATTGTATAAATGTGCCAGGTAATCATCGAGCTAGGCTAGACCTCTATGCCTCAACACGTTGGCGTTATAAACAACGAGAATATCTTCAATGTCGGCTTCTAGCCTGGACTCAGCCGATTTCACCTCCTCCTCAACCTTGTTCTCCACCTCGCGAACCTTAGCCACGGCCGCATCCCGTTCACCCCGAAGCAAGTCAGCTTGTTCGCACGCCTCCTGGGCTGCGTTGTTCGCATCATCCCTTTCCTTGGCCATGTCAGAGAATTTGGCCTTAAGCTCGTTGAGTTCCTTGACCGTCGCATCCCGTTCGTCGGTAATTGTAGTATTTCGGTGGCCCATCTCCTCCACCAAGGCAACGTGTGTCTGCCTCAACCTCTCCATCACCACATTTGCTTCATCAGCTTTTTTGGTGGCCTCAATTTCAGATTTCTGAGAAGACTCGGCCTCGGTATTGAGCACTTGGATGATTCGGTCTTTTTGAGCAAGTTTGGACTCCATCTTTTCAGTTGCTTTGGCTCGCTCAAAGGGTACCTTGGAAGCTTTTTCTGCAGCCTTCGCCCACTCTCTATACTGGGCGTAGATGTCATGAATGTAATCATGCATCGTGTTCTCCGCCCCCGATGGAATTCTCTTTAAATGAGGTGGAAAGACGTAGCCGTCGAAGCATATGTTCGGGAACTCTTTCCTCAGCTGAGCAATTTTAATAGCCCCTTCCCACGTGGGCTCAGTTATGGCCTGCTCTGTAATTATGGGGGCCACGGTTTCAACTCGCTGGTGATGATTTTCGGGCCTAGAAGTGTGAGAAGACGGTCAGTGTCTCGGAGGCTCTGGTGGGTGTGAAACATGAACAGGAGGTGTTGAGGGAATTCTAGGAGGTGGCGAACGAGACCTAGATCGGTGTCTATAGTCTCTATCCCTATCCCGTTCGTATCTGTCCTGATTGGAGTACCCACGATCGCGGTCTCTATCTGAATCTCTCCTACAAGAATCATAATAAGAAGAAGAATTTCGAGCCGAGCGAAGGCTCCCTAGCATCGATCCTCTCCCAGACATCGTACCTGTGAATGAGAAACAAAATAAAAGTTAGCGATCTCTTGGATTGGACGATTTACGATTAGAAATCATGTAGTGCAGTAAAGTGTATGTATGTGCAACCCCCCGACCAACCGGAAATGTCGGTCACACTCATAGCAAGCGAATCGCTCAGATCAAGAGCACTGTCAAGCTCCTCCATCCTGGGGTCGTGTTGAAACGACACATAATCCGGGATCGAAATATCAGCAAGCCCTTCGAAAGGACTCTCTACTTGCAGGGGAGGAGCCTCTGAAATTCTAATTCTTGGAACAGGCAAAGATACAACCATGGATGTCAATCTCATGGATTTAGAATGCTTATGAGCAACTGCCTTGCCTTTTCTCCTTCCTTCTGAGTCCTGAAAACTGCCAGAAGACCCAGCTATAAGTTCATCATCAGTGGAAGTTCTCTCTGGATCAACCCCTTCGGTTATCATGACACCGAGTGTCTTACGTTTCGCCCGCTTCTTCGAGACCGTCCTCAGTGTTCCTTTGAGCCTTATACTTTGGTTCCGCTCAATCAATCCAACAATTCTCAAGTTTCTATCGGTTAGAACCGAGTCGATGTTCCTCTCTTCACCCGGAACTGCTTGGAGGATCCGAACTAACTCTTTGAAATACCCACCTTCAGGTTGTGAGATTGCGGCTGTAAAAGAAGAGAAGTATGTTAGTTTTGAGAACGATTATTATTATCTCGATAATGCTTGAGAAAGACTACAACGCTTACGTCTATCCAACCATCGCCTAGCAAATCCAGGGGGGCATCGAACGTAGAACCATTCTGTTTTAAAGTAACTTAGCCTTCCCCAGGACCCTGTTACTATTTGACAGTTCTTAACCGCTTCCAAGAATGTGAAAGAAGGGCTATCTCCCCAACTCTTAATGTTGAAGAGATATCTAATCTCGATCGGCTTTGGTGGTCGAAAGAGAATTTCCATAAAAACAATGAAAGTGCTATTCAGCAAGGCATATCCGTTGGGGTGTAGCTGGGATGGAGCAATTCCAAGGAATGATAGCATTTCCCTTATATACTGATTAAATAGAGGAAGTGTCCCTGCTGTGCAAGCTTGACGATTGAAAGCAGTAAACCCCTCCGGGGGAGCATGCGGTCTATCATCTGGCACTGGCAGTAATACGTCGTCGAGCGACAAGCCATGTCTTAAGCATATCTGTCCCAGCATATCTTCGGAAATGCCGGACGACACAGAGTCTTGTGGATGGCAAAGAAACCGGGCGCCTGGAAACTCATCCGGAGCTAGATCTATGACTTCGGCCTCGATGGCCGGCATCTCGATTATTGGAGGAATTAAACTCTGAGCTTCCTGCTGCTGTGAGCTTGAGGGTTCCATTACTAACTAGCTTAAGAGAAACCATCATTAGACGATAATAAGCCCGTGCATCCCGCAGTGTGAAGTGTGTGGATGTGTTGTGAAATGCAGTGATGTATATTACTTGAAAAAATCCTGCAGAATTAAAGAAGGCGTGCAAATGACAAGACTTCAAAGTTCAACTGGAGTGACCGTCATCGCTGACCGTCACAACCGTGCCATCCAGATATTAGTGATCGATCCGAGTGAAAGTCCGTTATCATTTCGTTAAATTTATAGTTCCATCGACGAGCTTCGAAGGACAGTCAAATATGCAGTTTAACAGTTAGTTCCAGTAATGCAAGATTGAAGCTCGTCGGAGTCGGGTGTTCAGATATGCGAAAGCTTATGAGTTCATTAAGGATCAATTCGTATTGGTCACAAGAACCCTGGTTTGTGACGATCATTTTCGTATCCATCGGGATACAAGTTCGTATCGATCTCTAGACAGTTTTGTATCGATCGGGGAACATGGTACGTATCGATCAAAGGTCGTTGGTTTCATATCGATCCCCAACCATGAGATTCGTATCGATGGCCTATCATATGTTTCGTATCGATCAATGGCTTTTTGTGTTTGTCTTGGTCGTCTCGAACCGATACGAAATGATGCCTCACTAGATCGATACGAAATTCGTCACTTCACCAGATAGCACTTCATCGATACGAGCTTCACGGCCTGGATCGGTATGAAAAAAAAGAGGACAACAATCTTCCCTTCCCTTTCATCGATACGTATCACCAGGCCTTGCTTATCTCCACACTTCGTCTTCCCCGATCGATTTAGATGCTATCTCCGCCTTCTCCGATCTACCCGATCGCCATTACTACCCCATCGTCCTCGCTCCGACCCAACTCCGGCAACGATGTCACTAGAATTGCCTAAAGATTGGGATGACATAACTCTAAACTCGAATCTTGCCGCTGTGCGATGGTTTCGATTCGTTAATTACCTGATTTTAATAGTTAGACCGAGAGGTTGAATGTTTGATTTGATTCGTAGGCGAGGGCGGTTTTCTCGTTGCTGAGTTTCTCTATCGATACGAGGGCAAGGCAGAAAAGTGAGCAAGTAAAAAAATTTCTAAGTGCGAAATCGTGTATTTATATAGGTGCAAAATTAAGGGTAAGAAACGATTCGCCTCCCGATAAACTTGACCGGTTACAATGTGTCACCGCTGAATCGATTCGAACGAGCTATTCGAATCCATCAACTCGAGCCTTTATCGAAACGAAATTGCCAACGGAGGCTTTTCTGAGTCGCCCAGATCCATCGATATGAAGCCATTGTTCGTATCGATCATTTTCGACTCCATCCCCAGTGCAACGATACGAACTATGCAGTTAGGATCCATCAAATCACAGCTTCCGGAGGCTAATATTTATCGATACGAATGCATATTTCGTATCCATCTTTGTGAGCCACATCGATACGAAAATGAAGACCACTGCAATGGAGTCCACCGAAGTTCGTAACCATCGATGCGAACGATCGTTTCGTATCCATCGAAGCTCATATATATCGATGCGAACTTTTCATTTCGTACCCATCAATGCGATGTATATCGACGCGAAGACAATGTTTCGACCTTTTACATCGATTCAGGAGAGGATCGATACGAAGGAACATTCAAAAACAACCATCAATCGTTGTTGTAACTCGAATTTCACATCGGTTCAGGAGAGGATCGATACGGGATTCGATACAAAAGAACTGACAACGACTCGTGAACGTGCAACGTCAACGAGAGTCAAATTAACATATATGCATATATGTCAGACTAATATTCAATTTTCAACATCCACAGGAATTGGATACTTATCTGATAACGATTATGACGACAGACAGCCAATCACAATCAAACAGCAATCAGTTACAACAATACAGGGTACAACTGTGGACAATCAACGGTTCACATACCGAGGAAATCAGTCAAAGATTACAACTTTCAACGAAAAGACGATAATTGTTCGGAATAAAGATTGCAGCATTTCAAAGCACCCCGTGTTTCCACAAGACGTACTTTGGGGGGCAAATGTTATCCCGCCTTTTGGCAAGGCCGAGATATCAAGGAACTGACTTAAAACCAAGGATTGCTCATCCCGAATATCGAGTACGCACAAGTTCATCATGGATATCGATGAATTTTGTCCGAGTCCAGATCAGGCTACAATTGACAAAACACGACGAGCGAAGCCATGGAAGTCAGCGTTCCAAATTTCAAGTCAATCCGAGTTCATATGCTTAAGTTATAATCGATGCAAGTTGGATGAAAACAGCCTCAACTTCGTATCCATCACTAGGCTACAGTTCGAATCGATCAACTTCGTATCCATCGTCAAGCCCTGGTTCGTATCGATCGGTTTCATATCCATCGTCAAGCCCTAGTTCGTATCGATCGGTTTCGTATCCATCAACAGATGGTGCACTTCGTATCGGTCGGCCAATGTCTACTTCGCATCCATCAACGAACCTTTGTTCGAATCCATCAACTCATATTGTTCGTATCCATCAGAGAGTCGTTGCTTCGTATCCATCGAACAATCACTAGTTCGCATCCATTGAACAATTACTATTCGTATCCATCAAGTGGAAGCAACTGTGATCGATACGAATAAGGGTCATCTCCATCGATACGAACTAGACTGTCTCCATCGATTCGAACTGAGCATACGATAGATCGATACGAAGAGCACGCTATTGATCGATTCGAACAGGACGACTACATCGATACGAACAAGGCAAGAATCTTGGGACGATTCAATCAACTCGGCATAAAAAGTGGATCGATCCGAAGGATGCGCGCCATGTCATCACCTGGGCACGTGTAACCATCGATTCGAACAGATCGATTCGAAATGATCAATTCGAACCAAACAGCCTTCCAAAGAACGTCAATTCGTATCGATCATATCTCGCTATCCACCAATCCAAATGTTATGAAATTTTCACAGGAGCTTACGTACAAGATAAAGAATGTCCACACCAAGTTTCGACTCCATTGGACGAAATCTTGATCGATACGAAATTCGTTCGTATCGATCACGGACCGAGCCAAAACTTCATGGGCTCGGTCGCGTGGGCCCACTCACGTGCTAGAAGAAGTCGCCCGAGATCTGAGCGAAATATCAGCCTCCTACGCCTATAAATAGAGCCCCAGGGGCCTATAGAGAAAGGATCTTTTGGACCCTCCAACGCCCAGACTCTGTCAGATTCAATTCTAAATTCCATTACTGCTGCTACAAACGAATTTTACTACTATAATCCATTGTAATCTGCTGTTATTCGCTGAAATCAGTTGTAAACATCAAAGAAACATTAATAAAGTGATCAATTTCATAGTGGACGTAGGCAATACGCCGAACCACTCTAAATTCTTGCGTTTCTGTGCATTTTTATCATTTACATATCTGTTTTTGGAGTTTTTGTTAGATAATCCTCTTTTTCCATTTAATTTCTTCATTTTATCTCTTCAAAAACTTTCGAAGAGTGTTGTGCCCAATTTTGGTACAAACACATATCGAGAAACCCCTAAGGAACTCTCTACAAAATTCTATAGAAATTGCCGAACACAGAGAAATTTCTAAGTGCTTCTATAGCAATTAGTCGCTATAATACCATTCAATTCAAGTCTGATTCAAATCAAAGTCCAACCAAACCCTATGTGCTTCGTGACAAGGCTATGAAACAAGTCATAGAAAGTCATACAAATACATCAATTACAAATGCTGTTTGCTTTTCAAAGCACGAATCGCAAGGGATAAAGCAATAATATATAACCAAGAAAATATTATAATATAAACAAGGATTATATATTTTATATATTTTCAAATGGCCAGTTGGCTCATCCAAAACCAAGACAACCAGAAGCACAAACACCATAGAACATAGAACACTTCCTACCATCACCAAACACCTAAAGACTTCACCTTTAGCCTTGCTTTTGCACTTTACTTCCTCCCTCCTCAATAAATTGCTCACGGTTCAGCATGTGGGGTGACTAGTGCTCCTTTTCTTCCATCTTAAATTTTCTATTCTTGCTTCCTACGATGATTTAGGCTTATAGCCAAAGTTTGATGAAGTTTGGAGTTGATTTTGATTGATTAGAGAAAGATTAGTGAACATAGAAATGGATTAGCACTAATTAGTTTCTACCATTTTCTTAATTTCCAAAAAATTGATTAGTGAAAACCTTAAAGGTGTATTTGTAGGCTTTAGTCTAGAGGTCACCACCACCTTCTATCCTTCATAAAAGGTCACAAAGGAGTCTATTCCTTACATGCCACCTTTACACCTCATTTCCTTAGGAAAAATATCTAAAATACTATTCATCAAGATATCTTCTTCTTTAAACCATTTGCTAATCTCTTTTTACTATTTACATTTAGTTAGCCATATCATGAAAAATATTTTTATTTGATAACTAATTACACATTATTATATTAAGAAAGCGCAACAAGTCCGAACAACTTTTACGGAAAAGAGATGTTTATCGATAAAACGATTTTTGATCACATTATCGATATTTCTTCGAACTATTTATTTTTGTAAACATTTTTCAAAAAAAGTTTACCATCATTAGTTATGACTAAAAAAGAGTTAACAAGGTTATTAAATCAATTTAATTTAACTAAATCCAAGATTCAAATATTTAAATAATTCAGATATCTACATACGAAGTGGTCGAAATTCCGGGTCGTTACATACTCTCTCACTTAAATATTTTGTCCCAGAAATTCCAACATAACCAAGACATAAAAATAAAAAAGCCTAAATCAATAATTAATAGTATTCAAAATCACTAGCAAACAAAGCTCACAGTTTGCTTAGGCTAAAAAACCCTCTCATCGCACAAGGACGATAAACAATCTACTAAGTGTACCTTACACTCAATAGTCTGAGGTTATTACTTAGATGAATATTCATGCTATCTCAGAACAAATTGAAGAATCATTCTCTAAACTCAACATAAGCTAACAAAACATAGTATGCATATACTTAAGCCCGTACGATGTGCATGGATCATCCGTATGCAATAACCAATCTGATCACTTGCTCGATACACAAATTTCACTTTCAAAGTAGTATAGATCACTTGACCTCTCTAGCGTGGAATCTAATCCGGTTCCTTGATTAGGTACCTCTGTGCTCCTTACATAGCCATGTGATATGATAGAAAACTTTAGGATCATATTAAGAATCTGTTTCAAGTGTTCACCATCGGGAATCGAGTGAAGAATCCTTGTTCGGACTGGTGTGGATCGCTTAGAAATCATGTCTTCGAATACTGGATCAAGAATAGTCATGCGAATAATATGATCTATGTACAACTTACATATTTTATCCTATCGGTTTCTTAACTATATCAATTTCTTTTTATATCACATTCATTTATCCAAATAGTATTTCATTCAGTACTAAAACCATTTTATGAAATATTTCATAAAAACATCAGTTAAGTTTAAAAACATTTTATAAAGACATAACTTTATTTATAAAATATTTCCTAAAAACTTACTTCACTTTATTACTCGTATAATACTCTAATACATCATAAGAGTATATACAAAACATCAAATTCATTTTGCTTTCTAAAATTCAGAAGGACCAAAATAAATTTAGGTCTTATAACCGAGTCAACCTTTTAGACTTCTTTAACTGTCGAGTTAGGCAAGTAGCTAGGATTAGTAGGACACTGGTATCTAACTCAAAACTAGAGTCTACTTTCCTTAGACAACCCTAAGGTAAATACGTTTATTAGTTGGTCCAATAACATCGAATGATTACTTAACAAGGAAGTTCAACAATTTTAAACATGTGTTAACTCACTACATTCTTCATTTCAAAAGTTATATAAACTCAACTTTATTTTTTCAAAAATACTTAGCTTTAAGTTCTGTAATGGTTCGAAAGTTTCAGGCTATCCAAAATTGGCAAAAATCCTCTCATTCTAACAAAATGAAAACTATCAAACAATCATATCATAACAAGATGAACATACCACATTGTCCTGATGCATAGGATACATGCGTCAATAACTTAACAAAGTTTTACTTATTTATTAGACACACTTTACTATAAAGGAAAAACAAGAGAAGGTTTCATAATTTTTTGGGTTACGCCATTACAACTTGGGCTCCCTACATAACATATATGTAAAACTTTTCTATAGAAAGCCCTTACCAAAATCTGTATTACCCAAAACTATTCCTTATCAAACTACTCTATATTTTATATCAATTTTGTCTAAAAAAACATTTAGATCTAAACACTGAGTTTTTATCTCAAATCATTTGGAATAATAATATATACATATATCTTTTGTATATCAAATCATACTTTCGGGATTAAACCAAATTATTTTCAAAATAGTATCAAATACTTCATCGAATAGTACTAAGTATCATGATCTCAATTTATAAACAAATTTCCCAAATACTTACTTGTAATGACCCGAGATTTTAGGAATTTATTCTGAAAAATATAAATGAATTCAAAATAATTTTTGAATAAATTTTGAAAGGGGATTGATATAGCTTGATAGTGTATCAGTATGTGTGTACATGTGTGCACAGGAAATGCACATGAAATAAAGCTAAAAGTCCCTGAACTCTAAGAATAAATACATATTGATATGTATGGGAATATATATATATATATATTTAGATTAAACCCTTAAAAGTTGTATGCATGAGTAAATATACATATATGGATGCTACTGAATATTTTTGAGTATACATGTGCATGTGTGTGTCAATACAGAATGATGTATAAATATATATATATATATAGGTGTACTAATTATTTCAGTAAGACTTGTATATATATGTTAATAAAATACTAGAGTTCAAATTAGTAAAAATAAAATGTACAGACATATTTTAGTATATAGGCAAAAAGAAAGAAAAACTGAGGATAGAAAAAGGAGTAGTCCTCTTGTAAATAAATAAAGGAGGTACATACCATTTACATGAAAGCTAAAAATAGGAAAAATAAGACAAAACAGGAAAATGCTTGGTATAGGCAGAATTAGGAAGAGTATTTGGTAAATAACAAAATCAAGTCACATTTTTAGCATGATTGTAGACAAAGGAAAAAGTATTTTCTGAAAAGCAAATTTCTAAAATTAACCAAAAAGAATGTAACCACTTTTCTCTTCACCTAAATTAAGCCGGGAAGGGTAGAATTTTGGGTTCAAATAAAATACAGATAACATGATTTTTCTGGTGGGCAAAAATGGCTTTAGCCAATACCCAAAACCCTAAGGAAGACCCTGTATATATACATGTATATGCAGCAGCCTCCTCTCCTTCTCAGAAAAGAACTTTGAAAAAAAAGGGAAACAACACCATAGAAATCATAAGGCAAGGGAAGGAAAAGAGCTTGAGGCTAAAGGCAGAAGTTCATCAATTAATTAAGGAAGCAGAGAAGAGAGCTAGGTGAGAAAACTCACTCAACAACTTAAGGCACTAAGTCCTAATGAAGGCAGCCAGTTATAAATGAATTTTTCTTAAAAGTATATGTGATTGTTCTTTAGAAATTAAGGATGCTTTAATGCTTGCTAAGTTGTTCTGATTGTTTCATTCTTAACACGATCAGTTTGCATGAATAGGTAATTTAAAAACCCAGATCTCTTTCTGATGTGATATTAGATAGAAATATAATAAATATCCAGAAAATAAGATGTTGAATATAAGCAAGTAGTGTTGGTTTTGGCTCAACCCAAAAGAATTGATAAATAGATGGGCTGCAATATACATATGTATATGTGCTGAGGCTTATTATAAAAAGGAATTAGGAGTGTAATAGGCTTGCCTATGTGCTGATACTCCTGGTTCAAAGAAAATATACAATAACCACCTAGCAGATAGATTTTGTGATTTAGGAAGCTTGGTCAATCTGAGTTAACTAAAGCACAGATGTTTGCAACAAAATATTCCAAATAGAGCCATAAACCAATGTTAGTTGTCTATACCTCTTCTAAATTGCAAGAACATGTTTTAATGAATTGCTTGATTGCCTCTGTCTGTTTATATGAATGATGAGGAATGTTATGAGATGAATGCTTATTTTAGTGGAATGACTCACTGGCTGGGTTACCCTGAAAATTTAAAGATAAAACACATGAGAAACTTGATTAGGAAAATAGGGTCAAGATTACTGCAGAAATGACTTGTGTTCTTGAGTAATGCAAGTTGACACATGGCTTGTTTAAGTCCTGAGATCTTTGTGTAATGGAGTGAATTAGTTCATTACAGTGTGTCCATTGATTCATAAATATTGCAGATGAGACCAGGATAGATAAATATACCAAGGGAAAAATATTTGAGATGATGAGAAAACTAGAGTTTTTCCCAGAATTGAAATATGAGGATGGAATAAATGATTTAACTCATATTGGTTATTTTCCTGTTTGGTGTGAATGATTGTTTGACTATGACTGAATTGTATGCTTGAATGTATGTGCCATATTTATATATGTAGTCTCTGGAAAGAAAAATCAAAGTGTGCACATGCACAATGACACAGAGCATGCACACAAGTATGACCTGATTCCAAAGGGCAGAACTTTATGTATATGTACTTAACTTGATTTTAACCTAATTAATTAATTGCTTTTGTGAATTTTCTCATACCAGACATGTGTCTGACCCTAGTGTGCTAATGGCATCTGGGGTGTCTCATATAAAATGAGGCAGTTTCAAATGCTTTTTCAGGGATTGCAGCAACTAAGTAGGAGTAGGAGCAAGGCTTTGAGAAGAAGATTATAGCATGCTAAGCTTAGTTAGATAAGAGCCTAAATGATAAAATCCGCATGTATTAATGATTTAAGTTGTTACTTGTATTAAGTGTTGAATATGGGATGGATAATTTGTTAAGTATTTTATTAAGAGATTGACTTGTATCTGGAATTTATAAATCTAGTTAATATCTGATATAAAAGAAGTTAATCAAAATATTGTAAGTGGATTTAGTAAGAACACCATGTTAAAATTAAATGATTATATTTTAAAAATGTATTAGTCAATCTTGAGTCTTTAGAAAAGATTTAAGTTTTGGAAAATCTGGATAGTTGATTCTCAGAAAAATTAAATGGTTTTATTTTTCTTCCATGACATATGTATACAAAAGATAATAAGCATAGGGAGAATGTCTTTATATGACTGTAATGTTTCCATAATTCAACTTGTTTTATGCAAATGTTTTATGCCTTATTTTTAAATAAAGAAAGAATCTGTAGTATGGGAGTTGAAAGCCAGATCCAAAATAGTTGTAGTTATATACGTACTTAAACATGTTTTGTGCAAATATTAACACACCTTTTTCCTTTGTATTTTTAATAGGAATCTGAATCCCATATCACTCAGATTTTAATCAAATGCATTTTAAGACCAGATGGGTTACACCAGAACAAAGAGTCAGGTTGAACCATGTGATTGACACCCATGGTTACAGGAAACCCACTCAAGTTTGCACTTCATTTAATTTAAAGCATACTGACATCCCAGAATCAAGATGTTGAATGTGTTAGATCACTTTAAACTATTCAAAAAAAAAGAGCCTGTATTCCAGACAGATTTTATAAGAAAACAATCAAACATGGATAATGATAAACACTTCTATCATTTTTCAGATCCAAGCACCAGACCATTAATTTATAGACAATCATATCACAATTATCTGGTTTCTAGAATTTATACTCCCTAGAGAATTTAGCAAAGAATCAGGAGTTTAAAAATATATATATATGTATTCATGCATGAATGGAATTTTTATTGCATATAACACTGAACTATGTGTGGATTGATTAAATTCAATCAATCCAATATGCTCTTGTTTTCCAGAACTCTGATTCAAACAAGAGAGGCATATACATCCTCACATGTATGTGCATATCTTTGTGAATGTACTGATATATTTATATTGGTTAATTATTTTGATCCTAGATATATTTTGTTTATTGGAAAAAGAAAATGACCCTGGGAAATATATTTGTAATGAATGATATATCTATATATCGTCTCTGTAAAAAAAAAAATCCTTATGAAATTAGGGTAGAAATAGGAGGGTCATTTCATTTGGTATCAGAGCTATGTTATTCAACATAGTAGAAGTAAAGATCAAGTTCTTAGATAGAAATAAAATTTAAAGGAACTAAATATAAATATCAATGTTTTTAGTGTGAAAAAAAACCACTGAAATAATAAAAATTACTAATCAAACTAACCAGGTATGTAAATTATTATTAGCAAACTATGGTAGGGAGACCACCAAATCAGGGAGCAGGATCTTCCCATGCACCACCAATGGTCAATCTGCAAGACTTGGTGAGAGCATTTAGGGATGGGGCAGGACAAAGGCAAGAAAATCCCTATGAAGAACTCTCAAAATTACTTAAGACATATACTCATTTAGGAGGCAAAAGCTTTGAAGGGACAGAGAGTATCATGGAAATTCAAACATGGTTGAGAACATTGGAAAGAATTTTCACTGACATGCAACTTGATGATCAAAGAAAGAGGCAAGTGGTTTCAAGACAGCTAAAAGGAGTAGCTTTAGGCTGGTGGGAAGTAATCATTGCAGGAAGGAATGAGAATGAAATCACTTGGAATCAATTCAAAGAGATGTTGGAAGCAAGGTTTGTACCAGCATCAGCAAAGACTACCTTGCTAGAAGAATTTATTAGACTTAGACAAGGAACCATGACTGTCACAGAATACACTCAAAAGTTTGAGGGGCTTTCCACATATGGAGCAATGCTTGTGGCAGATGAGGCATCCAAAAATGATAGGTACATAAAAGGGTTGAACCCAGGACTTAGCAGAGCCATGTTACCCTATGCAGACATGACTTTTGACCATGTGATAGACTTAGCTTTGAGGTTGGAGCAGCATGACAAGGAAAGGGAGAAGTTCAGAAATTTTAAGAACAATAACACCAAGAAAGGTAAGGGGAGGTATCACCCTTATGATAAGAAGAAGGAAGAGGCTAGTAACAAAAGCACTGGAGATGTCAAAGCTAAGGAAACCAAGAAGAAAATTGTGTGCCATCAGTGTGGAAAAGAAGGACATATCAAACCAAGATGTCCAGAATTGAAAGGAGGAGCTTTCAAGTGTTATCTATGTGGGAAAGAGGGGCATATGAAGAGGAATTGTCCTGAGTACAAACAGCAGGGAAAATTGGCAAATTTGGAAGGAAAAGGCAAAGCCACAGTGGAGAGTAACACTGAAAACCATAGCCAAGTGGAAGGTACATTACTTATTTGTACCATACCCATAGCAGTAGTATATGATACTGGGGCAACTCACTCTTTAATTTCTTATGAACTAGTTAAAATGCTAAAACTGAATTGCATATTGGTTGAAACCCCATTGCATATACAAAGTCCACTGGGGAGTTCTAGTGTTTTAAATATGATTTGTGTGGATGTGGAATTAAATATAGGAGGAAATATTTTTATTTCCAATTTGTATGTTTTGAATTACCCAAATATAGGTGTTATATTGGGGGTAGACTGGTTAAGGCAATTTAAAGCCATAATTAATTTAGACTCATCCACCATATCATTGCAAAATTCTAGAGGTCAGAGAATCACAGTTTTATGTGAAGTAGCTAAGGAAGGAAAACTATATCATTTAGTTGACTCAGAAAAATATTTCAGTGAACTAACCATTGAAGAAATTCCCATAGTCAATGAATATTTGGATGTGTTTGGTGAGGTCAAGGGTGTTCCACACCATAGACCAGTAGAGTTCCAGATCAATCTAGTTCCAGGAGCAAGCCCAGTGATTAAAAAGCCAACTAGAATGGGGCCAAATGAACTAAAAGAATTAAAGAAACAGTTAGAAGAATTGGAAGAAAAGGGTTTTATAAGACCAAGTAATTCTTGCTGGGGAGCACCAGTGGTATTTGTTAAGAAACAAGATGGCTCCTTAAGACTCTGTATAGATTATAGAGAATTAAACAAAGTAACTATTAAAAATAAATACCCATTGCCAAGAATAGATGATCTTTTTGATCAATTAGCAGGAGCAAAAGTATTTTCTAGACTAGATTTAGCATCTGGTTTTCATCAAATGAAGGTAGAAGAATCAAGCATCAAGTACACTGCCTTTAACACTAGGTATGGGTTGTATGAATTTTTGGTTATGCCATTTGGCTTGACCAATGCACCATCATACTTTGTAGATTTAATGAACAGAACCTTTAGAGATTATTTAGACAAGTTTGTGCTTATTTTTATAGATGACATTTTGATTTACTCCAAAACAGTGGAAGAACATAAGCATCATTTGCACCTGGTTTTGTCTAGATTAAGGGAAAAAGATTTAAAGGCAAAATTTTCAAAATGTGTATTTTGGAAAGAGGAAGTACATTTCCTTGGCCATGTTATATCTGCTCAAGGAATTTCTGTGAACCCCAATAAAGTAGTGGCCATTCAAGCATGGAAGAGGCCAAGCACTGTGAGTGAAGTGAGGTCATTTATGGGGATGACAGGGTATTAAAGGAGGTTTATAAAAGATTTTTCAAAAATTTCTACACCACTCACTAACCTAACCAGGAAGAACCAAGCTTTTGTTTGGTCAGAAAAATGTGAGAAGTCTTTTGAACAGTTGAAGGAGGCATTGGTGAATGCTCCAATTTTAAAGGTACCTCATGGAAATGAAGAATTAGTTGTATACACTGATGCTAGTGGATTTGGCTTGGGTGCAGTGTTGATGCAACAAGGCCAAGTCATTGCATATGCATCCAGACAACTTAAACCCCATGAAGTAAGGTATGCCACACATGATCTCGAATTAGCAGCTGTGATCTATGCTTTAAAACTTTGGAGACATTATTTGTTAGGCACAAAGTTCGAACTTTACACTGACCACAAGTCTCTAAAATATTTTTTTTCACAAAAAGATTTGAACATGAGGCAACATAGATGGGTGGAGTTCTTAGCTGCCTATGACTTTGACATACTCTATATACCAGGCAAAGCAAACAAAGTTGCAGATGCTCTAAGTAGACAGCATGCTAAATTGGCTATGATAATGATAGAAGAATTTAAGGGCTTGTCTTTGCTAACTGAGTTAGAAATTGGGGAGAATGGTTGTGTGCACATTGATGAGCAGATGCATGGTGCACAAGAAGATAAAGGGAAGTTAAGCCTAATGACACTTCAACCAGATTTAATTCTGAAGGTAGGAAAAATGCAAGAATAGGATGCCAACTTATTAGAGAAGAAAATGCTCCTCTCAAGAGGAGAGGAAGTGATGAATCACCATATTGATAAAAATGGTTATATGAGATACCAAAATAGGATGTGTGTACCAGAGGACACAGAATTGAAGAAAGAGATATTGAATGAATATCACAGAAGTAAATACTCCATACACCCAGGCAGCACAAAAATGTACCAAAATTTGAAAAGAGACTTCTGGTGGAAGGGGATGAAATCTGATGTAGCTAAATACATTGCCAAATGTATGACTTGCCAACAAGTCAAGGCTGAAACCCAAAGGCCATCAAGGTTGATGCAGCCTCTTAGTGTACCACAGTGGAAGTGGGAAGACATATCTATGGACTTCATAGATGGACTGCCTAGATCTAAGAGAGGTAATACAAGTATATGGGTGATAGTTGATAGGCTAACCAAGGTAGCACACTTCATCCCAGTCAAGTCAGAAAGGACAACACCAAAATTAGCTCAAATTTTTATAAAGGAAGTGGTAAAGTTACATGGAATACCCAAAACCATTGTGAGTGATAGGGATACCATCTTCACTTCAAAATTCTGGAGAAGCTTTCAAGAAGCAATGGGAAGTGAACTATGTTTAAGTACTGCCTACCATCCTCAATCAGATGGGCAGACTGAGGTAGTAAACAAAGTTTTGGAGGACATGTTGAGGGCATGTATACTGGATTTTGGGGGCAACTGGGAAGATTATCTTCATCTAGTTGAATTTACATACAACAACAGCTACCAAAGCACCATAGGAATGGCTCCATTTGAAGCCTTATATGGTAAACCCTGTTTGTCACCTGTTTGTTGGGTAGAAGCAGGAGAAAGGTCTATTTTAGGACCTGAGTACATACAAGAAACTAAGGAGAAAATTGAGTTGATAAGAAGAAGAATAGCAGCAGCCCAAGATAGGCAAAAGAAATTTGCAGACATGAGAAGGAGGCAGGTAGAATATGAAGTGGGAAATTTTGTTTTCATCAAAATCTCACCTATGAAAAATGTGCTGAGGTTTGGAAAACAAGGCAAGTTAACCCCGAGATATATTGGACCATACAAAATTCTGGAAAGAATTGGTCCCTTGGCATATAAGTTGGAATTACCAGAAAACATGCAAGGTATACATGATGTTTTTCATGTATCACAATTGAGAAGGTGGGTCCATGACAAGGCAGAAATTCTTGAGACCCCAACCCAAGTGCAGATAAATTCTAATTTGATTTATGAAAAGGATCCAGTGGGAATTTTGGCAAAAGATGTGAAGAAGTTGAGAAATAAATCTCTGAAACTTGTGAAGGTACAGTGGAGTCTTGATCCTAGTGATTGCACATGGGAATTAGAAGACAAAGTTAGGATGAATTATCCTAAGCTATTTTCAGATTAAAGGTAATTCTGATTTTTGATTGTTTTTTTTAGATGCATATGTTTTTGGTTATTATAGAACTAAAAATCTATTTGGTTGAGAATGTACTTGTTCTCTGAATTAAGATTAAAATTTATTTTAAGTTTAGGAAAATTGTGGGACACAATTTCTAAAAGGAGGGGTGTATGTAATGACCCGAGATTTTAGGAATTTATTCTGACAAATATAAATGAATTCAAAATAATTTTTGAATAAATTTTGAAAGGGGATTGATATAGCTTGATAGTGTATCAGTATGTGTGTACATGTGTGCACAGGAAATGCACATGAAATAAAGCTAAAAGTCCCTGAACTCTAAGAATAAATACATATTGATATGTATGGGAATATATATATATATATTTAGATTAAACCCTTAAAAGTTGTATGCATGAGTAAATATACATATATGGATGCTACTGAATATTTTTGAGTATACATGTGCATGTGTGTGTCAATACAGAATGATGTATAAATATATATATATATAGGTGTACTAATTATTTCAGTAAGACTTGTATATATATGTTAATAAAATACTAGAGTTCAAATTAGTAAAAGTAAAATGTACAGACATATTTTAGTATATAGGCAGAAAGAAAGAAAAACTGAGGATAGAAAAAGGAGTAGTCCTCTTGTAAATAAATAAAGGAGGTACATACCATTTACATGAAAGCTAAAAATAGGAAAAATAAGACAAAACAGGAAAATGCTTGGTATAGGCAGAATTAGGAAGAGTATTTGGTAAATAACAAAATCAAGTCACATTTTTAGCATGATTGTAGACAAAGGAAAAAGTATTTTCTGAAAAGCAAATTTCTGAAATTAACCAAAAAGAATGTAACCACTTTTCTCTTCACCTAAATTAAGCCGGGAAGGGTAGAATTTTGGGTTTAAATAAAATACAGATAACATGATTTTTCTGGTGGGCAAAAATGGCTTTAGCCAATACCCAAAACCCTAAGGAAGACCCTGCATATATACATGTATATGCAGAGCCTCCTCTCCTTCTCAGAAAAGAACTTTGAAAAAAAAGGGAAACAACACCATAGAAATTATAAGGCAAGGGAAGGAAAAGAGCTTGAGGCTAAAGGCAGAAGTTCATCAATTAATTAAGGAAGCAGAGAAGAGAGCTAGGTGAGAAAACTCACTCAACAACTTAAGGCACTAAGTCCTAATGAAGGCAGCCGGTTATAAATGAATTTTTCTTAAAAGTATATGTGATTGTTCTTTAGAAATTAAGGATGCTTTAATGCTTGCTAAGTTGTTCTGATTGTTTCATTCTTAACATGATCAGTTTGCATGAATAGGTAATTAAAAAACCCAGATCTCTTTCTGATGTGATATTAGATAGAAATATAATAAATATCCAGAAAATAAGATGTTGAATATAAGCAAGTAGTGTTGGTTTTGGCTCAACCCAGAAGAATTGATAAATAGATGGGCTGCAATATACATATGTATATGTGCTGAGGCTTATTATAAAAAGGAATTAGGAGTGTAATAGGCTTGCCTATGTGCTGATACTCCTGGTTCAAAGAAAATATACAATAACCACCTAGCAGATAGATTTTGTGATTTAGGAAGCTTGGTCAATCTGAGTTAACTAAAGCACAGATGTTTGCAACAAAATATTCCAAATAGAGCCATAAACCAATGTTAGTTGTCTATACCTCTTCTAAATTGCAAGAACATGTTTTAATGAATTGCTTGATTGCCTCTGTCTGTTTATATGAATGATGAGGAATGTTATGAGATGAATGCTTATTTTAGTGGAATGACTCACTGGCTGGGTTACCCTGAAAATTTAAAGATAAAACACATGAGAAACTTGATTAGGAAAATAGGGTCAAGATTACTGCAGAAATGACTTGTGTTCTTGAGTAATGCAAGTTGACACATGGCTTGTTTAAGTCCTGAGATCTTTGTGTAATGGAGTGAATTAGTTCATTACAGTGTGTCCATTGATTCATAAATATTGCAGATGAGACCAGGATAGATAAATATACCAAGGGAAAAATATTTGAGATGATGAGAAAACTAGAGTTTTTCCCAGAATTGAAATATGAGGATGGAATAAATGATTTAACTCATATTGGTTATTTTCCTGTTTGGTGTGAATGATTGTTTGACTATGACTGAATTGTATGCTTGAATGTATGTGCCATATTTATATATGTAGTCTCTGGAAAGAAAAATCAAAGTGTGCACATGCACAATGACACAGAGCATGCACACAAGTATGACCTGATTCCAAAGGGCAGAACTTTATGTATATGTACTTAACTTGATTTTAACCAAATTAATTAATTGCTTTTGTGAATTTTCTCATACCAGACATGTGTCTGACCCTAGTGTGCTAATGGCATCTGGGGTGTCTCATATAAAATGAGGCAGTTTCAAATGCTTTTTCAAGGATTGCAGCAACTAAGTAGGAGTAGGAGCAAGGCTTTGAGAAGAAGATTATAGCATGCTAAGCTTAGTTAGATAAGAGCCTAAATGATAAAATCCGCATGTATTAATGATTTAAGTTGTTACTTGTATTAAGTGTTGAATATGGGATGGATAATTTGTTAAGTATTTTATTAAGAGATTGACTTGTATCTGGAATTTATAAATCTAGTTAATATCTGATATAAAAGAAGTTAATCAAAATATTGTAAGTGGATTTAGTAAGAACAACATGTTAAAATTAAATGATTATATTTTAAAAATGTATTAGTCAATCTTGAGTCTTTAGAAAAGATTTAAGTTTTGGAAAATCTGGATAGTTGATTCTCAGAAAAATTAAATGGTTTTATTTTTCTTCCATGACATATGTATACAAAAGATAATAAGCATAGGGAGAATGTCTTTATATGACTGTAATGTTTCCATAATTCAACTTGTTTTATGCAAATGTTTTATGCCTTATTTTTAAATAAAGAAAGAATCTGTAGTATGGGAGTTGAAAGCCAGATCCAAAATAGTTGCAGTTATATACGCACATAAACATGTTTTCTGCAAATATTAACACACCTTTTTCCTTTGTATTTTTAATAGGAATCTGAATCCCATATCACTCAGATTTTAATCAAATGCATTTTAAGACCAGATGGGTTACACCAGAACAAAGAGTCCGGTTGAACCATGTGATTGACACCCATGGTTACAGGAAACCCACTCAAGTTTGCACTTCATTTAATTTAAAGCATACTGACATCCAAGAATCAAGATGTTGAATGTGTTAGATCACTTTAAACTATTCAAAAAAAAAGAGCCTGTATTCCAGATAGATTTTATAAGAAAACAATCAAACATGGATAATGGTAAACACTTCTATCATTTTTCAGAACCCAAGCACCAGACCATTAATTTATAGACAATCATATCACAATTATCTGGTTTCTAGAATTTATACTCCCTAGAGAATTTAGCAAAGAATCAGGAGTTTAAAAATATATATATATATGTATTCATGCATGAATGGAATTTTTATTGCATATAACACTGAACTATGTGTGGATTGATTAAATTCAATCAATCCAATATCCTCTTGTTTTCCAGAACTCTGATTCAAACAAGAGAGGCATATACATCCTCACATGTATGTGCATATCTTTGTGAATGTACTGATATATTTATATTGGTTAATTATTTTGATCCTGGATATATTTTGTTTATTGGAAAAAGAAAATGACCCTGGGAAATATATTTGTAATGAATGATATATCTATATATCATCTCTGTAAAAAAAAATCCTTATGAAATTAGGGTAGAAATAGGAGGGTCATTTCATTACTCTAAATTCTATAGAAAATATGTATAGATTGAGTAACTCAAAAGTGATACCATGGAAACGAGTCCTACTAAGTCGTACCATATATCCTTTTACTAAGAAGGGTGATGCTCACGAGAAGTGTTTACCAACCAAACACATCTTTTGCCCATTTTTAGTTACTTTCGAGCCACTCGAACTAGATAATATAAAAATACATTATCCCCGAATCGATTCATCGATTTCGGGAGAAACCTCGAACTCGAACAAATCTAAAAAATATTTTCGAAATATTAGTATTCATAAATACTTTCAAATAATACCACTATTATTTTCTCCAAAATCTTGAAAAACCATTTGCAAAATCACCGGGATTTAAGTTCTTAAATCTTCGGTTTAAATTTTCTTTGTTTATAAACAATATTTACGTGAAGTCATTTTCTTATACAAAATCTTTTCACAAATGTTTATTTATAAAATGTCTTATCTTTCCTTTAGATCATAACAAACATCTTTTACTAAACTTAACTTTTAACCCAATATTGTCACCGAATGCATTATAGTCAAACTATGAAACTAAATTCACTAGGTGTTTGCTTCAATGCATCCACAATTACCACCGACCTAACCCATGCAATAAAAAGATAAACTGCTCATAAACTAGTTGAGCACAAATCAACAATCAACGAATAATAGTCAATGCAGATAAACTGGCCGAGCATGACTATGCTAATCAATATGGGGTAATAGATAAACATCATTAATCTCTACATAAATTAGACTACACTATCAACTTATTCTTATATATATATATTATTAATATATAGCAACTACACATACATTCTCATATATATAATACACACAACTCATTCTAGGGTACCGCTTACCCTATCTCTAATGAGTTATATCCTACCAAAGCCAAGGTTCTCGCTTAACCTTCAACTCTAATACCATATTTAATAGCCGGACTTTTCGACCCCCAAATGTCGACACTAACACATCCACGGTATTCACATGCCGAGTACCCGATATTGGAAAGAAAGATTGTTAGGGTAAAATAAAAAGAAAAGGAAACAAAACAAGGAAGAAAAGAACACAACATCAGAATCTCAAAACGGAACGATAACATATAATATCAAAAGATAGCACAAAGTGCTACTCTAAGATACATAACATTAGAGTCACAATCCTAAGTACTATCATCAGCCTAGATAATTATAATAGTCTATCCTCACAAATGTTAATATATACATAATTGCAATACAGTGGAAATAAGAATGCTACAACAAGTGAAAGCATCCAGCTCGTATCCTTGAGCTCCAAAGAATATCAACGAAAACATGCATTTCTTAGACTACTCGAAAGAGAACATATTATGGAAATAAGGGAAATATAAAACTATGAGTCAGACAT
The DNA here is from genome assembly GCA_030737815.1 of Allium fistulosum. Classification (NCBI taxonomy): domain Eukaryota; kingdom Viridiplantae; phylum Streptophyta; class Magnoliopsida; order Asparagales; family Amaryllidaceae; genus Allium; species Allium fistulosum. The sequence goes on along the minus strand of CM060906.1, from coordinate 868,883,701 downwards.
AAGTCTAGTGTGAGAACTCAAGAAATATGTGATCAACATATAATAGCACTTTTAAGACCAGTCGTATCACCGTAATAGTTATCCCCTCAAAAGAACCACCCATCTAATAAGTACATAAGATGATATAATAGATAATGTCTAGGGTGTAGAATATAAATCAGAAAATAGCCGTGCTACTTGCATCTCACAACACAACAATATTTGAAGTAGAACTAAAACCGCTAAGGTACATTCACATATCGATTTTCCTTGGAGGTCCACTCAGTAAACTAAAGCTAGCCCTCACGCACAAGGATCAGAAGTCACCTTCTCAGCATCATATATCTCTAGATAAAATATACCATAAGGTAAACAACTGACCCACGCTCTAACTCGTGGAAAAAAGTATCATTAACTTTCACTGACCAATATATCGAAAGCATCTCTAGATATGGAGTAGATATACCCCTTTAAGTTAGTTAAACCCCAGGTTGTGTAGCCTACTCTAGGTTTAGACATTTCCGATGGTGAAGTCACTTTCAGCATCTTAACACATAAGTCTCTATTACTCGAATAGATCTCGAATCTCTCTCTAGATTCCAGCATCTCGAACCATCATCACTTGAACAGTTTTCGAATCTTTCTATAGATTCCAACATAAGTCGTCCAATAAATGCTAACTCTGTCCTCTCTCTCAGAATCAACCTCAAGATAAACAATACAACACGATGGCATCGTTTGAAATGTTAACGCTGACCTCTCCCTTAGACTAACCTTAGGATAGACAGTTTAATTCTATTACATTGCACTCTATAACTGGTTCCAAATAGAGAATTTGTATATTAGTTTCGAAGTGGTTCTCAAAAAGTAGAGCACATATCCAATCTCGGTCTCTTTAAAACTAAATCGATGAATTTTCGTTTAACTCAATCTCGGTTCTTTAAGAAGTAAATGAACGATATAAAGAGTCCTCCTTGGGGGATCTCCTATATATACATTTTTAAAATAAGAGACGATTCATACGAATGAGTCCTCCTCGGGTCTTAAATCGTATCAATACATGATGCTGACATATACTTTTAAAGTTAATTTGGTCAATTTTAATTGTCGACTAATCGACTATCAAGTACAAAATAGAAACGATTGCATATGAAAACTAGATCTCGTATATTTATCATGTTTCCGACTTTCCAAACTTATACTATCTCTCAGTTAAGAGTGAAGCTGGTAGGTTAGAGCACTGTTGCTTCTAAACCCTGCTCGAATGTCAGTCTTAACTCTCACAGATAGAATAAATCTACATTGTCGGATCTTAGTGTTAGTTACATGATTAAATAATTTCCATAAACAAGTAAACACACAACGGACGATTAAGTCAAATAAAGCACGATTAAGTCACATAAGCGACTTCTGGTCCCCTTTGTGTTTATTTAATTATTTTATCAATTAAAACCTCTTTATAAATATTTGTGTATATGTAAAGACCTGAAATTTTTAACGTTTTGAATGAGCATATTTAATTTATTTAAATATTCATATTTGATTCAAATATAATAAATAATAAGAAAATCAATTTTTATTAAAATGACTTGATTTTTAATAATGTATTTTTATTTTTATTTATTTGATTTTTTCATAAATTTTAAATTGGAAAATATTTAAACTATAGTTTGATGTATTTTTCTGCAAACGATGGTATTTTTGAAATTTTACAGAATAAGATAACCAATGTATATTATTATTATTTTGTGATCGTGTCGCATTTTTGTACACAATCGTAATTTTGTTTTGTCGTTCGCAGTTCGTACGCGAACAGAATTCTGTGTAGCGAGATGTTGAAAATTTGTAAATAAAAATAATGCACACTTAGCTTATTCAACATGCTAAGAATATTTAATACATTCTGACTTTTCCTTCCTCCTCTTTCTCTTTTGTTTTTTCTTCAATCTCTGTAAATAAAGAAAACAGTCCACTTCCATTCAAAAATTAAAAACTAAAGAAATACTTAACTAAAAATTGTAAAACAAGAATCTTTGGGTTCGTACTGAGGAGATCTACAAAATCCATGCAAGTTTTTTGGTTGCGGTCGAGTTTGAAATTTTGGACGTGGTGAATAGGCAACTAGGATTTGGATTTTGGCAAGATCTAGGCGATAATAGGCGACAAGTTTGGTTCCATTGCATTTCTTTTATCGAAGAGCATCGATGAAAGGAGTTTCAGCGTGTGCAGTCTTGTCTTGTAAGATGCAACATCCGCCTCATCACGTACAGGTTTGGGTGTTGTGATTTTATGGAGGCCATCGAGCTTGAATTTGGGTAGATGGTCGTGTAGTGCTCGTGAAGTGGAAGTCGTTGGTGGAAGCATTGAGTGATTTCGTGGTCCGTGGAGGGAGATACGAGGAACGAGGATGAGAAATGCATGGGTGTGTATCTATGTATGCTCGTGCACATGGATAGATTGTGGGAGGAGAAGATGGATTAGGGGAATTAAGTTATAATTAGTTTGTAATTAGTAAATTAATTGAATTATTTAAATCAAAATCTTATAAATCCAATAACTTTCTCATACAAGGTCCAATCGAAATGCGATCTTTTGCATTGCGCTTATAGGAGCAATATCTACATGTTGGAACTAGTTTCATCGAGTTTGGAACAAGTGAAATTTTAAGCTAAAATCGAATGATTTTAGATCAAATCAGAGTGCTTAAGTGTTCGTTGGAATTTCGGTGAGTTATCTCACCTTTGAACGAATACTATAATGATATATAGCAGATAAACATTATTATTTTATGTTGAAATGATTTATTGACTTGGCTTGCTTTGGTTAAATTTTCGCTTTGAAAAGCGATTGACATATAAAATGAAATATATGGAATTTGTAGAGAAATCCGAATTTCTTGCCATAGTGATTTTAAATTTCAGTTATATACCTAATGATTTTAATTCCATTTATATATTTGTTATATAAATTGTTGAATGCTAAAAGTTGGTAGTTTGTCCATAGTGGATGTGACATTGACATATGTTAAAAATTAAACCTTTTTAGTGATAAAGGTAGTGGCAGCATTGGTTAAGTGCTGTGGTAGCTATTAGCCTCGTTATAATGTTCAGAGATACTATTATTTGCTGTTATGCTCTGGGAAATGGTTTTGATTCGGAAAATATTTTAAATCTGACTTTTTTTTGGATTTTCCATGATATTTTATTTTAAAAATAGTTTTATACTTTTCCATTTTTCTCTAACCTTTTTGCAAATGTTTCAAAAGTATTTTGGAAAGTATTGATCTTTACATAAAATTTATTATATTAATGTATATTTATTTTTAAAAAAATAAAGGGGTTTATCTGTTACATTAAAGTGATTTAGTTGTAAAAGTAGATAGAAATATTTTGGAATAAATATTTGTGAAACGTTTTATATAAAATATTGAATAAAAGGAATAGTTTGTAAATGGTGTTTTTATAATAAAAGAATAGTTTTATATAAATAATATTTTTAAAGGGAAATGATACAAATGTGATAAATTGCAAAATAAATCACATTTGTGGATTTATAGTACACATGGAGTGATTATTTTATGGAAAGTATATGAGATTTATATAAAAGAGTTTGGTAAATAGAAATAAGATTTATGAATGAAGTTTTATTAATGAGATTTATAAATGAAGTTTTATAAAAGGAATTTTATAATTATGTTTAGAAATTTATAAATGGAGTTTTATAAATGAATTTGGAGTTTTATAAAAAGAGTTATAGACAAATTTGGAGATTTATAAGAGGAGTTTTATAAAAAATATTTTTATAAAAGAAGTTTGTAAATGTAAAAGAGTTTTATAAGTAGAAAGGAGTTTTATAAAGAAATTTTATAAAAGGGATATATAAAAGAATTTTTATAAAAGGAATGAGATTTGATTTCCATAGATGATCATTTTAAATTGTGGTGGTATGGAAAGTATTCTTTTCAACACCAAATTTTGAGGTATGCAAACTCGTCTCTCTCTTGAGAATTAAGAATGTGTATCGAGGCAAGGATAGCTTTCTAATTTGTTTGATTTCAATGTTAATTAAGGGATAGTACTGTTTGAAATTAGGAAGAGTATATTTGGTTTAGTTTATATATGATCCACTTATTACACTCAAAAGGAAAGCGTTTCGGGTTTATTGTTATTGTTTTAAATGATACTTTTTTAACCCAAATTAGTATGGTTTGGAAAATGAACTCTTTCTTAAGATTTATGAATATGCCTATACCATTGAGATGAGTATATGGGTTCATTTCCTTAGTACCGAAAGTGTAGTATTTTTGTGTGAATATGCTTATACGGTTGATATAAGTGTATAGAAAAGTTTTTCTAAGTTTGAAAGTGAACTGTTTTATGAGTATACTTATATAGTTGAGATAAGTATATCAATATTTTTCAAATATTGAAAAGAGTAGAGAGGGTTAATATATCTTTGTAAAAGTATTTTAATACAAGAATTTACAAAGTGGTTTTGATTAATGACAGAATTAATTAAAGAGGCTTTGTGATTGCTTATATGCTTAACCAATGTTGGTCTCTATATGAAATTAAATCTCTTATTTAATTGTTTGTTTATTTTATAGTTAAATAACTGACTGTCGAATGTTGGCCAGTTTTTAAAACTATCGTTTTTCGGTTTGGAGAGACTGGGATTAGATATGTTATCCGAAAACCACTTCGAACCGGTATAAGTGTTCGAATTCAAGACATCTTGAAGATGATGGGATCAAAGATGGAGTTCTTTGAAGTGCAAAGGCTACTTGCTATTAATCCTGAGGGTGATTCCAAAAAGGATGTAGTATGCCTTCAGTTTGTTCTTATTCTAGACTACTTGTATGGATGAATGCTGACATTGCATTAATGCCTGGAGGGCAGTCTTAGCATTCCATGTGGGATTTGCTAAAAGGGTAAATGTAGCCTCGAGCCTCATAACCGGGAATGACTAAAACATGGGATATGCTTCAAGGTTATGTGGGTTACACCTATTAGGGTATGTCATACTCTTTTAGATTACTATTTATGGATTTGGTATGTGCATGAGAGCTCTCGAAGAAAAGGTTGCGAAGCAACTAGGGTGATGACATATTCGGTACTATCCAGTAAGGGGTATGCCGGTCCTAATTCCTAGGGGTTAAAAGATTTTCGACCTCGCTACATTTTCTAGAGGTGTACTATGGCAAGTGGTACCCCTGTAGCCTTGTCAATGATAGAATCCATTCTCCAATAAGTTCCTTATGGACATAGTTGTATACCTATTATGTAACGACCCCGAATTTTATATATATTTAAATTGATAATTAATTAATTTTTTAATAAAAATTTGTTAAATTAATTGATAAAGTGTTGCGAGTTTCCCCGAGTTCAAAGATATTCTGTATAAATCATTTAAATTTAAAATATTGTATATATATGTATATATGTGAATATATATGTATTTGGGCATATATGTGTAAATTTGAAATTATATATATATATATATGTATATATATTTAATTTGAATTTAAATCGTAAATAAATGGTTCAAAATAAAGATACAAATTATATAGGATATAGAAATATAAATTGGTTAAAATTTTAACAATAAAATAAAAATATAGAAATTCATCTATATTTTAAAAAGAATATATATATATAGTTTTATACAATGTAAAGTAAAATATAAATTTTAATATCATATTAATAAATCAATACAAAATAATACGAGTAAAGTAGACAACAAAAATAATAAAAGTAAAATAAAATATAGAATGTCATTTATATTACAAGGCAAAAGAAAAGAAGACAATGCAATATATTCAAGTGTGAACAATAAAGAGGTAAGTATGTAAAAAACAAATAAATATATATCTATAAGCTTGCAAAAGAAGCCAATGTTTTATATTCAAGTTAAACAAAAATACATAGGTAAGTATAGACTTGAGAAAGAAGAACATATAAATATAGTCAAGTTTGAACAAAAGGAAATAGAAATGTCTTTGAACCTATACAAGTAGACAGTAAAATATTTTCATGTATAAGCAAAATGATGTGTATAAAACAAAGCAAGTGAACATATAAAAGATATAAAGTACCTTGGCATTAAATGCTAGCAACATTTTTGTCAATTCGAAATGCTATCAGCCTCCAAAATGGAAAAAGAATCCCTGCTAACCATTGTACAAACAAGGAAAAAATTATACAACCTGTACAAAATAATATCATCACCAGTACAAACAAATATACCTCCTGTAAACTTCATTTCCACACATTATCTTCATTCCAGTTCGATCACTTTTAAACTGAGAAAGAAAAAAAAAAACTAAAGTAAATATCATTTAAATTCAAACAAGCTTCAACATCAAAACAAATCAATTCAACACAAACCGGAGATCAAAAGCTCCAGCTTTCAAAACAAAACCTGGTTCAAAGAAGAAGCTCTGTCATTTTTCTCTGGAAACAAAGTGAGTAAACTATATATTAAAACTTTAATATGTTTTTAGTTGTCAAATATGCCTGCATGTTTGTATATATATATATATATATATGTAAATATGGATGTGTATGTCTGTGTACCAAGGTACTTGCTCTGTTCTAAAGCTTACAGGTTTAAAGCAAGTTCAAATTTGATTTCTCTTTATAAAACCAATATCAAGCTATGATCTTTAAAGAAGAGATGATTATAAGACTATAACATCAATTATAAAAATGGGTTCAAGTGTTTATAATTAGTAAATGTTGTGAAAAAGATAAATTACAGTGAAAATCTAAATCAAGTCAAAAACCAATGATCCCTATTTTATGTTTTAACTTTACAAATAGATTTGCATTTCAAAATGATGAATTTTAATAATCAATTTGAGATTTTTAAGTTTGTATACAATGGGATATTTCAAAATGAACGAAAAGTGGATTTTGATCAAATTTCGGCGGTCAGAGGCACTAGAAGAGTCGAGGTTTCGCGTGGAGGTGGAGGAGCCTACGGTGGTGTTGAAAAAAATAACTGGAGTTGTTCCAGTTCGACGTGGTGACGACGGCGAGCAGTTTTTGCTCGTAAACCTAGTTTTTGCGTGGTGTTGTTTTTGGATTCGTTTGTCTTCTTCGTTGGATCGGGTGCGACGTGATTTCGGGGAAAGGTAGAGGTCGCGTTGACGAAGTAGTGACCGGGGTTTCAGGAGTTCTGGTGGTCGGGTTGTGGCGAACGAGGCGTTGCCAGGTTTGAGTAGATGTGCTTTCGAGTTTCCAGGTTTTATTTGGTGAACTCGATTTTGATTTCGAGTTAATCTCGAAGTACAGGTGGTCGCGAATGGATCTGGAGGTGATCGCCGGTGTGATGAAGGTGTGGGTGATGGCTGGAGTTGGTCGGCGACCACGTGCACGTGCACGAGCACGAGCACGAGTTACCATTCGTGTCAGATGGTCTTGGGGCTGGGCGTTCTCGAAGAAGATCTCAGGTAAATGGGATCGTGGCTCGAGTGGGTTACCGGGTTCATGTGCGTGAGTTTAACATTATAACAGGTTTTAAAATTTAAAACGAAAAATAGGTTTTAAAAACAAAGAAAACAGGGGACTCGAAGTTAATCTTGGGAAAAAAAGCATTTGGCTCGGGTAAGTACTCGAGTAAGTCTCGGGTAGAAATTTGTTTCAGGTGTCAAACCTGATTTGTTTCTGTAAATTTAAACTGAGTTTTAAAATTTTAACTTAAGGGTTAAAATGAATTTTTAAATCCAAGTGTAAATATGAATTCAAGTTTAGATTAGAATTTAGTTTGGAAACAAATAAAGTTTCAAGTTTAAATTGTTTTAAATACTTAAAAATGTCTAAGTGTCGAAAAGGAGATTTAAATTTGAAATGAAGGGTTTCAACCATATTTATAAGTGATAATTAAATCATAAATAAAAAGATGAGTTATCTTAAGTATATGAAGATTTAACGAATTGTAATTCATTTATTTATTAAGTTAATTAATCATGATAATTAATGATTTGTATTAAATTAATTGGTGATTATAAGTTTTAAATTTATTAATTAAGGTTTAAGTTAATAAATGATTGGAAATTAGTTAATTTGAAATCAAGAACTAATTAATTTATAATTAACATTTAATTAATTAAATAATTTGAATTAATGAGTTTTTAACAATTAATCAATTTATAATTAATAATAATTGATATAAGTAAATTTCTTTAGAAAAGTGATTACAGAAATTTAATATTTAATAAAGATCATTAACTAAGATTATTTAAATAAATAATCAATGTGATTAATTTAACAATAAAATTAGAATAATTAATTTAATAACAATCATTTATGGAATTGTTTAAGTATAATTACTTAATGGAAGTAATTAAGGAATTAATTATTCATTGTAAATAAGTGAGTTAATCAGATTAGTTTAAGTTAATTACTTGAGATAATTGATCTAGAACAATCATTATAAAAGTATAATTACTTAGAGAAGTAATTAATAAATGATTATTGGATGTAATTAACTGAATGATGATTAGTAGCTTGAGTATAATTATTTGTTAATAATCAAAGGATTAATTAATGAATGTGATTAACTAAGATTATTAAATGATTAACAGTTAACTGATTCACAAGTAATACATCCGATTTAAATTAATTAATTGATTAATAAATTTTACTTGTGAATGTTTGAGTTTTATTGAATGGGTGAATTGTTTGATATTCTGATCTGTGATGCTGTGTGATATATATTCGGATTTGTGGGTGATCTATACTGTAGTTATTTATCTGAGATGACTGTAATTTATTATCTGTAATTTATATATCTATGATCTTTGAATAAAAGATAAGCGTTATAGTTATATCGCTTATCAACTATATTTCTGTATTCTAATCTATAATGATTGAATGATGTTGCACTACTGTGTGAAACCCCTGGACTACACCATACACACACAAATATGGATTTCATGTGGAAATCAGTTAAGTCGTAGATTTTTTGACAATTTTAAAGATTGAAATCTTGAATCCAAATAGTTTTGGAAATTGAATTTAAGAGCTTTGCAAATGAGTTTCAAATGTAAAAGTTATTTTAAATAACTTAATAAAACTTGATATTTAATAATTTGATTTAAATTTGAATTCAATACTTGAATTGAATTCAATGATTTGGAAAACTAATTGTTTTCAACTAATAAAAGCTCTTATATAAGAAATGAATTTCCAATTTGAATTAAAGGAATTTCAAGTTTGAATTGAAAGTGGTTTTCCAAGTTACGAATAAATCTTTGGAAACGTGTTTTGAAAGCTATCAGTTAAATCTTTGTTTTCAAGATTTAATGAGTTAATCCAATTGAAATGGAAATTAATTTGGAAAATCTGTGAATGAATCTTTTGTTTAAAAGATTAAAGTGTGGAAACTGTTTAAACCGTTGAAGGTTGTTAAAATGAATCTTTTTGTTTAAAGATTTGAAAATGGTAATTTGTTAAACCATTTGAAAAGAAAGTTTGGGTTTAAGTTGTGACTTAACTGAAATTCCATTATCCATATGTTTTTAAATATTGCACTCATTATTCGGTTTAGCCGGGAGAGGACTTTTGTGTCATATAACCCATTCCGAATAATGGTACGTCGTATATGGATTGCACTGAAGACCGGTCATGAAGACCGGGTATTTGCGAGAAAGATAGGATAACTTATCGATTGTCTCTGCACTGAGTCGCGCCGGTATAGAGATTTCCTAAGTGATGGGAAATCCAATCGGGATTGTGAATACCTGGATTGCAAGGGCTTCTTCGGAAGTGCCTTCGGTTCTGTTCGAACCCGAAACAGACTTGTATGGTTACATGTCTGACATTACAATTTGAGATATGAAGCAGATTTCTTTCAAATACATTTCTTTTGGTGGCGGAGAATTTATTCTCTTAGCTTAACACCCTTCTCTGAGATGTACGAGCTCAGAGGTTATGTAGTTGAAGGTTATCAGCGATATACTCCCAATTTGGTAATGAGGCATGCTGAGTGTTGCTGTGTTTTGATCATTTATTGATCATTTGTGATCAAAGCATGGCTTTGTGAAAAAGCGTAGCTTTGTGGACGATACCTCGTCGGACCTCATAGACCGGAAATGGTCGAAACAGGAATGGTGCGGCAAGGTTATGAGGGTCGCGCCCTTTAGGGTATGTCATTTCCTTCTGGAAAAGGGTGGTATCATGGTATGGAGACCAGATACTTACTCATGTGGACACACTTTATTTATTACTGTGTGATGTTGGTTACCGAGGCCTCGGATAAAGGTCCCAAAGGACCGGGGAATGGCATATTCGTGTAGTAGTTACCTATTCCCAGAGGTAACCCGGCCTTGTGTTCGCAGAGAGCCAGGTTGGTTCTCGGGACGTCTATCCAGAGGCGATCCCATGTGGTAGTAGGAAGTTCCTTAGCCTGACCCTTTGTTGGAAATCCAAATAAACAATATGTACCTTGTACGGTTTTAGTTGTATTACCTGCTATGGAATGTGGCGGTAACCTGCTATTGAACATAGTAGCTATAGTAGGCATAAGTGTGGAATGCCTATGCTGGCTAAGATTAATATTATATTTTCGAAATGTTTCCTACACTATGCACTAGTAATAATATCAAAAGAGTTTTGTTTGCGTAGTAAGCATGTTTGACTATCATAAGAAGAAATCTCCTCCAATTTTGCATTTGCATTGTGTGTGTGGCGGGAGGTCTTATGGTAGTTTCATTTTCCAAAACCATTGCGGATTTCAATGTTTAAAATCATTTGTGTTTGTTTTAAAGATAAACTGTTTTTGTTACTCACACCAGTCCCACGACTGATTCGGAGTTTATTGTTCCTTTCCTAAACTCTGGGTGCTCATAATTTTCCACACGGGCAGTCTAGAGTTGGGTTTCTTTTCAGATAGTTAGGTTTAGTAGATTATCTGGATCTAGTTCTGTTTTGGAGATCATGGCTGACGTTGCTTATCTTGGTGCAACGTGATGGTGGTTCGAGCTGATGTTGGAGTTGTTGGAGTCATTCTCTTCTGTAGATCATTTGGAGTGATCTCTTCCATTATTGTTATTTCCGCTGTATCATTATTTATCTCTGATATTGTTGTATCATATTGATATCATTGTTGTATATCATACTGGATATTGTATTCATTGGAGTTGTATATGATATCAATTATTTCTTTCTTCCGCTGTGTTGTTATACTTAATGTTGTTATAAGCTCCGGGGAGCCAGATTCGGCGTTTGGATCTACGACACTTGAGTACAAGTGAAGTACGGGTGCCGATTTTCGAAGGCCAAGTCCGGGATCTTTACAGTTGGTATCAGAGCTACGGTTGAACTTTAGCTCAGGAGTATAACACATTAAGTAGCTCATTAGAGATAGGGTGAAGTATACCCTAGAATGAGTATCTCTAAGATACCCGTTTGTATGCCTCAGTAAATTCTCTTACTATCCACTGATAGTAAGTATGAGTGCAAGAAGAGGATGAGATAGGGGACATGGGAATACAACTATAAATGGTCAATACCCTGCAACAGTGGAAACAAATTTTCTCTATCAATCTCTTTTGTTCAGCATCTCTTTTCAATTCTTCGATGGTTTCTGGTAGATCCAGGAAGAGATTCGATATATTAACATGGGACATAAACTCCAAATAGGTCGAATTGTTTGTTTGGATGAATTGATTGCTTTGTTTGCTATGGTTGATAGGTATACTTTAGTTTTAAACTAAAAGTTTTGAAATTGTATCTATATATCTATCTATTCTTTGGGTCCCGATATGTTCTACGAATTGTTAGTTATCACTTCGAACTAACCGATGCCCCTGCATACTTCATAGATCTGGATAACCCGAGTACCTTGTGAAGTGTTAAATAGATTCGTTCTTGTATCTATTATTAATATTCTGATTTGGTAAGCCAAATGCAGAATAGATATTCAGTTTGAGTTGATGAAACATTTTTCATCTATCGTTGCATCTCCTTGGCAATTTCGAGGACGAAATTCTTTTAAGGGGGGAAGTCTGTAACGACCCCGAATTTTATATATATTTAAATTGATAATTAATTAATTTTTGAATAAAAATTTGTTAAATTAATTGATAAAGTGTTGCGAGTTTCCTCGAGTTCAAAGATATTCTGTATAAATCATTTAAATTTAAAATATTGTATATATATGTATATATGTGAATATATATGTATTTGGGCATATATGAGTAAATTTGAAATTATATATATATATATTTGATTTGAATTTAAATCGTAAATAAATGGTTCAAAATAAAGATACAAATTATATAGGATATAGAAATATAAATTGGTTAAAATTTTAACAATAAAATAAAAATATAGAAATTCATCTATATTTTAAAAAGAATATATATATATAGTTTTATACAATGTAAAGTAAAATATAAATTTTAATATCATATTAATAAATCAATACAAAATAATACGAGTAAAGTAGACAACAAAAATAATAAAAGTAAAATAAAATATAGAATGTCATTTATATTACAAGGCAAAAGAAAAGAAGACAATGCAATATATTCAAGTGTGAACAATAAAGAGGTAAGTATGTAAAAAACAAATAAATATATATCTATAAGCTTGCAAAAGAAGCCAATGTTTTATATTCAAGTTAAACCAATATACATAGGTAAGTATAGACTTGAGAAAGAAGAACATATAAATATAGTCAAGTTTGAACAAAAGGAAATAGAAATGTCTTTGAACCTGTACAAGTAGACAGTAAAATATTTTCATGTATAAGCAAAAAGATGTGTATAAAACAAAGCAAGTGAACATATAAAAGATATAAAGTACCTTGGCATTAAATGCTAGAAACATTTTTGTCAATTCGAAATGCTATCAGCCTCCAAAATGGAAAAAGAATCCCTGCTAACCATTGTACAAACAAGGAAAAAATTATACAACCTGTACAAAATAATATCATCACCAGTACAAACAATATACCTCCTGTAAACTTCATTTCCACACACCATCTTCATTCCAGTTCGATCACTTTTAAACTGAGAAAGAAAAAAAAACTAAAGTAAATACCATTTAAATTCAAACAAGCTTCAACATCAAAACAAATCAATTCAACACAAACCGGAGATCAAAAGCTCCAGCTTTCAAAACAAAACCTGGTTCAAAGAAGAAGCTCTGTCATTTTTCTCTGGAAACAAAGTGAGTAAACTATATATTAAAACTTTAATATGTTTTTAATCCATTGTACATTATATATTATTCATTACGATGTGAGATTATGTTCTGTCTTTTCTTTGTTTTCCACCAACAAACTATCTTTCTGGCACTTGGATGCTTGGCACATGAATATCGTTGATGTCTTAGTGTTGACTTTTTAAGAGTCGAAAAGGTAGGTTGTTACAGTATATATTTAATATACCTTTACTAAAGATATATACATCTATCTACTATTTCACTATTCCTTTCTATTCTTTCAATACTCAGAAATGTATTCATATTCCTATCCTAAATGGTATAAGAATATTCACAAATCTTAAACAAGGTTTCACATTTCCAAAAATATAATTAAATGTGTTAAAAACAAATGTTTATTAAGAACATTATTATTATAAACCCAAAACCATTTCACTTATAATTACCTTTAGAACATTCTTTTAAAGATATAATTATATTATTAAGTATAATAAAAAAGGGTTAAAAATAAATGTTGTTCAAACATTGTTTACTATAAACCTAAAACCATTTTATACTTGTTATGATCTTTAAAGACATTCATTTTAAAGATCTAAGTATATTATACTAATTACATATAGTAATATACTTTTAATTAACTTTACAAAACCATTTACTATAACATAAGTGCTATCATCCAAAACTACCTTTTGTTCTTTACTTAACTTACCTTTTCCAAACTTATATATAAATATTTTAATATATGTATGTCTGTATGTGTGTTTATATGTATGTATGTATGTATACTAATTTATTTATAAGCTAATATAATTATAAAATTCTAAAAACAATTTAAAGGATAAAGTGCCACATAAGCTTTTTAATACTTAAATAAAAGGGGTTTTTAGGCTCAGGGAAAAAGTTGTAGAAAAATTTAGTTTCAAGGACAAGAAGTTAGCTTTTTAAGCTGAAGCACACTTTTTAGTGTAAATCACAGAATGATAGTTATAACTATCATTTTCTGTTTACACTAAAAAGTGTCCTTCAGACTAAAATGCAAACTTGTGGTCCTTGAGAGTAAACTTTTTTGCAACTTCTTCCCTGTGCCTATTTTCCTGTAAATAAAATATTTAACTAATTTTCTAATAGTGAATATTAGTCACGCATCCCTAAAACCAAAGTTAATCCTTCCTAAAAAAAAGTTGTAAAGCCGGTCCCTATAATTATTTTACTGTAGCAGCATGTATTTTTCGTGTTTTTTTGCGCCAGTGCCTAAACAAATTGTAAATATTATAACTAGGTTTCTGCAGAAAAAATAGTTCAGACATATCTGCAATTATTGCAGACATCTCTGCAATTATTCCATATAATTGCAGATATGTCTGCAATTATTCACTGAATAATTGCATTCGATAAACATCTGAATAATTACAGATACGTATGCAATTATTCCATATAATTGCAGACATGTCTACAATTATTCACTGAATAATTGCGTTGAATAAAATCTATATAATTGCAGACATGTTTGCAATTATTCCATATATTTGCAGACATGTATGCAATTATTCACTGAATAACAATATCTTGATTTAACAATCAGGATATTTACGTAAATATCTGCACTTATTCCTTAAAATTGTAGACATATCTGCAATTTTTAGTTGCAAAGGCATGCTATCCAGAATAAGTGCAGACATGTCTGCAATTATTTTATAAAGTTGCATACATGTCTGCAAGTATTCCTGAAACATACCGTGTGTCATTTTTTTCAATTTTCATCCTTGTTTTTTGATTTTTTTGACATGATTACGAAGATAAATATTAATTGAAATAAGTTTTAAAATTTGGAAGTTTTTTGTTTTTTATATGTTTTTTGATGATTTTCGAAAAATAAGGACCTAATTTACATACTTGTTTCCACTGGGGTTTTTGTGAATTTTAAAACCTATCAAGGACCTGTGCTAAAAGTACCCTTTCTAAAAACTGTATATAAATAAAAATACTTTAGAATATATATACTTTGGTTTAAACATTCATAAAACATTACTTATAAATAACTATTTCATAATTTATTTTAAAACTTCAAAAAACATGTTTTCTTTTATTTAAAATAAACCTTCTTCTTTAATAATTCATAATTAATTATTAAAAATATATTTAAATTCCAAACCACTTTTAAAATACTCTAATATAAGTAAGAAAACATTTCTAAAATTATTGAAGTAAAATACATAAATTAAAAGTCATTTAAACAATTAAAGTTCAAAACAAACTATAACATTTCTAGAATGTTGTAAAATGAGTTTAGAGATACTACAGTGGCCAGAAAATGATATCGTATAGTGCTGTAAATTATAGTGACCTGGTGCAGTTTTGATATCTAAAAAGTTTTGCCATTTTTAGATATTTTAACGCATCTTTTTAGCATTCAATCTTTTTGCAGTAAGCAATACACTCAAATACATCACAACCATGGTGAGAAACCTCTAGTGACATCTCCACAAAATTCTATAGAAATTGCCGAACACAAAGCAATTTCTAAGTACTTCTATAGCGACTTCTCGCTATAAAACCATTTCAATTCAAGTCCGATTCAAATCAAAGTCCAACCAAACCCTATGTGCTTTATGACAAGGCTATGCAATAAGTCATAGAAATTCACGCAAGTCCAAATACATCAATTACATATGCCATTTGCTTTCCAAAGCAAGAATCACAATAGATAAAGCAATAATATATAACCAAGCAAATACTATAATATAAACAAGCATTACACTTCATATAGTCAAATGGTGAGTTTCTTCACCCAAAACCAGGTCAAACATAAGCACAAACCACAAAGAACATAGAACCACTTCCTACCATCACTAAACACCTAAAGACTTCACCTTTAGCTTTGCTTTTGCACTTTGCTCCCTCCCTCCTCTATAAATTTCTCATGGACTCAACACATGGAGGGACTTGTTCTCCTTTTCATCCATCTTCAGCTTTCTATTCTTTCTTCCTATGATGATTTATGCCTATAACCAAAGTTTGGTGAAGTTTGGAGTTGATTTGGATTGATTAGAGAAAGATTAGTGAAGATAGAAATGGATTAACACTAATTAGTTTCTACCATTTTCTAAAAAGTGATTAGTGAAACCCTTAAAGGTGTATTTGTATGCTTTAGTCAAGAGGTCACTACCACCTTCTACCCTTCATGAAAGGTCACAAAAGAGCCTCCCCCTCATATGCTACCTTTACACCTCATTTCCTTAGGAAAAATATCTAAAACACCATTCATCAAAATATCTTCTTTCTTAAACCATTTGCTAATCTCTTTTACTATTTACATTTAGTTACCCATATCATAGAAAATATTTTTATTTGCTAATTAATTACACATTATTATATTATGAAAGCACAATAAGTTCGAATAGCTCTTTCCTAGAAAAAAGCTGTTTATCGATATTTCTTCGAACTATTTATTTCCTAAACAATTTTCAAAAACAAGTTTACTATCATTAGTTATTACTAAAAGGGGGTTAAAAAGGTTAATAGATGAATTTAATCACTAAATCAAGATTCAAATATTTAAAAAATTCAGATATTTAAATACGAAGTGTTCGAAATTCTGGGTCATTACATAATTGTCACACTCGGATAATGCTTAACAAAGTAAAATTGGATTTTACAGATTCCAGCCAAGCGATAAATTTGACCGTAATATCACACCACCTACTAAGTGAAGTGAAACGACCCGCAATTCCGTACCCCTTGAAATTGACACAATTCTCCAACATCGATTCAAAGTGAACAGAAATACGAACCATTTGGGTTAAAGAAGAAGAAGATAGAAGAAGAAAATAGAAACAACATCAGAATCTAACCATCGCAGCGGAATAAAATATAATATATAACAACTGGTCTTTACATAAAAACAAATCTGTTTATACATTACATCATTAGAGTATACATAACACACAGCTGGACAGTAATCATAACATGTCCTCACACAACTGAATATACAACAATCAACACAGCGGAATACATAAACAAGTACGGAAGTACGTGTCGCCATCCAGCTCGTCTCCTGAGCTCCACAGCATCCTATCCTGTATCTGTAATACTCGGTCTGACCCGAGCATTATAATAAAATAACACCCGAGTCAGTCTGGAAAACCAGCGTGAGAAAACACACTCAATTGGATTATTAAAGTTTTCCAAACCCTTTGAAATCAAAAGCATCTCGTAAGACCACGCCACAAATAAATATGTCGGGTTTTCACCTTACGATAGCCAAAACACTTTTTATCAAATTCGTTTGATATTATAATAGTGTCTATTGAAAGTAAAATAGAATCTAGCTGAAATGCTTGCATCTCACGTTTCAGCAATAGTTGGGCACAATCAAAACCGTACAGGCGCTTATTGGAGATTGGATTCCATACAATGACCAGGCACTGGGGTACCACCTGTCACAATACCTGGTCTAGATCAGCGTACCAAGGATCACGCCCGACCCCCTGCAACACAAGACCGGAACTACCTAAGGGTAATTTCGAGTAAGATCACCCCACGGTTGGCGCGATCAACCGCCATACAGCCGAAATAAAAAGGGACATCTAGACAGGAATGATCTCACCCTAATGGGCGCTACCCACATAGCCTTGCTTCATAACCCCTGATTTTCAGTCATTCCCGGTTGATGAGACTTGAGGCTAAGCGTTACCTTTTTAGAACATATCCCTTAGAATGCCCACGTCCACCTGACGATGTTCCAAAAGCATTCATCCATACAAGTCCGTTACGGGTTCGAACGGAACCGAAGGCACTACTCCTACTACATCCATTTTGGAATCACCCTCAGGATTAGTAGCGATTAGCCCTTGCACTTCATTGTACCATCTTCGATTCAAACTTGTTTCCCCACGAAAACATACAAACCGGATCGAAGTGGGTTTCGAGAAATTAATCTCGATCCCGGTCTCTTCGAAACGATCAGCGCATTGGCCAATATTGATAGTCGGTTATTTAACTATCAATTAACATTCACAAACATCCATTAAACAATAAATAACTTTCCAAATTATTTATTTATCTCAAAATATCTTCGCAAGATATATTTCCACTTTTCAACCCTTTGAAAACAGTTTCAAACCGTTCTTCTCTCATGGAATAAGTTTCCCAAATATTTCTATTTCCACTGAAATCACCAAGTACAAACACTTAGACTTTAAAATCATTTAAAACACTTAATTATAGAATATACTTTTAAACATTTAGATTTAAAACTACTTTAATACTTTATTTTATAAAAATATACACTTTAAGAATATTTAAAATAAAGCTACTTTATAAAATATAAAACTAATTTTTTATCTTTTCAAATAAAATACCAAGTCACCTTTATATAATTACTACTCAAATAAATTTGAAAAATTCTTACTTTAAAGTTTAAACATTTAAAAATAATAGATTTTCCAAAACATACTTTTAAAAACAACCTTGAAACTTTAACTTATACTTAAGAATTTTCCTTGAAAACATACTTGGCTACCTAGGGAAATATATTTCTCTTTCACATCTTTAAAAATAAATCACTATTTATTTTTAATCACATTTACCCATTCCTTTTATAAATTCCCACCTTGAATTTATCCTTCCAAATATTCACTGATATATTACTTTCACTTTCATAAACCCAGTTTATAAATTTCAAAATCTCAATTCCCTTTCAAAAATCCAGGGTTTAAAACACTTAAATCAATTTCCAAATTGATTTCCAATTTATTCATTTTGAAATAAATTGCCTTACTTTCTCCATTTATTTCAAATCCATTAACTTTCGGATTTTTATTTCTTATTATGATTTAAAAAAAATCCTTTTAGCTGAGAATACCAATTTCAGATTTCCAAAATTCTTTCTTAGCCCATTAATTAAAATTTAAACCTTGAATTCCAAAGTAAATTCTTTATTACTTTAAATAATTTCACTTAAGTTAAAAATTTATTACTTCTTTGTTTATTAAAAATCCCTTCCTTACTCGGAATTTATTTATTAGAATTTTAAAATCACTTGTATTCTTAGATTTATTCAAATTTCCTATAATTATTTACTTGAAAATTTACTCTTTTATTTTCTTTAAAATCCAATTCTATATATTTTAATAACTCATTATACCGAAATATATTCAATCAATCCTTAGCATCCAATATTCCCATTATCAATGAACTCATCACAGGACATCAATAATCATCCACAGAATAATTAAACAAATCTGAATACTTTGAGGAATCCAGTTGGATCCCTCCAACCTGTTTCCCTGCATCCACAGACGTTAGCACAATACCAATTCCACTTCGAGGTGGAATATCGCGGTATATGAGATTTATATAATATCATCCGCTATTATGCGGTGCATAGGGTCTCATCCGCTATATAATGCGGGAATATCAATCACTCCAATATATATATATTACTATATATAATAGCATCCAACAAATAAATTATAAATTTATCAATCAAGCCAGGCATCCAATGATTTAAATTTTATCATTTAAATTAAACTATGGAATTCAAATGAGTGAGATAATCTCACCTTTGCTTTTAAGTTGCAATCCTTTCCAAACTCGACCCGATTTCCCGACTTTTGACCTTGTATAAAATTATGGGGTTTTGTTAACACTTGGAATAATTTGATAATTTATCTCCATTTAACTTAACTAATGATTTAATTTAAACAAATGATTAAATATTTAAACAAATTTCTCCTTATAAGATCCTTTAGTAAATAAGATAATTAAATAAGTTAGTTAAACCATTTTTCTTCACCAAACCCATTATTTAAAATAAACTAGCAATTTAAAATATGTGTATATATTTTATTCCTTACATATACTAAAATAACTTATATAGATTAAAAATATAATTTTGAAGTAAACTTTTCAACATTTAAAATCTTCCTATATTTTCCAAAACCATAACTATAAATATTCTTCTTTTTGTCTATATATATATATTTAAATTAGAATAGGTATGTGTATATATTTATATTTTAAAACCAGACAGTAAGTTCCAATACCTTCCCTTTTTGTTCTTAACCTATATATATATATAGACTTTAAAAATTAACAGTACTAAAAAAATATGTACATACCTATATTTTTTTTTCTTTTCTGTTTTTCCCAAAATCTTATATGAATTTCTATTTATTTCCGTATATATATAAATTTCCTTCACTGTAAAAATAATAGAATTTTACTTTATTGTATATACATACATATATATAAATTAAATTTAAAAACAAAATTCTTATACCTTTGTAGTATCAATACGAGCCTCCTTCTCATTCGCCACCGTTTTCGTTCGCTTCTATCGCCTCGACCATTCGCCTGAACGTAGCTTGTCCCCTTCGAAAAGCGACACTGCCAATCGCGAGACCTAGTCCCCAAATCACCTCGCGCGCGATACTTCCCTCTCGAAGTCGAACTCGACTTCGATTCCTCCTCACCCACATCGCCGCGCGTGGCTCACCATCACCGGTCACGAAACCCAAATCGAACACGTCCTGGCCCCTTTTCCCAACACTTGACGTCGGCGAGTCGCTTCACGACTCCAGAGTGCAGCGATATCCTCCATGGTTCACGTGATCGAAAATCTGGAAGAGCGGAGATGAATACCTTTCTTTTTATAAGAATTGATTTTGATTTTGTTTGCTCGGCCGTAATTTGATTTGAAAATTGAAGAAGAGGGGAACCGGCCATTAAAATTTCAAAAGAGGGAAAGTGGATTGAATATAAATGCTCGGTCGCCAAAATTTTATTTATTTTATCGGCCATCTTTCTTTCTGCGAATTTTGATTTGAAGGGGAAAAGTTCGGTTGATGTTTTAAAGAGGAAGATGGCTTGCGGAAGAATTTTGCAGAGCTACAGTGTTTTTGAAATGAAAGGGAAAATGTTGTGACGTGAAATAATATCGGCTGAAGTCAACCAGGATATATAAATATATTATTAAATTAAATTCAAATCGTCTCGAAAAATGCAATTTTAAATTTTCGAACTCCTAACGAAATGTGCCGCTAGGCGTTTATAATGTTATACCCCTATTTCGAACGCAATGGAAAAGGTTTCGAGTCCAAGTTCGATCGTATGGAGAAGATAGCTTTTTGACCCAGTTATTATATTAAATTCGATATAAATTTCAACGCGTTTATATCTCGTATGCTCACACAACAACTCCAATCACTACGAAGCTTGAAATCCGATAATAATACAATATCACGGATCCAATGGAACTGGTTTCGTCGAATTTCGAGACTGTGCCTCGGAAGGCTATTTTTAAATGTCAATTTAACCAATAGAATTTTAAAACTGAACAAAACACATTTAAATTCAATTTTAAAAGTTCTATCACCTTCAGTATTATCAATATAAATTTTCCAAGTCTTCAAATTATTTTTAACAGGCTTAAAACCGAAGATTCAATATTTTACCCAACTTTCAATTATTAAATTCAATAATTTATTTGCCAAATAAATAGTGGTATTTGAAATTATAGCCAAAAATTAACTTTTAAATATTTCAATTTCAAATGCCCAAAATTTCGGGTCGTCACATTCCTTCCCCCTTAAAAGAATTTCGTCCCCGAAATTACTGGTTAAGAAGAATGATCCATAACCTGTTAACTATTTTCTCAAATTCAAATGGTTTCAAACAACTTTCCCGAATAATCTTTTATTAAGACACACTAATCCTCTTCTAACTTCCTAAACCCATCCATAGGTTCCCAATAACATTACTTACTCATCAATTTAAATTTTTAATTCAAAACCAATTTTGAATTATCGAATTTTCTCAAATTTTCTCTAACTCCCTAAAATTTGGAAATATTTTGCCAGCGTCTCCTTTGCGCGGCTAGCTCGGTACAACTACAAATGCCTCAACAGGCTCCTAAATTTCAAAAGAAAGCAAAACGCCAAGTGGCTAGATAAAAAACCCAATCAAATTTCATACAAAAATTTAAATACGTACCTTTTTGTTGAGAAATTTTATTTATCTTCTATAATCAAAATCCCAATTTCTCTTGTTATTAAATCACCTGTATACTACTCTGCAATAATATCCAATCATAGCATTCCAATTTGATTTTCATCTAATTATTAACTTAGTATACTCTTATACTATTACTTTCACTATACCACTTGGTTTTAATTCACTTCTATTCGAATTTTCATTTTCAAATTCATTTGAACCCGATGTCCCTTCCATTATAAATATTTAATTCTATTCACATTATCTTATCCATTTTAATCTCCAACTTTTATTATCCTAGTCCATTTTGAATTGATTCTTCAACTTTACTTGACCCAATTCAAAATGAATTCCAATACTTAAATTTTCAATTCTATTTGCTTACAAATTTTAAATCATTTGTCGTTATTGAAAATTTTAAAAAAAAATCCAAAATTTTTCTAACTCCCAAAATTTCCGGAAAATTTTGGCAGAGTCTCCTTTGTACGGAGGAGCTTTTGCAATTTGACAAGAGATATAAATATATATACATCGACCCACACGGTCGGAAAAACAAAAACAGTTCATATTTCTTATTTTTATTGCGTAGGCGTACCTCTATTTAGCATTTTTAAGCAAGCGGCTTATTTATTTAGCTATTTGCGCAACCACAATCCCACTAAACGGCCTCCCGGTACCTGTACTTACTCAATTAAAACATGTAAGTGCGAAATATATGCAATTTGTTAACATTTCACTAACTTTCAATAGCTAACACATGCATTTCACTTATATTTACATAGCTAAACATGGATTCTATAAACACTACATGTTATATACTTCCATAAGCACATATGTAATGTTTCGACACTTATTTCAATTGCTTTCAATCAATTCTCAAACCCTTCTATTCAATTTAAGTGATTTGCAACCCACTTGCTTGCATACAATTCATTTTCAAACGAAACGAACTCACGTTCATTTCAATTGATTCAAAAATCAATTTTTGTTTACTTCTATAAATTCATAGCAATTTATTGAATCTCGTTTACGAAAATCGAAAATCAATTTCTATGCCATTTCGACGATATTCATTCAAACAAACATTTTCTTTAGTTTTGTAACTATTTTAAAATTGATTCCACACAATTTATATTTAATTCTATTCCAAATTTGTTAAATAATATCCAAGTCCATATTTAATTCATTTACACTTGAATTGGATTTATTTGCAACTCCCATCATTTCTATTTTAATCTGATTCCATTTTATTCGGCACGACTTCAATTAACATTTAATTTACTCACAATACTTGTTGAATATTATTTATAACTCAAATTCTACTTCTACCATTCACTTTTAATTTCAATTCCAATTCTATTAGCTCAGAATTCAACTTCTAATTAACCAATTTAAATCTCATTAACATATTCAATCAACTAATTTATTCCAAATTAGTTCACTCCCATTTTCAATTCAATATTTGATTTTTTATCTTCAAAAATCACTTTATTATTTTACTTGAAGTCCTATTTTATAATTCAAGATTGGATTTTTTTTTCATTCACCAAAATATCCAACAATTTTATTTTGGGTTTTCTTTCACTCTTTAAATTTATAAGTCATACACTTATTTATATTCACACTTCCATCCATTTACAATCAATCCCATTCACATTCTACTTTTAATTCGGGATTATATATTTTTACTTAGCCAAGTATATATTTTATTTCAATGTTTTTAACCTTTATGGGCTATATTCAATTCATTCACCCCAATACAATTCTTATTCATCTTACTTTTACTTATTAAAGTAAGAATTTAATTTCACTCAATATTATCTATAATTCAACTGAATTTTATTTCAATTTAATTTTATTTAACTTAACATCAGTTAAATCATACTATTCTCTTTA
The DNA here is from genome assembly GCA_030737815.1 of Allium fistulosum. NCBI lineage: Eukaryota > Viridiplantae > Streptophyta > Magnoliopsida > Asparagales > Amaryllidaceae > Allium > Allium fistulosum. The sequence goes on along the minus strand of CM060906.1, from coordinate 868,859,660 downwards.
ATCCACCAATACACTTGTATTTAAATTAAGTAAGGACTTATTTTCTCTTAATATCATTTACATCTCAATTTATTTCAATTTGATTTCAACAATTCAAATACAACTGGATTTATTTTTCAGTTTAATTCAACCTACTTCCATTAACTTAGCATAAATTAATTTTCAATCCAATTTAATTTAATTTTATTTCTTTCAAATTACCATCAATTAAAGTTTCCACAAATTAAATTTCTCTAAATTAAATTTATTTGACATTTTCACTTTAAATTTTATTCCAACATTCAAAGCTCATATTTTCCTTCCTTATTTTAAAAATCATTTCAATAAATAGGATTATAACTTATCCCTGATGGTTTCAAATTTTAAATAAGAATTCCAACTTATATTCATTTCCAAACTCTCCGAAACTTAAACTTTCAGCTTCTAGTTTTAAATTCAGGTTTAATTATAATCCATTTGTACACTTATACAAATTCTCATATTAGTGATATAAACTATTCCAGATTTTAAAATCTTGTTTGACTATGATATTATTGTCCAAACACTTCAAATTTTATATAATAATTTAGAAAATTATTTCTTTTTATATCAAAATATATTTTACGTAAAATTATTTCATTCACCCGTTTCGAAACAATATTGTGTCGAATTGTTCTATTCAAGTGCTTAGAAACCCCTTCGATACAGTTGTCCAGACCGTGCCGACGAAGGTTCATATGCCACTCAATAAATCAATCAACACAATATAAAACCATTTTATTCACTAACAAATACGCGCTCATATCTATTATTACACTCAAACTCATTCTAGAGTAATACTGACTCTATCTCTAATGTGTAATCCCTACCAGAGCCAAGTTCTCACTTAACCTTTCAGCTCTGATACCAAGTGAAACGACCCGCAATTCCGTACCCCTTGAAATCGACACTATTCTCCAACATCGATTCAAAGTGAACGGAAATACGAACCATTTGGGTTAAAGAAGAAGGAGATAGAAGAAGAAAATAGAAACAACATCATAATCTAACCATCGCAGCGGAATAAACTATAATATATAACAACTGGTCTTTACACAAAAACAAATCTGTTTATACATTACATCATCAGAGTATACATAACACACAGCTGGACAGTAATCATAACCTGTCCTCACACAATTGAATATACAACAATCAATACAGCGGAATACATAAACAAGTACGGAAGTACGCGTCGCCATCCAGCTCGTCTCCTGAGCTCCACATCATCCTATCCTGTATCTGTAATACTCGGTCTGACCCGAGCATTATAATAAAATAACACCCGAGTCAGTTTGGAAAACCAGCGTGAGAAAACACACTCAATTGGATTATTAAAGTTTTCCAAACCCTTTGAAATCAAAAGCATCTCGTAAGACCACGCCACAAATAAATATGTCGGGTTTTTACCTTACGATAGCCAAAACACTTTTTATCAAATTCGTCTGATATTATAATAGTGTATATTGAAAGTAAAATAGAATCTAGCTGAAATGTTTGTATCTCACGTTTCAGCAATAGTTGGGCACAATCAAAACCGTACAGGCACTTATTGGAGATTGGATTCCATACAATGACTAGGCACTGGGGTACCACCTGTCATAGTACCTGGTCTAGATCAGCGTACAGAGGATCACGCCCGACCCCCTGCACACAAGACCAGAACTACCTAAGGGTAATTCCAAGTAAGATCACCCCACGGTTGGCGCGACCAACCGCCACACAGCCGAAATAAAAAGGGACATCTAGATAGGAATGATCTCACCCTAATGGGCGCTACCCACATAGCCTTGCTGCATAACCCCTGATTTTCAGTCATTCCCGGTTGATGAGGCTTGAGGCTAAGAGTTACCTTTTTAGAACATTTCCCTTAGAATGCCCATCGTCCACCTGACGATGTTCCAAAAGCATTCATCCATACAAGTCCGTTATGGGTTCGAACGGAACCGAAGGCAGTACTCCTACTACATCCATTTTGGAATCACCCTCAGGATTAGTAGCGATTAGCCCTTGCACTTCACTGTACCATCTTCAATTCAAACTCGTTTCCCCACGAAAACGTACAAACCGGATCGAAGTGGGTTTCGAGAAATTAATCTTGATCCCGGTCTCTTCGAAACGATCAGCGCATTGGCCAATATTGATAGTCGGTTATTTAACTATCAATTAACATTCACAAACATCCATCAAACAATAAATAACTTTCCAAATTATTTATTTATCTCAAAATATCTTCGCAAGATATATTTCCACTTTTCAACCCTTTGAAAACAGTTTCAAACCGTTCTTCTCTCATGGAATAAGTTTCCCAAATATTTCTATTTCCACTGAAATCACCAAGTACAAACACTTAGACTTTAAAATCATTTAAAACACTTAATTATAGAATATACTTTTAAACATTTATATTTAAAACTACTTTAATACTTTATTTTATAAAAATATACACTTTAAGAATATTTAAAATAAAGCTACTTTATAAAATATAAAACTAAATTTTTATCTTTTCAAACAAAATACCAAGTCACCTTTATCTAATTACTACTCAAATAAATTTAAAAAATTCTTACTTTAAAGTTTAAACATTTAAAAATAATAGATTTTCCAAAACATACTTTTAAAAACAACCTTGAAACTTTAACTTATACTTAAGAATTTGCCTTGAAAACGTACTTGGCTACCCAGGGAAATATATTTCTCTTTCACATCTTTAAAAATAAATCACTATTTATTTTTAATCACATTTACCCATTCCTTTTATAAATTCCCACCTTGAATTTATCCTTCCAAATACTCACTGATATATTACTTTCACTTTCATAAACCCAGTTTATAAATTTCAAAATCTCAATTCCCTTTTAAAAATCCAGGGTTTAAAACACTTAAATCAATTTCCAAATTGATTTCCAATTTATTCATTTTGAAATAAATTACCTTACTTTCTCCATTTATTTCAAATCCATTAACTTTCGGATTTTTATTTCTTATTATGATTTAAAAAAAATCCTTTTAGCTGAGAATACCAATTTCAGATTTCCAAAATTCTTTCTTATCCCTTTAATTAAAATTTAAACCTTGAATTCCAAAGTAAATTCTTTATTACTTTAAATAATATCACTTAAGTTAAAAATTTATTACTTCTTTGTTTATTAAAAATCCCTTCCTTACTCGAAATTTATTTATTAGAATTTTAAAATCACTTGTATTCTTAGATTTATTCAAATTTCCTATAATTATTTACTTGAAAATTTACTCTTTTATTTTCTTTAAAATCCAATTCTATATATTTTAATAACTCATTATACCGAAATATATTCAATCAATCCTTAACATCCAATATTCCCATTATCAATGAACTCATCACAGGACATCAATAATCATCCACAAAATAATTAAACAAATCTGAATACTTTGAGGAATCCAGTTGGATCCCTCCAACCTGTTTCCCTGCATCCACAGACGTTAGCACAATACCAATTCCACTTCGAGGTGGAATATCGCGGTATATGGGATTTATATAATATCATCCGCTATTATGCGGTGCATAGGGTCTCATCCGCTATATAATGCGGGAATATCAATCACTCCAATATATATATTACTATATATAATAGCATCTAACAGATAAATTATAAATTTATCAATCAAGCCAGGCATCCGATGATTTAAAATTTATCATTTAAATTAAACTATGGAATCCAAATGAGTGAGATAATCTCACCTTTGCTTTTAAGTTGCAATCCTTTCCAAACTCGACCCGATTTCCCGACTTTTGACCTTGTATAAAATTATAGGGTTTTGTTAACACTTGGAATAATTTGACAATTTATCTCCATTTAACTTAACTAATGATTTAATTTAAACAAATGATTAAATTTTTAAACAAATTTCCCCTTAAAAGATCTTTTAGTAATTAAGATAATTAAATAAGTTAGTTAAACCATTTTTCTTCACCAAACCCATTATTTAAAATAAACTAGCAATTTAAAATATGTATATTTATTTTATTCCTTACATATACTAAAATAACTTATATAGATTAAAAATCTAATTTTTAAGTAAACTTTTCAACATTTAAAATCTTCCTATATTTTCCAAAACCATAACTATAAATATTCTTCATTTTCTCTATATATATATATATATTTAAATTAGAATAGGTATGTGTATATATTTATATTTTAAAACCAGACAGTAAGTTCCAATGCCTTCCCTTTTTGTTCTTAACCTATATATATATATAGACTTTAAAAATTAACAGTACTAAAAAACGTATGTACATATCTATATATTTTTTCTTTTCTGTTTTTCCCAAAATCTTATATGAATTTCTGTTTATTTCTGTATATATATAAATTTCTTCACTGTAAAAATAATAGAATTTTACTTTATTGTATATACATACATATATATAAATTAAATTTAAAAACAAAATGCTTATACCTTTGTTGTATCAATACAAGCCTCCCTCTCATTTGCCACCGTTTTCGTTCGCTTCTATCGCCTCGACCATTCGCCTGAACGTAGCTTGTTCCCTTCGAAAAGCGACACTACCAATCGCGAGACCCAGTCCCCAAATCACCTCGCGCGCGATACTTCCCTGTCGAAGTCGAACTCGACTTCGATTCCTCCTCAGCCACATCGCCGCGCGTGGCTCACCATCACCGGTCACGAAACCCAAATCGAACATGTCCTGGCCCCTTCCCTAAACACTTGACGTCGGCGAGTCGCTTCATGACTCCAGAGTGCGACGATATCCTCCATGGTTCACGTGATCGAAAATCTAGAAGAGCGGAGATGAATTCCTTTCTTTTTATAAGAATTGATTTTGATTTTTTTTGCTCAGCCATAATTTGATTTGAAAATTGAAGAAGAGGGGAGCCGGCCATTAAAATTTCAAAAGAGGGAAAGTGGATTGAATATAATGCTCGGTCGCCAAAATTTTCTTTTATTTTATCGGCCATCTTTCTTTCTGCGAATTTTGATTTGAAGGGGAAAAGCTCGGTTGATGTTTTAAAGAGGAAGATGGCTTGCGGAAGAATTTTGCAGAGCTATAGTGTTTTCGAAATGAAAGGGAAAAAGTTGTGACGTGAAATAATATCGGCTAAAGTTAATCAGGATATATAAATATATTTTTAAATTAGATTCAAATTGTCTTGAAAAATGCAATTTTAAATTTTCGAACTCCTAACGAAACGTGCCGCTAGGCGTTTATAATGTTATACCCCTATTTCGAATGCAATGGAAAAGGTTTCGAGTCCTAATTCGATCGTATGGAGAAGATAGCTTTTTGACCCATTTATTATATTAAATTCAATATAAATTTCAACGCGTTTATATCTCGTACGCTCACACAACAAATCCAATCACTACGAAGCTTGAAATCCGATAATAATACAATATTACGGATCCAATGGAACTGGTTTCGTCGAATTCCGAGATTGTGCCTCGGAAGGCTATTTTTAAATGTCAATTTAACCAATAGAATTTTAAAACTGAACAAAACACATTTAAATTCAATTTTAAAAGTTCTAACACCTTCAGTATTATCAATATAAATTTTCCAAGTCTTCAAATTATTTTTAACAGGCTTAAAACTAAAGATTCAATATTTTACCCAACTTTCAATTATTAAATTCAATAATTTATTTGCCAAATAAATAGTGGTATTTGAAATTTTAGCCAAAAATTAACTTTTAAATATCTAAAATCAATTAAATATTTCAATTTCAAATGCCCAAAATTTCGGGTCGTCCCATGAAGTGTGAACGTTAATATTTGAAATGTTCAATATTAACCGCTGACCAAATTTACACCTAAGAATCACACAACCGAAACGTTGAATACTCCTTATACCACCTAATTTAATTAATTTGTAATTTTTATAAATTAATTAAATTAATCTATATTTATGAACTATTAATTATAAAATTTTATTTTATGTATGTTGAACAATAAGTAGTGTGTTTATAATAGTTACAAATATATTGATCCATATAGGATATCGATGTGCGTTTAAATTGGATTTAAATACGATAAATATTGTTCAGGCTTGAAATGGATCTGAGGCCCATATGGGGCTTGCTTATTTCAACCATGGCAAAGGCAAGGATGGACCAACCATAATGATGGCTAAGGTGGGTTGAAATTTGAATTAAAAGAGAGAAGAAGTAGTGTGAGAAAACAAGGATCTAGATCCTTGTTTTACTTCTTAGGATCTGCTTATTTAATTATCTCTAACCCACACTTTTATATAATTATTAGGAACCTCCATACCATCCTTTTGCTGGTCGAAATCATCCTTCCCCTCTCCTTAAATTTTCAAGTAGCTAAAAGACAAAATCAAATCAAATACAATCGTCGGTGGTAAAGCTGTTCGAGAGTTAGCAATTTTTTGACTTGAAATTGGATTCAAGGAGTTTAGTACATCATTTTAGGATGAAAATTCCAGGCTTTGGCGAAAGGTACATCTCTTATTTATTAACATATATAAATGCTTATTCAATTATTAAATAATATGCCAACTAATTAGAAATTATCACGGATCTATATATGCTGGTAATGTTGTCATTTAATGATAATGTATATGTGTGTATAATGATTTTTTATTATATTTATATATAAACCCACGGTTATAGTTTAATAAGAAAAGATTTTTTCATATATAATAATATTATAAAATGACTATTTAATAAACTAGCTTTTAATAAAAAACAATAATAGAAATTATATGTTTATCATTTTATTAATTTATAAATATAATTTAAAGTTCATGGAATTTTAAAAAAAAATTAAAATTGAATAATATATATATATATATATATATATAAATTTAAACATTGTATAGGCATAAAATGTATTATAAAATATATGCTCGTTTACATTGTTTTCGAAAATTTAAAAAGAAAATATTTGTTATTGATTTTCGTATGGAAATCAATAAAAACACCATCTTTTTTACCAAAACAATTTTAAACCGGAAAGAAGGAATTTTTTTATGGCAATGTATCCTAAAGTATATATTTATATATATATTTAAAAATTAATTTACATTAGACGTATTTATACGTATGAATTGTGTGTGTGTGTGTATAGTTTTATAGATTATATTTTAATACGTGTGTGTGTGTATTGATTTCAAAATGTATATATACATTATATAGATATTTATTCAAATTTTAATATATCAAATTTGAACTTTATATCTATTGGATTTTATTAAGTCTATCTAGATCTAAATATAGATTGAATTTTAAATTTGAATTTAATTTTGTAATTGTTTATATTATCATTTACAATTATTTTATATCATCATAAAGTGTGTGTGTGTCTATATATTTTATATAAATAAATAAATATCATAGTCCCTTACATTATACATACACACATATCTTATTTTACAATGTACACACACACATATATGTATGTATGTATGTACATATATACTAGACAACTTACATGTATATGGAGGGGCTAACATGTTCGTTGTGGTGTAAATTCTATCATTTATACACGGGCATGTTAAACCATGTGCACCTTATTATTTTGCACGTGCACGTGCACACATACATGTATATGATACACACATATCCATATATAATATAATATAAACTATATTAAATATAACTATATTTATGAATTAAATAAAATATTGATTTTATTTAAAAAGAATATTTAGGGATTTCTAAGTAAATTAGATTTCATAGGCCCAATAAAGATCCAAATGGAATAATTTTTTACTTATTTACCCCACTACGTGCTGGCTCAGTTCCAATAATATTCACCATAGTATATCTGGATATACTAACAATCCATGCTATGTATAAATTTCTCATTAATGATATTTAGTAAATCAGTCAATTTAATCAAAGAGAGAGAGAGAGATGAAAGATTTCTCTCTCTAAATAAAAAAATCTTCCTCTAATTAATTGCATAGGTTTTAGAGAAAGAAACAGAAGGTTTCCTTCTCTAAATTAATTTTAATTAGTAATTATAACACATATGGGTGTATTTGATACACTCATACATTTAAATTTAAATTAAATTCAGACTCTATTTTAAACAACCTAAATAAACTAAGATTTTATTTAAAAACTTTATTAAATTGGATCTAATATACCTTTAGACTTCATATGCCTAAAAGATCCAAAATAGGAAAATTTTGAAATCCACCTATTTCACCCGCTTTTGACTAGCCCGGTTCCAACAATGGTATAAGAGCCAAATAGTCTATGCAGCCTAAGTTAGTCGTGTTAGGGTCAACTAATTAAGCATACCCATTTAGTAGGGTGTATAGAAAAGTGATGTCTAGGTTGGATTTGGGTAATCAAGTAGCTTGGCCCACCTGGCTACCGCCTTGGCCCAAAAGGTAAAGTGAACCCAAAACTTATCCCTAGTAGAAAATACCCAATTTTAAATTTGAGTCTAAGGCTAATTTTCAAAATCCATTTGAAAACTTAAAAGATATTTTTAGTTTAAAAGTTAAATTTAAAGATGAAATAAAATTTATAAAAGTTATAAAATGCAATTTCAAAATTGTTTTGGAAATAAATTAGTACTTTGAAAATTATTTGAAATTTAATTAATTGGGTTAATTAATTAAATAATTAATTAAAAATTACTTAATTAAATTAAAACATGTATATGTTGATATATGTATATGCATATATATATATATATTTATATATATAACTATAAATGTTGTAATATAACACAAATATTTATCTTAAATTGTTTAAGGTAGATTAAAATAATTTTCAATTTATTAAAATACTTAATTATTTTTTTAATTAAATAAAATATTTATTTGATAAATAAACTAATTAAATTTTAATTAATAAAATAAGATGTACATATATAATGATATATGCATGTAAAATTATAATTGTTATGGTTAATATTCATCTTGAATTCCTTAGGATGAATAAGATAAAATTTTGTATTTTAAAGACAATCTAGTTAATTTGTTAATTAAATTAACAAATTAAAATTAATTAAATGTGGTTTAATTAATAATATACATAAGAATATTATATAAGTTAATTAAATTATAGAAGGTTGTATATGAAATAAACTTATATAATATATGAATGTTTAAAATCAAGTGGAACTGAAAAGGAAACCCAAATGAGATTTAAGGAATAAGTACAAACATATAGTATGTATACTGTGATTTCAGATGTGTCTAACGCTTGAATCACAAAGGTATTTCAGTAAATACATTATTCCCTAAATTAGTATCACTCAAATAAATATATTAAATATTATGAATCTATGATGTAGATATTGTCCTCTACCATTTATATGTTGATAGATCACTTGCATACTCCTTAGTTGTTGAGCTTTCCTCAAGCTAGGGATGTTATGTGTAGTGCTATTAATATATAAAATAGACGAGGTAAGATAATTGCATATGTTTATTGAGCTTTCCTCAAGGTATATGCATTATACTTAGGCCGTCGTGAAATAACGGGCACGAGTGAATAATCTCTCTTGATTTATTGAGCTTTCCTTATGGTCAAGATGAGATTATGACAAATGCCATGGTTAGGGGCCATATATGATACAACCGATAAGATGCTATTCATTATTTGTGGGCCTATGTTTGTTAAGCTTTCCTTAAGGTCAGAATCCTAAGGTAATCAAGTCCTAACACCAATTAGAGAAATCAAAAGAATTCTACGTTTTTCTTAGGGTTTTGAGAAACATAAAAACTAGTGGGAGCCTTATTAGAAAAATGAAATGGTAACATTTAACCTTTCTAATATTGTAAGAACATTTGCTATATAATTGATAAAATGTTTATCGGTTGAAATATACAATTGAACTAAATTAAAGATTAACAAAGAAATATAAGATATACTCATCTCTAAATCCTTTGGCATGTTTTCACTTCAAAACCCGTGCAAGTGCTGATTTACAAAACCGCAAAAACATTCATGCCTCAATTGCTTAAGAATTTATTTGTCCGAGAACGTGTATCGTCATTTACGAGTTTTAAACTATTAAGAAATACAAGAATATGAATATTTGATCTATATTCAGTCATATATAAATGTTATATGGTGAACAGTCATAATTCATAATGTGTGAAACTTTAATGAAATTAATTTGTTGGAAATAAGCAAATAAATTATAATGCGAAATTGTGCATTCAATACGATTTATTACAATGAGGATTTCCTTTTTGAATGGTTTGATAATTTACAAAAGGAAAGTGAATATACAAGAGTGGATGTAACTTAGACACAATTAGGATGAAGAGAGTGAATAGTCAACTTTGCTTCATGAAGTGATGTTGGAAATGAGAATTGTATAAAATACTATTTGGTACTTAATATGGAATGATAAATGTAATTTCTATTCCGATTCAGTTTTTCATGTAGAAAATTGTTTCCTATAAAAGTCATTTCAACAAGTTTAAGATAATTGATCGAAAACTCTCGACCATAAACTAGTTATGGTAAAAAAAATAGATAACCTCGTTAATGGCCTCCTCTTCAGTTAATCCGAATGCATCTTTTCTTCACTACCTCTCTCCAACTTTCCTCTCCGTCACTTGTCCTCCTTCGACATCCCAACTCTAGTTCACCTTCACTTCCTTTATGATGCATTCCCAAGAAGTTCTGGTGCCGTCGAATTTATCTGGGTCGTTAACCAGATCTGGGCATGCTTTTCATGCCTCTTCAATCGATTTCGGTCGTCTGCTTTCTTTTCCACTTCATCACCTCCTCCAAAAACAGTGCCTCCTCCAGTTCCTTTTATGAGCTCTGCGTTTGCCCTTTGGGTATTGGTCTCTAAGTTGGACAAATCAAAGGCTTCAGGTTTTGCTTCGCCTATCACGGGCATTGCAAATAACATCTCGCAGGTAACCACTCTCTCTCCGTTGTTTATGGTGGCTGCCTCCAGTGACTTTCGACAATAGTCTTTTTCGGAAAGACCCAATGTTGGTGATGATATTCCTGATATTGATAGTGGTGTTGAATTTTTTAAGGCTGTTGAGCCTGTGATCATGCAAGGGACTGTGTACATGTGGGAGAATATGGACCGGTTGTTATTGGAGATATTTCATGCTCTGATGATGTATGTGGAAATGCTAAGCACGTAATTCAGCCCCAGTTTTCTCCTGTTGATTTAGGAATACCTGCATCTCCTCATGTTCAGGCACCAAAGTGGCCATCTTTATTTTCTAAACACCCGAAGAATGCTGGCGTCCATACACCCCGCATGTTTAACAATGTTGAGATCGAAGGAGTGATGGTTCCTCCCGTCGAAGTGGTGCAAGAGGGTGTTGATTATTGGTCTAATTATTTGGTTGGTTTCTTCTTGGGCTCAAACTCTCTCTATCATCTGGTTAAAATGTGTTGTAATCAAGTTTGGAAGCCCAGAGGTGGTCTTAGTGTGCACTACGATAATTTAACGTACTTTTTTAAGTTTTTAAGAAGTGATGAAAGACAACGTATTCTAAAAGATGAACTAATTATTATAGAAGGGAAGCCTTTCCATAATCACGACCTGGAGCCCAGCTGTTGACCAGGCTATGGCATAGGCATTATCTATTTCTGTTTGGGCACACTTCTCTCATATCCCTTCTATTTTGCAGCCCATGATTGGATTGGACTGGCTTACTGGCCTAGTTGGAAAGGTGATTTGCTATGATTCTAACATTGTGGGTAGGAAGCAATTTGTGTATGCCAAAGCCTTAATTGAAATCAGTCCTACAAAGCCTTTTCCTTCTACAGTTGAAGTCATAATTGCTGAGGGACTTGAAGCCGAAGTTGTTGTTCAATATAGTTGGAAATATGATATTTGCACATCTTTTCAGTCTTTTGGCCGCCTGATGGAAGGTTGTTCTCTATCGCCTACTGTTACTCCTGTACCATTATTTGATAGGGTGCCACTTCCTCCCTCAATTCTTAAGTGGGTCCCGAAAGTACCCTTATAGCTAATTACCCTTCGTCTCCTGTGGAGGTTTTTGATGCTCCGGTTATTTCTTCGGTCGTTGATCCTCCTTCAGATTCTATGTCTTAGGACTCTGAGGAGCGAGTGTGAATTCATCCTCCTTCTGGCATGAGATACACTCCTGAGAGTGATACTTATCATACTTATGTGAGTAATGATGTAGATAAGAGTAGGTGTCTTTTCTATCACATTGAGGGTGAGGGTCTTTCCCTTACTTAGGCTAGGGGAAATTAGTGAAGTGAACGAACATTTGTTACGGGATACCACTTGGGATAGGAAATTCATCTATAGCGCTGCCTTTATTGGTAATGTCCCAAACCTTGCACATCCTTTCTCTTGGTTTGTTCTTGTCACCGGTCCTATCGCAGTTGATGATATTAGTTGTTCCTCCTCTTTTGAGGGGGATAGTCATGGATATTTGTAATTTAAGCGTGCTGCGTAACTCCTATGTTGTATTTTGTTATTTTTTAGTGGTATGGTCACTATAAAACCATCATAGCTGTTTTGTGCATGTGCAGAACACCTATTTTTCATTAATTAATACAGTGGCACGACCCACTATCACTACAAAAATACGGGCTTTTAATAGCACTAATACATAGCGTTTTTTGCATTTCCTCCTTCCAACGTTATGCAAATTGTGGTTTCCAACACTGAGATAAATTAATACGTCTACCCAACGCTATTCAATGAAAACGTAGGAAATGAATTATTTTGTATGGGAAAAAATGAACCCTATTCGCTTCGTTGCCACCTCCTTCAGAAAACACTATCTTCTTTCCCCTTCAGAAATCTATCCCTAAATGGTCAACAATCGATCGACTCGCAAAACCCTTAACTTTTGTCATCAACTTTTGAATTGCGAAACCCTAGCCTCTGTCGTCAACACTCGATCCCAATCCCTAAACGTAGCCACCATTAAATCCTTAATCTTTGTCGCCAGAATCACATAACCCGTAACCTCTGTCATCAACCATCGTTAACTTTTGAATCGTGAAACCCTAGCCTCTGCCTGAAACCCTAAATCCGCGCCTCTCTAATTTGAACTGCCGTGAGAGGTACCACAACATTTTTTTTTCACTGCTCGTTCATGATGCTTACTGCTTCATCTATTGTGTAACCTTGGCTAATATCATTATCAAGCTAGTATCTGCTCATTATACTTTGTTAAGTTATATGAATGTTCGATCTTTGATTGTTTTTAATCCTTTTACTTTAGACCTAGTGTGCTTTTTCCAGTCTATCCTTCTAGTTATATCTTTATTCTATTAATTGTAGGTAATGATGGTATTAGGTTTAAGTTTGATTTTAGCTAAAATCGACCATTCCTACAAAAACATGTGGGATTTAGTAATAGTCTCATGGATTTTATAATCAAACTGAAATACTTTAATTTTGATCTTGGATAAAAGTAAGCATCTTGATGTGTGCTATGCTACTGTAACCTGTTCATATGAAATTTAGTTCATATTTTATAATTTGGAGTTGGTATACTCTCTAATTGATATCCTAAACCTACTCATCTGTAATCTACTGATTACTGCAAATATCCACTTTGTAGTTTGTCAATTTGGAAATTATCGGTTTATTTTGTTATCCAATAATTCTTAACATCAATTGAAATCTACATATACAAAAATTTCAACCTAAAGCATCTACTGACTTGCAGAAAATATATTAAGCCGAAGCTAATAAAATTAAGTAGCCGTTCAAACAAATTGAGTATTATGGTCTAAACTTAAGCTTAACCGATATTTCTAGTTACCTTAACAGTTTGTGTTGCAACGCATATAATTTTATGTGTTGAAAATATAGCATGGACTCATGCCTTGTAACGTACGTACGTATACAATCATGCACACATTGCTAACACACCCACACCACAAATTCACAGAGATGTGTGTGCACGCAAATTATGTTTAGTTGGGGTATGTATAAACTTTGTTTTTGATTAAAACCCAAACTCAGTTGTGAACTGATGTAATTTCGTTGTTTTTGGAGCAAGAAAAACCAACCAATTTTCAAGCTAGAAAAATCAACACAATCTTCTCTGCTTCATCTCCCAAACTCTTTGTATTAACTCAATATTTCACATGACAATGTATCAGCTTATTTGCCTGAGCTTTTCTTTACAAATTTTCAGAGTCTACAAAGTTTGGAAATTTTCTCATAATAACTTGTCTGGCTTAATACAATTATATGGGGATGCGAAGCTAGAAGATTCAGAACATCTCATGTTTAATATGTTTCAATAGCTTTTGCTCGCAGCATTGCTATTTGTTCACAATAAAGGATTTCTTCTGTTGGAAACAAGGAAAATAAAATAAATTTAGAGATTTTTTTTCTTCTTCAGTAAATTCTATAAGATTTCTAACTTATTATGTTACAAGAAGTATATAAATCTATAGCAATGAAATTGAAAACAAGTAAAAAAATGAAACTGATAAAAGGATTTCAAGTATTTATAAATCTATAGCAGATGTAGAAGAGTCCTTTTTTTGCATGGACGCAACTTATCAATTTGTTTCTCTTTTCTTTCTCCTCTTCTTTTTCATTTCAAGACTCTTTATATACTCCTATGAATTTTCTTCACAATTAAAGATCATATATCTCTAGTATTACACTAAAAATCTCCAAAAAGAAAGAAAATTATTTCAAAATGTATACGTACCTAATTTTGCAAGTATGTTGTAAAACTCAGGTTTAGGGAATCGGCAGCTGTTTCAGCCTATTGATGACCATGCTCCAGTAGTCAAACCAATAATTAAGTTGGATGCCTGGAAGACAAATTTGTTTGAAAACATCAAGTCTATTACGGCCAAGTGTATATTTGACCATACATTCAGATAACTGCTACATAATTTTATCTTTGCCTATGAAAAACCTTTGTATCAACTATATAATACATTATCAATGCAATTAGATGCATTATCAAACTTATAAAAGTTATATGTGTCATGCACAGAAAAGCAACATCATATAAATTTATTTGTAACAGAAATAGTTTATAATTTAATCAGGAAACAAATATTTTGGCTTATTTTACCACAATATGATCTCCGTCTCTCCGTGATAATGTGGTTCTTCAACCTATGTAAAATAAAGTATTTTTGAAGTAGGTGCTTGAATCTGATTCGGGTTAATGTTGAATTGACAGTATTCCAACTTGTTGTAATTCATTGACATGAAAGAAAAATCCAACTTAAGTTGGAACAGACATTATTATATGCTGAAACTGTACTGTGAAGTCTATGCATCAAGCTCTTAGTTAGTTTTATTAAATTGATATGACAATTAATAAGCACATATATACCAATATCGCAAAATTAAAAGACATATTAAAAGCCTTGGCTAAGATGAATAGAGTAATCCAAAAGTCCCAAGAACGCTAGTCGATAGGAAATAAAAAAGTATACAAATAAAAGCTATTAGCACGACATATCTTGCTGGAAAGTACACCACGTCCATTGAGGTATATTATACCATCTTTAAGAGTGCACTTCATCTACTTTTTGTCTAAGCCACCTATTACCATTTAAGCATAACCAATTAGAATAGAAAGGAACAGTCATTGCCAACTACAGTTTTTACCTCTCACTCAACATTGCATTTCTTTGATGCCTGAGCATTAACAAATATAAATGAGACCAATATTTAGTCAAATTGATATAAGTTCCGCACCAATCATGTTTACCACACTAAAAATATATTTATTATGCTTAGCCTTTCCTTTTATTTTGGAATACGATTGACCTTTTAATTAAATTATGATTTGGATATAGTTGCAAAATTTCTATTGAAACCCAAGATAATGCTTATTTCAGAGTGGATGTCTTGATGCATAAGTGTACTTGTCAAATATTGTTATTCCTATTCCTATGCATAAGTGACCTTTTAATTAAATTACGATTTGGATATAGTCGTAAAACCCTAACCTATGTCATCAATCGTCTTTTCAATGGCGAAACCCTAACCTCTGTCGCATCCTAGTCACAACCGCCTGGAACCCTAAATCTGCGCCATGCCTCTCCAATTTACATATCAGAAATGATGGATAAAGACTGGGTACGCCTAAATAGGTAATTATATGGTACTTAAGTATAATAATGAATTTAAAATTTATTTTAATATCTAAGGTTATTATTTGTTTTTTATTTATTATCGTAGAACTACTAAAGAGTACGAGCAAGCAGTTTGGAATTTTGTAAACGATGCAAAGCTAAACCTGGGAAATGTGGAAAAAAATTCATGCCCTTGTTTAGATTGTAGAAATCTTACCCGTCTTCATGGAGAAGTTATTGTCGAGCATTTGATTATAAGAGGAATGGATCCTAAGTACATGGACAGTGAGTGGTACAATCACGGCAAGCGAATAAATAAAAGTAAGAATACAAAGTCGGGTGATGCGTATGATTTGCTTAAAGCCATTATCTATGAAGATGAAAAATTTATTAATCATACTTTCTTTGATGATGATAAATGTGAAGATGATGCACAAAGACGAGAGGATGAATTACACAAAAATTTGGAAGATGCAGAGACCACATTTTTCCAGGTTGCAATGATCAAACAAAGTTATCTACTATCTTTGCCTTGTATAACCTTAAATGTGAGACTGGATTGTCTGACAATGGTTTTGGTAAGCTTCTAAATGTGCAGCAGTTGTTGTTGCCAGAATATAATGTACTTCCCAAGTCGTTATATGAATTAAAGAAATTCCTTAAAATATTTGACATGGTTTTCGAGAAGATTCATGCATGCGAGAACGATTGTTGTCCTTTTAGGAATGAATATAAAGATTTGAATAATTGTCCAAAATGTGAATTTTCGAGGTGGAAGGTAAATCAACGGACAAAGGAGATTATGCATGGCATTCCAGTTAAAGTGTTGCGTTATTTTCCAATAATTCCGAGGTTTAGAAGAATGTTTAGATCCAAAAGGATGGCGGAAGATTTTCGGTGGCATTTCAATAACAAAAGCACCAACGAAAAAATGCGACATCTGGTAGATTCTATAACATGGAATGTAGTGGATGAGAAATGGAAACCATTTTCAGCAGATCCATGCAATCTTAGGCTTAGCCTTGCAACAGATGGTTTCAATCCGTTTTCCATGTTAAGTTCCAAATATAGTTGTTGGCTTGTAATGCTCGTGACATATAATCTTTCGCCTATGGTATGCATGAAGAAAGATAATATTTTAACATTGTTGATTCCTGGCCCGAAGCAACCATGAAATGACATTGATGTATATTTAGCACCATTGGTAGAAGATTTATATCATTTATGGAATACCGGAGTTGAGTTTTATGATGCATATAGCCAAGCAATCTTTAATATGAAGGCATTTTGCTTTGGACAATAAATGACTTTCCAGCATATGGTTGTCTTGCTGGATGTTGTGTAAAAGGTAAAAAAAGCTTGTCCATTATGCGGTGTCAATACTCATCATCGATGGCTAAATCACAGTAGAAGACTGTCTATATGGGCCATAGAAGATTTCTATCTCCTTCAAACCCTTTAAGAAAACAAAAGGCTTTATTTGATAACACCGTGGAGGAATAGTGTGGGCCTAGGATTCTAACTGGAAGAAAAATTTCTATCATTTTAAAAGATTTTCCGAATAATTTTGGAAATGTAAAGAAGAACCAAAAAAAGAATAACAGAAAAGGTAAAAAAAGGAATGTGTAAAATAAAATAGGGAATAAAAGAAGAATTGAGCATAACAAGAAAAAATGAAGATGATGAGGACAAAGATCCTGTGAGAATGGATCTATTAAGGTGGAAAAAATGTCCATCTTTTTTCAATTGCCATATTGGGAGGTTAATGCATACGTTCTATTTTATTCTATTAGACTAACATTATAGAATTATACAACTAAAATGTTCTATTATTGA
Organism: Allium fistulosum; assembly: GCA_030737815.1. Taxonomy (NCBI): domain Eukaryota; kingdom Viridiplantae; phylum Streptophyta; class Magnoliopsida; order Asparagales; family Amaryllidaceae; genus Allium; species Allium fistulosum. The sequence continues at coordinate 868,841,784 of CM060906.1, read as the reverse complement.
TTTTTATAGGAACTTTCATTACGTCATAATGTAGATGTAATTCATGTTGAGACAAATGTTAGTGAAAGTCTACTAGGCACAATGTTGCATGATAAGAAATCAAAAGATGGAGTTAACTCTAGAAAGGATTTAGAGGATTGGGGAATTTGACATGGTCTTCATACACAACCCCGTGGGAACAAGACATATCTTCCGCCAGCTCCATATGCATTATCAAAAGGAGAATTTTTTTTGCAAAAGGTTGTATGATTTTAGAGGACCTGATGGTTATTGTTCAAATTTTAAAGGTTGCGTATCATTGGGTCTGCAAAAATAGTGGTTTGAAGTCTCATGATTATCATGTTTTAATGCAACAATTATTACCCGTTTTAATATGAGGATTGCTTCCAAAGAAGCCAAGGAAAAAAATAACTTGTTTATGTTCATCTTTTGATAAATTATGTCAGTGTATTATTGATAGAGAGAAACTACATCAACTTGATGATGAGATTATTGTAACTTTGTGCGAGCTTGAAAAATACTTTCCACCTTCTTTTTTTAATATAATGGTACATTTGTCAATTCATCTTGCAAGAGAAGCACGATTGTGTGGGCCAGTCCATTTTCGTTGGTTGTACCCCTTTGAAAGGTACATGAAGACACTAAAGGATTACGTAAGAAATCATGCTCATCCTGAAGGGTGTATTGCATAATCTTATCTTGCATAAGAATGCATGAGATTCTTTGGTGAATTTTTAAGAAAATCACAGGAGAAAGAAGTTAGAAATGAAGATTGCTAAAGTAATGTAATACTTGAAGGATGTCCGATATCATCATGTAAGACAATCACATTGTCTTCTAATGAGAAAGAATCTGCTCATTTGGCTATGCTAATGAATATGACCAAGGTAGAACCATTTTTAGAGTAAGTGTATATTCCATCTTTTTCATTGTTTAATTGTTGTAATTTTAAATATAACATATCATCTCTTGTTATGCGCTAGTTTGCATTTGGAGGAGTTACAAAATTCAAACAAGCGCATGGAAAAAAAATCAACGTTACTTTGGAAAAATCATATAGCTACGTTCTCCAATTGGATTAAAAAGAAGGTCAATTGAATTCTTAAATGTTACTAATTGATTTAAAACCGTATCACGAATATCTTTATTAAATGAAATTATTTTTTATAGGTATCTATTAGCTCCAAAGATCACGACGATGTGTTAAAATGGATTGCTTATGGTCTGAAGAACGATGCTTTGTCCTACACATGATACATCATTAATGGACAACATTTTCAGACAAAATATGTTGGGAGAGAAACCCAAAAGAGTGGAATGACTTATGATGCAACAACCATGTGTAGAGCAAGCACAAAAGATGTTTCTCAAGTGGTTGATGTTGTCACTTATTATGGGATACTTACCGATATAATTTTGTTAGACTATAACGTTTTTATGTTTCGATCTTTAAGTGTCATTGGGCAAATATAAGAAATGGTGTGAAGGTTGAGGGTGGATTTACGCTTGTCAATTTACATCAAAGTCAATCTTCATTTTCAAAAGATCCATATATACTTGCATCTCAAGCAAAACAAATTTTTTATTCAAGAGAGAATGATTCTTCTAATTGGTATGTGGTAATGAAAGCACCTTCGAGAATTTTTGATGATCTAGAGATCCACGACTCCTTTGAGGAAGTAAGCCATGTTGAGGAAGATTGCCAAGAAATCAATATGGATGTTGATGATTATGTTGAGGATGTTTCTTTTGTTAGAGAAGATTGTGTAGGCATACTTGAGTAGTTTTGTATTTGTTACTGTCAAAAATATATTGTGACAACATATATTGTGAAGGCATATTTGATCGATATCTGACTACCTATATTGTGTGTTTTCCTTTCTCTCTCCTTTTTTGGGATTGACAATGGTAATTATGTTAACCACTCATACCGTATGTCTTATCACTCTGACCCATCGTCATTGGCAAACTTATATGTTGATGGTTTATAGGTTGTAGATTTTAAAATTAAAACTCGTATTCATAGAAGTATTTATATACACAGTGTTAGGTATGTTTGTAATATATGGATAACAATCAAAATACAGATACTTTCAATAAATCATTAGCACCAACAATCCACGGACCTGGTTTTCAGCCAGATAATTCAACTCCTTTATCCAAGTATCAAGTATGAAGTGATGATTTTCAATATGTTAGGTATTTCATGCTGCAATTACAGTTCTGATACTTCCAAGTATATGAATTACCTTTTTTGCTAATCAAGTAAATGTGGTAGTTTCATTTAGTGTAACGACCCGTAAATTTCAACCGTTTTAATAACGTAATTAGTTGAAATTTTGTGAAATTTTAAACGATAAAATTTTGAAATATAAATTGGATATTTGGAATGCGTTTAGTTAAACATAGCAACTGGTAAATTTTCGTCCGAAAATATGAAAGTTTATTTCGCGCGTAAATTTACTTCAATTTAATCAGTTAAAAAGCGATGAAAATAAAATGTTTTCGAAACCTAAATATTTTTACATAGAAAAATTCTAAAACATCTTCTGAACAAGATGTCAGTTTGTCGTTTTTCCAAATTCGGACATCTTTGGCTCCGTCGATCTTATTTTTCAGTGTTTTTCTTGCATTCTTCGCTATTAGAAAATTCGAATTTTTATAATTCAACCGTACCACCGATATCCATATGTCGTTTTGATCGTCTCGTCGTGCTGATCTTTGCAGTATATTTATTTCTGTGTTCTGAAATCCGGTTTGTAGTTAATATACGAAAAATGATTTCGTACTGGTTTTAAACCTTTTGACTTTCCTTATTTTTTTTTAAATTATTCTACCGTTTAAAAATTGAACGGTTATCAGCTTTAATTGTTGCCTTGAATTCAAACAGACTTTTATATTCTCTGGTTTCAAAAAAAAAAATATTTACATCCGTTCATTTTGTTCTCGAGAAAAAAATTAATAACAAACGAACTTGTTTGCTGTAGCTCTTTCTCTCTCGTTTTTTTAGCACTTCTCTTTCTCCAGATTGAAAAAAAATCAAAATCAAAGTTTCGCCATCTCCTTCCGTCCCTCGAGCAGCTCATCCTCCCCACGCAACCGGCCTCCCTCCTCCCAAACACCCACGTGTCCACCTTCGGCTGCCCTCCACCGTGGTCATGAGCAGCAACCAAAACCGCCCAGCCTCCCCTCTTTTCCTCTCTCACGCTTCAACCCTCTGTTCTTCCATCACCCTTCACGCGAGAAGCCCTTAGCCGTCCACCGTTGTTCCCCTCTCGGCCTTCCTTCCCTTTTAGACATATTATGTAAGTATTTATATTTGTATAAATACACTAGTTTATATTTGATATATGATTTGGCTGTTTGTATATATATATATATAAATTAAGTGATTAAGTTATATATATTATATGGGTATATTTTCTCAGCCTTGGCTCACTTGGTTGCTGTATATATAGTTTATGTAAAGTTTTTATAAAGTTTGTATGAATATATTACTACTATATTTATATATATATTCTTCATACTGTACGCATACATATATAAGTTGTAAAAGGAATGTGAAATCTATGCTTTGTGAAACTATACTTGGTGTTGTATGTATTTTGCAAACCTGCTATAATATCAAACTATGCTTTGTGAAATCTATGCTTTGTGAAACTATGCTTGGTGTTGTATGTATATCAAACTATACTTTTCGTTTTTGCAAACCTGTTATAATATTATATTTTTATATAATCAGACAAGCTACATAAGGGATTACTTTAAGTTTATAACAGACTTGTCTATATAAAGCGTTGTATGTATTTGAAGGGAACAGTGAAAATATATGTATACGTTTTGTAAATTATAAAAGCATATAAGTTATTTGGTTTAGTTATAGATATTATAGGTATTTGTATATTAACTCTAGTACACGTTTTGTTTTATATGGTTATATTAGTTTTACATACATATATGTTTATAAGTGTTATATGAATAGGTTGCAACAGTATGTTAGTTATGCATCTAAGTATGATTTAGTTTTTATACTTTTCCTTTATACAGTTTCTATAGATTTATACGCATAGTGTTTATATATATATATATATATATGTCAGTTTAAACTTTTGATGTCCTATTGCATATGTACATTTCCTATATATATATATATATATTATAACTTATTTTGGATATTTGGAAATAGTTAATTATACATTGTTTTATATATATTTGCTGTCGGCTATTTTAATATATAATGTTAGATTTTATGTTGATTCTTTTATGTAAGTATTGATTTTTATGTATGTTTACATACATTAGTTATATAAACAAGTATACATCAGTCTGTTCTTTAAATTTATATAGAGAGACTTTTATGTGTTTGAATTGATTATAAATTTGAAATTCTTGTTTAAGTTGAGTATTGAATATATATAGATATTTTTCAAATGAACTTAAAATTTTAATAGTGTTTGTGTTGTATGCATTTGGTCATAGTCGGGTTTATAAGTATAATTGTTTTGCAAATTTATTTTAATCTGATATATATATATGCGTGTAATGTTTTGGTCTGGGATGCAAAGTTATATATCATATTATAGTTTGGTATGATAGTTTATATAGATGGAGGCTGTGGGTTATAATATAGTACATTATGGAAGTTTAGTTGCACTATTAGTATTGTGTAATATAAAATATATATATTTGACTTTAAGATTTAAAACAAGGATTTCATGTTACTTTAATATTTGTCTTAAGGTAGAATATTTAAGAATAATAATTATATATTTATATATATATGTTATAATAATAGTGCATATATTTTTCTGTTTTCTCAAACTGATTCTAATTATCTTCATCGATTCAGTTCTGATTTGATTTTGTCTATTCCTATTTATCAGCTTCGTTCGTCGATTCGAGTTCAATCTTGCCTTGTTTTGAGATTCGTGCCTGGATTTCGTAACTCAACTTTGTTGTCTATATCTCTAGCCTCGAAAGGTGAGCACTCACTCACGATTAACGTTCTTTTATTTATTAAATTTGATTTCAATTGAAACGACAATTGAAATATGCTGCTATTAGTTAATTACACTGTTATTTATGCTATTACCTGTATCAGTTCACCTGTGACATCTGACACCATTATCTGTTAATTATTTATGCGATGATAATACAGTTTGGCTGATAATTGATTGATTGTTGATGTTTATATTGGATGTTAAATTGTTAATGTTAAAATGATAAATAGTATGAAATTGAACTTGATATAGGATAGTTAAATGTTAAATTTTATTAACTGGCATTTGTATAATATGACCCCTTTAAACTGTTAAATTTATTGACATGTAGGATTTGTTTGATTACACTTTGAACCACTGAATGTATGTTGTTAAATTGATGGTATATGAAATTGTAAATAGATGACAAGTGAAACCGTAATGTAATAATCTTTAATCTATATGAAATGATAGTGTAGATTCTAGAAATAATTATATTAATTCGTACAAATAACAATGCGAATTAATACGGTTATTTCGGGATTATTTGAATTGATTATTGGATTGTTATTGTTCGTTGTTATTGCTTTTTTATTTACTTTGACACCATCCCAGTTATCACACTGCAAGTTCCCTTTGCTATGTTTTGATTTTGAATTGAATTGGAATCGGGTTGAAATGATAAATACCCAAATTGAACTTTGACCTAGGATAGAAAATTAAATAAAACCCGATTGGTCAATAATTTGATTTGAAAATAAAACGAAGATTTATTTGAATAAATAATATGGTTTTGAAATGAAGTTAAAATTTGAATTTTAATGAAAGGAAAATGTTAATATTTAAAAATCTGAAACAAAATATTAAAAATGAAATTGATGAAAGAACGATGTTTAATTTGAGAAATGATTGAATTAACTTTGAAATGATTTAATAATTAAGTTTGAAATTATAATTAAGTTTGAAATTATTAAACTTTGAAATTATTTAATAATTAAGTTTTGAATTATTTAAAAATTAAATAAGATTGAATTATTTAATGATTAAATTAAATTGAATTTTTGAATAAGTGAATTTTACTTCGTAAATAATTGAAATTGAGTTTCTTTATTAATTAAGTTTTGGAAAATTATTTAAATAATTAAATAAGTGAAATTGAATTTCTCTAACCAGAAATAAAATTTAATATTTTTGAAATTAATGTAAGACTTATAATTGAAAGAATTGATTTGACGAATTTAATTTAATTCAATTTGTAAGCTTTGATATAATGAAGTTGAACTTAAGTAATTGATTTAATGAATTGGAAGTTAAAAAGAATTGTTTTGAATGATAAATTTACTTAGCGAATATTGAATGAAATCGATAAATGAGTTTAAATTGATTTGAATGTTAAATAAAATTTATTTAAATGATTTGGAATGAAACTTATTTACGAACTTGAATCAATATTTGAATTGATTTAAATAGAAATTGAAATTGTATTATAAGATTTTGAAATGGTAATTTGGAAGTTTTGAAACGTAAATTTTGGAAATTGATTTGGAAAGACAAATGAAATGTTGGGGTATAAATTCTAATTGGAATTGAATTTGATTTGGTTTTGAAATAAATAAACGACCAATCGGTGTAATAATTACGAAGTTATTAAAGAGACCGGAACCGGTTATGGATATACTCTCTATCTAAACCGAAACCACTTTAATAACTATACGCGGAGTGATGATCCAGAATGAAGTGGTTGGAATGATGTACGTGATGACTGAAGAAAGAGAACGATAATGGATAGCCTTGACACTTGTGTCAAATTGGAAATGACTAAAACAGGAGCCGTGCCGGGCCAATGGAGGATTAGCTACCTCAAGTGGACACACTTCTTCGAACTACTTATTACTTGTTGTCGATTGGTGCACCCTTGATTTTGGGAGTGTTGTTTCACGGTGTTGCGGGCGCTGCGGCATTGCGTTCTCTCCAGTCCGGATTAGGCAAACGGTAGTATCACTACCTTGGGTATTGCCTCATGTGCCTTGTCATACTTGTATTCCATTTATTCGCGACCACTACGAATCTGTTTTGTACCTTTAGTATATGGATTGCCCTCTGGTGACTTCCGGTTTTGGGGAAACTACGGTCTTGTATATGCTTTTGGGAATAAAAATGTGTTAAGGGTGGAATGGGCCATGACTTAACACTATTTTGATATCTTTATATTATTAATATAAGAATGTTAATCCTGACTCGAGTGTTTTGTGTTTTGCTTTACGCTCGGGTCAGACTGAGTGGTTCAGCTTTTGAGACTCACCTTTGGAGTTGGAGCTTTGCTTGAAGATCCAGCCATCTATTCTACTTTCAGTATTCGATGATTCCAGTGATGTATTCTGATTTGTATCTGATGTATCGTATTACTCTTATGTTGTAAACTCTGATGTGACTTATACATTTATATAGTAGCTTCATGAACTACTATCTCTTTTATTTCCGCTGCACTTATTACTCTGTGTCTGTGATCTGTGATTATTTATTTACTGTATATGTTCAGTTTTGCCAAATTTAAATTAACAACGCGGTATTTTGAGCAATTCAATTCCGGCATGAGTGTCTACCTATACACTTATAATGGATGCGAATGGTCCAAAATTCCGGGTCATTACAGTTGGTATCAAAGCTTTGGTAGCTCTAGGAAAAACTCAACATATAGGGTAAATGTATTTACAGAATCACTCTCATTCGAGTTTCAATCTCTTCCTTCCGACTCGATTCCTTTGAATTTTGGAACGTTCCCCTCGGTTCCGAAATTCATTCGTGTCCTTCACTATTTGTCTTCTTTCAATTCTGGAGCACCCCATAACTCCATTTTGAATGATATCTATAATAGACCGGCAGTCTCGCCAATCTTCGAATGATTCGTAAAGGAGCAAAACTCCTTTATAATAAGCATCGATTTACCAGAGATTTCTATATCCTCGGTTTACGATGCTATATATTCCCTGCTATACCTGAATTCCATCTCTTGAGATCGAGTGTTGATTTACCTCGGAATTCAGCATCGATCTTATTCTTGAAATTACGGACGACCCGGTTAAGGTTGCCCGTGAATTAAATACGCTTATCCATCTTCCGATTCTGTTAATGGAATCATCTTATCTTTTCTTTCGAACTTGTATTCAAATCAGAATTCTCTTTAAATTGAGTCCATCAAATTTGAAACCATATCCTTATTTTGAAAACTCATTCCTGTACCGTCGAGCAAAGAAACGTATTTGTAAACTAATACATATAAATGTTTTAATATATGCTGTGTTGTTTGAGTTGTTGATGTTGATTTGGGTTTCCGATCGATTCGTCTGATCAACGCTATCGATAGGATTTCCAAAACACTTGAGCAGAGCAAACTGACACAATATTGTTTTCAAATTTGGTAAATAAAATAAAAGTTTTGTGTGATTATATTATATATAAATATAAGTTTTCTGAAATTAAATTGTTAATGAATGTGTTGTCTGAAATAATAATATTTGATTTTTATTTATTGTTTTGTAAACCATTGACTATTGCATAATATAAATAAATGAATTTATAAACTTGGTTATAAATTGATTGGAATTTGAAATGAATTAAATTCAGAAATTTGAGAATTTATTAGTTTCCGGTGATTTTGAACTTTGGTTTTTAAAATTTTAAAGTATATATTATTGAAAGTATTTTCAAATAGAAATCGTTTTCAAAGAATTTTTTTTAAAAATGTTGAAATCAGTGCTCTTCCCTTTGTCGCTGGAAAATAATTTCGGTGATGGCGGCCGCATCATCGACATTCATTTTCGAGTTTCGAAGTGGAGAAACCATTCTGTAGCCTTGCTACGGTTTTGTTTTGAGGAAAAATAAAAATAAAAATAAAAATAAAAATATATTTTGATTTGAATTTCTTCAGTATATTTTGATTCACATATATATAGGTATCTTATTTTAAAATTTAATTTGATTTGATATAAATATATTATATATATATCTCTAAATTGTTTAAAGTAAATCGGAAATCTAATTCTTAAATTTTTCTAAAGGATGAGAATAATTGAATTGGGAAAATTTTTATTTGTATATTGTTCAACTGCATTCTAATACAACTTACCTAAATCATTCAGAAGTTGAATATGTAATTGGATAATATATAATATAAATTGAATTTATAAATAAAATCTGAGTGTTTATAATAAATGTTATACACTAAATTTTGATTATAAAGATGTTAATAGAATTAGATAGGATAATAAGTAAAACTCGGTTAATAATGAAATAAATTTATTTTGAAAGAATTAATAAATTTGTTTGAAAGAATTAATAAATTGAAATTTGATCAACATATGAAAATACCTTGAATTTAAAAGAAATTAAAAGATATAAATTAATTTAAATCGAAATTTTATGGTTTAAATTAATTTATATGGATTAAATATATGTGGTTAGATATATTAAGTTGAATAAATTTAACAATAATTTGGAATAAAGAAGAATTTAAATTGTTAAAGAAAATATGATTATAATAAAAGACTATTCAAATTTATGGTTTTAGAAATTTTAAATTGAAAATAAATTGGATAATAAGATAATGAATTTAGAAATAGTTGAGATTGATTTTAGTGAATCGAATGGATTAAATCAATTATTGAATATCAATTAATTTAAATTGGAATTTATATGGTTTAAATTAATTGTTATTTTGTATTTCAAAATTTGTTTTTCTTTCTGGTTGTTTCTATTCTCCTACCTCGTTCCTTTTCGGGGAGGAAAAGTTTTGAGTGGGGGAGAGTGTAACGACCCGTAAATTTCAACCGTTTTAAAAACGTAATTAGTTGAAATTTTGTGAAATTTTAAACGATAAAATTTTGAAATATAAATTGGATATTTGGAATGCGTTTAGTTAAACATAGCAACTGGTAAATTTTCGTCCGAAAATATGAAAGTTTATTTCGCGCGTAAATTTACTTCAATTTAATCAGTTAAAAAGCGATGAAAATAAAATGTTTCCGAAACCTAAATATTTTTACATAGAAAAATTCTAAACCATCTTCTGAGCAAGATGTCAGTTTGTCGTTTTTTCAAATTCGGACATCTTTGGCTCCATCGATCTTATTTTTCAGTGTTTTTCTTGCATTCTTCGCTATTAGAAAATTCGAATTTTTATAATTCAACCGTACCACCGATATCCATATGTCGTTTTGATCGTCTCGTCGTGCTGATCTTTGCAGTATATTTATTTATGTGTTCTGAAATCCGGTTTGTAGTTAATATACGAAAAATGATTTCGTACCGGTTTTAAACCTTTTGACTTTCCTTATTTATTTTTTTTAATTATTCTACCGTTTAAAAATTGAACGGTCATCAGCTTTAATTGTTGCCTTGAATTCAAACAGACTTTTATATTCTCTGGTTTCAAAAAAAAAAAAATATTTACATCCGTTCATTTTGTTCTCGAGAAAAAAATTAATAACAAACGAACTTGTTTGCTGTAGCTCTCTCTCTTGTTTTTTTAGCACTTCTCTTTCTCCAGATTGAAAAAAAATCAAAATCAAAGTTTCGCCATCTCCTTCCGTCCCTCGAGCAGCTCATCCTCCCCACGCAACCGACCTTCCTCCTCCCAAACACCCACGTGTCCACCTTCGGCTGCCCTCCACCGTGGTCATGAGCAGCAACCAAAACCGCCCAGCCTCCCCTCTTTTCCTCTCTCACGCTTCAACCCTTTGTTCTTCCATCACCCTTCACGCGAGAAGCCCTTAGCCGTCCACCGTTGTTCCCCTCTCGGCCTTCCTTCCCTTTTAGACATATTATGTAAGTATTTATATTTGTATAAATACACTAGTTTATATTTGATATATGATTTGGCTGTTTGTATATATATATAAATTAAGTGATTAAGTTATATATATTCTATGGGTATATTTTCTCAGCCTTGGCTCACTTGGTTGCTGTATATATAGTTTATGTAAAGTTTTTATAAAGTTTGTATGAATATATTACTACTATATTTATATATATTCTTCATACTGTACGCATGCATATATAAGTTGTAAAAGGAATGTGAAATCTATGCTTTGTGAAACTATACTTGGTGTTGTATGTATTTTGCAAACCTGCTATAATATCAAACTATGCTTTGTGAAATCTATGCTTTGTGAAACTATGCTTGGTGTTGTATGTATATCAAATTATACTTTTCGTTTTTGCAAACCTGTTATAATATTATATTTTTATATAATCAGACAAGCTACATAAGGGATTACTTTAAGTTTATAACAGACTTGTCTATATAAAGCGTTGTATGTATTTGAAGGGAACAGTGAAAATATATGTATACGTTTTGTAAATTATAAAAGCATATAAGTTATTTGGTTTAGTTATAGATATTATAGGTATTTGTATATTAACTCTAGTACACGTTTTGTTTTATATGGTTATATTAGTTTTACATACATATATGTTTATAAGTGTTATATGAATAGGTTGCAACAGTATGTTAGTTATGCATCTAAGTATGATTTAGTTTTTATACTTTTCCTTTATACAGTTTCTATAGATTTATACGCATAGTGTTTATATATATATATATATAGGTCAGTTTAAACTTTTGATGTCCTATTGCATATGTACATTTCCTATATATATATATATTATAACTTATTTTGGATATTTGGAAATAGTTAATTATACATTGTTTTATATATATTTGCTGTCGGCTATTTTAATATATAATGTTAGATTTTATGTTGATTCTTTTATGTAAGTATTGATTTTTATGTATGTTTACATACATTAGTTATATAAACAAGTATACATCAGTCTGTTCTTTAAATTTATATAGAGAGACTTTTATGTGTTTGAATTGATTATAAATTTGAAATTCTTGTTTAAGTTGAGTATTGAATATATATAGATATTTTTCAAATGAACTTAAAATTTTAATAGTGTTTGTGTTGTATGCATTTGGTCATAGTCGGGTTTATAAGTATAATTGTTTTGCAAATTTATTTTAATCTGATTTATATATATGCGTGTAATGTTTTGGTCTGGGATGCAAAGTTATATATCATATTATAGTTTGGTATGATAGTATATATAGATGGAGGCTGTGGGTTATAATATAATACATTATGGAAGTTTAGTTGCACTATTAGTATTGTGTAATATAAAATATATATATTTGACTTTAAGATTTAAAACAAGGATTTCATGTTACTTTAATATTTGTCTTAAGGTAGAAATTTAAGAATAATAATTATATATTTATATATATATGTTATAATAATAGTGCATATATTTTGCTGTTTTCTCAAACTGATTCTAATTATCTTCATCGATTCAGTTCTGATTTGATTTCGTCTATTCCTATTTATCAGCTTCGTTCGTCGATTCGAGTTCAATCTTGCCTTGTTTTGAGATTCGTGCCTGGATTTCGTAACTCAACTTTGTTGTCTATATCTCTAGCCTCGAAAGGTGAGCACTCACTCACGATTAACGTTCTTTTATTTATTAAATTTGATTTCAATTGAAACGACAATTGAAATATGCTGCTGTTAGTTAATTACACTGTTTTTTATGCTATTACCTGTATCAGTTCACCTGTGACATCTGACACCATTATCTGTTAATTATTTATGCAATGATAATACAGTTTGGCTGATAATTGATTGATTGTTGATGTTTATATTGGATGTTAAATTGTTAATGTTAAAATGATAAATAGTATGAAATTGAACTTGATATAGGATAGTTAAATGTTAAATTTGATTAACTGACATTTGTATAATATGACCCCTTTAAACTGTTAAATTTATTGACACGTAGGATTTGTTTGATTACACTTTGAACCACTGAATGTATGTTGTTAAATTGATGGTATATGAAATTGTAAATAGATGACAAGTGAAACCGTAATGTAATAATCTTTAATCTACATGAAATGATAGTGTAGATTCTAGAAATAATTATATTAATTCGTACAAATAACAATGCGAATTAATACGGTTATTTCGGGATTATTTGAATTGATTATTGGATTGTTATTGTTCGTTGTTATTGCTTGTTTATTTACTTTGACACCATCCCAGTTATCACACTGCAAGTTCCCTTTGCTATGTTTTGATTTTGAATTGAATTGGAATCGGGTTGAAATGATAATACCCAAATTGAACTTTGACCTAGGATAGAAAATTAAATAAAACCCGATTGGTCAATAATTTGATTTGAAAATAAAACGAAGATTTTATTTGAATAAATAATATGGTTTTGAAATGAAGTTAAAATTTGAATTTTAATGAAAGGAAAATGTTAATATTTAAAAATCTGAAACAAAATATTAAAAATGAAATTGATGAAAGAACGATGTTTAATTTGAGAAATGATTGAATTAACTTTGAAATGATTTAATAATTAAGTTTGAAATTATAATTAAGTTTGAAATTATTAAACTTTGAAATTATTTAATAATTAAGTTTTGAATTATTTAAAAATTAAATAAGATTGAATTATTTAATTATTAAATTAAATTGAATTTTTGAATAAGTGAATTTTACTTCGTAAATAATTGAAATTGAGTTTCTTTATTAATTAAGTTTTGGAAAATTATTTAAATAATTAAATAAGTGAAATTAAATTTCTTTAACCATAAATAAAATGTGATATTTTTGAAATTAATGTAAGACTTATAATTGAAAGAATTGATTTGACGAATTTAATTTAATTCAATTTGTAAGCTTTGATATAATGAAGTTGAACTTAAGTAATTGATTTAATGAATTGGAAGTTAAAAAGAATTGTTTTGAATGATAAATTTACTTAGCGAATATTGAATGAAATCGATAAATGAGTTTAAATTGATTTGAATGTTAAATAAAATTTATTTAAATGATTTGGAATGAAACTTATTTACGAACTTGAATCAATATTTGAATTGATTTAAATAGAAATTGAAATTGTATTATAAGATTTTGAAATGGTAATTTGGAAGTTTTGAAACGTAAATTTTGGAAATTGATTTGGAAAGACAAATGAAATGTTGGGGTATAAATTCTAATTGGAATTGAATTTGATTTAGTTTTGAAATAAATAAACGACCAATCGGTGTAATAATTACGAAGTTATTAAAGAGACCGAAACCGGTTATGGATATACTCTCTATCTAAACCGAAACCACTTTAATAACTATACGCGGAGTGATGATCCAGAATGAAGTGGTTGTAATGATGTACGTGATGACTGAAGAAAGAGAACGATAATGGATAGCCTTGACACTTGTGTCAAATTGGAAATGACTAAAACAGGAGCCGTGCCGGGCCAATGGAGGATTAGCTACCTCAAGTGGACACACTTCTTCAAACTACTTATTACTTGTTGTCGATTGGTGCACTCTTGATTTTGGGAGTGTTGTTTCACTGTGTTGCGGGCGCTGCGGCGTTGCGGCGTTGCTTTCTCACCAGTCCGGATCAGGCAAACGGTAGTATCACTACCTTGGGTATTGCCTCATGTGCCTTGTCATACTTGTATTCCATTTATTCGCGACCACTACGAATCTGTTTTGTACCTTTAGTATATGGATTGCCCTCTGGTGACTTCCAGTTTTGGGGAAACTACGGTCTTGTATATGCTTTTGGGAATAAAAATGTGTTAAGGGTGGAATGGGCCATGACTTAACACTATTTTGATATCTTTATATTATTAATATAAGAATGTTAATCCTGACTCGAGTGTTTTGTGTTTTGCTTTACGCTCGGGTCAGACTGAGTGGTTCAACTTTTGAGACTTACCTTTGGAGTTGGAGCTTTGCTTGAAGATCCAGCCATCTATTCTACTTTCAGTATTCGATGATTCCAGTGATGTATTCTGATTTGTATCTGATGTATCGTATTACTCTTCTGTTGTAAACTCTGATGTGACTTATACATTTATATAGTAGCTTCATGAACTACTATCTCTTTTATTTCCGCTGCACTTATTACTCTGTGTCTGTGATCTGTGATTATTTATTTACTGTATATGTTCAGTTTTGCCAAATTTAAATTAACAACGCGGTATTTTGAGAAATTCAATTCCGGCATGAGTGTCTACCTATACACTTATAATGGATGCGAATGGTCCAAAATTCCGGGTCGTTACATTTAGACTGAACTCAGAGGCAAAATACAAAAGATAATCATATTATTACTTTAATGTTTATGATATATATTTTTTCTTTTCCTATCTTATATGAAAATTCTTATCAAAAATTTCCTCGTATTAAAACTTTCATCTCATGTGGAAAACTATATTTTGCCCTTGATAATTCTTTAAGGTCGTGATCTGTAATCTAATTATTAACAATTGGTACATTGATTCATCATTTGTCTCCATTGTTTGTCTTGAATTTTGACTGACCTACCAAATATATCAAAGACTTGAACAAATGAAAAATATGGCATTACGTGCATAATGGAAAGAACACTATATATCATTACCTGTGATGGATGTTATCAAGTTGCACTTGATGTTGCTACATTTGCACTATTGCATGCAGCTTCGAGCAATAGCTTAAACATAATGCATTTTTTCTTTGTTATCTCTTTTTATCTTTATTCAAATCATTCACAATGTTGGTCATGAAGTTAAAATAACACACTATAGTGGCAAAGCACATGCAATTTATTCACAAAACCAGCACCAGACTTGTCTTGATATAAGCCCAGAATCTTTTTTTTAAAATCCTGTAGATAGAAAAATTGTAGGTGGAAGTTTATCAGTTCCATTGATAAAGCACAACTTTAGGTACATAACAACCATTGCTTTTTTTTATTAACCTAAACCACACACATCCCCACTAGAAGAAAAGAAAAGAAAATATAGCGATTTTTTATAGGAAGTTGTCCCTACTTGACCACAATAATTGAGTTATCATATTGGGTATCATGATAATCTATAATTTTATTTTGTGAAGCTTTGTTTATTTCTTTATCAATTCCAAACTGATATCGTGTGAGTAATTGTCAATAGAAATCTGTGTAATAGTGAAACCATCACACATCATAATTAATTAAATACTTGAGTAACATCTGAAGAAAGAGCTTTGCAAAGATGTGTTATTATTACCAAGTACCAGAAAAACCGATAAATGCTTTTTTTACTATTCAGCTTATTGCATTAAAGGTTTATTGAATTTTTTTTCTTTAGAAGATTTATGACATTTGTAAACAACTTACCTTTAGAAGATTTTGGAATTTCCTCTATCATTGGAGAATTGTCTTTTTAGTCAGGTTCTTTGAACATTGACATTTGTTATGCCGGTAGCTTTCAAGCTACTTTGATAAGACAAATATAAAGATTGATAATTTTCTGCCACTATTCTGGTGTAATAAAAAAGAAGTTTCTATCACTAACTATGAAATTATATTTTGGTAGTCTTGGAGAAGTTAATCAAACTTCGAATATGATTGAAGTCTGGAAGTTACTATTTCAGATTCCCTCTACACAATGTAATTTATGGTAGGATCGTGAAACAATGAACATTTCATTTTTATCTATCTGAGTTGCTTCTTCCGATTCAATACTAATTTTATATCCTATAACTAGAACTTAGTCCATTTGTACATCCTCAACCCATTCTTCTTATTTACTTTACAATTTACATATTCTTATATGCAAATGATATGCTATTCTGTCAAATGTCAGCACTATTTAACGTTTTTGTTTACCAACCGACATAGGTTGTGGAAAAACATTTTTTTTCCTTTGTTCCCTTTTATGCTTGTTGTTGGAATAAATAAAGAAAATTAAGGTTTGATGTCACTAATGGGTCTGTTATGTGAACAATTTTGAATTATGATTTATAGAATAGAAGCTAACGAGTTTGAGTTTGAGTTTTAAATTTTTAATTCTAATTTATAATATAGAAGCTAGTTAGGTTTATGGTTTGAACAAAATGTTTTTAAAAGCTAGTAAGTCCACCTTTATTATTTAGCATAGCATTTTATTTTTTATTAAATTTTAGTTTTTGTTTACTTGCATACATGCATAATATAATTACACAGGAACGCTTATAATTTTAACTCTGAAATATATAATTTGAATCAATCCAATATATAATCTTTTTTACTAAAGGTAAAAAAGAATGTGAGCATTTTTTTCTTTACAATTTTGATGTAACATTTATGACATTATGCATAGTTCACGTTGATGTATACCAACTTGAATTTTTTTTAACTGGGAACTGTTCTAGGCTACCAATGATACTCAACCAGTGAAATCTGAACTTTGTTTTGTTACTACAGGATATGGCAAAGAAGAGGAAGCTTACTCGCAAATAAAAACAAGCCGAGGAACTAAATGAACAACTTGAAGCAAATATTAAACCAAATGAGCAACCTGAACCAAATTTGGAAACTAATGAGCAAGGAATTGAAGCATGTAGAGACAATATGATGCAGTCTGAAGAAAACATTAAAAACAACGAATTTGAAATTGGAAATGATGCGATGGAAAATGAGACTGATACTCAACACATAGATGAAAGTTTGATTCAAAAGAAAAAAGCTAGAGGTCAAACAAGAATGAAAAGACTTCCTTTGGATCATGTGTCTTGGATTAACGTTGAATTTAATGAGAATGTTGTACCAATAGGAGAAGGCTCTATAAAACTATCTTCTTACTTAGGACCGCTCGTACTGGAGCATGTTCCATTCACGATTGATGATTAGCGGAATATTGGCGATGATTTAAAACTTGCGCTGTGGAGTTCCATTCAGGTATCACTTCGATATACTTCATTTTCTTTATTCAGATTGTTAGTTTATATTGACTTGGATATCAACACTTGTTAGAAGTGAAATTGTAACAATATTTAACATTTGCATTTTGCAGGCTAGATTTAAAATGGATGAGGAGTGGCAGAAAGTGCCTATTTTTCAGCAAATGGGATGCATATGGAAGACTTCAAAAAGGAGGTTTGTTAGGAAAATATTGGAAGCGAAGAACATGGAGGAAAGGATTAAGCTCAAACCTGGTAATGTCGAAAATATGAAGGATTGGAGGGATTTTCTAAAAAAGAAAACGAACTCAAAGTTTAAGGTAAACAAGTACTAAATTCAATTGTATTATGCAATAATTATAATTAATCATTGTATTATATCTTTTCATCTTATGCACAAAGTGATCAATTCAAAGTTATTAGAAGTTTCAAGTGCCACATATAGTAAGTCGCAAAGGAATGGCTCGATTAGCGGAAGATATGGTAAGAAAGAACAATTAGTTTAATTAATGTAACATGTTACGATTATATATTTAATACAACATATTCACTTTATTTATCGTTCTTAATATAAAGAAAGGAGAGTGGTGGTCACATCCCCATTTCTATAGCTCAAATTTGGATTAAATCCCGCACTCGAAAAAATGACGAACCAGTAAATACAAATGTCCTAGAGACTATTGTAAGACACCGCAGTATTGATAAAAATAGTACATTATTGTCTTTCTATCATTTGTTGGCATTCTATCTATTACTTATAAATATGTGAAAAATGTTCTTTTGTAGGAAAAGGTTAAAAAAATTGAAAGTGAATTGCAATAAAACTCAACCAGTAGTTATTTGAGAGAAGATGCTCTCTCCCAAGTGTTGGAATAGGATAGACCTGGACGACTACGAGCAATGGGAAGAGGTGCAAACTATACCAAGTTATTGCTCTTACAAGCTAAAGATGTGAGAATTTCACAGTTGGAAGAGGAGGTCCGCATGTTAAAGAAAAATCTGGTATATACCACATCAATCTTTATTTGTTATTCTACTCGTGTGGTAATATTAGAGATATTGTTCGATTTATTTTTCCATATGGTTTTTTAATCCATAGTCCACACACTTGATTTTTTAGGTTAATGCATGTTGGAGAGAAGAATCCATGTCTCGGGTAAACATCAAATATTAGCATATGCATAATTTCATGTTTAGATATGTGTGCATATGATACTTTGCTATTAAACATCAAATATATTATCATTGTGATATTATTTAAAAATTAATTTTTAATATAGTAATTAACTTAAGATGCTTCTAATTAATTGCAAAGCAATTATGGAAATACATTTGATAAATGTTATTTATTGGATTGGAATGGAACCGATGAAATAGTTGCTGAAGGAAGAGTCGTGTCAAGTGATCCAAATGAGCTTGTACATAGAATTCCTCTAAGACCAAATGCAAAGGTAGTTTTGATTGAGTTTCTAAGGAAATTGGATAATTTTCTATGGAGAGCCATGTTTAGTATGATACATATTGGAGAGGCTGTGGGTATGTTAGTAGCATGGCCTGCCGATAAAGTTATTATGCATAAGCAAGTTCAAATCGACAGGATGGTAAATTAATATCACCTTATTTATATTTTTTATTTTAATATACAATTACTAATTTCATAAATACATAGTGAATGTTTTGAATTGAAAAGTATGATAGGAAAAATGGTGGCTGTCCATTGGAAGCTAAACTTAATTGAACTGATAGATGACTAAATTCTCATTACATTTTTTCCCTCTAATTTATGTGATTACTAGTTCAGGCAGTTACATTAAATAATATATGCTTATACTCCTCTATATGAATTTTGGGGCTTATTTGTAGACATGTCAGCATAGATCACCATCAGTCGGTGTTATCTGAAATTACGGACATGTTATTCCTTACTTATTTGTTACACAAATGTAATTCTTTTATGACAATTTTCATGCCAGTTATGTCATAGCATTGAAAGGTGTACTGATTACTCTATTAATCATACCATGTACTAAATATTACCAGTGTGGTCCAATAATTCTGATAGGGAAATCAGTAGTGATGACTAAACTATGCATGGGAAGATCAACATTTAATTGTACTGGTTTATGTGGTCCAATAATTAGTTTGTTGCCTTATATTAAACATGATGTTCTTGTTGTATTGCAATGTTAACCAGCTCCATGCGCTAGCAAATAACTTTACCTTAATTAGAAGGATAAAATTTGAAACTAAAGGTACAA
This sequence comes from Allium fistulosum, assembly GCA_030737815.1. NCBI lineage: Eukaryota > Viridiplantae > Streptophyta > Magnoliopsida > Asparagales > Amaryllidaceae > Allium > Allium fistulosum. The sequence goes on along the minus strand of CM060906.1, from coordinate 868,821,784 downwards.
TTCTGTTTGATGGTACACATATTTACATTGCACTGTCTCACCGCTGCTTTCACTATTACATAACGCAACGTTTATTATTATCTGTGTGTAGGCTTTGTTATTATCACAGTTCAGATTGTGCACCTTCTTTCATGAAGCTAAAGGACACTAGCAATATTTAAAGTCGTGCATCATCTTTCATAATATTTTAGTTGAGACGGTAATTGTTTCATTATCTATGTTTGGGGAAGTAACTTGTTGATATGAATGAAATATTATGTATGGACACGAAAAAGATGGTAAATTGAAATGTATGAAATACTAAGTTTGGATATGTGAAATGTTGTTTGAATGATATGTTTGAAATGCTTAGCCTGAATATGTGAAGTTGTTTGAGTGATCTGTATGAAATATTATGTTGCAATTTAATGTATATGTTGCCTGCGATAAGAAAAGAGAAAATGTATTATATATATACACAATAAAAAGATGAAATTGAGATTGGTAAATTCTATAAATTAATATTACATGGAATAGCGTTAAATAAACCCTATTGATTAACAAACACTATAGAAACTGGGATTTAAGAATCACACATAAAAATCGCTATAATATAACTTCATAAAAGCTATAGAAACATGAATAACGCTATACAAGTATGGTAAGAAACGCTATACAAATATGATAAGAAACGCTATGGAAATAGAACGAAACGCTATACAAGTATGATAAGAAATGCTATTGAAAAATCACCTTAACGCTATAAAATAGTACGATAAAACGCTATAACATATTCCCAACAAACTCTATAGAAATCAACTAGTGGATAATATTTCCTATAGCGTTTTGGTTTAATAACAGAAGAAAAACGCTATACAAAATACGTTTTCATAGCGTTTTTGTTTCTGCTATGTAAAGCTAAAGGCAACCATAGCATGTCGTTCCACGACGTTCTTTGAAACGCTATGGTAGGTTATAATAGCGTTTTCTAAAAACTAGGAAAGCCCCATTTTGTTGCAGTGTACAAAGCCGACTAGCTTTTCTAAAAAAAAGAAAGAGATAACCTATAATAAGTAGTTGAATGGAGCTTCGTATTTCATATGCTATTATAGTAATGTCGAAAATAGTGGGAGCATGCCATATACTCATTAGTGAATGCATCAAGGTACGAAAAATTGTTTCCATAAATAAATTATGAAATAATAATTAATTTCAATATTGACTAAAAGTTAAGATAGTTTTACTTGTGATGAATGTTTTAAATATTTGTTATGAGATAAATTCATTAGAATAACGGTGTTTGTTGCATTAGCGAAATAACACAAAAGTATCTATAATTTGTTACAATTATTTTAGAATTAAGGACAAAGCCCTTATGTGGTGGGAGCAATACAAGAGTTGGTGACAAGCAACATTGTCCCAGTGGTTAAGTGATTTGGCTTTGGTGTGAGAGGTCACAAGTTCGAAACTTGCGTTGCGTGATTCGAGCATATATTGACATGTGGTTTGTCTTCTGTTGTTCCAGTGACATGTTGTATCTAAGTACCATTTCAATATATATATATATATATAGGAGTTGGTGAACTCTTCAAATTGATACATAAAAATGTATGTAGTCGAAAGTCTAGTAGTATCGAAAATAGTTCCACATACTTCGCTTATTTAACAAATGAATTAACATACAATGAACATGATACACAAGTACTTTATTTATGATAAGTTCATTGAATATAAAATGAAGCTATAAACGTAATGTGCAAAGGAAAGAAGAAAATTTGATTTGATCGAATATGTGAGTATAAAGGAAAACGATTCCAAAAGTGCCTAAAAATGAATAAAAAATTCAATCTTAAAAGTCACTCCTCCCTATGATACATAATGATGTATCGATAAGGAATAAACAAACTTTGTTAGACGAAGTACGATTGATAACGAGTGATGTTGAGTTAACTTCTTTTTGTAAGGTCATGTACTTAGCGTAAGTCCATAAATTTAAATTTTAATTTCATCTAAAGAATAGTTTAGGCGATCATACAAAATAAATGTTTATAAGAAACCCCTATATATCCTAAACCAAGGAGTTAACGAGTTGTGTGAGTTGAGAGGTTACACATAATACTTGCTTATATTTATGTTGTAAACATAAGTATTATAAACTTATAAGTATCATAAATTAAAGCAGTTTCATACATATATTAGGTAGTTCATATAATGTTTATGAATATCTACTCCATTGCATCGAGAAATAATCGTTGTTTCAAGAAATGCCAACTTCATAACGAAGGAATTTCTTTTAGAAATTATTGATAATGAAATGGATTTGGATACCATCCAAAGATAAAACTGATAAGGAAGGATGGAACGAAATTAGCCAAACTAAATAGACACGACACATTTGAATGTCTAATAATAAATATTGCACATTAAAAAAAAATTATGAATTTTATTAATGTCGAGAAAAGAACTTCCTCGGTCTTAAGTAAACCATTAAGAGTATTGACTCTACCATGAGGCAAGATATGCAAATCTGGAATTGATTCCAAGTATATTATCGAAATATGATTTTGATAGTGGTACCCAAAAGGATACGATCCATCGGCTGCAAAAGTGTCTTCAAGAAGAAGATCGGTGCAGTTGGAATATAAGTCATATTGATCAGAATAATATTGTAAATTACAATTGTTGAAACTAATGTAATAGATTTATCGTTCAACGTGTTTTAGTTTATTCGGATATTACTCAAAAAAGTTATCGCTCAATAGGATTTTTGAGCTTTGGAACATATATGTTGCAACAAAAATTATACATAATGATTTAGAATAGACTGTTTGCACATAACAACCAAAATGAAGTCAGTGGGAGCAATGGCTAAGTTTGTGAGTATGGATATGATCCAGGAAATGATACGAAAGTTTTATTCGGTAAGTATCAAAGTTGGGTATTTTCATAGAGAAATTAAATAATTTGGAATTTGGTCAAAATGCAAAGGAAGCGTGTCTCTTTAAGAAAGAATATTAATATGTATTAAAAATATATTTCTAAAACTACAAGTAAATAACAAACTTAAGATTGTTAATGACATATTCATGTTAAAATTATTTCAATTTGGTTTTTTGATACTCGACATTGGTTTTGAAAATGACATCTTTTATAATCAATATAAAAGATCGATGAGATTGTCCCAAATGATATACGCAGATGCGATATTAAAATTGTTTAATATGGAGCATGTAAGATGGTTCCTTATGCATTGGCAATAGGAATTATCATACATGTTATATTGTCTACAATATCACACTTTACTCGTGTATTTGATATATAGAGCAAGTAACAAATCCGAATTAAGATCACTTAATGAGGGAGTGTTCTCGAGTATTTATGAAATACTAGAGAATTGTTTATAGAAACAACAAACTTCTTATGAAGAAGTGCACAGACTCAAACTTCATTAATGATATCGGGTATAGCATGTCAATCCTAAATTCATGTTCAAGCTTAATTTAAGAACTTCAAGTTGGAATTGCTCCAAACAATAAGTAGTAATTGATTCAAACAAATTTATAACTGACCCGAGGGTGGTTCCAAATGTTGATAGACATTATTATATGATAACAATGCTGCAATATAATTTGTAAAAGAACCTAGAGCTCACTAGAAGTTGAGAGACATACTCCGTATTGTTCCACTTGATAAAGGCAGTTTATCAGCATTAGAGAGAGTTGATTACCATAGTAGATAAATAAAACAAAATAGCATAACCGTTCACAAAGGGACTGGCTCGATTAGTTTATGATAAAACCAATCAAGGAAGTTGGAATAAGATTTCATAATTGATCCTAAGTGCAAGTGGGAGATTGATAGAGTTAGGGGTATGTCCTAGAGGCAAGTATGTAATTTGTTACATATATCCAACTCTGTGACCAATTCTGTTCAAAATAAAATGTGTTATTTCTATTATATACTTATTGTATAGTGATATAAATAATGATATAATTAACTTAAAGTATATAGATGGAAAATCCTTAAATGATATGTAATAGTAATTGCAAATTGTTGTAATTATGATAGTTTTATCACATTAAAAATAACATACTGTTTTAAATATTCCTAGTCAAGATGTTTCGAGAAAGGGTATCTGTTGAGACTAGACTACATAACTCTCTCTAAATGTTAGGTAGTGTATTTCTCACGGCTGATAGGGCACCAAGGGGTTACATACTATTAGTTATTGGTAACTATGGAATGACTCACTTGAGAGTATTCTATTGTAAGGTCAAATAGACAACCTCGAATTGACAATGTTACACAATTCTCTCGACTTGAGAATACTGAGGAACTTCAATGTAGACGCTCCACTTTGATTATAATTAAATCATGGCATGACGTCCATCGAACGACTATAGTTGGGTCTGAGTTGAAGCATTGAAAGTGAAACACTATTTAATAGAGAATTCGTCTCCTCGGTTATACAACGTTAGTATCACGGTCAACTGTAGTCAACTCAAAATCAAACTCTCTGTCCAAAGCAGTACGATTAATAATAGTTGTTATTATTGAACCAAGGATTTCGTGTTTGAAATTACAAAGTTAAATGTGGACGATGTTGAAGTTTTTACCAAAACCAAATTCCATAAGTCCTAATGTGATATATTTTTAAGGAAAAGAATTGATGTAAATAACCATTTTCTATCAGATATGTAAGAGATAAATTCAGACAAATTGTCACACCACTAGCTAAGATGACGTGTGAACGCTAATATTCGAATTGTTCGATATTAATCACTGACTGAATTTACACATTTGAGTCGCACAACCTAATGATGAATTCCCCAAAAAACCACATGATTTAATCTTTTTATAAAATATTGTAAATTAATTTAAGAAATGTTAATTATTATTTAATTTAGTTTATGTTTGGGAGTTTTTTGTATTTATTTGAATGCATTTATAAAATTTAAATTTGCACGCAACGATATACGATATCGGTGTAATTTTAAATGGGTTTAAACAAAAGATAATTACATGAAGTGATTTTTGGAAGTTTTATGCCATTTGATGGCATGTAATTTCAGTCATACCATGCGAAGAGAGAAGAGTGGAGAGAGAGATAATTAAGGAAATTGATTAGGGAAGTTTTAATAAAAGAATGGGAAATGTTTCATTCTTTCAATTAAAAACAAATCCACTAGTTTATTTCCTATAGACATTCATTTTTCCACACACTTTTTTCTTCTCTCCTCCTAACCTTCCATGGTCGAAAAAAAAAATATTTCCAAAATTTTATCAACTCCAAATCAAATGCAAATATAAAAAATAATGAAACATAAGTGGTTTATCCACCTCTTGCAAGGATTGGGTGTGGATCTTGGTGATCTAAGGATATATCTTCATTCAAGGTGCAAATTATTGGCTTTATTTTTAGGTAATTATAATTTTTAATTGTATGTTCATCATGTTTACATGGTTTAGATTCTATTCATGTTACATCTCTTCTATTTTGTATGTTCATCTTGTAATATAACTCAGATCTCCTTTTTCATCCACCTTAATTATTTGTATGATCATCATGTTGATTTAATTTAAATCTACCTTTGTTTAACATCTCCATTGACTACAATTTATTATGATCGACATATTTCAAAATCATTTATCTCATTTAATTGTTTGTCCGTATTATTTGTATAATTAAATCTGAATTATCTTATAATGAATTTGTATGTGCCTATGTTGTCTAACTTCTTTTGTCATTATTTTGGAATTATTGTTTATATAAAATGTAAAACTATTTTATTATGTTATTAACATTTTGTAATATTTGTACACATGAACACAAATAAAGTATATTTGTTGACTGTTTAAATGTACCTTTAAAATTGATTTCTTGTGTTATATGGTTATTTTCTAGAAAATAATTCTTTTGGTTATTATATTCATAAAAGTAAAAGTTTCCTTTTGTTCTTGAATTTATAAGTGGTCTTTTGTGTAAAGTTATAAACTTTTTATTTCCTACTTAATTTAAGAGATTGAATTAAATTTGTTTACATTGAATTTAAATTTATACATTACTTGAATTACAATCTTTATATATACATATGTTATTTTAAACTTAAAATATAATTTAGAATTATGTACACCCACACACACATACATGTTTTTATGTTATTTTAACTTAAATAAAAATGGACTTTTGTATAAAACTATAAAATTTATTTTCAAACTCTTCTTTAATTAAAACCAATGCTATGATTATTAATTCTTAATTCGAAACATATATATAATATAGGGAAACTTATTTTTGACATGTATATATGTAAACTTATCTGCTATTATACATATATACATACATACACACACACACACATATATATACACACACACACATATACTGTCAAGACCCAAAAATCGACCTTCGAAAATCGGCACACGTACTTCACTTGTACTCAAAATGCCGTAGATTCAAATGCCGAATCTGGTTCTCGGGAGCTTATAACACAGTTAAGTAAATAACACAGCGGAATAAATGAATAATACATTGATATACAATATCCGATACAACAGAATGATACAATGAATATCAATATACATCAGAGATATGATACAACAAATAGCAGCGGAAAAGAAACGATGAAGATACGAAATAAGAATCTCCTACAGCGGTTCGTAGAGCCATCATCACATCGAAACTTCTTCTGGAGCTGATACGAAGCAATGAAAAGAATTTGGAAACGAATCAAAGAAAATTGATAGAGAAAGATTGTTTTCACTGTTGCAGGGTATTGACCATTTATAGTCGTATTCCCTTGTCCCCTATCTCGTCTTCTTCTTGTACTCATATCTACTATCAGTGGATAGCAAGAGAATTTACTGAGACATTCAGACGGATATCTGAGAAATACTCATTCTAGAGTTTACTTCACTCTATCTCTAACGAGCTACTTAACGTGTTATACTCCTGAGCTAAAGTTCAACCAAAGCTCTGATACCACTTGTCACTTACCTTACTTCATATGTTTTACAGTTCATACTTATACTTGATTTTACTTTTTTTTGTTTTTTTTTGTTACTTTGTATTGACTTTCGCAATTTGTTTGTATATATTTGTTTTACAATGATGGCTACTAGTTTTATTTATATTTAAGTGTTGTTGTCTAGATTGACTATGCAAATCTATTTGTTGATGAGATATGGTTTTTATATTTTACTCTATTTATTTTGAAATATAAATGACATTCTATATTTTATAATTATTCTTAAACTATTTACTTGAAACTCAAATTAAACATATACAATATTTAAATTTAAATGATCGTTCAAATATAAAATTGGGATTTGGGGAAACTCGTATTACTTAATCAATTTAATTTCACAATTTTTATTCAAAATTTATTTAATTACTCAATTTAATTCAAAAATTCATTTAATTATTAATTTGAATAAATTTATAAAATTCGGGGTCGTTACAAATTTCCCCCCTTAAAAGAATTTCGTCCTCGAAATTCGCAGGCACGAAAATAACACAGAGATAGACAGAGGTGATCTCCTATAATTCCTCAAACACAAGATATGGATTCCAAACTCAAGTCGGAATATCTCAGAATACATACCAATTTGTCCCTCTTCGGACTTCGGTATTCAAAAGAAATCACAATAGAATTTTCAAATTTTGGTTTCAAACGAAATCGTTTATCGATTCAATTCAATTTTATCCTCATATTCTATTAATCAATTTAACTCAATTTAAATTTCCAATTTAAAATTCATTAAGGTTTAAATCAACAAGATGATAAGGAAACGATGAAGATACGAAATAAGAATCTCCTACAACGGTTCGTAGAGCCATCATCACATCGAAACTTCTTCTGGAGCTGATACGAAGCAATGAAAAGAATTTGGAAACGAATCAAAGAAAATTGATAGAGAAAGATTGTTTTCACTGTTGCAGGGTATTGACCATTTATAGTCGTATTCCCTTGTCCCCTATCTCGTCTTCTTCTTGTACTCATATCTACTATCAGTGGATAGCAAGAGAATTTACTGAGACATTCAGACGGATATCTGAGAAATACTCATTCTAGAGTTTACTTCACTCTATCTCTAACGAGCTACTTAACGTGTTATACTCCTGAGCTAAAGTTCAACCAAAGCTCTGATACCACTTGTCACTTACCTTACTTCATATGTTTTACAGTTCATACTTATACTTGATTTTACTTTTTTTTGTTTTTTTTTGTTACTTTGTATTGACTTTCGCAATTTGTTTGTATATATTTGTTTTACAATGATGGCTACTAGTTTTATTTATATTTAAGTGTTGTTGTCTAGATTGACTATGCAAATCTATTTGTTGATGAGATATGGTTTTTATATTTTACTCTATTTATTTTGAAATATAAATGACATTCTATATTTTATAATTATTCTTAAACTATTTACTTGAAACTCAAATTAAACATATACAATATTTAAATTTAAATGATCGTTCAAATATAAAATTGGGATTTGGGGAAACTCGTATTACTTAATCAATTTAATTTCACAATTTTTATTCAAAATTTATTTAATTACTCAATTTAATTCAAAAATTCATTTAATTATTAATTTGAATAAATTTATAAAATTCGGGGTCGTTACAAATTTCCCCCCTTAAAAGAATTTCGTCCTCGAAATTCGCAGGCACGAAAATAACACAGAGATAGACAGAGGTGATCTCCTATAATTCCTCAAACACAAGATATGGATTCCAAACTCAAGTCGGAATATCTCAGAATACATACCAATTTGTCCCTCTTCGGACTTCGGTATTCAAAAGAAATCACAATAGAATTTTCAAATTTTGGTTTCAAACGAAATCGTTTATCGATTCAATTCAATTTTATCCTCATATTCTATTAATCAATTTAACTCAATTTAAATTTCCAATTTCAAATTCATTAAGGTTTAAATCAACAAGATGATAAGGAAACGATGAAGATACGAAATAAGAATCTCCTACAACGGTTCGTAGAGCCATCATCACATCGAAACTTCTTCTGGAGCTGATACGAAGCAATGAAAAGAATTTGGAAACGAATCAAAGAAAATTGATAGAGAAAGATTGTTTTCACTGTTGCAGGGTATTGACCATTTATAGTCGTATTCCCTTGTCCCCTATCTCGTCTTCTTCTTGTACTCATATCTACTATCAGTGGATAGCAAGAGAATTTACTGAGACATTCAGACGGATATCTGAGAAATACTCATTCTAGAGTTTACTTCACTCTATCTCTAACGAGCTACTTAACGTGTTATACTCCTGAGCTAAAGTTCAACCAAAGCTCTGATACCACTTGTCACTTACCTTACTTCATATGTTTTACAGTTCATACTTATACTTGATTTTACTTTTCTTTTGTTTTGTTTTGTTACTTTGTATTGACTTTCGCAATTTGTTTGTATATATTTGTTTTACAATGATGGCTGCTAGTTTTATTTATATTTAAGTGTTGTTGTCTAGATTGACTATGCAAATCTATTTGTTGATGAGATATGGTTTTTATATTTTACTCTATTTATTTTGAAATATAAATGACATTCTATATTTTATAATTATTCTTAAACTATTTACTTGAAACTCAAATTAAACATATACAATATTTAAATTTAAATGATCGTTCAAATATAAAATTGGGATTCGGGGAAACTCGCATTACTTAATCAATTTAATTTCACAATTTTTATTCAAAATTTATTTAATTACTCAATTTAATTCAAAAATTCATTTAATTATTAATTTGAATAAATTTATAAAATTCGGGGTCGTTACATATACATACATATATATATATATAAGTCAAAACTTAAGACAACAAAAGCATATACAAATGGACAAATGTGTCTATTGCGGTGTAAATTCCATCACCTATACACGGTCACATTAATTATGTACACCACTTATTTGTTGCACTTACACAATATTCAATAGAGTATATTAGGACATACTCATGTTTATGCTATGTATAAATTTCTCATTAATAACATTTAATAAATCAATCAATTTAATTAAAGAGAGAGAAACGAAAGGTTTCCCTCTTTATATAAAAATATATTCCCTTAATTAATTGCATAGGATTTAGAGAAAGAAACGAAAGGTTTCCTTATCTAAATTAACTTTAACAAGTAACTATCACACACATGGGTGTATTTAATACTCATACATTTAAATTTAAATCAAATCCAAACTCCATTTTAAACAACCAAATAAAAAAATTGATTTAAAAACTTAATTAGATTAGATCTAATATACCTTTAAACTTCAAAAGCCCAAAATAGGAAATTTTTTGAAATCTACCTATTTCACCCGATTTCGACTGGCTCGATTTCTACAAGAACAAACCAGTTGTTGAAAGACCTTGTCGGTATATGCCAAACTCTATTTCAAGATCAAGAGGTAAGGCTATTGATCTTGCCTTCTTGTTTTCTTCTGTGGGTAGTATTGATATAGTAGAGTGCCCAGATTGGGTGTTCCCATAATAAGGCAGTTGAGAAAAGAGAGAGGGAGAGGAGGGACTCTTTGTGTCTATATGTACGTGTGTGAGTAGAGGGACTTATTTGGCTAAAGCAGAACTGCAAGATCTGATAGAAGAATGAAAGAGTGAAAGCGTAAGTTGAGGTGATTGTGCTGAGAGAGAGAGAGAGATAGAAAGGCTATTTACAGCCGGGCATAGGCCATTAAGTATTTAAGAATTTTCTTTTCGGTTATCTTTATTCATAAAAAAACCACCATTTTTATCTTGAATATGCATCTTTAAGTTTTATTAATGTTAGATATCATTTAGTTAATTATAGATTCAAAATAGTTAATTTTTGGTATAGGTTATAGTATAATGTGTGCAGTGGATACAAAATTTTAGACTTGATTAATGATAAGAACAATATGTGTCATTAACTAAATACTTACTAATATAATATGTGTAGCGGATATTAGTCAAATTCTCATTTCAAATTTCCTATGGAAAATGTATTTTGTACCTCTATATGAGAAAATAGGGTAATTGGCTAAGTTGAATTTATAAGCTTGTACTTCTTTTTGACATTTAACGTTATGATTTATAAGCTTTAGTTTCTAATTTTATATTTTGATCTATTTTTATTTCACTGTTTAATATCAGGTACTATAACAACTGATTGTTTTTTTACAATTACTAGTAAAGTGAAAATGGAAAATTTTGAATTGTATAACCTTTTGTATTTATTATTATTTTTCTTGAATATACTCAGGAGAACCCAGAGACTGGTAAACTCCTAAGAGAAATTAAGTTGTGTTTGTTCGCTTCAACTCATGTCACCTATAACCTTCGGGTACTATTGAATCGACGAGTTTTCTATCGGTTAGAAAATCGTCAAAAAAAATTATAATAAAAATAACCGCAAGCGCACGACGTATAATTTTAGTACGTGGCGAGTACGACTCGATCCGCAAGGAATTGAAGTGATTTAAAATTCTACTCAATCAAATTAACTCAAAGCTTGAAGTTGTTTTAAGCTAAAAATGTAAAAAACTAACAAAAAGAAAGTGAATAAAAATATGAGAGTAAAAGGCAATTTAGAGGCAATTCCCTTCTCATGATCACGTAAATCAACATAATGAAATTATGATCTCTCTTTTTGGTCATTTGTGAATTTAGTTGTTGTGTTTATCATAAGTATGGTCTATTTGTGTTATTAATTAGCCCAGCATAAACCATCAAACTTTAACACACCATCCAAACCACTTGTTAACTCTCATGAAATGATAATGAAATTAAAAATAAAATCTATTCTAAGCAAGATCTATTTACTATTGATTAGTAATATATACCATCAAATTTTGATTCTAAAATCCACTTCATTACCAAAATCATATGTAGATGAAGAGGTAATTTGTGTTTATGTTTGTTTAAGCATAGCTTATTTTGTGTCAACAACATAGGCTATCAAATTCAAAGTTAAACAACAAAATTTTACCACATCAAAAATTCCATGAAGCATAAAGAAAGATAAAAAATTAACAAATATGTTGAATCTACATGATTAAGAGAGCTTCATTACCCCTAAATTGAAGAGGTTTAGCTTCTCATATTTGTTATCATTTCAACAATTGTAGATTGCAACATAGAACAAAAACAAAAGGAAAAAAGAGAACTAACTAAATTGCATGTAAATAATATAATCTACTTGCATGAAGTAAAACTACACTAATGGCATAAAGTAATGAACAATAATTAAAAGAGCATGAAATTAAATTGCATAAATAAAATTACATAAGAGTAAAAGACTAAGAAGCCATGAAAGAGAGAGAGAGAGAAAGAGAGTTTATGTTTAAAATTTGTGTCTACTACTAAACTAACTAGAAGGTGGTAAGTAGTTTATGACAGTGGGTTTATGGCAGTGTTGTGTTGTGATGTGTTATGTTGCGGATGAGAGAGGAAAAGTTGGTGGATGGGTGTTTGCAGGTGGAGGCAGTTGACAGAGGCCGCGGTTTTGGAGTGTTGATAGGTTGGTTTGTGTGAACTGGATGGTGGTACTAGTGTGATGCGCACATAAATATGCACAGAAGTGGCAGTGGCACTTGTTTGGGGTTGTTTGTTGAATATTAGTGGAGGTTGAAGTATGATGATGGAGGTGCGGAAGTTGAAGTATGATGAGTGGTATGAGTGGTTTGTATGCAGCGTGGATGGGTAGAAGGCAGGGATTGAATGTGTTGTATTGTGGTCCGTGGGGTGTGATAGGTGGTCAGTGGATGGTGGAGACATCATTTGTAATGGGAGATGGCAGATTTCAAGTGGTAGAGGAAGTTTTGTGGTCAAGTACGTAGCAAGGAAAGGAGATGTAGCAGCTGTGGTAGATGGTGATGGGGGTTTACAGGTGGTTGTAGATGTGGGTTGAAACTGGTGGTTGAAGTTGAACTGGTGGTATTCGTATGAAGTTGTTTGATGGCGTAATGGCAGTGCTGTTGTAGTTGCAATGATATATGGTATGGCAGTAATTTTGAAGTGGTTGGCAGGGTGAAGAGGCAAGTGATACAGGGAGGTAGTTCTGGTGATATGAATGAGATGTATCACTGTGCAGGTTGACAGGGCAGACATGAGTAATGGTGGAGTGACAGTAGGTTGATGGTTGTAAGTGTGGTAGGAGACTGTAGTGAAGCAGGAGATGAAGTGTTATGGATTTTTGTGAAATGAAGCAGTTCTTGGTGGATTGTTTGATGTAGGCAGGGAAGTGACAACAATGTAGTTGTGGTGAAGTGAAGTGGTATTTGATGTGATGAAGTTCATAAAGAATGAAGTATTCGGTAAGAGAGTGGCAAGTAGTAAGAGAAGAGGAGAAAAAAGGTGATTAAAGTGAAGAGTTAATGGCTGATGGTGATTGGCAGTGAGGAGGTGGAATGCTTATGTTGGCTGATGGATGGTAGTATGTAGTTGATGGATGAACAGAGACAGGTTGAAGGAGTTAGGCAGAGTTGCATAGTTTTGCACAGTTATGATGTGGGGAGGTTGTTGTGGTGGATATGGAGTGTTATGTTGCTGTGGTATATAATAGTTGGGAAATGGGATGATGAAGGAGTAAGTTAGGTGTTCTGGTAGAAGAACATGCAATGGATGGAGTATGTGAAAGTGGTGATTATGGACAGAGAAGTGAAAATGCAGGCAGAAAAGTTTGTAAAAGAAATTGTAAAAGAGAAGGAGCAATGGCAGGGAGGAAGACTGTAAAAAGAGACTAGGAAAATGACAACAAAATGTAAATTGTAAATAGTTGAAAATTTGTAAATTGTAAATGAAAATGAATAAATTTTTTGTTTGTTTTGAAATTGTGAATATTTCTTTTTTTTAAATAGAAATGCAAATAGAAAAACAACAAGCACGCAAATCAAATGAAAGCAAAAATCACAAAAACACACAACACAATTTTTTTTTAAAATGCAACTCAACACATTAAATGAAAACACACTAAAATTATACAAAAATAGTAATTTGAAGAATAAAACTAAAATCAAATCAATTCCCCGGAAAATACAAAGATCATGGATGTCCAACGTTCTCGTGCACGATATGAGACAAAACGATCAACAAATGCTTACTCGATTTGGGTGCGAGTGTCAATTTGATTCCTTATTCAGTTTACCAACAACTTGGCTTGGGTGAACTTAAATAAAAAAAAGTAACTCTTCAATTTGCCGATCGTTTGATTAAGAAACCTGTGGGAGAAATCGAGGATGTACTCATAAAAATCGGTCAACTCATATTCCCCATCGATTTCATCGTTTTGGAGAATCAACCCGTGAATAATCCAATGAGTCAAATTCGATTAATTTTAGGCCGACCTTTTATGGCTACTTTGAATGTTCTCATCAATTGTCGAAACAGTTCGATGAAAATCTCTTTTGGAAACATGACTTTGGATCTTAACATTTTCAATCTTGAAAATCAACCAAACGAACCACATGTCCAAACGCTGGAAGTTAGCTTCATTCAAGAAAATTTTGATAATGAAACAGTTGACCTAAACAACGAACACGAGACCGAATACGAACAACCGTTTCAAGATGAGCCTAATGAAATTGAAATCATGCTTCTGTTTGAACCACTGTAACCGCCTTTTTGACTATTGAAAGTCGACACCGAACACTACCACAGTGTTCCAATGTCGCGCATCCAATCAACAGAAAGACAGATTGTTAGGGTAAATAAAAAAGAAAAGAATAGAGAATAGTGAAAATCAGAATCTCTCAACGGAATTAACAACAAATAATATAATAAGGACAATAGAAACCATCACTCCAAACATACAGAGTATATCAGAGTTAAAAAGAAACCTTATCAGCTGGACAGTTATAAAATCCTGACCTTACAAATGCCGATAGGTATACTATATAATACAACGGAAAATAAAATACTATGATAGGTGAAAATTTAGCTACCTTCCATGATCTCCGAAACTTCAAGGACAACCTGGGAAAATACTCGGTCTGACCCGAGCATTATAAATAATTAACACCTGGATCAGTCTGGAAATTGTGAGATAACTCGAATAATGGGAAACATATATAAAAATTCAATGAGACCACGCCTCTAACCCGGAATAGGTTTTTACCTCACAAGAATAACATCCATACAAGCAAGAGCAGAAATAAATATCAAGAAAAAAATCCAAATATGATTGAGCATAAATAATATTAAACTAGACTTGAAAGAATGGAAATAAACCAAGTAAAATCCAAACTGGACAGAATGGATAGAACAAGGAAAAACAGTCCAACTTGATAGAATGGACTAAATAAGGTAACAGTCCAAACTTGATAAAATGGACTAAATAAAAACATAAATGCCGTGATGAGGAGTTGGCTCTACTCGTGGCAATTTTAAAGCTAAAACAGATTCAGGGATATGAATCAAATAAGGAAAGGAAATTTTCCAACAAATGACTATGAGGGTGCTCCCCCGCACCGAAAGTATACCTCTAGAAATATACTTGAGAACTCCGATGGTTCTCAGACACGTCCAAGCCGGACCCCGCCAATGGTTACCGAGAATCCGAGTATTTCACATCTCAATGCGCAACACCGAATCCAATCGAGAGTGGATGTGAAAATACCCTAATGGGAGCAACCCCACATAGCTTGGCTTCCACTCGCTCTTTGGGTTTAGTCATTTCCAACAAAGGATAACAAAGCTCAAGTGAGCAACACATCATCTTAGAGTGACGAAAATAAAGGGTCTGAAGTAACCGATAGCGAAGATACCAACTATCGAGAACATAAAACGATCGTATATGGAAATTAAGTCTTGTATACTTATCACCACTCATTGAATTCAAACTTGTACTATTACTGGGTTAACAATAATACCAAACAAGTCAAGGTAGTGTTACCTCAAAGTCATGTCACACGATTATTCTTAACTTTCAAAATAGCGACAAGTCTACTTCTTCGATGTTTACAGCTAATTATACAAATAAACCGTTTCCATATAAGTGATTCGCTTTACAGAAATAATTCATTTCCATAAACGAATCAAACCTTTTCTTTTTAAAAACAAACTGAACTTTTTGGCTTGATTTCCGTATTGGTAAAACACTTTTTGAATTAGTTCCAGATTGTTAAACGTTAAGAGAATAATATTTCCAAGTGCGCGACCCCGAAGGCATAAACCAAAATCAAACCGAACACCCAGAAGGTTATCTAACTTAACATCCCAATAATCGAGTTCCAATTCTTTTTATAACTTTTAAAAACAATATTAATTATCCCGAAAAATAATTAATCACATTTAAAATCCCTTTAAATAAACAATAAAATAGATAATTATTTCCAAACACTTTTATAACATTGTTAAATTAACTTTAAAATCTCCATTAAATTAGTTTATTAACTTTAATTAGTTTATTAGAGCAATTTTTATTATATTAGTTAATTTACTTTAATCACCTTTATTAAATTAATTAATTAAAAAAGATTTACTAAATTCAAATAGCCATTAATCAAATAAATAATTAATCTCAAACATCAATAATTAAAATGATAAGTAATTCTAAATTCCATTAATTAAAACACTTAATTAAGTTCAAAATAATCATAAATTAATTGGATTAATTAAATCCAAACTTCATTAGTCAAATCGATTAATTAAAACATCATTTGTTAAAATGATTTATTTAATTATAAAACATTATTAATTAAGCTGATTTAACTAAATTCTAAAAATCATTAGTTAAAACAATTAATTAAATTCAAAAACAATCATTAAGTAAAATGATTAATTAAATTCAAATATCATTATTTAAAAAGTTTAATTACTTTTAAATATCATTAATTAAAATGATTATTAATTTCAATTATAATTAATTGAAATAATTAATTTAATCCCATCATCACTAATTAAAATAATTAATTAAGTTCAATAAATTAATTAAACTCCATTATCATTAATTCAAAGAATTAATTAAACTAAATTAATCATTAGTTAAAACGATTAGTTAAGTATAAAACATCATTAGCAAAAATGATTAATTAAATCTAAAGATAAACCAATTTTAATCATCATCTATTAAATTGATTAATTACTCTCAAATTAATTAATTTAAAAGATTAATTAATTTAAAAGATTAATTAATTTAAACTATCATTAACCAAAATTATTAATAAATTTTCAATATTCTTTTTAGCGGAAATACAAGCTCAAGTTCATATGACAGGGTTTTTGGGTTGAAATTAAAGAAATGACGATATAGCGAAAATCGCTATAACGACATTTAAACTATAAAAGGAAAAATTAGTAATTAAGTTCAATAAACTATCAATAACATCATATGGGTGCAAATAAATAATTTATGGTCGAGAAACCCCCTTTGGGTTTCTCTACAGATATTTCCTACAAAATAATGGTTATGGATAATAAATAGATAATCCTATGAGGTTATAACGATCAATTTAATATGTCATTCATTTCCCAAACGGAAATTCAACCAAACAAGCAATCAAACAATTTTAACCAACATCCAATCAATAAACATTTATAACATCATTGATATGATATAATAAAATTGAATGTGAGTTAAACTCACATTGATTTTCGTTTTCACCAAAACACCCCGATTTCGGACTAAAACCGAACGGCTGTTCGATTTTAGCCGAAAGTTTCACTTGCTCCAAATCCATCCAAACCAACTTCATTGCAAAGATAATGTCCATACGAGTGCAAGGCAATGAACGACACTCGATTTAGACCTCGTATGAGCGAGATACAAGATTTATAAGTTATCGATAAGATTTAAATAAAATAAAATACAACTAGATATAAATTACAAGATTGCCCCTGCCTTAATCTTCTTCCCCAAACCGAGTTCGAATAGCACAGACACAGGAACCCATATCAATCGTGCACGACAAGCACTGATACGGAGCAATACTCAATGAAAATCGATTTCGCCTTCGCTGTTGGCCTCCTCTCCTCGAACCACACACGCCCATACCCTAGATAGCAAGCTCGGCCTGCTCCTATGAAACGCGACCTGCAGCCATGGTCAACCGTGCACTGTGCACGCGCGACGAAAATATGAGCGAAATCCTCCAAAATTTTGGTCACAGCTGCTATTCGATAAGAGAAGCTTGAATCCAAGCTTTGCACGCCGTATCGTCGATCATAGGCTCCAAAAATACCAACCCTAGTTCTAAAGCCAAATCGGCTATGTAACAACCCGAGGTTTTACCCTAGTCAGTTATCGTCATTAGACGATCAAAATTACTATCAAATGGCTATTTGGAATTTTTAATCAAGTAAAATTCTTTAATAAAAAAATTGGTTAAGTGTTGTTTGGGCCTTAAGAAAAATCTTGGCCACATTTTCTATACTTGATGCCGTGATAAGGGTATAACCCGTTCCCCAATTCATTTTTCTCATTCGAAAACCCTAAACAAACATAAGAAAAGAAAAATAAATGGCGACTTCATTCGTTCGTCCCCCTTTTCAAAATTAGGGCTTCAGGAATTCGAAGGCGCCGCTTGTCGTAGCTTCTCTTTCTTTCGTCGATTGATTGAATCATTCGCGGCTCCTTCTGATTAGTCGAGTTCGTCCTTGCGTCGACAAAGGTGAGTGATCTCTTCACTCACATCTATTTCGAACTGTTTCGTGGTTATCTTGGCTTCGATTTTGCTGTTCGATTTTCGTGACTTGTTCATCTTTTAACTTCGGCCTTTATTTTCGTCGTATATATATTTTTGTCGAATTCGTCTGTTGATTTGCTTTGGCACTTGATCTTCGTTTGGATGTTCGAGATGGTTACTAACTTGTTCTAATTTGTATAATTTGATATTTGAATAACACGGTATTGATTTTGGTTTGTTCTTTTTCGTTCTGGTTGTCCCCGGCTTTGACTTGAATTTGACAAAGTTGATTTCGTTTGACTTTGGCTATTTCTTTGCCACCACGATTTGTTCAGTTTCGGTTTTGACTTTGGTTACTTTGTTGCTTCTGGCTTGATACACTTGACTTTGTTATAAAGTTGAATCACTGTCATTTGTTGATTTCGGCCACTTAGCTTGGTTGCTTCACCATGTATACACTTGATAATCATGTTGTATTAATTGTGACATGATACTCGACTGTTGAACTTGGTGGTCTTGTGGCACAGTTTTGGTTCACACATGGTGATCTGGTACCACTGTCTTTGAGTTGTAATATTGAACCCTGTAACTTGATGGTTTAGTGACACTTCTTGCTGTCATGTTACAGCGACTTGTTTAGCTTGCATTCATATCCTTCAATGTTTCAAAACTTGCACATTTGAGTTTCACTGTGCACAGCTTCAAGTCAGGTTGCATACTCTCTGGTGCCTTTATGTGCTTTGCTTTTCTTTGAATTATTCCTGTTGTTTCAATTTGAACTAGTTGAGCACATGTTGTTTTCATTCTGGTATATGATGTTTGAGTTTCCCCTGCATTTTGTACCTTTTAGCGCTTGGATATTGAACTGTGACTTCGGTCTTGATTAGTGTATGTGATCCTATGACTTTAGCAATTACCATTGCTTTGATATTAAACTATACCCTGTGAACTTTGACCATACTTTCCAGTTCATAACCACTGGTTCATTTTGTTTGGATTTGTGTCGATTGTTGCTTCTTGTTACTGCAGCTTTATTGTAGCTGTCTGGACCATTTGAAGCAATTTGGATATTTGTTTCATGGATTTTGTTTATAGCCAGTGTGCACTGTTTGGTTTGATGCTCCAAATTGCCACCTCTGATCATTTGTCTTTTTTGCCAAACTATGTGCTTGTTTTTGCCAGACTCATTTGTGCACTATGTACTTGTGTGTCCATGTTATTCCAATCTCCAGTGTGCATGTTGCACTTGCAGACCTCGTTGTCTCCACTGTTTTGTGATATTGTACCTGCTTGTGCTTCTGGTACTTTTATACTTATGTATTTCTTGTTTGACCAGAGGTTGCACTTGAACTTGTAGCCTTGTCTCATTTATTCAGGCTGGACTATTTCAGTGATGGGTTGTGTTATCATATTCACTAGTGGCAATTGGTGGCATATCCATCACTGCACTGTTTGGTTGTAATTGAATTTTATGCCTGACAGTTTTATGATATTTGGTAGCGCATGTGTTGAATCCGGCTCAAATGCTTGGGTTTGACCTTGTGATCGTGTTGTGATTTTATTTGTATTGCATTTGTGTTGAACCTGACTTTTCTTTGGGTTTGACCTTGTGCTCGTTGTGAGCTTTCATTGAGCTTTTGTGTACTTCATCACTGTAGTGGCAAGGAAGTGCACGCGAGCGTATACTACAGCCGAACAATATTGATTATTTTGTTGTAATTGTCTTTTAGACAATTCTGTTGTTTTCTAAATTATCTTCGTTGATAATCCTTTTATTTATCTTTATTGATGATTTGAATTTGCTGATTTGTTGTTTAACACTGTTTAGTGTTATATCTGCCGTTATCCGATGCTCTTATCGAAGAGTTGGATATACGAGATTTCTGTGACCGTCGTCTATTGCTTATTTAATTATTACTGCTTCTGTGCATTAATAACTGAGTTTGAATTAGACTGACCCGTGCATTATTTTCTTGTGAATTTAATACTCGGGTCAGACCGAGTTATTACAGGTTGTAGATATTCTGCTTTGGGTTGCTGCTTGAGCTATGAAGTCTTTTCATATCTTTTGAAGTGGTCTTCGTCTTTTTGTAGTAGTCAGTGTACCGATTTAGGTTGATATGTATTCATGTATATTAGTCGATAATGTACTTGTATATATAACTTCCAGAGTCGACAATTGTAGTTGTATCATATGTATTGTGTCAAATGTATTGTAACTGACATCAGTTATATATATATGAGATTTTTGTTATCTGTGTTCCGCATTTTTAGAATCTGTGTTATTATTATATATATTGTCCTAAACTATTATGAACCATCGTAGTTTGTTTTATACTGGAATTAGGTATCCGGTGGGAGTAAATAAATAAGAGATGAAAAATAAAAATATATACCACTCCTATCGAGGTAACCAATACTAGTGTAAGGCCCAACTACGGATGGCCGCTCCTATCCAGCCTTATTCTTCGTAATAACAGACAGTATTTCTTTTAATACTCTTTGTTATTGTGAGAATAGAGGTGGTGCGTCACAGTTGGTATCAGAGCTTGGGGTTTATGGACATAATATAAAACATAACTTGGATGGAACATGTGTTACAACTATTTGTCGATGTTTTTAGTTGTGCTTTGAGTCAAAACTAATGTTTTGAAATTTTGATGAAATTTTTAAATATCTTTATTTAAAAATAAAAGTGAAATTATGTTCTGATGATTTGATTGATTTGTGTTTTGTTTATCAGAGTGCGCAGCGGAAACAGTGACACTGTCTACGCTGAATACAGCTGATAACCTTTTTGATTTAAAAATCAAAATATGAAATTGAAATAAATTTCCATTGTTGTTTACATAGCTGTGTTTATTTTGTTTCTTTGAAGATTTCGAATCCGATTTGAAGATTCGAAGCGATTGCTGTTATGTGATTTTTGTTGAGATTTTTGCTGTTTTGAATTATCTTCATTGAAGATACATTTGAATGATTTCTTTGTTCATTTTGTAGTATACGTGCAAATTTGAGTTGCACGTTACTGCATTAATTTTACGTTGAACCGGTGTTTGGTTTAAACGTATTTTGTTGCCGTTATTTTTATAACGGGATTTTTTTACATTGGTGCTAAATTCTGAAGCACGGTGTTTTGTTGACATTTTTAATGAATGAAAATTCACCGGTTTTACATTTTGATGTGGATTATTTTGATGAGATTTTGACGTTTAAAAATTACTGTCGCTTTGGCTTCAGTAACCGTCAAATTTTAAAAGTGGATTTTCAAGCGGTTATTTAGCAATGCTGATTTTGAGATTCGTTTTACGATGTGTTGGGAAGTGCAATTTCCTTTTCGAAATTGCTACTGAGGTTGCTGTTTTAATCACGTGTTCTGAAAATTGTTTTAAATTTTTTACAGTTTACTCTTTCAAAAGAATGAGGAAGCGATTTAAATACTTCAGCAAAATTGAGGACTATGAACCCTCACTTTTACTGTTTCGCTTAATTCCGAACTTGTCCGTTTGAGAACGTAAAATGTTAATTATATAAAATACAATTTTTTTACAGTTTGCGCTTTCAAAAGAACGAGGAAGCGATTTAAACGATTCAGCAAAATCGAGGACTATGAACCCTTTCTTTTACTGATTCGCTTAATTCCGGACTTGTCCGTTTGAGAATGTAAAATGTATTTTTACAAAATACACAATTTTGCACTTTCAAGGAAATGATGAAGAGAATCAAACGATTTAGTAAAACACGTGGTATGGGACATGTGCGTTTACTATTTCGGTTAATTCCGGACTCGTTAATTGAAACATCTGCTGTTTTGATGATTTTGATGATTTTGTGTGCTTTCGAGCCACTTTGTTGGCCCTTCGGGTCATTTGTTGGGCTTTCGGGCCACTCTGCTGGACCTTCGGTCATATGATGGACCTTCGGGTCAAATACCAGTACTAGACCTTCGGGTCACTCTGCGGACCTTCGGGTCATTTGTTGGACGCCAAAATTATGTTGAGTACTTGGTAGGCTTCGGCCATTTGTTGATGCACGTGCGGCGTAGCTAAAAACTCGCCATCTGATGGGATCGATCCAACCTTTTATGTTGATTTTCTAGTCTTCTTAATTGATTTCTAGATATTTGTTGTTTCCAACTATCTGCAGGTAATTGGATATTTGTTGATTTGTTGTTTTTGATTATCGTTTTTGATAATCGGATATTTGTTGTTTATGATTATCGTTTTTGATAATTAGATATTTGTTGATTTGAGATTTTTGATTATCGTTTTTGATAATTGGATATTTGTTGATTTGTTGTTTCTGATTATCGTTTTTGATAATTAGATATTTGTTGATTTGAGATTTTTGATTATCGTTTTTGATAATTAGATATTTGTTGATTTGAGATTTCTGATTATCGTTTTTGATAATTAGATATTTGTTGATTTGAGATTTCTGATTATCGTTTTTGATAATTAGATATTTGTTGATTCTGATTATCGTTTTTGATAATCGGATATTTATTGTTTCTGATTATCGTTTTTGATAATTAGATATTTGTTGATTTTTGATTTTTGATTATCGTTTTTGATAATTGAATATTTGTTGTTTCTGATTATCGTTTTTGATAATCGAATATTTGTTGATTTGTGTTTTCTGATTATCGTTTTTGATAATCGGATATTTGTTGATTTGAGATTTTTGATTATCGTTTTTGATAATTGGATATTTGCTAGTTTTGCTGATTATGAAATTTTCTAGTCTCTAATTGATTCTAGATTATGTTGATTTTATTGAATTACTATTTCCTATCTATCTCTGTTGATAGTTAGAGTTTGCTGATTATGGAGTTCGTGTTTTCTAGTTATTTGTTGGATAACTAGATATTTGCGGTTTTGCGATTGTGATTTGTGTTTTCTAATTATCCTTGTTGATAATTAGATTTTGCTGTTTTATAATTATCGTATCGATAATTAGATATTGCTGTTTTGTGATTTCTGTATTCTAATTATCTGATTGATAATTGAATATTGCTGATAATTGCATTTATTCAGTTTTGTTGTTTTCTGATTATCTATTGATAATTAGATTTTGTTGAGAATTTGTGAATTTCTTTTATGGAATTAAAAGATCTCTTTGACGTCTGTGTTCTTGATTTTTATTTTTCTAGCTTAACCAGTTTATGTTAGGAAAATAATTGTTATAAACGACTTTAATTATGAAAATTGCGGGGACACAATTTTTATAAGGAGGGGAATCTGTAACAACCGGGGTTTTACCCCAGTCAGTTATCGTCATTAGACGATCAAAATTGCTATTAAATGGCTGTTTGGAATTTTTAATCAAGTAAAATTCTTTAATAAAAAAATTGGTTAAGTGTTGTTTGGGCCTTAAGAAAAATCTTGGCCACATTTTCTATACTAGATGCCGTGATAAGGGTATAACCCGTTCCCCAATTCATTTTTCTCATTCGAAAACCCTAAACAAACATACGAAAAGAAAAATAAATGGCGACTTCATTCGTTCGTCCCCCTTTTCAAAATTAGGGCTTCAGGAATTCGAAGGCGCCGCTTGTCGTAGCTTCTCTTTCTTTCGTCGATTGATTGAATCGTTCGCGGCTCCTTCTGATTAGTCGAGTTCGTCCTTGCGTCGACAAAGGTGAGTGATCTCTTCACTCACATCAAATTGGAACTGTTTCATGGTTATCTTGGCTTCGATTTTGCTGTTCGATTTTCGTGACTTGTTCATCTTTTAACTTTGGCCTTTATTTTCGTCGTATATATATTTTTGTCGAATTCGTATGTTGATTTGCTCTAGCACTTGATCTTCGTTTGGATGTTCGAGATGGTTACTGACTTGTTCTAATTTGTATAATTTGATATTTGAATAACACGGTATTGATTTTGGTTTGTTCGTTTTCGTTCTGGTTGTCCCCGGCTTTGACTTGAATTTGACAAAGTTGATTTCGTTTGACTTTGGCTATTTCTTTGCCACCACGATTTGTTCAGTTTCGGTTTTGACTTTGGTTACTTTGTTGCTTCTGGCTTGATACACTAGACTTTGTTATAAAGTTGAATCACTGTCATTTGTTGATTTCGGCCACTTAGCTTGGTTGCTTCACCATGTATACACTTGATAATCATGTTGTATTAATTGTGACATGATACTCGACTGTTGAACTTGGTGGTCTTGTGGCACAATTTTGGTTCACACATGGTGATCTGGTACCACTGTCTTTGAGTTGTAATATTGAACCCTGTAACTTGATGGTTTAGTGACACTTCTTGCTGTCATGTTACAGCGACTTGTTTAGCTTGCATTCATATCCTTCAATGTTTCAAAACTTGCACATTTGGGTTTCACTGTGCACAGCTTCAAGTCAGGTTGCATACTCTCTGGTGCCTTTATGTACTTTGCTTTTCTTTGAATTATTCCTGTTATTTCTATTTGAACTAGTTGAGCACATGTTGTTTTCATTCTGGTATATGATGTTTGAGTTTCCCCTGCATGTTGTACCTTTTAGCGCTTGGATATTGAACTGTGACTTCGGTCTTGATTAGTGTATGTGATCCTATGACTTTAGCAATTACCATTGCTTTGATATTAAACTATACCCTGTGAACTTTGACCATACTTTCCAGTTCATAACCACCGGTTCATTTTGTTTGGATTTGTGTCGATTGTTGCTTCTTGTTACTGCAGCTTTATTGTAGCTGTCTGGACCATTTGAAGCAATTTGGATATTTGTTTCATGGATTTTGTTTATAGCCAGTGTGCACTGTTTGGTTTGATGCTCCAAACTGCCACCTCTGATCATTTGTCTTTTTTGCCAAACTATGTGCTTGTTTTTGCCAGACTCATTTGTGCGCTATGTACTTGTGTGTCCATGTTATTCCAATCTCCAGTGTGCATGTTGCACTTGCAGACCTCGTTGTCTCCACTGTTTTGTGATATTGTACCTGCTTGTGCTTCTGGTACTTTTATACTTATGTATTTCTTGTTTGACCAGAGGTTGCACTTGAACTTGTAGCCTTGTCTCATTTATTCAGGCTGGACTATTTCAGTGATGGGTTGTGTTATCATATTCACTAGTGGCAATTGGTGGCATATCCATCACTGCACTGTTTGGTTGTAATTGAATTTTATGCCTGACAGTTTTATGATATTTGGTAGCGCATGTGTTGAATCCGGCTCAAATGCTTGGGTTTGACCTTGTGATCGTGTTGTGATTTTATTTGTATTGCATTTGTGTTGAACCTGACTTTTCTTTGGGTTTGACCTTGTGCTCGTTGTGAGCTTTCATTGAGCTTTTGTGTACTTCATCACTGTAGTGACAAGGAAGTGCACGCGAGCGTATACTGCAGCCGAACAGTATTGATTATTTTGTTGTAATTGTCTTTTAGACAATTCTGTTGTTTTCTAAATTATCTTTGTTGATAATCCTTTTATTTATCTTTGTTGATGATTTGAATTTGCTGATTTGTTGTTTAACACTGTTTAGTGTTATATCTGCCGTTATCCGATGCTCTTATCGAAGAGTTGGATATACGAGATTTCTGTGACCGTCGTCTATTGCTTATTTAATTATTACTGCTTCTGTGCATTAATAACTGAGTTTGAATTAGACTGACCCGTGCATTATTTTCTTGTGAATTTAATACTCAAGTCAGACTGAGTTATTACAGGTTGTAGATATTCTGCTTTGGGTTGCTGCTTGAGCTATGAAGTCTTTTCATATCTTTTGAAGTGGTCTTCGTCTTTTTGTAGTAGTCAGTGTACCGATTTAGGTTGATATGTATTCGTGTATATTAGTCGATAATGTACTTGTATATATAACTTCCAGAGTCGACAATTGTAGTTGTATCATATGTATTGTGTCAAATGTATTGTAACTGACATCAGTTATATATATATGAGATTTTTGTTATCTGTGTTCCGCATTTTTAGAATCTGTGTTATTATTATATATATTGTCCTAAACTATTATGAACCATCGTAGTTTGTTTTATACTGGAATTAGGTATCCGGTGGGAGTAAATAAATAAGAGATGAAAAATAAAAATATATACCACTCCTATCGAGGTAACCAATACTAGTGTAAGGCCCAACTACGGATGGCCGCTCCTATCCAGCCTTATTCTTCGTAATAACAGACAGTATTTCTTTTAATACTCTTTGTTATTGTGAGAATAGAGGTGGTGCGTCACAGTTGGTATCAGAGCTTGGGGTTTATGGACATAATATAAAACATAACTTGGATGGAACATGTGTTACAACTATTTGTCGATGTTTTTAGTTGTGCTTTGAGTCAAAACTATTGTTTTGAAATTTTGATGAAATTTTTAAATATCTTTATTTAAAAATAAAAGTAAAATTGTGTTTTGATGATTTGATTGATTTGTGTTTTGTTTATCAGAGTGCGCAGCGGAAACAGTGACACTGTCTACGCTGAATACAGCTGATAACCTTTTTGATTTAAAAATCAAAATATGAAATTGAAATAAATTTCAATTGTTGTTTACATAGCTGTGTTTATTTTGTTTCTTTGACAATTTTGAATCCGATTTGAAGATTCGAAGCGATTGCTGTTATGTGATTTTTGTTGAGATTTTTGCTGTTTTGAATTATCTTCATTGAAGATACATTTGAATGATTTCTTTGTTCATTTTGTAATATACGTGCAAATTTGGGTTGCACGTTACTGCATTAATTTTACGTTGAACCGGTGTTTGGTTTAAACGTATTTTGTTGCCGTTATTTTTATAACGGGATTTTTTTACATTGGTGCTAAATTCTGAAGCACGGTGTTTTATTGACATTTTTAATGAATGAAAATTCACCGGTTTTACATTTTGATGTGGATTATTTTGATGAGATTTTGACGTTTAAAAATTACTGTCACTTTGGCTTCAGTAACCGTCAAATTTTAAAAGTGGATTTTCAAGCGGTTATTTAGCAATGCTGATTTTGAGATTCGTTTTACGATGTGTTGGGAAGTGCAATTTCCTTTTCGAAATTGCTACTGAGGTTGCTGTTTTAATCACGTGTTTTGAAAATTGTTTTAAATTTTTTACAGTTTACTCTTTCAAAAGAATGAGGAAGCGATTTAAACGCTTCAGCAAAATTGAGGACTATGAACCCTCACTTTTACTGTTTCGCTTAATTCCGAACTTGTCCGTTTGAGAACGTAAAATGTTAATTATATAAAATACAAATTTTTTACAGTTTGCGCTTTCAAAAGAACGAGGAAGCGATTTAAACGATTCAGCAAAATCGAGGACTATGAACCCTTTCTTTTACTGATTCGCTTAATTCCGGACTTGTCCGTTTGAGAATGTAAAATGTATTTTTACAAAATACACAATTTTGCACTTTCAAGGAAATGATGAAGAGAATCAAACGATTTAGTAAAACACGTGGTATGGGACATGTGCGTATACTATTTCGGTTAATTCCGGACTCGTTAATTGAAACATCTGCTGTTTTGATGATTTTGATGATTTTGTGTGCTTTCGAGCCACTTTGTTGGCCCTTCGGGTCATTTGTTGGGCTTTCGGGCCACTCTGCTGGACCTTCGGTCATATGATGGACCTTCGGGTCAAATACCAGTACTAGACCTTCGGGTCACTCTGTGGACTTTCGGGTCATTTGTTGGACGCCAAAATTATGTTGAGTACTTGGTAGGCTTCGGCCATTTGTTGATGCACGTGCGGCGTAGCTAAAAACTCGCCATCTGATGGGATCGATCCAACCTTTTATGTTGATTTTCTAGTCTTCTTAATTGATTTCTAGATATTTGTTGTTTCCAACTATCTGCAGGTAATTGGATATTTGTTGATTTGTTGTTTTTGATTATCGTTTTTGATAATCGGATATTTGTTGTTTATGATTATCGTTTTTGATAATTAGATATTTGTTGATTTGAGATTTCTGATTATCGTTTTTGATAATCGGATATTTGTTGATTTGTTGTTTCTGATTATCGTTTTTGATAATTAGATATTTGTTGATTTGAGATTTTTGATTATCGTTTTTGATAATTAGATATTTGTTGATTTGAGATTTCTGATTATCGTTTTTGATAATTAGATATTTGTTGATTTGAGATTTCTGATTATCGTTTTTGATAATTAGATATTTGTTGATTTGAGATTTCTGATTATCATTTTTGATAATTAGATATTTGTTGTTTCTGATTATCGTTTTTGATAATCGGATGTTTATTGTTTCTGATTATCGTTTTTGATAATTAGATATTTGTTGATTTTTGATTATCGTTTTTGATAATTGAATATTTGTTGTTTCTGATTATCGTTTTTGATAATCGAATATTTGTTGATTTGTGTTTTCTGATTATCGTTTTTGATAATCGGATATTTGTTGATTTGAGATTTTTGATTATCGTTTTTGATAATTGGATATTTGCTAGTTTGGCTGATTATGAAATTTTCTAGTCTCTAATTGATTCTAGATTATGTTGATTTTATTGAATTACTATTTCCTATCTATCTCTGTTGATAGTTAGAGTTTGCTGATTATGGAGTTCGTGTTTTCTAGTTATTTGTTGGATAACTAGATATTTGCGGTTTTGCGATTGTGATTTGTGTTTTCTAATTATCCTTGTTGATAATTAGATTTTGTTGTTTTCTAATTATCGTATCGATAATTAGATATTGCTGTTTTGTGATTTCTGTATTCTAATTATCTGATTGATAATTGAATATTGCTGATAATTGCATTTATTCAGTTTTGTTGTTTTCTGATTATCTATTGATAATTAGATTTTGTTGAGAATTTGTGAATTTCTTTTATGGAATTAAAAGATCTCTTTGACGTCTGTGTTCTTGATCTTTATTTTTCTAGCTTAACCAGTTTATGTTAGGAAAATAATTGTTATAGACGACTTTAATTATGAAAATTGCGGGGACGCAATTTTTATAAGGAGGGGAATCTGTAACAACCGGTGTTTTACCCCAGTCAGTTATCGTCATTAGACGATCAAAATTGCTATCAAATGGCTGTTTGGAATTTTTAATCAAGTAAAATTCTTTAATAAAAAAATTGGTTAAGTGTTGTTTGGGCCTTAAGAAAAATCTTGGCCACATTTTCTATACTTGATGCCGTGATAAGGGTATAACCCGTTCCCCAATTCATTTTTCTCATTCGAAAACCCTAAACAAACATACGAAAAGAAAAATAAATGGCGACTTCATTCGTTCGTCCCCCTTTTCAAAATTAGGGCTTCAGGAATTCGAAGGCGCCGCTTGTCGTAGCTTCGCTTTCTTTCGTCGATTAATTGAATCGTTCGCGGCTCCTTCTGATTAGTCGAGTTCGTCCTTGTGTCGACAAAGGTGAGTGATCTCTTCACTCACATCTAATTCGAACTGTTTCGTGGTTATCTTAGCTTCGATTTTGCTGTTCGATTTTCGTGACTTGTTCATCTTTTAACTTCGGCCTTTATTTTCGTCGTATATATATATATTTTTGTCGAATTCGTTTGTTGATTTGCTCTGGCACTTGATCTTCGTTTGGATGTTCGAGATGGTTACTGACTTGTTCTAATTTGTATAATTTGATATTTGAATAACACAGTATTGATTTTGGTTTGTTCGTTTTCGTTCTGGTTGTCCCCGGCTTTGACTTGAATTTGACAAAGTTGATTTCGTTTGACTTTGGCTATTTCTTTGCCACCACGATTTGTTCAGTTTCGGTTTTGACTTTGGTTACTTTGTTGCTTCTGGCTTGATACACTTGACTTTGTTAGAAAGTTGAATCACTTTTATTTATTGATTTCGGCCACTTAGCTTGGTTGCTTCACCATGTATACACTTAATAATCATGTTGTATTAATTGTGACATGATACTCGACTGTTGAACTTGGTGGTCTTGTGGCACAGTTTTGGTTCACACATGGTGATCTGGTACCACTGTGTTCGAGTTGTTTTGAGTTGTAATATTGAACCCTGTAACTTGATGGTTTAGTGACACTTCTTGCTGTCATGTTACAGCGACTTGTTTAACTTGCATTCATATCCTTCAATGTTTCAAAACTTGCACATTTGGGTTTCACTATGCACAGCTTCAAGTCAGGTTGCATACTCTCTGGTGCCTTTATGTGCTTTGCTTTTCTTTGAATTATTCCTGTTGTTTCAATTTGAACTAGTCGAGCACATGTTGTTTTCATTATGGTATATGATGTTTGAGTTTCCCCTGCATGTTGTACCTTTTAGCGCTTGGATATTGAACTGTGACTTCGGTCTTGATTAGTTTATGTGATTCTATGACTTTAGCAATTACCATTGCTTTGATATTGAACTATACCCTGTGAACATTGACCATACTTTCCTGTTCATAACCACTGGTTCATTTTGTTTGGATTTGGGTCGATTGTTGCTTCTTGTTACTGCAGCTTTGTTGTAGCTGTCTGGACCATTTGAAGCAATTTGGATATTTGTTTCATGGATTTTGTTTATAGCCAGTGTGCACTATTTGGTCTGATGCTCCAAATTGCCACCTCTGATCAGTTGTTTTTTTCCAAACTATGTGCTTGTTTTTGCCAGACTCATTTGTGCACTATGTACTTGTGTGTCCATGTTATTCCAATCTCCAGTGTGCATGTTGCACTTGCAGACCTCGTTGTCTCCACTGTTTTGTGATATTGTACCTTCTTGTGCTTTTGGTACTTTTATACTTATGTATTTCTTGTTTGACCAGAGGTTGCACTTGAACTTGTAGCCTTGTCTCATTTATTCAGGCTGGACTATTTCAGTGATGGGTTGTGTTATCATATTCACTAGTGGCAATTGGTGGCATATCCATCACTGCACTGTTTGGTTGTAATTGAATTTTATGCCTGACAGTTTTATGATATTTGGTAGCGCATGTGTTGAATCTGGCTCAAATTCTTGGGTTGACCTTGTGCTCGTGTTGTGATTTTATTTGTATTGCATTTGTGTTGAACCTGACTTTTCTTTGGGTTTGACCTTGTGCTCGTTGTGAGCTTTCATTGAGCTTTTGTGTACTTCATCACTGTAGTGGCGAGGAAGTGCACGCGAGCGTATACTGCAGCCGAACAGTATTGATTATTTTGTTGTAATTGTCTTTTAGACAATTCTGTTGTTTTCTAAATTATCTTCGTTGATAATCTTTTTATTTATCTTTGTTGATGATTTGAATTTGCTGATTTGTTGTTTAACACTGTTTAGTGTTATATCTACCGTTATCCGATTCTCTTATCGAAGAGTTGGATATACGAGATTTCTGTGACCGTCGTCTATTGCTTATTTAATTATTACTGCTTCTGTGCATTAATAACTGAGTTTGAATTAGACTGACCCGTGTATTATTTTCTTGTGAATTTAATACTCGGGTCAGACTGAGTTATTACAGGTTGTAGATATTCTGCTTTGGGTTGCTGCTTGAGCTATGAAGTCTTTTCATATCTTTTGAAGTGGTCTTCGTCTTTTTGTAGTAGTCAGTGTACTGATTTAGGTTGATATGTATTCATGTATATTAGTCGATAATGTACTTGTATATATAACTTCCAGAGTCGACAGTTGTAGTTGTATCATATGTATTGTGTCAAATGTATTGTAACTGACATCAGTTATATATATATGAGATTTTTGTTATCTGTGTTCCGCATTTTTAGAATCTGTGTTATTATTATGTATATTGTCCTAAACTATTATGAACCATCGTAGTTCGTTTTATACTGGAATTGGGTATCCAATGGGAGTAAATAAATAAGAGATGAAAAATAAAAATATATACCACTCCTATCGAGGTAACCAATACTAGTGTAAGGCCCAACTACGGATGGCCGCTCCTATCCAGCCTTATTCTTCATAATAACAGACAGTATTTCTTTTAATACTCTTTGTTATTGTGAGCATAGAGGTGGGGCGTCACAGGCTATCCCCAACCAAGAGCGAACACCAACAAATATAGGTTTGAAGCTCTATTTAAAACAAGTTCGAAGATCCAAGTTTTGTGATTTTTAGAGGAGTGTGGGATTTGATTTAGAATTTAGAAAGGATTAGCCATTATATTGCATACTGGAAGATGAAAGAAGGAACAACAAGGATGAAAAATGAAAGCTGGTTATGTGCCGAGGTCATTTGATTTTATAACAAAGAAGGAAAAAAATAAAAAATAAAAAATAAACAAAATGATTACGTTGCCTTTTCTCATAACAAAAAGTTTCTCGAGCCGCCAAAATGTTTGTGGGTTGTGAAAGGATGGGTGTGTGGGTTATGAAACGATGGGTATGTAGGCTATGAAATGGTGGGTATGTGCATATAAATATTATTTTAATTTTAAATTATTTAGCAAAATATACTCGAGAATGTCGAACTCCAAAGGTGACATGCCGCCTGGCGTTCTTAATGTATTACTCCTATCCCAAACGCAATGGAACTTGTTTCGAGACCTAGTTTGATCGTATGCAGAAGATAGGTTTTTAAACTTAGTTATTATATTAAATTTTCGATATTAATTTCAACGCGTTTCGATCTCTCACGGCCAACGATTCATACGATCGTCATGAAATTTGATGGTGTATTATAATTCAGTATTACGGATCCAATGAAACCGGTTTCGTCGAAATCCAAAACTATGCCCGAAAGGCTAATTTCATAGATTTAAATATTTAATTATCGATATTTAAATCCGATTTATTTATATTTGTAAATAAATTTACAAATTCAATTCACTAATGTTATTTTTTGGTTAAATGGAGTTAAATAAAATTATTAAATCCATTTAATTGACATTTAATTCACAATTCAAATATTAATTATCCCCTATTTTTGAATTATAAATTATTAAATTCCAAAATTCTTTTATTTTACATATTTAAATTTAATTAAACATTTAAAATTAAATAATCAAAATTTTGGGTCGTTACATTCCCCCTCCCCTTAAATGAATTTCGTCCCTGAAATTCCTAGGGAAGGAAATGTTTCCAAACCCTTAAGTTTAAAACTATTAATTAAAATAAGTTATTAAACATATTTTCAAAATTAATTAGGTGGAATAGATTTCCAAAGTTTCCATGTCTTTTAAATTCATTTACCTATACCAACTAATTCACTTTTGTTCATTCATTCCAAGATATAACTTGAAAGTTCAAATTTTAGTTATCAAAATTTTTCCAAAATTCTCAAAAAATTTCGAACTCTTAAAGTTTCAAAAAATTTCGCCAGCGTCTCCTTTGCGCGGCTTGATCGATACGACTACAAATCGCCTCAACATGCTCCAAACCAATCAAAGAAAAGAAAAGGCAAGTGGTCTCCCATATCTGGGGCATAAAATCATCAACCAATTTTAAATTTTCTAAGTTTATTACGTACCTTTTTCGTTTGATTTTTATTCTTGGCAAGCAATTTATTATCTTCCATGGAAATGTAGATGCACAAGGATCAAATAGCAATCACTTGCATACTTGTACTTATGAAATCTAGAAGAAAATCGGGCTGACACAAACAAGGTGATGTAATTCTACATTCAAAAATTAGCATGATATAAATCCACATGCAATCAACCATCCATATCTTAATCATATGTCACAAGCAAAAGGATATTTTATAATAGATGATATGCATTCAATTATTTCAAATGACAATTTAGATCTAAATACCCAGGTTTTTCAATTCAAAATTTTATTTTCGAATTTCTCAAACGAGAAAAATCAAAGCTCAAAAATCAAAATGACAAGGAGGGAATTCCTCCAAATAAATTATGGTGAAACTCTAGAATCAAAACAACATGGAGCGTATAATGGTATTCCAGTTCCTCCAAAAACATCAACTAGAGTGAATAAATATCATTCCTTTCCAAAAATCTTCAAAAATTACCTTTTTCAAAATCACCGGGATTTAGGTCTTGATAAAAACAAATAAAATCCTTTGTCTATATATTTAACTTTATAGAGAATGGTATATGAAATCACACTGCCAATCAATTCAATTCAATCAAATGCAATCAATCAAATTCTGTGAAGGAATAAATTAACACTAATAGTCAATCAAATTCCTCAAGGGAAAACTTATAACTTAACATTGTTTTAAAATGTCAAATAACTAATAAACAAATTTTTAACTTAGGTTCAAAACTTTCTTGATTGTCCAAAAATATAGATAATTATCTAAGCATACTGTTTTGCTCATTAGCCTTTGGTTGTTGCTTAGAATATTATCCAAACTCACTCGGACAAAATGGAAAGTTATATTTATATTTTATAAGTTTCTTAATTATATTAAAAAATTTCTAATTCACTTATATTTTCACTTAATATTTTATTCAATAATAAATTATTTATGAATTATTTCATAAATTCTCACCCAAGTTTAAATAATATTTATAAAGTTATTTCTTTATAAAACTTCCAATCATAGCTTGTTTCACTTTATATACTTGTATAATACTCTTCTATATCCTAAGAGTACATACAAATTTTATTTTACTTTTTCAAAGATCTGGATAGAGATCAAATCAAATTGTGGTTTCTTAAAACCGAATCAACCTATTAACCCCTTTTTATTTAGAGTGTTAAAATGAATATTATTTATGGGTTGACCCAATCAACAATCAGTTCATACTACTCAGATGTTTCAAATAATTATATAGTTTGAATAAAACAACGTTTATCAAAACCTTCCTATTTAATTTAACCCAATTTAAACTGGTGTTAAATTATCCCATAGCTTCTCTAAGGGAAAAATCCTATTTATCAAAGCAATCTTTTATTAGAAATACTCTTCATTGTCAAACCCATTCCCTTTTAAGGAACTCAAAAATTAGATACCTGGTTTTAATTTCAAAACTTGTTTTTGAAAGCATATTGCATACTTTTTTAATATGTCAAATGATTTATTAATTAAATCTCACTTTCGATTCATTCGGATTTGAACTCATTTCGATCGCACAATGATAATGAGAATAATTTACTAAGTATTCCACAAGTTCGTCTAAGCAAACATCTGATCGTCACTTAGAAGATTATTCAGATTACCACAAAAATAATCGAAACAATTTCCTCCTAATTATCCCAAAGAAAATGCATCCCTTTAAAATTTTACTTCCCAAAATAATTTCATTTTCAATTACTTTCAAAAGTACCGCTTCATTTTTTTCTCAAAAACCTTTTTGAAATTATTTTCAAAAACAAAGGGATTTAAATTCAAAATCCTTTTTAAACATATTTTACAAACAAAATCTATATAAATTTCCTTTATATAAAAATTATTTCATATTATAATAATCCTTCTTTATTATAATAGAATTATCTCCAATATTTATTCTCTAAATATCTTATTCCACCATTTAGATTATATTACAACTTTTTATAAAGTTTAATCCTTAACTCACCATTATTAAATGGTGAATTGTTAATTTAATCATATTCTTCGAACAACTTATAGTAAAATTGTGAAAATTAATTCACAGAGGGTTCATTTTAAATCAAGCGATAAATGCTTCTAAATAAATCGAGCACAATTTAGCAATCAATACACAATAGTCTATGCTTTTCATTTAAGTTAAGCATAACCGAACAAACAATAGTGATAATAAATAAATATTATCACATTTAAACTAACTCACTATATAACTATATAGAGTTTGAAAATTATTTCTTTATATATATAAAATATAATTCTAGGCAAAATATTTAATTTGCTAAATTTTCAAAAATTTCAATACCATGTCCATTGGCCTTGGTCAAATGTTTAGAAAGCCCTATCGATACCGTGGCGTCCCACATCTCGATCAAAATTCATAAAAACTCAATAGACCAATTAACATAGTACATTTTTATAATATTAACAAATACGCTCTCGTATATATAATACACTCAAACTCATTCTAGGGTGTCGCTTAACCTATCTTTAATGAGCCAAACCCTACCAAAGCCATGGTTCTCGCTTAACCTTGTGCTCTAATACCACTTTGTAATGACCCGCCTTTTTGACCATCGAAAGATGACACCGAACACTACCACTGTGTTCCAATGTCGCGCATCCAATCAATAGAAGGGCAGAATTTTAGGGTAAATAAAAAAGAAAAAAAATAGAGAACAGATAAAATCAGAATCTCTCAACGGAATTGACAACATACAATGTAATAAGGATAGCAGAACTGTCACTCCAAACATACAGAGCATATCAGAGTTAAAAACAAACCTTATCAGCTGGACAGTTATAAAATCCTGACCTTACAAATGCCGATAGGTATACTATATAATACAGTGGAAAATAAAATACCATGATAGGTGAAACTTCAGCTCCCCTCTATGATCTCCGAAACTTCAGGGACAACCTGGGAAAATACTCGGTTTGACCCGAGCATTATAAATAAATAACACCCAGATCAGTCTGGAAATACCAGCATGAGATAACTCGAATAATGGGAAACATATAAAAAAATTCCATGAGACCACGCCGCTAACGCGGAACGGGTTTTTACCTCACAAGAATAACATCCATACAAGCAAGAGCAGAAATAAATATCAGGAAACAAATCCAAATATGGTTGAGCATAAATAATATTAAACCAGACTTGAAAGAATGGAAATAAACCGAGTAAAATCCAAACTGGACAGAATGGATAGAACAATAAAAAATAGTCCAACTTAATAGAATGGACTAAATGAGGTAACAGTCCAAACTCTATAGAATTGACTAAATAAACACTTAAATGCCGTGATGAGAAGTTGGCTCTACTCATGGCAATTTTAAAGCTAAAAAAGATTCAGGGATACGAATCAAATAAGGAAAGGAATTTTTCCAACAAATGATTAGGAGGGTGCTCCCCCCTCACCGAAAGTATACCTCTAGAAATATACTTGAGAACTCTGATGGCTCTCAGACACGTTCAAGCCGCACCCCGCCAACGGTTATCGAGAATTCGAGTATTTCACATCTCAATGCGCAACATCGAATCCAATCTAGAGTGGATGTGAAAATACCCTAATGGGAGCAACCCCACATAGCTTGGCTTCCACTCACTCTTTGGGTTTAGTCATTTCCGACAAAGGATAACAAAGCTCAAGTGAGAAACACATCGACTTAGAGGGGAAAATAAAGTGGCTGAAGTAACCGTTAGCTGAGATACCAACTATCGAGGACATAAAACGATCGTATATGGAAATTAAGTCTTGTATACTTATCACCACTCATTGAATCCAAACTTGTACTATTTTCGGGTTAACAATAATACCGGACAAGTCAAGGTAGTGTTACCTCAAAGTCATGTTACACGATTATTCTTAACTTTCGAAATAGCGACAAGTCTACTTCTTCGATGTTTACTGCTAATTATACAAATAAATCGTTTCCATATAAGTAATCCACTTTACAGAAATAATTCATTTCCATAAACGAATCAAACCTTTTCTTTTTAAAATCGAACTGAACTTTTTGGCTTGAATTCCGTATTGGTAAAACACTTTTTGAATTAGTTCCAGATTGTTAAAACGTTAAGAGAATAATTTTTCCAAGCGCGTGACCCCGTAGGCCTAAACCAACATCAGACCGAACACCCAGAAGGTTATCCAACTTAACATCCCAATAATCGAGTTCCAATTCTTTTTATAACTTTTAAAAACAATATTAATTATCCCAAAAAATAATTAATCACATTTAAAATCCCTTTAAATAAATAATAAAATAGATAATTATTTCCAAACACTTTTATAACATTGGTAAATTAACTTTAAAATCTCCATTAAATCAGTTTATTAACTTTAAATTAGTTTATTATAGCAATTTTTATTATATTAGTTAATTTACTTTAATCACCTTTATTAAAAAGATTTATTAAATTTAAATAGCCATTAATAAAAAATAATTAATCTCAAACATCATTAATTAAAATGATAATTAATTCTAAATTCCATTAATTAAAACACTTAATTAAGTTCAAAAAAATCATAAATTAATCAGATTAATTAAATCCAAACTTCATTAGTCAAACCGATTTATTAAAACATCATTTGTTAAAATGATTTATTTAATTGTAAAACAATATTAATCAAGCCGATTTAACTAAATTCTAAAAATCATTAGTTTAAAAATTAATTAAATTCAAAAACAATCATTAATTAAAATGATTAATTAAATTCAAATATCATTATTTAAAATGATTATTTACTTTTAAATATCATTAATTAAAATGATTATTAATTTTAATTATCATTAATTGAAATAATTAATTTAATCCCATCATCACTAATTAAAATAATTAATTTAGTTCAACGAATTAATTAAACTCTATTATCATTAATTCAAATAATTAATTAAACTAAAATAATCATTAGTTAAAACGTTAGTTAAGTATAAAACATCATTAGCAAAAATGATTAATTAAATCTAAAGATAAACCAATTTTAATCATCATCTATTAAATTGATTAGTTACTCTTAAATTAATTAATTTAAAAGATTAATTAATTTAAACTATCATTAACCAAAATGATTAATAAATTTTCAATATTCTTTTTATCGGAAATACAAGTTCAAGTTCATATGAGAAGGTTTTCTGGTTGAAATTTAATTAATGACAATATAGCGAAAATCGCTATAACGACGTTTAAACTATAAAAGGAAATATCAGTAATTAATTTCAATAAACTATCAATAACACCATATGGGTGTAAATAAATGATTTATGATCAAGAAACCCCCTTTGGGTCTCTCTACAGATTTTCCCTATAAAACAATGGTTATGGATAATAAATAGATGATCATATGGGCTTATAACGATCAATTTAATATGTCATCCATTTCTAAACGGAAATTCAACCAAACAAGCAAACAAACAATTTTAACTAACATCCAAACAATCAATAAACATTTATAATATCATTGATATGATATAATAAAATTGACTGTGAATTAAACTCACATTGACTTTCATTTTCGTCGAAACGCCCCGATTTCGGACTAAAACCGAACGGCCGTTCGATTTTAGCCGAAATTTTCACTTGCTCCAAATCCGACCAAACCAACTTCATTGCGAAGATAATTTCCATACGAGTGCAATGCAACGAACGACGCTCGATTTCGACCTCGTATGAGAGAGATACAAGATTTATAAGTTATCGATAAGATTTAAATAAAAAAATACAACTAGATATAAATTACAAGATTGCCTCTGCCTTAATCTTCTTCCCCAAATCGTGTTCGAACAGCATAGACACGGGAACCCATATCAATCGTGCACGGCAAGCACTGATATGGAGCAATACACAACGAAAATCGATTCCGCCTTCGCCGTTGGCCTCCTCTCCTCGAACCACACATGCCCATACCCAAGATAGCAAGCTCGGCCTGCTCCTATGAAATGCGACCTGCAGCCATGGTTAACTGTTCACCGTGAATGCATGACAAAAATATGCATGAAATCCTCCAAAATTTTGGCCACAGCTGCTATTCGACAAGAGAAGCTCGAATCCAAGCTTCGCACACCGTATCGTCGATCACAAGCTCCAAAAATACCAACCCTAGTTCTAAAGCCCTAATCGACTATCCGCAAACCAAGAGCGAACGCCAACAAACGCATATAGGTTTGAAGCTATATTCAAAACAAGTTCGAAGATCCAAGTTTTGTGATTTTTATAGGAGTGTGGGATTTGATTTTTAATTTAGAAAGGATTGGCCATTATATTGCATACTGGAAGATGAAAGAAGGAACAACTAGGATGAAAAATGAAAGCCAGTTATGTGCCGAGGGCATTTGATTTTATAACAAAGAAGAAAAAAAACAAAAAAAACAAAACAAAATGATGATGTTGCCTTTTCTCATAACAAAAAGTTTCTCGAGCCACCAAAATGTTTGTGGGCCGTGCAAGGATGGGTGTGTGGGCTATGAAACGATGGGTATGTAGGCTATAAAATGGTGGGTATGTGCATATAAATATTATTTTAATTTTAAATTATTTAGCAAAATATACTCGAAAATGCCGAACTCCAAATGTTACGTGGCAACCTGGCGTTCCTAATGTTTTACCCCTATTCTGAATGCAATAGAACTTGTTTCGGGACCTATAGTTCGATCGTATGCAGAAGATAGATTTTTGGACCTAGTTATTATATTAAATTTTCGATATTAATTTCAAAGCGTTTTGATCTCCTACGGCCAAACGATTTATCCGATCGTCATGAAATTTGACGGCGTATTATAATTTAGTATTACGGATCCAATGAAACTGGTTTCATCGAAATCCGAGACTATGTCCGAAAGGCTAATTTCATAGATTTAAATATTTAATTATCGATATTTAAATCCGATTTATTTATATTTGTAAATAAATTTACAAATTGAATTCACCAATATTATTTTTTGGTTAAATAGAGTTAAATAAAATTATTAAATCCATTTAATTGATATTTAATTCACAATTCAAATATTAATTATCCCCTATATTTGAATTATAAATTATTAAATTCCAAAATTCTATTATTTTAAATATTTAAATTTAATTAAACATTTAAAATCAAATAATCAAATTTTTGGTCGTTACAACCACTTACCATTGAATCAGAACTTCAACCAAATTCGTTGATTGAGCAACCCCCGAGGTTGGACCTTAAACCCCTTCCCGATCACCTTGAATACGCATACTTAGATGGCAACGAAATGTTTCTCGTTATAATCTCTTCAACTCTCTCTTGATCGATAAACTTACTTGCTTTCAATTCTGTTGAAAAACAAAGAAGCAATTGGATGGTCGATCACCGATATAAAGGGAATTAGTCCCACTCTTGTTCAACATCGTATCCATTTAGTTGACGATGTCAAGCCTGTTCGTGATGCACAATGAAGGCTTAACCCAAAAATGAAGGATGCGGTTCGTGACGAAATTCTTAAGCTTCTCAATAATGGAATCATATACCCAATCTCCGATAGTTCGTGGGTTAGCCCAATTCATGTCATGCCAAAAAAGTCTGGACTTACCGTTATCAAGAACGACTCGAACGAACTCATCCCAACTCGTACTCAAATGGGTTGGCATGTTTACATTGATTATCGAAAATCAAATGCTGCAACATGTAAGGATCATTTCCCTCTTCCTTTCATCGACCAAATGCTTGAACATTTAGTCGACCACGAATTCTATTGTTTTCTTGATGGTTATTAAATTATAAACAAATTCCAATTTCTCACGAAGATCAAGAGAAAACGACTTTCACGTGTCCCTTTGGTACTTTTGCGTATCGACGTATGCTTTTGGCCTTTGCAACACTCCTGATACTTTTCAAAGGTGCATGGTCAACATCTTTTCCGATATGATCGAGTGCTTCCTTGAAGTGTTTATGGGCGATTTTTCTATCTTTGGAAACTCTTTTTCCGAGTGCTTACACCATCTTGAGTTGGTTCTTAAACGATACAAGGACAAACATTTAACATTAAATTGGGAAAAATGCCATTTCATTGTCAAACACGGCATTGTCCTTGGACATGTCATTTCAAACAAAGGCATTGAGATAGATAAAACGAAAGCTGACGTAATTGCGAATCTACCCATTCCCAAATCTGTCAAAGACATTCGTTCATTTCTTTAACACGCTTGTTTCTATGACGCTTTATGAAAGATTTCAGTAAAATTGCTCGACCTCTGACGACTTTTTTTCGAAAAGACGTTCCATTTGAATTCAGTTCTGATTGTGTATTTGCTTTCGAACATCTCAAAAACGAACTCATTTCTGCTCCCAACATTTGCTCTCCTAATTGGGATCTACCTTTTGAGATAATGTGTGACGCTTCTAACTTTGCAACCGGTGTTGTCTTAGGACAATGCATCAATAAAATTCTTCACGTCATCTACTATGCTAGTATGACTCTAAACGATGCTCAACTCAATTACACGACCATTGAAAAAGAGCTTATAGCGGTAGTCTTTGCGCTTGAAAATTTTTGACCTTATTTGATTGGCTCTCACAATACTGTTTACACTGACCACTCCGCTCTTAGATACCTTTTCGCTAAAAATGATGTTAAGTCTCGTTTGATCCGTTGGATCCTTCTACTCCAAGAATTTGACCTTACGATCAAAGACAAAAAAGGACCCGATAACGTCATTGCTGATCATTTGTCTCGTCTTCCAAACACACCGTCTCCTTTACCGATCAACAAGAACTTTCCCGATGAACAACTCCTTTCTGTTTCTATCGATCCATGGTATGCAGACATAGTGAACTATTTAGTCACGAAGAAAACTCCTTCATTTTGGTCGAAACAAGATAAATATAAATTTCTTTCCTAAGTTGTAATACCCTGATATTTTACGAGAAATATAATTAAAAAGAAATTAAAAGCGCATTTGGTACGGTGGTAAAGGCGCATGTTGACTTCCTTAGTGACCAAGGATCAAGTCCCGTTGTCGCCCAAAATCTGGAGCGATGTTTTTTTAGCGGGTTCGCTTCCAGCGATTTTCCTAAGTATTTTAGCATTGTTTCTGACATGTGGCGGCTTCTCATTCGCTCCAGTGATGTAATAGGATGAGATGACTAAATTTTATTGGTTGAGTGATGTGTATGGGCTAGAATGGATAACCATTAAGTGTATGAAAGAACCAGATTTAATCTAAAATAATCTAATGGATTATATTCACTCAAACAATCTATATATAAACCATCTAACCTAAACCTAATCTCATATTCAGCCGTTGCCATAATTCTACAGTAAAATCAGTGTGTATTATTCTTCCTCCTTTTCTCTACTAAATAAACAAATCTCTACCAAATTAAATTATCTATATATATTCAAGCAATTTGGGGAATTTAGAAGAATCAAAGGGAGAAAGATTAAAGCAAAGCTTTTTTCAAATTTATGCAAGCTCAAGTGCCAGGTGAGTGGGAATTAATATAAAATAGAAAAATAAAGTAGTTCAATTTCAGTTCTTTTCTGGCACGTTAATATGAATTATTTCTGTTATTAATTGAGAATAGATGTAAATTATTGCAACTTCTTCTTCAACTTCTTAAATCTAATTCATGTTTGGTTTAAAATATGTGACATATAAATTGTTATTCATGTTTCATGGCGTAAATAAGATTGGTTTAATTAAATTGAATTAGAATTGTTATTCAATTTCTAATGGTAGAACATGTTAGTTGAATAAATTTAGAATATGTTACTTGAATAAAATTATGGTTTTGATCGATATAATTACATAATTTTGAATATGGTTTTGGTACAAAATTGGAAAGTCTAATTGGCATAATTGTTTGTTTCATACGTGGTCTAAAAATGTAAAAGTGGAATTTTGTGTAATTAAATAGTTTGTGGTTATTGGATAAAATTTTTGTACAGATTAAATCTCTAAAAGGAGAACATAAATTAGGGTGGAAAAAATGTAAATTAAATGGACCCTAAAGGCTAGTGTAAATCTGTAACAAAATGACATAAAAATTATAGACAAACCATACGAACTTAACGGACGTGAAATTGAAATACCATTTATGTAAGAAAAATGGAAATTGTGAAATAACCAAATCAAATGTAAAAATGGCCTAAAGCAGACTAATGGAAATAAACAGTATGTAAACTGTAACGGTAAAATTAATTAATCTGAAAGCGGTTTGGTAGGCAGACCTTGTAAAGGTCTGGATAGGTGTTTCATGTAGTTAAGACCAAAATATAGTTTTGGCTGCACGTACTAGGAGTGGGCAAGTAGGTTCGCAAGGATGTTTGTTACTTTACATAAGTTGCTAGTACGTAGGATAGATAGCATCCGCAATCGTAGGCTTCTTCAAGCAGATCGACGTGGACGGAACATGATCAGTGTGCTCCGATGTAGGCTTCTTTAGGCAGATCGTTGGAGGATTTTGC
Source organism: Allium fistulosum (assembly GCA_030737815.1). NCBI lineage: Eukaryota > Viridiplantae > Streptophyta > Magnoliopsida > Asparagales > Amaryllidaceae > Allium > Allium fistulosum. Next base: position 868,777,375 of record CM060906.1, on the reverse strand, counting down.
ACAGCCGACCCAGCTACGGGCGCTCTTTCGTAAGACCGACACTTTGGATAGGGGCAAGTCTACGTTGGTGACCGAGGAGACAGGAGGACCAGTTTGGCGGAGCCTGAGCGCAATTTCGGGGTCCTGCGAGGTTGTTTGAGTCAGCGCCGATTAGACATAAGAGGCATTTAGTCACAGTGCATGGGTGAAGAGCATGACTTTCACGCTGTAGCACGTTGATAATTAAGGACAGCAGGTCCGACAGGCCGATTGATGTTTAGTATTACTCCATGGTTGACTTCCCTAGAGTGACCATGGACTTTGGCTTCTTAGGAACTGTACCTAAGAAGGATTCACTGCATTATATTATTCACCCTTTGCGATATCCGGGGAAGACCTGGAATTAAACTATTTTATTCTTTTTGCTTCATTATATTTCTCATTCACTAGACTTTATGTCTGACCCATTCCTATTTTTCCTATTTTCCCCAAATCACAGGAGGGCAGGTCTAGGTTGTAGTTCTTTGCAGCTTGGAGGGTCGTTGGAGCAGTTATTATCTTCAACTTTTGTTTCTTTTATTTCAACTACTTTGTTTCTCTTTTCGTACTTTACTCTATACATGGGGACCTATATTGTGAACTTTGTTATGTTTTATGTTTTGGTGGAGAATACTTGGTACTTTTGGTTTTAGAAATAAATTTGGGATAATGTTGGTTTTAATGAAACTGTTTTGCTATTACTTTATAATTAGTGAAAGTTTTCTTCTGCTGTAATATTTTAATCATTTTATGTTGTTGCCTTAGTCTCTGTGCTATGTTATGTATTTTTATTTCACCTCACCACCCGTGCTTCTAATCATGTCTGATATTCGGGGTGCCTAGAGGTGCGGGGTGTCACACAAGTCAAGTACTTCTATTGAGATGATCCATACTTGTTTAAATACTATTCCAACCAAATCATTCGATGTTGCATCCTGGATTTCGAAATCAAAAGTGTTCTTTCATTTTGTCACGATCAAGCATGCAGTGGTCACTTCGGTCCTAAGAAAACAACTGAAAAAATACTTCAGTGAGGCTTTTACCGGCCCACTCTTTTCGAAGATGCATTTGAGTTTTGTAAAACTTGCGATCGCTACCAAATGATAGGAAAAATCTCTCAATGAGATATGATCTCTTTGACCCCTTCCTTACGATCGGAATTTTGACGTTTGGGGTATTGAATTTATGGGACCGTTTCCCAATTCATTCGGACATATATACATTCTTCTTGCTATTGATTATGTCTCCAAATTGGTCGAGGCCATTCTGTGTAAAATAAACGACCATAGAATTGTTGTGAAATTCCTTAAAGAAAACATCTTTTCGAGGTTCGGAACACCTCGCACAATAATAGAACCCATTTTTGCAATCAGTCATTTGAAACTCTAATGAAGAAATACTCAATAACCCACAAGTTATTTACTCTGTATCATCCTCAAACTTGTGGTCAAGTCGAAATTTCAAATCGACAAATAAAACAAATTTTGGAGAAAACTGTTAATAAAAATCGAAAAGATTGGTCTCAAAAATTAACTGACGCGCTTTGGGCTTACCACAATACTTTTAAAACTAACCTTGGGATGTCTCCATTTTGCTTAGTTTATGGGAAAGCATGCCATTTACCAGTTGAACTCGAACATAAAGCATTGTGGGCAATTAAGCACTTAAACTTTGATCTTGAAAAAGCTGGCAAAAACAGAAAATTGCAAATCAACAAATTAGAAGAACTTATGAACGATGCGTACGAAAACAAGAAAATCTACAAAGAAAGAACAAAAGTTTTTCATGACAAGTCTATCATAAGAAAAAAGTTTTCGCCAAACCAAAACTTTCTTTTGTATGACTCTAGATGTGATGCCTCACCTCTATGCTCACGCTAGCCAAGAACACTACGTAATAATGCTGTCGAGTAGCACGAAGAATATAAGGCTGTTGAGGAGTGACCATCTGTGTAATTGCTTTGTGCGAGTACCGATATGTCAGATAACATAACTTACATTTCATCTCTGGAGGAAATTCGACATATCTAATACAAACTCAAAGCTACCACACAGTGGCTAAATAGTCTTCGGAAACAAATATAGAAATAACATAACACAAATCAGTCACAGATATTCATATCACAAAGGCGGAATCAGATATGAATATAACACATAAAAGTGTAAATCAGAGTAGTGGTCAAATAAGATCCACAATATCACAAAAGAATAGAAACAAGTGCTAGAAAAAAGAATAATTATACATCAAGGAGTCTCTATCTCTAATGTATAATAACAAAAACTACAAATCTAATGTAGTTAGACAAAAGTCAGAAGATGATCCCCGATAAGGAGTCAAGCAGAAGCACCTGTAACATCTCGGTCTGACCCGAGTATTATTTAATAAGAAAATAATAAACGGATCAGTCTAGCTATAAATATCAGATAAAGGAATGAGATATAAGCAGAGATATAATAAGAACGTATGATAACAATAATGTCAAACTAGAACAAATATGATTTAAACAACAACAAAATCATACAGTATCTCAAAAATCTCAAAGCACCAAAAAGAATATCATATTATTTATTTTATTCACCAAACTACAAATATGGACAAACATATTAATGCCAATCGCAAAAGTTAGTGAAACCCAAATTCTAGAAATCATCAATTAGAAATCCAGAAATCACAAAAGGGGAGGCCTATCACAAACGGGAGCATGAAAACTCACCAACACGTGTATCACAAACGGAACGCTATTCCATGGTCGCTAACCATAAATTTTGAGCCGAAGCTCCACAAACGGCCCGAAGACCATGGGTCGCTACCCCGCCAAATTGAACCGAAGTTCCACAAACGGGGATTGTAGTCCCCACACAAATAAATAGACATCGCACATCGCTAGTCTAAATCACAAAATGATCTTCATCGATCAATAAAAAGTGTGAATTACACTAAGCTAGTAAAAATATGAGTTTAGCTTCATGTCCCATAACCACTAGCTTAACTTAAATATTTACGAACAAATTGTAGATTTCCACTCGAAAATTGTCACAAGAGTTCAATCGAACAAGTCCAAGAATTAACCGACGAAGTAAACGCAAGCGTTTCATACCACTTGTTTTACTAAGCCGTTTAATTAGATTTCTCATACGAATGAGGTAAAGGCTTGTATATACTAGTAGGTTGGAAAACGGTTTTAAAAGAGAGCTTTATATTTAAAATGTTGTCGAAATCGTTTTGATGAAAGAGTTTGAGTATTTACTACTAGTATAGAAACCTTTGTATTTAGAAGTGACAAATCACAAAAATGATTGTAGAAACAATCAATCACCAAAATCCACATTCGAAGACGTGAATTAAATTCAAAGATATCGATACCAAATCCATCAAAGTGGATATTCCCAAAAATCCATAAAAAGAAGTCATCAAAGACGATAATAGTGATAACAACTAATCGGATCGACAAAAATCGATTAACACTGGAATTTTACTCAAAATTAGGCAAATAGGCAAAACTGGGAATTTCCAGACGTCTGAGGGGTTGTTCCAAACGTCTGGATTTGGTTTCTGGAAATATTCCAGAAAACCATCCAGACGTCTAAAGCCTAAAATCAGACGTCTGAAATACTTTCAAACGTCTGAAATACTTTCAAACGTCTGGGGGTAAATCCAAACGTCTGGTTTTGGTTTCTGGAAATATTCCAGAAAACCAACCAGACGTCTGAAGCCTAAAATCAGACATTTGACATCCTTTCAGACGTCTGGAATGATAATTCAGACGTCTGAAATTAGTCACTGCCCATTTTATTTTTCTGCCGTGTATTATTTTTCTCCAGGAGGCAAAACCAGACATCTGGCATTGGTATTTAGACGTCTGAACACATGGTAAAGGTAATAATTTGTCCAGGCCATAATGGCCAAATCGATTCGGGAGCGATCGAGCAAGCAACGACGACTAAGGATTTACGCCAAACGACAACCCGGCCTCATAAGCTCTTCGATACACCCCAAACAACATATCCAAACATCCATTGTAGGATTTTCACAAAAATTGGACTTCAAATTCAAAAATTGGTAATCAACCATATCAATTCAAATCAAAAGCATATAATCATGAATGGATGTTAGGAATTCATACCTAACAACAAAGATAGATATAGACATAGACGTGAGATAAAAATCTCACCTTTTACACAAAAACAAGGAGGAAGAAGCTTGAAAACAAAGGAGGATCAACCACCCTTCGGAGATAGGGTTAGTGTTACCCTAGAATGAGTTGAGTATATATATGAGAGCGTACTTGTTACTTTTTTATATAAAGATTTTAAATGATTTTAAAGATAAATGATTTTCTATAAGAATATATTTTGATATATATAAAGCCATATTTCCTACCAATAAATGTTAGGGTAATTTGTTGTTAAATTATTGGAATTAAGAAATACAACCAAATTAAATTGAATAATAATAAGTTTGAAAAAGATTCAAACCGAAATTAAATTTGGATAAGAATTTCCATAATAAGATAATAATGAATTGGTTTCTAGCTATAATAACCATAATGAAATCTTTTAAGAAAGTAAACATTTTGATGAGTATGACTTCTAAATTGAGTTTAACTTAAAAGAAGTTAAATAAGTTTGGAACGAGCAACCTGAATTGGAAGTTTCAAGATGAAATTTAGATTTAACTTGGGAAGTTAAATGGTTAATTTGAATTGGGAGTGTATGTGATCTCAAAATGGGTTGAGATCTAGAAATTTGAAATGGATGTATGTTTTAAAATAAATTGGATGATGTCATCCTATTGTTATTAATAATCTTTATAGCACATATCTCCGAAGAGTAACGACCCGGAAATTTCAAACCCGAAAATTCCAGATAGTTATGAAAAGAAGAAGAGATAGAAGAAAAGAAACAGAAAACATAACACAGATGCTCACATTCGCAGCGGAACAAAATATAATATCAAATAATAACAGTTTACAAAAGAATACTGTATCTGTCAATTTACATTTATTTACATCAGAGTTATATTCCAATACACAACGATGGTCATATATAAATTAAATATGTCTCAGATAATCAAAAATAATAGTCACAGCGAAATCACTCCATACGTCCTGCCATCCAGTACTCCTCCTGAGCTCCAGAACGTCCTTACCTGAAAATCTGTAATACTCGGTCTGACCCGAGCATTACATCAAAGTAACACCCGGGTCAGGCTGGAAACCAGCGTGAGTGAACCCATCTAACATAGTATACAAAGTCTACAACTTGTATAAACCCGGGGTACTTATATCAATTTACAACTACACAAGTTGCTATAGACATCACTTATTTCACACATAAATTTCTAAGTACCAAACTTAGACTAATGGTCCAATTTACTCAAGTCATTTCATTACATCCTATTAATTTCACGTATCAATTTATAAAGAATCGAAGTAGTTTCGGGTATTAACTAATACCCGACTCCGGTCTCCTCGAATTCAGTTCATCTTAACACGTGTCATTTAAGTGAAATGAAATTCAATTTTAAATAAAGATGTCACCTTTACTCAAGAATTCATCATTAATACATAACCACATCATCATTTTCCACCCAACACATCATATCATGAACCATTTCATATCAGGGGTAAAAATCAATCAATTCAAAGCATTTAAACAATCACTTATCATACATAAGCAAGATATTCGATCACACCATCTCGAATAAATCTAATTGACTATAATTGAATTAAATCAATTACCTTTAAGTCCTTCTTATTTATTAATTACATCCCAACTGATTTACCATCCCAAAATCATTCATCTTTAATTACATTAAGATTATCGTCATTATCTAATTACTTCCATTAAATAATTATACTTAACCAAATTTCATGAATGATTATCCTTAATTAATTTTATTCATAAATCAACCCCAATTACTCATAAACAGTAATTATCCCTCTGTATTTCTTACCCAAGTAATTAACTTCTTACTTAGTTATTAATCCTTTTTGAATTAATCCCATCTAGCAATTTATCTTTAATTACTTCTACTAGGTAATTATCCTTTAATTTCTTCCCATTAAGAAGTTCCTTTTTCATCCTGAAATTATGAAATCTTATCAAGTAAAATAATTCACCAAGAGATTACCTTTAAATAATTTATTTCAATCGGGTAATCTATCCCTTAATTCCCTTAAACCCAATTAATAAATCTTAATTGCAGATTATTTATTCTTTAACCATAAATTAATAACCCTTAATTATTGATTAACACAACTTGATTACAAATTAGATATTTCTTAATTATCTCTAAAATAAATCATTAGTCATTTGTTAATCACTCAATTTCTTAACTACTAATCATTCGTTAATTAGCCTCAAGTAGTTAATTACAAATTTATTTGTCAATTAATCATCAAATAAATTCAAACTCTAATTACTATTTTAATGTAAGCATTCTTAATTACTTTCAAAAATAATTTATTAAATAATTAATCATCTTGACTAACATTTAAAAAGAAATCTTGTAATTAAGTCTTAATTAATTAAAAACCAATTTGATACTAACTACAAAACTTCAAATGCTTATTAATTTAATACTTAACGTAAATTAATTACTCAATAATTAATTAGGAGTTAAAAATCATTGTTAAACATTAACTTAGATAATTAAACTTGTAATTAAGTCTTAACTTAAACTGTTAAACCCTTGTTAAGTTTTCCAGTATTTAAAACTTGTAAAAACAAAACTACAGTAGAAACCCGAGACTCCCCCTGATTCGCTCGAGTTACGCTTCGAGTTGCTCTAGCTTTTACCCGAGACTCCTCTATCCCTCTCGTATCCATCTTGACCTTCCTTTTACTAACTTTAAATATGAGCTCAAATATAAATTAGAGCATCAGGAAAAAAAACATGCTCACGCGCTCGAACTGAAACCCGAAGAATCCTCTAATTCACTCGCGCATGGCCCCGAGTCACCCACCTTCTCCATTCGCTTCGAGTCTCGAACGGTTACATCTCGAGAAAAACTCGAGCCTTCCTTCCTCAGATACGACGTGCACGCCGTGCACGTTCACAAACGTCGCTGATCTCCGTTCATCATCGCGACCATCCTCGACGACCACTTGAAACCCCACGACCCCGAACGAGAACTCAGATCGACTATTCTAAGTTTGAAACAAAAATCGAACCCATCAACCCAAAACTGGCAGCAACCCACATCGGAAAATCATTCGTCCACATCGATTCCGACCACGCGATCATCTGAGCTCCTCACCCAAGCTACGTCGCATCATCCAGCTCCTATCCCATGCCTTGCGATCGAACTCGATGCTTCGCTCAAGTCGAGAACACCTCGCCATTACACTCGACAGAACCATCTCCCAAACCCTAGTTCTCCAAAATTCCACCGCCTCGATCATCAATAAACACAACCAGTATTTTTCCTAGGTTCAACGATCTCCAAGCTATCTTCGATACAAAGCTCGGCCTCAGAATCGACGGCAATCTCCAGAGATTGACAAAGATGTCATTCTCATTCATCTCATATTTTCTCACAATTTATCAAATTAAAAATCTTGAATTGATATTCAAAAATCATTATTTTGAAATGCGAATCTGTTCATACAATTGATATTCGAAATTTAAATTCTTGATTTTCCGTTTATGTTGATCATTACTGTAAATCTTCCAATTTCCAAATTATTTGTTCACCAATATACTTGTAATTATTTTTAAACTCTGCATTACATTGATACGATCATTTTTCATTTAAAGATCGAATTCTAAAATCAATCAAAAATGAAGTTTTAAAATTTTCAACCGGGTTTCAAATCCTGTCAGGTATAAAAGAGGTGTATACCTGTGCACATTCCTACATATATATGTATATATATCATATTTAGATCCAATCAACATATTTCACAACATCATTAATTTCATCCATCATCATAGAACCTAGACCAATATAAAAAAAAATTCGCTCACCTTAATAATAGTTGAACAGAGAAGTAGCTTGAGATTTGAAAACTGGAAATTTTAATTTGTTTTTGAACTGAATTGAACTTGCATTTGTTGAAATGATTCTTGAGTTTTTTTTCTTTTCTTTTTAACTTGCTAGTTTTCGAATGGATGAAATAAAGGAATATAGGGTGGAGATATAAATCAGATGGTACACTATTGCCTTCCACAGCAAGCCTCTTCCTTTGATTTTTTTCAAGTTTGCTTTGGAAAAATATATTTCGACCTGACAGGATTCAATTGATTTTCATATTTTTGCAACTTGAAATGATGTATTGTAGGCTTGAATTGAACTGTGCATTAATTACTTGAGTTGATGTTGTCTACTACTTAGTTTACATACATGCATTCACCTTTCGAATGTACATGTATATACTGAATATATTTATGAGCAACGTTTTACTTACAATATTTTTTTTAACAAGTTCGGCTGAGAAGACTTTCTTACAACTTGAAGGGACAAAATATCATGCTAAATAAATGCATGTCTTCCTATTTGTTTGCATATACTTAATATTTGCTGGTCTTTGTACTTGTATATAAAGATATTTTGAATATGCGAGTAGCTTTCCTTCTTATGCATTGGTTATGCATATATTATACAGTAATATATTTTGATATATTTAATCTGTTTCTTTGTTTGTTTGCATTGTTCATAAGTACATATATAGGTTATTCTTTTTAATCCTTCTGATGTGTTTGGGTAAGAGTTATTATAATTATTGTTAGCATATCAGTTGCATTCTATTTGCAATTAAATTTTCAAGCATTTGAGTTATAACATTGTATTTGTAAATTTTATATTTCTATTTATATCTTATATTTTATACTTATGTTTTTATATTCATATTTAAATATTGGTAGGATGTCATATGTTAAACATTAGTATTTAGATTACCCTTTTATATGTATTATATTAAATATTGAAAATATACAACTTTGTGTTTTTATTGAACAATACAGGATTTATTTTAGATTTTCAAATCAAAATTTCCTTTACAAACACATATATAACGGATAAATACCCAAAGATCTTATCAGCATATAAAATGAAAAGCTTGTATTTTAATTTAAATTAGATTAACTTCCTATTAAAATAACATTGCCAAAATACCGGGTCGTCACATTCCTCCCCCCTTTGAATCTTTTCGTCCTCGAAAAGGAACGAAGTTAGATTTATTAAAATGTTTAAAATCAGATAAATTTTCTTTGATCATTTTTAAACTGCTTTAAGAATCTATATAACATTTCTATAATAGTTTTTATAAAAATACTTTTATAACTCGATGTTTGAACAAGTCCATCTTTGTTCCTATAGAAATTCGGTCATACGTTGATCAAGCATAAGACTGAAAATCATAAGTACTCGGTAAACTCGTTTCCAACACCTAGTGAAAATAATTTGGAAAATAATTTTATTGAAAATATAGAAAACGGTTTTGAAAATAGAGAAAATATCTTTGGTGAAATTGCTCTGGAAATCATCACACCCATCCATGGTCACAGTTACATCCTGGGTTACGTTGTCGTCGCAGCAAAAGTCCATGTAACTGATTACACCATAGAACCCACGACAGATCGCAGTTACATCCAGGGTTACGTTGCCGTCGCAGCAAAAGTCCATGTAACTGTTGGCTCTCAGCGGCACACACGATTTACGCTGTCAAAATGAAACTTCTCCACTCTAACATAGGTCGCAGTCTACCGATATAAAATCAAACGCAGACTGTTGGCTCTCAGCGGCTCACGCGACTTTCGCTATGGTCTGCAGTAGATCGCAGTGACATTGAGTTACACTGTCGTCACAACATAACCCAAATGCCTCTGTGGGCACCAGCCCCTCGACTTTCGCTACACCAATAATCCTCATGAACTAGTTTTGTCCGGACTCCTCACAGGATCAACTTTAGAAACCCCCCTTGGGGCTCAAGGCAGTACCACCCAGTGGCACTCCTGAGAAGTTCATTTCAAGGGAGCGCCTTTTTCCCCAGAGCAAATCTCAAAACACTTTATACTATACACATATAGTATTTTTCAAATCATACACCTAGTATGAATTCCATATAAGCTCCTTTACACAAAATCGATTCCCAAAATCGAAAATTCTCAAATTAGGCTTTTCCAAATCCCAATATTGATTTTATCCAAAAATCAAAAGCCTTTTCCAAATCCAAAGGTTCCCAAAACCATTTTCTCAAAACCATTTCCATAAAATCTTTTATATATATATTCATATATATAATTTTCTTGGAAAATCTTTAAATCACTTTATACTTGTATAAGTTTCCTTTGTATACTTCAAAACTTTCAAAAACCTTTTTCTTCTGGCAATGGATTCAATAAGGGGAGTTTTATCATATATAACAAAGATACGTAATTTTGTTTATTCCCAATCAAATATTCAAATTTGATTACTTTATAAAGCCGCTTGCCAAATTTCTTACTTTTATTATAAAGTAAACTTTAACTCAGAAAAATATTCAATTTCCACTTTATTTCCATAAAGTTAATTTCTACCATAGAAATAAAATTTTAAATTTATTTTATTTTAGTTCCTCATATATTCACAAATATATTTCCCATTTCAAAAATCATCTTATAACCTTTTATCTACAACTTCAAAATCAAATTTCCACCTTTATTCATTGTAAATTCCTCAAAATATACTTTCAATTTCAAAAATCATTTACAGTTCTTATCCAAAAATTTCAATATCACTTTTATTCAAAATCCGTACGATGTTCACATATCATTCGTACGCAATATCAATCTGATCGCTCACTCGATCACACAATTTCACTTCCGAACTAGTATCGTCCACCCGACTTCCTAGTGCGGACTCAGATCTGGTTTCTTAATCAGAAACCGTCATTCTCCTTGCATAGTCACCTATGATAGAGAATATCCAGAACCAATCAAAAATCCATATCCAGGTTCGTCGTCGAAAATCGAGCGAGAAATCCCAACTCGGATCGATAATACTATCTCGAAATTCTGTGCTCGAATCTGGATCAAATCATTATGTGAATAGAATAATATACGTACATCCTACGTATTTTCTTCATTGATTATCAGTTAAATCAATTTCCTTTCTATTCACATTCACTTTGATTTTATTCACTTATCCCCAATTACCTTAATCCCCATTTGGATTATCACTTCAATTCTTATCTCAGTTGGGTATTTACTCAATAACAGTTTGATCTCCGACCAGTTTATACTTACAAAATAGCTTGAAAATTTTAAAAATAGATAAATGGTTGAAAGATAATTATTAATTTGTAAAATAGCTATAAAATAGTTAAGTAACTGTTAAATAATTGAAAAATAGTAATTACTTATAAAATAGTTGAAAAATAGTAATCAGTTTATAAAGTAGTAGAAAAATAGTAATTAATTTATAAAACAGTTGTGAAATAGTTAAATAGTTCCAAAGTAATTGTAAAATAGGTTTAAGATAGTTTTAGGTTTAAAAAGAAAAGTTGTGTAGTAAATAGTTTAGAAAAATAGGTTTATATTAAACAATTTATTTTGAAAATAGTCCTGAGTCAAACTGTTTAATACCCCATCTCCATTTCCATAAATTCAATTTAAATTTCCACTTACATTAAAATTGACTCAATCCCAATTTGAATAACTTCAATTTTTATTTCAAATTAATCCAATTCAAATTTCTCATTTGAATTTTATACTTGTCCATCATAAATCACAATTCCCATTAGTTCAAATCGAATTCAGTTTGAGCTAATTCAATTTAAATCTCAATTTCAAACCATCTCGAATTATATAAATTCGAGTTAAATTTTTAAATGTTGATTTATTCCCTTAATCCAATTAACATTTATCTTCAAATCAATATCTTTAAACAATTTAATTTCTGAGTTCAATTCTCAAAATTCCATTTTAAATTATCTTCACTTAACTTATTTCAAAGTTCAAATAATAATTCAAACCCCCTTTTAAACAATTAAATCTTTGAATTTCAATTTATTACCCAAATTCAATCTTGGAACCAATCCTTAATCATTTCAATTTACATGTTCATTTTAAACATTCAAATTTTAATGTTCAAAGTGATCCCATTTTCTCAAGTTTAATTTTTATCTTTAAAATCAAAATTACTTAAGTAATTTCAAATTAAAGTTTAATTCCATTTAATTTCAATATTGGGATAGATATTACCCCAATCTACTTCTTAATTCATTTAAACAATCAAATTCACAGTCTCATAATTACTGATAATAACATGATGATATTAAGATAAATAAACATCCAATTTATTTAAAACATTCATCATCCACTACCCATTCCAGATCTCAATCCTATTTGAGATCACATATAATTCCCTACCAAATCAACCCATTTAACTTCCCTAAGTTAAATCTCAATTTCATCTTGAAATTTCCAATTCAAGTTGTTTATTCCAAACTTATTTAACTTTCCTTAAGTTAAATTCAATTTAATCTCGTCAAACTTACTCAAATTTGAATTCCCGCTTCAAATTTTAAACTTCACATTAATAACCTTCCCCCTTAAGTTTAAAACTCGCTTCCCTTTGGGTTTCACATCACATTCCAAGGAAAATTCAAAACTCTACCTTAGAGTTTATTACATATTTATTTCCTTCACACACTAGTCCACCTTTAAATTTTAAACTACCCTTGGGTTTAAATTCAAATCAAATTCTGGACCCAGATTTAAAACTCCACAATTCAGATCAACTTTAGTTCCAACTTATAAGTCAGACTTGCCTAAATGTTTTACTTCCCAAATATTTTATTATTGTTTACTCATTTATACTCGCCTTATTAATCATTTCTGATAATAACCAAGGTTATTATATCTGAAAACCAATTCATCACTATCTTATTCTGAAATTCTCCTTAAATTCAAGATTTAAATTTCAGTTTGAATTCATTCCAAACCAATCCTTATTTTACTTTAAATTTTGTTATATTTCTATTATCACTTAATTCAATTCCAATAATTTAACAGCCAATTACCTTTGTATTCATTTGATAGAAATATTACTTTATATATATATCAGAATATATTCTTATATGAAATCATTTAAAATCTTTATATAAGAAAATAACAAGTACGCTCTCTCATATATATATATATATATATATATATATACTCAACTCATTCTAGGGTACTACTGACCCTATCCTTAATGAGCAATCCCAACAGAGCCAAGGTTCTCGCTTAACCTTCATCTCTGATACCAACTGTAACGACCCGGAAATTTCGAACCCGAAAATTCCAGATAGTTATGAAAAGAAGAAGAGATAGAAGAAAAGAAACAGAAAACATAACACAGATGCTCACATTCGCAGCGGAACAAAATATAATATCAAATAATAACAGTTTACAAAAGAATACTGTATCTGTCAATTTACATTTATTTACATCAGAGTTATATTCCAATACACAACGATGGTCATATATAAATTAAATATGTCTCAGATAATCAAAAATAATAGTCACAGCGAAATCACTCCATACGTCCTGCCATCCAGTACTCCTCCTGAGCTCCAGAACGTCCTTACCTGAAAATCTGTAATACTCGGTCTGACCCGAGCATTACATCAAAGTAACACCCGGGTCAGGCTGGAAACCAGCGTGAGTGAACCCATCTAACATAGTATACAAAGTCTACAACTTGTATAAACCCGGGGTACTTATATCAATTTACAACTACACAAGTTGCTATAGACATCACTTATTTCACACATAAATTTCTAAGTACCAAACTTAGACTAATGGTCCAATTTACTCAAGTCATTTCATTACATCCTATTAATTTCACGTATCAATTTATAAAGAATCGAAGTAGTTTCGGGTATTAACTAATACCCGACTCCGGTCTCCTCGAATTCAGTTCATCTTAACACGTGTCATTTAAGTGAAATGAAATTCAATTTTAAATAAAGATGTCACCTTTACTCAAGAATTCATCATTAATACATAACCACATCATCATTTTCCACCCAACACATCATATCATGAACCATTTCATATCAGGTGTAAAAATCAATCAATTCAAAGCATTTAAACAATCACTTATCATACATAAGCAAGATATTCGATCACACCATCTCGAATAAATCTAATTGACTATAATTGAATTAAATCAATTACCTTTAAGTCCTTCTTATTTATTAATTACATCCCAACTGATTTACCATCCCAAAATCATTCATCTTTAATTACATTAAGATTATCGTCATTATCTAATTACTTCCATTAAATAATTATACTTAACCAAATTTCATGAATGATTATCCTTAATTAATTTTATTCATAAATCAACCCCAATTACTCATAAACAGTAATTATCCCTCTGTATTTCTTACCCAAGTAATTAACTTCTTACTTAGTTATTAATCCTTTTTGAATTAATCCCATCTAGCAATTTATCTTTAATTACTTCTATTAGGTAATTATCCTTTAATTTCTTCCCATTAAGAAGTTCCTTTTTCATCCTGAAATTATGAAATCTTATCAAGTAAAATAATTCACCAGGAGATTACCTTTAAATAATTTATTTCAATCGGGTAATCTATCCCTTAATTCCCTTAAACCCAATTAATAAATCTTAATTGCAGATTATTTATTCTTTAACCATAAATTAATAACCCTTAATTATTGATTAACACAACTTGATTACAAATTAGATATTTCTTAATTATCTCTAAAATAAATCATTAGTCATTTGTTAATCACTCAATTTCTTAACTACTAATCATTCGTTAATTAGCCTCAAGTAGTTAATTACAAATTTATTTGTCAATTAATCATCAAATAAATTCAAACTCTAATTACTATTTTAATGTAAGCATTCTTAATTACTTTCAAAAATAATTTATTAAATAATTAATCATCTTGACTAACATTTAAAAAGAAATCTTGTAATTAAGTCTTAATTAATTAAAAACCAATTTGATACTAACTACAAAACTTCAAATGCTTATTAATTTAATACTTAACGTAAATTAATTACTCAATAATTAATTAGGAGTTAAAAATCATTGTTAAACATTAACTTAGATAATTAAACTTGTAATTAAGTCTTAACTTAAACTGTTAAACCCTTGTTAAGTTTTCCAGTATTTAAAACTTGTAAAAACAAAACTACAGTAGAAACCCGAGACTCCCCCTGATTCGCTCGAGTTACGCTTCGAGTTGCTCTAGCTTTTACCCGAGACTCCTCTATCCCTCTCGTATCCATCTTGACCTTCCTTTTACTAACTTTAAATATGAGCTCAAATATAAATTAGAGCATCAGGAAAAAAAACATGCTCACGCGCTCGAACTGAAACCCGAAGAATCCTCTAATTCACTCGCGCATGGCCCCGAGTCACCCACCTTCTCCATTCGCTTCGAGTCTCGAACGGTTACATCTCGAGAAAAACTCGAGCCTTCCTTCCTCAGATACGACGTGCACGCCGTGCACGTTCACAAACGTCGCTGATCTCCGTTCATCATCGCGACCATCCTCGACGACCACTTGAAACCCCACGACCCCGAACGAGAACTCAGATCGACTATTCTAAGTTTGAAACAAAAATCGAACCCATCAACCCAAAACTGGCAGCAACCCACATCGGAAAATCATTCGTCCACATCGATTCCGACCACGCGATCATCTGAGCTCCTCACCCAAGCTACGTCGCATCATCCAGCTCCTATCCCATGCCTTGCGATCGAACTCGATGCTTCGCTCAAGTCGAGAACACCTCGCCATTACACTCGACAGAACCATCTCCCAAACCCTAGTTCTCCAAAATTCCACCGCCTCGATCATCAATAAACACAACCAGTATTTTTCCTAGGTTCAACGATCTCCAAGCTATCTTCGATACAAAGCTCGGCCTCAGAATCGACGGCAATCTCCAGAGATTGACAAAGATGTCATTCTCATTCATCTCATATTTTCTCACAATTTATCAAATTAAAAATCTTGAACTGATATTCAAAAATCATTATTTTGAAATGCGAATCTGTTCATACAATTGATATTCGAAATTTAAATTCTTGATTTTCCGTTTATGTTGATCATTACTGTAAATCTTCCAATTTCCAAATTATTTGTTCACCAATATACTTGTAATTATTTTTAAACTCTGCATTACATTGATACGATCATTTTTCATTTAAAGATCGAATTCTAAAATCAATCAAAAATGAAGTTTTAAAATTTTCAACCGGGTTTCAAATCCTGTCAGGTATAAAAGAGGTGTATACCTGTGCACATTCCTACATATATATGTATATATATCATATTTAGATCCAATCAACATATTTCACAACATCATTAATTTCATCCATCATCATAGAACCTAGACCAATATAAAAAAAAATTCGCTCACCTTAATAATAGTTGAACAGAGAAGTAGCTTGAGATTTGAAAACTGGAAATTTTAATCTGTTTTTGAACTGAATTGAACTTGCATTTGTTGAAATGATTCTTGAGTTTTTTTTCTTTTCTTTTTAACTTGCTAGTTTTCGAATGGATGAAATAAAGGAATATAGGGTGGAGATATAAATCAGATGGTACACTATTGCCTTCCACAGCAAGCCTCTTCCTTTGATTTTTTTCAAGTTTGCTTTGGAAAAATATATTTCGACCTGACAGGATTCAATTGATTTTCATATTTTTGCAACTTGAAATGATGTATTGTAGGCTTGAATTGAACTGTGCATTAATTACTTGAGTTGATGTTGTCTACTACTTAGTTTACATACATGCATTCACCTTTCGATTGTACATGTATATACTGAATATATTTATGAGCAACGTTTTACTTACAATATTTTTTTTTTAACAAGTTCGGCTGAGAAGACTTTCTTACAACTTGAAGGGACAAAATATCATGCTAAATAAATGCATGTCTTCCTATTTGTTTACATATACTTAATATTTGCTGGTCTTTGTACTTGTATATAAAGATATTTTGAATATGTGAGTAGCTTTCCTTCTTATGCATTGGTTATGCATATATTATACAGTAATATATTTTGATATATTTAATCTGTTTCTTTGTTTGTTTGCATTGTTCATAAGTACATATATAGGTTATTCTTTTTAATCCTTCTGATGTGTTTGGGTAAGAGTTATTATAATTATTGTTAGCATATCAGTTGCATTCTATTTGCAATTAAATTTTCAAGCATTTGAGTTATAACATTGTATTTGTAAATTTTATATTTCTATTTATATCTTATATTTTATACTTATGTTTTTATATTCATATTTAAATATTGGTAGGATGTCATATGTTAAACATTAGTATTTAGATTACCCTTTTATATGTATTATATTAAATATTGAAAATATACAACTTTGTGTTTTTATTGAACAATACAGGATTTATTTTAGATTTTCAAATCAAAATTTCCTTTACAAACACATATATAACGGATAAATACCCAAAGATCTTATCAGCATATAAAATGAAAAGCTTGTATTTTAATTTAAATTAGATTAACTTCCTATTAAAATAACATTGCCAAAATACCGGGTCGTCACATTCCCCCCCCCTTTGAATCTTTTCGTCCTCGAAAAGGAACGAAGTTAGATTTATTAAAATGTTTAAAATCAGATAAATTTTCTTTGATCATTTTTAAACTGCTTTAAGAATCTATATAACATTTCTATAATAGTTTTTATAAAAATACTTTTATAACTCGATGTTTGAACAAGTCCATCTTTGTTCCTATAGAAATTCGGTCATACGTTGATCAAGCATAAGACTGAAAATCATAAGTACTCGGTAAACTCGTTTCCAACACCCAGTGAAAATAATTTGGAAAATAATTTTATTGAAAATATAGAAAACGGTTTTGAAAATAGAGAAAATATCTTTGGTGAAATTGCTCTGGAAATCATCACACCCATCCATGGTCACAGTTACATCCTGGGTTACGTTGTCGTCGCAGCAAAAGTCCATGTAACTGATTACACCATAGAACCCACGACAGATCGCAGTTACATCCAGGGTTACGTTGCCGTCGCAGCAAAAGTCCATGTAACTGTTGGCTCTCAGCGGCACACACGATTTACGCTGTCAAAATGAAACTTCTCCACTCTAACATAGGTCGCAGTCTACCGATATAAAATCAAACGCAGACTGTTGGCTCTCAGCGGCTCACGCGACTTTCGCTATGGTCTGCAGTAGATCGCAGTGACATTGAGTTACACTGTCGTCACAACATAACCCAAATGCCTCTGTGGGCACCAGCCCCTCGACTTTCGCTACACCAATAATCCTCAGGAACTAGTTTTGTCCGGACTCCTCACAGGATCAACTTTAGAAACCCCCCTTGGGGCTCAAGGCAGTACCACCCAGTGGCACTCCTGAGAAGTTCATTTCAAGGGAGCGCCTTTTTCCCCAGAGCAAATCTCAAAACACTTTATACTATACACATATAGTATTTTTCAAATCATACACCTAGTATGAATTCCATATAAGCTCCTTTACACAAAATCGATTCCCAAAATCGAAAATTCTCAAATTAGGCTTTTCCAAATCCCAATATTGATTTTATCCAAAAATCAAAAGCCTTTTCCAAATCCAAAGGTTCCCAAAACCATTTTCTCAAAACCATTTCCATAAAATCTTTTATATATATATTCATATATATAATTTTCTTGGAAAATCTTTAAATCACTTTATACTTGTATAAGTTTCCTTTGTATACTTCAAAACTTTCAAAAACCTTTTTCTTCTGGCAATGGATTCAATAAGGGGAGTTTTATCATATATAACAAAGATACGTAATTTTGTTTATTCCCAATCAAATATTCAAATTTGATTACTTTATAAAGTCGCTTGCCAAATTTCTTACTTTTATTATAAAGTAAACTTTAACTCAGAAAAATATTCAATTTCCACTTTATTTCCATAAAGTTAATTTCTACCATAGAAATAAAATTTTAAATTTATTTTATTTTAGTTCCTCATATATTCACAAATATATTTCCCATTTCAAAAATCATCTTATAACCTTTTATCTACAACTTCAAAATCAAATTTCCACCTTTATTCATTGTAAATTCCTCAAAATATACTTTCAATTTCAAAAATCATTTACAGTTCTTATCCAAAAATTTCAATATCACTTTTATTCAAAATCCGTACGATGTTCACATATCATTCGTACGCAATATCAATCTGATCGCTCACTCGATCACACAATTTCACTTCCGAACTAGTATCGTCCACCCGACTTCCTAGTGCGGACTCAGATCTGGTTTCTTAATCAGAAACCGTCATTCTCCTTGCATAGTCACCTATGATAGAGAATATCCAGAACCAATCAAAAATCCATATCCAGGTTCGTCGTCGAAAATCGAGCGAGAAATCCCAACTCGGATCGATAATACTATCTCGAAATTCTGTGCTCGAATCTGGATCAAATCATTATGTGAATAGAATAATATACGTACATCCTACGTATTTTCTTCATTGATTATCAGTTAAATCAATTTCCTTTCTATTCACATTCACTTTGATTTTATTCACTTATCCCCAATTACCTTAATCCCCATTTGGATTATCACTTCAATTCTTATCTCAGTTGGGTATTTACTCAATAACAGTTTGATCTCCGACTAGTTTATACTTACAAAATAGCTTGAAAATTTTAAAAATAGATAAATGGTTGAAAGATAATTATTAATTTGTAAAATAGCTATAAAATAGTTAAGTAACTGTTAAATAATTGAAAAATAGTAATTACTTATAAAATAGTTGAAAAATAGTAATCAGTTTATAAAGTAGTAGAAAAATAGTAATTAATTTATAAAACAGTTGTGAAATAGTTAAATAGTTCCAAAGTAATTGTAAAATAGGTTTAAGATAGTTTTAGGTTTAAAAAGAAAAGTTGTGTAGTAAATAGTTTAGAAAAATAGGTTTATATTAAACAATTTATTTTGAAAATAGTCCTGAGTCAAACTGTTTAATACCCCATCTCCATTTCCATAAATTCAATTTAAATTTCCACTTACATTTAAATTGACTCAATCCCAAATTGAATAACTTCAATTTTTATTTCAAATTAATCCAATTCAAATTTCTCATTTGAATTTTATACTTGTCCATCATAAATCACAATTCCCATTAGTTCAAATCGAATTCAGTTTGAGCTAATTCAATTTAAATCTCAATTTCAAACCATCTCGAATTATATAAATTCGAGTTAAATTTTTAAATGTTGATTTATTCCCTTAATCCAATTAACATTTATCTTCAAATCAATATCTTTAAACAATTTAATTTCTGAGTTCAATTCTCAAAATTCCATTTTAAATTATCTTCACTTAACTTATTTCAAAGTTCAAATAATAATTCAAACCCCCTTTTAAACAATTAAATCTTTGAATTTCAATTTATTACCCAAATTCAATCTTGGAACCAATCCTTAATCATTTCAATTTACATGTTCATTTTAAACATTCAAATTTTAATGTTCAAAGTGATCCCATTTTCTCAAGTTTAATTTTTATCTTTAAAATCAAAATTACTTAAGTAATTTCAAATTAAAGTTTAATTCCATTTAATTTCAATATTGGGATAGATATTACCCCAATCTACTTCTTAATTCATTTAAACAATCAAATTCACAGTCTGATAATTACTGATAATAACATGATGATATTAAGATAAATAAACATCCAATTTATTTAAAACATTCATCATCCACTACCCATTCCAGATCTCAATCCTATTTGAGATCACATATAATTCCCTACCAAATCAACCCATTTAACTTCCCTAAGTTAAATCTCAATTTCATCTTGAAATTTCCAATTCAAGTTGTTTATTCCAAACTTATTTAACTTTCCTTAAGTTAAATTCAATTTAATCTCGTCAAACTTACTCAAATTTGAATTCCCGCTTCAAATTTTAAACTTCACATTAATAACCTTCCCCCTTAAGTTTAAAACTCGCTTCCCTTTGGGTTTCACATCACATTCCAAGGAAAATTCAAAACTCTACCTTAGAGTTTATTTCATATTTATTTCCTTCACACACTAGTCCACCTTTAAATTTTAAACTACCCTTGGGTTTAAATTCAAATCAAATTCTGGACCCAGATTTAAAACTCCACAATTCAGATCAACTTTAGTTCCAACTTATAAGTCAGACTTGCCTAAATGTTTTACTTCCCAAATATTTTATTATTGTTTACTCATTTATACTCGCCTTATTAATCATTTCTGATAATAACCAAGGTTATTATATCTGAAAACCAATTCATCACTATCTTATTCTGAAATTCTCCTTAAATTCAAGATTTAAATTTCAGTTTGAATTCATTCCAAACCAATCCTTATTTTACTTTAAATTTTGTTATATTTCTATTATCACTTAATTCAATTCCAATAATTTAACAGCCAATTACCTTTGTATTCATTTGATAGAAATATTACTTTATATATATATCAGAATATATTCTTATATGAAATCATTTAAAATCTTTATATAAGAAAATAACAAGTACGCTCTCTCATATATATATATATATATATACTCAACTCATTCTAGGGTACTACTGACCCTATCCTTAATGAGCAATCCCAACAGAGCCAAGGTTCTCGCTTAACCTTCAGCTCTGATACCAACTGTAACGACCCGGAAATTTCGAACCCGAAAATTCCAGATAGTTATGAAAAGAAGAAGAGATAGAAGAAAAGAAACAGAAAACATAACACAGATGCTCACATTCGCAGCGGAACAAAATATAATATCAAATAATAACAGTTTACAAAAGAATACTGTATCTGTCAATTTACATTTATTTACATCAGAGTTATATTCCAATACACAACGATGGTCATATATAAATTAAATATGTCTCAGATAATCAAAAATAATAGTCACAACGAAATCACTCCATACGTCCTGCCATCCAGTACTCCTCCTGAGCTCCAGAACGTCCTTACCTGAAAATCTGTAATACTCGGTCTGACCCGAGCATTACATCAAAGTAACACCCGGGTCAGGCTGGAAACCAGCGTGAGTGAACCCATCTAACATAGTATACAAAGTCTACAACTTGTATAAACCCGGGGTACTTATATCAATTTACAACTACACAAGTTGCTATAGACATCACTTATTTCACACATAAATTTCTAAGTACCAAACTTAGACTAATGGTCCAATTTACTCAAGTCATTTCATTACATCCTATTAATTTCACGTATCAATTTATAAAGAATCGAAGTAGTTTCGGGTATTAACTAATACCCGACTCCGGTCTCCTCGAATTCAGTTCATCTTAACACGTGTCATTTAAGTGAAATGAAATTCAATTTTAAATAAAGATGTCACCTTTACTCAAGAATTCATCATTAATACATAACCACATCATTATTTTCCACCCAACACATCATATCATGAACCATTTCATATCAGGTGTAAAAATCAATCAATTCAAAGCATTTAAACAATCACTTATCATACATAAGCAAGATATTCGATCACACCATCTCGAATAAATCTAATTGACTATAATTGAATTAAATCAATTACCTTTAAGTCCTTCTTATTTATTAATTACATCCCAACTGATTTACCATCCCAAAATCATTCATCTTTAATTACATTAAGATTATCGTCATTATCTAATTACTTCCATTAAATAATTATACTTAACCAAATTTCATGAATGATTATCCTTAATTAATTTTATTCATAAATCAACCCCAATTACTCATAAACAGTAATTATCCCTCTGTATTTCTTACCCAAGTAATTAACTTCTTACTTAGTTATTAATCCTTTTTGAATTAATCCCATCTAGCAATTTATCTTTAATTACTTCTACTAGGTAATTATCCTTTAGTTTCTTCCCATTAAAAAGTTCCTTTTTCATCCTGAAATTATGAAATCTTATCAAGTAAAATAATTCACCAAGAGATTACCTTTAAATAATTTATTTCAATCGGGTAATCTATCCCTTAATTCCCTTAAACCCAATTAATAAATCTTAATTGCAGATTATTTATTCTTTAACCATAAATTAATAACCCTTAATTATTGATTAACACAACTTGATTACAAATTAGATATTTCTTAATTATCTCTAAAATAAATCATTAGTCATTTGTTAATCACTCAATTTCTTAACTACTAATCATTCGTTAATTAGCCTCAAGTAGTTAATTACAAATTTATTTGTCAATTAATCATCAAATAAATTCAAACTCTAATTACTATTTTAATGTAAGCATTCTTAATTACTTTCAAAAATAATTTATTAAATAATTAATCATCTTGACTAACATTTAAAAAGAAATCTTGTAATTAAGTCTTAATTAATTAAAAACCAATTTGATACTAACTACAAAACTTCAAATGCTTATTAATTTAATACTTAACGTAAATTAATTACTCAATAATTAATTAGGAGTTAAAAATCATTGTTAAACATTAACTTAGATAATTAAACTTGTAATTAAGTCTTAACTTAAACTGTTAAACCCTTGTTAAGTTTTCCAGTATTTAAAACTTGTAAAAACAAAACTACAGTAGAAACCCGAGACTCCCCCTGATTCGCTCGAGTTACGCTTCGAGTTGCTCTAGCTTTTACCCGAGACTCCTCTATCCCTCTCGTATCCATCTTGACCTTCCTTTTACTAACTTTAAATATGAGCTCAAATATAAATTAGAGCATCAGGAAAAAAAACATGCTCACGCGCTCGAACTGAAACCCGAAGAATCCTCTAATTCACTCGCGCATGGCCCCGAGTCACCCACCTTCTCCATTCGCTTCGAGTCTCGAACGGTTACATCTCGAGAAAAACTCGAGCCTTCCTTCCTCAGATACGACGTGCACGCCGTGCACGTTCACAAACGTCGCCGATCTCCGTTCATCATCGCGACCATCCTCGACGACCACTTGAAACCCCACGACCCCGAACGAGAACTCAGATCGACTATTCTAAGTTCGAAACAAAAATCGAACCCATCAACCCAAAACTGGCAGCAACCCACATCGGAAAATCATTCGTCCACATCGATTCCGACCACGCGATCATCTGAGCTCCTCACCCAAGCTACGTCGCATCATCCAGCTCCTATCCCATGCCTTGCGATCGAACTCGATGCTTCGCTCAAGTCGAGAACACCTCGCCATTACACTCGACAGAACCATCTCTCAAACCCTAGTTCTCCAAAATTCCACCGCCTCGATCATCAATAAACACAACCAGTATTTTTCCTAGGTTCAACGATCTCCAAGCTATCTTCGATACAAAGCTCGGCCTCAGAATCGACGGCAATCTCCAGAGATTGACAAAGATGTCATTCTCATTCATCTCATATTTTCTCACAATTTATCAAATTAAAAATCTTGAACTGATATTCAAAAATCATTATTTTGAAATGCGAATCTGTTCATACAATTGATATTCGAAATTTAAATTCTTGATTTTCCGTTTATGTTGATCATTACTGTAAATCTTCCAATTTCCAAATTATTTGTTCACCAATATACTTGTAATTATTTTTAAACTCTGCATTACATTGATACGATCATTTTTCATTTAAAGATCGAATTCTAAAATCAATCAAAAATGAAGTTTTAAAATTTTCAACCGGGTTTCAAATCCTGTCAGGTATAAAAGAGGTGTATACCTGTGCACATTCCTACATATATATGTATATATATCATATTTAGATCCAATCAACATATTTCACAACATCATTAATTTCATCCATCATCATAGAACCTAGACCAATATAAAAAAAAATTCGCTCACCTTAATAATAGTTGAACAGAGAAGTAGCTTGAGATTTGAAAACTGGAAATTTTGATCTGTTTTTGAACTGAATTGAACTTGCATTTGTTGAAATGATTCTTGAGTTTTCTTTTCTTTTCTTTTTAACTTGCTAGTTTTCGAATGGATGAAATAAAGGAATATAGGGTGGAGATATAAATCAGATGGTACACTATTGCCTTCCACAGCAAGCCTCTTCCTTTGATTTTTTTCAAGTTTGCTTTGGAAAAATATATTTCGACCTGACAGGATTCAATTGATTTTCATATTTTTGCAACTTGAAATGATGTATTGTAGGCTTGAATTGAACTGTGCATTAATTACTTGAGTTGATGTTGTCTACTACTTAGTTTACATACATGCATTCACCTTTCGAATGTACATGTATATACTGAATATATTTATGAGCAACGTTTTACTTACAATATTTTTTTTTAACAAGTTCGGCTGAGAAGACTTTCTTACAACTTGAAGGGACAAAATATCATGCTAAATAAATGCATGTCTTCCTATTTGTTTACATATACTTAATATTTGCTGGTCTTTGTACTTGTATATAAAGATATTTTGAATATGTGAGTAGCTTTCCTTCTTATGCATTGGTTATGCATATATTATACAGTAATATATTTTGATATATTTAATCTGTTTCTTTGTTTGTTTGCATTGTTCATAAGTACATATATAGGTTATTCTTTTTAATCCTTCTGATGTGTTTGGGTAAGAGTTATTATAATTATTGTTAGCATATCAGTTGCATTCTATTTGCAATTAAATTTTCAAGCATTTGAGTTATAACATTGTATTTGTAAATTTTATATTTCTATTTATATCTTATATTTTATACTTATGTTTTTATATTCATATTTAAATATTGGTAGGATGTCATATGTTAAACATTAGTATTTAGATTACCCTTTTATATGTATTATATTAAATATTGAAAATATACAACTTTGTGTTTTTATTGAACAATACAGGATTTATTTTAGATTTTCAAATCAAAATTTCCTTTACAAACACATATATAACGGATAAATACCCAAAGATCTTATCAGCATATAAAATGAAAAGCTTGTATTTTAATTTAAATTAGATTAACTTCCTATTAAAATAACATTGCCAAAATACCGGGTCGTCACAAGAAGGTTGAATCTAAGCTCAAAAGAAGAACATTTCCCAAGTTAGGTTTAGGAAATAACTGAAATTAAAGAGAGAATGAGTTGGAGAAGAAGATGGAGATGCTTACCCGAGCTTCTCTTTGAATTTGGAGCAAGAATTTGTATTTGCTAAGGAAACTAGGGTTTTGGATTTTTAATTTCCCATTCCTCTCCCCATTTTCAATTGCTTGAGTGTTTAAGAAAATGGAAATGAAGTGAAAAGGAGAGGAGAGGGGCTGAACTAGGTTATAGAGTGAGTTGGGGTGAAACCCAAACCCAAAAGCCCAACAAAAAATAGCAAAAATCAACTTACTCCAAACATATCGATGCTTATACTTAAAAAAGTCGCAAACACCATTTTGGACTCAATGGAAGTGGTCTCGAGTCCTAATTCGACTGTTTGCAAAAAGTAGCTTTCCGGACTTTAATCTGACTAACGATGCTATATTTAAATATACAATCGTAAAAATATGCGGGTTGTTACACTAGACTTCACTTATTCCTTGAGAAATTAAAATCAAGATGGACCAGACCATTTGTGGTTCGAACTATTTTTCCACACGGTGCAAGTGAAATACAAAACCCCAGGGATGGAACAATTTTCAAAGTCAATAGTCATCGCTTAAAACCATACTTGGAATTGCCAAATAATCAAGAGGAGGAGCTCATGATTCTTCATGAGCCTTTCTACGTCTAGTAAGAAATGTTAACCCTCTTTTGTAAATATGTACATATTTTTCTCCGTTACACCCATTATATCATACATTGACTGTGGGGACACAATCAAAATCAAGTGTGGGGGGGGGGGGTCTCATCTTCATTTTTCATGATTTCATGGTTTATTTTTTGCATTTTTCTTTCCAAAACTCAAAACTGAAAAAAAACTAAAAATCCCAAAACAAATTTTCTTTTTAGCAGATTAATTTACTTTTAAAGAAACATTATAGGATAAGTATATGTTTTTGGTTATTAAGTTGAAATTTTTGAAAATTTATTTGTCTCAACAAAAATAAAAATAAAGTTTGATTATAAGTAATTATGGTTTAACTAGTATATAGGAAGGTTCATAGGTATTAATTATGAAGTACATCCTAATTGAAAATCTTTGTTTAAAAGAGTGGTAGATTTAAAGTAAAGGCGATAACGTTTTTGATCTTCTAAGTTAAGTGGTGCTAAGATGATTTTGCAAAACTCTCTCTTCATAAAAAAACATAAAAGAAAAAAATTGGTTTTTGTGAAAATAAGAAACACCTAGAGTCACGTGTTCACAAGCAAGTGTGTACACTCGCCATGCTCGTTTCTCACATAAGCCCGAAAGGTAGTGCATGATCGGTATATCCGGCCTCAGTTTATCTGAGTTGGGTGTATGTAAATAGATTTAATAAAAATAACCACCTAGAGTCATGTGTTCATACGCAAGTGTGTACATGCGCCACGCTCTGTACTCTTCTCATGTAAGCCCGAAATGTAGTGTATGATCGGTATATCTGGCCTCAGTTTATCCGAGTTAGGTGTGTAAATAATAATAATGTTAATATTTTTCAAAAATAGAGAGAGCAAGCAATTGAAACCCAAGCACTATTTTCACTTAGTTGATTCGACTTGTTATTCAAAAGAAATAAGAATACCACTTTGCAAAACTTTGATAATCAACTAAGGATCCATTTCATAGTTGCACTATGTTATCAACCGAAACAACTAGCCAAACTCGAGTCTAATTATGATGAATACTTAATTTTTGTCGGATGTTTTGATGAGTAAAAGGACTTAAATTTCTTTATAACCCAAACTTATATTTAACTTATTCGTGTCAATTTAAAAGTAAATTCTTCATTTGTAAATATTTTCAAACACTTGCATTCATATCTTTGTAAATAAACCTTGCATTTAGGAAATTTTTCATGTTGCATTTGGATTTTGTGGGTAGAATCCGCTGAAAACACTCACGATACAACACTCGTCCTACTAGGGACACCTAGAGGTTTAACAGCTTGTTGTATACGCTCAATGCAATCGTGTTCCCTATGAAAGTGGATTTATCTTAGTTTTAGTTCATTTGAAGACGAATAAAAAGATAAGTGTGGGGGTATTTGATGCGCACGTAAATGTGCATATTTTAACTTCCATATTTAATATGCTTTTATTTAAATAAATGTCATATTTGGGTATTTTTTTACCAAAATTCAAATCTCATCAAATCATCACCCATTCATCTTCAATTTAGGGGCAAAATGGCAATTTTGTGCATATATTAATTTTGGACAATATTTATTTGGACACTTTAGTTTTAATTGCAGGAATTTTGGATGGAAATATGATGAAGCCTTCATGAAGATATGTAGGCAAATGAAGATGGAAATAATGGATTCATGAAATCATGGAGGACCCCACCTACCCACTTACCATAATCTACAATTTGGAGCTAATGCACAAGTTAGTGGGGATTAAAAGCACATGCACACTTAATGGAGGATTATTTCATGCTAATGATAACTTGGTGGCCACACTTCCTAAGGTCATTTTGGGTAGTCCCCTAAAATATGAATTAGGGTTTTAGGAATGTATAAATAACCCTCTTATGTTCATGTAATAAGTTTTTTTATCTACTTATCATATTATGCAACTTATAGCCACAAATTAAATGAGAAATAAAATGGCTTCCTAAGCCATGTCTTCTTCTTCTTTTTCTACATGCTTTAATTTTCTCTTATGCTCATTTTCATTTATATGCTCTCTTTACTTTTACGTTAGTAGCTTAGATTTATTTTATGCAAGTAGATTAATTCTCTTTTATTGCTCTTACTTTACTTGTTTTTTATGTTGAAATTTACAAGTGTTGAAATGATAACACAAATGAGTAGCTAAACCCCTCCAGTTTAGGGGAGATGAAACTCTCTAAAATTATGCAACTTCAACATATTCTATGATTTATGATCTCTTTTTATGCTTCATGAAAGGTTGGATGATGATATAAGTTTATTTGGGAATTTGATAGCCTATGTTGTAATTACAAATGAGTTATGCTTAATTCAACATAAACACAATTTACATCACCATCTAACTAGTTGATTTTAGTCATGGAAATAAAGGAGAAACAAAATTTGATGATTTATGTTGCTGAACAAAATAGTAAATAGATCATACTTAAAATAGTTTTTGCTTTGATTTCATGCTCATTTTCATTATAATGGATAAGTGGTTTTAGTTGTAGTATTATAGTTTGATGGTTTAAGTTATGTTAATTAATAACATAAATAGACCATACTTATGATAAATACATCACTAATTCCACTTAAGATTAAAATGGGAGACCATAGACTGATTTTGTTGATTTATGTAAAAATATGAGAGTGGATTAGCCTCTAAATTGTTTTTTAATCTCATATTTTCAATCACTTTTGTTCTAGCTAGTTTTACATTTTTCTTAGCTTAAAACAATCTCAAGTTTGGTTTAATTTGATTGAGTTGAATTTTTAAATCATTTCAATTCCCTACGGATCGATCCGTACTCGCCACGTAGTAGAATTGTACGCCGTGCGCTAGCGGTTATTTTTATTACATTTTTCGATGATTTTCTAATTCGATAGAAAATTCGTCGATTAACAAATTTTTGATTCGAAGAGTAAAAATTAAAATCAAATCGATTCCCCAGCAACGGCGCCAAAAACTTATTAATCGATGAATTTTCTATCGAATTAGAAAATCGCCGAAAATGTAATAAAAATAACCGCAAGCGCACGTCGTAAAATTCTAGTACGTGGCAAGTACAGGTTGATCCGCAGGGAATTGAAATGATTTAAAAATTCTACTCAATCAAATTAAACCAAACTTGAGATTGTTTTAAGCTAAAAAAATGTAAAACTAGCTAGAACAAAAGTGATTGAAAATATGAGATTAGAAAACAATTTAAAGGCAAATCCACTCTCATATTTTTACATAAACAAAAAATATCAATCTATGATCTCTCATTTTAATCTTAAGTGGAATTAGTGATGTATTTATCATAAGTATGGTCTATTTATGTTATTAATTAACATAGCTTAAACCATCAAACTATAATAAAGCAAATAAAACCACTTATCCATTGTTATGAAAACGAGCATGAAATCAAAGCAAAAACTATTTTAAGTATGATCTATTTACTATTTTGTTTAGCAACATAAATCATCAAATTTTGTTTCTCCTTTAATTCCATGACTAAAATCAACTAGTTAGATGGTGATGTAAATTGTGTTTATGTTGGATTAAGCATAACCCATTTGTGATTACAACATAGGCTATCAAATTTCCTAATAAACTTACATCATCATCCATCCTTTCATGAAGCATAAAAAGAGATCATAAGTCATAGAATATGTTGAATTTACATAATTTTAGAGAGCTTCATCACCCCTAAATTGGAGGGGTTTAGCTACTCATTTGTGTTATCATTTAAACACTTGTAAATTTCAACATAAAAATAAGCAAAGTAAGAGCAATAAAAGAGAATTAATCTACTTGCATAAAATAAATCTAAGCTACTAACATAAAAGAAAAGAGAGCATATAAATGAAAATGAGCATAAGAGAAAATTAAAGCATGTAGAAAAAAAAAGAATACAGGGCTTAGGAAGACATTTTATTTCTCATTTAATTTGTGGCTACAAGTTGCATAATATGATAGTAGATAAAAAACTCATTACATGAACATAAGAGGATTATTTATACATGCCGAAAACCCTAATTCATATTTTAGGGGACTACTCAAAATAACCCTTAGGAAGTGTGACCACCAAGTTATCATTAGCATAAACTAATCCTCCATTACGTGTGCATGTGTTTTTAATCCCCACTAACTTGTGCATTAGCTCCTAATTGTAGATTATGGTAAGTGGGTAGGTGGAGACCTCTATGATTTCTTGAATCCATTTATTTCCATCTTCATTTGCCTTCTTCTCTTGTGCATGCATATCTTTATGAAGGCTTCATCATATTTCCATCCAAAATTCCTACAATTAAAACTAAAGTGTGCAAATAAATATTCTCCAAAATTAATATATCCACAAAATTACCATTTTGTCCCTAAATTGAAGATGAATAAGTGATGATTAAATGAGATTTGAATTTTGGTAAAAAACATGTAAAAATACCCAAATATGACATTTATTTAAATAAAAGCAGATTAAATATGGAAGTAAAAATATGCACATCAGGTACTATTTTTTTGTGAGATTGTGTGCAAGATAGAGATCGAACCTCGGTCTGTTACCAGACCTAGGGACCCCTTTTCGTGGCACCTATGGACTTTTGAATTTATTATTAATTTGGCAAACACATTCCAAGATAAATTCAAGAAAATCAAAATCATTATATCTCTCTAAAATCCTAAATATCGAGGGATCGTACAATTCTCCCCACCTAAAATTTCTCTTTTGTTGTTTTCAGTGTACAATTGATGACATGACTCTTTTTTATTTCTTAATAGACGATCTTTCATGTTATATGCAACATAAAAAGTCCAAAAGGGGAAACCCATGCTTTGATCTATTAGCTTTCGTTTATAATTATAGAACTCTTAATATAGTAAGATTTGAAAGAAAAAACAATATATATTTTAACAACATAATGTGTTAAATTTTACACTAGAGAATAATTAATTTATGTTACAAAGAAACCTTGTAGATTACAAATAATTAAAACTTATACTTTAGTGTAATAATTTTATTAAGGCATACCATTATAAAAATGATAACCTTCTGAAAATTAGTTCAACATTATTGATATAGTAAAACTATTTTTGAGTATAATAATGTAATAAATCAAATACAAAATAAATAAAATATTTATGTTGGACATTAACATGGAAATAAAATCAAATAATTGAATATTGATACATTTATCTATCAAATTAGTTATATGTTAACATATTTTTAGTGTTTTCCAATTAAATAATATGACTTATCATACTTTATACATTAAAAAATTAACTATATTATATTAAGCATTAGCATACAAAAATTCAAATAATAGAACACTGATAGACTAATGTATTATTCGATGTAAGAAAATACATCCCAAAAAATGAAAAAATTAATAATTTGTAAATTAAACTTAAAAACTATATGGGAGTACTTTGTATAAAGGACAAATTAATAACAAAATTTAATCCTTAGGCCACCACCATCATAATTTAGCAATAAGGACAATACATTTCTCCCTCCAAATGACATTTCTCAAGACGTCAATACTCACCACCATAATCGTACGCCAATAGCTGGCACTCCACCTGCAGTCGGCATGCCCTACCACCGCCACCACTCTAACTCTTTCCAAACCTCCTACAGTTGGCCCTTCCTACCTTTCAAACCCTAACTCTAGGAAACAAACTCATGCTTCTTCTCGCCGCCTATATCCTCAACACACCACGATACCATTTTACGTCTCATCTTGCTCATCACAAAAATTTGTAAAAGGTCAAAACTTGATATTGTATTAGTATATAGAAAAATTATGTATAAAAGTAATAATAAGTACATAATGCGATTATGTCCTAGCAGTTAAACATAAAATGCTACTATAATGTAAGATAAAAAAATTAATGTTATTTTCTTAGTTCAGTAAATACAAAATGATACTATGCAGTGGAATTTAAATATGAACCACTGCTAGAAAATATAGTAAAAGTAAATGCTATAATGTTTTTGAGCAGCTTTTAAAAATGCTACTAAACACTTATGATATTACAAAATGATATCATGTAATATCATTTAAACACTTACAAAATGGTACCATACAATATCACCATATAAAAATATCATTTAAAAAATAATAAAAAATATAAAAATGCTACTATGTTGTAGAACTTAAGCATAAAATGCTGCCACAATATAGACTTCATGTACAACATAATATTTCAATTCATAAAATACAACTACAAATCAAAACTGCTAATGTTGGTCATAAACGCTACTGTAAAATAGCTTTGTGAACTAAAATGAACACTTTCATCTAAAAAAATGTTACTACAGCTCATAAACTGCTAGGAGTGTTCAAAAACTGCTACTACAATTTATAATCTGTTACTACAATTCATAAACAACTACTATAAAATAGAATTTTGAGCTAAATTGTACATATTTTATCTACAAATGCCATTATAATTAACGTAATAATACTTAAAGATAACATTATGGATAGAAATTTACATAATAATTTATTTTTCAAAAAAGCCATATAAAATTGATACTGGACAGTATCTTCATTGTTGTTATCTTCTTCTTTCTCCTCTTTAACTACCATTACTACATCATCTTCAAATCATAGCATACCTCTTCATTGCCATCGCCGCCACCAGTGCACTGCAACCTCTAAAATATTATCTCATCCAAATTTGTAACCCTAGAGACAACTTTTAATCCATCGCCTGCACCATAGAAACCGCCATCGATCTCCAAGCTTGCATCGATGTTTTTCCTACCAGCCAATAGCATGGATTGAAGCCCTAATTTCTTGATCGATAACGCCGCGTCCTCCTATTGCCTATCGCATATCATATTTTGGTCGTATCTCAAGGATCGGGGTTGGGTTGAAATGGGTTAAATAGGTGGATTTCAAACTTTTTTACCATTTTAGATCTTTGTTAGACCTATGAAGTCTAATCGAATTTAGATCCATCTAAAATATTATTTAAATAAAATATCATGTTATTTATTATTTTAATTAAATAATGAATTTAATTTGAATTTAAATTTGAGTATATCCAAATATACACTTGTGCATAGTGCACGTGCAACATATAAATTGTGTGCATTGTTAATATGTATGTATCCAGTTGCTAGGATTTACAATGCAACGGACACATTAGCTCATTATGTCTTTGTTGTCAACAGTCTTACTTTGAAAATACACACACACACACATGTATATACTATATAAAATAATGATTGTGCGTGCACATACAGACACATATATATAATAATTTGCCTAATTATAAATATTTGGAATTAATATTGTAAAATCTTATGATGATTTAAAATTCAAAACCAGATCTAAATTTAAATAGAATGTCTATTTATAAATCTTAAATTAGAATTATATATAATATATCCATTCTATCCATTTTAATATATCTAATCTAATCTAATATATATTATATTACTAAAAGATGAAACATGGACTCTTCGCATCCTCTTTTCCACAATTTTCAGAATTAATTCCCGACTTCTAGTGATTTTGTGTAGAGATGAGCGCATGTCAGTTTGGTGCGGTTTGAAGTCCAAACTGCTTCCCTACCGTATCAAATGGTTAATCAAAAATATAAATCATTATACTAATCTTTTAAATGGTTCGGTTTGATGTAATACGGTCTGGTTTGGTCTGGTCCGGTTTGGACCCATA
This sequence comes from Allium fistulosum, assembly GCA_030737815.1. Taxonomy (NCBI): domain Eukaryota; kingdom Viridiplantae; phylum Streptophyta; class Magnoliopsida; order Asparagales; family Amaryllidaceae; genus Allium; species Allium fistulosum. The sequence goes on along the minus strand of CM060906.1, from coordinate 868,743,023 downwards.
TTAAATATGAAATAAGAATATTACTTCCATCAACAATTAATTTACAAAGGTAGCTGTGTGAAGCTTTTACACTTAAAATACACAACGTTATACTGAAATAAAAGATTAGTTCTTAATTGTATGAATATTTCAATTTGACATTTAGCTACAAGTGAGGTTTTTTTAGTAGATTAACCAATCATCAACGTTAATCAATGCATGATCATTAAGTAAAATGACTAGAATAAGAATATAATTAGCATTTATCCAAAAAAATGAGATGAAAAATATTATACTAAAACTATAACTTCTTCCTTTATGACAACGATTATTGCTAATATAAGTTGAAAATAGAATGTAAATCATTAGATATAAAATGAGATAGGAATTGCTTATATTTTTATCATAAGATTACTAGTGTAAATATTCAGTTCGGTATGGTTTAATATGGTCGGTTCAATAGCCCAAACCATAAACGTATCGATGTGGGTCGGTTTGGTTTGGGGTATTTGTTTTAGTTAAAACATTCAGTGTAGGTTTCCGCACCCTTTTATGGTCCAGTGGTGATGGTTTTCATATAGCGGTGCAGTTTATGTCCATCCCTACTTTTGTATTCTATTCACAATTAAACATATCAAAAATTATAAAACAATGTCACTACTTTTATTCACACTACAGCCTTCTAACAGAACCCTTCAAGGTTCATATCCCTTTCTTTCTTCTCCTTGCTTCTCCAGAATCTTCTATGGACAAAATTAAGGTTCCCTAAAATTCAAATATGGACAGTAAACCTCATCTTCAACTTTAATACAGGTAAACTTCAGTTTACTATTCGGTTCTGGTTTTTATGGTTATGAATTTGTTTATATGCATAAGCTGTTCTACTCTTTTTTTGTTGCATTCGATTTAAACCATAGCTAAGTGATCACTGGTGTTTTATTAAAAGTAATTATTCTTTTTACTTTCTCTTCCTCTCAAAATCAATTTCATCAATAAAATAGCTTAAACCATCTTCCTCGGGAGGTTTCCATTTTTTCCCTTCCTAATTTCCCCCTCATTCTCCATCGTCTTTCAGCTTCGAATTTAATTTATTGTCCATTCCATAGTGGTAGGTTCCTTCTCCTTGTGGGCCTGTGCTCGAGTTTGTGTCATGATAAAGTGAAGGATAATAATGTTCAGGTGGCTGGAGGAGTTTAAGAACAGAGCAGGTTGAATACAGAAGAAGATGGTGATATTAATAATAAGAACTGAAGTATGATCAGATACAAGAATAAGAGAAAAAGGTGAAGTAAGAAGCAGTGGTAAAGAGAAGATGCACAACAGGTAAGATAACGGAAACTGATATTTTATTAATCTTTCTTCATACATCAGTACATGATTTTTGATTCATATATATATATATATACATTCCATCATTGACTTGCTCCAACTAGCCGTTAGAATTACAACTCACCCTTAATCATAAAATTAATCAGCAATTGAAAAACACAGAATAACTTTAGCTGTGCACATGCACACGTGCACACCGTGCACGTTTCTCCTTCTATTAATCCCTTGCCAATCTACCTCTAATACTTGCTTCCTCATGGTTCTGAGCTACCAATAATGCTTCAGCATCCTTCATGTTTAATCCAGAATGGCTAGAAGTTGGGTTGGCCATGGCTTCCCAATCTGTTCGACAGTCTGCCTCAGGTGTTCGATGAAATGCCAATGTGTAACAGTTCCCCTCCCCATAAAAAAGAGACCTTGTCTCAAGGTCCAAAGTCGGAAATTTCTTCACGATACTCCAGTAATCTTCCCAAGTAGAGTCTGATTCTGGCTTATTCTTCCATTTAATCAGTGCTTGTACTACAGGTTTGTTGTTTTTTGGTATCAACCTTCTATCAAGGATCTTTTCAGGCTCATTAACTATTTTCTCTCTGAATGAAGGAGGGCCATGCTAAAGAGTGATATCAGTGCCCAGTTTCTTTCTCAATTGACTAATGTGAAAAACTGGGTGAATTTGAGCATCTGCAGGCAATTCTAACTGGTATGCCACTTCTCCAATTCTCTTAATTATTCGAAATGCTCCATAGTATTTTGGAGATAATTTATGTAACGACCCGTAAATTTCAACTGTTTTAATAACGTAATTAGTTGAAATTTTGTAAAATTTTAAACGATCAAATTTTGAAATAAAAATTTTATATTTGGAATACGTCTAGTTAAACATAGCAACTGGTAAATTTTCGTCCGAAAATATGAAAGTTTATTTCACGCGTAAATTTACTTCATTTTAATCAGTTAAAAAGCGTTGAAAATAAAATGTTTTCGAAACCAAATTATTTTACATAGAAAAATTCTAAATCATCTTCTGAGCAAGATTTCAGTTTGTCGTTTTTCCAAATTCGGACATCTTTGGCTCCGTCGTTCTTATTTTCTGTAAAATAGCAGTATTCTGGTACCGATATCGATTTTTATCGGATGATCGTACCACTGATATTTATACACCGTTTTGATCGCCTCATCGCGCTGATCACCGCAGTATATTTACTTTTGTATTTTGGAGATCGGCACGCGTCGGTAACGACAAACAGTAACGTATCGTTACCGAATTATTGTGACTTTTCGGTTCTTGTGATCCTTTGAATTCCTTGTGCATTTAATTTCCCATCATAACTCAACAGCCATATCATTTATTGTTCACTAACTTTTACGTTCAAATTTTGTTATTTCATTTTCTTTCAAACCGGTGTCGTTCACTATTCATTTGAGAGAAAAATTTATGCGATCTTCTTTCTCAAAACAAAAAGGAGGAAATGGAACGTACGTTCCTCTACTTCATCCAGCCCATCTTTCCATTGTCGCCCAAATTCTCTCGCTGTCTACTTGTTCCGCAGCATTAAAGAAAAGAAAAGAAAACCCCGAAATGAACTTCCGATTCCAAAACCTACTTGCTGCTCCATACCGTGGAGGGAACGTGAAGGTCACAACCGATAACACCCTACTCTCCCCAATCGGAAACCGCATCTCCGCCACTGACCTAACCAAATCTCAGACCACCACCGCTCCCTCTTCTCCGCCTCCACGTCATCACCTGGCAACCGAGCCTTCCCCTCAGATCCAACGCCTCCTCCCTTCTTCTGGTTCGTACTCCACTCGACGAGATCCAAGAGCCTCCGTCCATACCCTCCCGAACCCCTCAATCCCACCTCCGACTTTGCCAAGTGAGCAGCAGCGACTCACCTTCTCGGCAGTTTTCGCCTGCGCCTCTCCTCTAAAAAAAAAAAAAAAAGAGGTAAACAAAGTCTTTAAGTTGAATATATATAGGATTCATACGGTTTGTTCTCATATTTATACATATTTTTAGATTCCCAGGCAAGTACTTGAGTTTGGTTTGTTGGTATATTTAGTTGGAAGCTATATATATACTAATATATGTATCATACACTGTTAAGTATTTTATGATTTGTAAAGTTGACAGTATCGGCCTATATATATATCCATATATGTTCATTTATATTGTTTAAAAGTATGTCACTGACAGTTTACATTCTAAGGTATATAAGTTTATATTAGTATTTTATATCAAAATCTGTAGATATAGTATTATATATATATTCGTATGATTTGTATATGCATCTAACCGGTTTACTTAAGTTATGTCATGCATTGCTTAAGTATGTAATATAAAGTATATATAAAGGCTGCATTTATTTAACGTGATTGGAAGAGGTGGATTATGGAGAGGTTGATAGCCACCTTAAAATTTTAACCTTATTTCTGTATGATGCTTTGCATGAAATACCACGTATTGTTGTTCCTGTTAGCAACCGTGTTTTATTATTTGATAGTGTGCTGCTATTGAAAAAAAGTAGTATATATATTATAAGTTGTATTTGTATAAAGTTAATATATTAATTTTATAAGTATGTAGGGATAGTTTAAGTTTTCGCATACCATGTGCTGATAGAATTTTTTGTACATAAATATACTATTCTTCCAACTCCCACCTGACAATGTTTAGTTTGGGAAAAATTTATAAGTCTAATTGCTGTTTGTTGTTGTTTACAGTCTATACATATAGGCATATGGGTTTGTAAAAGTAGCTTGTCTGCATATCTTTGTATGTTGCATATGTGTTTGGTTTTATATCGTAATATTTTATCTCGGTATGGGTCTTACTTATGTTGGCCTTAAAATCTCTGTTATATTTATACTTTTCCAAACTGAAACCTATTTGGTTCTTTTGCCTTACATTATACAGTTGTATAGCCGGTATATATATTTGTTGTGCCGAACGTAATATATATTTGTTATAAAATACTGTTTTAGCAAGTTTGGTCTGCATGTGCATATAAGTGGTGGTCAGCATATAAGTAAAGTCTGCACAAAATAGTTTTCGCATGATACTTTATATTACTTAGTGGGGCTACACATATATATAGTGTAATTTGGTTTCTTTTGCCGTGTTTAAAACTGGAATATCTGTGTATATATATATACACTGTATATAAAATCTATATGAGTTAGATATATGTTTTAAAATGAAAGTACTTTGCATTTATATGAATTTACTTCAAAATAAAATGTATGTATATATATATATATATTTGACTTTATATATATAGTTTTATAAGTTTACTTATACTGTTTATCTTCATCGATCCCGTCCTGATTTGAATTCGTCAATTTCTATCTACCAGTTTTGGTCCATCAAATCCGCGTTCAGCTTATCTCGTTTGGGATTGGTAGTTGGATCGGTCGATAGTCTAGATCTTGATTCAAATTATAGCTTGTCGCGTTATCTATCTCTCTAGCCTCGAAAGGTGAGCACTCACTCACGATTAACGTTCTTTTATTTATTAGATTTGATTTCAATTGAAACGACAATTGAAATATACTGCTGTTAGTTAATTACACTGTTATATATGCTATTACCTGTATCAGTTTACCTGTGACACCTGACACCATTATCTGTTAATTATTTATGCGATGATAATACAGTTTGGCTGATAATTGATTGATTGTTGATGTTTATATTGGACGATAAATTGTTAATGTTAAAATGGTAAATAGTATGAAATTGAACTTGATATAGGATAGTTAAATGTTAAATTTGATTAACTGACATTGTATAATATGACCCCTTTAACTGTTAAATTTATCGACACGTAGGATTTGTTTAATTACACTTTGAACCACTGAATGTATGTTGTTAAATTGATGATGTATGAAATTGTAATGGATGACAAGTGGAAACTGTAATGTAATAATCTTTAATCTACATGAAATGATAGTGTAGATTCTAGAGATAATTATATTAATTCGTACAAATAACCATACGAATTAATACGATTATTTCGGGATTATCTGAATTGATTATTGGATTGTTATTGTTGTTGTTATTGCTTGTTTATTTACTTTGACACCATCCCAGTTATCACACTGCAAGTTCCCTTTGTTATGTTTGAATTGAATTGGAATCGGGTTGAAATGATAAATACCCAAAATTGAATTTTGACCTAGGATAGAAAATTAAATAAAAACCGATTGGTCAATAATTTGATTTAAAAATAAAACGAAGATCTTATTTGAATAAATAATATGGTTTTGAAACGAAGTTGGAAATTGAATTTAATGAAATTTAAACGTGAATATTTAATAATCTGAAATGAATTATTAATAAAGAAATTGATGAAAGAAGGTTGTTTAATTTGAGAAATGATTGAATTAAGTTTGAAATGATTTAATAATTAAGTTTGAAATTATAATTAAATTTGAAACAATTAAACTTTGAAATTATTTAATAATTAAGTTTTGAATTATTTAATAATTAAATAAGATTGAATTATTTAATGATTAAATCGAATTGAATTCTTTAATAAGAAAATTGAACTTAGAATAAGTGAATTTTACTTTGTAAATAATTGAAAATTGAGTTTTCTTTATTAATTAAGTTTTGGAAAATTATTTAAGTAATTAAATAAGTGAAATGGAATTTCTTTGACAAGAAATGAAAATGTGATATTTTGGAATTAATGTAAGACTTGTAATTAAAAGAATTGATTTGACGAATTTAATATAATTCAAAATTGTAAGTTTTGAAATAAGGAAGTTGAATTTTAAATAATTGATTTAATTAATTGGAAATTTGATAGAAATTGTTTTAATGATAAAGTAACTTAACGAATATTGAATGAAATCGATAAGTGAGTTAAATTGATTTGAATGTTAAATTAAATTGATTTAAATATTTTCGAAATGAAACTTGTATTCGAACTTGAATCAATATCTGGATTGTTTTAAATAGAAATTGAAATTGAACTATAAGATTTGGAAACGGTAAATTGGAAGTTTTGAAACGCAAAATTTTGGAAATTGATTTCGAAAGACAAATGAAATGTTGGTTTACGAATTGAAATTGAAGTTGAAATTGATTTGGTTTTGAAATAAATAAACGACCAATCGGTGTAATAATTACGAAAGTTATTAAAGAGACCGGAATCGGTAATGGATATACTCTCTATCTGAACCGAAACCACTTTAATAACTATACGCGGAGTGATGATCCAGAATGAAGTGGTTGGAATGATGTACGTGTTGACTGAAGAAAGAGAACGATAATGGATAGCCTTGACACTTGTGTCAAATTTGAAATGACTAAAACAGGAGCTGTGCCGGGCCAATGGAGGATTGATACCTCAAGTGGACACACTTCTTCGAACTACTTATACTTGTTGTCGATTGGTGCACCCTTGATTTTGGGAGTGTTGTCTCACGGTGTTGCGGGCGCTGCGGCGTTGCGTTCTCACCAGTCCGGATCAGGCGAACGGTAGTATCACTACCTTGGGTATAGCCTCATGTGCCTTGTCATACTTGTATTCCATTTATGCGCGACCACTACGAATTTGTTTTGTACCTTGAGTATATGGATTGCCCTCTGGTGACTTCCGGTTTTGGGGAAACTACGGTCTTGTATATGCTTGTGGGAATAAAAATGTGTTAAGGGTGGAATGGGCCATGACTTAACGCTATTTTGATATCTTTATATTACTGATAGACATTATCTACTTATCGTACACTACTACATAGTAGATAGTTTAACGGATCCTTAAAGGATGGTTATTCCAAGCATCCTTTGAGTTACTTGTATTTCAATTGCTATTTCACTTGAGTTGGATTTATTAATATAAGAATGTTAATCCTGACTCGAGTGTCTTGTGTTTTTGCTTTACGCTCGGGTCAGACTGAGTGGTTCAGCTTTCGAGACTCACCTTTGGAGTTGGAGCTTCGCTTGGAGATCCAGCTATCTATCCAGCTTTCAGATATTCGATGATTCCAGTGATGTATTCTGATTTGTATCTGTTACTCTTCCGTTGTATCTGGTTTAACTCTGATGTATCGTATTACTCTTCTGTTGTAAACTCTGATGTATTTTATATATTCATTTAGTAGCTTCATGAACTACTATCTCTTTTATTTTATATTCCGCTGCACTTATTACTCTGGGTCTGTGATCTGTGATATTTTATTTACTGTATATGTTCAGTTTTGCCAATTTAAATTAACAACGCGGTATTTTGAGCAATTCAACTCCGGCATGAGTGTCTACCTATACACTTATAATGGATGCGAATGGTCCAAAATGGCGGGTCGTTACAATTTATTTGTTTTAGTTGTGTTGGCCGAAATTTGCCTGTAAGGTTGTAATTTAAGATAGACCCAATCATTTACTGCAAAATACATCTTTGTTCTTTTGTTATTAGCAAACTTTTGCATTCTTTCTTATGCCAAATGTAAACTGTCTTTAAGAAATTGCATGGTTATATCTCTAGAAAATAAATGTTGTTCAACTTGCTCTACTTTTGCAGTATGAGGTACATAAGACAGAAGTGTTGGTGGCTGCTTTCCATAGACAATTTCATATGGTGTTAACTTTGTAGATTCCTTCCATGAAGTGTTGAACCAATATTCTGCCAAGGTTAGCCAGGTGGTCCATTCACTAGGTTGGTGGGACACAAAGCAACATGGGTATGTCTGTAAAACTTTGTTAGTTACCTCAGTTTGACCATATATTTGAGGATGGTAGGCTGAGCTGAACTTAAGACTGCATCCTTGAAGAGAAAACAATTCTTGCCAAAAGTTACTTAAAAATATTGTATCTTTGTCACTAACAATTGTTTTTGGCATTCCATAGAGTTTAAAATTCCATCAAAGAAAAATTTTGCCACTTGTTTTGCTGTATAAGGATGCTGCATTGAAAAGAAATGCACATATTTTGATAATCTATCCACAACCACATAAATGACTGTAGCATTGTTGCTCTTTGGCAAATGTGTGATAAAATCCATTGACAAATCAGTCCATATATTGTTAGGAATTGGTGGAGGTTGTATAAGACCAGGTAGGCAACATTCTCTGATTTTGATCTTTGACAAATATCACATTGTTTAACATAGGTTTCCACTGATTTTTCATGTTCTTCCAAAATAATGTTTTCTTTATTTTTTTGAGTGTTTTCTTTTCTCCTGCATGGCCACCTAAAGGAGATGAATGAAATTCATAGAGTATGGGGTCTACCAAAGGAGTTTGTGAAGGGTCAAGTAGGATTCTACCCTTATAAAATATCAAATCATCAACTAATTGGTATTTGCTTGAGGGTAGACTGCCTTGTAAAATTTGATCTTTCTTTATTGTGTAGAAAGGAGTTTGATTTATCTACCTTCTTAGTTGAGTTATCCAGTCAGGTTGTACCACTGATAATGCATGTAACGACCCGGAAATTTTAACGATTTTAAATAACTTAATTAATTAAAAAAATTCATGAAAATAAACAATAAAATTTTTCAATGAAAATTTGATATTTCGAATACGTCTATTTAAATGTAGCAAGTGACAGATTTTCATCAGAAAATATGTAAGTCTGTTTAATTGTGAAATTTCAATTTAAAATTTAAAATCAGTTAAAAATTTGTTGATAATAAAATATTTTTAAAATCTAAATATTTTTACATAAGATGTAAATCATTTTCTGAGTGAGATGTCATATTTCGTTTCGCCAAATTTGGACCGCTCTAGCTCCGTTTATATTATTTTTGACGTTTTAGCAGCATTTTGGCAGCGAAAAATTGAGTTTTGATGGGAGGGTTGTGTCACTCATATCTTTGTACCATTCTGTTCGTTTTATCGGGCTGATCTTCGCAGTATATTCATTTGTGTATTTCGGCGTTCGGTGCACGGCGAAATCTGCGAAACAGTTAGCCCTATCGATACCCATTTCTTGAGTCTTTTGGTTTCCTGTGTCCATTCAATTATCCACCGTGAGAAACAAAGGTCCATTTGCTTTTATTATTTACTGAATTCAAGTCCTGACTTTTGTTATTCCTTCTATATTCAATATATTTGCTGGTTCATTTTCATTTTTCTGGTTCGTTCATTTCTCTCCATCTCTTCCCCTCCTTTCTTCTTTCTGTATAGTTTAAAAAGTTATATATATATATATATATATATTGAGGGAGGCACGTTCTCCCTGTGCAAACCATTAGCCGCATGCAACCTTTCCCCTCCAGGCCTCTCCACCCCACCCTAACTCCGCATCGCCTCACAACTGGCCTCCGCCTGCCCTGACCATCTCCGCAGCTATCCCCCTCCACAACAAACCCGAATACTCCACTCAACCCATCTCCTTCCACTCATTTCCATCACCAGCCCATCCTTCCTCCGCCTACCTTGCTACAACCGCAGCAGCCAACCCAGTCCCCTCTCCACCTCCCTATAGCACCCTCCGACCTTCACAACCCCACCACGAAGCAACAGTGCCCATCTCAGCAACCTCCTCACCCCGCCTTGCAACCGACAGCCGTTCCACCGCCACCTGTGCTTCATAGCCTTCCACCTTTTCCCACCGAAGCCTCGAACAACCCCTCTCCTCCTTACAATCGGCAACGATCACCACCCGACACCTTCCACTGCCACACCGTGCACCCCTAGTCCTCCAACTCAGCCGTAGCCATGCATTTCTCAAGCATCACCACTGACACTGCCGAGAACCTAGCCTCCGGCCTTGCAACCACCTACCATAGCCAGTCAGTCCACATCCTCTCCAACCTGCACCACTTTCCCACCTGCTCGACCCCTTTACAATTCGCAGCAGCCTCCTCCTTTGTTATATAAAAAAGAGAGAAATATATATTGTTTCTTATCGAATTCAAGCTGTTTTTCCTTGTGTACCGCTATCCGGAAATTATGGCAGTTATTTGCTTTGATTTGCCGCTGTTCAGAATTTATCGCAGCAGCTCTTTGGCTTGTCGTTGTCCCGCTTGCTTATCCATGTCCATTCGCTTATTCTCGTTGTTTCTCTAGCCTCGAAAGGTGAGCGATCACTCACGATTAACATTCATATGCTAATAAATTTGATTCACATGAAATGACGATGGAAATATATTGTTAAAATTTGAATTGGTCAGAAATTTAATTGTTAAAGTATGATATGTTATTATTTGCAATTGTTTACCTATATCAATTGACAAATGACACCATAACTTTTTGTATATATATTAAATTAAAATTGTTATTGATTATAAATGCTTGTAATTGACATGTTATGCTGTTTTATTCTATTGTTCTCACACTGCAGGTTCCCTGTTAGTTTAGGAATTCCCTATGGGTTGAAATGATACATACCCGAATGATCTTATAGATTAGGGAAAATCGTTATGGGTTGAAATGATAAACCCAAGCGATTTGATTGATTTTGAAATTTTGGGATTGCGGGTTGAAATGATATATACCCGTAAATATAAATTATTGCAGATTGAAATGATAAATATTTGTATCACTTGACCATAGGATAGAAAATTATATACAGACACCGTTGGTCTATTTTGAAAAATGATTTCCAATGTTTTGAAAGGAAATAGATGGGTTTTAAATAAATATTGATTTTTAAAATATAATATATAGATATTTTAATTTTAATTTGTGTAAATTTAGAATTTTAAATTATATGTTTTGGAAAATTTTAAAATTACAAGTTAAGTTTTGAAAATATAAATTATAAAATTTTACTTATAACTTTATTATTTTTAGAATAGACAATCAAGATTTAAAATAAATTTAATAATAAAATCTAATATAATAAAATTTAATTTAACTAATATATATATATTATGTTTAGTGGAAATTGGTACGAAGGGCCTAATTATATGGCCCATTTTTTTTCCAGGACACGGGTTTGAAACTATTATTTTCGAGGACAATTATGTGCGGCGTGCGTCTTCATCTTCTCAAACATCTAAATATCTTCTGAAATCGATCGTGGAAATTAGGCGCGTTCGTCTTCATCTTCTCAAACAACTACGTATATTCTGAAATCTGCCGATCTTGGAAATTAGGCGCGTGCGACTTCATCTTCTCAAACAAGTACGTATCTTCTGAAATCTACCGATCGTGAAAATTAGGCGCGTGCGTCTTCATCTTCTCAAAGAACTACGTGCCTTCTGAAATCTACCGATCTTGCAAATTAGGCGGTCGTGAAAATTAGACGTATCTTGTTCAATCAAAGCGGTCGTTTCTTGTGCAATTGAAGTGGTCGTGAGGCGTTAGTTTCTTCTCAAATCAAAATCGACTTTAATTGTGGGAAATCGTGAGGCGATTTTCTTCATTTGGTGAGTCTCTTTTTTATTTGCTGTTTTTCATTCTCAATTCTATTTTTTATGATGTTACTGTATGTTTCTTTTCACAGGAGGCTGTTTTCATCTATTGGAGGAAGGTTTTGTTTGATGTAGTTGGAATAATGGCTTCTGAATGGTATTGTTTTATTCTTATAACACAATCACTGTGTATTTAGCTTCGTTTGTTCTTTAGTTTGCAATTAAACTCTGATTGTTTAGATGTTTAAGAATGGTGTATCAAAATTCCATTCTGGCTCTAGTAATAATTTGGCAGCCATTGAATGTGATTATGTGTTTTAAAGACCATATTGATCTTAGTGTGTGTTTGTTATGATAATTTTTTAGCTCTTCTTTTTCACCATTAAGTATATTTTTGCAGATCATCTTTTTCACCTATGATTTTTCTACAATGTAAACTTGAATAGGTACAATCACAACGAATGTTTTTCTTCCACATGTTCCACTGTTGTAATCAGGTTATCCCAAAGAGTGATAGTGATCTGTAAAAGATAAATTGTTTTATCTTTTTTCAAAAAGTGGTATATAAAATGATTTAAATGGTTTTATGCTATTAGTTTTTATTTAAGATCAGTTTTACATAGTTATATTTTCCACTGTTGTAATCAGGTTATCCCAAAGAGTGATAGTGATCTCTAAAAGATAAATTGTTTTATCTTTTTCAAAAAGTGGTATAAAAAATGATTTAAATAGTCTTATGCTATTAGTTTTTATTTAAGATCAGTTTCACATAGTTATATTTTTTTTTTTACATTTTTTTGCAGGTGTGATTCATCTGTTATAGTTGTGTTTGATTTCAATAACAATTGTTTTAGTGCTCGTTTTGGATTGGATGCTTCTATTTCTTATGTTAGGAATAGGATTTGGGAGCAGTGGAATAATTTTACTCCATTTTGCTTTGATATTTTTTATATTCGAGAATCAAAGACGACCTTTATTGAAACGGATAGTGATCTTCAAGCTATATTGTGTTTGTCTTGGTTTAAAAAGGAAGAATTTTTGGTTTTTTTTCTACGGCTGAAGAATGATTCAATGGATAATTTTGTTGGTGAAAGTAGCAAGTCTGGTTCAGTTGTTGGTGTTGAGTCAAGTAATAATATGTTAGGTTATGATGATGATTTAGATTCTGGTTTTACTCAACAAAAGGATTTACATGAGTTGTTGAAGAAGAATTCAAATATGGAATTTTTTACTGGCGTTGGTCAACAGTTTGATTCTGCTATTGGATTCCGTAGAACAGTTAGTGCTTATTGTTTGAAGAATGGATTTAAAGTACAGTATATTAAGAATTGTAAAGAACGATTGACAGTTCGATGTGCTGTAGCTAGCTGTCCTTTTAGGATTCATGCTTCTTGCAAACTGAAGCAATTGGACCAACTATTTGTTAAAAACATTAACTTGATTCATACTTGTGGTGGTGGATTTCGTTCCCTTAGTAGTCCAACCATTAATAGTGATCTTGTGAAAAGTTTAATCGTCAATCAAATTCGTGATGAGCCAAAAAGAAAAACCAAGGATATCATTAAAAGTTTTAGAAGAGATTATGATGTGGAGCTAAGCTATTACTTTACTTATAAGGGTAAGAAATTGGCTATGAATGATATTTTTGGTGATGAAAAGAAATCTTACAATGAATTAGTTTGGTATTTGAAGGCATTGGAAAGAAATAACCCAAATAGCTATTCAAGTATGGATGTGGATTCTGAAACAAATCATTTTGAGAGAGTTTTTGTATGTTATGAGGCATGTATATTTGGATTTAACTATTGTCGTCCTATGGTGTTTTTGGATGCTACCTTTTTGAAAGGGCGAAGTGGTATTTTGATGGCTGCCACTGCGAAAAATGGGAATCAAGGTACTGAATTTTTTTTTTGCTGTTGTATTTATGTTACATAGTACTGTTTCTTTAAGTTATTGTTCTACTGAATTTTATTGTGTACATACTGCATTTTGTTCAAGTGATTAGTCTACTGTTATATAGTACTGTTTCAAATATAGTGCATTTGGTTGTTTCAAAAATGAATTCAAACTGACAATTTAATTCAACTGAAAATTAATGATGATTAATGTTGGTTGTTTTTTTATTTTTATTTTGATAGATACATAATCTAGATGTTTTATTTTTTTCAGTTTATCATGATACCTACTGCTTATGCTGGATTTACCAGAATCTGTCATATTTCAAACAATAAATGCATATATGTTTTTATCTCTAACATCTTCAATCTAGTTGCACTAGTTACAAAGTAGGTACAATTGTTCAATGGACAGTCATGCTCTTCTTATTGTAAATTTGATCCAAAACAAATATTGTAAAAGATATAATGTTCTTTAATTTGATATACAAAATGTTACTGTATACAGGAGTTAAAAAGGATAAATGCATTTATCTTTTAATATAAAGAATTAAATAACATATTAAGCCGTCATTATATATCATAGATACAAATGATTTAAACAGCATATAGAAAAGATAAAAGCATATATGTTTTAGATGTTTGAATATTATTCTTTGTATTGTATGCATGAATTATGTATCATATCTTTGCAATTTCTACCCTTTCTGCGTAGACTACACATGTGATTGTCTACTATTAGATAATACTGTTTCAAATATAATTTTTTTTTACACAAAAAGTGAATTAATATTTTGTTGTTTCAAATGTAATACATAAACAGTGAATTATTATTTTTTAATTTTTTTTTCAGGTTTTTTCCCATTAGCAATGGCTCTTGTTCCCAAAGAAAATGAAGAGTGTTGGAGTTGGTTTTTAAAACACCTAAAGAATGCTCTCAGTTGTGATAGAATATTAACTTTTTTAAGTGATAGACACTGGGGTTTATTGTTAAGTATTCCAAAAAAATTTCCAAATAGTCATCATTCTTATTGTTTGCATCATATGCAAAATAATATTGCTAGCATTGTGAAAAGTGGAAGGGGTGTTTGGGTAGCTCATTTACTTGAGCGTTGTGCTATAGCTTCTAATCATCATGAGTTTGAAAAAGCCATGTCCAAGTACAAAGAAATTGGAGGTGCCAAAGCTATACAGTACTTGAATGATAAACCATATGATCATTGGGCTGATTTGTTTTTTCCGGGGAAGCGATATGGCGAAAATAAGTCCAATGTAGCTGAGAGTTTTAATTCTTGGATTTTGGATGAAAGAAGTTTGCCTGTTACTGCTTGTCTTGATGGAATTAGGGTAAAACTGATGATGCAAATGTCTAATCGTAGAGAAGAGGCATCAAAGTGGACTAGTGTGCTATGTCCAAAAATGGAAGCTCGTTTGTTGAAATTGAAGGAAGAAGGATTTGGGTGGAGTGTTTCTAAATCATCTAGGTATTTATTTCTATATTTTTACATGATGTTCATAGTTTCTGAAAAAAATGATAAATGCATTTATCTTTTTTCAACTTGCTATGTAGCCTGTGTTATGATTTCATTTTGTTGGTATTTATAAATTTTAAACCCCTTTGGATCTTTTGAATCTTGACAGTCGCGGCATTGTAATTAACACTGTATGTAATTCTTAGCTCTTTCATTATTTTTGTCTGGATGAGTCTGTACATTTTACTTATGGTATATTAGTTCTTGACTTGGACAATCCTGTTGATATTTTTGGAAAAGTCAAATCTGGTGCATCAAGGGAATGTTTTTAGTCAATTCCACTTAATCAGTGGATGCCTTACCCATTGAAATCACTGTCAAGGTTTACTGGTTTTAATTCTTACTATAACCTTTATGCTTTCTTTTTTCTAGATTGGTTATCATTTTTTTTAAAAAGAAAGTCAAAATCAAAATTTACATAAGATATACTTTCTCTAAAGAATATGAACAGTATGCCTGTTGTTATTTGTTTTGGTTTATGAGTCTTATTTTTCACTATTAGTTCTATGCACATGAATTGGGTCTTATTTATTAGATAGATTAGAGAGAATATATATAGTGCTAATAATCATTTTTTGGAAATGCAATCTGTGTACATATTTTAACTGTTTTTAATTTTACATTTTGTAGGTATATTTTTGAAGTTCATTCTCCAACATCTCAAAAGGTTGATCTTAAAAATCGCATTTGCAGTTGCAATCAATGGAAAGTGACAGGTTTTCCTTGTGCGCATGCTTTGAAGTGTATTTCTTTAACCAGAAATTCTGTTTATGAATATATTGAGAATTACTTTACTGCTGAGTATTATCGAGCTTCATATTCACATTTGATCAATCCTATTCCAACTTTTGATAAGGAAGCAATTGAAGCTGAAGAATCATCTATTGTTCTTCCTCCTAAGCCTGTTCGTGGAGCTGGTAGGCCTAGGATGAATAGGATTGAAGGGGCTGACTTTCATGCTAAGCAAAACAGATGTGGAAAGTGTAAAAAACAAGGACATAATAGAAGAGGATGTTCTTTGAATATTTGAGTTGATTGTTTTAGTCTAATGTATTTTATTGGTTGTTCTATAAATACTCTGACTTAAATAATTGAGTTGATTGTATTAGTCCAGTGTATTTGATTGATTGGTTGTTCTATGAATACTTTGACTTTAATAATTGAGTTGATTGTATTAGTGCAGTGTATTTGATTGATTGGTTGTTCTATGAATACTTTGACTTGAATATTTGGATTATTGCATATGCTGAATTGGATATAATCTGATTTTGATTACTTCTGGTTGTATGCAATTGTTTATGAGTTTCTGCTTTTCTGGTAGGCACTGTGATGGTTGTCGGTAGGTAGTCAGTGTGGAATTGGTAAGATGATGGTTAGTGAAGAAGAATTGTGGGTTGTGGCTTCTCTGACAGTGTTGAGTGTGGAATGTTGCTGCAGTTTGTATTGAATGAAACAGTGGTGTAGTAGTATTTGCTTGTATGGTCTGAGAACTATGAAGTTTATAGGTTGTGAATGGTTTGGGATGGAAGTATGGTTAGTAAGTGAAGTATGACAGAGTGGTATTTGGACTTTTGTAAAGGAGGAGGTGTTGTAGTTAAGAAGTGAGGTAGTGGAGGTTGGCAGTGAAGTAAGTAGTAGTCAGAGGCACTTGAAGTTGTGAATGATGAAGGTGGTAGTTACTCTTCTAACAGGAAATGGAAAGTATGGAAGAACTATTGTTTGCAATTGTTCTGTTTAAAAAGATAAATTGATATATCATTGGCCTCAAACAAGCTTAGGACCAAGTATATTTTGCGGTTATTGATTTAAATTTTCTTTGTGCAGAAATATTTGTTCAATTTTGTTTGTGCAGAAATATTTGTTCAATTTTGTTTGTGCAGAAATATTTGTTGATTTTTCATAACGGTGGAATACCTATCCATCTCCAATAGTTATTTATCTTTTTGTAATAACTTCTTTTTTCAAGAGAGCAGTATTCAACCAGCATTCCTTCTTCCCATTCTCACGCATCATCACTTTCATCATTCATTTCCACTAACATCTACCCTTATGCCTACAACTGACCAACCTTGCACTTGCCACAACCTAAAATAGCTCACAGGACTTCCATCACCTCTCACTGCACTGCAACTCCAATCACTATCTTCAAACTTCTGTCATTTGATATAAAACATCCTCAACACCAACATAAACGACCTTTATAACCTGAAATTCACAGCAACCATCAACACTAACTACATAGCACTTCCATCCACACTATCTTCCTCATCCTAGCAAATTACTTAACATCACAGTAACCTTCACATTACACAACACACTCTGTATTATACGGCCCAATTTTTTTCTAGGACACAACATGAATGTATAGTCAGATTAAAAGGTGACAGTGCAAACAAGTGCACAGCATACACATAAACAAACTCAAGTCTACAACATCTGTAAGTAGGTTTTACAATTCAAATAATATGGCCTAAGTCAACCATTACAAATTCATCAGTCAAATAAAATTTTAACAAATGTATGATAAAAGGACTGTTAGACATCAAAGAATTTGTTGCTATCATTGTCAGTTCACATCTTTTGTTGCTGAAGCTGAACTGCAGAATTTTTCAATTGTCCAGCAGTATGGTTCATCAGAGAGAATTTGTGCAGTTATCTGTGCTCTAAATGCGTTTACTTGTTCTAGACTGATTTTTGATGTTGTGTCCATTCCTTGTGCTAACTTTTGGATAAACATCATTACGAAAATTCCACAGTCGAACCTGCATTTTTTAAAATTTTAGTTATTGTGTAACATTCATCGTTGTATAAAAATCTCCAGTATCAGTGATTATGAAAATATAACTAAACATGTACTTATATACATTACATCAAAAGATAAATGCTTCTATCTTTTTTAATAGTTGAATAAAGTAAGATCTGACACATAATATTTTATGAAGAACTCTT
This sequence comes from Allium fistulosum, assembly GCA_030737815.1. Classification (NCBI taxonomy): domain Eukaryota; kingdom Viridiplantae; phylum Streptophyta; class Magnoliopsida; order Asparagales; family Amaryllidaceae; genus Allium; species Allium fistulosum. The sequence goes on along the minus strand of CM060906.1, from coordinate 868,725,035 downwards.
TAATTAATTTCATTTAACAATAAACCAGCTCCAAAACAACAAACAACTTATATCATTTGCATAAAAACATAAATGCTTTTATCTTTTCAATGTAATAACTAATATCATGAGAAAAACATCAAATACCTTGAATGCATTAGTTAATGTACCATTTGTATCAGTGATTATGAAAATATAACTGAAAATGTACTTAAATCCTAGGTAAACATTTTTAATCAGTGATTATGAAAATTACCCGTTGCTTTGTTGAGCACAGTTAATATTTTTAATCAATGAAGACTTTCCCAGAATTGTTTTCTCGCCTGCGTCCTGTAAGTCTTTATTGATTTTGTTTACCGCTGCTTTCTGCCAAATATATATATATATATATATAAATATATAATTTTTTTTTTAATAATAATGATAAATCTATTTATCTTTTTTACTTTCAGTGTATTTTACTTACCACATTAATAGCAAACCTTGAATGTCCACTTCTTAATGTCTTAGATCTTGTGGTCAAGTGTAGAGAATCATAATGGTTCCATGAACATGATTCCACTACTAGCTCTAGCAAGCTCCAATGTCCGTTGCCATGTATAGGAAATAATATATTGCAACATAATGGATTTAGAAGTGCTTGTTTAATAAAAGGATTAAACATATTTTTTTTGATCTTTTCCAGGTTTCCATCTGTTGCGCTTTTCTGTTAAAAAATAATTTCAAAAAATTTATTATAGAAACAAATTAAAGTTTACATTATAGTACACTTACTGTCATTGTTGTGTTCACATATATAATGCTAGAACTTTGTTCTAAAATTTTTGTTTTTCTGAACCAAAACCAATCAATAACCTACATTTCCAAAAAAAATATGGATTAAGAATAGATTTTATAATGAAGCAAAGAAAAGAATTTATAATGACGCAAAGTATAGTTTTTTGTACTTACTTGACCAGAAATATATTCTCCATAGAGAAGTTCTTCTATCATACCTTTTGTGATGGTGATGAAGTTTTCATCGTCACAAGTAAATGCTTCATCACTAAAAAATTAAGATTATTATGTTCTGTGTTGTAATGCACTTACAGTATAAAAGAAAATTAATTAAGATTGGTATACTGAAAAAGTAAGATTAGTATGTAATGAAATATTTTTTAACAAAAGAAAATAACAATAGTACATACTGTACAGGAATTTTATGAATTGTCATACTGTCATACTGTACAGGAATTTTATGAATTGTACATAAAACAGCTGACAGTACATTAAAAAGATATTTTGTTTTATCTTTTTTTAGTTGTCACTTGGATTATTAACTAAAATACAGTGCATTAAAAAAAGTAAGGTTGCAAATAAAAATACTTTGTGCTGACAATAATAGGTGCTTAAATAACTTTTTTTATCTTCATGAACATCAACCAGCAAACTATTCATCACCAAAAATTTCTTTTTTTTTCTTCAGATTTTAATAAATTTCAACAGCCTTAGATTGTCGATGATACAACCCAACTACTTGATAGAATGACTCAATTTGGCAATTTTTAAGTTAAACTGAGTCAATCCATCAAGTCGCTGTGTAGTACACCAACAATACAAGGTTGTTTATTGAATGGCACAAGTGACAAATTGTTTATTAACTCTGATTAAACCATAACTTAAAAAGTTTACACATTATCGGATCTTTATTGAATGGCACTACCAAACATGACAATGTTAAAATGTTTGCATATTATGACATGGTTAAAATGGTTGACAAATTTGTGACTTGTACATTAAACATATGACAGTACATACAAAAGATAATCAGTTTTATCTTTTTTTAATTGTCACCTTCAATATTAACTAAAGGATGGTACAGATCTACCATAAGTTAACCAAATATTAATAACAGGTTTAAGAAAAATATATTGTCATACTCTACAGGATTTTTATGAATTGTACATAAAACAGCTGACAGTGCATTAAAAAGATATTTTGTTTTATCTTTTTTTAGTTGTCACTTGGATTATTAACTAAAGTACAGTGCATTAAAAAAAGTAAGGTTGCAAATAAAAATACTTGGTGCTTACAATAATAGGTGCTTAAATAACTTTTTTTATCTTCATGAACATCAACCAGCAAACTATTCATCACCAAAAATTTCTTTTTTTTCTTCAGATTTTAATAAATTTCAACAGCCTTGGATTGTCGATAATACAACCCAACTACTTGATAGAATGACTCAATTTGGCAATTTTTAAGTTAAACTGAGCCAATCCATCAAGTCGTTGTGTAGTACACCAACAATACAAGGTTGTTTATTGAATGGCACAAGTGACAAATTGTTTATTAACTCTGATTAAACCATAACTTAAAAAGTTTACACATTATCGGATGTTTATTGAATGGCACTACCAAACATGACAATGTTAAAATGTTTGCATATTATGACATGGTTAAAATGGTTGACAAATTTGTGACTTGTACATTAAACATATGACAGTACATACAAAAGATAATCAGTTTTATCTTTTTTTAATTGTCACCTTCAATATTAACTAAAGGATGGTACAGATCTACCATAAGTTAACCAAATATTAATAACAGGTTTAAGAAAAATATATTGTCATACTCTACAGGAATTTTATGAATTGTACATAAAACAGCTGACAGTACATTAAAAAGAAAAGAGAAATGCTAATGGCCCAGTTTTGTCCTTAAAAATAATTAGTTTCAACTTGAGTCCCAGGTTCCCCAATTGATTGCCCCGCAATAATACCTACATCTTCCCCCAATTCAACCAGATCGCTGTGAGTGGAACTTCTACAATAACATAATTCAATTGAGTCAAAAGTAGTTTAGTTACTTACTTGTTTCGTCCAAGAATTTTGAAATTTTTTTTGACAATTTCTTTTTTTTCTTCGGTAAGATATTCGAGCAGTGGACATTTGTCAACATTCTTTGGCTTCTTCTTCTTTTTTGGTTCTTTTAGGACAATATCTTCAACAACAATTGGATTTTCAGAAGCAATTTCTTGAGCAGGCTCTTTCAGACTGTCAGATTTTAAACTATCTTGTGTCTGCTTTTCTAGTATGAAATCTTGAGTTTGCATAATATCAAAAGTTGGAAAATTAGCAGAACTGTTTATGTGAATCATACCAACAATTTTTTTTTACCTTTTTGAGCTTTAGTTTTTTTGTTCAAATTATCTTTTTCCTCCACTTCATGCTTTTCTAAATTTTCCAATTTCTGAAGCTTCATTTCAAGAATTTGGATTCTATTTTCAGCTGCTTCTCTTAAACATTTTTCCTCCTTTAATTGTTCTTCAACCTTTTTCATCTCAGAGCACAAAAAATTGACTTTTGATTGTAGCTCCATTATGTTATCAGCAGATTCCTTTTCAAATTTTCTCAAGCTTGTGTCTTGCTGGTACTCATCTAATTTCCTTTTGTTATTTCGGTCTACTTCCACTTCAATAGCTTTTATTTTTTTGGAAAGAATTTTTTTTTCTTCTTTTGTTACATCTGCAAATTTTTTTAAAATCTGCAATGAATAAATTTAAAGTTAAGCTTTCATATATATTGTCATTGAAGTACTAGACAAGTTAAGCTTGCACATTAAACATATGGCTACTAACATTCTACAAAATTGCTTTCGAAAAAATCAAAAAAAATGTATAGTTAAAAAATAGCATACTTTGTCATTGTCAACCTCAGTGAGGTCCAAATCTTTCAATTTCGATAAATCCCATTTTCCCATTCTTGGGATTTTTGTTTGCAGATTTTCCTTCTCAGCAACTATTTGTGTTCATTCACAAATCCAATACTGCAAGAAAAAGATAAAAGCATTTATATTTTTGTATTAAATATAAATTTGAATATATTTACATTTAGTTAAAATTATGAAAGCATACCAGTAACACCATAGTGCAGCCTGGTGTACTTCTAGGGTCAGCATGATACTTTTTAACATTTTTCAACACATTTTCACATATCGCTCGCGGCCAAGAAATTGAATTTAATTTTTTTAAGTTCAGCAACTTCGGCAAGAATCCCCATTGCATGTAGCTTTGGTTGTTTGGAAATAGGAAAGTTATAACTAGCAGCAACAACAACAATTTCACTATATCTTCATTTCCTTTTTCTTCTTCTAACAGTGTATTCAGTCTTTTAGTTACTGTTTTTTGGCTAATTATGTCTTCTTCTTCAAAATTGGCAGTTAAAAAATTAGAGAAACTTTCCATGGCTAAGGCTTTGTTAGAAGCTGGTATAGGAAACAAGTCCTCTCCAGCTATTGGCATTCCAAAAATTAGACTGACTTCTTCAGGAGTAATTTTGAGTAATTTGTTTCCAATTGTGAAAGCATTTTCTTTTTCATTAAAAGAAGTAATGATATCATCTAAATTTGAAGCACTTTTCCTCAAATCTTGTCTTGTTATTGAATCACTAAGAAAAACGTTGAAGAAGTTTTTGAAAGGCGTTTTTTCTAAAAAAGCTTTTGCTTCCGGTGAAAGAATGTGTTTCTCCTTTATAATTGACATCACCTTATACACTGCATCCAAATTACATCTATAAGTACCTGTGTACTGCCTTTTTTGCTTCTTATCTATTTTCTTAATTTCATACTGATCTATATCATCCAAATCAGTACTGTCTTCTGCTAGTTGCTGTGAAAACGTTTTTTCATCATCAGATATGAAGTCTTCTTTTTCATTCACATCAGGTAATTCTTGTGTTGGTGCACTTTGATTCTATATTTAGGAAAATCAAAAAATAAATTAGAAGGTAAAAATAACAAGATTATCAAAAAAATATCTTACTACACAAAAATTTGAATAAAATGATAATATGTTTTATCATTTACATTATTTTGTATTTTTTTGAGGTTAAGATAATTTTTAGTACATAAAGTACCTCTATTTAAAAAAATAAAAGATAAAGCACTTTTTTAGTATATAAAGTTTTTTTTAAAAAAAAACAAAAGTATAAATTGAATCCAATAGGTTTTGTTGTAAAGAACAAATGTTTGAATTTTTTTTAGACCTATTTCAATCATCACAGTTTGAAAATTTCGCATTCTCTAATTTATAATTTAGACCAATGAAAGATAAATGAACATTCACAACTAAAAACCAACAAAATTTATTTGATGAAATGAAAATTTATAATTAGAAAGTTTCAAAGTATATAAAGATAATGTGTTTTATCTTCATCATCACAATAGCCTTGAAGTAATTACATGTACAACATGTATGAATGCAACATGAAAGCTACAACATCAATGAATATTCAGATTCAAAAGTGACAGTGCAAACAAGTGCACAACATACACAAACAAATGCACCATAAAAACAACTCAACATCAATGAAAATGAAGTAACCAAACCTGACTGAAGTGTTCGAACATTACATATATACATGTATGAAACATCAAGTGAATTTGCAACATCATACACATTGAAACCAGAGTCCAATGCAGACATGTCGACAAGATGAGAATGCAAGTGCAGACAAGCTAGATGATAACTGACTGCAAATAAAGCAACAAGTCAAGTCAATGCACATCAACCCAATACAAAATATATGAAGTGAATGCAGAAACACACACACACACATGTATACGTAAATGTAGTGACAGAATAGCAGACTAACCAAGGTAAACAATGTAAGCTCAAAAAATTTAGGTATTTTTTTATTTAAAATATGGAATCTAGATTCCAATTTATTACGTATATACAAAATGAAGATTAGAATTAAATATTATGGGAAACATAAGTATGAAAATAATTACCAATGGAGTTGTAAATGGTGATGGTCTTTGGTTGTGTTCATCACAAAATGGACTGGAAATAGGTCTTATATTTATGCATTGGGTTCCACCTTCGTTTATGAATATGCAAGTTGTTTTTCGAATGAATATCTTCGACTTAGAAGACCTTGTATGCATTTTTACGCTGCATAAAAAATGTCATATATAATGAAATGTTAGACAGAGTAAAGAACTATTAATTAATATCATTTAACAATAAACCAGCTCCAAAACAACAAACAACTTAAACCATTTACATAAAAACATAAATGCTTTTATCTTTTTTACCTAGGGTTTAACATATCTGTATATTATATGTAGTAACTAATATCATGAGAAAAACATCAAATACCTTGCATGCATTAGATAATGTACCATTTGTATCAGTGATTATGAAAATATAACTCAATAATGTACGTAAATCCTTTACATCAGAAGATAAATGCTTCTATCTTTTTAAATAGTTGAATAAAGTAAGATCTGACGCTTACTATTTTACGAAGAACTCGTTAATTAATATCATTTAACAATAAACCAGCTCCAAAACAACAAACAACTTAAACCATTTACATAAAAACATAAATGCTTTTATCTTTTTTACCTAGGGTTTAACATATCTGTATATTATATGTAGTAACTAATATCATGAGAAAAACATCAAATACCTTGCATGCATTAGATAATGTACCATTTGTATCAGTGATTATGAAAATATAACTCAATAATGTACGTAAATCCTTTACATCAGAAGATAAATGCTTCTATCTTTTTAAATAGTTGAATAAAGTAAGATCTGACGCTTACTATTTTACGAAGAACTCGTTAATTAATATCATTTAACAATAAACCAGCTCCAAAACATGTACCTAAATCGTTTACATAAAAAAAATAGTACATACTTGTAGAGGAATCGATGAAGAAAAATTGGTGTTTAACTGAATAATGGCAGAAATCTTCGATCACAAATTGTCTAGTCGTTTAGAAAACTCTACTTTTCGATTTTAGATTTTGATTTTGTTTTACTGGGTTCTGAAAAAGGAAAAGGAACGAGAGAAAAAGTAACGGAATGGAGGGATAAAGTAACAGACGTAACGTGTATTAACTTTGGTCCTAGAAATAATTATTTTAAACTTGTGTCCTAGAAACTTATTGTTTGATGGAAAGAGGCCCTTATGGTAATATTTAAAAATAGATTTTGTAATAACTTTAATTAATTAAGGTTGGAAAGATAAATTGAATTGATTTGAAATTTAATTTGTTTAAGAATTTTATTTAGATATGAATTGATTTGAACTTATTGATGTTGAGATTTTAAAGATATGATTTCTATAACTTGATAACTGGATTTTGATTAAAGGTGATTAAATGAATATTTTCAAATTTAAATAAAATTGAAATTGAATATTTAATTTTGTTTTAAATTTGTAATTTGAGATTTTATTTAAATGTTATTAAAAATGATTAACTGAATATTTTCAAATTTAAATAAAATTAAAGTTGAATTTTGATATATAAATGAAATTTATCAAATTGAGTTATTGTAAATATTTGAATATTTAAACTTTGAAACCTATTGAATTGGAAGTGGTTTAAATTTGTTGCTCAAACCTGGATTTGAAATCGATATAAATAAAAAATGGTTTTAATGAGAATTTGAATTGAACCTTTAACCTTTTTAATTGAAATCGTTGAACTGAGATTGATTTAAATTGAATTTTGGAACTAAAGTTGATTTGAATTGATTTGTGAAATTGGAAGAAACAATTCTAATTTGAAACTATTTTCGATATATATATATATTAATATATAAACTATTTTTAATATATAAACTATTTTAATCTATAAGCTATTTTTATATATAAACTATTTTTAATATATAAACTATTTTAATCTATAACCTATTTTTTAAATATAAACTATTTTTAATGTATAACTATTTCAATATATAAACTACTTTCAATATTCAAACTGTTTAAGTTGGAACGTATATGATTTAGATATAATGGATTTAAATGTAGATACTTTGATATAATGGTTTAACGTATTTTGTGGTTATGATTTTGGAAATGAAAATGATTGAAAGTGAATAATGATTTTGAAAGTGAATATGATTTCGAAAGTGATATGATTTTGAAATGAATATGATATTTTGATATGAGGTATGAACTGTTTGAAATAAAAATGACCATGGTGTGAAATAAGCGTTTGGTTATTAAAGAGACCGGGATTGGATATTGTCATACTCTCTGCCAATACCGAAAACCACTTTAACAACTGTGCATGTGGTGGAGAATCCAGAACGAAGTTGGATGGTTTGGTGAACATCTGTATAACGTATGAACGCAGCCCTGACCCCCTTTGGGTCAGCTTGATGTGACTAAAACATGAGCTATACTTGGGCCAAGTGAGGTCACACCTCCGATCGAGCAAGCTTCTTCGGTACCATATCTATTACTTTGTGATTTGATTGGGTGCACCTTTGATTATGGGAGTGTGTCTCGAGGTGGGCGATAGTAGCTGCTATGCGTTACCACCAGCCCAATTCTGCAAAACGGTAGTATCCTACCCTGGGCATTGCCTCACGTGCCTTGTCACATGCCTTATCGTGCCCACTACGAGTTTGGTTTGTATCGTACCTATGGAGTGCTCCCTGATAGCCTACCGGTTTGGTGGAGTTTATAGTACTGTATAGACTACGACATCTATATAAAATGTGTTAAGGGGGATATGGGTAACGCCTTAACACTATTTTAATAGTTCACTTTACTATAGACATTATTTATAATAGCGTATTGTACTATGTATGTAGATAGTTTTACGGATCCTTAAAGGATGAAATCCCAACATCCTTTAAGTTATATTGCATTTCTCTTGGACATTTCACTTGAGTTGATTTACTTGCATAAGAATGTTAATCCTGACTTGAGTGTTTTGTGTTTTGCTTTATACTTGGGTCAGACTGAGTGTCACAACATTTGAGACTCACCTTTGGAGCTTGGAGCTGTGCTTGGAGATCTATCTTTTATCTATTCAATTTTCAGTTATTTCTAGTTGTTTATGTTCAAACTTGTCGGTTGCTTTTGTATTAGTGACTTCTATGTACTTGGGATTTTCTATTGTGTTTATTTCAGACTCTAATGTTTCAGTAGTAGCTTCATGAACTACTATTTATCTATTCCGTTGCTTATTGTTATATTACTCTGTGTCTGTGATTCTGTGATTGATCTATTTACTGTATATGCTAAGTTTAGATAAATATAAATTAACAATCTGTTGTTTTGAGCAATTCAAGTCTGACATGTGTGGATGATTATCGATTTGAATGGTTCGAAATGGTAGGTCGTTACAATGCATTTACTTCTACTTTTTCATGTATTCTTGAAAGACTGTCTGCAATGACATTCTCTCGACCTTTTTTATATGCTACTTGGTAGTCATATCCATGGAGCTTTGCTAACCACTTGCCTTGAATTCCAGTGGTTAATTTTTGAGACAGTAAATGTTGTAAGCTTTGATGATCGGTTCTTATGATAAATTTCCTTTCTAATAAATATTGCCACCACTTCTTGGTTGCAAGAATTAAGTCCAATAGCTCTTTCTTATAAATGGATAAGTATAAATTCCTTCCTTGTAATGATTGACTAATATATGCAATAGGTTTACTGTCTTGAAGAAGCACATCGCCTATTCCCGAGCCACTAGCATCACACTCAACCATAAATTCTTTGCTGAAATCTGGCATTGCCAAAATAGGTGGATTAATCAGACAAGATTTTAGTTTATAAAATGCATCAGTAGCCTCTTGAGTCCATAAAAAAGAATTCTTTTTTAGCATTGTTGTTAGTGGTTTTGCTATCAACCCATATCCTTTGATAAATTTTCTATAATAGCCTGCAAGTCCTAAAAACCCTCTGAGTGCTTTGATGCTGTGAGGTTGTGGCTAGTCCATTGCTTTTGTTTTATCTTTGTCAACAACAATACTATTTTCTAAAATAATATGACCCATATATTTAATTTGATCTTCAGCAAAAGAGCATTTAGATAAGTTAAGTTTATTGTCTTGAAGAATTTGTAAGGTAATTTTCAAATGCTTCAAATGATCTGTCCAACACCTGCTATATATTAAAATACCATCAAAAACTACAAGTATAAAATGTCTTAAATATTTTTTTAAAATGATATTCATAAGAGACTGAAATGTAGATGGAGCATTTGTTAAACCAAATGACATTACTAAAAATTCATAGTGACCATCATGTGTTTGAAAGGCGGTTTTGTGGATATCATGCTCATGCATTCTTATTTGATGGTAACCAGATTTTAAATCTAATTCTGTAAAAAATTTAGAGCCATAAAGTTCATCTAATAAATCATCTATTAAAGTAATTAGAAACTTGTTTTTTATTGTTTGTTTATTCAATGCTCTATAATCTACACAGTCTCCAAGATCCATCTTTTTTCTTAACCATTACAGCTGGTGCTGAAAATGAGCTTGAACTATTTCTAATAAAACCTGAATTAAGCATATCAGTGATTAATTTATCTAGATCATTTTTAATATGATGAGAATATCTACATGGCTTTAGACAGATTGGTTTTGATCCTTCTAACAGTGGAATTTTATGATCACAGTCACAGCTAGGTGGCAGTGAATTAAGTGTAGAAGCAACAGCAAGAAATGCATCAAGTAGAAGCTGAATATCTGGATGTATTTGTGAACTATTGGGTGTTTGTGTAGGTGCAGAAAAAAGCATGAATTTTAGATGAGCTGATGTGAATTCTTTGGTAGCATGTTTATCATTTAAAGCTTGAAAATAAGAAGGAAGTAAGCCTTGCCATTTATATTCTTTACCATTATAATAAAATCTGACTTGGAACTTTTTAAAGTTAAAGCAAACTTCATCAAGCTCTCTCATCCATTGAGTACCCAATACAATATCATATCCTACCATAGGTAAGACCAATAAATCTATGAACATTTTACATCCTTGACATGATAATAAAACTTGGGAGCAAATGTCATTACCTTGGAGCATTTCACAATTAGCAACATGAACCTCATTGGATGTTGTTTGTGTTTTCTGCAGTTTTAACTTCTGAGCTAATTTGTTATCAATAGAACTATGAGTGGATCCCGAATCAATTAATAATATAACATTTTTATTATTTATACTACCTTTAACCTTGATAGTATGTAGAGTGGGAATCCCTAAAAGTGCATTGATAGAGATTAACAGCAAGGTATTATTTGGGTTTAAGTTATCATCTAGCACAGCTAAATGTAAATGATCATTGCTAGAATCATCAGTATCTAATTCGGTGTTTAATTCCATCAACCCTTCTAAAATATAAATTTGTTTTGTTTTACATTTATGTCTATAGTGGTATTTCTCATTGCAACCAAAACAAAGATTATTCTTTTTCTTGTCTAAAATCTCTGCTGGAGTAAGGGTTTTAATCTTTGATGGTTCGTTAGAAGAAATTTCTTAGTTATTTCCAAAAGAATTTTTAAAATTGGCATTATTTTTGAAATAATTTTGTTTAGCAATTTTATTGGCTGGAAGCCATTTTGTTTCAAAAATTTTAGCAAAAGAAACTGCAGCATCAAAATTGGGTGGATTATTTGCAATAACATCTTATTTAATTTCTTCCTTTAAACCCCCTAAAACTTTTTGTAAAATATGAGTAGGGGTTACTTGTTCAATCATACCCTCAAGTTGTTCAAATTGGTTTACATATTGCATAACTGATGTTGTTTTTTAAGGTAAGAAAAGGTATCATATGGTCGTTCTAATTCATTTGGAGTAAAGTGTACCTGAATTTCTTTGTAGAAAATTGGCCACTGATCATAACCTTGAACATTATGTGAATATCTGTAGAACCATTGCAATGCTTCCTTTCTAAGGTGATATGAACAAACATGTACCCATTCTTGTACATCAGTTTTATTATATCTGAAGAAATTATCTACTTGTCTTAGCCAATCTATAACTCTATCTTCTCCTGAAAAGGTGGGAAAATTCTTGATGTTTAGTTTGGATAGGTCTCTTGCTGGTGTAGGAGAATTATCAGATGTTCTTGATGGAGAATGTTGATCAATGTGGATGTTGTCTGGTCTAGTAAGTATGGCAGGTCTGTTGTTAGGAGGAACATAGATGTTTGATCGTATTGGAGAAGAAGAATGAGGCACAAATGATGGTCTATGATCATGATTTCTATTGTTCTTGATATCATGAAGCTCAAAAAAAAATTTCCATCATTTCTTGTATTTTATCAATCTTCTCATTGGTTTCTTGACTGCTTCTTGATAGATTCTGAGTGGTAATTGACAAATCTTGAGTTGTCTTTTCTAACTTCTTTAATGATAGAGAAGTCCTGTTGTTGATCAAGCATTGCTTCTGCCATATTTCAGGCAGTGGTTCATCAATTGCAGATTCAATTAGAGATTCCAATGAAGAGGAACCCTCTCTATTTGCATCAGGATCAGACAAAGTAAATGGCTGGTGGAGATCTGAATTATGATCACCAGGTGGCTCTGATACCAAAGTGGTAAGTTCCTTCTCTTTGTGGGCCTTTGCTCGAGTTTGTGTCATGATAAAGTGAAGGATAATAATGTTCAGGTGGCTGGAGGAGTTTAAGAAAAAAGCAGGTTGAATACAGAAGAAGATGGTGATATTAATAATAAGAACTAAAGTATGATCAGATATAAGAATATGAGAAAAAGGTGAAGTAAGAAGCAGCGGTAAAGAGAAGATGCACATCATGTAAGATAAAAGAAACTGATATTTTATTAATCTTTCTTCATACATCATTACTTGATTTTTGATTCATATATATATATATATACATTCCATCATTGACTTGCTCCAACTAGCCGTTAGAATTACAACTCACCCTTAATCAAAAAATTAATCAGCAATTGGAAAACACATAATAACTTTAGCTGTGTACATGCACACGTGCACACCGTGCACGTTTCTCCTTCTATTAATCCCTTGCCCATCTTCCTTTAATACTTGCTTCCTCATGGTTCTGAGCTACCATTAATGCTTCAGCATCCTTCATGTTTAATCCAGAATGGCTAGAAGTTGAGTTGGCCATGGCTTCCCAATCTGTTCGACAGTGTGCCTCAGGTGTTCAATGAAATGCCAACGTGTAACACATAATTAATACCTAATTTGAAGGTTGATGGTTTCAGCTACGGATTCCTAATTAATAAAGCTCATGGTATTTGAAGATTGATTTTGCAAATTGCATCTTAGGGTTTACTCTTCCACCACCCCACAGTTAATGCACATGATATGTTCATCTAATTTTTTTTTAAATATATCAAGTGTATTAAACATGTAACCAAACATAATTAATTAGTTAGATTCCAAAATAAAAACAAATTGGCAAGTTTCAGTTTTGAGTATGTTTATTCATTAGTTTTTAATGGGCTGTAGATGTGATGAGTTAACAATTACAATAAATTTGCATAAGAAGGTGACACTTGATTACTATGAGGCAACTTCATGTTTTTATCATGGGTTTGAATCTTATCCAACTCAGTCATGGAGTCTCCACCATACCAAACCTGTCAACAGATTTTCAGATGCGGATAGTGCCATATCCTCATCCGCATCCGAAATCATTTTCGAATACCGGATATCCGCATCCGCGGATACGGACAGATATCGGATAATTATCATACCTGCTAACGATCGATAAATCAAGAATTATAAAAAGGAAATTTTAATTTAATATAAATATTTTTCAATCCCATTGCTTATAAAAGTGTTAAAAATTAACAAATATGATGATAATAAATAGTTTCGAGCGGTTAATAAGCATTTAGTGCATATAATATAAACTACTAACTTAATAAAATAATGAACAAATATCTTTCCCTGCATTAAAATAAACATAATTTGAACTATAATCTTGATAAAAACCGAACGGATAATTTTCGAATGTGCATGTCTTCGTATCCGCATCCGCATCCATTTTTTCGGGTATCAGATATTTATTCGCTTTTCGGATGCAGACGGATTTCGGATTTTTCGGGTATCTGTTGACAGCCCTACACCATACTCGCCCGAGTGCGATTTATTCTACCAAACCACTTATCAAACATACTTACCTTTTATATTCTCCTTCGTTCTTTATCGTTTTTGTGCCTTTTAATTGGAGACACTTAATAGTCACATCCCACAATTATGATATCCTTTCAATTAAATACATGAAGCACATGGCACTTAGCATAGTAAATAGCATGCATCTTATCCAATTCTGTCACATTGACCAAGTTAAAGTATGACTGTTAGTTGCTCAAAAGGTCTTAGTGGTGTAATCTATACTATACTATTATTACTAAGTTAGATTTCAAGAGCGCACAAGCCTCCTGAGTATTTTGTGAAATGAAATGCCACGACTCCCTTCTTTTTCTTTCGTAACATCTCTTCTAACATCCTTTTAATTCTTCTTCCTTTGTACAATCAACTATCTTCTAAATAAAAACACATAAGATCTTCTTTTGATGGTGAAGAAAATCTTCCACGATCAAAAAAATTTCTACCTTTTTGGAGAGTGTCCTCAAAGTCTTCTAACCCCTCATTTTCATCGCCTTGCTAGGTTTTCCCCCACAGAAAAATCTACACCATCATGATCAAAAGTTTTTTCCCTAATTTATTGCATCCACTCTTTTCACTAACTATTCATCAAAATAGACAAAAATTGTGATAACGTAGTCGGATCGGAAGAAGTAATCAACACAAAGAACTTTGCATTGAGGTTAGTCTAATTCTTCTTCTGTACTTCGAAATCATAATTCGTTTTATCCCTAATTAATCAATTTCTACGTTTCTTCTAACTTTCAGATTGAAAGTTTAAATTTTGTTTATGATTTGAGGCTTTAAGGAGAAGTCGCTGATTTATTCATCAAAATAGACGAAAGCGGTGACAACGTAGTCAGATCGGAAGAAGTAATCAACATGAAGAACTTTGCATAGAGGTTGGTCTAATACTTCTTCTATACTTCGAAACCCTAATTTGTTTTATCCCTGATTAATCAATTTCTATGTTTCTTCTAACTTTCGAAATGAAATTTTAAATTTTGTTTCTGATTTGAAGCTTTAAGGAGAAGTCGTTGATTTTTTCCATGGGTATCCTTAACCATCATTGGTCAGATGAGTACAACCTAAGTATTTTTATACTTTACATTTTTACTCCTAGGTGAGATAAACTACCATAATGAAACCAACGAAAACAAAACAAAAGCTGAAATTTAGTGAGCAAGACTAATATACAAGAATTTGAGTGGAGATTCCTCACAAGTTAAAAAAATTGGTGTAAAGAAACAAACATTCAGAAATAATAATAGAAACTGTAATTATTCAAAAAAATTAACATCTTATTATCTATATATCTTATTGTGAGCAAGGTAGTCTACATGGTGAATTTTTGCCTAGTTTGACTTTGTTATTGATGTTCTCATATCATCTATATATCTTATAGGTTACCTTAGTGATGATTTTGAGCTAATGTGTATTCATGCCTAAACAGGCAGTTCATGTCATGTCACTATATTATGTCTGAACAGATTTATTTAACAATATTTCTCTCCATTAGTATGTTAAAACAAATTGATCTAAGTGTTTGACAGTTCATTTCACTATATTTTTTCAATTCTGGTACTTATGTGCAGTGTGGAAGACCATAGCTATGCATGCCATCTTTTTTGGTAGGTACAAAATTATTTTTGTGTGTGCATATATGTATACTATGATTTTAGTTCCTTGTGTAACTTGATTAATACCAAAATATATAACTGTGTTGTACACAGGTTCTACAGTTGCAAGGTATCTACAGTGATAGGTGTGTTTGAGCATACATTCTTTGCAATATTGCTTATGTGGGGATATTATAAAGGTATATTGTTATCAATACGATGATTTTGAAATAGATAATTAGATGTTGTAAAAATAAACCATATGACCTTGAGCCAATTATAGAATAAAAGTATTGTAACCTTCCTCCTAAATATAGTGAATTGTTTCTTGGTCACCAAATTTTTTGATATCTTAATGCTAATACATTAAAAAAATTTATCATTGAAGCTATATTTTCTTTACACATATTCACCATTTGAAGTAATTTATTTTTTAGTTGTGGTTAATATTGTGGTTGAAGGAGCAATTGATAATCTAAAGGTTCAAAAATTAATATAAATGTTTATTTGTTTTAGATGACAACAAATTCTCTTGCTACATCCAAACATCAAATGACAATAAAGGTGTAAATCTTCAATTTTACATTGTGATTGTGTTGCTCCCTTATTATTAATTTTTATTACATATTTGGGCTACAAAATGTGAGTCTGGATATATACCTATTTTAAGAAGATTTATTTGGATTTACAATGGTTTAATGGATGTTTTGAATGACTTTAGTTGGCTTATGCATAAGGTTTAATATTGTATTCAATCAATCGTTGCTTACCTTCAATGAAGCTGTTCGTATAGGGTTTAATTTCATAATTTTGTATTTCTATTCAAGCATTTTTTCGAAATGCCTTACCTTCAAATATGTAATATTGGGACGATTTAATTTTTTATTAACAGTTTGATATAGAATGCTATCAAATATTCTAAAAACACAAATATGTCACAAAGCATGTGAATACATTAAACCAATATAATTTTCAATGAATCTGCTGTAATATGGGCTCAAAATCATTAATTATTTTTTTACGATGTTATACTCTTTATAAGTGTATTTGACATAATTTTTGGTAAGTTTATGAATTAAGTTGAAAATAAATTAGTACATCAATATTAACCTTAGTCATACTTCTACCATCAAATAAGAAAAGTAAAAGTTAGCAATACTTTTCATTAGCATCCAAGAATTGTATCAGGAAGTTCTATTTTCTGTGATATAATTTCCATTAAATGAGTAGTTTATTTTCCATAAGTTTGGTTGTATTTATTCTCAAGGTATTTATATCTATATTATTACATGCATTCATCAAAATTTATACACTTCATATTTGTGTAATTAATCTGAAAAAACTCAGGATGCGTACGTGACATGTAAGTATTCACAAAGAGAATGGTACAACAGTGCTGCTTACAACAAATATTATGTTAATAATGAACTTAATTTCCAAACCCATAGTGTTATAAATGAACAATATTATTTTCAACCCTTGACAATCATTTATATGTTTTGTTTAGAGTACCAAACTATTAGTTATACATGGAACAACTTTCATCTGGGTTAAAGGCTGGAGGATCAAACAACAAACACGAAAGTGAAAAAACCGTGTTGAAAGATTTGGAAAGTTATAACCTATTTTAATCTATATCTACATGATGTAAACCATGGGTATGGAAAATTTCACTTTCAAGCCAGCATGTACAAAGCACTAAAACATCCTATCAATCACTTTTTGCTGATCCTTCATCAATTTTCGGTAACAAGTACTACTTTAGAATTGATAAATAAATAGTTGTAGGTGCATGAAGGAAATCAACTATGTTGCTTCAGGTAAATTAGTACATAAATGTGTTGGCTTAACTTCATACGTTATATCTTCTAATTACATACATGAATTCATGCTAGGTATTGCATGCTTGGTTTATGTTTTTATGATGTCTCTTCTTTTAATGAAAAAGAATAGAAATATCAGTTAGTGTTTCTATTAATACCGAATTATTGAAAAGAGCAACAAAATTTTAGTGGTTGAAATAGCCATGGCGTAGAGTCTTCGATTTGGTCATCATTTCTAAAGTGTAAGTAATTAGATTTTTCACATTAATTTTTCTACATTTTTAACTACCTTCTTCAATTTCTTTTATTTATTTTTCTAAATATTTTATTTGAACTCTTCTTATATAATATTGTGCACTGCCTATGATCTTGCAGTAAGTCCAAAAGTAATCTCTTATGTAGACAAGTAGTTTTAAAGGTCATGGTTAAGTAGTAGCAACATCATAAGTCTTTTTTACAAGAAATGTTATGCACTCATTTATTAGTTATGAGAAAGTTTTAAATATTACCAAAAAAAAATATTAAATAAAAGCATACATTCTCATTACAAAATATTATTAATGCTTAAAGGAAATTTTGTTTTATGATGCCTTTGTAACATGACAATCCAATGACTAATGCAATCCAATCTTTAGAGCTGATGCTTAAGATTAAGACAAATTTGAATCTTAAGAGATTTTTAAGTGGTTTTTTTACTGCAATTTGTGTTCAAGTGGATCATCTTTTGTTCTTACATTTTCTAGGTAAAGAAGGAAATTGAAACTAATTCACCAATAAAGTTTGACAACGCGGTATTTTTATTGAGGGACAAAGAGATGCTGACATGGAATGTGAAGTTTAGGAGCAAGAAAAAGAAGAAATGGGAAGTGAAGGAGAAGCAGAAGATTAAGAGCATATGGAGCTTGATGTGGAGAGACTTCACAGTTCAGTAGAAAACGAAGCTAACAATAACCTATAGAGAGTGGAAATAAAAATAAGGAAAGTCAAGATAAGTTAAAGTTTGCAAGTGGAGTACATTTTATTTTATGTTTAACGTGTAGTCCTTTTAGCTTAACGGCCTTAACTGCCATTGTCATCAAGAATTATATATCATCGTTCCATGATTAGTTTATATTTGCATTTCTGAAAACCAAATAATGCTATTATAAGTTGTATATTATTTTAAATGAATGAACCTTCAATTTCTATTATTTACTGCTCTCCATCCTTGGTTATCTTATAGTATATATATACACCATGAATGTTTAAAAACTGTATTAGAATGAAACAACATATGCAAATAATTATCTAAGATGTAGTTTAGCAAATACATCTTCATAATATGAGGATATATTGAAATTATCATATATATAAAAACTAGATATATGGAGAGCTATTAATATACAAATTGAACCCCCGATCTATATGCTAAATATATTTCAGTGCTTCATCTATAAACTTGGGAGAATAATTATGAAGATATATATTTATCACTATATTCTTTTGTTATCATGCTACTGTAATAAAGGCAGACATCTATGGATTCAGACTATATATTTGCTATAACACGTATGATAGTTATATTTATTAATATTTTAATTCAGTAAACCCAGTTCTTTGTCAATAGTTATCATGTATATTGACAATATCATATACCGATTGTTCTATCTATGTTATAAAAGAAGTTAAAAAATAGGGTTAACATAACCATATATATATATCATGTTTTCTATGTTGCATTAAAATAAGATTCAATTTAATGAACGATATATTGTGTAATGGAAACATTGTTTTATGATATGCCTTTAGTCCTATTTTATAGAAGCCATGCTTTTTACTACTTTCATATTTTACCATAGTGAATCTGCTGCTTTTTTAATTACTACTGACAAGTCCAGTTTGCCATTTTAACTCTTTCGCCTACATATATGTTTGAAAGCATTTAGTCCTATTACTACATTGACTCAATAAGGATTGTCTACTAATTTTAATACTTATATTTGATATAGTAATAATGTTTCTAATTCCTTCCTGTAAATAGTATATTCTGATTATTTTTCAAAATAATTTAATTTTCTAACTGCAACAAATATGTTTTTTTTCATATTCGTGTGCGAAGCACGGGTTTGCACTAGTATAATATCAATAAGAGTTTCCCCAGCCTCCTATTCGTAGATTAAAGCTCACCACATTATACAATTTTGTCACATAGGGTTTCGATTGCACTTTTATGAAGTATCTCTGTCATGCATAAAAAGGAACAACACTACCAATTAGGTTATATATTGATACTAAACAGAAATAACCATACTGTTGTATTTTTTGGTGTAATGACTAATAAGGTATACTATTTGTGATTACCCAATTAACTTCAGGTAATTCTTTGAATGGCATTGAGGCTTTTCTCGAACGTTTTATTCCAAGTTCCATTGCGTTAGATAGTAGGCATAATCAAACACATAATTTGGCCACCATAAAGAAGTAAGAACTCTCAAATTGATATTATCTTACCTCTATGGTTTTAGGATTATATTTTTGTATATGGTATGCTCTTTTCTAATTAGCACATTTTTTATTGATAAATCTATTTTGAATTCTACACTATGTTGCTGTTGGAAAATTTATAAAATAGATGGTTTTCTTGCACCATGGTTTTAATATTTGCTACCCATGTGATTTGAATCATGAAATTAACATTTTTATGACCTTGTATTTTCTATTTGATGCTATCACAACAAATTTTTATTAAGAATTTAACAACTTGGTTGGTTCCATTAAGACCTTCATGATTTCTTGGTTGATGAACTTAAGGTATGTTAATTACTATCAATTGATGTTTTTTATGCTTTAGAGGTGACAATCATTTTTAGGGCTGTTGTGGTAACGGTAAATTTACCATTATCATACCATTACCAGTCAATCGGTTAACATTTTAAAGTAAAGTCGGTATACCAGTATAATCGGTATGGTAACGGTAAATTTACCATTTTCTACGGTAAAACATCGGTAATATTTTTTCAAAACAAACGGTAACGGTAATTTACCAGTCCATTCATAATACATTGATATTCATGTAAGATGTTGTATTACGGGCATTTAGAAGCAAGAAAATAGTTCAATTTATTTCAGTAATTCAACTCAAATGATGATAAATACACTTCTTTTCTATGTCCTTTATTAAGCGACCCAATGAGATATATAATGAAGCATCGTTCAGTGTAAAAATATATCAACTTATTATTTTTCTAGACAAACAGTAATTTACCATTACCAGCGTAACAGTTACCAGTTTATCAGTATACCAATCATCGGTATACCAGTCAATCGGTAATGGAAATGGTAAACAATTTTAGTTTACCACTAAAAATGGTACGGTAACGGTATTTACAAAATGGTAACGGTAACCATTACCATAACAGCCCTAATCATTTGGATGTTTTGACTTCTCATGTGATTTACATCCTAATTATTCAAAAAGAATGGTCTGATGGAATTCATAAATTCAAACATTCAGAAAAATGAGAGATAGTTTAAAGTGTGGATTTCAGGGTTGTGACTATTATATGTAGTTTATTTCCAAGCTAATAGATTTAAGTTACGTACTATGGCTTTTAGACCTAAAAACTAAAGTAGAAATATTTCCTAATAGATTTAAATTTTTATCCTTGAGTTCATTTGCACTTTCCTAAGTTAAAAAAGTTTTTTGAAATGTTATGTACAAAAACTATCAAATTGTGAATGAGATATGTATTCTGGAATAGTTTATTTACAACTTTCAAGTAGAATATTGGTTGAGCTTAGTATTACATGCTTTAATTGACAAACTTTTGGCGATAGAGAAAGAATTAATTAAAATAGCAATAATATTCAATATTTTTTTCCTTCGTTGAATGTTTGGTGCACTATCCAAATGCTCATAGAATAGGAAATTTTGCTACTTTGGGCCACTTTTCAAAAATAATAATAAAATTAGACCCGTTTCAAACTTATCTACACATATGTCTGTTTTGGCCACGTAAGGTGCTGACTAGCTGATACGCGTGGCGATTTTTGAGAAATCGCCAACGCGTATTAGCCAGTTTGTAGTTGGCAATTTTTCAAAAATCGCTAACCGCCCATTTTTGAATTTTTGTTTTGTTTTTGTTTTTGAAACAGCAATAAATCTAGTCATCAAGCTCTTCTTCTCCCTCACTTCTACCTTTACCAAAACTAAACCCAAAAGATTGTAAATTCCACCAGTGCACTGAAATTTGATTTTGTATCTTTAAATTGTTGGTTTAGTGTTAAATTTGTAGATCTTGACGACGGTGTTCAACAAAGTTCAACAATTTGAAGGTATAATCATAAAACCCTAGTTTTTACTTGTAATTTCTGATATTTCCATTTGTTAGTAAGTAAATGAAGATAAACTAAATAGGAGGCTTGAGAAAGTTAATTATTTTGTACTTACGTATGTAGTGACAGAACCGTATATTGATTTGTAGAATGGCGAAAAATGTAATTCCTACGCTTTGCTACTACAACGACAAATTGAATGTCCATGATCAGAAAAATGGTAAATATGTTCGTGGTATGTGTAATCTAGGAAGAGTGTGAAAAGGATGCAAATTAACGGAATTAAAAGAATTTGTTTACAAAACGAAAAAAATTAATCCATATAATTTGAAACTGAATTAGTTGTTAATTGGCCAACGGACTCGGGTTCTAAAGCAATAACATTAGCAGATGATGATGATGTTGAAGTAATGTTTTTTGCTATTTCAAAATCGATTGAGTTATACGTAGGGAAAGTTGTAAAATGACAACCGGAACAGCAGTTGCCATCTCTTGTAGTAAGTACTGGAATTGGATACTATACACGATGAATCCATCTGCTGGCTACGTTTCTCCTAGTTACAGTAATCCTTACGTAAATGCTGGAAGCTACTATCCTCCGTCAATGCAGTACGGGTTCATGATGTATACAAACTCGCGGCCTTCTACACAACAAAGCTTTCCTTATTACACACCGCTTATGGATGCAATTATTAGTCCGAGGTAACATTGTTATGATTAATAGTTGGATATAATGGTATTTATTTAAATTTTCTTACACTTTGTTGCAATGTAATTAGTTTCCAGCAATAAGTCAGTCAACGGAACAAAAGTGCTGAACCATCAAATGCTCATTTGTCGCAGTTAATATATCCCACTCCATTCGAACTATATGATATGAGTCAGAGGTATGTTTTAGATATATCATTGTTTTGGTCTCTTCTGGATTGATTGTTGGTTAGTTGATTCCTATATTGTTAACAGGTATATGACAGTCTATACTGCTGCACATTAGAGTGTTGGACCATCGCCCCATTCTCCCGATGCAAATGTTGACAATGATATAGACATTGATGGGGATGAAACAGTTGGCGAAGAACCTCAAGTCGATAGCACATGGTCGTTGCTTCTAGGAATGATAATGAAGACTCTTGGATTAAAAGAATATAAGTTAACAACGAGCTGTTGAACTATGACTTTCCTACATCAGATGACAATGATGGTGATGGTGATGAACCAGAGATGGAAGTACCTTTGAATGATGATCTTTGCACTGTGCAAATGTTGGCAAGATCTGCTGTTGCTAATCTTTAATTTGTGGGAAAACGATTTTCAACTGCTTGCATTTAAAGTGGTTTCGATGTTGGAATGGTTTTTGAGACAAAAGAAAAGTTTCTTCAACAATTAACTGAATGGTCTATTCTACATGCAGCTTCATACAAGCCAATCAAGTCAAACAAAACAAAACACACTGCTATATATTTTGTTGAAGGTAATTGTCCTTGGAGGATACATGCGATAGTATTGAAAAATTCTCATTCTGGATGGTGGGAAATTCGGAAGTATCCAAGCGAACATACCTGTGTCAACCCAATAGTTGATTCCAACCATAAGCAAGTACTTCGAAATTTCTTGTGACAAAATCGTGTCTTCTGTCTAAGCTGATTTGATATTTCTGCTGGTACAGTGCAAGCTTGTACACGATCAGTTGTACATTAACATTAGTTACATAAAAGCATGACGAGCATTAAGCAAAGCGATAGAGAGAATATATGGTGATTGGGTTGAATTATATGTGACATTACCACAGTTCTTTGAGGCGATGAAGAGAACGAATCCTGACACTATAGGTCATGTGACACATGAAGAAGTTGGAGTATTCGATCGTGCGTTTTAGGCATTTGGGCCATGCATTATAGGTTTTTTGCATTGTCGGCCGTTGTTATGTATTGACGGAATGCATTTGTATGGTAAATACAAAGGCATATTGCTTATTGCTACTACGGTAGATGCAGATGATTGTATTTTTCCTTTGGCTTATGCAGTTATTGAATCCGAGTCAAGTGATACTTAGGCTTGGTATTTTTTGTGCATGCGTGAATTTATACATAGTGTATGCGGTCGACGTATTACTTTCATAGCAGATAGGATGAAATGAATTCCGGAAGCTTTACATGAAAAATGCCAAGAACCACACAAACATCGATACTTTGTAAGGTATATAAAAGCCAACTTTCAAGCGGCAGGATACAAAGATAAATGATTAACGGGGTTATTTTATTCAGCAGTGTGCACTTCTGAGGTAGTTGAATACATGAAAATTAGAGAAGAGATCAAAGCAACAAATAGGCGTGCTCATGATTGGATTGAGAGGAGTTTGGGAAATTTCAAGGAAAACTAGGCATAATGCAAAGACGATGGAGGACGCTTTCATTTTATGACCACTAATGCGTCTGAAAGTGTTAATGGTGTACTAAAAGGTGCTAAATCTTCACCTATAAAGGCTTTGGTTGTACGAACATTCTTTCGCTCAATTGAATATTTTTGTAAGCGACGTCAAATTGATGATGAACTAGCAACACGCTTGACTCCAAAGTGAGAAGCTAAAATAGCTGAAGGGGCTAGTGAAGTGCATCGCTATAGACTTGTATGATTTAGCCAAACCGATTAGCAGATTATTCACTATTTTAGGGATGAATACAAGATAATAATCGACCGCAACAATTGCTCGTGCACATGCAACATTCCACTACTCTAGAAGATACAATATGCCATGTAATGGTAGCTTGATCGACACAAACAAGTGGGGCTAGTAGAGAACACCATGATTTTGCTTTACCGTGGTACTCTGTTGAGAGTTACAAAGCTACTTGTAAACCCGAGTTTCATTATGTGTGTGATAGGAGATATTGGAGCCATATAACGGTCATAAAATATTGCCGCCATCTATGAAAAGACAGTCGGGGAGACCATGATCTACAAGGATCAAAGGTGTGATGGACAAGGGCCAGTTGACCAAATCTAATAGGTGTAGCAAATGTGGTTTTTAAGGGCTTAACTGCAAGCGATGCAATGCTGTCGTCTAGTAGGGTTGTATTATTTAACTTTTATGAATTGAACCCGACTTTATGATGTGTATATTAAACATGACTATACAATTTAAATATCAACATCACCTTGTTGTACTGCTTAATCTTCAATTGCTTTTGCTTATTATATAATGTGGCTTATCGGTCTATGTTGCCTGCAACTTTGTTTATGCAGCAGGTATGAACGTGGGATTTTAAAAAACATGATTTAATACCTTCTACTTGACTACAACAGTATGTTTCACATTTATAATACATATGCATTACGTACGTACGACAAAAACACATAAAAAGCGAATCCTAATCATTACACAGTCCAAATAGTGCTGCCAAGAGTGCTCAGTGTTTTGTCACATCGAACACAGTAGCCGTTTCAAACAGTGGAGATGTCTCAGTGTCATGTCCAATCATAAACTTTTGTAGTGTGTAGTCCTTTCAAACAGTAGCGTTGGCTCCTCCTGCAATTTTTCAAAAGTCGCCTTTGGCGATTTTCGAAAAATCGCCAAGTGGTGATTTTAGAAAATCGCAAATGGCGACTTTTGAAAAATCGCATGTGTAATACTGCTGTTTAAACACAACAGCAAGCAACACAGCCCACTTATGCCCCGTTCAACGCAGCAAATTCAACTCAGCAAACTCAACTTAACAAGCCAAACAAACAAGTACTACACATACACATAGTCTATATATATAATAACCATGACACAATAACAAACTAACTACACATATCAATAGATATCCACGACACAAACATAAGGAGTTCTGGAAACAATAACACATCCATGACAACAAATACACATCCATACCACAAATAACACACATCCATGACAACAAATACACATCCATACCACAAATAACACACATCCATGACAACAAATACAAATATCCATACCATAAACTACACATATCCATATCCATTAAGAATCTTATATCATCTTCGCAAGTAACAAACTTCCAGAGGGGTGGGACGACGACGATATTCAGGCAGTTGAGACATGTATTCTTCTTCGTCAATCCCGGTGGAAGGATCAAGTGTACATGCTGGTTGAGAAGGACCATGAATGTACTCTTTTGGTTGTTGTGACGGCGAACCTCCACCTTGGGAAGAAGTATCTTCGCCTCTTTTATTTCGACGCGTGTATGTAAGTAGGAGTAGAGGTACATCTGCGGGAGGTGGAGGTGGAGGAGGAGAAGGAGGACGTCATGGTCTTTCTAGTTGTTCCTTCCCAAAATAGCCCGTAGAATGTTTTTTATGTTCAAGCACATCCCCTTTGACTATGCATCGTCTTCAAGACGTTGTTCGAGCTTTTCGGTTGTTTTCAATGCCTTGTAGATGCCATCAACCTGTATAACTCAATGAAAATTAGCTCTCATTATTTCATTTTATTTTAATTAACTATGCTAAGTATACTTACAACGTTCCTCTCTAGCGGTGCACGAGGGGTGTATGAATTAAGGGGAACAGCTTGTACTGGCGCGTTTAAAACATATTGGCGTGTAATGTTCCAATACCACCTCATATAGGTCTCAAGAGGAGTGATCGGCTCTCTAGACTTGAGTAAACAATTGGTTCTGATTGCATATCTCAAGAGCGTTTGCGATGTCCACCTCATAATACTCCCCAGTATATACTGGCGCATTCTTCGGTATATGTTGCGCCGTGCTAAACTGTCGCATTACCCGATCGAGTAAGTGATGTGCAGTCCGTGTATTGCAAATGAGGGAAAGCCTAGCGGTCCAAAGAAATCTAGCAACTGTACATATAGCGGGAAGCTCATGCAGCAAATCCTGCGTGTATGGAGTCCATGTCACCGAAGCTGGGTCCAGCACATCTAGCTCATTGCGGTAAAATCTTACATTCCATCGTGGGATTTGAGAGGCTTTTTTAGGACCAATCCATCTGTTAAAGAACGAAATAGCAATATAATACTACATACACGTATTGAATTAACAAATTTGTTTCATATCGTAAGAAGTTATACAGAGGTTCAAGAGGCATTGTGTGATCGATGAGAATATTTCATACTTGGATCCATCCAACAGGAAGATATGTCCATGACCAAAGCTATAAAAAAAATTTAATAAAGAATGTCGTAATAAAGAATGTTATAGCACAGAATGAGCTACCTAAAGTAGTTGCATGCCTGTACAAGTGTCAAACAACCCCCGATAAGTTTAGTGAGCATAAAAGATAGATTACTATTTACACATTTTGTTTAACAATGATGCAACATACTACAATTTAAAGGAAATTACCATCATATAAGCTTCACTCAACGTGTGGTGTGTAGGTTGTAGATATAGCACACTCGAGTCTACCGGACATGGCTCCAACTCAACATACTCTACAACATAAGGAGTAATGATTTAAACCCTAATTTTCATAACAAGCAAATTTACAAAAAGATTATTTTGATCATTCAATATCAATTTCTTCATAATCGAATGTACAAAATCTAGCTACGAATCCCTACTTTAGTCTACAACATCTTACTTTGGCAATATTTTGTAGATATAACAAACCAACAAAAACCTCATTTTGCCCCAAAAAAACAAATTGGAGAAGAAATCGATAACTATATCCTCCATGATACCAGATATGCTATCCATGGTCCGAATAGGGGTAGAATTTGATAAAAAAGTGATGAAATTGACTATTTTTGAGGGCTTGAAAGCAATGGGTGAAATAGGTTCTTTTTTTAAAGAAGGGGGTTGTTTTGGTTATGAAGGGAATAGAGGGTTGCTGTCTGTTTTGTTCCAAACTAGCACGTTGGAGATTTTTCGAAATTTGAAAATCGCCAACGTTGAAGCCTGTAACAAAACAGATAGCACTCATTCCCTTACCACACCATGCATGTTTGATAACTACGTTCGCATAACTCAAAAA
The DNA here is from genome assembly GCA_030737815.1 of Allium fistulosum. Classification (NCBI taxonomy): domain Eukaryota; kingdom Viridiplantae; phylum Streptophyta; class Magnoliopsida; order Asparagales; family Amaryllidaceae; genus Allium; species Allium fistulosum. Next base: position 868,697,465 of record CM060906.1, on the reverse strand, counting down.
AACCAAACAACTACATTCAATATATAGACACACCCTACTAACTACCAAGCAACCTATTATAAGTACCACTTATAGCGAAATTGCATAGAACAAATAACATAAATTCAATGAACAATGCAAATATCCTTCAATTACATGAAAATAACCAAACTACAACACACAAGCTCCAATAGTACAAACGGTTACATAAACAGACATCTATTAAGAACAAACATGTCACATAAACTAACACAGACATTTTCTTCTCCCCTAACCATTTCTTTTCATTTCTTCAACAACCTTTTTAAGATGCCTAACTTCAACTTGCATCTCGAGGGCATATTCAAGTCCCCGAGCACACAATAGAGGATCAATCCACTTCATAAAATTACAGCACTCAACTTCACCAGGAATTATCATGTGATCTTCATACGAAACACAACCATAAAATCTACGTCCAGCATTAGTTTCAGTTTTGGCAATGACAGTCACACATTCATCTCCACAACGGCAAACTGGATATGCACCGATGGTAGTGTAGGACCAACAAGATGTAGAGGCTCATGTATGTTCCCATCAACGCAAATTTGTTTGCCAAGTCTTTGGTTCGCTACAACTCTGCGTAAATGTAACGACCCACCTTTTTGGACAGTTTAAATCGACAATAAACCACACATGTCAGAATCAAACCATTCAAAAGGGAGGAGGATTGTTATGGGGTAAATAAGAAAAGAAGAGAAAGGAAAGAAAAACAAAACACAGAATCTCACAGCGGAATGACAAAATATAATAATCAAATAAACAGTTCATGAAGCTGTTTTATAAATAACATTTGATTATACTTTTACAATAAAGATCAGAGTTACATACAACAGGAATAAATAAATAATGCAGCGGAACAACATGATGTAGTAGTATAAATAAAATAAATAATAACAGTACTAAATCTTCATCTTCATCCTCCAGAAATAAGGTCTTCGATACACTGAAAAGCTCAGACTGACCCGAGCGAATTGAAAACACAAAACACTCGAGTCAAAACTAAAAGATCTTACGTAAGTTAAATCAACAGTAAATAAATATGAGTGTAACGGCTTCAGAGACGTTTACGAAATTTTACATCTCCAATCCAGTGTCTACCGTGAGTGCAATACCTTAAGAGATGTTCGGGATTCCATCTCCTAAGGATCCGTTAAACTATCTACATACATAGTACAATACGCTATTATAATAGTGTCTACAGTAAAGTAAAGTATTAAAATAGCGTTAACGCATTACCCATATCTCCCTTAATACATTTTATATATTCCCGTAGTTTATACACTACCGTAATTCCTCCGTAAACTGGAGGGCTATCAGAGGGCACTCCATAGGTACGGTACAAACCAAACTCATAGAAGGCGCGATAAGGCATGTGACAAGGCACGTGAGGCAATGCCAAGGTAGCATTCAACCATTTGCACTCCCGGACTGGTGGTAATGCATAGCAGCTACTACCGCCCACCTTGGAACACACTCCCATAATCAAATCGAGGGGTGGCCACCAAATCAATCACAAAGTCGTAATATGGTATCGAAGAAATATGCTCGATCGGAGGAGCGACCTCACTTGGCCCAGTATAGCTCCTGTTTTAGTCACATCAAAATGACTCGAGTGAGTCAGGGCTACGTTAATACCTCATACAGAATTGTTTGCCAAACCATCCTACTTCATTCTGGAATCTCCACCACGTACACAGTTGTTAAAGTGGTTTTTGGTATTGGTAAAGAGTATGACAATATCCGATCCCGGTCTCTTTAACAACCAAATGCTTATTTCACGTCGGATGTTTCTTTTACATTTCCAAAACCAATTCATAATTAATATCAAAATATCATATTCAATTCAAACCATATCACTTTCTAAATCATATTCACTTTCGAAATCATATCACTTTCGAAATCATAACACCTTTGAAATCATATTCACAAATAGGTTAAACTCTCATTCCAAATCATCATATTTACTCAAAATATGTCATTTCACTAGAAAATATTCGCTTTAAATCCAGGATTTAAATATAACCAATTCAACCTTGCACCGTTTGAATTTTGTGAAATATAGTCAAATAGTCATAAATAGTTTAAATAGTTTAAAATAGTTAAATATTTAAAATATTTTAAAATAGTTTAATGGTTTAAAATAGTTTAAATAGATTAAAATAGTTTTAAATAGTTAAAATAGTTTTAAATATTTTAAAGTAGTTTAAATAGTTTAAAATAGTTTAAAATAGATTAAATTAGTTTAAATATAGATTAAAATAGTTAAATAATTTTAAAATAGGTTAAAATAGTTTAAAATAGATTAAAATAGTTTTAAATAGTTAAAATAGTTTAAAATATTTTTAAGTAGTTCAAATAGTTTAAAATAGATTAAATTAGTTTAAATATAGATTAAAATAGTTAAATAATTTTAAAATAGGTTAAAATAGTTTAAAATAGATTAAAATAGTTAATAGTTTAAAATAGATTAAATTAGTTTAAAAATAGATTTAATACAGTTTAATAGTTTAATATAAAATAGTTTGATTATTGGAAATGGTTTATATAGTAAATAGTTTGAAAAATCTAGATAAATCTGAATTTAAAATAATATATCTTTAAATAGTTTACATTTAAATCATTAATTTGAAATTAATACTAAATTTAACTATTTCTTTCATTTCAATACAGCTGGACCATGTCCAGCTTTCAAATCAACAAACTAAATTTTTGTCTTTCAATTCAGATTCTCAATTAAAATCTCTATCGATTTCAAATCCATGTTTGAACTATAAATTTTAAAGCACTTCAAATTCAATTGATTTCAAAGTTATATTCAAACGTTTATAGTAACTCAATTTCGATAAATTTCATTTATACTTCAAATTCAACTTTAAAATTTCAATTTAAATCCTATAAACAATTCATTTAAACCAATTCCAATTTCAACATTTAAAGCTTGGATTTTCGAAAATGATTCAGTTTATATAAATCAAATTTTATTTCAAAATATCATTTAACTGGATTCAAAGTTTTAGGATTTAAAATCATTTAATTTAACCAATTCGGTGTCCGTATATAATTTTCTACCCTATGGTTAAGTGATACGGATATATATCATTTCAACCCGCAATAAACTTAAATTTACGGGTATATATCATTTCAACTCGCAATCTCGAATTAAATTTCAAAATCCATAAAATCGTTCGAGTCTATCATTTCAACCAATAACGATTTTTCCCTAATCTATCAGATCGTTCGGGTATGTATCATTTCAGCCCACGATGATTTTTCCTAACAATAAACTAAGGAAACTTGCAGTGTGGTAACTATATATAAATATAACATCCAGTTATCCAATATCAACAATCAACATCCATCACAATCATCATTCAAATCAACCAATAAACAACAACAATTAACTGATTATCACTAGCAGGTATTAAATGGCGATTTAAAATTCAATATTAAATTAAATGGCAATTATATTCAACAAAAGTCAGATTTAACGGGAATGACTATTTAAATATATCAAACAGCAATCAATCAACTTCTAATCACATCATAAATTCAATTTAACTAACATAAGACAATTTAGTAGTTGTGAGTGGGTTAAAACACTCACCTTTGATTTCAAATCGATTTGAAATCCAAATAAAGGCCCAAAATTGAACAGTCTCAGAATTCATCCAAACTAGTTCCATAATGTCTGAAATTTTGATACGATTACAATGGAGAAACCGCGCGTGAATCCAAGCTCATATGCAAAAGTTATATACATTAGAACATACGACAATTGAGATTTATATAAATAAAAACAAAACCAGAAGAATTACCATCCCCATAGCCACGTAAGCAAATAAATATGAAACCCTAAGCTTTAACCCAGTATCGCGATCAACAGCACAAAGCGCCACCTTGCACGATGACCACGCGCGCCTCATACACGGCTAGTCGCGGCCAAGTGTGCCTCCACCAAAAGAATCGCCACCCATGCGCATCCCCTCCGGCCATTCGATCGCCTCCTACGTCATAGATCAACGTACCAAAATACCCAGCCGCCGCCTATGAATCAAAACCCTAATCGATATGTTGCGACAATTAGACCATCACCTGACCAAATGACCATCACAGATGAACTCCCCTCGTCCATCTCCACGCAACTGCACCCTTGAATCGACGATCCATCGTCGATGATCAACCACCACAATGAACGACCGAGAATGTTTTGGCCAATCCCGAACAAACCAAAACTTGATTGCAAAAAAACGAACAGCAGATTTAGGTTACGCTCGTCGAGAGCTTTCCGACGATATATAATATGGTATAGTTTGAGGAGTTTTAATTTTTGATTTGAATTTGAAACTGAATTAGGGTTTGTAAGTGGAATTTGGTTCTTGCCATTGGAAGAAAGGAATAGGCAGATAGAATTGTACGTATAGAATAACTTAATGGCTGCTAGAGTTTAAGAAACAAAAATCTATTTATATAGACAAGGCCTGATAAGAAAGAATGAACATATCGAATTGGTTCGGAACGACAATAATGACCCGAAAAGCCCGTTCCGTTTCCGAACAAAAGTGGGTCATCCCATATATCAAAATAAATGTTTTCAATATTTATAAATTCAATAGAACATGTTTCAAGTGCAAATTCCATTGTATGAAGAAGTTAGCTTTTAAAATCGGTTTATTTCAATTGAATTCATTAAATTGATTTCTACGCGTTTCGAGCCCGTACGATCAAACAACAAGTCCGATCGTTACAAAACATGAAATCCTACAATAATTCACTATTACAGATCCGATGAAACCAGTTTTGTCGAAATCCGAGACAGTGGCCAAAATGGCTATTTTCACGTTAATTAAATAAATTATTATTAAATTAATTAAATCACTTTAAAATTTTAAATTTAATAGTTGACAATTTCCATCATTCCTGATTACATATAAATTTATAATCCATTAAAAAAAATTTCCATGTCAATCCAATATTAAATATTTTACAAAATACAGCGTTTAAATTTCAATTGCAATAAATTCATTGATTAAAATTCAAATTCCAATAACTTCATTTATTCCGATTTACATCTTATTATTCAATCAACTATCATCTTATGGATATAATTAACATTAGTTTACATTTTATTACATCAATAGCCTACAGTTATCATCTTTTACCATATTAATTACAATATTTCAATATATAATATTTTTATCGATTTCCAAATTAATTTCAACAGATTAAATAAATAGGTGATAAATAACAATTATTACCTTTTACTTAATTTAATCACATCTATAAGTTTATTATCTACAAACAAATGTTATAACTACTTACATAGCACTGATTATATTCAATTACAATTAATTACATATTATCTCACCATTTGATGTAACATTTAATTTATTTCCTTATTTACCATTTTTACCCAATTATAACTTTACAAGTATTTCAATTACTTGGAACTTCATTAAAATAATTATTATTAACATTCAAACAACATTTAATATCATGCTTTAACTATTTTTCTGTTAATAAATCACAAATCTAAATTTCTTACAGTATTAAATTTCAAAAAGCTTATTTAATTTAAAATTTTAATTATCGAAAAATACGGGTCGTTACAGTAAACGAGCATTGAAGGATGAAGTTCCGGAGTAGAACTTATGAGGTATCAGATCAAATTGGGTCTTCGAAAAAAATGAACATCAACATACATGTGATGCGCAATACCCCTTTGCGCTTCAAATTCATCATAACATTTCGTTATCACCTCATCATCAATCTCCCAATCATCAATGTCTACTTCAACAAGAAGTTCATCAACATAATACACACAACAAAGCTAATACACAATTTAGGTTAAACAAACAAATTAAAAATCGTCAACTAACAAAATTACCTTGCAATGAAGAATATACCTAGTAGTTGAACAAAACTGAGTGTATTTAGAGAGAATTAAGCTAATTTGTGGTACTATATGAGGAAAAAGGGTTTTAGGGCTTTTTAGAATCTTTTGGATTATAGAGAGTGAAGGAGGAGGAGTGGAGCTTGCTGGTTTTGCTGCAGTCTGCCATCTCGGCGATTTTTCAAAAATCGCAAACTAAGAAATACATTTTTCGTTTGGGCGATTTTTGGAAAATCGCCGAAGTGCGATTTTTAAAAAATCGCCTAGACGAAAATCCTAATCAGCACCTGACATGGTCACAACAGACTTATATGTGTAAATATTTTTGAAACAGGTCTAATGTTGTTAATTTTTTTTTAAAAATGACCCAAATTGACAAAATTTCCCATAAAATATTGTCGTTTTTATTAAAGTAGCAGTAGAATTTAAAATGTTATAACCAGCTATGTAACAACCCTGTTGTTAATTACTTGACTAATTAAAAAAAATCAGGAAAAAAAATTAGTGCTAATTTTTGATTCGTGAAATTTAATTAGGAAATTAAATCCAGTTTTAAGAATAATTGATTTGATTTTTATCTTAACTAATCTTAAGTTAATTTTGAGAAAAGTTGTAAATTAAATAAGTGATTAATATTGAGATTTATTGTTCAAAATGGAAATTTGCAATTAATAGTTTATTTTTATTAAAAATAATAAGAATGACTTTTATTTTAAAAAGACATATTTAAATTATGAGATATCTCAATATTAATAGAAATAAGGATTTTGTTTAACTTGTATTTGGTTTTGGAAAATTTGGGAAAAAGCTATACATGATAAATAAAACATTATTTAGTGTAAAATTAGTGTTTTATAAGTGATAAAAACAAAATAGAAATTTGTAACACTTCTTTTAGGAATTTAATTAGTAACACTTTCATATTGGATTTGTTTTCATATCTAAGCCCATTTAGCTTGGAAGAAATCTTCCTCTCATTTCACTGTACGTTCATTTCCTCACTTCAGTAAAAAAAACCAGAGAACTCTATTTCTCTTTCAAAAACCCTAGAAACCTAAATTCAATCCCCAAATCTAATGCAAAAATAGGGCTTTTGTTCAATAAATATAGAAATCAATCTCAGGTAATCTTCTCTATCCTCTAATGGGTTTAATTCGTTGGTTAATTCCATTTTTGGTCTAGGGTTGTGATCTTTTCTCTTTCAATTTCTGAGTTTAACGTAGGTTTAATTAATGAGAGATGCTAGCATAGAAGAATTTGAGTTTCTACCATCAATTCAATCTTATAAAGGTGAGTTGAACACTCACCCTACTATCTCTAATACATATATGTAATTGTTATTTGCTATTTGGATTTGATGAATTAATTTGTTGATTTAATGGCTTGCAATTTGGTTGAAAACTTAGGTGATTGTTGTTTGCTGAAAATTTAGTACGAAAATTTGCTGCAGTAAAACAGTGATATTTAAATGTAAAATAAACCAAAATGACCCAATCTTTTTGTGGTAGAAAGGTCATTCACTAAGATTCAACTTCTCCGTTGATCACTTTTCTAAATTCTACAGTTTAATTGGCCGAAATTGAGTTTTGATCGGATAGTGTTGCTCTGTTCCTATGTATTTACTAAGTTGAAACCTGAAATTAAAATTGTCATAACTTTTTCATTACTCGTCAAAATTCAAGGGTTCTTGATGTTATAGAATGCTTATAATATGTTCTACAACTTTCATGTTCTGAGTTTTGTAATATTTTATAGTTTACATGGTCGAAAATAAGTTTTAATGTCGCTGTCCTGATATTAAACGACAGCGATAAGAAAGTTAAAATATGAGAATTGTTTTAGTCATAGTTTTTTCGTTACTTATCAGAATATTATAATTTTTAAATTTCTGGAAAGCATGGACTTTGTGCTACAACTTTTATGTTTTGAGTTATGCATAATTTTGGAATTTAAATGGTCAAAAATTCGTTTCTTTGTCGCTACCCTATCAATGAAAGATAGAGTTAATAAATTTAAATCTAAAAATTATTTCGGTCATAACTTTTAAACTGTAAATCCAAATTGGATGAGATTTTTCTTGTTTGAAATCTGAGACTTTTGTCTACAACTTCATTTTTTAAGTTTTGTAAAATTATGTGAATTAGGTGGTCGAAATGGCAGATCTTTAAATCATAAATTTGGGTTAAATGAAGTAAATAGATAAGCTTCATATACAAGTAATTTTACGAAAGTGAATTATTTTTAATTTATAAATCTTATAATTATTTCTAAATTAAGTTAATAATATTAAAAATGATTTTCTTGCAAGTTATTTTATATATTAAGCATGTTTAGTAAAATATTTATGGATTTGGAAATATGACTTTGGAAATTCAAATCTAATCTATTTTTACATAAAAGTGATTAAGGATTTAGAATATAAATATTATGGTTTTATTAAATAAATAATATAGGATTCATGGAATTATGAAATGTAATTTTGAAAAGTATAAACTTAGATTATTTCTAGATAAAATGGTTATATTTTAATTTGGATTAGAATAGTAATTAAATATAGTTTTGTGAATAATATAACAAATAGAAATTTGAGACAACTTTGTGTATATAAGTAAAATCTTGGAATAATTCAGTGTTATGGAATATTTTAGCAAATCTGTTAATATTTTAAAAAAGTTAAATAATGAAAGGATTTATTGAAAATTATAATAAGTGTTTTAAACAATAAATTCAAAGGAGAAAAATGTTTTGAGAACCTTAATTCTATAATTTGAGGAGTACTAATAATAGACTTAGTTTCATCGATTGGTTAAATGCTTTCGAATAACGCTTCGTCGAATATGGTATAACTCGTTGAATAGAATGTTTGAGTGGAACTTACTAGCCCATTAGCGAATACTCGAATTTCACCGGGTAGTATGGGACGCCTTGGTTAAATTCGTGTGATTGCTATTAGGAAGTATTTTACATTTTAGAGTTGTATTCTCTTCTGGTGTGCGACAAATGGTTGCTAGATCCTTAAGAGAATGTAGTTTAGGTTTTCCGATGGCATCTGTAATAACTGATATTTACTAGCTTTTAGTAAATACTTGGATTTCACCATACGGTATGGGACGTATTGGTTAAGTTCTTGTGATTACTAAAGGTGATAGTATTTGGCACTTTAGAGTTTACTCTCTTTTGGTGTGCGGTAAGTGGTTGCTAGATCCTTAAGAAGTTTATTCCTGGATTTCTTTTTGAACATGATAATATAATAATATTAAATAAATATAGAGTTATCTGGTCATGGTTTCTACGATCACCTTGATCGGTATGGACTATTCTTGAGATCATACTGTGATTCTGTGTTCCCGGTCTGAGTACGATCCTTGGTATCGGATCGATTCGAGTGATACCAATTTGTTTGTTTATTTGCCACGGGTTTTGAGTACAATCACTGCGATTGTTTTGGACAATCATTACGATCGGTTTGGATTAAGATCTCTTGGATTCAAGATATTTGGATTATGTGACTATTCTGTGTTCGTGAAATAAATATATATTCTTGTGTCGTGTGTTTGTTAAATAAATATATATTCTTTTGTCTTGTGATGGATGTTAAGTTAATTATGTTATTTTGTGTTTAGTGACTAGTTCGTATTTGTGACTTATATAACCCTGTTCTAAGTTAATCATTGGTATTTGCATGCTTAGAGATATTGTGTTTTGTTTTGTGAATTTAGTGTTTAGTAACTAATATGTGTTCGTGACTTACATGTATAACCGTGTGCCTTGTGATGAACTCTAAGTTAAATTAATTGTCGTGACTCGTTATATCCTGGACATCTATATTTACTTATATGTTTTTTTATTCTTATGTTATATTCTGTTCTCGCCCTATTGGATATTTAGAGATAGTCTGACCCGGGTGTTATTTTGCTCGGGTCCCGAGTCAGGCCGAGACTTTTCAGGTTACAGGACAAGTTGACCTTTGGGTGTTTGGGCTAGCAAGGAGATAAACACTTTTGACTTTTTTGTTTATCCCATTTAGCAAATTCATGAATATGTTTATAAGATGTAGAATTGAGATTAGAGAATTGTTAAACTTGTATAACAATCGAGTTTAGTATTTCATTTTGTAAACTCAAAATTTGCATATGTGTAAGTTGAGATTTATTCCGCTATGATCTGTGACTGTTATTTATATGATATATTGTTCTGATTCTGAGAAATCGATGTGTCCATTACTTTGTATTAATATTGTACATGTCGAATTCAGTTTAGATATTAAGTGAAAAGGTATAAATGACGTGTTAGTGTTAGTATAAATATATATTCAAATTCGATCGTCCTTAACAAGCTGTATTCTCCGGATTAGCAGATGACATTACTTATAACGTTCTTTGCTAATCTGGACATCGCGGTGGGGTCATTATAAGCTGTATCTAAAGCACAAGGATTTTGACAATGTTTACCCTATGGTCGTACTTATGGATTTTTCTATGGGTACTGTTTATTGTTTATTTCATCAGTTCATTTGTTTGTTAATCATCAATTTATTGTACCATGTATACTAAGTTAGTACAACCAAATTTATGTTTATTGATATATGCTAAAGAAACATTGCTCGTGGATGGAATTGCTAGATTGGGTTACCAATTTAGTTTGAGTGAGCACAAGGTATTGTCATTAGTTGGCGCAGATTTACATCCTTCCTAAATGAAGCATTAGAGTTAGCTTGACTCTTCTGTTTAGGTACTTCATATTGGATCGATATAGGTTCAAAAAATTTATGGGAATATTTACTTGTTGGTAGTGATAGAGTTAGTGGTATGCTACAGGGGTAATTATGTAATTTGTTACATAAATCTAACTCGATAATCAATCTTATTCGAAATAAAGGTGTTTCCTTTCTATTATATACTTGTTATAAAATATTATAAATAATTAATTAGTTAATTTAAGTATACATGTCAGAAAGTCCATATGGGGTGTTTGTGATAGCAGTTACAAATAGCTGTAACCATGAGTATTATATTACATTATGATAAGCACATCATTTTAAATATTTCTGGTGAAGATGTATCGAGACTGAACATCAATGCATCCATTAAGACTAGAGTATGTAACGCTCCCTAAATGTTGGGCAGCGTACTACTCATAGCTTCTGGAGGCACCAAAAGGTTATGTACTGATAGTTATTTGATAATTTGGAATGACTCATTCGATAATTTTTTGTCGGTTAATATAACTAAGGTCGAACAGAAATTATCGAAGTGACAAATTTACACAGTTCTCTTAACTTGGGAATACTGTTGATCTTCAATATGAAAACTCCACTTTGATTATAGTTAAATCTTGGTACGACGCCCATCGTACGACTATAGTTGGCCCGAGTTAAAGTATTAGAAGTCAAATACTATTCAAGAGAGGATTCGTCTCATCAGTTATATGTGGTTAGTATCACAGTCAACTGAAGTCAACTCAATTTTAAAATCTCTGGCCACAGTGGTTCGACTAATAATAAATATTATTGCTTAACCAAGGCTTTGTATTTGGACTATAAAGTTGAATATGGACTATATTGGAATTTTGATTATTACCAAATTTCATAATCCAAAGTGATACAGTTTTGAGTAAACAATCGTTACTATTAGGTATTGCTTATTATAAATAAATTTGGATTTTACCGAAAGATGAGCAGTCGGCAAATTCAAGCAAAATGTTACACCACCAGCTAATGTGATGTAACGACCTAGAATTTAATTACCTTAATAATGAATATTTAAATATATTTTTATTAACTAATTAATGGATTTTATAACTCAAATAAACTCCTTTTAAATAATAACTAAAGATGGTGAAATAGTTTTTGTAACGGCCCGGAATTTCACTGCTTTGATTTGCGAATATTTAATCAATTTTAAATATTCAAATAATAGATATTATAATGAAAATAAAACTCTTTTAAATAATAATTAATGATGGTAAAATCATTTTGAAATTTTGTTTGCAAAAATAATTAGTTCAAAGAAAAATAGAAAATGTGCCCGGAAATCGTTTTCCGAATTTTCGACTTTTAGTTGTCGGAAAGTTGTCGGAAAACATTATGCACATTTGTGGAACACATATACACACTTTTATAAATGAGTTAGGATTTTTAATATGTGTGTGTATATATATATATATATATATATTAACTTAAGAAATATAAATGGGTGATTTGACTAATTATGGAAGGTTTTATAAAACAAAATTAAAGTGTAAACATAAGTGACATTTTATGTCAACTCTTTACTAACATAAGTACACAAGTTATTAAATGAATGTTGGCTTGGAAAATGGATGGGAGGGGGCAAGATTCACATGAAAATGGAGGGAGGTGACAAGAAAAATGAGGTGGTAAAAATCTAGTGGAGGTTATGTACTTAGAGGGTGATTAGGTAATTTTCAAATTATCCTTAGTATATAAAATATTTTCCTAACATTTCCACCATTCCATTCATTTCTATTTCATGAAATATTCCTCCAAAGCTTCATATTTATTTCCATGGCATCCAAAAATAATTCCTAAGTTAAAAAAATCTAGTTCCATTCTCTTTTAAGTGTTAAATCCTTGATAAAACTATTCTTTTCCACTTCTGCACTTCCTCCTCACGAAAACAAGTCCATACACCTCTCCACCATGGTTTCCAAGCACTGAGACCCCCTTAGGTCGAATACTTTTCACCTAAAAGCCACCAAAGTCTCCACTTTTCCAAGTTAGAAGCAAAACCCTAGGTTGTGTTTGAGTTATAGAAGAAGTTAGCTTGATTTAGTCCACTTTCGGTGAGTAAAGTTCTCACCTTTATTCAAAGTTAACTTTGTACATGATGCATATTTGTTAGTTAAATATGATGCTTATTTGAGCAGTTATGATGTTGAATTGGTTATGCATAAGTATACTTGGAAATGATGTGGATTTGGTTGTATATAAGTATGCTTGCATGTGGTGTTGTATAAACTTGAAATCAGAAGTTAAGTGTAGTAAATTAGTAAAGTATGATCTTGCTTACGTTTGAAATTATGTTATTGTGATGTGGTCATGATATTGGTTATGATCTTGGTATATGTTATTCACGCTAATAAATTTAGCATTTTTATTTATTTAAGCGACTTATGAAATCCCTCTTCGAAAGGTTTGAACTTTGGACTTAAATTTTGAAATATATTTAAGTTTAAAACTTATTTAGTTTCAAAACCCACATCTTTATTTTTACAAAGTAGTAATGTTTCCAAAAGCTAAAGTTTTAAAGAAGACTTAGAAAACAAATTTCAAGTTTGGGAATTTCGGGTCGTATAACGATAATCCCTATAAGTGCAGTTCATGAAAACGAACTTTTTTCGGAATCTAAAAAGTTTTTTCACTTAGAAATATTTTTGAAAAATATGTTAAAACTTGTATTAAGTAATTAAAAAGGTAATTATTATTTATTTATTTAACAAATGATTATTTAATTAATTATTTATTTATTTAACAAATGATTATTTAAATTAATTAATTAAATAATTAGTACTTAATCATTAGTTAATAAAAGTAATTAATATCTAAGTGTTAATCAATGAAGTTAATCTTAATTAGTTAATTAATTGAAGTTAATCATTATTTTATAAATAATTAACAGTTAATTATTTATTAAAGATTTACTATTAATTATTTATAAAAAAGGGATTTAATTAATTACTGATTAATTAAATTTAATTAATATTGTAATTAAGACTTAACTAAGATTTAATTATTATTTAATAAAGGTTTAATTTGTTATTTAATTAATTAATAAGGGTTTTTAATTTAAAAATAATTTTGTTTTAAAATATCGGTTTGTTTTAAAACTGTCTTTCTTTTTCAAAAATGTTTTAAATCAAGTGATTTCTTTGTCGATTAATCTTAAGTAACCTCAAACAAATATGAAACAAATGTTAATGTGGTGACACATTTATAGGAAGTAAGTCAACCCATAGTTAGCACTAAAAGCCAATGAGTAGGCTGATCCTCTATTTGTGAGATGTAGAATTTATTTCTAGGCCAGGGATGGAGTAAGGCCGAAATATCGGAAACGTGATAGATATGGAAGGGTTAATTCCTATCAATGGGTAATGTTTAAATTAAGTATATGGTTATCTATATGCGAACTCTGTATAATTACCATAAGTAGCAGATTGTCCGCTATTTATAACTTGACCTGTTTTAACTCAGGAAGCATGTTATGTATATTAGACTTCCCCGGTGAGGACTCAAATACTAAATATATACTTCTCGAAGTCTCCGGGAGATGAAAGGGCTATAGGTGATGGCGCGTTCTACTTCTTAGGGTGTAGAAATCGTTCGGGTCGTGTGTGGAAGCTGGTATAGATGATGAAAGGTGGGCCGCTTGATTGAACCGAGACCTATTTTCAGAATATAATAGATGGCAAATAAAGCTGAATAGGAAAGGGGGCGGCCTTTCAAAACGCTCTCTCGAGCTCAGCGAATGGATCTATCTTTGTACTAGGTTCTCTTTGTTATGATGAAATCGTCCACTTTACAAGAGAATGACTGGATTAGGTACTCCTAGAATAGAGAAGGATCGATGCAATCGAGTTGGCAAGAACTGGAATTGAGTTAGCTGGAAATTATCACTTAGTTTGGAGACACCGGTTTCAGATAAGTATGATATCCGAACCACTCTGTAACGACCTTGAATTTTTGACTTTGGAAATCAGGATATTTAATTTATTTTAAATATCTGGATGATAGTTTGATTTGAAATTCAAATATCAGAGTGAAATTTGGCAATTTAATTATTGAATTTAATCGTTAAATCTGGGTAAAAATTTGAATCTTCAGTTTTAAGCTGATTAAAAATATATTTTAGGCTTAGAAAATTTATATTGATAATACTGAAGATAATAGAAGCTTCAGAATTGAATTTGAAACTGTTTTGTTTAGTTTTGAATTTTTTTCGTTTAAATTGAATTTAAAAATAGCTTTCCGAGGCATAGTCTCGGAATTCGACGAAACCAGTTCCATTGGATCCGTAATATCGTATTATTATCGGATTTCAATTTCCATAGCATTCGGAGTTGTTGTGTGAGCGTACGATATATATATGTGTTGAAAATTATATCGAAATTCAATTTAATAACTGGTCCAAAAAAGCTATCTTCTCCATACGATCGAATTTGGACTCGAAACCTTTTCCATCGTGTTCGGAATAGGCGTATAACATTACGAACGCCTGGCGGCACGCCTCGTTAGGAGTTGGAAATTGTAAGTTGCTTTTGAAAACGAGATATTTTGGGCTTGAGATAAATAATATATATAATCAATTCAACTTTCCTTTCAGTCGACATTCTTTCACATCAGAGGCTTTTCGTTCTTTCCAGAATCACTATAACCCTTCTTTAACACGTGACATCTAAAGAAAGAAATTTTTTTATATCTCTCATTCAAAGATAATGAATGAAAACCGCTCTCCGCTCATTTCAAAAATCAAATCCGTTCGATAAAAAAAGGGGAACGAATCAAAAAAAATTAGTCTTCAAAAATCGAAACCTCCATCCCTGTTTCTTGAAAAATCACCCAACAAATTTCTAAATTCATGATTCCCGATCCTCTTCAGGCTGGTAGGCATTTTGGGAAGCGCGACAGCTCTGGCGAAGATCGACCCTAATGTCGCGAGCTAGGGTTCCTTGTTCGTGGTTTTTGGGGCGGCGATAGGTGAAGTGGAGGCCGGAGTTTGGATCGGAAGGTGAAGACGCGCCCATGGTCGAGGGGTTGAAGCTGCAGATCGCGTTGGCTATAAAGGGCGACGTTGACGAGATAGTGATGGAGTTTGTGGTGATTAGCGGAGGCATTTGGCAACGATGGAGATGGTTCGTGGTCCGGTGTGGTCGATGACGGCGTGTTGTGTCGTTTGGAGTCATGTTTGTCGTCGTGGCGGTTCCCGAGCATACAGTGAGGTAGGTTTTGTTTTTCTTTATTTAAATCTATAATAATATATATAAGTATAATATATATACAGTGGAGATGAATTCAAAAATATATATTCACCTGCATTTTAATTTATTTTTATATATAGGTAAACAGAAAACTATTTTTATATAGATAAATTTTGAGAAAATAATAATAGGAATTTTGAAGTGTTTGAAAGTTTAATTAAAAAAAATTAAAAATTGTTAGTTAAATTGAAATTTTAAAATGGTGAATTGAAATGTTCAAATTTAATTCGAATATTGATAAAATCGTAAATTGTTTATACAAGGTCAAAATTGCAAAGAAAACAAACTGGAATGGAAAATGGGATTGCAAAATAAAAAGCAAAGGTGAGATCTTCTCACTCAAATTAAAATTGAATTGCAGTTATTGATTGATTGCCTGATTGTGATAGTATATATAGTAGTATATAGCAATATATATATATATATTGGAATATATATATATATTGGTGATTGATTTCCCGCATTATATAGCGGATGAGACCATATTGCGCCGCATAATAGCGGATGATATTTTATAAATCCCATATACCGTGATATTCCACCTCGAAGTGGAATTGGTATTGTGCTAACATCTGTGGATGTAGGGAAACAGGTTGGAGGGATCCAACTGGATTCCTCAAATTATGTGAATTTGTTCATATATTGTGATGTGATTGTTTATAATCTGTGTGTGATTATATTTGTGATTAGAATTGTTGAAGGCTATAATTTAGCCGAATGTATTTTTGGTATCGCTGGATACCAGAAATAAATAAAATTGGATTTTTGAATTTAAAGTTGGAAATTTAAAGAAAATTCCTTTTGAAAGAATTAGGTGAATTTAAAAGAAGGAATTAAAGTATTAAAATTGATTTTTGTAATCTTATCGAATAAATTCCAAAATATGGGAAAAGATATAAATAAATGGGTTTTGAAAAATGTTGTTTAAAAGCAGAAGAATTTATTGAAAATGGAATTTAAAATGATTTAGAAAGAATGAAGGAATTTATTTAAAAGGTAATAAATTTTTAGGAATCCATTTGATAATTAATTAGTATTTGAAAATAAATCTCTGGAAATTGATATAAAAATTTATTTGGTGTTGAATGGAAAATGGATTTTGTGTTGAAATAAATTTGAAATCGATTTGTAAAAATGATTTGGTAATTGGAAATAAATTCAGAAATAAATTTGCAATGTTCTGTTCTATTGAAATTAAACCTAGAAATCAATTTGTAATTGATTTGGTGCTTGAAAGGAAATTTGAAATCAATTTGGAATTGATTTAATGTTGTAGTGTAAATTTGAAATCAATTTGGAATATATTTGGTGTTTGAAATAAAATTGAGAAATCAATTTGGAATTTGATTTTGGAGTTGAAAATAAATACTTGAGAAATCGATTTGAAAATCGTATAAAAAGTAAATATTTGGGAATGTAAATTCAAATGGAATTTATAAAGGAAAGGGAAATTTGTTTCAAAAATAAACACTGATTTATTTTTAAAGCGTGGAAATAAATTTACAGATTTGGGATGTAAATTTAAAATAAATCGATAAGGATTTATTTAATTGGTTTAAATGGACCATTTTGAAGTGGAAGTGTATTCTCACTATAAAGCCGAGTATATTTCCAAAGTAGCTTTTAAAAATATAAATTAAAGGTTCTAAAGTTGGTTTTTAAAAGAAATGTTTGGAAATATATTCCGCGTAAGGAAATTGATTTGAAATTTATTTTCAAAAGTTGAAAGGTGAAAAGTGATTTGAAATTTGTTTTCAAAGTGTTGAAGTGTGGAAAAATATATATCTTGTGAAAATATTTTGAAAATAAATAATTTGGGAAAATTATTTAAATCTGATGATTGTTGTGAATGTTGTTGATAGAAATCACCGACTATCAATATTGCCTTTGAAATGGCACTTGAATTTGTTTTTAGAACAAACGCTTATTATTCGGTTTAGCCGGGAAAGGACCTTTGTGTCAGATAACCCATTCCGAATAATGATACGACATGTATGAATTGCAATTGAAGACCGGTGTGAAGACCGGGTATTTTCTAAAATGAAAGGACTACCTATCGAATGTCTCTGCACCGAATTGCTCCGGTATAGAGATTTATATCACTCTTCTTGAGATGGGAAGTCCGGACGTGATTAGTGAATATCCAGATTGCAAGGGCTTCTTTGGAAGTGTCTTCGGTTCTGTTCGAACCCGGAACATACTTGTATGGTTACATGTCTGACATTACATTTTGAGAAATAAAGATGATTTCTTTCAAATACATTTCTGCTTGGTGGCGGAGAATTTATTCTCTTAGCTTAACACCCTTCTCTGAGACGTACGAGCTCAGAGGTTATGTAGTTGAAAGTTATCAGTGATATACTCCCAATTTGGTAATGTGACATGCTGAGTGCTGCTGTGTGTTGATCATTTTTTGATCATTTGTTGATCATTTGTTGATCAAAGCATGGCTTCTGTGAGAAGCGTAGCTTTGTGGACGAGACTTCGTCAGACCTCACACCCCGGAAATGGTCAAAACAGGAATGATGCGGCAAGGTTATGAGGGTCGCTCCCTTTAGGGTATGTCATTTCCTTCTGGAAAAGGGTGGTATCAGGTATGGAGCCCTGGTATTTAACCTATGTGGTTACTCCAATCTCATTTACTGTGTGATTGTGGTTTGGTTGAGGCGCCTCGGATAAAGGTCCCAAAGGACCGGGGAATGGCATATTCGTGTAGTAGTTACCTAGTGTAAGAGGTAACCCGACCTTGTGTTGGCAGAGATCCGGTTAGGTTCTCGGGACGTCCATCCAGAGGCGTACCCAGGTGGCAGTAGGAAGTTCCTTAGTCTGACCATTTGTTGGAAATCCAAATAAACAATACGAGCCTTGTACGGTTTTAGTTGTATTACCTGCTATGGAATGTGGCGGTAACCTACTATTGAACATAGTCGCTTAGTAGGCATAAGTGCAGAATGCCTATGCTGGCTAAGATTAATATTATACTTTCGAAACATTTTTCTGCACTATGCACTAATAATAATATCAAATCAAATGATTTTGCGTAGTAAGCATGTTTGAATATCATAAGAAGAAATCTCCTCCAATTCTGCGTTTGCATTGTGTGTGTGGCGGGAGGTCTTATGGTAGTTTCATTTTCCAAAAAGCATTGCGGATGTCTTTTACTTCCTTTGTTGTTGTTTTAAAGATAGTAACTGTTTTAAGCTCTCACACCAGTCCCATGACTGACCTGGAGTTTATTGTTCCTTTCCTAAACTCTGGGTGCCCATAATTTTCCACACGGGCAGCCTAGAGTCAGGTTATCAGGTCATTCTGGATATTCAGGAGGCTGTGGAGCTCAAGTGGCGAGCTAGATGCCGAGACGTATCACTTGTATATGATATTATTTATTCTGCTGTGTATTCTGTATGAGGACAAGTTTGTATAACTGTCCATTGATATATTATGTGTATATTGACTCTGATGATGTAATGTATAAATTGATATAGTTTTTTATTTTAAAGATTGTTCATTTATCTATTATATGTTGTTCCGCTGCGATATGTGATATTCTGATATTGTTTCTGTTGTTTCTTCTTTCTTTTTTTCTGCCTTCTTCTACCTTTTCTTTTTAAACCCTCAGGGTTCGGTTTTCCGGCATTCGATTGTTCGGCAGTTGATACAGTGGACGTATTAATGTCGATTTTCGGAAGTCGAAGAATCGGGTCTTGACAATGTGGTATCAGAGCAATTGGTTAAGTGATAACCTTGGCTCTGTTGGGTATTACTCATTAGAGATAGAGTCAGTAGTACTCTAGAACGAGTTTGAGTGTAATAATAGATATGAGCGCGTATTTGTTAGTGAATATAAAATTGTTTTAAATTGTGATGATTGGTTTGTTGAGTGGTATATGGATTCTGGTCGGTATAGTCTGTACAACTCTATCGATAGGGATCTCTAAACACTCATACAGAACAATTCGACACGATATTGTTTTAAAATATGGTAAATGAAATAATTTTTCCCAAAACTATTTTCGTAGATAAAGGAAATAATCTTTGTAAATTATTATAGTATATATGACTGCTTGGTTGTTTGGAAGTGATAACATTAAATTATTATCATTAAAGTTAAAAAGGAATTGAAATTGTAACTCCAAAGTTAAGAAATAAATCCATATACAAATGGAATTTGTAAATATAAATTGTAAATGTGATTTGTGATTTGAAATGGAATTTCAGAGAAATGTTATGAAAAGAATTGGAAAATTTTGGAGATTTGGAAAAGTTTAAATTCCTTTTGGTTTGAAAATGAATTTCAAAAGGTTTTTAGAAACGTGTTTTGAAGGGATGAAAGCTCTAAACTCTTTTAGGTCGCTGGAAAATAATTCTGATGATGATCGCGACATCACCGGTGTTCATTTTCGGGTTTCCAAAAGAGGAATTGCTGCCAAATTGTTTTAAATGGAAGTTGTTGAAAACTGGGTTTGGTTTTGGAAATTCAAAGGATAATTTGAAAAGATTCTGGAGTGTTATATAAAATGTTTATGGAATATCATTAAGTTGTTAACTTGTAAAGTTTGAAGTTGTTAAAATAAAATAAAAATCTAACTTAAAGAGAAGTTGGATGAAAGTAAATGTGAAAGCGAAAATAAGTTGGATAAAAAGTGGATTGGAATAAAATTATTATGGTGGAAAATAAATTGTAAATGAATGAATAAATTTACAATTGCAAGTGCAAGAAAATGAAATTGGATGTTGAAATTCATTTCGAAATTGTAAGTAAATAGAACTGGAATTGGATTTGATTTGTGAAGAATAAGGGGAAGTATTGAGAAAAAAAATTAGTAAGTGAAACTAATTGAAGAAAAGACTAAATAGATATGGTTTGAAATGAATTCAATATTTATAAATAAAGGGTAAATTAAATTCATGTGGAGTTTGAAATCCAGTTTAATATAAGTGGTTGTAAACCAAAAATGGTGAATTGAAATTGAATTGTGTTTGGAAATGAATAAAAGAATAAAACTGGAATTGAAACTGAAATATTGATAACCAATTTGAATTGTGTGAAATAAAATGAAGTTGTAAAATTGGTTCAAAATGAACTAAAGATAATAAAGGTGGAAGAAATAATAAAAATTGGTTTGAGTAGAAATAAATTGGAAATGGCCTTGTTATTAACAAAATGAATTCAGAAAGGAATTATTGAATGTGAATCCAAAGCTATATTGATTCAATGAACTCAAGTTAAATAAAATAGAGTTGAATTGAAATAGCGACGATTTGAGTGGTAAATAAAATTTAAGTGGATAGAGATAAAACTTGAAATAGTTTTATTATAAATAAAGTAAGTTCGGAAGTGGATTAAAATGTGAAATCATAATGGTTTTGAATGGAACTAGTTAGTTAAATAAAATGAAATGTAAGTGAATGGATTCGA
This sequence comes from Allium fistulosum, assembly GCA_030737815.1. Classification (NCBI taxonomy): domain Eukaryota; kingdom Viridiplantae; phylum Streptophyta; class Magnoliopsida; order Asparagales; family Amaryllidaceae; genus Allium; species Allium fistulosum. The sequence continues at coordinate 868,676,139 of CM060906.1, read as the reverse complement.
TATTTAAATGCAATGGAAGTGTGTTGTGACCCATTGAAATTGAATGGAAATGATGTGTTGTAGTTGTAAGCAATTAAAATTTGTATTGAAACTTTATAAATTGCTAATGGAATTAGTTTTGAATGTTTTACTTATGAAAACTACTTGTTTGTTATTGAAAACAAGTGAAATGTGAATAGATTTTATATATATGTCACTTACGTGTTTAAATTGAGTAAGTACAGGTAGCAGGGTAGCCGTTTGGCTGCATTTGGTTGTGCTAATAAGCTAATAAGTAACTGCTTTGCTTAAAAATGCTAAAAGGTACGCCTACGCAATAAAAATAGGAAATATGAACTGTTTTTCTGCTTTTCCGACCGTGTGGGTCGATGTATATATATTTATATCTTTTGTCAAATTGAAAAAAGCTCCTCCGTACAAAGGAGACTCTGCCAAAATTTTCTGAAAATTTTGGGAGTTAGAAAAATCTTGAAAATTTTTGTTAACGGAAAATTGATATTTCAAATTGTAATGGAACGTAGGAATTGAACTAGAAAATGAAAACCATTGTTTTGGTTGAAGTTGAAAGCTTTGGAAAAAGTGAATATTGAGTTTTCACTAAGTGAATTTTTGAAGATAAAACGAATTCAAATAGAATTGAAATTGTAATTGAATTCAAATGGAATTGAAAATGCAAAGTTGAAAGGAAATGAATATACAACTTTGTTAGTGAAGTGAAAATAAATATAAGAAGTGTGTAAATACTTATATTGAACTTAAGAAATAAAGAATGAAATTCTTAAGTAAAATTGGTATTAGGAATCCAATAAGTTAATAATTGGATATTATTGTTAAGTAAAGTGTACAGGGATTATAAAGGCGATAGGAAAATGGAATTGGATTTTGATTTTGAAGGTAAATTTGAAATTGTTCGACAATAAGGTATGTATTTAAAATTTTAGTATGAAATTTGATGAGTTTCTGATTTTTCCACTTGGCATTTTGTTTTCTATTGGAATTTGGGAGTCCGTAGGGACATTTTGTAGTTGTACCGAGTTAGCCGCGCAAAGGAGACGCTGGCAAAAATTTTCGAAAATTTAGAGAGTTAGAAATTTTTTGAGAAATTTTAGATAATTTACAATTTGAATTTAAATTTAATTTTGAATTGTGAAGTAAAATAAAGTTGTTTGAAAACTGTGAAAGTGTTTGGAAAGTTAGTTGAAGTGGTAATAGATCTTTAATAAAAGATTATTTTAGCAAGTTGATAAAAAACTGTTTGGTTTTGGTAAAATGATAAACGGGTATTGGATCATTCTTCTTACCTTGTAATTTCGAGACGAAATTCTTTTAAGGGAAGAAGATTATAACGACCCTAAATTTTTGAGTTTGGAAATCAGAATATTTAATTTATTTTAAATATCTGGATGATAGTTTGATTTGAAATTCAAATATCAAAGTGAAATTTGGCAATTTAATTATTGAATTTAAACTTTAAATCTGGGTAAAAATTTGAATCTTCAGTTTTAAGATGATTAAAAATATTTTTTAGGCTTAGAAAATTTATATTGATAATACTGAAGATAATAGAAGCTTCAGAATTGAATTTGAAACTGTTTTGTTCAGTTTTGAAATTTTATCGTTTAAATTGAATTTAAAAAATAGCTTTCCGAGGCACAGTCTCGGAATTCGACGAAACCAGTTACATTGGATCCGTAATATTGTATTATTATCGAATTTCAATTTCCATAGCATTCAGAGTTGTTGTTTGAGCGTACGATATATATACGTGCTGAAAATTATATCGAAATTCAATTTAATAACTGGTCCAAAAAAACTATCTTCTCCATACGATCAAATTTGGACTCGAAACCTTTTCCATCGTGTTTGGAATAGGCGTATAACATTACGAATGCCTGGCGGCACACCTCGTTAAGAGTTCGAAATTGTAAGTTGCTTTTGAAAACGAGATATTTTGGGCTTGAGATAAATAATATATATAATCAATTCAACTTTCCTTTCAGCCGACATTCTTTCACATCAGAGGCTTTTCGTTCTTTCCAGAATCACTGTAACCCTTCTTTAACACGCGACATCTAAAGAAAGAAATTTTTTTATATCTCTCGTTCAAAGATAATGAACGAAAACCTCTCTCCGCTCATTTCAAAAATCAAATCGAGTTGGCAAGAACTGGAATTGAGTTAGCTGGAAATTATCACTTAGTTTGGAGACACCGGTTTCAGATAAGTATGATATCCGAACCACTCTGTAACGACCCTGAATTTTTGACTTTGGAAATCAGGATATTTAATTTATTTTAAATATCTGGATGATAGTTTGATTTGAAATTCAAATATCAGAGTGAAATTTGGCAATTTAATTATTGAATTTAATCGTTAAATCTGGGTAAAAATTTGAATCTTCAGTTTTAAGCTGATTAAAAATATTTTTTAGGCTTAGAAAATTTATATTGATAATACTGAAGATAATAGAAGCTTCAGAATTGAATTTGAAACTATTTTGTTCAGTTTTGAAATTTTATCGTTTAAATTGAATTTAAAAAATAGCTTTCCGAGGCATAGTCTCGGAATTCGACGAAACCAGTTCCATTGGATCCGTAATATTGTATTATTATCGAATTTCAATTTCCATAGCATTCAGAGTTGTTGTGTGAGCGTACGATATATATATGTGTTGAAAATTATATCGAAATTCAATTTAATAACTGGTCCAAAAAAGCTATCTTCTCCATACGATCGAATTTGGACTCGAAACCTTTTCCATCGTGTTCAGAATAGGCGTATAACATTACGAACGCCTGGCGGCACACCTCGTTAGGAGTTCGAAATTGTAAGTTGCTTTTGAAAACGAGATATTTTGGGCTTGAGATAAATAATATGTATAATCAATTCAACTTTCCTTTCAGTCGACATTCTTTCACATCAAAGGCTTTTCGTTCTTTCCAGAGTCACTGTAACCCTTCTTTAACACGCGACATCTAAAGAAAGAAATTTTTTTATATCTCTCGTTCAAAGATAATGAACGAAAACCGCTCTCCGCTCATTTCAAAAATCAAATCCGTTCGATAAAAAAAGGGGAAAGAATCGAAAAAAATTAGTCTTCAAAAATCGAAACCTCCATCCCTGTTTCATGAAAAATCACCCAACAAATTTCTAAATTCATGATTCCCGATCCTCTTCAGGCTGGTAGGCATTTTGGGAAGCGCGACAGCTCTGGCGAAGATCGACCCTAATGTCGCGAGCTAGGGTTCCTTGTTCGTGGTTTTTGGGGCGGCGATAGGTGAAGTGGAGGCCGGAGTTTGGATCGGAAGGTGAAGACGCGCTCATGGTCGAGGGGTTGAAGCTGCAGATCGCGTTGGCTATAAAGGGCGACGTTGACGAGATAGTGATGGAGTTTGTGGTGATTAGCAGAGGCATTTGGGAACGATGGAGATGGTTCGTGGTCCGGTGTGGTCGATGACGGCATGTTGTGTCGTCTGGAGTCATGTTTGTCGTCGTGGCGGTTCCCGAGCAAACAGTGAGGTAGGTTTTGTTTTTCTTTATTTAAATCTATAATAATATATATAAGTATAATATATATACAGTGGAGATGAATTCGAAAATATATATTCACCTGCATTTTAATTTATTTTTATATATAGGTAAACAGAAAATTATTTTTATATAGATAAAATTTGAGAAAATATTAATAGGAAATTTGAAGTGTTTGAAAGTTTAATTTTAAAAAAAATTTAAAAATTGTTAGTTAAATTGAAATTTTAAATGGTGAATTGAATTGTTCAAATTTAATTCGAATATTGATAAAATCGTAAATTGTTATACAAGGTCAAAATTGCAAAGAAAACAAACTGGAATGGAAAATGGGATTGCAAAATAAAAAGCAAAGGTGAGATCTTCTCACTCAAATTAAAATTGAATTACAGTTATTGATTGATTGCCTGATTGTGATAGTATATATAGTAGTATATAGGAATATATGTATATATATATATATATTGGAATATATATATATATATATATTGGTGATTGATTTCCCGCATTATATAGCGGATGAGACCCTATTGCGCCGCATAATAGCGGATGATATTTTATAAATCCCATATACCGCGATATTCCACCTCGAAGTTGAATTGGTATTGTGCTAACGTCTGTGGATGCAGGGAAACAGGTTGGAGGGATCCAACTGGATTCCTCAAATTATGTGAATTTGTTTCATATATTGTGATGTGATTGTTTATAATCTGTGTGTGATTATATTTGTGATTGGAATTGTTGAAGGCTATAATTTAGCCGAATGTATTTTTGGTATCGCTGGATACCAGAAATAAATAAAATTGGATTTTTGAATTTAAAGTTGGAAATTTTAAGAAAATTCCTTTTGAAAGAATTAGGTGAATTTAAAAGAAGGAATTAAAGTATTAAAATTGATTTTTGTAATCTTATCGAATAAATTCCAAAATATGGGAAAAGATATAAATAATTGGGTTTTGAAAAATATTGTTTAAAAGCAGAAGAATTTATTGAAAATGGAATTTAAAATGATTTAGAAAGAATGAAGGATTTATTTAAAAGGTACTAAATTTTTAGGAATCCATTTGATAATTGATTAGTATTTGAAAATAAATCTCTGGAAATTGATATAAAAATTTATTTGGTGTTGAATGAAAAATGGATTTTGTGTTGAAATAAATTTGGAAATCGATTTGTAAAAATGATTTGGTAATTGGAAATAAATTCAGAAACAAATTTGCAATGTTCTGTTCTATTGAAATTAAACCTAGAAATCAATTTGTAATTGATTTGGTACTTGAAAGTAAATTTGAAATCAATTTGGAATTGATTTAATGTTGTAATGTAAATTTGAAATCAATTTGGAATATATTTGGTGTTTGTAATAAAATTGAGAAATCAATTTGGAATTTGATTTTGGAGTTGAAAATAAATATTTGAGAAATCGATTTGAAAATCGTATAAAAAGTAAATATTTGGGAATGTAAATTCAAATGGAATTTATAAAGGAAAGGGAAATTTGTTTTAAAAATAAACATTGATTTATTTTTAAAGCGTGGAAATAAATTTACAGATTTGGGATGTAAATTTAAAATAAATCGATAAGGATTTATTTAATTGGTTTAAATGGACCATTTTGAAGTGGAAGTGTATTCTCACTATAAAGCTGAGTATATTTCCAAAGTAGCTTTTAAAAATATAAATTAAAGGTTATAAAGTTGGTTTTTAAAAGAAATATTTGGAAATATATTCCGCGTAAGGAAATTGATTTGAAATTTATTTTCAAAAGTTGAAAGGTGAAAAGTGATTTGAAATTTGTTTTCAAAGTGTTGAAGTGTGGAAAAATATATATCTTGTGAAGATAATTTGAAAATAAATAATTTGGGAAAATTATTTAAATCTGATGATTGTTGTGAATGTTGTTGATAGTTAAATCACCGACTATCAATATTTCCTTTGAAATGGCAATTGAATTTGTTTTTAAAACAAACGCTTATTATTCGGTTTAGCCGGGAAAGGACCTTTGTGTCAGATAACCCATTCCGAATAATGATACGACGTGTATGAATTGCAATTGAAGACCGGTGTGAAGACCGGGTATTTTCTAAAATGAAAGGACAACCTGTCGAATGTCTCTGCACCGAATTGCTTTGGTATAGAGATTTATATCACTCTTCTTGTGATGGGAAGTCCGGACGTGGTTAGTGAATATCCGGATTGCAAGGGCTTCTTTGGAAGTGCCTTCGGTTCTGTTCGAACCCGGAACAGACTTGTATGGTTACATGTCTGACATTACATTTTGAGATATAAAACTGATTTCTTTCAAATACATTTCTGTTTGGTGGCGGAGAATTTATTCTCTTAGCTTAACACCCTTCTCTAAGAAGTACGAGCTCAGAGGTTATGTAGTTGAAAGTTATCAGTGATATACTCCCAATTTGGTAATGTGACATGCTGAGTGCTGCTATGTGTTGATCATTTTTTGATCATTTGTTGATCAAAGCATGGCTTCTGTGAGAAGCGTAGCTTTGTGGACGAGACTTCGTCAGACCACACACCCCGAAAATGGTCGAAACAGGAATGATGCGGCAAGGTTACGAGGGTCGCTCCCTTTAGGGTATGTCATTTCCTTCTAGAAAAGGGTGGTATCAGGTATGGAGCCCTGGTATTTAGCCTATGTGGTTACTCTAATCTCATTTACTGTGTGATTGTGGTTTGGTTGAGGCGCCTCGGATAAAGGTCCTAAAGGACCGGGGAATGGCATATTCGTGTAGTAGTTACCTAGTGTAAGAGGTAACCGGGCTTTGTGTTGGCAGAGATCCGGTTAGGTTCTCGGGACGTCCATCCAGAGGCGTACCCATATGGTAGTAGGAAGTTCCTTAGCCTGACCATTTGTTGGAAATCCAAAGAAACAATACGAGCCTTGTACGGTTTTAGTTGTATTACCTGCTATGGAATGTGGCGGTAACCTACTATTGAACATAGTAGCTATAGTAGGCATAAGTGCGGAATGCCTATGCTGGCTAAGATTAATATTATACTTTCGAAATGTTTTTCTGCACTATGCACTAATAATAATATAAAATCAAATGATTTTGCTTAGTAAGCATGTTTGACTATCATAAGAAGAAATCTCCTCCAATTCTGCGTTTGCATTGTGTGTGTGGCGGGAGGTCTTATGGTAGTTTCATTTTCCAAAAAACATTGCGGATGTCTTTTACTTCCTTTGTTGTTGTTTTAAAGATAATAACTGTTTTAAGCTCTCACACCAGTCCCATGACTGACCTGGAGTTTATTGTTCCTTTCCTAAACTCTGGGTGCCCATAATTTTCCACACGGGCAGCCTAGAGTCATGTTATCAGGTCATTCTGGATATTCAGGAGGCTGTGGAGCTCAAGTGGCGAGCTGGATGCCGAGACGTATCACTTGTATATGATATTATTTATTCCGCTGTGTATTCTGTATGAGGACAAGTTTGTATAACTGTCCATTGATATATTGTGTGTATATTGACTCTGATGATGTAATGTATAAATTGATATAGTTCTTTGTTTTAAATATTATTCATTTATCTATTATATGTTGTTCCGCTGCGATATGTGAGATTATGATATTGTTTCTGTTGTTTCTTCTTTCTTTTTCTTCTGCCTTCTTCTACCTCTTCTTTTTAAACCCTCAGGGTTCGGTTTTCCGGCATTCGATTGTTCGGCAGTTGATACAGTGGACGTATTAATGTCGATTTTCGGAAGTCGAAGAATCGGGTCTTAACACACTCCAAACTAATAACGTTCACGATGGATCGTTATGAAGTATGCTATGGAGATGTACTATTCTTCCTGGAGGTGATTCCAAAGCGGAAGATAGTAAATGTTGAATGTTTGTTCGATCCCGGAACAACTTGTATGGATGAATGCTAGCATTGCATTGGTTGTCTGGAGGGTGGTGTTAGCATTCCAAGATGGTCTGCTTAAATGAAAGGTTCTCGTAACCTCAAGCCTCACACTCGGTAAATGAAGTAGGGACATGCGGCAAGGCTATGTGGGTCATGATCATCGTGAAATCTAGAGCGATATCTACGGTTTAAGTATGCTTCGGGATCCCTTATATGGTTGTTGATCGCAATCAAGGGGTGATTATATTCGGCGCTATCTAGTAAGGGGTAGGGCCAGTCCTGAGTAGTTGAGGTGCAACGTGTTGTAGCCTCCCATACATTTTATCTAGAGGTGTACGGATTCGTTGGGTAGACCCTTACCCTTTCATAGTTGGAATCCATTTCCAATACGAGCCTTCAGACTTGATTGTATACCTATTATGTTGGAATTTAATAATCCAATAATTTCGGCTATGATTCCATATTTATTTTAAGCCTAGACATTATTATAATACCAGAGGATTTTATATAGAAATGTTTTGGTTATCATAAGATAAAAATCCATATGTGTTTATGTGCGGCGTGATATTACGAGATACCCTTAATTTAAAGGTTTTTATAAGGTTAAATTTATGCTTTACTCACACAAGGCCCATGTCTGACTAGGAGTTTTTTTTTCTTCCCTTAAACTCTTGGGTACTCAAATTTTTATGAGTAGCCAAGTAGTTAGGTTTCTTTGGAGCATTTTAGGAAGCAGTATGGAACAAAAGCTTTCACTGTATCTAGTAGTAATGTTTATTTCCACTGTGACTGCACATTTTATCTTAGTAATTTAAGTAGGCAATATAGCTGTCCTTGTTGGGAATAATACTTGTTGTAACTTTGATGTAACATTTTGGAGTAATCATATGTACTATTCTATGATGATGTATATGTAACTCTATCGTTTGTGAGAAAAAACTATATTTGTTTTCTTTGTCTTTTATTTTCTTTACCCCATGACATGTCTTTCGGATACTTAGATGATTGGTACATGAATACCGATGATGGATTAAGTGTCATCTTTGGGTGTAAGAAATGCAGATCGCTACACTTGGTATCAGAGCTTAGGTTGAGCGAACACCTAGGCCTTGGTTGGGGTCAATTCATTAGAGATACGGTTAGTAGTACCCTAGAATGAGTTCAGTCTTTGAGAGTGCGTTTCCACGTTGTTCTGATCAGCATTTTTATATTTGGTTTTATGCTCTTTTTCCTAAGATAATCTCGTCCATGTATTCTAAAGATATCTTACTTTATTCAGGTAGTAAGATTGAGTACGAGAAGGGGACGAGGAAGGGGAAACAGTAGCACAACTACCACAAATGAAAGAACCCTGAATGTTGAAAGGGGTGGAATAGCTGTTGAGGCAGTAGCACCAGTGTAGCCTCAAGTTAACTTCGTAATTCTATGCAAGGACTACACAAACCTTGGAGGAAAACCTTTCAAGGGTACCGAATCCATCATTGAAGTATAAGCTTGGCTACGGTCATGTGAGAAGATTTTCAAAGATTTGGACATTTCTGATGATAAAAACGGTTCTTGGCATCATGGCAATTACAAGAGGGTGTAGCTGCATGGTGGGATTCTATCATTGCAAATGTTTCAGAAGATGAGTTCTCATGGGCTAGATCCAAAGAAGTATTCGAAGACCAATTCATGCCAGTCGCGGGCAAAACTCGATCATATATAAGTTTCATGGATCTCAAGCAGGGAGACCTGTCAGTGGCGGAATATGAGATGAAGTTTAATAAGTTATCTCGTTTCGGCCCTGGACTTATTGACACATCATTAAAGAAAAACGAGCTGTTCATATTAGGTATGAGAGAAGAGTTCCATGAAAAGATGACCGCTCATGTGAAGGAATCATTTGTAGATTTGGTGGACATGGCATTAAGTTATGAAGTGCTTTTGAAGAAAAAGCCAGCAACAGCATCACCCAGTGAGGGCGCCATTAACCTAAATAAAAGGAAGTTTAATCCAAATTGGAAAAAGAAGCAGGGTAAAGGAAAACTGGTTAGAGGAGATCAGGGAAACAAGTATGAAATGTTGTTTGTTACAACTGTAAGAAAAAGGGGCATATTTCAACACACTATCAGCAGGTGAAGGCTATCTCTCCAATGGTCCAAATGACGCTTTGCTATAATTGCCACTAGCATGGTCACATGGTTAAGGACTGCCCACTATTTAAGCAGGATCAACATATTAAAGTCTATGCTATTAAGGATGCGCCCTCAACCTCTAAAGATGTTAAAGGGAAGGGAGTCTTGGATAGTACTTTACTTATAAATGGCATTTTAGTTCATGTTTTGTTTGATACCGAAGTTTCTCATAGTTTTGTCTTTAAAGAATTGGTAGATAAGTTACAACTTATCTCGAAATTTATAGAAACCCTTATTTGTGTGTCCAACCCCATAGGTGATATAACTAATCTATGCTTGGTTTGTGAAAGAGTACAAATTGATTTCCGAAAACATCTTTTTTTGTGACCTATTTGTCTTGGATTTTAGGGGGTTTGATGTTATTCTTGGTATGAATTGGTTGTCGAGATATGGAGCTATACTAGATTGTGTTAAGAGGAGAATAGTGTTGAAAACCAGTTTTGGAGACGTATTGTAAAGTATAGTTTGTAAGAAACCTAACAAACATATGAGTAGTTTCTTTTATTCCTTAGAATCATCACAGGAAGAGTTAGGATCGATAGAAGTTGTTAAAAAATATTCTGATATTTTTGAGCCGGTTAGCAGTTTGCCTCCCCATCGGAAGATTGAATTTCGAATTGATCTTGTTCCCGGCGTGAGATCTGTCATTCAACCCCTGCGTAGAATGGCCCTGAAAGAGAATTAAGAGCTAATAAATCAAACCGAGGATTTATTAAGAAGAGGATTGATTAGACAGAGCCGCTCGAGTTGGAGGTCAGCTATAGTTTTTTAGCTAAGTCTGATGGTTTGCTAAGATTGTGTGTGGATTATAGGGAATTAAACAAACAGACCATTCGAAATAAATACTCTTTACCTCGCGTAGATGATATGTTTGACCAACTTTATGGAGCTAGAGTATTTTCCCAATTAGACCTTGCTAAGGGTTTCCATCAGTTAAGGGTAGCGGAGGATAGTATATCCTTAACTACTTTTAGAGGTCCAGACCATTTTTATGAGTGGTTGGTTATGCCTTTTGGGCTAACCAACACGCCTGCATTTTTTGTTGATCTTATTAATCGAGTTTTTAGGAATGTTGAATAAGTTCATGTTGGTTTTCATCAACAACATTCTTATATACTCAAAAACCAAGGAAGAGCACAAACACCATTTGGAAGTGGTGTCGGAAACTTTAAGGAAAAACGTTCTTAAAGCTAAGAATTCTAAGTGCCAATTTTGGCAATTAGAAGTGAGATACCTAGGACATATTGTATCGGGTGATGGCATCTCAGTTGATCCGGTTAAGGTAACTGCTGTGCAAGATTTCAAGAGACCCCAAACTCCTACTGAGGTGAGAATCTTTTTAGGGATAGCGGGTTATTATTGGAAGTTCATAAAGGATTACTCCAAGATTGCCTCTCATCTAACCAAGATAACGAAAAAGGATGTTAAATTCGAGTGGACTTCGAAGTGTGAGGATGCATTCCTCGGGTTAAAAGAAAGATTGACCAGTGCTCCTGTCTTTTCTATTATTGATGGAGGAGAAGGATTAACTGTTTATAGTGATGCATGCTGAATTGGCTTAGGCACGGTGTTGATGCAATATGGGAATGTTATAGCCTATGTAAATAGATAGTTAAAGCCCTATGAAAATAATTATGCAACGCATGACTCGGAGCTGTTAGCCGTAGTATTTGCGTTAAAAATGTGGAGGCATTACTTTCTGGGTAAGAATTCTTCTTTCCCTCTTTTGTTTATTTCTAATCTTTAAGGATCCTAGTTAGTAATTTCCTTCTTTAATAGGTGAAAAGTTCGAGCTCTTCATGGATCATAAGTCCCTGAAGTATCTTTTCACTCAGAAGGATCTAAACCTCAAGCAACAATGATGGTTGGGGTTCCTGGCAGCTTACGACTTAGATATTCTTTATGCACCAGGAAAAGCGAATGTGGTGGTAGATGCTCTTGCTAGGAATGCAGTGTTGGTTCTCTTTGAAGTTAAACCAACTCTTTTGAGAAGGATTGCTAGTAAGCAAAAGAAGGATGAGCGTTTAAGGAAGATCATCCAGGATATTAAGGGTGGGTAGTGATCAAGTTTTGAGTTAGATAACCTTGGTATTGTGCGTATGAATTGGAGAATCTACATCCCTAAAGTCGATGGCCTTAGATAAGAGGTCTTATCGCAGTGTCATCGATCCAAATTAAGTATCCACCCGGGTGTTTAAAGATGCATCGAGATATGAAGCGAGTATTTTTGGTGGCCCGGAAGGAAGAGGAATGTCTCAATCTTTGTTAGTAGATGTTTGAACCACTACAACAAAAATTGTTTTTAGTTGCATAAATTGGTAGCGTTTGAGGCTATATGCAACCCTTAATCGGTTTAGCTTATAAAAATGAACAAAGAAACGCTACAAAGTGCTTCCCGCCAACCATTCATGTAAATTTGGATAAAATTTTCCATGTCCGCATATCTCTATACACTTAAAGAATTTTTGGTACCCTCCTTGCTCAAATTTTTAGTGACCGCTCATATTTCCCCTTTCTTTTCCTCCTTTTTTGTCACAAAATCGAGTTCCAAATCCCTCGTTTTCATTTTCCCTCAAATTTATCACTCAAATTTATCACAAAATCCATAGCCTTCGTTTTCCAAATCCCTCTTACTCTTTTGATATAACTACAGCTGCTACAGTTACCGTCATCGCGTCAGCTTCCTCCTCCACTTCAGTAATGGCCGCACAAAACAAAGCTCCTCTTAATACTTGCATTTGTAATATTGGAATTGGTCCCGTCTCTCATAACGCCATCGTTTATGCCACTTGCGCTGAGCACAAACCTATTCTATTCCAAGCTACTCTTTTCATTATTGTTCAATTGGGTTTTTTTGTGAACACGTGAGCATATTTTTTAGCACATATTTTTTTTAACGCTTTATCATATTTGGGTGGATTGCTCTTAGGATTGAATAATGGTACCTTATCTTCTAGATTTTGTTATATACTTCAGGTTATAGTATTGCTTCTTGATTATGAAATCTAGTTTTACTAAGGGCAATCTAAATATGTGTTTAATAGCAGTCTTGCTTGCAATAGTTGGATTGCAGGTTATATATATATGCATGCAGTTAGTTTTAGAAAGCCATATTATGTAGATTTGTTAATATTAGTTTGCCTATTTTTTCGGTTAATTTAGAGCACATTTATTTATAGTGAGAAGTGTGAGAATGAGAACTGAATGCCGGTAAGTTTTGAATGTGCTTACCTAGTGCGTTTATAATATAACAAATCTTAAAACTTTCATAAGCACAAAAAAGTGCTTAGTATGAAATCGTTATAAATCATTATAAACGACTTGTTTTAGTAAATGCTACACTATTTTTTAAGTGCACTTTACTGTTTTTTTATTTTTCAGATGGAATTTCTGTTACTAACTAAGCACTTTTTTGTAGCTTTAACTAATAAAGGAACGTGCGTTCTCTTTGATGATGCTGCTGGAGCAGTCTTGGGTCAGGTATATGCTTCATATTTCAAATTTGCATTATGCATTTTATGATTATTTTTCTCATAGATATTGCTCTACCTATATTTATAATAATTAACTGCATATACTATTTTTCTCTTGTATTTTGCATGGTGGATATGCAAAATTGAGTAAAAATTCAACTTATTTGCGAAGTTAATGAACCTTGCCACATTCAAAAATATTATAGTTTAACTTAGTTCTAGTAGACATAATTAAAATTCTAAATCGTCGAATATGTAGCTGTAGTAACCTATTTTTCATCTCTATTATATCACTAAACTAAGTTTGTAATGTCTTAAAAGCAACTTTTGTTTAATTTGTTTTCTTATTATAACAAACCTATTTTTCTCGGTACATGTTAAGCACAACTAGGACTCAATGAACTTGTCTTGAGGTTCATCCTATGTTTTCAAATGAGTTTTTTGCATCATCTATTGCTTATTCATTTAGGAAGTCAAACTGTTGTATATCTGTTATAAGATTCATAAACATTAGGCTCTTGCAACATTTTAAGAGTAAATGGAGCTTGATTCATATCACTACCACGATTGGTAGTTGCATATGGCTTGATAGCCATAGCAAAAGTGGGACCAACAGAGCTAGCTGTCGTCTATTTAGGGCAGCACTTCCACTTGGAGCAGGCACGTCGTGGTTATGTTTGCCTTTGCTGTTATCTTCTTTTCCAAGAATTGAAATGTTGATTCAATCATTTTATTTTATTATTTGAGCGTACTTTTAAGTAAATTCCAAGTCGTTATTTATTTATTTATTTTGCACTTGATCTCTATATCTAAATGATAACTTATTTAATAGTTGAACAAAATTTAAAGTTATGAACGTTTCTACGGGATTTCTTTGATAAAAACGTTGTTCTATAATTTATTTTTTGATTGTTGATGCCAGAACCTAAATCTCACTTGAATTTGATCCCTATCCCGCTGAAACAACAACGTAATCACCGAAGCTTTCTTGTCCTGAATGAAAATTCGTACATTAGTTTATTTTCACATATATTCGGAATGCAATTGGATAACAATATCATTTAAATACGCATTATTACATGAAATACGCAAGCATGCATTGTACTTGAGCTAGTCGAACAACAATACCCCAAGATATTTATTTAGACATCACACTAAAATTTGGAGATATACTAAGTTTTCATTTCACATCAAATGATACTTGGGCTTTCTAAAGAACATGGTCCACTGTGGTGACACTGGTAATTAGTAGGATACAACCTATATTTTGTTTTGAATTTGACAATAATATATGTTTCTATTATCTAGGAGATATGAATTAGAAACCTTCTAATACACAAGCCATAAAAAAAATTTCAACCAAATGTCTAAGAAGTGGTCATTGGTAGACACAATCAATATTGTTTTTATTGGCAGTGTGCTCTTATGAGCGACCCATGTTTTTCCAAGAACAAAATTGACTTTTCTTACAGTTAAATCACCTTCCAAATTTGTCAATTGAATCTTGACTTCTGCTTTATGCCTACTACTAGAGTATTGTACAATTAGTACTTGTGGTCTTTTATTTAGTTTTACTGTGCTCTCCAACACCATTTAATGGTGAGTATTCAAAGTCAAGTTCTTTTTGCGCTTTATTACATTCTTCTCTTTGATGGCCATCCTGATTTTCTCTATATTTTAGTTATATTTTATAGTTGGTTTCCATTTTTGGAAATTTGGAATGCGGTTCAACTATATCTTTGTTTTTTTAATTCTTATGCCAATGATTAAGATATTTGAATCATTTCAGGCCCTTGGTAATAGTTTATATGCAAGTATTGAAGATGATGGGTGAGTGGTCTCCGGAATTGGAATATTTGGCAATGGCTGTAAGGATGTTAAAGTTATATGATCCAATCATGGTTGGTTGGTATTCCATCATGTTTGCAAGCAATATCTTATATAGAACCTAATCTCCAGCTCCAGGTAAACTATATGTTAGATGCATTCTTTCAGCTTCATAAGTATGTGTACTACTGAATGAGGTTAAACTACGGAATAAGGGATGTTCCCTATATAGTTATAGAACTATAAACTACCGAATGAGTTTTTATCCAAAAAACCCTAAACCTCAATCATATGGTTAATCATGATTATAAAACATTAAAAATAAAAGCTGGAAGCTGTTCAAACTCACCTTAGAATTTACCCAAATAAACAAAAAAAATTATCAAAATAAAACCTCAAGTAGGGACAAATTTCCATATACAAATTCATGTCCGTAAAGAAGATCATACAAACACTGACAGATAATCTATCGAGTCAGATTCTAGTTGACTTTGTACTATCTTATTCATCTTACAGTCTTGTTTGGCTACCAAGTTAAAAGATGTATCGAAGAAGCATTTAACAACTTAGATTTGAGCAATACACTATGCCAGCTTGACATTTTTGAACAAGCATGTATACACAAGGCATTTCAGTTTTTGATTTTGTTGAATGAATGAACATGTCTTATATAAAATCATAAAATATACATGCTTTATGTCTATTATCTTCCAATAAAGCAGGATGTACCTAGCAAGTTTTCTTGTACGGTTCATAGCACCTCTCATTATTTTAATAGACCTACCAACTTTAATTTTTACCTGGTAAACAATTAATGAGTCGATACCAAATACGTTAACATACATAGTACATGCAATAATAAAGAAACGCCTCTCTTTGACAATTTTTTGAGAAACACTTGGCATCAGCTATCAGTTTCTTGTGAAGATTGGTAAAAGATCTGTGACGCCTTGGAATGTCTCTTCTAAAGGCATTAACCAAAACTTTTGCAAACTTATCGACTCTTCTTTTTCTAAAGTGAAAGGATATTTCCTTAATATCCGCTTTTTGGGCAATCTCCTCTAATGATCTATTTCACAAAGGAAAAAAATGAAAGAAAAATAAAAGGAAAAAAATGAAAGAAAAGCAAAATGAAAAAAATTCAATTAATACCCCATCGCTGCTAGAAAATACAAATAAACAAGAAACTTAGTGTTTCTCATTAATAGATACTTTAAGCATGTGCAATTACGTTAGTGCAACTATATTTGACAATATGAATCTTAATGTTTTAGCATGTATTAATTATATAAATAATCAGAAAACATTTCAAGTTACCCTGCAACTGTTATGTAGCCCACACCAGAACATGTATATAGCGGTTCTACAGTGTGCATGCAGAGTCATTGCAGGATAAGCTACCATTCTTAAAGAACAACTCACAACCTCTGGGAGGCATGAATATTGTATATTATGTCATCTATTGCAGAGAATTTGACGAAGATTTGTTACATGGTCGTCGTCGTCTTTGTTTAAGTCTTTTATTGTATTGCAAGAACTAGGACTGTTTTGAGTTTGTTTCTGGTCTGTTTGTGTTTAATCATTGTGTTTCATGTTGAGTCGCTTGTTATGAACTATATTTTTCATTTTTATAATTTATTTGGATTGATTAGTATACCTGTATACTGGTTTGTTAAAATAGGAAGTCTGACTTAATCAAAACTATTAAGCTGGAAAATCTTTTGACAAATGCGTGCATAACTATGCATTCTGCAGAGGCAAGAAAGGAGAGAAGAGAAGAGTGCTCGTGAAGACTTTACGGTCAGACCGACTTCACAAATATATACTCATTCCTTATAGTTGCATCTAATTTCTTAGTAATGTGATCCTTTTTCTTTTTTTGCAGAAAAGGGATGATGAAAACAGGATGAAACATGCATTGGGGTCAGTATTATTATTTTCTGTTCTATTTTAGCACTTCATTACACTTTTAAACATTTTAGAATGACTTCCGCACATAGAAGTTCTATGATCTATATTCTATCACGTGTCAATAGTGCCAATAGTGTGGAATAATTATATAATATATGATATAAAATCTTGCATAAAACTTTGATTCAAATATAATAACCGTCTCCCACAATGTACTACTATACTATCTAGGAGTGCAATCCATTAATCAAAAGTTGGATCTGTAAATGTATATTAGGGGACAAGATGGCAATAGACATAAGTTTGACTTGTAGTTTCATGCAGTTGATCATGGCATTATTATCTGTTGTTACAAATTAATGTATTTTTATGTAACAGAAATTTTCATATGTAAATAAAAATTAAATATGCTGATTACTGTATTTCATTTACATTAGGTACGGAAACTCAAGCCACATGATTACTCTTTATGAAACAAGCTTGGTGCAACCAAAGCAAACATTGTTCAAAGTTCGGAAGCAATATTAGCTTATCAGCAGGTGTGCTTAAATACCTCTTTGTTCATTTAGTAGATAACGGAGAATGCATAGTAAGTTGTTTAGTAGAAGATTATTTCGCATAATTCCTATTCTCTATTCTTTGCTTTACAGGTACTAGATTGGAAACCAAATTATGTTTAGACATGGGCAAATATGAGTATCGATTATGCTAATCAGGTTTGCATGAGTGTTGTTGGATTACACAACACAGATCATATATTATATCCTTGTGTATATATCAATCGATTTTAGATATAATATATTAATTAATAATAAAAAATTAACCTACAGGGATTATATGAAGAATCTATAAGGTACTATGTAAAGATTTCTCTTTAGTATTATTTGGTATGATGATGACGAATTAACTAAGTTTATAAAAATTAACTAAGTTTATAATAATAATAATATAATTAAGTTAACTGAGTTTTAACGATAATAATAATAATAATAAATTAACTAAGTTAACCAAGTCAATAAAATTTAACTAAGTTTTTTTAAAATTAAACAAGTTTTATAAAATTAACCAAGTTAAATAAATTTTATAAATAATAATAATATAACTAATTTAATAAAGTTTTATACATAATGATGATGATGAATTAAATAAGTTTATAAATATTAACTAAGATTATAATTGGTTGCTAAGTGGAGTGTATGAGGGTTGTGGTTTGAAGGAAGGGAAGATAGGTGAGGTCGCGAGTTGTGGAAGTGGATATTTGGCTGCGATTGTATTGATGGCAGAAAGGTGATTAGGTCTGTGATGATACAAAAGTATGGTGAGAGGAGGTGATGAAGAGCAATTTGATGTTTTTTGTGACTCGAGGAAGAGGAATTATTTTGCTCTATATGTTTGTGGTGGAATGATGGTTGTCGACAGTCATGGGGGTGTTGAAGGTTTTTAGGTTATAGAAGTGCTCGAAGAGGATTTATGTATGTTCGAGTCATGTTGCAGCTAAGTTGGGTTTGAAAGTTACAGTTATGAGCATTTTGCCTAGTAAGGTAATGGAGCCAATTGAGTGATGGGGAGCTGACACATTCTGTATGTGCAATGCCAGTTATTTCTTTGTTACCAAAGTGTTGCGAACCAAAAACACACTATAACATCGACGCATTGCAGATCAATTGGTATCAGATTATTCTTTAGGATGTGAATTTCAACTTGGTACAATATGTATGGACTGGGTTAGCATTCCTAGAGTTTATTTAGTCAAAAAGCATGGAATAGTGTAAAACGAGGGATGCGTTGATAATTTGATGTGTGCTTCATCCTGAATTTTTGTTTTTCAAGTACAATTTGACATAATGTTATTCGATTATAACAACATTTTTATTATGTATAGCCTAAAATTTAAAATTTTGAACTTCCTGAAACCTATTTGCTCGATTACCA
The DNA here is from genome assembly GCA_030737815.1 of Allium fistulosum. NCBI lineage: Eukaryota > Viridiplantae > Streptophyta > Magnoliopsida > Asparagales > Amaryllidaceae > Allium > Allium fistulosum. Next base: position 868,657,421 of record CM060906.1, on the reverse strand, counting down.
TAGTCAAGCAATATATGATTTCCCACTTACTTAATGCAGTCTGAAATGCTAGAGAATACTATTAGTCTGAACTCTGAAGTGTGTGCGCATATGTGAATTCCTGGGGATGTGATAAGATGCACAGTAATTAAGCTATATAAATTTTTTTTTCGGCACAGCAAGCTCTATATACGATGAATTTAAATCAGAAATAATTACAAATACCCCGGTTATCTACGACTAATTCTCATTTAATTTATGCACTTTCATCATGATGTACTTAATGTCAAGCTTAATTGATATCAGAACTTCCAAAATTACACCAAATTTATAGTTCAGGATTATGTGTACAATAGGTACAAATTTCGATATGCACCATACACCTTTTCAGTTCTGTATGTTCAAGCAGAAAACCACGAGCATGTGAACAATGCAAAGATGATAATTGATACCACTGGTCCATAATTTAAGCTTGACCTTAAAATATCAGAGTATTGTTTGCAGATGAGCATGTGAACAATTATATGGTCGTTGTCATATTTTAACCCCTCTTATAATATTCTTATGGTTACTATTTGCATGCCCTTCATATTATTTTCATCACTGAATCCATGCCATTTGTATTTGACCTATTATATTTTGGTTATGTTACGCAAATAATGACTTGCTGCTGATATTTTGGATGAAGCTTCAGGTATCACATTTGCAATATCACATTACACATTTGTAATATCACATTTGGATAAAGTTTCAGTATTGATTATAACTTGAATCTAATTGTTGGTTATTACTTGTCTAAAGGTAGATCAGCGTTTCTGAAGAAATGAGCAGCAACAACACTAGTTATTTATTAGGTAGTTCAGTTGTTTATTGTACTTGCTTAGCTCAACTGTCTATGGTACTTTAGCTACAACACTGTTTATGGTAGTTCGGTTGTGTAACTATATGTATTGTTAACTTCTTGTCTTGAAACTATAGTTTGGTTATGAACTAGTTATGTTTATGTTAGTGCAGTTTTTTATGTATTTTGTGGTTCTTTGAATGTGTATATGTTCGAATGTGTGTGCTTATGTATTTTGTGGTTGTTGAATGTGTTTATGTTTAACTTTGTATGTGATTATGTATATATTATAATATAAGCTATGGACAAATTGAATTGGACGGCGGAAGATTTGTAGCAGCGTTTAGAAAACCCTACAGAGTGAAAACATGGCAAATTCCAAAAGATATGGTAGCGGAATAAAAAACGCTACAGAAGTATCAAGTGGCAAAACTGAAACATACGGTGGAAAACAAAAAATGCTACAAATAAATGTATTGTGGAGAAACAGCACACAAAATTAATATGGTAGCATTTAATAAACGCAGCTGTAGGGTTTGGCTATAAGTTGCGTCCCAAATTACAGCGTTTAGAAAACCCTACCAAAATAGTTTACGATAAACCAGCGATTTTTAGTGGCGTTTAAGCAACGCTGCAATAAATTTTATTAGCGGCGTTTTTGAAACGCTGCAATAAAGATATTTATAGTGGCATTTATATAAATGCAACTAAAAAACATGTATTTTTAGTTGCGGGCTTTATCACGGCATTTATCAAAACGCTGCCATAAGTTTTGGTAGCGTTTTTGTGCGCCACCAAAAATAAAATTTCTTGTAGTGAACTATCAACAGAAACAAGGCGATCACCAGAAGATGGATGGTTTACTTCAACCCTTGAAAATCCTAAATTGGAAATGGGAGATGATATGAATGGATTTTATCGATGGTTTACCCAGAACTTGAAAAGGGAATGAAGGTGTGTGGGTTATCGTGGATCGGATAACGAAAAGTGCTCATTTTATCCCCGTAAAGCTGATGAGAACGACAGCTTCTTTGGCGGAAATTTACATGAGGGAGATTGTTCGATTGCACGAGTTCCAATAAGCATTGTAAGTGATCGAGATCCAATCTTTAAAACATAATTTTGGGAGGCTTTGCAAGTAGCTTTAGGAAAAAAGCTAAGCTTGAGCACAATATATCACCCTAAATGGATGGACAAACGGAAAGGGTGAACCAGATTCTAGAAGATCTTCTGAGGGCATGGAGGATCGTGGGAAGATCATCTCTACTTAGTAAAATTCTCCTACAATAATAGCTTTCAGGCAAGCATCGGTATGGCACCCTATGAAGCTCTCTATGGACGTCCATGCACGTCACTGGCATGTTGGGTTGAGACTGGAGATAGGCTAGTACTTGGGTCGGATATGATCTGTGATGCTACTTAAAAGGTTGCAGTGATAAAAAGAAAGATGAAGGAAGCCCAGGATTGACAAAAGAGTTATGCCGATAAAAGGAGAAGAGATTTGGAGTTTGAAGTCGGAGACTCCGTATTTGTAAAGATTGCCCCAATCAGAGTTGTTCGATTCAGAAGGGCTGGGAAGTTGACACCTAAGTATATTGGACCTTTAAAGATTATTGAAAGGATTGGACCGCTCGCCTACAAGGTTGAATTACCAGAAAGGTTGTCAGGGGTTCATAATGTTTTCCATATATCCTATTTGAGAAAATTTGTTCATGACCCTTCGTTGATTGTAGAATCATCGGTTCAAGATGATTTGAAGATAGAACTAAACCTGACGGTGATTAGACATCCAGTTTATATTGTAGATCAGGATGAGAAGAGGTTGCGCGATAAGTTGGTGAAGTTAGTAAAGATCCAGTAGAGTGAGGATTCCCAAGATTGTACTTGGGAGATGGTGGATCATATGGGGGAAGTCTATCCAAAATCGATGTTGGGATAGTCATTGTTGTATATATAGTATATGCACTATTGCATTATGGATGCTTAGTGTATGTCCTTTGTATGGATTTCATGATATATAATATATGACCTTTTGAGTTGTTATGGGTTATCTTTTTGTTTGCTAATTTCGGGTCGAAATTCTTTTAAGAGGGGAGAGTGTAACGACCCTGAATTTAATTACCTTAATAATGAATATTTAAATATATTTTGACTAACTAATTAATGGATTTTATAATTCAAACAAACTCCTTTTAAATAATAACTAAAGATGGTGAAATAGTTTTTGTGACGGCCCGGAATTTTACTGCTTTGATTTGCGAATACTTAATTAATTTTAAATATTCAAATAATAGATATTATAATGAAAATAAAATTCATTTCAATAATAATTAATGATGGTGAAATCATTTTCAAATTTTGTTTAAAAAATAGTTAGTTCAAAAAAAAATAGAAAATGTGCCCGAAAATCATTTTCCGAATTTTCGACTTTTAGTTGTCGGAAGATGTTGTGCACATTTGTGTAACACATATAAACGGTTTTATAAATGAGCTAGTATTTTTAATATGTATGTATATATATATATTAACTTAAGAAATATAAATGAGTGATTTGACTAATTATGGAAGTTTTTATAAAACAAAATTAAAGTGTAAACATAAGTGACATTATATGTCAACTTGTAACATCCCTAAATTTTTATGACATTATTCAGAAAATTTAATTAGATAAATTAAATAGAATATTGATGATAAAGAGATTGAGATTTGAATAATATATATATATATATATAGGGCCGTGCATATTAACTAGGTAAATGGGCTTTAAATTGGTTTATTGGTTAATTAAACTACACATGGGCATATTAGTAAATTAGCCAATTTATCACACACGACTGTAACTTCTCATTTTGTTCATTCATGTTTCATTTTCTCACGATCAAAAACAAAAATCTAAAACCTAAAACTAAGCCAGCCATTATCAAGGAGAAAAGGAGGAATTTTAATCTAAAACTAAGGATCAAAAGCTAAGAAGGATTAATCAACAACAAATCTCAAATCCCTTATCCAGTTTAAGGTGAATAATAATCTTCTACCATCTCTATTTTTATTCTAAGATTATAAGGTTTCGGATATATGATTTTAAATTTGTTTTTTGATAAGATGGATGATGATATGCTTGAGCTATATTATGTTGATTTATTTTAATTCGTACACATACGAATTTGTATGGTTTTAATGTAAAACCGAGAATCTATGATTTCAGATTTCCATGGAAATTTTTTATGTTAAGTAAAACATGATTTTGGAGATGATTTTTAATTTTCAAAATTCTCCAAGCTATGGAAATTTTATTATGAATTTTTGATGGTAAATATAAAGTATTTGGGTTAAAAATTTATTCCGAATATTCCTGGAAGAATTTGGGTCTAAATTTTTAATATGTCTGATTACATGATGAAATTGATTTTCTGTAATTTTTGGGGATTTTTCCCAATTGATTTATTAGAGAAAATAAATTATTGTTAAGTAAGGACTTTTCTGCAAATGTTGGTTTTGTCATAAAGAAGGGCTTAACGTTACAAAGCTTTTGATTTTGATCTAATTAGGGCAGCAGTTTTTATTTGTAAAGTATTTGAAAAGTTTTAAAGTAGCCAATCAAGGAGTTACAAATGGCAAGATAGTTATAAAATAATTGCTATATTTAGATATAAAACACCGTTTAAGAAAAAAGGAGGTTCCACCTATTTTGGAGGCACATTTCGACTCCTTTACCTCCGCTCCATCCCAGTCGAAACCATCACTGTCGAAACCCACAAAGTTGGAACCAAGGCACATGGTATCAATGGAAATAGGTACGAAGTGTATTGGTAAGTAGCAGAAGGTAGGGTGTCGAAAGCTATGCTTTCATCAGAGTCGAAACCAAGGATTCAATTTTGAAAAGATCAACGCTTGCCTAGTTTTTGGAAGGGGCTTTCGACTGAGTCGATACCCTTTAGAGTCGAAACCTTGGCTTGTTTTCTAAAGTTAAATTCCTGCCTTGATTTATTTAAAGTTTTTCAACATAGTCGAAAGCCATGCTTTCAAAAAGAACTTTATAAATAGCTTTCGAAGGGGAACTTTTTTTTAAATAAAAGCTTTCGAAAGGACTGGTTTCGACCAAGTCGAAACCAAGCCGCTAATTTCTCTTTCGACTACATTGAAGTCATCTATGTTGTAGAAGAGGTTACTTCTGTTTTAACCTAAGTCATTTTCCTTAATGCTTTTGAATGGGTTGAGGGTTTCGAAGGTGATGGAGTCGAAAAGGGGTTTCGACTCTTCCTTTGAAGTTTCGATTTCAAAGGTTTTTGCTTTCGTAAAATGGTTCCGACACCATCAATTTTTCCCAAACTAATTTTTGTTGGTTTCGAAAGAGATACTTTCGTATATAACCATTTTGACCCAAATGATGTTTTTAAAGAGTAAACCCTATACTTTCGAAAGGGGTACTTCATTTGTTTAGAAGCTCTATATTTTAAAAAGATGATTTGATACCATCGAAAGGTATAATAGGTTTCGAAAAAGAGTGTTTACTAAGGGCTTCGAAAGATATGTATACAATGTTTTGAAAAGAGATCTTTGCTTTCGAAGGAGGCTATCTAAAGGTTTCGAAAGAGATATTTTTATGGTTTCAAGACATAAACCCAATCTCAATTTAAAGTAATAACCATGGCCTAAATAAAGATTTTGAAATGTTATTCACATTTTTATTAACCCATAACTATATTTTGGGGAAAGGGCAGAATAACCAGTTAGGTTGATCCAGTAGTGAATATAACTTAACAGATGTTAAAATTTTAATTAAACATATTGGCGGGGCTAATAGGTTTACAATAAGCCCATGAAAACTGTATGATATTGATAGGGGCCAATAGGTTCATAGTCAACCCATGAAAACTATGATTTGATACTGGCAAGGGCCAGTAGGTTTGTAGTTAGCCCATGAAAACTATATTCGGATTAAGATATTGGCAGTCAGCCAATAGGTTCCTAGTTAGGCCATGAAAACTAGGATAAGAAATAAGATATTGGAGTTACCAATAGGTTCTTAGTGATCCCATGAAAAATATGTAATTGGACCGATAGTCCTTAACATATAACAGGTTAATAATAGTAACCCTAGAAACTATAATTGAGACATATAGTTAGAATGAATGGGGATGGGTAATCCAAAACAATTTATTTGTTTTGCATATCATCATAATTCCTTGAAATTCTATGTTTCGACCATTGTGGATGCATGAGTACAATATATGGTTTTATAAATGTTTTAGGATACTAGTGAGGGGAAAACCCATTCCGCTAAGCGGCGTGGTCTCACTAGATATCTAAATGGTTTGAGATGGTAAATTATTATTCATACCAGACTTTATGTCCGACTCGAAGTTTTTGTTTTCCCCTTAAACTCTCGGGTACTCAATTAATTTTGAGTAGATTGAGAGTTAAGGTTTCCAAGTGTTCTTTTAGACGAATAAAAGTTTCCGAGGACGTGCAGGAGGCAAGATTGTTATTAGAGTTCTTTTATTTCCGCCGTGTGTTTGTTTGTAAAGGCAAATTATTTTCTTGCCTATCTATATACTCTGATCTACCAATGGGGTATCTTCATATGCTGCTCTTGGCGTATTTTGTAATAATTGTATGTTATCTGAACGTGGTCTACGAATTGGGATTATGTAATCAATTTGGAATATTTCGAAATGGAATGTGGAATTTGCTTTGCTGTTTAATTTTTTTCCATATTCTTGTGTTTCTATGTATCAATGTATCTAATATCGCCGTGTTTGGTCATCGAAGATTAATAACTATGGATGATTGCAGCATCCGTAGCAGTTAGTTTTGGGCCTCCAAATAGGGGATGTTACACAACTCTTTACAAACATAAGTACATAAGCTATTAAATGAATGTTGGCTTGGAAAATGGATGGAAGGGGGCAAGATTCACGTGAAAATGGATGGGAGGGGGCAAGAAAAATGTGGTCGAAAAAATCTAGGGGAGGTTATGTACTTAGAGGGTGATTAGGTAATTTTCAAATTCTCCTTAGTATATAAAATATTTTCCTAACGTTTCCACCATTTCCATTCATTTCTATTTCATGAAATATTCCTCCAAAGCTTTCATGTTTATTTCCATGGCATCCAAAAATAATTCTTAACTTAAAAGAATCTAGTTTCATTCTCTTTTAAGTGTTAAATCTTTGTTGAAACTATTCTCTTCCACTTCTACTCTTCCTCCTCACAAAAACAAGTCCATACACCCCTCCACCATGTTGGCCGAGCACTAAGACCCCCTTAGACCGAATACTTTTCACCTAAAAGCCACCAAAGACTTCACTTTTCCAAGTTAGAAGTAAAAACATAGGTTATGTTCGAGTTAGAGAAGAAGTTAACTTGATTTAGTCCACTTTCAGTGAGTAAATTTCTCACCTTTATTTAAAGTTATTAACTTATACATGATGTATATTTGTTAGTTAAATATGATGCTTATTTGAGTAGTTATGATATTGAATTGGTTATGCATAAATATACTTGGAAATGGTGTTGATTTGGTTGTATATAAGTATGCTTGTATGTGGTGTTGTATAAAATTGAAATTGGAAGTTAAGTGTAGTAAATTAGTAAGGTATGATCTTGCTTATGTTTGCAATTATGTTGTTGTGATGTGGTTGTGATATTGGTTATGATCTTGGTATATGTTGTTTATGCTAATAAAATTAGCATTTTTGCTAACTTAAGCGCCTTATGAAATCCCTCTTTAAAAGGTGAACTTTGGACTTAACTTTTGAAAATATATTTAAGTTTAAAACTTGTTTAGTTTCAAAATCCACATCTTTATGTTTACAAAGTAGTTATGTTTTCAAAAGCTAAAGTTTTAAAGAAAACTTAGAAAACAAATTTCAAGTTTGGCAATTTCGGGTCGTATACCGATAATCGCTACAAGTGCAGTTCGTGAAAACGTACTCTTTTCGAAATCTATAAAGTTTATTCACATAGAAATCTTTTTGAAAAATGTTTTAAAACTTCTACTAAGTAATTAAAAATTTAATTATTATTTATTTAACAAATGCTGAATTAATTAATTATTTAACAAATGATTATTTAATTAATTAATTAAGTAATTAGTACTTAATCATTAGTTAATAAAAGTAATTAATATCTAAGTGTTAATCAATGAAGATAATTTTAGTTAGTTGATTAATTGAAGTTAATCATTTTTTATAAACAATTAAGGTTTAATTATTTATTAAAGATTTATTATTATTTATTTATTTATAAAACAGGGATTTAACTAATTATTAATTAATTATTGATTAATTAAATTTAATTAATATTGTAATTAAGACTTAACTAAGATTTAATTATTATTCAATAAAGGTTTAATTTGTTATTTAATTAATTAATAAGGGTTTTTAATTTAAAAATTATTTTGTTTACAAATATCGGTTTGTTTTAAGACTGTCTTTCTTTTTCAAAAATGTTTTAAATCAAGGGATTTCTTTATCGATTACCCTTAGGTAACCTCATACAAATATGAAACTAATGTTAATATGGTGACACATTTATGGGATGTAAGTCAACCCATAGTTAACACTAAAAGTCGATGAGTAGGCTGATCCTCTATTTGTGAGATCTAGAATTTATTTCTAGGCGAGGGATATAGTAAGTCGAAATAGCGGAAACGTGATAGATATGGGAGGGTTAATTCCTATCAATGGGTCATGTTTAAATTAAGTATATGGCTATCCATTTGCGAACTCTGTATGATTACCCTAAGTAGCGGATTGTCCGCTATTTATAACTTGACCTATTTAATCTCAGGAAGTATGTTGGGTATATTAGAGTTCCCCGGCGAGGACTCAAATACTGATTATATACTTCCAAAAGAACCAGAATTGAGTTAGCTGGGAATTATCACTTAGTTTGGAGACATCGGTTTTTGATAAGTATGATTTATCTGAACCACTCCAAACTAATAACGTTCGCGATGTATCGTTATGAAGTATGCTATAGAGATGTATTATTCTTCCTGAGGGTGATACCAAAATGGAAGATAGTAAATGTTGAATGTTTTTCCGATCCCGGAACAAATTGTATGGATGAATGATAGCACTGCATTGGTTGTCTGGAGGCCGATGTCAGCATTCCAAGATGGTCTGCTTAAGGTTATCGTAACCTCAAGCCTCACAATCGGTAAATGACTAAAGCAGGGACATCCAACAGGGATATGTAGGTCGCTCCCATTATGGTATGATTATCGCCAAATCTAGAGTGATATCTACAATTTATGTATGCTTCGGGATCCCTTTTATGGTTGTTAATCGTAATCAAGGGATGATCATATTCGGCGCTATCAAGTAAAGGGTAGGGCCGGTACTGAGTAGTTGAAGTGCAATGTGTTGTAGCCTATCGTACATTTTATCTAGAGGTGTACGGATTCGGTGGGTAGACCCTTGCCCTTTCATAGTTGGAATCCATTTTCCAATACGAGCCTTTGGACTTGATTGTATACCTATTATGCTAGAATTTAATAATGTAATAATTTCGGCTACGATTCCATATTTATTTTTATCCTAGACATTATGATAATATCAGATGATTTTATATGGAAATGTTTTGGTTATCGTAAGGTAAAAACCCGTCCGTGTTTATGTGCGGCATGGTCTTACGAGATACCCTTAATTTGAAGGTTTTTATAAAGTTAAACTTATGCTTTACTCACACCAGACTCATGTCTGATCCAGAGTTTAATTTATTTCCCTTAAAATCTTGGGTACTCATATTTTTATGTGTAGCAAAGTAGTCGGATTTCTTTAGAGCATTTTGGGAAGCAGTATGGAACAGAAGCTTTCACTGTATCTAGTAGTTATGTTTATTTCCACTGTGACTGTACATTTTGTATTAGTAATTTAGGTAGGCTGATATAGCTATCCTTGTTGGGAATAGTACTTGTTGTAACTTTGATGTAACATTTTGGAGCAATCATATGTACTATTCTATGATGATGTATATATAACTCTGTCGTTTGTGAGAAAAATCTGTATTTGTTTTCTTTATCTTTTTTTTTACACCACGACCTTTCTTTTGGATACTTAGATGATCGACACATGAATACAGATGATGTATTAAGTGTCGTCTTTGGGTGTAAGAAAGGTAGATCATCACATGTGACGTATGAACATTAATATTCGAATTGTTCGATATTAATTACTGATCGAATTTACACCTTCGAATTGCATAACCAAAATGATGAATACTACGGATGAACTACATGATTTAAATTTGCAATTATTGTAAATTAATTAAATTAATTAATATTTATGAAATATTAATTATTCAATTTTATTTGATTTGTTTAAATACCATTAGTATTTAATAAAGTGCATTAATAAAAGTTATAAACGTACATATCGATATACGATGTCGGTATAATCTTATAATTGGATTTAAATAGAATAAATACTAAGTGTATTTTTAAATTAATTTAATTAATTAATATTTATGAAATATTAGTTATTATGATTTTATTTGATTTAAATACCATTACCATTTAATAAATATGTAAATAAAATTTATAAATACTAAGTGGGTTTGAGATCTTTTGAGGCCCATGTGAAATCTATGTTTTGCCATCCAAATAAAGGGAAAGGAAATTGTTCAAATTGGATTTATAAGGTCAAAGGAGTAAATGAAGGAATGAAAATAATCTTTAGTCCTAATTAGAACTTGATTGCCTTTATTATTCATTCATTCATTTTGCTATTTTCTCTTCCTCTTTCCCAAATAAGTTATGGTCGAAATTAACATGGAAACATGGCTAAAAAATTTCCAAATCAAATTAATTTATAAAAGGTGGTTTATCCCTCTTGATCTTTGCCAAATATGGAGGTTGATTTCTGGATCCCGCAGCACTTGATTCATCATTTAAGGCGTGATCTATTGTCCTCGTCAAATGGTAATTTTCAACCACTTTTAATTTATATTACCACATGTTTGAATATCTTACATCCCCTTCTTATCTTGTTATGATCATATGTCACATCTTGTTAATTTAGATTGGACCACACACTTTTATAATAAATTTAAGTATATGTTTGTCTTGTCAACTTTTGTTTAATATTGTTTTAGAAAATAAAGTTCAAAAAAAAACTTTCAAACCTAGATGTATGCATGCATGTATAAAACACTTACATATTTGTTTGAAATCATTTATGAAATTGAGTACAAGTTTCATATGTAATCTTGTTGTTTTGATTACTATATATTTTGTTGTTATTTACTTTGTTTCAATGAAAATTTATAAACGGACTTTAAAATTATAGATCTAATGTTGTATTCATTCAAAAACTAAAATTAGACTTATGTTGTTATTTTACGTTGTAAAACATATAAGACTATAAGTTTCATTTTGTATGTTATTTCAAATTAAATATGGTTTGTTATTATTTACATGTATATAAACACATACTTATATTCTTTTAATTTGAAATCATAGAAGGACTTTAGTGGAAAAATTACAAATCTAATGTTGAAATCTTTTATAAGTCAAAACCATCTTTAAAGTTGTTTTTAAATGGTAAACATATAAGATTCCATGTTTTACGTAAGTATGTTATTTTTGATCATTATTTACATATGCTTACACACACAACACCCACACAGATATATATACATACACACATACACACACACACACATACATATACACATACACACACAGACCAACATACATACATACATACATACATACACATACGTACACACACACACACATATATAAATATATATATACATATATTATTAGTCAAAACTTGGACAACAAAGGCACGCGTAAATTTAGTTATAAATGACATTTAATATATCAATTGATCTGATTAATGAGAGAGAGAAATGAAAGGTTTATTTCTCTAAATTCATTTGCATATGTTTTATTTACATACATGCACACTTCTTATATGTTGCACTTACACAATATACACTGTTAGTATATTTTAATTTATTCACTTTTCATTCCTTGTTTAAATTAAGCATCAATAGCATTTAACAAATTATCAATCTAATTGTGACGCCCCACCTCTATGCTCATAATAACAAAGAGTATTAAAAGAAATACTGTCTATTATTACGAAGAATAAGGCTGGATAGGAGCGGCCATCCGTAGTTGGCCTTACGCTAATATTGGTTACCTCGATAGGAGTGGTATATACTTTTCATTTTTCATCTTATTTATTTACTCCCATCGACATACCCAATTATCAGTATAAAACAAACTACGATGGTTCGTAATAGTTTAGGACATTAAATATAATAATAACACAGATAATATAAATGCGGAACACAGATAAAACAAAAGTCTCATATATATATATAACTGATGTCAGTTACAATATAGTTGACACAATACATATGATACAACTACAACTATCGACTCTGGAAGTTATATATACAAGTACATTATCAACTAATATACATGAATACATATCATCCTATACAATGACACGACCTCTACAAAATGACAAAGACACTTCAAAAGATGTGAAAAGTCTTTATAGCCTGAACAGCAACTCAAAGAAGGAAATCTACAACCTGAAATAACTCGGGTCTGACCTGAGTATTACATTCAAAAGAAAATAATACACGGGTCAGTCTAATTCAAACTCGGTTATTAATGCACAGAAGCAATAATAATCAAATAACAATTAGACGACAGTCAAAGAAATCTCGTATATCCAACTCTCGATACGAGAATTGGATAACGGCAGATATAACACTAAACAGTGTTAAACGACAAATCAACAATCCAAATCAGAATACAAATCCAAAGTATTGAATTTAACCAACGAAGCAATTCAACAAATCGAAACATCAATCTAAAACTGTCAAATCTGATAGGCTGCAGTACACGCACGCGTGTACTGCCTCGCCACTATCGCATGAGATATACAAAAGCTCAGTGAAAGTCACAAATGATCACAAGGTCAAACCCACGGTATCGGATTCAACTCAAGTGAATTCGAAAACAAATCCAAATGCATTAATACACTGCAAACCAACAAGGACCAAACTGCATATAAAACTAACTGCAGTCACAACTGAATACAAGGGGCAAACTGCAACAAAACTGCAGCCACCACAATAATCACAAAGGCGAAACTACACAAAAGAAAGAAGAAACAACTGCATAATAAAACTGCAGTTGAAACAAGCGAATAATCGGGAAAATAAACAGTCAAACAACGACAACTCAAGTGTCAAGCTCAAGAAGCAACAAAGTCAAGTTTTGAAACAGTTCAAGTGAAAAAGCATGAAACAGTGCAACTGGACAACAAGCAGCATCACCAAGTTCAATGTGACAGAAAAATGCAACTGAATGGAATGGGATGCAACCATGCAACAACAACAGAGGAGATGCTTCAAGTACAACAACTGAAATGAACACAGGTGAATGCAGAGACCAAAGAATGACAACATGAACAAACTCAAATGATAACATTTAAATGTACACAGGGATCACTATCTACATGAGTTAGTTCAACATGCAAAAGAAACTGGCAACAAATACATGTCCAGATGAACTAAGACATCATCAACAGTTCAGACAAACAAGTGAGAAGATGGCAACTCCAAATAAACCAGTAATGAATCAAACTTATGATCATGTACAAGTCTACATGTATGGTGTCAAGTGAAGCTCTTTTCATACATAGTGAAGATTATTAGACTGAAATATCAAAAGCATGAATGCAGACAACATCAAACCAAAAATGACTCAGTGAAGATTACCAATGGTCAAGCCAACACAGCAACAATGAAGTACATCAACTACCAGACCAACTCAAGACAACAACTACAAGACCAACTCGAAGCAACTGACCACAACAATAGGCGAGCTCGAGGAAGTGACAGTGGTAACTATACAAAGGGCATGCAACAAAAGTCTACAATGAAACCAGAGAGAGTATCAAAAATAATAACAGTTCAATATCAAAGCAAATGGCCGAAGTATAGTTACATCATCAAGTTAAAATCCTGATCGAACAAAGTCAGAAATAAGTATGCATGTATACAGTAGTAACAATAATCAGAGAAGAAGATTATCGAAGTTTCAGATGATAAGAAACAAGGCCGAAATCATGTGTTTGAAAACAGGAAGGTTTTTCTTTAAAAATCAGTGAAACAGTCAAAATTATTTTTGGAAAGTTTATGGAATAAAAATCAAAGATCGCACGTTCGAAATCGAGACCGTGCTCATGAAGGAATTCCCAAAAATATCAAAACATAAAACAGGAAAGAATCGACAACGTGAAGAACACGTTTAATCAAATCAGAAGTCTATAAAAAGGAACCCAAATCATCATCGACAACGGGGTGGACAACAGAGCAGAGCAAGAAATCAACGAATTCGAACAAGTCAAAACAAATCACGGCTTTCGATCAAACTCAAACGACCAAGCAATTTAACGACAAATTCAGTGGCATCAAAACAAAAATCATAATGCCGAGCATACTTGGATTAGATGTGAGGGTCACTCACCTTTGTCTCGAAGCAAACTGAAACAACCAAGCGCTCGAGAATTGGAGCGATCGTCAAAGCCAACCTCGCATGCTCCTTCAAACGATTTAACAACAAGAGGCGCCTTCATTCGAACGAGCCTAGATTGAGCAGCCGCGAGGGAAGTGAAGTCACCATCGATTCTCACGAGCCCTAGCTTTGAAGACGAGCAGGAAGAAGATCGAGCCGCCACTTATTTTTCTTCTGCGTTTTGATTTTTAGGGTTCGAATGAGGAAATCAAAGGAAGGGGGTCGGGTCGAATTGGAATAGGAAGGGGACGACATCGAGAATTTTAAAGGAACTGGGCCGAGATTACTTTATAAAGCCCGTCAACACTTAACCAATTATCAAAAGAATTTCAAACTGATTTCAATTTCAACTGCAATTTATCATTACTTAAATCGGTAAATGCCGATTATAAATAGAAGTTAAATCCCAGGTTGTTACAGACTCCCCTCCTTATAAAAATTGCTTCCCCGCAATTTTCATAATTAAGGGTGTCAATAACAATTATTTTTCTAACATAAACTGGTTAAGCTAGAAAATAAAAGTCGGGAATACAAACGCCAAAGAAATCTTTTAGTTCCATAAAAGAATTTCACAAATTCTCAACAAAGTCTAATTATCAAAAGATAATCAGAAGACAACAAAACTGAATAATTGTAATTTCAGCAATATTCAATTCTCAATCAGATAATCGAAAATACAGAAATCACAAAACAGCAATGTCTAATTATCGATACGATAATTAGAAACAGTAAAAACCTAATTATCAACAAAAGATGATTAGATAGCACAAACCACAATTTGCAAAACTATAATTATCTAGTTGTCTAACAGATAACAGAAAACACGAACTTCACAAGCAGCAAACTCTAACTATCAACAAAGATAGAAAGAAAACAACAATTCAATAAAAATCAGCATAATCTAGATTCAATTAGAGACTAGAAAATCTCGTATCAATAAAATCAGCAAACATCCAATTATCTAAACGATAGTCAGAAAACAAATCGACAATTATCAAATTATCAATTATCTACTTATCAAAAACGACAACAAACATTCAATTATCAAAAACGATAATCAAATTTCAATTCACAAATATTCGATTATCACAAACGGTAATCAAATCTCAATTCAACAAATATTCAATTATCAAAAACGATAATCAAATTTCAAATCACAAATATTCGATTATCAAAAACGATAATCAAATTTCAGTTCAACAAATATTCGATTATCAAAAACGATAATCAAATTTCAATTCACAAATATTCGATTATCACAAACGATAATCAAATCTCAATTCACAAATATTCGATTATCAAAAACGATAATCAAATTTCAATTCAACAAATATTCAATTATCAAAACCGATAATCAAATTTCAAATCACAAATATTCGATTATCAAAAACGATAATCAAATTTCAATTCAACAAATATTCGATTATCAAAAACGATAATCAAATTTCAATTCACAAGTATTCGATTATCACAAACGATAATCAAATCTCAATTCACAAATATTCGATTATCAAAAACGATAATCAAATTTCAAATCAACAAATATTCGATTATCAAAACGATAAACAAATTTCAAATCACAAATATTTAATTATCTAAAGCGATAATTAAATCTCAAATCAGCAAATATTTAATTATAGCGATAATTAAATCTCAAATCAGCAATTATTTAATTATCAAAAGCGATAATTAAATCTCAAATCAGCAAATATTAAATTATCAAAAGCGATAATTAAAAGCAACAAATATCTGATTACCGAAAACGATAATGAGAACTCATATCAACAAATATCTAATTATCACAAGCGATAATTAGAAACAACAATTATCTGATTATCAAAAACGATAATCAGAACTCATATCAACAAATATCTAATTATCACAAGCGATAATTAGAAACAACAATTATCTGATTATCAAAAACAATAATCAGAACTCATATCAACAAATATCCAATTACCTGCAGATAATTGGAAACAACAAATATCTAGAAATCAATTAAGAAGACTAGAAAATCAACATAAAAGCTTGGATCGATCCTATCAGATGGCGAGTTTTTAATTCGCCGCACGTGCATCAACAAATGGCCGAAGCCTATCAAGTACTCAACATAATATTTGGCGCCCAACAAATGACCCGAAGGTCCAACAAATGACCCGAAGGTCTAGTACTGGTATTTGACCCGAAGGTCCATCATAGTGGCTCGAAAGCACACGAAAGCATCAAATATTTCAATTAACGAGTCCGGAATTAACCGAAATAGCAAACGCACATGTCCCATACCACGTGTTTTACTAAATCGTTTGATTCTCTTCATCGTTTCCTTGAAAGTGCAAAATTCATCAAAATCATCAAAACAACAGATATTCAATTAACGAGTCCGGAATTAACCGAAATAGTAAAAGTGTGGTTCCATACTCCGCACTTTTGCTAAATCGTTTAAATATCTTCATCGTTTCCTTGAAAGTGCAAAATTGTGTATTTTGTAAAAATACACTTTACATTCTCAAACGGACAAGTCCGGAATTAAGCGAATCAGTAAAAGAAAGGGGTCATAGTCCTCGATTTTGCTGAAACGTTTAAATCGCTTCCTCATTCTTTTGAAATCGCAAACTGTAAAATTTTTGAAAACAATTTTATTTATTTTATAAAAATAACAATTCACATTCTCAACTGGACAAGTCCGGAGTTAAGCGAATCAGTAAAAGAAAGGGGTCATAGTCCTCGATTTTGCTGAAACGTTTAAATCGCTTCCTCATTCTTTTGAAATCGCAAACTATAAAATTTCTAAAAACAATTTTATTTATTTTATAAAAATAACAGTTCACATTCTCAACTGGACAAGTCCGGAGTTAAGCGAATCAGTAAAAGAAAGGGGTCATAGTCCTCGATTTTGCTGAATCGTTTAAGTCGCTTTCTCATCCTTTTGAAAGCGCAAACTGTTAAAATTTTTATAAAACAACTTTCATTTTTTAAAACAATTTTCCAATCACGTGATTAAAACAGCAAATCAGTAACAATTTCGATAAGGAAATTGTACTTCTCAAAATACCGTAAAAACGGGTCACAAAATCAGCATTGCGGAATATCCGCTCGAAAATCCACTTTTAAAATTTGACGGTTACTGAAGCCAAAGCGACAGTAATTTTAAAACGTCAAAATCACATCAAAACAATCTACATCAAAATGTAATATCAGTGAATTTTCATTCATCAAAATGCCACAAAACACCGTGCTTCAAAATATAGCATTGGTGTAAAATCCCGTTATAAAAATAACGGCAACAAAATACGTTTCATAACCAAGCATCGGTTCAACATAAAATAAATTCAATAACGTGCAATTCAAATTTTGCACGTACTACAAAATGAACAAAGAAATCATTCGAATGCATCTTCAATGAGGATAATTCAAAACAGCAAAAATCTAATCAATATATGATTAGCATAAAAGAAAAACAGCAAAGATTTCAATAAAAATCACATAACTGCACTTGGTTCAAATCCTCAATTCGGATTCGAAATTCTCAAAGAAACAGATAAACACAGCTATGTAAACAACAAATGAAATTCATAACAATTTCATATTTTGATTTTTAAATCAAAAAGATTATCAGTTGTACCCAGCGAAGACTGTTTCCGCTGCGCACTCTGATAAACAGAACACAAATCAATCAAATCATCAGAACACAATTTCACTATTATTTTTAAATAAAGATATTTAAAAATTTCATCCAAATTTCAAAGCTTTAGTTTTTGACTCAAAGCACAAATAAAACATCGACTTATAGTTGTAACACATGTTTTATATTATTCCATAAACCCCAAGCTCTGATACCAACTGTGACGCCCCACCTCTATGCTCATAATAACAAAGAGTATTAAAAGAAATACTGTCTATTATTACGAAGAATAAGGCTGGATAGGAGCGCTCATCCGTAGTTGCCCTTACGCTAATATTGGTTACCTCGATAGGAGTGGTATATACTTTTCATTTTTCATCTTATTTATTTACTCCCATCGACATACCCAATTATCTGTATAAAACAAACTACGATGGTTCGTAATAGTTTAGGACATTAAATATAATAATAACACAGATAATATAAATGCGGAACACAGATAAAACAAAAGTCTCATATATATAACTGATGTCAGTTACAATATAGTTGACACAATACATATGATACAACTACAACTGTCGACTTTGGAAGTTATATATACAAGTACATTATCAACTAATATACATGAATACATATCATCCTATACAATGACACGACCTCTACAAAATGACAAAGACACTTCAAAAGATGTGAAAAGTCTTCATAGCCTGAACAGCAACTCAAAGAAGGAAATCTACAACCTGAAATAACTCGAGTCTGAGCCGAGTATTACATTCAAAAGAAAATAATACACGAGTCAGTCTAATTCAAACTCAGTTATTAATGCACAGAAGCAATAATAATCAAATAACAATTAGACGACAGTCACAGAAATCTCGTATATCCAACTCTCGATACGAGAATTGGATAACGACATATATAACAGTAAACAGTGTTAAACGACAAATCAACAATCCAAATCAGAATACAAATCCAAAGTATTGAATTTAACCAACGAAGCAATTCAACAAATCGAAACATCAATCTAAAACTGTCAAATCTGATAGGGCTGTAGTACATGCACGCGTGTACTGCCTCGCCACTATCGCATGAGATATACAAAAGCTCAGTGAAAGTCACAAATGATCACAAGGTCAAACCCACGGTATCGGATTCAACTCAAGTGAATTCGAAAAAAAATCCAAATGCATTAATACAATGCAAACCAACAAGGACCAAATTGCATATAAAACTAACTGCAGTCACAACTGAATACAAGGGGCAAACTGCAACAAAACTGCAGCCACCACAATAATCACAAAGGCAAAACTACACAAAAGAAAGCAGAAACAACTGCATAATAAAACTGCAGTTGAAACAAGCGAATAACCGGGAAAATAAACAGTCAAACAACGACAACTCAAGTGTCAAGCTCAAGAAGCAACAAAGTCAAGTTTTGAAATAGTTCAAGTGAAAAAGCATGAAACAGTGCAACTGGACAACAAGCAGCATCACCAAGTTCAATGTGACAGAAAAATGCAACTGAATGGAATGGGATGCAACCATGCAACAACAACAAAGGAGATGCTTCAAGTACAACAACTGAGATGAACACAGGTGAATGCAGAGACCAAAGAATGACAACATGAACAAACTCAAGTGATAACAGTTAAATGTACACAGGGATCACTGTCTACATGAGTTAGTTCAACATGCAAAAGAAACTGGCAACAAATACATGTCCAGATGAACTAAGACGTCATCAACAGTTCAGACAAACAAGTCAGAAGATGGCAACTCCAAATAAACCAGTAATGAATCAAACTTATGATCATGTACAAGTCTACATGTATGGTGTCAAGTGAAGCTCTTTTCATACAGAGTGAAGATTATTAGATTGAAATATCAAAAGCATGAATGCAGACAACATCAAACCAAAAATGACTTAGTGAAGATTACCAATGGTCAAGCCAACACAGCAACAATGAAGTACATCAACTACCAGACCAACTCAAGACAACAACTACAAGACCAACTCGAAGCAACTGACCACAACAACAGGCGAGCTCGAGGAAGTGACAGTGGTAACTATACAAAGGGCATGCAACAAAAGTCTACAATGAAACCAGAGAGAGTATCAAAAATAATAACAGTTCAATATCAAAGCAAATGGCCGAAGTATAGTTACATCATCAAGTTAAAATCCTGATCGAACAAAGTCAGAAATAAGTATGCATGTATACAGCAGTAACAATAATCAGAGAAGAAGATTATCGAAGTTACAGATGATAAGAAACAAGGCCGAAATCATGTGTTTGAAAACAGGAAGGTTTTTCTTTAAAAATCAGTGAAACAGTCAAAATTATTTTTGGAAAGTTTATGGAATAAAAATCAAAGATCGCACGTTCGAAATCGAGACCGTGCTCATGAAGGAATTCCCAAAAATATCAAAACATAAAACAGGAAAGAATCGACAACGTGAAGAACACGTTTAATCAAATCAGAAGTCTATAAAAAGGAACCCAAATCATCATCGACAGCGGGGTGGACAACAGAGCAGAGCAAGAAATCCACGAATTCGAACAAGTCAAAACAAATCACGGCTTTCGATCAAACTCAAACGACCGAGCAATTTAACGACAAATTCAGTGGCATCAAAACAAAAATCATAATGCCGAGCATACTTGGATTAGATGTGAGGGTCACTCACCTTTGTCTCGAAGCAAACTGAAACAACCAAGCGCTTGAGAATTGGAGCGATCGTCAAAGCCAACCTCGCACGCTCCTTCAAAAGATTTAACAACAAGAGGCGCCTTCATTCGAACGAGCCTAGATTGAGCAGCCGCGAGGGAAGTGAAGTCACCATCGATTCTCACGAACCCTAGCTTTGAAGACGAGCAGGAAGAAGATCGAGCCGCCACTTATTTTTCTTCCGCGTTTTGATTTTTAGGGTTCGAATGAGGAAATCAAAGGAAAGGGGTCGGGTCGAATTTGAATAGGAAGGGGACGACATCGAGAATTTTAAAGGAACTGGGCCGAGATTACTTTATAAAGCCCGTCAACACTTAACCAATTATCAAAAGAATTTCAAACTGATTTCAATTTCAACTGCAATTTATCATTACTTAAATCGGTAAATGCCGATTATAAATAGAAGTTAAATCCCAGGTTGTTACAGACTCCCCTCCTTATAAAAATTGCTTCCCCGCAATTTTCATAATTAAGGATGTCAATAACAATTATTTTTCTAACATAAATTGGTTAAGCTAGAAAATAAAAGTCGGGAATACAAACGCCAAAGAAATCTTTTAGTTCCATAAAAGAATTTCACAAATTCTCAACAAAGTCTAATTATCAAAAGATAATCAGAAGACAACAAAACTGAATAATTGTAATTTCAGCAATATTCAATTCTCAATCAGATAATCGAAAATACAGAAATCACAAAACGGCAATGTCTAATTATCGATACGATAATTAGAAACAGTAAAAATCTAATTATCAACAAAAGATGATTAGATAGCACAAACCACAATTTGCAAAACTACAATTATCTAGTTATCTAACAGATAACAGAAAACACGAACTTCACAAGCAGCAAACTCTAACTATCAACAAAGATAGAAAGAAAACAGCAATTCAATAAAAATCAGCATAATCTAGATTCAATTAGAGACTAGAAAGTCTCGTATCAATAAAATCAGCAAACATCCAATTATCTAAACGATAGTCAGAAAACAAATCGACAATTATCAAATTATCAATTATCTACTTATCAAAAACGACAACAAACATTCAATTATCAAAAACGATAATCAAATTTCAATTCACAAATATTCGATTATCACAAACGATAATCAAATCTCAATTCAACAAATATTTGATTATCAAAAACGATAATCAAATTTCAAATCACAAATATTCGATTATCAAAAACGATAATCAAATTTCAATTCAAAAAATATTCGATTATCAAAAAGGATAATCAAATTTCAATTCACAAATATTCGATTATCACAAACGGTAATCAAATCTCAATTCACAAATATTCGATTATCAAAAACGATAATCAAATTTCAAATCAACAAATATTCGATTATCAAAACGATAATCAAATTTCAAATCACAAATATTTAATTATCTAAAGTGATAATTAAATCTCAAATCACTAAATATTTAATTATCTAAAGCGATAATTAAATCTCAAATCAGCAAATATTTAATTATCTAAAGCGATAATTAAATCTCAAATCAGCAATTATTTAATTATCAAAAGCGATAATTAAATCTCAAATCAGCAAATATTTAATTATCAAAAGCGATAATTAAAAGCAACAAATATCCGATTACCGAAAACGATAATGAGAACTCATATCAACAAATATCTAATTATCACAAGCGATAATTAGAAACAACAATTATCTGATTATCAAAAACAATAATCAGAACTCATATCAACAAATATCTAATTATCACAAGCGATAATTAGAAACAACAATTATCTGATTATCAAAAACGATAATCAGAACTCATATCAACAAATATCCAATTACCTGCAGATAATTGGAAACAACAAATATCTAGAAATCAATTAAGAAGACTAGAAAATCAACATAAAAGCTTGGATCGATCCTATCAGATGGCGAGTTTTTAATTCGCCGCACGTGCATCAACAAATGGCCGAAGCCTACCAAGTACTCAACATAATTTTTGGCGCCCAACAAATGACCCGAAGGTCTAGTACTGGTATTTCACCCGAAGGTCCATCATATGACCCGAAGGTCCATCATAGTGGCTCGAAAGCAAACGAAAGCATCAAATATTTCAATTAACGGGTCCTGAATTAACCGAAATAGCAAACGCACATGTCCCATACCACGTGTTTTACTAAATCGTTTGATTCTCTTCATCGTTTCCTTGAAAGTGAAAAATTCATCAAAATCATCAAAACAACAGATATTCAATTAACGAGTCCGGAATTAACCGAAATAGTAAAAGTGTGGTTCCATACTCCGCACTTTTTCTAAATCGTTTAAATCTCTTCATCGTTTCCTTGAAAGTGCAAAATTGTGTATTTTGTAAAAATACACTTTACATTCTCAAACGGACAAGTCCGGAATTAAGCAAATCAGTAAAAGAAAGGGGTCATAGTCCTCGATTTTGCTGAAACGTTTAAATCGCTTCCTCATTCTTTTGAAATCGCAAACTGTAAAATTTCTGAAAATAATTTTATTTATTTTATAAAAATAACAATTCACATTCTCAACTGGACAAGTCCGGAGTTAAGCGAATCAGTAAAAGAAAGGGGTCATAGTCCTCGATTTTGCTGAAACGTTTAAATCGCTTCCTCATTCTTTTGAAATCGCAAACTGTAAAATTTCTGAAAACAATTTTATTTATTTTATAAAAATAACAATTCACATTCTCAACTGGACAAGTCCGGAGTTAAGCGAATCAGTAAAAGAAAGGGGTCATAGTCCTCGATTTTGCTGAATCGTTTAAGTCGCTTTCTCATCCTTTTGAAAGCGCAAACTGTTAAATTTTTTATAAAACAACTTTCATTTTTTAAAACAATTTTCCAATCACGTGATTAAAACAGCAAATCAGTAACAATTTCGATAAGGAAATTGTACTTCTCAAAATACCGTAAAAACGGGTCACAAAATCAGCATTGCGGAATATCCGCTCGAAAATCCACTTTTAAAATTTGACGGTTACTGAAGCCAAAGCGACAGTAATTTTAAAACGTCAAAATCACATCAAAACAATCTACATCAAAATGTAATATCAGTGAATTTTCATTCATCAAAATGCCACAAAACACCATGCTTCAAAATATAGCATTGGTGTAAAATCCCGTTATAAAAATAACGGCAACAAAATACGTTTCATAACCAAGCATCGGTTCAACGTAAAATAAATGCAATAACGTGCAATTCAAATTTTGCACGTACTACAAAATGAACAAAGAAATCATTCGAATGCATCTTCAATGAGGATAATTCAAAACAGCAAAAATCTAATCAATATATGATTAGCATAAAAGAAAAACAGCAAAGATTTCAATAAAAATCACATAACTGCACTTGGTTCGAATCCTCAATTCGGATTCGAAATTCTCAAAGAAACAGATAAACACAGCTATGTAAACAACAAATGAAATTCACAACAATTTCATATTTTGATTTTTAAATCAAAAAGATTATCAGTTGTACCCAGCGGAGACAGTTTCCGCTACGCACTCTGATAAACAGAACACAAATCAATCAAATCATCAGAACACAATTTCACTATTATTTTTAAATAAAGATATTTAAAAATTTCATCCAAATTTCAAAGCTTTAGTTTTTGACTCAAAGCACAAATAAAACATCGACTTATAGTTGTAACACATGTTTTATATTATGTCCATAAACCCCAAGCTCTGATACCAACTATGACGCCCCACCTCTATGCTCATAATAACAAAGAGTATTAAAAGAAATACTGTCTATTATTACGAAGAATAAGGCTGGATAGGAGCGCCCATCCGTAGTTGGCCTTACGCTAATATTGGTTACCTCGATAGGAGTGGTATATACTTTTCATTTTTCATCTTATTTATTTACTCCTATCGACATACCCAATTATCAGTATAAAACAAACTACGATGGTTCGTAATAGTTTAGGACATTAAATATAATAATAACACAGATAATATAAATGCGGAACACAGATAAAACAAAAGTCTCATATATATAACTGATGTCAGTTACAATATAGTTGACACAATACATATGATACAACTACAACTGTCGACTCTGGAAGTTATATATACAAGTACATTATCAACTAATATACATGAATACATATCATCCTATACAATGACACGACCTCTACAAAATGACAAAGACACTTCAAAAGATGTGAAAAGTCTTCATAGCCTGAACAGCAACTCAAAGAAGGAAATCTACAACCTGAAATAACTCGGGTCTGACCCGAGTATTACATTCAAAAGAAAATAATACACGAGTCAGTCTAATTCAAACTCAGTTATTAATGCACAGAAGCAATAATAATCAAATAACAATTAGACGACAGTCACAAAAATCTCGTATATCCAAATCTCGATACGAGAATTGGATAACGACAGATATAACACTAAACAGTGTTAAACGACAAATCAACAATCCAAATCAGAATACAAATCCAAAGTATTGAATTTAACCAACGAAGCAATTCAACAAATCGAAACATCAATCTAAAACTGTCAAATCTGATAGGGCTGCAGTACACGCACGCGTGTACTGCCTCGCCACTATCGCATGAGATATACAAAAGCTCAGTGAAAGTCACAAATGATCACAAGGTCAAACCCACGGTATCGGATTCAACTCAAGTGAATTCGAAAACAAATCCAAATGCATTAATACAATGCAAACCAACAAGGATCAAACTGCATATAAAACTAACTGCAGTCACAACTGAATACAAGGGGCAAACTGCAACAAAACTGCAACAACCACAATAATCACAAAGGCGAAACTACACAAAAGAAAGCAGAAACAACTGCATAATAAAACTGCAGTTGAAACAAGCAAATAACCGGGAAAATAAACAGTCAAACAACGACAACTCAAGTGTCAAGCTCAAGAAGCAACAAAGTCAAGTTTTGAAACAGTTCAAGTGAAAAAGCATGAAACAGTGCAACTGGACAACAAGCAGCATGACCAAGTTCAATGTGACAGAAAAATGCAACTGAATGAAATGGGATGCAACCATGCAACAGCAACAAAGGAGATGCTTCAAGTACAACAACTGAGATGAACACAGGTGAATGCAGAGACCAAAGAATGACAACATGAACAAACTCAAGTGATAACAGTTAAATGTACACAGGGATCACTGTCTACATGAGTTAGTTCAACATGCAAAAGAAACTGGCAACAAATACATGTCCAGATGAACTAAGACGTCATCAACAGTTCAGACAAACAAGTCAGAAGATGGCAACTCCAAATAAACCAGTAATGAATCAAGCTTATGATCATGTACAAGTCTACATGTATGGTGTCAAGTGAAGCTCTTTTCGTACAGAGTGAAGATTATTAGACTGAAATATCAAAAGCATGAATGCAGACAACATCAAACCAAAAATGACTCAGTGAAGATTACCAATGGTCAAGCCAACACAGCAACAATGAAGTACATCAACTACCAGACCAACTCAAGACAACAACTACAAGACCAACTCGAAGCAACTGACCACAACAACAGGAGAGCTCGAGGAAGTGACAGTGGTAACTATACAAAGGGCATGCAACAAAAGTCTACAATGAAACCAGAGAGAGTATCAAAAATAATAACAGTTCAATATCAAAGCAAATGGCCGAAGTATAGTTACATCATCAAGTTAAAATCCTGATCGAACAAAGTCAGAAATAAGTATGCATGTATACAGCAGTAACAATAATCAGAGAAGAAGATTATCGAAGTTACAGATGATAAGAAACAAGGCCGAAATCATGTGTTTGAAAACAGGAAGGTTTTTCTTTAAAAATCAGTGAAACAGTCAAAATTATTTTTGGAAAGTTTATGGAATAAAAATCAAAGATCGCACGTTCGAAATCGAGTCCGTGCTCATGAAGGAATTCCCAAAAATATCAAAACATAAAACAGGAAAGAATCGAGAACGTGAAGAACACGTTTAATCAAATCAGAAGTCTATAAAAAGGAACCCAAATCATCATCGACAGCAGGGTGGACAATAGAGCAGAGCAAGAAATCCACGAATTCGAACAAGTCAAAACAAATCACGGCTTTCGATCAAACTCAAACGACCGAGCAATTTAACGACAAATTCAATGGCATCAAAACAAAAATCATAATGCCGAGCATACTTGGATTAGATGTGAGGGTCACTCACCTTTGTCTCGAAGCAAACTGAAACAACCAAGCGCTCGAGAATTGGAGCGATCGTCAAAGCCAACCTCGCATGCTCCTTCAAACGATTTAACAACAAGAGGCGCCTTCATTCGAACGAGCCTAGATTGAGCAGCCGCGAGGGAAGTGAAGTCACCATCGATTCTCACAAGCCCTAGCTTTGAAGAAGAGCAGGAAGAAGATCGAGCCGCCACTTATTTTTCTTCCGCGTTTTGATTTTTAGGGTTCGAATGAGGAAATCCAAGGAAGGGGGTCGGGTCAAATTGGAATAGGAAGGGGACGACATCGAGAATTTTAAAGGAACTGGGCCGAGATTACTTTATAAAGCCCATCAACACTTAACCAATTATCAAAAGAATTTCAAACTAATTTCAATTTCAACTGCAATTTATCATTACTTAAATCGTTAAATGCCGATTATAAATAGAAGTTAAATCCCGGGTTGTTACAGACTCCCCTCCTTATAAAAATTGCGTCCCCGCAATTTTCATAATTAAGGGTGTCAATAACAGTTATTTTTCTAACATAAACTGGTTAAGCTAGAAAATAAAAGTCGGGAATACAAATGCCGAAGAAATCTTTTAGTTCCATAAAAGAATTTCACAAATTCTCGACAAAGTCTAATTATCAAAAGATAATCAGAAGACAACAAAACTGAATAATTGTAATTTCAGCAATATTCAATTCTCAATCAGATAATCGAAAATACAGAAATCACAAAACAGCAATGTCTAATTATCGATACGATAATTAGAAACAGTAAAAACCTAATTATCAACAAAAGATGATTAGATAGCACAAACCACAATTTGCAAAACTATAATTATCTAGTTGTCTAACAGATAACAGAAAACACGAACTTCACAAGCAGCAAACTCTAACTATCAACAAAGATAGAAAGAAAACAACAATTCAATAAAAATCAGCATAATCTAGATTCAATTAGAGACTAGAAAATCTCGTATCAATAAAATCAGCAAACATCCAATTATCTAAACGATAGTCAGAAAACAAATCGACAATTATCAAATTATCAATTATCTACTTATCAAAAACGACAACAAACATTCAATTATCAAAAACGATAATCAAATTTCAATTCACAAATATTCGATTATCACAAACGGTAATCAAATCTCAATTCAACAAATATTCGATTATCAAAAACGATAATCAAATTTCAAATCACAAATATTCGATTATCAAAAACGATAATCAAATTTCAATTCAACAAATATTCGATTATCAAAAACGATAATCAAATTTCAATTCACAAATATTCGATTATCACAAACGATAATCAAATCTCAATTCACAAATATTCGATTATCAAAAACGATAATCAAATTTCAATTCAACAAATATTCGATTATCAAAAACGATAATCAAATTTCAAATCACAAATATTCGATTATCAAAAACGATAATCAAATTTCAATTCAACAAATATTCGATTATCAAAAACGATAATCAAATTTCAATTCACAAATATTCGATTATCACAAACGATAATCAAATCTCAATTCACAAATATTCGATTATCAAAAACGATAATCAAATTTCAAATCAACAAATATTCGATTATCAAAACGATAATCAAATTTCAAATCACAAATATTTAATTATCTAAAGCGATAATTAAATCTCAAATCAGTAAATATTTAATTATCTAAAGCGATAATTAAATCTCAAATCAGCAAATATTTAATTATCTAAAGCGATAATTAAATCTCAAATCAGCAATTATTTAATTATCAAAAGCGATAATTAAATCTCAAATCAGCAAATATTTAATTATCAAAAGCGATAATTAAAAGCAACAAATATCCGATTACCGAAAACGATAATGAGAACTCATATCAACAAATATCTAATTATCACAAGCGATAATTAGAAACAACAATTATCTGATTATCAAAAACGATAATCAGAACTCATATCAACAAATATCTAATTATCACAAGCGATAATTAGAAACAACAATTATCTGATTATCAAAAACGATAATCAGAACTCATATCAACAAATATCCAATTACCTGCAGATAATTGGAAACAACAAATATCTAGAAATCAATTAAGAAGACTAGAAAATCAACATAAAAGCTTGGATCGATCCTATCAGATGGCGAGTTTTTAATTCGCCGCACGTGCATCAACAAATGGCCGAAGCCTACCAAGTACTCAACATAATTTTTGGCGCCCAACAAATGACCCAAAGGTCCAACAATTGACCCGAAGGTCTAGTACTGGTATTTGACCCGAAGGTCCATCATATGACCCGAAGGTCCATCATATGACCCGAAGGTCCATCATAGTGGCTCGAAAGCACACGAAAGCATCAAATATTTGAATTAACGAGTCCGGAATTAACCGAAATAGCAAACGCACATGTCCCATACCACGTGTTTTACTAAATTGTTTAATTCTCTTCATCGTTTGCTTGAAAGTGCAAAATTCATCAAAATCATCAAAACAACAGATATTCAATTAACGAGTCCGGAATTAACCGAAATAGTAAAAGTGTGGTTCCATACTCCGCACTTTTGCTAAATCGTTTAAATCTCTTCATCGTTTCCTTGAAAGTGCAAAATTGTGTATTTTGGAAAAAATACACTTTACATTCTCAAACGGACAAGTCCGGAATTAAGCGAATCAGTAAAAGAAAGGGGTCATAGTCCTCGATTTTGCTGAAACGTTTAAATCGCTTCCTCATTCTTTTGAAATCGCAAACTGTAAAATTTCTGAAAACAATTTTATTTATTTTATAAAAATAACAATTCACATTCTCAACTGGACAAGTCCAGAGTTAAGCGAATCAGTAAAAGGAAGGGGTCATAGTCCTCGATTTTGCTGAAACGTTTAAATCGCTTCCTCATTCTTTTGAAATCGCAAACTGTAAAATTTCTGAAAACAATTTTATTTATTTTATAAAAATAACAATTCACATTCTCAACTGGACAAGTCCGGAGTTAAGCGAATCAGTAAAAGAAAGGGGTCATAGTCCTTGATTTTGCTGAATCGTTTAAGTCGCTTTCTCATCCTTTTGAAAGCGCAAACTGTTAAAATTTTTATAAAACAACTTTCATTTTTTAAAACAATTTTCCAATCACGTGATTAAAACAGCAAATCAGTAACAATTTCGATAAGGAAATTGTACTTCTCAAAATACCGTAAAAATGGGTCACAAAATCAGCATTGCGGAATATCCGCTCGAAAATCCACTTTTAAAATTTGACGGTTACTGAAGCCAAAGCGACAGTAATTTTAAAACGTCAAAATCACATCAAAACAATCTACATCAAAATGTAATATCAGTGAATTTTCATTCATCAAAATGCCACAAAACACCGTGCTTCAAAATATAGCATTGGTGTAAAATCCCGTTATAAAAATAACGGCAACAAAATACGTTTCATAACCAAGCATCGGTTCAACGTAAAATAATGCAATAACGTGCAATTCAAATTTTGCACGTACTATAAAATGAACAAAGAAATCATTCGAATGCATCTTCAATGAGGATAATTCAAAACAGCAAAAATCTAATCAATATATGATTAGCATAAAAGAAAAACAGCAAAGATTTCAATAAAAATCACATAACTGCACTTGGTTCGAATCCTCAATTCGGATTCGAAATTCTCAAAGAAACAGATAAACACAGCTATGTAAACAACAAATGAAATTCATAACAATTTCATATTTTGATTTTTAAATCAAAAAGATTATCAGTTGTACCCAGCGAAGACTGTTTCCGCTGCGCACTCTGATAAACAGAACACAAATCAATCAAATCATCAGAACACAATTTCACTATTATTTTTAAATAAAGATATTTAAAAATTTCATCCAAATTTCAAAGCTTTAGTTTTTGACTCAAAGCACAAATAAAACATCGACTTATAGTTGTAACACATGTTTTATATTATGTCCATAAACCCCAAGCTCTGATACCAACTGTGACGCCCCACCTCTATGCTCATAATAACAAAGAGTATTAAAAGAAATACTGTCTATTATTACGAAGAATAAGGCTGGATAGGAGCGCTCATCCGTAGTTGGCCTTACGCTAATATTGGTTACCTCGATAGGAGTGGTATATACTTTTCATTTTTCATCTTATTTATTTACTCCCATCGACATACCCAATTATCTGTATAAAACAAACTACGATGGTTCGTAATAGTTTAGGACATTAAATATAATAATAACACAGATATAAATGCGGAACACAGATAAAACAAAAGTCTCATATATATAACTGATGTCAGTTACAATATAGTTGACACAATACATATGATACAACTACAACTGTCGACTTTGGAAGTTATATATACAAGTACATTATCAACTAATATACATGAATACATATCATCCTATACAATGACACGACCTCTACAAAATGACAAAGACACTTCAAAAGATGTGAAAAGTCTTCATAGCCTGAACAGCAACTCAAAGAAGGAAATCTACAACCTGAAATAACTCGAGTCTGACTCGAGTATTACATTCAAAAGAAAATAATACACGAGTCAGTCTAATTCAAACTCAGTTATTAATGCACAGAAGCAATAATAATCAAATAACAATTAGACGACAGTCACAGAAATCTCGTATATCCAACTCTCGATACGAGAATTGGATAACGGCAGATATAACACTAAACAGTGTTAAACGACAAATCAACAATCCAAATCAGAATACAAATCCAAAGTATTGAATTTAACCAACGAAGCAATTCAACAAATCGAAACATCAATCTAAAACTGTCAAATCTGATAGGGCTGCAGTACACGCACGCGTGTACTGCCTCGCCACTATCGCATGAGATATACAAAAGCTCAGTGAAAGTCACAAATGATCACAAGGTCAAACCCACGGTATCGGATTCAACTCAAGTGAATTCGAAAACAAATCCAAATGCATTAATACAATGCAAACCAACAAGGACCAAACTACATATAAAACTAACTGCAGTCACAACTGAATACAAGGGGCAAACTGCAACAAAACTGTAGCCACCACAATAATCACAAAGGCGAAACTACACAAAAGAAAGCAGAAACAACTGCATAATAAAACTGCAGTTGAAACAAGCGAATAACCGGGAAAATAAACAGTCAAACAACGACAACTTAAGTGTCAAGCTCAAGAAGCAACAAAGTCAAGTTTTGAAACAGTTCAAGTGAAAAAGCATGAAACAGTGCAACTGGACAACAAGCAGCATCACCAAGTTCAATGTGACAGAAAAATGCAACTGAATGGAATGGGATGCAACCATGCAACAACAACAGAGGAGATGCTTCAAGTACAACAACTGAGATGAACACAGGTGAATGCAGAGACCAAAGAATGACAACATGAACAAACTCAAGTGATAACAGTTAAATGTACACAGGGATCACTATCTACATGAGTTAGTTCAACATGCAAAAGAAACTGGCAACAAATACATGTCCAGATGAACTAAGACGTCATCAACAGTTCAGACAAACAAGTCAGAAGATGGCAACTCCAAATAAACCAGTAATGAATCAAACTTATGATCATGTACAAGTCTACATGTATGGTGTCAAGTGAAGCTCTTTTCATACAGAGTGAAGATTATTAGACTGAAATATCAAAAGCATGAATGCAGACAACATCAAACCAAAAATGACTTAGTGAAGATTACCAATGGTCAACCAACACAGCAACAATGAAGTACATCAACTACCAGACCAACTCAAGACAACAACTACAAGACCAACTCGAAGCAACTGACCACAACAACAGGCGAGCTCGAGGAAGTGACAGTGGTAACTATACAAAGGGCATGCAACAAAAGTCTACAATGAAACCAGAGGGAGTATCAAAAATAATAACAGTTCAATATCAAAGTAAATGGCCGAAGTATAGTTACATCATCAAGTTAAAATCCTGATCGAACAAAGTCAGAAATAAGTATGCATGTATACAGCAGTAACAATAATCAGAGAAGAAGATTATCGAAGTTACAGATGATAAGAAACAAGGCCGAAATCATGTGTTTGAAAACAGGAAGGTTTTTCTTTAAAAATCAGTGAAACAGTCAAAATTATTTTTGGAAAGTTTATGGAATAAAAATCAAAGATCGCACGTTCGAAATCGAGACCGTGCTCATGAAGGAATTCCCAAAAATATCAAAACATAAAACAGGAAAGAATCGACAACGTGAAGAACACGTTTAATCAAATCAGAAGTCTATAAAAGGGAACCCAAATCATCATCGACAGCGGGGTGGACAACAGAGCAGAGCAAGAAATCAACGAATTCGAACAAGTCAAAACAAATCACGGCTTTCGATCAAACTCAAACGACCGAGCAATTTAACGACAAATTCAGTGGCATTAAAACAAAAATCATAATGCCGAGCATACTTGGATTAGATGTGAGGGTCACTCACCTTTGTCTCGAAGCAAACTGAAACAACCAAGCGCTCGAGAATTGGAGCGATCGTCAAAGCCAACCTCGCACGCTCCTTCAAACGATTTAACAACAAGAGGCGCCTTCATTCGAACGAGCCTAGATTGAGCAGCCGCGAGGGAAGTGAAGTCACCATCGATTCTCACGAGCCCTAGCTTTGAAGACGAGTAGGAAGAAGATCGAGCCGCCACTTATTTTTCTTCCGCGTTTTGATTTTTAGGGTTTGAATGAGGAAATCAAAGGAAGGGGGTCGGGTTGAATTGGAATAGGAAGGGGACGACATCGAGAATTTTAAAGGAACTGGGCCGAGATTACTTTATAAAGCCCGTCAACACTTAACCAATTATCAAAAGAATTTCAAACTGATTTCAATTTCAACTGCAATTTATCATTACTTAAATCGTTAAATGCCGATTATAAATAGAAGTTAAATCCCGGGTTGTTACACTAATCAGAGAGAGAGAAATGAAAAGTTTCTTTCTCTCCAATTAATGTTGTTTATTCCCTCAATTGATTGTGCATTAGAGAAGGTAATAAAAGATTTCCTTCTCAAATTAATTTTAACAAGTAACTGATGCACGCATGGATGAATTTGATACACTTGTTCATTTAAATTTATACCAAATTCAAACTCTTTCAAACTAATCAAATAAAATAAAGGATTTTATTTAAAACGCCTTTTAGATTGGATCTAAAATCTCTTTAGACTTCACAAGCTTAATGGATCCGAAGAGGATTTTTTTTTTAAAATTTACCCTTCAACACCGCTGCGGGCTGGCTCAGTTCTAACAGGTAGTGCCTAACTAAGTTGTGAAAAATTAGAGAAATTTCTACTGTGCGCTTTGTAATTTGGTCAATGTTTCTATATTCCTATGTATTCCTTATTTTTCATAGTAGTTTAAAGTTAGCAAGTGGTGTTGTAAGTTTGACTTTTGTTTCTTGTATCGATTCGCAATTTCGAACACTTCATATTTAAATGTTCGAATTATTTAAATATTTGAATCTTGGATTAAATGTGATAAAAGTGATTTAATAATCTTGTTAATCCTCTTCTAAGTAATAACTAATGATGGTAAACTTGTTGTAGAAAAATGTTTATAAAACTATATAGTTCGATAAAAAACCGATGAAATAACGGAAAATCATTTTATCGATAAACATCTTTTTTCTCAACGAAAGTTATTCAAACTTTTTGTGTTTTTCTAATTAATCAATATTAAGGTAATTAGCAACTAAATATATTTTGTAAAAAAATTAAAAAGAAGCTTCTAAAAGTTAAGTGGTTATGTGTGAAAGGAAGGAGATATTTTCATGTGAAAGTGAGGCGTAAAGTGGCACATGTGAAAAGCATGCAAATGAGATAGGGGAGGCTCTTTGTGGTTGGCCAAAAAGGGGGCTTAAGGTTCTTTAACGCTTCATAATTTGCAAAAGCTTAAAATGTAATAAAAGAATAAAAACGGTGAAAGTGGATTAGCACTAATCCAATTTGTTCTTCACTAATCTTTCTCTAATTAATTCAAATCTTCCTCAAACTTCACCAAACATTCACCGACATCTCAGAACACCTTAGGATGCATGGATCTAAAGTAAAAAGTGGGGAAAATGAAGAGGATATGGGGTTTCATCTATGAGTCGTGAGCACTGATGTTGAGAGGGAAGTGTTGCCTTGGTTTGTAAGTACTAAAGGTTGGATCTTTGGAAGTTTGAGTATACTAGGAGGTGTTCTTGAGTTTTTGTTTGCTTGAGCTTGTGTTTGGCTTGAATTTGGATGAATTATCTCACCATCTTGTGTGTGTGTATGTGTGTGTATAAATATAAAGTTAAAGTGACATTAACTAATTAAAGTTATAAATTTTGGACCCTTTGCTTTTGAAAGAAAATGAAAACTTTAAATTGTATAACATCACTCCTATTATCTTCTATAATATGCGGCATTGTCTTGACTTGATATTTAAATGGTTGTTTGGATTGTACGTTGAATTTGGAAATGATATGAAATGGTCCATCTAGCGAGAGTTGCTATAAACGCACTTTGAATTCTTGAATGTTTAAACTTGTTTTATGTGATTATTGATACATCGTTTTAGAATATATTTTGGTTATTTTCTGCACATTATTTGGTGCATGGATGGAAAGGAATTGATTTGGAAATTTATAGAAATAGTGAAACAAAGTTGTGAAAGTTAGAAGCGAAAAGGTCGCTATGGATGCACTTTGAAAAACATTCTAGGTACTTCTAGCATTTTTAATAAGTATTATAAGAGTACTTATTACTAGAAAAATATGCAAGCTTAAACATACCTTAACTTGTGAAATAGAGTTGTCCAAATTTATAGTGAGAAGAAGATTGATATATGAGCACTTTGAAATGTCATGCTTTTGGGAATTTCGTAATTAATATGAAAGACATTCTGTAACGATCCGTATTTTTAACGATAGAATATTTAAATAACTGATTTAAATATTGGATCGTTAATTAATTGAAGGGCCTGAAAAATACAATTTTTCGCATACAATTGAATCAAGGATCGAAACCACTTCCATTGAGTTTAGATCGGCGTTGCGAATTAGAATAAGTATAAGCATCATTGCATTTGGATATCGGACGATCCAATGGCCAAAACAATCTCGAAATGCGTGAAATTATCATCTCGGAGCGCTATCTCAAGTAACGACGAAACTTATAACATTGGGACCATGAATATGAGGTGATGTACGCCGACGAGTTCCGTTGTGATTGGATGCATCGTGTGATTGTCTGAGCTCGAAACGTTCGATGGTTTATTTGAGAGATCAAATTAATAAAATATAATATTATTTAAATAATCACTGAACCCTCCTATCTATTTCCATTCTACTGTTCCATTGTCGTTTCATTCCCAGTAAAAGAAAATGATCGCCACTCCTCTAATATCATTCCAAAAATAAAATAGAGAGCTAGAGGCCACTAAAAAACAAGAAACCAGATCCATTGGTCTTGTACGGGGAAGAGCTTCGAATCGGCATAACCAAGGTGGCATGCGGTTGTACTTGGTCCAGTCGACTTTGGAGATGGCTGACTAGGGTTTCATTTTGGCGGCAAAGGAGAATGTTTCAGGCCATGACGATAGTTGCATTGGGTTTCTATTGGCGGCACATACATTTCTACACTAATCGCTAGAGCTCCGATCATCTAAGCTGAAAAGCAACCTTCCTTTATCGCCACATGTTGGTCCAAGTCACAATGCACTAGAGGCAGCTAAGCTTTGTTTCAGGTGGTTCGTCGTGAAGAGTTTGCAGAGCATGGCAAGCTGGAATCGATGGTTCGCGGATTCATCGAGGAAAGAGGAAGAAATAAATGAGAGAAAATGGTGAGCTTGTGGGTTGTGCTCGTACCTATGCATATGTACATTTGGGGAAGAAGAGATTAAGAGGGGGATTGGTTTGGATGAGGTAATTAAGTTAATTTAATTTGTTAATTAATTTAATTTAATCTCATTTTGTATTTAACCCATATCTTTTGCATAAAAGGTCCGTGTTGGACGAGGTTTCTTACGTCGCACTCATGATGGAGAGCTTTACGATTGAGCATTGAATTTTGTAGCTTTTGTTAAGGTGAGTGGTTTTTTTCCTCATCGTACCATGATTGTTAGTATAATATTAAACAAAGTTTTGAAATGATTTCTAACTTTAAAATGTGATTTAGATATATATAAACACATACTTGATTTTTATAAAAGGAATTAAAAGTATTTTTAAATGGTTTTAAATCGAATATCTCGATTTTCCCATTGACGTGCTATTTTAGGAAATTTCTAGTTTAAGCCATTTTTGATATGAATCCCACATTGGTTGATATAGATGCATTATACGTGTTTACATATACTATATTAGATGTATGTATGTTTGTTGGTTGCATGTATGCTTGTTTTTGTTGAAAATGTCGGTTTATCGAAGATCCAACGTTAGGGAATATCCCACGTGTTGGAGTTTCGTGCCTATTGATCGAAAACCCAAATGGATGGGATAAGTTGTAGAAGAGTACTGGGATACATGCCGATCGATTTAAAGATGGAAGATGATGAACTTAAATGGACTTCGAGATGGACGCCGGACGTTTTTACTTAGTTTGTACTTAACAGTTTTGGTTAAGTACATGATCAAAGTGGCTGGTATTGACCACTGTAGAGTGGTCGGTGCAAATCACTATTGATGACGGCCAATTTTCCCGATCTTTGGCATGGACGGTGAGGAGGCTTCGAGGCGCATGACATGATGGTTTGTTCGTGCGACCGACTCTGGGCCTTGATGTTATTGATCTACGACGATGTGACATTTTAGCATGATAGTTTCAGGATTACGGATGGTGACTCGACGGCGCAAGAAGTTAGGTTCCGAGGTTGATAGGTTCAGGACTTCGAATGGTAGCTCGGTGGTGCATGGAGCTTGGTTCTGAGGTTAGAGGCTTAATGTCGAAAAGATTCATGATGGTTTTCCACAAGGGCGGGTTATTTTGAGGTGACCTGTGGATAGATTGTTGGATGGTTCTATCGTGGAAATTGATGAAGCAATGAAGAGCTTGGAGATGCGTACTAAGAGATCGTTGATACTCGGAGTGTTTTTTGTTGTACTCAAAGAAGGAGTATTATTTTTGGGGACGTCCATGGATTGGTTGATTGGATTTGTATACCCTAGACCAGTTGATTGGGTCTAGTATTTAGCTTCGGGTTGCGAAACACATATCTAACTTTGGTTTATGAGATACGCGAGTACAACTAAAAACCATGATTTTCTCGTTAATCCCTGGCAGTTGAAAGGTCATACGCGTTATCATATATCCAAAGCACATTAAGTGACAATTAATATTGTTTGATGGCTTCTATGCTTGTTATGGTTGCTTCACTAGTCACTTGTCACTCTAGGGATGTCACATGATATAGGTATTATGGATAGGGATACCTAGATACCCTGACATTGTACTTAGTATAGAGTACCCTTATGATATTTTAGAGTAGCATATTATGTTCGTTATGTGCTAACTCTTTGGTTGCAGGGACATGTCGGGTATGGTTTGTATACCCTCTGTTCTACATGCTATATCGATTTTTATAGTATTTTGAGATTTTTTATTGCTCACACCAGACTGTTGTCTGACTTGAGGTTTTATGCTTTGCTTCTTATTTCCATGGTACTCTTAAATGAGTAGACTGGGAAGCATGTGTAAATGGTACATGGAGTTCTACCGATAGACTAGCAGGAGGCGGTGCTTTCTCATACTTATATTTGGACTTATTATTGCACATTCCATTGTGGGACATTGTGGAGCCTTGACAGTGTTTGACTTAGTTGAGTTTATTTATCAGTTGTATAAACTCTATTAGTATTTTGTATAACTATATTAGCCTGTGTACTCTGATTTTGTTGTCCATGTGGTTATTACTGCCTCGACTGTTTTATATCTGTGATGATTATTATATCTTATTCGATGCACTGTGAGATATACGATAGGTTATGTGATTGATTGATGTTTTCCTTCTCTTCTCTTCTTTTCTCTTCTCTTTTATTCCTCTTATTTTCTTCTTTTCTTTCCTTGAAAATCGTCCTAAATCGACCGAATGCTCCAGCAGCACACCATTCGTTTATTTGAGCATCGGAGGTATAGGGCGGTCATCACGTTTGGTTACATGATTAACCTAAGTTGATATCATGATCCAGTAGAGATACGGTAGGAGTTGTCGCCTTAAAGTGGATCTAGAGTATACATATATACGAGAGAGTGTGTATTTATTATATATTTTGGTTTTCAAAACTATAGAGTAGTATATATAGTATATTAGTTATATTGCACACATGAGCACTATTGATGCAGTTTTCCTTATGAGAGACCGATCATCCTTATTTTAGATTAGGAATGATCTAGCATATGATAAAAGTTGCTATTGACCCCATCTTCAGAATTGAGTGGGCAGGATCAAGGACCACTAACCCTGATTTACAGAATGTGTTCACTAAGATGGTGCGAAACATTATCTAGATTGCCCAAGTTGTTGTAAATGATTATGGTGCTCAAGTGCAAACAACTAGAGTTAACTTTGCCAAGCTGTATAAAGACTATATGAGTCTTGGAGGCAGACCATTCATTAAAATGGAGTCGGCTATTGAGGTGCAAGATGGGATGGATATTTGCGAAAGGATCTTCGATGACTTATAGTTGGATGATGCGATGAGGTAGAAGTTGACCTCTAGATGACTCCAGGGACGAACAATGAACTAGTAGAGTGTCCTTACAGCTTCGATTCTCGAGGTTCAATTTACTTGGGAATAGTTCATCGTTCGCATCGGAGAAAATTTTATCTCGACTTTCCAAAAGTCGATGTTCTTTAGAGATTTCGTCGGTCTAAAGTATGGCGATATTTCCCTATCGGAGTATATGGCCAAATTATATGTGCTGTCGAATTATGGTCTATCTTTCATTAATACTCCACTCAAAAAAATGAAGAATTTATCATTGGGTTGAGTGATCATCCCGGGAAGCGATTGATTGGTCATATTGACAAGAGCTTCAAGAAATTGATCAAGAAGGATTTTCGATGTAAGAGCCTACACCCATTGTAGAAGGACTGACCTAAACCAGTTAAGTAGGGGCAGGTAATGGAAGCATATGCATTGAATGTCATTCTGATTTCATGGAGTGCTCCATAGAAGAAAGAGAAGTGAAAGGGCATTATCATCTAGGCTGCGATTTCCATTTATATCGTTTCCATACATGTTTTATTCGACGTCGAGGTTTCATATTCCTTCATATGTAGTGATTTGTAGATAGATTAGGTTTGAGACCTGAAATTGTTAACCTATCTTTAATTACGACGAACCTTGTTGGGGGCTCAACTAGCCTATACATGATTTGTCGAGACTTAGCCTCATCGAGTCATAGATGTTTGATTTGTTTGTTATTGATTTGTTTTGGGTTAATTGGGTTCGATGTTATAGTATGGAAATTGACTGGCTGAAGGGGTACGGAATAGTAGTGGATCATGAGAGGTTGTTAGTGACGATTGAGGCTATGGAGGGGTGGAGGGTATTAACTGGCTATTTGCCAGAGGATAGAGTTATGGTTGGCTTTCTAATTCGCTCGAGATTCCATAGGATGTGGTGTCATCTATGTCTATAGTTGGAGAGTGTCCGAACATACTCGATTAGATGACCATATTACCATCATATAGGGATTGAATTTCATATCGATCTGATTAGAGGTGTTAGACCAATAGTTATGCATTTAAGGCCTATGATACCCAAAGAGCAGTGGAGAGTAAAGGTGTGAGCAGATGACATATTTAGGTGAGGGTTTATTCATAGGAGCACATTTGAGTTGGATGCACTTGTAGTGTTTGCCACTAAGGCAGATGGCTCTTTGAGATTGTTTGTTGATCAACAGTAGCTAAATGAGATGATGAACAAGTATTAGCTCCCACTTATTGATGGCTTGTTCAATCAGCTCTATGACATGAAGGTATTCTCTCAATTGAACCTTGCGATGAGGTTTCATCCACTGAGAGTAGCTAGAGAGTGTGCCGATCACTGAGTTCCGTCTACTTTGAATTTTGATTAGTTGGTTATGCTGTTCGGGCTAACCAACGCATTGGCATGCTTTGTTGATTTCTTGGACCGTGTTTCGAGGGATCACTTGAGTAAGTCTGTGCTTGTGTTTGTAGATGATGCTTTTGACTTCTCATGGACAAAATAGGAACACAAGACATGATTGATGATCGTAATGGAGGTGTTGAGAAAACACTGATCGATGGTGAGATTTTTGAAGTATTAATTCTGAAGGAGGAAGTGAGATGCTTGGGTCACGTTATTTTAGAGCAGGACATTGCTATGGATCCTGTGAGTTACGACAGTTCAGAATTTGAATAGACCCAAGAGTACTACAGAAGAGAAGTCTCCTTGGATTGGCGAGATGTTACGTTTTACCAAGTACTTCTCAAAGTTAACGACACCGTTAACCAATTTG
Organism: Allium fistulosum; assembly: GCA_030737815.1. NCBI lineage: Eukaryota > Viridiplantae > Streptophyta > Magnoliopsida > Asparagales > Amaryllidaceae > Allium > Allium fistulosum. The sequence goes on along the minus strand of CM060906.1, from coordinate 868,616,084 downwards.
ACAAGAAGGACCGGACGTTTTATTTTGGACGAGAGGTGTAGGCACACATTTGTGAGTCTGCAGTGAGGTTGACGACTGCACCAATGTTACTCATCCCGAGCGGGAGTGAGGAGTCGACAATACAGACATGTCTTTGGTACTTAACTAGGTGCTATATTGATGTAGAAATGTAAGGTTGTCATATATGTTATTCGACAATTGAAACTGCGTGAAAGGAAGTATCCGACTCATGATTTGATGTTGGCAGCATAGTATTTACTTTTGAATTTGGAGGCACTAACTCTTAGGAGAAAGGTATGGGTTGTTCATTGATCCTTCAACATTGAAGTACCTCTTCTTCGAGAAGGACCCAACCTTCGCCGACAGCGATGGTTCAAGTTCTTGGCCTTTTACAGATTTGACATTTCCTTTATGTCTATAAGGGAAATGCTGTTGTTGATGCTTTGAGTGGAAGACATACCAGTTTAGGAGCGATATTTCTAGAGTGAGCATTCCTTGAGTTTATTACTGGTTATGACTTCAGAACTCAATGAGAGCTACGACCAAAGATGATGACTAGTCTGACCATCAGACCTACTCTGATTTAGCGGATCAGTACTAGTCAAAGGTGTGAACCTAGACTAGTGGAGATCATGGCTAAGTTTGAGGAACAAGTAGTGTCTGTAGAGGTGATGTAGTGTGGACTCGACCGAGACTGTTGGTTCTATAAGGATGAAAGATTGTTTGTTCTCGAGTGGTAGTGGGAGTAGATATTTATGGGCTTCATTGATGGATTACCGAGGACCAGAAGAGGATATGATGGCATTTGGATCAAGTCCATAGAATGACGAAGAGTGCTAGATCTATATTCGTTAGGTCCAGCTAAAGGCATCTAAACTGGCCGAGTCGTATGTGGGGTAGATTGCCTAATTCCATGGTGTGTTGAAGAGCATTATAAATGGCCAAAACCCATTGTTCACTAGTGGATTTTTGGAGAACTTACAAGAGGTGTTAGGAAATTCAGTATCAAATTGACGAGATGATATCGAGATTGAACTAGGAACTTCGTACCCCATAGGCATATTCATACTGATCTACGTGATATGAAACAAGTTAAGAGGAAGGCAGTGGAGTAGTAAAGATTCAATAAAATGAAAGCGAAGGCGATAGTATATGGGAGACCGAGAAGAGCATGAGGACTGCTTATCCGAAGCTCTTTACTTGGTGAGATTTCATTTATCATCAGCTTTCATATTGGATATCATATTTGATGTCTTATACCAGATTGTTTAGTATCATGCATGCTAGGATGGTCATGGATGTTACTTTTTGATGTTTGATCTTATACGTGTGTTTGATGTTTGATTGTTGGCATTTGATATGATAGCTTATATTTATTTGGTTTATAATCATGCGGGATAGCTATGTTTTAATATAGCACATTTATTTGAGAAGATTGCCATATATACGATTTAGTTTGCTTAAATACATGATGATGTTACATTTGTATTTAATCAACTTTATTGAGTACATATTCAGGTACATGGAAGCAACTGTTGGCTATTTGGATGCTTACTCGTTTTTGTTCGTGTAACACCCCGCATTTTTAGATAATTAAATAATTAAATAACAATGATCAATGAAAATAAGCATATTTCGAATTGTCAGAATATGACCCCGAAACTCATAACATTGTGTTTGTGGCGATTTTCTGATCAATTTCCATATATAACTTGTCGAAATCCGAGTTAACATGAAGAAGATACGAGTGAATAAGAAATCAGAAAAATGAAAAAATAAATAAATAGAAAGGACCTTATAGGTCGACCCCCATCCTCCCCTGGTAGACCTATAGGTCGACCTGCAATGACGTAAGGTCAACCCGCACTTTTGCAGAGCCGAAGTTTGCTTTGGTGACGACTACGGTTGATTTTATTTGTCGAAGCCATACATTGATAGATCTGATGGCTCCAAACGACCCTGTGACGTGGTGGCTTCAGATTCAATCTGCTAAATCCAATGGCTTGAGATCCTTAAGCTACACTATAAATAGAACCCTAGGCCTAGCTATTTTCTCACAATCGGATTTTCTCCCAAATGGGTTTATTGCCTAAGGCTGAACCCTAAATAGGAAATATTTCTGAGGAGAAGATCTTCTTAATAAAAATATTAGACGCCTTAGAAGGGGATCCAGGAAGGCCATGGAGCAAAGCTAAGGACGACATGTGAGTGGATTTAAATTATATCTCTTTTATGTTTATGATATATAATATCTTTAGATTCCCGTTAAATATTTAATTCAGCATTTATTTCAGTAATCAGTTCTACTAATTAGTTATGTTGAAACTGTAAATTTTATAAGAGAAGTGTAATTATATTTAAATGTTATTTATCTGGAAAAAGAAAGGAATCCAATTAAATATAAGTAATATTAGGCTCAAAAGTTGTAGAGAAAGGCATAAGCCTAAAAGTGAGAAATTTACGGTAAATTATGTTAAAACGGGAGAAATGAATTAAAAAGGAGAAAATCTAATAACTAGATTTGGAAGTTAGTGATAGATTAGTTGGTTGGTTTAGAAAAGGGAATACATTTCCATAGTTTAATATTGTTAGCATAACGATAAACGTAACTGTAAGAATAAAAGCAAGAAAAATGGAATTAGTGCAAAATAGAGACATTACTGTATTTTGCATTACCCAAAAATTAAAGAAACAATAAAAGAAATATCTTGTAGTTACGAGTTACTGTTTATAGCATAATTTAGTATTAAAATATGAAAATGGATTTTTAGCATAGTTTTTGTAACCAACCAAATAGAATAGAACTACTTTCTATAATAAAAGAGAATAACGTGAAGCGTTAAAGAAATTAAAGAAGAGGAAATAATCAAGTTAATTATTTGACAAGACTAGGAACAATAAACAGAATATGTGACTAGATCTGCATTTACTGTGCAGATAATAGAATAAAAAGTAAAGCAGTTATTATGATAAGTAATTTATGACAGTTGGATGTAGTCCCAAGCTAAGACTGTCATATAATATAAGAGAACTAAAGAAAATTTAGTATCGTAATAAAAGAAGACAGACTAGAATAGAAAAGAGACACTTGCAATTACATTTATAGCATGTAGGTTATAAAAGAAAGAAAAGAATATAAAAGTGATAATTGCAAGTATAATTGTAACACGTAGGTTATAATTAAAAAGAAAGAAATAGAAGAGGCTTATTTGATCAAACTTAGATCTTAGACTAAGTTAATAAGCAAAATAATGGAAGTGGTCCGTATAGGCAGCATTCCCTTTCAAGTCTAGGACTGATGGTCTCACATATAGGTGGGGCTAGGCTTGCTAATTAGGGTAAATTAGTAGCCAACAGAATAAGAAAAGTAAACTAAACGCATAGTAAAAGATTAGACGTAGGGTCTAATAAAATGGTAAGGTGTGTTTGGAGCAGCCCGAAAGAGAATCCGGATAAAGAGCCTAACGAAGCAGTTCATCACGGGTTTTAGTACAGAAAGAGCACGTCCAACTTAGTTAGTTCGGGCTAGAAGGAAGTATGAGACTTCAACGGGACGTGAGGATACTCTTGGATGGCCCTCTGGGGTAGGCCTAACGAAGCTTCACCCTTGGAGGTAGGACTGTAGGTGTTCCATCAAGAGAGTATGCCTTGACTGCTTTTCCATTGCAGGCCTAACGAAGCGGACCTTTGTAGGCAATCAAAAGGTTGGTGATGGAGTAGGATATTCGTATGACACCATACTCTAGTTTGCGAGTAGGTTATAGTAGGCAGGACCCAAAAGGATAGTCGCATGCGGAGATCAGGCCATCATCAGTCAGAGCGAGTTCGGGAAAGAATAGAGTTAAACCAACATGCCAATGATTCTTTCACTATCGAGACATTGGATGAGGGGCACGACCAATTGGATGTTTAGATTATTTGCAGTAGGGCATAGCCACTTAGTTCTTAAAAGGTATTTCGATTAGTTGAGGGGGGCTGCGTGGGGCCATAGCCACGATGAGAAAAGAGACAGACCAAGTAGAATATCTGTATTGTAGGTCTAACGAAGCGGACCTTTACAGATATAGAAAATCCCCGACTGAGTTCCGTACAAGGTACGCACTGGGTGGTACATTGTGGATGTCCGAGCACTAGTATAAGCTAGTGCGGATGCAGTTTCACATTTTCATTGTAGACGACGGAACATCTATATTGTAGGCCTCATTAAGTTGTCCTTTATAGATGTAGTTATAGTACACTCTAGTAGCGAGACGATGGAGTCCCGAGGAGGATACAGAAGGTACTATAGGTGGTACCTAGGACCGATGCGATCTTTGGGCATGTAGTTATATATATTGGTTATTAGGTCTTAATCTACCAGGGAGTAGATGGGTACGATTCACGCACAGAGGCGAGAGTATTATAAACCCAATAAACCTAATATAGCAGAAAATGGAAATAGAACGATATATGTAGAATTATGCTTAGAAGTGTATAATTTTCCCATTCACCAGAACTTTAGTTCTGACCCCCTCCTCATAACATCCCATAGGTTAGATAGATGGCAGAGGTTTTCCAGCTTTGAGACACTTGCTTAGAAAGTGTTATTACCTTAGTGAGTATTTACTTACTATTATATTTTAGTCAGTTCTGTTGTGAGATATTTATTTGAGCTCTGATATATTTATCTTTGCCTATTTGCAGGATACCAGATACCCAACTCGGGCTTCAATAGGCTTTGATTTTAGCATTTATGCGAAAAATCTGGACCCACTAGAACTTGGGTTGTTACATTTGGTATTAGAGCTTAGGTTAGTAGATCCTAAGTAAATTAGGAAATATGAGTGAACATATTTATATTTTTGAATAAAATATAAATATATTATGCACTAAAATCCAAATAGTCCCCAGTTATGGATTTTAACATATAGAATGTTTTTTGAAGTATATTTGTGCATAGTTTGCTAGTTGGGTTGGGGATGACCCAAGGATGTTGAGCCCTATGTTATTGCCGATTTATAGTGTACAATAAGTTATGTTTTGAGAGAAGATTGGTATCCATATGTTATAGGAAGTGACCCTAGGGATAGTAGGGTGAGTATTTTTATTTTGAAAGGAATAAGAGATTTAGTAAGGAAATGAGATTTCCAAGGTTTAGGAAGGGTATTCCTAGGGTAGTAAGAAGAAAATCCACTTTATGTCTAGCCCAATAAAATAAAACTTTTGGAATTGAAAAGTTGAAAAAATAATTATTAATATGTTTGAGGAAGTAAATATTGGGTTTTTGAAAAATAAAGTGGTATGAAATTTAATTGATTTTTATATGAAGTAAATTTTGTTAAAAGTGAAATTCTTTTTGAAGAATTATAGAGCATGTATAGCTTGCTAGTTTCTTCATAGGTAAACAAAGATTTTAAATATAAAAACCTAGAGTGTGTTAAGTATCGAAAACGTAGGCTACGACATTTATTGTTGTGATAGATGTTTTCCTGAAAAATAAAGGAAACATAGACTATGACACTATTGTTATAATAGGTGACTCCCAAAGGAAATGTTTTTACATAGCATATGAGATTTATTAATATTTAATTTAATTGAATCCATATACTAGTATTTCTAGGTTGTAGTAACGGTGTTTTACGCAACATCTGTTTTGACCTAAATAAAAATGTGCTTTGAATATAATTTCTAAGTATAGAAATAAAGTCGTTTGTAAGTACACTTATTATTTAAATAAGTATATGGAAATGTTTTCTAGTTATGAGAATATTAAAAAAGTTTTGAAAATGAGTTCTTCTGAAGAAAAAAAGATGTAAGTTAAATATTAGGAAATTAATAAATTTCGTAGGAAATGCCTATTGTAAGTGAATATAGATTAAACATACTTTAATCTATTGGAATGAAATGAATAATGATATAATTTTCTATGAAACCAAATCAAAAATAAAGATGTTTTGTGCAAGTTATAAGGAATACGTGAAAGAGATGTACAAGGTATGGAAATCACTATATTTTGTATAGCCTATTTCGATAAAATATAAAATAAGTTCCTTATAATTTCACATAAACATAAAATCCTCTTTTAAAGGATTCATAGAAGGTTTTAGCGTTAATGGTTTCTCATAAGAGAAAATAGTTCCAATACATTAAGGTATAAAACCATTAGATGTAATAAGAAGTGTAATAATTAAAGACAGTGTTAGTTAGGAGGGATATTATAAACAGCCTTAGTAGGAAAGCTAAGCAATGGAAATTTCATATTTTTCCATTGATTATGCGCATTGGTTGCTTGCCTTTGTAGAAAGTCCCCATTTGTAGTAAGTTAGAAACTCCTTCAATGTTAGGTAATTGGAAGAGTAAGAAAGTTAAGAGATTTTTGATTAAATAATTGTTCTTATTTACTCCGGTTTTTGTAAATTTGAAAATCTATGAAAAAAATATTTTTTGAAAAAATGTGAGGACATTTTTGGAATTCAAGAAGAAAAAAATGTTTTAAGGACAAGTAAGGCATGTTCTAAAGAAAAATGGTTTGGTGAAAAAGTAAATAAGTTTTTGGAAGAGAAAAACTTAGTAAGCAGTTAAATTTAAAAATCCAATTTTTTTAATGTTTTTATGGAAAGCTGTAAAGGTCTTTAAAAGTAAAAGAGGAATAAGTTTTGAACATAGAATTTGTATGTTTTCTCTTCTAGATTTGGGGAATAATTTAAATTCAAAGAGATGTAAAGATGCAAGTCTAGAAAGATAAAATGTTAAGTAACCAAGTACCTTTGAATTTAATAGAAACTTCAAAGTAACACTTTTAAAGGCAAAAACTTTGGGATTTGATGTTTCAAAAATTTAGAAGCTTTAATTTTTGAAATGAAATGATAAATACCAAACCAAACTTTTAAATATGAAGTAGATAGGAATCATTTCCTAGGTATGACGGGAAAAGTGTAAGACTATAGTAGTGATAATAAAAGTTCCCATAAAGTGTATAGGACACTAGTGAGAACCTAGGAATGTTGCTTTATGTGTGTAGACTATAAAAGAATAGTGAAGTGATATTAGTAAGATAGTAAGACACACGTGGTTGGATAGGTAGACCTTAGTTGGGGAAAAAAATGAATGGTAAAGGTAAAGAGAAAATTTCCCGAAACTTAGTTGCCTTTTTAGATAGAGGCTGCATAGATTGAAACCCTTATTCGTTGCAGTAAATGAGACTTGATTATTCCATTTTGAGTATAGAATGGAAGAGACGAACAGATCTTATTCATCATGAGTAACACAGCGTATGTTAGTAATGAGTAATAGGCGACAGGAGGAGCATATGAGTTACTTGGATTCCTAGAGTAGGACCCTTCTATGTCAGAGTGGACATGGTCCTAGGCCTCCTAGCCCTAGATAATAGCTGTGTTTAGCTGCTATATTTACCTATCTAGTATCGCTTTGTAGTATGACTTATTTTCTCTTTTAGTTATTAGATTGTACTCCTATGTAAGCATTTAGTTCCTATTGTAGTAAATCAGTGATGATTAGTATGATGCTCTTTTTCTGTGATGTTCACAAGAAGAGAATAAAAACATAGGATGTAAGTAATGAAAGAAAAGTAAAAGCAAATAAAAGAGTAACTAAAAGGAAAACAACAAATTTAAAGAAAGCGACAGAAGCATCAACAGAAAAAAATTGAAAAAAAATTTCTTATGTGAAATGTTCATGGGAAAGAAAATAGAGATTTTTATAGAATAGCGGCATAAGTTCCAAGTACGGAGAAAGAGGTGCGCAAAAGTAAAACGGGAAATGTGAGGTTTTCCATTTTTTACCTTCCTTCTGACATAAGTAATCGAGTTCGGAAAATTAGATTTTACTGAAATTCGAATATTAAAAGTTGTGTGGAAGGATTTGGTAGTAAAATTCTTTGAACTATACCCCTATTCAGTAGGAGTGTGAGAAAAATTGGACAAAAAACATTTTGACTTTTCAAAAGATTGCATTCATAAAAAATTACAAGTATATTTAGGATGTGTGCAGCATATTTTAAAAAGGAGTTTTTAAAGAAGAAAAGCATTCATATAGAAGGTACCGCTTAGAAATTCATGTAAATGCATATATTTTATGTTGAATGAAAATTTGCACAAGGACACTGATGGTCGCAAAATTGGATGTACACAAAATGGATGTGATTGATGCGAGGAATTACGTACATTTGCCCTTGTCGAATTTCAGGGACGAAATTTCCTAAAGGGTGGGTGAATGTAACACCCCACATTTTAGATTATTAAATAACAATGAACAGTGAAAATAAGCATTTTTTGAATTGTCAGAATATGGCCTTGAAACTTATACCATTGTGTTCGTGGCGATTTTCTGATCAATTTCCATATATAACTTGTCAAAATCCGAGTTAATATGAAGAAGATACGAATGAATAAGAAATCAGAAAAATAAAAAGAAAAAAATAAATAGAAAGGACCTTATAGGTCAACACCCATCCTCCCTAGGTCGACCTATAGGTCAATCCGCAATGATGTAGGATCGACCCGCACTTTTGCGGAGCCGAAGTTTGTTTTGGGGACGACTACGGTTGATTTTATTCGATCAAAGCCGTACGTTGATAAATCTGATGGCTCCAAACGACCCTGTGACATGGTGGCTTCAGATTCAATCTGCTAAATCCAATGGCCTGAGATCCCTAAGCTACACTATAAATAGAACACTAGGCCTAGATATTTTCTCACAATCAGATTTTCTCCCAGTTGGGTTCATTGCCTGAGGCTGAACCCTAAATAGGAAATATTTCTGGGGAGAGGATCTTCTTAATAAAAATATTAGACGCCTTAGAAGGGGATCCAGGAAGGCCATGGAGCAAAGCTAAGAACGACATGTGAGTGGGTTTAAATTATATCTCTTTTATGTTTATGATATATAATATCGTTAGATTCCCGTTAAATATTAAATTTATTTTAGTAATCAGTTCTACTAATTAGTTATGTTGAAACTGTAAATTTTATAAGAGAAGTGTACTTATATTTAAATGTTATTAATCTATAAAAAGAAAGGAATCCAATTAAATATAAGTAATATTAGGCTTAAAAGTTGTAGAGAAATGCATAAGCCTAAAAGTGAGAAATTTACAGTAAATTATGTTAAAATGGGAGAAATGAATTAAAAAGGAGAAAATCTAATAACTTGATTTGGAAATTAGTGATAGATTAGTTGGTTGGTTTAGAAAAGGGAATAAATTTCCATAGTTTAATATTGGTAGAATAACGATAAACGTAACTGCAAGAAAAATGGAATTAGTGCAAAATAGAGACATTACTGTATTTTGCATTACCCAATAATTAAAGAAACAATAAAAGAAATATCTTGCAGTTACGAGTTATTGTTTACAGCATTATGTAGTATTAAAATATGGAAATGGATTTTTAGCATAGTTTTTGTAGCCAACTAAATAGAATAGAACTACTTCCTAGAATAAAAGAGAATAACGTGAAGCGTTATAGAAATTAAAGAAGTGGAAATAATCAAGTTAATTATTTGACGAGACTAGAAACAATAAACAGAATATGTGACTAGATCTGCATTTACTGCGTAGATAGTAGAATAAAAAGTAAAGCAGTTATTATGATAAGTAATTTATGACAGTTGAACGTAGTCCCAAGCTAAGACTGTCATATAATATAAGAGAACTAAAGAAAATTTAGTATCAAAATAAAAGAAGACAGACTAGAATAGAAAAGAGACACTTGCAATTACATTTATAACATGTAGGTTATAAAAGAAAGAAAAGAATATAAAAGTGACAATTGCAAGTATAATTGTAACACGTAGGTTATAATCAAAAGGAAAGAAATAGAAAAGGCTTATTTGATCAAACTTAGATCTTGGATTAAGTTAATAAGCAAAATAATAAAAGTGGCCCATACCGGTAGCATTCCCTTTCAGGTCTAGGACTGATGGTCTCACACATAGGTGGGGCTAGGCTTGCTGATTAGGGTAAATAAGTGGCCAACAGAATAAGAAAAGTAAACTAAACGCATAGTAAAAGATTAGACGTAGGGTCTAATAAAATTGTAAGGTGTGTTTGGAGCAGCCCGAAAGAGAATCTGGATAAAGAGCCTAACGAAGCAGTTCATCGCAGATTTTAGTATTGAAAGAGCACGTCCAACTTAGTTAGTTTGGACTAGAAGGAAGTACGAGACTTCAACGGGACGTGAGGATACTCTAGGATGACCCTCTGGGGTAGGCCTAACGAAGCTGCACCCCCGGGGACAAGTCTGTAGGTGTTCCATCAAGAGAGTATGCCTTGACTGCTTTTGCATTGTAGGCTTAACGAAGCAGACCTTTGTAGGCAGTCAAAAGGTTAGTGATGGAGTAGGATATTTGTATGACACCATACTCTAGTTTGCGAGTAGGTTATAGTGGGCAGGACCCAAAAGGATAGTCGCATGCGGAGATCAAGCCATCATCAGTCAGAGCGAGTTCGGGAAAGACTAGAGTTAAACCAACAGGCCAATGATTCTTTCACTATCGAGACATTGGATGAGGGGCACAGACAATTGGATGTTTAGATTGTTTGCTGTAGGGCACATCCACTTAGCTCTTAAAAGGTCTTTCGATTAGTTGAGGGGCGGCTGTGTGGGGCCATAGCCACGATGAGAAAAGAGACAGACCAAGTATAATATCTGTATTGTTGGCCTAACGAAGGGAACCTTTACAGGTATAGAAAATCTCCGACTGAGTTTCGTACAAGGTATACCTTGTTGGCGGAATTCAGGGAGTAGACAGAACGCTTATGTGTAGTCCTCAAGGTACGCACTGGGTGGTACATTGTGGATGTCCGAGCTCTAGTATAAGCTAGTGCGGATGCAGTTCCACATTTTCATAGTAGATGATGGAACATCTGTATTGTTGGCCTCACGAAGCTGTCCTTTACAGATTTAGTTACATTACGCTCTAGTAGCGAGACGATGGAGTCCTTTTCGAGGAGGATACGAAAGGTATTATGGGTGGTACCTAGGACCGATGCGGTCTTTGGGCATGTAGCTACATATATATTGGTTATTAGGTCTTAATCTACTAGGGAGTAGATGGGTACAATTCACGCACAGAGGCGAGAGTATTATAAACCCAATAAACCTAATATAGCAGAAAATGGAAATAGAACGATATATGTAGAATTATGCTTAGAAGTGTATAATTTGTCCATTCACTAGAACTTTAGTTCTGACCCCCTCCTTATAACATCCCACAGGTTAGATAGATGGCAGAGATTTTTCAGCTTTGAGACACTTGCTAAGAAATTGTTGTTACCTTGGTGAGTATTTACTTACTATTATATTTTAGTCAGTTCCGCTATGATATATTTATTTGAGCTCTGATATATTTTTCTTTGCCTATTTGCAAGATACCAGATACCCAACTCGGGCTTCAGTGGGTTTGGATTTTAGCATTTATGCGAAAAATCCAGACTCACAGGAACTTGGGTTGTTAAAATTCGCATCTAAATGGTATGCTCTTACTATAAAAGAGGTATGTAATATTTGTAGTGTAGATTTGGGTATATAAGTTTAGTTGTGCTCGAAAACAAGATGCCTTGGATATGAGATGTATATATATCTATGTTGTATTGGGATTTATCCCATACCTAGCCGCGCAAAGGAGGTGCCGTCCAATTTTTTCGAAACATGAGGAGCTTTGAAAGCCTATGGGTTAGGAGTTGTTCTCCTTACTTTGGGAATTTCGAGGACGAAATCCTTTAAGGATGGGTGAGTGTAATGACCCGTATTTTTAGCGATAGAAAATTTAAATAATTGATTTAAATATTGAATCGTTAATTAATTGAAGATCCCAAAAATTTGATTTTTCGCATATGATAGGATTCGAGATCACTTCCGTTGAGTTTGGATCGATGTTGCAAATTGAAATAAGTATAAGCATCGCTATATTTGAGACCGGACGATCCGATGGCAAAACGATCTCAAAATGCATGAAATTATCATCTCGGAGCATTGTCGGATAGCGATGAATTTATACCATTGGAACTAGAAAATTGAGGTGATGTATGCCGATGAGTTTCATAATCACTAAACCCTCCTCTTTATTTCCATTCTATTGTTTCCTTGCTAGTAAAATGCCGCCACTCCTCTAATATCATTCCAAAAATAAAATCGAGGGCTAGAGGCCACTAAAAATCATGAAACTAAATCCGTTGGTCCCGTACGGAGAAGAACTTTGAATCTTCATATGCAAGGTGGTGTGCGATCATACTTGATCGAGATCAGCTTTAGAGATAGTCAACTAGAGTTTCATTTTGGCAACAAAGGAGGAGGTTTTAGTCCACGGCGATGGTTGCATTGGGTTTCTCTGGCGACGCACACATTCCTACACCAATCATCGGAGCTCCAATCTTCTAGGGTGAAAAGCGACCTTCCTTTGTTAGCACATGCTGATCCAGGTCGCGATGTACCAGAGGCAGCCAAGCTTCATTTCAGGTGGTGCATCGACAATGCATGGAATTAGGTTTCGATGTTGACAGTTTCAGGACTTTGGATGGTAGCTCGATGGTGCATGGAGTAAGGTTCTGAGGTTGGAGGCTTGATATCGAAAGGAGTCATGATGGTTTACCACAAGGGTCGTTTCTTTGGGGGTGAATCGTGGATAGAATATTGAATGGTTCTATCGTGGAAATTGATGAAGCAGTGAAGAGCTTGGAGATGCGTGCTAAGGGATCGTTGATACTAGGAGTGTTTTCTGTTGTACTCAAAGCAAGGGTATTATTTTTGGGGACACCCATGGATCGGTTGATTGGATCTGTATACACTAGACCGGTTGATTGGGTCTAGTGTCCAGCTTTGTACTGCGATACGTATCTAGCTTAGGTTTACGAGATACGTGAGTACAACTGAAAACCATAATTTACCCATTAATCCCTGGTAGTTGAGAGGTCATATGAGTTATCATATATCCAAAGCATATTAAGTGGCAATTAGTATTGTTTGATGGATGCTATATTTGTTATGGTTGCTTCACTAGCCACCTATCACTCTAGGGATGTCACATGATGTAGTATTGTAGATAGGGATACCTAGACACCCCGACATTTTACTTAGTATGGATTACCCCTTATGATATTCATAGAGTAGCATATTATGATCGTTATGCGCTAACTCTTTGGTCATAGGGACAGGTCATGTATGGTTCGTATACCCTCTCTTCCATATACTATATTGACTTTTATTGTATTCTGAGAATGTTTATCGCTCCCACCAAACTGTTGTCTGCCTTATGGTTTTATACTTTGCTTCTTATTACGTTGGGTAGTCTTAAATGAGTAGACTAAAAAGCAAGTGTAAATGGTATATGGAGTTCTACAAATGAACTAGCAGGAGGCGACGCTTTTTCATACTTATATTTGGACTTATTATTGCATATTCCGTCGTGGGACATTATGGAGCCTTGACAGTTTTTGATCTACTTTTATTAGAGACAGTTTATTAGTTGAGTTTATTTATCAGTTGTATAAACTCTATTAATGTTTTGTATAATTATATGAGCCTGTGTACCCTGATTTTGTTGTCCATGTGGTTATTATTGTCTCGACTATTTTATATCTGTGATGATTATTATATTTTATTCGATATGCAATGAGATATACGATAGGTTATGTGATTGATTGATGTTTTCTTTCTCTTCTCTTCTTTTCTCTTCTCTTCTCCACTATTCCTCTTCTTTTCTTCTTTTCTTTCCCTTGACAATCGTCCTACATCGACCGAATGCTCTAGCAGTGCACTATTCGGTTATATGAGCATCGAAGGTGTAGGGAGGTCGTCACATTTGGTATCTGAGCTTATGTTACATAGTTAACCTGAGTTGATACTGTAATAACCCTAGTTTTGGTGATTACCTGTAAGTATTAAATTGTAACGAAGGTTATAATTTAATATTATGAATTAAAATTAATTGGAAATTTAATTTGTTTATTTGGAATAAACAATGGATTTTGGGAATAAAAGGGTGAAAATAAAGTTTTGGAAACTTTATTTTGTTTATTTGTGAGAATAGTGAATGAAATATGATTTTTATTTGAAGAAAATGCAATAATTCTTGTAATTGTTTCCAAACACTTCTTTTAATATTTTTAAAAGGAAGTATTTGTTTTTATAGTGTGTTTATATTAAATAAAAAGATGAAATTTGATTTAAAATAAAGTTTTGGTTATAAAATTGAGTTTAAAATAGTTTGATATATTTTATTACACAAGAAAATAAATTTTGTGTAATTTTTGAAGTTAAAAATGAGGATTTATGTATTTATTTGTGTAAAATTGGTTATTTATGTAAAATAAGAGTTTTATTATTTTTAAAACTAAAAATTATCTTTTTATTAAGTATAAAATATTTTATTTAACATGAAAGTATGTTTACATAATTTATTTGTGTCAAAAACTTGAAGAAATATGTTGTTTTATTTTATTACATAGTGTACATTTTGTTTAAGTGATGAATTATTTAACATAGGCTTATTTATTTTCTTTTGTTGGGTCCAAAGTCCATTAATTAGCTTAAACCAAAAGAAGTGAGAAAACATTACATGTACATACACTTTGCTTCTTCTTCTCCAGTGAAAAAAAGAAACCAGAAAAGGAAACTCCACCGTTTTTTTCAATCTAAGTCTTCTAATCCCTAATTTCTTCAAACAAATTGCTATTTTTATCAAATCTAAAGAGAAATAAAAAAGGTAATACATTCCAAAACACAAGTATTTCATCAAAATCTTAATTTGTGAAATGAGTTATATGTTAACTGCTTCTTCCTTGTTTGCATGTTCCTGTTTGATGCTTTTACAGGTTCTCTAAGCCAAAACTAGCACAAAGCTTGCTTCTTTCAGCGAAAAATCCAGATTTTGATCTTCAAAAACAAGGTGAGTATCAAAATTCACAAATGCTAGCTGAAGCCAAGCTTCAAAATGCCAAAAACTATGAAAAGTTTGCTCTGTATCTTGTTTTTATACTCAGTTTTGTTTCTGTGCTAAAACTGTTCTGACCTCCACTTTGCATGTCATTTTCTTGCAATTCCGGCAATGAAATGCTGCCAGATTTTCTTCTGATAGTAGTTCATTGTTGTATTATAAGTGTGCAAAATTTCATAGCAAAACTCTTTCGTCTGAGACCTGAAAACTTTGCTGCAAAATCAATACGAACCCAGATTTTTGCATGTACACATTTCTATTTTCTGAGTTGCTGCAAACATGGCCTGAGTCCATGTTTGAGACAGCATATCTTTTTCATTTCCTGTCGGAATTCATTGATTATTTTTTATTTGAAACTTGAAGTTTTCTGCTATGCGCATACCAATTTTCAGTTCGATCTGAGGTAGTTTGGTCCTCTGTTTCATGCCTGAAAGTTGAACCCGAGATAGTTTTCAGGCCTGTACATATTTCCGTTTTCTGAGCTGTTGCAAACATGGCCTGAGTCCATATTTGAGACAGCGTATATTTTTCATTTCTTGTCGGAATTTATTGATTCTTTTTTTATTTGAGAGTTGAAGTATTCTACTATGTTCATTACAATTTTTAGTTCAGTCAGAAGTCGTTTGGTCACCTGTTTCATGTCTGAAAGTTGAACCCGAGAGGGTTTCAGACCTGGGCGGAATTCAACATGGCCTGAGTCCATGTTTGAAATTTCATATCTTTAGCATTTCATATCGGAATTCAGTGAATCTTTTTCCAGTTCATAGATAAATTGTTCTACTTAAGCCATTCAAATTATATCTGAAAGTTGAACCCGGAGAAGATTTCAGACCTAGGTATTGTTTTTGCCTATGCATTTTTTTATGTTTTGCCTTCTTTTTTCGTCCGACTATTGACTTCTACTTCATGTTTTTATGATATTTATGTACTGTTTTGAGGGCTATGATGCCTATCAATAAGCTAGCCAATATTTTGGAGAATTTGAGATTCAAATTGAATCGTTTTTGAAATGAATTCGAGTGTTGGTTTTGAGTATTTTTCAATGTTTTCTTTGATTTCGAGCACGAGTTTTTCCAAACGAATTTGAAATAATTTTTAAAATAACTTGGCTTTTAAAATAATTATTATATAATATTTTTCAATTATTTCCAAGTTATAAAAACTATATATTCTCTATAATAAGGGAATTTTCAAAGATTGTTTTCAAAAACGATATCGAAAAATTGTTTTAAAAGCTTGTTTTCTCAAATAAATTATTTACATATAAAATACATGTTTTTGCACTATTCGAGCGAATGAGAAGGAGAACTAAACGGTTCAGTAAAACATGTGGTATGGGACACGTGCAGTTATCTTATCGGTTAATTCCTGACTTGTCTGTTTGATCGTTTTGACCTTCGGGTCGAGTTTGCCGATGAGACGAGGCAAACATTAAATTGCTTTCTAGTGTGGCATTTACTAGCAGTTAGTTAACCGTTTATTGCGAACGTGTGGTACGGGGCGCACGTTAATACTTTTCGGGTTTCTATCTGAGAGTTTGTGACACATTTGTCATTGCGACGTATTTGCTAGTACTGGATCTTCGGGTCATTCGTCCTTTGGGATGTTTGTCATTGTGACGTATTTGTCCTTGGGGATGTTGTCCTTGGGGATGTTTGTCATTGCGACATATTTGTCCTTCGGGATGTTGTCCTTTAGGACGTTTGTCATTGCGACATGGCGCCTTATTTTGAGAGAACAGTACTTGGCGGGCTTCAGCCATATGCATGTGCTATATCTTTGAGATGATTTCATTGATTATTTGTGATTTTCCAAGTGTATCGCCTTTTTACATTATTTGCCATTTGAGCCATTTGAGATATCATATATATGGAGATTACATCTTTTGAATTTTGAATTCCTTTGAGTTCTATATTTGGGATTTGAGTTGCCAACACTTGGCGTTTATTTGAGATTGAGATTTGCAATTCTTGGCGTTTATTTGAGATTTATATTCTCCTATTTTTGAGATATATGTAATTGCCTTTATGGCGTATTTTTGAGATTGAGATTTCTCTTTTGGGAATGCATTTGAGATTGCCGTTATGGTGGATTTCAAGATTCCTCCTATTTAGGAGTTATGGTTTCTCTAGACTATTACTGTTGTTTTGGGATATGTCGATGATACGAGGCATGCTATGCTTAGTGCTTTTATTATGGAGTTTATCTCTTTGAGATTATATATTTTTTTAGTGATACCACCTCATCACTTGAAGTAATCACATGAACTTATAACTATTTCTTCTCATCTAAGAAGAATTATCACCCTTATCCTCATGCATTATATTATCGTTTATCCTATTAAACCGATTGTTTTAGCTAGACTGACCCGTGTATTTTATACTCGGGTCAGACCGAGTTGTTTCAAGTTAGCTACCTGCTTTTGGACTTAGCTTCGCTTTGATGCTTCCGCTTGGATATCTGTTATCACCTTTTTGTTGTTGTAGTCTTTTTGTTTGACTCTGATGTATATTTTTGACTCGTTGTATATATCGTGGTCTTTGAACCACTTATGATATATCATTTTGTATCGTACTGGGGATATATCTGTATATATATGTATATATATGTTTATCTATTGTTCTATGATGTGATGTGCATTTGGTTGTTGTATTTTGTTCTGATAGATCCGTTAGCCACCTATAGTTTTGTGTTAAGCATTTATTGAATATGTCGATCCACTATAGATGAAAAAAATTAGAGCATTAATCAACGTATTCAGTAGATGTTTAAGACAAAGCTATAGATGATCGCTCCTAACCAGCCCTATTCTCCGCATTAGCAGACAGTATTACCTAGTAATACTCTTGGTTAATGTGGGTCTCGGGATGGAGCATCACAAATACCGTGATCTAGTAGGGATAGGGTAGGAGTTGTCGTCGTAGACTAGATCTAGAGTATACCTATATACGAGAGTGTGTATTTGTTATATAATTTGGTTTTCAAAACTATATAGTAGTATATATAGTCTATAAGTTGTATTGCACATACAAGCATTATTAATGTAGTTTTCCTTATAAGAGACCGATCATCCTTTGAAATGTTTTAAAATAAATATAAGTGAAGTGGTTTTGGGTTTTTGTGTCAATATTTAAGTAACATTTGTCTTAAACCCTTCGAAATAGATTTGTGAATGTAATTAAACCTTTTAAATGGATATTTTAAAAGTAATAACAAATATGGAATATTTTAGAAAGAGATAGAAAAATTAAAGGTTTAAAGTAAGAAATATTGTTAAAGGTTTGTGAATGTACTTGTAACATTTGAGATAAGTATACAAATACTTTTTGAAGTATTGAAAGAGTACAAATGAACAACGGTAAATGATAGACGAAGTTTTATCAGATAAAAGAAGTTTTACTAATAAAAGATGTTTTAATTAATAAAATACTAACTAAATAAAAAGGAGATTAAAAGTCGTTTTTGTGGCTTAATCGTGCTTTGTGTGACTTAATTGTGCTTTGTGTGTTTACTCGTGTAACGACCCATATTTTACATATCAGAAGATCGTAAAATATTAAATTTGAAACTCATATGAGTTCGTATGACTCTACAACTTTGGAAAATGCCTATGAGTAACATTTTCTATCTTCAGAATTTTTCCAAACAGTTTTATCCTTGAAAATTTGTAATGATTATAAATTTTGATAGAGATTGAAATAGGATCGGAGACCACCTCCATTGGAAAGATATGATGGTTTCTCTTCTGGTAGAGCGGTCATTATAGTGATTTGGATTTTTTTGCTAGACGATATGGCTGTTTGAAAATAGTTAGTTTTTGGAACAGCTTAGTGGGTAATTAGTGAGTTTGGGGGCGAGCCCACTAACCCATTTCGGGTTTGGAGACTATATTAGGCTGAACCATCTTGCCCAATCCATATTTAGCACTTCTCAAATTGGTTTAAGCACACATTAACTCATTCTTCATCCAAAACCTTCTCTTTTTTCCTTCAAATCAAGTCTAAATCATAGGGTAAGGGTAGATTAACAAGGGGATTCACCAGAGATCTTCAAATTTACATTTTTAGGGAGGGAAAGTTAGATCTCTGCTGTTCATTTCGGATCTACCTCGATTTGTGTGCAAAACTAGGATTTCAGAGGTTTTGATGAGTGATTTATCATCTCTCACCTTATTATATATGCATCTATAGGTTTTGGTATGTTTTAAACTCATTTTTAAAGTCAAAATTATGTTTGAAGACTATTTTAAAGTGAAACATGAAGTAAAAACAAATTTAAAACGATTTAAAGTGTTCTAATCATGTTAATTTGATGTATGATTGCCTTGATGTGTGTTAGGTTATGTTAGAGACATGTTATAATATTATTCACCATGAATTGTTGTATGTTTGCATGTTTTAATGCTGTTTGGTGCATATGTGGTGTTTCATGTATGCTTGTATGGTTGAAAATGCTCATCGGAGTGACTTAGAGGTAGTAACCATAAAACCGAACTTCGATGATAGGATCGAAGAGGTTAGGAGTTGTTTCAATGCATACGAAAGGCATATAGGTCGAATAACGTAGCATAGCGGTGGAATCGATGCGAAATTTGAATTCGAAAGCTCAAAAGTAATTTGGTTCGGGGGGGTATTGTTTAGTGCTAAGCGTGGCTCAAAGTGAGGCATGGTTTGGCTCTGAGCTGGACAAGAATTTTTGTTCGGGGATGTTGGCTCGGGTTCGGTGATTGTTTGGCTTAGAGCCAGACAAGAATTTCTATTCGAGGAAGGTGCTTTAGGCTTGACTCAGAGAAATAGAGCAGCTGCTTCAAGCCGGCTCTCGGGCAAGCCCGAATAGAGGTGGGAAGTCGAGAGATTTTCATTGTGGCACAGTGATACTTGGACTATTTCTTCGTGGCATGTTCCAGAACCCTTAGGAGTGATGTGGGGTGAAGTTAGCAACTCCAAACAACTTAGGGCGACCTTGGATTTCGTGCGACAACTAGCGGAGCATTGGCGTAGAGCTTTGGCTGGACGACGCCAACGACTATGGCAACAACTTCGGAACTTCGATATGATGGCTCTATGAATTATGATGGATGTTTAAAGGCATTTTTAAGATGACAACTAAACAATGGGAGTCGTCGCGGTGATCCCTAAGGGCAATTTCAACGATGGGTGCTCACGAATGGGATTTGCGACTGGTCCTACTATGAAAATAGCCTGACCCAAGGTGTCCTACTGGGTATCGTGAGTGGGGCTTATGATGGGGGCTTGCGAGTCGTGACTATCTCCTACTGCGTATCGCCCACACCAGACTATTGTATGACCCAAGATTTTATACTTTTCTTCTTATTATCTCGGGTACTCTTAAACGAGTAGGTTAGGGGTAATAGTTCTAGATATCGTATGGAGCTATAGAGAGTACGAGTAGCAGGCAATGCTTTCATATTTCTATACTTTGGAGTTTACCATCGCTTATATTCCGCTGTATAGTATTGTGGAGCTATGTCAGTACCAGTATTTTGTGAGACAGTTATAGAGTTTATTTTGGAGATTTGGGATGCATAAACTCTTTATTTCAGTTTTTGTATAGTCTGTGAACCTGATGCACTCTAAAGTTCTTATTTACAGTACATTTAATTATATCACTGTCTCACCTATTTTTAAATCTATGTTATTATATTTTGTTTGTACGCTGTGAGATGTTTTGTAGGTTCTATGTTTGAATTTTTCTCTACTTTACATTCTTTTCTAACATCCTACATCACCCGAATACCTCCACATCGTATCATATAGGTATATTGGGTACCGGAGGTGTAGCGTGGTCATCTCATTTGGTATCAGAGCTTAGTTTGTGTAGATGACCTAAGTTGATACTCGGATCCATTAGAGATAAGGAATGAGCTACCACCTCAGAATAGATCAAGCGATATATGAAAGAGCGTACTTATCATGTTTTAGTTTTCAAAACTATATATATAGTATATAAGTCGTGTTGCATTCATGGACACCACTTATTCCTTTCAGAGAGATTGATCATTCTTATTATAGCTTGTAAGAATGAGCAGGCTAACGAGGAATGCTGCTAAAAACTCTGTTTCTGGAGTTGAGGGAGGGGGCGGTATCGGGGCTGCTAACCCCGACTTGAAGAACATATTTGCTGAGATGGTGCGAAACATGGTACAAAGGGCCCAAGTTGCTCTTGCTGCAATTGTTGGTGGTGGTGCTCCAGTGCAAGTATCGAGGGTTGACTTTGCCAAACTGAACAAGGATTATTCTACTCTAGGAGGCAAACCGTTCCTCAAGACAGAATCAATCGTCAAAGTGCAAGATTTGTTTGATACCTACGAACGCATGTTTGAGGATATGGAGTTAAATGATGCGATAAAGAGGAAGCTGGCATATAAACAACTTCAAGGTCGATTTATGGGGTGGTGGAACGCCATCAAGATTACTACTCCTGAGAATCAAATTACATGGAAGCGGTTTAAGGCAAGTTTTGAGGAAAAGTATATACCGGCCACTCAGAAGTCGGCGCTTTTCTGAAAGTTTGCTGACTTGAGATAGGGGGATATGTGTGTGCCCGAGTATGTAGCTAATTGACATGTTGTCAAAGTCAAGTCCATCTTTTATCGATAATTCGCTCAAGAAGAATGAGAAATTTATCATGGGCTTGGATGATTATCTTGGAGAGAAGTTAGTTAGACATATCGATGAGACCTTTGATAGGCTGGTGGAGAAGGAACTTCGACATGAGTATCTGTATCCTAAGTCAGTTGTTGCTCTCAAGGATGGGACAAAGCCGCAAGCTGGCGAGGGAGGCAAGAGGAAGTGGGACCATAACAAGAAGCAATTTCAGAAGAGTGGTAAGAAGAATAGCAAGTGGGAGCCTACTTGTTATAATTATGGGGAGAAGGACCATCTTATCAGACACTGCAAGGCAGAAGACAAGAAGAGTTACAACTGCAACAAGCCAGGGAATATCAAGAAGGATTGTCCAGAACCGTCAAGAAATAAGCAGGTTGTATTTGCTTATGCTTTGAGCGCTGTTCCTGATAGAGTTAGGGGTATGCCCTAGGGGCAATTATGTAATTTGTTACATATCTAACTCGTTGAACAATCTTGTTCACAATAAAGGTGTTTCTTTCTATTATATACTTGATATAATGTGGTTATATTAATTAATTAATTTGATTAAAAGTAAATTTAATAGAAAATCCATAAATGGTATATTTTATGATAGTAGTTACAAAGTGTGGTAACCGCGAGTAATTTATCACAATAAAACAAATATACCATTTAAATGTTCTTGTCAAGACGCATCGAGACTGGATATCGATGTATCCGTTGAGACTAAAGTATGTAACTCTCTCCAAATGTTGGGCGGTGAATTACTCATGACTGCTGGGGACACCTAGGGGTTACAAACTGATAGTTATTGGATCACTACGGAACGACTCACTCGATAGTTTTCTATTGGTTAATATAACTAAGGTCAAACAGAAAATATCGATGTGACTAATTTACACAGTTCTCTCGACTTGAGAATAATGTGGATCTTCAATATGAAAGCTCCGCTTTGATTATAGTCAAATCATGGCATGGTGTTCCATCGAGTGACTATAGTTGGGTCTAGTGGAATTAATGGAAGTGAAGCACTATTCAAGAGAGGATTCGTCTCCTCGGTTATATGGGGTTAGTATCATGGTCAACTCAAGTCAACTCAAAGTCAAAGTGTCTGGCTAGAGCATTTTTGTTAATAATAATTGTTATTATTGAACCAAGAATTTTTTGTTTGGACTATAAAGTTAAATGTGGACGATACTAGAATTTTGACCATTAACAAATTCCATAAGTCCAAATATGATATAGTTTTGACGAAGAGAATTGGTGTAAATAATTGTCACTATCAGGTACTGCTTATAACAAGTAAATTTTGATTTTACCGAAAAGACCTATAAGTGATGAATTCAGCCAAACTGTCATACCACCTGCTAAGTGACGTGTGAACATTAATATTTGAATTGTTCAATATTAATTGCTGGCTAAATTCACACCTCTGAGTCGCACAACCGCATTTTGATTTCTTCGAAAACCAAATAATTTAATTAGTTTGTAAAATGTTGCAAATTGATTAACTTAATTAATATTTATGAAATATTAATTATTGTTAATTTATTTGATGTTTTGAATGTTGTTGGTAATTATTTTAATGCATATATAAAAGTCATATTTGCATATATCGATATGTGATATCGGTATAATTTTAAACATGTTTTAAAGAATAAAATAATTACATAAATGTTGTTTTCTTTTATTTGGAAAGGTTGCATATTTGGAATGTGCATGGATCAGCCAGATAATGGTAAGAGGAGGAAATCAATTAATGAGATTAATTGAAATTTAAAAAGAGGAAATAAAGGAGAAAGTTTTAATAGGAGAATAGGAAAAGGTTCATTTAATTCTAAAAAAAAAGTAAAACCTCTTCATTCCTGAAGGTATAGAAAACAGAACGTAACTTTCATTTTTGTTCTCTTTTCATCTTCTTCTCTATCATTCATTCATGGCTGAAACTTCATCCAAAAAAAACCATCAAAACAAATTCAAATCAACATCAAAATAAATTAAAAAGGTGATTCATTCTTCTTTTGCAAAGTGGGATGGTGATTTGCTTGAAATCTGAGGAGAAGCCACAAATCAAGGTGTGATGAAGGGCAAGGTCTATCGAATCTAGAGAGTAATCTATCAGATTTAGGTATTGTTCTATCATTCAAGGTGTTTCTACATGCTTCATCCTAAGGTAATTATATGTGTATATAATTCTATATTTGCATTCTTATCATTTGTTCCTATCACCTTAATCTCTATCTTTCCCATCTGTTCATACTTGTGAATTTGAATCTTGATTTGCTTGAATCGATTGTTCTATCATGTTAAAATATAGAATGTTTTCTTTTGTTCACTGCTATTTTGTTATGAATTATGACATCTCATTTTCTATCTCATGTATGATTATTTGATTAATTAATTTAACCTAGATCTAGACCTTCTTAATTTTATTTTATGTACTTTATGTGATTGTTTACAAGTTTGTTTAATCTGGATCTAGATCTTCTTATCTTAAATCTATATATGCCTATGTCGTTTGATTTTGTTTTTAAAAAAAATAAACATAATTAAAATTTGAATTTTTTTTCATAATCCCGTTTTCATATCAAAAGGTTTACACTTGAATATTTAGATATGGGTTGCTATGTAATTAAACTAGGTAATAATCGCATTAATTAATCTTTATCATCCAATTAATATAATGTTTTAATTGTCATGGTTCAAATAATTCTAATATAAACTCTTCCTTTTAAAAGACAAAGGGAAACATTAAACTAATGATATATTCCATGATTTGCAATTCCATCTAATTAAAAATTATATCTTTGCTTAAAAAGGAAGGGTTCTTTTCACAACTGTTTCAAACCATTTTCATTAATCTTAATATTTTTTTATTTACTGCTTGTAATTCAAATGAAATCTACTTTATTTGAACCTTTATGCTAAATATTAATTGTATATGTATATATATATACACTTTTCGGTGTGTGTGTGTATATATATATGTATGTATTTATATATTAATAAATAAATAAAACCGTTCATGTTTAGGATGACGAAGGCATATATAGATGGAAAATGTGTCCATTATGGTGTAAATCCCATAACTTAAGCAATGTTTACATTAACTTTGTACACTATTATATGTTGCACTTACACTATACACATAGGCGCATGTGATGTGCTCATAATCATTTGCAATTAATCAAATTAAATTGAATTAATGCTTTCCTAATAAAACATTCAATTGAAATGTTAATGTGTTTATTCACCATATTATCAATCTAATCTGAGATAGAGAAATATGGTGTTTCTCTCTCTCTCCAATTAATGTTGTTTACTTTCTTAATTAATTGCATAACTATTAGAGAAGGAAACTAAAGGTTACTTTCTCATATTTATTAATAAGTAACTACTACACACATGAGTGTATTTGATACACTCATTCATATTAATTTATATAATATTCAAACCCTTTTGAAACTTTTACCAAATTAAATAATATATTGATTTTATTTAAAAGAAAATTTAGATAATATCTGCATGCATTTAGACTTCATAGACCCGTTAATGATCCAAAATGGTAAATTTTTGAAATTCATCCATTTCTTCCGCTACGGGTTGGCCCAGTTTCAACAATGGTATCAGAGCCTAATAGCCTATGCGGTCTAAATTAGTCATGTTAGGGTTAACTAATTAAGCTTGCGCACTTAGTATGGTGTCTAGAAAGGTGGTGTCTAGGATTGGAATTGGGTAATCAAGTACCCTATCCTACCTGGTTGCCTGCCTGGCCTGAAAAGTGGAGTAAGCCAAAAGGTTACCCCTAATAGAAAAGGCCAAATTGAATTGGACCTTAGGCTAATTTTTAAAATGGTTTTGAAAACTAAGACAAGATTTTAAATTTAAAATAAAAACATGTTTATTATAATTGGTTATAATATAACATAAATTTTCGAAATGTTTGAAAATGTAATGAAAATTTTAAAATGTTTGAAATTATTTAAATATCAACTTCAAAATTTAAAATTTATTAATAAGATTAATAAAACAAATTAATTAATTGATTTTATTAATTAATATTTATGTGCATGTATTATATATGGTTATATATGTTATGTTATTTTAAAGTGTTTAAGATAACATAAGTATACATGTATGTATATAACATAAATTTTGAAATTAATATAATTTAATTAAAATTGTTTAATTAAATAAATTAATTAAAGTTTAATTAATTAAATAAAAATACGCATATATAAGATATATGTGTTATATTATAAAGGTTATAGTATACGCTATAAAGGTTATAGTAGATATGTCCAACTTAAATGTTGTATTGGACTACTAATATGGAATTAATTAAAGAGTTAATTAATTTAATTAATTAAATAAAATATTATACATAGGATTATCATATAAATAATATGAAATATAAAAGTTACATACCAATAAAACTTATATGATATGAATGTATAAACTAAAGGTGGAACATTAAAGAAACCTAAATAGACTTAATGGAATAAATACATACGTCAATGTACGTATTTCGTGACTTCTGATGTGTCTAACACTTGAATCACGAGGGTATTTCACAAGAAATACGTTAATCCATAAGTCGATATAACTCAATATAATATACCGAAGATTATGAATCTTCAACATAATGTTGTTCTCTACCATATATATTAATAAATTACTTGCATACTCCTTAGTCGTTGAGCAAACTCAAGCTAGTGATGTTATGTGTAGTATTATTAATATATTGAATAGATGAGGTAAGATAACTATATGTATTTGTTGAGCAAACTCAAGGTACATATATTATACTTAGGCCATCACGATATGGTAGGTACGAGTGAATAATCTCTTTCGATTAGTGGAGCAAACTCAAGGTCGAAATGAGATTAGGACAAGGAAAAATGGGTTAGGAGTTGTATGTGATACAACCGATAAAGTGTTATGCATTGTTTGTGGGGCTATGATTTGTTGAGCAAACTCAAGGCCAGAATACCAAGACAGACGAGTCGTAACACCCACTAGTGAAGTCGAAAGACTTCTATGTTTCATCTTAGGTTTTGGAGAAATATAAAAGACTAGTGGGAGCCTTATTAGAAAAATGAAATAGTAACGTTTAACCTTTCTAATATTATAAGAACATATGCTAAATAATGTTATAATTATCTACAATGATAAATTTGTGTATTTAATATGAATGATAAAATGTTTATCAATTAACATATACAAATGAACTGAATTGAAAGTTGACAAATGAAAATATAATACCCACTATTAAATTCATATTACATTTAAAGTTTCAACACCCATACAAGTGTATGATTTTACAACTACTGAATACATTCGTGGTTTGGTCACTTACGCATTTATATAGTCAAGACCATGTATTGCATTCTATGAGTTTCGAACTCTAAAAGCAATACAAGACTATGGATATTTGATTCATATACAATTGCATATAAATGTTATATGGTGAACGGTCAAGTTTGTAATACAATATTTCGATGAAATTAGTTCATCCAAAAAACCAAATAAACTTAGTGCAAGATTGAGTATTCAATCTGATTGATTACAAAAGGGATCATATTGTGTTAATGTAACACAAGACCAAAAACTATAAGATAGATCTAAGACGTTTCAATCGCTGAAATGTCATTTTGATCGATTACGTAAAGTGCAACACATTTGATGTACTTAAATGTTAAGGATAATCGAATGCGCTTTTGTAAAGAGTTTGTTATGATATTATAGTAAGGTTTCCTTTTGAATACTTTGACCGTTTGAAAGGTAAACGAATGTATAAGAATAGATGTAATTTAAGGTACAGTTGGGATGAAGAGAATGAATAGACACTTCTGCTTCATAGAGAAACATTAGGAATGGGAATTGTAATAATAATTGATTGTTAATATTGGAATAAGAAATATGATTTCTATTTCGAAATGTATTTTCATATAGAAAATTGTTTTCTATGAGATTTATTTCTTTGAGCTCAAGATATTTGATCAATGAACAATCCACTGTAAATAGTTATAGTGTATGGAATAAACAAATTGTATTAAGTGAATGATGGACCTCTGAATTTAGTACGCTATAATAGTAAAGGTGGAAAGTGGAACCATGCCATATAGCACTTATTAATTGCATCATAGTACGAAAATTGTTTTCGTAAAACTTACCATACATTATTTATGAAATAATGATTATTTTTCGGTATCAATTGGGAAAAAAAACTGGACATAGTTATTACTCAATATGTAACGACCCAGAATTTCTGACATTTGAAATTCGAATATTTAATTGATTTTAAATGTTAACAAATGAAATTAATAAGTCGAATAATTTATTTTTCGAATACTGGATTTAATTTGGATAATTAAATCGATAATTAAATAGTGAAATTCCAGAAATAATTGAAATCTGGATTAAATGTGAATGAAAATGATTTACAAAGTTATATTAAATCATATTGAAGTTATAGTAATGTTATAGAACTTTTAAAATTGAATTTTAAGTTAATCTGTGAAAATTGAATATTTTAATATTTAATCGACTAGTGAAATTAGCCATTTTTCGAACAGTCTCAGAATTGGACGAAAATAGTTCCATTGGATCCGTAATAGTTTGTTATTATCGGATTTCAATTTTCGTAGCAATCGGAGTTGTCCTTTGACCGTGGCAGCTCGAAACGCATCGAAATTGTTTTAATATTAATTTGGCGAGTTAAAATAGTCATTTTTCAAAAAGTCTCGGATTTTGACGAAACCAGTTTCATCAGATCCATAATGTGATATTATTGTAAGATTTCAAATTTCGTGTCAATCAGATGTACTGTTTGTCCGGGGCAAGCCCAAACGCATCGAAATCGGTTTAAATCGGTTTAATTTAAAATCGATCGTTTAATTCCATAACTCGCACAGATGATCGAATTAGCTCCTGAAACACGTTCCATTATGTTCGGAACGCGGGGTAAACCTTAGAAACGCCAGCCGGCACGCTCGATTTGGAGTTCGGAAAATTTCAGGTGAATAGTGTTTTTGGCAATTTTCTATATAAGGACCTCATTATTTCATTTTGCAAGCAAAACCCTAGGGTTTCTAGTGCAGCCGCCATTCACCATTTCTATGGCCAGAAATCATTCACCTTTCTCCTCCAATATCTCACAATCCATCGATAATTAGCAAAAACCTCCAACTACAAAGTTGTAGATCTCGACGAGATCTACAAATCCAACGGTGGAGATCGGAAATGGAGCTTCGAATCAACGGGAAATCGAGCTCGAAGCTGCTGCATTTTTCACGCAATTCGAGGCAAGGGGAGGAGCAGAGCTAGGCCGCACTCTGGCCGATGGTGGCTCTTGAGCGGGGCTTCGAAACGATGTAACCTGATCGTCGTTGAAGTAGAAGATGTAGTTGCGAGCATTAGGGCTTGGGGGCGGCCGTATGGGTTTAGATGGGTTCGAACGTGAGTTTTCACATTGGGAAGATGATGAACATGCACGGCCAGATCTGGAGGCAAGATTTTGAACGGCCCAGATTAAAGGGGTTTGAAAAATAAATAAAAATTGTAAATTTATATGTTATAAAATCGTATAAACTTTAAAAAGTCATATCTTCTTCATACGAGGTCGGAATTCGACGAAACTTTTTGCATTGGAATCGTTTCTACGAGCTCTTCGCAATGGAATTGGATTGGAGTCGTTTGGAGCTAGCAAAAATTTCGGGTAAAATTAAACGTCCGTTTAATTTTATTCGAAATAAAACGCTACAACTATTATCGGAAATTCAAGGTGAGAACTTCTCACTCAATCGAAATTGTTCGATGTTAATTTTAAATAGTTAGATTTAAAATTGTTGATTGTATGCCTGGATGATAAATTATTATCTATTGATTGTTAAAATAGACATTATACGCCGTTAGTAAGCGGAGGTTATTTATTAAAAACATATACCGCGATAATTTCACATTGAAGTGAAATTGGTATTATTTATGTATATAGCAATATATATATATATATATTGGAATATGTATATATTGGAGTTGATTTCCCGCATTATATAGCGGATGAGACCCTATTGCGCCGCATAATAGCGGATAATATTTATTAAACCCATATACCGCGATATTCCGTACTGGAGCGGAATTGATATTGTGCTAACATCTGTGGATGCAGGGAAACAAGTTGGAGGGATCCGACTGGATTCCTCACCGTATTGATTTATTTACAGATATTGTGATATATTCTGTTATCATATGATGATATGTGATGTTTGATTGCCGTGATTGGTTATTGGGTGCTGTTGCATCATCGGATCCATTTTTGAATTTCAAAAATAACGATATTGATTTATAAAGGATTTTTAAAGTGATTTTTGAAAGTATACGTTTTATTGAATTTGGAATTGATTCATTTTAAATAAATAAAGGTTATAATTTTAAAGTTAAAAATTATGAGATTTGTGAAATATAAGCGAAAAGTGATTTTTGAAATAAATAGTTGACTGATTTATAAAATGGTTTAAATTGGGATTTTTGAATTATTATAAACGGTTTATATAAAAGATTTATAAAATTGATATTTATCAATTTAAAATATTAGAATTATAAAACGAGTTTTTATAAGTGTTAAAAGGAAATATAAATGGATTTCATAAGTGAATGAAATTAATGGATTTAAAATGTGAAGTTATAAAATGAATAGATGTTGTGAAATAAAAGATTTATAAGTAATTTACTTATAAATTAGATATTGGCACTTAAATGGGATATGGACAGAATTTGTTAATAAAGTGATTTTTATAACTTGAAGTTGTTATAAAATATAAATGGAATTTATAAACGTTGTTTTATAAATCCGAAATTTGACTTATTTTGATAAGTGAATTATTATAGCTTGTTAAAGGAAGTATATTCATGATTTTGGATAGTGGATAATCCTTTAAATAAAATGTGTAGAAACGTTAAATTTGTTAACGAAGTATATTCACGATTTTGGACAGTGAATATATTATTAAATAAAATGGATATGTTTTGGAGAAGTGATATTACAAAATGAAGTTAATTATTTTAAAAGATGTTTTAAAATGTATTAACTATCGAAACCATATATTTCAACATTCATTGTTGAAATAGACGTTTTCGAGAAATAAGGAAATGGTGGACTATAACACTGTTGTTATAGTAAATGATTTCTGAATAGAAATATTTTGTATAGTATTGGGATTTATATATCTATCTAAATTTCGAAGCCCTATACTAGTGATTTTGAGTCGTCGTAACGATGTTTTACATAACATTCGTTTTGACTCAAATAAAATTTGTGAAAGAGAATGATTTCCTTAAAGAATGAAATATATACTTAATTATGATTTAAGTATATCGAATATTTTCCAAGTGTTGAAAATAAATGATTTGTGAATTACTTATTATTAAATAAGTATGGAAATGTTTTTCCAATATGAAGTGAAATGTTTTGAGAATTTATCTTCGTAAAGATAAATTGAAAGTGAATATTTGGAATTTGTTTCAAATGGTTAAGTGTGGAAAAATATATATCTTGTAAAGATATTTTTGGAAATTAAATTATTTGGAAAATTATTTGGAATCTGATGATGTTGCGCATCTTTATTGATAGTTAAATAACCGACTATCAATATTTACTCTTGAATGGGTATTTGTTGTGATTTGCTTGAATTTGAATGCCACACTTATTTTTGAATAAGCGCTCACTATTCGGGTTAGCCGGGAAAGGACCTTTGGGTCTATAACCCATTCCGAATATGTGATACGTCGTAATGGATTGCATTTGATGACCGGAGTTGAAGACCGAATATTTTTGAAAACGGAAGGATTACTGTCGAATTACTCTGCATCGGTTGATCTCCAATATAGAGGTTTTGTAACGACCCAGAATTTTGAACAAATTAAATTTAGAATATTTAATTAATTTTAAATATTTGAACGATGATTTAATTTGAATCCCGATATAACTTTGAATTTGGCGATTAAATTATAAAATTTAATCTGTTGATAGTTGAATTAAAATTTGAATCTTCAATTTTAAGTTGAAGAAAAATATTTTAAAGGCTTAGAAAATTCGTATTGATATTACTGAAGATAATAGAAACATCATAATTGAGTTTGGAAACAATTTGTTCAGTTTTGAATTTATATCGTTCGTATCGATATTTAAAAATAGTCGTTCGAGGCACAGTCTCGGAATTCAACGAAACTAGTTCCATTGGATCCGTAATATTGTTTTATTATCGGATTTCAAATTTCGTATTATTCGGAGTTGTTACGTGAGCATACGGTAAGCAAACGCATTGAGATTTAATCGAATTCAAATTGAATTTTAAATTTTAAAATTTGTCAATATCAGCCACCCTAGGTTCTCTTTAGCAGACCTATTCCCTGAAACGTCGCGTACTCTTGTCTCCTCTCGTACAAAACAACATTATTTCGTTCCCCCCCTCTTCCTTATCTGTTCAAAACAATTCGCTCCTCAGTTCAAAAGAAATCAACGAAGAATGAAAATTCAAAACAATGGCCGAACGAGTTTTCTTTTAATTGAATCTCGTCTTCCTTTTTCCCCCTCATTCTCAGTTCGTTCGCGAATTTCAAACAAAGAAAAGAATAAAATAACAATCGATTCGTATTGAATCAAAACGAGATCCTCCTTCCACGGTGGTCCTTCTCGTTTAAGCTCGAAGGGAACGTCAAGTTCATACAAGGTCGCAAGGCGTCGACGTCAAGATGGGGCAGCAGGGAGATCGAGTCGGAGCTGGCGATCGAGTGTAGAGTTTGCGCGCGTACGCGTGAGGAATCTCGCGATGGCGATTGCTCGGTGGGTTCGTGGATTCGAGCAGTGGTGGCTCGAGTTAAATTTCGGTGATGGCGACAATCGTGGTTGCTCGAACTTGAACATCGCGATTCGAGATGGAGTCTAGGGTCTGGGTGAAGGGCTGTTGGGGTTCGATGACAATGTTTTGGGGATCGCGTTCGTACACCGTGAGCAAGCAGTGGAGCGGCGACAATATGGAGTTGCGATTGGGCGATTCAATGGTCGATTTCGTGTAGTCGGAGGCTGCGATGTCGACGAGTGGGCTTGGGCTCTGTTCGATTCTCGAAATCGGCAGGGGATAAGTCCAGGTATAATCTTGTTTACATATATGTAGAGTATATATTACAGTAAAGAAAAAATTGGTTTAAAGTATTTTGTAAAAGAAGATTCGTTAGGAATTTAATTTATTAAATAAAAAGATTTATTTAAGGGAAGAAAATTTGTTAAGATAAAATCATTGGTTAATATAAATTATCAAATAGAAGTTGTTTAAAAATTAAGGTGTTATTTTAAAATAAGAAAATTTGTTAAAGAGAATTAGTTTGAAAGTAAATCATTGGATAATTAAAATTACTAAAAACGAAGTTGAAATTTAGTTAGATGAATTTATAAAAAGAAAATGGGTTTAAAGAAATTTAAACGTTGGTTAAATAAGATTATTAATTGAGAAATTGGTTTAGAACAGAACTATCAGGATTAAACCATTAAAAACAGAAACTGGTTAATTAATTGTTTCGAATATTAATAGATGTGTACAAATATTTATACAAGGTATAAATCAAGGAAGTCGAGCCGAAAAAGAGATGGATTGCAAATTAAAAGCGAAGGTGAGATTTTTTTCTCACTCAAAACGAAAGTGGAATTTTCAGTTATTTATTGATTGATTTGATTGCTATTGGATGTGATATTAGATATAGTAGGATATATATCTATATATAGCAATATATACATATTGGCATATGTATATATTGGATTGATTGATTTCCCGCCTTGTATAGCGGATGAGACCCTATTGCGCCGTTAGTAAGCGGATATTTTTATAAAACCCATATACCTCGATATTCCACCTCAAAGTGGAATTGGTATTGTGCTAACATCTGTGGATGCAGGGAAACAGGTTGGAGGGATCCAACTGGATTCCTCAACAGTATTTATTTATTTACAGATATTGATGTATATTCTGTTATCATATTGATATATGATGTTTGTTGTAGTGATTGACTAATTAGTGCTGTTGCATCATCGGATTCAAGTTTTGAAGTTTAAAAATAACGACTTTTACTATAAAAGGATTTTTAAAGTGATTTTTGAAAATAGACGTTTTATTGAATTTTTGAATTGATTTATTTCAAATGAATAAACGTTTAAAATCTTAAAGTTATAAAAGTTAAGATTTTTGGTGAAATTTAACCAAAGTGTGATTTTTGAAATAAATAGTTGATTTATTTATAAAATGGTTTAAGTGGGATTTTTGAATAACTATAAATGATTTGTATAAAAAGGTTTATAAATTTGATAATTTATAAATCAAAATATTGGACTTATAAAACAAATTTTTTTTATAAGTGTTAAAAAGAAGTATAAGTGAATGAAATAAATAGATTTATAACGTGAAGTTATAAAGTGAATAGATACCGTAGAATAAAGGATTTATAAGAAATTTACTTATAAATTTGACTTTTACACTTAGATGAGATATGAATAGAAATTGCTAAATGAAATGATTTTATAAGTTGAAATTGTTATAAAGTATAAATGCGATTTATAAACGTTGTTTATAAATCCGAAATCACTTATTTTGATAAGTAAATTATAGAAGTAAATAAAAGAAAATTTATAAGTCGAAGTTGTTATTAAAATAGAAATAGAATTTATAAACGTGTTTATAAATTCAAAATCAGTTGAATTTGAGAAATTAAATATAGAAGATTTTTAAAGAAGATATATTCGTGATTTTGGATAGCGAATTTTTATTGAGATAAAAATGTGTAGAAATGATTGAAATTGGGTTAAGTGAATTATATTCACGATTTTGGACAGTGAATATATTATTAAATAAATGGATTTATTTTTGAAGAAGTGATATTAAAAAATGAAGTTAAACATTTTAAAGATGTTTTAAAATGTATTATGAATCGAAAGCATAGATTTCCGCAGTTCTTGTTGAAATAGACGTTTTCGAGAAATAAGGAAATGATGGACTATAACACTGTTGTTATAGTAAATGATTTTCGAAGGGAAATGTTTTTATGTAGCATTGGGATTTATATATCTATCTAAATCCGAATCCCTATACTAGTGATTTCGAGTCGTCGTAACGATGTTTTACGCAACATTCGTTTTGACTCAAATAGATGTTAAAATTAATGATTTCCTTAAAGAATGAATATATACTTAATATTGATTTAAGTATATCGAATATTTTCAAATGTTGAAAATAAATAGATTTATGAAATACTTATTTTTAAATAAGTATGGAAATGCTTTTCCAATATGAATTGAACTGTTTTGAGATTTTATCTTCAAAGATAAAATGAAATGTGGAAATTGATTTGAAATTGTTTTCAAATGGTTAAGTGTGGAAATTATATATCTAGTGAAGATATTTTTGGAAAATAAATAATTTGGAAAATTATTTGGAATCTGATGATGTTGCGCATCTTTATTGATAGTTAAATAACCGACTATCAATAATTACCTTTAGATAGGTATTTGTTGTGAATTGGATGAATTTGAATGCCACACTTATTTTTAAATAAGCGCTCACTATTCGGGTTAACCGGGAAAGGACCATGGGGTCGTATAACCCATTCCGAATATGTGATACGTCGTTATGAATTGCATTCGAAGGCCGGTGTTGAAGACCTGATATTTTTGAAAACGGAAGGATTACCGTCGAGTTACTCTACATCGGCTGATCTCCGGTTTAGAGGTTTTATCACCCTTAGTGACGGGAAGTCCGGACGTGATTAGAAAATTATCCGGATATGCAAGGGCTTCGTGAGAAGTGCCTTCGGTTCTGTTCGATCCCGGAACAGACTTGTATGGATTGTGTGTCTGACGTTACAAATTGAGATATTGAGCTGATTTCTTTCAAATACATATCTGTTGGTGGCGGAGAATTTATTCTCTTAGCTTAACACCCTTCTCTGAGACGTACGAGCTCAGAGGTTATGTAGTTGAAATTTATCAGCGATATACTCCCAATTTGATAACGTGGCATACTGAGTGTGGTTGTGAAATGATCAGTGTTTGATCATTTGCGATATGATCATTTGTTTGATCTTATATCTTTGTGATCATAGGTTGATCATTTGTTTGACCCGAAGCAGGGCTTTGTAGAAAGCGTAGCTTTGTGGACGAGACTTCATCGAGCCTCACACCCCGGAAATGGTCAAAACAGGAAGGATGCAGCAAGGTTATAGGGAGTAGCGCCCCTTAGTGTATGTCATTCCTTCTGGATAGAGGTGGTATCATGGTATGGAGCCCAGATACTTAACCTATGTGGTTGCTGCATTATTATTTATGTGGTTTGTTGGAAATCGGGGATCCTCGGGAAGATCGGTTACGATCGGGGGATGGCATACGCGTGTCAGTAGTTACCTATTTTTGCAGAGGTAACCCGGCCTTGTGTTGGCAGAGATCCGGTTAGGTTCTCGGGTCGTCTATTCCAGGGACGTACCCATCGTGGAAAAGGAAGTTCCTTAGCCTGACCATTTGTTGGAAATCCAAAGAAACAATACGAGCCTTTACGATTTCAATTGTATAACCTGTCTCCTCAGGAGGCAGCTATAGCAGGCATAATATAATGGTACCTATGCTGGCTAAGATTTATATTATACTTTCGAAATGTTTTCTACACTATGCACTAATAATAATATCCAAAATGATTTGATTTTTGCGTAGTAAGCATCTTTGACTAACATAAGAAGAAATCTCCTCCAATTCTGCGTTTTCATTGTGTGTGTGGTGGGAGGTCTTATGGTAGTTTCATTTTTCAAAAGCATTGCGAATTGACATTAAAGTTTTCCTGTTGTTTATTTTAAAGATAAACTGTTTGACGATCTCACACCAGTCACCATGACTGACTCGGAGTTTATTATTCCCTTCTAAACTCTGGGTGCCCACCAATTTCCACACGGGTAGTCTAGAGTTATATTATCAGGATATTCTGGAGCCTTGGAAGCAAGCTGGATGGCGAGACGTAGTATTTGTATCTGATATTATTTATTCCGCTGTGTATTCTGTATGAGGACAAGTTTATATAACTGTCCATTGTTGTATATGACTCTGATTGATGTATGTATAAACTGATATAGTTCTTTGTTTTAAAAGACTAGTGTTTATTTATTATATATTGTTCCGCTGCGATGTGTAAGATTCTGATATTGTTCCTGCTTCTGATGTTGTTCTGTTGTTCTTCTTCTTCTCTTCTCTCTTCTGTTCTTTTCTTCTTCTTCTACCTTTTCTTCTTTTTAAAACCATAACTTTTCGGGTTTCTGGCATTCGATGGCTCGGCAGTCGATAAAGTGAGTATCGATGTCGAATTTTCGAAAGTCGGAAATTTCGGGATGTGACAAAGTGGTATCAGAGCATATGGTTAAGCGACAACCCTGCTCTGTTGGGTGTTACTCATTAGAGATAGAGTCAGTAGTACTCTAGAATTAGTTTGAGTGTAATTATAGATACGAGCGCGTATTTGTTAGTTAATATAAAAAAATTGTTTTATATTGTGATGATTGATTTATTGAGTGGCATATGAACCTTCGTCGGCACAGTCTGCGCAACTGTATCGAAGGGGTTTCTAAACGCTTGAATAGAACAATTCGACACAGTATGTTTTGAATAGGGTAAATGAGATAATTTTGCCCAAAACTATTTTTGTATAAAAAAGAAATGTTTTTCTATAAAGTACTATAGTATATGGTTGCATGGATGTTAGGAAGTAATAATAGTGAATTATCATCACTGAAATTAAAAAAGAAATTGAAATCGTAACTCCAAAGTTAAGAAATAAAATTCGCAGACAAATGAAATTTGAGAATGTTAATTATAAATGTGAATTGTAATTTGAAGTAGAATTCCAGAGAAGTTTTTGGAAATGTTTTGAAAAGAATTTGAAAATTTTGGAGAGATAAAAGCTCTAAACTCTTTTCGGTCGCTGGAAAATAATTCCGATGATGACCATGGCATCACCGGTGTTCATTTTCGTGTTTCCAAAAGAGGAATTGCTGCCAAATTGTTTTAAATGGAAGTTGTTTGGAAAATTTGGGTTTTGTTTTGGAAATTCTAGGGATAAATTGAATTGTTTTCAAAAATGGTTTTGAAAATGTTATTAAGACTCTGGAATACCATATTTATGAAATATTATCAAGTTGATAACTTATACAATTTGATTTTTGACAGAATAATTTTAACTTAAAGAATGAAGTTAAATCAAAGTAAGTATAAGTGAATATAACTGGAATTGAATTTGATTTGTGAAGTTAAACTAAAATTAGTAAGTAAAGCCTAAAGAATGAAGTTAAATGAATGTAAATACAAGCGAATCAATTTAATGAAAGTGAAATTAAATGTTGAAACTCATTTCGAATTTGTAAGCAAATGAGTTGAATTGAATAATTGTAAATGAAAGATGAATTAAAATTCGTATGGAAATTGGAAATCCAGTTTAAAGATAAGTAGAATTAAAATAAATTGAATTGATATCAATTTGAATTAGTAATTGAAACTAATTTAAATAGTGCAGTTGAATGAAAGATAGTTGATAAAAATTCAATATTCAGAATAGAAGGTAAAATTGAATTCAAATGAAATTGAAATGTAAAGATTGAACAAAATTGAATAGGTGTAACTTCAATAGTGAAGTAAAGATGATATAAGCAGTTTATATTGAAAATTTTGTAATAGAATTTGCAAAATGATTTGAATGTTGTAACTAGATATTATGGCTAGTAGGATATACAGGTGTAAAGGAATGGGATTTGATTTGCAAAGATAAATTTGAATTGCTCGACAAAAGGTAAGTATTTGAATTATAATATGAGTTTTTGATGATTTCTTGTCTAGCCGCTTGGCTTTTTCTTTTTCCTTTTGAAATCTGAGAGTCCGTAGGGACATTTTGTAGTCGTGCCGTATTAGCCGCGCAAAGGAGACGCTGGCGAAATTTTTCGAAAATTTCGAGTGTTAGAAATTTTTTGAGAAAATTTTGAAGTTTAAATTTGAATTTAAACTTAAATTTGAATTGTTAAAGTAAACAATGTTGTCTGGAACTTATAATTTGAGTTGGAAAATTTAGTTGAATTGATAACGAATCTTTAATATAAAGATTTGTTTTAAAAATTTTGATAAAACTATTAGATGGTGAAAAATAGTAGACAAGCTAAGGACATTTTTTCCTAACTTGTATTTTCGGGACGAAATTCTTTTAAGGAGGGAAGTTTGTAACGACCCAGAATTTTGAACAAATTAAATTTAGAATATTTAATTAATTTTAAATATTTGAACGATGATTTAATTTGAATCCCGATATAACTTTGAATTTGGCGATTAAATTATAAAATTTAATCTGTTGATAGTTGAATTAAAATTTGAATCTTCAATTTTAAGTTGAAGAAAAATATTTTAAAGGCTTAGAAAATTCGTATTGATATTACTGAAGATAATAGAAACATCAGAATTGAGTTTGGAAACAATTTGTTCAGTTTTGAATTTATATCGTTCGTATCGATATTTAAAAATAGCCGTCCGAGGCACAGTCTCGGAATTCAACGAAACTAGTTCCATTGGATCCGTAATATTGTTTTATTATCGGATTTCAAATTTCGTATTATTCGGAGTTGTTACGTGAGCATACGGTAAGCAAACGCATTGAGATTTAATCGAATTCAAATTGAATTTTAAATTTTAAAATTTGTCAATATCAGCCACCCTAGGTTCTCTTTAGCAGACCTATTCCCTGAAACGTCGCGTACTCTTGTCTCCTCTCGTACAAAACAACATTATTTCGTTCCCCCCCTCTTCTTATCTGTTCAAAACAATTCGCTCCTCAGTTCAAAAGAAATCAACGAAGAATGAAAATTCAAAACAATGGCCGAACGAGTTTTCTTTTAATTGAATCTCGTCTTCCTTTTTCCCCCTCATTCTCAGTTCGTTCGCGAATTTCAAACAAAGAAAAGAATAAAATAACAATCGATTCGTATTGAATCAAAACGAGATCCTCCTTCCACTGTGGTCCTTCTCGTTTAAGCTCGAAGGGAACGTCAAGTTCATACAAGGTCGCAAGGCGTCGACGTCAAGATGGGGCAGCAGGGAGATCGAGTCGGAGCTGGCGATCGAGTGTAGGGTTTGCGCGCGTACGCGTGAGGAATCTCGTGATGGCGATTGCTCGGTGGGTTCGTGGATTCGAGCAGTGGTGGCTCGAGTTAAATTTCGGTGATGGCGACAATCGTGGTTGCTCGAACTTGAACATCGCGATTCGAGATGGAGTCTAGGGTCTGGGTGAAGGGCTGTTGGGGTTCGATGACAATGTTTTGGGGATCGCGTTCGTACACCGTGAGCAAGCAGTGGAGCGACGACAACATGGAGTTGCGATTGGGCGATTCAGTGGTCGATTTCGTGTAGTCGGAGGCTGCGATGTCGACGAGTGGGCTTAGGCTCTGTTCGATTCTCAAAATCGGCAGGGGATAAGTCCAGGTATAATCTTGTTTACATATATGTAGAGTATATATTACAGTAAAGAAAAAATTGGTTTAAAGTATTTTGTAAAAGAAGATTCGTTAGGAATTTAATTTATTGGATAAAAAGATTTATTTAAGGGAAGAAAATTTGTTAAGATAAAATCATTGGTTAATATAAATTATCAAATAGAAGTTGTTTAAAAATTAAGGTGTTATTTTAAAATAAGAAAATTTGTTAAAGAGAATTAGTTTGAAAGTAAATCATTGGATAATTAAAATTACTAAAAACGAAGTTGAAATTTAGTTAGATGAATTTATAAAAAGAAAATGGGTTTAAAGAAATTTAAATGTTGGTTAAATAAGATTATTAATTTAGAAATTGGTTTAGAACATAACTATCAGGATTAAACCATTAAAAACGGAAACTGGTTAATTAATTGTTTCGAATATTAATAGATGTGTACAAATATTTATACAAGGTATAAATCAAGGAAGTCGAGCCGAAAAAGAGATGGATTGCAAATTAAAAGCGAAGGTGAGATTTTTTTCTCACTCAAAACGAAAGTGGAATTTTCAGTTATTTATTGATTGATTTGATTGCTATTGGATGTGATATTAGATATAGTAGGATATATATCTATATATAGCAATATATACATATTGGCATATGTATATATTGGATTGATTGATTTCCCGCCTCGTATAGCGGATGAGACCCTATTGCGCCGTTAGTAAGCGGATATTTTTATAAAACCCATTTACCGCGATATTCCACCTCAAAGTGGAATTGGTATTGTGCTAACATCTGTGGATGCAGGGAAACAGGTTGGAGGGATCCAACTGGATTCCTCAACAGTATTTATTTATTTACAGATATTGATGTATATTCTGTTATCATATTGATATATGA
This sequence comes from Allium fistulosum, assembly GCA_030737815.1. Classification (NCBI taxonomy): domain Eukaryota; kingdom Viridiplantae; phylum Streptophyta; class Magnoliopsida; order Asparagales; family Amaryllidaceae; genus Allium; species Allium fistulosum. The sequence continues at coordinate 868,575,116 of CM060906.1, read as the reverse complement.
TGTTTGTTGTAGTGATTGACTAATTAGTGCTGTTGCATCATCGGATTCAAGTTTTGAAGTTTAAAAATAACGACTTTTACTATAAAAGGATTTTTAAAGTGATTTTTGAAAATAGACGTTTTATTGAATTTTTGAATTGATTTATTTCAAATGAATAAACGTTTAAAATCTTAAAGTTATAAAAGTTAAGATTTTTGGTGAAATTTAACCAAAGTGTGATTTTTGAAATAAATAGTTGATTTATTTATAAAATGGTTTAAGTGGGATTTTTGAATAACTATAAATGATTTGTATAAAAAGGTTTATAAATTTGATAATTTATAAATCAAAATATTGGACTTATAAAACGAATTTTTTTTATAAGTGTTAAAAAGAAGTATAAGTGAATGAAATAAATAGATTTATAACGTGAAGTTATAAAGTGAATAGATACCGTAGAATAAAGGATTTATAAGAAATTTACTTATAAATTTGACTTTTACACTTAGATGAGATATGAATAGAAATTGCTAAATGAAATGATTTTATAAGTTGAAATTGTTATAAAGTATAAATGCGATTTATAAACGTTGTTTATAAATCCGAAATCACTTATTTTGATAAGTAAATTATAGAAGTAAATAAAAGAAAATTTATAAGTCGAAGTTGTTATTAAAATAGAAATAGAATTTATAAACGTGTTTATAAATTCAAAATCAGTTGAATTTGAGAAATTAAATATAGAAGATTTTTAAAGAAGATATATTCGCGATTTTGGATAGCGAATTTTTATTGAGATAAAAATGTGTAGAAATGATTGAAATTGGGTTAAGTGAATTATATTCACGATTTTGGACAGTGAATATATTATTAAATAAATGGATTTATTTTTGAAGAAGTGATATTAAAAAATGAAGTTAAACATTTTAAAGATGTTTTAAATGTATTATGAATCGAAAGCATAGATTTCCGCAGTTCTTGTTGAAATAGACGTTTTCGAGAAATAAGGAAATGATGGACTATAACACTGTTGTTATAGTAAATGATTTTCGAAGGGAAATGTTTTTATGTAGTATTGGGATTTATATATCTATCTAAATCCGAATCCCTATACTAGTGATTTCGAGTCGTCGTAACGATGTTTTACGCAACATTCGTTTTGACTCAAATAGATGTTAAAATTAATGATTTCCTTAAAGAATGAATATATACTTAATATTGATTTAAGTATATCGAATATTTTCAAATGTTGAAAATAAATAGATTTATGAAATACTTATTTTTAAATAAGTATGGAAATGCTTTTCCAATATGAATTGAACTGTTTTGAGATTTTATCTTCAAAGATAAAATGAAATGTGGAAATTGATTTGAAATTGTTTTCAAATGGTTAAGTGTGGAAATTATATATCTAGTGAAGATATTTTTGGAAAATAAATAATTTGGAAAATTATTTGGAATCTGATGATGTTGCGCATCTTTATTGATAGTTAAATAACCGACTATCAATAATTACCTTTAGATAGGTATTTGTTGTGAATTGGATGAATTTGAATGCCACACTTATTTTTAAATAAGCGCTCACTATTCGGGTTAACCGGGAAAGGACCATGGGGTCGTATAATCCATTCCGAATATGTGATACGTCGTTATGAATTACATTCGAAGACCGGTGTTGAAGACCGGATATTTTTGAAAACGGAAGGATTACCGTCGAGTTACTCTACATCGGCTGATCTCCGGTTTAGAGGTTTTATCACCCTTAGTGACGGGAAGTCCGGACGTGATTAGAAAATTATCCGGATATGCAAGGGCTTCGTGAGAAGTGCCTTCGGTTCTGTTCGATCCCGGAACAGACTTGTATGGATTGTGTGTCTGACGTTACAAATTGAGATATTGAGCTGATTTCTTTCAAATACATATCTGTTGGTGGCGGAGAATTTATTCTCTTAGCTTAACACCCTTCTCTGAGACGTACGAGCTCAGAGGTTATGTAGTTGAAATTTATCAGCGATATACTCCCAATTTGATAACGTGGCATACTGAGTGTGGCTGTGAAATGATCAGTGTTTGATCATTTGCGATATGATCATTTGTTTGATCTTATATCTTTGTGATCATAGGTTGATCATTTGTTTGACCCGAAGCAGGGCTTTGTAGAAAGTGTAGCTTTGTGGACGAGACTTCATCGAGCCTCACACCCCGGAAATGGTCAAAACAGGAAGGATGCAGCAAGGTTCTAGGGAGTAGCGCCCCTTAGTGTATGTCATTCCTTCTGGATAGAGGTGGTAGCATGGTATGGAGCCCAGATACTTAACCTATGTGGTTGATGCATTATTATTTATGTGGTTTGTTGGAAATCGGGGATCCTCGGGAAGATCGGTTACGATCGGGGGATGGCATACGCGTGTTAGTAGTTACCTATTTTTGCAGAGGTAACCCGGCCTTGTGTTGGCAGAGATCCGGTTAGGTTCTCGGGTCGTCTATTCCAGGGACGTACCCATCGTGGAAAAGGAAGTTCCTTAGCCTGACCATTTGTTGGAAATCCAAAGAAACAATACGAGCCTTTACGATTTCAATTGTATAACCTGTCTCCTCAGGAGGCAGCTATAGCAGGCATAATATAATGGTACCTATGCTGGCTAAGATTTATATTATACTTTCGAAATGTTTTCTACACTATGCACTAATAATAATATCCAAAATGATTTGATTTTTGCGTAGTAAGCATCTTTGACTAACATAAGAAGAAATCTCCTCCAATTCTGCGTTTGCATTGTGTGTGTGGTGGGAGGTCTTATGGTAGTTTCATTTTTCAAAAGCATTGCGAATTGACATTAAAGTTTTCCTGTTGTTTATTTTAAAGATAAACTATTTTACGATCTCACACCAGTCACCATGACTGACTCGGAGTTTATTGTTCCCTTCTAAACTCTGGGTGCCCACCAATTTCCACACGGGCAGTCTAGAGTTATATTATCAGGATATTCTGGATATTCTGGAGCCTTGGAAGCAAGCTGGATGGCGAGACGTAGTATTTGTATCTGATATTATTTATTCCGCTGTGTATTCTGTATGAGGACAAGTTTATATAACTGTCCATTGTTGTATATGACTCTGATTGATGTATGTATAAACTGATATAGTTCTTTGTTTTAAAAGACTAGTGTTTATTTATTATATATTGTTCCGCTGCGATGTGTAAGATTCTGATATTGTTCCTGCTTCTGATGTTGTTCTGTTGTTCTTCTTCTTCTCTTCTCTCTTCTGTTCTTTTCTTCTTCTTCTACCTTTTCTTCTTTTTAAAACCATAACTTTTCGGGTTTCCGGCATTCGATGGCTCGGCAGTCGATAAAGTGAGTATCGATGTCGAATTTTCGAAAGTCGAAAATTTCGGGATGTGATAGGTTTTATCACCCTTAGTGACGGGAAGTCCGGACGTGATTAGAAAATTATCCGGATTTGCAAGGGCTTCGTGAGAAGTGCCTTCGGTTCTGTTCGATCCCGGAACAGACTTGTATGGTTGTATGTATGACGTTACAAATTGAGATATAAAGCTGGTTTCTTTCAAATACATATCTGTTGGTGGCGGAGAATTTATTCTCTTAGCTTAACACCCTTCTCTGAGACGTACGAGCTCAGAGGTTATGTAGTTGAAGGTTACTAGTGATATATTCCCAATTTGGTAACGTGGCATGCTGAATGTTGCTGTGAAATGATCATTGTATGATCATTTGTGATATGATCATTTGTTTGATCATTTATCTTTGTGATTATTACTTTGATCATTTGTTGACCCAAAGCACAGCTTTTGTATAAAGCGTAGCTTTGTGGACGAGACTTCATCGGACCTCACACCTCGGAAATGATCAAAACAGGAAAGATGCGGCAAGGTTATTAGGGGGTAGCGCCCCTTTAGTGTATGTCATTCCTTCTGGATAGAGGTGGTATCATGGTATGGAGCCCAGATACTTAACCTGTGTTGTTGCTGCATTATTATTCTTATGTGGTTGTTGGAATCGAGGATCTTCAGAAAGATCGGTTACGATCGGGGGATGACATATTCGTGTCAGTAGTTACCCAATTAGGGGTAACCCGGCCTTGTGTTGGCAGAGATCCGGTTTGGTTCTCGGGTCATCTTTCCAGAGGCGTACCTATGTGGCAATGGGAAGTTCCTTGGCCTGACCATTTGTTGGAAATCCAAACTCCAATACGAACTTTGTATGATATTAGTTGTAGAACCTATCATTCACTTATGGTGGCGCCCCACTGTTTGGATGGTAGCTATAGTAGGCATAAGTGCGAAATGTCTATGCTGGCTAAGATTTATATTATACTTTCGAAATGATTTTTTCTACACTATGCACTAATAATAATATCAAAAAGGATTTGATTTTGCGTAGTAAGCATCTTTGACTATCATAAGAAGAAATCTCCTCCAATTCTGCGTTTGCATTGTGTGTGTGGCGGGAGGTCTTATGGTAGTTTCATTTTCCAAAAGCATTGCGAAATTGACTTTAAAATCTTCATGTTGTTTGTTTTAAAGATAAACTGTTTTAAGTTCTCACACCAGTCACCATGACTGGCCTGGAGTTTATTGTTCCCTTCCTAAACTCTGGGTGCCCACCAATTTCCACACGGGCAGTCTAGAGTCAGGTTATCAGGTTATTCTGGATTCGGGATGATATGGAGCTTAGTAGCGAGCTGGATGGCGAGACGTACCACTTGTATATGATATTATTTATTCCGCTGTGTATTCTGTATATGGACAAGTTCATATAACTGTCCAGTGTTGTATTGTTGTTGTAAACTCTGATGATGTGATGTAATGTATAAACTGATATAGTTCTTTTGATTAAAGATTATTCATTTATCTATTATATGTTGTTCCGCTGTGAATGTGAGATTCTAATATTTTTTCTGTTTCTGATGTTGTTCTATTGTTCTTCTTTCTCTTTCTTCTATCTTCTCCTCTACCTCTTCTTTCTTAAAACCCTAAGTATTCGGTTTTCCGGCATTCGATGGCTCGACAGTCGATACAGTGGACGTATTGATGTCGATATTCGGAAGTCGAAGAATCGGGTCCTTACACAATATGAATATTCTTTGTGAAATAAAACAATAATGTGGTAATTTTTTATAACAAAAGTGATGCATTGGAAAATACAAAAGCATCTAATATTATTTATAGTTGTTTTGGAATTATAGACTAAGCCGTAGTTTTGAGAAATAATTTTATTTTATGAATTTGAATCATATGATACTTGTTAATTATATCTCAAATAATAAAGGGCTATGCACCCATTTAGTGGGAGTATTATAAGAGTTGATGAACTCTTCGGATTGATACATATAGATTTATTTAATTGTAATTCGACAAATACCAAAACGGTTCCACGTAGTTTGTAATATTCACCGATGAGTTATCGTCGACATGAACATGTATATTTGATACACATGTAGTTTGTCTATGGTAAACTTATAGAATATAAAACAGAAGTGAATAAAATAACATGCGATAGAAATGATTTGATTTGATCGAATGAGTGAGTATATTGGTAAATGTTCCAAACGTACCTAAAATGAATAAAGATTCAATCTCAAGATTACTCCTCCATGTGATACATAATGATGCATCGATATGGAGTAATCGAACTTTGTTGGGCAATGTACGATTAATTGTAAGTGAAATTGAGTTAGTTTCTTTCCATAAGGTAATGTACTTAAGGGTAGTACACAAGGTTAAGATTATGTCATCTAAATAACAGTTTACAAAATTTTAAAAGATAAGGGTTTATAAGAAACTCCAACATATCCTAGGCCAAGGAGTTGGTAAGTTGTGCGAGTCGAAAGATTGCACGTAATAATTGTTCATGAGGGATCTTGTATGAATCTCCCTAAAAGGATTTTGAAAAGACTGTCATTGGATGACATATTTATGTTTCGAACATAATTTTTGTAAACTAAAAAAAATCAGTTTTATAAATAAAGAGATTCATAAAACGATTATGAATACCTATTCTATTGCACTGAGAAACAATTATTGTTTCAAGATATACCAACTTCATTGTAAAGAAATTTCTTTAAGGAATTATTGGTAGTAAAATGGAATTGGATATGATCCATAGATAGAACTGATTATATGAGATGAAATGAGATTAACTAACCTAAACGAAAACATAGCATTACAATGTCTAATATGTATTCTCGCACATTGAAGAGAAACTATGAGTTTCTTATTAATGTCGAAAATATATAATCCTAGATTGTTTAATTAAACCACTGAGAGTGTTAACTCTATATGGTATGATGTACAAATTCGATAGAATTCCACCAGTCCGGATCAGGCAAACGGTAGTTTCACTACCTTGGGTATTGCCTCATGTGCCTTGTCATACTTGGATCCCGATATACGCGACCACTACGAATTTGTTTCGTACCTTTAGTATATGGATTGCCCTCTGGTGACTTCCGGTTTTGGGGAAACTACGGTCTTGTATATGCTCTTGGGAATAAAAATGTGTTAAGGGGGATAATGGTAACGCCTTAACACTATTTTGATATCTTATATTACTGATAGACATTATCTACTTATCGTACACTACTACATAGTAGATAGTTTAACGGATCCTTAAAGGATGGTTATTCCAAACATCCTTTGAGTTACTCGTATTTCAATTGCTATTTCACTTGAGTTGGATTTATTAATATAAGAATGTTAATCCTGACTCGAGTGTATTGTGTTTTGCTTTACGCTCGAGTCAGACTGAGTGTACCAGTATTCCAGACTCACCTTTGAAGTTGGAGCTTTGCTTGAAGATTCAGCCATCCATTCTGCTTTCAGTATTTGATGATTCCAGTGATGTATTCTGATTTGTATCTGATGTATCGTGTTACTCTTTCGTTGTATCTGGTTTAACTCTGATGTAACTCATATATTTATATAGTAGCTTCATGAACTACTATCTCTTTTATTTCCGCTGCACTTATTACTCTGTGTCTGTGATCTGTGATTATTTATTTACTGTATATGTTCAGTTTTGCCAAATTTAAATTAACAACGCGGTATTTTGAGCAATTCAATTCTGGCATGAGTGTCTACCTATACACTTATAATGGATGCGAATGGTCTAAATTATCGGGTCGTTACAGTTGGTATCAGAGCTTTGGTAGTTCAAGGCAAAACTCAGCATATAGGGTAAATGTATTTACAGAATCACTCTCATTCGAGTTTCAATCTCTTCCTTTGACTCAATTCCTTTGAATTTTGGAACGTTCCCTACGGTTCCAAAATTCATTCGTGTCCCTCACTATTCGTCTTCTTTCAATTCTGGAGTATCCCATAACTCCACTTCGAATGACCCTTATAATGAATCGGCGGTCTCGCCAAACTTCGATTGATTTTTTTAAAGGGGATGAAATTCCTTTAAAATAGGCATTGATTTACCGGAGATTTTTGTATCCTTGGTTTATGATGCTATCTATCTCCTGCTATACCTGAATTCTATTTCTTGAGATCGAATGTCGATTTACCTCGGAATCCCATATCAATCTTATTCTTAAAGTCACGGTTGACCCGGTTAAGGTTGCCCGCGATTTATATAAATTTATCAATCTTCCTACTTTGTTATTAATCATCATATCTTTGTTTCGAACTTATCTTCGAATCAAATTTCTCTTTGATTTGAGTCCATCAAATTTGAAACCCTATCCTTATTTGAAAATTCATTCATGTATCGTCGAGCAAAGAAATGTATTTGTAAACTAATATGTATAAAAGTCTTAATATATGCTGTATTGTTTGAGTTGTTGATGTTGATTTGGGTTTCCGATCGATTCGTCTGATCAACGCTATCGATAGGGTTTCCAAAACGCTTGAGCAGAGCAAACTGACACAATATTGTTTTCAAATTTGGTAGATGAAATAATTTTGTATGATTATATTATAAATATATAAGTAAAATTTTCTGAAAAAAAGAGGTAAATTAATTCGTTGTTTGAAATGATAATATTTGATTTCATCTATTGTTCGATAAATGAATTTATAAACTTGGTTTATAAACTGATTTAGAATTTGAAATGAAATTAAATTAAGAATTTGAGAATTTAATTTCCAATGATTTCGAACTATGGTTTTAAAGGTTTAAAATGCACATTATTTAAAGGTATTTTGACTATAATTTGTTTCCAAAGAATTTTAATGTATATTATTTAAAGTATTTTCAAATAGAAACCGTTTTTCAAAGAATTCTAAAATGTTGAAATCAGTGCTCTTCTCTTTGTCGTTGGAAAATAATTTCGGTGATGGCGGCCGCATCATCGACGTTCATTTTTGAGTTTCGAAGTGGAGAAACCATTCTGTAAATTTGCTACAGATTTGTTTGGAAAAATATTTTAAATTAGAATTTCTTAAGTATGACTCGATTTATATATATATGGGTATATTATTTTAAATTTAAATTGATTTAATATATATAGTGTATACATAATTATTTCTAAAGGGTTGGAAATTTAACGGAAATTTAATTCTTAAAAATCATGTTAAAAGATGTTTTCAATTATAAATAAAGCCAAATTTTGAATAAGTATTTAAACTTGGAATAATTAAATTTGAAAATTTATTTGTATAGTACTAAATTGCATTTCAAAAATAACTTACCTAAATTATTTAGAAGTTAAAATGTAATTGGATAATATACAATATAAAATAATTTTACAAATAAAATTTGAGTGTTTATAATAAATGTTATGCACTTAGATTTTAATTATAAAAAATGCTAATAAAGATGATAGAATAATAAGTTAATTGAATGAGATAAATAAAGTAAATTTTGTTCTAAAAGAATTAACAAATTGAATTGAATCAGCTTAATGAAATACCTTTAATTAAGATCAATCATTGAATATTAATTGATTTAAAACGAAATTTATATGATTAGAATTAACAGTTGAACTAACAAATTTAAATCGAATGACTATTTATTGATTTAATATAAATGGATTTAACCAAATTGAAAAAAAAAATTAATTTAATTTAAATTGAAATTTATATGGTTTAAATAAATTTATATGGGTTAAATATATGTGATTAGATATATTAAAGAGAATAAATTTAACAATAATTTGGAATAAAGAAGAATTTAAATTGCTGAAAAAAATATGATTATAATAAAAGACTATTCAAATTTATGGTTTTAGAAATTGTAAATTGAAGATAATTGGATAATAAGATAATAAATTTAGAAATAGTTGAGATTGATTTTAGTGAAATCAAATGGATTAAATCAATTATTGAATATCAATTAATTTAAATTTGAATTTATATGGTATAAATTAATTGTTATTTGTATTTCAAATCTGTTTTCTTTCTGGTTGTTTCTATTCTCCTACCTCGTTCCTTTTCGGGGATGAAAAGTTTTGAGAGGGGGAGAGTGTAACGTCCCGTAAATTTAACCGGTTTTAATATCGTAATTAGTTAAAATTTTGTGAAATTTTAAACGATAAAATTTTGAAATATAAATTTGATATTTGGAATGCGTCTAGTTAAACATAGCAACTGGTAAATTTTCGTCCGAAAATATGAAAGTTTATTTCGCGCGTAAATTTACTTCAATTTAATCAGTTAAAAAGCGATGAAAATAAATGTTTTCGGAACCTAAATATTTTTACATAGAAAAATTCTAAACCATCTTCTGAGCAAACGTCATTTTTCGTTTTTCCAAATTCGGACTTCTTTGGCTTCGTCGATCTTATTTTTCTACGTTTTTCTTGCATTTTCCGTCAGTAGAAAAATTCAAATTTTTATAATTCAATCATACCACTGATATTTTTATACCGTTTTGATCGTCTCGTCGTGCTGATTTCTATAGTATATTCGTTTCTGTATTTTGGTGATCGTTACGCGATGAAAGCCGTGAAACGGTAACCGTATCAGTAACCGGTTTATGTCTCCTCGTTTCTTATCCCTTTCATTTCCTATTGTAAACCCAACAGTTGTTGTTTGCATTTAGATTCCCGTGATTGACCATCTCTATTCCCACTTTTAAATTCATTTCGTTTGTATTTTTGTTGGAAATCACGTCTTAATTTATGACCGGTTCGTGCTCCTTCATTTATTGTCTGCTGAAAAGAATTGATATGAATGTAAACAATATTATAAGCTTATATCCTATGAGCTGTCATCTTCTCTTCCATAAGAAATTTAGTCATCTTCCACCATTTCAAACCAAAAAAAAAACCCATCTACATCTCTGTTCACGTCATCTTAAAAGGAAAAAAAAGAAAATGACAGTTTTGACTTAGCCGAAAAGCCACACACCCGGACCTCGGCCAACAACCACCCTCCACAACCCGTAGTCCTCCGCCCCGATGCAGCTCCACCAAGTCACCACATCTCCCACCATCCCTTCACCGCTGCTATTCCGACCCGCTCCTCCCCTAGCTCGCGTCAGTTACCCAAAAACGCCCCTTTGCTTTCGGCTAATCACCTCGGCCACCATGACCCTATACCTCTCCCTCTGGCCGAAACCTAGCAGCCAACATCAACCGTGTCAGCTTCGTCTGGATCTCCTTTCCATCACCACACGTCCAATCTAAAGCAGTCGACCAAATCTTCCCATAGCTACAACCATCTCCACTGACAGCTAGCCTTTCACCTACCCGAGCCCACAGACAGCCTGCATCACCATTCCACACCATCGCACGCCTTTCTTCCACCTCACCTAACAGTCGTTGCCAAGACCAACACCACCATCGACTACCGCCATACACTTCACCATCCTCCAGCACACGCATTGTGTCTCGCTACATCCCGTCACCGACCTTCTCCTTTATCCACCAGCTCACACCCTGACCTGAGCTCCTCCCTTCGTCTCTGCCATGTAGCCTTTCACCTTCGTTCACAAGTAACGAACTTCAGTTGCTTTGCTTCCATACCGTTAGCATCTCTCCCATTCTCTATTTAATTTATATATTGATGTTGTACTGTTTATATATATGGTATCCCTTTTCACTGGCATAGTCCTTGCGTTTCTGGTTCTGGGTACATTAGTTACCATCATCATATAATTATTTACTCATATAGGTTTATATATAATACGGGTTTTTAATTTTATTTGTAAATATAAAGTTGCGTACGTTTTCCTGGAAGTGGTAGATGCCAGATTTCATATACAGAATGGTATGTTATATATACATAGTTAGTTTGTAAGAAAGTTCATATATTTGGTCAGATATATATTTTTATAAGGTTAATATGTTTTGTTTGTTAAAGCGTTATGTATATAAGTTGTTTTAAATATATAAATATACTAGCCTTGTTTGCTGTAAAGTGGTATGATGTGTATATAATATGATATTCAAGATCAGTACATTAGTTTTGATATGTTACTAATATATATTACAGTGCATGAGTTTACTTTGTATTAATATTTTATATTATTATAATAGTTTATATACATGTGTTTGGGCAAGCTGTCGAGCTTATGCTTGTACTAACGAAAACATTGCTATATTGATTTTTAAATTAAATATTGTTTTGGTGTTGAACTGCATATAGGTCTAGATTTATAAATTTTATCATAGGTTTGATTTTAAATATAGTATATAGGCATGGTGATCACGTGCAGGTTATATACAATTTGCTTGTTTCTTTTGGTCGTACATATTATATTGTCTGGACATAAAAGTATATATATTTCACTGATCTGTTTGTTTTATGATAGTTTTATAATCTTATTTATCTTAACAAAGTGAGTCGATATTATTTCTAGGAACCTTGGATTCTTGAATTTTAAAAATTAAAAATTTGTTTGTATATGGGTTTAAACATATGCATTATTTCAAACTATACTACATACAGAGATGTTCTTTTGTTTAAACCAATGATTTTTGAAATATATATATCTAATTTAATATATGTTTAAATTTAGAATACCATTTTATTTATATATAGTTATATATACAACCATATGTAGCTCACTTATCCTATTTATCTTTCTTAACCCGAATCTGATTTGATTTCGTCAATTCCTCTTTATCAGCTTTAATCGTCAAAATTCTTGCCTATATTGCTTTTGCTTCGAAATCCGTGCTTGGGTTCATACCTCGTCTCATTCTGTCCTCTTCTCTGGCCTCGAAAGGTGAGCAATCACTCACGATTAACGTTCTTTTATTTATTAAATTTGATTACAATTGAAACGATAATTGAAATATGCTGCTGTTAGTTAGTTACACTGTTATATATGTTATTGCCTGTATCAGTTCACCTGTGACATCTGACACCATTATCTGTTAATTATTTATGTTATGATAATGAAGTTTGACTGATAATTGATTGATTTTTGTTGTTTATATTGGACGTTAAATTGTTAGTGATAAATGATAAATAGTATGCAAAATTTAAATGGATATAGGATAGTTAAAAATTTTAAAACTGACTTATATGTTAAATTTGATTAGTGAATATGACCCCTTTTAATTGTTAAATTAATTGACATATAGAATAGCGATAATTACACTTTGAACCATCGACGTATATTGGATTAATTGTTGTAGTGTAAAATTGAAATTGAATGACAAGTGAAGAACCGTATAAATAATTAGTGGAATAATCTTTAATCTACATAAAATGATAGTGTAGATTCTAGAAATAATTATATTAATTTGCACAAACAACAATGCGAATTAATACGGTTATTTCGGGATTATTTGAATTGATTATTGGATTGATATTGATTGTTGTTATTGCTTGTTTATTTACTTTGACACCATCCCAGTTATCACACTGCAAGTTCCCTTTGCTATGCTATGATTTTGAGTTGAATTGGAATCGGGTTGAAATGATAGATACCCAAATTAAACTTTGACCTAGGATAGTGAATTAAATAAAAACCCGATTGGTCAATGATTTGATTTTAAAATAAAATGAAGATTTTATTTGAATAAATAATAAGTTTTGAAAACGAAGTTGGAATTTGAATTTTTAATGAAAGGAACTATTAATATTTAAAAATCTGAATCAAAATGTTAACATAGTAGATGATGAATGAACGTTGTTTTAAAAATTAATTATTTAATAATTAAATTTGGAATTATTAATAATTAAGTTTGAAATTATTTAATAATTAAGTTTTGAATTATTTAATAATTAAATAAGATTGAATTATTTAATAATCAAATAAGAATTGAATTCTTTGTTAAGAGAAATTGAATTTTTGAATAAGTGAATCTTTACTTCGTAAATAATTGAAATTGAGTTTCTTTATTAATTAAGTTTTGGAAAATTATTTAAGTAATTAAATAAGTGAAATTGAATTTCTTTAACAAGAAATAAAAATGTGATTTATTGAAATAAATGTAAGACTTGAAATTTAAAGAATTTGATTTGATGAATTTAATTTAATTCAATTTGTAAGTTGTGATATAAGGAAGTTGAATTTAAATAATGGATTTAATGAATTGAAAATTTAATAGAAATTGTTTTGAATGGCGAATTTACTTAATGAATATTGGATGAAATAGATAAATGAATTTAAATTGATTTGAATGTTGAATTAGATTAATTTAAATGATTTTCGAAATGAAACTTATATGCGAACCTGTATCAATATTTGAATGGTTTAAATAAAAGTTGAAATTGAATTATAAGATTTTGAAATGGTATTTGAAAGTTTTGAAACGTAAATTTTGAAAATTTGTTTGGAAAGACAAATGAAGTGTTGATTTACAAATTCTATTTGAAATTGAATTTGATTTGGTTTTGAAATATATTAAACGACCAATCGGTGTAATAATTACGAAAGTTATTAAAGAATCCGGAATCGGTTATGGACATACTCTCTGTCTAAACCGAAAACCACTTTAATAACTATACGCGAAGTGTGATCCAGAATGAAGTGGTTGGAATGATGTACGTGATGACTAAAGAAAGAGAACGATAATGGATAGCCTTGACACTTGTGTCAAATTGGAAATGACTAAAACAGGAGCCGTGCCGGGCCAATGGAGGTCAGCTACCTCAAGCGAACACACTTCTTCGAAAACTACTCATTACTTGTTGTCGATTGGTGCACCCTTGATTTTGGGAGTGTTGTTTCGCGGTGTTGCGGTCGCTGCAGTGATACGTTCTCACCAGTCCGGATCAGGCAAACGGTAGTTTCACTACCTTGGGTATTGCCTCATGTGCCTTGTCATACTTGGATCCCAATATACGCGACCACTACGAATTTGTTTCGTACCTTTAGTATATGGATTGCCCTCTGGTGACTTCCGGTTTTAGGGAAACTACGGTCTTGTATATGCTCTTGGGAATAAAAATGTGTTAAGGGGGATAATGGTAACGCCTTAACACTATTTTGATATCTTATATTACTGATAGACATTATCTACTTATCGTACACTACTACATAGTAGATAGTTTAACGGATCCTTAAAGGATGGTTATTCCAAACATCCTTTGAGTTACTCGTATTTCAATTGCTATTTCACTTGAGTTGGATTTATTAATATAAGAATGTTAATCCTGACTCGAGTGTTTTGTGTTTTGTTTTACGCTCGGGTCAGACTGAGTGTACCAGTATTTGAGACTCACCTTTGAAGTTGGAGCTTTGCTTGAAGATTCAGCCATCCATTCTGCTTTCAGTATTCGATGATTCCAGTGATGTATTCTGATTTGTATCTGATGTATCGTGTTACTCTTCCGTTGTATCTGGTTTAACTCTGATGTAACTCATATATTTATATAGTAGCTTCATGAACTACTATCTCTTTTATTTCCGCTGCACTTATTACTCTATGTCTGTGATCTGTGATTATTTATTTACTGTATATGTTTAGTTTTGCCAAATTTAAATTAACAACGCGATATTTTGAGCAATTCAATTCTGGCATGAGTGTCTACCTATACACTTATAATGGATGCGAATGGTCTAAATTATCGGGTCGTTACACAAAGTATCTGGCCGGAGCATTTTAGTTAATAATAATTGTTATTATTGAACCAAGAATTTTGTGTTTGGACTATATAGTTGAATGTGGATGATATTGGAATTTTGACCATTACCAAATTCCATAAGTCCTAATATGATATAGTTTTGACGAGGAGAATTGATGTAAATAATTGTCACCATCAGGTACCGCTTATAATAAGTAAACTTTGATTTTACCGAAAAGACCTGTAAGTGATGAATTCAGCCAAACCGTCGAACCACCTGCTAAGTGACGTGTGAACATTAATATTTAAATTGTTCAATATTAATTGCTGACTTAATTCACACCTCTGAGTCACACAAACGCATTTGTGATTTCTCCGAAAATCACACCATTTAATTAGTTCGTAAAATGTTGCAAACTGACTAAATTAATTAATATTTATGAAATATTAATTATTGTTAATTTATTCGATGTTTAGAATGTTGTTGGTAATTATTTTAATGCATATATAAAAGTTGTATTTGCATATATCGATATGCGATATCGGTATAATTTTAAACATGTTTTAAACAATAAAATAATTACATAAAAGTTGTTTTCTTTTATTTGGAAAGGTTGCATATTTGGAATGTGCTTGGATTAGCCATATAATGGTAAGAGGAGGAAATCAATTAATGAGATTAATTGAAATTTGAAAAGAGGAAATAAAAGAAGAAGTTTTAATAGGAGAATAGGAAAAGGTTCCTTTAATTCTGTAAAAAATAAAACCTCTTCATTTTTGAAAGTATAGAAAACAGAACGTGACTTTCATTTTTGTTCTTTTTTCATCCTCTTCTCTATCATTCATTCATGACTGAAACTTCATCCAAAAAAAACCATCAAAACAAATTCAAATCAACATCAAACTAAATTAAAAAGGTGGTTCATTCTTCTCTTGCAAAGTGGGATGGTGATTTGCTTGAAATCTGAGGAGAAGCCACAAATCAAGGTGTGTTGAAGGCCAAGGTCTATCTAATCTAGAGAGTGATCAATCAGATTTAGGTATTGTTCTATCATTCAAGGTGTTTCTACATGCTTTATCCTAAGTTAATTATATGTGTATATAATTCTATATTTACGCATCTTATAATTTGTTCCTATCCCCTTAATCTCTATATTTCCCATCTGTTCATACTTGTGAATTTGAATCTTGATTTGAATATCTCCATTCCCTTGCTTGAATTGATTTTTCTATCATGTTAAAATATAGAATTTTTTCTTTTGTTCACTGCTATTTTGGTATGAATTATGACATCTCATTTTCTATCTCATGTATGATTGTTTGATTAATTAATTTAACCTAGATCTAGACCTTATTAATTTTATTTTCTATACTTTATGTGATAGTTTACAAAGTTTGTTTAATCTATATCTAGATCTCTTATCTCAAATCTATATATGCCTATGTCATTTGATTTTGTTGTTTAAAAAAAACATAATTGAACTTTGATTTTTTTTTCATAATCCATTTTTCATATCAAAAGGTTTACACTTGAATATTTAGACATGGGTTGCTATGTAATTAAAACTTGGTAGTAATCACATTAACTAATCTTTGTCATCCAATTAATATGATGTTTTAATTGTCATGGTTCAAATCATTCTAATATAAACTCTTCCTTTTAAAAGAGAAAGGGAAACATTAAACTAATGATATATTCCATGATTTGCAATTCCATCTAATTAAAAATTATATATTTGCTTAAAAAGGAAGGATTCTTTTCACAGCTGTTTCAAAAACAATTTCATTAGTCATAATATTCTTTCATTTACTGCTTGTAACTGAAGTGAAATCTATTTTATTTGAAAATTTATTCTAAACATTAATTCTATATGTGTATATATATTTTTACACTGTATATATATATATCTCTATGTGTGTATTTATATATTAATAAATAAGTAAAACTGTTCATGTTTAGGACGACAAAGGCATATATAGATGGGAAATGTGTCCATTGTGGTGTAAATCCCAGCACTTAAGCAATGTTTACATTAACTTTGTACACTTTTATATGTTGCACTTACACTATACACATAGGCGCATGTGATGTGCTCATAATCATTTGCAATTAATCAAATTAAATTGAATTAATGCTTTCCTAATAAAAAATTCAATTGAAATGTTAACGTGTTTATTCAACATATTATCAATCTAATCAGCGCTAGAGAAATATGATGTTTCTCTCTCTCTCTAATTAATGTTGTTTACTTTCTTAATTAATTGCATAACTATTAGAGAAGGAAATTAAAGGTTACTTTCTCATATTTATTTTATTAAGTACTACTACGCACATAGGTTTATTTGATACACTCATTCATATAAATTTATATAATATTCAAACCCTTTTGAAATTGTTTACCAATTTAAATAAAATATTGACTTTATTTAAAAGACAAAATTTAGATAAGATCTAAATGCATTTAGACTTCATAGGCCCGTTAATGATCCAAAATAGTAAATTTTTTGAAATTCATCCATTTCTTTCACTACGGGCTAGCCCTGTTCCAACAGTTCCAACTTTGTCAATTGCTCTATCGGCGAAGGAGAAGGTGAAGAGCGTCGTTATACAGGGTATGCTTTCTATTTTTGATACACATGTACGTGTTTTATTCGATACCGCTGTAACAACCTGAAATTTAATCACTTTAAATATCAATATTTGATATATTTTAAATAATTAATTAATGGATTTTATAACTCAAATAAACCATTTTTTTAAATAATAGCTGAGGATAGTGAAGTTGTTTTGGAATTTGGTTTACAAAAATAATTGGTTCGAAGGAAAATCGAAAATGTGATCGAAAATCATTTTTTGGATTTTCGACTTAGCATCCACAAAAAAGCCCAAATCCTCCTTAAATCATCAAGGCCGAGCCCATTTACCTTAGGTTGAACTCTCTAGGCCACTTGAGGCTTCTAAAAATCCAACTTTTACAAAGGATAGCCAAGTTCTAGTGTTGATCTAAGGTGTAGTGGTAGTTTGACTTGTTTTAGATGATTTTTGATGAATAGGGCTCACCTTTTTAACCAAAGTTTCAAACTTTATATTGTTAAAATAATTATTGTTGGTTGCTTTGTTTGAAAGTAATGTTGTTGTGTTTTACATACATGTTTTTATATGTAATTTAGTTATGGACTTGGAAATGAAGTCGGAAATGTTAAGTGATGTTGAAAGTGATGATCTTTACTTTTGTGAATGGATGTTTGAGCTTATGTATATGGTTGTTTGTATACTAGTTGGATAGTAAAACACTTAGATTTGTGTATGTTATGACATCGAGATCCCATGGTGTATAAACTTATTTACTTATGTATCTTCTAAAAAAGTTTTATAAAGTTTTCAAAACTTTTACTTTTGTTTTCCAAAATTTTATACAAAGTTTATAAAGTAATTAAAAATAAAAAAGATAAGGGTTTAAAGGGGTATTTGATTATAAAACTAGTTTTAAGGTTATGTTATCTATAGCGATAGTCACTGTGGATGCAATTGTAAAACGAACACTTTTTGTGAAGTAAAATGGGATTTCACTTGGATATTTTTGGAAGAGTTTTGAAAACTATATTATAAATATTAAAAAGGTTTACTTATTATTCATTTAATTTATTAAGTTAAGGTTTAATGATTATTTAATTAATTAAGTAAAGGTAATTAGTACTTAATTATTAATTAAGGTAATTATAATAAATTAATTAAGTGAAGGATAATTTTAATTAATTATTATTAAAGTAAGGTTAATTAATTAATTATTATTTAAGTAAGGTTCAATTGATTAAATAATTACTAATCGGGTAGGGTTTAATTATTATTAAAGTTAATATTTAATTAGGATTTAAATTATTATTAAATAACGGTTTTAAACTTATTTTTATTTAATTAAATAAAGGTTTTAAATTTTTAATCGCTTTATTTCCAAGGATAAGATTTGTTTAAAACCAACTTTCTTTTACAAAGAATTGTTTAAATACAGGGGATTCTCTATGTCTTTTCCATTAAGTAGCCAAACAAATATGATAAGTTATACTGAAACGTTGATACATTTTATAGAAAGTAAGTCATCTTGTATTTAGCACTAAATGTAGATAAGTAGACTTTCATCTATTTATGAGATTTAGAACTTGATTTTCTAGGCGAGGGATGGAGAAGTCGAAATGTCGAAAATGTGATAAATATAAGAGAGTTAACTTCGACAAATGGGTCATGATAAATTAAGTGTATGGAAGATAACTCATTGTGAACTTAACACCAAATTCCAGGGTATGGAAACTCATCTCTATCCCGGGAAGTAAGAATGTACATCGAGTCAAGGTTAGTTTTCTAACATGTCCGACTTTATTGTTAATCAAGGGATAGTACCGTCTGAAATCGAAAAGCGGGGATAATTATAAGATGTCTTATTTTTTGTATGCAATTCTATACATACCCCAAATACTGGATTTTTCCACTATCGATAACTTAGTCCGTTTTAAAATTATCGAAGGTCGATTCGATGAGACAGAGATCGGATGACATGAGTTATCTGAAAACTACTTCGAACCAATGTAAGCATTCGAATTGGAAACATCTGGAAGATGATGGAATTGAAGATGAAGATCTTTCAAGTGCAAGAGCTACTTGCTACTAATCCTGTGGGTGATTCGAAAATGGAAGTAGTAGAAGTAGTGCCTTCAGTTTGTTCATATCCTGAATGTCAAGACCCAAAAGTCGACCTTCGAAAATCGGCACCCGTACTTCACATCGAACTCAAAATGCCGTAGATTCAAATGCCGAATCTAGTTCTCGGGAGCTTATAACACAGTTAAGTAAATAACACAGCGGAATAAATGAATAATACATTGATATACAATATCTGATACAACAGAGTGATACAAAGAATATCAATATACATCAGAGATATGATACAACAAATAGCAGCGGAAAAGAAAACGATAGATAACATCAGCAGCGGATAATCTCCATCTTCAAAGCACCAATCCAGATATAGCTCGAACTCCCAATAATGATGCACAAAGATAAGCAAGTGCAGTCCGATCCAAAGACTGAACTAGCTCCAGATAATCTACTAAACCTAAATATCTGAAAAACCCAACTCTAGACTGCTCGTGTAGGAAATTATGAGCACCCAGAGTTTAGGAAAGGAACAATAAACTCCGGATCAGTCATGGGACTGGTGTGAGCAACAAAAACAGTTTATCTTTAAAACAAATAGCAGAGAATTTTAAAGTCAATTCGCAATGCTTTTGGAAAATGAAACTACCATAAGACCTCCCACCACACACACAATGCAAACGCAGAATTGGAGGAGATTTCTTCTTATGATAGTCAAAGATGCTTACTACGCAAAATCAAATCATTTTTGATATTATTATTAGTGCATAGTGTAGAAAAAATTTCGAAAGTAGAATATAAATCTTAGCCAGCATAGACATTTCGCACTTATGCCTACTATAGCTACCATGTTCAATAGCAGGTTACCACCACATTCCATGGCAGGTAATACAACTAAAACCGTACAGGGCTCGTATTGTTTTGTTTGGATTTCCAACAAATGGTCAGGCTAAGGAACTTCCTATTCCACGAAAGAAACGCCTCTGGCGGGACGTTCCGAGAACCAACTGTTCTCTGCCAAACAAGGTCGGCAACCCCTTTTCCCAAGGGATAAAAGAAACCTCAGATATGCCACCCCCGGTCCTTTGGGACCTTTAACCGAGAGCTCTCTAACCAACATCACACAGTAAATAAAGTGTGTCCACATGAGTAAGTATTTGGGCTCCATACCATGATACTACCCTTTTCCAGAAGGAATGGTCATACCCTAGGGGAGCTACCCCTGAAAACCTTGCCGCACGATTCCTGTTTCGACCATTACCGGGTTGTGAGGCTCGACGAAGTCTCGTCCACAAAGCTACGCTTTTTCAAAAAGCCACGCTTTGGGTCAACAGATGATCAACCTATGATCACAAAGATAAATGATCAAACAAATGATCATATCACAAATGATCAAACACTGATCATCACACAGCAACACTTAGCATGCCACATTACCAAATTGGGATATATCGCTGATAAATTTCAACTACATAACCTCTGAGCTCGTACGTCTCAGAGAAGGGTGTTAAGCTAAGATAATAAATTCTCCGCCACCAAACAGATATGTATTTGAAAGAAATCGGCTTTATATCTCAAAGTGTAATGTCAGACATACAATCCATACAAGTCTGTTCCAGGTTCGAACAGAACCGAAGGCACTTCTCACGAAGCCCTTGCAATTCCGGATAACTTTCAATCACGTCCGGACTTCCCGTCACAAAAGAGTGATATAAATCTCTATACCGGCGCGACTCAGTGCAGAGACATTCGACAGGTTGTCCTTTCATTTTCGAAAAATATCCGGTCTTCAACACCGGTCTTCAAATGCGATCCATATACGACGTATCACTATTCGGAATGAGTTATACGACCCAAAGGTCCTTTCCCGGCTAACCCGAATAGTGAGCGAAATATTTAAAAACATACGGATATTGGGATTTCAATTAAGTCACAACTTAAACCCAAACTTTCTTTTCAAATGGTTTAACAAATTACCATTTTAATCCTTTTAAACAAAAAGATTCATTTTAACAACCTTCAATGGTTTAAAACAATTTCCACACTTTAATCTTTTGAAACAAAAGATTCATTCATAGATTTTCCAAATCAATTTCCATTTCAATTCAACTCGTTAAATCTTTAAATCAAAGATTTAACTCATAGCTTTCAAAAACAATTCATTCATAACTTGGAAAAACCATTTTTCAATTCAATCTTGAAATTCCTTTAATTAAACTGGAATTTCATTTCTTATCTGAAAGCTTTTATCTTTTGAAAACAACAGTTTTCAATTTGGAAATCTGATCCATTCATACGAGTTGAAATCCTTGGTTTAAATTCAAATTCCCAAATTAATATTTTAAATTGGTTTAATTCATACAAACATATTTATATCATCTTTTATCCCTAGTTTCCAAATCATAGATTTAATTTCAAACTTGAATTCAAATTTAAATCAAATTATTTAAATTTTCAAAACTCGATTAAGTTATTCAAAATAACTTTTATCTTTGAAATTCCATTTCAAAAGCTTTTCACTTTAAACCCAAATTTCCGATTTCAAAATCAATTGAAATTAAAATTTCAATTTCAAAACATCAAATTTAAATTATCTGTGACTTAACCGATTTCCACGTGAAATCCATATTGTGTGTGTATAGTGTAGTCCATGGGTTTTACACACAATAGTGCACAACATCAATCATCACAGATATATCGATAAGCGGTATAATCCACAACGCTTATCTTCATTCACAGATTCATAGATAAAGTCAATTTATCAGTCATAAAGATTCATCATTACAATTCGATGTGGGTTTCGGATAACCAATTGGAATCCGACTCCCTGTCGCATCGAAATTCAAGTGCCGTTTCACGGGTCAAAAGGTTTTCACATTCACATAGTAACATATCACAGAAACAGAAATCATAGATCACGACATAAATCAGGACGTATCACAAAGCATCATATACCAGGGATATCAAACAATCAAATCATCCAATAGAATTCAAACATTCATAAGTAAGGTCAAGTATTTAATAATCCTTTATAAGCAGAATTAATTAATTATTTAATCTTAAGTAATTCAATTTATTTCAACTTAAATCAATTACTTATGAATAAATTATCAAATCTTGATTTATTAATTTATAAATCATTTGATATACATTAATTTATCAAATACTTTTAATTAATTAATTTATCCTTAATTTATCATATTAATTAAATTAACCTCTGAACCAATTTCAAAATAAATTAACCCCTTAATTACCTTCATTAAGAAATAACAATTTACAATTGATTATCTTAATTATTTCTTTAATTTACATTACATTTTTAACTTACAACTTTAATTTATAAAGGAAGTTTATCAAAAGTCAAGTTTAAATTTTTGTTTGAAAACAAATTTACTATTAAAAGCTATTTTAATTTAAACTTGTTTTCTTTAAAACAATTCAGATTTAAAAACTGATTTAAATTTCTAGATTTGGATTCAAAGAAAACTTGAATCCATCAATTTCACTTTGATTCAAAACTTTGATTTAGACTTACTTCCAAACCTTGATTTAATTGAAAACTTGATAACATCCTGGTTTGAAGCTTATTCAAATTCGTTATTTTGCTTCAGGTCAAAGAAACCCAAACCAACAATTCCGATCAAACGCTCGAGCAACCACTCCCTTTACTTCGAGTTCAGACCCGAGCTCTTTCCCATTTTCCCCGAGTCAAACTTCGAGACACCTTCCTCTTCCCCAAACTCCATTTCCCAGATACACACACCCATACGTGCACGTGTACAACTACTGGAACCACCCACCACCTCCGACGAACCATCCAACACATCCAACCTCATCGCGGCAACCATCGCTAATCGCCAAAACACCTTCCCTAGCCTCGAATCGAAATCGAGCAATACGCTCCAGACTTCACCAAGAACACCCACCAGAAAATCTCTCGTCCCCCAACCTCTGGCCATCAGAGGCTACAAAAATTCGACCGAAGCTTTGCCATAGTCCCCTCTACCTTCCCTTTGAACCACGTGCAACTCGGTCAACTCGTGATGATGAAATCGTCATGTTTACAGACCACCACCAAACTTAACGTTAAACCCTACTTTTACCTCCACCGAAAAATCTATGCATTCGAAAAATTTTTAGGCATTTTTCCTGTTATAAATCTTCTTCAATCTTGCTTTATACGAAATTTCAAAAATCAAAATTTATCGTATCAACTGAATTTGGCAAAAATGCAATTTTTCTTCATATTCAAACTGCTCTTAGACTACTTAAGTAAAAATCTTCATAATGCTTTTAAAAATCATAACTTTGTATGTTTATTCAATTTAGGTAATCAAATCAATGTTTTACGACACTTGAATTTATCACTAGATTTTGTTTTACTGTATTTTTACCCTTTCCAGTAAATCTATATATATTTATTACTTAAAAGTATTTTTAAAACTTTGGTCTTGTTAATTCAAACCTTTTTTTTGTTTAAATAACAAAGGCTATCAGTGAATGATTTAAGAGATTTGTATTTTTTCTTTTTGTTTAGCCTGTAAACTTAGAACAGGTATGTATATGCCTGTACATACATCTGTTAATTCTTATGTGTATAGATATACACACATATGTAGATAATCATACAAGCAAAATCACAACTTCAATATCAGATCAACAACAAGATATACATCAGATTCAAGAAGGTTGCTCACCAAGCTCAAAGTCAGAAAGTTTGCTCTTTTCTTGTTTGAAACAGGAAACTTGAAACTTGCATTTGAAACTTGCACTTTTTAGTTTTGATTTCTGAAAACTTTGAACAAGCTTGAACTTGAGAACTGAAATGTTTGAACTGGAATTTGAAAGCTGGAATCTTTACATTTCTTACTTGGTTAAGTAGAAGTTTTTTTTATATAAAATTGTTGTTTGATTGTAACATTTTTTTCTTGTTTAAAACTTTGAACTGGGATTACTCAGCCTTTTGTATACGAAATAAAGTGAGGTAGTT
The DNA here is from genome assembly GCA_030737815.1 of Allium fistulosum. Lineage (NCBI taxonomy): Eukaryota > Viridiplantae > Streptophyta > Magnoliopsida > Asparagales > Amaryllidaceae > Allium > Allium fistulosum. Next base: position 868,550,567 of record CM060906.1, on the reverse strand, counting down.
TGATAAATAAACAAGTATGTAGAGCTTAGATAGTTGTATTAGTACACATAAAACCTAGCTAGTACGAAAGAAGCCAGAGATTTTTTCTTGGCCAGGCAAAGTTTGTGGAGGCTGAGAGGATTTTTCACATTTCGAATTGACCAATGTTGCTAGCATTAAATGCAAGAGTCCTTTATGTTTCCTCATACTCTTATTTGTACATAGATGTATTATATTTTACTTTGTTCAAGTTGATAAATTATTTTACTTGCCTGCATATATTTTGTACCTGGGGTGTTTATTTTGCGAGCACTTGTTCATACTTATATATATATATTGTTTCTTGCTTTCGGCTGAGGATGATTCTCTTTTGTATACTAAAGATCTTGTATTAATTATTATTATCCTTGTTTCCACTAGTGCAGACTTGAATATGTATCTTCTTATGTCTTCATACTTTTTTCTTTGTATTGACTTCGGCTGTACAAATGAAGATATACATACTTGTTGACTTTTTATTTTAAATCTACTTACTTATATTCAATTTATAAATTCAAATATTTATTATTATTATTATTTAACCATAAATTCAAAATTATTTATTTACAATTTAAACACAAGTCAAATATATATCTATATATTTATTATTTTCAAATTCACTCATATTTGAATCGGGGAAACTCGCTCTAATTTTCTAATTAAATTTACAAATTTTTATCCAAAATTTTATTTAATTATCAATTTAAATAAATTTAAATTTCGGGGTCGTTACACTGAACAACTTGTATGTATGAATGCTAGAATTGCATTGTCGCTTGGACGGCGATATTAGCATTCTAAGTGGGATTGGTATATGAAAAGTTAAAGCGTAGCCTCAATCCTCACAACCGATAATTACTAAAACAGGGGATATGCTTCAGTGCTATATGGATTGTACCTATTAGGGTATGGTCATCACCCGATCTAGATCGATATTCTCAATTTATGTATGCTATTGGTGCCGGTACGGTTGTTGATCGCAACAGGGGTGATGACATATTCAGTACTATCCAGTAAGGGGTAAGCCGATCCTAATTCACAGAGGTCGATAGGTTCGATGTCAGCATATTTTATCTAGAGTTGTACTATGGCAGGCTATAACGACCGAGATTTTCGACCCTCGAAAATCGACACTAATACGTTCAGTGTATTACATGCCGAGAAATCAATTGCCGGAAAACCCGATTGTTAGGGGAAAAGAAAAATAAAAGAGTAGAAGAAAACAAAAACAACATAGAATCTCACAATCACAGCGGAACAATATATAGTATATGATAGCATATTTTTATACAAAAGAATCTGTAGCTGTTATTATACACACAATTATCAAAGTACAACAATCAATAATCAACCTGGACAGTTATAATAACTTGTCCTCACAAATACTGAATATACAATATGACTCACACAGCGGAAATAACCAAGTACGTATAATACGCCTGAGATTCTCCATCTCGTCTCCTGAGCTCCATAACATCCTAACCTGAATATGTAATACTCAGTCTGACCCGAGTATTACAATAAAATAACACCAAAGTCAGTCTAGAAAACCAGCATGAGAAAACACACTCAATTTGAATTATTACTGTTATCAAAATCCTTTTAAAAAAGCAAAGGTATCTCATTAGACCACGCCACACATAAATACGACGAGTTTTTACCTTACGATAACCAAAACATTTTATAGAAAATCTAGTGATATTATAATAATGTCTAAGGGTCAAAATAATAATAATCAAGTAGCTGTGATGCTCGTGCTGTGTACATCACAACAATACTAGTATAAAATCAGAAACTCGATAAGGCTCGTTCGCTAGTTGTGTAGGATTCCATGGAGGTGCCCTCTGTACTTCGAGAACGGTCCTCCTGCACAAGGATCAGAGTTATCCTTCCGAAGCATCATACCTGTCTAGCCGGGGTATTATAGGAAAACATAACTGATCTTGCTAAGACCGAGTGCATCGATCCGGCATGCCAAAAACAACTGAAGGTATCGGGCAACCATAAAACCATTAAATCAAACAACAATTTTAAACATGTACCTTTCAGTCGGGCAACCAAATTTTCTTATAAAATCAAGGACTTCAAACTTGCCCTTGCTTTTATATACCTGCATCTTATTTACCAATGATATCCAATCATATAGTTCAAAACCACATTATTATACATTTTCCAATTCTCAACATTTGTTTTACTTAAGCCCGTACGATGTAAATATATCATCCGTCTGCAATATCAAATCTGATCACTCACTCGATCAGACACTTTCACTTCCGAACTAGTATCGTTCACACGACCCAATAGTCCGGATTCAGATCTGGTTCCTTGATAGGAAACTATTATTCTCCTTGCATAGCCATAATATGATAGAGAATCCTAGAATCAATCAAAAATCCATATCCAGTGTTCGCCGTCAAGAATCGAGTGAAAAATCCTAACTCGGATCGATATAAATTATCTCGAAATTCTATGCTCGAATCTGGATCAAACCGTTATGCGAATAAAATAATATACGTACAAATTACGTATTTATTTCCATTGATTCTTAGCTACACCCAATTCCTTCTATTCATATTTATCCTGTTCTCGTTCATTTTATCCATACTCAATTTATTCATATTGCATTATTCACTTTCCCTTATTTACTCACATTCACTTCTTTACGTAGTATATTCCCTAATACTATTATCACTCAAACATCATTCCACATAATTTGTTTACTTAGTTCATTTAAAACATTTTATACAACTTAAGTCTATATCCATTTTAAACAAATTCAATTTCATTTCAAATTTCAACATTCAATTTTATCCATCCACACTCCAAACCATATTCAATTAACTAATTAATTTAATTAGTTCAATTCATTAATTTATTTCAAATCTCAATAAATTTCATTTCCAGCAATTACTTCATCCAGCCTTACTTAGGCTAAATTTTCAGAATTCACTTTATACTTAAGTTAAGTTTAGTTCCATAGTTCAATTCCAAATTTTTACTTTTCTTGCATTCATATTCAACAATTTTAAACATTGCTTTAACTTGCAAATTTTCAAATTTGATAAGTTCTCAAACTTACTCATATTCCACAAAACATTTTAAATCAAAATCCCAGAGTTTAAACACCTCGTTCTAAAATATTTCAAATCATTTTTGAAATCATACACACACACACACAATCCCTTGGTATATCAAATTAATCTTTTGAATTTCAAAACAAAACCAGTTCTTACCAAAAAAAACTCTAATGGTAGCACTTCCTCTCTCTTGAAAATTCAAAAATTGAACGTCAATGATGTTGTAGTCATCACCGAAATTATTTTCCAGCGATCGAAGTGAGTTTAGTGCTTTTATTTCCTTTAAAACCCTTTAAACATATTTATATTCAAAAATAATATCACTATTATTTTCCAAAACATGGAAAAATAATTTTCAAAACCAATGGGATTTAAATTCCTAAACTTCCAGCCTTTAAATCTTTTATAAATCGTTTTTATAAACCATATTTATATAATATGTTTCAGTAATTTCATTTCATTTCAATTTATAAATCACATTCATAGACTAAGATTCCATTTTGTTATACAAAATCATTTCTTTGTTGTTAGTCTTGCTTACATTATAATATCAACCTTCATTCGATCACAACAAGCAACAAATGATAATAGTCAAATATTATCATTTTCCAACATCCAAGCACACCATATAATAATAATTTCTGAAAAATTATTTCTTTATATATAAAATATAATCCAAGTAAAATTATTCCATTTACCCAATTCCAAAACAATATCATGTCGAATTTTCTCTACTCAAGTGTTTAGAGATCCCTATAGATAACGTTAATTACTCGTATTGACTAGAATCCATAAGACACTCAATAGATCAACCAACACAATATAAAACAATTTTTATATTACTAACAAATACGCGCTCATATATATATACACTCAAACTCATTCTTGGGTGCCACTAACCCTATCTCTAATGAGTTACCCCACTAAAGCCAAGGTTCTCGCTTAACCTTCAGCTCTGATACCAATTGTAACGACCAGGATTTTCGACCCTCGAAAATCGACACTAATACATCCACTGTATCACATGTCGAGAAATCGAATGTCGGAAAACCCGATTTAGGGGAAAAGAAAAGGAAAAGAGACAGAAGAAAACAGAAACAACATAGAATCTCACAATCGCATCAGAACAATATATAATATATGATAGTAGATTTTTATACAAAAGAATCTGTAGCTGTTATTATACACACAATTATCAGAGTACAACAATCAACCTGGACAGTTATAATAACTTGTCCTCACAAATACTGAATATACAGTATGACTAACACAACGGAAATAACCAAGTATGTATAAGACACCTGAGATTCTCTAGCTCATCTCCTGAGCTTCATGGCATCCTAACCTGAATCTGTAATACTCGGTCTGACCCGAGTATTATAATAAAATAACACCCAAGTCGGTCTGGAAAATCGGCGTGAGAAAACACACCCAATTTGAATTATTCATGTTATCAAAATCCTTTAAAAACAACAAAGGTATCTCGTAAGACCACCACACATAAATACAACGGGTTTTTACCTTACTATAACCATAACATTTTATAGGAAATAAAGTGATATTATAATAATGTCTAAGGGTCAAAATAATAATAATCAAGTAGCTGTGACGGTCGTGCTATGTACATCACAATAATACTAGTATAAAATCAAAAACTCGATAAGGCTTGTTCGCTAATTGTATAGGATTCCACGGAGGTACCCTCAGAACTTCGAGAACGGTCCTCCTGCACATACCCGTCTAGCCCAGAGTTATCCTTCCCAAGCATCATACCCGTCTAGTTGGGGTATTATAGGAAAAACATAACTGGTCTTGCTAAGACCGAGTGCATCACTCTGGCATGCCAAAAACAATTGAAGGTATCAGTATTGCTAGAAAAAGGAGCCGGCACCCTATGGGTTTGCCAACCCTACTGGCAATACCTCCTATCTCTGGTTTAGTCATTTCCGCTGATGAGGCTACGTCTGGCGTTCCAGCTTACGCACCGTTCCAAAAATAGATCATGAAATCCTATACGGATTCCCACACCACAATGGCCTTGGAATGGCATACAGATTCCCACATCTCAAATAGATTTTGGAATCATACATGGATTCCCATACCCAACAGTCTTGGAACCACACGTGGATTTCAACATCTCAATATAACACGAAACTCCTCCATAGAACCGTATATGGTTTTGGAGTGGTAACGGTTCTGAGTCATCTCTTATGAGTACACACTCCCGCTTCCCGGGTGCTCCATAAACCAATCGTCAATTTCCGGAATGCTCAATACCGGTTCTTTAGGAAATATCTGACAATACATAAGAATGGGAATCACCCCTTAACCATTTAAGTAGACGGATCTCCTTATCATTTATCCTAGAAGAACAACGAGTTTATACGTACAGTATAGCACCATGATGGTAACTGTACCATATAATTCCCATGTTTCCCTTATATATTTCCAGAGTTAAAACCCTTCGGTGTTAAGTAGGAAATCATTTCCTACCACCAAAATTAAGAAGGATTACATATTTGGGCCAAGAATTGATTGTCGGTTATTTAACTATCAAATAAACAAAAATTCAACCAAAAATCACATTTACCACTGAAATCGCTAAGCCTCATTTAAAACAGGCATACTTATTTCATCTGGATAAGTATATTCACAAATCCTTTCTTTCAAAAATACTTGTAAACTCATTAAAATTCTTCATTAAAATTTTATTTACCTTCATTCTTATTAAGAGAGATTTAATAAGCCTTTGAAATTATTTTTATCTATCTTAAAACTCAAGATTCCATTATTTAACCAAATTTCGATTATTTAATTCCACAATTAAACTACCCAATAAATCGTTATATTTGAAATTCAAGTTATTAAATCTATAAATTAACTTTTAAATATTTTAAAAATAAATTAAATATTCCAGTTTCAAATAACCAAAATTCTGGGTCGTGACACAGGCGGTACCCCTATAGCCTTATCATTGTAGGGATAACCTAGGTATTTTGAGGATGAATGAGAGGTTATGCGTTTCGGATGTTGATAGTCTTAGATAAGAAGTTTTGATGGAATTTCAAAAATCAAAGTTGAATATCCACCCTGGAGTAAATAAGATGTACTGGGATATGAAGCGTGTTTTTAGTGGCCTGGGATGAAGAGGGATATTCAATCTATGTCAGCCAATGTGCGAACTATCAGCAAATCAAAGGCAATCACCAAAGGACTGTTGGGTTACTATAACCACTGGAGATCCCAAATTGAAAATAGGAGCAAGTGTCAATGGATTTTTTTGATGGCTTACCCAAATCGAGGAAAGGTAATGAAGGCATTTGGGTCATTGTGGATCGGTTGACCAAGAGCGCTCATTTTATTCCGGTAAAACCGAGAAGAACTGTAGCTACTTTGGCGGAGATTTATATGAGGGAGATCTTTCGACTACATGGACTTTCGATTAGCATTGTAAGTGATCGGGACCTAGTCTTTGCATGCTAGTTTTGGGAAGCTTTACAAGTAGCTTTGGGGACAAAGCTACGTTTGAGCATAGCCTATCACCCTCAAACGAATGGTTAAACGGAAAGGGTGAACCGAGTCTTGGAGGATCTATTGAGAGCATGTATCTTGGACTTTGGAGGATCGTGGGAAGATCATCTTCACTTAGTGGAATCCTCTTATAACAATAGCTATCAAGCTTGCATTGGCATGGCATCCTATGAAGCTCTTTATGGATGGCCATGTATGCCCTCAGCGTGTTAGCTGGAGACCAAGATTGGATAGTGCTTGGACCTGGTATGATTTGGGAGTCTATGGAGAAAGTTGATGTGATCAAGAGGAGAATGAAAGAAGCTCAAGGTCGACAGAAAAGCTATGCTGACAGGAGATGAAAGGATTTAGAATTTGTAGTTGGAGATTTTGTGTTTATGAAGATTTCCCCAATTAGGAGTTGTTCGATTTGGAAGAGTTGGAAAAGTTGACGTCAAGGTATGTTAGACCTTTTCGAATTTTGGAGAGGATTGGGCAGCTTGCTTATAAAGTTGAATTGCCAGAAAAATTATCGGGAGTTTATAATGTATTTCATGTGTCGCATTTGAGGAAATATGTGCATGACCCATCGTTGATTGTTGAGCCGTCTGTTTAGGAGGATTTGGAGGTGGAACCAAACTTGACTGTGATAAGACATCTAGTTCGCATTGTGGATTGCGATGAAAAGAAATTACGTTGTAAGGTTGTAAGATTAGTTAAGGTTTAGTGAAGTGAAGATCCCAGAGATTGTATTTGGAAGACGGAAGATAACATAAAGGAAACTTATCCAGAGTTGATGCGAGAATAGTTGTTTGCTTGTTGTATGGATTGTGTATGTAACATCCCGTCGTTTTGGACCATTCAAATCGACAATAAAACCACACATGTCAGACTTGGATAATTCAAAACAACAAATTGTTAATAAAATTTGGGGCAAATAAAATCAATCATAGAATCACAGACACAGAATATCAGAATAACTCGCAGCGGAATAAAATAAACATAGTAGTTCATGAAGCTACTAGATACAAAGTCTCAAAACTAATACATAATACCAAAGTCTGAAACCAATACATTTGGAAATTCAAGGCACATAGGTTCTCTAATACAAAAGCAAAAGCTGAGTGGAAATAACTGGAATGGAAATATCAGGTAGACAGCTAAATCTCTGGCGGATCTCTAGCTCCCAAAAGATGAAACCAAAGCTGTGAAACTCAGGCTGACCCGAGCGTAAAGAAAAAACACAAAACACTCGAATCAGGACATACATACTTATAAAATGTAAATCAACTCAAGTGAACTGTAAAAGAAATGCATCAGTAACTTAAAGGATGCTTGGGATCGCTCATCCTCTAAGGATCCGTTAAACTATCTACTATATACTAATATACGCTATTATAATAATGTCTAAAGTAAAGTAAACTATTAAAATAGCGTTAAGGCGTTACCCATATCCCCCTTAACACATTTTATAATGCCAATAGCCTATACAGTACCGTAACTCCCCGTAAACTGGAGCCGCCAGAGGATACCACATAGGTACGACATAAAACAAACTCGTAGAAGGCGCGCTAGGGTAGGTGACACGACACAACTAGGGAATGCCAGGGTAGATATACCAATTACACTTCTGGACTATTGGTAATGCATAGCCGCAACTATCGCCCAACTCGATTCACACTCCCGAATCAAAGGTGCGCACCAAATCAATCACAATGTAATAGAATGGCTAACGATGAAGTGTGTCCGATCGGAGGAGCTACATCACTTGGCCCGTCAATTGCTCCTGTTTTAGCCAACTTATGCTAACTCGCGGGAGATAGTTCCACGTATGTATACCTTTAGGATCATCGCCACCATCCTACTTCATTCTGGAATCTCCACCGTGTACACAGTTGTTAAAGTGGTTTTCGGTATTGACAGAGAGTATGCCCATATCCAATCCCGGTCTCTTTAACAACCAAACGTTATTATAACCCGTGGTTATTTCAATTTCAAATGGTTTATATTTCATATCCAACATATTCATTTCAAAACCTCATAAATCCAATGTCATTATTCTTTAAAATATTATTCATTTTTCCAAAGTTGTAACACTTCCAAATTTCATTTAATTATAACCCCTTGAAAACGTAAAAATTTAGAAATCATAGCACCTTAAAAATGTAACCTTTAGAACCATAACATTCGGAACTATCCCCTTTAGAGAATTTTGTAGCATTCAGGAAATGTCACTTTTAAGAAAACGCAGCAGTACAGAAATGCTACTGTAAGAATTCGCAGCAGTGCAAAAATGCTATTGTAAGAATTCCCAGCAAGAATCCGCAGCAGTGCGGAATTGTTACAGTTAGGAAATCGCAGCAGTTTTGAATTGTTACCGTAAGAAATCGCAGCAATTTTGAATTATTACCGTAATACTTCCTACTACAATAGTTTATAAAAATCAAACGGTACATATATTCACGGTTTTTATCATAGTCATTATATCATTCTTATTATATTACTCTAATTTAGCTATTTGGACATTAAAGAAACGACACCTTTAGTTAAATAACTTTGTTACTATAATGTTAAATTTTAAAGCTGAAATCCTTATGCTAAGTTAAAAGTAGGTTATTAACTTACACTTTATTTTCCTTTCAGTAAATAACATTTATCATTTTTATTACCCAAGTTATACCATTTACATTAGTTAAAACTTACATGTCAAATGTACGTTTTAATTTACATTTTTTTCCACACAAAAAAAACCATTTATCATTTTAACCACTATTACATGAATTGAAACTTACAATTTATAGGTTAGAATAAAATACCATTATTAAGTCAAATCGGATTATTTTAAATTTCAATTAACCTTCATTCTGTAAATTAGTTTCCAAAATTTACATTTCCAACTATTCATTTCTTATAAAAAAATTAACTCATGTAAACAAATTCACAGAAATTATTACATTAAATTTAAGTCGAGATTCATATATAGAAATCCAAAATACTTAATAATTTTTAGAAAATCATTTTAAATCAACCACGGAGTTTGTATAAAATTCTCTACCCTAGGGTCAAATAAATACGGACATATATCATTTCAATCCGCAATTTATAAATTTCCTGGGTTTTATATCATTTCAAACCCGCAATCCCAAGTCAAATAAAATTGCTCAGGCTTACCATTTCAGCCCATAACAATTTTCCTTAATCTAAAGATCATTCGTGTATGTATCATTTCAACCCATAGTGAAGGAACTTGCAGTGTGAGAACAGAATATGAAATAAACATTGCAATATCCAATATATCATGGCATATGATCATAACAGGCAAAATATGATATGAAATAACATAATATAAACATAGGTGAAATTCTCAACTTACATATACAAATTCGTACAATTCCATTGTCATCAATTCACCAAAATATAAGTATGTTGTCAAGAGTGATTACTCACCTTTCTTTGGTTAGAGAAGTGATTCAAACGCAACACAACGACTACAACAAGCACGACAAATTATGGACAAGCTTGAGTGAGAGGAGAATCCAAATCCGACGCTTTGCAAAATAAAATAAATTCCATACGTAAACAAATAATTCACATAGAAAAATAAAAATAGAAATATATATATATTTGTAAACATGTGAAGAGGGTTTTGATAAGGGTGCATAGGCTTGGTCATAGGTTAGTTTTGTTTGGGTTTGGGTTCGGCCATAGGGGTTTGGGCTAGGCTAGGGTTCGGCCATAGGAGTTTTGGCTAGGTTAGGCTAGGTTTTGGTGAAGGGGGTTCGGCCTAGGGTTAGGGTTTTGGTTGTGGAGGGCTCGGCCTAGGGATTAGGTGATGGAGGAGGTGGTCACGGCCAAGGCAAGGCAAGGGGAAAGGGTTGAGGAAGTTCGGCTATGGGGTTTTGGTTGGAGGAGGGGAGGTAGTAGCCGAAAATTGTGAAGAAGAAGAAGGGGAAAAGGAAAGAGGAGAAGTGGTTTTGGTTAGGGTTTGTGGTTGGAGGAAGAGGAGATGGTGTGGCGATGAGCATGGCCAAAATTTTTGGGGAAGGAGGAGGAAAAATTGTAGAGGAAAAGAGGGAGAAAGTCTAGGGTTTTGAGGAGGAAGATGAAGAAGAAACTTACATTGTTTTTTTTCTATGGAGGCACAAATGACAATGAGACATCTAGCAAAACCCTAGGATATTATATAGGCATCTCAATAGGTGGCTTCTCATCTACTAAAGGAATTCCTAGCCCATTAGTACAAGCCCAAAGTCACAATGTAAATAAGATGAATGTTAAGAGAAAATAACTACGTGTAATACGCCAAAAATTGTAAGTTTTGAGAAGTAGAAATCAAAATTTAACAAAATGAAAAACAAAGAAAATGTTAGAATTAAATTCATCTTCATAAAAAAAGTAAAATTTTAAAATTTTCACAAAAAGTCAAGCTTTGACCAAAGTTGATAAAATTTGAAATTTAAGAAAAGTCCTTATTTTATTAAATTTGGACGAACATTTCACATCAAAACTCAAAATTATACATTAAAAATTCCCAATTTATCAATTTTAAACTAGTTATATTCAAAATTTCAAATGAATTTTCATTTAAAATATTTCCAAAATTTTCGTGTTGTTACAGTGTTTGTTCGTGATCTTGTTGGTTATCATGTTTCTTTTGAATGTATTTTATCATATATGATATATGCACTTTTGAGTTATTTTGGGTTATCTCTTTGTGTGTTAATTTTGGGACGAAAAACTTTAAAAGGGAGAGAATGTAACAACCCAAAATTTAATCACTTTAAATATGAATATTTGATATATTTTTAAATAATTAATTAATGGATTTTATAACTTAAATAAACCTTTTTTAAATAATAGTTGATGATAGTGAAGTTGTTTTGGAATTTGGTTTATAAAAATAACTAGTTCGAAGAAAAATCGAAAATTTGACCGAAAATTATTTTTTGGATTTTCAACTTTTCATCATCTAAAAGTTGTCGAAAAACGTTGTGTATAGTAGTATATATATGTGTGTGTGTGTGTATATATATATATAGACACACGCACACTTATACAACAACATATATTATGGTTAGAGATAAATAGGTTAAAATAAATTTACTCAAAGTAAAAAGATAAAAGTTGACTTTTCTTCCCTTTTATTAAAAAATATATATATATACAAGTAAAATAAGAGAAAAGGAAACATCACTTCGAAATAGAATTGATTGGATGGAATGTGGGTAAGAGGATGGTTGCGTGTGGAGGGGACAAGGTAAGAGGGTGATGTGGCAAAAAGGTGTGGAGGGTAAGGGACCTAAGGGTCATTTTATATAAAAACTATTTTTCTTTTTCTAAATTTCATTTTACTTCACTTTCTTCCATTTCAAAAACTTTTACTCCTTTTCAAGCTTTCACTTTTATTTTTCATGGCCTCTTAGATTTTTTCTAAAGTTGAAAATCCCTTCATTCCCTTTTAAATCCTTTGAAAACTAATTAAAAAGCATACTTTTACTCTCTACTTCACTTAGGATCCACAAACAAGCCCAAACCCACCTTAAATCATCAAGGGCGAGCCCATATTACCCTAGTTCGAACCCTCTAGGCCACTTGAGGCTTTCAAAAATCCAACTTTTACAAAGGATATCCAGCCTCTAGTGTTGATCCAAGGTGTGGTGGTAGTTTGACTTGTTTCGGTTGGTTTTTGGTGAGTAAAGCTCACATTTTTAACTAAAGTTTTAAACTTTATATTTTTAAAATAATTGTTGTTGGTTTTTTGTTTGAAAGTAATGTTGTTGTGTTTTACATACATGTGTTTATATATAATGTTAGTTATGGACTTGGAAATGAAGTCGGAAATGTTAAGTGATGTCGAAAGTGATGATCTTTGCTTTTGTGAATGGATGTTTATTCATTTGTAAAAATGTTTGAGCTTATGTATATGGTTGGTCGTATGTTAGTTGGATAGTAAAACAATTAGATTTTTGTATATTATGACATCGAGATCCCGTGGTGTTTAAACTTGTTTACTTATGTATTTACTAGAAAAGTTTTATAAAGTTTTCGAAACTTTTACATTCATTTTCCAAAACTTTATATAAAGTTTATAAAGTAAATTAAAATATAAAAGGAAAGGGTTTAAAGGGATATTTGATTATAAAACTAGTTTTAAGGTTATGGTATCCATAATGATAGTCCTTATGGATTTAGTTCGCAAAACAAACATATTTTGTTTAAACTAAAATGGGATTTCACTTAGATATTTTTGGAAGAGTTTTTAAAACTATATTATAAGTATTGAAAAGATTTAATTATTGTTTAATTAATTTATTAAGTAAGGATTTAATGATTATTCAATTAATTAATTAAGTAAAGGTAATTAGTACTTAATTATTAATTAAGGAAGGTAATTATAATTAATTAATTAAGTGAAGGATAATTATAATTAATTATTATTTAGGTAAGTTTAATTATGTACTTAATTATTATGTAAGTAAGGTTCAATTGACTAATTAATTATTAATCTGGCAGGGTTTAATATTAATTAATCATTATTTAAGTTAAGATTTAATTAAGATTTAAATTATTATTAAATAAAGATTTTATACTTATATTTAACCAATTAAATAAAGGTTTTAAATTTTTGATCACATTATTTTTAAGGATCGAATTTATTTAAAAACAACTTTCTTTTACAAAGAATGGTTTAAATACAAGGGATTCTCTTTGTCTGTGCCATTAAGTAGCCAAACAAAAATGATAAGTTATACCAAAACGTTGACACATTTTATTGAAAGTAAGTCATCTTGTATTTAGCACTAAAAGCCGATGAGTAGACTTTCATCTTTTTGTGAGATCTAGAACTTGATTTTCTAGGCAAGGGATAGAGAAGTCGAAATGTCGGAAATGAGATAAATATAAGAGAGTTTGTTTCGATAAATGGGTCATGATAAATTAAGTATATGGTAGATAGTTCATCGTATACTTAACACCAAATTCCGAAGTATGGAAACTCATCTATATCCCAAGAAGTAAGAATGTACGTCAAGTCAAAGTTAGTTTTCTAACTTGTCCGACTTTTTTGTTAATCAAGGGATAGTACTATCTGAAATCAAAAAGTGGGGATAAGTATAGGCTGTCTTGTTTTTCATATGCAAATCTATACACACACACACACACACACCAGATATTGGATTTGTCCACTATCAATAACTTGACCCGTTTTAAAATTATCTAATATTGGATCGAAGAGACCGAGACTGGATGATATGAGTTATCTAAAAACCACTTCGAACTCACGTAAGCGTTCGAATTGGAAACATCTAGAAGATGATGGAATCGAAGATGAAGATCTTTGAAGTGCAAGGGCTACTTGCTACTAATCCTAAGGGTGATTCCAAAATGGATGTAGTAGAAGTAGTTTCTTTGGTTTGTTCATATCCTAAACAACTTGTATGGACGAATGCTAGCATTGCATTGTTGCCTGGAGGGCAGTATTAGCATTTCAAGTGGGATTGCTGTATGAAAAGGTAAATCGTAGCCTCAAGCCTCACAACCGAGAATGACTAAAACAGGGGATATGCTTTAAAGCTATGTGGGTCGCACCCATTAGGGTATGTTCATCACCTGATCTAGATCGATATTCTCAATTTATGTATGCTAGTGGTGCCGGTATGGTTATTGCTCGCAACCTAGGTGATGACATGTTCGGTACTATCCAGTAAGGGGTAGGCCAGTCCTGATTCACAGAAGTTGATAGGTTAAACCTCGGTACATTTTATCTAGAGTTCTACTGTGACAAACAGTACCACTGTAGCCTTGTCTTTTTATGGAATCCATTTTCCTATAAGTGCCATATGGATTTAGTTGTGCCCAAATATATTGGAATGTGAGATACAGGCATTTCAGCTATGTTTAATATTTACTTTAAACAATAGACATTATTATAATATCAGTGGATTTTCTATAGAAAAGGTTTTAGTTATCGTATGGTAAAAACTCATCCATGTTTATATGCGGTGTGGTCTTATGGGATACCCTTGTTTTTAAAGGGTTTATAAGTATAATATTTTAGTTGTTTGGAGTTTACTCACACCAGACCCATATCTGACCTAGAGTTTTTATTTCTTTTCTTAAAACTCTTGGGTACTCAAAATTTGTATGAGTAGCCATGTAGTCCAAGTTCTCACAGATACATTTTCGAAGGAGCATGGAGCAGGTAGCTTCGACGTTAGCTTATTATCTATTTAATTCCATTGTATGTGTATATTTTGCATCAGCATTGTGGGGCAGGCAGTTATAACTGTCCCTGGCTGAAGTTGGTATTTATATAACTCCGATATTCATTTTTGGAATGATGATATGTATTATCTTATGTTGACTATATATATGTTTCCGTTGCGATGTGGGATTCTGTGTTTTCTTTCTTCTTGTCGTTTTCTTTTCTTTTTACCCCAACGACTTGTCTTTCAAACACCTTGATGATCAGCATATGAATACAGTGGGTGTATTAAGTGTCGTCTTTGGGTGTAAGAAAGGCGGATCGTTACAACCGGGGCTTCGCATTCCTTCATATCTAGTGATTTGGTAGATAGATTAGGATTGAAACCCACGATGGTTGACCGACCATTAATTGTCACAAACCCTATTGGAGGATCAACTAGTTTTTGCATGGTTTGTCGAGACATGGCCTTATTGAGTCATAGATGGTTGTTTGCTTGCGATTGCTTTCATGGGGTTCAGTGTTATTCTACGGATGGATTAGCTACATAAGTATGGAGTAGTGGTGGATTGCGAGAGGCCGTGGTGGCGATATGGATGGATGATGAGCGTAGGTTGGAGATAGGCTGCCTACCTGACGATGAGATTATCGTTAGCTTTTTGTACTCGCTCGAGATCTCACATGACATGTTGTCATCTATTCCCATAGTGAGGGAGTATTTGGAAATATCCAAGGAGGTGATTGGATTACCACCTCACAGGGAGATAGAGTTCGATATATATTTGGAGAAGGATGTCAGATCGATAGTTATTCCTTTGAGGCTTATGAATCCCAGAGAGCAGAAGGACTTGGAGGTGCAAGTGAATGACGTGTTGAGGCGAGGGTTCATTCTTAGGAGCATATCTGAGTGGGGTGCACCTGTAGTATTCACCACCTAGGCAGATGGCTCTTTGAGGTTTTATGTAGATTACCGTGAGCTGAATAAGATGACAAAGAAGAATAAGTATCCAGTCTCGGGTATTGATGACTTGTTCAACCAGCTCCAAGGTGTTAAGGTGTTCTCTCAGTTGGACCTTGCGACGGTGTTTTATCAACTGAGAGTGGCGAAGGAGAGTGTACCGCTTATAGCATTTTGTACGCCATTTGGATTCTATGAGTGGTTGGTTATGTCGTTCGGGCTAACCAACGTATCAGCATACATTGTTGATATTATGAATCGTGTTTTTAGGGATTAGCTAAATAAGTTTGTACTTGTATTCGTGTACGATATCCTTGTTTATTCAAGAATGGAGGAAGAACATAAGGAGCATTTTAGGATTATGCTTGAGGTGTTGAGGAAGCACCGACTAAAGGCGAAGTTGTTGAAGTGTCACTTTTGGAGGAGGTAAGTGTGATTTTTGAGTCTCATTGTTTCTGAGCAGGATATTGATGTAGATCTTATGAAGGTGGCAGCAGTATAAGACTAGGACCGACCCAAGACTGCAAGAGATGTGAGAAGTTTCCTTAGCTTGGTGAGATACTATAGACATTTTATTCAGGACTTCTCTAAGGTAGCAGCGCCATTAACCAACTTGACGAAGAAGAATCGGACTTTTATTTGGGATGCAATGTGATGACCGCCCTATACCACCGATGCTCATATAACCGAATAGTGCATTGCTGATGCATCCGGCCAATGTAGGACGATTGTCGAGGGAAAGAAATAGAAGTAAAGAAGGGAAATAAAAAAGAAGAGAATAGAAGAGAAGAGAAACAATACATCAAACAATCACATAACTTGTCGTATTTCTCACAGCGCACCAAATAAAATATAATAGTCATCATAGATATAGAATAGGCAAGACAGTAATAACTACATGAACCACAGAATCACAGTACACAGGCTCATATAGTTATACAAAACAGTAATAGAGTTTATAACTGATAAATAAACTCAACCGAAAAACTGTCTCTAATAATAATAAGTCAACACTGTCAAGGCTTCGTGGTGTCACATATTGAAATAAATAGTAATAAGCCCAAAATATAAGTATGAGAAAGCATCGCCTCCTGCCACTACATCTGTAGAACTCCTAATTTCTAGTCTACTTATTTAAGAGTACATAAGGTAATAAGATGCAAAGTATAAAACCTCAAGTCAGATAACTGGTGTGAGCGATAAACAATCTCAAAATGATATAGAAGGCGATATAGTATACGGAACAATGGGTATGGGGAATCATACCTGACATATCCATAAATCTAAAGAGTTAGCACATTACATCATATATATGCTACTCTATCATAGTCAGCATGGGTGTACTATACATCAAGGTATTAAAGGTGTCCAGATATCTGTATCGGTAATATCTACATCGTGTGACTTCCCTAAGGTGATAAAAACAATCAAGAAAACATAGCATCCATCATCCATCCTCACATTCACTCATTAAGTGCGTTGGATATATGAAACTCGTATGACCACCCCCATAGAGCCAAGGACTACTCAACGATCTGGTTTCTCGGTACTCAAATCTATGCCACTCGGTAGGCCAGGAACTAGACTGCATCCCTATAGACATCCCATGGTACTCAGATCAAAACATCATGTGATCTGAGGCTCCCCATATGCCCAAGTGAGCGTTCTGACATGCCTCTGCTTTACGAGTACATATCGAAATCTATGAATATCAATGATCCATTTGCATACGTCATCCATAGAGCTTATCCCATAACTATCTCTACAACTCTCATCTAAAGTCATCACGATTGGGGACTACTCTAGACAACCATCATAAGTTATAGAGTGTCATCATGCGTCCCGTAACCTCCCTCCAACAATCCCCTAAATATGACTCATAGTTTAGTACTCTACGTCTCAAAGTACAGCTATCCATCATCGAAGCCATCACTTCCCATCATGGAATCATCATCGTCAAATCATGAAGTCATTGTGTCGAAGCGTCACATCCTTGCTTCAGCGCCAAAATTGCTCATCGAAGAGTCATAATATTAAATCAAATGTGGAATGAACGAACCATCACATCATGTCGTTCGAAGCCTCTCTATCGTCCATGCCAAAATTGGCCAAATTGACCATCATCAATAGTAGTAGATATCAACCACTCTAGAATAGTCGATAATGACCACATTGGTCATGTACTTAGCCAAAAATGGATAAGTACAAACCAAATGAGAACGTCCGGCATCTATCCCTAATTTCGAAGCACATCCTCAAGTCCGTCTTTTGCCTTTAGATCAATCGATGTGCATGAAACTCTATGCATGAAATCCTATCCTAAGGGATATTTTCTAGTACTATATCGCCTTCGAACGACGTTTTCAACCAAAACAAACAAACTAATATACATATAACCAATAAGCATACTAACATCTATAATAGCCTACATACATCTACGATAACACAATACAATGCATCCAAAGTAACCAATGTGGGATTAATGCCAAAATAGCATACATCTATCAATATTAGCGAAATAGTACATCAATGGAAAAAATGTGATATTTAATTTAAACCCATTTTAAACCAGTTTTAATTTTTTTTATAAAATGAGATATAGTTTAAATAGTTTAGAAATCACATTTTAAAATTAGAAATCATTTCAAAACGTCATTTTAATACTATACTAATAGTCATAGTATGGTGAGAGACAATATCACTCACCTCGACATAATCTGACAAAACAATTGACAAGTCCTAGAGCTCTCCATCACGAGCTCAACGCAAGAAACGGCGTCAAAAATGGACCTCGTATGCAAAAGATATGGGCGTTCTAAGATAATGAATAAAATAATTGTTAAATTACTTAACTAAACAATTAATTAGGTTAGTTATCTTTATTAATCTCTCTTCCCTAATTTGAAATTGCTTGTACATGTCATGCACCATAAAACCCAAAATCCACTTCCTTCTCTCATCCATATCTCGGCCAATACTCAACGAATCGATGCACCGTCGATTGCAACAGACTCCACTATGCGTGTGCTTCGCCCTGGAACCAAAGAAGCAAAGCTCGGTTGTCCCCTTTAAGTCATGACCTGGTCATCGAAATCATTCCCCTTATTCGACATGTTTTGCTACGGTGAACAGCACTCAACGAAAATTAGTGGAAAGATGAACGTCGGCAAGAGAAAAATGATGACGGCTTCCGTTTTGCATATCGTCGCTTCCGCCTCTACCTAGGTTTAACTTTGATATGGGAATGAAGGTTTTCTCAATACGAATTTAATGGAGGTGACCTTGTGATTTTTAGTGGCCTGGATCGCCGGATTTTGATTTTTAAAGAGGATTAGAGAGTTGCGGCCATGTTTTGGAATGGAACAGTAATGTGAGATGTGAGAGAGAATAGGGTTTAGGCAAGGGTTTAGCTACATTAATATAATATATTTGTTTATTTAAATTATCAAATAGACGATCGTACATTTCGAGCTCGCACGATCACACGGTGCATCTAATCGTTATGAAACTCGTCTGCGTACATCACCTTAATTTTTTGGTCTCAATGGTATAAATTTTGCCGCCATCCGAGACAGCGCTCTAGAATGATAATTTCACGCTTTTCGAGATCGGTTAGCCATCGGATCGTCCGGTCTCCAAATATAGTGATGCTTATACTCATTTTAATTCGCAACGTCGATACAAACCCACCGGAAGTGGTCTCTTTAACCGTATGCTAAAAATAATATTTTTGGGACCTTTAAATAGAATAACGATTCAATATTAAATCAAATATTTAAATATCCTATCATTAAAAACAAGGGTCATTACATGCTAGGTGCGAGCACGCATTCGTGAATCTGAAAGAGAGGTTGATGAGCGCACCGTTGTTAGTCATCCTGGGCGGGAATGAGGAGTTGATAGAATACACAAATACATGTGGTACTGGACTTGGTGCGGCGTTGATATAGAGGGAAAAGGTTGTTTCCTACGCTAGTCGATAGCTAATATAGTTGGCAGTAATAGTATTCGCTTTGAATATATGGAGGCATTATTTTCTTGGGGAGAGGTTCGAGTTGTATACGGCTCATAAGTCATTGAAGTATATATATTCTTCCAGAAGGACCTTAATCTTCATCGGTAGCGATGTGTACAATTCCTAGCCTCCAATGACTGACATTTTCTATACCCCTGGTATGGGAAATGTAGTCGCTAATGCATTGAGTATGAGACATCCCAGCTTGGAAGCGATGTTCCTGGAGTGGAAGCGGTTGGAATTTATCATTGGCTATGATTTTAGACCTCGATGCGAGCTAGAGCCGGAAGTGTTGGCTATCTTATCTATCAGACCACCTTGATTGAGTGGATTGATACTAGTCAGAGGTGAGGTGCTGGTTTAGCCAAGATCATGGGGAGATAAACGAAGGGGTAGAGTAGGAGGAGATGAAGCGGTACGTGAAGGAACTGGGCCAACCTGCAACGGAAGAAATAGGTGAATTTAAAAAAAAATTACCCTATTGGATCTTAGTTGGGCTTATAAAGCCTAATTTATTTAGAACATTTCTAAATTTGTTTTAAATAAAATCTTTATTTTATTTAAATTAGTTAAAGGGAAGTTTTTTATTTCAAATGTATAGTGTATCAAATACACCTAGCATTTAGTTAATGTATAGGGAATGTAAGCTTTCATTTCTTTCCCTAAAACGAGAATTAATTGAGAGTATTAATTTCATTAAATGGAGAGAGAAACCTTTCATTTTCTCTCTTTAATTTGAGTTGATTGATACATTAAATGTCATTGATTAATAATTTATTCATGGTAAGATTTATTACTATGTCCATATGTATTCTAACTGTACAAATTATAGTTTGAGATTTATTTAATTTTGTTTTATTTATTTATATAAGTATAATATATATATATATATATGAATCATACACACACACACATATGTGTGTGTGCAAGTGTAACATCATAATCCGCGAAGGGTATAATGTGTCTGTATATAGCTGCTGGGATTTACATTGCAACGGATACATTAGCTCATTTTGTATGTACGGTAATTTGTTCAAATATAAGCTTGCATAATATGTCAAAATAGGATATTAATATATGTATATGAATATATATATATATATTATTGAATAAAATAATTCTGCTATAATAAATTAATGTAAAATAATCACATGATAAAAATACAAATTTTCTAATTTGAGAAAATTTGGAAATATATTTTTGTTTTAAGATTAATTTATGGAACTTTTTTTAATTAAAATAATATTTATTATTGAATAGTTGATAATAGCCCTTAATCAAATTAATCCCTAAAAATATGAAATCAAGTTAAAAAAATTTGAAACTTTTTCTGAAGGTAGAAGAGACATATTTTACACTTAGGAAGATTTTTTAGAATTTTCTCAAATAAAATTTATTTTTAATTAAATAATTAACTGCAATTCAAAAATAAATTAATTATAAAAAATAGTAAATTAAGATTTAAAAATTTGAAATTTTTTTAAAGGTGCCTATGAAACATTAGTGCTTATGAAACATTTCCAGAAATTTACTAGTTGAATTTATATTTTTAATTAAATAATTGATTGTAGGGCGAAAGTAAATTAATTTTAGAAAATTATAAATCAAGTTCAAAAAATATTAAAATTTTACAGTAAGCATCTTACATGGTGTAGAAATTAAGAAAAATATAAAACTAAAATTTTGAACCATTAATTATTTTATACATAATAAACAATTCACAAAATCATTAAATAATAATAAAATATGTATATACATATTTAATAAAATGATTTTATATTTTATGATTCAAAATAGGAATAAAACATCATAAGAAAATTTTAGATTAAATATATATAAGATATAAACATATATACAATTATACATATTGACAATTTGCAAATCTGTATACATTTAATCAAGATCTATTTATATATTAATATAAATCAAAATTAATTTTATTTTTTAAAATTCAACAATAAATCAATAAACAAAATACTATAACAAGCACACAACCAATCCAATTGCAACAAACACATGTACCCACAAAAATCTCACATAATCTAAACAATAAACAGATCTGAATACAAACAAGTGATTTGGATGTAAATCAACACTCATATGATAAACTTGAAATCAAACAATAATGAATAAAAGTTTACCTCCTAATGAAGCCCTTGAGTCCACGTTTAACAATGAATTCTCTTCTAAGGACAATTCCCAATCCATCAGGTTGCTAATCCGGGATTGGAGATCTTCTACTACAAATTAGTATTTTTTAATTTAAATTGGATTTGAGAATTTTTGGGATGATTTTAAAGGAGAGTTGCTGCCATTAAAATAAGGAAGAAGAAGAAGAACAAAGAGTAGATCAAAAAATGAATTAGCCTTTGACTAGGGTTTTGAGATTAGCTTTTATATGGATAGGATAAGAGAGCAAATAATGATCTCAACCACACATCTTAAAACTCTAATCTCATGCATAGTAGCTGCCCCCTTCCTCTATAAAAACCAATGACTTTCACCTCTAAAATTCATGGGTTGTGAGCCCATTTAACCCAATTTAAATATACATAATTATATTCAACTAAATTTGTTATCGATATCTCATATCGATCAACATGTTTATAACTTTTTATAAATACATGCAACAAATTTATTTCTCAATTCATATCCAAATTTTATAATTCATATTTCTTAAATATTAATTAATTTAATCTATTTATATCAATTATAAACTAATTAAATCATTTGGCCTTAAGAGAATTTATCGATTCGGTTGTGTGACTCCTGGGTGTAAATTCGATCAACGATTAACGTCGAACTATTCGAACATTAACGTTCACACTTCACTTAGCAGGTGGTGTGACATTATGGCAATTATTTACACCAATTCTCTTCGTCAAAACTATATCACTTTGGACTTATTGAATTTAGCAATGATCAAAAATTCCAACATCGTCCACAGTCAACTCTATAGTCCAAATACAAAGTCCTTCTGTAACACCCCAGATTTTTGGTAACATTATTTAGAATATTTAATTAGCTAAATTAAATAAAATAATGTGTTGATTAGGGGATTGAGATTTGATATTTAATTAAGGTGTAGCTGTGCCATTTAACAATTAATTAAGAAAGAGTTAAAATGAAATAGAGGAGGGGTGAAATAGGAAAAAGGCCATTCCTATATCCCTTAAACTTGGCCGTGTATCTCCCATACACGTTTATTTCATTTGAAAATTATTAAAACTAAGGCCGGCCACCATTAACAAGAGTAAGAGGAAGAAAGCTAAGGAAGAAGCTAATTCAAATCAAATCCATTCACATCTCAATCTCTTTAATCTATAAAGCTAAGGTGAATAATGTTTACATCTCATTTTTTTATTGTGTTTTCAGTTTTAGGATGAATTCCGAATATTTTGCAATGATTTTCCATGTTTTTGAATGATGGAATGATTATATATACTTGTTGATGAATTATGGTTATTCATATTGAATTTATGATATGTTTTAAGGTGAAAACCCTATTAAATGACATCCAAATGTCTTGCGAATTTTTATGAAGATCGTAAATATTAATTTGGTAATGAGTTTCAATTTTCGAAATTTTCTAAATTTATGTGGAATTTATATGAATTTTCTTGTAAAGAAAATGTTAATTTGGATTATAAATTATTTACGATTAAATAATAAAGAATTGAGTATAAAATATTCATATGTTGAAAAACATATTAAAAGAGATTTTTTGGAATTTTTGTAGAATTTTCCTAAATGTTTTAATGGTTATATAAAATTATTTAAGGTATGGGACTTAAATGTTTTATATAATTAAGAGAGGAAAAGGGGCTTTTTGAAAAATAATTTAATTTGTTAAATCTGGAAAGTCGGCAGCACTTTTGGAAAAGTACAATGGCAACCAATCAGATATAGACAAACAAGGCATGTTAGGTACAAAAGAAATAGTTTAAAAGTACTAATAAACATGTTTTTCGCTGTTTCGACACTTTCAGCACCAGTTTCCGCCTCCTAACATTTGCTTCTGACACTGTCAAAACCAATGCACGTGGTATTAGTTAACTAGTACGTAGTGAATTGGATGTAGGCGGAAGGTATAGAGTCGAAACCAGGGATTCTGAAGGGGTTGATGCATTACTTTATTTTTTAAAGGAAAATGCGCCTGCTTACTTTCGGCTAAGATGCTTTCGACTTGGTTTGCTTTCAACTGGGTCAAATGGTTTTAAAAGGAATGGTTTCGATTGGGTTGTCCGCTTCCTACCTTTCGATCCAGATGGTTTTGAAAGGGTTGTTTTGCTTTCTAAAAACTTGGCCACCACTCCAATGCCTTCGAAGGGACGGTTTCGACACCATCACTTCTTTACTTAAGAAATGGTTTCGAAATAGATGCTTTCGACTTAAATGATGTAAAGAACTATTTCCATGATTGAAGTAAAACCCAAATTGGTTTCGAAAGAGATAGTTTTTAAATGGTTTCGAAACAGATGCTTTCGAATTTAATGGGTTTCTGATCGTTTTGCTCTACTTGAAGGCATAATCCAAATGGTTTCGACCGAGACGATTTTTCAAAGGTTTCAAAGGGATGAAATTTTGAATGGTTTCGAAAGGTTTCCACATTAAATTGAACCCAAAGTGCTTTCGAAAGGATTGATTTTTGACTGTTTTGAAAGGTTTTAATGAATGGTTTCGAAAGGGGTGGTTCCCTAGGGTTTCAAAAGGGTCGAAAGGAAGGGTTTTTCCTATGTTTTCGAAAGTCAATATTTAAAGGTTTTAAAGGAGGATTTCTAATGTTTTGAAGCTTTCGGAGAAAAGAAAGGAAAGGCTTTTAATGGTTTCGAAAGGCTTTTAATGGTTTCGAAAGGGTTACTTTCAATGGTTTCGAAGCGGTTACCTTCAAAGATTTCGAAAGAGTTATTTAAAGGTTTTAAACAAAGGTTTCGAATATATTAAATAGGCAATATAGCCTAAGTATTTTCAAGTTAAAAAGGGTTTTAACCTGTTTTGGAAGGATAGTCAATCCTCATTAAAATTCATCAACATTATTTTGAGTATAGTATATATAACATGAAAAAATAGTTTAGAGTAAAGCTAAGAATATATTTTCCTTGTAAAGGTATGATTTAAAAGGTTAAATCATTTTGAAAAGGTTTTCAAGGAAAAGATGAAGGGTAGTTAACCCTAAGAAAATGATTCAGACAGTTAGTCCATTTTGATTCGGATAGTTAGTCCAGTTTGTAGGCGGTCGGTCTAGATTTTGGACAGTTAGTCCAGTTTGCAAGCAGTCAGCCCAGTTATATGGACAGATAGTCCATTTGTTAGCAAAACGGACCTTGCTATTATGTTGTGGACAGATAGTCCACTTATTACTTATTTTATGGACAGATAGTCCATTTATTAGCATAAAGGATATTGCTATTTTGATACAATCAGTTTCATTAACCAGTTTGGTTGCAGGAAAGGATATGCAAAATATATGTTTTAAATAGGATATTGGTGAGGGGAAACCCGTTCCGCTAAGCGGCATGGTCTCACTTAATATCAGTAAACCGAGATATAACAGAATTATTCACACCAAGCTTTATGTCTGACTCGAAGTTTTTGTTTCCCCTTAAACTCTCGGGTGTTCAAAATTGATTTGAGTAGGCTGAGGGTTAAGGTTTTCAGGTTTTAGTCATTTTAACGAATAAAGCTTCCAGAGACGAGTAGGTGGCTGCTGGATAGCTAATTATTATTTGCAGTTTCATATTGTTTTGATTCCACTGTGTATATTAAGCCAAATACGACTATTTTTTTTCTGATCAACCAAGGGGGCATCGTCACATGTCGCTCTTGGCGTATTATTGTAATTATAATTGATCTTTACCTAGGAAACTATTATGGGATTATGTAATTTGGATATGAATTTGTTTGAAATATAATCAGTAAAATGTTATTTTTGGAAATCTGTGATTTTGTTCATATTCAAGTGCTTCTGGTATTATGAATACCATTAGCATTAATGTATTTTGTCACTAGAAGTTAATACTATGGATGACTGCGGCATCTATAGCGCTTAGCTTTTGGCCTCTAGATAAGGGATGTTACAACTTGGTATCAGAGCATAGGTTTATGAAAAACTTTAACTAAAAATGTGTTTTTTTAAAACATAATCCTAAAGAATTAGAGTAAGGTTGGGGTATGGTATAACGCTATAGTAACGTACTTGTATTTTCTATATATAAGTATACCTTTATCTCTAGTCTCCTGTCTTTGTTAGGGTATTTTTCTGTATCTCATGAGGTTTGAATACAGATATAGAAGGTAGATGAGGAAGTGTTAACCCAGGAGGGGAAGGCACCGGTGGGAATGCCAGGCCTAATGTGGGAAGAGGTCAAAGTCAGGCACAAGCAGAGAATGTGGGTGCTGGAGTCCTGCAAGTTGGAATGGAAGCTATGTATCAGTTTTTCAGAAATATGGTGTAGGTGGGAGTTGCAGCTGGAGTGTTAGGAGGAAATGCTACAAGAGCAGGGGTTCCGGAAGTTCCGATAGTTAACCATTATGCTAAGCTGAGTGGAGACTACACCAAGCTTGGAGGGAAGCTGTTTGTTGGAACGAAAGATGACATTGAGGTAGAGAATTGGTTGCTGCATTGTGAGAGGATCTTTGCAGACTTGGGGCTTAATGGTGAGCAGAAGAGGAGGTTGGCATCTAGATAGCATCAGGGAGCATCTTTGTTCTGGTGGAATAGTGCGACTGTGGCAGTGGATGAGGAGACTACAACCTGGGAAGATTGCAAGGGGAGGTTTCAGGAGAGGTTCATGTCTGCAATGGCACAATCAGCTCTGATCAGAAAGTTTGCTGAATTAGAGCAGGGAGAGATGTCTATTCTGGAGTATGCCAGACGGTTCAAGGAGTTGGCCTGATATGGGTATGCTTTAGTGGATACGGTAATGAAGAGGAATGAGAAGTTTATCAGGGGGTTGAAGCCTGAGTTAGCCAGGGCTACATTACCTCATATTAGAGATCCTTCTGATTTTGTAGTGGAGATGACCTTAAGGCACGAGGAGTTGCTTGATTCTCTTGAGAAAAGTAAGGCTAAAGAAGTCCAGGTCTGGCAGGGTTAGAAGAGGAAGTTCTTTCCTAAGAAAGGTGATCAGAAGGGTGGAGCAGCTAAGAAGGTGAAGTCTGAGATTGTATGTTTCAAGTGCGACAAGAAGGGGCACTTTGCTAATGAGTGTCGTGTTGGAAAGGCAAAGGAAGAGGCTGGGAGGAAGAATGTCAGGTGCTTCAACAACGACCAGGTAGGCCACTATAAGAGCCAGTGCAAGGAGCCCCTAAGGATGGAAAGGGCAAAGTGTATGCATTGGAGCCTCCTACTTCAAAGCCAACAGCTCTGAAGAAGGGAAAGGCAGTTTTGGGAGGTACACTTCAGATTCATTGTATGTCAGGTAGCGCTCTATTTGATACTGGTGCATCACATTCTTTTATATATAGATGTTTGATAGATAAGCTTAACCTAGAACCCACCCACATATTTAGTTACTTCCTTACGGTTTGCGAATCCAAATAGGAGGGTTTGCAGCTATAGGGTTGAGATGTGACCAGTTAGAGTTTGACTTGTTAGGTCATGCTTTTGTTTCAGTTTGCATGTATTTGATTTTGTGGGGTTCAGAATCATTCTTGGTATGGATAGGTTAAGTGAGTACAATGCTAGGATATTTTGCCAGGATAGGAAAATATCGCTTAAGCACCCAGATTGTAGTGATAGGATTATTATACCGTAGAAGGTTCTTGCGGTGAGATGAATGTCTCGTTGGGTGCTATGGAATTGGATGATGAGTTGAGTCAAGTCTTCGTGGTTAGAGAATTCGCAGATGTTTTTAAGCCTGTAGTAGGATTGCCACCGAAACGAGCCATTGAGTATCGGATAGATTTGGTTCCAGGAGCAAAACCAGTGAGTAAGCCGCCAAGCAGGATGACCCTTCGGAGATGAGGGAGTTGAAGGTGCAGTTGGTGGATTTAGAAGGCAAGAATTTTATCAGGATGAGTAGTTCGCCTTGGGGAGTAGCCGCAGTGTTTGCTAAGAAGTCGGACGGATCATTAAGGCTATGTATCGATTATCGTAAGTTGAATGTGAGGTCGATAAAGAATCGATATCCATTACCGAGGATTGACGATTTGTTCGACCAGTTGAGTGGAGCTAAGGTATTCTTGCAGTTGGATTTAGCGATAGGTTTCCATCAGCTAAGAGTAGCAAAGGATAGTATACCTTTAACGGCGTTTAGGACCAGATATTGGTCGTACGAATGGTTAGTTATGCCATTCAGACTGACTAATGCGCCAGCTTTCTTTGTGGATTTGATGAACCGAGTTTCCGAGAGCACTTGGATAGGTTCGTATTGGTTTTCATAGATGATATCTTGATTTACTCTAAGGATGAAAGAGAGCATGAAGTTCATCTTAGAGTGGTGCTTGAGACGCCGAGGCAGCATCAGCTGAAAGCAAAGTTTTCGAAGTGTCACTTCTGGAAGAAGGAAGTGAAGTTACTTGTTCATGTAGTCTGAGAGGAAGGGTTGTCGGTAGATCCGACTAAGATCGAAGCGGTGGATAGTTGGAAGAGACCTGAGACAGTGGCAGAGATAAAGAGTTTCCTTAGGTTGGCTAGTTATTATCGAAGGTTCATTAAGGATTTTTCGCGGATAGCGGCACCGATGACCAAGCTAACAAGAAAGGATGTGAAGTTTGTGTGGATCGATAAGTATGAGGAAGCATTCCAAAGTTTGAAACACTTATTGACCCATGCACCTGTGTTGGTTGTTCCGTTGCATGTGGATTCAGATTAGGAGCTGTGTTGATGCAAAGAGGTAAAGTGATTATCTACGCTCCTAGACAGCTTAGTCTGCATGAGGTCAGATATCCGATGCATGATTTAGAGTTGGTTGCGGTTATTTTTGCTTTGAAGGTATGGAGACGTTACCTTTTAGGAGAGAGGTCTAAGTTTTACATAGATCATAAGTCGCTGAAGTATTTGTTCTCTCAAAAGGAGCTGAACATGAGACAACAAAGGTGGTTAGAGTTTATTTCCGCTTATGATTTTGGGATTGAGTACACACCGGGAAAAGGCAACAAGGTTGCAGATGCACTTAGTAGGAAACATTAGAATGCAGTTTTGGCGATGATTGCTGAGAGGAAAGATTTAGAAGCATTAGCAGATTGCAGAGTGCAGTGGAGATCAGAGGCTGGGTCTAGTGAAGATACAGTTGTATTATCTTGTTTGGAAGTTCGACCAGTGATGATCGAAAGGATTGCTTCTAAATAGGAAGAAGATCCGGTATTAGCTGAACGGATAAGGAAGTTAAGAGATGGAACCGAGAGCGATGATTTGAAAGATTTCAGTCTTGACCAAAATGGGTGGTTGAGAAAGAAAGGAAGATTATGTGTTCCAAGTGTAGGAAATATAAGGAAAGAAGTCTTGGAGGAATGCCATCATTCGAAATTCTATATTCATCCAGGAGGTACTAAGATGTATCAAGATATGAAGAGGAGTTTCTTCTGAGAAGGTATGAAGCGGGATATTGGTTTGTGTGTAAAGTAGTGCTTGATTTGCCAATAGGAAAAGGCCGAATACCATAAGCCAAGTGGGTTGGTTCAGCCATTAGATATTCCGGTATGGAAGTGGGATTCTATTTCTATGGATTTTATTGACGGGTTGCCAAGGTCGAACAGAGGAAATGAAAGTATATGGGTTATAGTGGACATATTGACCAAGAGTGCCCATTTCATTCCAGTTAGGTCAACTAGGACGGCACCTGTTTTAGAAAAGTTGTTTATGAAGAATGTGGTTAGACCGCATGAAATTCCTATTAGCATAGTTAGTGATAGAGATTCCTTATTCACTAGCGAGTTCTGAAAGAGTCTGCATGAAGTTTTGGGAACCAAGCTCAAGATGAGTATCACTTACCATCCGTATACATATGGGCAACCGGAAAGAGTTAACAAAATCTTAAAAGATTTGTTAAGAGCTTGTGTTCTAGATTTCGGGGGATCATGGGAAGACCATCTGCATTTAGTCGAGTTTTCGTATAACCACAGTTATCAGACTAGTATTGATTGGCACCGTTTGAAGCTTTGTATGGAAGGCCATGAAAATCTCTCGTATGTTGGTTAAAGATCAGGGATAGGTTGGTTCTTGGTCCAGACTTGGTTAGAGAAGCTGCATAAAAGATTGAGGTCATTCGGGCTAGAATGAAGGAGGCTCAGTCTAGGCAGAAGAGTTATGCAGATAAGAGATGGAAAGATTTAGAGTTCTCATTTGGAGATCAGGTTTTCGTCAAGGTATCACCGATGAAGGATGTGATCAGATTTGGAAGATCAGGAAAGTTAGCACCGAGATTCATTGGACCTTTTCCTATTATTGAGAGGATCGAGAAACTCGCATATAGAGTTGAGTTACCGAGCAGTTTGGTAGGAGTCTACGATGTTTTCCATGTTTCTCATCTCAGAAAGTGTGTTAGAGACCCGGAGACTACTATTGCACTGACTGTGGTAGAGGACTTAGTAGTAGAACCGGATTTGACTACACTGAGGAAGCCTATTCGTATTGTTGCGAGAGATGAGAAGGGGCTTAGAACCAAGACAGTCAGATTAGTCAAAGTCCAGTGGAGCGACGATGATAGGGACTGTACTTGGGAGATTGAGAGCAGGATACAGATACTTATCCTGACTTATTTGATGGTATGTTTTACCTCTTTGTTTAATTTGTTGTGTACCTTATCGTAATTTCGAGGACGAAATTCTTTAAGGAGGGGAGTCTGTAACACCTCAGATATTTGGTAACATTATTTAGAATATTTAATTAGCTAAATTAAATAAAATAATGTGTTGATTAGAGGATTGAGATTTGATATTTAATTAAGGTGTAGTCGTGCCATTTAATAATGAATTAAGAAAGAGTTAAAATGAAATAGAGGAGAGGTAAAATAGGAAAGAGGCCATTCCTATATCCCTTAAACTTGACCGTGTATCCTCTATACATGTTCATTTCATTTGAAAATTTTTAAAACTAAGGCCAGCCACCATTAACAAGAGTAAGAGGAAGAAAGCTAAGAAAGAAGCTAATTCAAATCAAATCCATTCACATCTCAATCTCTTTAATCTCTAAAGATAAGGTGAATAATGTTTACATCTCATTTTTTATTGTGTTTTCGGTTTTAAGATGAATTCCGAATATTTTGCAATGATTTGCCAAGTTTTTGAACGATGGAATGATTATATATACTTGTTGATGAATTATGGTAATTCATATTGAATTTATGATATGTTTTAAGGTGAAAACCCTATTAAATTACATCCAAATGCCTTGCAAATTTTTATGAAGATCATAAATATTATTTTGAGGGTTTCAATTTTCAGAATTTTCTAAATTTATGTGGAATTTATATGAATTTTCAAGTAAATAAAATGTTAATTTGGATTATAAATTATTTACGGTTAAATAATAAAAGAATTTGGTCTGAAATTTTTATAGGTTGAAAAACATATTAAAAGAGATTTTCTGTAATTTTTGTAGAATTTTCTTAAGTGTTTTAATGGGTATATAAAATTATTTAAGGTATGGGACTTAAATGTTTTATATAATTAAGAGAGTAGAAGGGGCTTTTTTAAAAATAATTTTGATGTGCACGTAAATGTGCATATATTTACTTCCATATTTAATCGAATTTAATTAAATAAATGAGCATATGGTATTTTAACATGTTTAAACCAAAATTCAAATTATTTTCAAATCATCATTTATTCATCTTCATATAGGGGCAAAATGGTCATTTTTGTGCATATGTTAATTTGAGAATATTTATTTCCACATTTTATTTGTATTTGCAGGAAAATTGGATGGAAATTACAAGAGGCTTCATGGAAAATATGCATGCACAAGAAAAGACAAACAAATGAAGATGGAAATAATTCAAACCATGCAACATGGAGGACCCCAACTACCCACTTATCATGATCACCTATTAGGAGCTAATGCACATACTAATGAAGATTAAAGTTACATGCACATGTAATGGTGGGTTATGCTTATGCTAATGACAACTTGGAGACCACACTTCCTCAAGGATATTTTGGGTAGTTCCCAAAAATATGGATTAGGGTTTTAGGATGGTATAAATACCTCATATGTTCATGTAATTAATCCCTTAGCCTCCTTTGAGCCACCATTTTAGTTAGTTTAGTTTAAGGCTCAAAAATAAATTACAAGCTCTCTTTCTCTCTTTCATGGCTGCTTAGTCATTTTCTTTTATGTAATTTTTTATATGCAATTTTAATTCATGCACTTTTCTTTTATGTTCTTTCCTTGTTTATTTCCTTTTATGTTAGTAGCTTAGTTTAATTTATGCAAGTATATTAGCTCTCATTTTACTTTAGTTGGCTCTTTTTTCTTCTTGTTTTTATTTCATGTTGAATGCTGCATTTGTTGAAATGATAACAAATATGAGAGGCTAAATTCTTTCAATTTAGGGGTGACAAAACACTCTTAATCATGTAGATTCAACATTTTGCTAATTTTTGATCTCTTTTTGTGCTTAATGACAATGTTTGAATGGGTAAAAAAAATTTGTTTTATTTTTGAATTTGATAGCCTATGTTGTTAGCACCAAATAGGCTATGGTTAAACAAACACAAATTACCTCTTCATCTACATATGATTATGGTAATGAAGTGGATTTTAAAATCAAAATTTGATTGTCTATATTTCTAATCAATAGTTAATAGATCATGCTTAGAATAGATTTTATTTTCAAGTTCATTACCATTTTCATGAGAGTTAAAAAGTAGTTTAGTGGTTGTGTTATAGTCTGATGGTTTATATTGGGCTAATTAGTAGCACAAATATTCCATACTTGTGATAAGCACATCAACTAAACTCACTAATGACCAAAAGAGAGATCATAATTTCATTTTGTTGATTTATGTTATCACGAGAAGGAAATTACCGCTAAATTGCCTTCAAACTCTCGTATTTTTATCCATTTTCTTTGCTAGTTTATTCACATTTTTTAGCTTCAAACAATTTCAAACTCTTGGTTAATTTGATTGAATAGAAATTTTTAAAATCTAAATAATTCCCTGCGGATCGACCCGTACTTGCCACGTACTAACACTGTACGCCGTGCGCTTGCGGTAATTTTTAATTTAAATTTATCGGTGATTTTCTAACTCATTGAAAAACTATCGTTAAACAAGTTTTTGGCGTCGTTGCAGGGGAATTTAATTTGATTTTAATTTCTACTCTTCGAATTATTTTTTTGTTTAATTTTATTGTGTGTTTGTTGTGTGTGTTAATTTGCATTTAGAAAAAAATTGTGTGTGTGTTTGTTGTGTGCATTTGGTTTGTGTGATTGTTGTTCTTTTCTATTTGCATTGCATTGCATTTGCATATTATAATATATGTATATATACACACACACACACACACACACACAATTTCATTTGAAAAAAAAAATTATTCCATTTCATTTTCTTTTATAATTCTGCATCTACATTTTCTTTTTACAATTTCATTTTCCTTTTTTGCATTTGCATTACCATACACATACAACATCCCCTTCAACTACCACTACATCACAGTCAACACCACCTTACTGCCTGTGCAAATAACTCCATCTGCCTGTGCAAATACTCTTACTGCACCATCTTCTCACTGCGGTAACCAACCACCACCAACAACTTCTCAACATCCCTTTGCTCCCCATCCCACTGGTTACACTCGAAAACCACCACAAAACCATCAAACTTCACTGCTTATTGGGCCTTTAAATCCAGTACATTCCATCACTGTTAGGACCACAATTGCTACCATCCCTCCACTTCTCTGATTTATGTCCCTCTGTCACATTTCCCCCCACCATGCTAATACTATCATAATAGTGCACACTGAACACTGATACAAACCACATATCAAACTTCACCACATCTTCACAAACATCACCTTCATTCACTTCTACCTTGCCCATCTCCACAACCCTTCCATGCACAGTCATACCACCATTTCCTCCACCATCATCACTGATCAACTTCCTTACAACCATTGCTGCCATCCCCTACTACCAAAACCGTTGTTACCACAGTGCTTCATCACCACTACTGATCACATCACCACCATCAGACAACTGTGCACTGTCACATTTAACACCAAAGCCATCTGCTTCGAACAATCACTCAACCACTTCAATCACCTGACCATTTATAACCCACTATCCATCCCCCATAACCCAGTTCATCAATTTCTCGCCTCCATCATTTCCATACCTCCACCCGAAAGACATACTTCAACCCATCAGAGACCACTGCATTCAATCATTGTGCATATCATATACACACCACCCCTCAACTACAAACTCATCACAACATCCAGTGCAACCCAGTGCCCATCCTGCTACCTCACTTGCCTGACACCCTCTGCCTCTGTCACACCCAAACTTCTTCACTGTTTCATTGCCACGACCATATCAACATCTCAACCATATCAAACATCCCCCTGAAACCTGAAACATCTCCTCCTCTTCACTGTACCCCTGATTCACAGATAACAACATTTGCCTTACCATCATCATTTGTCTGCCATCACCATTTGCCTTCCTATGACATCACCATTTTCCTGCATCTGACCTCCTCTCTACTAAACCATACATACACACAAATCTCACCACAACAGCAACATCTCAGAGCACTATCACAACCCAAATGCCTTCCTGCAACTACACAGCAGCATCGCATCCTCCCGAATCGCCTCAATCAAGCTTCATCCCAAAACCATCGTCTATTTGCACTTGAGCAACACTTCACCTTCTCACCTCCGTAGCTTCATCACGAAAATCAAACTTCTCCAGTACCTCAATCCCCAAATCCAATAACCCGAATCGAATAACATTCGTCAAATTCGCCTTCATCAAAAACACCATCGACCT
This sequence comes from Allium fistulosum, assembly GCA_030737815.1. Lineage (NCBI taxonomy): Eukaryota > Viridiplantae > Streptophyta > Magnoliopsida > Asparagales > Amaryllidaceae > Allium > Allium fistulosum. Next base: position 868,515,841 of record CM060906.1, on the reverse strand, counting down.
CAATTCGAAATCTGCTCCAAAACCAAACCCGAACCCATTCGTTTTTTAAAAAGGAAGAAAAGGAGAATGAAATAAAAGGAAGAAGGAGAACTTCGATTAGAAATGTTTTATCTGGAGTGAAATTTCTGTATACGCGGGTTGTATAAATTTAGTCCTTAACTTGTGTTGAAAATTTTTAAGAAGTATTGGGCTTTGGTTTATACGGGCTAGGTTTACTTTTTATTTTAATTGTTTTCTCTTCCTTTCTTAAGTTAATTTTTCTTTTATTTAAAAAAAATTCTCTTCTAAAAAAAGAATTTATTTTGGTTTCGTTTTTTTATTTCTTAATTAAAAAAATAAAAACAAGTTGTTTCATTTTAAATTTGTTTTAGATTTTCCTTAATAGAAGAAGAAAAAAAACTTTGCAATTTGTTAAAAAATAACAAAAAAAGGGGGCTTTCGTTTTCACTTGAATAAAAAATTTGCTTTTGTTTTCATTTTAACCATATATAAAAGTAAAATTCTTATACAAATTTTCAGGTTGTAGATTTCAGGAAATAAGGAGTTGCTGCTATAAAACTGCCTTGCTTGCTTGCTATATATAAAAAAATTGCCGCTTTAAAATAAATTTGCTAATAATTCTGCACGCTCTGGTATCGTGCCCCCATCTCTTGTTTTTATTTGCCTTGCATTGTTGGTTGCTTGCATTTTTTTAAAAAAATATTCAGAAATAAAAAAAGTCAAATTTCATTCATAGTTGCATTGTTAATACATGTTTAATTTTAGTTTTGCATTTCATTTTAGAACTTGATTAATAATAACGGTTAGACATCAAACTTGAGGGTATCATGAGCTCACCCAGGGCTTAATTGTATATTGACAAGTTGTCTTCTTTGAACAATTTTATTTCTTGGTGTCTAGGCTACGGTAGAGCAATAATCAGTTATAAATATTACAGTGATTCGTAAATATTATACTGATTGTTTCTCTGAAGATACTTAAACATTCGGCTGCATTGCTACGGTGATTCGTGGTGCACTGATAAATCCTGTCCGTTACATGACTAAGAAATATTTTGTTGATTTAAGATAAAGTGTGATTATACAATTTTGGGTTAGGAGCTACTTAGGATAGAAAATATTTAATTAAACCCTTGCATTCATTTAGCTGCATTAGTTCATGCATATTTAAAAAACAAAAACAAAATTCAAAATCCAAAACTAAAAGAATTGTAAATATTCTTTAACTTAGTCTTTAAATCCTTTGAAAATTTTCAATCAAAATCAAAAATCCAAAAAAAATTAAGTTTGTTTTTTTTGGAAAAACAAAAATCCAAAAAAAAAAACTTTTCAAAAAAAAATTGAAAAACCAAAAAACAAAACAGAAATCAAATTTCCCTTTTTAAATAAATTCCCTTTGGTAAATATTTTTTCTTTTCCTATTATAAAAAAAACTCTTGAAAATGTCTGAATTTTCTTACTCGCCGGAATATTACGTTGGTTGTGAAAATCAATATAATCCATATAATTTCACACCAAATTCTTATGGATATTTTAATGACAACTATCGTACAAACAATTCAAATTTCGAACAACAAAATTTTCAAAATGATGACCAACACTCAAATCTTGAAAAGAGTATTGAAACGATTTTGCCTTTACTTGAACTCCCTACACAAAATGATCAAATGATAAATAATTGGTCAATTCATATTTGTGCAATGATTCAAGTCAAAATTTTCAAAGTGATCAAAATTTAAATTCACTTCAAAATTTAAAAGATTTCGAGTATAACTCATGCCAATTCAATTTCGAACTTCAAAATGAATTTCAAAACCGAAACGAAAATGGAAAAAACTATTTAAATGATTTTCGCAATGGAAATAATCTCGACTACAATGCGATTGATAATTTTCATTCTCACCAAGTTCAAATTGAAAATTTTCGAATTAATAATTATAAATTTGATTTTGTTGAGCAAATTGACGAAATTTACAAAGAACACACGGACTTGTTGTTTGAAACATATATGAAACAACGTGAGAAACAAAATCAAATCCCACGTGTGATGAGTCAGGTAAAAATCCACCTTTTACCAAAATTGACGATTTTCAAATAACAACTTTTGAAATTGAAAACGACAATCTTAATGAAGTTGTTCAAAATAGAGTAATTGAGTTGATTTCAATTCTTTTGAAAGTGTGGAACCAATTTTAAAATTCGATCTCCCTTTTTATGATTTTGAAAATTTGAATACAACAACTTTAGATTTTGAACTTGATATATGCAATGAAGTTGTTGATAATCCAACAAAGGAAGACGAATTTAATGAACACGAATTCTTTGGACTTTCCAAAGATGAGTTGTTGAATTTCGAAAGGGAAGATTTAAATTACCATTTTGATTTTTAAATCAATAATTCTGAAGAAGTTTTCAATGATAAGTTTGAATTTCAATTTGGTGAAAATATACTTGAGCTTCAGCCAATTGTTTTATCTACCCCAAAAATCATCGAAAATAAAACAACTCACACAATTTTTAATAAAACGACATTCGTTTTTCCAAATCAACATTCAACTTTGAAATATTTTACGTTTTGGTTTTTCGAGCTTCCACTGTGTCTCGCATACTTGACGAGACAAATGAGTTAGTCTTTGGAAGACTGTTTCATTTACTCTTTGACGGTATATTTTCTGATGTCATGTAAATAATAATCTTTTCATTTTCATGTAAATATAGGTCATATTTTTTTCTCCTTTCACTTGGGTTGACTGTGGGGACACGGTCAAAATCAAGTGTAGGGGGAGTCATATCTGCATTTTTAATTTTTCATGGTTTATTTTTTGCATATTTCTCTCCAAAACTCAAAATTTTGAAGAAAAAAAAATCCCAATTTTTTTTTCTTTTTTTAGTACTTTGAATTATTTTTGGAGAAAGACTATAAGGTAAATATATGGTTTTGGTTATTAAATTGAAATTTCTGAAAATTTATTTGTCTCAACAGAAATAAAAACAAAGTTTGATTATAAGAAACTATGGTTTAACTAGTATATAGGAAGGTTCGTGGTTGATAATTATGAAGTATAACCTAAAGGAAAATTTTTGTTTAAATAAGTGGTTTATTTAAAGTAAAGGCGATAACACTTTAAATCTTTTAAGTTAAGTAATGCCAAGATGATATTGTAAAACCCTATCTTCATAAAAAAAGAATAATATATATGTATGTATGTATGTATGTATGTATATTTGTATATATGTATATATTTTATTAACACCTAGAGTCATGTGTTCACACGCAAGTGTGTACACTCGCTATGCTCTGTACCCTTCTCACGTAAGCCCGAAAGGCAGTGCACAATCGATATATCTGGCCTCGGTTTATCTGAGTTAGGTGTATGTATATAAAAATTCTTTTAAAAATAATTCGTACAGTCAATAGGTGTACACACTTGTGTGTTCACTCGCCATGCTCTGTATTCCCCTCACGTAAGCCCGAAAGACAGTGCATGGGTGATATATGTGGCCTTAGTTTTCTGAGTTAGGCATATGTAGATATTGTTAATATCAATAAAATTTTCAAATAAAGAGAGAGTAAGCAATTGAAATCCAAGCACTATTTTAACTTATGTGATTTGACTTGTTATTCAAAAGAAATGAAAATAGCACTTTGAAAAATCTTTGATAATCAATTAAGGATCCACTTCATAGTTGCACTATGTTATCAACCGAAACAACTAGCCAAACTATAGTCTATTTGTTATGATAACTTAATTTTTGTTGGAAATTCTAACAAGTAAAAGGACTTAAATTTCTTGATAATAACCAAAACTTATATTTAACTTGTTTGTGTCAATCTGAAAGAAATTTTTTCAAAAACTTGATTCATCTCCTTGTAAATAAATCTTGCATTTAGAAAATTTTCATTACGGGGTAGTATCCACTTAAAACCCTCACGAGACAACACTTATCCTACTAGGGACACCTAGAGGTTTTACGGCTTGTTGCATATGCTTAATGCAACCGTGCTTCCTACGAAAACAGATTTATCTTAATTTTAGTTTATTCGAGGATGAATAAAAAGATAAGTGTGGGGGTATTTGATGTACGTAAATGTGCATATATTTACTTCCATATTTAATAGAACTTAAATAAATAAATGAGCATATAGGGTATTTTAACATGGTTAAACCAAAATTAAAATTATTTTCAAATCATCATTTATTCATCTTCATATAGGGGCAAAATGATCATTTTTGTGCATATATTAATTTGAGAATATTTATTTCCACATTTTATTTGTATTTAGGAAAATTGGATGGAAATTACAAGAGGCTTCATGGAAAATATGCATACACAAGAGAAGACAAGCAAATGAAGATGGAAATAATTCAAACCATGCAACATGGAGGACCCCACCTACCCACTTACCATGAGCACCTATTAGGAGCTAATGCACATGCTAATGAAGATTAAAGTTACATGCACATGTAATGGTGGATTATGCTCATGCTAATGACAACTTGGAGGCCACACTTCCTCAAGGATATTTTGGGTAGTTTCTAAAAATATGTATTAGAGTTTTAGGCTTGTGTAAATACTCCATATGTTCATGTAATTCCTTTGAGCCTCCATTTTAGTTAGTTTAGTTTTAGGCTCAAAAATAAATTACAAGCTCTATTTCTCTCTTTCAAGGCTACTTAGCCATTTTCTTTTATGTAATTTTTTATATGCAATTTTAATTCATGCACTTTTCTTTTATGTTCTTTTCTTGTTTATTTCCTTTCATGTTAGTACCTTAGTTTAATTTATGCAAGTAGATTAGCTCTCATTTTACTTTAGTTAGCACTCTTTTTCTTCTTGTTTTTATTTTATGTTGAATGCTACATTTGTTGAAATGATAACAAATATGAGAGGCTAAACTCCTTTAATTTAGGGGTAACGAAGCTCTCTTAATCATGTAGATTCAACGTTTTGCTAATTTTTTATCTCTTTTTGTGCTTAATGACAATGTTTGAATGGGTAAATTTTTGTTGTTTTAGCTTTGAATTTGATAGCCTATGTTGTTGACACCAATAGGCTATGGTTAAACAAACACAAACACAAATTACCTCTTTATCTACATATGATTATGGTAATGAAGTGGATTTTAAAATCAAAATTTGATGGTCTATATTTCTAATCAATAGTTAATAGATCATGCTTAGAATAGATTTTATTTTCAAGTTCATTGCCATTTTCATGAGAGTTAAAAGTAGTTTAGTGGTTGTGTTATAGTCTGATGGTTTATATTGGGCTAACTAGTAGCACAAATATTCCATACTTGTGATAAGCACATCAACTAAACTCACTAATGACCAAAAGAGAGATCATAATTTCATTTTGTTGATTTATGTGATCATGAGAAGGAAATTGCTTCTGAATTATCTTCAAACTCTCCTATTTTTATCTATTTTCTTTGCTAGTTTATATACATTTTAGCTTCAACCAATTCCAAACTCTTGGTTAATTTGATTCGAAGGGGTTGAGGTATTACTTTGTTTTTTAAAGGAAAATGCGCCTGCTTGCTTTCGACTAAGATGCTTTCGACTTGGTTAGCTTTCGACTGGGTCAAATGGTTTTAAAAGGAATGGCTTCAATTAGGTTGTGCTTTTATTTTAAATAGTTGCTTTCGACTTAGTCGAAGCCTTTAGATGCCGCTTCCTACCTTTCGAACCAGATGGTTTCGAAAGGGTTGTTTTGCTTTCTAAAAACATGGCCACCTCTCCAATACTTTCGATGGGATGGTTTCAACACCATCATTTCTTTACTTAGGAAATGGTTTCGAAAAGATGCTTTTGATTTAAATGATTTAACGACCTTTTTCTATGATTGAAGTAAAACCCAAAATGGTTTTGAAAGAGATAGCTTTTAAATGGTTTCAAAACAGATGCTTTCGACTTTAATGGGTTTTTGATCCTTTTGCTATACTTGAAGGCATAAACCAAATGGTTTCGACTGAGACGATTTTTCAAAGGTTTCGAAGTGATGAAATGTTGAATGGTTTTGAAAGGTTTCCACTTGTTTTAAATTGAACCCAAAGTGCTTTCGAAAGGATTGAGTTTTGACTGTTTCGAAAGATTTTAATGAATGGTTTCGAAAGGGGTGGTTCCCCAGGGTTTCGAAAGGGTCAAAAGGAAGGGTTTTTCCTATGTTTTCGAAAGGCAACATTTAAAGGTTTTAAAGGAGGATGTCTAATGTTTTAAAGCTTTCAAAGAAAAGAAAGAAAAGGTTTTTCCAACGTTTTCGAAAGGCTTTTAATGGTTTCGAAAGGGTTACTTTCAGTGGTTTCGAATAGGTTACCTTCAAGGGTTTCGAAAGGGTTATTTAAAGATTTTAAACAATGGTTTTGAATGTATTAGATAGGAAATATAGCTTAAGTATTTTCAAGTTAAAAAGGGTTTTAACTTGTTTTGGAAGGATAGTCAATCCTCCTTAAAATTCATCAACATTATTTTGAGTAAAGTATATATAACATGGCAAAATAACTTAGAGTAAGGCTAAGAATATATTTTCCTTGTAAAGGTATGATTTAAAAGGTTAAATCAATTTGAAAAGGTTTTTAATGAAAAGATGAAGGGTAGTTAACCCTAAGAAAATGATTCGGACAGTTAGTCCATTTTGATTCGAATAGTTAGTCCAGTTTGCAGGCAATCAGCCTAGATTTCAGATAGTTAGTCCAGTTTGCGGGCAGTCAGCCCAGTTATATGGATAGATAGTCCATTTTTAGCACAACGGACCTTGCTATTATGTTGTGGACAGATAGTCCACTTATTACTTGTTTTATGGACAGATAGTCCATTTATTAGCATAAAGGATATTGCTATTTTGATATAATCAGTTTCATTAACCAGTTTGGTTGTAGGAAAGGATTTGCAAAATATATGTTTTAAAGAGGATATTAGTGAGGGGAAACCCGTTCCGCTAAGCGGTGTGGTCTCACTTAATATCAGTAAACCGAGATGTATCAGAATTATTTACGCCAGTCTTTATGTCTGACTCGAAGTTTTTGTTTCCCCTTAAACTCTCGGATGTTCAAAATTGATTTGAGTAGGCTGAGGGTTAAGGTTTTCAGGTTTTAGTCATTTTGGCGAATAAAGCTTTCGGAGACGAGTAGGTGGCTGACAGATAGCTAATTAGGATTTGCAGTTTCATATTGTTTTGATTCCGCTGTGTATATTAAGCAAAATATGACTATATTTCTTTGATCAACCAAGGGGGCATCGTCACATGTCGCTCTTGGCGTATTATTGTAATTATAATTGGTCTTTACCTAGGAAACGATTATGGGATTATGTAATTTGGATATGAATTTGTTTGAAATATAATCAGTAAAATGTTATTTTTGGAAATTTGTGATTTTGTTCATATTCAAGTGCTTCTGGTATTATGAATACCATTAGCATTACTGTATTTTGTCACCAGAAGTTAATACTATGGATGACTGCAGCATCTGTAGCGCTTAGCTTTTGGCCTCTAGATACGGGATGTTACACCTTGGTTCAATAATAACATTTATTATTAACCGAACTACTCTGGCCAAAGATTCTGACTTTAGGTTGACTTGAGTTGACCGTGATACTAACCCCATATAACTGAGGAGACGAATCCTCTATTAAATAGTGCATCGCTTCCAATACTTCCACTCGACCCAACTATAGTCACTCGATGGACGTCTGCCATTATTTTGCTATAATCAAAGCGGAGCTTTCATATTGAAGATTCACAGTATTCTCAAGTCGAAAGAACTATGTAAATTATTCACATCGATATTTTTTGTTTGACCTTGGTTATATTAACCAACAGAAAACTGTCGAATGAGTTGTTCCATAGTTATCTAATAACTATTAGTACGTAACCCCTAAGTGCCTCTAGCGGTCATGAGTAATACACAGTCCAACATTTGGAGAGCATTACATATTCTAGTTGTTGGATCGATTTCACCCTAGAGGGGGTGAATAGGGTGATACTAGTAATTATAAAAATTAATGCGGAAATATATAAAATATTTGCAGCACAGATAATAGCAGAATAATAAAAGCAGAAATAGAACAACATAGATTTACCCAGTTTCGGCAAAACCCTGCCTACGTGCTGCCCCCAAGGTTTCTAATAGAAATTAAGTAGTCAGACGCTTATACACGTAAACATTGGACACCCGCTATAGACTAACCTAACTCTACACTCAAAACCCTGCCACAACTCAGCCACTGAGTTGCGAATTCTCGAACTACACCACCGTAGTTCGTCCCCTAATCACAAGACTAGAATTTTACAAAAGTTTAAAAGAAAAATGCAAATTAAAAACAAATTACAAAACCCTATATATAAATTTAAGCTCAAATAATAATTATAAAGGAAAGTATTACAGATTTTCAGGTAAGGACGTTCTGGAGCTCAGGAGGCAAGCTGGATGGCAGGAGCGTATGGAGTGATATCCGTTGTGTATATTATTGTTGATTATCTGAGACCTGTTTTCAATTTGACCTGTGTTGTGTAATAGTGTAACTCTGATATATAAATGTATAAGTATATTGATACAGTTCTTTTTGTAAAACTGTTATTTATGTGATATTATATTTTGATCCGCTGCGAATGTGAGGTTTCTGTGTTTCTGTTTTCTTCTTCTTCTATCTCTTTCTTCTTTTTCTCTTAACTATCTGGAATTTTCGAGTTCGAAATTTCCGGGTCGTTAACAAATGTCTCCCTTTTCTTTATTTTGGCCCGTATCTTTCCTTTGTGAAAATGATGTATGCTTCTTTTCTTTGCTCGAGAACGTTCGTTTCTCTTTCTTTCTAAAAAATTAGGGATTTTGTAAAGTGGAAGACGTCGACTTCAGTTGATCGATCGAATAGATGTTTTCACGTTGCTTGCTTTGTCGATCGTTTCTTTTATTTGCACACGACTGCTTCAATTTTGGCGAGTTCGATTTGAATAAATCGGGTATGTGATTTCCTTTGTTACTCTCGTTGATATGCTTTGAACTCGATGCTTTTGAATGCCGATGATGTTAATGGTATTTATAGGGATCAATTCCCTTAATTATCGTTCGTATTTATTTTGTTCGAATTCTTCATGTGCTATGCTTGGCCACTGATTTTCGATTGAATGCTAGTGATGTTTACTGACTTTTTCAATTCTTATATTTTCTGATGTGCTATGCTTGATTACCACGGCTTTGATTCTGACTTGTTTGATTCTACCTTAGTCACCACGGTTCTGACTTTGGTATTTAAAATTGTGATAATCTGGACTTCGGTTTGTTTCTCTAATGACTTGTCCATCGGTTTCTTGAGCATGTCATTTGAATTTGAGATAATTGACTTGGTTCAATTTACTGTATATACCTCTTTTTGAAAAATGTTTGACTCACGGCTTGATTTGTGTTCTTTCATCTCTGCCTTGACTTATCGAACTGTTTATATAAATTTTGTAGCTCTGGCCAGTTAACCCACTGCAGAGTCTACACTTCATATTGATCTTCCATGATCTACAACTATGTTGTTGTGCTCTGTCCACTGTTATACATGTTTGCTTTTGTTAGCTTTGGTTTATATGCATGTACATTTTGTCGTCTGCTCTTGTTTCTGGTCTGGTTGCATATATATATATATGTGTGTGTGTGTGTGTGTGTGTTACTTGTTGTGGTGCCTTGTTCTGCTTGATTCACTGTCACTGCTTGTACTGGTTCAACCTGCTACTGTTTTGATTTTACTTCATATATACTGCTAGTTTTGGTTGATTGTCTCTATACATATATACATATATGTATGTATATATGTGTGTGATTGTACTTTGGTATTGCAGTCTTGTTCGTCACTGCATATATGCTATTTCCTCTTGAAAACTGCTGTTGAACTTGGTAGCCTTGCATTCCACTCATGTACATGTGCACTGATGTATGTTGAGTAAAATGACTTGCTTGATTCGAAGTCTGGTCTCATGATCACGTTAGTTTTTTTTATTGAATGTTGTTGCCTTTGGTCATTGTTAGACTTGAAGTCTAGTGTGTTCATGTAGTCTGGTTTTATGTGGAACTTGATTGAGGCTTCACTTGCAACCATATTGTCACTGGACTTGTGAGTCTGGCCATTTGAGGTTTTGTTTGTTCTTGAAGTCACCACTGTTGACATGTGCATTTTGGTTTCTCCGACTAGTCTGGGTTCAAGTGTACATTGAGTTGGTCTATGCAGTCAAGTGGTTTGCTTGCATATTGAACTGCTTCAATTGTTTTGCACTTGACCATTTGTATCTGGTCTATATGTTGTTTCATTTGTTTTCCTTGACCATCATATATACATGTTTTCATGTTGCTTCTGGTTTGCTTGCCTTTGAGCTTCTGGTGCTTTTGTATTCTTTGAACTCATATATGTGTATACATATATATATGTGCATATATGTTTATGTGGTCTTTGCCTTTGTACCATGCCACTAGCCTGAACAATCGAACTGTTTGGTGCACCACTTCGAATAGATTGAAGTTTAGGTCTGCACTTGCCTTGAGTTTGAATGGTTGAGTATTTTTCAAGTGTACATATTGAATTTTTGGTCGAGGCTTGTTTTATGGTTGTTTTTGGATTCTTATACTCGACAATTTTGTGATGTATTTGTATTGCACCTGAGTTGAAACCAGCCTCAGCTTGGGTTTGACCTTATGCTCACCTGTCCCTGTAGTTTTATCATTTGTATATCGGTGTGCACGGCCTTTTTGCATGTACACTATGCATGTCATAAGTTGTTCGTGTAAGATGAATTCAAAATAAATGATGACGAACAACCCAAATAACTGAGGTAAATAACATTTTCAAAATACACATTTTATTTTACACTGCACAAACATTTCTTTTTCAATTTTACTGCGTCAGTGTTTATTTTGCAGATAGCTCAGATACTGAATTCAATCTGGAATAGAGTTGAAGATAAATACGAGTGAATGAGTGATATGTAGTGAGGTGAACATTGTAAATTGAAAATTGTGATGTAATCGAAATTGTATTGTAAAAAATGTATATATGTAGTGAGAGCTCAAATTTGTACTATTCAAAATTGTAATAAAATATTTGTTTGAATAAAATATCTGTTTGAAATTAAATTCTGTGTTATTTATTTTATTCAGCAAATATTTATTTAATTATGTGAAAAATAAAATAGTATAATAACAAATAAATTTAAATGAATATATATATATATATATATATTTATTATCATCATACAAAATCATATACTAGCATATTCAACAATCTCCCCCTTTTGATGATAACAAACATATATTTAAGATTTTGAATTTATTAAATGTATTTGTTAATTGATGGACTCTATTTGCTCCCCCTATTTGAATGATCCCTCTCTACAACAAAGCTCCCCTTCATATATGCATGAAAATAAATAGAAATAAGCAAATGAACCTAGATGCAAATAAAAAATAAAATATTTGACCTTTATTTGCCAAAATCTTAACTTTTCTCTCTCCCTTTTGTTATTAGCAAAAGAGTAATAGTGTTAGAAAAAATAGATATAAAGTGGTAGATATTAATACACTATTAATGCCCAATCGAGTATAAATATTAAATTTCAATAAAAAATCAAACAAAAATCATAAATACTCTGTTAGGCGCATATTTCACTTTAGAATGATAGGGGTGATGTCGGTAAATAAAACCATATAAATGTGTCTATTTGTGGTATATTTATATCAAGAATTTGAATATATACTAACCATGCATAATCGTTAGGACTTTTAAATGAGATTAGTAGTATTCCCAATTTTTATTTTTTAATTTTTTAGAAATGAATTTCAAGTATCTTCTAACCATGCATAACCGTGAGGACTTTTAAATGGGATTAGAATCAACTCGTCTATTTAATAACCAATTTTGATATGTGTTCCATACATGCATAACCGTGAGGACTTTTAAATGAGCATGAAAGCTCATAAACAAATATTCCAAGTAATTCACCCATGCATAACCGTAAGGACTTTAAATGAGAGTGAATACTTTGGATGTTAAAAAAAAGAATAATTTCCTGTTTAAAATATCACATTTTCACATACTATATTGGATTTTGATGAGTGATGGATGTTAGAAATATGATAGAAATAGAGATGGTCATGGAATCTTTACCAACAAAAGTTATTATAAATCTTGTTTAAATTTTTTAAGAAATTTTCTAAATATACTGTCTCAAGTCATAATATATGATTGTTATCAACACTCATCGCTTTTTCAATCACTATTTATATTTTCAATAATCGAGAGTCATATTAGTTAATGTAGTCATTTAAGATCAAATCAAAAAATAATTATAAAATCAAAATTTCTAAAATGACTAATCTGAATAAAAGTCAACAAAAACTATTTTCTGAAAGGGGTTTTATATAAAAAAAATCTGCCAATTGAAAATCAATTAAAATGAAAATTATGTAGATATTTTATTTGGAAATGTGATGCAACTAATGGATGTCTCAACATAAAACACTTTCCACTAGTAATTTTTCTATCATCTAGATTATCAGTGTAATCTGCATCTAAATTTCCCTTTGACTCAGGGCTATCATTAGATAGATATCATAGACCAAACCGTGAAGATTGCAACAAATACCTTATAATCATTTTACAGCTTTTTAAAATGTGATTGATTGAAATGGTGCAAATAAAAAACAGTGAACATAGTGTCAGATCTAGAATCAATAAGATAAACAAATATATCCATGTGTATCTTGAGTAATCATCAATCAACACAAAACAACATCTCTTTTGACCTAACTTTGCAATATAGTTAGTCCAAGCAAATCTATATGAACTAGTTCAAGGATGAAAAGTTGATTGGTCAACATTTTTGCACAAATCAGAATCAAAATCAACATTTATTTTCTTATCACATAACTGGCTGAATTAAATCAGATTATGGTGCAGATTTTCACATTTAATATATCGTTCAAGATAAATATACCATTACCTATTTTACCTTTGCGATAATTTTTCATTATTACCCATTGTGATTCTGCCACCTTTATACTAGGCTAAGGAACTAAGATTTAATGCCCGTTGTGTGCCTGGAACAGCCAGAATCCAGGTAACACTGTTGTTGTTCCTTAGCTAGCCACTACACCTACACGAGAGAAGATTTTTGTGATCTATTTGTTTTTATAGGTCCATGGTTGTTAGTGGCAAAAGGGGAAGAAAAATATGTTTGTGTAGACCGAAGACTATTTATATTTGTTTCTTTTGGCACCCAGATTTGTTTAACTTTAAGGGATTTCACATTTGTGCCTTTTGGAACCCAAATTGGAATGGTTTTCACGTGTTTGGGTCTGTACCAGCAATTATTGTGATTGTGTCCAGTTTTTTCATAAATCGTGCACTTTGAATTGACTTGATTAATTTTGTCTCTAACACGTTCAGATTGATTATACCCAAGTCCTTGTCTAACAGTATTAACAGTTTGTTTCCCTAATAGTATATTTAACGATCTTTCTCCTTTGGAAAATTTTCCTAAAGTTGTAGACAATTGTTGGACTTGCGTTTTGAGAGATTCATTTTCATTCAATAATTGAGTGCACTTTTTAATAGAATTTTCTCTCCTAGTATTTTTACTTTCTTTCAAAATCAGAATTTCATTTTCAAGTGATTTTATTTTAATTTCTGATTTTTTAATTTCTTCATCAAGTGATGGACACTTATCACACTTAGGGCTCTTGATTTGATAGTTTTTAACCAATTAATCAAGCTGTTTAATTAATTCTATCAAACTATCTCTTTGTGATTCAATTTTAGCGTACTTTCCCTAAGTCATTCAAAACAGCCATTTGCTTCATGAAAATATACAAGTAGTTCTGAATGAGTAAGTTATGATACCTCGCTTGGCTCGTCATCATCACTGTCAGTTATTTCTCGTTGAAGACACAATTTTGCTTTTTCATTTTCACTGCCAGTGCTTTCATCATTTTCATCAGTTTCATCCTAAGTAGCTGCAAAACTTCTCCTTTTCAGTTTCTTTCCTTGGCCGAGTCGATTCTGAGGACAATTGGGCTTGATGTGACCTCGTTTGTTGCACTTGTGACGTATGATCTCCTGCTCTTCTGGATTATCTAGAACTTTGACTATTCTGATTTTTAGTTGTTGATTTAGAGCTGGATTTCCATATTTGCGATTCCACTTTTTGAATCTCTTTATTAGTAGTGCCAGCTCAGCTGCTCCATCATCATCATCATCGCTTTCCGTTGTTCCTTTAAGAGCTATTGATTTCTTTCGAGTATCACCTCCTTCTCGTTCTTCCTTGAATTTCATTTCTAGCTCATAAGTGGTGAGATTTCCGATGAGTTCTTCAACTGTGATTTGTTTCAAATCCTTTGATTCTTGAATGCAATAACTTTTGCTTCAAAATTTCATGGAAGGACTCTGAGGATTTTTTGGACTATTTCCAATTCTGTGTATGATTTTCCGAGAGCTTTTGATTTATATACAAGATAAGAAAGTTGTCCATACATCTCTTTGACATTTTCATCTTTGGCCATTGTGAAGTTCTCGTATTCGCTAGTAAGCATGGCAAGGCAAGACTCTTTGACTTGAGACGTTCCTTCGTGAGTCACTTCAAGTGTGTGCCAGATTTCCTGCGCAGTTTGACAATGTGAGACACGATTAAACTCAATTTGATCTAATGAACAAATAACAAAATTCATAGCTTTAGCGTTAGCATTCTGTAGTTTATTTTCAAGATCTGTCCATTGATCCATCGGTTTTTCTATTTCCTGATTATTTACCACTATAGTTGTTGTCCTATATCCTATCTCAACTATATTCCAAGCATCAATGGTTTTCAAAAAAATATTCATTCTATTTTTCCGGTAAGCATATTCACTATTGAACATTAGTGGTCTAACTATGGATTGACCCTCAGCAAAAGCATTATTAAAAGAAGCCATTTAAAAAATTTTAAAACAAAAATTAGCTTTTGTTCCTAGCTCTGATACCACTTGTAGGATTGATTTCACCCTAGAGAGGGGTGAATAGGGTGATACTAATAATTATAAAAATTAATGCGGAAATATATCAAATAATTACATCACAGATAATAGCAGAATAATAAAAGCAGAAATAGAATAACATAGATTTACCCAGCTTCGGCAAAACCCTGCCTACGTGCTGCCCCCAAGGTTTCTACTAAAAATTAAGTAGTCAGACGCTTACACATGTAAACATGCGACACCCGCTATAGACTAACCTAACTCTACACTCAAAACCCTACCACAACTCAACCACTAAGTTGCACATTCTTGAACTACACCACCGTAGTTCGTCCCCTAGT
Organism: Allium fistulosum; assembly: GCA_030737815.1. Lineage (NCBI taxonomy): Eukaryota > Viridiplantae > Streptophyta > Magnoliopsida > Asparagales > Amaryllidaceae > Allium > Allium fistulosum. Next base: position 868,500,521 of record CM060906.1, on the reverse strand, counting down.
CACACGACTAGAATTTTACAAAAGTTTACAAGAAAAATGCAAATTAAAAACAAATTACAAAACCCTATATATAAATTTAAGCTCAAATAATAATTATGAAGGAACCGGCCCAATATATAACAAATGTCTCCCTTTTCTTTATTTTTGCCCGTATCCTTTCCTTTGTGAAAATGATGTATGCTTCTTTTCTTTGCTTGAGAATGTTCGTTTCTCTTTCTTTCTGAAAAATTAGGGATTTTGTAAATTGGATGACGCCGACTTCAGTTGATCGATTGAATAGATGTTTTCACGTTGCTTGCTTTGTCGATCGTTTCTTTTATTTGCACACGATTGCTTCAATTTTGGCGAGTTCGATTTGAATAAGTCTGGTATGTGATTTCCTTTGTTACTCTCGTTGATATGCTTTGAACTCGATGCTTTTGAATGTCGATGATGTTAATGGTATTTATAGGGATCGATTCCTTTAATTATCATTCGTATTTATTTTGTTCGAATTCTTCATGTGTTATGCTTGGCCACTGATTTTTGATTGAATGCTGATGATGTTTACTGACTTTTTCAATTCTTATATTTTCTGATGTGCTATGCTTGATTACCACGGCTTTGATTTTGACTTGTTCGATTCTACCTTGGTCACCACAATTCTGACTTTGGTATTTAAAATTGTGATAATCTGGACTTCGGTTTGTTTCTCTGATGACTTATCCATTGGTTTCTTGAGCATGTCATTTGAATTTGAGATAATTGACTTGGTTCAATTTACTGTATATACCTCTTTTTGAAAAATGTTTGACTCACGGCTTGATTTGTGTTCTTTCATCTCTACCTTGACTTATCGAACTTTTTATATAAATTTTGTAGCTCTGGCCAGTTAACTCAGTGCAGAGTCTACACTTCATATTGATCTTCCATGATCTACAACTGTGTTGTTGTGCTCTGTCCACTATTATACATGTTTGCTTTTGTTAGCTTTGGTTTATATGCATGTACATTTTGTCGTCTGCTCTTGTTTCTGGTCTGGTTGCATATATATATATATATATATATATATATATATATATATGTTACTTGTTATGGTGCCTTGTTCTGCTTGATTCACTGTCACTGCTTGTACTGGTTCAACTTGCTACTGTTTTGATTTTACTTCATATCTACTACTAGTTTTGGTTGATTGTCTCTATACATATATACATATATGTAAGTATATATGTGTGTGATTGTACTTTGGTATTGCAGTCTTGTTCATCACTGCATATATGCTATTTCCTCTTGAAAACTGTTGTTGAACTTGGTAGCCTTGCATTCCACTCATGTACATGTGCACTGATGTATGTTGAGTAAATTGACTTTCTTAATTCGAAGTCTGGTCTCATGATCACCTCAGTTTTTTATCGAATGTTGTTGCCTTTGGTCATTGTTAGACTTGAAGTCTAGTGTGTTCATGTAGTCTGGTTTTATGTGGAACTTGATTGAGGCTTCACTTGCAACCATATTGTCACTGGACTTGTGAGTCAGGCCATTTGAGGTTTTGTTTGTTCTTGAAGTCACCACTGTTGACATGTGCATTTTGGTTTCTCTGACCAGTCCGGGTTCAAGTGTACATTGATTTGGTCTATGCAGTCAAGTAGTTTGCTTGCATATTGAACTGATTCCATTGTTTTGCACTTGACCATTTGTATTTGGTCTATATGCTGTTTCATTTGTTTTCCTTGACCATCATATATACTTGTTTTCATGTTGCTTCTGGTTTGCTTGCCTTTGAGCTTCTGGTGCTTTTGTATTCTTTGAACTCATATATGTGTATACATATATATATGTGCATATATGTTTATGTGGTCTTTGCCTTTGTGCCATGCCACTAGCATGAACAGTAGAACTGTTTGGTGCACCACTTCGAACAGATTGGAGTTTAGGTCTGCACTTGCCTTGAGTTTGAATGGTTGAGTATTTTTCAAGTGTACACATTGAATTTTTGGTCGATGCTTGTTTTATGTTGGTTTTTGGATTCTTATACTCGACAATTTTGTGATGTATTTGTATTGCACCTGAGTTGAAACCAGCCTCGGCTCGTGTTTGACCTTGTGCTCACCTATCCCTGCAGTTTTATCAAGTGTATAATGGTGTGCACGGCCTTGTGGCATGTACATTGTGCATGTCATAAGCTGTTCGTGTAAGATGAATTCAAAATAATTGATGACGAACAACCCAAATAACTGAGGCAAATAACATTTTCAAAATACACATTTTATTTTACACTACACAAATATTTCTTTTTCAATTTTACTGTGGCAGTGTTTATTTTGCAGATAGCTCAAATACTGGATTCAATCTGGAATAGAGTTGAAGATAAATACGAGTGAATGAGTGATATGTAGTGAGGTGAACATTGTAAATTGAAAATTGTGATGTAATCGAAATTGTATTGTAAAAAATGTATATATGTAGTGAGAACTCAAATTTGTACTATTCAAAATTGTAATAAAATATTTGTTTGAATAAAATATATGTTTGAAATTAAATTCTATGTTATTTATTTTATTCAGCAAATATTTATTTAATTATGTGAAAAATAAAATAGTACAATAACAAATACATTTCAATGAATATATATATATATATATGTTTATTATCATCAAACAAAATCATATACTAGCATATTCAACACTAGTCTTAACGGATACATCGATATCCAGTCTCGATGCATCATGACTAGGAACATTTAAAATGGTATATTTATTTTTATTGTGATAAATTACTCACATTTACAACACTTTGTAACTACTATCACAAAACATACCATTTTATGGATTTTTTTTATTAAATATACTTTTAATTAATTAATTAATATAACTACGTCATATTAAGTATATAATAGAAAAATAACACCTTTATGTCGAACATGATTAGTCAACGAGTTAGATATATGTTACAAATTACATAATTACCCTTAGGGCATACCCCAAACTCTATCGGTACGGGCTCGACTGTGATGGTTGGTTCTATAAGTATAGAAGATTGTTTGTTCCTAATGTCGATGGGTTGAGGGATGAGGTGCTACGAGAGTGCCATCATTCGAGCTTAACCATACATCATGATGGCAATAAAATGTGCCGCGATGTGGGACTGACATTTTATTGGGAAGAGATGAAGAAATACGTTAGAGCATTCATCTCGAAGTGCATGAATTGTCGTTGGTAAAGGCAGAGAAGAAGAAGCCATGTGGTTTTCTACAACCGCTCGAGGTTCCTAAGTGGAAATGTGAACATGTTTCGATGGACTTCATCGATGGATTGCCGAGGACCAAAGGAGGGTATGATAGCATTTGGGTCATAATCAATGGATTGACGAAGAGTTCTCGATTTATACCCATCAAGTCTAGCAGGACGGCATCCAAATTGGTCGAGTTGTAAGTTAAGTAGGTGGTGCGATTCCATGGTATGCCGAAGAGCATTGTGAGCGACCGAGACCCTTTGTTCACTAACGGGTTTTGTAAGAGCTTACAAGAGGAGTTGGGGAAGGAGCTGCATCTCAGTACAACTTATCACCTACAAATTGATGGGCAAACCAAGAGGGTGAATCGTATCTTAGAGGATCTCTTACGAGCTTGCATTCTCGATTTCAGTGGCTCGTAGGATGATCATTTACACTTAGTAGAGTTCACAGACGACGACAGTTATCAGTCCAGAGTCAGTATGGCACCATTTGAGGCATTATATGGCTGATCGTGCAATGCTCCTTCTTATTGGTGGGAAGCGGACAGGAAACTGATACTTGGGCCAAATATGATTAGAGAGACTTTAGGGAAGATCAAGATCATTCAACAACGAATGAAAGTTGCTCAGGATAAGCAGAAGAGCTACACTGATTGAAGGAGATGAGATTTAGAGTTCTCCGTTGAGGATATGTTATCCATCAAGATCTCTCCGCTGAAGAATGTTATTCGATTCGATATGGAAAGTTGGCATCGAGATTCGTTGGTCCTTTTCTGATACTTGAGAGGATCAGGAATCTAGCATATAGAGTTGACTTACCTCAGAAGATGGCGGGCATGCACAACGTGTTCCACATATCCTACTTGTAGAAGCTTATGCATGACTCAGGCGTAATAGTTCAACCGGGTTGGTTTTATGATATCGAGATTGAACCAGAAGCCTCAAGACCTTGTAGTCCTATACATATCATTGGACATTATACGAAGCTGCTTAGAAGGAAGATGGTATAGATGGTATAGGTTCAGTGGAGTGAGAGCGAAGGCGATTGCACTTGAGAGACCGAGGAGAGTACGAGGACCGTTTATCTAGAGCTCTTTACTTGATGAGACTTTCTGTTTATCGCATTTAGTTTCACTTTCGATATCACATGATAGTTTAGTATCAGGCATGCTAGGGTAGGCGTGGATATCATTTCTTGCTTTTGTGTGAATGTTTGATGTTTGATATGTCTGCTCGATGATGTTAGGATCTTATTTGTGTTGGGATCTCGGGGGCGAAATTCCTAAAGGATGGAGAGTGTAACGACCCGTATTCTACCTATCGAGGGATCGTAAGATATTATTTTACAAATTCATATGAGGTCATCTGACACTACAATTTTGAAAAATGCCAATTAGTGACATTTCCTATCTTTAGAATTTTTCCAGACGATTTTAACCCTGACAAATTATAACAGCTATAACTTTATATTAAAGCTGAATTAGCATCCAAGACTCTGTTGGAAAGATTTGATGGTTTTTCTTTACGTAGAAGGGGTCATAATAGCAATTTGGACTTTTTTGCTAGGAGATATGGCTGTTTGAAGAATGACAGTTTTTGGAGCAACTAAGTGGGTAATTAGTGAGTTTGGGGGCAAGCCCACTAACTCATTCGGGTTTGGAGACTATATTAAGCTGAACCATCTTTCCTAAATCATTTTTACCACTTCTCAAATAGACCTAAGCTCTCATTAACCCATTCTTCATCCAAAACCTTCCCTTTTCTCCTTCAAATCTAGTCTACATCATATATTAAGGGTAGATTAGTAAGGGGATTCACTTGAGATCTTTAAATCTATATTTTTAAGAAGGGAAAATTAGATTTTTGCTGTTCATTTTCGGATCTACCTCGATTTGCATGCAAAACTTTGATTTTGGAGATTTTGGAGAGTGATTTATCATCTCTCACCATATTATTTATGTATCCATATATTTTGGCATGTTTCAAACTTATTTTTAAATTTAAAATCAATAAAGTCAAACCTGAAGTAAAAATGAATTTGAAATGTTTTAAAGTGTTCTAATCATATTAATTTGATGTATGTTAGGCTATTTTAAAGTCATATTATATGGTGATTTTCCATGAATTATTGTATGTTTGTATGTTTGAATGTTGTTTGGTGCATGTATGGTGTTTGCTTATATGCTTGTATGGTTGAATCATCAGAGCGACTTAGAGATAGGAACCATAAAACTGGACTTTGATGGATAGGCTCTATGAGTTGTGTCGATGAATACGGAAAGCATGTGGTCAAAGAACGGAGCACAGCGGTGGAACCGACGATAAATTTTGATTTGAAGACTCGATACTATTTTAGTTCGAGCAATATTCTGGTCGGTGCTACGTGCCGCGCGAAGTGAGGCATGGTTTGGCTCGGAGCCGGACAAGAATTTCTGTTCCGGGGTGTTGGCTTGGGTTTGGCTCGGAGCCGACAATAATTTCCGTTGGAGGTGTTGGCTCGGGCTTGGCTTGGGTCCGATGTTGGTTTGGCTCAGAGCCGGACAAGAATTTCTATTTGGGGGTGTTGACTCGGGTTCGGTGGTGGTTTTGGTCAGAGCCGGACAACAATTTCTATTTAGGGGTGTTGACTCGGGTTCGGTGGTGGTTTGGCTCAAAGTCCGAAAAGAATTTCTGCTCGAGGAAGGTGCTTCAGGCTCGGCTCAGGGAAATGGAGTAGCTGCTTCAGGCCGGCTTTAGGGCATACCCGAACAGAGTTGGGAAGTCGAGAGATTTTTTTCATGGCATGACGATACTTTGGCGATTTCTTCATGGCGTGTTCCGAGGCCTTTGGGGTGATTTAGGGTGAAGTTGGCAACTCCAAACAACTCGAGACAACATTGGATTTCGTATGAGAACTAGGGGAACGTTGGCATAGCGCTTCTACTCGACGATGCTAATGACGATGGCGACAACTTGGAACTTCGATGTGATGGCTCTACGACTTACTATAGGTGTCTAGAGGCATTTCAAAGATGATGACTTAATGATGGGAGTCATGATGGTGATCCACAAGAGCAAGTTCAACGATGGGGACTCACGAGTGGGATTTGCTATTGTGTCCTACTGTGGAAATAGCTGTGATAGAATAACGATTAAGTTCCATTATGGAGACACATTTAAAGGGAGTGTTGCTAACTCAGAGGCATCTAATGTGCTTGTAAAGAAGGGGTATGTAGGGATGCCCACTTAGATTTGCGATTGTGTCTAGATCTTGCAATGGTAGATTTCCCTGGGCATTGCGATTGTGGGCCTTGTTCCTAGCCTTTCGAAGTGGCATGGATTTGAGCACCAGTGAAGCCGGGATTTCAATTGGGCCTCTGATTTGCGATTGTATCATAAGAGTTATCACATATCTAACCCATATGAGTGATAGTGAGGATTGTTTGATCGATGTTATGTCTACCATGGTTGTTTATCACTTTAGGGTGTCATATGGTGTAAGTATTTTCGACAGCATACCCTGACACTAGAAATTGTACTTCAACTATAGTACACTTATATGGTTCTGATAATAGATTAGCATATATCGATTGTTATGTGCTAACTCTTTTGATGCAGGGATAGGTCAGGTATGGTTCTCATACCCTATGCCCATATTTACTATATACGGTATTTATAGTAATTTTGAGATGATGTATCACTCACACCAGACTGTTGTATGACCCAAGTTTTTATGTTTTGCTTCTTATTATCTCGGATACTCTTAAATGAGTAGGTTAGGTATAACAGTTCTGGGTATCACATGGACTTGTACGGAGTACGAGCAAGAGGCTACATTTTCATATTTCTGTACTTTGGAGCTTACTATCGTTTATATTCCACTATGCAGTACTATGGAGCTATGTCAGTACTTGTATTTTGTGAGATGGTTATAGGGTTTATTTTGGAGACTTTGGATGTATAAACTCTTTATTTCAGTTTTTGCATAATCTATAAGCCTGATGCACTCTGGTGTTCTTATTTATGGTTTATTTGATTATATCACTGTCTCATCTGTTTTACATCTGTGTTATTATATTATATTTTGTCTATGCGCAGTAGGATGTTATGCAGATTCTGTGTTTGGATTTTTCTTTACTTTACATTCTTCACTACTATCCTGCATCGGCCATGTACCTCCACAGTGCATCATATATGTATATTGGTTACTAGAGGTATAGAGCGGTCGTCTCAACTCGTCAAAGGAAATATTTAGTCGTGTACTTAGCACTAAAAGCTGACGAAGTAGACTTGTCTATCTATGAGAGTTAAGAATGAGGGGTTTAGGCAGGGCTTTGATGAAACCGGTGCTCTAACCTATCTGGCTTCACTCTTGACCGAGGGGTGGTGTAGGCTGAAAAGGTCGAAAATGTGATAAGCATACAAGACTTGGTTTCCATATGCTATCGTTCTCATTGTTGTTGACATTGACCAAATTAACTTAGGAAGTATATAAAAGCTTCACGGCTTCATACGATTTGAGAACCCCAAAGAGGAGCATTGGTATGAAACACTCTGACTTTAAGAACTTATATATACAAGATCCCCCAGGGAGGATTCCTCTTTATATATTGTTCGCTTACTTCTAAATGAACCGAAATTAAGTTTACCGGAAAGTCATCGACTTAGTTTTGAAGAATCCGAGATTGGTAAGTGTTTTACTTATCGAATACCACTTAAAGCTGGTATATAGGTTCTATGTTTGGAAGTAGTTATGAAGTGGAATGCTACATAGTTGAATTATATATCATGAGGTTAAGTCCAAGGGAGAGGTCGGCATTAGCATTCGTCGAAGGACTTATGTTGGAATCTATATGGAGATCTGAGATCTGTTTGAGATGCTCGAATCCATGTAGAGAATTATTATGTGTCTGAGAGGCGGGAATCTATCTAGGGTTGGTGTTCTATTCGAGTGATGAAGACTCATGTGACAGATGTCGAACATGACCTTGACATTGAAAATGACTAAAGACAGAGTAGGCTACATTACCTGAGGTTTTACTGACTTGCATCAGGGTACATCAACTCCATATATAAAGTATGCTTATCGATGTTGCATGCAGGAGTTGATGATACTTGGTTCCATGCAGTTCATACTATGTTCGGACATGGGCCAGTTATATTTTCCTTTTGATATATTTTATCTAGAGATATATGATTCCTAGAATGTGAATTTTCATCCTTGTACATGGAGATCTACTTCAGTTTATTGGAGGCGTCTTCACGAAAAATCCATTATGCGAACGTACCTTAGAGGTTTTGATTGTACTTCTAATATTGTTGTGTCATGAGATGCAAGCGACACGGCTATTTTTTGATTTATATTCTTCACCCTAGACATTATCTATTATATCACCTTATGTGCTTATTAGATGCTAGTTACCTTAAGGGAAAAACCATTACGGCATTCCGCGCGGTCTCAGAAGTACTCCTATATATTGATCATATATTTCTTGAGTTTCTCATATCAGACTTATGTCTGGCACATGGTTTTTATTTTTTCTAAATTTCTCATGTGCTCATTTGAGTAGTCTGAGAAAGGCAGGTATTAGTTGGATGTTCATTGGAGCTCGAGGAGACGAACTGGATGTTCACCTACCATAGTATTTTTATTTCCGCTGCATTACTATTTTGTACATATCTGCATTTGTGTGGACAGGTTGTTATAACTGTCCAGGATCATGATAGTATTTAGAATTGTAAAAATATTGTGTATCTTAGAGTGACGGTCTATAATGTCTTTTGATATTATATGTTATCGTTCCGCTATGGGATTCTGATTTTGTGCTCTCTTTTTCCTTCTTTTGTTTTTAATTTCTTTTAATTTTACCCTAATAACAATATGCCTTTTTGGCACTTGGATGCTCGGCATGTGAATACCGTGGATGTATTACTGTCGACATTTGGGTGTCGAAAAGGCAGATCATTACATTTGGTATAAAAATTGAAGGTTAAGCGAGAACATTAGTTTTGGTTGGGTATGACTCATTAAGAGATAGGGTAATGGAATGCCCTAGCATGATTTGAGTGTATTATATATAAGAGAGTGTATATGGACTTGTTATATATTAGTAATATATATAAGTATAAGTTGATTGTGTAGTCTAATTCATGTAGGGATTAATGATGTTTATCTATTATCCCTCGTTGATTAGCTTAGTCATGCTCTGTCATTTTATGAGCATTATGTAACAACCCGCATATTTTACGATTGTATATTTAAATGTTTTATTTAAATATAGCATCGTTAATCGGATTAAAGTCCGAAATGTTACTTTTTGTAAACAGTCAAATTGGGACTCGAGACCACTTCCATTGAGTCCAAAATGGCGTTTACAACTTTTTTGAGTATAAACATCGATATGTTTGGAGTTGAGTAGAATTTTTTATTTTTCTATTTGGGCTTTGGGTTTGGATTTCAGCCCACTAACCCAACATAATACCCTAACTCCTCTACTCTTCATCCATTCACTCATTCTATTTCCTAACACTCTCAAGCTAAAGTAAAAATGGGGGAAAAGATAGGAAATTAAAATTCCTAAACCCTAGTTTGATTAGGACATTCAAGTTCTTGCTCTAAAATCAAGGAGAAGCTTAGGTAAGCATCCTCTTCATCTTCTCCATCTAAATCTCTCTCCAATTTTAGAAATTTCCTATAACCTAACTTAGGAAATATTTGCTTATGATCTTAGATTGGAGCTTCTAGAGTTGAAGTTGAAGTGTGGTTGATCTTTCCTTTGTTTTAAAGCTTCTCACTTGTTGTTTTGGGTTTAAAGGTGAGTTCTTTAACTCACATCTACGTCTATAACTTTCGTTGTTGTTAGGTATGAATTCCTAACATCTATTCATGTTCATTTGCTTTTGATTTGAATTGATTTGGTGAATTTTCCAATTTTTGGTTTTTGAAGTCCAATTTTATGAAAATTCTACTATGGATGTTTGGACATGATATTTGGGGTGTATCGAAGAGCCTATAAGGCTGGGTTGTCGCTCGGCATAAATCCCTAGTCTTCGTTGCTCTTCCGATCGCTCCCGAATCGTTTTGGCCATCATGGCCTAGGCAAAATGTTGCCCAGAAAAGGCAACCAGACGTCTGGTTGTAAGGTCCAGACGTCTGGTTTGGGAAGCAGATGAAAAAAACGCAGAGAACAGAATCAGACGTCTGGAACACACTGTCAGACATCTGATACAACTTGCCAGACGTCTAGTACAACCTTTCAAACGTCTGGAAGGTTCCTGAAAATTTCCAGAACCTAAATCCAGACGTCTGGATTTACAACCAGACGTTTGGAACTGTTCATTTTGCCTATTTTGGCTGTTATTTTAGTGGATTTCCAATTTTAATTAATTTTTATCGATCTGGTTAGTTGTTATCACTTATTATTGACTTTGATGACTTCTTTCTTTGGATTTTTGGGAATATCCATTCGATGGATTTGATATCGATTTTTATGGATTTAATTCACATCCTCGTATGTGAATTTTTGATGATTGATTGTTTTTACAATCATTTTTGTGATTTTTCACTTTAAAATACAAAGTTTCTATACTAGTAGTAAATACTCAAACCCTTTCACAAAAATGATTTCAACGTTATTTTTAATACAAAGCTTGTTTTTTAAACCATTTTCCAATCTATTAGTATATACAAACCTTTACCTCATTTGTATGAGAAATCTAATTAAACGGCTTAGCAAAACAAGGGTATGAAACGCTTGCGTTTACTTCATCGCTTAATTCTTGGACTTGTTCGATTGAACTCTTGTGACAATTTTCGAGTGGAAATTTACAATTTGTTCGTAAATATTTAAGTTAAGCCAGTGGTTATGGGACATGAAGCTAAACTCATTTATTTACTAGCTTAGTGTAATTTACACTTATCGATCAATGATGATTCTTTGGTGATTCAGACTAGCGATGTGCGACGTCTCTTTGTCCGCATGGGGGACTGTACCCTGTTTGGAAGAGCTTTGGCTCATAGTCCGCAAGGGGGGACTATACCCTGTGTGGAGGAGCTTCGGCTCATAGGAGGAGCTTTGGCTCATAGTCCGCAAGGGGGGACTATACCCTGTTTGGAGGAGCTCCGGCTCATTTTATGAGATAGCGACCCATTTGTGATACACGTGTTGGTGAGTTTTCATGCTTCCGTTTGTGATAGGCCTTCCCTTTTTGTGATTTCTGGATTTCTAGTTGATGATTTCTAGAATTTGCATTTCACCGATTTTTATGCGATTGGCATTGATATGTTTTGTCAATATTTGTGTTTTGGAGAATAATTTAAAGAATATGACATTCTTTTTAGTGTTTGAAAATATTTGAGATATTGTATGATTTTGTTGTTATCTGATGTATACTTGTCACAGTATGGCATTATCGTTATCATACGTTTTTGTCATATCTCTTATCCTATCTCATTCTATATGATATTTATAGCTAGACTGATCCGTTTATTATTTTCTTCTTAAATAATACTCGGGTCAGACCGAGGTATTTCAGGTGCTTCTACTTGACTTCTTATCAGGGTTCGTCACCTGACTTTTGGTCAACTACTTTAGCTTAGTAGTTTTTATTATACATTTGAGATAGAGACTCCTTGATGTATACATATTCTTTTGCTTAGCACTTGTACCTATTCTTTTGTGATGTAGTGGATCTTGTATGATCACTATCTTGATGTACATTTTCATGTGTTATATTCATATCTGTTTCTGCCTTTGTGATATGAATATCTGTGACTGATTTGTGTTATGCTTATTTCTATATTTTGTTTTCGAAGTCCACATAGCCACTGTGTAGTAGCTTTGAGTTTGTATTTGATATGTCGGATTTCCTCTTGAAATTAAATGCAAGTCATTCTATCTGACATATCGGTACTCGCACAAAGCAATTACACAGATGGTCGCTCCTCAATAGCCTTATTCTTCGTGCTAGTCGACGGCATTACCCAGTAGTGTCCTTGGCTAGTGTGAGTGTAGAGGTGGGGTGTCACAGCTTGGTATCAGAGCCAAACTTCGAAACAATGTAGAATAATCTAGCAAGGATCATTGTCCTAAGTCTTTCTTAGGAGTCGTGCCTTAAGATTTAATTCGAGTCTTAGGACCCGTTCTATCCTATTTTCTTTTATGATGCCTTGTTTTATCAATCAAGTTTGTTTGATATTTATTCTGAGAATAACCTTTTTCCTCTTCTTTCTTTCTTTCTTTCTTTCTTAAAGAAGAGAAATGGTTAGACCTGGCCATCCCAGCGCCGGTCAATCCAGTGCTACTCCTTAGGATGGCGTATTCATGTCTGCCCTTGATGCCATTATTATTTTTCATTATCTTCCTATTCGAATTCTTCTGATACAGGTGCATCTCACTATTTTATATCAAAAGAACTTGTTGATTCTTTTTCTTTAAATATTATAGGCTTGATGACTTCACTGAGAATTGCGAATCCGGTTGACGGATCCGCAACACTCAGTTTACTTTGTGAAAATGTCGGGATTATTTTATGTGATTATGCTTTCCGATCCGATTTGCATGTTATGCGCTACTTAGGCTTCGGAATTGATTTTTGGGAAAGGATTGGCTTAATCATTATGAAGCCCATATCCTATGTCCCTAGTGGACTATCCATGTTCGACATTCTCAATCTGTTAAGCAGGTTTTTAATTTTGTTAATGATTTCGATTCCAATTCAGTGGCATCATTTTATTCTTTAAACCCATATGATAAGGAAAATGTTATTTCTCTCATTCAAGTAGTTTGTGAATTTTCCAGTATTTTTGAGCTTGTCTTAGGATTACCACCTAAGCGATCTATTGAGTGGTGCTAAGGTCTTTCAGCTCGACCTTGCCACCGGTTTTCATCAACTACGAGTTGCGGAGGGTAGCATTCCACTTACCGCATTCCGCACTCGTTATGATTCTTATGAGTAACTCGTGATGTCATTCGGTTTGTCCAGCTTATTTCATCCATCTTATGAATCGAGTATTCTACGAATATCTCGATGAGACCATCCTTGTATTTATTGATTATGGATGAAAACCATAATTTAAAATTTTCAAATATTTTTAATAAGATATTTATAAGTATGATTGGATTTTGTTCTTAAAACGAGCAAAGAAAATTCATAAAATTTTTAAGAGACATGTTTATCATATAGAAGATGATTTTGTGTTGTTTTGCCCATTGAGTGCTTTAAGAATTCTGGTCGATACGCTTGATCAACGTTATCGATAGGAATCTCCTAAACGCTATGATGAGACAATAAGACACAATAAATTGACTTGTAAAAAGTAATTTTTTCTAAAAAAGATGATTACATAAAGTTCATTATAATTTTGAATGTCTTAGCTTTTCGGGAAAGAGGATCAATTAAAAGAACTCTTTTCCGATGCTTTTATTCTTGCGATTCCCGAAGGGAACCAAGAATTGATTGTTTATACCGATACTAGTCGTATTGGTTTGAATGTCGTTCTCATGCAAAAGGGAACGTGTTATCACATATGCTTCTTGACAATTAAAGCCTGCTGAGACTAGATATGCTACTCATGATCTAGAGCTCGTGGCCATTGTTTTCGCTCTTAGAATTTGGCGTCATTATCTTTTAGGAGAGAAATTTGTTCTCTACACCGATCATAAATCTTTGAAGTATTTATTTTCTCAAAGGGAACTCAATTTGCGTCAACAATGTTGGCACGAGTTCCTTGCATCTTATGATCTTGATATTCTCTATATTCCCGGAAAGGAGAAATCGTGTTGTCGATACCCTTAGTCGTAAGCAACAAGCAGTTGTTTCCATGATGATATCTGAATGGAATGATCTCGAGACTTTGTCCACTTGTGGGATTCGAGTTCGTAAATCTGATTCATGTTCATCTCTTGTTGAGGTTTCTTATAATAATAGCTTCCAATCTAGTATGGGTATGGCACCTTTCGAGGCACTCTACGGAAGGCCATGCCGATCTCCTTTGTGTTGGCTTAAAGCCGGTGAGAAACTGGTTTTAGGTCCAGATTTTATTCATGATGCCATAGAAAAGATTGACCTTATTCGTCATAGGATGAAAGAAGCTCAAAGTAGACAAAAATCCTATGCCGATAACCGTAGAAGGAAATTAGAATTTTCTGTGGGAGATTTGGTGTTCATTCGAGTTTCACCTATGAAGGGTGTTGTGCGTTTCAGTCGATCGGGAAAGTTAGCACCTCGATATATTGGCCCATTTCCCATCACCGAATGCATTGGTTCCGTGGCTTATCGCCTTTTATTACCGGCTCAATTTTCTGCTATTCATGACGTGTTCCACATTTCTCAACTACGGAAATGCCTTAGGGATTCCGATTCTATCCTTGAGCCCGGTGTTATTGAAGAAAATGAGGTTTCACCTAATTTGACTTATGAGCAACATCCTATTCGTATCATTGCTTCAGAGATTAAACGCCTTCGAAATAAAGATGTTCCGCTTGTGAAAGTTCAATGGTCCTCAAATCCTAAGGATTTCTCTTGGGAATCCAGAGAATTCATAGAGCGAACATATCCAGACTTACTCTCTCGTGCTCCTTAAGGTGAACTTCTTATTTCAAAATTTCTTCTTTTGTGTTGTTATGCCTTAGTATGGTTGTTACTTTTTATTTTCTTCTTAAGTATTGCGAGGACGCAATTTCTTTAAGGAGGGGAGTCTGTAACAACCCGCATATTTTACGATTGTATATTTAAATGTTTTATTTAAATATAGCATCGTTAATCGGATTAAAGTCCGAAATGTTACTTTTTGTAAATAGTCGAATTGGGACTCGATACCACTTCCATTGAGTCCAAAATGGCGTTTATAACTTTTTTGAGTATAAACATCGATATGTTTGGAGTTGAGTAGAATTTTGTTATTTTTCTATTTGGGCTTTGGGTTTGGGTTTCAGCCCACTAACCCAACACAATACCCTAACTCCTCCACTCTTCATCCATTCACTCATTTTATTTCCTAACACTCTCAAGCTAAAGTAAAAATGGGGGAAAAGATAGGAAATTAAAATTCCTAAACCCTAGTTTGATTAGGAAATTCAAGTTCTTGCTTTAAAATCAAGGAGAAGCTTAGGTAAGCATCCTCTTCATCTTCTCCATCGCAATCTCTCTCCAATTTCAGAAATTTCCTATAACCTAACTTAGGAAATATTTGCTTATGATCTTAGATTGGAGCTTCTAGAGTTGAAGTTGAAGTGTGGTTGATCTTTCCTTTGTTTTAAAGCTTCTCACTTGTTGTTTTGGGTTAAAAGGTGAGTTCTTTAACTCACATCTACGTCTATAACTTTCATTGTTGTTAGGTATGAATTCCTAACATCTATTCATGTTCATTTGCTTTTGATATGAATTGATTTGGTGAATTTTCCAATTTTTGGTTTTTGAAGTCCAATTTTATGAAAATTCTACTATGGATGTTTGGACATGATATTTGGGGTGTATCAAAGAGCCTATAAGGCTGGGTTGTCGCTCGGCATAAATCCCTAGTCTTCGTTGCTCGTCCGATCACTCCCGAATCGTTTTGGCCATCATGGCCTAGGCAAAATATTACCTAGAAAAGGCAACCAGACGTCTGGTTGTAAGGTCCAGACGTCTGGTTTGGGCAGCAGATGAAAAAAAACGCAGAGAACAGAATCAGACATCTGGAACACACTGTCAGACGTCTGATACAACTTTCCAGACGTCTGGTACAACCTTTCAGACGTTTGGAAGGTTTCTGAAAGTTTCTAGAACCTAAATCCAGACGTCTGGATTTACAACCAGACGTCTGGAACTGTTAATTTTGCCTATTTTGGCTGTTTTTTTAGTGGATTTCCAATTTTAATCGATTTTTGTCTATCCGATTAGTTGTTATCACTTATTATCGACTTTGATGACTTCTTTCTTTGGATTTTTGGGAATATCCATTTGATGGATTTGATATCGATTTTTATGGATTTAATTCACATTCTCGTATGTGAATTTTTGGTGATTGATTGTTTTTACAATCATTTTTGTGATTTGTCACTTTAAAATACAAAGGTTTCTATACTAGTAGTAAATACTCAAACTCTTTCACAAAAATGATTTCAACGTTATTTTTAATACAAAGCTTTTTTTTAAAACCATTTTCCAATCTATTAGTATATACAAACCTTTATCACATTCGTATGAGAAATCTAATTAAACGGCTTAGCAAAACAAGTGGTATGAAATGCTTGCGTTTACTTCGTCGCTTAATTCTTGGACTTGTTTGATTGAACTCTTGTGACAATTTTCGAGTGGAAATCTACAATTTGTTTGTAAATATTTAAGTTAAGCCAGTGGTTATGGGACATGAAGCTAAACTCATTTATTTACTAGCTTAGTGTAATTTACACTTATCGATCAATGATGATCCTTTGGTGATTTAGACTAGCGATGTGCGATGTCTCTTTGTCCACGTGGGGGAATGTACCCTGTTTGGAGGAGCTTTGGCTCATAGTCCGCAAGGGAGGACTATACCCTGTTTGGAGGAGCTTCGGCTCATAGGAGGAGCTTTGGCTCATAGTCCGCAAGGGGGGACTATACCCTGTTTGGAGGAGCTCCGGCTCATTTTATGGGATAGCGACCCATTTGTGATACACGTGTTGGTGAGTTTTCATGCTTCCGTTTGTGATAGGCCTTCCCCTTTTTGTGATTTCTGGATTTCTAGTTGATGATTTCTAGAATTTGCGTTTCACCGATTTTTATGCGATTGGCATTGATATGTTTTGTCAATATTTGTGTTTTGGAGAATAATTTAAAGAATATGACATTCTTCTTAGTGTTTGAAAATATTTGAGATATTGTATGATTTTATTGTTATCTGATGTATACTTGTCACAGTATGGCATTATCGTTATCATACGTTTTTGTCATATCTCTTATCCTATCTCATTTTATATGATATTTATAGCTAGACTGATCCGTTTATTATTTTTCTTCTTAAATAATACTCGGGTCAGACCGAGGTATTTTAGGTGCTTCTACTTGACTTCTTATCAGGGTTCATCACCTGACTTTTCGTCAACTACTTTAGCTTAGTAGTTTTTATTATACATTTGAGATAGAGACTCCTTGATGTATACATATTCTTTTGCTTAGCCCTTGTACCTATTCTTTTGTGATGTAGTGGATCTTGTATGACCGCTATCTTGATGTACACTTTCATGTGTTATATTCATATTTGTTTCCGCCTTTGTGATATGAATATCTGTGACTGATTTGTGTTATGCTTATTTCTGTATTTGTTTCCGAAGTCCACATAGCCACTGGGTAGTAGCTTTGAGTTTGTATTTGATATGTCGGATTTCCTCTTGAAATGAAATGCAAGTCATTCTATCTGACATATCGGTACTCGCACAAAGCAATTACACAGATGGTCGCTCCTCAACGGTCTTATTCTTCATTCTTGTCGACGACATTACCCAGTAGTGTCCTTGGCTAGTGTGAGTATAGAGGTAGGGCGTCACACATTAACTATTGTTTATTGATTGTAGATTTATGCTCGTCCAATAATGAGCAATTTTACCTTTTTACTACATGGGTTGGGTAGACAATATTTGTACATGAATTGAAACAAACACCTTGTGAATTTAGTTTCATAGGTTAACTATAAGGCGATCGATGGTTATGTTGGGTTAAAAGTTGAATTTAATAAAAGATGTTTATTTTGATCTAAAGGAAAGATAAAATATTTTGTAAGTAAAATTTGTGAATTTTTTTTATATAAATATGATTTATAAAATATAGTTTATAAACAAAGAGGAGTTAACTGATATTTTGAAAACTTAAATCTCGGTGTCTTTGAAAATGGTTTTCAAGATTTTGAAAAAATAGTAATTGTATTATTTGAAAGTATATATTTGAAAAATTAGTTTATGAAATTGAGATCATGGTACTATGTACTATTATATGAAGTATTGAATACCACTTTGAAAATGATTTTGGTTAAGTTCAAAAAGTATGATTTGGATGTACCGAACCCATTTCTGTCGCTTGAACATAATTCTGGTGATGACTGCAATATCATCAGCAATCATTTTTGGGTTTAAAAGTGGAGGATGCTATAGAGTAGTTTTAGTAAAAAAAAAGATTTTGATTTAATCTCGGAAGGATGATTTGATATACAAAATGTATATGTATATATTATTATTTTAAAATGATTTAGAAATAAAACATTGGTGTTTAGTTCTAAAGTTTTTCTTCAAAAAAAATTGAAACTTTGTTAAGTTATTTATGGGCACATGTATCATATGCATTAGGATAGTATGGTACATGCATCATGTTATGATATATTTTTTTGGAGTTTTCATTAGTTAAAATGAAATGGGATTTTCGATGATTTTGGATAGTTGGAAACTTCCAAACTATTATAAAATTTGAAGCCACGTGTTTTTGTAAAAGTATAAAAGTTGAGTTTTTGTAACTTTTGAACTAAGAGTCGGTAAGTTAAAACAAGTTTTAAATTTGTTGAGCGTCCTTATTAAGTAAATTGAATTTGATGTTTGTATATACTCTTTGGATGTAGTGGAGTATTATAAGAATATGAACTCAAGTTATGAAATGTTTATAAACTTAAAGTTATGTTTTTATGAAATGGTTCGTAAATGATTTTAGTATTGAATGACATACTACGTGTGTAAAAGAATGTGATAAAAAACAATAGGTATAGTTAAGAAACCAATAGCAGAAAATGCATAAGTTGTACATAGATTATTTTATTCACACGACTATTCTTGATAACATATTGGAGTACATGGTCTTGAGGTGATTTACACCAGTCCGAACAAGGAATTTCACTCGATTCTAGATGGCGAACACTTGATATGGATTCTTGATATGATCTCGAGGTTTTCTATCATAGTATATGGCTATGTAAGAAGGAAAGGAGTTTCTAATCAAGGAACTTGATCGGAGTCTGCACTACAGAGGTCAATTTGATCTATACTAGTTTGAAAGTGAAATTATGTGATCAAGCAAGTGATTGGATTTGATATTGCACACGGATGATCCATGTACATCATACGGACTTTAGTATACATGCGTACTATGTTTTGTTGGCCTATGGAGAGTTTAGGTGATGACTCTTTGATTTGTTATAAGGCGGTATGAATAATCAACTAAGTAACAACCTTAGGCTATTGAGTGTAAGGTACGCTTAGTAGGTTGTTTATCGTCCTTGTGCAATAAGAGAATTTTTAAACTTGAGCAAGTCATGAGCTTTGTTTGCTAGTAATTTTGAATGCTATTAAGTATTGCTATGTGATTGTTTCCTTTTGTTTATCATGTTGGAATTTCAAGGAAGAAATGTTTCAAGTGGGGGAGAATGTAATGACACGAAATTTCAAACACTTCGTATTTAAATATCTGAATTATTTGAATATTTGAATCTTGGATTAAATATGATAAATTGGTTTAATAACCTTATTAATCCCCTTTTAATTAATAACTAATGATGCTAAACTTGTTTTAGAAAAATGTTTAAAAAATATACAGTTCAATGAAAAACCGATAAAATGGTAGAAAATCGTTTTATCGATAAACAGTTTCTTTCTCAATGAAGTTGTTCAAAAATTTTGTGCTTATCTAATTAATCAATATTTAGGTAATTGGCAACTAAAAATACTTTATGAAAAATTGAAAAGAAGCTTCTAAAAGTTAAGTGGTTAAGTGTGAAAGAAAGGATATATTTTCATGTGAAAAAGAAGTGTAAAGTGGCATATGTAAACAGCATGCAAAGAAGATGGGGGGAGGCTCTTTGTAGCTGACCAGAGAGGGGCTTAGGGTCCTTCAACAATTTATAATTTGCAAAATGCTTGAAATTTAATAAAAGAATAAAAATGGTGGAAGTGAATTAGCACTAACCCACTTTATTCTTCACTAATCTTTCCATAATTAATTCAAATCTTCTCCAAACTTCACCAAAATTTCACCAACACCTTAGAAAGTATGGATCTAAAGTAAAATGTGGGATAAGTGAAGAGAATACAGGGTTTCGTCTATGGGCCATGAACATTGATGTTGCGTGGGCGGTGTTGCCTTGGTTTGTAAGTGCTAAAGGTTGGATCTTTGGAAGTTTGAGTACGGTAGGAGGTGTTCTTGAGTTTGTGTTTGGCTTGGATTTGGATGAATTATTTCACCATCTTGTGTGTGTGTGTTGTGTGTATATATAAATATATATGTATAAATATAAAGTTAAATTGACATTAACTAATTAAAGTTATAAACTTTGGACTCCGTTGCTTTTGAAAGCAAATGACAAATTCATATTGTATAACATCACTCTTATTACCTTCTATAACATGTGGTGTAGCCTTGACTTTATATTTAAATATATTTTTTTCATCGTATGTTGAATTTGGAATGGTCCATATAGCGACAGTCGCTATAAGCACACTTTGAATCGTCGAATGTTTAAACTCATACTATGTGACTGTTTGGGAATATATTGTTATATAATAAATTTTGGTTGTTCTCTACACATTATTTGGTGTATGGCAAAGCAAGGAATTGATTTGGAAAGTTATAGAAATTGTGAAACAAAGTTATGAAAGTTAAAAGAGAAAAGGTCGCTATGGATGCACTTTGAAAATGCCTTTTGTTCGACGATTTTCAAAGTCAACTTCGAAAGACATCCTAAAAGTCTGTAGGATATTTTTAAGTATGCAACTTATATATATGTGTGAGAGTGTATATTACTAACTATATTAAGCAGAGAATAATAATTGAATATAAATAAGGTAAATAATAAAAGCGAGCACACCAGATATTTTATATTGGTTCGGACCTCCCGTCCTACGTCCAGTCCCGAAGCTCCCCTTCGGTATTTCCTTTAACCAACTAACCCTCGCTTCGCTTAGAGGAATAGGCTAATACAAAATTATATCTCTGACAATCTTGTGTTTCGAATAACACGGATTTTGACTAATCGTACAAATCTTCCTATGATCTCCTTTGAGTATGTGACGTGAATGCTTTGAGTTGTAGGAAGTGGTTTAACCAAAATGATATTTTGGTTATGATAGATTGAGAATATGAAAGCAAGAGATGCACAGATATGTAAATAGTGAGTAATAAGAAATCAAGAGAATTGATTTATTTTAATCTCAATCTTTGTAGTATTTATAGGTTTAAAGAGATGTAGATGAGGAGTTGTTACTGTTAGATAAACTCTATTCAATTTAATGGCTGCAATCTTTTGATGAAGAGGCGAGTTTATAAAATTTAACAAAAGCACTTATTTAATGTGAAATGAAGCAACCTTTCAAGTTATAGCAGCTTTCACATGACAGACGTCTGTGGGAAAACCACAGAAGTCTTTGGCTTCTGGATAGAATTTCCCAAACCAATTCACAGACGTTTGTGGATTTCCTACAGACGTCTATGGCTGGCATTTTCAGATTATAAACTTTGTAATGCCAATTTTTGAATGTTTTTTAATGCCGATTTTGTGTATATGAATTCGTGTGTGCATATATACTCAAGGATACCTTACAATATTTATTTAGGACTCTTAATACACTAGTGTAACTTTACTAATCATAGCATGGTCAATAAATCTCTGTTTGTCTTCGAGTCTGGATATCTTTGAGCATGTCAATCTCTTATTATATATTCCCGTAATCTTGATACGATATATAATATATGTGACTGTATAGTTGTTGTCATTGAAATCATAGAATGTAAGTTCTAACATTCTCTCTTTTTTTAATAATGACAATCATACAATCGTTAGTCATGATAAAACAACTCCCCCTTAATTTAATCTGCCCCTATGTATATGCATATATTTCTCCCCCTTTGTCATTATCAAAAATAAAATAAGAGAAAAATAAACAGATAGACACAGCAAAATGAGATAGATAGATATGAACAACACATAGACAGATCACACATAAACACAAATAACATAATTGAACAATAAACCAACCCGAGTTCAACAATAAATCAATAAATAGGAGTTCAAACATTCTCCCCCTAAGTCAATACTCCCTCTATCGGTATGGTTGTATAGTTATTCTCCCCCTTTATCATCGACAAAAAGAAAATAGATATCAATAGCAGTAATATGAATGATTATATGGGTAGAACTCTCTAATATAAATTCATATGTGTACAGAATATTTATAAAAAAATCGTGTTTAAGATTTTAAAGAACATACCACTTACCATAATCATAATTTTAACCATTAAAACATCACATTTGTGGCTTCATTTCCATAAGTATCAGAAAATTTGGAATATATCTCCCTATATATATGTGGCATACCTACAAAAAATGAGATATATGTTCTGGTACCCACTTCCTATGTTAGGGTCCAGGGGTTAGGTCGTGGGAAGCCATACCCATTTGGGTGTGGTGGAACCTTTATAAATATAGTTTTCATTATAAATCACATTCTTATATTAGTTGCTAATATAAAGTTGTTTATTATGATCCATCGTATGAGCATGAACCCATATTTTAATACTATTTGTCACTAGCTTGGTACTTGAAAAATATTTTCTATCATTTCTAAACAAAGTACTATTATTACTATAAGTAGTTTTTGGACTATCATGTTTACTAGTACTAGCACTAAAATTAGTATACATGAATGCATATCTAGGACTATATTTACTTTTAACTTGTTCATAGCCTAAACCGCAGGAAGATAAGATATCTTTACCTTTGTTAAAACTTACGAATTTTTTATTTAATCTTTCAAAATTTGCTTTAGAATCACAAACTTCTTTTTGCAAAATATTACTATTATCTTTTAAAATCATACATTCTTTAGATAGTTCTAAATTCTTTTTAATTGAAGCTTTATTCTCTTTTCCAAGTGACAAAATTAAAGAGCTATAACTATTTAAAGAATTTTCCAAAAATATATTTTATTTTGCAATACGTCGATTTCCTTCAAAAGATCAATATTTTTAGCTTCTAATTGCTCATTTTCTTTTTGTAAAACAAGTTCTTCTACCGTATTTTCAAACAATTTAGTTTGCCTTACTAAAAAATTATTTTCCTCTTTTAAATTGGAAATGTCTTGCTCACAATTTTTTAACTTAGCTAATGCAATTCAATTAACTTTATTCAAAGTTTTACGATCTTTTAATAATTCATCATGTGATAACAAAAGATCATTATATAAAGAATATAAGCATACCGATTGTGATCTGAGTTTAGCCATGAAGCATTTGCTTGTTTGCTCATTTGATTATTTTTATTGCTCTTCCCTTTCTATTGCCTTGACTAGATCTCTTTATGGCCATTTATTCTAGGAAGTTTTTACGATCTCTATAATCCCAGGCTTTGTTACCAATTGAAAGTCTGTAGGGATCTTTTTAAGTAATTCAACTTATATATATGTGTGTGAGAGAGAGAGAGAGTGTGTGTGTGTGTATTACTAACTATATTAAGCAGAGAATAATAATTGAATATAAATAAGGTAAATAATACAAGCGAGCACACCATATATTTTATACTAGTTCGAAACTCTCATCCTACGTCCAGTCCCGAAGCTCCCCTTCGGTATTTCCTTTAACCAACTAACCCTCGCTTCGCCCGGAGGAATAAGCTACTACAAAAGTATATCTTTGACAATCTTGTGATCCAAATAACATGGATTTCAACTAATAGTACAAATCTTCCTATGATCTCCTTTGAGTATGTGAATGTGAATGCTTTGAGTTGTAGGAAGTGGTTTAATCAAAATGATATTTTGGTTATGATAGATTGAGAATATGAAAGCAAGAGATGCACAGATATGTAAATAGTGAGTAATAAGAAATCAAGAGAATTGATTTATTTTAATCTCAATCTTTGTAGTATTTATAGGTTTAAAGAGATGCAGATGAGGAGTTGTTACTATTAGATAAACCCTATTCAATTTAATGGCTGCAATCTTTTGATGAAGAGACGAGTTTATACAATTTAACAAAAGCACCTATTCAATGTGAACGAAGCAACCTTTCAAGTTATAGCAGTTTTCACATGACAGACGTCTGTGGGAAAACCACTGACATATGTGGCTTCAAGATAGAATTTCCCGAACCAATTCAAAAACGTCCATGGATTTCCTTCAAACGTCTGTGATTGACATTTTCAGATTATAAACTTTGTAATGCCAATTTTTGAATGTTTTTTAATGCCGATTTTGTGTATATGAAGTCGTATGTGCATATATACTCAAGGAGACCTTAAAATATTTATCTAAGACTCTTAATACACTAGTATAACTTTACTAACCATAGCATGGTCCATAAATCTATGTTCAAGTCCTAATATCTTTGACCATGACGATCTCTTGTAGTATATTTCGATAATCTTGATACGATATAATATATGTGATTGTATAGTTGTTATCATTGAAACCTCATAATGAAGGTTCTAACACATCCTAGGTGCTTCTTTGCAATTTTTAATAAGTATAAATAGTACTTTTTACTGGAAAAATATGTAAGTTTAAATCATACCTTAACTTGTGAAACAAAGTTGCAAAAAGTTATAGCAAGTAGAAGGTCGCTATATGTGTACTTTGAAATGTTCTATTTTGTGGGAATTCTGTAGTTAATTTGAGAGACATCCTTAAGGTTTTCTTTGCATTTTTAATAAGTATTAAATGTGTACTTATTAATGAAAAAAAATCAAAGTTTAAAAGATTTCAGAACTGGTCAAACAAAGTAGTTAAAGTTAGAGTAAAAAGCTCGTTAAACGAACGCTTCAGTAAATAGCTTGTTTTTGGGAATTTTTATAAATAAATTGAAAGGTATCCTTTGGGATTGCTTTCCATAATTTTTAAGTACCCTAAGGGTAGTACTTGCTGTAAAAAATTTAAGTCTTAAATCATTTGTTTAAGGGGTGAAAACTGATCGCAAAATTCGACCTTTTCAATGTTGTTCTTTGTCAAGGAGTTTAAACAGCATTTATAAATGTTATAGTATATTGCTTAAGGTTTTAAGTATCTAAAAATGATATTTAAATTTGGTATTTTTCCTAATATTTTTAGGGATGTTTTCTAACATATTTTGCAGTATTTTCAAGTTGGTTTAAAGTTTAAATATATTTTTAATAACGTTAAGAGATGGTTTGGGATTATAACACTCATGTTATAATAAATGGTTTTGTAAAATTATTAAAAGTATATCACCTTGTTCAGTAAGCGTAGATATACTTAAACCTTTAAAAGAATGTTTTTAAAAGATAATGTCAAGTATGAACTGGTTTTTGATTTGTTCTAACAATATTTTAATTATGTTCGTCTTTAATCCGTTTTGATTACTTAGTAATATAATTAGATCTTTAAAGGAATGTTTTAAAGTTAAATATAAGTGAAGTGGTTTTGGATTGTTGTGACAATGTTTAAGTAACATTTGCCTTAAACCCTTTGACATAAATTTGTGAATGTAATTAGGTCTTTTAAGAGGATACTTTAAAAGTAATAACTAGTATGGAATCTTTTGGAAAAAGATAGAAAAAGTAAAGGTTTAAAGTAAGGAATCTTGTTAAAGATTAGTGAATATACTATATCATTGGAGAAAGTATATGGATACTTTTTGAAGTATTGAAAGAGTACAAATGAATAACGGTAAATGATAGATGAAGTTTTATTAGATAAAGGAAGTTTTACTAATAAAAGAGGTTTTAATTAGTAAAATAATAATTAAATAAAAAGAGGATTAGAAGTCGCTTATGTGACTTAATCATACTTTGTGTGACTTAATTGTGCTTTATGTGTGTTTACTCGTATATGAAAAGTATTTAGTCATGTACTTAACTCTAAAAGCCAACAAAGTAGACTTGTCTATCTGTGAGAGTTAAGAATGAAGTGTCTAGACAAGGCTTTGATGCAACCAGTATAATAACCTACCTGGCTTTACTCTTGACCTGTGCAGTTAAAGTGCTTAGTGGTTCCTTAGCGCTGGAGATGCAAAAAGTTATAGCGGGGATATAGCGGAAAATAGCGGAGGTGCGAAATGCTTCATTAGATATAAAACTAAATATTTTAAGTTAATTTATTCTCATTTTCACATCATTTATGTAGGAAAATGGAATATTGTTTAATCTTATATAACAAGACCGATGAATATCATGATTTATGCAATCCAAATTTGAAGACTACAATATTTTTTAACTTATATTGAGCACTTAAGCCTTAAAATTAGGTCTAACCCCTAACTTTGTTGCTTTAGTTCAAAAGTGAACTTATCAAATTAACCTTTATATATTAATGTTGCTAAAGTGGGTGCTAAAAAGCATTAATTTAGCATGTGTGGCGGAAAATAGCAGGGCTTAAAATGAATCTACTGTTTAATAGCGTATATTAAAAAAGCGAGCGGAAAACAGCAGGGATTTTGTGGGGAATTAGCGGCGCTTTAGCTACACAGCTCTTGACTTAGGGATAGTGCAGGGTGAAAAGGTCGGAAATGTGATAAGTATACAAGACTTGGTTTCAATATGCGATCGTTCTTATTGTTGTTGAAATTGACCAAATTAACTTAGGAAGTATCTTAAAGCTTCACGGCTTCATACAATTTGAGATCCCTCGGGGAGGATCATTGGTATGAAACGTCTCTAGCTTTAAGAACTTATATATATATATATATATATATATATATATATATGAATCCCTAGGTAGGACTCCTCTTTATATATTGTTCTCTTACTTCTAAAAGAACCAAAATTGAGTTTACCAAAAATTCGTCGATTTAGTTTTGAATAGTCCGGGGTTGGTGATTGTTTTACTTATCGAATACCACTACAAAAATGATATATGGGTTCTATGTTTTAGAAGCGGTTGTGAAGTGGAATGCTATAGGGTTGAACTATCTATCCTTAGGTTAAGTCCAAGGGAGAAGTCAGCATTAGCATTCATCGAAGAACTTATGTTGGAATCTATGTGGAGATTCAAGATCTGTTTGAGATGCTCGAATCCATGTAGAGAGTTATGATCTGTTCGAGAGGCTGGAATCCATCTGGGGATTCATGTTCTATTCAAGTGATGAAGACATGTGTGAGAGATGTCGAACGTGACCTCGACATAGGAAATGACCAAAGACATAGTAGGCTGAACAACCTAAGGTTTAGCTGACTTGTATTAGAGTACATCAACTCCATATCTAGAGTATGCTTAATGATGTTGCACATAGGAGATGATGATACTTGGTTCCACATGGTTCATACTATGTTCGATCATGGGCCAGTTGTGTTTTTCTTATAGTATATTTTATCTAGAGATATACGACACTCGGAAGGTGACTGTTGATCCTTGTGTGTAGAGATCCGCTTTAGTTTACTAGAGGAGTTTTCACGATAAATCCATTATGCGAATGTACTTTAGCGGTTTTGATTGTTCTTATAATATTGTTGTGTCATGAGATGCAAGCGGCACAACTATATTGTGATTTATATTATTTACCCTAGACATTATCTATTTTACCATCTTATGTACTTATTAGATGTGATTCTTTTGAGAGGAAAACCGTTATGGAATTTCGTGCGTTCTCTAAGTACTATTATATGTTGATCGAATATTTTTTGAGTTTCTCATACCAGACTTATGTCAAACATGTGGTTTTTGTTTTCCCTAAATTCCTTATGTGCTCTTTCGAGTAGTCTGAGAAAGGAAGGTTTTAGTTGGATGTAACAACCCTGTATTTTTGTAATTATTTTCAATAGAATATTTTCCAAATGTGAATTTTGTCAATATGGTCTAACTTTGACTTTAATAATATAAAAAATTGAACTTTTTGGAATTTATCTTTATTTTTGAAAGTAAATAAATTTCTAAGTGTACTTCTTTTTGTTTCGTTGAAATCCGATTAATATTGTGAAAGTTATGCTTTTTAAACCATTGTATGTAAATTGTTTATTTAACAAAATTGTTTATTTTAATTTATATAAATAATATTTGTTTGTCATGTCATGTTCAAATTTATGTTTACCTATGCAACATGACATGTTATATATGTATATTTATTTTATTTTAAAACATTTTATAAGCATCTAGACCCCTTATTTATTGCTTGAAAGAAGTTTCAATATATATATGTTATTGCTTTAAAAGGCATATCTTTAAAATGTATTTATTTAAATGTTTCTTGTATTTATTTGGTTTAGAAGGCTTCTTGTATACATCTTTCTTTAATATATAGGAAACGTATCAATTAAGATACGTTACTTGTTTTAATTATAGGCATACGTTACGTTTGATTTCTTGCCTATATATCTTTCCACCCCTTTGATTTCCTACCATAACTTCTCCACAATTTTGGCCGTTCATTCCTTAATTTTTGCCGTGACTTTTATTCCTTTTTTCATGTGAAAACATATCACTTTCATTACAAATTCGGCCATCATTTCAGATCTGAAAATTGGTAATGGCTTCCTTCTCTTTTTCTACTTTTTCTTCATTGTTTTTCTATTGATTTTTCCTTTTTTTTTTACCTTGATTCCCTCTTACTTTGCTCGGCCTTAGACTCCACCATCACCAGCCACCACCACCTCCTCCTCTTCACCATCCATTGCCTAGCATCACTACTTCCTCTGACTTGACCAGGCCGTGACCTCCTCAAGACCAAAACTCCACAAAAACAACATTAAACCCTTCATATATTATCATAGCCGACCTTGCCTTCAACATCCCCACCATATCTTGCCTTGGCCGCCTCCTAATGCTCCACCACCACCATTATTTGACCACCACCCATCACCCTACCCACTGGCCAGACCTGTACTACACATAGCCGAGCCCAAACCATGCATAGGCCGAGCCTATGTTTGATCCAAACCCTCATATCTTGCCTTGTCTCCTTGTATTCCTCTTATGTAACTCCTACCCCTTCCTATTCTTTGTAGTCGTGCCATATAGGACCTATACTCGAGCCAAAACCATGTCATGGCCGAGCCATAAGACCCTTAGGCCGAGCACTTGAATGTTGGAAGCATGGTCAAGCTATCTTTCTATTTGTTTCAATCCAAATTTTGTTGAGTATATATTTATATTGCTTTGTTTATTTTAATTACAAGATCTAAATCTGGTTGTTACCTCATCCCAAATCTTGTCATGCCTTCTCGTGTTTCTCAGTGTGTGGATCGTTTTGTTTTAGTTGATCTCTAGCTTCAAAGAGGTGAGTAATCACACCTGACATTCATACTTATATAACTGTGAATTGATAACAAGTGAAAGTGTAGAAATAATTATATTATGTTATACCTGCCTGTGTTGTAAATTATATGATGTTAAACCCTGTAATTAACTTGTCACATCATCTGTTATGTTTTATTTTATTTTACTGTTTATTCTATTCTGTTTATCACACTGCATCACTATGGGTTGAAATGATACATACCCGAACGGACTTTAGAATAGGGAAAGATCGTTATGGGCTGAAATGATAAGCCTGAGCGATTTTTATTTATTTTATTTACTTGGTATTGCGGGTTTGAAATGATAAAACCTGGATTTTCTTTGTAAATTACGGATTGAAATGATATATTATCCGTATCACTTGACTCAGGCTAGAAAATATTATACAGACCTATGGTTATATTATAAAGTTTTCTGGAAATTTTAAGTATTTTTAAAATGAAAAAAATATGGTAATTTGATTTAAATTGAATTCAAAATGATTAAACAAAAAAATAATGACTTTTCTATGTATTAAAAAGGTAGATAAATGAATGGAAAATTATGAGTTTAAGACATAACTTAATTTGGAAATTTGTGATTGGAGTTTTAATAAAGTTTAAGTTAATTAAATTAAAAATGGAAATTAAGTTTTAAATAGTGAAAATGGAAATTTAAATTTAAGTGTTAGAGAAATTTGTAAAAATGGAAGAATTAGAAAATGGTACACTTGAATTTAATAAATGAAATTGTTGGAAGATTTGATTTTTATTGTAGAATTTTCCTTTATAAAAATCCTAAGTTAAAGGTATTTAAATGAACATTTTAGACGTGGGAAAATGTGATTTTTATAAGTTAAATTGATTTAAAATTGAAGTTTATTTGTGGCTGGAATTTTATTTAAAATCTGGAAATTCTTTTAGTAGCACTTCAGAAATGCTATCTTTTCTGAATTTAACTTGAAAACTGAAGTAAATGATACTGCGGCACTTTATAAGTGTTGTGGTTGATACAAATGAACTAAAGGACTAATTTAACTAAGGGCTATGACAGCACTTGGTAAGTGATGTGGTGGCAGGAACTAAATTTAAAACTGAAACTAATGAAAGAGCTATTGTAGCACTTGTTAAGTACTGCAGTAAGCTGAAATGTGATTTTTGAATATAATTGAACTACTGCAGCAGTTTTTAAACGTTGTCTTTGCTGAATTGAATTAAATCTTTTAAGTTGAACCCTGAACTATTACAGCAGTTTTTAAATGCTGTCTTTGCTGAATTGCATTGTTTTCAAATGTAACTTACCACAGCATCTTCTAAATGCTGTGAAAGCTGAAATTTTAGTGTTTTAAAGTATTTAAGTGAATAAATGAACTCAGAAAATGCTAAATTTTTTGGGAATTGAATATTTGATTTAAAGGTATAATGACTTTGTTTTAAAGGGTTTAAATAAAGTATTTTGATTGGAAATATAAACTATTTTGAAATTTATAACCACGGGTTATTATAACGATTGGTTGTTAAAGAGACCGGGATCGGATATGGACATACTCTCTATCGATACCGAAAACCACTTTGACAACTGTGTACGCGGTGGAGTTTCCAGAATGAAGTAGGATGGTGGCGATGATCCTAAGGTATATACGTGGACCCAACTCCCGTGAGTTGGCATAAGGTGGCTAAAACAGGAGCGATTCTCGGGCCAATGAGGTAGCACCTCTGATCGGACGCACTTCTTTGATACCATTCTATTACTTTGTGATTGATTGGGTGCACCCCTTGATTAGGGAGTGTTGTTCGAGGTGGGCAGTAGTGGCTGCTATGCGTTTCCACCAGCCCGGATGCGTAATTAGTATGTCAACCCTGGCATTGCCTTGTTGTGCCCTGTCACCTACCATATCGAGCTTTACTACGAGTTTCTATTTTTGTCGTACCTACGAAGTATCTTCTCATAGCCTTTCGAGGTATGCAGGTACTGTGTAGACTATTGGCATTTTACGTGTTAAGGTGGAAAATGTAAAGCCTTAACGCTATTTAAAAGTATATTTATTTTATGATTAGACATTATTATAATAGCGAATATTACTACATAGTAGATAGTTTAACGGATCCTTAAAGAATGGGCGATCCCAAGCATTCTTTAAGTTACTTGTACCTTTATTACAGTTCACTTGAGTTGGTTTACATTGTATAAGTATGTATGTCCTGACTTGAGTGTCTGTGTTTTATTTACGCTCGGGTCAGCCTGAGTATTCACAGCTTTGGTGTCACGGTCCAAATTTCAACGTTCAAAAATCGACACCCGTACTTCACTTGTACTCGTATGCCGCAGATTCAATCGTTGAAATTTGACTCATGCCGGAGCTTATAACACATTAAGTATAACAACACAGCGGAAGAAAGAAATGAATGATATCATATACAACTCCAACGAATACAATATCCAGAATATGATATACAACAATGATATCTATATGATACAAGAATATCAGAGACAAATAATAATGTTACAGCGGAAACAACAGAAGTGATAACTCCAAATGATCTTCAAAAGAGAATGAGTCCAACAACTCCAACATCAAGCTCGAACCATCATCACGATGCACAAAGATAAGCAAGGACAGTCATGATCTCCAAAAACTGAACTAGCTCCCGATAATCTACTAAACCTGACTATCTGAAAAACCCCAACTCTAGACTGCCCGTGTGGAAATTTTGGGCACCCAGAGTTTAGGAAGGGAACAATAAACTCCAGGTCAGTCATGGGACTGGTGTGAGTAACAAAAATAGTTTATCTTTAAAACGAACAACAAAAGAATTTTAAACATTGAAATCCGCAATGCTTTTTGGAAAATGAAACTACTATAAGGCCTCCCGCCACACACACAATGCAAACGCAGAATTGGAGGAGATTTCTCCTTATGATAGTCAAACATGCTTGATACGAGAAAAATCTTTGATATTATTGCTAGTGCATAGTGTGGAAACATCTCAAACATATAATATTAATCTTAGCCAACATAGGTACCATTATACTATGCCTATTATAGCTACTATGTTCAATAGCAGGTTACCGCCACATTCCATAGCAGGTTATACAACTAAAACCGTACAAGGCTCGTATTGTTTCTTTGGATTTTCCAACAAATGGTCAGGCTAAGGAACTTCCTATGCCACATGGGAACACCTCTGGAGGGACGTCCCGAGAACCTACCTGGCACTCTGCCAACACAAGGCCGGTTACCCCCTTCCCGGGTAGTAAACCTGAGATATGCCACCCGCGGTCGTTTGCGACCTTTATCCGAGGCGCCTCGATCACAAAGCAACAATACAGTAAATGAGATTGGAGCAACCACACAGGTAAAATATCTAGGCTCCATACCATGATACCACCTTTTTCCAGAAGGAATGGACATACCCTAGGGGAGCTACCCCTGAAACCTTGCCGTATCTTTCCTGTTTCGACCATTTCCGGGGTGTGAGGTCCGATGAGGTCTCGTCCACAAAGTTATGATTTACACGAAAGCCATGCTTTGATCAACAAATGATCAGCAACACTTAGCATGCACACTACCAAATTGGGAGTATATCACTGATAACCTTCAACTACATAACCTCTGAGCTCGTACGTCTCAAAGAAGGGTGTTAAGCTAAGAGAATAAATCTCCGCCACCAAACAGAAATGTATTTGAAAGAAATTAGCTTTATATCTCAAAGTGTAATGTCATACATACAACCATTGTAACGCCCCACCTCTATACCCATGCTAACCAAGAACACTACGATGTAGTGCTGTCAATTAGCACGGAGAATAAGGCTGTTGAGGAGCGACCATCCGTGTAACTTCTTTGTGCGAGCACTGATATGTCAGATAGAATAGAATGCATATCTTTTAAAGAGGAAATCCGACATACCGATACAAACACAAAGCTATCACACGGTGGCTATATATATAATCTTCGGAAACAAATATAGAGATAAACATAACACAAATCAGTCACAGACAATTCATATCACAAAGGCGGAAATAGATATGAATATAACACACATGAAAGTGTACATCAGAGTAGTGGTCAAATAAGATCCACAATAACACAAAAGAATAGATACAAGTGCAAGACAATAGAATACGTATACATCAAGGAGTCTCATCTCAAATGCATACAACAAAAACTACTAAACTAGAGTAGTTAGCCAAAAGTCAGAAGATGGCTCCAGATAAGAAGTCATGAGGAAGCACCTGTAAAATCTCAGTCTGACCCGAGTATTATTTAAGAAGAAAATAATAAACGGATCAGTCTAGCTATAAATATCAGATAAAGTGATATAGAATAAGAGATATAACAAAAACGTATGATAACTATAAAGTCATACTGTGATAAGTATCTAATCGAAAATAAATCCAGAGATTAATCAATATCACAAGAATCTTCTCAAAGATTAAAAAGAGTGCCATATTCTTAATTTAATTCACCAAGCCACAATAAATGACATACATATCAATGCCAACTGAAAAAGGTGGTGAAACATAAATCCCAGAAATCACAACAAGAAATCCAGAAATCACAAGAAAAGGATGGCCAATCCCAAACAGGAGCATGAAAGCCGGTACATTGACGCAGTGCAAACGGTACGTCCAATGAACCAGAAAACCGAGACATCGATGTAGTACAAATGGTACATCAGATGAATCGAACATTGACGCAGTGCAAACGGTACGTCCAATGAACCAGAAAGCCGAGACATCGATGTAGTACAAACGGTACATCAGATGAATCGAACATTGACGCAGTGCAAACGGTACGTCCAATGAACTAGAAAGCCGAGACATCGATGTAGTACAAACGGTACATCAGATGAATCGAATATTGACGCAGTGCAAACGGTACGTCCAATGAACCAGAAAGCCGAGACATCGATGTAGTACAAACGATACATCAGATGAATCGAATATTGACGCAGTGCAAACGGTACGTCCAATGAACTAGAAAGCCGAGACATCGATGTAGTACAAACGGTACATCAGATGAATCGAACATTGACGCAGTGCAAACGGTACGTCCAATGAATTGAACAATGACGCAGTGCAAACGGTACGTCCAATGAACCGGAAAGACAGAGACATCGATGTAGTACAAACGGTACATCAGATGAATCGAAACACATTAAAAGTACTTGGGTTGCCAGCCCACAAAGAAATGAGACGAAGCTCAATAAAATGAAGTACAGTCCTTCATACGGACAAAGAGACATCGCACAATTGCTAGTCTAAATCATAAAATGATCATCATCGATCATAAGGAAGTGTCGATTACACTAAGCTAGTAAATATATGAGTTTAGCTTCATGTCCCATAACTACTTGCTTAACTCAAATATTTACGAACAGATTGTAGATCTTCACTAGAAAATTTGTCACAAGAGGGTTCAATCGAACAAGTCCAAGAGCTAACCGACAAAGTGAACGCAAGCGTTTCATACCACTCGTTTTACTAAGTCGTTTAAGTCGATTTCTCATTCGAGTGAAGTAAAGGCTTGTATATACTAGTAGATTGGAAATCGGTTTGAGAAAACGAAGTTTTGATATTTAAAATAGTGTTGAAATCAATTTGATGAAAGAGTTTTGATATTTACTATTAGTATAAAAACCTTCATATCTTTAAAGTGACAAGTCATAAAACGATTGTTGAAACAATCTATCACAAAAATTCACATTCGAAGACGTGAACAAAATCCAAGGAAATTAGCTCAAAATGCATCAAAGTTGAAGTTCTGTTGAACGCTTTTCAGATAAGATTGCCTACGCAGAGTGATACGGGGTTCGACCTAAGGAAATCGCGAACTAACAAGACCAAGTGTAAGGTCGGAGACGACCTACGACTTAACAGAGTCCTGCGACCTAAGTGGGATGCGACTTAGTGGGGCATAGGTCGAAGACGACCTACGACTTAAGGTCAAGCGACCTAGTGAAATAGCAGGGGAAATATTAGGTCGGAGGCGACCTACGACTTAAGGTTTTAACTCGCGAACGACTTACGACTTAAGAGGGTGTACGACCCAACGACTTAAAGTCGATACGACTTAGCGACTTAAGCTCAAATACGAGCTACGAGCTAAGGTCTATACGACCTAACGACTTATCTCAGTACGACCTAAGCCAGGACGAGATAGCAGAAGGCAACGACTTAACTCTTAACTCGGGGACGACCTAAGATGTTAACTCGTGGACGACCTATGGCTTAACTCGTGAACGACTTAGCACAGGCGAACAGAAATACAAAGGCGGTGAATTTTCAACGCGCGCGACTTAAGCCCTTAACTCGCGAACGACTTAGCACACCCAGAACGACTTAAGGTCTGGAACGACTTATGCTCCGTGTGACTTTTCAACGCGAACGACTTACGACTTAGGCTTAACTCGTGGACGACTTAGCGATGGCCAGAAACGACTTAAGGCCAGAAACTCACCAAAACGCCAAAATTTGTAGTTTTTCACCAATCCAATCCAAACCAAATGCAAACAAACATGCTAAAGTGATGAGGGATCATCCCCAACAGTCCAATGACAATTATAGGCAAGATGTGAGATCAATAATCTCACCTTTTCACGGAATTTGATGAAGACGAAGCTCGGGGGCAAAGCAAAGATCAACCACAAGCTTGAATCAATGTCTTCACTTTGAATGTGGAGTTAGATGTTGAATTTGCTAAAGAACTTGAGCTTGGAATTTTAATTTCCTATTGCCTCCAGCATTTTTGCTAAAGCTTCAAAGTTTATGCAAGTAGATGAAGTGATGAAGAGAAGGAAAGGGTTGGGCTGAGTTAGAAGAGGTGCAGCCCAAACCAAAAGCCCAACACAAAAAGTGACGAAAATTTCACTATCTCCAAACATATCGAAGTTTACACTCAAAAAGATCGCAAACATCATTTTGGACTCAATGGAGGTGGTCTCGAGTCCTAATTTGACCGTATGCAAAAAGTAGCTTTTCGGACTAACATCCGACTAATGATAAAATATTTAAATATAAAATCGATAAATATGCGGGTTGTTAAAACCATACAAGTCTGTTCCGAGTTCGAACAGAACCGAAGGCACTTCCAAAGAAGCCCTTGCAATCCGGGTATTCACAATCCCGATCGGACTTCCCATCACTTAGGGAATCTCTATACCGGGGCCACTCAGTGCAGAGACAATCGACAGGTTATCCTATCGTTCTCGCAAATACCCGGTCTTCAACACCGGTCTTCAAATGCTATCCATTTACGTTGTATCACTATTCGGAATAGGTTATATGACACAAAGTTCTCTCCCGGCTAAACTGAATAGTGAGCGCTTAATTTTAAAAACATATGGATATTGGGATTTCAGTTAAGTCACAACTTATTACCCAAAACTTCTCTTCAAATGGTTTAAACAAATTACCATTTTAATCTTTTACACAAAAAGATTCATCTCACAAAGTTCACCCAGTTTCACAAAGATCTATTCATAGATTTCCAAATCGATTTCCATTTCAATTGGATTAACTCAATAAATCTTTAAATCAAAGATTTAATTGATAGCTTTCAAAACAATTCCATTTCGACCTTTTATACAAAAGGTACACCTTTCCAATTTCAAAACAAAGTTCAACAATCTTTCACAAAGATTTATTCATAACTGGGAAAACCATTTTCATTTCAAACTTGAAATTCTTTTGACACAAATTGGAAATTCATTCCTTATATGAAAGCTTCTATTATTTGAAAACAAATAGTTTTCATTTCGGAAAATCTGATTCATTTATACGAGTTAAAGTCCTTGGGTTAAATTCAAATTCTCAAAACCATACTTTTAAAATGGTTTAAATTCATATAAACACATTTATAACATCTTAACCATAATTTCCAAACATGGAATTCAATTCCAAATTTTGAATTCAAATTAAATTATTTAAATTGGAAACTTTACCAAGTTATTCAAAGTAACTTTTATCTTAAAAACTCCTTTTCAAAAGCTTTAACATTTAACCCAAATCCATTTCCAAAATCAATTGAAATTAAAATTTCAATTTCAAAAACATTAAATTTAAATCATCTGTGACTTAATCGATTTCCTCGTGAAATCCATATTTGTGTGTGTAAAAGTGTAGTCCAGGGGTTTTAACACAATAGTGCAACATCATTTCATCATCACTGATTCAAATACAACAATATATTTGATAAGCGGTATAAACTATAACGCTTATCGTTCATTCACAGATTCACAGATAATATACAAATGTATCACAAATAAATGAATAAATTATACACAGCTCAATCCACAGAACAAATATCACAGATCAGATAGGAAAATCAATTCAAGGCATCTCATACAAGACAATCATTCATAAGTAAGGTCAAGTTTTCAATAATCATTTATAAGCAGGATTAATTAATTGTTTAATCCTAATTAATTCAATTTATTTCCAATTAAATTAATTACTTATGAATTAATTATCCAATCTTGATTAATTAATTACAAATCATTTTATATAAATTAATTAAACAAACACCTTAATTAATTATTCTTAATTAATTACAATAACTAATTAATTACTCCTTAATTAATAATTA
Source organism: Allium fistulosum (assembly GCA_030737815.1). Classification (NCBI taxonomy): domain Eukaryota; kingdom Viridiplantae; phylum Streptophyta; class Magnoliopsida; order Asparagales; family Amaryllidaceae; genus Allium; species Allium fistulosum. Next base: position 868,462,590 of record CM060906.1, on the reverse strand, counting down.
TTTCTTAATCACTTTCATTAATTAATTTACCTTTAATAAATTAATTATTCTCAAATTAATTACCTTAATTAATTTATCACATTATCCTTAAATCAATTATTGCTTAATCACTTAATTAATCAACTTTAATCATTAATTAATATTTAATTAATAATCCTTAATTTACAAATTAATTATTCCTTACTTAATAAATCTTTAAACCTTAATTAATTAATTTAAACCTCTAATTACTTATTTAATTAATCCAAATCATTAATTAAATAAATAAATAAATTATCCATTTTAATTAACTTAATAATTAATGAATTACAAATTATCATTGTATCTTTATTAACTTAAAACAAATCTCATTCTTATTAATGATTTTGTTATCATTTATAAATAGGTTGAAACATTTATATTCAATTCGCCTTTAAATTCATTTTAAATTTCAAGATTTAAAATGAATACCAATTTATAAATTAATAAAGTTTAAAACCTTTAAATTTATATGTTAAAAGAATACTTTAGCCTTTAAACTTATTTAAACATTTAAATTTATAAAACTTTATTAAATTTCAAAATTTGGAATTCAGAGTTAGATTTAAACTCAGGTTTCAAATTTTGATTTTTAACTTTGCTTAATTAATTTTTCTCCTTCTTTACAATTCTAATTCCATTTTTAAATTTAAATCTCTTTTTCTAAATCCACTTAAATACTTAAACATTTTTAAGTTATTAAAACAATTTAAATTTAAAAAAACTTTATTTCCCAAACTAAGTTTCAAACTGCACTGAATTTATAATTAAACTTTGATTATAGAACTCAGTTTAAAACTTTGGTTTATAATTTGAAATTTAATTTTAAAATTCAGAACAGAAATAGGTTTTGAAACCTGAAACAAACATCTACCCGAGCCACAACAAAACTGCTTCGAGTCCAAAACAAAAATTCTTCGAGTAAAACACTCGAGTTCACCCTGCTTCATCCCCAACTACCCAAATTTCCCAGATCACCAGAACTCGTGCACGTGCACGGTGGCTCCGCCCCCTTCTGGTCATCACCAAAACCTTTAACAAGTCGGCGATCACAATCTCAGACCATCCAAAATCCAAACCCATCGATTCCCACTCGAAATCGAATTCGAGTATCTCAGAACCCAAAACTGGAACAACATCAAAACCTGGAAACTGTCTCATCCACGATCCTCCGACCACCAGCGATTCTGAAACTCCGGCCACACCATCGCCATTACCCAAGCTTTCATCACCCAAAATCCCGATGAACTCGATCAACCCTAAATGTTGTGGTGATCAAATTACTAAGCCTATATAAAACTAGGGTTACAAACTTCAAAAATCAATTACCACCTACTCCGTGCTTCGATCCACTCCCTGACAATTTTCCCAGATCCTCTAAACCTCCTTCCATCTCCAGGAAGAGCCCCGACCTCCACGATCAAGTAGATCACCAGAAAATCCCCAATTTCCTATTTTCTGATGAACTAGAACTGCTCATTCAAAACTTAACTAAAAATTATAATTTTTGTTTTAAAAATCATGTTTTAGTTTAGGTATTCGATTCATAATCCTGAATTTATAAAATAAGATGTTTGAGGTTTACCCATTTTATGATTTCTACTGTAATCTTTAATTTACAGAATATTTACCAAATATAATTACTCAAAACTCTTTTCAAAAACAAGAACACAATGTTACTAACATTTTCTTTTCAGTAATCAAAGTCATATTTTGATTATTCGGGAAGATAGGAATTTATTTTTAGTTGTTCTTGCCATAATTTTACAGAGACATATATGCAATCATATACAGACATTCATCCAATTCAAAGCAGCATTCAAAACCAGATTTTAGGTGAAAACATTCATGCAATCACATTTACATCCATATCACACAGAATAAATTAGAACCAAAGTTTTATTTTTAAATGTTTACTCACCTTATTAAAAAGTTAGAGAGTTTGGGAAACTGGATTTGAAACTTGACTGCTTTGAAAATTTGAATACCACTGTTGTTTTGATTTCTGAAACTTTGTCTTGCTTGAAACTTAAAACTGAAAAAGCTTTGAAACTGGAATGCTTTAAGACTTGATTTCAGGCTTGCAGTTGTTACAGGCTTGTTGTTTGAGATGGTTACAGATTCAGGCTTTTGAAAAATGATTACAGGGTTTGCATTTGTTTTAATGAACGAAAATGAAAAAGAAGATTGATATATGAACAAGTATGCAGGCTGATTATTTTGTTGGTACAAAATTAGTCAGAGATTTTTTTCTTTGGAGGCTGAAATGATATTGTTGTGTGTGCTACATTAATTGCCTTGTACAAATATACTTATCCAATTTGATTTTGTACATAGATATTTACACTAGTATCTTCTTTTGCAAGCTAACACACATATATTTTTATTTTTGTTGTCTAGTTTCGCACTTATCCAATTTGTTCATATTTGAATGTATTTTATTTTCTTCTTGTACTTATTATTTTGTAATATAAATGCAGTTCTATTTTTTTCTTTTAACATGTTGTTTAAATTTATTTATGTATTTATTTTATTTTATTTTTATAATTTATCTTATATATATTAATTTCTAACTTAGATATTTATTAAACTTATGTAAATTTCATAGTTCCTAGTGTTGAGATATATATATATATATATATATATATTTATTATTTTGTAAGTATATTTTTTTTGTATTTTATTTTACACCATATATTTATTCTTATTTTAACTTAAATATTTATTTTTAACTTTAATACTTATCGTCTTGTATTTCTATATATATATATATAAATTCCAACTTACTTATTTATGCACATATACATATATATTCACATATATATACAAGATTTAAATATCAAACGATTTAACACATATTTTATTTGAATTTGGAGAAATTCAAATTTGTTTACCAATTAATTTCACAATTTTTTTTCCGAAAATTAAATTAGTTATCAATTTAAACTTAGTTAAAATCCGGGATAGTTACAGCTTTCCCCCCTTAAGAAATTTCGTCCTCGAAATTTGCCAGGGAGACAAAAGAATAGATGAAGAATATTTCATCAAATCAAACTGAGCATCTATTCTGCATTTGGTTTACCAAATCAGCATATCAATAATAGATACGAGAACGAATCTTTTTAATTTTTCACAAGATACTCGGGTTATCCAGATCTACGAAATATGCAGGGGCATTGGTCAGTTCAAAGGGATAACTAACCATTCGTAGAACATATCCGGACCCAAAAATAGACAGATATATGGATACAATTCCTAAACTTTCAGTTTAGAAACTAAATTATACCTATATACCATAGCAACCAAAGCAACCAATTCATCCAAACTAACAATTCTGACCTATTTGGAGTTTATGTACCATGCAAATATATGAAATCTTCTACCTGAATCTACCAGGAACTATCAAAGAATTGAAAAGAGATGCTGAACAAAAGAGATTGATAGAGAAAAGATTGTTTCCTTGTTGTTACAGGGTATTGAATAATTCGTGGTGGTATTCCTCTGTCCCCTATCTCATCCTCTTCTTGCACTCATACTCACTATCAGTGAATAGTAAGAGAATTTACTGAGGCATACGGACGGATATCTTAGAGATATTCATTCTAGGGTATACTTCACCCTATCTCTAATGAGCTACTTAATGTGTTATACTCCTGAGCTAAAGTTCAACCTTAGCTCTGATACCAAAATGTCACGGTCCAAATTTCAGCGTTCGAAAATCTACACCCGTACTTCACTTGTACTCGTATGCTGCAGATTCAATCGTTGAAATTTGACTCGTGCCGGAGCTTATAACACATTAAGTATAACAACACAGCGGAAGAAAGAAATGAATAATATCATATACAACTCCAACGAATACAATATCCAGAATATGATATACAATAATGATATCTATATGATACAAGAATATCATAAACAAATAATAATGTTACAGCGGAAACAACAGAAGTGATAACTCCAAATGATCTTCAAAAGAGAATGAGTCTAACAACTCCAACATCAAGCTCGAACCATCATCACGATGCACAAAGATAAGCAAGGACAGTCATGATCTCCAAAAACTGAACTAGCTCCCGATAATCTACTAAACCTGACTATCTGAAAAACCCCAAATCTACACTGCCCGTGTGGAAACTTTTGGGCACCCAGAGTTTAGGAAGGGAACAATAAACTCCAGGTCAGTCATGGGACTGGTGTGAGTAACAAAAATAGTTTATCTTTAAAACGAACAACAAAAGAATTTTAAACATTGAAATCCGCAATGCTTTTTGGAAAATGAAACTACCATAAAGCCTCCCGCCACACACACAATGCAAACGCAGAATTGGAGGAGATTTCTCCTTATGATAGTCAAACATGCTTGATACGAGAAAAATCTTTGATATTATTGCTAGTGGATAGTGTGGAAACATCTCAAACATATAATATTAATCTTAGCCAGCATAGGTACCATTATACTATGCCTACTATATACTATGTTCAATAGCAGGTTACCGCCACATTCCATAGCAGGTTATACAACTAAAACCGTACAAGGCTCGTATTGTTCCTTTGAATTTCCAACAAATGGTCAGGCTAAGGAACTTCCTATGCCACATGGGAACGCCTCTGGAGGGACGTTCCGAGAACCTAGCTGGCTCTCTGCCAACACAAGGCCGGTTACCCCCTTCCCAGGTAGTAAACCTGAGATATGCCACCCCCGGTCGTTTGCGACCTTTATCCGAGGCGCCTCAATCACAAAGCAACAATCACATAGTAAATGGGATTGGAGCAACCACACAGGTAAAATATCTGGGCTCCATACCATGATACCACCTTTTTCCAGAAGGAATGGACATACCCTAGGGGAGCTACCCCTAAAACCTTGCCGCATCTTTCCTGTTTCGACCATTTTCGGGGTGTGAGGTCCGATGAGGTCTCGTCCACAAGCTACGCTTTACACGAAAGCCATGCTTTAATCAACAAATGATCAGCAACACACAGCAACACTTAGCATGCCACACTACCAAATTGGGAGTATATCACTGATAACCTTCAACTACATAACCTCTGAGCTCGTACGTCTCAGAGAAGGGTGTTAAGCTAAGAGAATAAATCTCTGCCACCAAATAGAAATGTATTTGAAAGAAATCAGCTTTATATCTCAAAGTGTAATGTCAGACATACAACCATACAAGTCTGTTCCGGGTTCGAACAGAACCGAAGGCACTTCCAAAGAAGCCCTTGCAATCCGGTTATTCACAATCCCGATCGGACTTCCCATCACTTAGGGAATCTCTATACCGGGGCCACTCAGTGCAGAGACAATCGATAGGTTATCCTATCGTTCTCGCAAATACCCGGTCTTCAAATGCTATCCATTTACGTCGTATCACTATTCGGAATGGGTTATATGACACAAAGTCCTCTCCCGGCTAAACCGAATAGTGAGCGCTTAATTTTAAAAACATATGGATATTGGTATTACAGTTAAGTCACAACTTATTACCCAAAACTTCTCTTCAAATGGTTTAAACAAATTACCATTTTAATCTTTTACACAAAAAGATTCATCTCACAAAGTTCACCCAGTTTCACAAAGATCTATTCATAGATTTCCAAATCGATTTCCATTTCAATTGGATTAACTCATTAAATCTTTAAATCAAAGATTTAATTGATAGCTTTCAAAACAATTCCATTTCGACCTTTTATACAAAAGGTACACCTTTCCAATTTCAAAACAAAGTTCAATAATCTTTCACAAAGATTTATTCATAACTCGGGAAAACGATTTTCATTTCAAACTTGAAATTCTTTTGACACAAATTGGAAATTCATTCCTTATATGAAAGCTTCTATTATTTGAAAACAAATAGTTTTCATTTCGGAAAATCTGATTCATTTATACGAGTTAAAGTCCTTGGGTTAAATTCAAATTCTCAAAACCATACTTTGAAAATGGTTTAAATTCATATAAACACATTTATAACATCTTAACCATAATTTCCAAACATGGAATTCAATTCCAAATTTTGAATTCAAATTCAAATTAAATTATTTAAATTGGAAACTTTACCAAGTTATTCAAAATAACTTTTATCTCAAAAACTCCTTTTAAAAAGCTTTAACATTTAACCCAAATCCATTTCCAAAATCAATTGAAATTAAAATTTGAATTTCAAAAACATTAAATTTAAATCATCTGTGACTTAACCGATTTCCTCGTGAAATCCATATTTGTGTGTGTAAAAGTGTAGTCCAGGGGTTTTAACACAATAGTGCAACATCATTTCATCATCACTGGTTCAAATACAACAATATATTTGATAAGCGGTATAAACTATAACGCTTCTCGTTCATTCACAGATTCACAGATAATATACAAATGTATCACAAATAAATGAATAAATTATACACAGCTCAATCCACAGAACAAATATCACAGATCAGATAGGACAATCAATTCAAGGCATCTCATACAAGACAATCATTCATAAGTAAGGTCAAGCGTTCAATAATCATTTATAAGCAGGATTAATTAATTGTTTAATCCTAATTAATTCAATTTATTTCCAATTAAATTAATTACTTATGAATTAATTATCCAATCCTGATTAATTAATTACAAATCATTTTATATAAATTAATTAAACAAACACCTTAATTAATTATTCTTAATTAATTACAATACTAATTAATTACTCCTTAATTAATAATTATTTCTTAATCACTTTCATTAATTAATTTACCTTTAATAAATTAATTATTCTCAAATCAATTACCTTAATTAATTTATCACATTATCCTTAAATCAATTATTGCTTAATCACTTAATTAATCAACTTTAATCATTAATTAATATTTAATTAATAATCCTTAATTTACAAATTAACTGTTCCTTACTTAATAAATCTTTAAACCTTAATTAATTAATTTAAACCTCTAATTACTTATTTAATTAATCCAAATCATTAATTAAATAAATAAATAAATTATCCATTTTAATTAACTTAATAATTAATGAATTACAAATTATCATTGTATCTTTATTAACTTAAAACAAATCTCATTCTTATTAATGATTTTGTTATCATTTATAAATAGGTTGAAACATTTATATTCAATTCGCCATTAAATTCATTTTAAATTTCAAGATTTAAAATGAATACCAATTTATAAATTAATAAAGTTTAAAACCTTTAAATTTATATGTTAAAAGAATACTTTAGCCTTTAAACTTATTTAAACGTTTAAATTTATAAAACTTTATTAAATTTCAAAATCTGGAATTCAAAGTTAGATTTAAACTCAGGTTTCAAATTTTGATTTTTAACTTTGCTTAATTAATTTTTCTCTTTCTTTACAATTCAAATTCCATTTTTAAATTTAAATCTCTTTTTCTAAATCCACTTAAATACTTAAACATTTTTAAGTTATTAAAACAATTTAAATTTAAAAAAACTTTATTTCCCAAACTAATTTTCAAACTGCACTGAATTTATAATTAAACTTTGATTATAGAACTCAGTTTAAAACTTTGGTTTATAGTTTGAAATTTAATTTTAAAATTCAAAACAGTACAGGTTTTGAAACCTGAAACAAACATCTACCCGAGCCACAACAAAACTGCTTCGAGTCCAAAACAAAAATTCTTCGAGTAAAACACTCGAGTTACTCGAGAAAAATCTCGAGTTCCCCCTGCTTCATCCCCAACTACCCAAATTTCCCAGATCACCAGAACTCGTGCACGTGCACGGTGGCTCCGCCCCCTTTTGGTCATCACCAAAACCTTTAACAAGTCGGCGATCACAATCTCAGACCATCCAAACTCCAAACCCATCGATTCCCACTCGAAATCGAATTTGAGTATCTCAGAATCCAAAACTGGAACAACATCAAAACCTGGAAACTGTCTCGTCCACGATCCTACGACCACCAGCGATACTGAAACTCCGGCCACACCATCGCCAATACCCAAGCTTCCATCACCTAAAATCCCGATGAACTCGATCAACCCTAAATGCTGTGGTGATCAAATTACTAAGTTTATATAAAACTAGGGTTACAAACTTCACAAATCAATTACCACCTACTCCGTGCTTCGATCCACTCCCTGACAATTTTCCTAGATCCTCTGATCCTCCTTCCATCTCCAGGAATAGCCCCGACCTCCACGATCAAGTATATCACCAGAAAATCCCCAATTTCCTATTTTCTGATGAACTAGAACTGCTCATTCAAAACTTAACTAAAAATTATAATTTTTGTTTTAAAAATCATGTTTTAGTTTAGGTATTCGATTCATAATCCTGAATTTATAAAATAAGATGTTTGAGGTTTACCCATTTTCTGATTTCTACTGTAATCTTTAATTTACAGAATATTTACCAAATATAATTACTCAAAACTCTTTTTAAAAACAAGAGCACAATGTTACTAACATTCTCTTTTCAGTAATCAAAGTCAAATTTTGATTATTCAGGAAGATAGGAATTTATTTTTAGTTGTTCTTGCCATAATTTTACAGAGACATATATGCAATCATATACAGACATTCATCCAATTCAAAGCAACATTCAAAACCAGATTTGAGGTGAAAACATTCATGCAATCACATTTACATCCATATCACACAGAATAAATTAGCACCAAAGTTTTATTTTTAAATGTTTACTCACCTTATTAAAAAGACAGAGTTTGGGAAATTGGATTTGAAACTTGACTGCTTTGAAAATTTGAATACCACTGTTGTTTTGATTTCTGAAACTTTGTCTTGCTTGAAACTTAAAACTGAAAAAGCTTTGAAACTGGAATGCTTTAAGACTTGATTTCAGGCTTGCAGTTGTTACAGGCTTGTTGTTTGAGATGGTTACAGACTCAGGCTTTTGATAAATGATTACAGGGTTTGCATTTGTTTTAATGAACGAAAATGAAAAAGGAGATTGATATATGAACAAGTATGCAGGCTGATTATTTTGCTGGTACAAAATTAGTCAGAGATTTTTTTCTTTGGAGGCTGAAATGATATTGTTGTGGTGCTACATTAATTGCCTTGTACAAATATACTTATCCAATTTGATTTTGTACATAGATATTTACACTAGTATCTTCTTTTGCAAGGTAACACACATATATTTTTATTTTTGTTGTCTAGTTTCACACTTATCCAATTTGTTCATATTTGAATGTATTTTATTTTCTTCTTGTACTTATTATTTTGTAATATAAATGAAGTTCTATATTTTTTCTTTTAACATGTTGTTTAAATTTATTTATGTATTTATTTTATTTTATTTTTATAATTTATCTTATATATATTAATTTCTAACTTATATATTTATTAAACTTATGTAAATTTCATAGTTTCTAGTGTTGAGATGTATATATATATATTTATTATTTTGTAAGTATATTTTGTTTGTATTTTATTTTACTCCATATATTTATTCCTATTTTAACTTAAATATTTATTTTTAACTTTAATACTTATCGTCTTGTATTTCTATATATATATATATATATAAATTCAAACTTACTTATTTATGCACATATACATATATATTCACATATATATACAAGATTTAAATATCAAACGATTTAACACATATTTTATTTGAATTTGGAGAAATTCAAATTTGTTTACCAATTAATTTCACAATTTTTTTTCCAAAAATTAAATTAATTATCAATTTAAACTTAGTTAAAATCCGGGATCATTACATTTGGACTTCACTTTCTGGAGCTAGGAATCGCTAGAGATTTTGCTTATCTAGTTATTCATCGATTTCAGTTTCAGTTGTTCCATTTCAGCTTTTGTATTAGAAACTTATGTATTTGGGATTTTACTGTACTTGTTTCAGAACTGTATTTGTTTTCAGACTATGTATTTTGTATCTGTTTTGAGACTTTGTTTATAGTGTCTTCATGAACCACTATGGTTATTTTTTATTTCCGCTGCAAGTTATTCTGATATTTCTGTGTTTGTGATTCTGTGAATGATTTTATTTGCTCCAAATTTTATTACAATCTGTTATTTTGCATTATTCAAGTCTGACATGTGTGGATTATTATCGATTTGAATGGTCCAAAATAGTGGGTCGTTACATTTGGTATCAGAGCTTTGGTTTTTAGGCAAACCTTAGCCTATGGAGCAAAAACTCATTAGAGATAGGGTAGAAATACCCTAGAATGAGTGAAATCAACCTCAGAATCATTTCTTTGTGAGAGAACATATTTTCAAAGTATAAAATGATTTTAAAATGATTTTTCAAAAGAATTTTTCAAATATTATTTTGATATAATATTTTCTTGTTTTAAAAGCAATTTTCTAAACATCCTTCTTTTCGTATCTACCTTGTTAGAAATTTCTTTAATTAGGATATTTATCCAAGTGAATTTATCTTGTCTTATCTTATCTTATTTTTGTCTTCTCTGTACCTTTGTCCTAAAATTCATTCTTGATATTTTCAGGATGAATCGTGGAAATGCTAGAGGTAGGGGTCGTGGTACTGCCCCAGCTCCTCAACCTGCTGCACCTGTTAGGTTCACTGTTCTCTGTAAGGAATTCTCTCAGCTTGGTGGTACTAAGTTCACCGGTTCAGAGAGAATTATCGAAGCCCAGCAATGGTTACGGAGTTTAGAGAGGATCTTTTGTAACGACCCGATATTTTCAACCATTCGCATCCATTATAAGTGTATAGGTAGACACTCATGCCGGAGTTGAATTGCTCAAAATACCGCGTTGTAAATAAAATTTGGCAAATCTCAGAATATACAGTAAATAAATATAATCACAGATCACAGACACAGAGTAAAATAATGCAGAGGAAGTAAAAGAAATAGTAGTTCATGAAGCTACTATATAAATATATCAGTGTTACATAAGATACAACAAAAGAAATAGAGAACAACAGAAGTCTCAATAAAATAACCAAGTACAAGCTGAGTAGGACAACAGAACTGAAATAGATAGGACAAGACAAGCAGATAATCTCCAGCGATTCAAATCTCCAAGCGAGTGGAAATCCAAATCTGTGAATAACTCAGGCTGACCCGAGCGTAAAGCAAAACACAAAACACTCGAGTCAGGACAATATATACTTATATAATGTAAACCAACTCAAGGGAACTGTAATAAAGGTACAAGTAACTTAGAAGATGCTTGGGACCGCCCATCCTCTAAGGATCCGTTAAAATATCTACTATGTAGTAATATTCGCTATTATAATAGTGTCTAAATAAGTAAAGTATAATCATATAGAAAATAGCGTTAAGGGGATGGAGAACCTTAACGCGGTCGGATCTTAAAATCATAATCGTAGTAAAGCTCGATATGGTAGGTGACACGGCACAACTAGGCAATGCCAGGGTAGATATACCAATTACGCATCCGGACTAGTGGTGACGCATAGCAGCCACTACCGCCCACCTCGAACAACACTCCCAAATCAAGGGTGGCCACCAAATCAATCACAAGTAATAGAATGGTATCGAAGAAGTGTGTCCGATAAGAGGTGCTACCTCCTTGGTCCGTCAATCGCTCCTGTTTTAACCACCTTATGCCAACTCACGGGAGTTGGGTCCACGTAACATACCTTAAGAACGTCGTCACCATCCTACTTCATTCTGGAATCTCCACCGCGTACACGGTTGTCAAAGTGGTTTTCGGTATCGACAGAGAGTATGTCCATATCCGATCCCGGTCTCTTTGCCAACCAATCGTTATTATAACCCGTGGTTATAACTTTTAAAAACAATACTTTACTTCAAAATAAAATATCATTTCAAAACCATATATTTATCAAAATAAAGATTAAATCAATTCCAAACCATTTCCATATATTTAAAATATCACATCATTTCAAAACTTCATTTCAAATCATTTCAATATATCAAAATATCATATCTTTCCAAAACTTCATTTCAAATCATTTTAATATATCAAATATCATTCTTTTCAAATCTTCATTTCAAATCATTTTTATATAATAAAATATCATATCCTTAGAAAACTTCATTTCAAATCATTTTAATATAATAAAATATCATATCCTTACAAAACTTCATTTCAAATCATTTTAATATAATAAAATATCCTATCAGTTCAAATCCAAATATTCAACTTTTAGATACCTTTTAAATTCAAAGATATCATTCATTCACTATCATTTTAAATCACCTTTAAATAGTTTATATTTCAATCAAAATAATTCATTTAACCCTTTTAAAAGTGTAATTATTATACTTTCAAATCAAGTATTCAATTTCCAAAGTTTCAAACCATTCTGAGTTCGTTTACTAAGTCAAAAACCCTAATTATTAAAATTTCAGCATTTCACAGCATTTAAAAACAACTGCTACAAGTTATATTTGAAAACATTTTTAATTCAGCAAAGACAGCACTTAAAACTGCTGTTAAAACTCAGTTTTAGTTGAATTATAGTTCAAAACAGAAAAGACAGCATTTCAGAAGTGCTGCGGTAGTTCAGATTTCAAACAAGGGTTAAATTTGGTTTCAGCAAAGACTGCAGACCATTATAGCATTTCCAGAGATAGCTATAATAGGCCTGAGTTCAATATTAGACTATAAGTTCAATTACAGCAACTACAGCATTTCAGAAATGCTGTAATAGCTCTTTTTACACAATTTTAGTTCAAAACAGAATCTATAGCATTTCTGAATGCTATTAAAAGTAGATTTCAGGTGTTAGTGTATTTCCAGCAATTAAATAACTTCAATTTAAAACACATAAACATTTTAAAAATCATATTTTAACATTTAAAATGTTCATTTACATATCATTTAACATGTATCTTTTTCACAATAAATTTCTTATAATTAAATCCAATTTTCAACAATTTACTTAATAAATTTAAGTGTAAAAGTTTCCAATTCTTCACATTTCAACAAATAACTTAACACTTCAAATTTAAATTACCATTTCACAAATTTAATTAAATTTCCAATTTTATTTAATTAACTTAAACCTTTAATTAAAACCAAATTTAACATTTCCAAGTCAAGTTATATTTTAAAAGATCATTTTTAAACAATCATTTATTTAACCACTTAAATTCATAGGAAATCAATAATACTTTAATAAATCACTTAAATTCAAATTTAATCAAATTATCATATTTACCATTTCCAAATAAAATTTTATATCCATTTTATTTATATAACTTAAATATCATTTTTAACCAAAATTCCAAATTTCCAACTTAAGTTATATTTCAAAAATCCAGTTAAACCATTCATTAATTACATTTTTAACACATAGAAAAATCATAATTTCTTTAATTCAAAATATTTCAATATCTATTTAAGTCAATTTCATAAATTTAAAATTTTTAAAATACTTAAAAATATCCAAAAACACTTTATAAAATAACCACGGGCCTGTATATAGTTTTCTAGCCTAGGTCAAGTGACACGGATATGTATCATTTCAATCCGCAGTTTAAAAAGAAAAATCCGGGTTCTATCATTTCAAACCTGCAATCCCAAGTTAAAATAAATTAAATAAAAACCATTCAGGCCTATCATTTCAGCCCATAACGATTTTTCCCTATTCTAAAGTCCGTTCGGGTATGTATCATTTCAACCCATAGTGATTCTAATCTAAAGGGAACTTGCAGTGTAATTAACTGATGAAAATAACAAAACAGCATAATATAACAGTAACATATGATATAACAGGTGTTTAAGCAGGTGTGAACATCATATAATAGTGACATAGCAAATATAATATGGTGGTGCAATTACAGATTCACATGTGATCAATTTACTATTAATATAAGTATAAAACTGTCTGGTGAGAATAACTCACAGTTTTGTGCTGGAGACACAACGACGAATGCACTAATGAGATCCAAACAAGCACGATAACACGATTCAAATAAGAGTGGAGGAGCCAAAGTATCAAATTCCTAGAATACAAGTCAAACAAAACAATACAACAACGATGAGTTTCAAATCAGCTACGATCAAAACTACACTAGAATAGGCTGCACAGAATCAAATAGAAATGCTTGCACTTGCTTTCTACCTCATATGCTTCAGCAATGGGCTGTAAAAGCACTGTAATGGAAGGGTTTTGGATCAGGTTTGAATCAGGTTTGGGTTCAACAAGTCGTCCATACATAGGAAAAGATGATGCAAAGGTATGTGTGCATGGAACTACAACTATAGGGCAAACAAACATGATTTCATGCAACCAAAGGCCACGGCCAAGGCAACCTTAGGCACGGCCAGATCTGTAGGGGGTTAGGTACAGGTGTGGTAGTGGGTTTCAGGTCGTCTATTGGTGGTGGAGGTGGAGTAGGTGGCGGCCAAAGCAAGATATGGAGGGTAGGCGATGATATGTGTGGTCTAGGCAATGTTTTAAGGAGTTTTGTGCAAGTTTTTGTGGGATTTTGGTCAAGGGAATGGTATGGCATGATCATGGCAGAGGATTAGGAGGAGGAGCTGCTGCAAATGATGGTGGAGAGGATGGTGGTGGTGGTGGTAGAGGCTAGGCCTAGCAAAACACAAGAAGGATCAATGCAACAATCAATAGAAAAATCATAAAAACAAGAAGAAAGATGATAGAATTTACCAAATTTTTGTAAAACAAATGGCCATGAGTTTTTTTCTCAAGAAAGATGATAAAATTTTCGTGAGAAAGAGTGAGGAATGTGGCTGAAAGATGGAGTAAAGGTACGGCCAAAAATCAATAAAGAGGAGGTTGAGAAATGAAAGGTCGGTAGATAAAAGGACATTGGAGTTACAAGAGTTATAAAACCTTTCAAATTTCCACCATTTCTTTTTAAATTTTAAATACATGTAAAATATGTATAAATACAGATAAAACACGAAAATATAGTAAATAAACAAAAATAAATAAATAAATATTAATTAAATATAATTAAATTAAGAAAATAACAAAGAAAATGTAAATTAGGCTTGAAAATTTGAAAATAAATGAAATGAACTTTGGGAAAATTGTATGTACATGAAAAATATTTATAAATAGAGATAAAAACATAAAAAAAATGCATACATAAAAATGAATAAATAAATTTTAATTAAATATAATTTAAATGAAGAAAATAGCAGAAAAATGGAAACTACCTTTAAAAATAGAAAATAAATTCAATGAGCTTTGGAAAAATTCAAACATCACTTTATAAATATTTAAAAGACAAAATATACATAAAATAACATATTAACAAATATTAAAATAAAATATGAAAAAGAAAAATATAATTTATACAATTTAAAATAACAAAATTGCAAAATAAACAATTTATACTCAAAATTGAAATGTACATATCTTTTGCAATTTAACTCCGTTTTCAACGAAACGAAAAGCAGTATTCATGTTATTAAATCTATTTTCATAATAAAAGATAAAATTTATAATTTCAAATATTTAAAATTTAAATTTAAAAGTCAAAGTTTGACTATTTTAACCAAAATTCACTTTTTGGAAAATTATTCTATTCAGTCATATTTGTAATTCTAATCCATATCAAAATCAAAGTTTATATTTAAAATAACAAAATTTATTCTTTTTCATAAATAAAGCTTTTTAAATCTGGAAATATCAATTTAAAAATAATTGTAAAATACAGGGTTGTTACACTCTCCCCCACTCAAAGCTTTTCGTCCCCGAAAAGGAACGAGGTACGGGAAAGCACAGAAAAAGATAGAATGAAATAGAATTAAGACAAGATGATAAGAAGATTGGAATTACACCTGATAACTATTGTTATAGGTAAGTCTAACAAGATGGAGGTGATCAAATCAAGAATATAAGCACGAAAAAAGATCCCCTAGAGTCTGAATCTCCTTTTTCACTTGACCGACAGTCTATGAATGGAAAAACAGTGTTCAGATCCAGATGAGTAACAAAGATTATAGAAAGATTTCTAAATAGACTGGTATAAGCAATAGCCTTCCCATTCTGTAACAAGATAAGAGAAATAAGGACAACCAAAAGATAGTTTGGAAAAACAAAACAAGATAATAAATTTAAAACCATAATGCTTTGAAATCATAACAATTTAGGGATGTTTATCATTTGGAAATCACACTACTAAAATCATAACACTTTGGAAAAGTTATTCTTTTAAAAAAAAACATAATACTTAGAAAATCATAACACCCTAAAAAATCTTCATTTAAACCATTTTAATTCAAGGTCAAATAATATTCATTTTAAAGTTGTAACATTTCTAAGTTCATTTAATTATAAAAATTTCCAAAACATTGTCTTTTCAAAATAGCAGCACTTATAAAATGCTACAGTAGATATATTAGTATTTCAAATCAGTTCAATTTCAAAAATATTCATTTGGATATCATTTAACTTATGACTTATTAAAACAAACTTTTATAAATAGAATATCTAAATTAAACTATACTTCGTTTATTAAGTCAAAATTTCACTATTTTACTTAACTCTTAATTTAACACATAGCCTAACTCTTTATTTAAAATACCCATTTCATAAATAGATATTCCTTTAATAAGTTACATTTATTATTCCATTTGGAAACCAAATTATCAATTATCAAATTTTAGTGATGTTAAAATACATTTTAACTCTTTAAATCATAATTACTCATTTTTCAAGACATATCTATTTCATAAATAAAATATTTATATAGCAAATATAACAATCAAATTTCTTTACACATTTATTCATTTAGACATCAATTAAACTTTGAATTCAAGTTAAATAACTTTATTACAAAATGTCTAATTCAAATGTATTTTATTTTATCTATTCAAAGATACATTATTTATTATACAACATATTCATTTCAGGAAATAACCTTTATTAAAATTTCTAGGTTAGACTTAAGGTTCCATATTAAATCAATTTGATTATTAAGTTATTTAAATAAAATCTCTTTAGATTCCTTTTTCAATATTTACCTCTGTAAATCTTTTATAACAAAAATTTAAGTGTATAACATTTATTATAACCACTCAAATTTTATTTATAAAAATCCTTTCTATATTGTATATTATCCAATTTCATATTCAACTTCTGTGTAATTTAGGTAAGTTATATTGGAATTAAATTGTGTGTTATACAAGTAAAACTTTCCAATTCAATTATCTCAAGTTTGAATCATTTATTCAAATTTTTATTTTCTTCTTATAACTGAAATTATTCTTTAAGATAAAATGTAAGAATTAAATTTCCGATTCCCTTCAAACCACTAAGAGATAAATAAATATATGTATATAATATGTCAAATCAAATTTAAATCATATATCTATATATATTATAATCCAGTCATATTTAGAAATTCAAATCAATTAGATTTTCCAAAACAAAGCTGTAGCAAGACTACAGAACAGTCTCTTCACTTCGAAACTCGAAAATGAACGTCGATGATGCTGCAGTCATCATCGAAATTATTTTCCAACGACAAAGAGAAGAGCACTTAATTTTTTAAACTTTAAAATCCTTTAGAGACAAATTTTTATTCAAAATACTTTAAATAATATCCTTTTAAAAAAATTTAAACACAAGGTTTGAAACAATTGGAAATTAAATTCTTTAAATTTCTTGTTTTTAAATTCATTTCAGTTCCCAAATAAATTTATAAACAACTATTTATAAATTCATTTGTAGAACAATAAATGATAAATCAAGTATTATCATTTCAAATTATCAATTTAAATCAATTTATTAAGTTCCATAAATTTATATGTCCAAATTTATTTCATTAACGAAATTTTAAAATAATATTGTGTCAGTTTGTTCTGTCAAAGTGTTTTAGAAATCCTATCGATAGCGTTGATCAGACGAATCGATCGGAAACCCAAATCAACATCAACAACCCAAACAACACAACATATAAAACAAAACATAGATTTTCAAGTACGATTCAAAATGTTTGGAGACAGTTTAGAAACAAAAGGCAAGATGGTTAAACAGAGTAGAGAGATGGGTAAGCTTAGATAAATCGCGGACAACCTTAACCGGGTCAACCGTGACTCAATGGATAAGATCAAATGTGGATTTTCTGGGGTAAATCTACCTTCAATCTAAAGAGATAGAGTTTGGAATAATAAAAGATATTAGCATCTAAACCAAGGATAAATATAAATCTCTGGTGAATCGATGCTGATTATAAAGAATTTTCACCCTTTTACAAGAAAATTAGAATATTGGCGGTCTTGCCAATTCACTATAAAGATCATTGGAAGTGGAGTCATGGGATACTCCAGAATCAAAAGATGATGAATAGTGAGGGACACGAATGAATTTCGGAACCGCAGGGAACGTTCCAAAATTCAAAGGAAAACGAATCAAAGGAAGAGATTCAAACTCGAACGAAAGTGATTCTGTAAATAAATTTACCATACATTCTAAGTTTTGCCTCAAAGCCAAAGCTCTGATACCAACTGTAACGACCCGATATTTTCAACCATTCGCATCCATTATAAGTGTATAGGTAGACACTCATGCCGGAGTTGAATTGCTCAAAATACCGCGTTGTAAATAAAATTTGGCAAATCTCAGAATATACAGTAAATAAATATAATCACAGATCACAGACACAGAGTAAAATAATGCAGCGGAAGTAAAAGAAATAGTAGTTCATGAAGCTACTATATAAATATATCAGTGTTACATAAGATACAACAAAAGAAATAGAGAACAACAGAAGTCTCAATAAAATAACCAAGTACAAGCTGAGTAGGACAACAGAACTGAAATAGATAGGACAAGACAAGCAGATAATCTCCAGCGATTCAAATCTCCAAGCGAGTGGAAATCCAAATCTGTGAATAACTCAGGCTGACCCGAGCGTAAAGCAAAACACAAAACACTCGAGTCAGGACAATATATACTTATATAATGTAAACCAACTCAAGGGAACTGTAATAAAGGTACAAGTAACTTAGAAGATGCTTGGGACCGCCCATCCTCTAAGGATCCGTTAAAATATCTACTATGTAGTAATATTCGCTATTATAATAGTGTCTAAATAAGTAAAGTATAATCATATAGAAAATAGCGTTAAGGGGATGGAGAACCTTAACGCGGTCGGATCTTAAAATCATAATCGTAGTAAAGCTCGATATGGTAGGTGACACGGCACAACTAGGCAATGCCAGGGTAGATATACCAATTACGCATCCGGACTAGTGGTGACGCATAGCAGTCACTACCGCCCACCTCGAACAACACTCCCAAATTAAGGGTGGCCACCAAATCAATCACAAGTAATAGAATGGTATCGAAGAAGTGTGTCCGATAAGAGGTGCTACCTCCTTGGTCCGTCAATCGCTCCTGTTTTAGCCACCTTATGCCAACTCACGGGAGTTGGGTCCACGTAACATACCTTAAGAACGTCGTCACCATCCTACTTCATTCTGGAATCTCCACCGCGTACACGGTTGTCAAAGTGGTTTTCGGTATCGACAGAGAGTATGTCCATATCCGATCCCGGTCTCTTTGCCAACCAATCGTTATTATAACCCGTGGTTATAACTTTTAAAAACAATACTTTACTTCAAAATAAAATATCATTTCAAAACCATATATTTATCAAAATAAAGATTAAATCAATTCCAAACCATTTCCATATATTTAAAATATCACATCATTTCAAAACTTCATTTCAAATCATTTCAATATATCAAAATATCATATCTTTCCAAAACTTCATTTCAAATCATTTTAATATATCAAATATCATTCTTTTCAAATCTTCATTTCAAATCATTTTTATATAATAAAATATCATATCCTTAGAAAACTTCATTTCAAATCATTTTAATATAATAAAATATCATATCCTTACAAAACTTCATTTCAAATCATTTTAATATAATAAAATATCCTATCAGTTCAAATCCAAATATTCAACTTTTAGATACCTTTTAAATTCAAAGATATCATTCATTCACTATCATTTTAAATCACCTTTAAATAGTTTATATTTCAATCAAAATAATTCATTTAACCCTTTTAAAAGTGTAATTATTATACTTTCAAATCAAGTATTCAATTTCCAAAGTTTCAAACCATTCTGAGTTCGTTTACTAAGTCAAAAACCCTAATTATTAAAATTTCAGCATTTCACAGCATTTAAAAACAACTGCTACAAGTTATATTTGAAAACATTTTTAATTCAGCAAAGACAGCACTTAAAACTGCATTAAAATTTCAGCATTTCACAGCATTTAAAAACAACTGCTACAAGTTATATTTGAAAACATTTTTAATTCAGCAAAGACAGCACTTAAAACTGCTGTTAAAACTCAGTTTTAGTTGAATTATAGTTCAAAACAGAAAAGACAGCATTTCAGAAGTGCTGCGGTAGTTCAGATTTCAAACAAGGGTTAAATTTGGTTTCAGCAAAGACTGCAGACCATTATAGCATTTCCAGAGATAGCTATAATAGGCCTGAGTTCAATATTAGACTATAAGTTCAATTACAGCAACTACAGCATTTCAGAAATGCTGTAATAGCTCTTTTTACACAATTTTAGTTCAAAACAGAATCTATAGCATTTCTGAATGCTATTAAAAGTAGATTTCAGGTGTTAGTGTATTTCCAGCAATTAAATAACTTCAATTTAAAACACATAAACATTTTAAAAATCATATTTTAACATTTAAAATGTTCATTTACATATCATTTAACATGTATCTTTTTCACAATAAATTTCTTATAATTAAATCCAATTTTCAACAATTTACTTAATAAATTTAAGTGTAAAAGTTTCCAATTCTTCACATTTCAACAAATAACTTAACACTTCAAATTTAAATTTCCATTTCACAAATTTAATTAAATTTCCAATTTTATTTAATTAACTTAAACCTTTAATTAAAACCAAATTTAACATTTCCAAGTCAAGTTATATTTTAAAAGATCATTTTTAAACAATCATTTATTTAACCACTTAAATTCATAGGAAATCAATAATACTTTAATAAATCACTTAAATTCAAATTTAATCAAATTATCATATTTACCATTTCCAAATAAAATTTTATATCCATTTTATTTATATAACTTAAATATCATTTTTAACCAAAATTCCAAATTTCCAACTTAAGTTATATTTCAAAAATCCAGTTAAACCATTCATTAATTACATTTTTAACACATAGAAAAATCATAATTTCTTTAATTCAAAATATTTCAATATCTATTTAAGTCAATTTCATAAATTTAAAATTTTTAAAATACTTAAAAATATCCAAAAACACTTTATAAAATAACCACGGGCCTGTATATAGTTTTCTAGCCTAGGTCAAGTGACACGGATATGTATCATTTCAATCCGCAGTTTAAAAAGAAAAATCCGGGTTCTATCATTTCAAACCTGCAATCCCAAGTTAAAATAAATTAAATAAAAACCATTCAGGCCTATCATTTCAGCCCATAACGATTTTTCCCTATTCTAAAGTCCGTTCGGGTATGTATCATTTCAACCCATAGTGATTCTAATCTAAAGGGAACTTGCAGTGTGATTAACTGATGAAAATAACAAAACAGCATAATATAACAGTAACATATGATATAATAGGTGTTTAAGCAGGTGTGAACATCATATAATAGTGACATAGCAAATATAATATGGTGGTGCAATTACAGATTCACATGTGATCAATTTACTATTAATATAAGTATAAAACTGTCTGGTGAGAATAACTCACAGTTTTGTGCTGGAGACACAACGACGAATGCACTAATGAGATCCAAACAAGCACGATAACACGATTCAAATAAGAGTGGAGGAGCCAAAGTATCAAATTCCTAGAATACAAGTCAAACAAAACAATACAACAACGATGAGTTTCAAATCAGCTACGATCAAAACTACACTAGAATAGGCTGCACAGAATCAAATAGAAATGCTTGCACTTGCTTTCTACCTCATATGCTTCAGCAATGGGCTGTAAAAGCACTGTAATGGAAGGGTTTTGGATCAGGTTTGAATCAGGTTTGGGTTCAACAAGTCGTCCATACATAGGAAAAGATGATGCAAAGGTATGTGTGCATGGAACTACAACTATAGGGCAAACAAACATGATTTCATGCAACCAAAGGCCACGGCCAAGGCAACCTTAGGCACGGCCAGATCTGTAGGGGGTTAGGTACAGGTGTGGTAGTGGGTTTCAGGTCGTCTATTGGTGGTGGAGGTGGAGTAGGTGGCGGCCAAAGCAAGATATGGAGGGTAGGCGATGATATGTGTGGTCTAGGCAATGTTTTAAGGAGTTTTGTGCAAGTTTTTGTGGGATTTTGGTCAAGGGAATGGTATGGCATGATCATGGCAGAGGATTAGGAGGAGGAGCTGCTGCAAATGATGGTGGAGAGGATGGTGGTGGTGGTGGTAGAGGCTAGGCCTAGCAAAACACAAGAAGGATCAATGCAACAATCAATAGAAAAATCATAAAAACAAGAAGAAAGATGATAGAATTTACCAAATTTTTGTAAAACAAATGGCCATGAGTTTTTTTCTCAAGAAAGATGATAAAATTTTCGTGAGAAAGAGTGAGGAATGTGGCTGAAAGATGGAGTAAAGGTACGGCCAAAAATCAATAAAGAGGAGGTTGAGAAATGAAAGGTCGGTAGATAAAAGGACATTGGAGTTACAAGAGTTATAAAACCTTTCAAATTTCCACCATTTCTTTTTAAATTTTAAATACATGTAAAATATGTATAAATACAGATAAAACACGAAAATATAGTAAATAAACAAAAATAAATAAATAAATATTAATTAAATATAATTAAATTAAGAAAATAACAAAGAAAATGTAAATTAGGCTTGAAAATTTGAAAATAAATGAAATGAACTTTGGGAAAATTGTATGTACATGAAAAATATTTATAAATAGAGATAAAAACATTAAAAAAAATGCATACATAAAAATGAATAAATAAATTTTAATTAAATATAATTTAAATGAAGAAAATAGCAGAAAAATGGAAACTACCTTTAAAAATAGAAAATAAATTCAATGAGCTTTGGAAAAATTCAAACATCACTTTATAAATATTTAAAAGACAAAATATACATAAAATAACATATTAACAAATATTAAAATAAAATATGACAAAGAAAAATATAATTTATACAATTTAAAATAACAAAATTGCAAAATAAACAATTTATACTCAAAATTGAAATGTACATATCTTTTGCAATTTAACTCCGTTTTCAACGAAACGAAAAGCAGTATTCATGTTATTAAATCTATTTTCATAATAAAAGATAAAATTTATAATTTCAAATATTTAAAATTTAAATTTAAAAGTCAAAGTTTGACTATTTTAACCAAAATTCACTTTTTGGAAAATTATTCTATTCAGTCATATTTGTAATTCTAATCCATATCAAAATCAAAGTTTATATTTAAAATAACAAAATTTATTCTTTTTCATAAATAAAGCTTTTTAAATCTGGAAATATCAATTTAAAAATAATTGTAAAATACAGGGTTGTTACATCTTTACTGGTCTTGAGATTACTGATGCCCAGAAGCGTCAGTTAGCAGCTTGGCAGCTGCAAGAGTCAGCCTTAGATTGGTGGGAGTCTGTTACAGCTCACACTGACGAGGGTGATATTTCATGGGAGCAGTTCTGGTATCCTTTGTGTTATCTTGAATTTTTCCCCATTTCTTTTCTTTTGAATCTATCTTAAGTTTTGTGTTGTATCTTCTTTCCAGGGAGGCTTTTGTGGCAAAATGGATGCCTGAAGCCGGGAAATCTCAGCTTTATCGAGAATTCATGGATCTTAAGCAGGGTACCATGTCTTTTTCTGAGTATGAGCGGAAGTTCAACGAACTTTCCAAGTTTGGTCCTGGTCTTATTAACACCCAGCTTAAGAAAAATGAGAAGTTCATAGCTGGAGCTCGCCCAGAGTTCTGCGATCGTCTTATTTCACATGTTCATGGCACTTTTACTGAGCTTATGGATATGGCTATTCGTTATGAGAACCCTACTTCTAAGGGTTCTACTGTTGCTAGTGCTCCTGCGTCTCAGTCTTCCTCTGCTAATTCTAAGAAGAGAAAGCCCAATTTCCACCAGCAGAAGAAGAATTGGCTAAAGAATCCGGGTTTGGGATCTTCATCATCTTCTCCTTCTCAAAGGCACCCTATTGACTTATCTACCATTACCTACTTCAAATGTGACCAGAAGGGACACTATGCTAATAGTTGCCCTACTTCAGTTGGTGCTGCTGTTCCTCCACCTCAGAGTACGAGGAACAATCTCTGTCATGTTTGTCTTCAGCCTGGTCATTTTAAGAATGACTGTCCTTTGCATCAGAAGGGCAAGCCATCTGGTGTTTTTGCTATTACCTCTGCTTCTTCTCCTGCTGCACCCGCACCTGCTCCTGCTCCTAGTGATGATCAAGGTACTCTTCAGGGCATCTTTTATTTATTTCAGCATCTTGTTCGTGTTTTATTTGATACTGGAGCTTCGCATAGTTTTATTTCTATGTCTATTTGTGATAAGTTTGAGCATCTCCTTTCTCCTAAGTATGCTTTTGTTCCTTTATGGGTTTCTAATCCTATTGGGGGTCCCGCGAACCTTAGTAGGATTTGTAGAGTAGTGAAACTTCTCCATTCTGATCATCTCTTCAGTGGTGATTTCTATATTCTTGGTTTTGATACTTTTGATTTATTGCTTGGAGATGATTGGTTAAGGAATCATGATGCCCACATCTCTTGTAAATCCTGAACTATTTCTCTTGAGGATGATCGGGGTAATTCTTTGGTCATTCGGTGTCGTATGCCTCATGATTATGCTGGTAGCTTTACCTATTCTCTGGATGCTTCTCTTGTTGATCTTCAGTCGACTCGTGTAGTCAAACTCTATCCCGATGTCTTTGGTGAAGTCATTACTTTACCTCCTAAGCGAGAAATTGATTTCCGTATTGATCTTATTCCTGGAGCTCGACATGTAGTCCTTCCTCCTAGAAGAATGGCACCCCGCAAGAAGGTTGAGTTAGGGAAGAAAATTGAGGACTTGTCTTCCAAGGGTCTGATCAGACCTAGCTATTCCGAATGGGGAGCAGCGGTGGTTTTCGTCACCAAGTCCGATGGTTCTCTCCGGATGTGTGTTGATTATAGGGAGCTGAACAAGCTCACTATGAAAAACAGATATCTAATGCCTCGTATCAATGATATGTTTGATCATCTTTATGGTGCTACTGTTTTCTCTCAACTTGATCTTCCCTCAAGTTTTCACCAGCTCAGAGTTGTTGAGGAAAGTATTCCCAAGACTGCTTTCTGTACTGAGAATGGGTTCTTTGAATGGTTAGTCATGCCTTTTGGTTTGACTAATACTCCCGCTTTCTTTGTTGATTTGATGAATCGTGTTTTTCGTGATGTGCTTAATAAATTTGTTCTAGTCTTTGTTGATGATATCCTTGTTTTCTCTAAGTCCAAGAAAGAGCATGAGTCGCATTTAAAATCTGTTCTTGAAACTCTTAGAAAACATTAGTTGAAGGCTAAATTTTCTAAATGCCATTTCTGGAAGGATGAAGTCCGATTTCTTGGGCATATTGTTTCTGGTAATGGAGTTTCTGTTGATCCAGTCAGATCGCTGCGATCAATGTAAGTCTTTCTTTCCTTCTCTTTCCTTGTTCCATTCAATTTATTCTATCTTTCCAGTTGTCCTTATTTATCCTTATTCTGTGCAGGATTGGGAAACTCCTAAGACTCTTACTGATATCCGTAGTTTTCTGGGCCTTGCCGGTTATTACCGGAGATTCATTGAGAATTTTGCTTGGATTGCTGCACCTCTCACTACTTTGACTTGGAAGAATGCTAAGTTTATTTGGAGTGAAGAGTGTAAGGCTGCATTCTGTGAGTTAAAACACAAGCTTACTTCCGCACCAGTTCTTACCGTTCCAAATGGAAATGAGGGACTAACGGTATACACTGATGCTTCTCGTGAAGGTTTATGAGCTGTTCTGATGCAGGATGGTAAGGTGATTGCTTATGCTAGTCGTCAGTTGAAGACCCATGAAGCCAATTATGCTGCCCATGATTTAGAGTTGCTTGCTGTTGTTTTTTCTTTGAAGCTTTGGAGACATCATCTTTTGGGTACTAAGTTTGAGCTTTTCACAGATCATCAGTCTTTGAGATATATTTTCACTCAGAAGGATTTGAACCAAAGACAAGTTAGGTGGATAGAGTTTCTTGCTTCTTATGACCTCGACATCAACTATACTCCTGGGAAAGCTAATGTTATGGCAGATGCTTTGAGTCGGAAGAAGGCTATGTTGTGTCAGCTTGTTGTTTCTTCTCCTCTTTTGGATCGTATCATGGCTAAGCAGGATGAGGATTGGATGCTTAGGCTTATTAAGGAGAATGTTCATAGTAGAGTTGGAGGTAATAGTCTTGATGGTAGTGGTGCTCAGATAGATGATAAAGGTGTGTTGAGGATTAATAATAGGATTTGTGTCCCGAATGTTGATGGATTGAGATAGGAGTTACTTCGGGAAAATCATCAGTCCAGACTTTCTATTCATCTGGGTGTGACCAAGATGTATCAAGATATGAAGAAGTTGTATTGGTGGAGAGGTATAAGGCGTGATATCTCCATTTTTGTTAGTAGGTGTGCGACTTGTCAGCAAGTCAAGGCAGATCATCAGAAGACCCCTGGTTTGTTGCAGCCTCTTGAGATTCCTAATTGGAAGTGGGAACAGGTTTCTATGGATTTCATTGATGGATTACCGAGGACTAGGAGGGGTAATGAGAGTATCTGGGTTATTGTGGATAGATTGACCAAATCAGCTCATTTCATTCCGGTCAAGTCTACACGTTCTGCTTCTAGCTTTTTTGAGATCTACATGAGGGAGATTGTTCGTCTCCATGGTGTTCCTCTCAGTATTGTTTGTGATCGTGATCCTATCTTTACTAGTCAGTTTTGGAAAGCTTTTCAGGATTCTTTGGGTACTCGTCTGAATCTGAGCACTGCTTACCATCCACAGATCGACGATCAAACGGAAAGGGTGAATCAGATTCTAGAGGATCTTCTTCGTGCTTGTGTGCTTGATTATGGAGGATCTTGGGAAGATCATCCCCATCTTGTCGAATTCACCTATAACAATAGTTATCAGGTATAATTTCTATCTTCTATTTTAATCTTATCCTAATCTTTTATCTATCTCATTTCTATCTTTGAATTCAGGCCAGTATTAAGACGTCTCCGTTTGTTGCTCTTTACGGACGACCTTGTAGATCTCCATCTTGCTGGGTTGAATCCGGTAATCGTTTGGTTCTTGGTCCTGAGATGATTTTAGAGGCTTCTGAGAGAGTTGAGGAGATTAGGAGGAAGATGAGAGTTGCTCAGGATAGACAGAAGAAGTATGCTAATAGGCGTAGGCGAAGTTTGGAGTTTTCTGTTGGTGATTTGGTTTTCCTTAAGGTTTCGCCCTTAAGGAATGTTATCCGCTTTGGTCGTGGAGGGAAGCTTTCTCCTAGGTTAGTTGGTCCTTTCCGCATTGAGGAAAGAATTGGTTCTTTGGCTTATCGTCTGGATTTGCCCGAGAAGTTCTCTGGAGTGCATAATGTATTCCACGTTTCTCATCTTCGTCGCTATCTGCATGATCCATCTCTTATTGTTCAGTCTTCTGCTCTTGATAGTGTGGATATTGAGCCTAATCTGACTAAGCCACTTCGTATTATCGATAGAGGTACGAAGCAGCTAAGAAGGAAATCTGTTAGTCTGGTCAAAGTACAGTGGAGTACTGATGATCGAGGTTGTACTTGGGAGACGGAGGAGAGCGTACGCGCTTTGAATCCGGGATTATTTGTTTCAGGTACTTTTGCTTTGCTATCTTTTGTTCCTTTGTTTCCTTCCTTCGTTCCTTTTCGAGGATGAAAAGTTTTGAGTAGGGAAGAGTGTAACAACCCTGTATTTTTGTAATTATTTTCAATAGAATATTTTCCAAATGTGAATTTTTCAATATGGTCTAACTTTGACTTTAATAATAATAAAAAATTAAAATTTGAACTTTTTGGAATTTATCTTTATTTTTGAAAGTAAATAAATTTCTAAGTGTACTACCTTTTGTTTCGTTGAAATCCGATTAATATTGTGAAAGTTATGCTTTTTAAACCATTGTATGTAAATTGTTTATTTAACAAAAATGTTTATTTTAATTTATATAAATAATATTTGTTTGTCATGTCATGTCCAAATTTATGTTTACCTGTGCAACATGACATGTTATATATGTATATTTATTTTAAAACATTTTATAAGCATCTAGACCCCTTATTTATTTCTTGAAATAAGTTTCAATATATATATATATATATATATGTGTGTGTTATTGCTTTAAAAGGCATATCTTTTAAATGTATTTATTTAAACGTTTCTTGTATTTATTTGGTTTAGAAGGCTTCTTGTATACATCTTTCTTTAATATATAGGAAACGTATCAATTAAGATACGTTACCTGTTTTAATTATAGGCATACGTTACGTTTGATTTCTTGCCTTTATATCTTTCCACCCCTTTGATTTCCTACCATAACTTCTCCACAATTTTGGCCGTTCATTCCTTAATTTTTGTCGTGACTTTTATTCCTTTTTTTCACGTGAAAACATATCACTTTCATCACAAATTCGGCCATCATTTCAGATCTGAAAATTGGTAATGGCTTCCTTCTCCTTTTCTTCCTTGTTTTTCTATTGATTTTTCCTTTTTTTTTGCCTTGATTCCCTCTTACTTTGCTCGGCCTTAGACTCCACCATCACCAGCCACCACCTCCTCCTCTTCACCATCCATCACCTAGCATCACCACTTCCTCTGACTTAACCAGGCCGTGACCTCCTCAAGACCAAAACTCCACAAAAACAATGTTAAACCCTTCCTATATTGTCATAGTCAACCTTGCCTTCAACATCCCCACCATATCTTGCCTTAGCCGCCTCCTATTGCTCCACCACCACCATGATTTGACCACGACCCATTACCCTACCCACTGGCTAGACATATACTACACATAGCCAAGCCCAAACCATGCATAGGCCGAGCCTATGTTTGATCCAAACCCTCATATCTTGCCTTGTCTCCTTGTATTCCTCTTATGTAACTCCTACCCCTTCCTATTCTTTGTAGCCGTGCCATATAGGACCTATACCCGAGCCAAAACCATGTCATGGCCGAGCCATAAGACCCGTAGGCCGAGCACTTAAATGTTGGAAGCATGGTCAAGCTATCTTTCTATTTGTTTAGTTTATTTTCCTATTTGTTTCAATCCAAATTCTGTTGAGTATATATTTATATTGCTTTGTTTATTTTAATCACAAGATCTAAATCTGGTTGTTACCTCATCCCAAATCTTGTCGTGCCTTCTCGTGTTTCTCAGTGTGTGGATCTTTTTGTTTTAGTTGATCTCTAGCTTCAAAGAGGTGAGTAATCCACCTGACATTCATACTTATATAACTATGAATTGATAACAAGTGAAAGTGTAGAAATAATTATATTATGTTATACCTACCTGTGTTGTAAATTATATGATGTTAAACCCTGTAATTAACTTGTCACATCATCTGTTATGTTTTATTTTATTTTACTGTTTATTATATTCTGTTTATCACACTGTAAGTTCCCTGTAGAATAGAATCACTATGGGTTGAAATGATACATACCCGAACGGACTTTAGAATAGGGAAAGATTGTTATGGGCTGAAATGATAAGCCTGAGCGATTTTTATTTATTTTATTTACTTGGGATTGCGGGTTTGAAATGATAAAACCTGGATTTTCTTTGTAAATTACGGATTGAAATGATATATTATCCGTATCACTTGACTTAGGCTAGAAAATATTATACAGACCCGTGGTTATATTATAAAGTTTTCTGGAAATTTTTAAGTATTTTTAAAATGAAAAAAATATGGTAATTTGATTTAAATTGAATTCAAAATGATTAAATAAAGAAATAATGACTTTTCTATGTATTAAAAAGGTAGATAAATGAATGGAAAATTATGAGTTAAAACATAACTTAATTTGGAAATTTGTTAAAACAGGAGCAATTGACGGGCCAAGTGAGGTAGCTCCTCCGATCGGACACACTTCATCGTTAGCCATTCTATTACTTTGTGATTGATTTGGTGTGCACCTTTGATTCAGGAGTGTGGATTGAGTTGGGGGGTAGTTGCGGCTATGCGTTACCAACAGTCCGGAAGTGTAATTGGTATATCTACCCTGGCAATGCCTAGTTGTGCCGTGTCACCTACCCTAGCGCGCCTTCTACGAGTTTGTTTTATGTCGTACCTATGAAGTATCCTCTGGCGGCCCTAGTTTACGGGGAGTTACGGTATTGTATAGACTATTGGCATTATAATTATGTGTTAAGGGGGAAAATGTAACTCCTTAACGCTATTTTAATAGTTTACTTTACTTTAGACATTATTATAATAGCGTATATTACGACATAGTAGATAGTTTAACGGATCCTTAAAGGATGGGCGATCCCAAGCATTCTTTAAGTTACTGATGCATTTCTTTTATAGTTCACTTGAGTTGATTTACATTTTATAAGTATGTATGTCCTGACTAGAGTGTTTTGCGTTTTTGCTTTACGCTCGGGTCAGCCTGAGTTTCACTGCTTTGGTTTCATCCTTTTGGAGTTAGAGATCCGCCGGAGATTTAGTTGTCTACCTAATATTTCCATTCCAGTTATTTCCACTCAGCTTTTGCTTTTGTAGTAGAGAACTTATGTATCTAAACTTTCCCTTGTATTTGTTTTCAGACTTGGGTATTATGTATTAGTTTGAGACTATGTATCTAGGAGCTTCATGGACTCCTATGTTTATTTTATTCCGCTACGAGTTATTCTGATATTCTGTGTCTGTGATTCTGTGATTGATTTTATTTGCCCCAAATTTTATTCACAATCTATTGTTTTGAATTATTCAAGTCTGACATGTGTGGTTTTATTGTCGATTTGAATGGTCCAAAACAGCGAGATGTTATAGTTGGTATCGGAGCTTAGGTTCTAGGCAAACCTTAGCCTACGGGGCAAAAACTCATTAGAGATAGGGTAGAAATACCCTAGAATGAGTAAAATCAATCTTAGAATCGTTCTTTGCGAGAGAACATATTTTCAAGTATAAAATGGTTTTCAAATGATTTTAAATGATTTTTAAAAGGTTATTTTGGATATAAAAATTTTCTTGTTTTAAAATCTAATTTTCCTTAGAATTTCCTTTCTTTTCGAATCCACCTTGTTTAATAGAATTCTTTGATTAGGATTTCCATTCTAGTTGAATCTTGTCTTTTGTCTTTCTCCTCTATCTTGGTCCCGCGAACCTTAGTAGGATTTGTAACAATGTGAAACTCTTTTTTTCCGACCATCGCTTTTCTGGTGATTTCTATGTTCTTGGTTTCGATGCTTTTGACATGTTGCTTGGAGGAGATTGGCTGAAGATGCATGAAGTTGTTATCTCTTGTAAAACCCAGACTGTTTCTCTTGTTGATGATTTTGGTAAGCCCTTGGTGATTCAGTGTCGTATGCCTCAAGAGTATGTAGGCAGTTTTATCTATTCTCTTGATTCTTCCCCTAGTGATCTTGATTCTACTCCTATGGTCAAACTCTATCCCGATGTGTTTGGTGAAGTCACTTCTTTACCTCCTAAACGGGAAATCGAATTCTGTATTGATCTCATTCCTGGAGCTCGACTTGTAGTACTTCCTCCTAGAAGAATGGCACCCCGTGAGAAGGTTGAGTTGAGGAAGCAAATTGAAGACTTTTTCTCCAAAGGTTCGATCAGACCTAATCATTCCGAATGGGGAGCAGCAGTGGTTTTTGTCACTAAGTCTGATGGTTCTTTGAGGATGTGTGTTGGTTATAAGGAGCTGAACAAGCTCACTATGAAAAACAGATATCCAATGCCGCATATTAATGATATGTTCGATCAGCTTTATGGAGCAACTGTATTCTCTCAGCTTGATCTTGCCACCGGTTTCCACCAGCTCAGAATTACCAAGGAAAGTATTCCCAAAACTGCTTTCCGTTCTGAGGATGGTTTCTTTGAATGGTTAGTTATGCCTTTTGGTTTGACTAATGCCCCAGCTTTCTTTATCGACCTTATGAACTGGGTTTTCCGTGATGTTCTTAATAAGTTTGTTCCAGTCTTCATCGATGATATTCTGGTTTTCTCTAAGTCTAAGGCGGAACATGAATCTCATTTGAATTTTATTCTGAAGACCTTTAGGAGTCATCAGTTGAAAGCCAAATTCTCGAAATGCCATTTCTGGAAAGATGAAGTCTGATTTCTTGGACATATTGTTTCTGGTAATGGAGTTTCTGTTGATCCAGTTAAGATCGTTGCGATCAATGTAAGTCTATCTTCACTTCTTCCTTTGTACATTAATTATTCTATCTCTTTCTCGGTTCTTATTCCCCCTATTCTATTTTAGGATTGGGAAACTCCTAGGATTCCATCTGATATCCGTAGTTTTCTGGGCCTTGCCGGTTATTATCGGAGATTCATTGAGAATTTTATTCGGATTGCTACACCTCTCACCGCTCTAACTCATAAGAATGCTAAGTTAGATGGAATGATAAGTGTGAAGCTGCATTCAATGAATTGAAGCGCAAGCTTACTTCCGCACCAGTTCTTACCGTTCCAAATGGAAATGAGGGATTAACGGTATACACTGATGCCAGTCGTGAAGGTTTGGGGCCGTTCTGATGCAGGATGGGAAGGTTATCGCTTATGCCAGTCGTCAGTTGAAGACTCATGAAGCCAATTATGCAGCCCATGATTTGGAATTACTTGCCGTAGTTTTTGCTTTGAAGCTTTGGAGACATCATCTATTGGGAACTAAGTTTGAGCTCTTTACGAATCATAAGTCTTTGAAATATATTTTCACCCAGAAGGACTTGAATTTGAGGCAAGTTAGGTGGCTTGAGTTTCTAGCTTCTTATGATCTCGACATCAACTATACCCCCGGGAAAGCTAATGTTGTAGCTGATGCTTTGAGTCGAAAGAAGGCGATGTTATGTCATCTTATGGTTTCTTCCCCTCTTATGGATCGCATTATCGCTAAGCAGGATGAAGATAGGATAATTAGGCTTATTAAGGAAAATGTTCGTAGCAGAGTTGGTGGTAGTAGCTAAGATGGAAGTGGAGCTCAGATCGATGATAAAGGGATTTTGAGGATTAATAATCGGATTTGCGTCCCGAATGTCGATGGATTGAGGCAAGAGTTACTTCGGGAAAATCATCGGTCTAGACTTTCTATTCATCCAGGTGTGACGAAGATGTACCATGATATGAAGAAGCTGTATTGGTGGAGGGGTATGAAGCGTGATATCTCCCTTTTTGTTAGTAGATGTGCAACTTGTCAGCAGGTTAAGGCCGATCATCAGAAGACCGCTGGATTATTGCAACCCCTTGAGGTTCCCAATTGGAAATGGGAACAAGTTTCTATGGATTTTATTGATGGATTACCGAGGACTAGGAGAGGTAATGACAATATTTGGGTAATTGTGGATAGATTGACCAATTCAGCTCATTTCATTCCGGTTAGGTCCAACCGTTCTGCTTCGAGTTTAGCTGAGATTTTATATGAGAGAGATTGTTCGTCTTCATAGTGTTCCGGTAAGTATTGTTTGTGATAGAGATCCCATCTTTACCAGTCAGTTTTGGAAAGCTTTTCAGGAATCTTTAGGTACTCGTCAGAATCTGAGCACTGCTTACCATCCGCAAACCGACGGTCAAACGGAAAGAGTGAATCAGACTCTGGAAGATCTTCTTTGTGCCTGTGTCCTTGATTATGGAGGATCTTGGGAAGATCATCTCTATCTCGTTGAATTCACCTATAACAATAGTTATCAGGTATAATCTCAAATATTTGTTTAAGGTTGTCTTAAACATTTATCTATCTTATACCATTTTTTGAATTCAGGCTAGTATCGCAATGGCTCCATTTGCTACTCTTTATGGACGCCCTTGCAAATCTCCATCTTGCTGGATTAAATCCGGTAATCGTTTGGTTCTTTGTCCTGATATGATTCTAGAAGCATCTGAGAAGGTTGAGGAGAATAGGAGAAAGATGAGGATTGCTCAGGATAGACAGAAGAAGTATGCTGACAAGCGTAGGAGAATTTAGAATTTTCTGTTGGTGATCAGTTTTTCCTTAAGGTCTCTCCATTAAGAAATGTGATTCGTTTTGGTCGGAGAGGAAATCTCGCTCCTAGGTTTATTGGTCCTTTTTGCATCTTAGAGAGAGTTGGTTCCTTAGCTTACCGTTTGGATTTGCCTGAGAAGCTTTCTGGAGTGCATAATGTGTTCCATGTTTCGCATCTTCGTCAGTATCTTCATGATCCATCTTTGATTGTCCAGCCTTCTGCTCTCGAGAGTTTGGATGTTGAGCCGAACCTTACTGTCGAGAGGAAGCCACTTCGTATTATCGATAGAGGTAAGAAGCAGCTACGAAGAAAATCAGTCAACTTGGTCAAAGTGCAATGGAGCACTGATGATCGGGATTGTACTTGGGAAACGGAGGAGAGCATTCATGCTTCAAATCCGGAATTGTTTGTTCCAGGTACTATTCATTATCCTACCTTATCCCTCGTTGTTTTCTGGGTCTCATTCCTTTTCGAGGACGAAAAGTTTTGAGTGGGGGAGAGTGTAACAACTCGCAAATTTTGAAAATATTTTAAATGAAAATTCATTTGAAACTTTGAATATAATTATTTTAAAATTTGATAAATTTGGAAATTTAATGTAATATTTTGGGATTTGATGTGAAATGTTCTTCCAAATTTAATAAAATAAAGATTTTTCTTAAAATGCAAATTTTGGTCAACTTTGGTCAAAGTTTGACTTTCTGTGAAAATTTTAAATTTTGAATTTTGAACTTTTACTTTTTTTTACGAAGATGGATTTAATTCTAACATTTTCTTTGTTTTTCGTTTTGTAAAATTTTGATTTCTACTTCTCAAAATTTACAACTTTTGGCGTATTACACGTAGTTATTTTTCCCTTAACATTCATCTTATTTACATTGTAACTTTGGGCTTGTACTAATGGGCTGGGAATTCCTTTAGTAGATGAGAAGCCACATGATGGAGTAGCCTATATAATATCCTAGGGTTTTGCTAGACTCTCACTTTCATTTGTGCCTCCGTAGAAAGAAATCAATGTAAGTTTTCTTCTTCATCTTCCTCCTCAAAACCCTAGACTTTCTTTCTCTCTTCCTCTACAAATTTTCCTCCTCCTCCCCTCAGAAATTTCAGCCACACCTATCTCCTCTCCCTCCAACCACAAACCCTAGCCAAAACTACCCCTTCTCCTTCCTTTTCCCTTTTCCTCTTCACCAATTTTGACCTCCACCTCCTCTTCCTCCAACAAAAAAACCCTATAGCCGAACCCCTTCCTTTTCCCCCTTTTCTTCTTCATTATTTCGGCCATCACCACCATCCTCCTCTCCAATTTCCAAACCCTATCCCTAGCTTAGCCTTGACCATGTAGGCCGAACCCTAAACCCAAACCTTGCCTTCCTCTAGCCTTGTAGCCACAAACCCTAGCCTATAGACCAAACCCTAACCCAAATCTAGCCTAGGCCGAACCCAAACAAACCCTAGACCAAACCTATGTGTTCCCTAGACAAGCCCTCTTCACATGTTTACAAATATATAATTTTCTACTTTTATTTTCTATGTGAATTATATGTTTACGTATGGAATTTACTTTTTTTTAAGCGTCGGATTTGGATTC
Organism: Allium fistulosum; assembly: GCA_030737815.1. Lineage (NCBI taxonomy): Eukaryota > Viridiplantae > Streptophyta > Magnoliopsida > Asparagales > Amaryllidaceae > Allium > Allium fistulosum. The sequence continues at coordinate 868,426,855 of CM060906.1, read as the reverse complement.
TCCTCTCACTCAAGCTTGTCCGTAATTTGTCATGCTTGTTGTAGTCGTTGTGTTGCATTTTGAATCACTTCTCTAACCAAAGAAAGGTGAGTAATCACTCTTGACAACGTACTTATATTTTGGTGAATTGATGACAATGGAATTGTATGGATTTCTATATGCAAGTTGAGAATTTCACCTATGTTTATATTATGTTATTTCATATCATATTTACCTATTATGATCATATGCCATGATATATCGAATATTGTTATGTTTATTTAATATTCAGTTCTCACACTGCAAGTTCCTTCACTATGGGTTGAAATGATACATACCTGAATGATCTTTAGATTAAGGAAAATTGTTATGGGCTGAAATGATAGGCCTGAGCAATTTTATTTGACTTGGGATTGCGGGTTTGAAATGATATAAAAACCCGAATAATTAATAAATTGCGGGTTTGAAATGATATAAAACCCGAAAAATTAATAAATTGCGGATTGAAATGATATGTGTCCGTATTTACTTGACCCTAGGGTAGAGAATTTTATACAGACTCCGTGGTTGATTTAAAATGATTTTCTGAAAATTATTAAGTATTTGGATTTCTATATATGAATCTCAACTAAAATTTAATGTAATAATTTCTGTAAATTTGTTTACATGAGTTAAATTTTTTATAAGAAATAAATAGTTGGAAATGTAAATTTTGGAATCTAATTTACAAAATGAAGGTTAATTGAAATCTAATAATCCGATTTGACTTAATAATGGTATTTTATTCTAACCTATAAATTTTAAGTTTTAATTCATGTAATAGTGATTAAAATGATAAATGGTTTTATTTTGTAGAAAAAAATGTAAGTTAAACGTACATTTGACATGTAAGTTTTAACTAATGTAAATGGTATAACTTGGGTAATAAAAATGATAAATGTTATTTACTGAAAAGAAAATACAGTGTAAGTTAATAACATACTTTTAACTTAGCATAAAGATTTCAGCTTTAAAATTTGACATTTATAGTAACAAAGTTATTTAACTAAAGGTGTGGTTTCTTTAATGACTAAATAGCTAAAATTAGAGTAATATAATAGGAATGATATAATGACTATGATAAAAACTATAAATATATATATATATATATATATATATATAATTTGATTTTATAAACTATTGTAGTAGGAAGTATTACAGTAACAATTCAAAACTGTTGCGATTTCTTACGGTAACAATTCAAAACTGCTGTGATTTCTTACTGTAACAATTCTGCACTGCTGCGGATTCTTACAGTAACAATTCTGCACCGTTGCGAATTCTTACAGTAACAATTCTGCACTGCTGTGAATTCTTACAGTAGCATTTCTATACTGCTGCATTTTCTTAAAAGTAACATTTCCAGAATGCTACAAAATTTTCTAAAGGGTTATAGTTCCGAATGTTATGGTTCTAAAGGTTACATTTTTAAAGTGTTATGATCTCTAAATTTTTACGTTTCAAAGGGGTTATAATTAAAAGAATTTAGAAGTGTACGACTTTGGAAAAATGAATAATATTTTAAAGAATAATGATATGGAATTTATGTGGTTTTGAAAGAAATGTGTTTGATATGAAAAATAAACCATTTGAAATTGAAATAACCACGGGTTATAATAACGTTTGGTTGTAAAGAGACCGGGATCGGATATGGGCATACTCTCTGTCGATACCGAAAACCACTTTAACAACTGTGTACGCGGTGGAGATTCCAGAATGAAGTAGGATGGTGGCGACGATCCTAAAGGTATACATATGTGGACCTAACTCCCGTGAGTTAGCATAAGGTTGCTAAAACAGGAGCAATTGACGGGCCAAGTGAGGTAGCTCCTCCGATCGGACACACTTCATCGTTAGTCATTCTATTACTTTGTGATTGATTTGGTGTGCACCTTTGATTCAGGAGTGTGGATCGAGTTGGGCGGTAGTTGCGGCTATGCGTTACCAACATTCCGAAAGTGTAATTGGTATATCTACCCTCGCATTGCCTAGTTGTGTCGTGTCACCTACCCTAGCGCGCCTTCTACGAGTTTGTTTTATGTCGTACCTATGAGGTATCCTCTGGCGGCCCCAGTTTACGGGGAGTTATGGTACTGTATAGACTATTGGCATTATAAAAATGTGTTAAGGGGGAAAATGTAACGCCTTAACGCTATTTTAATACTTTACTTTATACATTATTATAATAGCGTATATTACTACATAGTAGATAGTTTAATGGATCCTTAAAGGATGGGCGATCCCAAGCATTCTTTAAGTTACTGATGCATTTCTTTTACAGTTCACTTGAGTTGATTTACATTTTATAAGTATGTATGTCCTGACTCGAGTGTTTTGTGTTTTTGCTTTACGCTCGGGTCAGCCTGAGTTTCACAGCTTTGGTTTCATCCTTTTTGGAGTTAGAGATCCATCGGAGATTTAGCTGTCTACGTGATATTTCCATTCCAGTTATTTCCACTCAGCTTTTGCTTTTGTAGTAAAGAACTTATGTATCTAAACTTTCCGTTGTATTTGTTTTCAGACTTGGGTATTATGTATTAGTTTGAGACTATGTATCTAGGAGCTTCTAGAACTCCTATGTTTATTTTATTCCGCTGCGAGTTATTCTGATATTATGTGTCTGTGATTCTGTGATTGATTTTATTTGCCCCAAATTTTATTAACAATCTGTTGTTTTGAATTATTCAAGTCCGACATGTGTGGTTTTATTATCGATTTGAATGGTCCAAAATTGCGGGATGTTACAAAACTACTTATATAAGTCAATCCAAATGGACCGTCAGAGTACCGACTTGCTTCTAGGAAATCACATCGGTGCTACAATCTAAACACTTACGTTCACATGTTACGATTATACAATATACAATTATACAATATTATGTTACTTCCCTTCCACTGTACTATTTTCGAAAAAAATAATTCATAAAATATTCATTGATACTCTTACAATTTTACACTCAAGTCCATGTATATGAACAAATTAAGTAATCCTATGTTTAAAATATTTAAATAAATTAAACTAATCAACATCCAATGCTCATTAAATCTTGAACAAATAATAATTTCAATTTCAAAATAATTTATTGCTCAAATAATTAATTATGTATGCATAACAATGATAACAAATTTAATGAATAATTCATTTATAACAACAAATTTAACATACACATAATATAATGTTACTTTTTATAGTATTTAAAATACATAATTGATTTTATAATATCATCGAGTGCAACACATGGGTCAAACACTAGTAAATATAAATAAATAAATAAATATATACTATCTTTTCAAATTCCAAACATACAATTGTATATACATATATTTAATTCAAAGGTAATAAAATTTATAAATTATACATATACATATGTATGTGTGTGTGTGTGTGTTTTGGCCAAAATGGATTTGTTAAATATTTTTTAATCAAATCCCTACGAATTTGGTTTTTTCTTAAAATACACAAATATATATATAATGATTTTGAAATATATGTTTATTATTATTATATAGAAAAAAATTAAAAAAACGAAAACATTTATATTTATAAAATAGTTTTTATATAATTTAATGTATATATAAAATGTATTATATATATAATTATATTTATCATAATATAAAGTTATTATAGCTAATTAATTTCAAAAAAATAAAATAAAATTTATTTATTTAATGATATGGCTAAAAATGTAGATATAATATAATGATGTTTTTATTAACCAATTTTGACATACAAAATTAATACAACCAACACGTGCATATATTGATTCGTTATAAGCATATATAAGATGTATTCTACACTAATATGTATAATATGTAATCAAAATAGAGTAAGAATATTACCAAAAATATGGCTTCGGACTCACACCTTGAGTGGAAGAATAACTCTTAGATTCTATTGAACCATCTTTTGAAATTACAAAAAGACGAACACCACCTTTTAATTTAATTGATTTTTCTTTGGATTCTGTTGCTCAAAATTTTTGGCTATGGTGGACAGTTACTCATGACTAAAATAAGGAAGAGAATGAGCAAAATAAATAAATGGAAAGTAGTTGGTTTAAACGGCATGAAAGAAGAGGTAAAAGTGGAGCTAAGATCCCTTCTTTACTCATTCCTTCCAACTATTTCAAATCCAATTTGAACATTTAAAACCCTCACTCCTACCCATCCATGGCCAGCCATCTTAGTGGAGTTCGGCCTTTAAAAGTTCAAATCCCATTTAATAAATAATTGCATTTAAATCAAATTTAAATCTCAATCGATATCATATATCGATATGTACATATATAAATTTTATATATGCATTCAATTAATTATCAATGGCCTCCAAAATTCAAATAAAATTTAATAACTAATATTTTATCAATATTAATTAATGTAATTAACTTACAATAATTATAAATTAATTAAATCATGTGGTATTTCGAAGTGTTCATTATTAAGGTTGTGCAACTTGTAGGTGTAAATTCAATCAGCGATTAATATCGAACAATTAGAATATTAATGTTCACGCGTCACCTTAGCTAGTGGCATGATGGTTTGGTCTAATCTATCACTTATAATTTTTTTAGTAAAATCCAATTTTCCTATTTAAGTGATACCTGGTAGTAATAATTATTTACACTAATTCTCTTCGGCAAAACCATATCGCTTTAGGACTTGTGAGATTTGGTTTTGGTCAAAATTCTAATATCATCCACATTCAAATTGGATAATCCAAATACAAAATATTTGATTCAATAAAAAAAATTATTATCAACTGAACTACGCTAGCTAGAGACTTTGCTTTGGGTTAACTACAGTTGACCGTGATACTAACTTCATATAACTAAGAAGATGAATTCTCTATTGAATTTTGTTTCACTACCAAAACTTCAACTTAGACCCAATAATGGTTGTTCAATGGATGTCATGCCATGATTTAACTATAATCTAAGTGGATTATCCGTGTTAAAGTTCAATAGTATTCTCAAGTCAAGAAAACTATATAATATCATCACTTCGAGATTCTTTGTTTGACCTTAGCTATATTAACCAAAAGAAAACTCTTGAGTAAGTCATTCCATAGTTATAAATAACTATCGGCATGTAACCTTTTGATGTCCCAAACAACCAACGTTGTCCAATATTTGAAGAATGTTACATACTCTAGTCTCAGTGGATGTATCAATATCTTATCTTGAAACATCTTAACTAGTAACATTTAAAATAATATGTTATTTTTAATGTGATAAATTTTTCATGAGTACAACATATTGCAATTAATACCAAATAACATATCATTTAAGGATTTTCTATATAATATACTTAAATTATATAATTAATTAACATACCACAATACGATCAGTATAGAATAGAAAGAAGAACACTTTTTCTTTTGAAAGAGATTTTATTCCAGAGTTAATATTTATGATAAATTACAGAATTTCCCTTATGGCACACCCCTAACTTTATCAATCTCCCACTTGCACTTGGAGCTAATTGTGGAATCACAATCTCATCCATTATGTCAGTTTGCTTAGAACCGGTCAAGTTAATCCCGCCATGAATGATCTTCCATGTTGTTTTAATTATATACTCAATCAATCAACTCACTCTGATGCTAATAAACTATCTTTATCGTGTGGAACTTTTTTGAAGTATGTTTCTGGCTTCTAGTGAACTCTAGGTTCTTTCGTGATTTGTATCACGACATTGTTATCATATAACAATAGCATGGGATTCACAACGTTTGTAATCATCCCTAGCTCGGTTATAATTTTTCTGTATTTATATATACATTGCTTTTATTGTTGCACTATTCAAGGCGATATACTTAACCTTTTGGTTGAATCGGCCACAACCTTTTTGTTTTGGAATATTTCTAACTTAAAGCGAATTTAATATTGATATATTATACTCGATATCACTTATGAAGTTCAGGTGTAAATATTTTTTCGTAAAAACTTGTTGTTTCCACAAATAATTCTCTAGTATTTCATAAATACTTGAGAATACTCTTAACTAGAATTTAGCGATCTTAACTTAGATTTGATACTTGCTTTATGTATGCATAAGTTAAGTACGATTATGTAGACAATACAGCATGTATGATAATTCATTTTATCGATGCATAAAAAATCCATCTTACATGGTAATATTAAAAAAATTAATATACTGTTTGTGTCTTTCGTTTGGGACAATCCCAAAATCCTTTTATACTTATTATAAAAGGTATCTTTTCAAATAGTATATCGAGAAATAAACTAGATTGGAACTTATTTTAACATAGATACATCGTTGACAATTAGCAGTATGCTGTTTACTTATAGTTTAAAAATATCTAGGTGTCTTCTAATGTTATTTCTTATAGATACACACTTGCTCTGTATTTAGACTAGAAATCAAACTATTTGATACTTCTGTCAAAATACTTTCTCAACTCTGATTCTTATAATACTTTCGCATCAGTTCTTGGATCATATTCAAAAACCACAAACTCAATATCGCTCTCACTGACTTTGAGATGCTTTGGTTGTTAAAAACAAATAGTCTATTATAAATCATTATTTAGAATTTTCTATCCCAACATATATGTACCAAAATTCAAAGTCATACCAGACGATAATTTTGTAAGTAAAATTAAATTAACTTAAGTACGTTGAATAATGAATCTGTTATGTTAATCTCAACAATTAAAATTCATGACGTTATTCTTATCAATATTGCTTAAATATTCCAATTGCATTGATCTTCTTCTTGAAGACACATTTGCGGTCGATGGATCATATCCATTTAGGTACAACTATCAAAATCATATTTTGACTGTACTTGAAATCTGTTTAGGATTTGGTCATTATACCATATGGCGGAGTCAATATTCTTAATGACTTTGTTAACAACTGAGGGAATTTTATTCTCGACATTGATAAGAAACTCATAGTTTTTCTTTAATGTATGAGAATGCTTATTAGATATTCTAATGTGTTATTTTCTTTTAGGCTTTGTTAATTTCACTGCATTTGTTGTAATCGATTTTTTCTTCGGATCGTATCTAAAAGCATTTTAGTGTCAATAATTTCTAAAAGATATTCCTTCTTTGCGAAGTTTGTGTTTCTTAAAAAAACAACTATTTCTTAGTGCAACGGAATAGATATTTATAAACATTTTATGAATTGTCTTATATATAACTGATTTGGTATTAGTTTACAAAACTTATGTTCATAACATAAATTTATCAATTAATATTAATCGGTCCCAAACTACGTTGGGCTGGTCCACACAAGATCCATCATGAACAATTGTTACGTGCAATCTTTTGACTTGCACAACCTATCAATTTATGGTCCTAGCATATGTAGGGTTTCTTGTAAACTCTTATCTTCTTTGATCTCTTAGACTATGCTTTAGACGAAACTAATTTTAACTTTATGTACTTATTCTTAAGTATGTGACCTTACAGAAAGAAGTTAACTTAACTTCATTGATCATTAATCGTAATTTGTTCAACAAAGTCTGATTAATCCTTACTGATACAACATTATGTATCATAGGAAGAAGAGATTTTTGAGATTGAATCTTTTTATATTTTTAGATAAATTTGGAGCTCTTTTCCAATATACTCACTTATTCGACTGAAATGACCCTCCTATTTCCACCCTAATTTCATAAGGATTTTTTTTTTAAGAGATGATATATAGATATATCATTCATTACAAATATATTTCCCAGGGTCATTTTCTTTCTCCAATAAACAAAATATATCCAGGATCAAAATAATTTACCAATATAAATATATCAGTGTATCCCTAATAATATACACATACATATGAAGATGTACGTGTTCCTCTTGTTTAGATTCAGAGTATAGATTTTTTTTTTTGTTAAACAAGAGCATTCTGTTTAATTTGGATTCTAGCAATTCTGACTATAGGTAATTACTGTATACTTTTGAATATTTGTAACAAGTCAGTAAATCCTATGCATATTTAATCTATATGAACTTGCTCATTATAATTGATAGTTTTTAATGTCAATTTACAATGACAGTTAAATCTCTAGATCCTTGAGATTTTTATTTCAGATCATGGATCAAAGGTATTGATATTTGGCTAAGGCCAGAAATGATATATTCATTTATCATTTTCCACTTATGTATTTTCTAAAAACTTTCTTATTTAAGATTCAATCTATGTGACTTGTTTGCCTTAATCTTAGCTCACATGACACATAGTGAGTTGTGTAATTGCATAAGATTTGCTATGTCAAGAATTTGAACTTAAAAATATTCATGAGAATAATTTCCAGGTTTGCTTGTGCAAGCCTGTCCAGATTGTATATCTGTTATGGCTTTGAAAATTGGTTATGGTACAACATTTGCTAAATGACCTAAAGCTTTTTGAATGACATTTTACTGTCAAAACACCACCAAACATAATCAACCAAAACTTCACTTATTTGAAGCTGGTTAACTCATGTGCCTAGTGTCATGCCAGGTACCTGATCATGGCAATTGAAATGCCAATCATTTGCACCATACCTGTAGCCTTCCCATACAATTACTTTTCTCAAAACAATTTTAAAAGTAGACTCGAACCATTTATAGACATAATTCAGAGGAAAAACAATTAGATACTTAAAGGTATTTTTCAAGGTAAATTCTAAATTTACTCCAAAACTCAGTGTTTTTAAAATAACTTAAGATTGTCTAATACATAATATAATTGCAAAGCAATTGCTCACATAATTGTATATTTCTTTACCAGATTTTCTTAGCTGATACTTGAGCATATTTTTCTTGTTTATGTTTCAGACACTACTTCAAAAACAAATCAAACCTTAACACACAACAATTTCGACAGAACAACTAATTTAATCTGACACTTTACAGAACATAAGAGCAACTTGATCACTAACCATAGAATATTCATTACATGACTGGAAATCTTAGAAACATAATTTTTCCTGAATACATGCAGATATAATCAATTTAAGTTCTTATTGAAACTAGCTAGCATGTTCATTCACTCCTCCATAATAGCCATAACTTCATTTTCTACTTAGTGCCTGCGTTCCCTGAAAGAGCATGAGTGGCTGCCTCATTTTAAAATGAGACACCCCATATGCCATGAGCAAACAAGGGTCAGATCTAAGATCTGGTATGAGTAACATCAATACATTCATGATATTAAGCAATAGAGAATATAAGAGCACCAACTAGTTATTTAAGCAAATTCCTGCAATCAATTACTTTAACATAGTATAAATAAGTTGATTCAGGTATGATATATTCATTTATCATTCTTACACTTGCATACATAATCATGCAAACATAATTATCTATTTGCAACATTTGCATTCACTGGGACCATCTTGGTTCCATACCATTCAACCTAAGAAATATCCATATTCCTATTTCTTCATTTACAGGTTGTATAATTCAATTTAAATTCCTGCCTCATCTGCTATTAAGGAATCACAGGGACACATTGCAATGAACTAATTCACATCATTGCACAAAGATCTCAGGGCTTAAACAAACCATGTGCCAACTTGCATACTTCAAATATGACAAGCATTCCAGCAGCCTTCTTGGCCTTCCCTTCCCTAGTTTATTTACTAGTGTATTGTCTTAAATCCTATCATCAAATATGCTAAGTGAACATGTCACTGCAAACATGGAAACATCCATAATCTTTCCTAGCATAATTCTCCTCAGAAATAAGCAGACAGTTATTTCCTAAATGGGGTCAATATGTCTTGATCTCAGTAAGATATAAGAATATTTTCAACTGTAAAAGAGGCATGGCATGTTCTTATTATATTGATCTGCAAGCCTTTATGATTGATTCAGATTCATGATCTGGTTCAATCATAATTTTAGCTTGTGAGCTTTTTTTTTTTTTGATTTGATTAAGGGCTCAGCACATAGAAAATTTCTATTGCACCCTTAACATCTTTCTTTTCAAGCCTCGGCACTTATACCAAGTATAATGCAGCTCCCAACATTTTTTTGTAAAGTTTCCATGCCATAGATCTATAACAGTTGAGAGTATTCTCTATATAATTTTAAGATTCTGGACTTTAACATGTTTGAGTAAAAATAAAACAGTATGATACACATCCAAAGACAAATGTCTCAACAAATCAAAGATCACCAAAATCATCCATATTAAATCATATCAGATTTAAAATAAGACATCCAAAAAGCATTGATGAAATCATAAACATCAAAACCAGCAAATATATAAATGGCAATATAAAAAGTGGCTGCCTCATCTCAGGTCTTAATGCCATGAACTCAGTGAGGTTACTCACCTAAATATTTCTTCTTATTAATCCAGAAAATCCTTGTATGAGTGTTTTCTCCTTCCTTCCAATATTTTTTTTTCTTCCTTTCTTATTTTTGTGCAGCTCGGGGTAAAGATAATTTTACTGGCTAAAACTGCCAATTTATATGCATTTTTCCATTAGGGTTTGGTTAAAACAAAATTCCATTTCTGACCTAACCATCTTCATGCATTTTCATTCATTTTCCTCCTTAATACCCCGGCCATAATAATTTGTTGAAGGCAGTATTTTCTTCCCTTTACTTTTTCAGAAAAATGGCCACTCACCTAGTCATGTTAAAAGTGTGACTACCATATTTTATATTTATTCATTTGCTCTTTTTTTTTTTGGAAATCCCCCTTCTTTCTATTTCTGTCTATACATAACATACATACCTGTTTTATGCTTTATACCTATTTAATGTTACTCTTTTGCTTAGCTTGACATTTTTCTGCTCACAGAATATACATGTGAAAAGAAAATAAAAAAAAATATTTATTTAATCTCCCCTTGTTTCACAGAAAATACATTTAAGCATATACTTCATTTTTTAACTTATGCTTAAATTACAATCCAATGCTTTAAATAAGGAATTTACTTTCTTATATATATATATATATATATATATATATATTTCAGAAATTTTTAAATCTCTTCCTTGTGCTATTTTCAATGTACATGTGCACACATATCCTTGCACACTATTTATTCCAAAAATTTCACCATATTTAAATCTAAATATTTCAAAAATTAAATCATTTTATAAAAATGATTTTTCACAAAATTTTGGGGTATTACATCGACTGAATCAAATCGTTTTATTTCCTCTTGCACGTAACATTACTTACTTCCAATTTATATTCTATAAACTTACCATAGACATACTATATGTGTATCAAATATATGTGTTCTTTTCTATCATAATTCATCAATGAATTTTAACGAAGCATTTAAAACTATGTCATTTCATTGGACTTACAACGGCATGCATCTATATATATCAATTTGAAGAGTTCGCCAACTCTTATGTCGCTCTCACTGAGTGGACGCTTTGCCTTTAATAGTTTGTGATACAATTCACCCATACCATATGATTCATCATTATATAATTAAATTTATTTATTAAAACTATATTTTAGTCCATAATGCCATATAATTTGTAATATTTTAGAATGTTTTGTATTTTTAATGTTCATTTGAAAATAAATACCACTATCATAGTTTTATCTTATAACAAATATTCATAATATTCAAATAAAATTATGTCTATTTTCAATCGATACTTAAAACATTTATTGTTTCATAAATAATATTTGGTACGTTTACAAAAACATCATAACTTGATGCATCCACTAAGAAGTACTATATGGTGTGCTCCCACTATTTCCGCCACTATAGTAGCTTACAAAACATGAAGCTCCACTAACCAGCTTTTGTGGAAATTTATTTCATACACTAGAGCTAGTTTATAGCCGACTGTTTCAGATCAAATATCTTAAACTCGAAGAATAACTTTCATAGAAATAATTTTCTATATGAAAATACATTTTATAATAGAAATCGGATTTCTCATTCCATGTTAAGTAATCTATTATTTTATACAATTTTCGTTTTCGATGTCTCTTCACAAAGAAAAAGTGATCATTCACTCTCTTCATCCCAACTATGTCTTAAGTTACATCCACTCTCGTACATTCGCTTTCATTTTGAAATAGTTATACCATTCAAAAGGAAAATCTTATTACAAGATCGTAATGAACTTTTTACAAAAATGCCTTCAATCATCCGTAACATTTAAGGATATCGAATAAGTTACAATTTTACGTCAACTAGTCGAACTGACATTTTAATGATTGAGTTCATAGGTACATCTTATAGCTCATGGTCTAGTGCTATATGTAACATCGCAAGGTTCACTTTGTAACCAATTGTATTGAATACACGATCTCGCTTTGTGTTTTACTTGGTTATTTCAAATGAACTAATTACATCTGGTTTTCATACATTATGAATCACGACTGTTCATAATATAACATTTATATATGATCGAATATGGATCAATTATCCATACTCTTGTATTGCTTTTAGATTTCAAAACTCATAGAAGACAATATACAGTCTTGGGCAAATAAACACCTAAGTGACCATGGTTCGAATTTTTTAGTAGTTGTGTAGTTAGGCACTTGCACTGGTCTTGAAGTGAGAATGTGCCAAAGGATTTATTAGCAAGTTTATAATTATATTTCTATGTCAAACTTAATTCAGTTTATTTGTATAACTTAAGGGACAAACATTTTATCAGTTATATTAGTTGCGCAAATTTATCGAAGTAAATTAGTTTAATTTATACATAGCAAATGTTCTTATATTATTAGTAAGGTTAAATATATTTATTTCATTTTATTAATAAGCTCCTACTAGACTTTTATGTTTCTCAAAACCCTAAGAAGAAACATAGAATTTTTTTATTTCTCTAGTAGGTGTTAGGACTTGCTTACCTTGGGATTCTGACCTTGAGTTTGCTAAATAAATCATAAGCTCGTGAGCGATGGATAACTCTTTATCGGTTGTATCAAATACAACTCTTAACTGTGGTCTTTATCTTAATCTCGACATCGACCTCGAGTTTGCTCAACAAATCGGGAGAGTTTATTCACTCATACTTACCATTTCGCGACGGCCTAAGTATAATGTATGTTCCTTGAGTTTGCTCGACAAATACATACAGTTATCTTATCTCGTCTAGTCAACATATTAATAATACTAGACATAACATCTCTAGCTTAAGTTTGCTCAACAACTAAAGAGTATGGAAGTAATTTATTAATATATAATTGGTAGAGGACAACATTTGTATTAAAGATTCATAATCTTTAATATATTTATTTGAGTGGCATCGGTTTAGGGAATATTGTGTTCTTATGAAATTCCCTCATGATTCAAGTGTTTGGCGAATTTGAAATCACGGTATGCATACTATACGTATCTATTTGTTCCTAGACCGAAATTCAGTTTCTTACTATTCCACTTAAGTTTCATACATTTATAGTATATAAGTTTAATTTATTTATAACTCTTTACAATTTTAATCAACTTATATAATATTCTTATGTATATTATTAATTTAATTATATTTAATCAATATCAATTTATTATTTAGTTAACTATTTAATTAATTATTTAAATTCAAAATTCTTTTTTTATTCATCCTAAACAATTTAAGATGAATATTAACTATAACATTTATAGCTTTTTATATATACACATATCATTAAATATATATATTTTATTTTATTAATTAACATTTAGTTAATATATATTTATCAAATAAATATTCATTTAATTAAAACATCTTTAGTTAAATAATTTCTTAATAATTTTCGAAATTTAATATATTTACCTTAAACATTTTAAGATATACACACACCTATATCAATATATATGTATGTATGTATGTATGTATGTATGGATGGATGCATGCGTGTATGCATGTATGTATGTATGTATACTTATGTATGTATGTTTATTTTAATCGGATTACTATTAACTAAATATTCATTTAATTAATCCAATTAATTAAATTATTAAATGATTTTCAAAAAATATTAATTTATTTTCAAAACAATTTTGAAAAATGTTTTAAAATTTTAATAAAATTTATTTTACATTTAAGTTTAACTTTTAAACTCAAAATTTAAATTTAAAATTTCAAACTGAATTTTGAAGACTAGCCCAAGGTCCAAAATCAATTCGGACCTTTATATTTTGGATAACTTTTCGGCTTACTTCATCCTTCAAACATGACCAATAGCTAGATAAAGTAGAGTACTTGATTATCCCAACTCAACCTTAAACACTATCTTTTTAGACACCCTACCGAATGGATAGGCTTTAATAAGTTAGCCTTAAGACTGTTATTTAGACCACAGGCTATTGGCTCTAATACCATTTAAGGATTCGAGTCGGGTCCTAGTAGGTTAAATGGTCGAATTTTAATTTTTTTACCATTTGTATCTTTATTGGGCCCATGATATCTAATTGATTTTAGATCCAATATAAAATTATTATTTAAATAAAACCTTATTTTATTTAATTTATTGTTTAAATTATATAATAAATTAAATTAAAATTAAATTCGAGTATATCCAAATATATTGTTATGATACTGCACGTGCAACATATAAATAGTATGCATGGTTAATATGTATGTATCTAAGTGTGGGACTTATGCTACAACAGACACATTAGCTCATAATATATATCTAGGGTTATTATGGTAATGGTAGCCATTACATATATAAGAAAACTATTACCATACTGATATAATTCTTAAGTCAAAAATGACTATCGATAGTGTTAGGAACTGAGATGTTGGTTTTGATGACAACAACCTTTTTAACTTATCTTATTATAAAATATATACTAACACTATTGTCTAGATAGATAAGGATTACTCTTTTTGTATTATGGTTGATCATCTTATATCAAGTTCAGGGAATTTATTAGTAAGAAGTTTTTGTTGATGACAAAGGGGGAGAAGTTATAAAATAGTAGTTGGCTTGGAGTAAGGAGGAGTTATGATTGGAGTAGGGGGGAGTCATGGAGTAAGGGGGGTTATGATAGGAGTTATGGTATGGTAAGTATATTTTATAAATACAGGTTATCATCATCAAAAAGGGGGAGATTGTTAGGAACTGAGATGTTGGTTTTGATGACAACAACCTTTTTAACTTATCTTATTATAAAATATATACTAATACTATTGTCTAGATAGATATGTATATGCAGGAACTATGCATGATATATATATATATATATGCAAGTATTGTTTACTGAAGACTGATCAGTATAAAGACTCAAGATTCAAAATGGAGATATCAAGATTGAAGACTCTAGAGTATCAAGATCAAGATTTCAAGATATGTGTCTAGTTTATTGTTAAAATTTCATAATAGCACGGAAATCTTCATTCCAAATTTCAATTGGGATGGAACCCATTTCTATCTTCTTAGTGGCTTACAAACCCATGACAAGTAGCTTACAAACCTACGACATGTGGCTTACAAACCCACGAACATCCTGGTTTTGTACAAGTTCTCGAGTCCCGATGTGATGAGATATTCTGTAGGAAGAAGCTTGCAAAACTGCTTCAAAATGGTTTTTCAAACTGATTTTCAAAACTGCTTTTCAAAATGTTTTACACTTAAAAATTATCTTTTCAAATGATTTTCAAAAAGATGTTTTAGCCTTAAAATATTCTTTTTTTTTGTTTTTAAAAAAACTCTTGTTTTAAACTTCGTTTGTTTTTAAAACTATCTTCTGAATTTTAAATATTCTTTTATAATATATATATACTTGAGATTTAAAATCAAATTTATATATACATTCTAAAAATATTTTTTTCTACTCTTCTTTATTTTAAAATGCAGGAAAATTAGTTTATTTTACAACAGAATCATCTCATCTTGTTTTCCTTTCAATATCATTTTCAAAACAAATTTTACATTGTTTTTAACTAAGGGATGTCGACATCATGGGATACCCCATGTCGACATGGTGGCCGTTAAATTCAAAAGTTTCAATTTTCAAAAGAAGTGTCTATTCGTTTAAATCTCTTCACGAATGGTTATGACCGTTACTGGTCATTTTCAAAAGAAGTGTCTATTCGTTTAAATTTCTTCACGAATGGTTATGACCGTTACTGGTCTATAAATAGCCTTCACAAACAAATTTTTTAACTAACTATTTTCTTATTTTCTTCACTCCTTCTTCTCCATAAATCCATGTTCTAAAATTTTCATATTTTTAAGATCATGCCGAAATTCTGCCGAATTCTCAAGTGAATCAAATTATAATCTCATTCTTGTTTGGTTCTCTACCCTCTCTCTAAGATCAAAGTGTTATTCAGAGTTATAGGATCAATTTGTAATCAAAAGTTTATTGAGTCTCTCTATAAGGTGTGGTTGTGCCTGGAAATCAATTGGGTAATCTTGTGGTCCGTAAATCAAGAGAGTTTGCCCCGGACTCGTGAGACAGGAGGGTACCTCAAGGCCTTTAGAAATTGAGGATTGTAATCTCGACTTTGGTATAATAAAAATCTGTAGGAGGTGATCTGCCTTGGTACAGGAGTGGATGTAGGGTAACTCCGAACCAGTATAAAATCCGGTGTGTTCTTTCCCTTAGCTACTTTTTATTTACTTTATGCATCTGTGTTTGATTTTGTGATTGTTCTGTGATTAAGTTCTGCATTTGTTTGTGTCATAATTTTAATTTAGTCCATATAAGTCTTAGAATCCATTAAACACTATTCACCCCCCCCCCCCCCCCTCTAGTGTTAAATTAGCCTTAAGATCCTTAATCTACACTCCCTTTCAATTGGTATCGGAGCAAGGTTTTCATAGTTTTCATAATCTGAAACTTGAAAAAAATTTTAATGGCTACCAACACTGGTAACGTCAACTTTGGCACTAGTTCTATTAACACTAACACTAGTTCATTAGTAGAAGGTCAGTCTACTGTCAGACCACCAATTTTTAATGGAAGTAATTATGCATATTGGGCTTGTAGAATGAAAATTTATTTACAATTAGTAGGATTAGACACTTGGAATATCACACAAACTGAGTATGTTGAACCAACTACCGATTTTGCCCAGTGGACTACTGAGCAAAAGAATGTTGCATAAAATAACTCAAAGGCCATGAATATATTATTTTATTCACTAGATAGGAATGAGTTTAATAGATTGTCTATTTGTAAGTATGCATTTGAAATCTGGAAAACTTTGCAAGTTACTCATGAAGGAACAAGCAAAGTTAAACAGACTAAAATTTCCATATTAACTAATCAGTTTCAATTGTTTAAAATGCATGCAAATGAGTCCATTTTCGACATGTATTGTCGATTTCAAGATATTGTCCATTCACTAATTGCACTGGGAAAAAGCTTTTCGGAGGAAGATCAAGTCGGAAAAATTCTAAATTCACTCACCCCAGAATGGGATCAAAAGACACTTGCAATCAAAGAAGCAAATGATATCAGTCTAATGAAAATAGAAGAATTGATTGGAAATCTGATGTCTTATGAAGTTCAACTACAAGGAAGAAGAGAAAACAAGGTTACAGAAAAGAAGTCATTAGCATTCAATGCAACAACTGAAGATTCGGAACCAGACAGTGATGAGGAGATTGCTTTCATGACAATAAACTTTTGGAAATTCCTTAAATATAGAAAAATGAATAATTACAAAAGAAATGATCAAAGGAATTCCAAAAATAATACGAAGAACGTCAATAATGATAGATGCTACAATTGCAATAAAGTCGGGCATCATAGGAAAGAGGGTCCATATCCAGATAAACGGTTGTTTCCTCCAAATAATGATTTGTCAAGAAAAAGAAAGAAAGCATACACAGCAACTCTTGATGACTCAGACTCATCATCCAGTGATGATGAAAAGAAGATGGATAATTCAAATCTGTGTTTCACTGCTATTCATGAATCAGACGACGATGGGAGTATGGATCTAAAAATAGGTACGCATTTACATTATTTTTAATTTTTCTTGTTTGAATGGATGCTTATTTGTTTGCTTGATTTTTTAATTTCTTGAATTTTAAATTCAAATTTATCCCTTGAAATTTGAATTTTAAATTCAAAAATAATATTATTTTAATAATATTATAAATAATAAATTATTAATATTTAAGTATTATTATATTTAATGTTATCACAGGAATTATATAAATAGAATATAGGATATAATGTATACATTTATTAGAAATTAGGAAAAGTCACTTGTCCTTTGATTCAATAGGCACATGTCGACTTACCTGGATACCCCATGTCGACATGCCCCTCAGAAATTTGATTTCAAAATTTGAATTCAAACTTTTGAATTTCCCTCCACCTTTTCACCAACTTCAATGCTCTGGAAAGATGCCTCTTGACCAGAGAACATGTCTATAGAATCTATATTTAGTTTACTCTCTTTATCATCACTTTTCACTTTTATTTCAAATTTCAAATTTATCTTCGTTATCTTCAGTTCCTCTCAAACTTCTTCAATGGCCTCTTCAAGCACTCCTAACACCATTAGACTTCCAAAATCTATCAAAAAATTTCTCTTTAATGACCCGAAAGCTATCAAAGCTTACATAAACTATGTAAACTTTGGTAAAATTCATACGGGGAAATTTGCTATTTTTGAAGATTTTTCCTTCTTATGAAATTGAAAACCTTCAAAATCAAAAGAATTATAGTGGAAAATCAAAAGACACTCAAAAGATCAATGAGTAAGAAAATGGATGAGATTTCCACTAAAATCGACAAGTTCTTCGGGAAAGTTAGTAGAAAGCTTGGACTATCGTCTTCTTCATCTTCATCTAATTAGTTTTAGTTCATGTTATCTTGTTTGTTTCAAGTTCTATCCATGTATTTTCCTTTATTTTAGTTAATATTATATTAGTTTATGTAATGTTGACTAGAATCATTAATGAAATCTTTTATTCAACTTCACTTGTCTCTGTAATTGCTTGTTTTTATATTATACAAATTATAGTTGCATAGATTTGTTCATAATATTCAAAACAAAGCAAATTTTCACTTTAGACAGAGGAATGTCGACATCCCCCATCCCTCCATGTCGACATACAACGGGCAGAAAGTAGTTACACTTTCAAATTTTTATTTCATGTAACTAACTTACACCTATTCATTTTAAACGAATTTCTACCCCTATTTATACCTGTTTCTTCCAGAATAATTTATCAAACTTCATTTCTAATCAATCCCTTTCATATTTCTTCTTACTTCTTGAATTATGGCTTCACCGATTAAGAATCTAAGTGATAATATTGAGGAAACTCTCACTTCCTTAAAGAATATCCTTACATTCATACTTCGTAACCAGCGCCACTTAGAATTGAGTCAAATGCAGATGATCAAGGAGCAAGAGAGACATTTTGACGCCCTTCGTTGGATGATCTCAACCCTTAACAAGGACGATCTCGAAGGAAATCCACCAGTCACTCTCGACAAAGATAAAGAAGAATGGGATGCCATCAAAGCAAACCCTAACTTTGGAGAAGATGGATAGGTGGAAGTACCAAGGAATGTCTAGTCATTCTGTATGTTATTGGTGTGTTTTAAACTTGATTGACTTGACTTATTTAAAACATTAGGTGTGGTTTGTATATATGATTGATTGAATAATTACTGTAAATATGATTAGATGATGATTGATTTACTGTTGGATTACACTTATGATCACACTCATGATCACATTTCACATTTATGATCACATTTCATACTTATGATCACACTTAGGATTTATTACACTTATATATGGATTAATCTATTTTTATTATGGTTGATCATCTTATATCAAGTTCAGGGAATTAATTAGTAAGAAGTTTTTGTTGATGACAAAGGGGGAGAAGTTATAAAATAGTAGTTGGCTTGGAGTAAGGGGGAGTTATGATTGGAGTAAGGGGGAGTGTAACAACCCGCATATTTTACGATTCTTATATTTAAATGTCTAATTTAAATATAGCATCGTTAGTCGGGTTTAAGTTCGAAAAAGTCACTATTCGTAGAAGAACAGTTGAATTAGTGAAAAGTCTATGTGGATAGTGCTATTTGGAAGTGCCTATTTGTAAACACATTCAAACAGAAATTCAGACGTCTGAAATCGGTCGTTCAGACATCTGAAATTGTTTGAGTCAATCCAGAAAGGAAATAGGCTAAAATTGCCACTTTCAGACGTCTGAAATGGACGATTCAGACGTCTGAATATTGTTCTAGACAACTTCTGTTTTTCCAGATTCAGACGTCTGAATCGTTCATTTCAGACGTCTGAATGAAGTTAGAAAACTCATATTTTTCCAGATTCAGACGTCTGGTTTGTAAATTTCAGACGTCTGAATGAAGATTGAAATTGAGATTCAACAATTTGGACTCGAGACCAATTCCATTGAGTTCAAAATGGTGTTTGCGACTTTTTTGAGTATAAACATCGATATGTTTTGAGTTGGGTAAAATTTTGAAGTTTTCAACTAGGGCTTTGGGTTTGGGTTTCATCCCATCAACCTTCTAATAACTTAACCCTTCATCCAACTCCTCTTCATTCACTTTATTATTTCCTAACACTCAAGCTTAAAGAAAAATGGGGGAAGAGAAAAGAAATTAGGAATTCCTAAGCCCAAATTCTCTTAGGAATTATCAATTCAAGCTAGAAATTGAAGAAAAGCTTAGGTAAGCATCCTCTTCATCTTCTCCATCTCAATCCCTCTTCAATTTTCAGAAATTCCTATAACCTAACTTAGGAAAAACTTCACCTTTGGTATTAGATTGAAGATTCTTTAGGTGGTATTGAAGGGAGATCAACCTATTGCTTGTTCTAGAGTTTATCATTTGTGTTTGGGTTTAAAAGGTGAGTTTTTGGAACTCACATCTATGTCTATATCTTTGATAGTCGTTGGGTATGAATTCCTAACATCTATTTCTTCTCCATTGCCTTTGAATTGAATTGGTTTGATGAATATTCCAATTTTTTGTGTTTGAAATCAAAATCTATGAAAATCCTTATATGGATGTTTGGACATGTTGGTCGGAGTGTATTGGTGAGTCTTTAAGGTTGGGTGGTCGTTTGGCGTAAATCCCTAGCAATTGTCACTCATCTGATCGCTTCTGATTCGAAGTGGCCATTATTGGGCTAGGCAAAATACTACCGGAGCTTCAGGTTTAGACGTCTGAAATATCCAATTCAGACGTCTGAATCTGTTTGTCTCGGCCCAATTTGCCTAATTTGTGTGGGTTTCCAATTTTAATCAATTTTAGTTGATCCGGATAGTTGTTATCGCTTACTGTCGACTTTGATGACTTCTCTCTTTGGATTTTTGGTCATATCCATTTTGATGGATTTGATATCGATTTCTATGGTCTTGATTCACGTCTTTGGGTGTGAATCTTTGGTGATTGATTGTTTCTACAATCATTTTTGTGATTTGTCACTTCTAAATACAAAGGTTTCTATACTAGTAGTAAATACTCAAACTCTTCTATCAAAACGATTTCGACACTATTTTAAATATAAAGCTCTCTTTTAAATTTGTGTTCTAATCTATTAGTATATATAAACCTTTACCTCATTCGTATGAGAAATCTAATTAAACGACTTAGTAAAACAAGTGGTATGAAACGCTTACGTTTACTTCATCGGTTAATTCTTGGACTTGTTCGATTGAACTCTTGTGATAATTTTCGAGTGGAAATCTACAATATGTTCGTAAATATTTGAGTTAAGCCAGTGGTTTTGGGACATGAAGCTAAACTCATCTATTTACTAGCTTAGTGTGATTCACACTTTTTATTGATCGATGATGATCATTTAGTGATTTAGACTAGCGATGTGCGATGTCTATTTGTTTGTGTGGGGATAACAATCCCCGTTTGTGGAACTTCGGTTCAATTTGGCCGGGTAGCGACCCGTGGTCTTTGGGCCGTTTGTGGAGCTTCGGCTCAAAATTTATGATTAGCGACCATGGAATAGCATTCCGTTTATGATACACATGTTGGTGAGTTTTCATGCTCCCGTTTGTGATAGGCCTCCCCCTTTGTGATTTCTGGATTTCTAATTGATGATTTCTAGAATTTGTGTTTCACCAACTTTTGCGATTGGCATTAATATGTTTGTCAATATTTGTAGTTTGGTGAATAAAATAAAGAATATGATATTCTTTTTGGTGCTTTGAGATTCTTGAGATATTGTATGATTTTGTTGTTGTTTAAATCAAACTTGTCCTAGTATGACATTATTGTTATCATACGTTCTTATTATATCTCTGTTTATATCTCATTTCTTTAATATAATTATAGCTAGACTGATCCGTTTATTATTTTCTTATTAAATAATACTTGGGTCAGACCGACATGTTACAGGTGCTTCTGCTTGACTCCTTATCTGGGATCATCTTCTGACTTTTGTCTAACTACATTACATTTGTAGTTTTTGTTGTTATACATTTGAGATATAGACTCCATGATGTATACTTATTCTTTTGTCTAGCAATTGTATCTATTCTTTTGTGATATTGTGGATCTTATTTGACCACTACTCTGATGTACACTTTTATGTGTTATATTCATATCTATTTCCGCCTTTGAGATATGAACATCTGTGACTGATTTATGTTATGCTTATTTCTATATTTGTTTCCGAAGACCACATAGCCACTGTGTAGTAGCTTTGAGTTTGTATTTTATATGTCGGATTTCCTCTTGAAAAAAAAATGCATGTTATACTGTCTGACATATCGGTACTCGCACAAAGCAATTACACGGATGGTCGCTCCTCAACAGCCTTATTCTTCGCTCTAGTCGACGGCATTACTCAGTAGTGTCCTTGGCTAGCGTGAGTATAGAGGTGGGGCATCACAGCATGGTATCAAAGCCAAACTTCAGAACAATATAGAATAATCTAGCAAGGATCATTGTCCTAAGTCTTTCTTAGGAATCGTGCCATAGGATTTAATTTGAGTCTTCGTACCGTTCTATCCTGTTTCTTTTTATGATGCCTTGTTTTATCAATCAAGTTTGTTTGATATTCATTCTGTGAATAACTTTTTTCCTCTTTTCTTTCTTTCTTAAAGAAGAGAAATGGTTAGACCAGGCCGTCCCAGCGCCGGTCAATCGAGTGCTACTCCTCAGGATGGAGTATTTATGTCTGCTCAGCAACTTCTAGATCTTGTGAGAAATGCTCAAGCTAACGGACCTATTCCTGAGCCTACTCATCCTAAATCTGGGTTTGCACGCTTGTGTAGTGATTACACCAACTTGGGTGGAAAGCCATTCAAAGGTTCCGAGAGCATTATAGAAGTCCAGGCTTGGCTTCGAACATGCGATCGCATCTTTTCTCGCATGAATCTTATTGATCTTCATCGAGTCCAAGTGGCTTCTAGTATGCTCCAAGAAAGAGCATTAGACTGGTACGAGCTTTTGATCTCCGAAATTATTGAAGCGGATCTTACTTGGGAGCAATTCCGGGAAAGATTCGAGTTAAAATTTGTGCCAGAAGCTGAAAAAGTATCTCTAGCTCGACGCTTCATTGACCTTGTCCAAGGTGAATCTTCTATGATGGATTACGTCGCATCTTTCGAATCTCTATCTAAATATGGGGTCGAGTATATTAATACCCCATTGAAGAAAAATCATAGATTTTTTTATGGGTTGAACAAGAACCTCAAAAAGCCATTACTTCTGAAATTGGAAGTTTCTTTTGATCAGCTAGTTGATATCGCTCTTCAACTCGAAGAGGCCGATAAAGAAAGTGATGTTGAGGTCAAACAAAACATCAACAAGAAGAGACCATTTAAATTCAAGCCTAATCCCAACAAAAAGGGGAAGCAAACAACTTCGGTAGCAAATAATCCTAACTCTTGACGTGGAGAATGTTACAATTGTGGTTCTAAGGACCATTATGCAAACAAGTGTCCGAAGTCTCTTTCTTGCCGCTATTGCAAGAGTTCGGGACACACTATATCTTTGTGTCCCAAACTTCAAGGCAAGAAGGAGGGCAAGCTAAATGTTGTACAAGTCCCTGCTAACACTTCTCGTGGTCAAGGTATTTCTCATTCTATCCTTGATGGCATTATTATATTTCGTGACCTTCCTATTCGAGTTCTTTTTGATATGGGTGCATCTCACTCATTTATATCAAAAGAACTTGTTGATGCTTTGTCTTTGAATGTTATTGGCTTGATGACTTCAATAAGGATTGCGAATCCAGTTGGTGGATCCGCAACACTCAGTTTACTTTGTAAAGATGTCGAAATTATTTTATGTGATTACTCTTGCCATGCCGATTTGCATGTTATGCGTTACTTAGGCTTCGGAATGATTTTGGGAATGGATTGGCTTAACCATTATGAAGCCCATATCCTATGTCCTGAGCGGACTATATATCTTCGACATCCTCAATCTGTTAAGCAGATTTCTCTTGTTCTGAAAGATTCAGATTCCAATTCGAAAGCGTCCTTGTATTCACTAAATCCTCATGATGACGATAACGATGATGAGGAAGATGTCATTTCCCTCATTCACATTGTTCGTGAATTTCCCGGCATATTTGAGCCCGTTTTAGGATTACCACTTAAGCGAGCAATTGAGTTCAGAATTAATCTAATCCCTGGAGCTCTACCTATTACTCGTCCTCCTTATCGAAAGCATCCTTGTATTCTCTAAATCCTCATGATGACGATAACGATGATGAGGAAGATGTCATTTCCCTCATTCACATTGTTCGTGAATTTCCCGGCATATTTGAGCCCGTTTTAGGATTACCACTTAAGCGAGCAATTGAGTTCAGAATTATTCTAATCCCTGGAGCTCTACCTATTACTCGTCCTCCTTATCGTATGTCCAATAAAGAAAACGAGGAGATGCGCAAACAATTATCCGAATTGGAAGCGAAGCAATTTATTCAATCTAGTTCCTCTCCATGGGGAGCTTCAGCTATTTTTGTGAAGAAATCTGATGGTACACTTAGGCTTTGCGTTGACTACCGCATGCTTAACGATCTCACCATCAAGAATAAATATCCCTTGCCTCGGATTGATGATTTATTCGATCAGCTTAGTGGTGCTAAAGTCTTTTCACAATTAGACTTAGCAATTGGTTTTCATCAGCTCCGTATTACAGAGGATAGCATTCCTTTGACATTGTTCCGTACTCGTTATGGATCTTATGAATGGCTTGTTATGCCATTTGGTTTGACGAATGCTCCAGCTTATTTCGTTGACCTTATGAATCGAGTTTTCAAAGACTTCCTCGATCGATTTGTTATCATCTTTATCGATGATATTCTTATTTATTCTAAAACCGAGGAAGAGCATGAAAATCATCTTCGGCTTGTGTTGGAAACTCTTAGGAGCAACCAACTGAAAGCAAAATTTTCTAAATGCCACTTTTGGCAATCTCGTGTGAAATTCTTGGGGCATATTATTTCTGAATCCGGAATATTCGTGGATCCTTTAAAGATTGAAGCGATTCAAAGTTGGAAGAGACCGGAGAGTGTGACGGAAATTCGTAGCTTTCTCGGATTGGCGGGCTATTACCGTCGGTTCATAAAAGACTTTTCTAAGATTTCCGTACCTCTTACTAATTTGACAAAGAAGGGAGTTAAATACATTTGGGCAGACAAATGTGAAGCTGCTTTTCAGAAACGAAAAGAACTCCTTTCTGATGCTCCTATTCTGGTAATTCCCGATGGGAACCAAGATTTTATTGTTTACACCGATGCTAGTCGTGTTAGTTTGGGTGCCGTTCTCATGCAAAGGGAACGTGTTATTGCTTATGCTTCTAGGTAGTTAAAGCCTGCCGAGACTAGATATATCACTCTTGATTTAGAGCTCGCGGCTATTGTTTTTGCCCTTAGAATTTGGCATCATTATCTTTTGGGAGAGAAATTTGTTCTCTACACTGATCATAAATCTTTGAAGTATTTATTTTCCCAGAAGGAACTTAACTTGCGTCAACAACGTTGGCTCGAGTTCCTTGCATCTTATGATATTGATATTCTTTATACTCCCGGAAAGGGAAATCCTGTTGCCGATGCCCTTAGTCGTAAGCAACAAGCAGTTGTTTCCATGATGATATCCAAATGGAATGATCTCGCGACTTTATCCACTTGTGAGATTCGAGATCGTGAATCCAATTCATGTTCATCTCTTGTGTTATGTAGTCTTGAGGCTCATCCTTCTCTTTTAGACCGCATTCTTGAAGCTCAAAAGCATGTTCCCGAATTGGTTCTTCTTAGCCAAAGTTGTAGGGATAAAATTGATATTGAAGGTTTGAAAGACTTTGATATTGATGCTCGTGGCGGCATTCGAAAATTTGGTAGACTTATCGTGCCAAATATTTGTGATCTTCGTAAAGATATTTTGGAAGATTCTCATCGTTCTAAATTTACCATTCATCCCGGTAGTAATAAAATGTACGCGGATATGAAGCGACTTTATTATTGGGATGGAATGAAATCTGACGTTGCTAACTTTATTAAGAGATGCATGACTTGCCAACTTGTTAAAGCCGAGCATCAAAGGCCCGGTGGGTTATTGCAACCTTTGGAAATTCCAATATGGAAGTGGGATCAAATTTCCATGGATTTTATTGACGGTCTTCCCCGTTCTCGTTTGGGCCATGATAGCCTATGGGTGATAGTAGATAGACTTACAAAATCCGCCCATTTTCTTCACGTTCGGTCCAATCGGACCGTACCTATTTTGGCTAAACTCTTTGTCAAGGAAATTGTTAAATTGCATGGAGTTCCTACTTCTATTGTTAGCGATCGTGATCCATTGTTTACTAGTGGATTCTGGAAAGGTCTTCAAAAAGCTTTGGAAACGAAGCTTAATTTTAGCACTACTTATCATCCTCTGTCTGATGGACAAACTGAGCGTGTGAATCAAACTTTTGAAGATCTTCTTCGTGCATGTGTTCTTGATTTTGGTGGAAGTTGGGAAGACCATATTTCTCTTGTTGAGTTTTCCTATAATAATTGCTTCCAATCTAGTATTGGTATGACACCTTTCGAGGCACTATATGGAAGGCCATGCCAATCTCCTTCGTGTTGGCTTGAAGCCGGTGAGAAGCTGGTTTTGGGTCCAGATTTTATTCATGATGCCACAAAAAAGATTGACCTTATTCGTCGTAGGATGAAAGAAGCTCAGAGTAGGCAAAAATCCTATGCCGATAATCGAAGAAGGAAATTAGAATTTTCTGTAGGAGATTTTATGTTTATTCGTATTTCACCTATGAAGGGTGTTGTGCGTTTCAGTCGATCAGAAAAATTAGCACCTCGATATATTGGCCCATTCCCCATCACCGAACGCATTGGTTCCGTGGCTTATCGCCTTTTGTTACCGGCTCAATTTTCTACTATTCATGATGTATTCCTCGTCTCTCAACTACGGAAATGCCTTCGAGATTCCGATTTTGTTCTTGAGCCCGGTGTTATTGAAGAAATTGAAGTTTTGCCTAATTTGACTTATGAGCAACATCCTATTCGTATCATTGCTGCGGAGGTTAAACGCCTTCGAAATAATGATGTTTCTCTTGTGAAAGTTCAATGGTCACCAAATCCTAAGGGTTGCTCTTGGGAATCTAGAGAATTCATCGAGCGAACACATTCGGACTTACTCTCTCGTGCTCATTAAGGTGAACTTCTTATTTCAAATTTTCTTCTCTTTGTATTGATATGCTTTTATAGTTGTTACTCTTTAATCTCTTCTTAATTATTGCGTGGACGCAATTTCTTTAAGGAGGGGAGTCTGTAATAACCCGCATATTTTACGATTCGTATATTTAAATGTTTAATTTAAATATAGCATCGTTAGTCGGATTTTAGTCCGAAAAAGTCACTATTCGTAGAAGAACAGTCGAATTAGTGAAAAGTCTATGTGGATAGTGCTATTTGGAAGTGCCTATTTGAAAACACATTCAAACAGAAATTCAGACGTCTGAAATGGGTCGTTCAGACGTCTGAAATTGTTTGAGTCAATCCAGAAAGGAAATAGGCTAAAATTGCCACTTTCAGACGTCTGAAATGGACGATTCAGACGTCTGAATATTGTTCTAGACAACTTCTGTTTTCCAGATTCAAACGTCTGAATCTTTCATTTCAGACTTCTGAATGAAGTTAGAAAACTCATATTTTTCCAGATTCAGACGTCTGGTTTGTAAATTTCAGACGTCTGAATGAAGATTGAAATTGAGATTCAACAATTTGGACTCGAGACCAATTCCATTGAGTTCAAAATGGTGTTTGCGACTTTTTGAGTATAAACATCGATATGTTTTGAGTTGGGTAAAATTTTGAAGTTTTCAACTAGGGCTTTGGGTTTGGGTTTCAGCCCATCAAACTTCTAATAACTTAACCCTTCATCCAACTTCTCTTCATTCACTTTATTATTTCGTAATACTCAAGCTTAAAGAAAAATGGGGGAAGAGAAAAGAAATTACGAATTCCTAAGCCCTAATTCTCTTAGGAATTATCAACTTCAAGCTAGAAATCAAAGAAAAGATTAGGTAAGCATCCTCTTCATCTTCTCCATCTCAATCCCTCTTCAATTTTCAGAAATTCCTATAACCTAACTTAGGAAAAACTTCACCTTTGGTATTAGATTGAAGATTCTTGAGGTGGTATTGAAGAGAGATCAACCTATTGCTTGTTCTAGAGCTTATCTTTTGTGTTTGGGTTTAAAAGGTGAGTTTTTGGAACTCACATCTATGTCTATATCTTTGATAGTCGTTGGGTATGAATTACTAACATCTATTTCTTCTCCATTGCCTTTGAATTGAATTGGTTTGATGAATATTCCAATTTTTGGTGTTTGAAATCAAAATCTATGAAAATCCTTATATGGATGTTTGGACATGTTGGTCGGAGTGTATTGGTGAGTCTTTAAGGTTGGGTAGTCGTTTGGCGTAAACCCCTAGCAATTGTCACTCATCCGATCGCTTCCGATTCGAAGTGGCCATCATTGGCCTAGGCAAAATACTGCCGGAGCTTCAGGTTCAGACGTTTGAAATATCCAATTCAGATGTCTGAATCTGCTTGTCTCGGCCCAATTTGCTTAATTTGTGTGGGTTTCCAATTTTAATCGATTTTAGTTGATCCGGATAGTTATTATCGCTTACTATCGACTTTGATGACTTATCTCTTTGGATTTTTGGGAATATCCATTTTGATGGATTTGATATCGATTTCTATGGTTTTGATTCACGTCTTTGGGTGTGAATCTTTGGTGATTGATTGTTTCTACAATCATTTTTGTGATTTGTCACTTCTAAATACAAAGGTTTCTATACTAGTAGTAAATACTCAAACTCTTCTATCAAAACGATTTCGACACTATTTTAAATATAAAGCTCTCTTTTAAATCCGTTTTCTAATCTATTAGTATATAAACCTTTACCTCATTCGTATGAGAAATCTAATTAAACGACTTAGTAAAACAAGTGGTATGAAACGCTTGCGTTTACTTCATCGGTTAATTCTTGGACTTGTTCGATTGAACTCTTGTGATAATTTTCGAGTGGAAATCTACAATATGTTCGTAAATATTTGAGTTAAGCCAGTGGTTTTGGGACATGAAGCTAAACTCATCTATTTACTAGCTTAGTGTGATTCACACTTTTTATTGATCGATGATGATCATTTAGTGATTTAGACTAGCGATGTGCGATGTCTATTTGTTTGTGTGGGGATAACAATCCCCGTTTGTGGAACTTCGGTTCAATTTGGCCGGGTAGCGACCCGTGGTCTTTGGGCCGTTTGTGGAGCTTCGGCTCAAAATTTATGATTAGCGACCATGGAATAGCATTCCGTTTATGATACACATGTTGGTGAGTTTTCATGCTCCCGTTTGTGATAGGCCTCCCCCTTTGTGATTTCTGGATTTCTAATTGATGATTTCTAGAATTTGTGTTTCACCAACTTTTGCGATTGGCATTAATATGTTTGTCAATATTTGTAGTTTGGTGAATAAAATAAAGAATATGATATTCTTTTTGGTGCTTTGAGATTCTTGAGATATTGTATGATTTTGTTGTTGTTTAAATCAAACTTGTCCTAGTATGACATTATTGTTATCATACGTTCTTATTATATCTCTGTTTATATCTCATTTCTTTAATATAATTATAGCTAGACTGATCCGTTTATTATTTTCTTATTAAATAATACTTGGGTCAGACCGACATGTTACAGGTGCTTCTGCTTGACTCCTTATCTGGGATCATCTTCTGACTTTTGTCTAACTACATTACATTTGTAGTTTTTGTTGTTATACATTTGAGATATAGACTCCATGATGTATACTTATTCTTTTGTCTAGCAATTGTATCTATTCTTTTGTGATATTGTGGATCTTATTTGACCACTACTCTGATGTACACTTTTATGTGTTATATTCATATCTATTTCCGCCTTTGAGATATGAACATCTGTGACTGATTTATGTTATGCTTATTTCTATATTTGTTTCCGAAGACCACATAGCCACTGTGTAGTAGCTTTGAGTTTGTATTTTATATGTCGGATTTCCTCTTGAAAAAAAAATGCATGTTATACTGTCTGACATATCGGTACTCGCACAAAGCAATTACACGGATGGTCGCTCCTCAACAGCCTTATTCTTCGCTCTAGTCGACGGCATTACTCAGTAGTGTCCTTGGCTAGCGTGAGTATAGAGGTGGGGCATCACAGCATGGTATCAAAGCCAAACTTCAGAACAATATAGAATAATCTAGCAAGGATCATTTTCCTAAGTCTTTCTTAGGAATCGTGCCATAGGATTTAATTTGAGTCTTCGTACCGTTCTATCCTGTTTCTTTTTATGATGCCTTGTTTTATCAATCAAGTTTGTTTGATATTCATTCTGTGAATAACTTTTTTCCTCTTTTCTTTCTTTCTTAAAGAAGAGAAATGGTTAGACCAGGCCGTCCCAGCGCCGGTCAATCGAGTGCTACTCCTCAGGATGGAGTATTTATGTCTGCTCAGCAACTTCTAGATCTTGTGAGAAATGCTCAAGCTAACGGACCTATTCCTGAGCCTACTCATCCTAAATCTGGGTTTGCACGCTTGTGTAGTGATTACACCAACTTGGGTGGAAAGCCATTCAAAGGTTCCGAGAGCATTATAGAAGTCCAGGCTTGGCTTCGAACATGCGATCGCATCTTTTCTCGCATGAATCTTATTGATCTTCATCGAGTCCAAGTGGCTTCTAGTATGCTCCAAGAAAGAGCATTAGACTGGTACGAGCTTTTGATCTCCGAAATTATTGAAGCGGATCTTACTTGGGAGCAATTCCGGGAAAGATTCGAGTTAAAATTTGTGCCAGAAGCTGAAAAAGTATCTCTAGCTCGACGCTTCATTGACCTTGTCCAAGGTGAATCTTCTATGATGGATTACGTCGCATCTTTCGAATCTCTATCTAAATATGGGGTCGAGTATATTAATACCCCATTGAAGAAAAATCAGAGATTTTTTTATGGGTTGAACAAGAACCTCAAAAAGCCATTACTTCTGAAATTGGAAGTTTCTTTTGATCAGCTAGTTGATATCGCTCT
Source organism: Allium fistulosum (assembly GCA_030737815.1). NCBI lineage: Eukaryota > Viridiplantae > Streptophyta > Magnoliopsida > Asparagales > Amaryllidaceae > Allium > Allium fistulosum. The sequence continues at coordinate 868,395,400 of CM060906.1, read as the reverse complement.
TCAACTCGAAGAGGCCGATAAAGAAAGTGATGTTGAGGTCAAACAAAACATCAACAAGAAGAGACCATTTAAATTCAAGCCTAATCCCAACAAAAAGGGGAAGCAAACAACTTCGGTAGCAAATAATCCTAACTCTTGACGTGGAGAATGTTACAATTGTGGTTCTAAGGACCATTATGCTAACAAGTGTCCGAAGTCTCTTTCTTGCCGCTATTGCAAGAGTTCGGGACACACTATATCTTTGTGTCCCAAACTTCAAGGCAAGAAGGAGGGCAAGCTAAATGTTGTACAAGTCCCTGCTAACACTTCTCGTGGTCAAGGTATTTCTCATTCTATCCTTGATGGCATTATTATATTTCGTGACCTTCCTATTCGAGTTCTTTTTGATATGGGTGCATCTCACTCTTTTATATCAAAAGAACTTGTTGATGCTTTGTCTTTGAATGTTATTGGCTTGATGACTTCAATAAGGATTGCGAATCCAGTTGGTGGATCCGCAACACTCAGTTTACTTTGTAAAGATGTCGAAATTATTTTATGTGATTACTCTTGCCATGCCGATTTGCATGTTATGCGTTACTTAGGCTTCGGAATGATTTTGGGAATGGATTGGCTTAACCATTATGAAGCCCATATCCTATGTCCTGAGCGGACTATATATCTTCGACATCCTCAATCTGTTAAGCAGATTTCTCTTGTTCTGAAAGATTCAGATTCCAATTCGAAAGCGTCCTTGTATTCACTAAATCCTCATGATGACGATAACGATGATGAGGAAGATGTCATTTCCCTCATTCACATTGTTCGTGAATTTCCCGGCATATTTGAGCCCGTTTTAGGATTACCACTTAAGCGAGCAATTGAGTTCAGAATTAATCTAATCCCTGGAGCTCTACCTATTACTCGTCCTCCTTATCGAAAGCATCCTTGTATTCTCTAAATCCTCATGATGACGATAACGATGATGAGGAAGATGTCATTTCCCTCATTCACATTGTTCGTGAATTTCCCGGCATATTTGAGCCCGTTTTAGGATTACCACTTAAGCGAGCAATTGAGTTCAGAATTAATCTAATCCCTGGAGCTCTACCTATTACTCGTCCTCCTTATCGTATGTCCAATAAAGAAAACGAGGAGATGCGCAAACAATTATCCGAATTGGAAGCGAAGCAATTTATTCAATCTAGTTCCTCTCCATGGGGAGCTTCAGCTATTTTTGTGAAGAAATCTGATGGTACACTTAGGCTTTGCGTTGACTACCGCATGCTTAACGATCTCACCATCAAGAATAAATATCCCTTGCCTCGGATTGATGATTTATTCGATCAGCTTAGTGGTGCTAAAGTCTTTTCACAATTAGACTTAGCAATTGGTTTTCATCAGCTCCGTATTACAGAGGATAGCATTCCTTTGACATTGTTCCGTACTCGTTATGGATCTTATGAATGGCTTGTTATGCCATTTGGTTTGACGAATGCTCCAGCTTATTTCGTTGACCTTATGAATCGAGTTTTCAAAGACTTCCTCGATCGATTTGTTATCATCTTTATCGATGATATTCTTATTTATTCTAAAACCGAGGAAGAGCATGAAAATCATCTTCGGCTTGTGTTGGAAACTCTTAGGAGCAACCAACTGAAAGCAAAATTTTCTAAATGCCACTTTTGGCAATCTCGTGTGAAATTCTTGGGGCATATTATTTCTGAATCCGGAATATTCGTGGATCCTTTAAAGATTGAAGCGATTCAAAGTTGGAAGAGACCGGAGAGTGTGACGGAAATTCGTAGCTTTCTCGGATTGGCGGGCTATTACCGTCGGTTCATAAAAGACTTTTCTAAGATTTCCGTACCTCTTACTAATTTGACAAAGAAGGGAGTTAAATACATTTGGGCAGACAAATGTGAAGCTGCTTTTCAGAAACGAAAAGAACTCCTTTCTGATGCTCCTATTCTGGTAATTCCCGATGGGAACCAAGATTTTATTGTTTACACCGATGCTAGTCGTGTTAGTTTGGGTGCCGTTCTCATGCAAAGGGAACGTGTTATTGCTTATGCTTCTAGGTAGTTAAAGCCTGCCGAGACTAGATATATCACTCTTGATTTAGAGCTCGCGGCTATTGTTTTTGCCCTTAGAATTTGGCATCATTATCTTTTGGGAGAGAAATTTGTTCTCTACACTGATCATAAATCTTTGAAGTATTTATTTTCCCAGAAGGAACTTAACTTGCGTCAACAACGTTGGCTCGAGTTCCTTGCATCTTATGATATTGATATTCTTTATACTCCCGGAAAGGGAAATCCTGTTGCCGATGCCCTTAGTCGTAAGCAACAAGCAGTTGTTTCCATGATGATATCCAAATGGAATGATCTCGCGACTTTATCCACTTGTGAGATTCGAGATCGTGAATCCAATTCATGTTCATCTCTTGTGTTATGTAGTCTTGAGGCTCATCCTTCTCTTTTAGACCGCATTCTTGAAGCTCAAAAGCATGTTCCCGAATTGGTTCTTCTTAGCCAAAGTTGTAGGGATAAAATTGATATTGAAGGTTTGAAAGACTTTGATATTGATGCTCGTGGCGGCATTCGAAAATTTGGTAGACTTATCGTGCCAAATATTTGTGATCTTCGTAAAGATATTTTGGAAGATTCTCATCGTTCTAAATTTACCATTCATCCCGGTAGTAATAAAATGTACGCGGATATGAAGCGACTTTATTATTGGGATGGAATGAAATCTGACGTTGCTAACTTTATTAAGAGATGCATGACTTGCCAACTTGTTAAAGCCGAGCATCAAAGGCCCGGTGGGTTATTGCAACCTTTGGAAATTCCAATATGGAAGTGGGATCAAATTTCCATGGATTTTATTGACGGTCTTCCCCGTTCTCGTTTGGGCCATGATAGCCTATGGGTGATAGTAGATAGACTTACAAAATCCGCCCATTTTCTTCACGTTCGGTCCAATCGGACCGTACCTATTTTGGCTAAACTCTTTGTCAAGGAAATTGTTAAATTGCATGGAGTTCCTACTTCTATTGTTAGCGATCGTGATCCATTGTTTACTAGTGGATTCTGGAAAGGTCTTCAAAAAGCTTTGGAAACGAAGCTTAATTTTAGCACTACTTATCATCCTCTGTCTGATGGACAAACTGAGCGTGTGAATCAAACTTTTGAAGATCTTCTTCGTGCATGTGTTCTTGATTTTGGTGGAAGTTGGGAAGACCATATTTCTCTTGTTGAGTTTTCCTATAATAATTGCTTCCAATCTAGTATTGGTATGACACCTTTCGAGGCACTATATGGAAGGCCATGCCAATCTCCTTCGTGTTGGCTTGAAGCCGGTGAGAAGCTGGTTTTGGGTCCAGATTTTATTCATGATGCCACAAAAAAGATTGACCTTATTCGTCGTAGGATGAAAGAAGCTCAGAGTAGGCAAAAATCCTATGCCGATAATCGAAGAAGGAAATTAGAATTTTCTGTAGGAGATTTTATGTTTATTCGTATTTCACCTATGAAGGGTGTTGTGCGTTTCAGTCGATCAGAAAAATTAGCACCTCGATATATTGGCCCATTCCCCATCACCGAACGCATTGGTTCCGTGGCTTATCGCCTTTTGTTACCGGCTCAATTTTCTACTATTCATGATGTATTCCTCGTCTCTCAACTACGGAAATGCCTTCGAGATTCCGATTTTGTTCTTGAGCCCGGTGTTATTGAAGAAATTGAAGTTTTGCCTAATTTGACTTATGAGCAACATCCTATTCGTATCATTGCTGCGGAGGTTAAACGCCTTCGAAATAATGATGTTTCTCTTGTGAAAGTTCAATGGTCACCAAATCCTAAGGGTTGCTCTTGGGAATCTAGAGAATTCATCGAGCGAACACATTCGGACTTACTCTCTCGTGCTCATTAAGGTGAACTTCTTATTTCAAATTTTCTTCTCTTTGTATTGATATGCTTTTATAGTTGTTACTCTTTAATCTCTTCTTAATTATTGCGTGGACGCAATTTCTTTAAGGAGGGGAGTCTGTAATAACCCGCATATTTTACGATTCGTATATTTAAATGTTTAATTTAAATATAGCATCGTTAGTCGGATTTTAGTCCGAAAAAGTCACTATTCGTAGAAGAACAGTCGAATTAGTGAAAAGTCTATGTGGATAGTGCTATTTGGAAGTGCCTATTTGAAAACACATTCAAACAGAAATTCAGACGTCTGAAATGGGTCGTTCAGACGTCTGAAATTGTTTGAGTCAATCCAGAAAGGAAATAGGCTAAAATTGCCACTTTCAGACGTCTGAAATGGACGATTCAGACGTCTGAATATTGTTCTAGACAACTTCTGTTTTCCAGATTCAAACGTCTGAATCTTTCATTTCAGACTTCTGAATGAAGTTAGAAAACTCATATTTTTCCAGATTCAGACGTCTGGTTTGTAAATTTCAGACGTCTGAATGAAGATTGAAATTGAGATTCAACAATTTGGACTCGAGACCAATTCCATTGAGTTCAAAATGGTGTTTGCGACTTTTTGAGTATAAACATCGATATGTTTTGAGTTGGGTAAAATTTTGAAGTTTTCAACTAGGGCTTTGGGTTTGGGTTTCAGCCCATCAAACTTCTAATAACTTAACCCTTCATCCAACTTCTCTTCATTCACTTTATTATTTCGTAATACTCAAGCTTAAAGAAAAATGGGGGAAGAGAAAAGAAATTACGAATTCCTAAGCCCTAATTCTCTTAGGAATTATCAACTTCAAGCTAGAAATCAAAGAAAAGATTAGGTAAGCATCCTCTTCATCTTCTCCATCTCAATCCCTCTTCAATTTTCAGAAATTCCTATAACCTAACTTAGGAAAAACTTCACCTTTGGTATTAGATTGAAGATTCTTGAGGTGGTATTGAAGAGAGATCAACCTATTGCTTGTTCTAGAGCTTATCTTTTGTGTTTGGGTTTAAAAGGTGAGTTTTTGGAACTCACATCTATGTCTATATCTTTGATAGTCGTTGGGTATGAATTACTAACATCTATTTCTTCTCCATTGCCTTTGAATTGAATTGGTTTGATGAATATTCCAATTTTTGGTGTTTGAAATCAAAATCTATGAAAATCCTTATATGGATGTTTGGACATGTTGGTCGGAGTGTATTGGTGAGTCTTTAAGGTTGGGTAGTCGTTTGGCGTAAACCCCTAGCAATTGTCACTCATCCGATCGCTTCCGATTCGAAGTGGCCATCATTGGCCTAGGCAAAATACTGCCGGAGCTTCAGGTTCAGACGTTTGAAATATCCAATTCAGATGTCTGAATCTGCTTGTCTCGGCCCAATTTGCTTAATTTGTGTGGGTTTCCAATTTTAATCGATTTTAGTTGATCCGGATAGTTATTATCGCTTACTATCGACTTTGATGACTTATCTCTTTGGATTTTTGGGAATATCCATTTTGATGGATTTGATATCGATTTCTATGGTTTTGATTCACGTCTTTGGGTGTGAATCTTTGGTGATTGATTGTTTCTACAATCATTTTTGTGATTTGTCACTTCTAAATACAAAGGTTTCTATACTAGTAGTAAATACTCAAACTCTTCTATCAAAACGATTTCGACACTATTTTAAATATAAAGCTCTCTTTTAAATCCGTTTTCTAATCTATTAGTATATAAACCTTTACCTCATTCGTATGAGAAATCTAATTAAACGACTTAGTAAAACAAGTGGTATGAAACGCTTGCGTTTACTTCATCGGTTAATTCTTGGACTTGTTCGATTGAACTCTTATGACAATTTTCAAGTGGAAATCTACAATCTGTTCGTAAATATTTGAGTTAAGCCATTAGTTATGGGACATGAAGCTAAACTCATCTATTTACTAGCTTAGTGTGATTCACACTTTTTATTGATCGATGATGATCATTTTGTGATTTAGACAAGCGATGTGCGATGTCTATTTGTTTGTGTGGGGATTACAATCCTCGTTTGTGGAACTTCGGTTCAATTAGGCGGGGTAGCGACCCGTGGTCTTTGGGCCGTTTGTGGAGCTTTGGCTCAAAATTTATGGTTAGCGACCATGGAATAGCGTTCTGTTTGTGATACACGTGTTGGTGAGTTTTCATGCTCCCGTTTGTGATAGGCCTCTCCTTTTGTGATTTCTGGATTTCTAATTGATGATTTCTAGAATTTGTGTTTCACCAACTTTTGCGATTGGCATTAATATGTTTGTCAATATTTGTAGTTTGGTGAATAAAATAAAGAATATGATATTCTTTTTGGTGCTTTGAGATTCTTGAGATATTGTATGATTTTGTTGTTGTTTAAATCAAACTTGTCCTAGTATGACATTATTGTTATCATACGTTCTTATTATATCTCTGTTTATATCTCATTTCTTTAATATAATTATAGCTAGACTGATCCGTTTATTATTTTCTTATTAAATAATACTTGGGTCAGACCGACATGTTACAGGTGCTTCTGCTTGACTCCTTATCTGGGATCATCTTCTGACTTTTGTCTAACTACATTACATTTGTAGTTTTTGTTGTTATACATTTGAGATATAGACTCCATGATGTATACTTATTCTTTTGTCTAGCAATTGTATCTATTCTTTTGTGATATTGTGGATCTTATTTGACCACTACTCTGATGTACACTTTTATGTGTTATATTCATATTTGTTTCCGCCTTTGAGATATGAACATCTGTGACTGATTTATGTTATGCTTATTTCTATATTTGTTTCCGAAGACCACATAGCCACTGTGTAGTAGCTTTGAGTTTGTATTTGATATGTTGGATTTCCTCTTGAAAAAAAATGCATGTTATACTGTCTGACATATCGGTACTCGCACAAAGCAATTACACGGATTGTCGCTCCTCAACAGCCTTATTCTTCGCGCTAGCCGACGGCATTACTCAGTAGTGTCCTTGGCTAGCGTGAGTATAGAGGTGGGGAGTCACAGGGAGTCATGGAGTAAGGGGGGTTATGATAGGAGTTATGGTTTGGTAAGTATATTTTATAAATACAGGTTGTCATCATCAAAAATGGGGAGATTGTTAGGAACTGAGATGTTGGTTTTGATGACAACAACCTTTTTAACTTATCTTATTATAAAATATATACTAACACTATTGTCTAGATAGATATGTATATGCAGGAACTATGCAGGATATATATATATATATGTATGTATATATATGTATGTATATATATATATATATGCAGGTATTGTTTACTAAAAACTGAACAGTATAAAGACTCAAGATTCAGAATGGAGATATCCAGATTGAAGACTCTAGAGTATCAAGATCAAGGTTTCAAGATATGTGTATAGTTTATTGTTAAAACTTCATAATAGCACGGAAATCTTCATTCCAAATTTCAATTGGGATGGAACCCATTTCTATATTCTTAGTGGCTTACAAACCCACGACAAGTAGCTTACAAACCTACGACAAGTGGCTTACAAACCCACGAACATCCTGGTTTTGTACAAGTTCTCGAGTCCTGATGTGATGAGATATTCTGTAGGAAGAAGCTTACAATACTACTTCAAAATGGTTTTTCAAAATGATTTTCAAAACTGCTTTTCAAAATGTTTTAGCCTTAAAAATTATCTTTTTAAATGATTTTCAAAAAGATGTTTTAGCCTTAAAATATTCTTTGATTTTGTTTTTAAAAAAACTCTTGTTTTAAACTTCGTTTGTTTTTAAAACTATCTTCTGAATTTTAAATATTCTTTTATAATATATATACTTGAGATTTAAAATCAAATTTATATATACATTCTAAAAACATATTTTTCTACTCTACTTTATTTTAAAACATAGGAAAATTAGTTTATTTTACTCCAGAATCATCTCATCTTGTTTTCCTTTCAATATCATTTTCAAAACAAATTTTACATTGTTTTTAACCAAGGGATGTCGACATCATAGGATACCCCATGTCGACATGGTGGTCGTTAAATTCAAAAGTTTCAATTTTTAAAAGAAGTGTCTATTCGTTTAAATCTCTTCACGAATGGTTATGACTGTTACTGGTCATTTTCAAAAGAAGTGTCTATTCGTTTAAATCTCTTCACGAATGGTTATGACCGTTACTGGTCTATAAATAGCCTTCACAAACGAATTTTTTAACTAACTATTTTCTTATTTTCTTTACTCCTTCTTCTCCACAAATCCATATTCTAAAATTTTCATATTTTTAAGATCGTGCCGAAATTCTACCGAATTCTCAAGTGAATCAAACTAGAATCTCATTCTTGTTTGGTTCTCTACCCTCTCTCGAAGATCAAAGTGCTATTCAGAGTTATAGGATCAATTTGTAATCAAAAGTTTGTCGAGTCTCTATATAAGGTGTGGTTGTGCCTGGAAATCAATTGGGTAATCTTGTGGCCCGTAAATCAAGAGAGTTTTCCCCGGACTCGTGAGACAGGAGGGTACCTCAAGGCCTTTAGAAATTAAGGATTGTAATCTCAACTTTGGTATAATAAAAATCTATATGAGGTGTTCTGCCTTGGTACAGGACTGGATGTAGGGTAACTCCGAACCAGTATAAAATCCGGTGTGTTCTTTCCTTTTACTGCTTTTTATTTAAAATGCATGCAATTGAGTCCATTTTCGACATGTATTGTTGATTTCAAGATATTGTCCATTCACTAATTGCACTGGGAAAAAGCTTTTCGGAGGAAGATCAAGTCGGAAAAATTCTAAATTCACTCACTCCAGAATGGGATCAAAAGACACTTGCAATCGAAGAAGCAAATGATATCAGTCTAATGAAAATAGAAGAATCAATTGGGAATCTGATGTCTTATGAAGTTCAACTACAAGGAAGAAGAGAAAACAAGGTTACAGAAAAGAAGTCATTAGCATTCAATGCAACAACTGAAGATTCGGAACCAGACAGTGATGAGGATATTGCTTTCATGACAAGAAACTTTTGGAAATTCCTTAAATATAGAAAAATGAATAATTACAAAATAAATGATCAAAGGAATTCCAGAAATAATACGGAGAACATCAACAATGATAGATGCTATAATTGCAATAAAGTCGGGCATCATAGGAAAGATTGTCTGTATCCTGATAAATAGTTGTTCCCTCCAAATAATGATTCGTCAAGAAAAAGAAAGAAAGCATACACAGCAACTCTTGATGACTCAGACTCATCATCCAGTGATGATGAAAAGAAGATGGATAATTCAAATCTGTGTTTCACTACTATTCATGAATCAGACGATGATGGGAGTATGGATCTAAAAATAGGAATGCATTTACATTATTTTTAATTTTTCTTGTTTGAATGATGCTTGTTTGTTTGCTTGATTTTTTAATTTTCTTGAATTTTAAATTCAAATTTATCCCTTGAAATTTGAATTTTAAATTCAAAAATAATATTATTTTAATAATATTATAAATATTAAATTATTAATATTTAAGTATTATTATATTTAATGTTATCACAGGAATTATATAAATAGAATATAGGATATAATATAACATTTATTAGAAATTAGGAAAAGTCACTTGTCCTTTGATTCAATAGGCACATGTCGACATACCTGGATACCCCATGTCGACATGCCCCTCAGAAATTTGATTTCAAAATTTGAATTCAAACTTTTGAATTTTCCTCCACCTTTTCACCAACTTCAATGCTCTGGAAAGATACCTCTTGACCAGAGAACATGTCTATAGAATCTCTATTTAGTTCACTCTCTTTATCATCACTTTTCACTTTTATTTCAAATTTCAAATTTATCTTCGTTATCTTCAGCTCCTCTCAAACTTCTTCAATGGCCTCTTCAAGCACTCCTAACACCATTAGACTTCCAAAATCGATCAAAAATTTTCTCTTTAATGACCCGGAAGCTATCAAAGCTTACATCAACTATGTAAACTTTGGTAAAATTCATACGGGGAAATTTGCTATTTTTGAAGATTTTCCTTCTTATGAAATTGAAAACCTTTTTCAACAATGTTCTATTCTTAGTGTAGTAGATATCAAACAAAATGATTTTGTATGTTATCCAAACCTTGTTAAGTTGTTTTATGCGAATTTAAATCGTGGTTTTTATGATGGGCAAGATGGACAAATTTGGAGTAGTGTTAAAGGAACACAAATAGTTTTGGATTGTGAAATTTTAGGACATATTTTGGGATGCAAGTATACCGGAATGAATCTCTTGGAATTTCAAATAAATGAAAATGATCGAGAGACATTTCATCACATCTTTGAAGGGGATGACAATTTTGAATTCAAAAATCGTTATTTTCGTCCAAAAGCAAGAATTATTAACCTTCTTATTCAACACACACTTATACCAAGATCGGGAAACTACAACAACCCAACTTTGAAAGTTTGCAAAGCTCTTTTTGCAACTTTTGGAAATTATGATATCAATTGGGCTCAAGTTATTTTGGATGAGCTAAGGCCCAAGAATTTTACTATGGGTGAAAACACATTATATCATGGAATTTATCTCACTCGGATTTTTAATTACTTTGGAGTTGATTTCAAAAGGTAAGAATTTATAACTAGAAAAGTATTCAACCATGGAAACATTTCCCTTATGAAAATTCCATTAGTGTTTCAACCATATGAAACACTTACGGAAAAGGAAGAAAGACTTGCTCACGAAGAGAAGGAAGAAGAGGAAGAAGAAGAAGAGGAAGAGGTAGGAATGGAAATTGAAGAGGAGGAAGAGGAAGATCAAGAAACTTCCTTAGAAAGTATTGAATATCCTACTGATCCCGCTAATCCATCCAATAAGACCATTCTCAATAATCAAAGAATTATAGTGGAAAATCAAAAGACACTCAAAAGATCAATGAGTAAGAAAATGGATGAGATTTCCACTAAAATCGACAAGTTCTTTGGGAAAGTTAGTAGAAAGCTTGGACTATCGTCTTCTTCATCTTCATCTAATTAGTTTTAGTTCATGTTATCTTGTTTGTTTCAAGTTCTATCCATGTATTTTCCTTTATTTTAGTTAATATTATATTAGTTTATGTAATGTTGACTAGAATCATTAATGAAATCTTTTATTCAACTTCACTTGTCTCTGTAATTGCTTGTTTTTATATTATACAAATTATAGTTGCATAGATTTGTTCATAATATTAAAAACAAAGCAAATTGTCACTTTAGATAGAGGCATGTCGACATCCCCCATGTCGACATACAACGGGCAGAAAGTAGTTACACTTTCAAATTTTTATTTCATGTAACTAACTTATGTCTGTTCATTTTAAGCGACTTTATACCCCTATTTATACCTGTTTCTTCCAGAATAATTTATCAAACTTCATTTCTAATCACTCCCTTTCTTATTTCTTCCTACTTCTTGAATTATGGCTTCACCGATTAAGAATCTAAGTGATAATATTAAGGAAACTCTCACTTCCTTCAAGAATATCCTTACATTCATACTTTGTAATCAGCGCCACTTAGAATTGAGTCAAATGCAGATGATCACGGAGCAAGAGAGTCATTTCGACGCCCTTCGTTGGATGATCTCAGCCCTTAACAAGGACGATCTCGAAGGAAATCCACCAGTCACTCTCGACAAAGATAAAGAAGAATGGGATGCCATCAAAGCAGACCCTATCTTTGGAGAAGATGGATGGGTCGAAGTACCAAGGAATGTTTAGTCATTTTGTATGTTATTGGTGTGTTTTAAACTTGATTGACTTGACTTGTTTAAAACATTAGGTGTGGTTTGTATATAAGATTGATTGAATAATTACTGTAAATATGATTGAATGATGATTGATTTACTGTTGGATTACACTTATGATCACACTCATGATCACATTTCACATTTATGATCACATTTCATACTTATGATCACACTTAGCATTTATTACACTTATATATGGATTACTCTATTTGTATTATGGTTGATCATCTTATATCAAGTTCAGAGAATTTATTAGTAAGAAGTTTTTGTTGATGACAAAGGGGGAGAAGTTATAAAATAGTAGTTGGCCTGGAGTAAGGGGGAGTTATGATTGGAGTAAGGGGGAGTCATGGAGTAAGGGGGAGTTATGATAGGAGTTATGGTATGGTAAGTATATTTTATAAATACAGGTTGTCATCATCTAAAAGGGGGAGATTGTTAGGAACTGAGATGTTGGTTTTGATGACAACAACCTTTTTAGCTTATCTTATTATAAAATATATACGAACACTATTGTCTAGATAGATATGTATATGCAAGAACTATGCATGATATATATATATATATATATGCAGGTATTGTTTACTTAAGACTGATCAGTATAAAGACTCAAGATTCAGAATGGAGATATCAAGATTGAAGATTCTAGAGTATCAAGATCAAGATTTCAAGATATGTGTCTAGTTTATTGTTAAAACTTCATAATAGCAAGGAAATCTTCATTCAAAATTTCATTTGGGATGGAACCCATTTCTATCTTCTTAGTGGCTTACAAACCCACGACAAGTAGCTTACAAACCTACGACAAGTGGCTTACAAACCCACAAACATCCTGGGTTTGTACAAGTTTTCGAGTCCTGATGTGATGAGATATTCTGCAGGAAGAAGCTTGCAAAACTACTTCAAAATGGTTTTTCAAAATGATTTTCAAAATTATTTTCAAAACTGCTTTTTAAAATGTTTTAGCCTTAAAAATTATCTTTTCAAATGATTTTCAAAAAGCTGTTTTAGCCTTAAAATATTCTTTGATTTGTTTTTAAAAAAACTCTTGTTTTAAACTTCGTTTGTTTTAAAAACTATCTTCTGAATTTTAAATCATTCTTTTATAATATATATATATACTTGAGATTTAAAATCAAATTTATATATACATTCTAAAAATATATTTTCTACTCTTCTTTATTTTAAAACATAGGAAAATTAGTTTATTTTACTCCAGAATCATCTCATCTTGTTTTCATTTCAATATCATTTTCAAAACAAATTTTACATTGTTTTTAACCAAGGGATGTCGACATCATAGGATACCCCATGTCGACATGGTGGTCGTTAAATTCAAAAGTTTCAATTTTTAAAAGAAGTGTCTATTCGTTTAAATCTCTTCACGAATGGTTATGACTGTTACTGGTCATTTTCAAAAGAAGTGTCTATTCGTTTAAATCTCTTCACGAATGGTTATGACCGTTACTGGTCTATAAATAGCCTTCACAAACGAATTTTTTAACTAACTATTTTCTTATTTTCTTTACTCCTTCTTCTCCACAAATCCATATTCTAAAATTTTCATATTTTTAAGATCGTGCCGAAATTCTACCGAATTCTCAAGTGAATCAAACTAGAATCTCATTCTTGTTTGGTTCTCTACCCTCTCTCGAAGATCAAAGTGCTATTCAGAGTTATAGGATCAATTTGTAATCAAAAGTTTGTCGAGTCTCTATATAAGGTGTGGTTGTGCCTGGAAATCAATTGGGTAATCTTGTGGCCCGTAAATCAAGAGAGTTTTCCCCGGACTCGTGAGACAGGAGGGTACCTCAAGGCCTTTAGAAATTAAGGATTGTAATCTCAACTTTGGTATAATAAAAATCTATATGAGGTGTTCTGCCTTGGTACAGGACTGGATGTAGGGTAACTCCGAACCAGTATAAAATCTGGTGTGCTCTTTCCTTTTACTGCTTTTTATTTACTTTCTGCATCTGTGTTTGATTTTGTGATTGTTCTATGATTAAGTTCTGCATTTGTTTGTGTCATAATTTTAATTTAGTCCATATAAGTCTTAGAATCCATTAAACATTATTCACCCTCCCCCTCTAGTGTTAAATTAGCCTTAAGATCCTTAATCTACACTCCCTTTCAGATAGTTTACCATTACCACTGGTAAAATATTCGTTGGTATGCCGATAAATAGGTAAACCATCAAAAAATTTCATGGTTATGATTAATTAAAGCAGTCAAAAATTAAAATTAGTGTGATTGGTAAATTTATCGTTACCAGGATTTTCACATTTCTTTACCGCTATACTTACCGTAAACTATGATAAATTTACCGTTACCATACTGATAGTATGGTATGACGATGTAGCTCAATATTGATTACCAATTGCTTGGTATTGGTATGGTAATGGTAAATTTACTGTAACGACCCCACCGCTATACCTGTATTATTAGAGAACATTATAAGTAATATCGTCTAATAACACGAAGAATACGGCTGGTTAAGGGCGATCAGATGTGAATATATCTTTATACTAGCACTGACATGTCATTATTACCTTTTTGAGGATCTGAATTGAAATTTTTTGACTTGTACAGTATTAATACAAAGTAATAAACACACCGATTAAAATATTCAAAACAATATATAATATAAATAAATCAAAATCAGAATCATATATCACAGCGGAATAATGTACATCATACACATAATAGAATGTGAGTCTACAAAATATCGTTACTAGACCTATATAATATATACATCACATCCAAAAGTACTGTATCAGGTACATAACAACTACTAGATAATATACATGACATAACTCCTGAATGTCAATATACACAAGTGTGAAGTAAACTAAAATAGTCAAAATAGTCTACTTCAATGCTAGCCCAAAATCCAAAGGTCAATGAGTCCCTATACCTATAAAGTCTCGGCCTGACCCCGATATTTTAAAATAAACGGATCAGACTATATCCAATAAAGAGATGAGAAACAATATTGAAATTTTATGACTTAACAATAATAATAAGCCATACTTAAAAATATGCCTAAAACCAAAATCGCAAAAAGGAATATCAAATCCAAATCACCATTTCAAAAATTCAAATCAAGCCTTAAACGGACTATCATCAAAGATATGGTGATAACAATTCAAAATTCTCCAAAGGCTAAAGATACAAATTCTTATCCAAAAATTTCTAAAAAAAAATAATCATCACTAATGAAATAATAATGGTAGTCAACTATCAGTTTAAAATAGTGCGACATAGGGCCTAACTAAAATAAATAAACCTCACCACATAGCATAATAGTCTAATGAAAATAAATAGACTACCAGGTATAAACTCTGACTCCTAAAAGGTAGTTGGTTTATGACAAAACTATGTGAATTTACCCAATTAAAAATAAATAGGTAAACATTGTCCAACTGTAAACAAAATAAACTAATAGGTCTGTGTATAACACCTGTTCAAGAAATGAAAGGGAAGTTGTATCATATCATAACAAATCTAACTAAAAGAAATAGGTCTGCCTACCCAAATCCAAAATGGTACCGACTCTCAGGTCGATGAAAAATAAGTCATCGTCTCTCAAGGATCGATCGACCTGAAATTCGAACACCCTAAGATAATACAACTCTAAGTGTAGATCACTGCCACTCAAGTAATCACAAGAATTTAACTAACTATCCCATACTAGATAGTAAATTTAAGTATTTACTAAAAGCTAGTAAATTCTACTCAAACTCTATTTAACAAATAGTAACAATAATCGAAAGAATTATACGAAATGTCCCGTACCTATTTGACAATCCAATCGTTTATTAGAATTCTTTATTTCATAGAAAATCATGAAATTCAATAAAAATAATTCAAGTTTATTTACTTGTGGTTAAAGAGGAAAAATAATAAAAAGATTTTATTAAAAATAGAGACTTTACTAAAAATTTAAATCAAACCAATGTTTTCTTTTTGAAATAATAACTTATATATAATTACTTTCCATAAATATTTAGAAACCTAAAAATCTTTTTTCCATTCAAAATAAATTTTTATACATATATATTTGAAAGTAGATATAATTTCTTTAAAATAAACATCAAAGGAATTTCAACTCACAATGGCTCTAAATTCATTTTAAAACAAATCTTTATACACACACACACACACACATACATATACATACATACATATATATACATATAGGTAGATATATTTCTTTAAAATGAATCTCAAAAGAATGGCAATTCATAGGAGTCACTTGCTACTGAAAGTTAGAAGGCAATATAGTCAAAAATAAACTCAAGAATCCACAAGGCAAAGCTATCAAAGATAAGAAAAGTTGTCGATCAAAGTTGGGTTCAATCGAAAGCTTACTGCTCTAGGTTTTACATTTCCACTCGATTGAAATGTACTTCAGTCGACTAGTTCAAGTATTCCTGGAATAATAATTTTCTAAGTTTCAGTCGACTGAAGTACTGAATTCAGTCGACTGGTTACGAATTCCTAAAGCACCTTTGCTTCAGTTTCAGCTGACTGAATAAGCAATTCAGTCGGCTAATCGACGATTTTCTAGCAGTAAATTTTCAGGTAATCATCGATTCTAGTCGAGTGATCGACGTTCATCGACTCCGGTGGATTGGATAATATAGTAGAGACTATATCAGATCCTACTAACACTCTGAAATCCACAATTATTCATTTAGGTGCTCCATGTGTGTGGTTGTGCTCATTTTAGATTATAGTATATAGTTTGTAGAGGTTATTCAAACTGATCATATTATCCACTTTTGCAATCAATACAAAATAGTAAATCATCTCAAAGCTTATAGGTATAGTTGTGTGAGATGACACTCTCATCTTGAATCCAAATAGATAAAGAGATGAACTGAAATTGGTTAATCTAATAGCTACTAACTCCTCCTTCAAAACCTATACTTTGATTATCTACAACTCCAAAATAATTTCAAACCACCCCTATGTCAAATTTCAGAGATTAATTACTAACTAAAAACTCTAAATTTATTGCATAAGGAAATATATAAGATGACAAAGAGCTCATACCTTTTCTTCTTATGATTTATAGAATTTTTGCTGAGTTCTTATGATAATTTCTGGGGTTGAAATTTGTTTTTTCCTCTTTCTTTTTTTTAGTTTCTGAGGAAGATATGAACGTAAATGAAAAATGAGAAGTTTTGTTTAGGAATTGGCTAAGGAATTAGAGTATTAGGTTAATGGGTTAACAGGCTTGAGATTACAAAGGCCTAAATCTACTAAAGAATGTAAATTTAATTCTTTAACTTACTAATGCTTTTAGTTAGATTATTACCTAACTAAGGTTTAAAAATAAAAGAATTTTCCTATTTCAATTAAAAGTCTTCTTTTTAGCATCTAAAATTTCCAATCAATTATATAAATTTAAATTTAACTTCTTAATTAAATCTTAAAATCCACAATTAAATTTATTAATCTTTTATTAATTAGATAATTATTAACATGGTTGTTTCAGACTCTCCTTTGTAAGAAAATTGCGTCCTCGCAATTCTTATTTAAAAGGAATCTCTAACATAATAATTAATCTAATTAAAATTTATTAAATTGTCAAAGAGTGAAAAGAATTTACCAGACGCATGCCTCTAAATAACTCAGGATGGATCCACTGCATATACTCGTGAGTTTCCCTGATACAATCCTTGGAATTCCCGGACCATTGCACTTTTACTAACGGAACCTCTTTATTTCTGAGTTGTCTAATCTATGTTGCCACTACCTATGCTGGCATAAGTCAGGTTAGGAGAAATCTCAAGTTCCTCAATCTGCAGAGGCTCTAAAACTAACTCAGAATCTCTAAGACATTTATGAAGCTAAGATACATGGAACACATCATGTATTCTGGATAGACGATCAGATAGAGCAACACGATATGCCATAGCACCAATGCGCTTAGTAATAGGATACAGCCCAATGAACCGTGGAGCTAACTTTCCCGAACTACTGAATCGCATTACTCCCTTCAATGGAGATACTCGTAAAAAACAAGATCTTCGACATCAAACTCCAAGTCCTTTTTCCTCTGAACCGCATAGGACTTCTGCCTGCTCTAGGCTTCTTTCATCCTCTACTTGATAATTTCTATCTTCTCTGAAGCTTCTTAAATAGAATCTAGACCAAGCATATATCGGTCTCCTACCTCTAACCAACAAGATGGAGAACGACACGGTCTTCCATATAATGCTTCGAAGGGAGCCATACCGATAATCGATTGAAAGTTGTTGTTGTAAGCAAGTTCTACTAAACAGGTATGATCAACCCAACTACCTCCAAAATCTAATATGCAAGCAAGGAGCAAATCCTCAACAACTTTATTAACTTGGTCTGTCTGACCATCTGTCTGAGGGTGATAGGCAGCACTAAGATTCGGCTTCGTACCCAATGCAGTCTGATGACTCTTCCAGAATCAGCTGGTGAATAACGGATCCCGGTCACTCACAATGGGATTGGAAACGCCATGCAGCCTGACCACTTCCTTAATATATAGCTTTGCCAAATAAGGAGCTATTCTGGTTGACTTTACCGAAATAAAATAGGCCGATCTAGTCAACCTATCAACAATAACCCAGAGACTATCATGTATGCTCCTCAAATGAGGTAATCCGTCCACAAAATCCATGGATACTTGCAATTGAAAATTATTTGATCGTTGCTAGATCAATTTATATTTGAAATAAATATGAACTCAATTAAATTCTAAGTCCATATTTACCCGATCCTACTTCCATAATAGAACCTCTAATGGCTATAGAAGTCTGTTAGGTTTATGATGTTCAGCTTTAACAAGCTGACGCATCATACAATGCTTCACAAAGTTTCCTATATCATGCTTCATCCCTTCCCATAAATATAGCCTTTTCGTATCAGCATACATCTTGTTGCTTCCTAGGTGGATAGTATATCTAGGCCGATGACAATCCTTCATGGTATGTCGATGACAATCCTTTAGATATCCTTATGGAGTGCATTAGTGTTTGGCACTACTAGCCTACCACACGTCCAAAGACCATCTCTGCTATCAACTGTGTACTCAGTCACTTTCTGACTACCACTATAACACAACTGAAAAATATCAGTCAAAGAAGAATCCTGCTTCTGAGCATCTACTATGCGGTGTAATATAGATGGACGCACTTCTAAACTAATGAGTACCAAATCCGATCTCAAATCTAGACTTCTATCTTGGATATCACAGATAGATAAAGTTTGTAGATCCTTCCACTCTAGCATCATCATAGCAACAACTGCTAGATGCTTGTGGCTAAGGGCATTGGCTACACGAATTCCCTTCCCTGGAGTATATTAAATCTCCATATCATATGCCGCTAGAAACTCTAGCCACCTCTACTGTCTCATATTCAGATCTTTCTGAGAAAATAAATATTTCAATGATTTATGATCTGTGTATAAGATGAACTTCTCTCCCAGAAGATAGTGATATTAGATCTTAAGTGCAGAAACTATAGCTGCTAGCTCCAGATCGTGAGTAGCATACCGAATTTCATTCAGTCTATGTTGTCTAGAAGCATAAGCAACTACTCTGTCTCTCTGCATAAGAACTGCTCCAAGTCCTGATCCACAAGCATCAGTATAAACCACCAAATCATGATTCCCATTAGGTACAATAAGAAAAGGTGTGTGAGTGAAAAGATCCTTCAGCTTCTGAAAATCTGATTTACACTTATCTGTCCACTGGAATTTCACATTCTTCCCGGTCAAGGTAGTGAGAGGGAGAACCACTTTCGAGAAATTTCTAATGAAAAGATGGTAATAACCAGCTAAGCTGAGAAAACTCCTAATCTCAGTAACGGTCTTCGGTCTCTTCCGATCTTGAATTTCTTTAATTTTAGAGGGGATCAACTAAAATACCTTCACAAGAAACTATGTGCCCAAAAACTTCACTTGATGCTTCTAAAAAAGACGTTTCAAGAATTTTTCCTTCAACTCATTCTCTTGCAACATCTCTAAAACAATTCTGAGGTGTTCAACATGATCCTTCATGGATTTGGAAATACCATAATATCATCAATAAATACTAGAACGAATTTGTTGAGATATTCTCGAGAAACTCGATTCATCTAGTCAACGAAATATGCAGGTGCCCGAAAGGCATTACTAGCCATTCATAAGATACATATCTAGCTTAAAAAGCTGTAAGAGGAATTCTCTACCACTCTGAGCTGATGGAAATGGGTAGCTAGGTCAAGCTGGGAAAAGACCTTGGTATCGCATAACTAATCGAACATATCGTCGATCCTGGGCAGTGGATAATGATTTTTAAGGTAAGCTCATTCAGTTTTTGATAATAAATACAAAGCGAAGAGTACCATCTGCCTTCTTCACGAATACTACGGCGGTACCCCATGGAGAACTACTAGACTAAATCAGTTGCTTGAATTCTAACTCAGTCAATTGCTTATTCAAGTCTTCATTCTCCTTAGCTGACATTCTGGTAGGAGGACGACTAAAAGGTCGAGCTTCAGGAACAAGATTGATCCAAAACTCGATAGCCCTCTTAAGTGGTAATCCCGAGATAGGCTCAAAAATATTAGTAAAAGCAGAAACAATTGGAATATGAGAGATCTCGTCCTCAATCAAAGATTCTAAAGCATACAAAGAAACAGATGGAGTTGGAATAACTTCGTCAAGAGCTACAGTGACCCGCTCTCCAAATTGAGGATGTCAAAGAAGTATAGTTCTTTCAAGACATAATATATGAGCCTCATACAAAAATAACTAATTCGTCCCCAATATCATACTGAAACCCAAGAACTGAATAACATGAAGATCGACAAAGAAAAATATGCCATTCAAGACAATTTCCACATGCTCACAAAGCAAACAGAGAGTTGCAGATCCCCCAATAGAATTTGCAATCCCCGGGGAAGTAACAAGACAAACAGAATCCAATGAAGTAGAATCTATGAAATCTTTCGATACAAACTAATGTGAAGCGCCTGTATCGAAGAGAACACGTATTTGCAAACCTCTAAATAAAATCATACCCTCTAAAAACAAAAGGAGATATACCTCTATGTTGCTGTTGCTGTTGAGTTGGGCCACCTGTTGAACTAGCCACATTCAACCAACCCATGTTCTTCTGAGCTAGTTTAAGACAAGATGAAATCAAATGCCCTGGATTTCTATAGTAACTGCAGAATATAACAAAAGGTGTAGGAGGTGCAGATGCAGGAGGTGTAGGAGTGTCTGATGAGGTTTAGTGCAATCTCTGGAAAAATGACCCTGCTCTCTATAGTTATAGCAAGCACCCTTTCCTGAACTAGAACCCAGATTACCACTCATTCCCTTCTTTCCCTGAAATCCCTTCTTGCCTTTATTCCAAGGCGGCTTCCTCTTTTGAGAAGAACTGGGTTGAGTCTAGCAACTTTATTTCCATCACTATCCTTTTCTGCCTCCTCGAAACGAAGTGCTGAATCGATGAGAGACTCAAAGGATACGTCTAACTAAAGCAATAAAGCCTTCCTCAATGGCTTGCTCAAACCATATATAAACTTTTGGTTCTTCTTCCTCAGAGTATTGACAAAGTCTAAGCCATACTTGGACAATGCCTCAAACGTTGCCACATACTCCGTGACTGACATATGATCCTGATTGAGGTTAATAAATATCCTAGCTATCGCTTCTCGCTCAGCCTCTAGAAGAAACTTAAGCTCAAATCACTGTTTGAAATGAGCCCATGTAAGTGATGCATCTGCAGCATCTGCCTCCAACAAATCATACCTGTCCAAAGCTCTCTCCTACAGCTGACTGGCTACTACTCGAACTCTCTGAACATTTATGAGCTCCATACTAGAGAAAATATGCTTGCAAGTCTTCAACCATGCCTGAACTTCTCCAATCGATTCAGTCCCCTTGAATGATTTTCCCCCTAGCCGTTCGAAATCACTGCAGAGATGGGCGAAATCAGAACGAGTTGGCTGAGCACCAAGTGCTTGAGTCTGGGCAATTCGAACCATCTCAGCGATCTGCTCGGGAGTCAAAATCACTCCTTCTATACCAGGACCACTGATCGATCCTGTAGTAGCTCTAGGAGGTCTACCACCAGCCATGACTCAAAATTGCACATTCAATTTCTAGATTAGAGATTTATTCCTATATATACGTGCGTGTGTGTATAAGATATTTATACTTAAAGAAATTTTCAAATATGATCCAATGATCATCCAGTAATTATTTTATATTCCTACCCCTAATAGTTAATTTAATTATTAACTACCATGCACCCAAGGGATGCGACTCCAGGTCATCTAGGTTTAGATCCTGACTCTGTGCAATTTATATTCTATAATGTTCTGAATCTTGCTCCGATACCAGGCTATAACGACCCCACCGTTATGCCCATATTATTAAAGAAAATTACAAGTAATGTCGTCTAATAACATAGAGAATACGGCTGGTTAAGGAGGATCAAATGTGAATATATCTTTATACAAACACTAATACCTCGTTATACCTTTTTAAGGATCTGAATTGAAAATTTTTGACGTGTACAATATTAATACAAAGTAATAAACACACCGATTAAAATATTTAGAACAATATATAATATAAATAAATCTAAATTAGAATCATAGATCACAGTGGAATAATATACATTATATACATAATAGAATGTGAATCTATAAAATATCAGTACTAGACCCACATAATATATACATTGCATCCAAAAGTACTGTATCAGGTATACAACAACTACTAGATAATATACATGACATAACTCCTAAATGTAAAAAGTGTGAAGTAAACTAAAATGGTCAAAATAGCCTACTTTAATGCTAGCCCAAAATCCATAGATCAACGAGTCCCTGTACCTATAGAGTCTCGGCCTGACCCGAATATTTTAAAATAAACGGGTCAGACTATATCTTATAAAGAGATGAGATAACAATATCGAAACTTTATGACTTAACAATGATAATAAGCCATACTTAAAAATATGCCTAAAACCAAAATCATAAAAAGGCATATCAAATCCAAATCTTCATTTCACAAATACATATCAAGCCTCAAATGGACTACCATCAAAAATATAGTGATAACAATTCAAAATTTTCCAAAGCCTAAAAATACAAAAAAAAATAATCATCACGAATGAAATAATAATGGTAGTCAATATCAGTTTAAAACAGTGCGACACGGGGCCTAACTAAAATAAATAAACCCCAACACATAGCGCAATAGTCTAACGAAAATAAATAGATTACCAGCTATAAACCCCAACTCCTAAAAGGTAGCCATTTGATGACAAAACTATGTGAATTTACCTAACGAAAATAAATAGGTAAACATTGTCCAACTGTACACAAAATAAACTGATAGGCCTGCGTATAACACCTGTCCAAGAAACGAAAGGGCAGCCGTGTCATACCATAACAAACCTAACTAAAAAATAGGTCTGCCTACCCAAATTCAAAATGGTAATGACTCTTAGGTCAATGAAAAATAAGTCATCGTCTCTCAGGGATCTATCGGCCTGAAATCCGAACAGCCTGAAATATTACAACTCTAAGTATAGATCATTGTCACTCAAGTAATCACAAGAATTTAACTAACCATCCCATACCAGATAGTAAATTCAAATATTTACTAAAAGCTAGTAAATTGCAATCAAACTCTATTTAACAAATTGTAATAATAATCAAAAGTACTATACGAAATGTCTTATACTTATTCGGCAATTCAATTGTTTACTAGAGTTCTTTGTTTCATAGAAAATCACGGAATTCAATAAAAATAATTCAAGTTCATTTATTTTAATAAAGAGGAAAAAGAAATAAAAAAAATTATTGAAATAGAAACTTTACTAAAATTTTAAATCAAATCAATGTTTTCTTTTTGAAATAATAACTTATATGTATAATTATTTTGCATAAATATCTAGAAACCTAATAATCTTTTATTTTCATTCAAAATAAAGTTTTATATATATTTAAAAGTAGATATAATTTCTTTAAAATAAACATCAAAGGAATTTCAACTCACAATGGCTCTAAATTCATTTTAAAACAAATCATTATACACACACACATACACATACATACATACATACATACATACGAGTAGATGTATTTCTTTAAAATGGATCTCAAAAGAATTGCAACTCATAAGAGTCACTTGCTACTGAAAGTCAGAAGGCAATACGGTCAAAAATAAACTCAAGAACCCACAATGCAAAGCTATTGAAGATAAGAAAAGTTTTCGACCAAAGTTGGGTTCAACCGGGAGCTTACTGCTTTAGGTTTTACATTTCCAGTCGACTGAAATGTACTTCAGTCGACTGGTTCAAGTATTCTTGGAACAATAATGTTCCAGGTTTTAGTCGACTGAAGCTCTGAATTCAATTAACCGATTATGAATTCCTGAAGCAACTTTGCTTCAGGTTTAGTCGACTGAATAAGTAATTCAGTCGATTGATCGACGATTTTCTAGCAGTAAATTTTCAGGTGATCGTCGATTCCAGTCGAACGATCGACGTTCATCGATTCCGGCATATTGCAAAATGTAGTAGAGACTATATCAGATCCTATTAACACTCTGAAATCCACAATTATCGTCTAAAATGAGCGCAAACACACAAATTATCCACTTTTGCAATCAATACAAAATAGTAAATTATCTCAAAGCTTATAGGTATAGTTGTGTGAGATAAAACTCTCATCTTGAATCCAAAAAGATGAAGGGGTGAACTGAAATTGGTTAACCTAACTGCTACTAACTCCTCCTTCTTCAAAACCTTTACTTTTATTGTCTATAACTCCAAAACAACTTCAAACAGCCTCTATTTCAAATTTCAGAGATTAATTACTAACCAAAAACCCTAAATTGATTACATAAGGAGATAGATAAGATGGCAAAGAGCTCATGCCTTTTCTTCTTTATGATTTGTAGAATTTTTGCTGAATTCCTATGATAATTTCTAGGGCTAAAATTTATTTTTGCCTATTTCTTTTTCTTTGTTTCCTGAGGAAGATATGAACGTAAATGAAAATTGAGAAGTTTTGTTTAGGAATTAGCTAAGGAATTAGAGTATTAGGTTAATGGGTTAATGGGCTTGAGATTACTAAGGCCTAAATCTACTAAAGAATGTAAATTTAATACTTTAACTTACTAATGCTTTTAGTTAGATTATTACCTAACTAAGATTTAAAAATAAAAGAATTTTCCTATTTCAATTAAAAGTCTCCTTTTTAGTATCGAAAATTTCCAATCAATTATCTAAATTTAAATTTAACTTCTTAATTAAATCTTTAAATCCACAATTAAATTTATTAATTTTTTATTAATTAGATAATTATTAACATGGTTGTTACATTTACCATTACCATAACAACTATATATATGTCTATATTGTCCATAGTTTTACTTTGAAAATATGCATGTGTGTGTGAAAAATAATAATTGTACGGGTGTTTGTGCATGCATGCATACATACATACATGTATATATATTCAAAATAGTCTTGACTCATCCAAAATATTTTGAATTAATATCTTAAAATCTTAGTTGATTTAAAATTCAAAATCAGATCTGAATATTAAATAAAATATCTATTTATAAATTTTAAATTAAAATCATATATATAATAAATTAAATTAAATTTTATAAATTTGAAACATACATATGTATATACATATATCTAATTTAAAGGTAATTATATTCATAAATAATACATATATATAATATGTGTGTGTGCGCGCGTGCGTGCGTGTGTTTTTGTTGGCCAAAATGGTTTTTTTAATCAATTTGTTTGATCAAATCCTTGGAATTTTTTTTTATAAAAAAAATATAAATATATGCATATATAAGGATTTTGAAATATATGTTTGTTATTATTATATGGAAATAACAAAAAAAAACCAAAACATGTGTGTATTTATAAAATAGTTCTTATATAATTTAATGTCTATGTAAAATGTATTTTATATATAATTACATTTTTCATAACATAAAATCATTGTAGCTAATTTAAATAATTTTAAAAACTAAAAAAATAAAATATATTTATTTAATAATATGGTCGAAAAATGTAGATATAATATAATGGTGTTTCATGTTTTTTTTATTAACCAATTTTGATATACAAAATCAAATCAGACAACGGAGACATAAATAAATTCGTTATAAGCATATATATGATCTACTCTGCACTGATATGATATAATATTTAATCAAAATAGAGTTAGAATATTACCAAAAAGTAGCCTAGGAATCACACGTTGAATGGAAGAATAACTCATAGATCTAATTGAACCACCTCTAGAAATTGCAACAATCTAGAGACGAACACTACATTTTAATTTAATTGATTTTGGTATGGATTTTGTTGCTCAAAATTTTCGGCTATGGTGGAAAATTACCCATGGACAAAACAAGGAAGAGAATGAGCAGAATGGCAAGTGGTAGGTTTATTTAGCATGAAAGAAGAGGTAAAAGTGGAGCACGGATCTCCTTCTTTTGTTCATTCCTTTCCTATAATTTCGAATCCAATTTGAGCACTTAAAACCCTCACACCTAATCACCTATGGTCGGCCATCTTAAGGGCTAGTTGGGCCTTCAAAAGAACCTAAGCCCATTTAGTAAATAATTTTTTTCAAATAAAATTTAAATCTCAATCAATATCGTATATTATAATCAATATATATATATATATATAACTTTTATATACGCATTCAATTAATAACCAATGGCCTCCAAAAATCAAGTAAAATTTAATTAAATTAATTTACAACAATTCTAAATTAATTAAATCATGCAATACTTCGAAGCATTCATCACTACGACTATGCGACTCGTATGTGTAAATTTAATCAGCGTTTAATACCGAACGATTCGAATATTAGCGTTCACACGTCACCTTAACTATTAATGTGACAGTTTGGCCGAATTTATCGCATACATATCATTTTGATAAAATCCAATTTTACTATTTTTAACAGGTATCCACCAATAACGATTATTCGCACCCGTTCTCTTCGTCAAAACTACATCACTTTATAACTTATGGAATTTGGTTTTGGTCAAAATTCCAATATAGTCCACATTCAAATTGATTAGTTCAATACAAAATCATTGATTCAATAATAAAAATTATTATCTATCGAACCACTTTGGCTAAAGACTTTGACTTTGAATTGACTATAGTTGAACGTTATACTAATCTCATATAAGGATAATAATTCTTTATTGAATGGTGTTTCATTTACAATGCTTCAACTTAGACCAACCATAGTCATTCGATGGACGCTGTGTCATTATTTAACTACAATCAAAGTAGAGTATCCACATTGAAGTTCAGCGGTATTCGCAAGCCAAGAGAACTGTGTATATCGTCGTTACAAGACTCTACGGTTGATCTTTAGTTATATTAACCAATAGAAAACTCTCGAGTGGCTCGTTCTAGAATTTTCCAATAACTATCAATATGTAACCTCCCGGTGACCCCAACAGCCATTAGTAATATATTATCCAATATTTGAAGAGCATGACGTACTATAATCTCAACGGATGTATCAATATTCTATTTCTAAACATCTTAACTCGGAATATTTTAAATAATATGTTATTTTTAATGTAATAAATTTCTCATTATTACAACACATCGTAATCAATATCATATAACATTCTACTTAAGAATTTCTATTTAATATACTTAAATTATATGATTAATTAACATATCAAAATATAATAAATATATAATAAAAGGAAAAACGCTTTTTATTTCAAAAGAAATTTTATCAAGGAGAGATGATAATATAAAATAAATTACAGAATTACCTCTAAGACTCATTCCTAGCTCTATCACCATCAACTTTGTCTTTGAAACAAAGAAATAAACCGGCTCTCCCGCCCAAATCCGTTCCCTCAAACTATTTTCTTGTATTACAAATTTAAAAAAGGAAAAAAAATTTCAACAACTTTAATCCCAATAACCCATAAATATACTAGATATTTTTGATAAGATGCGCGTGAACAAATTTAACTGAAAACTTTCATACTTTCATTACCTTTACATTTACGATAAATCAAGACATGTAAAAAAAGAAAATATCTAACATAAGAACGGAGATATTTTTTTTTTAAAAAAAAGAGCATTTGAAAAGGTTAAACAAATGATAAATAGCATCTTCATTCTTCATCTATTAGCCTCCTGTGTAGACAAAATATTAAAAATATACAAATCCTTTATTATGATAATCTGCTAAACGAATACAAAGGCAGAATTAATAACTATGATTTCCGATATATTTTTGAGTGGAGTGGCTTAAATTCTTACAACAGCACCTTTTTCCTAGGATAATACACACAATACCTGAACTTTAATTAGTTCATATCATCAGAAGCCTCATCGCAAAAATATTCACTATAGAATATTTTTGACATTACTCTCTTGGAATGTCTTCCAAACTACGCATATATTACATCATAACATTACTGCTCTAACTTAAAATATATTATATTCACTGCTCCTAAACTATATCCAAGTTTAACCGCTGTATTCTGAAGATTCGTCGTCGTCGTCTTCATTTCCATTCACATATCCACCCATATTCATTCCATCCTCTTCATCCTCATCATCATCCTCGTCCATTATCATGGTTCGACGACCATCATATCCACCATCTAATTCTTCTTCTTCACTGTCCGCATCTAAAACACCCATCGGTTCAATCTGCCTATCGCTATAGTTACCTACATAATCATTAACAGTACTATGATCATCATACTCGTATCCTAACATCAAACCATTTTCATCATACTGAGGTGACTCAGAACTATCCTCCTCGTTATCATTTTCAACATAGGATGTGTTTCTAGGTTGAAGAGCCCACTCGTTATCCTCAGAACTCACAGGTGACTCCTCGTTCACATTAGATAAATCATGCAACTGTTGTGCTTTTGGTACTGGCACTTGAAGTTGAGGTCTCTGAAGCAATCCAAGAGGACGACGACCTCTGCCACGGCCACGACCTCGTGGTCTGCCACCACTGCTGCCGCCACTTCCTCTGGTTCTGTATTTCCTTGTGGCTCTCTCATAAGAACCATCGCCACTTATGATATTATTTCCTCTTATACCCCTACCACCTCTGCCTCGGCCACGACTAACTCCACGGCCACGAGCTCCCCGGCCTCGTCCTCTCCTGCCGCCGCTTCCAGAATCAACAAGCTTCAGTTCTTTTTGGTAGTCCAATGGTTCCAAACTTCTAATGTTTTCTGCATCTTCAGTGTTTTTGATACTCGGTCTGGATTGCCGGTTCTGCCAAGAGAATAGAAAAAATATTAAATATGCATTATGGTAATGGTAACCGTTACCAATACGAGAAAACTATTAACATACCGATACCATTGGTAAGTCAAAAATGACTACCCATACTGTTACCGCTGGTATACCAATAAACTGTTAAACCGCTGATAGGTAATGGTAAATTTACCAGTACAAAAGACTATTACAATTGTATTGCATTAAAATTTTGATAATGACAAAAAGTTAAATATTTTGTTACCAACTCTAACTCCATTAATGCTTGTATAAACATTTTGACTTATTTTAATTGACACAAAAAAAAAATTTCTTGGTTCATCACAAATTATTTACAACAATAGGTAATAATAATTTGGTAATTTTTGAACTTTAAAGTTAACAAAACCAAAAGAAAATATTATCAT
Organism: Allium fistulosum; assembly: GCA_030737815.1. NCBI lineage: Eukaryota > Viridiplantae > Streptophyta > Magnoliopsida > Asparagales > Amaryllidaceae > Allium > Allium fistulosum. Next base: position 868,365,981 of record CM060906.1, on the reverse strand, counting down.
AAATAATATTAAAAGCTTTTGCAAAAAATCTAATAAACTTTCAAAAAATTTGTGGTTAGGATTATTTAAAATAGGGAGAAAACAAAATTAACATGATTGGTAAATTTACCGTTACCACTGGTTTTGACATATTTCTTTACCGCTGCATTTACCGTTAATAATGGTAAATTTACCGTTACCATACCAATATACCTTGATATTAGTTACCAATTGCTTGGTATTGGTATAGTAATATTAAATTTACCATTACCATAACAGCCCTAATTGTGATCGTCAGACGATCACAATATGCGAAATTTTATCAACTTTACCACAACTGTTTTTAATGGTTAACCGTTGTAAGTTTCAAACTTGAACTTCTTACCCACGTGTTATCAATTATATAAATTATGTTGATTAATAACCATGGTTCTAATCATTATTTTTCACGAAATAGTTTTTTTAATTATAAAACAAATCATGCACGCATATGTCATTAGTGCATGAAGACACATGGCATTAGCGCACATATTATTCCTATAACTGAAATTATTGAACTGTGACTTTTTTAGACTAGATAAAAAATAATAATGCGATTGGTATGATTTACCACAGCTATCAAAATTCTTAACCGTTGTCATCGCCATTACTGTAGCATATAAATATATGAACAGTTGATTGGTATGATTTACCACAGCTATGAAAATTCTTAACCGTTGTCATCGCCATTACTGTAGCATATAAATATGTGAACAGTTGATGGTACAAATGTAACAATTCTACATTTGTGTCAATATAGGGGTATTTTTGTATCATGTACCAATGGTTAGAGGTTAACCCAACCCAACAAACACGCACACACATGATGTCCTTGTCTTGTAGATCATTCTCACAAAGTTTTAGATCATTCTGAGACTTCTAACAATATGCACAGGGGATTGTCTATGCATGATAAGTTCCAAAGTAATCCAAAATTTGTGAAGATAATCTACATGATAAAAACACAAATAAAAAAACAGCCAAATCCAAAATATTCTAAATCATTGAAATTAACTAGAGGAATTTCAAGGGAATTAAATGATGAGAAATTTTGATCCTTCCTCGTGTATTAAACATGTGTGTGTGCGCTTGTGTATGACCTTATTCATGATAGTGCTAAACAGATATGAGACAAAAGAGTTCGCACTGCACATTCATTAATTTTAAAAATATTGAAACCTTACACTGAACAACCAAATTCCAGATGGTAATCTTTCTTGGTGACAAACATACTCAACTACTAATTATGTCAATTTTGTAATGTAGTGAAAGTGCACTTACAATGATATTACTGGATTCATCCCCATTAAACTCCAACTTCCGCTCTGGCACATATGAAATTGATGCATCAAAATCCAATAATCTCAAGGCTACAGCAGCTATAGTATCTGGAAACCATGGAATTTGAGGAATCGATCCATGAAAAGCAGCGTTTTTCTCATTAATAGATCCCAATGTTGATAATTCTACCCATTCCTGCATTGTTTCATAATTTGGAGACAACCAGTCTCTATTTATTGCACTTTCCAATTCTGCAATCAGCTGCAAACAGAGAGAACCTATTAATGATTTTACACTTAAATAAAATCATAAGCCTTGTAATTAGTTTCTTCAAGATTTAACTTATATAGTCTATGTTTCAATTTAATCCAAACGAATTATTGACTTGTCAACTTTATTAAATTGCATACCTGTAGACAATCGAATATCTTTTTTGAGAACTTGGGTTTATTATTATCATCAATCTATATATAGCGAATTGGTTTATTTTCCCATCTCTCCAAATAAAGTACCTTTTTCAAGGGAAAAACATGATAGATCGTTAAATAATTTTTTATTCATAAATACCAACTACAGAAAAGGGACTTTTTGACTTAACCACCAATGATAATCGAAACATTAGACTTGACCCGCTACTGTCCATTTTAATAGACTTGCCCACTTGACATAAAATTGGGTTGTTTTGATAAATAATACTATATATTTACGGGATAGGGGGGAAAGTTTGGTAAAATCTAACACTAGGGGGTTAAGTCAAATATCACATACAGCATGAGGGGATATCTCAAAAAATTCTCAAAAACACAGTAGCCAATCTACAATGTTAATAAATGAATAAGTTGAGTAGAATAGAAATGTGAAAAACCTGTAAAAGTTCCTCGGTGTAAGTTGAAGAACGCAGCTTCAAACCCCATAATTTTCGCTTGTCAGTCCAAAATGGTTGAAAAGCTTCTGCAGGGATAGATGCCTGCAAAGATCATACTTCATGTGGTGAATAACCTTACAAAATAAAAGGATAAAACAAATACTATTGAATGGTAGCATAAAATAAACTTACTACATACCTCTATTAAAGATAACTGTGCCTTGATTAGCTGGCTTCCAAAACCCACTGGCATAGGCACATCATATATCCAATCAGGATTCACTTCACATTGAGCGACGTGTTCTGAATAACTAGCATCAAAATGATCGCTAAGCTTGAATGTTCTGTGACACAATGGACAATGTTTTTCCTCCGCAAAGTAGCAGTGATAACATAAATGACATGCCTGAAGAAGCTCTCTGCATCGTCTCTTACCATATTTCATGGCACATAACACTGAAGCGCTATAGCATTCTTTCCAAGTCCACGCAAGCAACATTTTGTATCTTCTTGATATAGCATTTCTTTCCTTTTCGTTTCTCCCAGTTTCTATTTTAAAGTAAGCAGAACTTTCCATTGATTCTAGAATCTTACTGGGATTGTCAAGCTGTGTGTGAGAATCTAGAGTTGAATGATTAGGTTTGGATTGGTTTACAAGCTTTTTGCTTCTTCGGATTGCTTCTTTAAATGTTGGTTCAATTCTTTCCAGCATAGAATGCAAATGTGATTCTCTTTTCCCACGAGTGTCAAGAGCAGCGAGAAGAGCATCAAATGACTGCAATGAGATAAATTTATCCAACTGACCATAATCCCATATAACAAATAAGGAACGGGTGAATCAACTCCAAATTTGAAATTGTGACATCAACAAAACACGGTTGAAAATTATGCATTCATGTCAAAACGCGAGGCTTTCAGGGTTTTTCTTCACTGAGAATATATAAAATAATATGTTCTTCTGTATTGAAGTAAAAGATAAATAGTTCAATTTTAGGCTTTTACACCATCTATTATGTTAAGACTTTGTCTCGGACATCGTAAATTTGTTAAACCTAGTGTTCGGGTCACCTTGAAAGAAGGCTGATACAATCATTAAAGTGTTAATAATTAACTGTACTAAACCAAAATCAGTGAATTGGTCCTGGGGTTTAAATAAACTTGGAGCCTTAATCTCATGCACACAAATAGATAAAAATGCTAAAATGTCATTAGCCTTCCCTTAAAAAGTATGTGCATTTCCAAGAAATCAAGCAAATATTTTGGCTATAAGGTGGCCTTCAAAACTGGCACTTGGTCATGAAACAGTTTCAAAAATGCGACGGCATAACACGGGCCTCTGAATAACAACTAGATTATTATATCAACACTTCTATCATTAGAGGACTAAAGAGTATCACTGCGTAAACCACGCTGACATGGTATTTGAATTTCGCAATATAGTTATGTGTTCAATAAAAAGTTATAGATCTTGATTAAACAAATAAAATATTATGAAGTGATTACCTCCTCGCTATCTATGAGTTTCCATGAGCCATCTTTCGATTCGAAAAAGATTCTTCCTGAACTTGTCTCATTAGGGGAGGAAGATGTAGAAAATAACCAATATCTGTTATGCCTACGGTCTTGACCCAAGGGTAAAGACCTATATACATAAAGTTGTTCGGCTTTGTGGCTAATGAATGATTTTATCTGTGATTTTTCTAAGGCATATCCTTGTTGTTGAACTGCAACAGAATCTTGATTTATGGACAATGGTTCTTGGGCTAGTAAGCTTCTCTCAGCAGATAAATTATTTTGATGTTGTAAGTCAAGAATTTGACCACCGCTGACAGGAACTTGATTACCAGAACTATCCTCATTCTGGAAAGTATCATGAGTGGATCCCATGTAGGAAGAATACTGTACTTTACACGTGTATTCATCTTTACCACGCCTTTTGTCCATCTGTGCATCAGCCCATAACTGCTTCTTCAGTGTATTTGCAGCTTCAAGACGCTCCTGCAATATAGAAGAAAATTCCGTTACCGTATCATCCTCTAACCACAACATACAAAGAAGAAAAATAAGGTAACATGCAGAGGTATGATTTTCAAACCAAAATCTCCTGTTTAGTCTCTATAAAAGTGGACATGGATGCACACGTACGCACGTATACATATATATACACATTACACACACACACGTGCGTGTGTCTGTGTATACGAGGACCAAAAGCTGAGCTTTGCTTGTAAATTCATGGCTGACCAAGGGATTTGTGCACTGTGCTGGGATTGGAACTCTAGACATGTTATACTATGACTTGGCGTCCAGCTATATGGTGAGTTGGGGACAATGTAATATATTATATTATACACAAGCATGTGTGTGCGTGCGCGCCAGTGTACACACGCACAAAAACACAATATGTGTGTATGTGTAATAGAACAAGTATTTAGATCCCTAGCCCTTGACTCCTCCAAAATTCCAGTCAAGTTTTCTGTACAGAAGGTTCCGGCTTGAGCTAATTTTTTGTGGATATGATCATATAATATAGATCAACTTCGCAAAAATTCGTATCACGATATGTGTGTGTATTTTACATATGTGTGTGTGTGTATTATAATTATATACATAAGAAGTTAATGTGAAGTATACAAAACTAAGATTTACCTCCAAAATCATGTGTATGGAGTTCCCTTCAATAGCCACACCAATCAATGCAACAAGGGCATTAAGGCGCTCCTCGACACTTAAATCAGAGTATTCACCTTCAGTCAAACCTTGAACCCAAAGCTCACCACAGTTTAATTCATCAATTTTCTCAACATCGACATCAATTGGTGCTTTAGAGTTAGAAATAATATCATCAGCTGTCAGATTAGACTTCCCTGTAATTTTATCTGCAATTATTGGAGTTTCATTCTCTGTGGATTTCAACACATTCAAACTAGCAACACCCTTATTCAAATTTACATCAACTTCAGGATCATCACATTCAGAATCATCCTCCCTTTCAGCATCATCTGCATCCTCCAACTCCTTTTCAGCTCCTTCTGAATCTGAAAGACCATTTTGAAATGCTTGTACCTTTTCACGTGCAGTGTTCAATATAGCATCAGCATCAGTAGGATCTTTCCTGAAAGGAGATTTTACACAATATGTAGACGGAGCTGTCCGTTCAAAAAGTTTTGTGTCTCTAGACAATGCTGCAGCAATAGATGCTTCAGGTGTTTTGCTTGTTCTGAGATCCCTTAATCCAGATTTCTACAGTAAAAGATGAAGAGTCAAGGGAGAACATGGAGAAAATTAAGTCAATGTACTACGTGTTGCTGCGTTTGTTTTCTTCACCATTAAGCAGCACCCAAAGTCCTAAATATTATATTGCGGTGAAATCTATCCCTGGCTTAGTAATTTTAGTTCACACAATCACAGAGAAAATATATAACGTTGGTTACAAGGTTAAAAGCTTAAAATAAACGATAATCAAGAGGAAAACTATATATATATTGATATCATTGCAGAATCAGAAGCAGTTTAATAAACAACTATTGGTATCATATTGATTTATAAGTGTTCTATAGGAATTTAAAAAGGAAAAATGGGAGTAAACAAGATAGAGCGCTAATGACAAACGATAATTGGCAAATATAGCCAATGGCACCTGAATTTTGTCAGCAACTTCTAAAATTGTTAATCCTCTGCTTCCTTCGAGAGAAAGAATGTGAAATGCAGCAAATTTGACAGTTCCAGGAGTCAACCGATGGCGGGATCTTCGTCGATTTGAGTAGCCCCTTTCATTCATCAAAGCAACTGCATTTTCAGCTGCCGTACCATTTCGTAATCTTGTGATTACATCCTCACCATTGTATCCCTGCAAAGTTCAAAATCCTTATTTCTGAGCTGAAATACTTCAACAAGTCGATAATTGTTTTTAAGAACAGCATAGCAAATATTATATAGTCACTAAATAAACATAAGTAACAAAACAATGCAAATATATTGAACAAAATCTATTCACTTGTAAGGATGGAATAAAAAAAAAAAAGTTAATGCCACCTCATTGTCATCACGTGAATACAAGCGTTCAGCTGACCCTTTTTTCAACTGAGGACCAAACCCTGCTGAAAGAGCAAACTGCCGTAATATCTCAGGCCATGTCAAGATATTCAAGTGTCGCTGCCAACTGCGGATATCAAAGCCCCATGCGTATGCCTAGATGTTTCATAGGTTAAGATTTAGAGTTAACATGGCAGAGGGTTCTCAGATGAAGTATAATTTATGCATGTATTAATAACAGCGTACCCCTTCAACAATCTGTGGATGGCCACCTCCAGGATTAGCAGCGCTATTTTGATTTACTCCGAATGCAGTAGATGGAGTTCTCGCAACATCTTCTATATCTTTAATGATGGATTTCAGCAAAGTAATATGTATATCTCCCAGCAATTTAGAATCCTATGAAGAATTGAAACAGAATGGGTATTATGGTTTAACAAATATATAGGTGCAGATAAATTGATATAGCATCTTATGGTTAAACTGTAACTTACAAGTAGTGAACATAAACAACAGATAGTAGTGTAAAGAAAGTAATGGTTTACTATAATAGAAAGGTAAGTTCATTACCCACAGTTAAAGATACCGATGAGGTCATATAAGCTCCTAGTTCTAAATTAGGGAGGTTAAGAAAATTGAAAATATCAAACCAGAATAGCACATATATTTTAAAGGATGCCGATTCAGATAAGAGTCTGAATCCAGATCAAAAAAAAATTGTGTCCATGTTGGTATCCAAAAAATGCATACTGGTATCTCTATTAATATTAGGAATGTTAAAATATATGATATGTGTTTACATATTACTTGTACACTACTGCATAAATTCCAAACTTTAAAACGAAAAGCCTTCAACATTTAATGTGCCATTCAACTTACATTCTTATGCATATTATTAAACAGATCATCTTGCTTGCATCAGTTTTCATTGGTATCCACATCAGTTGATATCTACGTCGTATCCATATTGAATTTTTGGATATGGATTTTAAATTTCTTACTCACAACATATCTGAATCCAGAATGGAGATTGATGTAGACATGGTATGCAAAAGATGATTAATCAACATTTTGTTCCATTGCATGTCTATCCTAAAGGCTTACCAACTGTGTGAAACAAGATTTGATGTAACTGTACACATTAATTTTACAGCTAACTATATTTGTCAATTATAAAGTGAAGCACCAATGAATTAATTAGCGCTTAAGCAGCACTTAAACACTTGCGGCGGAATGAATAACAAACTCCAAAGATTACACTATTTGTACTTTTTGTTTCACTTAAAGACTTTGATGAAGATCTATGTTGTACATGTCTGTTAATTTAAACATTGCCATTTAACCCCTATACAATCAACAACCTCAAATTCCAAATCTTTAATAATGGTTCATGTCACTTTATATCAGTTGGGTGTAAACTACGCTATCCACATTGTAAAAGATTCTCTGTTGCATAAAACAGTTTCACCATATATAACTCTGCAAAAATCGGTAAATCTCTCGTAGAAGGTAAAACTCCCTTCATGATTTTCTTAACACGGCGGATTGATTTTGGGATGAAATGTCTTGGACTACATACCAGAGCATGATATAAATACAGTCTATAGTTGGAGCTTTAAATTTTAAGAACTTTAGTAAGCTTATCTTGCAGCTATCCATATCCACATCCACCAACAACTCAAATGGAGAAAACATACTTATCCCACCCAGTCCAGCTAATTATTAATCACTCACCATCAAAATTCTAATCAGTTCAAGAAACTGTATCTATAACTGAAAGTCTAAAGAAGCCTCTAATAGAGGAGGTATTTGATGTGTAAGCCATGAAAACTAGAGATATTGGGTATATCTTAGTAGAGTGGATGTGTATTACTTTTACCATACAATACAAAACATGGTTAATCAACTAGTGGTCATGTGTAATGGATGTGTCGTTTACCGTACAATACAAAGACCTGCATTGCTTTTATCATACAATGCAAAGCATTTATTACTTTTACCCTACAATACAAAGCCTAATTAACCAAAGGAAAAATCGTAATAAAACAAGTTTGCTGAATATAACCAGTGTGAAACAAAAAAACACACACACACAGTAGATGAGCATGTAGAAGTTAAATGAAAGCATAGAGATGCAGAGATATCGCAGTGATAACTCACATAATCATGAAGAGCCTGAACAAATTCATCGATGGAAAATGCAGTAAGTCCGAAAACATCAATGAAAGTAATTAAGAATTTCCAAACCTGAAGTTCAAACAAAATCAAGCAAATATGTATCAAACACCAAGATGCGGATTAGGCAGTAGCTACAATCTTTCAACTGAAGATAGGTAGTCAATTTGTAAAAAAATTAAATAATAATAATAACAAAAATAAGAAGAAGAAGAAGACAGACAAACAAGTATACAAGTTATGTTGATTGTATATAGATGATTATTTTATTCTCTAGAACAAAACAATTCAAAATAAAGGAAGAATTATGTGATGGTGCACTGATTATGATATAAAAAGTACCATTAGTAGATTTGCAACATTCTCCTCCGATTTGGTCCACGGTAGAGTTGCAAAAGGGCGCTTCAACTTTATTGAACTTGGAGGAAATTCACCCAGCATGCCTGAAACAAACATGAACATATCCCTTATTATAGAATGAATTGTATAACAAAAGTAATTGAATTTTAATAAAATAAACGAAATCATATGCCTGAAACACACACTAACCTCTAAACATATCAAGCTGCTCTAAGGTTTCAGTGTCTAAAGAAGTTATTGAGTTTAACCCTTTGCTCGCTGCAGCCAACTCCATAAGTTCAATACGTTCATCTTCGATAAGCTCGGTATACTCTTTGGCAAGCTTTCGAGCTGTAGCTCTTTCGTTTGCAGCTTTAAGTCTTGCTGCTTCCTTCTCTTTTCTAAGTGCCTCTTTCTGCCTCATCTTCTCTACCTGCAATAATAACCAAACATATTGAATAAAAAAAGTGAAAAATTATGAAAATTTTCCTAAAATTCAACCCTTGTTCAACTTATTATTGTTTCTTTCAATATAGTACCAATTGAAATTATTTACTTGAAATATAAAATGCATATATGTTTCTAATCAAGAGGCAGATCTTGCAACAAACAATGCCATGCAGTTCAGAATACAACAAAAACACCCCCTGATAAGCAGTGTGCAATTTTTTAGATTTGTGATTATAAAGGTTGTTTAGTTGGAAAATTTGGCGTTAAAAAACCAAAACAAAAAAATGAGGGTGTTAATTTGGAACACATCATTTTAATGTAGACAAGTTAGTAAATTTTATCATGGAATAACCAATCATACTCTTCTAGATTCTTTCTGTAAAATCTTCTCCCTACGTTCATTTTCCCGTCTTTGTTCCCTTAAAAACCTCTCCTCCTCCCGCTGCTTTTCACGCAGAATCCTCTCTTCTTCTTTCTTTCTATCACGGTCAAGTCTCTCCATTTCCCTTCGCATGTGCTCTTCCCTCTATGGATAACCACAACCATAAGTCATGTCGCAATTATTCAAAAATAGTAACTAATTAGCTAGCGTTAAAAACCTTTTTTCTAAGAATATCCTGCTTTTCTAGCTCTTTCCTAATCCTTCTTTCATGTGCCTCGACCTCCTTCTGGATTCTTGCTTCCTCAGTCTTCCAGAAAAAATAAAACTGTTACGGCAACAGCAGAATAAACCAATTATAAGAAAGATGCATGTTGCAGGAATAGTGATATACCTTCCGCCTTTTTTCCACTCGAGAAATATCTTCATCTTCAAAACCTCGTTTATCTGACGGTAAGTGCATATTTTCTGATCCTAGGACTTGGTGCACACCAAATTGTACGTCTGCCACATTATTAGTTACAGGGTCCTTGGAGACTTTTCTTTGATTTGAAAGAATGCTTGTGTGTTGTGGTTGAACTTGAAAATTGTAAACTGGAGACACTTGCTCATTTCCATGCAAATATGGAAAACAGGTATTTGGGGTCATTATTGAAGGAGCAAATAAATGAGTTTGGGATGGTCTTTCATGTAATTCTGATTTGATGCTTGGCTGCTCGGGTATAAACTGGTATTCATGAACATCTCTTGAACTTGCATGCGGAGAAACTGTATGAGGGGCAATTGTACGAGGGGTAACTGTATGAGGGGTGACCGTATGAGGGGTGACCGTATGAGGGGTAACTGCATTAGTGTTTCCTAAAGGTAAAGACTTCCTCTTCCCGCTTGAAGAACTGGGAATGTAACAATTCTCTCTGCCAGATACAAAATTTGAAGTCTGCAAATAACATTGACAACTAAGATAAATGTGGAGCACTGTGGTTTTATATTCTTATCGAGGACAATGAAAACTTTCATAAAATCAAGTAAGATATAATATAGGCCTCAAATTGTAAAGCAGTCAAAGAGTTGCTAAGTCGCAGAAAATTATTCACCAAAGATGAAAGGGAAGTTACCGTGACAGCATCATGCTTTTCATATATTATGGCACTGTAAGGACGCATAGGCTGTTTCTGACGTGGGGTCACAACTGCATATGAGAAAGAAATTATAGTTCACAATAAACCTTCAAGCTACTTAGAGAAAACATTGCAAAATTAGAGCAGCACTCTCAAAAGATGTAGGATAACAATAAACAATACTTATTGATGTGCATAAATGTACACTAAAATTAGTGTTATCAAATATCAAGACAGCTATCAAACCAAAAGTCTCAAATCACATATTCATAATGTGCATCGCATTTGTTTATATCACGATAACAACGCTTTTGATCGAACATGCAACTAAGGAATGTATTTTTTTTATCATATTTAAGTTGCTTCAAACTAATTACACTTTTTTTAACATGATATGGCTGTAGATCATCTTCTACCAACATGAAAAAAGGTGACCTAGATGTATTTATACAGGCATAATTTCAAAGCGCATCAATATGAAAATGATTCTACATTTACATTGGCTTATTTGAAATAACATTAATGTCGACTTAAGCTTTTAGAGGAAAATATTACTATGATTTAAAGTACAAAGGGTCACTTTTTGCCACATTTGAGTGTTTATTTAGAATAAATTTTCAAACTAGCTAAATTGGGTGTGAAGATGTGCACTGCAGATGGGCTGTATTTGTATTGTATTATTTTGGTAGAAGGCACTTGGTTAAAGGTAATGTAGAATTATATCTTGTGCTTAGTTTTATTGTTGTATTATATAATTTTGTTTGTGTAATGATTTGACTTCGGTTTATGTATATTTTAGTTTTGTTTGATGTTATGTTACAATACATGTTGTTATGCATGTGACAACAATACCAAATTAAGAGTTTTGAGATGTGATCTAGAATGATAAGAAAATTCCTTAAAAAATAGCACAAAATTCTATGTTGTCGTACCATCATTCAACTCGATGGGTATGCATTTTTGCACGTTAAAGCTGAAATAGCCATATCATTGTAGCCTACGATCATGCATATCACATAAAACATAATGTCTTTAGTGAATATATATGCATGTATATACCTATAGGAGCGCCAAATGCACCAGGAGGCAGAGGCTCAAACTCAACACCAAGAATGGGACCATCCTCTCTCAAAGGCTCTCCCAACTGTGCCTCAACTGATGCAACCACTCTCCTCTCAACAGCCGACAGCTGTGGTCGCCCCATAAGTTTCATTCCCATATGTTCATAGTACATATTACCAATTCCAATATCTGCTCCAACACTGGAAGTGCTTACCAGCCCAGGACGGCCAGTTCCCTGCCTGCCACCTGGATATGGTTTTCTAGAACTTGAACTCTCCACAGTGGACACGACATGCTGAACTGGCGGAGCAGGCAAACAAATAGGAGGACTTTTTTCCTCAACTATTGGCCTTTTAGTTGATGGTGATGGCTTACGCTCTTTCAGCCTCCTGTGGCAAAACCACATCTGCAGTTGCCGATCCGATAATCCAATTTTCGCAGAAACTTCAGCTCTTAAGGTCTCAGAAGGGTAATTTTCCACTGAATTAACAAATAAAATCCAATATTCATCAAGATCCAAACTGTTTTCCAAATATAAAGTTTACTTCAAAATCAAAGCAAACCTGCAAATGTTTCTTCAAGCACTTGCAGCTGATAAGGAGTCTTCATCTTCCTCTTTGGCCTCTCTCCATTATTACAACCATTCAAATTACTATTTGTGTTACTGTTGGTTTCAGCTCCACTCTCCGGTGTCTTCTTCATAGCCTCTGCCAGCACAGTAGGCGGAGTATGACCACCGTCTGCTGCCATAGAGCCTTCCATTTCCGAGCGGAAAAATCAAAATTTAACAGCAGATCAGATAGAAAACGGCACCCAAAGAGGAAAAGGGAACAAAAGCTAGGGTATTCTTCTTATGGTGTAAAAAATGAGCATCTTGCAGCTAATTAAAAACACCTCTATCCAAGTCAAGGAACTAAAAATAAATAAGAATGATACAAGAAGGAACGGTGAGATCTGGCGAAGAACAAATAACTTAAAAGGAGGCAGTAATAATAACTAGAAATAAAATATTGAAACGAAGAAAAAGATGAAGAGTAAAGATGAGATTGTATTCGTAAATGGATTCGGGTTTGAAAACAACAACAAAAATAAAAATAATAATTAACAGTAGTTGCTTCCATCTCTAGAAAAAAAGTTTATTTTGTGTGTGGTGTTAATAGGTAAGAATAAGAATTAATTTCTTTTGTTTTTGTATTTGATTATAGGAAAATCGAAAATTGGGAAAAGGTGGAGATTTGAAATGAGAAGAACGCTTTAATTTTGGTATTGAATGATTTGTTGGGATCTGTTGTAAAAATGAGATTTATAGAACTCGAGTGTACGAATGAACGAGATGATATTACTTTGTTCATCGGCTGTTTGGATCAGAAGAAAAGGATGAGATTATTTGTTCTTGCTGGCGGGGCCCGTGAGGAAGAAATTATGTAAATGCACCTGAAATTGTGCGACGTAATTTGCACCCAGTGAAGCTGTTACGGGGTTGCCGTTTGGGTATGAGAAAACTGTACATACCACTTCTTTGCAATTTTATTTTATTTTTCCATTTGAAAGCAAACCTGCATTATTCGTGGAAATTGTTCAGAACTTTATCGAATCATTTAGCCTAGCCTAATTCTATTCATCACGGTTTTGCGTTAAAAGCATACCATCCCTTGTCTCCTTTAAGCCTCTCATTTAAGTATTACGACATTGTAAATATTCTTGGACTCCAGGAAGAGTCTTCGAAATTGTATAATTTGAGATAGGTTTGCACCAAAATTAAAAGCATTGATTAAAGGAACAAATGGAAAAAAATTGGTAACTGAAAACGGTTGAAGTGGTTACTATTTTTCGTGTCTGGAAAAATAGATTTAATCGGTGTGATGCTAATGACATCTTGGTATTAATCCTCCTAATACCATTTAGATTTAACTAAAGCTTAATATTTATACTCTTCCTAATAGCATAAGTATACTTTATTAGTTAACACTCAATCATCGAAAAGACGAAACATGATTATACAAATTAAAATTCATCACTATTTTCTATCAAACATGACGACGAATGGTAATTAATTTCATCCGAAAACGCATAAATTGTAATATTATATATGTATATTTGTATGTGCACGCGCACGCATGCATACAATCATATATATCGAAAGATTATAAATTTTCGAAATGTTAATAATTTCCGAAAAGAAATTGTGGAACACAGTACTTTTCTTCTTCCAGGGAAATGGGTACGCCAATTTGAGGGTTTCTCGAAGTACGGTCTTCATGATATTCCGGCGCTCTTGATGTGATCAATAACCGCGATTAAGTGGACCAATCGAATTTTATTAAATATTTATGCATTTGTGATCAAATTTGGTAGATATCAGTGGCCTTTGGATTATTGATGGTACCATGAAGCATAAGAGTCAAATTTATCAATATTTTTCATATATGGTATTATGAAGAACAAATCAATGTACATTTAGTAGCACGCTTTAATTAATCGGCTAGATAAATATTAACTGCTATAAATCATGTTCAATTCATTGGTATATGACACATATACATCAATTTTGAACTACGGGTCAACAATTTTGAATTACATATACAACAGTTTCGAACTACAAATAAAGTGTACAAATGGTAATTTAAGGCTAATGAAACAATCATACAAATGCAATAATTCATCAAAATTGTATTGCAGCTAGTTCGGTTCTTATATAAACTTAATCTATCGGCATTTCATTTCTTATGTCTCATTATATTGGTTCATTTTCTTTTTTATCGGGCATTCTAAGACTGGTATTCTTCAAAGTATTCAACTGGAATAGGATTAGAATCGTCGCTGCCATAAAACATTAAATCTTTATCGTTGTTGTTTGAGTTAAAAATGGATGCAAATGTCGCATAAATATATGTTTAGTACAGAGCGGTATTATCAAACAAATAAAAAAACCAGATCTCGAAAAATAAGAATGAAATAGAGAGAGTTGTATAGAAACCATACACAAAAATAGTAAAAGTGAAAATAAAGATATACAAGGATTTTATATCGAGTCGGCATAATTTTGTCATACATCCACTGTTGTCTTCATTATTTGTTTGCATTATAACTTTTTGATACAAAGTATTTTGAGATATAGGAGGTTTTTAATAGAGGAGCTAAATTTACTTAATGGTTATGAAAGACAATGACGGAGCTTTAGCATAGCTTTTTTTGGCATAATCACTTCTTTGTCTTCTTCATTTTCTTATCGCAATATTTTTATGGGGCGAATATAAATATTTATATCAGCCCGCCTTTTGACCAGACAGCATATAGACGAATCGAACGAGTCAAACTTTGAAGTTATCAAGGCAAGATGCTCGGAGAGACGACTGCAAAGCCCAAAGTCCAAGTGCAACCAAGATCACTAGGCAAATACAAATCCACCACAAGCTTCCAAAGACCCAAAATCCACAAGTATTGGGTCGGTACCAACCCAACACCATGGGTTGATGCCGACCCATATATATCCCACCAATGGAGTTCATCTTCTACGTACTAGCCCCACTTGATGTTTGAAACCTATTTTCAGTTTTGTTGGTCTAACGCAATTCTCTATCGATCTTCACCAACTCCTGAATCAGCAACTTTGTTCTTCCACGACTCCATCATTTGAACTCCAAAACAAGCTAATATTAGTGCAAACAACTATGGATCACGAAGCTAACCATAAGGAGCCAAAGTGAAGAGTTCAAGATGAGCAGATTGGCAATCTCACGGAGTCGTACCGACCCAAGCCCTTGGAGTCATACCGACCCATATAAGTTGATGAGGTGGCATCCAACTTTGGTGGAGAAACAATCTAAGGCATGGAAAATGAGGTGGAGATCTTCCAGGCGAGATTTTAGGCTCCCTACCACTATAAATAAAGGGGTACGGCTCATTTTTTTAGGATCTTTTGGCTCTTGCTCTCCTTTCTCTAATTTCTTGAAAATCATTAAGTGGACGCAGGGCGAAGTACACTGAACCACTATACAACTTATGTGTCATATTTCTTACTCGTTTTTCAATTGTTTTCTTCGCTTTTATTTCTTTAGTTACTTCCCTTATGCGTTTGTGCCATTTTTGATTCAAACACTTTGGTGCTTTCATTGAGAAACACTTCAACTTGCTGAGACTTGGGAGGATTCAGAATGACTAGACATGTAACGACTGGGATTTCGACCCTCGAAAATCGACACTATACGTCCACTGTTGTAACGACCCGGAAATTTTAACGATTTTTAATAACGTAATTAACTGGATTTTTCTTGAAAATATATAATTAAAATTTTACAACGAAAATTTGATATTTGGAATGCGTCTATTTAAACGTAAAAAATGTCAGATTTTCATCAGAAAATATGGAAGTTAGTTTTGTTGTGTAATTTTCAATTTCAATTTAAAATCAGTTAAATTGGTGAAAATAAAATATTTTTGAAATCTGAATATTTTTATATAAGAAAATGTAAATCATTTTCTAAGTGAGACGTCGTATTCCATCTCGTGAAATTTAGACTGCTATAGCCCCGTTTATCTTATTTTCGGCGTTTTAGCAACATTTTGGCAACGAATATCGACTTTTGATAGGATGATCGTATCGCTCATATCTGTGTACATTCTGTTCGTCTCGTCGTGCTGATCTCCGCAGTATATTCATTTGTGCATTTCGCCTTCCCGTACACGGCGAAATGATTCGTCGTATCGATTCCACATTTGAGCCTTTTAGGTTTCCCTTTGTCTATTCAGTTATCCACCATATATAATCTATTCAAGAAAAATAAAAAGGCAATTCCTTGTAATTACAAACCACACACAAACATCTCTTCTTTTGATAAGATATGGAAATTTACCGCGTTTGAAACACCCCACACCCCTTAGTATACCCAAAAAGGACACACTAAAAGATGTGGTGCGTTGTAGGTATAGCTAAAACTTTACAAAGACTAAGATTCACGAGACAAATAAATAACAACAGCGGAAACATTTAAAATTAAACTTCATTACTCCAGAAAATAAGTCATAAAAAATCAAATATGTCTTAAAAACCAAATACACATGTCTCGTGGAAAATACAATCTTAGTCACATCATCAGAGTGCATAAAAATGATCGTCCCTCTCAAGAAGTACCGGTACGTCGAAATCCAAATAAAAAGAAAACTGCAAACGAAGAATAATACATGAAGAAAAGCTCTGCAAACGGATCTCCAAGGAATCCAAATCTACTGTCCTTACCTCTGCTGGCCTATAGGGGGAAAAGGGGAAAATAGAAGAGTGGGTCAGACTAAAAGTCCGGTGAGTGGAAGTAATTACTAGTATTTTTAAGCAAGATAAAGATAATAGACTTAGCAACAGTTCTAGTATAAAAGAAAATAAAGGAAAGATAAAACTGGAATAAAATACCGTTTAACTGTTTGCTTTGATAGTGATTGTTTGCACTTGTCTTGGATAGCTGCTTTGGTTAGGCTGAAATCATAATCCTATTTTAATTAAGCTGAAGTCATAATTCTACCCTTTGATCGGCCTTCTATCTCTGTTGTGCCACTGTGAGCTAGTCTCATCCTGTGGGTCCCACAACAAAAAGACGCTTATTTAGCGCTTTGGAACTCAATAGCGACTTATATCCCTACTTCGAGACCGCACGCTCGGTCACCGCCGGTTCGCACTATCTGTTGCTCCCTCTTTTGACCTCTTATCTACCTACTTCAACATAAGCGTGCACATCCTCACCTGATCTGTTGTGAAACCATCAGTCCTAGTCTAACAGGGTCCTGCCCAGCCTCACCTAAGTGTTTATGAGACTATCAGTCCTAGTCTGAAAGGGGAATGCTGCCGGTACGGGTCCTAACAAACAAAATCTAGTTGCGCCCCTTGCCCAAATCCCCTGATTTGAGCTTCTATTTATTGACCACTTATCTACCTACTTTAGCATAAGCGTGTCTCAGCCTCGCCTAATCTATGGTGAGACCATCAGTTCTCGACTGAAGGGGAATGCTGCCAGTACGGGTCCTACTTCTATCTTTGCTTATTAACTTAGTGTAAGTTTTAAAATAAGCTTCTTCTGCTATTTCTGCTCTGTTTGCTTATTAATTTAATCTAAGTCTAAAAATAAGCCTCTTTTGTTATCTCTGCTATATTTGCTTATTGACTTAGCTCTAAGTCTTAAAATAAGCCTTTTCTGTTCTTTCTACTTAATTATAACCTACGTTATAATTTCTCTTTTATTCTTTCTTTTTAGTTATAACTACTAATTATAAACATACTTGCAAACTTCTTAAATTTGCCTATATCAGTCTATCTTCTTTTTATTACAGTTCTTCTTATTTACATCAAATTTCTGTAAATTTAGTGTTCTTATATTTTAGTCCATATTAGCAAATTATCCTCTTTTTAATATTTTATTCACGTAGAAAGGAATAAAAAGGAACCAACATTTACAGGCTGAATTCTAACGTAAAATAGATGTAAATAAAGTGTAAATAACTGTAAAAAACAGTGAATAAATGAATAAAATAGCTAGAATAAAAATAGCTGAATAAAATAGACTGAAAAGAACTTTAAAAATTAACTGCAAATAACTTGTATAAAAACTGTCTCAAAATTGCAGAAAAACTACAACTATTGAGAACTCTATTATTTTAAATTACTTAAAAATCAAAAATAATTACTTAAACACTCACTTGTGGTCCTCAGCTCTAGTCCTTGATCTTCCTTAATCCTCTCCTAAAGCGTAAATATTTTTTTCAAAAAGATTCTCTCTATAGAAATTTTTTATTTCTAGGGTCCATCCTCTGGCAATGAACCCGAATAGGAGAAAATCTGAATGAGAAAACATCTATGCCTAGGGGTCTATTTATAGGGTTATTTGGGGATCTCAGACCGTTGGATTTGAAGGTTAAATCTGGTGCAACCACGTCATGGGCTCGCTAGGAACCGACGAATAGAAGCACGAACGCACAAGATGGAATAAAAATAGCAAAACACGTCACAGTTTAATCTGGACGAAAATTCGTCCATATACTAAGGCGGGTCGACAGCCAGGTCGACCCTTATATGTGTTAGGTCGACCTAGCTAAGGGGAGGGTCGACCAGACCTTATATATATATATATATATATATATATATATATATATATTCTTCTTTTTCTTTGGTTTCTTGTTTAATTTGTATCTTCTTTGTTCTAGCTCAGATTTTGACAAACTATATATGGAATTGACCAGAAAATTACCACGGACACAATGGTGCAACTTCCGTGGCTCAATTCTGATAATTTCACAAAGTTATTTTATTATTTAATCAATTCGTTGATTAATTATTATAGCTTAAATTTTGGGTTGTTACATTCTCCCCTCCTTAAAGGATTTTGTCCCCAAAATCTCCAAGGACAGAAGAATGAAATAAATATTTTTATCCAAATTCTACAACCAACTACTTGTTGAATATGCGTGTATATGATTTTTGTTTGATGATAATAAACATATATACATTTATTTAAATGTATTTGATAATGTACTATTTCATTTTTCACAGATTAAATGACAATATGCTGAATAAAATTAAATAACACAGAATTTGAATTCAAACAGAAATTTTATTCAAACAAATTTTTATTACAATTTTTGAATAGTACACATTCAGGCTCTCACTATATCTATACAATTTCTGAATACATCACAATTCATTTTTACATTAATAACCTCACTACATATCACTCACACTCGTATTTTGTCTTCAACTGCATTCCAGTTTGATTCCAGCATCCGAGTAATCTGCAAAAATATTTTCAAACGCAGTAAAATTGAAAGAGAAATATTTTTGAAATTTGAAATAAAAGATGATTTTGAAAATATTATTTGCCTCAGTTATTTGGGTTGTTCGTCATCATTTGATTTGAATTCATCACTCACAAACAGCTTGTGACATGCACCGTGTATCACTGTACATGCCACAAGGCCGTGCACACCGATATATGTATATACACTTGATATAGTAACAGGGACAGGTGAGCACAGGTCAAACCCAAATGCAAAGACGGGTTCAACTCAGGTGCAATATAAATAAAGTCTCGACAATCAGCACAAGGTCAAACCCGAGATTAAAACTGGATTCAACTCAAGTGAGACTCAATATGTACCAGACTCGACCACAGCATATCAAGCATAGAAGTTCGATGCAGACAATGTCTACAACACAAATGCAAATATCAAAGTCGAGACAAGAAGGCGACATAAACCAGACCTAATGCTACAACTACAAAGACCAGAGAAATGCAAATGAAGACCAGTAGTATGCAGTAACCTAACCAAAGCAGGCAGTGCAACAGAGCTAATCCAGAACAGAATGCATATGAAACCAACATGGCCAAGAGCAATGTCAAATGCACGATAGGCCGAGAACCAGACTAGTACATCCAATTCAGAAATGAATTCGACCAAGAATGTAAACAAGTCTCAACCACTGCAACAATACAAACTGACTCGAAGAAATGTCACCAAGCAAACAAAATGTCCAGCCAACAAAATGAACTCATATACAATGAACCAGACTAATAACTTCAAGTCAAGCATGCTACAGAACTGAAGCCAACACAGCAACAATATGGTAAAACAAAGCATATGACTCAAGATCTCAGTAGCTCGAACATAGCCAAACTGCAACAGTGATCAAATAAAGTACAACTGAGAATACCAAAGTACACAAAGACTCGAGTGATCAAGGGTCTACAACAATACTAAAGAAACCAGAGGAAATTGGACAGAGGCAACAACAACTACACTAAGGGATGAACATCACGGTACCGAATGCATGCAACAGTGAATCAAAATCTCTATAGTAAATGGTATAACCTGAACATTCGAATGTCACATAACTAAAGTCAAACTAGAATCAAAAGCATGCTGACCAGTTAACAGTTCGAACAAAGCCAATGTCGAAAAGAATATTCAGTTCAAAATCAATGTCGAAGCTGCAAAGACAAGGGTTAATTTCAAGCATCAAAGCAATGTCGAGTCAACAGCAAAAAGAACACAACCAAGTCAGAAATATCGCAAGTTCAAAATCAATGCCGTGAATGTCAAGCAACCAAAATATATACGAATTGAAGAAGTCAGAATCAATATCAAACATCCAAACGAAATCGAATGGCCGAAGCTAAATATTGAAAGAATCAATACGAACGAGAAAAAAGGAGTTCGACTCCTATATAAACCCAAATTCATCACTGGCAAAAATCATCGAGTTCAAATACGAAAATCAGATAAGCACAAAAAGGAAAATAACATACCGGAGCCATCTCAAACTCGATCAACGTCGAAGTAGCCAGAGTAAGCAACAAGAAATCGATCGTGCCAGGCAAAATTCTCGAATAACCAACAACGCGATCGAAGTAGGAACGGCACTTCGAAAAGCCCAAAAGATCAGAGCGCAAGAGGAACGAAATCCCCAATTTTTCCACAAGCCCTAATTCAGTAGCTAAGCCGCCATCATTTCTCTCAAAGAAGAATAAGAGAAGTAACGAGCTAAAGTAAAAAGGAGGAAGGGCCGGCTATTGCTTTTTGAGTAAAAGGGTTTAATATATAAAAAGGGGTTTTTTTATCTATTTTTATATAGGGCTTTTAAATTGTTTTTAAATTGTTTTTAAATTTGTATTTCAATTTTAAACTACTAACTTTTCTAGTCGTGTGACTAGGGGACAATCTACGTGGCGTAGATTGAGAATTCGCAACTCAGTGGCTGAGTTGTGGCAGGGTTTTGAGCGTAGAGTTAGGATTAGTCAGTAGCGGGTGTCGCGAGTTTACGTGTGTAAGCGTGTGACTATCTAATTTCTAGTAGAAACCTTGGGGGCAGCACGTAGGCAGGGTTTTGCCGAAGCTGGGTAAATTCTGTGTTGTTCTGTTCTGTTATTTATTCTGCAATATCTGTGTTGTTATTATTCTGCTTAATCTGTGTTGAAATCTGTGTTAAAATTGATATAACTTCCGCAATAATTTTAACAATTTATAGTATCACCCTATTCACCCCCCCTCTAGGGTGAAATCGATCCTACAAGTGGTATCAGAGCTAGGAATAGGAGTCAATTATTTGCTGTTTATAAAAATTCGATTTTTTTTCAAAAATCAATTTTTGTTTTAAAAATTTGAATTTTTAAAAAATGGCGTCTTTTAATAATGCTTTTGCTGAGGGTCAGTCGATAGTTAGACCACCAATGTTCAATGGTGAATATGCTTATTGGAAAAATAGGATGAAAATTTTTCTAGAAACCATTGACGCTTGGAATATAGTTGAGACTGGATATAACAAACCAACTATAACAGTGAACAATCAGGAAATAGAAAAACCAAAGGATCAATGGACAGAGTTAGAAAACAAATTCCAAATTACTAACGCCAAAGCAATGAATTATATTATTTGTTCATTAGATCAAATTGAATTTAATCGTGTTTCACATTGTTCATCTGCGTAGGAAATATGGCACACTCTCGAAGTGACTCACGAAGGAACATCTCAAGTCAAAGAATCTCTCCTTGCTATGCTAAGCAGCGAATATGAGAACTTTACAATGGCGAAGGAAGAAAATGTCAAAGAGATGTACGGACGACTTTCCAATATCGTATACAAATCGAAAGCTTTCGGAAAATCATACACCGAACTGGAAATAGTCCGAAAAATCCTCAGAGTCCTTCCACGAAGCTTTGAAGCCAAAGTGACTGCAATTCAAGAATCAAAAGATTTGAAACAGTTGAAAGTTGAAGAACTCATCGGAAATCTCACCACATATGAGCTAGAGATGAAATTCAAAGAAGAGCGTGAAGGAGGAGATACTCGGAAGAAATCGATAGCTCTTAAAGGAATAACTGAAAGTGATGATGATGACGATGATGATGGTGCAAAAGAACTAGAGCTGTTAATAAGAAAATTCAAAAAGTGGAATCAGAAACACGGAAATCCAGCTCTAAACCAAAAGTTAAAAAGCAGAATAGCAAAAGTATTTGACAGCCTAGACAAACAGAAGATCATCTGTTACGAGTGCAACAAACCCGGTCATATCAGTCCCGACTGTCCACAAAATAAATTCAGCCGAGGAAAGAAACAGAAAAAGAAAAGTTTTGCAGCCACTTGGGATGAAACGGATGAGGATGATAAAAGCACTGGCAGTGAAAGCGAAAAAGCGGATTTGTGCCTTCAAGGTAATATAACTGACAGTGACGATGACGAGCCAAGTGAGGTATCAAAACTTACCCATTCTGAGTTGCTTATTCATTTCCATGATGTAAACGGCCGTTTTGAACGACTTAGGGAAAGATACGCTAAACTTGAATCACAAAGAGATAGTTTAATAGAATCAAATGAACAACTTGAGCAGTTAGTTAAAAACTATCAAAGTAGAATCCCTAAGTGTGATAAGTGTCCAACATTTGAAGATGAGATTAAAAAATCAGAAATTAATATAAAATCACTTGAAAATGAAATTCTGATTTTAAAAGAAAGTGAAAATACGAGAAGAGAAAATTCTATCAAAAAGTGCACACAATTGTTAAATGAAAACGAATCACTCAAATCACAAGTCCAACAATTGTCTACTACTTTAGATAAGTTTTCCAAAAGTAAAAAATCATTGAACATGCTATTAGGGAAACAATCGGTCAATATTGATAGACAAGGACTTGGGTATACTCGAAAAGAACGATATAAAAGTGAAATTAAGCAAGACAATTCAATGTGCACTATTTGTAGAAAATTTGGACACAATCAGAATAATTGTTGGTATAGGCCCAAACACAAGAAAACAATTCCAATTTGGGTTCCAAAAGGCACAAAAATAGAATCTCTCAAAATTAAACAAATCTGGGTGCCAAAAGGAACATATACAAATAGTTATGGGTCTCCACAAAATTATTCTTCAAGTTATTCTGCCACTAACAACCATGGACCTATAAAAACAAATAGGTCACAAAAATATTCTACCGTGTAGGTGTGGTGGCAGGCTAAGGAACAACATCGGTGTTATTTGGATTCTGGCTGTTCCAGAAACACAACAAGCGACAATTCAAAGTTCCTTAGCCTAGTATAAAGGTGACAGATTCACAAGGACAACAACGAAAGATTATCGTACAGGTAAAACAGGTAATTGTATTTATTATCAAACGATAAATTAAATGTGATAATCTGCACCATAATCTGAATTAAATCAGCCAGTTATATGAAATAATTGATGATGTTAATTCCGACTTATTCAAAATGTTGACCAATTATCATTGAATAGAAATTGCTTGGATTAATTAATTGATTGATTACTGATTACTCATGCTACAAGTGGATATATTAGCTTATCTGTTCTGACACTATGATTATTGCTTGTATATTTCAACGGCTTCAATTCAAAAAGGATGTTACAAATGATTTTATGAAATTTGTTGAATTTTCACAGTCTGGTCTATAACATTGAAAATGATGAGTGAAAGAAAAATTTAGATGCAGATTACACTGGCAATCTAGTTGATGAAAAATTACTAGTGGAACGTGATTTAACACTCAGTAATTGCATCATTTTTCAAAGAAAATATCTGCATATTTTTCATTTCAAATAATTTTCAATTAACAGATATTTTTCTTAGATACACCCTTCAAGAAAATCATTTTTGACCTTATTTCAGATTAGTTATTTCAGAGAAATTGATTTTATAATTATTTTTGAAATTGATTTTGAATCAATACTTTAACTAATCTGATCCCCTACTAATTATCGAAAAGATAAATAGTGATTGAAAAAGTGATGAGTGTTGATATTAATCATATATTATAACTCGAGACGGTATATTTAATAAAATTCTTTAGAAATTTTAAACAAGAGTTATAAAAATTTTGTTTGGCAAAAATTTCACGACCATTTCTATTTCTATCATTTTTCTATCAACCATCACTCATCAAAATCCAATATAGTAAGTCAATATGTGGTATTTTAAATGGGAATCATTCATTTTTCATTTTATTATTTTAACAAATAAAAACATCCAAAGAATTCACTCTCATTTAAAAGTCCTCACGGTTATGCATGAGTGAATTACTTTGAATTTGTTATGTGCTTCCATGCTCATTTAAAAGTCCTCACGGTTATGCATGTATGGAACGCATATCAAAAATTGATTGATTAAATAGACAAGTTGATTCTAATCCCATTTAAAAGTCCTTACGGTTATGCGTAGTTAGAAGATACTTGAATTCATTTAAAATAAAATAAAAAATTGGAATACTACTAATCTCATTTAAAAGTCCTAACGGCTATGCATGGTTAGTAGATATTCAAATTCCTGTAATAAATATACCACAAATAGACCCAACTATATGGTTTTATATGATGACATTATCCCTATCATTCTAAAGTGGAATATGCGTCAAACAAAGTATTTATGATTTTTGTTTGATTTTTTATTGAAATTTAATATTTATACTCGATTGAGAATTAATATTATTTTAATGCCAATCACTTTATCTCTATTTTTTCCAGCACTATTATTCTTTTGCTGATAACAAAAGGGGGAGAGAAAAGTTAAGATTTTGAAAATAAAGGTCAAATATTTTCTAATTTGAATTTTTTTTATGCATACATGAAGGGGGAGTATTGTGTAGAGAGGGAGCATATAAATAGGGGGAGCAAACTGAATAATCAAATACATTTGAAATAGTCAAAATCTTAAATATATGTTTGTTATCATTAAAGGGGGGAGATTGTTGAATATGCGTGTATATGATTTTTGTTTGATGATAATAAACATATATACATTTATTTAAATGTATTTGATAATGTACTATTTCATTTTTCACAGATTAAATGACAATATGCTGAATAAAATTAAATAACACAGAATTTGAATTCAAACAGAAATTTTATTCAAACAAATTTTTATTACAATTTTTGAATAGTACACATTCAGGCTCTCACTATATCTATACAATTTCTGAATACATCACAATTCATTTTTACATTAATAACCTCACTACATATCACTCACACTCGTATTTTGTCTTCAACTGCATTCCAGTTTGATTCCAGCATCCGAGTAATCTGCAAAAATATTTTCAAACGCAGTAAAATTGAAAGAGAAATATTTTTGAAATTTGAAATAAAAGATGATTTTGAAAATATTATTTGCCTCGGTTATTTGGGTTGTTCGTCATCATTTGATTTGAATTCATCACTCACAAACAGCTTGTGACATGCACCGTGTATCACTGTACATGCCACAAGGCCGTGCACACCGATATATGTATATACACTTGATATAGTAACAGGGACAGGTGAGCACAGGTCAAACCCAAATGCAAAGACGGGTTCAACTCAGGTGCAATATAAATAAAGTCTCGACAATCAGCACAAGGTCAAACCCGAGATTAAAACTGGATTCAACTCAAGTGAGACTCAATATGTACCAGACTCGACCACAGCATATCAAGCATAGAAGTTCGATGCAGACAATGTCTACAACACAAATGCAAATATCAAAGTCGAGACAAGAAGGCGACATAAACCAGACCCAATGCTACAACTACAAAGACCAGAGAAATGCAAATGAAGACCAGTAGTATGCAGTAACCTAACCAAAGCAGGCAGTGCAACAGAGCTAATCCAGAACAGAATGCATATGAAACCAACATGGCCAAGAGCAATGTCAAATGCACGATAGGCCGAGAACCAGACCAGTACATCCAATTCAGAAATGAATTCGACCAAGAATGTAAACAAGTCTCAACCACTGCAACAATACAAACTGACTCGAAGAAATGTCACCAAGCAAACAAAATGTCCAGCCAACAAAATGAACTCATATACAATGAACCAGACTAATAACTTCAAGTCAAGCATGCTACAGAACTGAAGCCAACACAACAACAATATGGTAAAACAAAGCATATGACTCAAGATCTCAGTAGCTCGAACATAGCCAAACTGCAACAGTGATCAAATAAAGTACAACTGAGAATACCAAAGTACACAAAGACTCGATTGATCAAGGGTCTACAACAATACTAAAGAAACCAGAGGAAATTGGACAGAGGCAACAACAACTACACTAAGGGATGAACATCACGGTACCGAATGCATGCAACAGTGAATCAAAATCTCTATAGTAAATGGTATAACCTGAACATTCGAATGTCACATAACTAAAGTCAAACCAGAATCAAAAGCATGCTGACCAGTTAACAGTTCGAACAAAGCCAATGTCGAAAAGAATATTCAGTTCAAAATCAATGTCGAAGCTGCAAAGACAAGGGTCAATTTCAAGCATCAAAGCAATGTCGAGTCAACAGCAAAAAGAACAAACCAAGTCAGAAATATCGCAAGTTCAAAATCAATGCCGTGAATGTCAAGCAACCAAAATATATACGAATTGAAGAAGTCAGAATCAATATCAAACATCCAAACGAAATCGAATGGCCGAAGCTAAATATTGAAAGAATCAATACGAACGAGAAAACAGGAGTTCGACTCCTATATAAACCCAAATTCATCACTGGCAAAAATCATCGAGTTCAAATACGAAAATCAGATAAGCACAAAAAGGAAAATAACATACCGGAGCCATCTCAAACTCGATCAACGTCGAAGTAGCCAGAGTAAGCAACAAGAAATCGATCGTGCCAGGCAAAATTCTCGAATAACCAACAACGCGATCGAAGTAGGAACGGCACTTCGAAAAGCCCAAAAGATCAGAGCGCAAGAGGAACGAAATCCCCAATTTTTCCACAAGCCCTAATTCAGTAGCTAAGCCGCCATCATTTCTCTCAAAGAAGAATAAGAGAAGTAACGAGCTAAAGTAAAAAGGAGGAAGGGCCGGCTATTGCTTTTTGAGTAAAAGGGTTTAATATATAAAAAGGGGGTTTTTTATCTATTTTTATATAGGGCTTTTAAATTGTTTTTAAATTGTTTTTAAATTTGTATTTCAATTTTAAACTACTAACTTTTCTAGTCGTGTGACTAGGGGACAATCTACGTGGCGTAGATTGAGAATTCGCAACTCAGTGGCTGAGTTGTGGCAGGGTTTTGAGCGTAGAGTTAGGATTAGTCAGTAGCGGGTGTCGCGAGTTTACGTGTGTAAGCGTGTGACTATCTAATTTCTAGTAGAAACCTTGGGGGCAGCACGTAGGCAGGGTTTTGCCGAAGCTGGGTAAATTCTATGTTGTTCTGTTCTGTTATTTATTCTGCAATATCTGTGCTGTTATTATTCTGCTTAATCTGTGTTGAAATCTGTGTTAAAATTGATATAACTTCCGCAATAATTTTAACAATTTATAGTATCACCCTATTCACCCCCCCTCTAGGGTGAAATCGATCCTACACTACTCAACCATCATCCATTACATACATTTTCCTTAAGTTTTTCTAATGCAATTCATGATATATATATATATATATGCAAATAGTATAGTGTCAATCTCCCTAACTAATGCAAAAGACTAGGCGGTCTACTGATTCAGTCGACCTCCTTTTATGCAATCATGTCTGTGCCATGTATCCAAATGAATGCAAATTTTCTAATGATAACTGATAGTTCTATATGTGTGCTACAATCATCATCCAAATGCAACAATCATATGTTAATCATCCATTTATAGCAACCATGGAAATAAAATAAAAATGCAAATGCGCACACATCCATATGCATATGTTTTAGTGACCTAGTTAGGCCGATCCCTAAGAGGTAATAGTACCTAGTGTATATATATGCGTCCATTAGCATCCACTAGCAAACACTAGCAACCACTAGCATCCATCATACATAACATGTTCTAGTAACATGTTTAGATTTAGTCCTACCATCCATAGGTTAAATCCTAAGATCTACCCTCCCAAAGGATAATAAAGAAAGGAACCTATTCAAAACTAAAGATGAAAATAGGAAATTCTAAAACTTGCTATCAAAGAGATGTGGATAAGAGGTACGAATCTTCTCCTCATCCTCCCACGTAGTGTCTTCAACATCATGTCCCCACCGCACCTTTACTAATGGGACCTCTTTATTTATAAGTTTCTTGATGTCACGTCCAATGATCTTGGTAGGAATATGACAAACCGATGCTTCTCTCTCCACTTCAACTTCCTCCAGTTGACTAGGCTCCACAATCTCTGCTGAGTCATGTAAGCACTTTCTCAAGTGCGAAACATGAACCTGCGAGCCTCTCCTGTAGCTTTACTCGATACGCCATCTTCCCTACCCTTTCCACAATGGGGAACGGTCCTACGAATCTGGAAGCAAGTTTCCGACTTGATCCAAATCTCACTACCTTTCTTAGCGGAGACACTTTAATGAAAACCAAATCTCTTACCTCAAACTCAATGTCCCTTCTCTGCTTGTCTGCATAAGATTTCTGCCTATCTTGGGCTGTCTTCATCCTCCTCCCAATCAAATCTATCTTCTTTGAAGTCTCCCTAACCATGTCGGGACCAAGTAGCTATCTCTCCGTAGACTCCAACCAACATGAAGGTGACTTGCACGGTCTTCCATATAGAGCTTCAAAAGGTGTCATCCCAATGCTAGCTTGAAAACTATTGTTATAAGCAAATTCCACTAAAGGAAGATGCTCTTCCCAAGTTCCTCTAAAATCAAAAATGCACATCCTTAACAAATCCTCAAGAACTCTATTAACTCTCTCTGTTTGGCCATCTGTCTGAGGGTGATAAGCCGTCCCAATCTAAGCTGTGTTCCTAAAGCCTTTTGCAAGCTTCTCCAAAACTCGCTGGTAAAGATAGGGTCTCTATCGCTCACTATTCTAGAGGGAATTCCATGAAGTCGGACTATCTCACAAACATATAGGGATGCCAAATAAGGTGATGTCCTCTTAATCTTGACTGGAATGAAGTGGGCACTCTTAGTCAAGCGATCTACAATCACCTAATACTGGTATTCCCCTTCCTAGATCGGGGTAAACCATCTACAAAGTCCATCGAAACACTATCCCACTTCCATTCGGGTACATCCAATGGTTGAAGTAATCCACCGAGCTTCTGCTGCTCCGCCTTAACCCTTTGGCACACAAGACACCTAGCTACAAACTCTGCCACATCCTTCTTTATGCCACTCCAATAAAACACTCTCTTCATGTCCCTATACATCTTATCACCACCCGGATGAATAGTCATTCGAGAATGGTGTGCCTCTGCTAGAACTGCTCTCATCAAATCACTAGTGCGGGGGACACAAAGTCTTCCATCTCTCCTTAGCCACCATTTACTATCAATGGAATAGCGTTGGAGATGTCTAGAGACCTCTCCTCTGCTAATCCTCTCTAGAATATCCATAAGCTCTGAATCCTCTCACTGCCTTGGGCCAATCTGATCTATGAGGGTAGGCTTCACCTCAAGTGCTGCCAATAATCCCGGGGTAATGTCCGTAGAGGGCTTAAAATCAAAAGTGGAAACAAACTCCAGGCTTTTCCACTCTACGAACATTGGGCTAAGTGTTGCTCTCTTCCTACTCAACGCATCCGCCGCCACGTTTCCCTTGCCAGGGGTATAAGCTATCTCAAAGTCATATGATGCTAAAAGCTCCATCCAACGTTGCCGCCTCAAGTTTAAATCCTTCTCTGAGAATAGGTACTTCAATGATTTATGCTCAGTGAAAAGCTCGAACCTCTCTCCTAGTAAGTAATGTCTCCAAGACTTGAGTGCGAAAACAATAGCAGCTAGCTCCAAATCATGGGTGGGGTAGTTCTTCTCATGAGTCCTCAACTGTCTACTTCCATAACATACTGCCCTCCCTTCTTGCATTAATACTACTCCAAGACTCGTCTTACATGCATTAGTGTATATAGTAAAAGGCTTAGCTCCATCGGGTAAAACTAACACTGGTGCACTAGTAAGGGCCTTCTTTAGCCTTGTGAAGGAATCCTCACAATCCACGTCCCACACGAATGCCGCATTCTTCTTAGTGAGGCGAGTAAGTGGTGCTGAGATCTTAGCAAAATCTCTGCTAAACTTCCTATAATAACCAATCAAACCAAGGAATTTTCTAACTTTGGTAACGTTCTTGGGGGTCTTCCAATCTTGCACTGCTATTACCTTAGCGAGATCAACAGTCAACCCTCTCTTGAGACCACATGCCCCAAGAAACACACCTCCTCACGCCAAAAGTGACACTTCAAGAACTTTGCCTTCAACGATGAATACGAAGTGTACGAAGAACCTCCTCTGGATGAATAGCATGCTCCTCCATACTCTTGGAAAACACCAAAATGTCTTCCACGAATACTACTACGAACTTATTTAGGACATCTTGAAAAACACGGCTTATCAAATCTACGAAATAGGCCGAGGCATTGGTCAGCCTAAACGGCATAACCAACCACTCAAAGAATCCATCGGGTGTCCTAAATGCTGTCTTATCAATGCTATCGTCAGCAACTCTAAGCTGATGAAATCCGGTAGCCAAATCAAGTTGAGAAAATACTGAAGAGCCAACTAGCTGGTCGAGAAGATCATCTATCCTAGGAAGTGGGTAACGGTTCTTCTTAGTGAGCTTGTTCAACTCTCTATAGTCTACACAAAGTTGAAGGGAACCATCTTCCTTTGTAGCGAAGACGACTGGCGCTCCCCACTCAGATATGCTCCGTTTGATGAAGCCTTTCTCTAATAGCTCACCAATCTACTTGCTTAACTCATTCCTCTCCCTAGGAGCCATATGTATCACGGGCAATGCCATTGGCTTAGCATTGTCACTCAAATAGATCCTAAAGTCGATCTCTCTCTTAAGAGATAGTCCCATAACCTCCTCAAAGACGTTTGGGAAATCTCTGACGACTATAACTGAATCCAACTCTGCTGGTGATGAATCGAGGGAATAAAGGAAGCTCAACATGACTGATCCCTATGGGTCGCAAGAAACCTCGAGAGTCCTACCGCTGCATGTCTCTAGTCTAATGACTCTCCTCTCATAGTCCAATATCGCTCCATAAGTGGATAACCAATCCATCCCCAAAATCATCCCATACCCCGAAAATCCTAGTACATAGGCGTCATAGTCAAACTCTACACCTATGATAAAAATTTCAAACCCCTACAAATCATGGATAAATGTGTCGATCCTCCTATGGGGTTTAAAACAACTGTGGGGTCTACTACTAAAGAGATATCTAAATGCAAACAATCAAACAAGGAACTAGAAATGAAAGAGTGTGATGCTCCAAAATAAAAAAGAGCCCGAATAGGAAAATCTGAAATAGAGATCAAACCTTCCACGGTGAGTTTCATACCTATATCTGGTCCGCTGCTAGAAGGTGCTGCATCCAAAGCCTATACCTGCGTTGTAGGTGCGCCCGCTCCCTGCCCCATCTTTTGAGGACAAAATCTACTAAGGTGACCAATCTGTCCACAACTATAACACTTTCCCTTCATTTTATCCTTCTTGCAGTCCCTTGCGTAACGTCCTACCAATCCACAGCTATTGCATTTCTCGCCTTTCTTGAACTGCTTTTGAGGTCCTCCTCCTTTCTTCTTATCCTTATCCTTCTTCTCTTTCCACCACTTCTTCTTAGAATTCTCTGACTTAGAGACCTCCTTAAGCTCTCCTTCCTTAGCTGCATCAAACATGAGGGCCATCTCTACTAGTGACTCATATGTAGCTCCCCTCGGTACATGCATCAATAACAACCCTGTTAGTCCTTGAAAAGAATGGTTTTGATGACAACAACCTTAGGTCTTGTTATAAAATATAAATACTAACATTATAGTTCAGATATATATGTATATGCAGGATATAAAAATGCGGGTACTGAGAATGAAGACTGTACGGTATAGAGACTCAAGATCGAAGACATCAAGCTTCAAGACTCATGAGTATCAAGATATCAAGAGTTCAAGATTTCAATAGTACAAGACAAGTATCGAGTCTAGAATTATGTTAAAACTCCTAGAAAAGCACTAACATCTTAAAATCCATTTTATTCGTGGAATGGAATCCACTTCGAGCCTGTTAAAGGGATGGAACCCTAAGTAGGATGGAACCTACAAAAAATCTAGTGGAACATCGTTTTGTATCCACTAACTTTTATTCAAATGTTTTACAAAATTATATCTTGTTTTTAAAATGATTTCAAAATCTTCCTTTTAAATCAAAAACATCTATCCTGGTTTTAAATACTTTTAGCCTCAAAATAATCTTTATTTTCAATATCAAAATTATCCTTGGTTTTAAACTATCTTTAATTATAATGTACTTAACTTTTAATATTTATATTTAAGATTTAAATATGAAATTATAGTAAAATTTTATATATACCAAAATATTATTCTCTATACTTATTTATGTATTTTAACTATAGTATATTTATAAAGTTTAAAATAGTTTTAATATAAGATAGAAGTTATTTTCAAAAGAAAAATAAATTATCAAAAATACCTTAGGCATGTCGACAACCCCTTGGTACCCATGTCGACATGATGGCAGTTGATTCCAAAAGTTTGAATTTCAAAGGAAGTATTTATTCGTCGTATCCTTTCCCGAATGGACATGGCTGTTGTTCTACTATAAATAGGGGATGTTTTAAACGAATTTATATTCATAATTTTCTGATTTCACTCCTCTTCTTCTTCCACATTTCTTTATATACATTTTTACTATTACTCTGCCGAAATCACCATTGAATCTAACTAGATCATCTCTGGTTTGATTCTCTATCACTATCTCAACAAGATCCAGTGCTATTCAGAGTTATAGGCTTCTTTGTAATCAATCGAGCGAGAAAAAGTGTGATTGTAGCCTGGAAAATCAATCAAGTGAGAGAAGGTGTGATTGTAGCCTAGGAAATCAATTGGGTGAACTTGTTGCCCGTAAAATCAAGTATCTCTACCTAGAGGATTGTGAATCTGTAGTGGTGTACCTCGTGGCCTTGAAATCGAGGGTGTAATTGTAAGAATTGATTTTGAAAGGAAATCCATACTTGTGTTGCGGGACTGGATGTAGGGTAACTCCGAACCAGTATAAAATCCGGTGTGTTCTTTCCTTTACTACTTTTACTTTATATTTGCATCTGTGTTTGATTCTGTGATTATATCTGTGTATGAATATTGCATAAATTTGTGTTCAAATTATTATAAACTCAAAAAGAATTAGTAAATTCTTAAAACACTATTCACCCCCTCTAGTGTTTATTCTAGCCTTAAGATCCATAATCCGCATTTCTCACATTTGGTATCAGAGCAAGGTTTTCAAAGTTTCATAATATGAATTTTGAATTTTTTTTAAATGGCTATGTTTGAAAAACTTGTTAATACTAGTTTAGAAATATTCAAGTCATCATTGCACCATGAGTTTGCATATAATTTATATACAAATTCAAGTTGTCTACAAAATCTTTTTGATGTGCGGGAAACATGTTTTATGGGTGTTGAGGAATCAATCCACAATGGACAAATTGTGCTGATCAAAAAGAATAAATGGATACTCGATAGTGGATGTTCTAGACATATGACTGGTAATCCGGATATGCTGAATGATGTAATATACAAAGACGAAGGACTGGTTAACTTTGGAGACAATTCAAAAGGATATGTGATTGGCATCGACAATGTCGGTAACTCCAAAACTCCTATTATTACTAATGTTTTGCTAGTTAAGAATCTGAAACATAATTTGCTAAGTATTAGTCAACTTTGTGATAAAGGATATGAAATTAAATTTGAAAAAGATGAGTTTCACATTAAAGATAATAATTCAACCATAATATTTGAAGGAATTAGGAAAAAGAATATTTATATTCTTAGTATGAAAGTTTCAAATGATAACCTATGTCTTTTGGCAAATACAAGTGACCCTTGAATTTGGCATAAGAGATTTGGGCATTTGAATTTCAAACTCTTATCTAGATTGTCAAAACATGATCTAGTAAGTGGTCTCCCTAAAATGAATTTTAAAGTAGATAGTTTATGTGATGCATGTCAATTAGGAAAACTTAGAAAAAGTTCCTTTAAATTAAAAGATACGATTTCAACTTCAAAACCTCTTGAATTACTTCATCTTGATTTATTTGGTCCATCTCAAATTCAGTCAATAAATCACAGTAAATATGTTTTTGTAATTGTAGATGATTATTCTAGATTTACATGGACAATATTTTTAAAACATAAAAGTGATATTTTGAATGTTTTAAGAACTTTACAAAAAGGATTCAAAATCAACTTTCTGTAAAAATTATAGCCATCCATAGTGATCACGGTGGTGAATTTGAAAATGAAAAGTTTGAGGAATTTTGCAATAAAAAGGGGATAACTCACGATTTTTCATTTCCAAGAACTCCACAACAAAACGGAGTAGTAGAACGTAAAAATAGGACGATTCAAGAGTGTGCGAGAACTATGCTTTCAGATAGTAATTTACCAAAATATTTTTGGGCAGAAGCAGTTGCTACCACCTGTTATATTTTAAATAGAATTTTAATTAGACCTTTAACTGATAAGACATCTTATGAACTTCTTCACGGAAAGAAACCTAAGGTATCTTATTTTAGAATTTTTGGAAGTAAATGTTTTATTTTAAATACAAAAGATGACTTAGATAAATTTGATCCTAAATCCGACAAAGGTATCTTTATCGGATATTCTAATAGAAGCAAAGCATACAGAGTGTTTAATTTAAGAACTAACACC
This sequence comes from Allium fistulosum, assembly GCA_030737815.1. Taxonomy (NCBI): domain Eukaryota; kingdom Viridiplantae; phylum Streptophyta; class Magnoliopsida; order Asparagales; family Amaryllidaceae; genus Allium; species Allium fistulosum. Next base: position 868,330,620 of record CM060906.1, on the reverse strand, counting down.
ATTGAAGAAACAATGCATGTTTCATTTGATGAAAATCGCAAAAAAATTGAAGAGACAAATGATGAAGAGGATTTAATTACTCAAAATCAAGAGTCAACAGAAACTAATAATGAATTTAATCATCCTAATAAAAGGATTAAACTTTTAAAAGATCATCCCATAGAAAATATACTAGGAGATATGCAATCTATTGTTACAACTAGAAATCAACTAAGTAAAATGAGCAATGTAGCCTTTATATCAACTATTGAACCCAAAGATCCAAAAGAAGCATCAACTGATGATTCATGGATTTTGGATATGCAAGAAGAACTAAATCAATTCACTAGAAATGATGTTTGGGAACTTGTTCCTACACCTGAAAATAAAACTATAATTGGAACAAAATGGGTTTATAAAAATAAAATGAATAAACAAGGTGAGGTCATTAGAAATAAAGCCCGGTTAGTCGCTCAAGGTTATTGTCAAGAAGAAGGAATAGATTGTGATGAAACCTTTGCTCCCGTAGCAAGATTAGAAGCAATTAAGATTCTACTTGCTTTCGCAAATCATAATAATTACAAATTATTTCAAATGGATGTTAAAAGTGCTTTTTTAAATGGATTTGTAAAAGAGGAAGTATATGTTGAACAACCACCACTTTTTTAAAATGAAAAATTACCAAATCATGTTTACAAACTTAAGAAAGCTCTATATAGTCTAAAAAAAGCTCCTAGAGCCTGGTATGATAAACTAAGATCTTACTTATTACAATCAAATTTTGGTATGGGTAAAGTAGATAATACTCTTTTTATTCAAAGAAATAAAAATGATATTCAACTAGTACAAGTTTACGTAGATGATATCATTTTCGGATCAACTAATTTTGAAATGAATAAAGAATTTTCCGAAATAATGACAAAAGAGTTTGAGATGAGTCATATGGGTGAATTAAACTTCTTCCTAGGATTGCAAATAAAACAATTAGATAATGGTATCTTTATCAGTCAAGAGAAATATGCTAAAGACCTAGTTAGTAAATTTGGTTTGACTACTGCAAGTGGAAAACCCACTCCCATGGCAACCAATGAGTACCTAAGTAAAGAAGATCTCTCGAAAGATGTAGATCAAAAGTTATATAGAGGAATGATTGGATCACTACTCTATATCACTGCTAGTAGACCTGATATCATGCATAGTGTTTGTCTCTGTGCAAGATATCAATCCCAACCTAAAGAGACCCACTTAAAAGTTGTAAAACGTATCATAAGATACATTAAACACACCAATGATTATGGCTTATTTTATCCTAAAAATGATTCTTTTGAATTAATATCTTACTGTGATGCTGGCTATGCTGATTGTAAATCAGACCGAAAAAGTACAAGTGAAACTTGTCACTTTTTGGGCATTCTCTGATTTCCTGGTTTAGTAAAAAGCAAAACACAGTTTCTTTATCAACAACCGAAGCAGAGTATATTTTTGCTGCTTTGGCTTGTTCTTAAGTAATATATATGCAACAAACTTTAAAAGATTTTGGTTTAAATATCTCAAAATCACCAATTCATTGTGATAATACTAGTGCAATAAATTTATCCAAAAATCCTACTCATCATGCTCGAACTAAACATATTGATATCAGACATCATTTTCTCAAAGATAATATAAGTAAAGAAGTAATTTCTCTCGATTATATTAATTCCGAGAATCAAATTGCTGATATCTTAATAAAACCCTTAAATGAATCTATATTTACTAAATTAAGAAGAGAATTAGGTATTTGTTCAATAACTGAAATATAAAATATAAATATATAACAAGAATAATTAAAATTAAATTAAAATAAATCAAATAAGCAAAACTACAAGTACCCTGTCGACATCCCCCCACACCCCTGTCGACATACAACGTTTTTTTAATTTAAGTTTTTTCCCACCAAAATTCAAAATGAATGGTTATATATTCTTCCTATTTCGAAATTTTGTTCATTCCTTCTGTTCTTTCTCTGATTCTAACTTTTGAAAAATTAAAACAATGGCCTCCTCCTCCAAATCAAACAAAAATTCAACCTCTTCGTTCTCTTCTCCTTCTACCGGACCATTTCAACGTACTACGCTTGCACGGGTGATGAAAATGGAAGATTCCTTGAAGGATGCACTGCAACTTATGATTGATATTCAAGTGGTGCAAATCAGAATGGCCAAAGAACAAGAAAGGAAAGGCAAAATCCTTAGAAACCTGCAAAAGTTTCTAATGGACAATCACGCCAATCCCATCTTGATCAATGAAGAATTCTCAGATGTTCAAGTGTAAGAGGACAGTGAGGAAGAAGAAGAAGAATTCCCTATAGAAGAAGAGCATGCTGAAGATGACGACAAAGTTATTTGCGTTGGCGAAGTGTGCTTTGACAAGGATGGAAATCTAGTCGAACAAAATGGAAATTTCTGTTTCCATACTCAAATTGCCCGATTCATAGATCTCCCATTGTCAAGAATACACATTAGTTTCTTTTCGTTCTTTCTTATAATCTTACTTATGTTTTCTACACAAATGTAAATATAAAATTATATAATTAATAAATGATTTGTGATTATCACATTATCATATATATTCTTAGTTAGGAGAATTAGTTATTAAGGGCTAAGTTTTAGTTTCAGAATTAAGTGTTGATTATTTACGATAACACTATCATTATAATCACATGTCATATGGTATTAGAATAAGGGGGAGTTATATAGTTTGGAGTTAGTTTGTTTTTGTTGATGACAAAGGGGGAGAAGTATAAAATAGGATAGTTAGGCATAGATTAAGGGGGAGTTATTAGGATAGAAGTAATATTTTATAAACAAAGGTTGTCATCATCAAAAAGGGGGAGATTGTTAGTCCTTGAAAAGAATGGTTTTGATGACAACAACCTTAGGACTTGTTATAAAATATAAATACTAACATTATAGTTTAGATATATATATATATATATATGTATATGCAGGATATAAAAATGCAGGTACTGAGAATGAAGACTGTACAGTATAGAGACTCAAGATTGAAGACATCAAGATTCAAGACTCATGAGTATCAAGATATCAAGAGTTCAAGATTTCAACAGTACAAGACAAGTATCGAGTCTAGAATTATGTTAAAACTCCTAGAAAAGCACTGACATCTTAAAATCCATTTTATTCGTGGAATGGAATCCACTTCGAGGCTGTTAAAGGGATGGAACCCTAAGTAGGATGGAACCTACGAAAAATCTAGTGGAACATCGTTTTGTATCCACTAACTTTTATTCAAATGTTTTACAAAATTATATCTTGTTTTCAAAATGATTTCAAAATCTTCCTTTTTAAATCAAAAACATCTATCCTGGTTTTAAATACTTTTAACCTCAAAATAATCTTTATTTTCAATATCAAAATTATCCTTGGTTTTAAACTATCTTTAATTATAATGTACTTAACTTTTAATATTTATATTTAAGATTTAAATATGAAATTATAGTAAAATTTTATATATACCAAAATATTATTCTCTATACTTACTTATGTATTTTAACTATAGTATATTTATAAAGTTTAAAATAGTTTTAATATAAGATAGAAGTTATTTTCAAAAGAAAAACAAATTATCAAAAATACCTTAGGCATGTCGACAACCCCTAGGTACCCATGTCGACATGATGGCAGTTGATTCCAAAAGTTTGAATTTCAAAGGAAGTATCTATTCATCGTATCCTTTCCCGAATGGACATGGCTGTTGTTATACTATAAATAGGGGATGTTTTAAACGAATTTATATTCATAATTTTCTGATTTCGCTCCTCTTCTTCTTCCACATTTCTTTATATACATTTTTACTATTACTCTGCCGAAATCACCATTGAATCTAACTAGATCATCTCTGGTTTGATTCTCTATCACTATCTCAACAAGATCCAGTGCTATTCAGAGTTATAGGCTTCTTTGTAATCAATCGAGCAAGAAAAGGTGTGATTGTAGCCTGGAAAATCAATCAAGTGAGAGAAGGTGTGATTGTAGCCTAGGAAATCAATTGGGTGAACTTGTTGCCCGTAAAATCAAGTATCTCTACCTAGAGGATTGTGAATCTGGAGTGGTGTACTTCGTGGCCTTGAAATCGAGGGTGTAATTGTAAGAATTGATTTTGAAAGGAAATCCGTACTTGTGTTGCGGGACTGGATGTGGGGTAACTCCGAACCAGTATAAAATCCGGTGTGTTCTTTCCTTTACTGCTTTTACTTTATATTTGCATCTGTGTTTGATTCTGTGATTATATCTGTGTATGAATATTGCATACATTTGTGTTCAAATTAATATAAACTCAAAAAGAATTAGTAAATTCTTAAAACACTATTCACCCCCCTATAGTGTTTATTCTAGCCTTAAGATCCATAATCCGCATTTCTCACAAACCCTTGGAGGGGCTGATTCAATCCCGTAGCAAACTTCATGGCCTTCTTGTGCGGTGTATTTACAAGTACCATCCCAAACCGCGACAACTCATTAAATTGATTGATATACTCCTTTACTGAAAGACTTCCTTGCTTCAAACTAATGAACCTTTCCAACTGCATACTTTTTCTGCTTGTGACAAAAACTTCCTCTCAAACCTTTCACGGAACCCATTCCAACCAACGTTTCTACCTTCCAACTCAATAATCTCCCACCAATAAGAAGCCTCTCTTTTCAACTGCCAAGATGCAAGCTGAACTCTCTACTGGTTCTCCAATCCTAACAGCCCAAATATCCACTCTGTATTTCTCAACCAAGCTCGTGCCTCCACGAAATCCTCCGTACCATAAAACGTCTTGTCTCCTAGATTAGCGAAGTCCTTGCATAGCTTAGAGAAATTGGCTGCTATGGGTGGATTAATGGGATCTCCACCCGTCGGTGCTGGATTGGGGCTTGCCCTTGCACCTTTGGTGTCGTAGTTTGAAGGTATCTACGAAACTAGCCTGGGACTTGGACACCCTCGGGAAGATTAGGGGCATCCGCCATGCTATGCAAAGAAAAAGAGAATTTAGGCTAGAAATAATCGAAAGAAGATTGAACTGGACTTCGAGGGGATTTTTATATAAACTCTTTTATACTTGAAAACTATCTCTATAATAAGAGTTTCTTTCAGAAAAATAGTTTGAAATAAGTTACTTTCATAAAATACTTTACTTTTAAAACAAGTTTTTAGGAATCCTGTAACCTTAGGCTTTGATATCAAGTGAAACACCCCACACCCCTTAGTATACCCAAAAAGGACACACTAAAAGATGTGATGCGTTGTAGGTATAGCTAAACTCTACATAGACTAAGATTCATAAGACAAATAAATAATAACAGCGGAAACATTTAAAATTAAACTTCATTACTCCAGAAAATAAGTCATAAAAAACCAAATATGTCTTAAAAACCAAATACACATGTCTCGTGGAAAATACAATCTTAGTCACATCATCAGAGTACATAAAAATGACTGTCCCTCTCAAGAAGTACCAATACATCGAAATCCAAGTGAAATGAAAACTGAAAAAGAAGAATAATACATGAAGAAAAGCTCTGCAAACGGGTCTCCGAGTAATCCAAATCTACTGTCCATGCCTCTGCTCGCCTATGGGGGAGGAAGGAGAAAATAGAGGAGTGGGTCAGACTAAAAGTCCGATGAGTGGAAGTAATTACTAGCATTTTTAAGGAAGATAAAGATAATAGACTCAGCAACAGTTCTAGCATAAAAGGAAATAAAGGAAAGATAAAAATGGAATAAAATACTGTTTAACTGTTTGCTTTGATAGTGATTGTTTGCACTTATCTTAGATAGCTGCTTTGATTAGGCTGAAACCCTCATCCTATTTTAATTAGGCTGAAGTCCTAATTCTATCCTTTGATCGGCCTTCTATCTTTGTTGTGCTACCGTGAGCTAGTCACATCATGTGGGTCCCACAACAAAACGATGCTTATTTAGCGCTTTGGAACTCAATAGCGACTTATATCCCTACTTCGAGACCGCACGCTCGGTCACCGCCGGTTCGCACTATCTTTTGCTCCCTCTTTTGACCTCTTACCTACCTATTTCAGCATAAGCGTGCACAGCCTCACCTGATCTGTTGTGAGACCATTAGTCCTAATCCGATAGGGTCCTGCCCAGCCTCACCTAAGTGTTTGTGAGACCATCAGTCCTAGTCTGAAAGGGGAATGATACCGGTACGGGTCCTAACAAACAAAATCTAGTTGCGCCCCTTGCCCAAATCTCCTTATTTGAGCTTCTATTTGTTGACCACTTATCTACCTGCTTCAGCATAAGCGTGTCCCAGCCTCACCTAATCTATTGTGAGACCGTCAGTTCCTGACTAAAGGGGAATGATGCCGGTACGGGTCCTACTTCTATCTTTGCTTATTTTAGTGTATGTTTTAAAATAAGATTCTTTTGTTATTTCTGCTCTATTAGCTTATTAACTTAATCTAAGTCTTAAAATAAGCTTCTTTTGTTATCTCTGCTATATTTGTTTATTAACTTAGCTCTAAGTCTTAAAATAAGCCTTTTCTGTTCTTTCTGTTTAATTGTAACCTACGTTATAATTTCTCTTTTATTATGTCTTTTTAGTTATAACTACTAGTTATAAACATACTTGCAAATGTATCAAATTTGTATATTTCAGTCTATCTTCTTTTTATTATAGTTCTTCTTATTTACATCAAATTTCTGTAAATTTAATGTTCTTATATTTTAGTCCATATTAGCGAATTATCCTCTTTTTATTATTTTATTCGCGTAAAAAGAAATAAAAAGAAACCAACATTTACAGGCTGAATTCTAACGTAAAATAGATGTAAATAAAGTGTAAATAACTGTAAATAACAGTTAATAAATGAATAAAATAGCTAAAATAAAAATAGTTGAATAAAATAGACTGAAAAGAACTTTAAAAATTAACTGCAAATAACTTGTATAAAAACTGTCTCAAAATTGTAGAAAAACTACAACTATTGAGAACTCTATTATTTTAAATTGCTTAAAAATCTAAAATAATCACAAACACTCACCTGTGGCCTCGGCTCTAGTCCTTGGTCTTCCTTGATCCTCTTCTAGAGCATAAATATAGTTTTCAAAAAGATTCTCTCTTTAGAAATTTTTTATTTCTAGGGTCCAATCTCTGGCAATGAACCCGAATAGGAGAAAATCTGAATGAGAAAAACATCTATGCCCATGGGTCTATTTATAGGGTAACTTGGGGATCTCAGACCATTGGATTTGAAGATTAAATCTGGTGCAACAACGTCATAGGCTTGCTGGGAACTGTCGGATGGAAGCACGGACGCACAAGATGGAATAAAAATAGCAAAACACGTCACGGTTTAATCTGGACGAAGATTCGTCCATATACTAAGGCGGGTCGACAGCCAGGTCGACCCTTATATGTGTTAGGTCGACCTATAGGTTGACCTCGCTAAGGGGAGGGTCGATCCTAGGGTCGACCTGACCTTATATATATATATTCTTTTTCTTGTTTAATTCAATTCTTCTTCGTTCTAGCTCGGATTTTGACAAACTATATATGGAAATTGACCAGAAAATTACTACAGACACAATGGTGCAACTCTCGTGGCTCAGTTCTCATAATTTCACAAATTTATTTTATTATTTAATTAATTCGTTAATTAATTATTATAGCTTAAATTTTGGGTTGTTACAGCGTTAACATGTATTGAATATAAGTTTAGTTCCACTATATTAAAATGTAGCAAATCCCCAAAAGTCAAACATTAAATCATGAATAAAGTATGAATATCGATTAAAATAAAAGAAAGAGGCTTTTAGAAGTAGGTAAGAAGAAGAATAGAGAATGAAATGGGAATAGAAATGTTAGTTGGAGCCAAGAAATAAAAAAACAATGGTATTAGGAAATTGAAAAAGGAAGCGGTAAATGAATTTGAAAAGGAAAAGCTAAACGCATAGTAAAATAAGACTTATGATCAACTATAAGAGTGTAGAGGCAATGAAAGGGAGAATAAAAGAATGAGAACATATAAACATAAAACATATGCATATATGCAGTCTTAGATATGCGTTTATGATGGGTATAGATAGTTACAATTTAATATATGAATTATAGAAAGAAAATGACATTGAGAGTCATTAGAATAGGTTGAAGTGCGAAAGCATATTCAACGGTAGGACCCGTGGAGAGTATACGCTTACGTATAGATGAAGGGATACCCTCAAGCTATGTTAGTGCTTGGAACGGAACCTCCGTAATTATAGGCATCGGGCGGACCTTTTGCGGATGACGAGACTCTATAAGCACTCTAGAGTAGTTTGCTTCAAATTTGTTTAGAGGAGGGTATTGCCTTGATTGCACTAGGAAATCTAAATAGACGATAGGCGGGATCAGACTTATGCAACTGGGCAGGTAGGGCTGGCGTGCATGGGTACCGAAACAAGGGGTAGGATTTGCATAATTAGTGAGCTCATCATTTGTCCCTTGTGGTTAACAGGAAGGACAGGGTTACACCTAACTGATCTCTTCTGCCTACTAGGATTGATTAAGTTGGGTTATGCACCGCCATAGTCGTTTGTTAGTTTATTTGATAGAGCAAGGCTAGTTAACCCATACATAGATTCCTTCAAAACACGGAAGAGGTAGAGATGCGTGGGGCTGGAAATCCACAATACATGAAGCAAACAAAGGTGAAAATCCCCGAAGAATATAGGACCTAATGAAGTAAAAGTTGTCGATGAGCATTACAGGATTTCCTCGAGTGATAACGATGATTATGATGCAGCGAGGCGATGGATCCTTATGAGGTGCTGAGTGATAGGTACTAGTGGAGATAGTATATAGGCCCATTAGTGGGCGATGGGATATATATTTATATATATAAATATAAATCAATAGAAGGTATATGAGAACTGTTTGTATGCAGCAATGGAGTCGTAGCGACTAATGGTAGAATCTAACATAACAAGAAATGTTGAACAATCGACATAAATTAGTGTTATGTATAAGATGTACACTTTACTGGTCACTAGAACATTGTTCTGACCCCTCATCATTACAACCCATAGGATCTAAAATGGTGGTATTATTTGGAGTAGTTGTCTGGCTGAGGCACTTGACATTTGAGATGTCAATTCTAGGTCAGTGATTATTATGATCTATTATATTTACTTATTTTTGTTGTGGGTTATTACTATTTGTGCTCTAATATAATTTTTCTTTTGCAGAATACCAAATCAACAATCTATATTTTAGTGGACCTGGGTTTTCGAATTTGCGAAAAATCTAGGCCCACTGGAGTGCAGGTTGTTACATTTGGTGTCAGAGCATAGGTTAGTCGATTCTTGGAAGATTAGGAAACATAAAGTGAACGTATTTATATTTTCTCTATAAATATAAAGGTGGTATATGCTAAAACCCTCAGAATTCCTTCTATAGAGTAGTTGCATATGAAATATCCTTAAAACTGGATGGTACATGACTCCCTAGTCGAGCCTTGATAGCCCAATGATTGTTGATCCCCATTTTGATTGCTAATTGATGATGTATAATAGTCCAGATAAAGGGAAAATAAGAACCCATACGTTATAGATAGTGGAAGATGGAGAAGTTTCTGAAGAAAGGTGTGAAATGGTCACTCCTAATTTTTGATTAGATTTTTGGATTTGGAAAGAAGGATATCTTGAGAGAATAGTTAGAAGTCCACTTTGGGTCCAACCCAATAATAAGAAATTTTTGGAAAATGAGAAAAAGTATAAATTGTATACTTTGAAAGTACTTTTAATGGAAGTAAATAAATATTGGATTTTGAAAAAAAAATATCATAAAGGTTTTGTAAGAAATTTTCTTTTGAAAAGAAGTGATAGAGCAATATAGCTCATGAATATTTCTATGTAATGAAAGTTTTTAAGATATTAAATATTTTTATGGGTGGACAATATGAGTAGTATATAACTCGGAATAGGGTGAATGGTATAGAAAGAAGACTTAGGGTCTTAAAAAAAATAAACTGTAAGTGGCTGCAATATAGTAGTTTAAGTAAAAAGGATGGTAAATTAAGGGAAAAACGGTTGAAATTAGTGCGGTTTGGGATGAAGAATTGGGCAGTAAGAAGTTAAAAAGTATAAATGAAATAGAGGTTTGACTTATTGTAAATAGGTTAGGATTTGACATATTTTAATTCATTGGAATGAAAAGAGGTAACAGAATAATTTTCTATGAATCAATCAAGTTACAAATAAAGGTACTTTGTTTGAAATAATAAGGAATGTAAAAGCAAAGTAAGAGATGTACAAAATGTCGGAATTCTGTATTTTGTACTGTCTATTTCATAAAGAAATAAAATAAAATTCCTTGTAATTTCACACAAAACACGAATTCTCTTTTAAGCAAGTCATAGAAAATTATAGTGTTAACGATTCCCCTTGGAGGAAAAGTAGTACCAATGCATTAAAATATAGGGTCCTTTAGTATAATAAAAAGTGTAGTAATTAGAAGTTGTGCCGGTAAATTATATTAAAAAACAATGCTAAATCTAAACTGAGAATACGAAATTAAAAGCAGAACAAAGGAATATGAACATGTTCCATTGTTATTACATTTAATTTAAGTATCTTTTAAGAGTCCACCTTTTCTGATAGTAAAGACTCCGCCCAATATTGGATCATTGGGAGGGTAGGAGATGCAAGGAAAATAATAGGATGATAGTTGTCCTTATCTACTTCAGTTTTTATAATTTAAAAGTTATGGAAGATGTTTTAGAAACATTGTAAATTCTATTTTTGAAAGGAATGGTTTGGTGAAAATAAATAAGTTTTTAAAAGAAAAACTTAATAAATGGTTGAACTAAAAATCCCAAATTTTTAGTAAGAGTTGGAATGGTCTTTAGATGAAAAAGTATTTTTTGAATTTAATAAGTTTCTAAGTAGCACTTTTAAGGATAAAGTATTTGGGATTAAGTATTTCAAAAATTTTGAATTTTAATTTTTGAAAAATAATAATAATAACCACACTAGAATTTTAAATATGGAGTAGTAGGAATTAATGCCTAAGTAAGATGGGGTAAAGAATAAGGTTATGAAGAAGATAGCAATAAATACTTTTGGAATAGTAACAAGGAATCCCAGTAGAGTATGAAGGATACCAGAAGGGCGTAGGAATATTATGTTGATATGTGTGCAAGCCATAAAGAGGATATTGAAGTACACTTCTGCAAGTTTTTGAGATATGCTTGTATGAGGATTATGGATAAAGGAAATATCAAGAATTGAGGATACTATCAAAACAATTGGACTGAGAGAAGATAATAACAGATGTTAATGAGATGACAAGCACACATGGAGGATATTGGTAGACTTAAGTTAGGGGAGAAAGAGAGGAATTGGAAAGGTTATTTCCCCAAGCTTAGTTGCTATTTAGCATGAAGATTATATAGATTGTATTTCTTATCCACTACAGTGAGAAGAGACATAGTTATTCCATAATTGGGTATGGAATGGAAGAGATGAATACACTTTATTCATAGAAACTAATAAAGAAATGATAAGATATGAAGGTTGTTATAGAGGGATCTGTTAGGAAGGTCCATTCTAGTAGTGGTAGTAGTTAGTGGGGTTGTGTTTCCTTCCAGTGTTAGTTTTTCTTTTTGTGGGTTGTAAGCATTAGTTGTTGCTATAGAATTGCATACGATTATGACAATATTCCTTTTTATGTATTTTCTATGTGGACCGCTATGATTTGAGATAACAATAAAAACAAGAAAATTTTAGAAAGTCACTTAACTAATGCGAGGGAAAAGAAAATAGTTGAAACTAGAAGTTAAGTAGTAAATTAAGAAAATTTATTTAACTAACTACTAAGTAAAAGTAAAATCGAAATGTTGATTCCGAAAAGAATAGAAATTTTTCGAAGAACAAATTTCAATGGACGGAGGACAGGAGTATAAAGAGGTGAGCCACGGGTCAATGTTCCTGTTCCTTGAAGGTTGAAATTTAAAATTCAACATGTGTGTTGATTGACATTAACAAGGGAGCAAAGTTTTTGAGAACTTAATAACCGCGCATTTAAGAGAAGTCTGTTCTAGACGATGGATTGGTGGCTAAAGCCTATTATCAGAAATGGGTAAAATTATTTATAAAATGTAGTTATACATATATTTTGAAAGAGGAAAATTTTATAAAAAAATTATTTATGAAAGTTTTCATAATAAATAATACGAAGTTGAAAAAAAATTTAAAAAAAGCTAAGGATTTTGAGTTTTAGAAATTTTGGAATACCGCATGCGGATATTGAGGAATAGTGTAACACCCATGGTTTTTGTTCTACATTACTCAGGACATTTAATTGGACAGATTAAATATAATAATATAGATAATTAAGGAGAATGATATTTTGGCAATTAATCTGGTCATACCTTAATGAATTAAGATAAGTGTTTAAAAATTTAACATTAAGATAAGTGTTTAAGAAGGACATCTTAGGAAATAGACCTAAACCCTTTGCCTTAAACCCTTAACCTCATTCCATTCTCATTTTCCATCATTCACAAAACAACTAAAGAAAACTGAGGTAGGTCGACCATAAAAAGGAAGTCAAAATCTAGAGGTTCAAGGGAAGAAGCTTTGGAAATCAAAGCAATACCAAATCTCAAACTCCAGCCATTAATCTAAGGTGAATAATAACACTTATTATCTCTTAAATCTTTGTTTTGATTCGGTTATGGGTGATACCTGAATCTTATGTGTTTGATTGGTCAAGTTATAAATTAACAATCATTGTTTGGATAGAATAATGGTTAATGGGAACTTTTGGAATTGATTATAAATTGTTTAATTCGGTTTTGGGATTAATTCCGAAATCCTTGTCCTCTAAATGATTTAAAATTTTGATCTGTGACGTGAAACAACATATTGGAGATGAGGTTTTAATTTGAGAATTTTCCAAAGTGATAGGAATTCACTATGAATTTCCTAAGGTTAAATAGGCATAAGTTTTGGTTTAATTTATTAATGATAATTAAATGTGGGTTTTGGACCCGAATATTTTATATGTCGAAAGAAATATAATTTTGGAATTAATGTGAATTTTTGGGGTTTTTCCAATGTAATTTTGAATTATAGAGAATTATTTATGCTAGGATATGCATATAAAAGTTTAATTAATTATGGTTAGTAGTTAATTATTTCAAATAATGTTTTGGATCTTGGAAACAGGGTGCGATAGTTTTTCAGTAAAGAAAATCGATAAAGTTTTGCTAGCCAATAAGCTTCTGACAAACTATAGAGGTTTGGTGAAAAGTAACATCTTTTTATAGTAATTTTACTGTTTTTAGAATAATTACAACTTTGCCATGTCGTTATTGGCTATGTCGAGCCATAACCAACCACATCTTAGTGTCATCGACGCGGAACAAAACATGACATATGATATTAATGAGTTTGGCATGAAATGGATTGGTTATGAACCTCATCGAGGTCACAGTAACAAAGACAAAGAGGTGGACGACATAGGCATGTCGATATTTATACATGTCGCGCTTTACACTAACAGCCTTGTTGCCACGTTTTATTCTAGAAAGCATGCTGCCGCATATACCATACCACTCAATATTTTTGCCTCGCCGACCCAGATGATCATTGAGCCTACTCTATGACGCATTTAATTTGTCATCGAGCCTAACCCTTGCCGCTTTTAACTTATCCTTGAGTTTACATTGAGCTTGTGGCAAAATTGTTGATGTTAATATACATTGAGCTTATAAATGGTGGAGAGCCATTTGTTGCAAAATTTTAACTTCAAACTTAGGGACACTAAGGTATATCTTAATGAGTTTGACATGAAATCTTTTGGGGTTACTAATGTATTTCACCATGAAATTTACATAACTAATGGGAAACAACATAATTGGGGACACCAATAGAGATAAGCTATACATGTGGATAGTGTGGATCAATGTTGGATATGTGGGTAGCATAGAGTAAAGTTAAACATGTAGGTAACATGGGATAAATAGAAACATTTGGATAACATGAATTAAATGGCCAATTGATGGATTCATAGTCATCTTAGGAAAACTATGGGATGTATGATGGATAGTCTGCATCAGGCCAGAGATGGCTAGTCTCTAATTGGTTAATTTAAAGGTTCATAGTCATCCAAGGAAAACTATGAGATATTAGATGGATAGTCCGCATCAGATTAAATGATAAAATATGAGATGGATAGTCCACACTAGTTTAAGTAAAATAAAACGTGGGATGGGTAGTACACATGAATATAAGACGGGTAGTCAATAAGAACTTAGAAGAGCAGTCTAATAAATGTGGGGGTGGGTAATCCAGTATATATGACATGTTCATACACTATCATATTATTCTGTTATAACCATTGCGGATGTAGGAACACAATGTATGGTTTAGATGTTTAATTGGGTACTAGTGAGGGGAAACATGTTCTATACAGCGGCGTGGTCTCACTAGATATCTATTGGTTCGAGATGGTAGGTTATGATTCACACTAGACTTTTATCTAACCTGAAGTTTTTGTCTTTCCCCTTAAACTCTCGGGTGCTCATTTGAGTAGATCGAGAGTAAAGGTTTTTTAGGCTCTCTTTAGACGAATAAACTTTCGGAGACGTGCAGGAAGCAATCTAGCTAGTAGGAGCTATATATCTATTTTCTGTTGTGTTTAGATTTTGCTTTTGTGTCGTAATGGCAAGTTGTATTCAATATCAGATATTTTACTCTGGGCATCCAAGGGGCATCTTCATATGTTGCTCTTGGAATATGTTGTGATAATTATATTTTCTCTCAACATGGTTGGCGAACTGAATGAAATTGAAATCTTATTATGGAATGAAATGAGAAAATTTGAATTTAAATTGTGTTTAAATTTTTTGTCATATTCATGTGCTTCTATGTTATCAATACATCTAACATTACCGTATTCGGTCACCAGAAATTAATAACTATGGATGAATGCAGCATCCGTAGCGGTTAATTTTAGGCCTCCAGAGGGGGATGTTACAAATAGCCGGTAAGCTGATTAGGATTGTACCATGTAGCAATAGTTGCAGTAAATTGGATACGGTGAGTAACAACGAAGTTGTTTTGCTGATGGAGCATTTTTCCCTCTATACCTTGTTGATGAGAGAAAATTTAAAAAGATAACTCTTGAAATAGAAATGTTTTTGAACTTTAAAAATAAACAGTTACTTATGCAGACTATATAGGGAAAGTAGGAAAAGGATTGGAGGCAAAGGAGTAGATCCCATGGTATACAGGGAAAAAGGTTACATAAGAAAATAATGGGAATATGGAATTTTCCATCTATGCCCTTTCCAAGCATAAGAAAATAGGTTTAGAAAACCTAATTTTTCTAAATATGGATGTTAGCAATGATGTGCTAGGAATTTGGATGGTAAGAATTGGATGAAAAGATTGGTTGAACTACGCTTCTATTTATAGAGGTAGGGGAAATTTGGATGAAAAACCATTTTTGATTTGTCAAAAAGTTGCATTTATGTAGAACTGCCAGTATATTTAGGATGTTAGCATCATATTTTCGAAATTGATCTAAAAAGAAACCACTCATACAGGGTACGCCAATTGGAAATTATTGTCAATGCATATCATATGTATTATGATGCACTGTGCATATATATACAGATTGTTGCAAAAAAAATTATACACTAATTGACTCTTAGTGTAGAATGGATGTGCAATGATTTACATGATTAAACCCTTACGAAATTTCGAGGACGAAATTCTTTTAAGGGGAGATAATGCAATACCTCACGTTTTTAAGTTGATTAATTAATAATAAATTGTGAAAATTGAATTTTTGTAAATGTTGGAATTTGGGCACAAAACTTATACCATTAGATTCATGGTAATTTTCTAATCAATTTGCATATATAAACCTTTCCAATTGAAGTTCAAATGAAAAAGTTACCAGAGTTTGAATTTTCTAGTTGGAAATAATTATATATGTAATTAAGAAATAATTTGAAATTAATTAACAATTAATTAATGCCGTTAAAATTAACTACCACTTAACATTTAAGAATTATAAATAAGGGATAAGATAACATTGATTAAAATTAATTGGATATTAAAGGTAAGAAATCAACGTAATAAGAGAACGCACTAAATTCACCAAACCAGCAGGCCCACGTTGACCGTGACCATGCCTGGGTCGACCATGGATGGTCAACCTAGAGGCTTGAACGGTTGACCCATGACTTTTTGAATGCGGTAGTGATATTTGGCTGTGTGGCTCAAATCTAATATAATTCCATTCAACGGTTAGCATTGACTTGAACCTTTATAAATTTAGACCTAGAGCTTCACTTCCAACTCATTATTTTTCTAATGAGCACAGAAGCTCTGCCATTTTCCTTTCTCCTTCAAAATTTCTAAATACACAGAGTTAGATCTAGATTGCATGGAAACACTTTTGGGAAAAATAGAAAATGATAGAGGATAGGAAATAGGTTCAACTCAAGTTGCTACATCAAAGGAAATTTAGATATGGTTCTAATTAATAAATCTAAGTCTCTTTCTCTAATACAAATTCTTACAGATCTGCATAAATGTTATTTATAGATCAAAGCGAGTCAAAAGTGGAGAATACAGATAACAAAGTTTAGATTTGGATTAGATCTAGAGCTTTGGGATCGCAAATAAAAGGTGAGTGGGAATATAATATATAGAATTGACATGGATATTTACTGCATTAACATATATTGAATAGAAGTTTAGTTCCAATATTAAAATGTAGTAAATCCCAAAAGTTAAACATTAAATCGTGAATAAAGTACGAATATTGTTTAACGGCTAATTTTCTATCGAATTAGAAAATTATCGAAATTTTTTAATAAAAATATCTGCAAGCGTATGGCGTACAATTTTAGTACGTGGTGAGTACGGATCGATCCGTAGGGAATTGAAGTGATTTTAAAATTCTACTCAATCAAATTAACAAAGAGTTTGAAGTTGCTTAGCTAAAAAAATAGCAAAAGAATGCGAATAAAAATATGAGAGTAGAAGGAAATTTGGAGGTAATTCCCTTCTCATTGTAACGATACGGATTTTCGCGTTCGAAAATCAACATCCGTACTTCACATTGTACTAGAATGCCGCAGATTCGACCGTTCAAATCCGATTCGCCGGAGCTATAACACACTTAAGTAAATAACAACACAGCGGAATAGAGAAATCAATGATATCATATACAACCCCAATGAATACAATATCCAGAATGATATACAACAATGATATCCATATGATACAACAATATCAGAGATATGATACAATGACAATAGCAGCGGAAATAAAAGATAACATCAGCAGCGGATAGAAAATCTCCAATAGAATGCTCCAAGATAAGCAACGTCAGTCCATGAACTCCAAGAACTGAACCAGCTCCAGATAATCTACTCAACCTGAATATCTGAGAAACCCAACTCTAGACTGCCCGTGTGGAAAAATAGTGGGCACCCAGAGTTTAGGAAGGGAACAATAAACTCTGGATCAGTCATGGGACTGGTGTGAGCAACAAAAACAGTTTATCTTTAAACAACAACAAAAGGTTTTAAACATTGAAATCCGCAATGCTTTTAGAAAATGAAACTACCATAAGACCTCCCGCCACACACACAATGCAAACGCAGAATTGGAGGAGATTTCTTCTTATGATAGTCAAAAATGCTTACTACGCAAATCAAATCATTTTTGATATTATTATTAGTGCATAGTGTGTAGAAAACATTTCGAAAGTATAATATTAATCTTAGCCAACATACGACCAGTATCGTATGCCTACTATAGCTACTATGTTCAATAGCAGGTTACCGCCACATTCCATAGCAGGTAATACAACTAAAACCGTACACGTCGCGTATTGTTTCTTTGGATTTCCAACAAATGGTCAGGCTAAGGAACTTCCTATTCCACGAAAGAAACGCCTCTGGCGGGACGTTCCGAGAGACAAACTGCTCTCTGCCAAACAAGGCCGGGTTACCCCTGTAACAGGTAACTCACGAATATGCCACCCCCCGGTCCTTTGGGACCTTTATCCGAGGTACCTCTAATCCAACATCACACGTCATAAATAAAGTGTGTCCACATGAGTAAGTATCTGGGCTCCATACCATGACACCACCCTTTTCCAGAAGGAAATGACATACCCTAAAGGGCGCGACCCTCATAACCTTGCCGCAACGATCCTGTTTCGACCATTTCCGGGTTGTGAGGCCCTGACGAAGTCTCGTCCACAAAGCTACGCTTTGTCACAAAGCCATGCTTTGGGTCAACAGATGATCAACCTATGATCACAAAGATAAATGATCAAACAAATGATCATATCACAAATGATCAAACACTGATCATCACACAGCAACACTCAGCATGTCACATTACCAAGTTGGGATATATCGCTGATAAATTTCAACTACATAACCTCTGAGCTCATACGTCTCAGAGAAGGGTGTTAAGCTAAGAGAATAAAATTCTCCGCCACCAACAGAAATGTATTTGAAAGAAATCGGCTTTATATCTCAAAGTGTAATGTCAGACATACAATCCATACAAGTCTGTTCCGGGATCGAACAGAACCGAAGGCACTTCTCACGAAGCCCTTGCAAATCCGGATAATTTCCAATCACGTCCGGACTTCCCGTCACTAAGGATGCTAAAACCTCTATATCGGGGATCAGCCGATGCAGAGTAACTCGACGGTAATCCTTCCGTTTTCAAAAATATCCGGTCTTCAACACCGGTCTTCAAATGCTATCCATAACGACGTATCACCTATTCGGAATGGGTTATACGACCCAAAGGTCCTCTCCCGGCTAAACCGAATAGTGAGCGTAATATTTAAAAACATATGGATATGGGATTTCAATTAAGTCACAACTTAAACCCAAACTCCTCTTTTCAAATGGTTTAACAAATTACCATTTTAAATCTTTAAACAAAAAGATTCAACCTTTACAGTTTAAACAGTTTCCATATTTTAATCTTTTAAACAAAAGATTCATTCACAGATTTTCCAAATTAATTTCCATTTCAATTTGATTAACTCGTTAAACCTTTAAATCAAGATTTAACCTATAGCTTTCAAAACAATTCCATTTCAAATGATTTAAACCAATCATTATTTTAAATCTGTTAAAGATAACAGATTCAAATCATAGCTTTTCAAAACAATTCATTCATAACTTGGAAAACCATTTTCACTTCAATCTTGAAATTCCTTTAACTAATTTAGAATTTCATTTCTTATATGAAAGCTTTTATCATTTAAAAACAAACAGTTCCATTTCAGAAAATCTGATTCATTCATACGAGTGGAAATCCTTGGGTTAAATCCAAATTCTCAAAATTATACTTTTAAATGGTTTAACTTTATATAAACACATTTATATCATCTTTAATCCCTAGTTTCAAATCATAGGATTTAATTTCAAACTTGAATTCTAATTTAAATCCAATTATTTAAATTTTCAAAACTCGATCAAGTTATTCAAAATAACTTTTATCTTTGAAATTCCATTTCAAAAGCTTTTCACTTTAAACCCAAATTTCTAATTTCAAAATCAGTTGAAATTTCAATTTCAATTTCAAAAACATCAAATTTAAATTATCTGTGACTTAACCGATTTCCATGTGAAATCCATATTTGTGTGTGTAAAGGTGTAGTCCAGGGGTTTTACACACAATAGTGCAACACAATGAATCATCACATATCAGAATACAGAAATATAATTCGATAAGCGGTATAAGAACAACGCTTATCGTTCATTCACAGATCATAGATATATAAAGGTCACGGATAAGTAAACTACAGATCACAACATAAATCAGGATGTATCACAAAGCATCATATATCAGGGATGTCAAACAATTCAAATCATCCAATAAAATTCAAATATCCATAAGTAGAATCAATTAATATCTGATTATAATTAATTTATACCAGATTAATTACTTATGAATAAACTACAACTCTTGGTTAACCATTTTAATTAATTAACCTTTAATAATAAATCAATTAACCTTTAATTATCAATTAATTCTTTAATTAATTATCCTAACAAATTTACCTTCAATTAATTAATCACATTAATTAATTTATCACATTAATTAATTCACCATTTAATTAATTATTCTTAATTAATTACCATAAATAAATCATTCTTAAGTCAATCACATAATTAATTTACTTTTAATTATTAATTAATCCTTCCTTTACAATTTCAAATTCCATTTGTAATTCAAATTCCTTTTAACCCTTTAAATACTTTAAAGTTATATAAACAAGTTTAAATTTTTAAAGTAAACTGTTTTATAAATCAAGCTCGAGACCTGCTCTGAGTCATCTGCGAGAGAATCTCGTGTTTGCTTCGGGTCGTTTCAAAAATCAACCCGTGTGCCCCTGATTCAACTTAAAAATTTCCAAGTATTTTCGACCCGGCGCACCCCAGAATTCACTCGAGATAAAACTCGAGCCGAACCCAATATTACTCGATACCTCCTCCGAGTTATCTTCATCTTCCCAACTATAACCTCCCAACCATAATCACTGACACACGCAAACACGTGTGCACCTGCACCATCCACCGCCGATGTCCTGGCCACCACTGCCATCGCCATCTAGTCATCGTTAACCCCCTCAACTCAATCCATCACCCAGCACCCATCGTTTCATTCTTTCCTCTCCCCCTTTTTTTTTAAAAACTTAATTTAAAAGTTAAAACTGTTGAAGGCTGTTAACATCAGACGAACCCTTAAGCAAACTCGAGCAAATTCCGAGCCACAACCAAAAATTCCCGTGTTCGACTCGAGTTCGCCATTTTCCCGTCTTCTTCGAGTAAACCCATGGGCTAACCTGATTCGAACCCGAGAAAACTGTGTTTCTTCCCAAATTCACACTCCTCGCTGATACAATGGCACCGCGTGCACGTGTCCAGGCGCTGGAATGATCGCCGACCATCACCGAGGTTCCCCACACATCACATACGATTCCCTCGTGCCTTTCCACTTCACACGAATTCGAAATCGAAGGTGAATCGAAATCGAGCATCTCCACCTTCAACACAAACTAACCCAGTCACCATTCACGACCTCGAACTCAACGCCTCAACCATCTGAACCTCCCTAACTTCGGCCAATGGTTCGTCATCCACCCAGCTACCCCTTCCAGAAATCCGGTCGCACTCGATCACTTCTAGACAACGAACGAGACAACTCACTTAGCTTCGACAAAATTAGGTCTAGAGACTTTACGAGTTCGCCGCCGCCTCCACAACCCTCTAACCACCACCGCACCATTTTTCCAAGCTTCACTGATCTCTCCTCTACCTTCACTCGAAACCCCGAGGTCCCTCAACGACGAGATCACTCGAATTCATCAAAAACCCAAATATTGTTCCACTTCGATTTTCTCGTTCCCTAGTTCATTAAAAATCATGATTTTCCTTTCAAATATCATTATCTTCGATGACGTTTAAGATTGTCTACCTGAAACTAAGATTTATGATGTTTGAAATTTTGACATAATTTAAGTGATGTCTGTATTTTCAAATTTTCAAGAGAGACTTCCTTTGTTTTACTTAAATCTATTTTTAATATTTGAACCATACTAAAACTAACAGCTTTTATTTAAGGTCTGAAGTTTAACAATAATCAGAAGAGAGGGAATTTAATTTCAAAACATGTTTGGAAACCTGTTATGTTCAACTGGGAACATGTCTGTTCTCTGACAGGCGTAGTTCACTCATGCTCATATACATACCTATCTGTATGCATACAATATTTCATCACTTTTACTTTATCATGATTATTAAAACAACCAGCTAAATCCAGATTCAAAAGTTTACTCACAAAAATAAAAAAAACAAAACAGGTTAAGCTTCTAAAAACAAGGAGTTGCTCACCTGTTTTCCAGAGAAGAAAGAATAACAGAGTATTTTGATTTGGTTCGAGCTTTGATTTTTTTTCCAGATTCAAAACTTGATCAGGTTGAAGTTGAAGTCCTTTTTGAATTTACAACGTTGACATCTGGTTGAGTTTGCTAGTTGGAAGTCTCCACTCGATCTCAGGTTTGCAGTGATGGTTGTTTTAAGTTTTAAGATAATATTTACTTCATATTTTTTTCTTAGTTTTTTTTTTAAATGGACGAATTGATGAGAAGAAGAGTTTGATGTATGTAAAAGAGGAGTTGTACAGGGTGTTGTATTTGTACAAGCTGATATATTTAAAAATAAGTTTACAGGGTGTTATCATGGGTTATGTACTGGAAACCCTTTTTGTTTATACCTTAGCCAGAGATCTTTTCTTTGTTTTGGCCGGCATAAATCTTGCTTTGCCATGCTAGAGATATGGCATTAATTGTTTTGTACAAATATATCTATTTGTTTTCTTCATTTCGGCTGTAGGTACTTGTATTATATTGTGTACTTAGGATCTTACTTTTATTTGTCTTGTACTTGGTTTATTTGGTAAGTGTACATATATGAATATTATTTTCCTTGCTCTCGGCTGAGATAATGATTCTTGTACATGCTTATGTCCTTCATGTATCATACTTGTCCTATTTTATAAAGACATTTTGTTTACTTCATGTTTGAATATATACTTGTTGACTTCGGCTACATACTTGAATATATATGTTTGTTTGTTTGGTTTCATTTGTTAATGTTTGTTGTATTTTTAGCTAATGTATTTACTTATTTTCTTACTTTGTTTTTATTCTCTTATATTGTATTTGTTATTTTATTTCATGTATTACTATATATATATTTTATTAACCCAAATATTCATTAAACCATCAATAATAAATTCAAAATTATTATTATTTATATTCTAAACCATTTATTTAAGATTTTAAACCCAATTTCAATATATACATATATATATATATAAAAATTTAAATTTTTATTCATATATCACACATACATATATATTCATATATATATATATATATACACAATATTATTATATTTAATTGATTTATACAAAATATATTTCGATAATGGGGAAACTTGCAATCAATTAATCCATTTTAAAATTAATTTTACAATTTTTATTTAAAAATTCATTTAATAATCAATTTAAATAAAATTAAATTTCGGGGTCGTTACAAACTTCCCCCCTTAAAAGAATTTCGTCCTCGAAATTCACAGGCACGAAAACAAAGATAGATGAAGAATGTTTCATCTAATCAAACTGAACATTCATTCTACATTTGGCTCACCAAATCAGAATATCAATAACAGATACAAGAACGAATCTGTCTTAACACTTACGAAATACTCGGGTTATCCAGATCTACGAAATATGGAGTGGCATCGGTCAGTTCGAAGTGATAACTAACCATTCGTAGAACATATTGGGACCCAAAGAATAGATAGATACATGAATACGTTTTCAAAAATTTTAGTTTAAAACTAAAGTATACCTATCAACCATAGCAATCAAAGCAACCAATTCATCCAAACAAACAATTTTGGCCATTTCGGAGTTTATGTCCCATATTAATATATCGAATCTTCTTTTCTGGATCGACCAGAAGTTATCGAAGAATTGAGAAAAAATGACGAACAAGAGATCGATAGAGAAAGGATAGACAAAAAGATTGCTTCCTTATTGTTACAGAGTATTGACCATTTATAGTCGTATTCCCCTGTCCCCTATCTCGTCCTCTTCTTGCACTCATACTCACTATCAGTGGATAGTAAGAGAATTTACTGAGGCATTCGGACGGATATCTGAGAATTACTCATTCTAGAGTTTACTTCACTCTATCTCTAATGAGCTACTCAACGTGTTACACTCCTGAGCTAAAGTTCAACCTTAGCTCTGATACCAAATGTAACGATACGGATTTTCGCGTTCGAAAATCAACATCCGTACTTCACATTGTACTAGAATGCCGCAGATTCGACCGTTCAAATCCGATTCGCCGGAGCTATAACACACTTAAGTAAATAACAACACAGCGGAATAGAGAAATCAATGATATCATATACAACCCCAATGAATACAATATCCAGAATGATATACAACAATGATATCCATATGATACAACAATATCAGAGATATGATACAATGACAATAGCAGCGGAAATAAAAGATAACATCAGCAGCGGATAGAAAATCTCCAATAGAATGCTCCAAGATAAGCAACGTCAGTCCATGAACTCCAAGAACTGAACCAGCTCCAGATAATCTACTCAACCTGAATATCTGAGAAACCCAACTCTAGACTGCCCGTGTGGAAAAATAGTGGGCACCCAGAGTTTAGGAAGGGAACAATAAACTCCGGATCAGTCATGGGACTGGTGTGAGCAACAAAAACAGTTTATCTTTAAACAACAACAAAAGGTTTTAAACATTGAAATCCGCAATGCTTTTAGAAAATGAAACTACCATAAGACCTCCCGCCACACACACAATGCAAACGCAGAATTGGAGGAGATTTCTTCTTATGATAGTCAAAAATGCTTACTACGCAAATCAAATCATTTTTGATATTATTATTAGTGCATAGTGTGTAGAAAACATTTCGAAAGTATAATATTAATCTTAGCCAACATACGACCAGTATCGTATGCCTACTATAGCTACTATGTTCAATAGCAGGTTACCGCCACATTCCATAGCAGGTAATACAACTAAAACCGTACACGTCGCGTATTGTTTCTTTGGATTTCCAACAAATGGTCAGGCTAAGGAACTTCCTATTCCACGAAAGAAACGCCTCTGGCGGGACGTTCCGAGAGACAAACTGCTCTCTGCCAAACAAGGCCGGGTTACCCCTGTAACAGGTAACTCACGAATATGCCACCCCCCGGTCCTTTGGGACCTTTATCCGAGGTACCTCTAATCCAACATCACACGTCATAAATAAAGTGTGTCCACATGAGTAAGTATCTGGGCTCCATACCATGACACCACCCTTTTCCAGAAGGAAATGACATACCCTAAAGGGCGCGACCCTCATAACCTTGCCGCAACGATCCTGTTTCGACCATTTCCGGGTTGTGAGGCCCTGACGAAGTCTCGTCCACAAAGCTACGCTTTGTCACAAAGCCATGCTTTGGGTCAACAGATGATCAACCTATGATCACAAAGATAAATGATCAAACAAATGATCATATCACAAATGATCAAACACTGATCATCACACAGCAACACTCAGCATGTCACATTACCAAATTGGGAATATATCGCTGATAAATTTCAACTACATAACCTCTGAGCTCGTACGTCTCAGAGAAGGGTGTTAAGCTAAGAGAATAAATTCTCCGCCACCAAACAGAAATGTGTTTGAAAGAAATCGGCTTTATATCTCAAAGTGTAATGTCAGACATGTAACCATACAAGTCTGTTCCGGGATCGAACAGAACCGAAGGCACTTCTCACGAAGCCCTTGCAAATCCGGATAATTTCCAATCACGTCCGGACTTCCCGTCACTAAGGATGCTAAAACCTCTATATCGGGGATCAGCCGATGCAGAGTAACTCGACGGTAATCCTTCCGTTTTCAAAAATATCCGGTCTTCAACACCGGTCTTCAAATGCTATCCATAACGACGTATCACCTATTCGGAATGGGTTATACGACCCAAAGGTCCTCTCCCGGCTAAACCGAATAGTGAGCGTAATATTTAAAAACATATGGATATGGGATTTCAATTAAGTCACAACTTAAACCCAAACTCCTCTTTTCAAATGGTTTAACAAATTACCATTTTAAATCTTTAAACAAAAAGATTCAACCTTTACAGTTTAAACAGTTTCCATATTTTAATCTTTTAAACAAAAGATTCATTCACAGATTTTCCAAATTAATTTCCATTTCAATTTGATTAACTCGTTAAACCTTTAAATCAAGATTTAACCTATAGCTTTCAAAACAATTCCATTTCAAATGATTTAAACCAATCATTATTTTAAATCTGTTAAAGATAACAGATTCAAATCATAGCTTTTCAAAACAATTCATTCATAACTTGGAAAACCATTTTCACTTCAATCTTGAAATTCCTTTAACTAATTTAGAATTTCATTTCTTATATGAAAGCTTTTATCATTTAAAAACAAACAGTTCCATTTCAGAAAATCTGATTCATTCATACGAGTGGAAATCCTTGGGTTAAATCCAAATTCTCAAAATTATACTTTTAAATGGTTTAACTTTATATAAACACATTTATATCATCTTTAATCCCTAGTTTCAAATCATAGGATTTAATTTCAAACTTGAATTCTAATTTAAATCCAATTATTTAAATTTTCAAAACTCGATCAAGTTATTCAAAATAACTTTTATCTTTGAAATTCCATTTCAAAAGCTTTTCACTTTAAACCCAAATTTCTAATTTCAAAATCAGTTGAAATTTCAATTTCAATTTCAAAAACATCAAATTTAAATTATCTGTGACTTAACCGATTTCCATGTGAAATCCATATTTGTGTGTGTAAAGGTGTAGTCCAGGGGTTTTACACACAATAGTGCAACACAATGAATCATCACATATCAGAATACAGAAATATAATTCGATAAGCGGTATAAGAACAACGCTTATCGTTCATTCACAGATCATAGATATATAAAGGTCACGGATAAGTAAACTACAGATCACAACATAAATCAGGATGTATCACAAAGCATCATATATCAGGGATGTCAAACAATTCAAATCATCCAATAAAATTCAAATATCCATAAGTAGAATCAATTAATATCTGATTATAATTAATTTATACCAGATTAATTACTTATGAATAAACTACAACTCTTGGTTAACCATTTTAATTAATTAACCTTTAATAATAAATCAATTAACCTTTAATTATCAATTAATTCTTTAATTAATTATCCTAACAAATTTACCTTCAATTAATTAATCACATTAATTAATTTATCACATTAATTAATTCACCATTTAATTAATTATTCTTAATTAATTACCATAAATAAATCATTCTTAAGTCAATCACATAATTAATTTACTTTTAATTATTAATTAATCCTTCCTTTACAATTTCAAATTCCATTTGTAATTCAAATTCCTTTTAACCCTTTAAATACTTTAAAGTTATATAAACAAGTTTAAATTTTTAAAGTAAACTGTTTTATAAATCAAGCTCGAGACCTGCTCTGAGTCATCTGCGAGAGAATCTCGTGTTTGCTTCGGGTCGTTTCAAAAATCAACCCGTGTGCCCCTGATTCAACTTAAAAATTTCCAAGTATTTTCGACCCGGCGCACCCCAGAATTCACTCGAGATAAAACTCGAGCCGAACCCAATATTACTCGATACCTCCTCCGAGTTATCTTCATCTTCCCAACTATAACCTCCCAACCATAATCACTGACACACGCAAACACGTGTGCACCTGCACCATCCACCGCCGATGTCCTGGCCACCACTGCCATCGCCATCTAGTCATCGTTAACCCCCTCAACTCAATCCATCACCCAGCACCCATCGTTTCATTCTTTCCTCTCCCCCTTTTTTTTAAAAAACTTAATTTAAAAGTTAAAACTGTTGAAGGCTGTTAACATCAGACGAACCCTTAAGCAAACTCGAGCAAATTCCGAGCCACAACCAAAAATTCCCGTGTTCGACTCGAGTTCACCATTTTCCCGTCTTCTTCGAGTAAACCCATGGGCTAACCTGATTCGAACCCGAGAAAACTGTGTTTCTTCCCAAATTCACACTCCTCGCTGATACAATGGCACCGCGTGCACGTGTCCAGGCGCTGGAATGATCGCCGACCATCACCGAGGTTCCCCACACATCACATACGATTCCCTCGTGCCTTTCCACTTCACACGAATTCGAAATCGAAGGTGAATCGAAATCGAGCATCTCCACCTTCAACACAAACTAACCCAGTCACCATTCACGACCTCGAACTCAACGCCTCAACCATCTGAACCTCCCTAACTTCGGCCAATGGTTCGTCATCCACCCAGCTACCCCTTCCAGAAATCCGGTCGCACTCGATCACTTCTAGACAACGAACGAGACAACTCACTTAGCTTCGACAAAATTAGGTCTAGAGACTTTACGAGTTCGCCGCCGCCTCCACAACCCTCTAACCACCACCGCACCATTTTTCCAAGCTTCACTGATCTCTCCTCTACCTTCACTCGAAACCCCGAGGTCCCTCAACGACGAGATCACTCGAATTCATCAAAAACCCAAATATTGTTCCACTTCGATTTTCTCGTTCCCTAGTTCATTAAAAATCATGATTTTCCTTTCAAATATCATTATCTTCGATGACGTTTAAGATTGTCTACCTGAAACTAAGATTTATGATGTTTGAAATTTTGACATAATTTAAGTGATGTCTGTATTTTCAAATTTTCAAGAGAGACTTCCTTTGTTTTACTTAAATCTATTTTTAATATTTGAACCATACTAAAACTAACAGCTTTTATTTAAGGTCTGAAGTTTAACAATAATCAGAAGAGAGGGAATTTAATTTCAAAACATGTTTGGAAACCTGTTATGTTCAACTGGGAACATGTCTGTTCTCTGACAGGCGTAGTTCACTCATGCTCATATACATACCTATCTGTATGCATACAATATTTCATCACTTTTACTTTATCATGATTATTAAAACAACCAGCTAAATCCAGATTCAAAAGTTTACTCACAAAAATAAAAAAAATAAAACAGGTTAAGCTTCTAAAAACAAGGAGTTGCTCACCTGTTTTCCAGAGAAGAAAGAATAACAGAGTATTTTGATTTGGTTCGAGCTTTGATTTTTTTTCCAGATTCAAAACTTGATCAGGTTGAAGTTGAAGTCCTTTTTGAATTTACAACGTTGACATCTGGTTGAGTTTGCTAGTTGGAAGTCTCCACTCGATCTCAGGTTTGCAGTGATGGTTGTTTTAAGTTTTAAGATAATATTTACTTCATATTTTTTTCTTAGTTTTTTTTTTAAATGGACGAATTGATGAGAAGAAGAGTTTGATGTATGTAAAAGAGGAGTTGTACAGGGTGTTGTATTTGTACAAGCTGATATATTTAAAAATAAGTTTACAGGGTGTTATCATGGGTTATGTACTGGAAACCCTTTTTGTTTATACCTTAGCCAGAGATCTTTTCTTTGTTTTGGCCGGCATAAATCTTGCTTTGCCATGCTAGAGATATGGCATTAATTGTTTTGTACAAATATATCTATTTGTTTTCTTCATTTCGGCTGTAGGTACTTGTATTATATTGTGTACTTAGGATCTTACTTTTATTTGTCTTGTACTTGGTTTATTTGGTAAGTGTACATATATGAATATTATTTTCCTTGCTCTCGGCTGAGATGATGATTCTTGTACATGCTTATGTCCTTCATGTATCATACTTGTCCTATTTTATAAAGACATTTTGTTTACTTCATGTTTGAATATATACTTGTTGACTTCGGCTACATACTTGAATATATATGTTTGTTTGTTTGGTTTCATTTGTTAATGTTTGTTGTATTTTTAGCTAATGTATTTACTTATTTTCTTACTTTGTTTTTATTCTCTTATATTGTATTTGTTATTTTATTTCATGTATTACTATATATATATTTTATTAACCCAAATATTCATTAAACCATCAATAATAAATTCAAAATTATTATTATTTATATTCTAAACCATTTATTTAAGATTTTAAACCCAATTTCAATATATACATATATATATATAAAAATTTAAATTTTTATTCATATATCACACATACATATATATTCATATATATATATATATACACAATATTATTATATTTAATTGATTTATACAAAATATATTTCGATAATGGGGAAACTTGCAATCAATTAATCCATTTTAAAATTAATTTTACAATTTTTATTTAAAAATTCATTTAATAATCAATTTAAATAAAATTAAATTTCGGGGTCGTTACAAACTTCCCCCCTTAAAAGAATTTCGTCCTCGAAATTCACAGGCACGAAAACAAAGATAGATGAAGAATGTTTCATCTAATCAAACTGAACATTCATTCTACATTTGGCTCACCAAATCAGAATATCAATAACAGATACAAGAACGAATCTGTCTTAACACTTACGAAATACTCGGGTTATCCAGATCTACGAAATATGGAGTGGCATCGGTCAGTTCGAAGTGATAACTAACCATTCGTAGAACATATTGGGACCCAAAGAATAGATAGATACATGAATACGTTTTCAAAAATTTTAGTTTAAAACTAAAGTATACCTATCAACCATAGCAATCAAAGCAACCAATTCATCCAAACAAACAATTTTGGCCATTTCGGAGTTTATGTCCCATATTAATATATCGAATCTTCTTTTCTGGATCGACCAGAAGTTATCGAAGAATTGAGAAAAAATGACGAACAAGAGATCGATAGAGAAAGGATAGACAAAAAGATTGCTTCCTTATTGTTACAGAGTATTGACCATTTATAGTCGTATTCCCCTGTCCCCTATCTCGTCCTCTTCTTGCACTCATACTCACTATCAGTGGATAGTAAGAGAATTTACTGAGGCATTCGGACGGATATCTGAGAATTACTCATTCTAGAGTTTACTTCACTCTATCTCTAATGAGCTACTCAACGTGTTACACTCCTGAGCTAAAGTTCAACCTTAGCTCTGATACCAAATGTAACGATACGGATTTTCGCGTTCGAAAATCAACATCCGTACTTCACATTGTACTAGAATGCCGCAGATTCGACCGTTCAAATCCGATTCGCCGGAGCTATAACACACTTAAGTAAATAACAACACAGCGGAATAGAGAAATCAATGATATCATATACAACCCCAATGAATACAATATCCAGAATGATATACAACAATGATATCCATATGATACAACAATATCAGAGATATGATACAATGACAATAGCAGCGGAAATAAAAGATAACATCAGCAGCGGATAGAAAATCTCCAATAGAATGCTCCAAGATAAGCAACGTCAGTCCATGAACTCCAAGAACTGAACCAGCTCCAGATAATCTACTCAACCTGAATATCTGAGAAACCCAACTCTAGACTGCCCGTGTGGAAAAATAGTGGGCACCCAGAGTTTAGGAAGGGAACAATAAACTCCGGATCAGTCATGGGACTGGTGTGAGCAACAAAAACAGTTTATCTTTAAACAACAACAAAAGGTTTTAAACATTGAAATCCGCAATGCTTTTAGAAAATGAAACTACCATAAGACCTCCCGCCACACACACAATGCAAACGCAGAATTGGAGGAGATTTCTTCTTATGATAGTCAAAAATGCTTACTACGCAAATCAAATCATTTTTGATATTATTATTAGTGCATAGTGTGTAGAAAACATTTCGAAAGTATAATATTAATCTTAGCCAACATACGACCAGTATCGTATGCCTACTATAGCTACTATGTTCAATAGCAGGTTACCGCCACATTCCATAGCAGGTAATACAACTAAAACCGTACACGTCGCGTATTGTTTCTTTGGATTTCCAACAAATGGTCAGGCTAAGGAACTTCCTATTCCACGAAAGAAACGCCTCTGGCGGGACGTTCCGAGAGACAAACTGCTCTCTGCCAAACAAGGCCGGGTTACCCCTGTAACAGGTAACTCACGAATATGCCACCCCCCGGTCCTTTGGGACCTTTATCCGAGGTACCTCTAATCCAACATCACACGTCATAAATAAAGTGTGTCCACATGAGTAAGTATCTGGGCTCCATACCATGACACCACCCTTTTCCAGAAGGAAATGACATACCCTAAAGGGCGCGACCCTCATAACCTTGCCGCAACGATCCTGTTTCGACCATTTCCGGGTTGTGAGGCCCTGACGAAGTCTCGTCCACAAAGCTACGCTTTGTCACAAAGCCATGCTTTGGGTCAACAGATGATCAACCTATGATCACAAAGATAAATGATCAAACAAATGATCATATCACAAATAATCAAACACTGATCATCACACAGCAACACTCAGCATGTCACATTACCAAGTTGGGATATATCGCTGATAAATTTCAACTACATAACCTCTGAGCTCATACGTCTCAGAGAAGGGTGTTAAGCTAAGAGAATAAAATTCTCCGCCACCAACAGAAATGTATTTGAAAGAAATCGGCTTTATATCTCAAAGTGTAATGTCAGACATACAATCCATACAAGTCTGTTCCGGGATCGAACAGAACCGAAGGCACTTCTCACGAAGCCCTTGCAAATCCGGATAATTTCCAATCACGTCCGGACTTCCCGTCACTAAGGATGCTAAAACCTCTATATCGGGGATCAGCCGATGCAGAGTAACTCGACGGTAATCCTTCCGTTTTCAAAAATATCCGGTCTTCAACACCGGTCTTCAAATGCTATCCATAACGACGTATCACCTA
Source organism: Allium fistulosum (assembly GCA_030737815.1). Lineage (NCBI taxonomy): Eukaryota > Viridiplantae > Streptophyta > Magnoliopsida > Asparagales > Amaryllidaceae > Allium > Allium fistulosum. The sequence continues at coordinate 868,298,238 of CM060906.1, read as the reverse complement.
TTCGGAATGGGTTATACGACCCAAAGGTCCTCTCCCGGCTAAACCGAATAGTGAGCGTAATATTTAAAAACATATGGATATGGGATTTCAATTAAGTCACAACTTAAACCCAAACTCCTCTTTTCAAATGGTTTAACAAATTACCATTTTAAATCTTTAAACAAAAAGATTCAACCTTTACAGTTTAAACAGTTTCCATATTTTAATCTTTTAAACAAAAGATTCATTCACAGATTTTCCAAATTAATTTCCATTTCAATTTGATTAACTCGTTAAACCTTTAAATCAAGATTTAACCTATAGCTTTCAAAACAATTCCATTTCAAATGATTTAAACCAATCATTATTTTAAATCTGTTAAAGATAACAGATTCAAATCATAGCTTTTCAAAACAATTCATTCATAACTTGGAAAACCATTTTCACTTCAATCTTGAAATTCCTTTAACTAATTTAGAATTTCATTTCTTATATGAAAGCTTTTATCATTTAAAAACAAACAGTTCCATTTCAGAAAATCTGATTCATTCATACGAGTGGAAATCCTTGGGTTAAATCCAAATTCTCAAAATTATACTTTTAAATGGTTTAACTTTATATAAACACATTTATATCATCTTTAATCCCTAGTTTCAAATCATAGGATTTAATTTCAAACTTGAATTCTAATTTAAATCCAATTATTTAAATTTTCAAAACTCGATCAAGTTATTCAAAATAACTTTTATCTTTGAAATTCCATTTCAAAAGCTTTTCACTTTAAACCCAAATTTCTAATTTCAAAATCAGTTGAAATTTCAATTTCAATTTCAAAAACATCAAATTTAAATTATCTGTGACTTAACCGATTTCCATGTGAAATCCATATTTGTGTGTGTAAAGGTGTAGTCCAGGGGTTTTACACACAATAGTGCAACACAATGAATCATCACATATCAGAATACAGAAATATAATTCGATAAGCGGTATAAGAACAACGCTTATCGTTCATTCACAGATCATAGATATATAAAGGTCACGGATAAGTAAACTACAGATCACAACATAAATCAGGATGTATCACAAAGCATCATATATCAGGGATGTCAAACAATTCAAATCATCCAATAAAATTCAAATATCCATAAGTAGAATCAATTAATATCTGATTATAATTAATTTATACCAGATTAATTACTTATGAATAAACTACAACTCTTGGTTAACCATTTTAATTAATTAACCTTTAATAATAAATCAATTAACCTTTAATTATCAATTAATTCTTTAATTAATTATCCTAACAAATTTACCTTCAATTAATTAATCACATTAATTAATTTATCACATTAATTAATTCACCATTTAATTAATTATTCTTAATTAATTACCATAAATAAATCATTCTTAAGTCAATCACATAATTAATTTACTTTTAATTATTAATTAATCCTTCCTTTACAATTTCAAATTCCATTTGTAATTCAAATTCCTTTTAACCCTTTAAATACTTTAAAGTTATATAAACAAGTTTAAATTTTTAAAGTAAACTGTTTTATAAATCAAGCTCGAGACCTGCTCTGAGTCATCTGCGAGAGAATCTCGTGTTTGCTTCGGGTCGTTTCAAAAATCAACCCGTGTGCCCCTGATTCAACTTAAAAATTTCCAAGTATTTTCGACCCGGCGCACCCCAGAATTCACTCGAGATAAAACTCGAGTCGAACCCAATATTACTCGATACCTCCTCCGAGTTATCTTCATCTTCCCAACTATAACCTCCCAACCATAATCACTGACACACGCAAACACGTGTGCACCTGCACCATCCACCGCCGATGTCCTGGCCACCACTGCCATCGCCATCTAGTCATCGTTAACCCCCTCAACTCAATCCATCACCCAGCACCCATCGTTTCATTCTTTCCTCTCCCCCTTTTTTTTTAAAAACTTAATTTAAAAGTTAAAACTGTTGAAGGCTGTTAACATCAGACGAACCCTTAAGCAAACTCGAGCAAATTCCGAGCCACAACCAAAAATTCCCGTGTTCGACTCGAGTTCGCCATTTTCCCGTCTTCTTCGAGTAAACCCATGGGCTAACCTGATTCGAACCCGAGAAAACTGTGTTTCTTCCCAAATTCACACTCCTCGCTGATACAATGGCACCGCGTGCACGTGTCCAGGCGCTGGAATGATCGCCGACCATCACCGAGGTTCCCCACACATCACATACGATTCCCTCGTGCCTTTCCACTTCACACGAATTCGAAATCGAAGGTGAATCGAAATCGAGCATCTCCACCTTCAACACAAACTAACCCAGTCACCATTCACGACCTCGAACTCAACGCCTCAACCATCTGAACCTCCCTAACTTCGGCCAATGGTTCGTCATCCACCCAGCTACCCCTTCCAGAAATCCGGTCGCACTCGATCACTTCTAGACAACGAACGAGACAACTCACTTAGCTTCGACAAAATTAGGTCTAGAGACTTTACGAGTTCGCCGCCGCCTCCACAACCCTCTAACCACCACCGCACCATTTTTCCAAGCTTCACTGATCTCTCCTCTACCTTCACTCGAAACCCCGAGGTCCCTCAACGACGAGATCACTCGAATTCATCAAAAACCCAAATATTGTTCCACTTCGATTTTCTCGTTCCCTAGTTCATTAAAAATCATGATTTTCCTTTCAAATATCATTATCTTCGATGACGTTTAAGATTGTCTACCTGAAACTAAGATTTATGATGTTTGAAATTTTGACATAATTTAAGTGATGTCTGTATTTTCAAATTTTCAAGAGAGACTTCCTTTGTTTTACTTAAATCTATTTTTAATATTTGAACCATACTAAAACTAACAGCTTTTATTTAAGGTCTGAAGTTTAACAATAATCAGAAGAGAGGGAATTTAATTTCAAAACATGTTTGGAAACCTGTTATGTTCAACTGGGAACATGTCTGTTCTCTGACAGGCGTAGTTCACTCATGCTCATATACATACCTATCTGTATGCATACAATATTTCATCACTTTTACTTTATCATGATTATTAAAACAACCAGCTAAATCCAGATTCAAAAGTTTACTCACAAAAATAAAAAAAACAAAACAGGTTAAGCTTCTAAAAACAAGGAGTTGCTCACCTGTTTTCCAGAGAAGAAAGAATAACAGAGTATTTTGATTTGGTTCGAGCTTTGATTTTTTTTCCAGATTCAAAACTTGATCAGGTTGAAGTTGAAGTCCTTTTTGAATTTACAACGTTGACATCTGGTTGAGTTTGCTAGTTGGAAGTCTCCACTCGATCTCAGGTTTGCAGTGATGGTTGTTTTAAGTTTTAAGATAATATTTACTTCATATTTTTTTCTTAGTTTTTTTTTAAATGGACGAATTGATGAGAAGAAGAGTTTGATGTATGTAAAAGAGGAGTTGTACAGGGTGTTGTATTTGTACAAGCTGATATATTTAAAAATAAGTTTACAGGGTGTTATCATGGGTTATGTACTGGAAACCCTTTTTGTTTATAACTTAGCCAGAGATCTTTTCTTTGTTTTGGCCGGCATAAATCTTGCTTTGCCATGCTAGAGATATGGCATTAATTGTTTTGTACAAATATATCTATTTGTTTTCTTCATTTCGGCTGTAGGTACTTGTATTATATTGTGTACTTAGGATCTTACTTTTATTTGTCTTGTACTTGGTTTATTTGGTAAGTGTACATATATGAATATTATTTTCCTTGCTCTCGGCTGAGATGATGATTCTTGTACATGCTTATGTCCTTCATGTATCATACTTGTCCTATTTTATAAAGACATTTTGTTTACTTCATGTTTGAATATATACTTGTTGACTTCGGCTACATACTTGAATATATATGTTTGTTTGTTTGGTTTCATTTGTTAATGTTTGTTGTATTTTTAGCTAATGTATTTACTTATTTTCTTACTTTGTTTTTATTCTCTTATATTGTATTTGTTATTTTATTTCATGTATTACTATATATATATTTTATTAACCCAAATATTCATTAAACCATCAATAATAAATTCAAAATTATTATTATTTATATTCTAAACCATTTATTTAAGATTTTAAACCCAATTTCAATATATACATATATATATATATAAAAATTTAAATTTTTATTCATATATCACACATACATATATATTCATATATATATATATACACAATATTATTATATTTAATTGATTTATACAAAATATATTTCGATAATGGGGAAACTTGCAATCAATTAATCCATTTTAAAATTAATTTTACAATTTTTATTTAAAAATTCATTTAATAATCAATTTAAATAAAATTAAATTTCGGGGTCGTTACACTCATGATCACATAAATCAACATAATTAAATCATGATCTCTTTTTTTTATCATTAGTGAATTTAGTTGATGTGTTTATCATAAATATGGTCTATTTGTGCTATTAATTAGCCCAACATAAACCATCAAACTTTAACACACCCTCCAAACCACTTGTTAACTCTCATGAAAATGATAATGAAATCAAAAATAAAGTCTATTCTAAGTATGAACTATTTACTATTGATTAGTAATATAGACCATCAAATTTTGATTCCAAAATCCACTTCATTACCATAATCATATGTAGATGAAGAGATAATTTGTGTTTATGTTTTTTTAAGCATAAACTATTTGGTGTCAACAATATAGGCTATCAAATTCAAAATTAAATAACAAAATTTTACAACATCAAAACTTTCATAAAGCATAAAGAGAGGTCAAAAATTAGCAAATATGTTGAATCTACATAATTAAGAGAGTTTCATTACCCCTAAATTGAAGGGGTTTAGCTTCTCATATTTGTTATCATTTCAACAAATGTAGATTTTCAATATAAACATAAACAAGAGGAAAACGAGAGCTAATTGAAATAAAATAAAAGCTAAACTACTTGCATAAAATAAAGAGATCTACACTACTAACATAAAAGAAACAACAAAGAAAAGAACATGTATTAAATTGCATAAAAATAAATTATATGAAGAAAATGCTAAAAGCCATTAAAAAGTGAATTGTTTATATTTGTGGCTACCACTAAACTAACTATAAGGTGGTGCTAAGAGCTTTATTACATGAAACATAAGACGTATTTATACAAGCTTAAAACCCTAATCCATATTTTAGGGAGCTACCCAAAATGCCCCTTTAGGAAATGTAACCTCCAAGTAATCATTAGCATGGGCATAATCCTCCATTTAAATGTGCATGTAACTTTAATTTCCACTAACATGTGCATTAGCTCTTAATTGAAGTTTATGGTTAGTGGGTAGGTGGGGTCCTCCATGTGGCATGAATTGATTTATTTCTTCATTTCTTTGTTCTTCCATCCTTTGTGCATGCATACATATATGAAGCCTCTTCCATTTTCCATCCATTTTTCTACAAATAAAAATAAAATGTACAGATAAATATTCTCAAAATTAATACATGCACAAAATTACTATTTTACCTCCAAATAGATGCATGAATGATGACTTGAAAGTATTTTTGAAATTTGGTTTTAAACATGTAAAAACACCCAAATATGCTCATTTATTAAATAAAACAAGATTAAATATGTGAGTATAAATATACACTTTTACGTGCACATCAAATACCCCCACACTTATATTTTTATTCGTCCTCGAATAAACTAAAACTAAGATAAATCCATTTTCGTAGGAAATACGATTGCATTGAGCGTATGCAACAAGCCGTTAAACCTCTAGGTGTCCCTAGTAGAATGAGTGTTGTCTCGTCGGGGTTTTCAATGGATACTACCCACAAAATTCAGATGCAACATGAAAAATTCCTAAATGCAAGATTTATTTACAAAGAGATGAATACAAGTTTTTGAAAGTGGAAATTAGCCACAAGGGCCTCTTTAGAAAGTGGAATTAGTTTCTAGGACACACAACTGAAATAATTACTTTCAAGGACAAAACGTAAAATAATTAGTTTCTAGGGCCTAAAAACCTATGAAATTATGTCCTTGAAAGTAATTGGACTGCTGACTCTGTCCTTGAAAGTAATTATTCTGCTGATTTTGGCCTTGAAAGTAATTTCTTTGAATGTGTGTCCTAGAAACTAATTGGACTGCAAAGTTTGTCCTTTTGGTGAAATGCCCCTTTTTGAAAATATTTACAAATAAAGAATTTACTTTTCAATTGACACGAATACATTAAAAATATAAGTTTTGGTCATTATCAAGAAATTTAAGTCCTTTTACTCATTAAAATTTCCAATAAAAATTAAGTTATCATCACAATTAAACTCTAGTTTGGCTAGTTGTTTCGGTTGATAACATAGTGCAACTATGAAATGGATTCTTAGTTGATTATCAAAGTTTTCCAAAGTGGTATTTCATTTCTTTTGAATAACAAGTCAAATCAACTAAGTGAAGATAGTGCTTGGATTTAAATTGCTTACTCTCTCTTTATTTGAAATTTTTATTGATATTAACAATATTTACATATGCCTAACTCAGAAAACTGAGGCCAGATATACTACCCATGCACTGCCTTGTAGGCTTATGTGAGGGAAATACAGAGCATGGCGAGTGTACACACAAGTGTGTACACCTATCGACTTTAGGCGTTTTTAATCAAAGAATTCTTATATACATACACCTAACTCAAATAAACTGAGGCCAGATATACCGATCATGCACTGCCTTTCGGGCTTACGCGAGAAGGGTACAGAGCATGGCGAGTGTACACACTTGCGTGTGAACATATGGCTCTAGGTGTTTCTTATTTTTATAAAAACCAATTTTTTTATATTTTTTTAATAATTTTTTTAGAAGAGAGAGTTTTGCAACATCATCTTAGCACCATTTAACTTAGAACATCAAAAATGTTATATCCTTTACTTTAAATCCACCACTTTTTAAACAAAGATTTTCAATCAGGATATACTTCATAATTATCACCCATGAATCTTCCTATATGTTAGTTAAATCATTGTTACTTGTAATCAAACTTTATTTTTATTTTGTTGAGACAAATAATTTTTTCAAAAATTTCAATTTAATAACAAAAATCCTATAGTGTTTCTTCAAAAATAAATCAAAATGCTAAAGAGTAAATTTGTTTTGAGATTTTTTTTTGTTTTTTTTAAAATTTTTAAGTTTTGGAAAGAAAAAATAAACCATGAAAAATCAAAAATGAAGATGAGACTCCCCCTCCCCCACATTTGACTTTGACTGTGTCCCCACAGTCAACCCAAGTGAAAGGAGACAAATAAAAATAAAAATATACATGTATTTACATACAAATGAGATGGTTATTATTTACACGACATCAGAACATATACTGTTAAAGAGTAAATAAAACGGTCTTTCAAAGACCAATTCATTTGTCTCGTCAAATATGAGAGACAAAGCTTAAGCATAGAAAACCAAACCATAAAAGATTTCAAAGTTGAATGTTAATTTGGAAAAACAAATGTCGTTTTATTAAAAATCGTGTGCATTGTTTTATTTTCGATGATCTTTGGGGTAGATAGAATAATTGGTTGAAGTTTAAGTTTATTTTCACCAATTTGAAAGTCAAGCTTATCATTGAAAACTTTTTCAGAATTATTGATTTCAAAATCAAAATGGTGATTTAAATCTACCCCTTCAGAATTCAACAACTCATCTTTGAAAAGTCCAAAAATTTGTGTTCACTAAATTCATCTTCCTTTGTTGAATTATTCACAACTTCATCGTTTGTATCAATTTCAAAATCTAAAGTTGTTGCGTTCAATTTTTCAAAATCGGTAAAAGGAAGATCGAATTTTAAATTTGGTTCCATACTCTCAAAAGAATTGAAATCCAACTCAATTACCGCAATTTCAACAACTTCATTAAGATCGTCATTTTCAATTTCAAAAGTTGTCATTTGAAAATCGTCAATTTTGGTAAAAGGTGGATTATTATTTGAGCCGTCACATGTTGGGATTTGATTTTATTTCTGACGTTGTTTCATATATGTTTCAAATAACAAATTCGTGTGATTTTTGTGAATTTCTTCCATTTGCTCAACAAAATCAAATTTATAATTATTTTTGAGAATTTTCAATTTGAAATTCTTGAGAGTAAAAGTTTTCACCATCATTGAAACAAATCCCATTGTCAAAATCATTTAAATAGTGATTCACATTTCCATTTTGACTTTGAAATTCATTTTGGAGTTCGAAGTTGCATTGGCATGAGTTATAATCGAAATCATTTGAATTTTGAAGTAAATTCATATTTTGATCATTTTGAAATCCTTGACTTGATTTATTGCACAAATTACTCAAATTATTTATCATTTGATTTCGTTGTTCAAGTAAAGACCAAATCGTTTCAATACTCTCTTCAAGAGTTGAGGGTTGCTCACTATTTTGAGAAGTCCGTTCTACAAAATCCAAATTGTTTATACAATAGTTGTTGTTAAAATATCTATAAGAATTTAGTGTGAAATTAGGATTATATTAATTATCACAACTATTGTAAAATTCTTGCGAGTAGGGGAATTTGTACATTTTCAAGAATTTTTTCTTATAAAGGAAAAATATTTACCAAAAGGAATTTTTTTCAAAGGGAAAATTGATTTTTTTTGGATTTTCAAATTTTTTATATGTTTTTATTTTTTTTGTTTTTGAAAAGATTATATTTTTTTGGATTTTTGTTTTTCAAAAAAAAAACTAACTTAACTATTTCTTTTGGATTTTTGATTTTGATTGGAAAATTTCAAAGGAAAAGATTTAAAAACCAAGTTAAGTAAAATGTACAAATTTTATTAGTTTTTTGGATTTTGTTGTTTGTTTTTAAATATACATGAGCTGATGCAACTAAATGAATGCAAGGACTTAATTACAAATTTCCTGTCCTTAGTAACTCCTAACCCAAAATTGTATAATCACACTTTGTCTTAATCCAACAAGATAGTTCTTAGTAGGTAACGGACATGAGTTATCGGTGCAACACGAATCACCGTAGCAATGCAACCGAAGGTTTAAGTACCTTTAGAGAAACAATCAGTATAATACTTATGAATCACCGTAACATTTGATAACTGATTATTGCTCTGTCATAACCTAGACACCAAGAATATAAATTGTCAAAAGAGGACAACTTGTCAAGATACAATTAAGCCCTATGTGAGCTCGTGACTCCCTTAAGTCTAAAGTCTAATAGTTATTATTAGTCAATTTCTTAGATGAAATGCAATTTGTGGGCCAAGAAAGGGGTGATGAAATCCCCCACCTTATATGGATATGGGTATTGCCCTTAGAAAATAAAAATAAGATGAAATGAATGCAAAACAGAAATTAAACATGATTTAACGATGCAACTACGAATGATTTTTTTTTTGTTTTTGAATTATTTTTTAATTATTTTTTAAATGCAGCACTCAACAATGCAAAGAAAATAAAAAAAAGTGATAAGATCACGATACCAGAGTGTGCAGAATTATTAGTAATTTACTTTAAAGCGGACATTTTTTTATATAAGCAAGCAAGGCAAATTTTTGTTAGCAAGCAAATCCTTCTGCTTTTGCAACTTGAAGAAGAGAGTCGAATATGAACAACAAATTAAAACTCAAAACAATTTTTTTTTAAACTCAATCCAATTTATTTAAATCAAACAAAACCCCCCCGTTTTTAATTAAACAAATGCAGACTTTCTTTTTTATCAAACAAAAGCAACTTTTTTAAATGAATTTGCAAAACAAAACAAATTAAAATGGAAACAACCAAAAAAAAAACTCAATACCCAAAAGCCCAAAAAGAATTTATAATCAACTCTTTTTTTAATTAAAGACAAACAGTTGTTTTTTTTAAGAGAAAAATACTTAAAATAAATTCAAAAGAAAGAAAACAGAAGGGTTAACACAACCCACCACTACAAGATGCTAACCCGGTATAATTAAATTCTACAACATAACCTTCCCCTTTCCATTTAAGCCAAAATCATTTCTTCTCAAAAAAAATACGATGTACTTAAAAAAAATTGGAAATCGCGATTGGACAAAGTCGTGATTTGGGTGATTTGAAGAAGTGCGATTTGAGTGTTGTTGAGGGTTTTCGTTCGTGGGTTTGTAGGATTAAATTGGAGATTGGAGCTTAAGGTTGGGTTTCGGGTTTCTGAAGATTACGATTGGGTGAAGTTTGACTGCGGATTGGCAGCGTTGAGTGATTTGAAGAAATTGAAGTTTGTTCGAGGATGGTGAAGTTGTGGTGGAATGAGCTGTTGCTGGTGATGCTTGGTTGATGTTTGATGACTGCAGGGGGTGGTAGCAGGCAGAGGGGTTTATAGATGATGTTGGAATTGCTGTAACAGGCTGGAGATATTTGACAGTAGCATAGTTTGAAAGTGTAGAAGATGTGTAGTTGTGTTAATGGCGAGGGAGGATAGCAACATTAGTTAGTGATGAATATGGGAAGTTAATATTGCAATGGCAATGGCAGAGTTTGATGGATGAAAGTAAAGGCAGTGTTGTTTTCTAGTGGTAAATGGTAATAAGGCAGTGGGGCAGTAATGGTGACAGAGGTGAGGAGGCAGGTCAGCAGTTGTCTGTGATGGTTATTGACTATTAATAGAGGTGGTTGATGTCAGGAGAGAGTGAAGAGTGGAGGTGGCAGAGGAGAAGGATGGATGGTTGAGCAGAAGCAGTAGTGGTTAAGTGAAATGGAGAAGGCAGTTGCAGTAGCGGTTAAGTATGATGTATGGGATGTTTGTAATCAAGTTGACGTTGTTGGTCAGGTAGCAGGGGATGAAGTATGGAAGAAGTTGTGATTGGAGGCAAAGGTGAACTGACAGCCGTGGCAGTTGTGTTCTAGCAATGAAGTTGGTGTGATGGTCTTTGATGTAGTGAAGTCAATAGTGATGGGGCAGTAATGGTGTACAATAATGTAGTTGTTGAAGGAGGAAGTGCAGGTTGGGGTTGTGACAAAGAAGTGTGGTATGCACTGGTGGGTGGTGGCTAGATGAAGAAAAGGGTGGAAATTGTGTGGGTGTAGAAGGAAGATGTGAGTTCAGGCTGGCAAGCAAGTTGGAGTGAAGGTACGATTTCAGGGATGATGAAGTTTGATGTGCAGGTTTGAGGAGTTTGTAATTGTGCAGTTGTTTTGAGGAGATCGGTACGGTAGTGGAGCAATTGTTGGTGAAGCAGTTTGTGGTTGGAATGTGCACAGGTACAGTGCATAGAAGAGTGGTTGAATGTTGTACAGGGAAGTAGTTATGTGCATAGTTTTAAGGCAACAGGTAGGGTGGTTTGTGTAGACAGTGGGTAGAGTGAAAGAACTGATATGACAAGGATGTGAGCAAGGGCGGTTTAGGTATGTAGCAGGGTAGTGAGATTTTTGTGCAGTAAGGTGGCTGTGTTGGCACTGTGTGGTTTTGGTGATGGGAGATAATATGGTTGCTGTAAGTGTGTAGCTAGCAGTAATATGAAGGTTGAGGCAGTTCAGGGAGGTGGTTCGAAGGTGTGGCAGTGGGAAGGAACTGTGATCGTGCAGTGGCTGAATGGGTGGAGTTGCTAATAGAGGCGATTGTAAATGAAAATTGTAGTAGTGAGAAAGAGTTATGTTGTAAAAGAAAGTTGTACAAAAGAAAATTGTAAATGAAATGGAATTTTTTTCTTCTTTTTGAAATGAACTTGTGTGTTTGTGTGTGTGTGTGTATTTAATAGAAATGCAATTGCAAAATAGAAAAACGACAAGCAGACAAACAAAATTAAAACACAAATCACACAGCAAACACACAACACAAAATATATTTTTTATAATGCAAATTAACACACGAAATGAACACACAATAAAATCAAAAAATAATAATTCAAAGAATAGAAATAAAATCAAATTAATTCCCCGGTAATGGCGCCAAAAACTTGTTTAACGACTAATTTTTATCGGATTAGAAAATCGCCGAAAAATTGTAATAAAAATAACCGCAAGCGCATGGCGTACAATTTTAGTACGTGGCGAGTACGTGTCGATCCGTAGGGAATTGAAGTGATTTAAAATTCTACTCAATCAAATTAACCAAGAGTTCGAAGTTGCTTAAGCTATAAAAAATGTAAAAAACTAGCAGAAGAAAGTGAATAAAAATATAAGAGTAGAAGGCAATTTAGAGGCAATTCCCTTCTCATGATCACATAAATCAACATAATGAAATTATGATCTCTCTTTTTTGTTCATCAGTGAATTTAGTTGATGTGTTTATCATAAGTATGGTCTATTTGTGTTATTAATTAGCCCAACATTAACCATCAAACTTTAACACACCCTCTAAACCACTTATTAACTCTCATGAAAATGATAATGAAATCAAAAATAAAATATATTCTAGGTATGATCTATTTACTATTGATTAGTAATATAGACCATCAAATTTTGATTCCAAAATCTACTTCATTACCATAATCATATGTAGATGAAGAGGTAATTTGTATTTATGTTTGTTTAAGCATAGCCTATTTGGTATCAACAACATAGACTATCAAATTCAAAGTACAACAAAATTTTATCACATCAAAACTTTCATGAAGCATAAAGAGAGATAAAAAATTAGCAAAAATGTTGAATCTACATGATTAAGAGAGCTTCATTACCTCTAAATTGAAGGGATTTAGCTTCTCATATTGTTATCATTTCAACAAATGTAGATTTCAACATAAACATAGACAAGAGCAAAAAGAGAGCTGATTGAAATAAAATAAAAGCTAAACTACTTGCATAAAATAAAGAGATCTACACTATTAACATAAAAGAAACAATAAAGAAAAGAACATGTATTAAAATTGCATAAAAATAAATTACATGAAGAAAAGGCTAAGAAGCCATTAAAAAGAGAAAGAGGGTTTTTGTTTATATTTGTGGCTACCGCTAAACTAACTATAAGGTGGTGCTAAGAGCTTTATTACATGAAACATAAGTGATATTTATACAAGCCTAAAACCCTAATCCATATTTTAGGGAGCTACCCAAAATGCCTCTTTAGGAAATGTAACCTCCAAGTAATCATTAGCATGAGCATAATCCTCTATTTAAATATGCATGTAGCTTTAATTTCCACTAACATGTGCATTAGCTCTTAATTGAAGTTTATGGTTAGTGGGTAGGTGGGGTCCTCCATGTTGCATGAATTGATTTATTTCCTCATTCCTTTGTTCTTCCATCCTTTGTGCATGCATACATATATGAAGCCTCTTCCATTTTCCATCCAATTTTCTACAAATAAAACCTAAATGTGCAAATAAATATTCTCAAAATTAATACATGCACAAAATTCTTATTTTACCCCCAAATAGATGCATGAATGATGACTTGAAAGCATTTTTGAAATTTGATTTTAAACATGTAAAAACACCCAAATATGCTCATTTATTAAATAAAACAAGATTAAATATGTGAGTATAAATATACACTTTTATGTGCACATCAAATACCAAATAAAAAAAGAGGCTTTAAGAAATAGGCAAGAAGAAAAATAGAGAATGAAATAGGAATAAAAATGTTAGTTGGAGCCAAGAAATAAAAATGCAACGATATTACGAAATTGAAAAAAGAAGCGGTAAACGAATTTGAAAAGGAAAATCTAAACGCGTAGTAAAATAAGACTTATGGTCAACTATAAGGGTATGAAGGCAATGAAAGGAGAACGAAAGAATGAGAATATATAAATATAAAACATATGAATATATGTAGCCTCAGATATGTGTTTATGACGTGTAGATAGTTATAATTTAATATATAAATTATAGAAAGAAAATTATATTGAGAGTCATTATAATAGGTTGAATTACAAAAGAATACTCAAACGTAGGGCCCATGGAGAGTATACGCTTGCGTATAGATGAAGGGATACCCTCAAGTTATGTTAGTGCTTGGAATGGAACCTCCATAACTGTAGGCACCGGGCGGACCTTTTGCAGATGGCGAGACTATACAAGCACTGTAAAGTAGTCTACTTCAAATTTATTTAGAGGAGGGTATTGCCTTGATTGCACTAGGAAATCTAAATGGAAATGGGCGGGATCAGACTTATGCAACAGGGTACGTAAGACTAGCGTGTGTGGATACTAAAACAAAGGGTAGGAGTTGCATACTTAGCGAGCTTGTCATCGTTCTCTTGCGGTTAATGGGAAAGAAAAAGTTACACCTAACCGATCTCTTCTGCCTACCAAGGTTGATTCAGTTGGGTTATGCACCGCCATAGTTGTTTGTTAGTTTGTTTGATAGGGCAAGGATAGTTAACCCATGTAGAGATTCCCTCAAAACATGGATGGGGTGGAGGTGTGTGGGGCTGGAAACCCACGATATGTGTTGTAGACAAAGTTGAAAACCCTTGAAGAATACAAGACGTAATGGAGTAAAGGTCGTCGGTGAGCACTATAGGATTTCCTCGAGTAATACGATGATCATGATGCAGCGAGGCGATGGACCCTTATGAGGTGCTGAGCGATAGATACTAGTAGAGATAATGTCTAGGTCCATTAGTGGACGATGGGATATATATTTATATATATAGACATAAATATATAAGATGTAGATGGGAATGGTTCATACGCAGTGATGGAGTCGTAACGACTAATGATAAAATCTAATATAACAAGAAATGGTGAACAATCAACATAACTTACCGATCATCAGAACGTTGTTTTGACTCCCTCCTTATTACAACCCACAGGATTTACAAGGCCAGGTACCGGTATTGTTTGGAGCAGTTGTCTGGCTGAGGCACTTGACATTTGAGATGTCAATTCTAAGTCAGTGATTATTATGATCTATTATATTTACTTATTTCCACTGTGAGTTATTACCATTAGCACTCTAATATAATTTCTCCTTTGTTGGATACCAAACTGACAATCCGTATTTTAGTGGACCTGGATTTTCGAGTTTGCGAAAAATATGGGCCCACTAGAGTGTGGGTTGTTGTAATGTATATGCAAGTATAATATATATTTCATTATATTATGTTGTTATAACATTGGATGTATACATGGTACATTCAAATAAAACATTTAGTTAGGTTAATTAAGAAATATAAAATAAAGTTAAATAAAATATGATTTAATTGAATAAGTAGATTGGATTTAGTGAAACCCATTAGAGTTCATAGATCCACTATGATCCAAATAAGAATTTGTTTAAATCCATGTATTTCCCCTGTTGTAGGCCGACCCGGTTCCTTCATTGGTATAGGAGCCCAAATGGTCTATGCGGTCTAATTAGCAACTTCAAGGCTAATGAATTAAGCTTACATATCCGATGGGTGTCTAGAAATGTAATGTCAAGACTTGAGGTTGAATAACCAAGTATTCTCCCTCCATGTATATCGAGCTGACCTAATGGGTGTAGTAACTCTAGAAGGTTGGCCCAATATTAATGGCCTAAATCGAATTGGGCCTTAGGCTAATTTTAATTATGATTTGAAAATTTAAAGATATTTTAAGTGTAAATGTTAAATTTAAAATATAAAAAATATTTTATAAATGTTATAAAATAAATATAAAAAATTTCAAAATTAATTTAATAATTTTCAAAATTTCATAAATATTTAGTTAATTCGATTAATTAAATAAGTAAATAATCAAAAGTTAATTATTTGAAATACATATATGTAGTAATATATGTATATGTAATTATTTGGGTTATAGTTGAAAACTTACCTTAATTGTTTTAAAGTAAATTAAATAAAAAATTGAAATTATTTAATACAAATATTTAATTCAAATGTTTAATTAAATAAATAAGTTTTTTGATAAATAATTAATTAATTGTTAATTTAAATTACAAATATTGATATATATGTAAATCAAACTATAAAGATTATAGTTCAACAACTTGAAATGTTCCAATTTTCTCAAAAAATGAGAAGTTAAACTAAATAAAATTTTGAAATTTATTAAATGTTTAATTAAATAATTAAATAAATAATTATTTAAACAGTTAATTAATTAACATACACACATATATTTGATACATACATACATACATACATAATATACATACATATATATATATATATATATGAAACTATAATGGTTATGTCAATATTCTTCTTAAATAGTTTAAGATAAATAAAATAAAATTTCATAATTTTTTAAATATAGTTTAGTTAAATTAGTTAATTAAATTAAAGAAATAAAATTAATTAAATATGATTTAATTAGCAAGGTTTAAATTAATTAAATATGATTTAATTAATAATACACGTATAAATATTATATAAGTTAATTAAATCATAAATGGTTATAAATATATTAAACTTATATAACTAGATATGTATAAATATAATGAAAATGGAACTAAAATAAATCGAAAATAAATATCTGGAATAAGTGCATAAGTGAAGTACGAATACCATAATTTCAAACGTGTCGTACACTTGAATCACGAGGGTATTTTATAAGAAATACATTATTGCTTAAATTAATGTCACTCTAATGTTTATGTTAAAGATTATGGATCTCTAATATATGAAATTATCCTTTATCATTTATTTATTGATAGATTACTTGCATACTCTCTAGCAAACACTAGACGAGGATGTTTTGTGTAGTACTATTAATATATTCTTAGATGAGGTAAGATACATGCATGTACCTATTGAGAAAATTCAACGTATGTACATTATACTTAGGCTATCGTGAAATGATAGGTAAGAGTGAATAATCTATCTTGATTTGTTGAGAAAACTTAAGGTCGATATCGAGATTTGGGCAAGGAACAAGATTAGGAGTTGTATATGATACAACAAATTAGGAGTTGTCCATTGATTATAGGCCTATAATTTGTCAAGTAAGCTCAAGGTTAGAATCCCAAGGCAAACGAGTCCTAACACTCAATAGAGGATTAGAAAGTTTTCCATATTTCTCTTAGATTTTTAAGGAATATAAAAAATCTAATACGAGTTAGGGAAAAATGATACCATTTAACATTTCTAATATTGTAAGAACATATGCTATATAAAATTAAATTATATACTTCAATAAATTTGTGCGTCCAATGTAATTGATAAAGCTGTTTATTTACTTAAATATACAAATGAACTAAATTAGGATTGACAAAGAAATATACAGTATGCTTATAAATAAATCCTTTGACACATTGTCACTTCAAGGCCCATGCAAGAGTTGAATTCATATAACTACTATATGCATTTGTAACTTGGTTACTTAGGTGTTTATTTGTCCGAGATTATGTATCATCTTCTATGAGTTTTGAACTATAAAGCAATACAAGAATATGGATATTTGATCCATATTATATCACATACAAAAGTTGTTTAGTAAACAGTCATGTTCATAGTGTACGAAATCTCGATAAAATTGTTTCATTTGAAATAAGTAAGTAAACCATAATTCATGATAATGTGTGCGATGTGATTGAATGCAATAATAATTTTGCTTTGTTAGAAGTAACACGGACCAAGAACTACTACATAAACCTATGAATTCGAATGCTAAAATGTTAGTTTGATCATTTTACTTAAACATATACAATATCGTTAAATGTTAAGAATGTCTGAATGCACTTTTGTAAAGAGTTCAATGTGAATTTGTTGTAAGAGTTTCCTTTCGAATGGTTCGACCATTTGAAAGTGAATGTTCAAGAGTGATTATAACATAGGCATGGTTGGGATAAAGAGAATGAACGGCCACCTCTCTTACATGGGGAAACATAGGAAATGAGAATTTTATAAAATCACAGTAGATATTCAATGAGGACTAAGAAATACGATTATTATTCCAAATGTATTTTTATATAGAAAATTGTTTGGCATAAGAGTTATTTCTTCAAGTACAAGAATTTTAATTTAAAACTCCCGACTGTAAACTAGTTACATGCACTTTACAGTGGACGAAATAAATTGTCCATAGTAAGTGGTTGAATGGAGCCCTGTATTTCATATGCTATTATAGTAATGGCGGAAATAACAAGAGTATGCCATATAGCATTTACTAATGGTTGCATCAAGATAAAAAATTGTTTTCGTTAATGTACCAAATACTTTTTATAAAATAATAACTATTTACCACTGTTGACTGAAAGTAGACATAGTTTTGTTTTATATGAATATTATGAGTATTCATTGTAAGGTAAAAATGTAATGATGGTGTTTTGTTATCGTAACAAAGTGATGCATTAGCTATATAAAACAAAAAATATCTAAAGTTTTAATAATTATTTTGGAATTATGAACCAGGCCGTATCTTTGAGAAATAATTCTCCAATCATATGATTATGAATCAAATGACATCGATGAATTGTATTTTAAGCTATTACGGGCAAAGCACCATTCAGTAAGAGTGACAAAAGAGTGGATGAACTCCTTAAATTGGTATATATGTATGTATGTATGTATTCTAAGGTCTAATAATACCAAAATGGATCCACTTACTTTGTTAAATTCACCAGTGAATTATAATAGACATGAATATTTGTTACACAAATAGTATACTCATGATAAGTTCAAAGAATATAAAATGGAAGTAGAACACATAACATGCAAATATAATTTGATGAAATAGAATAGGTGAGTGTATTATAAAGAGTTCCAAAAATACCTAAAAATGGATAATCAACATCAAAAGCCACTCTTCCCTATGATATATAATGATATATCGATAAGAAGTAATCGAACTTTATTGGACAAAGTACAATTAATGATGAGTGATGATGAGTTAACTTCTTTCTATAAGGATATGTACTTAAGAGTAAGTAAGTATGTTAAATTTAACTTCATCTAAATCATAGTTTACAAGCTCATATTAGATATAAATTGATAAGAAACCCTTACATGTCCTAGGTTAAGGAGTTGACAAGTTGTGTGAGTCAAGAGGATGCGTGTAAATTTCGATCACGAAGGATCTTGAGTGAACCCTCGAAAGAAGTTTAGGACCAATCAACAATGGTTGACTAATTTATGTTATGAACATAAGTTTCATAAACTGGAAATTAAATTAGTTTTAGGTAAGTATTTGATACGATCTAAACAATCTAACATGGGAATTGATTATAAAAGATGAAAAGAAATTAACCGAGCTAAAACAGACATAACTCATTAGAATGTCTAATATGAATTCTCGCACATTAAAGAAAAACTATGAGTTTTAAATCAATATCGAGAAAATAAATTGTTAGCTGTAACAATTTCCCCAGTTGCCAATAAGCCATAAAGAGTATAAACTCTAACATATGGCATGATGCTCAAATAAGAATAGATTACAAGTATATTATCAAAATATGATTGATAGTTATACCCAAAGGGATGTGATCCATCGATCGTAATTGTGTCTTCAAAAGGAAAACCAATGCAGTTGGAGTAAAATAAGCAAAATTGATGAAAATAACATCATAAATTTTAATTGTTGAAATTAACCTAACATATTCACCATTTAACATGCTCAAGTTAGTTTAGATTTAACTTACAACACCACCACCTAATGTGATTTTGGGTTTTGGGGTTTTTACATTAATTTTTTTAAAAGTAATGATTTAAAATAAACCATTTGCACATAATAACCAAAGTATTTTGAAGTCAATGGGAGCGGTAAATGAATTGTGAGTTTTTAGATATGTTCCAAGAACGGATACAATTGTGTCATTTGACAAGCGTAAGAGTTGAGCAAATATTTTGACAACGAAATCAAATAGTTTAATTTTTGGTCAAAATGCAGAGAAAGCATATGTTGCAAGAATGAATATTAAAGAGGAACTAAAATATTTCTAAAACTACATGTAAGGATGCGAGGATTCTCTCCAACAATATACATTGATGGCAGATCGCAGATGCCATTGATGGCAGATCGTTTTTGAGTAGATTATAAAATGGGTCATAGAGCTATCTAGAGTATTCTACACTTTTTTGAAATTCACAGAAGGAATAAAATATAATAATCAATAATACTATTCTAAACAAATAAAAACAATGTAGTATTGAATAAACTTCAACTAGAACATTTCTCTATACCGATAATGGAAAACAGTCTAATGTCTGGGAATAACTGAATAAAATAAAATAGTAGATATTTAACAGATAAACAAATGCATGTCTTCATCGCATCATCGCACCTCCAAGTCACTACCATGCCTATCTATCGACCTATTAGAGTATAAATAAGAAGAAGAAAATGATAGAGGGTCAGCCATACGTCTGGTGAGTGAAATGCATCATATAACGGTATAATACTAATAAGCTAGTAAAACATCGCTTATGCTCGAAAACCACACCTTAACCAGTGTAGTCTTCACTTAACAAGTCGGTTGAATATGATACAAAACTATAGTGACATCATATGCTAAGGTTTTACTAAAATATATAATGGGTCTAATCATATGCATACTATTACGCTCAAGGGTCTCAACTCATGTACTGAAACAACTAAGACTCGATTGGACCCAATGTCCTAATTTGTTGTCACCTAAACGTATGCACACTATTGAATGCAAAGTCCTAACTCGTGCACGAAATAACTATGTTACTATTAGGCCTAGAGTTCTAACAAGCCATCGCCTAACATATGTACACTGCTGAGTTCAAAGACCCAACTCATGTACCGCGAACTACGAAAGTATTGGTCTCAAAGTCCCAGCTCACCATTGCTAGACATCACTGGCCCCACCAAAGTACACCTAACACTTACCATATAGCGCACTATTAATCTCAAAGTCTCACATCATGTGACTAGTACACGACACTATTGAGCTTAAAGTCTTAACTTACCATCATGAAATTGCATGTGATTATTGCGGTCAAGTCCATGATAGTCATTCGTCGAATGGTCTGCGACACTTATACGATCAAGCCCAAACCTCATCATCACCCTAATGTTTATAAAGCTACCAGATTAAGCCTTAACCTATTGTTGCCAATGCAACTAGTATAATTGAGGACCAATTTCCTCATGCGTGTACCGAAACACCTAGTAAACCCTCCTATATAAAAAACGCACTGCATTTTTCGAAAGTATCTCAAAACACAACAAACATACCATAACATTCCTCTTCTCAACATGATCTTGATGTTGCAAATCACTCGTGAAACAGAGTCTTTATATGAGAGTTATAAGCATTTAAAGATAGGTGGTTATTAAATTATCATAATTTTATACTTTATTTATATTATATTTCTTTCCCATTCATTCCGCTATAGTAGACTCAAACCCTGGACTCATGAACATCTCACCCTAATGCTGCCTTCCACGCTTTACCACCATCACCATAGGCAAATTCTACTAGATCTGACCATGCTAGAGAGATCCCCAGACCTAGCCAAGGCCGACGCTACCCCCATTCCTCTTGTGCTACCCCTGAAATCCCCGCAATTTCCATTCATTTGCCGGTTATTTTCAGCCACCCCTGCCTGATCGAGGATCACCATGAGCACTTACTCAACCTCCTCTGCACACTCATACTCTTCGATCGTCACATTATTATCGTTTCATCGTTGGATCGAAATGGACGATCCTCGTTCGTCGAACTTCTGACTTATTTTCTGATCATTCTGTTAACTCGGTCAATGAACAAACACCACCAGTGGATTTGTGTCATGGAGAACTACAAATTAAACATGTAATAAGTCTAATTTAAAACAACTTTGCGTTCTACACTTTTAATTATAGAGCGATTAATTTTGTTAATTACAGTTGTTGACTATAGATTTAGCCAGCCTCAGAATTAGTCCAGTGCATTGTGAAAGAAAAGGTTACTTGTTAATATTAGGCTTATAAATGTAAAACAAGGATGAAAGCAAGCAAAGCAAAATAAATAACACCGAACATAGAGTGGTTCGGCAAGCTTGACTACTTCCACTGTGAAGATCTCTTACCATATTTATCTCTTACAATTATAAGGAATTAAAAGAGAATAATAAGAAATAAAATACTTAAGACTAAAAAGTAGTTAATCTTAAGGGCTTATGGCTTTGATTTGTTGTGTGAAGAGCTCTGGAAAAGAGATAATAACCAAAATTCTAATAATTATCAACCCCTTTGAAGTTGCTATGCATCAAGTGTTTATAGTAGCTGAAATAGATAATGAATGACTAAGATTGCATAATAAAACAAGTGGGAAGCATGTCTGGCCCTTGATCTGATCATATGGGCTGATGGGAGATAGCTGTAAATACAGAAAGGAACAGGTGTTTGAGAAGCATGTTAATTGTCCTTCTATACTAGGCGTAGACTTTACATTTAATGCACATTTAATACTGATAGGTTACTATAAGGGTAGTTATACTTCTGGTCGCTTTGCTATAGTACCTTGTACAGTTGGTTGTATGACTTGTCGTTTACTTTTGCATGCCTTAATGCAAGGCAGATGAGTGACTTCGACCGACCTGTTGATGATACTGGAAGTTGAATGCTACTAAGGACTAAGGTGTGAAGAATGTGTCGGGCCAGTAGTGATATGACAAGATGGGCTGTGGTGATGCCGGCTAGAGACGTGTCATGGACGAGTCGGTCTTGATAGATGAATTGACTGTTGAATCCATCTTGAGTTGTGTCAACCGGTGATGGAGCGGTCTTGAAGGGCTGGCCTGAAGCCAGACTGGATGTAGACCATCATGAGCGGGCCAGTTGCTTAATGCCTATGTTTGACAAGGAGAGTTGACTAGTGCAAAGGATCAAGTTGCAAAAAAGGTGCCGGCTATGAGATGTCGAGACTGACTGCTTGGGATCGATCGAAGGCGGCTGTGATGAAGCCGGGCTAAAGATAGGTCATGCTTGAGTGAGCCTTGTCCTCTGAGATGGTTGGTAATTGACTTGGAGTGATGCTAAGTAGTTGGATTGACCTAGAGCTATACTAAGTGTGGGTCAACATGAGAGGGTTGGTGGTAAGTGAACCGGGCCGATGCAAATGGGGCTGGGCAGTGTTTAGTTATCATGTCCTTGCTAGATTGGTTGTTTGTTAAAGTCGCTTGGGGTGAGCTGACGGCCATCGATCTGAAGTGCTACTTAATGGATAGGCTGGTTTGGGGCCAACTTGATTTTGTGCCGATATGAGCGATTGGTCGAAGATTAACTAGATCGGCTTTGATTGGGTCGGACTAGGCTTTAATCGACTTGCAATTACTTATGAGAAAATTGAGAAACATTTTGTCCCTCTAGTCCATCTTTGGGAGTAGGGGTGCTCTTATTATCATTTCATAAAGATAATATCGTCCCGCTACTCTGTTGTGCATTTAATGCATATCCTACGTGGCGCTGTGCCTTTGGCCATGGCGGTTCGCTTTTTCAAACGTGGCAGAGGGCCCACGATTAATTAACCTTAAAACATTATCATTAAACTGATTAATAGATCTTAAAACATTATTAATAAAACGATTAATTAACTCTAATACATAATTAATTAAATTATTAATTAACCTTAAACATCATTAGTTAAACGATTAATTACCTTTAAAACATCATTATTAAAGTGATTAATTAATCTTAAACTATCATTAATAAAATGGTTAATTAATTTTAAAAATTAATTAAATAATTAGCTAACCTTAATCATCATTATTTAAAATGATTAATTAATTATAAATATTATTATTAAAATAATTAATTTATTTTAAACACATTATTATTAGAATAATTAATTAAATTTGTAAAACTCAAGCATAGGACTGAACTAAAAAATTTCAAAGGGGATAACATTTTTCAAAGTGCCGATATAGCGATAGTCATTATATGGACACTTCCATAAACACTTTCCATATGTCACTTGTTCAACCAAACATCACATAACATAAGTGTGAGCACAAATACAAAGGCAAGTAACAACTATACATCATGTAGAGAGCATCCGAATATTATTTACTTAAACCTTTTTCCAACTAATTTTAAGTTACTTTACTAAACACCAAGATGTCGACCTTTTAAAGTGGTCACCCAGCCAAAAAATCCAATACTTTTAACACATAAAAAAAAAGAAAATAATATATATTTTTATCACAATAATAAAGGTCAAAACTTTAGTTATAAAGGTAAGGTTTTGCTCACTAAAATGTAACTATACCAAGTCAAACTAACTCCAGGCTTTGCACTAACACCCGATCTTTGTTCTTTTTCTTAAAAATTTGTATTTTTGGAGCCTAAATAGGCTAGATGGGTTTGGCCATGGACTATATGGGATCAACCATGGATGTTTTAATGAGATAATGGTCTTGTTTTTGATTAGTTAGGTGGTGTACAGGAGAAAGAAGTGATTTTTCTTAGAAAAAGTAGTGAAAAAGAATGGCTTTTTAAATTTGAAAACCTAGGAAGACATTGACAAGTTTTTAAAAACTTAAGGAAGGTGATGGATTTTTTGAAAAGTAAGAAAATGAAATGATAAAAACGAGAAGGAAAATAAGAGATTTGTTTTAAAAAAAAGTGGAATAGGTGAATTACTTAATTGCCCTTTCTCACATACCCTCCATTTATTTTGCGCTACATCACCAGTACCCTCCTCCTTGCCCATTACACACAAAACCCATGAAACCCCTCTGTTGTCCACCATGTTTAACAATTCTTTATACCATGATGTGTAAGTGGTAATACGACGTTTCATTCTTAATTTATTTTTATTTAAAGTTTTGAAAGATGTCATGTCTTCTTATATTTACTTAAGTAAATACATTTTCACCATATTATTTAACTTATCCATACTTATGTTAACATAAATATACGTGGGGTATATTTTTACTAAAATGTACACGATGTTTCCAATAACTTTTAGATGATGAAAAATTGAAAATTCAAAAAATGATTTCTGATTGCATATTCTATTTCTCTTCGAACTAATTATTTTTTTAAACAAATTTCCATCACTAGTTATTATTAAAAAGGGCTTTATTTGAGTTATAAAATCCATTAATTAATTATTTGAAAATATTTTGAATATTCAAATTCAAAGCAATCAAATTATGGGTCTTTACAATGATTGTGGTGAATCTGGTCATCTAAGAAGAGACCGCCCATAACAAAAGAATACACCAAACGTTGATTTATTCAAAAAGAGAAAGAGAGCTTACAATACAACTTTGGATGATTCCGATAATACATCCACTGACAATGGACCCGATATAGAAAATGTCAACTTGTATTTCACGATGATAGAAAATTAATCAGAAGAGACAAAGGAAATGACAAAATCAGTACCTTTTACATTTTATATTCTATTTTTTTGAAAATTATAGGATATAATAATAATAAGTATATATGAATATATATATATATATATGTAAGTATATAAATATCTAGTTGTGTGTGTATATATATATATAATGCTTCTTCATTTTATTTAACTTTGAAATTCCAGCAACCCATGCGCTTCTCAAAATCTGACATACCCATGTGCTATCAAATGGGCTATAGGGTATTCTATATCTAAAGTACAACCATTTTTATTTAGAATCAGCAGCTTTCTACTATTATTTGTTTTGGTGTGCTTGTTTCCCATTCAAATCAAGTGGGTATGCTTGTTGTCCGTTCAAATCAAGTGGGTGTGCTTTTAGCCAGGTCAAATCAAATGGGTGATCTTGTTATCCAATTAAATCAAGAGAGTCTACCCTGAACTCATAAATTTGGAGGGCATATCTCGTTGTCTTGAAATTAAGACTGTATTTTGGTTTGCTTACTTCCTTTTAAAGTAGACATTGAAAGTTTTTTTGTATATACACTATACAGGATCGGACGTTGGATTGGTAATCCGAACCAGTATAGAACGCCCGGTGTCTTATCACTTACTTTTACATTAGTTTTTCTGCATTTATATATTTCTGATTATCGTTAATATATATCTATGATTGATTATCTGTGTTTGAATATAAACTTTGAAATAAGCTAGAAAATTTCCATATAAGTTATAAAACACTATTCACCCCCCTCTATTTAAAGTAGCCTTAAGATCCATTCATAATAGCACTGTACAGTTTCCCACATACGAGTTTTGGTCATGATCCCAATGGTGTCACATAATGTTAAGCGAAGGACTAGCATGGATTTAACCTCAATAATTACGTGTGATTCTATGATGGCGAGTTGAGCCTTTGAGATCAATAGTGTCGCGTATTGACCACATGAGTTGAGACTTTAAACTCAATAGTCTGATATATGATAGGCATCAATGCACTTTGGTGGGGCCTATGATGTCCAATGATGACGAGTTAGGACTTTGAGCCTAATAGTGTCATCGTTGGCGACAATCGAGTTAGAACTTTGAGTTTAATAGTGTGTGTACGTTTATGCGACGGAGAGTTTGGACTTTGGTCCCAACAACGTCGTAGTTGTTTTGGCACATGAGTTAGGACTTTAAGCTTAATAGTGTGCATACGATTAGCCGACGGTGAGTTAGGACTTTAGGTCTAATCATGTCTTTGTTGTTTTGGCATATGAGTTGAGACCCTGAGCTCAATAGTATGCATATGATTAGGCCTAAGATAGATTTTAGAGAGACCTTAGCATATGATGTCACTGTAGTATCATATCGTGTTTAGCTAATTTCTTGGGTGCTGGTGACATAGGTTAAGGTATGATTTATGAGCATAAGTGTTGTTTTACTAGCTTATTAGTATTATACACTTGTATGATGCGTTTCACTCACTAAACGTATGTCTGATCCCCTCTATCATTTTTTTAGTTATACTCCGGTAGGTCGTTAGAGAGGACTGGTAGTGGCTTGGAGGCACGATGGTGCGATTGAGACATGTATTTATTTATCTATTACCTATCTACTATCTTATTTCAGTGTAATGACCCAGAATTTCAAACACTTCGTATTTAAATATCTGTATTATTTAAATATCTGTATTATTTAAATATTCGTATTTAAGATTTAATTTGATGAAATATGATTTTATAACCTTGTCAAACACTTTTAATTAATAACTAATGATAGAAAACTTATTTTTGAAATGTGTTTACAAGAATATACACTTTGAATAAATACTGAAAATATGACCAGAAAACGTTTTGTTAAAAATCAACTTTGTGTTTAATACAAATTATAAATTATCGATTATAATATGTTATTATTATTGTTTATTTGACTATTTGAAATGTGCTCGGCCAGTTTATGAGCAATTGATTTCCATATGCATGGGTTGGGTAGATACGAGCACCTTGTGATTAAAATTTCACAATTTGACTGTAAGGTGTTAGATGAAATATTTGATTAAGTAATTATTATAATATAAGATGTTTATTGTAATTTTAAAGATGTTTATCTTTTAAAAGAAATGGTTTCTTTGAAAAGAAATAGAATTATTTGGAAGTAAATATTTTAAAGTGATATAAAAGTGTTTATATAATATTTAGAAATAAATATTTTTTAAGTGAGTAAATATTTTGAAGTGATTCTATATAAAATTTATTGTATACAGGTATTTATATAAATGTGTTTTATAAATAAAGAGAATTTCGAGACTTAAATTCTGGTGGTTTGAAATTGATTTTCGAAAAGATTAGGGAAAATAAACAATACTGTGTTTGAAAGTATTTGTGATTATTAGTACAAAATGATTTGTCACTTCGGGGAACAAAATGATTTGTTATGTTAATAATGATTCGAGTAACCCATAATTAAAAATTGGGCAAAAGGGTGGTTTAACCCTTGGTATAGTCTACTCTTTGTATAAAGGGATATACTTTGTTTATTTATCTTGTGAAGGCTGGGACCCAGTTGCCTTGTTATTTGGAGATACCTCCCAATCTGGTTGCATATATTTTGATATGCTTTTTAGTAGAGTATTTTTGGATTTTCAAATAATTATATCAAATACACCACTGTATTATTATATAGAGTAATTGATACCGATTTTGAAAAGGTTTTGACTTAAATCCTAAAAAAGTATGATTTGATGTAAAAGATATATATTATTAATTCAAAAGGATTTAAAATGAAACCGGGAATTTAATTAGAAGAGATTGTTTTACGAACAAGTAATTTCAAAAGTGATTATTTTTGAAAATAGTAAAGTTAATTAGATTTCATAAATCTAAACTTGTGAATATTAAGCAAAAGAGGTAGTTTGGGAATTGCATATTTATTTGTTTGTGCATCGTAAGCTCCTTGAATCCTATTTGTGAATAGGAGAACTACGTTGGCTTGATCCTATATCTAATTGTATACCCAATTAGATAGGGATACGTAGGCAGTCATAAGTGGTAGTGAAGCAGCCCCAATAATAATATATCATTTTCCTGTATATTGTTTGCTAATTATCTTGCGTTATTGTATCTTTTCCGCTTATCATTTTATTCTGCATTGACGTGTTTATTGAGTTTGCGGGAATGGCTATTGTTGTCTCTCTCATCAGAGTTGTGCAGCGGTAGCAGTAAATCTTAGTTTAGTATGCATTAAAGCACGCCCAGTAGAATAAATGATTAGAACTCTGATAAGTTGTATTGTTATAATTATGTCCTATATATTTAATAGTGTTGTATATTTATCTGTTTTTGATATGTTAAATTGGTATCTTTCATTAGTAGTTTAGAACGGATGGATTTTTCGATGATTTTGACTGGTCGAAAAATCTGGGTCGTCACAACTAGTTTCAGAGGTTAGGTTAGGTGCCTAAGTAAAATTCACCTATGGTTAGTAAATCAACCTAGGAATTTTAAAATGAAACTACCTTAATTTGATAAATAAAAATGGATTGGATAATGCACTGTACCTCCGATCGGGGTTATGGATGATATTATTTTTGGTGTGCTTAGGTTTTGTTGATTGTTGTCTTTTTTTATATTTTTCCATCCTTGGAATTTTAGGGTCGAAATTCTTTTAAGGGGGGAAGAATGTAACAAACCAAAATTTCAAACACTTTATATTTAAATACCGGAGTTATTTAAATATTCATATTTAAGATTTAATTTGATTAAAATGATTTTATAACCTTGTTAAACGCTTTTTAATTAATAACTAATGATAGAAAACTTATTTTTAAACTGTGTTTAAAAAATATACACTTTGAATAATTACGGAAAATGTGACCGGAAAACGTTTGTTTAAAATCAACTTTTTGTTCAATACAAATTATAAATATTTTGCAGCTTGTATAGTAGCATATACACATATAAACAAGAATTAGACATAAACAAATTAACCACAAATTAACTAAAGTAAGCATATTTAATTAAGGGAACACATGGTACTAAAGGACCATTAAATGGTGGAGTGATTTAAGGACAGTATGGTGGTGTAAGAGTATGGTTGTATTAAGGGTATGGTGTACATGTTCTCATACATGGAAGATGAGAGGGTTTTTAAACCTTTTCCACTCATTTCCTAACTCTTTAAATACACACACAAACTCACTTCATTCCTTACCAAATCTTCACTTCTTTCTCTTTTTTCCCTCTTCCTTTGGGCGTGAGTTATGGAAATGGCATATGGCTGTGAGTGTTGTAGAGTGATTAGGTCTTAGGGCCATGAGCTTGAGGGAGAGGGAGGAGGTTGGGTGTGTGCACAGAGGAGGTGGAAATACCTTGGGCCATGAGCTTTATGGAGGTGGTGATGATAGCCATGTTCTTTAGGAAGGGACAGTATGAGTTTAGTAATGTTTTGGTTAGTAAAGGTGGTGTTAGTAGAAGTGTTGTTATGATTGAATATTGGTAGGAAGAGTTTGGGTAGATTAAATGTGAGTTAATCTCACTTTGAATGAAGTTAATTATCTAAATTAATAAGTGATAATATTACTTGATAATTGCTTGTTAAATCACATGTTAATATTGCTTGCTATTAGTAATAATAATAGACTTTAACTACTTAAAGTTACACACTTGATTATATGCTTTGTTAAGTATGTAAATTGATAAAGTAGTTGCTTATTAAACCATTGAATTTTGATAAGTTGATTTGGTCATTTAAAATGGATAAGTGATTTGAATACATATGTTAAAATATGTTGTAATTAATATGGTTTGAAATTGGAAGTCATATATGTGTATAAAATGAAATGACACTAAATATGGAATTGAATACGGAATTGCCCGTATAGTGATAGTCGCTATAAACACAATTTGAAATCCCTTCCTTTTATATCACTCTTTAGATTCCATATTTCAATTATTTTCAAGTATAATGTTTTATATACTTATAGTAGTATAAAAGCTAGTAATAAATGAAGTTTTAAAGCCATGTATTTATAAAACAAAGTTAGTGAAGTTATGGTCCATAGAAAAATCCGGTTTTTAGCAAAGTTCAAAATATTGATAAATTGGATATTTTATGAATCTTAAGGGAGTTTTTATAAAAGATAAACAAGTATTTTAAAGGAAGTAAGATGTTATGTTTTAAAATAATATATTAAGATTTGAAGAAAAGGTTATTTCTATTTTATGTGTACACAACTTGTTATATATATATATATAGGTTTTCAAAATCAGTATTAAATAACAATTACTAACAGTAATATATCCTAAACTATTTATATCTTATTTATATGTAATTTAAAGGTGTTATATTTATATATAAGTTTATAAAACTATTTTTAACTAATTTATTAAAATAATAACTTTTACACACTTTCTTCCTTAACTTATTTTAAATTCTATTTCCTTATTACATAAACTACTATATATATAAATCATGTAAAAAGTGTTTCACATCTATTTATAAAAATAATTTCAAAGGACTTTTGATTCAAAAGAAGGGATGATAAGTAATAACTATGTAATGACATTAGTTTGATTGTTTATAAAATGTTAGTATTACTATGCTTAACACTAAAAGCCATACGAGTAAGCTTCCCTATTTGTGAGAGTCAAGACCGAGTTTAGGTAGGGATGGAGCAATAGAGCTCTAAGCTATCAATATCCTTCTAGGCCGAGGAATAGTTAAGCAGAAATGTCGGGAACGAGTTAAGTATACGAACCTTGATTTCCATAAGCAAGTGCTTGAGATTCGATAATCGATTAGTCGATTATCGAACTTGACCAAACTTAACTTAGGAAGTATACGAAACGCTTTGCGGATTTATACCAATGAGAATCCCCAGGGAGGAGCATTGGTATGAAACACTTCTAGCTTTCGATTACTTTTAAAAGAACCAGAATTGAGTTAATCGGGAAATCATCGATTGGTTTTGGAGAGCCCGGGATCGGTAAGTGTTTTATTTGCCGAATACCACTTCAAAACTATTATACAGGTTCTATGTCTTGGAAGTAGAATGATGGAGACCATGTGTGGTTCTGAAATCTGTTGAGATAATGGAATCCATGTAGGATTCATGATTAGATCGAGTATTGAAGTCTCATATGAAAGGTGCCAAACGTAGCCTCGACATCGGAAAAATGACTAAGGACGGAGTAGGATGCACAATCCTGGGGTTTTGCTAACCCAGAGGGGTGCTCAACTCCATTATCTAGAGTATGCTTATTGATATGTTGCTTGCAGGAGTTGGTGGTGCTTAGGTTCCATGTAGTTCATGTTCGCTCGTTCGGGCCTGGGCCAGTACTATTTACCATATGGTATATTTTATCCAGAGATATACGATGCTTGAAAAGTATTTTTTGATCCTTGTAATAGGTGATCGGTCTTAGTTTACTGAGGTTTCCGTGGAATATGCATCTATACGAACATTCCTTAACGATTTTGAAATGTACTATAATATGTTGTGGTGTGACAAATATAAGCATCACAGCTATTTTCATATTTATATTACACACCTTAGACAATATCTATAATATCACCTAATGTAAATATCAATTGAGTTGGTTCTTTCGAGGGGAAGCCAATCCAGTGATTCGGTTGGTCTAGGAAGTACTGCTATGTGTTTATATGTAGTTTTGAGTTTCCCATATCAGACTTATGTTTGACACATTGGGTTTCTTTTCCTAAAACTCCTCGTGTGCTCTTTTGGGTAGATTGAGTAAAGCAGGTCTAAGGGTTGGATGTTTCAAGCTTATGGAGACAAGCTGGATGCTTCCACTTATCTATCTATCTACTTATTTTCATTTCCGTTCATTATTATGTATGTATTCAACACTGTGAGGATATGTAGTTATAATTATCTAAGCTGGTGGTAGTACTTAGTCACTTTTGTAAGTATGAGGTTCATGTATGTTGGAGTAACTCTTTGTACTACACTTTCGATATATTATATATTATCGTTCCGCATGTGAGATTCTGATATTGTGTTCTTTCTTGTTTCGCTTCTATTTTCTTTTATTTCACCCTAACTTTCTGTCTTCCCAGCACTTTGGTGCTCGGCACATGAATACCATAGATGTATTACTGTCGACATCCAGGGATCGAGAAGGCGATCATTACATTTAGTTATTCCCATACATTAAGTTATTTTGTTACCAGTATAAAGAGATGTTGAAGTTAGAGTTTATTTGATATCATGTTTTTTATTTTATTTATCTAGGACTGTATTATTTATTATTATATTTTTATTTCTTCTGCTATGAGTTACAAAAAATGTAAAATAATGTGGATAACTCTATGATATATTTTTTATTTTACCTCAAAACGATCCACCATTGCAAGGTCTATGATGTTCGTGTCATTTTATGCGTGAATCAAGGCACCATAGATGGAAGAATGTTTCATGTAGGTTGGGTCCATTTTGAACTTGGACCCAACCCGAATCAAGCATCATCAATGGTGCTCTGTACCTTTTATTTCAAGCAACGTTTGGAGCTACTTTCAGAGATGATTTTAATGCTATGGAGCTAATGAGAAATAGTTTTTTATTAATCATTTTATAGATGGATTTGTATGTTTATGTGGTGATAGGATTATTTGATGTTGATAGGAAAATGTATGAAATATAGGGCACAAGTAGGCGACCCAGGAAGCAACCCTTTAGCATGGTAGGCAGTCAACGGAATTCACTGTCTTGTAGTGCATGAGGCAGGATTAGAGATGAGGGTACGACAAGCGATCCTATAGCGTATAGGAGGTGGGATCCAAGTCGTGAGTCTTTTGTTATAAGGCGCTAATGTTAGAGATCCTATGAGACGACTCTAGGACGTGAGTCCAGTTCAATATGGTTTGACGATATAATCCTTTGTAGTAGACATTGGGACTAAGTGTATATGATTAGTTATGTATGGTACTATTGGTAGTGTTCAAGGTGGTTTCAAGATGTGTTAAACACTTGTCGTATTATAACATTATCTTTGTAGTATATATGGAGTAGGCGTTTTACACTCACTCAGACTTATGTTTGACCTACTCCTATTCTTTATCATTAGGTTGACGAGCCTGGAGACATAACGGAGCATGAGACGAGTAGATGGATGATATGACTAGACTTATATAGTATGGATTAAGATTGAGTTGGTCTTGTATAGACATGTGTATGTGATGTAGTTAGCACAGTATGTTGAAATGAACATATAATTGTTAATTGATATTATAATCATTTTCTTCTGCTGTGATATCTGAAAGTTTATTAGTTGGAAATGTATTTGTTTCATGTTATCATATCCCAATGACTCATCTTTTCAACTCTCAAGTTTTTTACATCGGTTCGGACGTTGGACCCCAGAGTTGAGAAAAGTTAGGGTTTTACTGTATATGAGTCATAACCATTTGTGTATATAGATAATGCAATATAATCAAAAAGGCTTCATGAAAAGTGCAACACCACATGTATGCTACTTTGGTTACTCATGCCAAATTTTAGGATTTTTAAATTGTTAACACATGAAATAAATACAAATATACACAATATTGGCACTTCATCGAGTATTTTTGGTAATGAAGCAGAATAATTAGCATCATCAGAGTACGATTTTTATCGATTTTGGTACCTCATTTCATATATAATGATATTCCTTTTATGAACTTGTTAATACTACATAAAGGTTTAAAACTTAAAATTATAGTCCTGGCTAATTTATGCACAGGTAAATTTAAAAATAAATTTTTTAACTGTAATGATTGAACTATTGGTAATTTAGCTATATTCGTTAACAAGCTAATTAATTAATATACTCACCATATCTTTCACCTACAAATTAGCAAAGGTGACCAAAATTTCATAGTTCTTCATATTCATCTAGAAAAGGGAAATCATGTTACATATTAAGATAATTTATATGATAAATATATTGTAGGTAATAAAAAAATCAAGTTGTAAGTCATTATACACCACAAAAAGTTCAAAAGGCCGGTTGCTAGTCATGGCTCAATATAACCAATAGAAAATCTCAAATTTTCTATAGCATATATTACTACATAAAACTAATATGGTAAAAGTTGCAGACTTTGGCCTACTTATCAAGATGACTGGATGCTAACACATAATCAAATTTAGCAAGTTCCAGAAAAGTATACCAATCTACAAATTGAACATTAGGAGCCATGAACGGGCAGCCATATCCTCATCGTCGTTGAAGTATATTTGTTACGTAAAACTATATTTCCTTATCTAATTTCAAGACAAATGAATGGTTAAATCACTTATCATTAAAGCAAATGAAATTAATAGACCATATCTACATGTATGAATGGAAATGTCTATCGTATAACTGCAAATAATATACTCATATTTATTGACCTCTCTCGTCACTTGAATATAAAAGAATAGAAAAAAGGAGCAGTTGGTCTATCCGATGCATGTGCGATAAGAGCTTTTTTGCTCTAAAGAAAATGAGTGATCGACTTGGCTGCTAAAGCAATCACTGTAATAGGAGTTAGAAGTTCCAATATAATTCATTAACTGTTGTCGTTCTTTATTTGTTTATTTTTATCATTATTCTTTGTAGTGAGGTTGGGGAATCTATATATTCATCTGGAGCTGATGTTGATTCAAGAAACTTTAGTGCGGTATCGCTCCTCAATATTTGCTAATATTCTTAGACAATATATGGGATGTCTTCAATCTCCAAGTAATTTGCGAGAAATCAATTGGTAAAGTTAGAGGATCAAAAATAATAATATTTTATGTAAGCAAAGCAACACATTTTGATCATGTTCAAACTATATTCATATCAATGCTGATTTAGTATTGCTATTATCAGCAATTGTAGGAATATGTCATCTAAAGTTAGTTACTATCAAGGTTCTTTTATTTCGAGAAACTATATTTTTTAGGTGAAGCGTTATAGATATAAAGAAATACAAAATATGTAAACTTAAGTTTCTTTTCAACTTTATTAGTTGGCCAAGAAATTCCAAAGTCCCCTTTAGCGTTGTTGGTCTTTTGCATGTCTCTGTTGTGGAGAGTAATTCGTATGAGAAACTATGTAGTAAGTTAGAGACAATGTATTAGCCTATATTCTCTACCTCAATTGATACAATTATATATATATATATATATATATATATATATATATATATATATATATATATATATATATATATATATATATATAGGCCTGTCAATGGGTCGGGTTTGGTCCGGGTATTATAAAACCCGGACCCAAGTCCAATTACAATAACTAAAACCTGAGCCCGGCCCGAACTCGCGGGGTATTTCAACCCAATATCCGAGCCTGGCCCGTCGGGCTTTTTAAGTCCGTTGGATAATAACTATATACTTAACTCAGAATATTTATGTTAAAACCATATTTTAAAACTGCAACTTTGATAAAATTTGTATACAAGCAATATTAACATATAAATTGGACGGTGATGTAGTCAAGCTCATAACAAAAGTATGCAAAAACATCACATGTAAACAAACAAATTGGTAAATAAATAATATACACACTCATGTTTTGATATGACGAAAAACTTATAGTTAGGTCGGGTCCTAATCGGGCCGGGTTTTGATAAAACCGTACCCGACCTGGGTCGGGCCTGAGTCGGGCTTGGGTAGTAAAGGCAAAACCCGTACCCGTATAAATAGGGCGGGTTCAGGCCAGGCTCGGGCCGAAACCCGTACCATTGACAGGCCTATATATATATGAGAGATTTCCAACTCCATCATTTTTAACCCCTTTGCACCCGCATTATAACCATTATTGGAATTGGCAAACTAATGAATAGGTAATATGTTATCTCTCTCATACGTTATTGCATTTTCTCTTTCTTACTTCATCATCAAATCTATTCATTAATTTTCCAAATGTAATGGTAGATATATAAGATCGCAAAGGGGATAAAAAATGAAGGGAGTATGGATCTTTCCTCATATATGTCTGTATATGTGTGTAATGTCTCCTTTGGTGTGTGTGCGTGCACACACACATATGTATGTATGTATGTATGTATATACGTGTGTGTATGTGTTTGTTTATTGTGTTAGTATGTATAAATTACTGAAGGTTGTGAAGATACTTATATTACATATCCACACTAAATTCATGAAAGAAGCATAAATATACCATGCAAATAAAACCCATATTGAAAAGTTGTTTGGTGCATAGGAGCTTCATCCTTAGACAATATTTCAGTAATTTATACAATGTAATGACTGGAATAAAAGCATTGTCGGTTTAAATATACAGACCAATTGAAAAGTTCTTTAAACAATAAAAATAAATTAGCTTTAATGGTAAAAACATAGTTTGACAAAAATAATAATTAAACAATGTGCAAATTAAATAGTACCCACCATGACAAAAAAAATTGTACATGATTTGAAATAAGTAAAGCGCTTGTTAATATATATTATACTGACAAACATACAAATATAAACAATAAAAAACACTAAGATGGAAAAAATGATAGTTGAAGGTGAGAAATTAATAAGAACAGTTGGTAGAATTGGAAAAGAGACAAAGAAGATGAGTATGCATAGAGAAAGACCCAATTCATGCAACCTATGAGGGCACAATCCTAGAGTGAAACACCCCCACACCCCTTAGTATACCCAAAAAGGGCACATTAAGAGACATGGTGCGTTATATGTATAGCTAAAACTTTACAGAGACTAAGATTCACAAGACAAAATAAATAGAACAGCGGAAACATTTAAAATTGAACTTCATTCTTCCATAAAATAAGTCATAAAACCAAATGCATGATATGTCTTAAAATACAAAGTAAACATTTCTCATGAAGAATACCATCTCAGTCACATTATCAGAGTACATAAATAATTAAAATCATCCCTCTCACAAAGTACCAGTACATCCAAACTCAAATGAAAAGAAAACTGAAAAGAAGAAGAATACATGAAGAACGAGAAAGCTCTGCAAACGGGCCTCCAAGAAATCTGAATCTACCGTCCTTGCCTCTGCTGGCCTATGGAGGAAGGGGGAAATAGAGGAGTGGGTCAGACTATAAGTCTGGTGAGTGAAAGAAACTACTAGTATTTTTAAGCAAGATAAAGATAATAGACTAAGCAACAGTTCTAGTATAGAAGGAAATATAGGAAAGATAAAACTGGGATAAAATACTGTTTAACTGTTTGTTTTGCTTAGATAGTTTCGATTGGATTGTTTGCACTTTTCTAAAACTGCTTTGATTAGGCTGAAATCCCAATCCTAGTTTAATTGTGCTGAAGTCATAATTCTACCCTTTGATCGGTCTTCTATCTCTGTTGTGCCACCGTGAGCTAGTCCCATCATGTGGGTCCCATAGTAAAAAGACACCTGTTTAGCGCTTTGGAACTCAATAGCGACTTATATCCCTACTCCGAGGCCGCACGCTCGGCCACCGTTAGCTCGCACTATCTATTGCTCCATCTTTTGACCTCTTATTTTCCTGCTTTAGCATAAGCGTGTCTAGCCTCACCTGATTTGTTGCGAGACCATCAGTCCTAGTCTGATAAGGTCCTGCCCAGTCTCACCTAAGTGTTTTGTGAGACCATCGGTCCTAGTCTAAAGGGAATTGCTGCCGGATACGGGTCTTAACAAACAAAATCTAGTTGCGCCCCTTACCCAAATCCCCTGATTTGAGCTTCTATCTATTGACCACTTATTTACCATTACTTCAGCATAAGCGTGCCTAGCCTCATCTAATCTATTGTGAGACCATCAGTTCCTGATTGAAAGGGAATGCTGCCGGTATAGGTCCTACTTCTATCTTTGCCTATTAACTTAGTGTAAGTTTTAAAATAAGTCTCTTCTATTATTTCTGCTCTCTGTTTGCTTATTAACTTAATCTAAGTCTCAAAATAAGCCTCTTCTGTTATCTTTGCTATACTTGCTTATTAAATTAATTATAAGTTTTAAAATAAGCCTTTTCTGTTATCTCTAATTATAACCTGTGTGTTATAATTTTGCTTATTAACTTAACCCAAGGTCTAAGTCAAAAAAATAAGCTTCTTCTGCTATTTGGGAACCGTAGGATGGAAGCACGGACGCACAGGATGGAATAAAAATAGCAAAACACGTCATGCTCACACCTGGACGAAACTATGTTTAAAACACAGAGGCGGGTCGACCGCCAGGTCGACCCATGCAAGTGGTAGGTCGACCTAGCCATGGGGAGGGTCGACCTAACCTATTATATATATATTTCTTCTTTTAATTTTTGATTTCTTCTTTCTTTTGTAACTTCTTCGTTTTAGCTCAGATTTCGACAATCTATATAAGGAAATTAACCAGGAAATTACCATGGACACAATGGTGCAACTCGCATGGCTCAATTCTGATAATTTCACAAAGTTATTTTATTATTTAATTAATTCGTTAATTAATTATTATAGCTTAAATTTGGGTTGTTACATTCTCCCCTCCTTAAGGGATTTCGTCTTTGAAATCTCTAAGGATAGAAGAATGAAATAAATGTTTTCATTCAAGTTCTACAACCAACTACTCAACCATCACCCATTTCATTCATTGTCCTTAATTTTTTCTAATGTGATTCATGATATATATGCAAATAGTGTAGTGTCAATGTCCCTAACTAATGCAAAAGATTAGGTGGTCTACTGATTCAGTCGACCTCCTTTTTATGCAATCATGTATGTGCCATGTATCCAAATGAATGCAAATTCCATAATGATAACCGATAGTTCTATATGCGTGCTACAATCATCATCCAAGTGCAACAATCATATGACAATCATCCATTTATAGAAACCATGGAAAATAAAAACAAAAATAAAAATGCAAATGCGCACACATCCATCCATATGCATATGCCTTAGTGTCCTAGTTATGCCGATTCCTAAGAGATAATAGTGCCTAGTATATATATATATATATGTGTCCATTAGCATCCACTAGCAAACACTTGCAACCACTAGTGTCCTTCATACATAACATGTTTACTTCAAATCCTACCATCCATAGGTTAAATCCTAAGATCTACCATCCTAAAGAATAATAAAGGAAAGAACCTATTCAAAACTAAAGATGGAAATAGGAAATTCAAAGACTTATTATCAAAGAGATGCGGATAAGAGGTACGTATTTTCTCCTAATCACATCAGTCTTCTCAGAAGTTTCTCAAACCATGTCGAGGCCAAGTATCAATCTTTCTGCAGCCTCTAACCAATACGAAGGCGACTTGCACGGTCTTCCATAAAGAGCTTCGAAAGGTGTCATTCCAATGTTAGCTTGAAAACTATTATTATATGTGTATTCCACTAAAGGAAGATGCTCTTTTCAAGTTCCTCCAAAATCAAGAATACACATCCTCAACCATGTGTGTCGTACCATCTTACTAATATCACTTTACTATTCTTCTATAGTCTACACATATGAAGCAACAATCCTAGGTTCTCACTAGTGTCCTATACACTTTACAGAAACTTCTATTATTGCTTCTAAAAGTAATCACTGCTATCTCCTACATAGCCTTACACTTTTTCCGTCACACCAAGGAAATGATTCCTATCTACTCCACATTTAAAAGTTTGGTTTGGTATTTATCATTTCAAAAACTAAAGCTTCTAAAAAATTTAAAACATCAAATCCCAAATTTTTTGCCTTTAAAAGTGTTATTTTCAAATTTCTATTAAATTCAAAGGCACTTGGTTACTTAACATTTTACCTTTGTAGACTTGCATCCTTACAGCTTTTTGAATTTATAATATTCCCCAAACCTAGAGGGGAAAACTTATAAATTCTAAGTTCAAAACTTATTCCTCGTTTTCTTTTAAAGACCTTTACAGCTTTCTATAAAAATTTGGATTTTTAAATTTAACTGTTACTAAGTTTTTCGCTTCCCATACCTTGTACATCTCTTTCACGTATTTCTTATAACTTGCACAAAACATCTTTATTTATGATTTGGTTTCATAGAAAATTATATCATTGTTCATTTCGTTCTAATAGATTAAAATATTTTCAATCTATATTCTCTTATGAAAGACATTTTGTATGAAATTTATTAATTTCCTAATATTTAATTTACACCTATTTTTTTGGGTCAAAACAGATGTTGCATAAAACACTGTTACTACAACCCAAAAATACTAGCGTATGGATTTAATTAAAATAAATACTAATAAATCTCATATATTATGTAAAAACATTTCCCTTGGGAGTCACCTACTATAACAATAGTGTTATAGTCTATGATCCTTTTATTTTTCTTAAAAACATCTATTACAACAATAAACGTTGTAACATACGTTTTCAATACTTAATACATTCTAGGTTTTTATATTTAAAAACTTTGTTTACCTACAAAGAAACTAGCGAGCTATATATGCTCTATAATCCTTCAAAAAGAATTTCACTTTTAACAAAATTTATATCATATAAAAACCAATCTCATACCGCTTTTTTTCAAAAACCCAATATTTACTTCCTCAAAAATGTTAACAATAAAAATTTTCAATTCTAACAATTTCATTTTATTGGGCTAGACATAAAGTGGAATTTATTCTTACTACCATAGGAGTACCCTTCCTAAACCTTGGAAATCTCATTTCCTTACTAAAGTCTTTTGTTCCTATTCCTCCTTTATGCTTATATTTATTCCAAGGCACTACCGTTAAATCCAATTATTTGAAACAATTAATTTTTTTCCAACCGAATCTATTGTACATCTCCAATCTTTACCTACAACTCGTCGGATTTCCACAATCCGAACCTAAATGTACAAAACCATTTATCAAACTCTTCTCATGTGTAGACCTTCTCTATGTCCCCAAAAAAATGCATTTCCTTATGCCAAAAGTGACACTTCAAGAATTTTACCTTCAACTGATGAACGCGAAGTGTACAAAGAACCTCCTCTAAATGAATAACATGCTTTTCCATACTCTTGGAAAACACCAAAATGTCATCCACGAACACTACTGCGAACTTATTTAGGACATCTCGAAAAACACGGCTCATCAAATCTACAAAATATGCTGGGGCATTGGTTAGCCCAAACGGCATAACCAACTACTCAAAGAATCCGTCAGGTGTGCCGTCTTATCGATGCTATCGTCAGCGACTCTAAGCTGATGAAATCCAGTAGCTAAATCAAGCTGAGAAAATACTGAAGAGCCAATCAACTGAACGAAAAGATCATATATCCTAGGAGTGGGTAACGGTTCTTCTTAGTGAGCTTGTTCAACTCTCCATGGTCTATGCAGTCGAAGGGAACCATTCGCCTTTTGTAGCGAAGACGACTGGCGCTCCCCACTCAGATATGCTTCGTCTGATGAAGCCTTTCTCTAATAGCTCACCAATCTACTTACTTAATTCCTTCCTCTCCCTAGGAGCCATATGTCTCACGGGAAATGCCACTGGCTTAGCATTATCATTCAAATAGATCCTAAAGTAGCTCTCTCTCTTAGGGGGTAATCCCTAACCTCCTCAAAAACGTCTGGGAAATCTCCGACGACCGGAACTAAATCTAAATCTACCGGTGATGAATCAAGGGAATAAAGGAAGCTCAACATGACTGACCCCTGTGGGTCACAAGAAACTTTAAGAGTCCGCCCGCTATATATCTCTGGTCTAACGACTCTCCTCTCGCAGTCCCATATCGTTCCACAAGTGGATACCCAATCCATCCCTAAAATCATCCCATACCCCAAAAATCCCAATACATAGGCGTCACAGTCAAATTCTACGCCTAATATAAAAATTTTCAAACCCCTACAAATCATGGATAAATGTGTCGTTCCTCCTATGGGGTTTGAAACAACTATGGGGTCTACTACTAAGGAGATATCTTAGTGCAAACAATCAACCAAGGAACTAGAAATGAAAGAGTGTGATGCTCCAGAATCAAAACGCGTCCGAATGGGAAAATCTGAAATAGAGATCAAACCTCCCAGGGTGACTTTCCTACCTCTATCGGGTCCGCTGCTAGAAGGTGCTACATCCAAGGCATGAATCTACACTATAGGTGGACCCGCTCCCTGCCCCGTTCTCTGAGGACAAGCTTTACTAAGGTGACCGGGCCGTCCACAGTTGAAACACCTCCCCTTCATCATTTTATTCTTACAGTCCCTTGCGTAATGACCAACCAATCCACAGCTATTGCATTCCCGCTTTTCTTGATCCTCTTTTGAGGTCTCCTTCTTTCCTCTTGTCCTTATCCTTCTTGTTCTTCGACCACGACTTCTTAGAGCTTTCTAACTTAGGAACCTCTTTAACCTCTCTCTTCAGCTGCCAAGATGCAGGCTGAACTCTCTGTCGGTCCTCCAATCCTAACAGCCTAAACATTCTCTCCGTATCCTCCAACCTAGCTCATGCCTCCTCAAAATCCTCTGTTCTAGAAAATGCCTTGCCTCCTAGACTAGCGAAGTTCTTGCATAGCTTAGAAAAATTGGCTGTTGTAGGTGGATTAATGGATCTCCACCTACGGTGCTATATTGGGTGCTTGCCCTTGCACTTCTGGTACCGTAGCTCCACGGACCAGTCAGCCATACTATGCAAAAGAAAAGAGAATTTAAGTTCGAAAGAATCGAAAGAATCGAAAGAAGGTTGAACTGGACCTTGAGGGGATTTTTATAAAAACTCTCTTTTATACTCGAAAAACTATTTCTATGATAAGAGTTTCTTTCTGAAAAATACTTATAGTTTGAAGATATGCTACTTTTAAAAATAGGTTACTTTTGGAAAAATAATTTATCTTTAAAACAAGTTTTTAGGAATCCTGTAACCTTAGGCTCTGATACCAAGGAAAACACCCCACACCCCTTAGTATACCGAAAAAGGGCACATTAAGAGACATGGTGCGTTATAGGTATAGCTAAAACTTTACAGAGACTAAGATTCACATGACAAAATAAATAAAATAGCGAAAACATTTAAAATTGAACTTCATTCTTCCATAAAATAAGTCATAAAACCAAATACATGATATGTCTTAAAATACCAATTAAACATGTCTCATGAAAAATACCATCTCATTCACATTATCAAAGTACATAAATAATAAAAATCATCCCTCTCACAAAGTACCAGTACATCCAAACTCAAAAGAAAAGAAAACTGAAAAGAAGAAGAATACATCAAGAATGAGAAAGCTCTGCAAACGGGCCTCCAAGAAATCCGAATCTACTGTCCTTGCCTCTACTGGCCTATGGAGGAAGGGGGAAATAGAGGAGTGGGTCAGACTATAAGTCTGGTGAGTGAAAGTAACTACTAGTATTTTTAAGCAAGATAAAGATAATAGACTAAGCAACAGTTCTATTATAGAAGGAAATATAGGAAAGATAAAACTGGGATAAAATACTGTTTAAATGTTTGTTTTGCTTAGATAGTTTCAATTGGATGGTTTGCACTTTTCTAAAACTGCTTTGATTAGGCTGAAATCCCAATCCTAGTTTAATTATGCTGAAGTCATAATTCTACCCTTTGATCGGCCTTCTATCTCTGTTGTGCCACT
The DNA here is from genome assembly GCA_030737815.1 of Allium fistulosum. Lineage (NCBI taxonomy): Eukaryota > Viridiplantae > Streptophyta > Magnoliopsida > Asparagales > Amaryllidaceae > Allium > Allium fistulosum. The sequence goes on along the minus strand of CM060906.1, from coordinate 868,254,642 downwards.
GTGAGCTAGTCCCATTCCATGGGCCCCACAACAAAAGGACACCTGTTTAGCGCTTTGGAACTCAATAGCGGCTTATATCCCTACTCCGAGGCCGAACGCTAGGCCACCGTCGGCTCGCACTATCAGTTGCTACATCTTTTGACCTCTTATTTACCTGCTTCAACATAAGCATGTCCAGCCTCACCTGATCTATTGTGTGACCATCAGTCCTAGTCTGATAAGGTCCTGCCCAGTCTCACCTAAGTGTTTTGTGAGACCATCAGTCCTAATCTGAAAGGGAAATGCTACTGGATACGGGTCCTAACAAACAAAATCTAGTTGCGCCCCTTGTCCAAATCCCCTGATTTGAGCTTCTATCTATTGACCACTTATTTACCATTACTTCATCATAAGCGTGCCTAGCCTCACCTAATCTATTGTGAGACCATCAGTTCCTGACTAAAATGGAATGCTGCCGGTACGGGTCCTACTTCTATCTTTGCTTATTAACTTAGTGTAAGTTTTAAAATAAGCCTCATCTATTATTTCTACTCTATTTGCTTATTAACTTAATCTAAGTCTCAAAATAAGCCTCTTCTGTTACCTCTGCTATACTTGTTTATTAACTTAATTATAAGTTTTAAAATAAGGCTTTTCTATAATCTCTAATTATAACCTATGTGTTATAATTTTGCTTATTAACTTAACCCAAGGTCTAAGTCAAAAAAATAAGCTTCTTCTGCTATTTCTTCGATTTTCTCTTTTTAGCTATAATTGCATGTTATAACTATGCTTACAAATGTCTTAAATTTGCCTATTTCAGTCTATGTCCAATTCATTACAGTTCTTCTTACTTTACATCTAATTTCTAAAAATTTAGTGTTCTTATATTTCAGTCCATATTAGAGAATTATTCTCTTTAATTATTTTATTCGCGTAAAAATGACTAAAAAGAAACTAACATTTACAGGCTAAATTCAACTAAAAAGGAATAGATGTAAATAACAATAAATGACTGTAAATAATTAGGAAAAACTGTAAATAACAGTAAATAATTGCAAATAACTGAAATAAAATATCTAAGAGAAAATAAATTGGAAAGAAGGTCTAAAATTTACTTACAAATAAACTGTAAATAAACTTGCATAAAGGTTATCCCAAAATCGTAGAATAACTACAACTATTGGAAACTCTATTATTTTAAATTACTTAAAAATCTAAAATAATTACTAAACACTCACCTGTGGTCCTTAGCTCTTTTCCTTGGCCTTCCCGGATCCACTTCTAGGGTATAAAATATTTTAATTAAAAAGATCTTCTCCTTGGAAAAGTATTCCTTTTAGGGTTCAGCCTCAGGAAATGAACCCAGATGGAGAAAATATGAATGAGAAAAATGGCTAGGCCTAAGGTCTTATTTATAGTGTCACTTAAGAATCTCAAGCCGTTGGATTTAGAGATTAAATCTGATGCAACCACTTCATAGGCTCGTTGAGAACCGTCGGATGGAAGCACGAACGCAAAAGATGGAATAAAAATAGCAAAACACGTCACACTCGCACCTGGACGAAACTATGTCCAAAACAAAGAGGCGGGTCGACCGCTAGGTCGACCCATGCAAGTGGTATGTCGACCTAGCCATAGGGAGGGTCGACCTAACCTATTATATATATATATATATCTTCTTTTAATTTCTGATTTCTTCTTTCTTTTGTAACTTCTTCGTTTTAGCTCGGATTTCGACAGTCTATATATGGAAATTAACCAGAAAATTACCACAGACACAATGGTGCAACTCACGTGGCTCAATTATGATAATTTCACAAAGTTATTTTATTATTTAATTAATTCGTTAATTAATTATTATAGCTTAAATTTTGGGTTGTTACATGGAATCCTGAAATTTTACAATAAAGAAAGCAAAATTAACAAAATAATACAAAGAATTGATCCAAACATGACATTACATTTAAATTTGAAATCAAAGCTATATTAACCTAGAATAAAACCATCGTTGAATCAAAAAGAAAATCTATCTTATATTTAGTAGAAATCAAGCGAATTGATGAAGCAATATAGAATACCAATAGGAAGTTAAAGGAAATTAATAAATATGATATGGAACCAAAACGAATATAACCCCTTAATTCAAATAAGAAACATTCAATTTTTGATTTTCTCTGGTATTAGGAAAATTAGTAAGAGAATGATCATTACCACATCAAAAGTTTAATTAGTATTACAAAATAATAGAAATATTATAATTAAAATGATTCCAAAACTTGTATTAATACTTTAAAGTACATTAAAAGAACATTGTTTTAAAATCTATGTAGAAAGAAAACAAAAGTTAATCTTAAAGAGGTAAAGATTTTATATGAAAAACCTTAACAAATATATCAAAATTTTAAACACTAAAAAATTCAATTCATTTGCTTCATAGAAAAAACATGAAACGTATGAGCTAGGATTTAAGATAACGATTTGCCTCTAACTTATGCAATGAACTTGATTTTGTTGTTAATTCTTTTGGTATTGTGCTAAAAGATTAAAAGAAAGTCTTTTTTATTTAAAGCTTAGCAAAATAACTTGATGTAGTGTTGCTAAAATTATAATATGTACAATCTTTACTCTCACAACCCAAACAAATTATTAACTACCCTATAGTTTATTGTATAGGTCTTTTAAGTTAAAAACATAGAATACACACACATTTATATCACATATTTTGCACCGGTCAGACATCAAGTGCAAACTTAGTGGAAAATTATCAATAATAACCTTACAAAGCCCAATATACAGTCATAACAAATAGGTTTTTTGTAATACGCTACCATTTTCTAAATAAAATAGTTGATCATCTCTAATACATAACGTGGCTGCCACATGCTCAACATGAGTCATATGATACCGGTTTGTGCGAACAAGAACACCATTAATTACTGGCAATCAATAAGTTAAGAATCATGCCTTTCCATTACTTATGTAAACATTCCAAAAACAAGCAAGTTTTGGAACTACACAGGTTAACAATTGGATCTTATTTTGAGATATAATGACTTCATAGCTCATTTTGGTGTGGATCATCGTGTGTTTTAGTCATCCTGGCAGTGTATATACCCATCTAGAATCATGCATTACCATTGTATGTTAGTACTTGGAAGGAATATGAAGAGAACTTATAATGCACAGAACTATAGCATGTTGTGGATGTGAGGGGCAAGCTAATAATAAGGAAAAAAGAATAATAAGCTATAATTAATGCAATATATCATATTATATAATTGAGTTAAATTATACTCAAACAATATACAATAAGCCAACATCAAACCAATTTATAGCCGAGCTTAGAATAAATTAAATTAAACTTTATAAAGGTTTTAGTTGATATCTAATGCTTAAAAAAGAAGATTTGTTTAACAAAGTAAGGAAAATCTATCCAAATGACAAAATATTTAAAGAAAATGTTAAAAGGTTAAATCCATAAACTAGTTTATAGGCACTATAGTCCTAAGCTTAGAGAGAAAATACAGAATGAAAAATAGCTTTAGTAATGATGATTCAAAAAAAAAAACTGTGAAATGTTTAACTTAGTTTGAAAGCAATTAATTAAATAAAAAGGTTCTTCTCCCCTAAGAGGAAACATCCTATATCTTGAAGCAACACAAAACATTTTGAAGCAACATAAAACATTTCCTCCATTCGGGATTTATATCCTTTAATCGATTACTGTACATATTTAATGAAAACACACAAAGATTAAATGTAGATTTGAATATATCCAACATGTACTCGACTCTAATGGAAAAAATAATTCCTTTGTATGTCAAGAAAAAGTGGCTAATAAATTAATATATGTATAGATCGAAGTGTATAAATTTAGTTATCGATTAAGGAAAAAGATGCAAGCATATCCATATATGATATAATATGCACATCGATGAATCATACTGTGCAAAAAGGTTAGAACAAATGCGAAGGATGATCAAATATTGAAATAGATAATCCTACAAAAGAGAAGTTGTTTAATTAAATCCCTTAAACCTTTGTGAATAAAAGACCACCTTTGCTTCTTCGGTCTACCTTCATCATTTAGAACTGGCCAGTCTTTGAAAACTCTTCACAATCAAATCAATCGCCCCACAAAATAAACAATATATTATATTATTTTTGGAGTAGCATACTCCTTGAATGCATGTGATATGGTATTAATAAGATACAGTAGGAGAAGAAGAAAGTTAGAGGAAGGAAGAAGAAACTTCAGAGAAGAGTGAAATTCTGGAAATAACTTTGTTGCCATTTCTTCATTTGTTTACAGCCATATATAGAACTAATTCTAACAATATTGCCTACGTGTCCACCAGGGGACCATTGCCTTGTAACAGATTTTGCAGAAAGCAAAAGAAAAACAGAAATAACAATTGCAGAAAAAGAAAAGATACAATTATTTCTCCAACGGTCTGCATTAACCATAAGTGCTGCCTCAGTCTAGGAATCTCCTGGGTGGCTGAATGGTTCGTCTGGGCCTTGTGTTGACAGTCTGTGGTGCTACTGCAGTATTGTGCGTATCATTGCCCACCTCTTCGAGATCGACCTTGTCCTCAAGGTCATGTCCATAAGTTTCCGGTGGTAGTACTGGCATTGTCGATGGGTTGGGGCATAATTTGAGTAGCGAGATGTGAAAAACTGGATGAATGTGTGAGTTTTGGGGCAGAAGAAGCTTGTAGGCGACTGGTCCTATGCGCTCAATGATTTGGAAGGGCCCATAGTATTTCTTTGACAGTTTGTGAGGGTTGTTGCGCAGGGAAGTTTGGCGATACGGCTGGAGTTTAACAAACACCCAGGACCCTATGTTGAATTCTTTGTCGCTGCGATGCTGGTCTGCAAGGTTCTTCATACGGGATTGAGCTTTTTGTAAGTTTGCTTTGATGGTTTGGAGCAGTTGATCTCGGGAGTCAGTCCAGGTTTCTAAGTTTGGAATTTGTGTGTTACTCATGATATAGTTTGAAATGATGGGCGGTGGTCGACCGTAAACAACCTGGAAAGGGGAAAGGTTGAGAGATGTGTGTTTGGTGGTATTGTACCACCATTCAGCCCATGGGAGGCACTTGGTCCATTTGGTAGGGATATCACCGACAAGTGCATGCAAATAAGTTTCCAAACAGCGATTTACGACTTCCGATTGCCCGTCCGTTTGAGGATGGTATGTGCTACTCATCCGGAGTCTTGTTCCGTGAAGGCGGAATAATTCTTTCCAAAATTGGCTTGTAAAAATGCGGTCTCTATCGGAAATTATAGAGCGTGGGAAGCCGTGCAAGCAGACATACTCTTGAATAAAGTGAGAAGCTAATTGTGTGGCTGAAACGGAAGATGGTAGGGCACAGAAATGAGTGTATTTTGATAGTCTATCGACAATTACCCAGATTTTCGTCTTTTGAGTGAAAGGTGGCAGATTTGTAATGAAATCCATTGTAATATCTTCAAATATATGGGCGGGGATTGGAAGTGGTTGGAGCAGGGCTTTGTATGGGGCATTATTGGGTTTGGTTTGGAGACAAACGGGGCATTCTCTGATGAACTTTTGAACGGACAGAGCCAGTTTAGGCCAAAAAAAGTTACTGGCAACGCGGGCAATAGTAGCTTTAATTCCCGAATGTCCTCCAGATTTTGAATCATGTAGTTCAGTAATAATTTTGTTTTGTAATTCAAAATCCGCAGGAACATAAAGTCGAGAGCCCCAAAATAACAATTCATTGCGTAATTGCAGTTTAGGGTTAGGGCACGTACCAGCGCGTAGTTGCTCAATTAGTGCTTGGGCTTTCGAATCATTGTGGAGCGCAGTTCGGATCTCGGTTAACAGTGGAAAGGTCGGACTGAAAATAGCTGTCATCGTGGCCTCCATGGTGAATCTGGATAAGGCGTCTGCCACCTCATTTTGTCTCCCTGGTTGATAGTGGATTGTGAAATCAAACCCCAACAGTTTTGTTAGCCACTTATGTTGTTCCGGTGTTTGGATTGACTGTGCGTTGAGTTTTCGGAGGCTCTTATGGTCGGTAAAGATCTGAAAAGTTCGTCCCAGCAAGTAATGACACCACTTTTTGACAGCGGATGTGATGGCGAACATCTCGCGTGAGTATGTGGATGCTTTTTGGAGGTGGGGTGGTAACTTGAGGCTGAAAAAGGCTATCGGGTGTTTGGATTGGGAGAGAACGGCACCTATCGCCATTGATGAAGCGTCGGTGCTGACCGAAAATGGCTCTGAGAAGTTTGGGAGAGAAAGGGTTGGAGTATGAGACACGACCCATTTTAGTGCATCGAACGCCTCTTGGGATTTTGGGCTCCAGGAAAATGAATCTTCTCTTAGCAAGTCTGTTAATGGAGCAGCAAGCAGTGCGTATTGTTTAATGAAACGACGATAATAGCCGGTGAGCCCAAGAAATCCCCGAACAGCTGTAATCGAGTTTGGTGTTGGCCATTGCATCATTGCTTCAATTTTTGACGGATCTACCTGAACGCCGGTCGCGGAGATGATATGGCCAAAATAACTAAGGTTAGTGAGTCCGAATTTACATTTGGTGATGTTAGCAAACAATTTGTGTTGGTCTAAAATGCATAGTGTGGTTTGGAGGTGATCTAGGTGAGAGGCCCAAGATGGACTATAAACGAGGACGTCGTCGAAGAAGACGAGTATGAATTTCCTTAAATAAGGTTGGAAGATGCTATTCATTGTGGCTTGAAATATGGATGAGGCATTCGTTAAACCGAACGGCATGACTAAGAATTCGTAATGTCCTTCGTGTGTGCGGAATGCCGTTTTTGGAATGTCGGTGGGTGTACGCGTATTTGGAAATATCCGCTTCGGAGATCCAACTTAGAGAAGAATGTTGCACCGTATAGTTCATCCAATAGTTCGTCAACCGTTGGAATGGGAAAATGATCTTTTATAGTGATCGTATTAAGGGCTCTATAGTCCACGCAAAAATCGCCATGATCCGTCCTTCTTCTTGACTAATAGTATGAGTGAAGAAAATAGGCTGGTTGAAGGTTGGATAAGTTTGGATTGAAGCATTTCTTGAACTTGTCGTTCGATCTCGTTTTTTTGAAAGTATGGGTAGCGATATAGTTTTATATTTATAGGGTGTGAGTTGGGAATGAGATTAATGTGGTGGTTTAAGGTACGGTGCGGTGGGGGTTCGGTGGGCTGGGCGAAGACGTGGCTGTATTGGGCTAAGAGTTCACGGAGTTGTGGGTCAGTAGCAGTTATTTGGTCTGAAATTGGTGTAGGGTTGGTGGGCTGCAGTTGTAGATATAGGAAATTGGAAATAGAAGAGGTTTGCTCCAGCTTTTTTAGCTGTTGGACTGATATAGGGGCGGGTTGTAGATTTAGGCCCAGCCCAGTTAAGGAAACGGGTTTGTGATTAAAATCAAAAGCCATAGTTAAGTTTTTATGATCAACCGTTATTGGACCCAGTGTCTCCAGCCATTGTATACCGCAAACAGCATCAGATCCAAATATCTCGAGCAAGTGAAAATCGATGGCGAATTGGTTCCCTTGAATGTCTACTTGAACGCCTGAACAACTGCCGGAGCTGCGTAATTTCTCACCGTTCCCCACGGTGACGGTGAACGAATCTGAGTGGTTTGGTTTTAGGCCGAGAAATTTTGCTGCTTTTGGGTGGATGTAGTTGTGTGTGGAGCCGGTATCAACGAGGATGGAGATGGGATTGCCGTAGATAGTAGCTGGAAGTCGTATCGAGCATGGGTGGGAAGATCCGATTAATGCGTGGAAGGATATTTCCTGTAAGTGGCTTTGATCGGAATTTATGAGGTTGCATTCATTATCTGCTGGTGGTGGGCCTGGTTTTAGTGTGGGTGTGGGGTCCGCTGTTGGGTTGGGATCATCGATGGTTGGCTCTGGTATTATCATGAGGATGTGGGTGGGTTTACAGTGGTGTCCGAAGTGGTATTTCTCATTACAATTGAAGCATAGTCCTTGCTGTTTTCGGATTTGCATTTCTGAAGCGGATAATTGTTTGATTGGGATAGATGGTTTAGCTGTCTACACTTGTGGTGTTTGGTGAAATGACGGAGTGGAAGTGTGGCTGTTTGGTTGTTTAGGAGAGTATTGTGGTGTTCTGGAAAAGGGTGGTCTTATTTGGTCATTGTGTTTGCGTTCGATTAGCTTGGCGCTGTCGATTGCGTCGGAGATGGTTGTAGGTTTAAGAACGTGGAGTTCATTTTGAATGTGTGTTTTGAGGCCGGAGATGAAGCATTGGAGGATGGAATCGTTGGATAGTGTAGTGATGCGGTTACATAGGTTTTCAAAAGTGGCTTGGTAATTCTCGACGGTGGTGATTTGTTTGAGTTTAAACAAAGTAGCTTGTGGATTGAGAAATGTAGGAGGTCCGAAGCGTTGCTCGATTGCTCTTGTTAATGCCGGCCATGTGGAGATTTGGTTGTTACGGTGCATCCATTGGAACCATGAGAGTGCTTGGTCTTGCATATGGAAGCTTGCAAGATCGACTCGTTGGTCTTCCGGTGTGGAGTAATACGCGAAAAATCGATCGGTTTGAAATATCCAATCATGTGGGTTGGATCCATTGAACATGGTTAAGGAGCATTTGGGTATTCGGTGTTGTGTTGGGGTAGATAATAATGGAGGTTGGCGATTGTTGGGTGGTGGAAAATATGTAGTGGATGCTTGGTTGGATGGAGATGAAATAGGCTGGTTGTCAAATTTCTTGTGTAGCTCGGCCATTTGTTTGGTGAGGTCTAGGAGGGCTGTTTTGATGTCGATGTTGTCGGCAGTTAAGGTTTCAAGTATGGAGCTGTGGCTGTTTTGGTTGGCTTGGATGGTTGCTTGGGTGGTTTGAATGGTTTCTATGGTGTTTTGGTGATCGGTGAGTTGTTGGAGTGCCTCGTCTAACCGGGTCATGGTGGTAGGAGGAAGATTTGGATATTGAGGGAGGAGGGAGGGGGAGAACAGTTGGTGAAAGCACCAGATGATACGGTATTAATAAGATACAGTAGGAGAAGAAGAAAGTTAGAGGAAGGAAGAAGAAACTTCAGAGAAGAGTGAAATTCTGGAAATAACTTTGTTGCCATTTCTTCATTTGTTTACAGCCATATATAGAACTAATTCTAACAATATTGCCTACGTGTCCACCAGGGGACCACTGCCTTGTAACAGATTTTGCAGAAAGCAAAAGAAAAACAGAAATAACAATCGCAGAAAAAGAGAAGATACAATTATTTCTCCAACGGTCTGCATTAACCAAAAGTGCTGCCTCAGTCTAGGAATCTCCTGGGTGGCTGAATAGTTCGTTTGGGCCTTGTGTTGACAGTCTGTGGTGCTACTGTAGTATTGTGCGTATCAGCATGTGACGTGAATGTAAATAATACAAGAAGATACTCGATGGTAAAATGTAATATCGATGGTCTGTACATACACACATATATATATGTGCACACACACATGTGTGTATGTGTGTGTACACGCGCTTGGCTGGCGAATGCTATGTTTATTTCATATTTCCATCTAATAAAATCAACGTCCCATAAGAAAGTTAATGGTTTTATCCATAATTTATTTTACCATGCAAGCCTGAACTATAAATAGGTGTATGTACTTCAAACAACTTCCATTCAGTTAACTTCTTTGTCAATCTTGTAACCATCACCTCATTTTCGTATTTTAATGTTGCATTATATATTATGCCATGCGTATTTTTTTCTTATGATTTCTACAGTCACTGTAAATAAATAATCTGCACTAGAAATGAAGGGCACGTCAAAATGTAATAGTGATCCTCATGCTCATCAAAACGTAAATATTTGTTGAAGTTTAAACCATCGAATTGATTATATTTTAAAGCAAATAAAAATCATATGTAACGATCCGTAAATTTTAGTGGTTTTATTTACTTAATTAATTGAATTTTTGTGAAATTTTAAATATTTGAATTTGGAAATAAAAATTTGATATTTGGAATACGTCTACTTTAACATTACAAATGGCAAATTTTCATGTGATAATTTGAAAGTTTATTTTTCTTGTGTAATTCTATTTCAATTTAAATCAGTTAGAATTAGAGGATAAAAAAATATTTTCCAAACCTGAATATTTTTATATAATAAATTTGTAAATCATCTTCTGAGTGAGACGTTATATTTCGTTTCTTCAGATTTTGACTGCTATTGCTCCGTTTATCTTATTTTCGCGTTTTAGCAGCATTTTCGGTACCGATTATCGACTTTTGATAGGATGATCATACCACCGATATTTGTATACGGTTTTGATCGCCTCGTCGTGCTGATCTTTGCGGTATATTCAATTCTATGTTTTGAAGTCCGATACGCAGCGGAATCCACGCAAAATGATTTCGTATCAATACCGGTTTTACAATCTTTTGTCTTTTCAGTTACCCACGTGAATTGGAAGGCTTATTTATTTCAGCCAGCTGTTAGATTGAGACTTTTGCTTTTCCACACATTCCAACTTTCACTGGTTGTCCTTTCATTTTCTGCTGTTACTTGTTCTTTCACTGTGCTACTATTTTTTTATTCGAAATTTTTTATAATAATATATGAACCAAACCCCTTCTCCTGAAGCACTATCTTCTCCGGTTCTTCCACTCATTCATGGCCGAAGTCTTTTCTCTCCTCCCTTCCCTTCCAACTCAAAGCCTAACCGACATCTCATCCCAAATCCACCTTGCTGCATCTCCGTGCCTCCTTCCACACCAGCGCTAGCTCCTCCACAACGCCACCACGCAGCATAGGACCCGTCCTTATCTCCGCCTCTTCCCCTTGTGCCTCCCCACCTGCTCACGTCTGAGCATCGGCAGCCACGACCACCCAGTGCCAAGTTCTCCCTCTTCCACTCAGCCACCACTTCGCCTGCCCATCAATTCGCCGAACGCCTCCTTTGCCTTCTCCTCTCTTATTTGAAGGTAAATATATATATATATATGTAAAGTTATGTGTATATATATTAATCTATATATAGATTTATGTGAATTATTTTATATGTCAGGGTATGTATATTTTACTATTGTGGTTACAGTACTATATATATATTGGTTACAGTGTTATGTAGTATAAGTTATATATATATATATAGGTAGCTTATTATTATATATTGATATTTAAATGTCCGACTTTAAATAAATGATATATTAAATCTATGATTTTAGGGTAATGTGTTTTAAAGTATCTATGTCATTGTATGTAAGTTTATGTTAGTTTGGATTCTGAATATATATGTAAGTCTGAGCATATTCTTTTTTATGGATTTAAATTTGCACGTGCCATGTGAGTATGTTTGTTTATAAAAATTTTATGATTATATCACAGTTATATATATGATCAAACCTGTTATTATATGATATGGTAGCAAGTATATTTCGCATAGTACAGACTTAAGGTATGTGAAATATGTATATATATAGTAATAGTAATACTATTTTTATAGAGTATTATTTTGTTTACAGAGTATTATATAAGTGATTCATATAAAAGTTATATATATTAGTCTGCTCATTTATTTTGAAGCATACAAATGTTGAAGATAATTTGCATATAGGTTATATATATATATATTTGACTGCTGTATATATTGTTTTATAGTATAAAGGTCTGCTCGTATATATATTTATATAACAGTTGTTTTTATAGTAAGTTTATGCATTCTGTATTCTTCTAGTTGCAAGCTTTTATAGTATATATATAGTATATAAGTGGTATGTAAGGTGCTGTATATATATAGGCTTCGATTTTCCTATGATGGTTACTTGTAGCTGTTATATATTAATATGTCAGTAACATTTTGTATACTGTATATATATATATATGAAAGTTTATACATTGATCAACTGTGTGTTATATATGAAGTTATATATATTTTCTTTGTTACTGTATTTTACCTATGCATGACAGTGTTTATATGAAGTATGGGTATATATATGATGTGTTTTTAAGTATATATGAAGTTTAAATGTTTACTTACCATATATGAGTTTATTTTTACTGTTAGTTATATGTGTTTAATTTAAAACAATGATTTTCTTTTGGAATATATATATATATATAGATATAAATATATATATATATATATATATATATTAGTATGTGTTCAAATTTGGAATATGACTTTATATGTATAGATATATATAGTTATATATATATATGTAAGTTCACTTATACCAATTATCTTCATCGATCCAGTCCTGATTTAATTCTTATTCATCAGTTTGTCCGTCGAATTCGTGCCAGTCTAGCTTTTCTTCGAAATTCGTGCTTGGATTCGTAACTCATCTTATTGTCTATCCTCTCTAGCCTCGAAAGGTGAGCAGTCACTCACGATTAACGTTCTTATATTTATTAAATTTGATTTCAATTGAAACGACAATTGAAATATATTGCTGTTAGTTATTTACATTGCTATATATATATGATATTATCTGTATCTGTTCACCTGTGACATCTGACACCATTATCTGTTATTTATATTGATGATATATGCCTGTTATATTATTATCATATCTGTTCTTACTCTGCAAGTTCCCTGTTAGTTTAGAATTCCCTATGGGTTGAAATGATACATACCCGACCGATCTTGTAGAATAGGAGAAAATCGTTATGGGTTGAAATGATAAACCCAAGCGATTTTCATTGAAATGAATTTGGGATTGCGGGTTGAAAAGATATATAACCGTATATATTTAAATTATGGATTGAAATGATAAATATTCATATCACTTGACCATAGGATAGAAAATTATATACAAACACCGTTGGTCTATATATATATTTTGAAATGATTTCCAAGGTTTAAAAAGAGATATATATGGTTTTATATAAATATTGATTTTTTAATATTATATATATAAATGTTATTTTATATATATGTTTTAAGTGTTTATTTGAATTTATATCTTTAAAAGTAGATTTTATAATAAATTTAAATAAATTGAGGTTGGAAAGATAAAGTTGAAATTGATTTGAAATTTTATTTATTTAAGAATTATGCTTAAATAAGATTGATTGAAATTTATTGAATTTGAGATTTTAAAGATATAATTTTTAACTTGATTTGATAAAAAGTGATTAAATGAATATTCTCAATTTTAAATAAAATTGAGATCGTATATTTAATATTGATTTGAATTTATAAATTGGATTTTTAATAAATTGTTATTAAATGATTAAGTGAATACTTTCTAATTTGTGTGAAATTAAAGTTAAATGTGAATTATAAGTGAAATTTATATTATAAATATTTGAATATTATAACTTTAACCTGTTTGGAATTGAAGAGATAGTTCAAACTTGGATTTGAAACTTGAGAAAGATTGAAATGGTTTATTTAGATTTTGAATTGAATCTTTAACCCTTTAAATTGAAAGTGTTGAACAAGGATTGATTTAATTTGAATTTTGGAATTAAAGCTGATTTGAATCGATTTGTAAAATTGGAGGAAACTATTTTATTATATAAACTATTTTAATTTATAACTATTTTTAGTATTTCGATATTTAAACAGTTAAATGGAGAGTGTTATGTTGTTAAAAGTGTTATGATTTCAAGACGGTTATGATTTTAAAAGTGCTATGATTTCCAAAGTGTTACGATTTCGAAAGTGTTACGATTCTGGAAATGAATATTATTTAAAGTGTATAATGATACCAAATTGATATGGTTTGAAATGATATGATATTTTGATATGAATTATGGACTATTTGATATGAAATGACCACGGTGTTTAATAACGTTTGGTTGTTAAAGCGACCGGGATCGGATATTGTCATACTCTCTGCCAATACCGAAAACCACTTTAACAACTGTGCACGTGGTGGAGATTCCAGAATGAAGTAGGATGGTTTGATGGCGATTCTATATGGTATTTACGTAGCCCTGACTCCCGTGAGTCAGCTTGATGTGGCTAAAACAGGAGCCACGCCGGGCCAAATGAGGTCATTCCTTCTATCAGACACATTTCTTCGATACCATTCTATTGCTTTTGCGATTTGATTGGGTGCACCTTTGATTTGGGAGTGTGTCACGAGGTGGGCGGTAGTAGCTGCTATACGTTACCACCAGTCCGGATGCGTAATTGGTATATCTACCCGGACGGCACACAAGGCAATGCCAGGGTAGATATACCAATTACGCATCCGGACTGGTGGTGACGCATAGCAGCCACTACCGTCCACCTCGAACAACACTCCCAAATCAAGGGTGGCCACCAAATCAATCATAAGTAATAGAATGGTATCGAAGAAGTGTGTCCGATCAGAGGTGCTACCTCCTTAGTCCGTCAATCGCTCCTGTTTTAGCCACCTTATGCCAACTCACGGGAGTTGGGTCCACGTATATACCTTAGGATCGTCGCCACCATCCTACTTCATTCTGGAAACTCCACCGCGTACACAGTTGTTAAAGTGGTTTTCGGTATCGACAGAGAGTATGTCCATATCTGATCCCGGTCTCTTTAACAACCAATCGTTATTATAACACCGTGGTCATTTACAAATATATATACTTTTAAAAACACAATCATTGCCCTTTCAAAACATATCCTTTACTACAAAATAGTATATACTTTAAAACCAAAATATTTTTGCCATTTCAAAACATATCCTTTACTTCAAAATAGTATATACTTTAAACCAAAATATTATTACTATTTCAAACCCAAATTATCAATGTATTATTTCCATTTCAAAACCCAATCCAATAATATATCATTTCCATTTCCAAAACAATTCAATAATATCTCATTTAAATAAAACCAAATTTCCAATCACTAATCTTTCTCAAATTTAGATAACTTGAAATATTCTTTTAAATCATCTTAAACCCAAACCACATTTTGAAGTCATATTTCAAAATTTTCAATTTCAATAGGTTTCAAATCCATATATTCACAGATAATTCTTAAATAAATTCTATAAATTCATTTTCCAAACCATATTACTTTCAAAGTTATAACAATTTCGAAAACCAATACTTTGAAAACAATAATACCTTAATTTCAATAAAACATTTCAATTTTGATATATTTCAAGACTTTAAATATTCCAAAATTCCCAACCAAATCTGATAATCTTATATATACCTTAATTCAATTTACTATTATTTAGTTTAGAAATATTTATTTAATAAATTCAATATCACTTAAATAAAGCTCAAACTTGAAATATTCGTAAATCAAACTTAAAACATCATCAAATTTTACTTAGCTTAAATTTTAGAATTTAACCATATATAAAAATAATATTTATATAATATCAAAATTAGTATATATATAAACCCTTATTTTCCAAAACCCATAGAAAATCACTATAAAATATTTTATATATAGACCACGGTGCCTGTATATAATTTTCTATCCTATGGTCAAGTGATATAGATATTTATCATTTCAATCCGCAATTTTAAAAATAAAAGTTTACGGTTATGTATCATTTCAAACCGCAATCCCGAATGGAATGAAAATGCATAATAACTTGCAGTTTATATAAAATATAGCATTCATTCATCCAAATATCAATAAACAACCATTTATTACAATCATCATCCAATTTAAACAAAACATCAATATAAAGCATATAAAATATAACAGGCATCAACGAATAGTTTATATTCAATAAAATTTAATAACTGTTTAACTGGCAGTTTATATGAAATAATAAATAAATTTAACTGTCAAATTTTATGCAATAATAAAATTAAATAACAATTTAATTTAAATAAATGCTATCTAACTGAGATGATGATAAAATATATGCCCAAACAATCATAGATAAATTTTAAATCACATCAAAAATTAATTTAACAAACATAAGAAATCTTAGAAGTTGTGAGTGGGTTAAAACACTCACCTTTTGAATTTAAATCTGATTTAAACCCAAAATTTCGACTATCTCCAAATCTGCCCAAACCAGCGTCAAAAGATCTGGAATTTAATTACGATCCTAACAAAAGAAACCGCGCGTGAAAAGGAGTTCGTATGCAAAAGATATTGCGAAAATTGCGATTGAAATTACAAAAAAAAAGAAGATGGAACACAATTAACCTTATATGTTTGCCACGCCACCTACATTCACGTTGTAACGACCCAGAATTTTTGATAATTAAAATTCGAATATTTAATTAATTTTGAATATTAATAAATGGAATTTAGAAGTCGAATGATTTATTTTTCGAATATTGGGTTTTATTTGATAATTAAATCGATAAATTAATAATTGAAATTCCAGAGATAATTGAAAATCGAGTTTAATATGATTGAAATTGATTTGGAAAATTTTATTTAATCATACTGGAGTTATATAAATATTATAGAACTTTTAAAATTGAATTTAAAGTTAATCTGTGAAAATGGAATATTTTAATATTTAATTATCGACTGTAAAAATAGCCAATTTTTGAACAGTCTCAGAATTGAACGAGACCAGTTCCATTGGATCCGTAATAGTTAGTTATTATCGGATTTCAATTTTCGTATCAATCAGAGTTATCGTTTGACCGTGGCAACTCGAAACGCATCGATATCGTTTTAATTTTAATTCGTCGAGTTAAAATAATCATTTTTCAAAAGGTCTCGGATTTCAACGAAACAAGTTTCATCGGATCCGTAATGTGATATTATTGTAAGATTTCAAATTTCGTAATTTTTGGATTTACCATTTGTCCGGTACAAATTAAAACGCCTCGAAATCGATTTAAATCGGTTTAATTTAAATTGATCGTTTATTGCCATATCTCACACATACGATCGAATTAGCTTTCGAAACCTGTTCCATTGTGTTCGGAACGTGGGGTAAACCTTACGAACGTCAGCCGGCACGCTCGAATCGGAGTTCGAAAAAATTCGATGAATAGTAAATCGTTAAATTTTCTATAAAAGCCCCTCTTCCCTTCATTTTGCAAAAGGAAAACAACCCTAGGGTTTTGATGTCTCAGCCGCCACCCTTGTTATCAACGACCAGAAATCACCAAATTTCATTCCTTAATCTCTCTTGATCCATAAACATTTAGCAAAACATTCCAACTAACAAATTATAGAGATTCGCGAGGGCTTTAATTCCATATGGTAATGATGATAAACGAAGCTAGGAATCAAGGGGAATTTGCGTCCAAAGTCACACGGTCGGCAATTATTTTCGAGCATCTATGCTCGACCGAGCTCGCCATGGGTTCAGGCGAAGGTCAAGGGGAGCTGGGCGTGTCTTCTGGCATCATCTGATCGACTTCCGGCGATGTGGTGGAGGAGTATAATTGAAACCCTAAGTGGCGGCTATGGGTTGCGTTTTCACTGGAACGAGCGTGAGGGAGGGAAGATGAAAAGCGTGGCCGTGATCTCTCCAATCAAAATGAACGGTCTGGATCTGATTGGGTTTGAAAATAATAATTAAAGTTGAAATTAATTATGTAATAATGTGTATAAACTTTTAAATTGTATATCTTTTCCATACAAGGTCGGAAAATTACGAAACGAAAAGCGTTCGAATCGTATCGTCGAATACTTCGCGATGCAACTGAATTGGAAGCGATCGGGGTCAATGAAAATTTTGAGTGAAATTAAACGTCCGTTTAGTTTCATTCGAAATAAACGCTACAAACTTCTATTGGAAAATCAAGGTGAGATCTTCTCACTCAAATTTGAATGTGGAATTTTTACAGTTATTGATTTGATTGATATGATTGCTATTCGATGTGATATTAGATATAGTAGGGTATAGCTATATATATAGCAATATATACATATTGGCATATGTATATATTGGATTGATTGATTCCCGCCTCGTATAGCGGATGAGACCCTATTGCGCCGTTAGTAAGCGGATTTTTATAAAACCCATATACCGCGATAATTCCGTACTGGAGCGGAATTGGTATTGTGCTAACATCTGTGGATGCAGGGAAACAGGTTGGAGGGATCCAACTGGATTCCTCACCAGTAGTTATTTATTTACAGGATTGATGTATATTCTGTTATCATATGTTGATATATGATGTTGTTGTTGTGATTGACCAATTGGTGTTGTTGCATCATCGGATTCAGTTTTGAAATGTAAAAATAACGACTTTTACTTTAAAAGGATTTTTAAAGTGATTTGTGAAAATATACGTTTTATGGAATTTTTGAATCGATTTATAAACGTAAAATTTTAAAGTTATAAAAGTCATAATTTCTAGTGAAATATAACCGAAGTGTCGTTTTTGAAATAAAAGTCGATTTATTTATAAAATGGTTTAAGTTGGGATTTTTGAATAACTATAAACGATTTGTATAGAAAGATTTATAAAATTGATATGTTGTAAATCAAAATATTGGACTTATAAAACGAATTTTTATAAGTGTTAAAAAGAAGTATAAAAGGATTTCATAAGTGAATGAAATTAATAGATTTATAACGTGAAGTTATAAAGTGAATAGATGTTGTAGAATAAACGATTTATAAGTAATTTACTTATAAACTAGATTTTTGCACTTAATTGGGATATAAATAGAAATTGCTAAATGAAATGATTTCATAAGTTGAAATTGTTATGAAGTATAAATGTGATTTATAAACGTTGTTTATAAATCTGAAATCACTTATTTTGATAAGTAATTTTAGAAGTTAATAAAAGGAGAATTTTATAAATCGAAGTTGTTAGAAAATATAAAGGTGAATTTATAAACGTTGTTTTATGAATTTGAAATCAATCAAATTTGATGAATGTAATATAGAAGTTATTAAGGGAATTTTATCCACGATTTTGGATAGTGGATAATTCTTGGAATAAAACGTGTAGAAAAGATTGAAATGTAATTATTGAAGTATATTCACAATTTTGGACAGTGAATATATTATTAAATAAAATGGATATGTTTCGGGAAAGCGATATTTGAAATGAAGTGATTGTTTTAAAATATGTTTTAAAACGTGTGAATTACCGAAATCATAGATTTCAACATTTATTGTTGAAATAGACGTTTCGAGAAATAAGGAAATGATGGACTATAACACTGTTGTTATAGTAAATGATTTTCGAAAGAAAATGTTTTATGTAGTATTGGGATTTATATATCTATCTAATTCCGAATCCCTATACTAGTGATTTTGAGTTGTCGTAACGATGTTTTACGTAACATTCGTTTTGACTCAAATAAATGTTGTTATAGTAAATGTTTTCCTTAAAGAATGAATATATACTTAATTTGATTTAAGTATATCGAATATTTTCTAAGTGTTGAAAATAAATGATTTGTGAAATACTTATTATTAAATAAGTATGGAATGTTTTCCAATATGAAATGAACGTTTTTGAGATTTATCTTCTTAAAGATAAATCGAAATTGAACATTGAAAACGATTTGAAAATCGTATATCAGTAGATATTTTGAAAGATATAAATTCACTATGGGATTTATAAAGGAAAGGGAAACTGTTTAGAAAAATAAACATTGATTTATTTTTGAAGTGTGGAAATTTTTATATCTAGTAAAGATATTTTTGAAGATGAAATAATTTGGAAAATTATTTGGAATCTGATGATGTTGCGCATCTTTATTGATAGTTAAATAACCGACTATCAATAATTACCTTTAGATAGGTATTTGTTGTGAATTGGATGAATTTGAATGCCACACTTATTTTTGAATAAGCGCTCACTATTCGGGTTAACCGGGAAAGGACCATGGGGTCGTATAACCCATTCCGAATATGTGATACGTCGTTATGAATTGCATTTGAAGACCGGTGTTGAAGACCGGATATTTTTGAAAACGGAAGGATTACCGTCGAGTTACTCTACATCGGCTGATCTTCGATTTAGAGGTTTTATCACCCTTAGTGACGGGAAGTCCTGACGTGATTGAAATTATCCGGATATGCAAGGGCTTCGTGAGAAGTGCCTTCGGTTCTGTTCGATCCCGGAACAGACTTGTATGGATTGTGTGTCTGACGTTACAATTTGAGATATAAAGCTGATTTCTTTCAAATACATTTCTGTTGGTGGCGGAGAATTTATTCTCTTAGCTTAACACCCTTCTCTGAGACGTACGAGCTCAGAGGTTATGTAGTTGAAATTCATCAGCGATATATCCCAATTTGGTAACGTGGCATACTGAGTGTTGCTGTGAAATGATCAGTGTTTGATCATTTGTGATATGATCATTTGTTTGATCTTATATCTTTGTGATCATAGGTTGATCATTTTGTTTGACCCGAAGCAGGGCTTTTTGAGAAAGCGTAGCTTTGTGGACGAGACTTCATCGAGCCTCACACCCCGGAAATGGTCGAAACAGGAAGGATGCGGCAAGGTTCTAGGGAGTAGCGCCCCTTAGTGTATGTCATTCCTTCTGGATAAAGGTGGTATCATGGTATGGAGCCCAGATACTTAACCTCTGTGGTTACTGCATTATTATTATCTATGTGGTTTGTTGGAAATCGGGGATCCTCGGGAAGATCGGTGACGATCGGGGGATGGCATACGCGTGTCAGTAGTTACCTATTTTTGCAGAGGTAACCCGGCCTTGTGTTGGCAGAGATCCGGTTAGGTTCTCGGGTCGTCTATTCCAGGGACGTACCCATCGTGGATAGGAAGTTCCTTAGCCTGACCATTTGTTGGAAATCCAAAGAAACAATACGCGACTTGTACGGTTTTAGTTGTAGAACCTATCATTCACTTA
Organism: Allium fistulosum; assembly: GCA_030737815.1. Taxonomy (NCBI): domain Eukaryota; kingdom Viridiplantae; phylum Streptophyta; class Magnoliopsida; order Asparagales; family Amaryllidaceae; genus Allium; species Allium fistulosum. The sequence continues at coordinate 868,233,980 of CM060906.1, read as the reverse complement.
TGGTGGCGCCCCACTGTTTGGATGGTAGCTATAGTAGGCATAGTTCGAAATGTCTATGCTGGCTAAGATTTATATTATACTTTCGAAATGTTTTCTACACTATGCACTAATAATAATATCAAAAATGATTTGATTTTGCGTAGTAAGCATCTTTGACTATCATAAGAAGAAATCTCCTCCAATTCTGCGTTTGCATTGTGTGTGTGGCGGGAGGTCTTATGGTAGTTTCATTTTCCAAAAGCATTGCGAATTGACTTTAAAATTATCTGTTGTTTATTTTAAAGATAAACTGTTTTACGATCTCACACCAGTCACCATGACTGACTCGGAGTTTATTGTTCCCTTCTAAACTCTGGGTGCCCACCAATTTCCACACGGGCAGCCTAGAGTTATATTATCAGGATATTCTGGATATTCTGGAGCTTGGAGATAAGCTGGATGACGAGACGTAGTATTTGTATCTGATATTATTTATTCCGCTGTGTATTCTGTATGAGGACAAGTTATATAATTGTCCATTGTTGTATATTGACTCTGATTGATGTATGTATAAAATGATATAGTTCTTTGTTTTAGAGATTATTCATTTATCTATTATATATTATTCCGCTGCGATATGTGAGATTCTGTTTTCTATTTCTGTTTCTGCTCTTGTTCTGTTGTTGTTCTTCTTTCTTTTTCTTCTATCTTCTTCTTCTACCTTTTTCTTCTTTCTTAAAACCATAACTTTTCGGGTTTCCGACATTCGATGGCTCAGCAGTCGATAAAGTGAGTATCGATGTTGAATTTTCGAAAGTCGAAAATTTTTGGGATGTTACACACGTGAAGGTCTTCTTCTCCCAAAAACAAAGCACCGCAACCTCTCCCTCTCACCGACCGTTGACCGCGTTTTGCCGCCAATCCGACCGTCAATTCGCCTCCAAACTTCGTCGATGAACAACACGCTAGCGTCTCTACAAAACCCAGAAAGGATTTTCCGATCAGACGCACCAGTCAAAAACGCACAATTCAATTTTGACCGCGATTTCTGGTCACACGATGCGTCGAATTGAAAAACGAATTACACCATTGAATTACGCTCGTCGAGAGCTTCAACATATATAAATTTGAGATTTTTCTGAAGACTTTGAATTTTTGACTTTGATTTTGAAATATATCTAGATCTGAAATTTTGTCAGCCATTGAGGAGAAGAAGGAGCTGATGAAAATTTATGCGTAGACAAATGAGAATAGGCGGAGGCTAGGGTTATGCGGGGATATTTATAGAGAAGGTTGAAAATAGAATAGATGGATAAAACATGTGTACACGCTAACGCCAACGTTGCCCAAAAAGCCCGTCCTAACCTCGGAACGAAATTGGTTAAACCCATATATCAAAATAGGTGTTTTAAAATATTTTAAATTCAATGAAAAAGGTTTCAGGTTCAAATTGCATCGTATGAAGAAGTCATGCTTAAAACAATATTTTCCAAATTGATTTTAATTGATTTCAATTGCATAAATTTCAAGGCGTTTCGAGTCCGTACGATCAAATGACAAGTCTGATCGCTACAAAACTTGAAACATTATTATAATTCACCGTTACGGATCCGATGAAACTGGTTTCGTCGAAATCCGAATCAGTGGCCAAAATGGCTATTTTTATATTAATTAAATAAATTAAAATTTATTATTAAATCAACTTTCAAATTTTAAATTTTAAACTCGCAAATTTTGTCACCTTATATTTCTCAATTATTTACAATGATTTAAACAAATCTTTATGTCCATTTTAGAGTTGATAATCTATAAATTGCGGTGTCAAATCTTCTATTTCCTTATATTCAAAATTATAAATTAAGTTCCCAAAATTTCCATTAAATTAAATATCAATGATTATTCCATCTATAAATTTTTAAGTAGATGGATTCAATGATGGGTTCAAAACTATTATTTTAATATTCTTGAATTTCAGTTTAAATCTCTATTAACGTAACATTTAACACTTAATCCCAATTAATTTCAATGACCAACTTTTCCTAATTTAAATTCAATTAAATAAACAAATCTTAGTTCCCGTTCTTATTATTCAAACAAATTATTATCCTATAAACATATTTAACCTTTGGTTATGTTTTGTTACATAAATCTTCCAATTTCACCTTTATTCGTATTAACTCTTTTATTTCCACTTTTTGTGAAATAACTACCCTATCCAATATATGATGCTAAATTTATTTCCTTGCATTAATATACACCTATTTACATTAATTAAAATAAATATTATATTCCTAAATGTACTTCTATCAATTAAATGCATTAATTAAGGTTTTAAAATACTTTACGTTCTATAAAAAATTACAACATTAAATTTACATTCAATTAATTACTTTACATACTTTACGTATTAATTTCTCAATTAACTTAATTTGAACTTATTTCCCAATCTATCAATTACTACTTAAAGTATATTTACGCTTCTAAAAATTTACATTCCCACTTCTGTTACTATATTATTAATTATTAGAGTAACGTTTATTATAAATAATAACATCATAATTACTTAACATTTAGATGAACTTTAATTCCAAATAAATTCATTGACCAATTAATTAGGTAATTTATAATAGTCGTTATTACCCTTAAATTTATTTCCAAATAACGTACTACCTTATTACCTAAATTTACGAACAAATACCATTCCAATGTTTTATTGCATAAATCAATTTAATCCTTTCCTTTATCCCTTATATGCAATTATAATTAAATGTTGGCATTTATTCCCATACTACCGATTGCATTCACTTATGTTCTATCCAAACATTCATTTAGATTTTATTTCCATTAATTTTTCCAATATTGACATCCACTTAATCAAATTTACTTCCATTTATATAGTTGCAATTCAATTCATTTATTATTTCATTAATACTATTTCCAATTTATTCCTTCCAGTATTAATTACACAATCAAGTTTAATTAACCAATTATAATGGTTTCCACTATTTCTTCAATTGGATTTCATTCCAATTGTCAAGAATTTATTTTATTTACCAATGCAACACTTAATTTCCAACATTCGCTCCAATATACATTATAAGATTTTCATTTCTTTTTACATTAAATTACAAAAATCAATTTAAATTAACAAATTAAATGGTCGAAATTTACGGGTTGTTACACTCTCCCCCACTCAAAACTTTTCGTCCCCGAAAAGGAAAAGAAGAATTAAATAAACCATACATCCTATTCAAAATATTAACTTTATAAACAATAATTTACAAAAGTTATTACTTTAAATAAAATATACCCATTTTATAATCATTAAATCTTTTTATACTTAAATAAATAAAGTTTGGAAAACATTTTCAAAATATTTTCTAAGCCAAAATTTTACGGAAAATTTCGGCAGAGTCTCCTTTGTACGGAGAGGCTCGGGAGAAAATGTAATATCAAATATAACAAAATATCATATATAGTATCCAAAATATTATATCCCAATACGGGAGAATATATAAAATGGCGCTATAAAACCGTAATCCGAGAACGTACCTATTTGTCGGGCAATTAACGCTTAATTTATGAAACCAAATGCAGTAGCAATTGCTTCCATAATCTACATTTCACTTATATAATCTAAAAGGGTTAACAATTATATAAAATGAAATATTTGGAGTTGCTTAAATCAATAACAACAATTAACATAGCAACCATCACTTGCAACAAGCAAACAACCATCACATAAGTCAACACACATCAATCATTCATTCATATCAAACACAATAAATGGTTGTTCGGGTTTAAAACTTTAAATTGTATAAAATGAAAAATAACTACTAAGTGCACCATTTACTCAACAGTCTTAGATGGAACTGAATAGATTATTTATTCATCCAAACAATTGTAAAGTATCCTTGCCCAAACAACCATAAATTAACCAAACAACAAATTCAAACAATAGATCGAGTTCATTATTATTAATTTCATTCCATATATTGTTGCTTGATTTCCTCTTCATTTAATTTATACTCATCTTTATTTAATTTATTCACCTCATGTCAATTCTCTTCTTATTGTATTATATTCATTCATTCATGACTTGATTTCATTTATTTACATTCATTTATTAAAAATATTCATGTTAAGTTCAGTTACTTAGCATAACAATTATAACCTTAATTCCTATTAATAAGAGCAATTTACTGAACATTTTCATTACATAAGTTTACTTGTACAATTTCCATTATATTTTCTTATTAAACATTTCAACTTTTACAATTAGGTAAGATATATATATGCTTTTAAAAATGTAATTAAAAGTTATACAAGTTTATTCTATTTCCTTTAATTAATTTAATGCTCAATAAACATATCTTAGGTTAAATATTTCGGCTTTTCTTTTAATTTTATTTATAACCTAGCATTAAATCCTTATTTTAATTAGAGGTTCCACTTATTAATTAGTTCCATTCCATTTCACTACACTAATTGAAACTATTAATTAACGAAAACTTAAGAACTAAATACCGGGTTAAATTTCAAATCATTTTAAATAATAGATAACTGTATATACTTACCGTTTATATATCCAATTATATTTAAAACAATTTAAAATATTTATTTGTTTATCAAACATAAATCTGTAGTAAAACTACTACAGTGGTCTTCCCACTTCGAAACTCGAAAATGAACGTCGATGATGCGTGCACTCATCACCGAAATTATTTTCCAGCGACAGAGAGGGGAGTACAGAACTTATCTCTTTCTAAAATTTTCTTTAAAACAATTCTTTCAAATTATGTTGAAATATTTATATCAGAAAATACTTCTAAATAATATTATTATTATATTCCAAAACCATTCAAAAGAAAATTTTTCCAAAATCCCGGAACTTAAGTTCAAAAATTTCCAATTTGATTTATTTTATTTTCAATCTTATTTCAACTATTATTTATAAATTTCATTACCTAACAACCAATATATAGCAACCAAATATATATATCATTTATAAAATTTTATTTTATATATAGAAAATATAATAGGCAAAATTATTTCATTCACCTATATTTTAAAACAAATATTGTGTCGATCTATCCTATTAAGTGTTTAGAAATCCCTATTGATGTCATAGCGTCCTATGCACTAACCAGAATTTATAAATACAAAACAGAATAGATTAACACAATATTAAAAACTTTTTATAACACTAACAAATACGCTCTCTCATATATATACACTCAGCGACTCCCATAGGGTATTACTACCATATTAATAAAGAGTCAGACCCCACAAAGCCAAGGTTTATCGCTAAACCAAAGCTCTGATACCAAATGTAACACCCCTCCTTTTTGTACGCTTAAGCAGACACACGTGCCAACTTAAACCATACAGAAGGGCGGATTGTTATGGGGTAAATAAGAAAAAAGTGGAGAAATAAAAGAAACAAAATAGAATCTTGCAGCGGAACGATAAAATATAATAATCAAATAACAGTTCATGAAGCTGTTTTACAAAACATTTGATTATACTTATACAATACATATCAGAGTTACACATACCAGAGAATGATAATTAATGCAGCGGAATACAATGGTGTAGTGGAATATATAACAAATAGTAATAATAATTCTTCGTCTTCATCCTCCAGAATTAAGGCCTTCAAATCCTGAAATGCTCAGGCTGACCCGAGCGAATTGAAAAGACAAAACACTCGAGTCAGAACTAAAAGATCTTATGTAAGTTAAATCAATGAAATAAATATGAGTGTAAACGGCGTCAGAGATGTTTACGGGGTTTGACATCTCCTATCCAATGTCTAACGTGAGTGCAGTAACTTAAGAAATGTTCGGAATTCACATCTCTTAAGGATCCGTTAAACTATCTACTATGTAGTAATATACGCTATATACAGTAGTGTCCAATCAGTAAAGTATAATCATATAGAAAATAGCGTTAAGGGGATGGTGAACCTTAACGCGGTCGGATCTTTAAACCAAAATCATAGTGGGTTCGATATGGTAGGTGACACGGCACACAAGGCAATGCCAGGGTAGATATACCAATTACGCATCCGGACTGGTGGTGACGCATAGAAGCCACTACCGTCCACCTCGAACAACACTCCCAAATCAAGGGTGGCCACCAAATCAATCATAAGTAATAGAATGGTATCAAAGAAGTGTGTCCGATCAGAGGTGCTACCTCCTTAGTCCGTCAATCGCTCCTGTTTTAGCCACCTTATGCCAACTCACGGGAGTTGGGTCCACGTATATACCTTAGGATCGTCGCCACCATCCTACTTCATTCTGGAAACTCCACCGCGTACACAGTTGTTAAAGTGGTTTTCGGTATCGACAGAGAGTATGTCCATATCTGATCCCGGTCTCTTTAACAACCAATCGTTATTATAACACCGTGGTCATTTACAAATATATATACTTTTAAAAACACAATCATTGCCCTTTCAAAACATATCCTTTACTACAAAATAGTATATACTTTAAAACCAAAATATTTTTGCCATTTCAAAACATATCCTTTACTTCAAAATAGTATATACTTTAAACCAAAATATTATTACTATTTCAAACCCAAATTATCAATGTATTATTTCCATTTCAAAACCCAATCCAATAATATATCATTTCCATTTCCAAAACAATTCAATAATATCTCATTTAAATAAAACCAAATTTCCAATCACTAATCTTTCTCAAATTTAGATAACTTGAAATATTCTTTTAAATCATCTTAAACCCAAACCACATTTTGAAGTCATATTTCAAAATTTTCAATTTCAATAGGTTTCAAATCCATATATTCACAGATAATTCTTAAATAAATTCTATAAATTCATTTTCCAAACCATATTACTTTCAAAGTTACAACAATTTCGAAAACCAATACTTTGAAAACAATAATACCTTAATTTCAATAAAACATTTCAATTTTGATATATTTCAAGACTTTAAATATTCCAAAATTCCCAACCAAATCTGATAATCTTATATATACCTTAATTCAATTTACTATTATTTAGTTTAGAAATATTTATTTAATAAATTCAATATCACTTAAATAAAGCTCAAACTTGAAATATTCGTAAATCAAACTTAAAACATCATCAAATTTTACTTAGCTTAAATTTTAGAATTTAACCATATATAAAAATAATATTTATATAATATCAAAATTAGTATATATATAAACCCTTATTTTCCAAAACCCATAGAAAATCACTTTAAAATATTTTATATATAGACCACGGTGCCTGTATATAATTTTCTATCCTATGGTCAAGTGATATAGATATTTATCATTTCAATCCGCAATTTTAAAAATAAAAGTTTACGGTTATGTATCATTTCAAACCGCAATCCCGAATGGAATGAAAATGCATAATAACTTGCAGTTTATATAAAATATAGCATTCATTCATCCAAATATCAATAAACAACCATTTATTACAATCATCATCTAATTTAAACAAAACATCAATATAAAGCATATAAAATATAACAGGCATCAACGAATAGTTTATATTCAATAAAATTTAATAACTGTTTAACTGGCAGTTTATATGAAATAATAAATAAATTTAACTGTCAAATTTTATGCAATAATAAAATTAAATAACAATTTAATTTAAATAAATGCTATCTAACTGAGATGATGATAAAATATATGCCCAAACAATCATAGATAAATTTTAAATCACATCAAAAATTAATTTAACAAACATAAGAAATCTTAGAAGTTGTGAGTGGGTTAAAACACTCACCTTTTGAATTTAATTTGAATTTAAATCTGATTTAAACCCAAAATTTCGACTATCTCCAAATCTGCCCAAACCAGCGTCAAAAGATCTGGAATATAATTACGATCCTAACAAAAGAAACTGCGCGTGAAAAGGAGTTCGTATGCAAAAGATATTGCGAAAATTGCGATTGAAATTACAAAAAAAGAAGAAGAGGGAACACAATTAACCTTATATGTTTGCCACGCCACCTACATTCACGTGAAGGTCTTCTTCTCCCAAAAACAAAGCACCGCAACCTCTCCCTCTCACCGACCGTTGACCGCGTTTTGCCGCCAATCCGACCGTCAATTCGCCTCCAAACTTCGCCGATGAACAACGCGCTAGCGTCTCTACAAAACCCAGAAAGGATTTTCCGATCAGACGCACCAGTCAAAAACGCCCAATTCAATTTTGACCGCGATTTCTGGTCACACGATGCGTCGAATTGAAAAACGAATTACACCATTGAATTACGCTCGTCGAGAGCTTCAACATATATATATTTGAGATTTTTCTGAAGACTTTGAATTTTTGACTTTGATTTTGAAATAGATCTAGATCTGAAATTTTGTCAGCCATTGAGGAGAAGAAGGAGCTGATGAAAATTTATGCGTAGACAAATGAGAATAGGCGGAGGCTAGGGTTATGCGGGGATATTTATAGAGAAGGTTGAAAATAGAATAGATGGATAAAACAGGTGTACGCGCTAACGCCAAAGTTGCCCAAAAAGCCCGTCCTAACCCCGGAACAAAATTGGTTAAACCCATATATCAAAATAGGTGTTTTAAAATATTTTAAATTCAATGGAAAAGGTTTCAGGTTCAAATTGCATCGTATGAAGAAGTCATGCTTAAAACAATATTTTCCAAATTGATTTTAATTGATTTCAATTGCATAAATTTTAAGGCGTTTCGAGTCCGTACGATCAAATGACAAGTCTGATCGCTACAAAACTTGAAACATTATTATAATTCACCGTTACGGATCCGATGAAACTGGTTTCGTCGAAATCCGAATCAGTGGCCAAAATGGCTATTTTTATATTAATTAAATAAATTAAAATTTATTATTAAATCAACTTTCAAATTTTAAATTTTAAACTCGCAAATTTTGTCACCTTATATTTCTCAATTATTTACAATGATTTAAACAAATCTTTATGTCCATTTTAGAGTTGATAATCTATAAATTGCGGTGTCAAATCTTCTATTTCCTTATATTCAAAATTATAAATTAAGTTCCCAAAATTTCCATTAAATTAAATATCAATGATTATTCCATCTATAAATTTTTAAGTAGATGGATTCAATGATGGGTTCAAAACTATTATTTTAATATTCTTGAATTTCAGTTTAAATCTCTATTAACGTAACATTTAACACTTAATCCCAATTAATTTCAATGACCAACTTTTCCTAATTTAAATTCAATTAAATAAACAAATCTTAGTTCCCGTTCTTATTATTCAAACAAATTATTATCCTATAAACATATTTAACCTTTGGTTATGTTTTGTTACATAAATCTTCCAATTTCACCTTTATTCGTATTAACTCTTTTATTTCCACTTTTTGTGAAATAACTACCCTATCCAATATATGATGCTAAATTTATTTCCTTGCATTAATATACACCTATTTACATTAATTAAAATAAATATTATATTCCTAAATGTACTTCTATCAATTAAATGCATTAATTAAGGTTTTAAAATACTTTACGTTCTATAAAAAATTACAACATTAAATTTACATTCAATTAATTACTTTACATACTTTACGTATTAATTTCTCAATTAACTTAATTTGAACTTATTTCCCAATCTATCAATTACTACTTAAAGTATATTTACGCTTCTAAAAATTTACATTCCCACTTCTGTTACTATATTATTAATTATTAGAGTAACGTTTATTATAAATAATAACATCATAATTACTTAACATTTAGATGAACTTTAATTCCAAATAAATTCATTGACCAATTAATTAGGTAATTTATAATAGTCGTTATTACCCTTAAATTTATTTCCAAATAACGTACTACCTTATTACCTAAATTTACGAACAAATACCATTCCAATGTTTTATTGCATAAATCAATTTAATCCTTTCCTTTATCCCTTATATGCAATTATAATTAAATGTTGGCATTTATTCCCATACTACCGATTGCATTCACTTATGTTCTATCCAAACATTCATTTAGATTTTATTTCCATTAATTTTTCCAATATTGACATCCACTTAATCAAATTTACTTCCATTTATATAGTTGCAATTCAATTCATTTATTATTTCATTAATACTATTTCCAATTTATTCCTTCCAGTATTAATTACACAATCAAGTTTAATTAACCAATTATAATGGTTTCCACTATTTCTTCAATTGGATTTCATTCCAATTGTCAAGAATTTATTTTATTTACCAATGCAACACTTAATTTCCAACATTCGCTCCAATATACATTATAAGATTTTCATTTCTTTTTACATTAAATTACAAAAATCAATTTAAATTAACAAATTAAATGGTCGAAATTTACGGGTTGTTACACTCTCCCCCACTCAAAACTTTTCGTCCCCGAAAAGGAAAAGAAGAATTAAATAAACCATACATCCTATTCAAAATATTAACTTTATAAACAATAATTTACAAAAGTTATTACTTTAAATAAAATATACCCATTTTATAATCATTAAATCTTTTTATACTTAAATAAATAAAGTTTGGAAAACATTTTCAAAATATTTTCTAAGCCAAAATTTTACGGAAAATTTCGGCAGAGTCTCCTTTGTACGGAGAGGCTCGGGAGAAAATGTAATATCAAATATAACAAAATATCATATATAGTATCCAAAATATTATATTCCAATACGGGAGAATATATAAAATGGCGCTATAAAACCGTAATCCGAGAACGTACCTATTTGTCGGGCAATTAACGCTTAATTTATGAAACCAAATGCAGTAGCAATTGCTTCCATAATCTACATTTCACTTATATAATCTAAAAGGGTTAACAATTATATAAAATGAAATATTTGGAGTTGCTTAAATCAATAACAACAATTAACATAGCAACCATCACTTGCAACAAGCAAACAACCATCACATAAGTCAACACACATCAATCATTCATTCATATCAAACACAATAAATGGTTGTTCGGGTTCAAAACTTTAAATTGTATAAAATGAAAAATAACTACTAAGTGCACCATTTACTCAACAGTCTTAGATGGAACTGAATAGATTATTTATTCATCCAAACAATTGTAAAGTATCCTTGCCCAAACAACCATAAATTAACCAAACAACAAATTCAAACAATAGATCGAGTTCATTATTATTAATTTCATTCCATATATTGTTGCTTGATTTCCTCTTCATTTAATTTATACTCATCTTTATTTAATTTATTCACCTCATGTCAATTCTCTTCTTATTGTATTATATTCATTCATTCATGACTTGATTTCATTTATTTACATTCATTTATTAAAAATATTCATGTTAAGTTCAGTTACTTAGCATAACAATTATAACCTTAATTCCTATTAATAAGAGCAATTTACTGAACATTTTCATTACATAAGTTTACTTGTACAATTTCCATTATATTTTCTTATTAAACATTTCAACTTTTACAATTAGGTAAGATATATATATGCTTTTAAAAATGTAATTAAAAGTTATACAAGTTTATTCTATTTCCTTTAATTAATTTAATGCTCAATAAACATATCTTAGGTTAAATATTTCAGCTTTTCTTTTAATTTTATTTATAACCTAGCATTAAATCCTTATTTTAATTAGAGGTTCCACTTATTAATTAGTTCCATTCCATTTCACTACACTAATTGAAACTATTAATTAACGAAAACTTAAGAACTAAATACCGGGTTAAATTTCAAATCATTTTAAAATAATAGATAAATGTATATACTTACCGTTTATATATCCAATTATATTTAAAACAATTTAAAATATTTATTTGTTTATCAAAAATAAATCTGTAGTAAAACTACTACAGTGGTCTTCCCACTTCGAAACTCGAAAATGAACGTCGATGATGCGTGCACTCATCACCGAAATTATTTTCCAGCGACAGAGAGGGGAGTACAGAACTTATCTCTTTCTAAAATTTTCTTTAAAACAATTCTTTCAAATTATGTTGAAATATTTATATCAGAAAATACTTCTAAATAATATTATTATTATATTCCAAAACCATTCAAAAGAAAATTTTTCCAAAATTCCGGAACTTAAGTTCAAAAATTTCCAATTTGATTTATTTTATTTTCAATCTTATTTCAACTATTATTTATAAATTTCATTACCTAACAACCAATATATAGCAACCAAATATATATATCATTTATAAAATTTTATTTTATATATAGAAAATATAATAGGCAAAATTATTTCATTCACCTATATTTTAAAACAAATATTGTGTCGATCTATCCTATTAAGTGTTTAGAAATCCCTATTGATGTCATAGCGTCCTATGCACTAACCAGAATTTATAAATACAAAACAGAATAGATTAACACAATATTAAAAACTTTTTATAACACTAACAAATACGCTCTCTCATATATATACACTCAGCGACTCCCATAGGGTATTACTACCATATTAATAAAGAGTCAGACCCCACAAAGCCAAGGTTTATCGCTAAACCAAAGCTCTGATACCAAATGTAACACCCCTCCTTTTTGTACGCTTAAGCAGACACACGTGCCAACTTAAACCATACAGAAGGGCGGATTGTTATGGGGTAAATAAGAAAAAAGTGGAGAAATAAAAGAAACAAAATAGAATCTTGCAGCGGAACGATAAAATATAATAATCAAATAACAGTTCATGAAGCTGTTTTACAAAACATTTGATTATACTTATACAATACATATCAGAGTTACACATACCAGAGAATGATAATTAATGCAGCGGAATACAATGGTGTAGTGGAATATATAACAAATAGTAATAATAATTCTTCGTCTTCATCCTCCAGAATTAAGGCCTTCAAATCCTGAAATGCTCAGGCTGACCCGAGCGAATTGAAAAGACAAAACACTCGAGTCAGAACTAAAAGATCTTATGTAAGTTAAATCAATGAAATAAATATGAGTGTAAACGGCGTCAGAGATGTTTACGGGGTTTGACATCTCCTATCCAATGTCTAACGTGAGTGCAGTAACTTAAGAAATGTTCGGGATTCACATCTCTTAAGGATCCGTTAAACTATCTACTATGTAGTAATATACGCTATATACAGTAGTGTCCAATCAGTAAAGTATAATCATATAGAAAATAGCGTTAAGGGGATGGTGAACCTTAACGCGGTCGGATCTTTAAACCAAAATCATAGTGGGTTCGATATGGTAGGTGACACGGCACACAAGGCAATGCCAGGGTAGATATACCAATTACGCATCCGGACTGGTGGTGACGCATAGCAGCCACTACCGTCCACCTCGAACAACACTCCCAAATCAAGGGTGGCCACCAAATCAATCATAAGTAATAGAATGGTATCGAAGAAGTGTGTCCGATCAGAGGTGCTACCTCCTTAGTCCGTCAATCGCTCCTGTTTTAGCCACCTTATGCCAACTCACGGGAGTTGGGTCCACGTATATACCTTAGGATCGTCGCCACCATCCTACTTCATTCCGGAAACTCCACCGCGTACACAGTTGTCAAAGTGGTTTTCGGTATCGATAGAGAGTATGTCCATATCCGATCCCGGTCTCTTTAACAACCAATCGTTATTATAACACCGTGGTCATTTACAAATATATATACTTTTAAAAACACAATCATTGCCCTTTCAAAACATATCCTTTACTACAAAATAGTATATACTTTAAAACCAAAATATTTTTGCCATTTCAAAACATATCCTTTACTTCAAAATAGTATATAGTTTAAACCAAAATATTATTACTATTTCAAACCCAAATTATCAATGTATTATTTCCATTTCAAAACCCAATCCAATAATATATCATTTCCATTTCCAAAACAATTCAATAATATCTCATTTAAATAAAACCAAATTTCCAATCACTAATCTTTCTCAAATTTAGATAACTTGAAATATTCTTTTAAATCATCTTAAACCCAAACCTCATTTTGAAGTCATATTTCGAAATTTTCAATTTCAATAGGTTTCAAATCCATATATTCACAGATAATTCTTAAATAAATTCTATAAATTCATTTTCCAAACCATATTACTTTCAAAGTTATAACAATTTCGAAAACCAATACTTTGAAAGCAATAATACCTTAATTTCAATAAAACATTTCAGTTTTGATATATTTCAAGACTTTAAATATTCCAAAATTCCCAACCAAATCTGATAATCTTATATATACCTTAATTCAATTTACTATTATTTAGTTTAGAAATATTTATTTAATAAATTCAATATCACTTAAATAAAGCTCAAACTTGAAATATTCGTAAATCAAACTTAAAACATCATCAAATTTTACTTAGCTTAAATTTTAGAATTTAACCATATATAAAAATAATATTTATATAATATCAAAATTAGTATATATATAAACCCTTATTTTCCAAAACCCATAGAAAATCACTTTAAAATATTTTATATATAGACCACGGTGCCTGTATATAATTTTCTATCCTATGGTCAAGTGATATAGATATTTATCATTTCAATTCGTAATTTTAAAAATAAAAGTTTACGATTATGTATCATTTCAAACCGCAATTCCGAATGGAATGAAAATGCATAATAACTTGCAGTTTATATAAAATATAGCATTCATTCATCCAAATATCAATAAACAACCATTTATTACAATCATCATCCAATTTAAACAAAACATCAATATAAAGCATATAAAATATAACAGGCATCAACGAATAGTTTATATTCAATAAAATTTAATAACTGTTTAACTGGCAGTTTATATGAAATAATAAATAAATTTAACTGTCAAATTATATGCAATGATAAAATTAAATAACAATTTAAATGCTATCTAACTGAGATGATGATTAAATATATGCCCAAACAATCATAGATAAATTTTAAATCACATCAAAATTTAATTTAACAAACATAAGAAATCTTAGAAGTTGTGAGTGGGTTAAAACACTCACCTTTTGAATTTAAATTGAATTTAAATATGATTTAAACCCAAAATTTCGACGATCTCCAAATCTGCCCAAACCAGCGTTAAAAGATCTGGAATTTAATTACGATCCTAACAAAAGAAACCGCGCGTGAAAAGAAGTTCGTATGGAAAATTGCGATTGAAATCACAAAAAAAAAGATGGAACACAATTAACCTTATATGTTTGCCACGCCACCTACATTCACGTGACATTCACGTGAAGGTCTTCTTCTCCCAGAAACAAAGCACCGCAACCTCTCCCTCTGACCGACCGTTGACCGCGTTTTGCCGCCAATCCGACCGTCAATTCGTCTCCAAACTTCGCCGATGAACAACGCGCTAGCGTCTCTACAAAACCCAAAAAGGATTTTCCGATCAGACGCACCAGTCAAAAACGCCCAATTCAATTTTGACCGCGATTTCTGGTCACACGATGCGTCGAATTGAAAAACGAATTACACCGTTGAATTACGCTCGTCGAGAGCTTCAACATATATAAATTTGATATTTTTCTGAGGACTTTGAATTTTTGACTTTGATTTTGAAATGGATCTGGATCTGAAATTTTGTCAGCCATTGAGGAGAAGAAGGAGCTGATGAAAATTTATGCGTAGACAAATGAGAATAGGCGGAGGCTAGGGTTAAGCGGGGATATTTATAGAGAAGGTTGAAAATAGAATAGATGGATAAAACAGGTGTACGCGCTAACGCCAACGTGGCCCAAAAAGCCCGTCCTAACCCCGGAACGAAATTGGGTAAACCCATATATCAAAATAGGTGTTTTAAAATATTTTAAATTCAATGGAAAAGGTTTCAGGTTCAAATTGCATCGTATGAAGAAGTCATGCTTAAAACAATATTTTCCAAATTGATTTTAATTGATTTCAATTGCATAAATTTCAAGGCGTTTCGAGTCCGTACGATCAAATGACAAGTCCGATCGCTACAAAACTTGAAACATTATTATAATTCACCGTTACGGATTCGATGAAACTGGTTTCGTCGAAATCCGAATCAGTGGCCAAAATGGCTATTTTTATATTAATTAAATAAATTAAAATTTATTATTAAATCAACTTTCAAATTTTAAATTTTAAACTCACAAATTTTGTCACCTTATATTTCTCAATTATTTACAATGATTTAAACAAATCTTTATGTCCATTTTAGAGTTGATAATCTATAAATTGCGGTGTCAAATCTTCTATTTCCTTATATTCAAAATTATAAATTAATTTCCCAAAATTTCCATTAAATTAAATATCAATGATTATTCCATCTATAAATTTTTAAGTAGATGGATTCAATGATGGGTTCAAAACTATTATTTTAATATTCTTGAATTTCAATTTAAATCTCTATTAACGTAACATTTAACACTTAATCCCAATTAATTTCAATGACCAACTTTTCCTAATTTAAATTCAATTAAATAAACAAATCTTAGTTCCCGTTCTTATTATTCAAACAAATTATTATCCTATAAACATATTTAACCTTTGGTTATGTTTTGTTACATAAATCTTCCAATTTCACCTTTATTCGTATTAACTCTTTTATTTCCACTTTTTGTGAAATAACTACCCTATCCAATATATGATGCTAAATTTATTTCCTTGCATTAATATACACCTATTTACATTAATTAAAATAAATATTATATTCCTAAATGTACTTCTATCAATTAAATGCATTAATTAAGGTTTTAAAATACTTTACGTTCTATAAAAAATTACAACATTAAATTTACATTCAATTAATTACTTTACATACTTTACGTATTAATTTCTCAATTAACTTAATTTGAACTTATTTCCCAATCTATCAATTACTACTTAAAGTATATTTACGCTTCTAAAAATTTACATTCCCACTTCTGTTACTATATTATTAATTATTAGAGTAACGTTTATTATAAATAATAACATCATAATTACTTAACATTTAGATGAACTTTAATTCCAAATAAATTCATTGACCAATTAATTAGGTAATTTATAATAGTCGTTATTACCCTTAAATTTATTTCCAAATAACGTACTACCTTATTACCTAAATTTACAAACAAATACCGTTCCAATGTTTTATTGCATAAATCAATTTAATCCTTTCCTTTATCCCTTATATGCAATTATAATTAAATGTTGGCATTTATTCCCATACCACCGATTGCATTCACTTATGTTCTATCCAAACATTCATTTAGATTTTATTTCCATTAATTTTTTCAATATTGACATCCACTTAATCAAATTTACTTCCATTTATATAGTTGCAATTCAATTCAGTTATTATTTCATTAATACTATTTTCAATTTATTCCTTCCAGTATTAATTACACAATCATGTTTAATTAACCAATTATAACGGTTTCCACTATTTCTTCAATTGGATTTCATTCCAATTGTCAAGAATTTATTTTATTTACTAATGCAACACTTAATTTTCAACATTCGTTCCAATATACATTATAAGATTTTCATTTCTTTTTACATTAAATTACAAAAATCAATTTAAATTAACAAATTAAATGGTCGAAATTTACGGGTCGTTACACATGGTTTATAAATTGATTTGGAAAATGAAATGGATTTAACTTAAGAATTTGAGAATTTAATTTCCAGTGATTCCAAACTTTGGTTTTAAAGTTTTGAAATGTATATTATTTAAAAGTACTTTTGAATATAAATCCTTTCCAAATAATTTTTAAAGTTTTAAATTAGTGCTCTCCTATTTTGTCGCTGGAAAATAATATCGGTGATGGCGGCCGCACCATCGGCATTCATTTTCGAGTTTCAAAGTGGAGAGACCATTCTGTAGCTTTGCTACACTTTTGTTTTGGAAATTAATTTGATTTGAATTTCTTAAGTATGATTTGAATTATAATATATATATTGGTATATGATTATAGATTTGATTTGATATATATAGTATATATATACATTTCTCTAAATGATTTGAAGTGAATAGGAAATTTAACTCTTAAATTCTTGAATAAATATTTAAACTTGAAATAACTGAATTGGGAAAATTTTACTTGTATAATACTCAATTACATTCCAATATATAACTTACCTAAATCATTCAAAAGTTGAATATGTAATTGAATAGGTTACAATGTACAATGAGGTTAATGGAATTTATAAATAAAATTTGAGTGGTTATAATAAATGTTATACACTTAATTTTTAATTATAAAAATGTTAATAGAGATAAGTAGAATAATAGGTTAATTGAATAATAGATAAATAAAATAAATTTTGTTTTGAAGGAATTAATAAATTAAATCAACTAAATGAAATTACCTTGAATTGAAATCAATTAGTTGAAAATTAATTAATTTAAATTGAAATCTATATGGTTTTAAATTAATTGTTCTATTTTGTATTTCAAATCTATTTTCTTTTGGCTGTTTCTATTCTCCTACCTCCTTCCTTTTCGGGGATGAAAAGTTTTGAGTGGGGGAGAGTGTAACGATCCGTAAAGTTTAGTTGTTTTATTTATTTAATTAATTGATTTTTTGTGAAATTTTAAATATTTGAATTTGGAAATAAAAATTTGATATTTGGAATACGTCTACTTTAACATAACAAATGGCAAATTTTCATTTGATAATTTGAAAGTTTATTTTTCTTGTGTAATTCTATTTCAATTTAAATCAGTTAGAATTAGAGGATAATAAAATATTTTCCAAACCTGAATATTTTTATATAATAAATTTGTAAATCATCTTCTGAGTGAGACGTTATATTTCGTTTCTTCAGTTTTGACTGCTATTGCTCCGTTTATCTTATTTTCGCGTTTTAGCAGCATTTTCGGTACCGATTATCGACTTTTGATAGGATGATCGTACCACTGATATCTGTATACTGTTTTGATCGCCTCGTCATGCTGATCTCTGCGGTATATTCAATTCTGTGTTTTGAAGTCCGATACGCAGCGGGATCCGCGAAAAATGATTTCGTATCGGTACCGGTTTTACAATCTTTTGGTTTCTTTTGTCTTTTCAGTTACCCACGTGAATTGAAAGGCTTATTTATTTCAGCCAGCTGTTAGATTGAGACTTTTGCTTTTCCACACATTCCAACTTTCACTGGTTGTCCTTTCATTTTCTGCCGTTACTTGTTCTTTCACTGTGCTACTATTTTTTTATTCGAAATTTTTATAATAATATATGAACCAAACCCCTTCTCCTGAAGCACTATCTTCTCCAGTTCTTCCACTCATTCATGGCCGAAGTCTTTTCTCTACTCCCTTCCCTTCCAACTCGAAGCCTAACCGACATCTCATCCCAAATCCACCTTGCTGCATCTCTGTGCCTTCCTCCACACCAGCGCTAGCTCCTCCACAGCGCCACCACGCAGCATCAGACCCGCCCTTATCTCCGCCTCTTCCCCTTGTGCCTCCCCACCTGCTCACGTCTGAGCATCGGCAGCCACGACCACCCAGTGCCAAGTTCTCCCTCTTCCACTCAGCCACCACTTCGCCTGCCCATAAATTCGCCGAACGCCTCCCCTACCTTCTCCTCTCTTATTTGAAGGTAACTATATATATGTAAAGTTATGTGTATATATGTTAATCTATATATAGATTTATGTGAATTATTTTATATGTCAGGGTATGTATATTTTACTATTGTGGTTACAGTACTATATATATATTGGTTACAGTGTTATGTAGTATAAGTTATATATATATAGGTAACTTGTTATTATATATTGATATTTAAATGTTTGACTTTAAATAAATGATATATTAAATCTATGATTTTAGGGTAATGTGTTTTAAAGTATCTATGTCATTGTATGTAAGTTTATGTTAGTTTGGATTCTGAATATATATGTAAGTCTGAGCATATTATTTTTTATGGATTTAAATTTGCACGTGCTGTGTGAGTATGTTAGTTTATAAAAATTTTATGATTATATCACAGTTATATATATAATCAATCCTGTTATTATATGATATGGTAGCAAGTATATTTCGCATAATACAGACTTAAGGTATGTGAAATATGTATATAGTAATAGTAATACTGGTTTTACAGAGTATTATTTTGTTTACAGAGTATTATATAAGAGATTCATATAAAAGTTATATATATATTAGTCTGCACATTTATTTTGAAGCATACATATGTTGAAGATAATTTGCATATAGGTTATATATATATATTTGACTGCTGTATATATTGTTTTATAGTATAAAGGTCAGTTCGTATATATATATTTATATAACAATTGTTTTTATAGTAAGTTTATGCATTCTGTATTCTTCCAGTTGCATGCTTTTATGGTATATATATAGTATATAAGTGGTATGTAAGGTGCTGTATATATATAAGCTTTGATTTTCCTTAGATGGTTACTTATAGCTGTTATATATTAATATGTCAGTAACATTTTATATACTATGTATATGTATATATATATATATGTATGAAAGTTTATACATTGATCAACTGTCTGTTATATATGAAGTTATATATATTTTCTTTGTTACTGTATTTTACCTATGCATGACAGTGTTTGTTTATATGAAGTATGGGTATATATATGATGTGTTTTTAAGTATATATGAAGTTTAAATGTTTACTTACCATATATGAGTTTATTTTTCCTATTAGTTATATATATGTGTGTGTGTTTAATTTAAAACAATGATTTTCTTTTGGAATATATATATATATATATATAATAGTATGTGTTCAAATTTGGAATATGACTTTATATGTATAGATATATATATAGTTATATATATATATATGTAAGTTCACTTATACCAATTATCTTCATCGATCCAATCCTGATTTGATTCCTATTCATCAGTTTGTCCGTCGAATTCGTGCCAGTCTAGCTTTGCTTCGAAATCCGTGCTTGGATTCGTAACTCATCTTATTGTCTATCCTCTCTAGCCTCGAAAGGTGAGAAGTCACTCACGATTAACGTTCTTATATTTATTAAATTTGATTTCAATTAAAACGACAATTGAAATATGTTGCTGTTAGTTATTTACATTGTTATATATATATATATATATTTATATATGATATTATCTGTATCTGTTTACCTGTGACATCTGACACCATTATCTATTATTTATATTAATGATATATGCCTGTTATATTATTATCATATATGTTCTTACTCCTCAAGTTCCCTGTTAGTTTAGAATTCCCTATGGGTTGAAATGATACATACCCGAACGATCGTGTAGAATAGGAGAAAATCGTTATGGGTTGAAATGATAAACCCAAGCGATTTTCATTGAAATGAATTTGGGATTGCGGGTTGAAAAGATATATACCCATATATATTTAAATTACGGATTGAAATAATAAATATCCATATCGCTTGACCATAGGATAGAAAATTAAATACAGACGCCGTTGGTCTATATATATATATATTTTTTGAAATGATTTCCAAGGTTTAAAAAGAGATATATATGGTTTTATATAAATATTGATTTTTTAATATTATATATATAAATGTTATTTTATATATATGTTTTAAGTGTTTATTTAAATTTATATCTTTAAAAGTAGATTTTATAATAAATTTAAATAAATTAAGGTTGGAAAGATAAAGTTGAAATTGATTTGAAATTTTATTTATTTAAGAATTATACTTAAATAAGATCGATTGAAACTTATTGAATTTGAGATTTTAAAGATATAATTTATAACTTGATTCGATAAAAAGTGATTAAATGAATATTCTCAATTTTAAATAAAATTGAGATCGTATATTTAATATTGATTTGAATTTATAAATTGGATTTTTAATAAATTGTTATTAAATGATTAAGTGAATACTTTCCAATTTGTGTGAAATTAAAGTTAAATGTGAATTATAAGTGAAATTTATATTATAAATATTTGAATATTTTAACTTTAACCTGATTGGAATTGAAGAGATAGTTCAAACTTGGATTTGAAATTTGATAATGATTGAAATGGTTTATTTAGATTTTGAATTGAATCTTTAACCCTTTAAATTGAAAGTGTTGAACAAAGATTGATTTAATTTGAATTTTGGAATTAAAGCTGATTTGAATCGATTTGTAAAATTGGAGGAAACTATTTTATTATATAAACTACTTTAATTTATAACTATTTTTAGTATTTCGATATTTAAACAGTTAAGTGGAGAGTGTTATGTTTTCAAAAGTGTTAAGATTTCAAAACGGTTATGATTTTAAAAGTGTTATGATTTCCAAAGTGCTATGATTTCAAAAGTGTTACGATTTCGAAAGTGTTACGATTCTGGAAATGAATATTATTTAAAGTGTATAATGATACCAAATTGATATGGTTTGAAATGATATGATATTTTGATATGAATTATGAACTGTTTGATATGAAATGACCACGGTGTTATAATAACGTTTGGTTGTTAAAGCGATCAGGCGGATATTGTCGTACTCTCTGCTAATACCGAAAACCACTTTAACAACTGTGCACGTGGTGGAGATTCCAGAATGAAGTAGGATGGTTTGGTGGCGATTCTATATGGTATTTATGTAGCCCTAACTCCCGTGAGTCAGCTTGATGTGGCTAAAACAGGAGCCACGCCGGGCCAAATGAGGTCATTCCTTCTATCAGACACATTTCTTCGATACCATTCTATTGCTTTTGTGATTTGATTGGGTGCACCTTTGATTTGGGAGTGTGTCACGAGGTGGGCGGTAGTAGCTGCTATGCGTTACCACCAACCCGGATATGCAAACGGTATATCTACCGTGGCATTTCCTCTAGTGCCTTATCGCATGCCCTATCGCGCCTTCTACGAGTTTGGTTTTAACCATACCTATGGAGTGCCCTCTGATAGCCCTCCAGTTTATGGAGGAATTACGGTATTGTATAGACTATGGGAATATATAAAAATGTGTTAAAGGGATATGGGTAACGCCTTAACGCTATTTTAATACCTTTACTTTACTATAGACATATTATAATAGCGTATATTACTACATAATAGATAGTTCCACGGATCCTTAGAGGATGGGAATCCCAAAGATCCTTTAAGTTACTTGTATTTCAGTTGATATTTCACTTGAGTTGGATTTATTGATATAAGAATGTTAACCCTGACTCGAGTGTTTTGTGTTTTTCTTTACGCTCGGCTCAAACTGAGTGTCACAGCATTTGAGACTCACCTTTGGAGTTTGGAGCTTCACTTGGAGATCCATCTGTATCTATTCAGCTTTCAGTTATCCAGTTGTTGGTTCAGACTTATCATCTGTTTGTATTCGAGACAACATTGTATTTGAGATATTCTGTTGTATTTTATTTCAACTCTGTTATTTATTTATTCCACTGCTTACTATTGTAATACTCTGTGTCTGTGATTCTGTGATTTATTTATTTACTGTATATGCTGAGTTTTGCCAAATATAAATTTACAATCTGATATTTTGAGCAATTCAAGTCCGACATGTGCGGATGCGAATGGCACGAAATAGCGGGTCGTTACTCTATACTTGCAATTTTCCTCAATTATTAGTAAGAAATTAGAAATAAAAATAGTTTATTTTTTCCTAGTAATTGAGACATATATTCCAATAAAATGAATCACTAGAATCTTCTCTACTTAAAATATTGAATACACAAATTCTTATCATATTTTTGTTAAAGTATCTACTGACATATTTAAAAATTTACTCGCATTTGATAGATTAGTTAGTACAAAAAAATGGTTATGCAAATCCTCTAGTTATCTCTAAGAAATTTTTTTGATACATATCCAACGAAAACCTTGGGATTTATATAAATTTTCATTAAATAGTTATGGTCAAAAGTATGACCACTTTGATTTTCATGCAAAAAATACGTTGTATTAAAAATCATATTGTAAAAGAGAAAGATGACTCATATTAATTATTAATCTTCACCGAAATATATCCAGTAGGCCATAATCCTATTTTAGAGCAATGATGATAGAAAATAAAATTGTAATTAAGTAATTAACCAAAAATATTACTACCTAAATAATGGAAATGAAGGTTTAGTGGTTTCAATAAAGGCATAATATGCAGAACTCATTTAATCATGAATCTACAAACTATGAAAAGAACTTTATTGTACCTAATTAGTTAATAAGCACATACCCTTTAGGTTTTTGAAGTATGCATTTTTAATAATATAAACAACAAACAATGACGCATAATTTGGAGATGCTTTAATAGGGATTATTAATTTACATATGTATTAGGCTTTTATTTAGTTATATTCTTAAAAACTACAGTATACTATTTGTAGAGATAGGAGACAAATCTGGCAAAATTCATGAAAAGAAGGTTCAGCTTTATATATATAGTAATAGAATAAATACAACTATCTGAATATAAATATTATTGTAATTTCAATGTTTTTAATTTATTATCTAACCAATCACATATTACTTATCAAAGCATAAATAATGGTTGTTTTAATGCCATCAAATGAGTCCGATCCTATTTGCATAAATTCCAAAGTCTTGTAAAATGAATTTCTCATCAAAGTTAGTAAGTTTGTCAATGTTAATCCGTTATCCCATCTTGATAATGTAACATCCCGTATCTAGAGGCCAATAGCTAAGGCTACAGATGCTGCAGTCATCCATAGTATTAACTTCTGGTGACGAAATATGGAATGCTAATGGCATGCATAATATCAGAAGCACATGAATATAAACAAATCACAGATTTCAAAATAACATTTAGCTGATTACATTACAAAACAATAATTTATATCCATGTTACATAATCCCAAAACATTTCCCAGGCAATGATCAATTATAATTTACAATGATACGCCAAGAGCGACATATGACGATGCTCCCTTGGTTGATTAGAGAAATATAGTCATATTGACTCAATATACATAGCGGAAACCAAACAAAATAAAACTGTAACTCCTATATAGCTATCCGACAGCCACCTGCTCGTCTCTGGAAGTTTTATTCGTCAAAATCTCAAAAACCTGTAATCCTCAACCCTCAGCCTACTCAAATCAATTTTGAGCACCTGAGAGGTTTAAGGGGAAACAAAAACTTCGAGTCAGACATAAAGCTTGGTGTGAATAATTCTGTCACATCTCGGTTTACTGATATTGAGTGAGACCAGTCTCACGCCGCTTAGCGGAATGAGTTTCCTCTCACTAATATTCTTTTCGAAACATATTTTTTGCAAATCCTTTCCTGCAACAAAACTGGTTAATCAAACTGATTATCCTAATAAAAAATAGCAAGATCCGTTATGCTATAAACAGGTAATAAATGGACTATCTGTCTGAAATTTGGGCAGACTGCCCTCAAACTGGACTAACTGTCCTCAAACTGGACTAACTGTCTGAATCAAAATGGACTATTTATTCGAATAATTTTCTTAGGGTTAACCAACCTTCATCTTTTTCCTTGAAATTCATTTCAAATGATTTGATCTTTTAAATCATACATATACAAGGAAAATATATCTTTAGCTTTACTCTAAGCTATTTTGCCATGTTATATATACTTTACTCAAAATAATGTTGATGAGTTTTAATATGGATTAACTATCCTTTTAAAACAAGTTAAAACCCCTTTTTTACTTGAAAACACTAAGGCTATACTGCCTAGTAAATACATTCGAAATCCCTGTTTAAAAACTTTAAACAACCCCTTTGAAACCCTTGAAGGTAACCCTTTCAAAACCATTGAAATTAACCCTTTAGAAACCATAAAAAGCCTTTCCTTCGAAAGGTTTAAAACATTAGACATCCTTCTTTAAAACCTTTAAATATCGCCTTTCGAAAACATAGGAAAAACCTTCCCTTTTGACCCATTCGAAACCCTGAGGAACCACCCTTTCGAAACCATTCATTAAAACCTTTCGAAAGCATCAAAATTCAACTCTTTCGAAAGCACTTGGGTTTAATTTAAAACATGTGGAAACCTTTCGAAACTATTCAAAAATTTACTCCTTCGAAACCTTTGAAAACCATTTCGGTCGAAACCATTTGGATTATGCCTTTAGGTAGAGCAAAAGGATCAGAAACCCAAGGAAGTCGAAAGCATCTGTTTCGAAACCATTTAAAACCGTCTCTTTTGAAACCATTTGGGTTTTACTTCGATCATAGAAAAAGGTCTTTAAAACATTTAAGTCGAAAGCATATGTTTTGAAACTATTTCTTATGTAAAGAAGTGATGGTTTCGAAACCATCCTTTCGAAAACATTAGAGAAGTGGCTAGGTTTTTTAGAAAACAAAACAGCCCCTTCAAAACCATCTAGATCGAAAGGTAGGAAGCGACAACTAAAGGCTTCGACTCAGTCGAAAGCAATCATTTAAAAACAAAGGCGCAACCCAAACGAAACCATTTCCTTTTAAACCATTTGACATAGTCGAAAGCTAGCTAATGTAGAATATGCTAGTATATGGTTTTTGTTTGATGATAATAAACATATATATATATTCATTTAAATGTATTTGTTGTTGTACTATTTTATTTTTCACATAATTAAATAAATATTTGTTGGATAAAATAAATTACACAGAATTCAAATTCAAACAAATATTTTATTCAAACAAATATTTTATTACAAATTCGAATAGTACAAATTTGAGCTCTCACTACATATATTCATTTTCAATTACATTACAACCTTGATTACTGCACAAAGTTCAATTTACATATCACTCCTCACTACATATTCACTCAACACTCGTATTTTTATCTTTAACTCTATTCCAGTTTGTATCCTGCATCTGAATTATCTGCAAAATAACACTGACGCAGTAAAATTGAAAAAGAAATATTTTGCAATGTACAATGAAGTATGTGTTTTGAAAATATTATTTGCCTCGGTTATTTGGGTTGTTCGTCATTTATTTCTTTAGAATTCATCTACATGAATATCTTGTGACATGCACAGTGTATCACTGTACATGCCATAAGGCTGTGCACACCGATATACACTTGCTTGTTAAAATTGTAGGGACAGGTGAGCACAAGGTCAAACCCAAGCCTAGGCTGGATTCAACTCAGGTGTAATACAAAAACAAGTCACAAAGTTTCAAATGCATAAGAGCCTGTATATACACAAGTGTACACGTACACATGTGCACTGCCTCAGCAGCTCGAATTTCAGCCAAGAGGCATCATGTACACCAAAACAACTCGGCAGTGAGTTACTCAACAAAGAAGAGGCATGAAAGGATAATGACCAGCAAACAATGAGGCATGAATTCAAAAACAAATCCAGGCATCAAGTACACAAGACATTAAAGCATGAAGCCATGAACACACTCAAATAACTAGACTCGAGTGAACCACACCAGATAGGAGTATGAACAAATGTCTAGACTCAAGGCAGTGTACATGCATACGATAGACTGCAACATAATCAGTTCAATGATGTATACATGAAGACACAACTCAGTAGAACAAAAGAGAGGCAACACAGCAGTGGTCAGAGTAGAGCAAATAAGCTACATGAAAACATGGTGTTCAACACTGACCATAACATGTTCACATGAAAACACAAATCCACACATGCATCCAGACTCAACACAATAACAAGACACACATACAAGTGATCACAGCAACTCAATGGATGTAGTTGTATAAGCAATATAATTGTTAATATACAGTGACATCAAACTACACTGAGGTTCAAAATGAAATGACTCGAAGAAACGGCAAACTTAACTCGAAGTATGAAAACAATATGCAACATAATCTCAAGAGAAACCAGACAACAGCTCAAATGAGCAAATTCAGACAAGACCAAGTCATAACCAAAAGGAACTTCACATGAAACCAAACAAATGTACATGTAAGGCAACATAAAATCAGAAATGCAATGGCTAAACTTCAATGCATATTTACATGAGTACAAAGCAGACTGCACCAGACCACATAACAACAAGACCACACCGGTACCGGATAAGTGAAACAAATTCAGACTTAATTGCAACTAGAGATAAAGCTAGTGGAAAAGAATTCCAAGACCACAAATGTGCACAGCAACTCAATATGAAGAACAACCAGACTCAACCAACATTCATTCGAATGTACACATGACTCAAAGCAAGTTTTAGTTTTAACAAGACAACAGTCTAATGGCATGAACACTGTCTCAACAAATCAGTGCAATCAAGTAAATCACACACATATATACATACATATATGTATGGAGATAACTGTAACGACCCGACTTTCCAGACCCGGAAAATCGAACCATTTTAGTTCAGAAGAAGAGGTAGAAGAAGAAAATAAAAAAAACAACATCAGAATCTAACCATCGCAGCGGAATAAAATATAATATATATCAACAGATCTTTACACAAATCAAAAACTATATCTGTTTATATAATACATCATCAGAATACATCATCAGAGTACATCAACATCCATAACATACAACTGAATACACAGCGGAAAAATAATTACAAGTACGGGAGTACGTATCGTCATCCAGCTCGTCTCCTGAGCTCCACTGCATCATATCCTAAACCTGTTTATCTCGGTCTGACCCGAGCATCATATAAAACAATACCCGAGTCAGTCTGGAATACCAGCGTGAGAAAATCACACTCAAATTGATTATTAAAGTTTCAAAATCATTTGAAAACAAAAGCATACCACGCCACAAATAAACATGTCGGGTTTTTACCTTACGATAGCTAAAACACTTTATATCAAAATCCTCTGATATTATAATAGTGTCTATATACAAATACTTATAAAATAGCCGAAATTGTTACATTCATTAAATTCCAGCATACTAGGTATACAAACAAAACTCGTACAAGGCACGTAGGGAGAATGGATTTCCAACGAATGACTAGGCACTGGGGTACCACCTGTCACAGTACGTGGTCTAGATCACAGTACCGAGGACCCACCCTAAGTCCCCTGCAACACAAGGCCGGAACCACCTATGGGCAATTCCGAATATGATCACCCCGCGGTTGGGATCAGCAACCGCACCACTAAGCCGAAAGAAAAGGGACATCTAGACAGGGATGACCACACTCTCCAGTGGGCGCTACCCACGAAGCCTTGCTGCATAACCCCTGATTTTCAGTCATTCCCGGTTGATGAGGCTTGAGGCTTAGCGTTACCTTTACAGAACATTTCACTTTGAATGCCCATCGTCCACCTGACGATGTCACGAAAGCATTCGTCCATACAAGTCCGTCCCGGGTCCGAACGGAACCGAAGGCACTATTCCTACTACATCCATTTTGGAAATATCCTCAGGATTAGTAGCGACTAGCCCTTGCACTTCACAGCTCCAATCTTCGACTCCGAACACGTTTCACGCAACGTACAAACCGGATCGAAGTGGTTTTCGAGAAATTAATCTCGATCCCGGTCTCTTCGAAACGATCAACGCATTTGGCCAATATTGATAGTCGGTGATTTAACTATCAATTCACATTCACAAGCAACCATCACACAATAAATAATTTCACACATTATTTATTTGTCTCAAATATCTTACAAGATATATTTCCATTTTCAACTCCCTTTGAAACAGTTTCCGCTTACGGAATACATTTCCCAAATATTTATTTTCTCTGAATCACCAAGTACAAAATACTTTTAGATTTTAAAATAATTTAAAAACTCTTTATTATCAATATACTTTATAATATTGAAATTTTAAAACTACTTTAATACCTTTCAAAATATATATACTTAAAGAATATTTAAAATGACACCACTTTATAAATATAAACCAAATTTCTCTTTTTAAAACATAATACCAAATCCCTTTTATATAATTACTACAATAATAGATTTTGAAAATCTTACTTTAGACTTTAACATTTAGAATAATCAATTTTCTAAACATGCTTTAAAAAAACAAAATTAGAATTTTTAACTTATATTTAAAATTGCTTGGAAAACGTACTTGGCTATCCAGAGAAATATACTTCTCTCCTCGTCTTAAAAATAAAACACTGTTTATTTTTAAACAATTTCTCATTTCCCTTAATAAATTCCCAATTTGAATTTATTCTTTCCAAATATCCTCTGAGATATTACTTTACTTTTATAAACCCCGTTTATAAATTCCATTGCCACATTCTTCCTTAAAATTCCCGGTTTCACAAATTTAAATCAATTCCCAAATTGATTTTCAATTTAATCCATTTATTTCAAAAATCCTTTAACTTCAGATTTTAAACCCTTCATTTGATTTAAAATACTTTTAACTGGAAATACCAATTTTAGATTTCCCAAATTTCCTTTTTAAGTTAAACTTTAATTTTTTTTTAAAAAATATTTCTTTATTCCTTTTCGAACAATATCACTTGAATTTACAATTCATTAATCCCTTAATTACTGTTATTGCGAATTCTTTACTTTTCATATTCGAAGTTATCTATTTGTATTTAACATCATCTCCATCTTTCAATTCATTCTTACTTCATTCAAATTTTCGAAAATTATTTCTTTTACAAATTTACTTTCTTTACTTTCTTTCAAAAATCCAATTTATATATTTCTGGTATTTTCTTATACCCAAATATTCAATCAAACAATAACATTCAATATTCCAATATAATTTATCAGGAAATATCAAACAATCACATCAGAGGATATTGAATAATATAATAAATGTTGAGGGGTCCAATTGGATCCCTCCAACCTGTTTTTCCTGCATCGACAGACGTTAGCACAATATAAAATACCCATTTCCACTTCAAGGTGGAATATCGCGGTATATGGGATTAAATAAATATCATCCGCTATTAGGCGGCGCATAGGGTCTCATCCGCTATATAATGCGGGAATCTCAACAACTCCAATATATACATATGCCAATATGTATATATTGCTATACTACTATATATATATATATATCACATCAATCAAATCAATCAAATCAATCAATTCAATCATCCATCAATATTTAAATTTAACCAATTAAATTTAAATTATAATTTAACTGAGTGAGATTAACTCACCTTTATTTCTTTATTAGCATCCATTTGCAATCCAGCTTGCTTCTTTTCAGATGTGGACCTTGAAAAATAATTTATGTGATTTATTAATATTCGAAATATAAATCGACCTTCAATTACCATTTTATAATTCAATTAAATGTCGAACTAATCTTCTTGTAATAAAATATTTTTAGTGCCTAGACTAATTAGAAACAAATTAACCACCTACTCCATTATTTTCTTAAAATAAATTTAGTGAATTAAAACATCTATGTGCATATATATATATATATATATATATATTTAGTTTATTGGAACTACGTATATGCTTGAAAATCTATAAAATTTCAAGTCCAACTTTATATAAACTTTCAACTCTTTTAAGATTATATTTCTTTCTAAAAATAAAACTTTTCTTACGGTAAACTTATATATTACAGCAATACACTAAAATAAGTTTTCTATTGTAAATATATTTTTCTTTTGCTTTCCAAACAATATATATTTATTTGATTTTATTTTCCCAGCAGTTAACACAAATAGAAATTACTTAACTTACTCAACCTTAACCCAAACTGTTTTTTTAAAAATTAATTACCTTAATTCGTACAGGAACCCAGAACATGAGCTTTGCTCATCGACATGCCAGAGACGAACCCACCCAGGCCACCATCGCGAACCCACAGCCTCGTCGCTACCCTCTGCCGAACCTATCGACCAACCCACGTCCTCTCGCCGACCACACGAGCGCGAAACCCTAGGTCGCGGTTAGCTTGCGAACTCGTGTTCCTCTCGAGCTACTTGATTGATTTGCAGACGATGCCGCTCGACTAGCACCGCCGCGTGCCTTCGCGACTCCTACTCTTTCGCGATTCGAGCTACTCATCCCATCATGGAAGCGACTCGATTGATTTCAGAGGAAGATAGCTGGGAAAGGTTTTCGAATCGAATTCGAATTGAATTCGACAGTTTGAAATGGAGAGGGAAGGGTTTCGAACGATCGATTTTTCTTTCTTTTGACTGTCGATTTGATCTGAGGAAATCGAGGAACTCGCGAATGATTTTGAACGAAAGATGCAGCCCCTTTTTCTTCGATTTCCTGCTCTATTTGATTTTGAAACAGCTCGGGATATTTTGTTGTAAAAGGAAAGTGTGTTCGAGAAGGCTCTGTTGGCTTGCATCAGAAGACAAGAAGGGGAACGTGACTTAAAGGAAAAGTAGGGAGACAAGATAAGACAGTTTGCGTGTGGAATTGGGTTGTGAACAGAAATGTGAATTGAAGGAAAACGGCTGACTTTTGACTTAATTTAAAATTTAAATTTGAATTGAATTCGATTTAAGTTCAACGCGTTTATGTGTCGTATGCTCGCATAACAACTCCGAAAAATACGAAATTTGAAATCCGATAATAATTCAATATTATGGACCCAATGGAACTGGTTTCGTCGAATTCCGAGACTGTGCCTCAGACGGCTATTTTTAAATTCAATTTAAACGATATACTTTTAAAACTGAACAAAATACTTTGAAATCAAATTTTGAAAGTTCTATTATCTTCAGTATTATTAATATGAATTTTACGAGCTTTCAAAATATTTTTAATTAGCTTAGAATACCAGATTTACTATTTTATCCAACTTCGAATAAATTAAATTTAATAATTAAATTACTCAATAAACAGCGATATTTGAAATTTAAGTTTATAATTAATCTCTGAATATTTAAAATTAATTAAATATTCCAATTTCAAATGCCCAAAAATTCGGGTCGTCACATTCCTCCCCCCTTAAAAGAATTTCGTCCTCGAAATTACCAGTTAGGAAGAATGATTCAATCCCCGTTTACTATTTTCTCAAATCCAAATAGTTTCAACAACCCCAAGACAATCATTTATTAATGATACACTAATCATCTTTTAACTTTCCAAACTTATTCATAAGTTCAACCCAAATCACTTACTTATCAATTCAAATCTAAATTTGAATTCAAATTTTGAATTATCAAAATTTTCCAAAATTTTTCAAACTTCCAAAATTTCCGAAAAATTTCGCCAGCGTCTCCTTTGCGCGGCTAGCTCGGTACAACTACAAAATGGCTCTACGGCCTCCCAATCTCAAAAAGAAAACGAAAAGCCAAGTGGCTGCATCAAAAACCCAATCAAATTTCATACAGAAATTCAAATACATACCTTTTTGTCGGGCCATTAAATTTTATCTTCTAAAATCAAAAATCCCAATTATTCATTGCTTTTATACACCTGTATATCCTACTAAGCAATAATATTCAATCACAATTCCAAGGTCATTTTATACTTTTCTTTACAAATTTACCATATTTGTTTTACTTAAGCCCGTACGATGCACATATATCATCCGTACGCAAAATCACATTCGATCGCTCAATCGATCACACAATTTCACTTCCGAACTAGTATTGTCCACCGACTTCCTAGTGCGGACTCAGATCTGGTTTCTTGATCAGAAACCGTCATTCTCCTTACATAGTCACAAACTATGATAGAGAATTTCCAGAATCAATCAACAATCCATATCCAGGATCGCCGTTGAAAATCGAGTGAAAAATCCTAATTCGGATCAATAAAACTATCTCGAAATTCTGTGTTCGAATCCGGATCAAATAGCTATGCGAATAAATAATATACGTACACCTTACGTATTAATTTCAATTGATTACCAATTACATCAATTCCCTTTTATTCACATTCATTTGATTGTTATCCACTTATTCACAACTTCAAATTTTAATCGTCATTCAATTATTCATCTAGAATAATCTTCCTCAATATCAAATTACTTAAGAATCTCACCATACTTCTTAAGTTCAATATAAATATTTTACATACTGCTTATACTTATTTTCACTTCATTATTGAAGTTCATATCCTTTTCTATTCACTTTTGCCTTTACCATTCCATTTGATTTCAATTTGGCTTCCACTTGAATATTTAATTAGTTGCACTTACTAATTAATTTAAATTTCAATTAAAGGTTTATTTGCAACTTACTTTCTTAAGTTCCTTCAATTTCACTTACTTTACATTCATATTTAAAATAGATTTCAATACTCAGTTTCAACTTTATTTGCTTAACAAATTTTAAATCATTTGTAGTTAATGAAAATTTCCAAAATTTTCAAAAAAAAATTCTAACTCTTAAAATTTACGAAATTTTTTAGCAAAGTCCCCCTTGTACGGAGGGACTTCTGCGATATCGCAGGATGCAAAAATATATATATACATCGGCCTCAGGCCGGAAATCACAATATATATCAATATATGCAGTTCATATCTCCTATTTTGAATTTTTTTTTTGCGTAAGCGTACCTTATTTTAGCATTTTAAAGCAAGCAGTTATTTATTTTAGCATGTTGTGCCATCAGATTCAGCCAACCGGCTTCCCTGAACCTGTACTAACTCAATTACAACATGTAAGTGCCACATATCCAAAGTTTATTTACATTTCACTAAAATTTAAATTGCTAAAACATGGATTCAACAAACAATGCATGTTATATACTTCCATAAGTGAATTTATAAGGTTCCAACACAAATATAAATGCTTTCAATTCATTCACCCACCATCACTTTCAATACATTTTTATTTCGTTCCATTTAAATGGTTTACACTTCATTGCTTATATTCAATTCACCTTTAACCCAAACAAACCCATATTCATTTTAAATGATTCCAAAAATCAATTTATTTACTTTTATCAATCAATTCCATTTTATTTTACTAATTTAATTCAATTAGTACATATTCAATCCATTTTAAACTTATTTCACATTTCTATTTACTTTCGACTGATTATTTCAATAATAAAGCCACTTCAATTTATTTCTACTCACTAGAATTTTATTTGCAATACAAATCATTCTTATTTAATTCAATTCCATTCAACAGCAATTCATTTTTAATTCACTTGCAATTTCAAGTTAGGTTTACATTTATAACTCAAGCTTCACTTTAAAATTTTATCACTTATTCACGATTCAAATTTTAATTAACCAATTCGAGTTTCATTTCCATATTCCATTAATTAATCAAATAATTTACTCTAACTTTACCCAATATTTGATTTTTACCCATTTCCCAAAATACAAAACAATTTTATTTTGGCTTATTTATCCCACTTCTAAATTTATAAGTCACAACTTCTTTATATCCATATTTCCATTTTATTACAATTCAATTTTGTAAGTTTCTATAAGTTCCCCAATTTACTTACCCTCTATTTGTTTACTTCTTTTAATTTACTACAATTAATTAGCTTATATTCTAACTTATTTTCATTTCCTTACTTACTTCAAATTTTGTAAGTGTCCAAAATTTATTCATTATCCCATAAACATTTTAAATAAAGTTCCAGAGCTTTACAAATTTTCAAAATTTCAAAATTCCCTTGAGATCAACTATATCCCAAAATTCTTTGGCAATTCAACTATTCCTTTGAATTTTCAAAACCAAATCCAGTTCGCAAACAAATCCCATTTCAAACAACTCGGTAGCAATTTCTCTCCTAGAAACTCGAAAATGAACATCGATGATGCTGCAGTCATCACCGAAGTTATTTTCCAGCGTCCGAAAGAGAGTTAAATGCTTTTATCTCTTTAAAATCCCTCCAAATATTTTTAAATCCCAAATCTCTCCAGATTTCAAATACAATTCAAAAATATTTCCGAAATAATGTCACCATTATTTCTCCAAACCCCTTTGAAAACCATTTCCAACTCAAAGGAATTTTAATCTTCGCAAAATTCCAAATTTAAAACCCATCCAGTTTTATATCCATCGTTACTCTGGAATTTTATTTCATTCCAATTTTAAATATTTCTCTAGGACTTCATCTTAATTTCCATTATATATGACATTTAGTTTACATTTACATATCTCGTTTGTATATGAAGTTTATTTCAACTTATAAATAACATTTATAATTTATATTCTCAAATTTTATTTTATTATAAAATTTTATTCTTTACTTTAGTTAAAAATTTCAATTTCTAGTTAAGTTTCCATATAATAATGATAATAATTCCCTATTATCACTTCTAACATCCAAACAACCATATATATATTAACTAGAAATAGTTTACAAAACCTTTCTTTTTATACAAAAATAATTTGGGTAAAATTATTTCATTTACCCTACTTTAAAACAATACTGTGTTGAATTGTTCTATTCAAGTGTTTAGAGATTCCTATCAATGTTGTGGCGTCCCACACATCGACCAGAATCCATAAACTACTCAATAAACCAGCCAACACAATATAAAACCATTTTATATTCACTAACAAATACGCGCTCATATTTATTTATACACTCAAAATTCCCACCAGAGCCAAGGTTATCGCCAACCTTCGCTCTGATACCACTGTAACGACCCGACTTTCCAGACCCGGAAAATCGAACCATTTTAGTTCAGAAGAAGAGGTAGAAGAAGAAAATAAAAAAAACAACATCAGAATCTAACCATCGCAGCGGAATAAAATATAATATATATCAACAGATCTTTACACAAATCAAAAACTATATCTGTTTATATAATACATCATCAGAATACATCATCAGAGTACATCAACATCCATAACATACAACTGAATACACAACGGAAAAATAATTACAAGTACGGGAGTACGTATCGTCATCCAGCTCGTCTCCTGAGCTCCACTGCATCATATCCTAAACCTGTTTATCTCGGTCTGACCCGAGCATCATATAAAACAATACCCGAGTCAGTCTGGAATACCAGCGTGAGAAAATCACACTCAAATTGATTATTAAAGTTTCAAAATCATTTGAAAACAAAAGCATACCACGCCACAAATAAACATGTCGGGTTTTTACCTTACGATAGCTAAAACACTTTATATCAAAATCCTCTGATATTATAATAGTGTCTATATACAAATACTTATAAAATAGCCGAAATTGTTACATTCATTAAATTCCAGCATACTAGGTATACAAACAAAACTCGTACAAGGCACGTAGGGAGAATGGATTTCCAACGAATGACTAGGCACTGGGGTACCACCTGTCACAGTACGTGGTCTAGATCACAGTACCGAGGACCCACCCTAAGTCCCCTGCAACACAAGGCCGGAACCACCTATGGGCAATTCCGAATATGATCACCCCGCGGTTGGGATCAGCAACCGCACCACTAAGCCGAAAGAAAAGGGACATCTAGACAGGGATGACCACACTCTCCAGTGGGCGCTACCCACGAAGCCTTGCTGCATAACCCCTGATTTTCAGTCATTCCCGGTTGATGAGGCTTGAGGCTTAGCGTTACCTTTACAGAACATTTCACTTTGAATGCCCATCGTCCACCTGACGATGTCACGAAAGCATTCGTCCATACAAGTCCGTCCCGGGTCCGAACGGAACCGAAGGCACTATTCCTACTACATCCATTTTGGAAATATCCTCAGGATTAGTAGCGACTAGCCCTTGCACTTCACAGCTCCAATCTTCGACTCCGAACACGTTTCACGCAACGTACAAACCGGATCGAAGTGGTTTTCGAGAAATTAATCTCGATCCCGGTCTCTTCGAAACGATCAACGCATTTGGCCAATATTGATAGTCGGTGATTTAACTATCAATTCACATTCACAAGCAACCATCACACAATAAATAATTTCACACATTATTTATTTGTCTCAAATATCTTACAAGATATATTTCCATTTTCAACTCCCTTTGAAACAGTTTCCGCTTACGGAATACATTTCCCAAATATTTATTTTCTCTGAATCACCAAGTACAAAATACTTTTAGATTTTAAAATAATTTAAAAACTCTTTATTATCAATATACTTTATAATATTGAAATTTTAAAACTACTTTAATACCTTTCAAAATATATATACTTAAAGAATATTTAAAATGACACCACTTTATAAATATAAACCAAATTTCTCTTTTTAAAACATAATACCAAATCCCTTTTATATAATTACTACAATAATAGATTTTGAAAATCTTACTTTAGACTTTAACATTTAGAATAATCAATTTTCTAAACATGCTTTAAAAAAACAAAATTAGAATTTTTAACTTATATTTAAAATTGCTTGGAAAACGTACTTGGCTATCCAGAGAAATATACTTCTCTCCTCGTCTTAAAAATAAAACACTGTTTATTTTTAAACAATTTCTCATTTCCCTTAATAAATTCCCAATTTGAATTTATTCTTTCCAAATATCCTCTGAGATATTACTTTACTTTTATAAACCCCGTTTATAAATTCCATTGCCACATTCTTCCTTAAAATTCCCAGTTTCACAAATTTAAATCAATTCCCAAATTGATTTTCAATTTAATCCATTTATTTCAAAAATCCTTTAACTTCAGATTTTAAACCCTTCATTTGATTTAAAATACTTTTAACTGGAAATACCAATTTTAGATTTCCCAAATTTCCTTTTTAAGTTAAACTTTAATTTTTTTTAAAAAAATATTTCTTTATTCCTTTTCGAACAATATCACTTGAATTTACAATTCATTAATCCCTTAATTACTGTTATTGCGAATTCTTTACTTTTCATATTCGAAGTTATCTATTTGTATTTAACATCATCTCCATCTTTCAATTCATTCTTACTTCATTCAAATTTTCGAAAATTATTTCTTTTACAAATTTACTTTCTTTCAAAAATCCAATTTATATATTTCTGGTATTTTCTTATACCCAAATATTCAATCAAACAATAACATTCAATATTCCAATATAATTTATCAGGAAATATCAAACAATCACATCAGAGGATATTGAATAATATAATAAATGTTGAGGGGTCCAATTGGATCCCTCCAACCTGTTTTTCCTGCATCCACAGACGTTAGCACAATATAAAATACCCATTTCCACTTCAAGGTGGAATATCGCGGTATATGGGATTAATAAATATCATCCGCTATTAGGCGGCGCATAGGGTCTCATCCGCTATATAATGCGGGAATCTCAACAACTCCAATATATACATATGCCAATATGTATATATTGCTATACTACTATATATATATATATATCAAATCAATCAATTCAATCATCCATCAATATTTAAATTTAACCAATTAAATTTAAATTATAATTTAACTGAGTGAGATTAACTCACCTTTATTTCTTTATTAGCATCCATTTGCAATCCAGCTTGCTTCTTTTCAGATGTGGACCTTGAAAAATAATTTATGTGATTTATTAATATTCGAAATATAAATCGACCTTTAATTACCATTTTATAATTCAATTAAATGTCGAACTAATCTTCTTGTAATAAAATATTTTTAGTGCCTAGACTAATTAGAAACAAATTAACCACCTACTCCATTATTTTCTTAAAATAAATTTAGTGAATTAAAACATCTATGTGCATATATATATATATATTTAGTTTATTGGAACTACGTATATGCTTGAAAATCTATAAAATTTCAAGTCCAACTTTATATAAACTTTCAACTCTTTTAAGATTATATTTCTTTCTAAAAATAAAACTTTTCTTACGGTAAACTTATATATTACAGCAATACACTAAAATAAGTTTTCTATTGTAAATATATTTTTCTTCTGCTTTCCAAACAATATATATTTATTTGATTTTATTTTCCCAGCAGTTAACACAAATAGAAATTACTTAACTTACTCAACCTTAACCCAAATTGTTTTTTTAAAAATTAATTACCTTAATTCGTACAGGAACCCAGAACATGAGCTTTGCTCATCGA
Organism: Allium fistulosum; assembly: GCA_030737815.1. Taxonomy (NCBI): domain Eukaryota; kingdom Viridiplantae; phylum Streptophyta; class Magnoliopsida; order Asparagales; family Amaryllidaceae; genus Allium; species Allium fistulosum. Next base: position 868,194,357 of record CM060906.1, on the reverse strand, counting down.
CATGCCAGAGACGAACCCCCCAGGCCACCATCGCGAACCCACAGCCTCGTCACTACCCTCTGCCGAACCTATCGACCAACCCACGTCCTCTCGCCGATCACACGAGCGCGAAACCCTAGGTCGCGGTTAGCTTGCGAACTCGTGTTCCTCTCGAGCTACTTGATTGATTTGCAGACGATGCCGCTCGACTAGCACCGCCGCGTGCCTTCGCGACTCCTACTCTTTCGCGATTCGAGCTACTCATCCCATCATGGAAGCGACTCGATTGATTTCAGAGGAAGATAGCTGGGAAAGGTTTTCGAATCGAATTCGAATTGAATTCGACAGTTTGAAATGGAGAGGGAAGGGTTTCGAACGATCGATTTTTCTTTCTTTTGACTGTCGATTTGATCTGAGGAAATCGAGGAACTCGCGAATGATTTTGAACGAAAGATGCGGCCCCTTTTTCTTCGATTTCCTGCTCTATTTGATTTTGAAACAGCTCGGGAAATTTTGTTGTAAAAGGAAAGTGTGTTCGAGAAGGCTCTGTTAGCTTGCATCAGAAGACAAGAAGGGGAACGTGACTTAAAGGAAAAGTAGGGAGACAAGATAAGACAGTTGCGTGTGGAATTGGGTTGTGAACAGAAATGTGAATTGAAGGAAAACGGCTGACTTTTGACTTAATTTAAAATTTAAATTTGAATTGAATTCGATTTAAGTTCAACGCATTTATGTGTCGTATGCTCGCATAACAACTCCGAAAAATACGAAATTTGAAATCCGATAATAATTCAATATTACGGACCCAATGGAACTGGTTTCGTCGAATTCCGAGACTGTGCCTCAGACGGCTATTTTTAAATTCAATTTAAACGATATATTTTTAAAACTGAACAAAATACTTTGAAATCAAATTTTGAAAGTTCTATTATCTTCAGTATTATTAATATGAATTTTACGAGCTTTCAAAATATTTTTAATTAGCTTAGAATACCAGATTTACTATTTTATCCAACTTCGAATAAATTAAATTTAATAATTAAATTACTCAATAAACAGCGATATTTGAAATTTAAGTTTATAATTAATCTCTGAATATTTAAAATTAATTAAATATTCCAATTTCAAATGCCCAAAAATTCCGGGTCGTCACAATAACACATTAAAACTCAAGCATTAGTGAATAGAGAAATGAAATGTCAGTAAAGTAGTAGTGATAATGATCAAGTGACAATCGAACAAGTCAACATACTCAACAGTTACCAAAGAAATAATCAAACAGTCAACATAGTAGCAGTTCGAACAAATCAAACCAGTTTCAAAAAGTAATGGTCTATGTAAAACTGTGTTTAAATGGTTTAATGTCGCAGGGGATTTCAGATCAACAAGTCAAAGAATGGAACGGATGATAAAACAATGCCAAGGTACAAAAGTTCAAAAATTGAATGCCAGCAAAAATGAAATCAGTGAACAAGCCAGAAAATCTAAATTATGTCAAATTTCAAAGTGCCGAAGATGTATGAGCAAAATTCAGTTTATATCAGTATTCAAAGTGCCGAAGTAATAGGAGGATACCGACTCAAAGAAATTCAAACCGATGAATATATGAATGAGTCAAGAAGCACCGGAGCCATGCGATTGTAAATCAACGCAAGTGCTTAAATCACACGAAAAATTTACGAACCGACATTTAGGGATTTCAATCCCTATATAACCCAAAGATCATCATCGGCAAAAGATCATTTGAGTTCAAGCAATTACCTAAAGCAATAAATCATAAAACTCGAATCAAGTCGAGAATAATCAAATTCTATAAAAGGCAATTCACATACCAGTATAAAGCATTGTTCGATCTCGACGAAATTGGAGCAGCCGTAGGTGAACGAAGCAGCAATCGATTGACAAGGCAATCCAAAGCAAACACATACTTCAATCAAAGCAAAAATTTCAAGGCGGTGACTTCAATCCAGAAACCCTAAATTATGGAAAAGAAATAAAAAGGATTGGCCGAAGTTTTGCATAGAAGAAAAAATAGAGGGGAACGCTTCTTCTTTTATTTACAAATTGTTTAGTTGTTTTGTTTTATTTGTATTTTTCTTTTAAAATTTGTGTAAATTCTAGTCGTGTGACTAGGGACGAACTACGATGGTGTAGTTCGAGAATTTGCAACTTAGTGGCTGAGTTGTAGCAGAGTTTTGAGCATAGAGTTAGGTTAGTCATTAGCGGGTGTCGCAAGTTTACATGTGTTATCTGACTACATAATTTCTAGTAGAAACCTTGGGGGCAGCACGTAGGTAGGGTTTTGCCGAAGCTGGGTAAATTTGTGTGTGATCTCTTCTGCATTATTTACTGAAATTATTTTTATTTCTGCATCAATTTTTATTATTATTAGTATCACCATATTCACCCCCCCGCTAGGTGAAAACGATCTTACAAGTGGTATCAGAGCAGGTAAATTACAAGGATGTCTAACCCTAGTCGCAAATCTAGCAAGAGTCAGTCCAATATTATTTCCCTTATTTTTGATAGAACAGATTTTTTAAATTGGAAATTAAAAATGGAATTTTATTTAAAATCTGTTAATTTTAAATGTTGGGATATTATTGAAAATGGATGTGATATAGTAGACAAGAAAAATACTTCGATTAATGCTCTTGCTATGCATATACTATATTCTCATATTAATCAAGATAATTTTAACCATATTTCTCATTGTAAAAGTGCATAGGAAATCTGGAATACTTTTGATGCAATATATGGTGCAAAAGTCAACAACAGTGAAAAATCCTCCACAATCGACTCAGTTAAAAAACGTGCTTGACTGGATTTGCAAAAGACAACAGTGATGAAGATTCAATAACCGATGAGATAAGTGATCTTTCATTCAATGATTTAGTTCTCTTGTGCCGAAAATTAATTGAAAATAATGAAGCTCTTGAGATGAAAAATATGAAGTTGAAAAGGGAACAATCTAAACTGCGTCAGAAAAATAATGATTTGGAAAATGTGCTTAAAAATATTAAGAAAAATAAAAATTCTAATTGTAAAAGGTGTTTGGACTATGAAAAAGAATTTGCATGTTTTCATGAAAACTTTCAAAAGTTAGAAAACAAAATTTTAATTCGGGAGAAAAACAAAACTGAGTTGATTTGTAAAAATAATATTTTGCAAAAAGAGTTGGAGAGTTTTAAGAGGTCAGAAAGTTCTAAATGTGCGATTTTTGAGAAGAAATTAAATGAGGTCAAGCGAAAATTTCAAAACCCTTGAAAAAGAAAACGTGATTTTGAGCGAATCTGAAATTATTCGATTAAATCACAAGTTTGAAAAAATGAAGGATTTTGAAAAAATTGAATTTAAAAAACTCCAACTCTTTAAAATTGAGATGTTAGAAATTGAGACTAAAATTAGAGAGCTTGAAAATGAAAATATGAGCTTGAAAATGAATAATTTTGAAAAGAGAAATAGTACCATTAGTTGTTGTTCGAAGCTAATAAATGAAAATAAACTTTTAAAATCCAAAGTTAATAACTTGAGTTGATTACTCGGAAATTTTTCACTAGAGAAAAATCATTTAATATGCTCTTAGAAAATCAACTCTTCGTGAATAAAAGGAAAAGATTTGGATTTGCGAAAGTGTCAAAATATGAACAAATGACTAATAACACTGTTAAGGGGAAAAGTGTGATACCCAAATGCGTAAAGTGTGGAAATATTGGTCATGGCAAAAATAATTGTCAAAATATATACAAACACAAAACCGTTAAACAAGTATGGATTCCAAAAGGTACGAATATAAATGGTTTGAAATATTTGGCTCCAAGGGTACAATTGTAGATGCTAACGGTTTGTTATATAGACAAATTTGGGTACCAAAGATTTCAATAGATAATAATAGTGGTCCTACATCCTTAGTTAGACCACTTGCCTTCTCCAAAATTTAGACACATAAGTGGGCTAAGGAACAAATTTGATGGAAATAGATTTCGAGTTATTCTGGGTGATTGATAAACTAAAATTTAAATGTTCCTTAGCTTATAAAGTTAGATGGAGATCATCGCATTTTGGCTATCATAGAATCAAAGGAAATTGAGGTATGATCTATTAACTCAATTTTGTTCACATATTGTAATTATGTTTTCATCGACATTGTTGAAGTATTTCTACCATATCTTGAACATCTCAACTTTGATTTTTGAAATTCTTGATGTTTTGGAAATCTAACCGATAATGCTACAACTTTTCTGTTTTTAGTTTTTATTGATTCACTTTGGAATGTCATGAAAAACTGCTTTGACAAATCTTTTGAATGTGTGTTTTTGCTCAATATAGATTACTTTACTTGTGCTTGATATAAATGGACGCGCTGAAAAATTTCAAAAAAGAAAACAATTCAAGTATTGAGGACTACACGTTTTTCTTATATACCACTATATATCACTATGAATATCTCAAATACAAGTGGTATCTGATATCATCTCATGTTGAAATCATTTTTGCAATTATTTAATTATTTATATTGATTTTCAACTAGAAGTCATTTTCACAAAACCCCCCTTACAGAAAATTGATTTTCACTTATTTTAATTTCTGAAACTCAGGTTTTTCATCATGTTAAAAATACTCTAGTTTATTTCGGTAAGAGATGTACTCTAGAAAAGATAATCATTGACTAATTGATTCTTTTGGAACTTATCAAAATTATTATAGTGCTTGAAAAGTGATGGATAGTGATTAAATTATATCATAACAAGAGGAAGTATAATTTTATAATTTCATGAAAATTAAACAAATTTTATAATATTTTTAGATTAGTACTTATTCCATGATCATTTCTATCACTTTCACCTCTCCGTCAATCCATACATCTTAATATAGTACGCAGAATTTGGTATTTCAGAATAAGGAAATATTTTTTTTTGTAAAATAGTTATATCCTAAAGTATTCACTCTCATTTAAAAGTCCTCGTGGTTATGCATGGGTGAATTACTTGAATTTCTATATATGGGCTTCCATTCTCATTTAAAAGTCCCTGCGGTTATGCATGGATGGGACGCATATAAGAAAGGGATAAATATCAAGTATATTCTAATCTCATTTAAAAGTCATCATGGTTATGCATGGTTAGAAAATACTTGACATATTTTTTTTAAATGTAACTACTAACCTCATTTAAAAGTCCTAACGGTTATGCATGGTTAGTAAGTGCTTCACATTTTTTGGTATAATATTTGAAAAGATAAAATGCACAAATTATTTCTTTATTGAAAATATCAAACTCTTGTCACTATATAAAATTTTCCATAATCCTACCATTTCTCTAAAGTGGAGTATTTTTCTAACTAATAAAATATTATGATTTTTGTTTGATTAATTGGAATTTGAAATTAATATTTCCCTCTTGATTTGATTTTATATTTTTAATCAAAATCGTAGCTATTTCAATTACTATTATTATTTTTGATAATAACAAAAGGGGGAGAGAGGTTAAGATTTTGATTTTTGAGTGGTATCCTTACTAATATTCGAGAGTGTTTTTTTAATTCAAACAAAGTTATTTTTTCAGTTTTAACTACACACATCTGTGTAGGGGAGCTTTATTGTAGGAGGAGCATTCAAATAGGGAGAGCTAATAGAATCCATCAAAACCAAATACATTTAAGAGAGTCAAAATCTTAATATATGTTTGTTATCATCAAAAGGGGAAGATTGTAGAATATGCTAGTATACGATTTTTGTTTGATGAAAATAAATAAATAAATATATATATATATATAGTCATTTAAATGTATTTGTTGTTGTAGTATTTTATTTTTCACATAATTAAATAAATATTTGTTGGATAAAATAAATTACACAGAATTCAAATTCAAACAAATATTTTATTACAAGTTCGAATAGTACAAATTTGAGCTCTCACTACATATATACATTTTCAATTACATTACAATCTTGATTACAACACAAAGTTCAATTTACATATCACTCCTCACTACATATTCATTCAACACTCGTATTTTTATCTTCAACTCTATTCCAGTTTGTATCCCGCATCTGCATTATCTGCAAAATAAACACTGACGCAGTAAAATTGAAAAAGAAATATTTTTGCAGTGTATAATGAAGTATGTGTTTTGAAAATATTATTTTCCTCAGTTATTTGGGTTGTTCGTCATTTATTTCTTTTAAATTCATCTACACGAACAGCTTGTGGCATGCACAGTGTATCACTGTACATGCCACATGGCCGTGCACACCGATATCACTTGCTTGTTAAAATTGTAGGGACGGGTGAGCAAAAGGTCAAACCCGAGCCTAGGATGGATTCAACTCAGGTGCAATACAAAAACAAGTCACAATGTTTCAAATGCACAAGAGACTGCATATACACATGTGTACACGTACACATGTGCACTGCCTCAGCAGCTCGAATTTCAGCCAAGAGGCATCATGTACACCAAAACAACTCGGCAGTGAGTTACTCAACAAAGAAGAGGCATGAAAAGATGATGACCAACAAACAATGAGGCATGAATTCAAAAACAAATCCAAGCATCAAGTACACAAGACATTAAAGCATGAAGCCATGAACACACTCAAATAACTAGACTCGAGTGAACCACACCAGATAGGAGTATGAACAAATGTCTAGACTCAAGGCAGTGTACATGCATACGGCAGACTGCAACATAATCAGTTCAATGATGTATACATGAAGACACAACTCAGTTGAACAAAAGAGAGGCAACACAGTAGTGGTCAGAGTAGAGCAGACAAGCTACATGAAAATAAAGGGTTCAACACTAACCAGAAAATGTTCACATGAAAACACAAATCCGCACATGCATCCAGACTCAACACAATAACAAGACACACATACAAGTGATCATAGCAACTCAATAGATGCAGTTGCATATGCAATATAATGGTTGATATACAGTGACATCAAACTATACTGAGGTTCAAAATGAAATGACTCGAAGAAACTGCACACTTAACTCGAAGTATGAAAACAATATGCAACATGATCTCAAGAGGAACCAGACAGCAGCTCAAATGAGCAAATTCAGAAAAGACCAAGTCATAACCAAAAGGAACTTCACATGAAACCAAACAAATGTACATGTAAGGCAACATGAAATCAGTAATGAAATGGCCAAACTTCAGTGCATATTTACATGAGTACAAAGCAGACTGCACCAGACCACATAACAACAAGACCACACCAGTACCAGATAAGTGAAACAAATTCAGACTTAATTGCAACTGGAAATACAGCTGGTGGAAAATACTTCCAAGACCATAAATGTGCACAACAACTCAATATAAAGAACAACCAAACTCAAACAACATTCATTCGAATGTACACATGACTCAAAGCAAGTTTCAGTTTTAACAAGATAACAGTCTAATGGCATGAACACAGTCTCAACAAACCAGTGCAATCAAGTCAATCACACACATATATACATACATATATGTATATAAGTATGGAGACAACACATTAAAACTCAAGCATTAGTGAATAGAGAAATGAAATGTCAGTAAAGTAGTAGTGACAGTGATCAAGTTACAATCGAACAAGCCAACATACTCAACAATTACAAAAGAAATAATCAAACAGTCAACATAATAGCAGTTCGAACAAATCAGAGCAGTTTCAAAAGGTAATGGTCAACGTAAAACTGTGTTGAAATGGTTTAATGTCGCAGGGGATTTTAGATCAACAAGTCAAAGAATGGAACAGATGATAAAACAATGCCAAGGTACAAAAGTTCAAAAATTGAATGCCAGCAAAAATGAAATCAGTGAACAAGCCAGAAAATCTAAATTATCTCAAATTTCAAAGTGCCGAAGGCGTAGGAGCAAAGTCAGTTTATATCAATATTCAAAGTGCCGAAGTAATAGGAGGAAACCAACTCAAGAAATTCAAATCGATGAATACATGAATGAGTCAAGAAGCACCGGAGCCATGCGATTGTAAATCAACGCAAGCGCTTAAATCACACGAAAAATATACGAACTGACATTTAGGGATTTCAATCCCTATATAACCCAAAGATCATCATCGGCAAAAGATCATTTGAGTTCAAGCAATTACCAAAAGCAATAAATTATAAAACTCGAATCAAGTCGAGAATAATCAAATTCGATAAAAGGCAATTCACATACTAGTATAAAGCATTGTTCGATCTCGACGAAATTGGAGCAATCGTAGGCGAATGAAGCAGCAATCGATTGACAAGGCAATCCAAAGCAAACGCATACTTCAATCGAAACAAAAATTTCAAGGCGGCGACTTCAATCCAGAAACCCTAAATTGTGGAAGAGAAATAAAAAGGATCAGGCGAAGTTTAGCACAGAAGGAAAAATAGAGGGGAACGCTTCTTCTTTTATTTACAAATTGGGTCGGTCTTAGTTTATTTATATTGGGCTTAGAGTTTAATTAAATAGGGTTTTTGTTTAGTTGTTTTGTTATATTTGTATTTTTCTTTTAAAATTTGTGTAAATTCTAGTCGTGTGACTAGGGATGAACTACGGTGGTGTAGTTCGAGAATTCGCAACTCAGTGGCTGAGTTGTGGCAGGGTTTTGAGCATAGAGTTAGGTTAGTCATTAGCGGGTGTTGCAAGTTTATGTGGGTAAGCGTCTGACTACTTAATTTCTAGTAGAAACTTTGGGGGCAGCACATAAGCAGGGTTTTGCCGAAGCTGGGTAAATTTCTGTGTGATCTCTTCTGCATTACTTACTGTTATTATTTTTTTCCGCATTAATTATTATTATTATTAGTATCACCCTATTCACCCCCCTCTAGGGTGAAAACGATCCTACAAGTGGTATCCGAGCAGGTTAATAGCAAGGATGTCTAACCCTAGTTGCATATCTAGCGAGAGTCAGTCCAATATTATTCCCCCTATTTTTGATGGAACAGATTTTTTAAATTGGAAATTAAAAATGGAATTTTATTTAAAATCTGTTAATTTTAAATGTTGGGATATTATTGAAAATGGATTTGATATAGTAGACAAGAAAAATACTTTATTAATGCTCTTGCTATGCATATACTATATTCTCATATTAATAAAGATAATTTTAGCCATATTTCTCACTGTAAAAGTGCACAGGAAATCTGGAATACTTTTAATGCAATATATGGTGCAAAAGTCAACAACGGTGAGAAATCCTCCACAATCAACTCAGTTAAAGAAACGTGCTTGACAGGATTTGCAAAAGACAACAGTGATGAAGATTCAATAGCCGATGAGATAAGTGATCTTTCATTCAATGATTTAGTTCTCTTATGCCGAAAATTAATTGAAAATAATGAAGCTCTTGAGATGAAAAATAAGAAATTGAAAAGGGAACAATCTAAACTGCGTCGGAAAAATAATGATTTGAAAAATGAGCTTAAAAATATGAAGAAAAATAAAAATTCTAATTGTAAAAGGTGTTTGGACTATGAAAAAGAATTTGCCTGTTTTCATGAAAACTTTCTAAAGTTAGAAAACAAAATTTTAATTCGGGAGAAAAACAAAACTTAGTTGATTTGTAAAAATAATATTTGCAAAAAGAGTTGGAGAGTTTTAAGAGGTCAGAAAGTTCTAAATGTGCGATTTTTGAAAAGAAATTAAATGAGGTAACCGAAAATTTCAAAACCCTTGAAAAAGAAAACGTGTTTTTGAGCAAATCTGAAATTATTCGATTAAATCACGAGTTTGAAAAGGAGATTGAAAAAATCAAGGATTTTGAAAAAATTGAATTTAAAAAACTCTAACTCTTTGAAACTGAGATGTTAGAAATTGAGACTAAAATTAGAGAGCTTGAAAATGAAAATATGAGCTTGAAAACGAATAATTTTGAAAAGAGAAATAGTACCATTAGTTGTTGTTCGAAGCTAATAAATGAAAATAAATTTTTAAAATCCAAAGTTAATAAACTTGAGTTGATAACTCGAAAATTTTCACTAGAGAAAAATCATTTAATATGCTTTTAGAAAATCAACTCTTCGTGAATAAAAGGAAAAGATTTGGATTTGCGAAAGTGTCAAAATATGAACAAATGACTAATAACACTATTAAGGGGAAAAGTGTGATACCCAAATGCGTAAAGTGTGGAAATATTTGTCATGGATAAAATAATTTTCAAAATATATACAAACACAAAACCGTTAAACAAGTATGGATTCCAAAAGATACGAATATAAATGGTTTGAAATATTTCGATTCCCAAGGGTACAATTATAGATGCTAATGGTTTGTTATATAGACAAATTTGGGTACCAAAGATTTCAATAGATAATAATAGTGGTCCTACATCCTTAGTTAGACCACTTGCCTTCTCCAAAATTTAGACACATAAGTGGGCTAAGGAACAAATTTGATGGAAATAGATTTCGAGTTGCTCTAGGTGATTGATAAAATAAAATTTAAATGTTCCTTAGCCTATAAAGATTAGATGGAGATCATCACATTTTGGCTATCATGGATTCAAAGGAAAGTGGGGTATGATCTCTTAACTCAAATTTGTTCACATATTGTCAATTATGTTTTCATCGACATTGTTGAAGTATTTCTGCCATATCTTGAACATCTCAACTTTGATTTTTGAAATTCTTGAAGTTCTGGAAAGCTAACCGATAATGCTACAACTTTTCTGTTTTTAGTTTTTATTGGTTCACTTTGGAATGTCATGAAAAACTGCTTTGACAAATTTTATGAATGTGTGTTTTTGCTCAATATGGATTACTTTACTTGTGCTTGATATAAATGGACGGGCTGAAAATTTTCAAAAACAAAAAATGAAAAAAAAACAATTCAAGTGTTGAGGAGTACACGTTTTTCTTAGATACCACTATATATCATCATGAATATCTCAAATACAAGTGGTATCTGATATCATCTCATGTTGAAATCATTTTTGTAATTATTTAATTATTTATGTTGATTTTCAACTAAAAGTCTTTTTCACAAAACCCCCCTTACAAATTATTGATTTTCACTTATTTTAATTTTTGAAACTCGGGGTTTTCATCATGTTAAAAATACTCTAGTTTATTTCGGTAAGAGATGTACTCTAGAAAAAATAATCATTGACTAATTGATTCTTTTGGAACTCATCAAAATTATTATAGTGCTTGAAAAGTGATGGATAGTGATTAAATTATATTTCATAACAAAAGGAAGTATAATTTTATAATTTCATGAAAATTAAACAAATTTTATAATATTTTTAGATTAGTACTTATTCCATGATCATTTCTATTACTTTCGTCTTAAAACCGAAAACAAAACACATATGATATGTAAACATTATTCACCTTAGCTTTAGAGATTAAGGAGCTTGAGATTTGAATGGATTTGATTTGAATTAGCCTTTCCATTAGCTTTTCTTAATCTTCTTCCTCTTTTCCTTGTTAGTGGTGGCCGGCCTCTTGTTATAAAAATTTCAAAATGAAATGAACGTGTAGTATAATACACAGCCAAGGTTTAGTGGATATAGGAATAGCCTCTTTCCTATTTTACCCTTCCTCTAATTCAATTTAAATATTCTTTTAATTCTTTAGTTAAATGGCACGGCTACCCTTTAATTATATCAAATCTCAATCCCTTAATCAACACATTATTTTATTTTATTTAGCTAATTAAATATCCTAAATAATGTTACCAAAAATTTGGGGTGTTACAGACTCCCCTCCTAAAAGAATTTCATCCTCGAAATTACGATAAGGCACACGACTAATCAAACAAAGAGGTAAAACATACCAACAAACAAGTCAGGATACTTATCTCTAATCCTGCTCTCAACCTCCCAAATACAGTCCCTGTCATCGTCACTCCACTGGACTTTGACTAATCCAACCATCTTGGTTCTAAGCCTCTTCTCATCTTTCGCAACAATGCGAATTGGCTTTCTCACTATAGTCAAATCCGGTTCTACCACTAAGTTGTCTAGCACAGTCGGTGCAATAGTAGTCTCTGAGTATCTAACACACGTTCTGAGATCAGAAATATGGAAAACATCATGGACACCTGCCAAACTGCTTGGTAACTCAACTCTATATGCGAGTTTCCCGATTCTCTCAACAATATGAAAAGGTCCAATGAATCTTGGTGCTAACTTTCCTGATCTTCCAAATCTGATCACACCCTTCATCGGTGACACCTTGACGAAAACCTGATCTCCAACTGAGAACTCTAAGTCTTTTCGTCTCTTATCAGCATAACTCTTTTTCCTAGACTGAGCGTCCTTCATTCTAGCCTGAATGACTAATCTAGACCAAGAACCAACCAATCCCCGGTCTCCAACCAACAAACAGGAGATTTGCACGGCCATCCATACAGAGCTTCAAACGGTGCCATCCCAATACTAGTCTGATAACTGTTGTTATATGAAAACTCGACTAGATGCAAATGGTCTTCCCATGATCCTCCGAAATCTAGAACACAAGCTCTTAACAAATCTTCCAAGACTTTGTTAACTCTTTCCGTTTGTCCATCTGTCCGCGGATGGTAAGCGGTACTCATTTTGAGTTTGGTTCCTAAAAATTCCTGCAAACTCTTCGAGAACTCGCTAGTGAACAAGGAATCTCTATCACTAACTATGCTACTAGGAATTCTATGCAGTCTATCCACATTCTTTGTAAACAACTTTGCTAATGCAGGTGTCGTCCTGGCTGACTTAACTGGAATGAAATGGGCACTCTTGGTCAATCTGCCCATTATGACCCATATACTTTCATTACCTCTGTTCGACCTTGGCAACCCATCAATATAGTCCATAAAATAGAATTCCACTCCATACTGGAATATCTAATGGCTGAAGCAACCCACTTGGCTTCTGGTGTTCGGCCTTTGCCCGCTGGCAATTCAAGCACTGCTTTACACATAAGCCAATATCATGCTTTATACCTTCCCAAAAGAAACTCCTCTTCATGTCCTAATACGTCTTAGTACCTCTTGGATGAATAGAGAACTTCGAACGATGACATTCTTCCAAGACCTCTTTCCTTATGTTTCCTACACTCGGAACACATAATCTTCCTTTCTTTCTCAACCATCCTTTCTTGTCAAGACTGAAGTCCTTCAAGTCATCCCTCTTAGTTCCTTCCCTAAGCTTCATGATCCGTTCTGCTAACACTGGATCCTCTTCCTGTTTAGAAGCAATCTTTTCATTCATCACTGGTCGAACTTCCAAAAAAGATAACACTACTGTATCCCCGCTAGACCCAGCCTTAGATCTCCACTGCACTCTGCAATTTGCCAATGCCTCCAAATCTTTCTACTCAACAATCATCACTAACACTGCATTCTGATGTTTTCTGCTAAGCGCATATGTAACCTTGTTGCCCTTCCCTGGTGTGTACTCAATCCCAAAATCATAAGCGGCTATAAACTCTAACCATCTTTGTTGTCTCATGTTCAGCTCCTTCTGAGAGAACAAATACTTCGGTGACTTATGATCTATATATAACTCAAACCTCTCTCCTAAAAGGTAATGTCTCCATGCCTTCAAAGCAAAAACCACTGTAGCCAATTCCAAATCATGCGTCGGATACCTGACCTCATGCGGTCTAAGTTGTCTAGAAGCATAGTAAATCACTTTACCTTTATGCATTAGCAATCCTCCTAATCCTGTTCCACATGCATTGGTATAAACCACTAAATCTTGATTTCCTTCTGGAATAACCAACACAGGTGCATGGGTCAATAAGTGTTTCAAACTCTGGAATGCTTCATCACACTTATCGGTCAATACAAACTTCACATCCTTCCTCGTTAGCCTGGTCATCGGTGCTGCTATCCATGAAAAATCCTTAGTGAATCTTCGATAATAACCAGTCAACCCTAGGAAACTCTTTATCTCGGTCACTGTCTCGGGTCTCTTCCAACTAGTGACCGCCTCAATCTTAGTCGGATCCACTGACAATCCTTTTTCTAAGACCACATGATCAATAAACTTCACTTCCTTCCTCCAAAAGTGACACTTCGAAAACTTCGCCTTCAACTGATGCTGCCTCAGCGTCTCAAGCACCATGCTAAGATGAACTTCATGCTTTCCTCATCCTTAGAGTATATCAAGATATCATCTATGAAAACCAATACAAACCTATCCAAGTGCTCTCGGAAAACCCGGTTCATCAAATCCACAAAGAAAGCTGGTGCATTAGTCAGTCCGGACGACATAATTAACCATTCCTATGACCCATATCTGGTCCTAAACATCATCATGAGCTGATGGAAACCTATTGCCAAATCGTCCTCTCATTCAACTTACGATAATCGATACATAGCCTCAATGATCCATCCAGCTTCTTAGCAAACACTGCTGCTGCACCCTAAGGCGAACTACTCGGCCTGATAAAGCTCTTGCCTTCTAAATCCACCAACTGCACCTTCAACTCCCTCATCTCTGAAGGGGTCGTCCTGCTTGGCGGCCTACTCACTGGTTCTGCTCCCGGAACCAAATCTATTTGAAACTCAATGGCTCGTTTCTGTGGCAATCCAACTACAGGCTCCAAAACATCCACGAATTCTCTAAACACGAAAACTCAATTCAATTCATCATCTGATTCCATAACACCCAATAAAGCATACATCTCACCGCCGGAACCTTCTATGGTATAAACAATCCGATCATTACAATCAGGGTATCTAAGAGATATTTTCGTATCGTGGCAAAATATCCTAGCATCATAGTCACTTAACCAAACCATCCCAAGAATAATCCCAAACCCCACAAATCAAACACATGCAAACTGAAAACAAAGGTATGACCTAACAAGTCAAACTCTAACTGGTCACATCTCAACTCTAGAGTTGCATACCCTCCTATTGGATTCGCAACCCGTAAGAAAGTAACTAAATATGTAGGTTCAAGGTTAAGCTTACCTATCAAATATCTATATATAAAAGAATGCGATGCACCAGTATCAAATAGAACGCTAACAGACATACCAAGAATCTGAAGCGTACCTCCTAAAACCGCCTTTCCCTTCTCCTGAGCCGTTGGCTTCGAAGTGGAAGGCTCTAATGCATACACCTTACCCTTTCCATCCTTATCGGGCTCCTTGCACTGGTTCTTATAGTGGCCTATCTGGTCATAGTTGAAGCACCTGACATGTTTCCTCCCAGCCACATCCTTAGCCTTTCCAGCACGACACTCATTAGCAAAATGCCCCTTCTTGTCGCACTTGAAGCAAACAATCTCAGACTTCCCTTTCTTAGCTGCTCCACCCTTCTGAGCACCTTTCCTAGGAAAGAACTTCCTTTTCCGATGTTGGAGAGGGTAAGAAGTTTGGCGCATAGAGTTGAGCTTTTGGAGAAGATGGAAGTAGTCCATAATGTAATCCATGTATCACATTTGAGAAAATGTGTGCATGATCTGACTATTATAGTTGAGCCTAGCCAGTTGGAGGAGGTAGGGTTAGAATTTGAGCTGAGTTTATCCCATCGTCCTATACACATTATCAAACATGGGGTGAAGCAACTTAGGAATAAAGTGGTGAAATTGGTTAGAGTGAAGTTAGGATATGGCCCGGTTGAGATTACATGAGAGCTAGAAGAGAAACTGAAGGCTTCTCAACCTCGACTCTTTTCCGGTATGTTCCTTTTTTTTAATCATTGTTTCTTTGGATTAGATTATTCTTAGGTTAGGATTGGATGCTTTTGATGATCTAGTTGTTAGGATCGATTTCTATTAGATTTTGGACTTCCATATATATGCTTAATTGTTGTGACATGACTGTTGCATTCAAATAGATTTACATGCTTATATTAGGATGTTGTGAATTCATGTTTGATATTCATCTTATCGCATCTATATAGGATGCATTAGCTGTATTTTGCATTATAAGCGTAGAAATTGCAGGTATACATGCAACATTCATGCCCACGTGCTCTATATGCCATCTTACTTGATTCATTTAAGTCATATCCTTCGGTTGCTATGGTTATTTGTTCCATTACTTATTGCTTTACTATATGTGATAAAAACATTATATTATGTTTGTGTCCTTTAGGAGTTTTTAGGATGAAATTCTTTTAAATAAGGGAATTTATTATCCTAAAAAGTGAAATTTAATGACTAAAAGATAATAATAATAATATAATGATAATAGTTAATTAAATTAAAGTGGCTAATAAAATTTATTTAAATACATAGAAGGGAAAATGGTAATTTTTCTGACTTTGGAATTTGATGGAAAAAATTCTGCCATTGCGATCGGCTTATTTTTCTAGTCTACATTGCATATAAACTGGTTCAATTTGGAGGTTGTATAAGGGATATACAGGACAATTTTTGATTACCTAAGTTGGTTCCTAAATTTAAATCTTAATTTATAATGGCCATTACTTTTCCCTCTTACTATAAATACCAGCCCAACCATACATTTTCCCTTTTCAAGTCATTCTTCTATTCCACTTTTATTCCAACTTTCCTCTCCTTCATCAATCTTCAAATACCAGTATCTTGTTCAATTCTCCATCGCTTTACACGAAACCAATGGTAAATTGAAGAGCATGGAGAGTATTATGATTACATACAACTTTAGAGGCAGAATTCGAAGAATTGGAGGCACTATAGATCAGATAGCGAATGACTGAAGGAAAGGAGGCAACTTTGTGAGTGATCCTTCTCTGTTCGTTTATATAATGCAAAGTTTGACGATTAATGATGGTTTGGGTCTGATTATATGATGATTAATGATTACAAAATAACTTACATTGTTTTAAGGAACGAATTAGAATGCAAATGGAAGAAATAGTAACGAAATTTGTGTAATTGGAAGAATGTATACTTTATCAACTTTGAATGAATCTTGTTACTAGCAAATACCCTTTCGACCTTGTCGAAACCTAAATGAATAGAAGACAAAGAAGAATAAGAGATAATAGATCCAGCATGACCTTTCGAAGGAGTCGAAGGGATGCTACAGCCAAATGCCAGAAGTATCACAACCTTTCGAAGGGGTCGAAAAGGTCAAAAGCACCCTTCCACTTTAGTGGTTCCCTTTTGAAGCAGGTGCTTCTGCATGCATAAAGGCCTTACGAATGAGTTGAAGAAACACCTTTCGAAAACAGTGGATAACAACCCTTCATATGCGCGCCAAACCTTTTGAAACCAAAAGTTTCGCCATTTAAACTGCTCAGAAAGATGCCTTGATTAGAACAACCCTTTCGAAAGCAGAATCTAGCCTTCCGAACTAGTCGAAGCCTTTAATATCCAGGGAAGGTTCCACATCAATTCGAAAGCATACATTCGGGAGCTACCTATCGCGTCGGAACCATAACCACTTCAACAACTTTGAAACTAAAGGAAATTACCTATCGACAGAGTCGAAAGCTCGTACCTTTGCTTCTTATGACAACAAAACAACACAAAGAGAAAAGGCGCAACCATCCCTTTCGACAAAGATGGAAGCGTTCAAGCCCATTGGAAAGCATTACAGAGGGATGCGCAAGTGTCAAAGGAGTCAAAAGGTATCTGAAACCACCTTTCGACAAGATCGAAAGCACTGGGTCGGAAGGTTGCAACCCGCATCTATAAATAAGACCCAAGGGGTCTGGTTTAAGCGATCCGGATTCATTCACTTTATACTTGTATTTTTCTTAACTTTGCAAATTTGTAAACCCTAATTTGTAAATCAAATTAGGGGAAATTGATTAGTATAGACTGCATTGCATCAATAAAGGAAATATTTCAATATTTTCGATTGTGTTACTGTTTGAAGGCTTTTGTTTGATTTAACCGTGTTCTACAGGCATCAACCTCCTCGAAACTCACCTTCCGATTGGGTCGAAACCCCTTATTTTTCTAAATAATCCAAGTCCTTAACCCCAAACCACACACACAAAAAACTCACCTTATGATGAGTCAAAACCTAGAGCCAAGCTCATGTTACCTCAGATTTCAAAGTCAAACCCAAGTCATTTGAGGAACTAGCTTTCGACAAGGTCGAAACCCATCTAGGAAAATTATACTCTCGAACCCTTAGTTCCATCCTCTAGTGTTTCGCCATCGATTCGAAAGGAAGGCTTCGAAAGGGTAATCAAGCAACTTCACTAAGTTTGAAAGACTTGAAAGAAAGGAGTATAAGAGTTTTGAATAGGTCGAAAGGTCATAAAAGAAAGAATTGCTACAACAGAGATTCAAAGGGTTAATCAAAGAAAGCAAATAAGATCATTATCTTTTCTTCCTGATCAAAAGAAGCTTAGAAAAACATTTCTATACCTTTTATCCTACTTTGGGGTGTTAACAAGTTTTCTTGTTAACATTTTGGCGCTATAAGGAGGGCTTGAACCACCGATCTTGTTAAACATCCAACACAATTTTCCTTTAACCAAGTTCTATTCCAACCTTACCCACTTTGGACCTTACTTCATCATGATTGGTAAATTCAAAAGATCCGAGCAAGGTTCCTCGGAGCCACATCTAATTGGATTCTCCCATGAAACAATTAGTGAAAGAAATTTACAAGAAGAACAACTATTAAGGATGAAGGCTTTAAGGATCATAAGGAAAAAGAAAGTTGAGGCCTATAATCCACTTAAATGGAGTTTAAATCCTTTCCATATTGGCCCCACCTCTATCATTGCCTTAGGAGAAAAGACAAATGGAAGTGACAACCTGTCTGACTAAATGAGGAAAACAATTCAACACTATACCAAAGGCACAATCTTCGAAGAAGGGATAATGGCAGATTACAACACCTTTGCACACAAATGGCAACAAGCTACAACTAGAACACTTCCAACACAGGAACTCCAAAGGGTGTTAAAAAAACAACCGATGAGGGTGAAACTATAAAGCCAAGTAACTAAAAACCTAGAAGCCATTCTCAAGAAACAAGTTTCAAGTAAAGACTTCCTAAAGAATGCAACTTAATAGCATCTATTGAGAATGTCTACTAGTTAACTAAGGATGAACTCAACTATTGGCCATCACAAAAGAATAAACTAAAATATGAAAGGAATCTGGGAGGATCCTATTGCCATTACCATATGATGAATGGTCATGAAACTAACCACTGCAAAGCCTTGGAAGAGATGATAATCAACTTTTTCCATCAAGGAAAAATCAATGAGTTTGTAAAGAGATCATGAATAAAGTCAATAAAGAACAACTTTACTAAGGAAAATCTACATGGTTGGGAGTGAAATAATCCTTTCATTTGGAACTATCTTTAACGGTCAAAGTCTCTGTCCGCGTCGAGTTGGCCAGGGAAGAGCACCTCCTAGAGGGAGGAGTGTAAGCCTTTATCTGAGCCACACTATAGTCAGGTTAAAGCATCGACAAGCCCTTGACCGCACCATGCTATGGCCAGGTCAAGGCACCTCCTGGAGGAAGGATGGAGTAAGCCCTTGGCTCTGCCATGCTATGGCCTGGCCAAGGTACCGAACAAGCCCTTGACCGCGCCATGCTATGGCCAGGTCAAGGCGTCTCCCAGAGGGAGGACAGAGTAAGCACTTGGTCCCGCCATGCTATGGCCTGACCAAGGCATCGAAGAAGTGCTTGATCGCGGCATGCTATGGCCAGGTCAAGGCGCCTCCAGGAAGGAGGTTGGGTAAGTCCTTGGTTCTAGTTTGAGAATAAGCTAACCAAGTGCACCAGTCAATAATGGACTAAGATGTACAAGCCCAAGAAACGACATACCAACAATGGACTAAGATGTCCAAGCTCAAGAAGCGGCATATCAACAATGGATTAAGACATCCAAGACCAAGAAGCGGCATATCAAACAATGGACTAAGACATCCGAGCTCGAGAAGTGGCATATCAAATGATGGACTAAGACATCCGAGCTCGAGAAGTGGCATATCAAACGATGGACTAAGACGTCCAAGCTTGAGAAGTAGTTAATCAAACCGCAACCACATACAAGGCCTAAAGGGTTTACACATGTCAAACAAAACAAAATCTAAGGAGTAGAACAGAATTCCGCTTATTAATACCCGAATCTAGGTTTTAGGTCTCTTATTTCATAACTTCATTCGTTAATACCCGAATCTGAGTTTCGGGTCATTCATTATTGAGATATGGGACTTCACGTATTAATACCTGAATCTGGCTTACGGGTCTTTCAATTCATCATAACTGAATCTGGGTTTCGAAACTAAAACTATTTACTGGACTTCACTCGTTAATGCCTGAATCTGGGCTAAACTTATATCAGGAAGATTATCATGGATTTCTGGTTATTATCCACTAATACCCTAATCTGGGTTCCAAACTTCCAAACTTTTGAATTTCATTTATTAATGCTCGAATCTGGGCCATTGGATTTTTACTACAAGTGTTCGGACAATAATTTCTGGACTCTATTACATGAACATTATTAACTTTTTATTAGCTATCTAAAGAGGATGACTTTCTGAAACACTTATATCCTTAGTTGTGCAAATGGTTTTCTACCATCAAACTTCAGATATTCCAGCAATATGTTTAAAGTTGAATTCTTAGTTATCTCTCACCAAAGATGGGTTTCAAAACATTTTATCAAAAACGATAACTTTTTCACTTATTGTCATATGCTGTCATATGTTGACATAATGATTTTGTTAGTTTCTGCAAATAACATGAATAGACTTCTATACGGATTTCAATATAATGATAAGAAATATTGTTTACTTTGTGCTTTTAAGGGAAAGTAGAACAGTAAAAAGGATTGAATGATCTAGCAAATACAAAAATCATGGGACAAGTTACCAAAGAGATAATTCAAAAATAACATTACAAGAATGTATCATAAACCAGGTGATATTTACAAAATTTCCATAACTTACATAATTTATGAAATAATTTACAAGTGTACAGAACAAATATATACATTCGTAAATCTTGAACAGCTTTATTAGATTCTCAGTAATTAAAGGATCTACAATGCGATGAATAGCAATGCGAAGAACCTCTTTAAGTTTCTTCTCTTTCTTCCTCATCTTGTCTTCATCATCAATAGCCTCGATGTTGGTTTTGAAAGCACGATTAAAAGCTTTGTTTGCGCCCTTAAGAGTTTTATTTTCCCTTTCCAAATTAGCGATGCACTTTAAGAGAAGATACTTATCGCGTCAAGCTTTTGAATCCTAGCTGCATATTCATTTATGCATTGCCAGTATCTTACATTTTGCTCCTCATCAAAATACTTCATCATTTCAAATTTAACATTTCTGCACCAATCTCCCACTACTTTTTCATCTAAGCCAGGGGGAGGATTAGTCGTAGTGGGAAACTTCTGGATAGCAAGGGAAGTGGATCTTGTAAATTTAGCGACATATGAAATAATAGGAGAAATTGGTAAATCGATGCTTGAGATATTATTACCTATAATGAATTCTAACGATTCGCATTGAGCTTGACTATCCTTTAATTTCATCTCAAAATCTCTTACTTGTTGAAGAAGTTCCGACATCTTATGGTCAAAGTCAATTGAAGGATTTGACTTAACTTAACGCTTCAACGTGGAAATCACTTCATTTTTACTCTTAACATTTGCCTCTAAATTAGCAATCTGATCGTTGAGATTCCTAATAATTGTTTTCTGAAGCAAAAATCTCCTATGCTATTTCAATGCTTCTGTGTCACCTTGGAAACAAGCAGATAAAGTATCGTCAAGAAGTTTTCTCTTTTCAAGATCCGCTAACAGCCTATCTTTAATATTGATAAAGTGTGATGCTGAATCTAACAAGAATGGCGTTGTGGATAGCTGTAACTTTTATTAAATAAATGAAGAAAAGAAAATAAATCAAGACTTGAGTAATCCATCTCTTTATTATAACGATAGAAGAATACAACTTAAGTAACAATGAAACTAAAAAGTACAATTAGACATTTGTTTTACATATAAAGTTGGGAAACTGCATTTCTAACTTTATTCAATGAATCAGCAGAAAGAATGACTATTGAGTCAAAAGGAACATTAAGTCCTTCCGGAGTAATAACCGGAGGATATTTGCTATAGTCCCATTCCCTGGCATGAGGACTATCATGACTATATATTAACTTGGTATGATATGTCCAAATTTCTTTAAGTAGCTTTTCTTTTTATTCACCAAGAAAATCGAAAAGGAGCCGAGGATGTTCCATATAAAGTATTTTAAAATCTCTAAGAAAGCAATATCTGGCTATTTTTGAAGATTTCAAAATTGATGCCTTTTCAAGATAATCTCTTCTCAGTGTAACATATTTGCTTAGATAATCTGTAGAAACAAGGCTAACTGGGGGACATTCATTCTGTGATAACATAATAAAATACATCTAAGTATGAAAGGAAGATTAAAGCAAAAATTAAAAAATCAATATTATTACACAATTATGACCGTTCATTAGGTTCATACAAAATAGACTTTCTAAATAATTCTAAAATAAATTTGTCCTTATAGTATTTGAGTTTCTTTGAAGGGAAATCTTGGGGGATTGATCTGACTCATGACAGGTTCCAACATGCTCCAAGATGTGGGTCAGATCCAAATTCGTCTAAGTATCTCTTGTGTGGACGCCTAAGAAGACCCCCACTAAAGTCACATAAATATGAGAAATCTACAGTTGGGTGTCTACAATAGGCTTTCTATAGGAAATCTACCAAACTGTTTCTCTCCTTAATCAACATCCATAAGAGTGTGATCAACTCCCGATTCTCTTTTAAAAGACCATCATATCTAAGGCGCACCCTTCTAAATCGCGGGGCAGCTTCTTGATGTTTGAAGGATGCTAACATTGCCTCACTTCTATGTAGTCTATCTTACTTATTAAATAGAATATTGTGCTCCTTCAGTTGTTTATCTAACTCCCTATACAAACTATTTATTTTTGCTTGTTTTCTTTCAAGCTTAGTTTTATAGGGGTGAACGGGTTTCCTCCTTATCTAAAATAAAGGATTTAAACTATTACTATCTTGGAAGCGAAAGTCATTTAAACAAAGAATCCCATACCTGAGACATGGGAATTGACGCTTGAGAGACCTGCTTTTTGCTATCTTGGATTTTACACATTACTGAAAGCAAGCTCCCCTTGAGGGCTGGAAGGCGCAAGAGATTCAGGCGGGTTCGCTTCATGAAGAGATGGATAAGGATTAATCTTCTTAGAAGGCCTTGTGTTTTCATCTCCATCTTTTTCAGAAGCTTCAATTTAACCACCCCTATCGTCGTCTGAACCTTGACCACTGTTGACGTTATCATCGTCGTTATCATCATCATCACCACCATTATCATCATCATCGTTGTCGACTCTTCCTCGACAACTTCATCTTTGTCACCTTCCTCTTCGGAGTCAGATTCTATTTCGAAGGAAGGAATTTCAAAAGATAGGATCTTTGAGGCATCGATTTCGTTTCTTACGACGACTTCAATCCCCTACTCCATCTTTTTAGTTTTGTCCATGAATCTATTGACGAAAGCAGGGTCGAGTGAGGGAAAGCTCAACTCGGGGCATTTATCGATGTTGTCAGCATAGGCGAGCATCATAGCATCTTCAAAAGAATTTATAATGATATCCTCAAGAGAAGTATCGAGAAATTGAGACACATGCCGCTTTGCATCAGAAATGGTGTCAATGGCCAACTTTAAAGAATCTTTGTTCTTATTCAGCTTTTCCTTTAGAGAAGATTGTTCCTCGAACCCTTTTAGAGTCATTTTCAATGCTAAATTTTCATCAACGAGGAGTTGACGAGCTTTCCTCTCCATCGAAATAATGGATTCTTATTGGGTGAGAGAAGCCCTCAATCGCTCCAATTCAACCATAACCTCATTTTTCTCCACGGATAAGGAGGAAACTTGATTGTTTAAGTAAGAAGTTTCTTCTTGAAGTTCGGACAATTCAGCAGAGGATATTGATGCATTTTCATGCAACGAGAGCCAACTCTTGGAAATTTGGAAGAAAAGGTACAACATAAGTCAAAAACTTAAAGAAAAAATGAAATAATAAAGTTAAGTGAAATGAAGTGCGTACCAAGAGTTGTTCTGTAAGAGACTGGTAGTGATCTGCCAGATCAAAAACGGAAGAAGGCGGGTGAATTGAGGTAAATGATGAAGAATTTAAGATAGATTGGACTATCTTTTCAAAATCGCTTGAGATCATAGGCGATGATGGTCTAGAAGGGATAAGCTTTTGGGAAGGGGTCAAAGTCCCTAAATTCTTCTGCATCTGCTCGACCACACTTGGAGAGCTAGAGATGACAACGTGAGAAAGTAGATTAACCTTTGTGGGAGTCTTCTTAGGTTGACCGCGAGAAGCTGTGATAGTTGGACTTTCTAGAGATTTGTCAACATTAACAAAATCCCCTTCTTCCAGTAGTGGAGAATCGGGAACTACGACAATTTTGGCTTTCTTTGGAGATGGTTTTGCCACAGTCGTTTTACCCAATTTTCTTTTGGCAGCCATCTTCAATCTAGCAATGGCTTGGGAAAAAGATGGCACACGAGAAGTTGAAGTAGGAAGAGCCGGATCAATTGAAGGTTGTTCAACCTGAGGAGCAGCTGAAGAAAATTCAAATAAATTATAAGTCATTAAAGTAATTTGAAAAGTAACGCAGAAATAAACCACAAGTGCTACATTTAAGCTTACCAGAGTGATCGGGATAGATTGGTGACATCGGGGAGAAGTTCTGCGGGTCTCCTAATGAGAGGAAGCACTTGGTTCGAGATGTATGTTGGATAAGAGGAGGTTGGCCAAGTACCCTCTGACCAGTTGGTAGGAGGGAATGTTTTTGTAAATTCATGGGATTCAACAAAGTTAGCCTGTTCCTAATTTTACTCGAAGCGGTAATCAACGAATCCACTGTTTTCTTATCCTCTTCATTTAGCCCTTTAGTAGAAGCGCCTAGCAAAGAAGCATATATCAGCAAAGGAAAGTAATTAAATGGAAAAATAAAGTCTGAGATCAAAGTAAGGGGAGAAGAGAAACCCCATTAATGTTGGGAAAGCACTTGACAAAGAAGAATTGTGTTTCCCAGTCCCTGAATTTATTTACCATCTTAGATATTATTTTCTTGGGGGATTAGCTCTAAAGATTTGGTTGTTCAAGTTGTTAAGCTTAACAAACCGAACGAGGTAATTCAGCACTTCTGCATTAAGAGAAGGAATTCTAGACTCCAAGGCCATGTGCTCCAAGGATAGAAGATAGGTGTACACATTGGGTGATAGTTGAATGGGAGCAACTCCAAGGTAGGTTATAAACTTGGACAAGAAGTTCGAGAAGGGAAGGAATCCTTCATGCCAAATATGGATTGCTGTGTAGCCAAAGAACCCTTCAGGAGGGCTGTGAATGGTGTCATTTTCAAAAGGGGGGATGACTTCCACCCCAGTAATTCCAAAGTCATTGAGAACCGCATCCACCTCATCCTGAGTGGATATTAAGGAATGTTTGGAGGTAGCTTCAATCTTCTTGGGTGAACTCATGATTCTGCCAGGTGAAATCATTTTAGTTAGAAATTAAAGTATGTTATGAAATTAACATTCTTTCAAAGATATAGAAAACCTACTACAATAATTAGAATGTCAAACAAAAACATGAAATTACATATTCTTGAAAGAATATTGAAGTTAAAAAATATATAATGAGATGAGATTTATTGAGCTTTTGACAGAGTCGAAAGGGAAAAATAGAAGTTGACTCCTAATAAACACCCTTCAACTATGCCGAAAGCCCAAGTATGGAATTTACTGAGCTTTCGACATGGTCAAAAGGGAGGTCGGAAGTATACATCCATCAAACACTATTCAACAATGTCGATGGCTCAATAAAAGTTTTGTTATTGAAAAAAGTAGTTGAGACTTACACGACAAATTTAATAAAATATACTCTACAAACATTCAATAAACAATTTGAAAGAACCTCTCAACAATGTCGAAAGCCATAAACTTTATTTTTCCTAGGGAATATGAATGCTGTCGAAACCTTACATGTCAATTAAGTCAAAAGGTTTTGAGTTTGAGTCATACTGATAAAAAATAAAAAGGACTTAGGATGTTTCGATGATATTGGAAAAAGATAATGATCGAATCACAATTAGTTACAAAAGGTTCCGACATAGTCGAAAGGGGTGCATGGTATCGAAAGCATACCAACAACTAAATTTTAATCAATACAATAGGTTTCGACTAAGTTGAAACGTTTGACTTGATTCACAACTTATATAAAGTATCCTTTTTTTCAATCCGGTTCACAAAAGTATGTATCTTTAACTTAAAAAAATTGGAAATAAGTGTGTACTAAAGGTTGTGCAACCTATAAGACAAGGTTTATGCTTTCAAAAGAATGTATTACTTTCGAAAAGGTCGACTTCATACTAACTATACTATACAACCTTTCGACGAGGTCAATTAAATTTAGTGCTAGGTTACCTTTCGACCCCATTGAAAGTGGCTAAGAAAGCAAAACAAAAGTTGCCACTTTAATCCCTTTCGAAGGGATAGAAAGGTAAAAATGTAGCGCCAAATTTTGATTCATACAGCTCAAACCTTCTCTGCGAAGTAAACAGAAATTTCCTTCTTCCCCAAGTTCGATTTCAACCTAGAAATTCAAAAAGACAATAACCAAATGGATTCAAATGCGAATTTACCATTTATAATTGCAAAATCTTTGAAATGAAAATTCAAATCCTTTAAAAATAATAACAACAATAAAATCCAAATCATAGAGATTTAAAAGGAAAATTAACAGGAAAATAAATCGAATCAAGTCATGAAACTAAATTATAGAATGCTTTCAAGCAAATAAAAACCAAATGATTTCTATTGAATCAAAATAGTAAGATCTGAACTGAGAAAGCTTTAAAAATCAAAATTCATTATGAAATGGAAATTTCAAAAAGTATGATGGTAAAGACTTACTTTGAATTTGAATTCTTGTTTGTAAGACATAGAGATAATTTGAGAATTTAAGAACTTTGATTTTTGCTCGAGGTTTATTTTGGTTACAGATGAATGAAAGAGGAGAATAAGAGAACGTGGTTTAGAAGAAAAGTCAGCAAAGATAGTAAACTGCTCGATCAAATTTAAATGAACAACCAAGATTTACACTGGAATATGAAAAGGCGGGAAACATTGAGGGTTTTGAAATGATTGACTTGGAAAGTCAAGGGCATCTCTTCGTAGGGGGGGCAAATGTTACCACCGAATACCCTTTCGACCTTGTCGAAACCTGAATGAGTAGAAGACAAAGAAGAATAAGAGATAATAGCTCAAGGAAGATCTTTTGAAAGAGTTGAATGGATGCTACAGCCAAAGGCCAGAAGTACCACAACCTTTCGAAGGGGTCGAAAGCACCCTTCCGCTTCAGTGGTTCCCTTTCGAAGCAGGTGCTTCTGCATGCATAAAGTCCTTTTGAATGAATTGAAGAAACACCTTTCGAAGACAATGGATAATAACCCTCCATATGCGCACCAAACCTTTCGAAACCAAAAGTTTTGCCTTCATTCAAACTACTCAGAAAGATGCCTTGATCAGAACAACCCTTTCAAAAGAAAAATCAAGCCTTTTGAA
This sequence comes from Allium fistulosum, assembly GCA_030737815.1. Classification (NCBI taxonomy): domain Eukaryota; kingdom Viridiplantae; phylum Streptophyta; class Magnoliopsida; order Asparagales; family Amaryllidaceae; genus Allium; species Allium fistulosum. The sequence goes on along the minus strand of CM060906.1, from coordinate 868,166,909 downwards.
CCAGTCGAAGCCTTTAACATCCAGGGAAGATTCCGCATCAATTTGCAAGCATACATTCAGAAGCTACCTACCGCGTCGGAACCATCATCACTTCAACAGCTTTGAAACCACAGGAAATTACCTATCGACAAAGGCGAAAGCTCGTACCTTTGCTTCTTATGACAACAAAACAACACAAAGAGAAAAGGCAAGCCTTCCCTTTCGACGAAGATGGAAGCGTTCAAGCCCATTCGAAAGCATTGCAGAGGTATGTGCAAGTGTCAAAGGAGTTGGAAGGTATCTAAAACCACCTTTCGACCAGGTCGAAAGCACTGGGTCGAAAGGTGCCAACCCGCATCTATAAATAAGACCCAAGGGGTCTGGTTTAGGGGATCCAGATTCATTCGCTCTATATTTGTATTTTTCTTAATTTGAAAATTTGTAAACCCTAATTTGTAAATCAAATTGGGGAAAATTGATCGGTATAGACTACATTGCATCAACCTCCTCGAAACTCACCTTCCGATTGGGTCGAAACCCCTTATTTTTCTAAATAACCCAAGTCCTTAACCCCAAACCACACACACAAAACACTCACCTTATGATAAGTCGAAACCTAGAGCCAAGCTCATGTTACCTCATATTTTAGAGTCAAACCCAAGTCATTTGAGGAACTAGCTTTCGACAAGGTCGAAACCCATCTAGGCAAATTATACTCTCGAACCCTTAGTTCCATCCTCTAGTGTTTCGCCATCGAATCGAAAGGAAGGCTTCGAAAAGATAATCAAGCAACTTCACTAAGTTTGAAAGACTTGAAAGAAAGAAGTATAAGAGTTTTGACTAGGTCGAAAGGTCATAAAAGAAAGAATTGCTACAACAGAGATTCAACGGGTTAATCAAAGAAAGCAAATAAGATCATTATCTTTTCTTCTCGATCAAAAGAAGCTTAGAAAATCGTTTCTATACCTTTTATCCTACTTTGAGGTGTTAACAAGTTTTCTTACTAACAAATCTGTAACCAAATTTGATGTTAAGCTAACCCTAAACCAGTATATAACCATCATATCATTGAAGTAACATAAATTTGGAGAAGATTTGAAGTGAAATATAACTAGGGGAGATAATGAAGGAGAACCAAAGAGGAACAATGTAAAATGCCCAGGACAACCTATACGTCGACCCATCTTGACCTAACCGGTCGGCCTATAAGATAGATCAGTTGATCGGCCTATGGGATAGATCAATTTATCGGTTGGTTCCACGGAGGTCGCCTGGTGGCATTCGTTTGGGTCTAATCTGGGGACGAATATCATCGTTGATGCTTCATACCTTTTATTTCGAGCAAAATTTGGAGCTATTCTCCGAGTCGATTTCGGTACTATAAAGGCAAAGAGAATTACATTGATGTTTACCATTGTATGGAGTTGAATTATTTATTTATTCAATGACATAAATAGTTCAATGTTGATGGTAATGTAGAATCTATGGCGCAAGTAAGCAACCCAAAGTTGAACTTATAGCGCAAGTAAGTGGGTCCAGGTAGCATATTCTTTTGTAGTGCGTGAGGTAGATCTAGAGTGGGGCGCATAAGCGGTCCTAAAGCCTATGAAATGGGTCCAGGATATGAGTCCGTTTGATTATGAGGTGCAGACATTAAGCAGTTCTATAGCATATGAGACGTGTATAGAACATCAATCCAGTTTGAGATAGTTTGATGGTACAATCCATTACCTCAGACGACTGAACCGGATGTGTACGATTCGTTTAGTATAGTTCAATTTGTGGTGTGCGACGTGGATTCTAGACATGTTATACACTTGTGGCAATATAGCATTATCTTTATAGTATATGTGGAGTAGGCATGATTCACCCACATGGACTTATATCTGACCGAATTCTATATTTCCTTACTATTTATATCACTAGGTTGATGGAGCCTGGAGATGAGATGAAGTTGGGGATGTGGACAATGATGTACATATTGTAGATATTGTAGTATGTATATCACCTTGACTATATAGTATGGATTTGGGTTTAGATTAGTATTGTCAGATACAAGTATATGTGATGTAGTTGATCCAATATATCATTATAAATACATGATCATTATTTAATACTATAGTTTGTCTCCATCCGATATGAGATCTGAAAGTTATAGTTAGAATCATATTTATTTCTTGTTACCATATTCCAAAGATTGATCCCCTTTGGTTTCCAAGGTATTAAGGTCAGTTTGGGCATTAAACCTGAGGGTAAAATAAGGCGGGTTTTTGCATATAATTTAGTTATATATTTGCTTCATACTATTTTGTACTTTATGTTGTATAGAACCACATACTCTGAAGTGTTATTTAAACTAATGCAATAACATCTTTGATCATTCCTAGTTTACTTCAGATATATATGTTATGTGTTTTAGTATATTTTATTCTTTCCATCGTGAGTTCAAAAAATGTAGTTAAAATAAATAGCTCTATGTACCGTTTATATCATATTTTACCATATCGATCTGCCCTTTACGGTCCTTGGGATTTGAGCATTGATTTGGGTATAGAATCATAGATCCATGGATGGCGGGTTGTTGCACACTTGACACGGTAAGAAAATATCATTCAAATATGGGTGGTAACTATAACAACCCAAATTTTTTAATTAGTAATAAATTATAGTTAGTTGTTTAACCAAAGATCAAGCGAATTAATGACTTAAAAGAAGTTCTTTTAAGATTAATGAATTAGGACTCGAGATCTGTTCTATTGACTTTCTAATGTCGTTTGTATATGAAAAACATATAATGTTTATTAAAATCAAATGAAATTTATGAAATGAGAAGAAAAGAGAAGTAGATGCAAACAGATTGTTTGGTCAGAATTTTTTCCAATAATAAGAGTGATACTTAATTTAAGCAGAGCATTTATTTTCATGTCTAGGGGATAGAACCCAAGGCCTCTAAACCCACAATCTAGAGATCTCATCACTTGAGCTATTGGCCCTTGATGTTTTTTGGCCAGAAATTGGTATTACTAATTTTGAAATTAGCCTCATCTCATCATTCTATTCTTCATTTTCTTTTTGATAAAAAGAAAACAAAGTTTTCTAAAATTCAATTCAAAATAACTTCTTAAAAGCTTAACCAAAAATTCTGAATCAAATATCTTAATTCAAACTAGAAGATTCTCTACAAATCCATACCATCAAATTTGTATTTTGAAGTAGATATAGGTTGCGGTTCAACAATCAAAGGTAGGTTTCAAATTTGAGTTTCACTGAACTTGGATTTCTAAGGGATTTGTTAAGTGTGATCTTTTCTCAAAGCTGTATGATCAATAGATATTTTAAAATTATGATTTGATGCTAATATTTTTATGGCTTAAGTAATGAACTTTATTAAGGGTTTTAGAGATGAGAATCTTATTAAATGAATGTTTTAAAGTGTAAATTCCATAAATTGGTGTTGTTAGGAATGAAATGATCAATGTTGTTTTGGCAAGTTCTAAATTACTTTGATTTTAGGGCCCATGCAGGACCCACTTCGACTCGTACTCCAAAACTATAGATTTTGAGATAGATCGAAAGAGTGTATCAGAGAAGTAGAATGACACGAAAGTCATAGTTGGTGTTGGATACGCGTTTTGGATTTTTTATGGTAAATTTTTTTGAGTCGTCCAGTGATTTGGAGACGCAACGGCTAGTGTATTTTGATATACGATTCCATACGATATTGTGCATACAGGGTAAGTTCGTGTCCTTAAGGTTTTGCCTTGAGGTTAGATATTTATAGACTACTTGTGGCATGAGGGATTGTCATGTCTTGTATGCACCTTTAAGTGTACCATACTGTTAATCGACAAAATTTCTATCGATTTAGAAATTTGTCGAAAAATTTCAAATTAAAATTTAACCGCAAGCACACGGCGTACACTTGTAGTACGTGGCGAATACGGGTCGATCCGCAGGGAATTGATGATTTTAAAATTCTATTCAATGAAATTAAATCAAAGTCGAGTGATTGTTAACTAACTAAAAGAAAGTAAAAATAAACTAAAATTAAGGAGAATAAAAAGATGAGATTAAAGAGCAATTTAGAGGCAAATCCCCTCTCATGATCATATAAATCAACATAATGACATTATGATCTCTTTTTGGTCATGTGTGAGTTTAGTTGATGCATTTATCATAAGCATGGCCTAATTGTGTTATTAATTAACACACTTAAACCATCAAACTTTAATGCACCCTCTAACCCACTTACCAACTTCAATGAAAATGATATGAAATCAAAAGTAGAATCTATTTTAAGCATGGTTTATTAACTATTTAATTAGAAACATAAACCATCAAATTTTGATTCTAAATCCACTTCCATTACCATGATCATATGTAGATGAAGAGGTAATTAATGATTCATATGACTAAGCATAGTCTATTTGTTTTGAACAATATAAACTATCAAACTCAATATTAAACACAAAACCACACAAACATCTACTTTCCATTAAGCACAAAGGAGACATAAAAGAAATTATGTTGCATCTACATGATTCAAGAGAGCTTCATTACCCCTAAATTGAAGGGATTAGCCTCTCATTTTTGTTATCAAATCAACAAATGTAGAAATCAACATTAAACAAACAAGAGGAAAAAGAGAGAAAAAAGAAAGGAAAAACTAATCTACTTGCATGAAATAAGAGAGATCTACACTACAAACATGAAAGTAAATAAACAAAAGAAGCATGTAAAAGAAGAGAGCACTAATTAACATTGCATAAAAAAATGGAAGTTGCATGAAAATAAAAATGGCTAAGTAGCAATGGAAAGAGAAGAGAGCTTTCTTTTATTTGATCTAAAACTAACTAAGAGAGACTAAGGGGGAGAAGAAGGTTACATGAAACATAAGGGGATTTATACATGTGTTAAACCCTAATTCATATTTTTGGGGAATTCCTAAAATACCCTCTTAGGAAGTGTGGAGGCCAAGTAATCATTAGCTTCAAATAATCCTCATTTAAGTGTACATGAAGCCATTAATTCCATAAGCATGTGCATTAGCCTCTAATTTGTGCATTAAGGTAGGTGGGGTCCTCCATTATCTTCACTTTGAATTATTTCCATCTTCATTTGTTCTCTTTACTCTTGTGCATGCATATATCATCATGTAACCACTTGTAAAATTCACCGAATTTCCTATAAAACAACATAGAAAATTCCATGTAAATTTTCACAATTTAATAAATGCATAAAAATGACCATTAAGCCCCTATATGAAGATGAATATGTGACAATTTCAAATAATTTGAATTTTGGTTTAAACAAGTTAAAATACCCAATATGATCATTTATTTAATATAAATAGATTAAATATGGTGGTAAAAATATGCACATTTACGTGCACATCACATACTATTAATATAAGAAGTTTTGTCTTAGTAATGCATCTATAATGCGACGACCCACAAATCTGTAACCTTTGAATCGATAATAAACCACACATGTCCGACCCAAAAGGCACAGACTGACGGAAAGTCATGAGAAATAAAAGAAGAGAGAAGAAGAGAAGAGAAGAAAAGGAGAAGATAGAACCAAACAGAACAATATAGAATCTCACATCGTAGTGGAAAACATATAATATCATATCAATGATCTTTACAAAACATAAACTGTATAATCGTGAATATAATTCTCTTATCCAAATTCAATACTTCTACACATTTATTAAAAGATAATTCACTGTCCAAAATCGTGGATGAAATTCCTTTAATAAACTTCCATATCTAACTTATCACATTCAATTGATTTTGAATTTATAAAACAATGTGTATAAATTCCATTTCTACTTTATAAAAACTTCAATATACAAAATTCCTTTATTGACAAATTCTATTTGTATCTCAAAATCAAATTATAAGTTAATTACTTATAATTCATCTATTTTACAAATTCATTCTTTTTATTACCTCATAAATTTATAAACCTTACTCACTTATAAAATCCAATTATAACTTCATTTTAACATTTATAAAACTCAATTATAATTTCATTATTTTGATTTATAAAAATTCAATTTTATAAATCTTATATAAATAAACCATTTATAATAAGTCAAAAATCCCAATTTAACTTAATTTACAAAATAGTTAAAAATTCATATCTCAAAAATCTTATTTTGCTTATATTTCACAAAACCATATAATTTTTATAACATAAAAATTATAACTTCTATTTATTTAAAATAAATCCATTTACTTAACAATTCAAAAATTTATAAAACGTATATTTCCAAAATCACTTGAAAATAATTTTTAATTGAAATCATCACTTTAATATTTTTAAATTACCAAAAATAGGCCCAATGCTGCAACAGCACTAAATACATCAATCACAACATCCAAATCATCATATATCACATGATAACAGCATATATCACAATATCTGTAAATAAAATAAACACTGGTGAGGAATCCAGTTGGATCCCTCCAACTTGTCACCTACAACAAATATACATATTAGAAAATATGTACAATATCCGCTTCGAGGTAGACGCGCGTACGAAAGGTCATCCGCTCATACACGGGAACGTATAGGGTCTCACCTGCTCCAATAGGCAGGAATATATCCAAATACCAATCAATATACATATAATATATCATATATCATCCAAACAATCATCAATCAACACAAATAAAATTTATTCTCACTTATATAAAAATATCAGCGAGTCAGAAAGATTGGGTTGTACTCACTTTGGTTCCAATAGTAGTTGCAGTGTTTTATTCCGAATAAAATTAAATGAGCGTTTAATTTTACCCAAAATTTTCACTAGCTCCAATCAACTCCAAACCAGCTCTAAAATGTAATGCTCGTCAATACTGACCCAACGCAACTTGTTTCGTCAAAAACGGACCTCGTATGAAGAAGTTATGAATTTTTAAAGTTTATACAAATATATATATATATGTGTGTGTGTGTGTGTGTGTGTGTGTGTATGTATATATATGTGTGTGTGTGTGTGTATATATATATATGTGTGTGTATATATATATTAATTTGCAATTTTAATTTATTTAAACCCTACTCAAATCTGGTTGTTCATTTCTTTGCAACTTGAAATCCTGGCCATGCTTTGCTTCTTCTTCCCCTCCAGGCTATAACGTTCGAACAAACCCAATGGCCGCCATTCTTTCTTGAATTATCGCGCCAACATCGATCATCTACACGATGATCCACGACCACCACGTCGAAGCTCCACCTCGCCTCGACCTACAGCCGCGAGCACGCCGAGCTCGGTCACTCCCTGACCTAGAAAATCGAGCACGAACGGTGCAGCTTTGCACGCGATTTGCCATCGATCTGCTTCGCCATATCAGATCATCACCGTTGGGTACCTATATCTCGACTAGCTCTATCATTTTGTAGTTGAAGATTTTTGATGAAAGTCGACGGATTGGAAGAGATCGAGGGAAGAAGTTTTGAATTATTTCGGCCATTCATGATGAAGGTGGCGGCTAGCCCTAGATAAATTAGGGTTTGGTAAATTGAAGAAAAATGAGGCCTTTTATAGAAAATTTCGCGCACTATTCATCCGAAAAATTTTCGAACTCCAATCAAAGCGTGCCGCCTGGCGTTTATAATGTTTTACCCCTATTTCGAACACAATGGAATATATATCGGGAGCCAAGTTGATCATATTTGGAAGATAGGTTTTCGAATCGACTTATTTAAATTAAAATTCACTTAAATAAATTTCTACGCATTTCAGCTTCCCACGACTAAACCGTAAATCCGATCGACATGAAATTTGAAATCCTACAATAATATAATATTACGGATTCAATGAAACTAGTTTCATCGAAATCTGAGACTGTATGAAAAATGACTATTTTTACACGTTAATTAAATATTAAAATATCCAATTTCTATAAATTAACTTTTAATTCAATTTTAAAAGTTCTCTAACATCATTCTAGTTCAAATAGAATTTATATCAACTTTATAAATCATTTTTATTCACATTAAATTCAAATTCCAATTATTTACACAATTTCAAATATTAAATTAGCAATTTAATTATCCAATTAAATCATTATATTCAAAATATAAGTTATTCAGCTTAAAAAATTTACTTTTGAATATTTAAAATCAATTAAATATATTAATTCTGAATGACTAAAATTCTAGGTCGTTACATATAACTTAGGGCTATATTGTGGCAAGGGTTATAAACTTGGATTTAGTTGTAATTTCCTTTAAATAATAAACAAATGATAGTGGACAAACACATGGATTTATGTGGTGGACGATGTATTGAAAGCATCATAAGTATTGATCTTATACTAGTGGATATATCAGGCGGGTTTTGGCCTTACTGGGAGATCCATGGCCTACTAGCCTAGTGTGTGACGTTTAGGTCTTGATTGGTGCCATGTTGTTTTTTGTGTTTAATCATATAATGTAGCACTATAGTAGAAATATGCTAACTTCTTGGATGAATATAAAGATGCAGGTTGAGGTATAGTTTAATTATCTTGACTATTACCATTTAGTATTATTCATGATATATTAGAATATTGGTAATAATGCAGAATAGTGATATTTCTTTTTCACCAAACTTTATGTCTAACCCTCTTCTTGTTGTTTCTTTATTATCTATTTTTTAAATAGGTTGGCATAGATATAGGGATCTCTGCTAGCTAGAGGCGATTCATAGAGACATAGCTATGTTACCACCATTATTATATCTATCTAGTGTTTGATCTACTGACATGTAGACATATGTAATATTTTGAGACATGTACTCTTATGGGATTTGATGTTTCTTCTACTATCTGTATTATTGAAGTTTGATCTTATGTCTCTTGATATGATATGCATTTTGTCCTCTACATATTTATGTTGATATTGTATTTTATATCCTTCCATGGTAAGAATTGGTTAGTTATGACAGATATGCTCTGTGATACTTACTATTGTTTACATATCTTACCCTTAACGAATTTCGTCGGTGATACTAGTTGAAATGGATACGGAACCGTAGGTCTCTACACCTAGAGGACCTATTCAGATTATAGAGAGTTGTGTTAAGAGACTTTGAAACAAGGTAGTGAAACTTGTTCAGGTCCAATGAGGTGAATATTCTGAAAATGGCACTTGGGAGCCAGAAGAGAATATGCCTGCATCCAACCCAGAATTTTTGAAACACCCCACACCCATTAATATATCCAAAAGGACACATTAAAAGGCATGGTGCGTTTTAGGTATAACTAAAACTAACAGAGACTAAGGTTCGCAAGACAAAAATAGGTAAAAACAGCGGAAACTAAAATAATAACTTATTCAAAACAAAAACTTCATAATTACTTCGTAAACCAAATAAGTCAAATACCAAATACAACATACATGTCTCACAACCCGATATGTCTCATGAAACAAAAATTTGTAGTCTCAACAAAAATCAGAGTATAAATATCCATCTCAAGTGCTAGTACAAAGAAAGAAAAATGGAAATAAAGTAGGGAAATACATAGCAGAATCTTCTCCAAGAAACCTCCGAGATACTACAATCTACTGCCATCTCCCTTGATTTCCTATGGGGGAAAAGGGGAAAATAGAGGAGTGGGTCAGACTAAAAGTCTGGTGAATGATAGTAACTACTAGAATATTTAAGCAAAGTAAAGGTAATAGACTTTACAACAGTTCTAGTATATAAAAGGAAACAAAGGAAATAGAAAAGAGAGAAACTGGAAATAAATACGAATTAGCTAGTACTCAATTAATAAGATACGTCAATTTTGATTGTTTGCACTTGTCCTTGATAGCTGCTTTGATTAGGCTGAATTTCTAATTCTACCCTTTGACCGGCCTGCTACTCCATAGAATCTACTGTGGACTGGACGTTTCCCTATACAGTAGACTTTGGTGTCTACGAAAGACACACTTACTAAGCGCTTGGAACTCATAGCGATTACTGAGCACCAAATTGGAACTCACACGCGTAACTGCCACCATGCCCATGCTACCTGTTGCTCCTTCTATTGACCTTTTATTTACCCTAGTCAGCATAAGCGTGCCCTCGCCTCACTTTAGGATTATGTGAAGCTCCTCGTCTCACTTTAGGGTTATGTGAAACACCATGTCCATAGAAAAATAGGGGAAATGCTGCCGGTACTGGTCCCTATCAAACAAAAATCTTGTTGCGCCCCTTGTTCAAATCCCTTGATTTGAACTACCATAGGTTGACCGTTTACTACCACTATAAGCACTAGTATAAACCGCACGTACGTGCATCCAATAGCTTTGGTGGTCACAACATTTTTATCTCAAAAAGTTACGTTGATGGTCTCGGATGCAAATTTATAGTGAAATTATGTTTACGAGTGCTTGGAAAGGGGATAGTGGTGGAGGTTGTAAACGGACGGTAAGATTTCGTTGGGGACATAGGGCATTTTTGGAATTTCAAAAAGACGCGGTTGAAATTTTATTCATCGAATTCTCATTATTAATAGTAGAGATAAACGTACCCCTCGCCTCACTTCAGGATTATGTGAAGCACCTCGTCTCACTTCAGGATTATGTAAAACACCGTAACCATAGAAATATTAGGGGAATGCTATTTGGTACAGGTCCTACTCTTATCTTTGCTTATTAACTTAGATAAATTATTTAAATAAGCCTTTATTTTTATCAATTACTATTATTTATTTTTATCAATTACTATTATTGCTTATTAATTTATCCTAAGTCTTAAAATAAGCGCCATAGTTTCCATAGTTTACCATAGTTTCCATAGTTTATCAATTTATAACCTACGTTATAATCATGCTTATTACTTAACCCAAGGTCTAAGTGTGAAAATAAGCTTCTTTCTTCTTTTATACTTTTTAGTTATAATTCCAAGTTATAACTAGACCAATCTTCTTAATTCGGTCCAATTAATATCATAGTTAGTCATAATTTCAGTCCAATTCCATTTATATTACAGTTTTTATAATTTACATCTTATACTCCATTATTTCAGATTTCTTATAATTTAATCCAATTTTGCGTTAATTCTATTCTAATCCATATGCGAAGAAGAAGAAGGAGGAATAAAATAAAACTGAAAATAGAAGAAAATCCAAGACGTAGGAAGAAGATGTAAATAATGCATAAATAACAGTAAATAAATTAAAATACTGTAAATAAATTGTAATTAAATGGGAAAAGCTATAATTAATAGAAATAAACTAAAATTAACTGAAAATAATAGCAAGAAGGAATAGACTGAAAATAATTCTAAAAACTGTAGATAAATTACTAAAAATGTTACTCTAAAAATCGTAGTTAAACTACATCTATTGGAAACCCTATTATTTTAAATTACTTAAAGAAATTTAAAATAATTACAATCACTCACCTCTGGTCCTTAGCTCTTCCCTTTAGGCCTTCACGGATCCACTTGAGGGTATTAAAATATTTTTATTAAAAAGATTTTCTCCTTGGAAAATTATTCCTTTTAGGGTTCTTCCTGAAAAGGTGAACCCAAGCGGAGAAAATCTAGAATGAGAAAAAGTGTTAGGCCTAGGGTTCTATTTATAGGTGTAGAAGTGGATTTCGGACCGTTGGATTTGGGGATTGAATAGGATGCAACCACGTCATAGACTGAATAGAGGTCATCGGATGCATGAATGGAAGGACTAGACGAAACAAAATAATGCAAATTACATGTTCAACTTTTGAACGAACGAATGCTCGTTCGTTCATTAAAATAGACAAGCGGGTCGACCGGGCGGTCGACCGCCCTTGTGCCCAGGTCAACCGGCCGGTCGACCTGGCCTATATATATATATATTCGTTTCTTTGATTATTTTGTTCCTTGCTCATATTAACTCGGATTCTGACGTTCTATATATGAAAATTGACCAGAAAATTACTACGGACATAATGGTGCAGCTCCCGTGGCTCAACTTTGATAATTTCACAAAGTTGTTTTATTATTTAATTAATTAACAAATTAATTATTAAGGGTTAAATTTCGGGTTGTTACATTCTTCCCTCCTTAAGGGATTTCGTCCCCGAAATCTTTTAGGATAAAAGAATGTAATAAATGTTATCATCCAATTCTACAACCAACTACTCAATCATCACCCGTTACATCCATTGTTATTAAGTTTTTCAAATGCAATTTATGATACTTACGCAATTAGTGTACTATAAATGTTCCTATCCAATGCAAAAGATTAGGTGGTCCACTAATTCAGTTGACCTCCTTTTATGCAATCATGTCCATGCCATGTATCCAAATGAATGCGAAAATTTCCTAATAATAACTGATAATTCTATATGCATGCTACAAACATCATCCAAATGCAACAACAATGTGAAAATCATCCATTTATAGCAACCATGGAAAATAGAATAAAATGCGCACATATCCATATGCATATGCTCTAGTGTCCTAGTTAAGCCGATCCTTAAAGAATAATAATGCCTAGTGTACCTATATGCGTCCATTAGCATCCACTAGCAAACACTTGCAACCAATAGCATACATCATTCATAACATGTTCTAATAACATGTTTACACCAAATCCTACCATCCATAGGTTAAATCCTAAGTTCTACCCTCCCAAAGGATAATAAAGGAAAGAACCTATTCAAAACTAAAGATGGAAATAGAAAATTCTAAAAACTTGCTATCAAAGGAATGTGGATACGAAATACGAATTTTCTCCCAATCAAACCAATCCTCCTCGAAGTCTTTTTAACTATGTCGGAACAAAGGCAATCCCTCTGTAGACCCTATCCAACGCGAAGGCGACTTGCGCGGTTTTTCATAAAGAGCTTCGAGAGGTGCCACTCTAATGCTAGCTTGAGAACTACTATCTTATGTGAATTCCACTAAAGAAAGATGCTTTTCCTAAGTTCCTCCAAAATCAAGAATATCCATTCTTAACCATGCATGCCTTACACTACAACAAAAAGTGTCTTTTATAGCGGCATATAACCGCTATTAATCACAACCATAGCGGTTTGATAAGCGCTGTATATCGACATGTTATAAAAAACTGTTGAATATTTATAACACAAAATATGCCGCTATGGTTGAGCTTAGTTTTATAACGCAAATTCGCCGCTATGGTACGGTAATTCAATAGCTCATTATAGCCGCTATAATACAGCTAAATCTCAACGGAACTGGAAATCTTTATAACACCATTTTACCGCTATAAAATATTTATTCAATAGCTCATTATAGCCGCTATAATACAGCTAAATCTCAACGGAATTGGAAATCTTTATAACACCATTTTGCTGCTATAAAAATCGTAGATACACTTTTCAAAAGCTATGCCTATATATTACATTTTAATAATAGCAATCAAACTAAATCTTTATAAACGAATAAAGATTATAATCAACAAATATAACACAAGATCATGCTCAGAAATAAATGTGATATATTTTTCATTACAGTGTACAAACATTAAAGCAAGTGCATAACCATTGAATAAAACATAAGCATGCAGCCAAGTTAACACAGAGAAACAGAAAATAATGTCAATTTAATAAGTGTACAAACATTACAGAGTACAAACATTAAAGCAATCCTTTCAAATATTACAGAGTACAAACATTACAGAGTTCCAACATGCAAGATCTGATCTAGTTACGTACTAAGGACCTTGCTTCCTTCCAAACAAGCCTGCGAAGTTAACACAAAGAAACAGAAAATGTTAAAACAAGTGCATGCTCGGATAGAAATGTGATATATATTTTTCATTACAGTGTACAAACATTAAAGCAAGTGCATGAACTGCATGAACTAGAAACTACAATTGATTAGTATAGGAAGTGAACTGCCGACACTTTGCATGCATCTCATTAAGTCAAAAAAGAGCTATAAGATCGCGTTAAGTTGATTATCAGATATGCCCATGTAATTCACTGTAAGCTCGATGCATGCATTGTAGGTGGACATAATTGACCATGCATACACAATATTATGCACCTACTCTAGTTGAATCAGCTGATCTGTTTATTTTACATTAACATGCAGCCCAGTAATGCACTTGAATTGATTCAGAGCTAAGGTATAATTTGCAGTTAGTTGTTGCATAGATGTATTGAACTTGAACATCACACATAGTCTTATGACGACATGATTGCTGCTAGAGAGTGGTGGGTCTATTGATATTGTATGTGCATGTGAAACAGTTCTGAGATTATGCTATTGAAGAATATAATTTAAAAGATATCCTACTATTTTTGAGATATTTTCTATAATTTGAGCTTTATTACATTGTACAGGTATATTCCTCTATCATTAATCTGTTGTCTTTTAGGTATATAAATAAGAATCATGTATCATGTTTAGTGTTGAAATTTCAATAATCAATAAAAATGCAGTCTTTAATGGTTATTTCTTTTTCTTTTTCTTCTTTCTTCCATCCTTCTATATCTATTTTGTTTTATTTAATATTTTAACCTGTTATTCGAGTTTGATTTGATATTTTAACATATGCCACAGGTTAAGCCTGTTTGGATTTGGATTTTATTCATTTTATCTGTTAAGATCATTTACAGCAGTGTAAAATAGTAGACACGTGAAAGTAAATATTTTCAATGCTTACAAGTCTTAAGAATGTCGAAGATTACATTATTAAGTGTGGATGGAAATCTTTCTCGATTTCACACATGTGTTAGAATTTGGAATCTAGAAATCAATTGCTCAAGAAATACATAAAAAGTGAGAATGATTGAATGAGAGAAAAATATATAGAGGCATATGTCTATTTGGCTATTGACCCAGACTGTAAAAACAAAGACTGTCAAGAATTTAAAGAATATTAGTTCATATCTTACTAGAACACCCTGTTCAATCACATGAAGCTGTTTGATGGCAGTGCACAAAGAAGTTATGTAGAAGTGTGGTTGTTTGGTGTTTTTGCAGGTTGCTGATGGAGGAAGACAGTGAGGTTTTGGTATGCAGGGATGGTAAATGTTGGTTTGTGGACTGCAAGTATGACAGAGAATGTATGTATGAATGAATTGTGGAGGTTGCAATAGGCAAGGAGAGGGTAATGGCAAGTGGTGGAGTGGTATCACAGCAGCAGTTAGGTAAATTTTGTACTAGTGAAGTGATAAGGGGATGGATGGTCGAGCAGAAGCAGTTGTGTAAGAGCAGAAGCAGTTTTTATATGAAATTGAAAATAGAAAATGTAAATTTGAAATTGAAAACGTAATAGAAAAGCAAATGGAAACTACTTTCGACTATGGCATTGAAACCATATTACCTAGATAAATGAATGAAACTTTGATACACTTTTGGACTCATCAATTCTTAAATTGAAGGTGTATGCTCATTTTGGATCAAATTTGGTCATTTTTTGATGAAGATTTGTTAATTTTTATAATTTTTTTACAAAACATAATCGAAGAATTTAATTATTATTATTATAGGTATTAGTTAACTTTTAAAAACATATTTATCATAAACATTAGTTGAATTAATATTATTATTATTATAAAACATTAGTTAAACAATAAATTTTATGAAAAATAACAAAATTATTTAATTTTTTTAAAACAGTTAACTTAGTTGAATTATAAAGTCATAAAATTTGCATAAGTTTCTAGATAAGTAATTGCCTAGTCCAAGTGATAAGAAGGAGGCTTACCAATCCCATTTAATCAAATTGGAGCATTTAATAATTATTTGTTGAATTCTAGCTTAATTGATAATAAATTTTTGGGTTTCAACTATACAAGCAAGAGAAAATAAAAATTCATATTTCAATTGTTGAATTCTAGCTTAATTGATAATAAATTTTTTTGCAATTTTGTATGTTAGAATGAATCAAAATATTTCATTTTATATGAGGCGGATTTAAGTGCAACATAATAGCATGAGGTTTGATGCTTGGGAATTTTGAAGAGAACAACACAATATATAAGGAATGTGTAGCAACATAATTCTTGGATTCAACAAACTTTCATAATCATCTTCAAGAAATTGAGGCATATCTAAGTGCAATTGGTAACATGGGGTTCACAACAGGTAACAACGGGCATATGTAAGAACCTATGAATAACGAAGAGACACTTAAGCATGCACAAACATTAAAAGTTAGCTACATATGAATGAAACATACTGAAACTATTTAAAAAAATCACAGACCTTGGGCAGCCATTAGGTGGGTCAGAGCCAAATGGTCTACGTGGCGTCTTGGCAGACATCTTCAAAGTAGCAGTACGATCCCAGTAGGAAGATTCAAGTGAGTCCAATATTTTCTTTACTCCAATTTGCTGAAATAGAAAAAATATAATAGTACCGCAGTCAAATACAACCATTCACTCAATCACCATCGACGATGGATCCCAGAACATAACGGATAAAGAATGAATTCAGAAGAATTTTATGCATGAGCATGTGTTTTATAAAGGAAGTTTCCATATTACTGAAAATAGAAATTATGTTATCCAATTTGGTGATAAACGATAATTTCTAATTTACAATAAATGTTACATATAACCGAATAATAAATCTCAATTATATAGAATGAATTTAACCTGAACCCAGGTAGATATTCAAATGGAGCAGCAACCTTTCTCCACTGAAATCACCTGACCAGCATGAGAAGCTCCTCTGTATTCTTCTCCGTCACTTCGCCTATCCCCCTCAAATTATGGGCCCCTACATGTTACGGTATGTCAAATTAGATTTCAGGTCATAATATTTATCAATCGTTCAAATTGAATGAATTAAATAACCTAGCAATGAGCTACAGCAGTAGAGATTGAAAATCTGTAACCTTCCGGTCCAGTTTCTTTCATAAGTCTGATGTCTTCCTACATATTTAGACCATTATGACTGTCAATAATACCTTGTATTTGTGATAACCATTGGATGTCACATCAGCTGTAACGCCTTGCCATGTCCCGTGATTTGTACAGACACAAGAAGAAGGCAGGTACATGCTTGTATGGTCATAAATTTCAAAGAATGAGTTTAAGAAACAGGCATATAACATGTTTCTAACATTAATATCAGAATTTTCATGCATAATAATATCTAACCAGCGTGTAGAAGTGTCCCAAATGCTAGGACTCCTACATAGTATTTTTAGTGATATGAACTTACTAATAGACTGGTAAGGAACCAGAGGCTTATATTCGAAGCTGAAGACTTCAGTTACGTTATTCAGATTCGGATGCTGACAACCAAAGTCCATTGCGTGTAGTTTAACCGGTAATTGAAATTGGTAATAGCGATTTTCACCCGCCAGTAATCCTTGTAATTGAGTTTCACATGCCAGTGCACGCGAACTGGACACATATGGTTTGTACATTGCAGCAGCGGTGCATTGTCCTTTCTTGGTGTGTTAACTCCGGTCATGCTTAAAAGCTTAGAATCGTTACTGCAAATATCAAGAATATCAAAATTTCAAACAATGTTTTACTTAGGATGGATAATAAGAGATAGAAATTTTCGTAACAATCACAACAAACTGGGGCTTAAAGCTCCCACTTCAGTTGCACCTTATTTTTTTAGATGAATACAAGTCTATTGATAGTACAGTTAATTCACCATGTTTGGTGACTTACGGACAAAGTGACCTTTATTTACTTGGATTGTTGGTTGAATTCAGGAGCAAATATCACATTTTGAAGACTCTACTTCTGTTAGCACAGCTAATAATGAACAGACTCATTTGACTCTTTTTATTATACTTGTATAAATTTGTAAGAGTCAAGACATTTTTTTTCTTTTTAGATAAGTTTTATAAATTGACTAATTTCACGCATAGGTTATGTTTAAAACTTATTTCAAATATTGACCTAATTTTAAGGTTTGAAAAATAATCATGCCCATTTATGGAATAGGTATGTTTTCTTCAGACTTTGTTACAATTTATTGTTTGCTTACTCCCCGAAAACAAAAGAACAAAATCAAATAACACGTTCTCATTTCATATATTCGCATATATGTTGATCTTAGTAGATGACATCCATATTTGAAGTAAGTTTTAAATAAAGTCTTTCCTTGGAATTATATATTTCAAAATGCCTATATGAACTTTTTTGTCCAAAACTTAACAATAAAACCAAACTCGGTAAAGGTTTAATTTACCTGCACGCCTTCAATGATACTCAACCAGTCAACATTGACTACTAATATTTACCTTCAAAGAGATTTGAGCTAAGCTAACTTGTAGATGTTCTAGGATACGTATTTCATGGATTTTTTCCTAATTTGAAACATGTTCTCAGTTGAATCAACAATCAATATTACAACTTGAAAAAAGGTAAGAAATAATGTTTTTTAAGTGCAGTTCTAGATAAATATATTGTTCAGAGTAGTCTTACATTAAACAAAAATAATGTCTCTTCACATTAACGATTAGTTTCATGATAATAAGTGATTACTTAATATAGAGTATAGTATGAAAGAATGAAATAATGCTAGTGATTGTAACCAAGCAAACAAAGGTAATCTTACTAAGAGCTTGAGTTTTTCTTCTACGATCAGGCGTCAAAAACGTAGTGGATGGAACCACCTTAGCAGGTCCACATGTGTACCCCAACCCAGGTCCAAGCAAAGTGAAATTCATGGGCAACTTAACCGTCTTATTGTTCGTGCCAGCTTGACCAACGCTCACTTGAAAAGCTGAAACAGAGGCCGAAGGATCCTGACCGTACGATCCCACCACACCTCCTTTGCAACAGTTTGCAATCTGCTGATTGTAAGGCACGCCGGGCAGCAAATCCACAACTGTAGGTGTTTTTTTGCAGCAGTGGGGAATGTTTCCTTTGAATTTTGAGCAGTCACCTTGCTCAGTTGTTTGTGCTCCTACCATTGACCATATCACTTCCTTTTTCGCCCATGACCAACCCAAGGTCCAGCCCGGGCTCATTATGTGCCGATACACTTGAAAATTGTTCATTGTCACTACTGCCTATTACATAATCAGAGCACTAAGTTATCACAACTCATGGTTGACTATATTTTTTACCTAAAGAATCAGATTTCAAGGGAAGCATACACTCATTCATAGAAATTTATGAGCACTGTTTGTTTTATATGGATATTAAAGAAAAGGAAAACTGTAGTACTTACCACATAACCATCTGGTGTCCAAGACATTACATCCCATTTAAGGGTGATATTACCAGTTGGGTCAAGTGGATCATAGGCCACTGCAAAAGATAACAGAAATAGCATTAAGCATTTATATTAATCACGATATATACTATGTATATGTGCATAAAATGAGAAAAATTGACATTAACCTGCCGAAGAAATCATTAAAACAGCAACAATGATTATGATAATACATTTCATTCCACGGCAGTATGTGTGCATTTTACTACTTGAGTAGAAGAACCTGTTATGTGATAAAAGGAGAACGAAAGTGATCAAGGGAGTTTTATGGAGGAACTTGAAGAAGAAAAATTCAAAATGGATTGATGTCTCAACAGCAAGTTAGTTGTTGTTAAGCCTATTCTATAATTTCTTGCATATATGCTTATATATATATATATATATATATATATATATATATATATATATATATATGTTTGTTTGGTGATTTCATTTCTTTCAGTTGAATTCTCCTTTTGTGAAGCAAAGTGTTTGGTCAGGAAGAAAATGACTGCAAATTTTATTTGAGAAGTACAATCCAACGGTTGTCAGGTTTGTATAACAGACATGCAACCTATATACTAATCAACAACCTTATTATCAATGAATTCTCAATCATTGTATCCCTGGCAGCAAACTACACGTGTCTAAATTGCAAAATAACTAATGATGCATTGAAAGAAAATTTGATTTTAACTTTCTGAGACAGCCTACTGCTTATGGCACATAGGATTAATCTTGATTTCGTACTCAAATGACAAAAACTTTGTCAATGTTTGTAATCAGAGATTATATACATACTGTAATTGCTAGTACTATTATACTTTCTTCCACAATTAAAAGACACAGTACTAAGAAGAGCTTCTAAAAAATAAAGGTGATGCAAAAAGTAGGCAGCAAGTAAACAGTCACCATCTGAGAGGAACATCTCAACTCAGATTGGGAAAGTCTTTTATGTCGATTTAAAAAAGATTTATGGAGCTGAGATTTTCTTGAAGTTGCTTAATAAAATAGAATTCCAGAACCAAACAGCTCAAAGAAACCAATCAATATTAGTACGACGATATCTCAAGTTCAATTCGGCATAGGACTACCTAATTATATTCCCACACAAACTGAAGAATTATCAATAAGCAAAGTAAATAAATAAATAAACAAACAAACCTAATAACGATGACCCAGCGCAATCAATATTCCTTCCGAGTGCTATGAACATGATTTCTTTTAAAATAACAGTACTTTTATCCATTTGATTGTTGAAAGCGTGCTCTAAAGTCTGAAGTACGCATCTCGATTAAATCTGCGAGGCGCTGGGAAAAATGATTATACACTGCATCTCCTACCTTCTAAATTATCCTACATCACAACCTCCAAATCGCACGTTGCCTATCTCAACCCATGCTATAGCTACCGCTAAGCTCGCCTTAAAATCCTTACGAGCATATCTCCGCGCCAGGCACTGAACTCCCATTCCTCTCCCGTTGATGCATAGGATGTAATTGGATCCGATTAGGGTTTATCATTCCAGGAATGGATCTGAAGGAGTGATTTGGGGATTTATTCCACTGGTATGGGAGACTAAGGAAAAATGGAACAAATGAAAGATGAAAGAGGGAGAGCGAAATAATTTGAGAAACCCACCAAAATAATATGGAGATTTCGCGCTTTGGAAAGGCATTACATGTGAACAATGCAAAACAAACATTGAAAAAAAAAAAACAAACAATAACGCTTTAGAATAATGCGTTATTAAATGGCGTTATTAATAGTATATTTTCTTGTAGTGTTACTACCTCACTCATTTCACTTTACCGTCTTCCTTAGTCTGCACACATGAATCAACATTCCTAGGTTTTTACTAGTGTCCTATACATCCATGGGAACTTCTATCATTACTTCCAAAAGTAATCATTGCTATCCCCTACATAGTCTTGCACTTTTCCCGTTACATCTAGGAAATGATTTCTCTATACTCCATATTTATAAGAGTTTGGTTGGGTATTTATTGTTTCAAAAACTAAGACTTCTAAATTTTCAAAACATCAAATCCGAAAATCTTTGTCTTTAATCAGTGTTATTTTTGAGTTTCTATTAAATTCAAAAATACTTGGTTACTTAACATTATTTTCTAAAGGGAAAAACTTTCAAATTCTAAGTCCAAAATTTATTCCTCGTTTTCTTTGAAAGACATTTTCATTTTTCTATAAAAATTTGAATTTTCAAATTCTACTTTTATTAAGTTTTTCATTTTCAAAAACTTATTTACTTTTTCACCAAACCATTTTCTTTTAAAATATCTTTAAACTGCTTTTATGTGTTTCCAAAACATCCTCTTATTATACCTTACCGTCTCATACCTTAATATATTAGAACTACTTCCTCGAATGAGAAATTTTTAATGCTAAAATCTTCTATGAACCTTTAAAAGAGAATTTCATGTTTATGTGAAATTACAAGGAACTTATTTTATATTTTTTGAAATTAGCTATACAAAATATGGTGATTTTCATACCTTGTATATCTCTTTCATGTATTCCTTGTAACTTGCACAAAGCATTTTTATTGGTTTCATAGAAAATCATATCATTATTCTTTTCATTCCAATAGATTAAAGTATGTTTAATTTATATTCTTCCATGGTAAATATTTTCTAATATCTAACTTACACATTTTCCTTTCAGAAAAACTCATCTTCAAAATTGTTTTAATATTTCCATAACTGCAAAAACACTTCCTTATACTTATTAAAAATAATAAGTGTACTTTACAAACTATTTTGTTTCTTTACTTCGAAATTATCCTTTAAAATACATTTTCATTTGGGTTAAAACGGACGTTGCGTAAAAAAACCGTTACTACAACCCAAAAATACTAGTGTATGGATTCTAACTACTAATAAATCTCATATACCTACGTAAAAATATTTCTCTTGGGAGTCACTTACTATAAAAATAGTGTTATAACCTATGCTCCTCTTATTTTCCACGAAAACATTTATTACAACAATAAAAGTTGTAATCTACATTTTCGATACATGATACGCTCTAGGTTTTTATATTTAAAATCTTTGTTTACTTACAAAGGAACTAGTGAGTTATATATATATATATATATATATATATATTACATAATTCTTCAAAAAGAATTCCAATTTTTCATTATAAAAACCAACTTAAATTTCATACCATTCTTCGAAAATCCCATATTTATTTTCTAAAAGAAAATATTAACAATGAAAATTTTCAATTCCAACAATTACATTTTTTTCGAAAATTTCATTTTATTGGGCTTGGCATAAAGTGGATTTTGTCCTTACTAACCTATGAGTACTTTTCTTAAACCTTGGAAATCCCATTTCCCTACTAAAGTCTTTTGTTAGATTTATTCTAAGGTACTACCGCTAAATCCACTTATATGAAACAATTATAATTTCTGTAATTATCTACACGTGGTTTTTCTCCTTTTCTTGCCTACCTCTCTTTGGATTTCCACTGTCTAAACCTAAATGTACAAAATCGTTTATCAAACTTATTCTATGTGTAGACATTCACTATGCCTTAAGAAACACGCTTCCTTATGCCAAAAGTGATACTTCAAGAACTTTGCTCTCAACCGATGAACATGAAGCGTATGAAGAAGCTCCTTTAGATGAATAACATGCTCTTCCATACTTCTTGGAAAACACTAAAATGTCGACCACGAATACCACCACGAACTTTATTTTATGACATCTCTAAAAAATGGTTCATCAAATCTATAGAATAGGTTGGGCCATTGGTTAGCCCAAAAGTCATGACTAACCACTCAAAGAATCCGTCTGGGAAAATACTAAAGAGCCAACTAACTGGTCGAAAATATCATCTATTCTAGAGAGTGAATGTGAGCTTATTCAATTCTCCATAGTCAATGCAAATTCGAAGAGAACCACCTGCTTTGGTAGCGAAGACGACTGGCGCTCCCTATTCCGATATGTTTCTTCTGATGAAACCTTTCTCCAAAGCTCACGGATCTGCTTGCTCAATCCCTTCCTTTTCCTAGGTGCCATATGCCCTACGGGTAATGCTACTGGCTAGCAAAATAAATCATGAAGTCAATCTCTCTCTTAGGGGGTAGTCCCCTAAACTCCTCAAAGATGTTTGGAAAATCTCTGACAACAGGAACCGAATCTAACTCTAATGATGATGAATCGAGGGAATAAAGGAAGCTCAACATAACCGACCCTTGTGGGTCGCAAGAAATCTCGAGAGTCCTACTGATGCATATCTCTAGTCTAATGACTCTCCTCTCGCAATCTAATATAGCTCCATATGTGGATAGCCAATCCATTCCCAAAATCATCCCATACCCCGAGAAAACATAGGCGTCACAGTTAAATTCTACGCCTAGAATAAAAAATTTTGAACCCCTACAAACCATAGATAAATGTGTCGATCCTCCTATGGGGTTTGAAACAACAATGTGGTCTACTACTAAAGTTGTGTCTAAGTGCAAACAATCTACCAAAGAACTAGATATGAAAGAGTGTGATGCTCTACGATCAAAAAGAGTCTGAATGGAAAATTCAGAAATAGAAACCAAATTTTCCTACCTTGATCCAGTCCGCTGTTGGAAGGTGTTGCATCCAAAGCCTGAATTTGCACTACAGGTGCACTCGCTCCGTGCCCCATCTTCTGAGGACAAAACTTACTAAGATGACCAGGTTTTCCACAAGTGTAACACTTCTTCACCTTCTCACTCTTGCAGTCTTTTGCGTAATGACCAACCATTCTACAACGTTTACATTTCCCACTTTTCTTGATTCGCTTCTGAGGTCCTCTCGCTTTCCTCTTGTCCTTATCCTTCCACTACTTTTTAGAGCTTGTAGGAACCTTCTAAAGCTCCCTCTTATGTTGCCAAGATGTAGGCTGAACACTATGTCGGTCCTCCAAACCTAACTGTCTAAACCTTTGCTCCATATTCTCAAAACTAACCCGCGTCTCCTCGGAATCCTCCGTGCCAGAAAATGTTCTGCCTCCTATACCAGCGAAGTCCTTGCATAGCTCAGAAAATGGGGCTGATGTGGGTGGATTAAAGGGATTCTGCCTACTGGTGTTGTATTGGGCACTTGCCCTTGTACCTCTGGTACCGTAGCTCTATGGAACCAGTCAGTCATTCTATGCAAAGAAAAGAGAATTTAGGCTCGAAAGAATCGAAGAAGGTTGAACTGGACTTTGAGGGGATTTTTATAAAAACTCTTTTATACTTGAAAACTATCTCTAAGAGTTTCTTTTCTAAAAATACTTTTAAAAACAAGTTATTTTGAAAAATACTTTACTTTTACAATATATTTTTAGGGATCCTGTAATCTTAGGCTCTGATACCAAGTGAAACACCCCACACCCCTTAATATACCCAAAAGGACACATTAAAAGGCGTGGTGCGTTATAAGTATAACTGAAACTAACAGAGACTAAGATTCGCAAGACAAAAATAGGTAAAAACAGTGGAAACTAAAATAATAACTTATTCAAAACAAAAACTTCATAATTACTTCATAAACCAAATAAGTCAAATACCAAATACAGCATACATGTCTCAAAACGCGATATGTCTCATGAAACAAAAATTTGTAGTCTCAACAAAAATCAGAGTATAAATATCCCTCTCAAGTGCCTGTACAAAGAAAGAAAAACAGAAATAAAGTAGGAAAATACAAAGCAGAATCTTCTCCAAGAAACCTCCGAGCAACTACAATCTACTGCCCTCTCCCTTGATTGCCTATGTGGGGGGAAAGGGGAAAATAGAGGAGTGGGTCATACTAAAAGTCCGGTGAATGATAGTAACTACTAGAAACTTTAAGCAAAGTAAAAGTAATAGACTTTACAACAGTTCTAGTATATAAAAGGAAACAAAGGAAATAGAAAAGAGAGAAATTGGAAATAAATACGAATTAGTTAGTACTCAATTAATAAGATAGGTCAACTTTGATTGTTTGCACTTGTCCTTGATAGTTGCTTTGATTAGGCTGAATTCCTAATTCTACCCTTTGATCGGCCTGCTACTCCATAGAATCTACTGTGGATCGGACGTCTCCCTACACGGTAGAATTTGGTGTCTACGAAAGACACACTTACTAAGCGCTTGGAACTCATAGCGATTACTGAGCACTAAAATGGAAGTCGAACACGTAACTGCCACCATGCCCATGCTACCTGTTGCTTCCTTTTTTGACTTTTATTTACCCTAGTCAGCATAAGCGTGCCCATCGCCTCACTTCAATATTATGTGAAGCACCTCGTCTCACTTCAGGGTTATGTGAAACACCGTATCCATAGAAAAATAGGGGAAATGCTGCCGGTGCTGGTCCCTATCAAACAAAAATCTAGTTGTGCCCCTTGTTCAAATCCCCTTGATTTGAACTACCATATATTGACCGTTTACTACCACTATAAGCATAAGCATACCCCTCGCCTCACTTCAGGATTATGTGAAGCACCTCGTCTAACATTAGGATTATGTGAAACACCGTAACCATAGAAATATTAGGGGAATGCTATTTGGTACAGGTCCTACTCTTATCTTTGCTTATTAACTTAGATAAATTATTTAAATAAGTTTTATTTTTATCAATTACTATTATTGCTTATTAATTTATCCTAAGTCTTAAAATAAGCGCCATAGTTTTCATAGTTTATCAAATTATAACTTACGTTATAATCATGCTTATTACTTAACCCAATGTCTAAGTGTGAAAATAAGCTTCTTTCTTCTTTTATTCTTTTTAGTTATAATTCCAAGTTATAACTAAGCCAATCTTCTTAATTCAGTCCAATTAATATCATAGTTAGTCATAATTTTAGTCCAATTCCATTTATATTACAGTTTTTATAATTTACATCTTATACTCCATTATTTCAGATTTCTTATAATTTAATCCAATTTTGCGTTAATTCTATTCTAATCCATACGCGAAGAAGAAGGAGGAGGAATAAAAGAAAACTGAAAATAGAAGGAAATCCAAGGCGTAGGAAGAAGATGTAAATAATGCATAAATAACAGTAAATAAATTAAAATACTGTGAATAAACTATAATTAAATGGGAAAAGCTATAATTAACAGAAATAAACTAAAATTAACTAAAAATAATAGCTAGAAGGAATAGACTGAAAATAATTCTAAAAACTGTAAATAAATTACTAAAAAGGTTACTCCAAAAATCATAGTTAAACTACAACTATTGGAAACCCTATTATTTTAAATTACTTAAAGAAATTTAAAATAATTATAATCACTCACCTCTGATCCTTAGCTCTTCCCTTTAGGCCTTCACGGATCCACTTGAGGGTATTAAAATATTTTTATTAAAAAGATTCTCTCCTTGGAAAATTATTCCTTTTAGGGTCCTTCCTGAAAAGGTAAACCCAAGCGAAGAAAATCTAGAATGAGAAAAAGTGTTAGGCCTGGGATTCTATTTATAGGTGTAGAAGTGGATCTCGGACCGTTGGATTTGGGGATTGAATAGGATGCAACCACGTCATAGGCTGAATAGGGGCCATCAGATGCATGAATGGAAGGACCAGATGAAGCCGAATAATGCAAATTACGTGTTCAACTTTCGAACGAACGAACGCTCGTTCATTCGTTAAAATAGATAGGCGGGTCGACCAGGCGGTCGACCGCCCTTGTGCCCAGGTCGACCGGCTGGTTGACCTGCCTATATATATATATATATATATATATATATATATATATATATATATATTTGTTTCTTTGATTATTTTGTTCCTTGCTTATATTAACTTGGATTCTGACGTTCTATATATGGAAATTGACCAGAAAATTACCACGGACACAATGGTCCAACTCCTGTGGCTCAATTCTGATAATTTCATAAAGTTTTTATTTATTTAATTAATTAATGAATTAATTAATACGGGTTAAATTTCAGGTTGTCACAATTTTTTACTAGTACGTCTCTATTTACTCTAAGTATTTTGTTTCTATTAAGTTGATTAAAAGTTCATGTTAGTATAAAACTTGTATTATATTGCTATAAATGATTTGATAGTTTCGCTAAGTATGTGTGACCGGGCACATGAGCATTAGAGTGGTACATTGCCTTGCTCTTGATGATTTTGAGGAAGAAATCTTGTTAAAATGGGAGAATATAACAACAAAAAAATTTCACTTAGTAATAAATTATAATTAACCATTTCATTGAAGACTAAGTGAGCTAATGACTTAAAAGAAGACTTTTAAGATGAACGAATGGGGACTTGAGACTTATTCCATTGAGTTCGTAGTGTGTTTATATATGAAATACATACAAATTTTATTAAAATCAAGTAAAAGTTATAAAATGTGAAGAAAAGAGAATTAGGGGTAAAAATGTCTTTCGGACAAAATATGGTATTACTAATTCTGAAATTAGCCTTCTTCCTCTTCATCATCTTCTTTTTGATAAAAAGAAAATAAAATTTCTAGGATTCAAATCAACTTAACTTCTTTCGACCTTAAATAAAAAATGCAGAATAAAATATCTGAATTCAAGTTAGAAGATTCTCTACAAAACTTATGCCACCAAGTTTATATTTTGAAAAATATAGAGGCTAGATTTTAGAAATCAAATAAAGGCTTTGAATTTAGGTTTAATTGAACTTGGATTTTTAAAGGATTTAGTGAGTAGGATCTCTTCTCTAAGTTACATGATCATTAGATATATTAAAATCATGGTTTGATGCTAATGTTGGTTGAGGCTTAAGTTATGAAATTGAATAGATTTCAGAGATGAGAATCTTGTTAAATGAATGTTTTATAATATAAACTCTATAAATGACGTGTTAGAAATTAGGAGGAATTAAACGATCCATGAAAATTTGGTAGTGTAACATCCCGCCATTTTGGACCATTCAAATCGACAATAAAACCACACATGTCAGACTTGGATAATTCAAAACAATAGATTGTTAATAAAATTTGGGGAAAATAAAATCAATCATAGAATCACAGACACAGAATAACTTCGCAGTGGAATAAATAAACATAGGAGTTCATGAAGCTCCTAGATACAAAGTCTCAAAACCAATACATAATACCAAGTCTGGAAACAAATATACTTGTAAAGTTAGATACATAAGTTGCTACTTCAAAAGCAAAAGTGGCGTGGAAATAACTGGAATAAAATATCAAGTAGACGACTGAATCTTCAACGGATCTCTAGCTTCGAAAGAGGATGAAACCAAAGCTGTGGAACTAAGGCTGACCCGAGTGTGAAGCAAAACTCAAAACACTCGAGCCAGGACATACATACTTATAAAATGTAAATCAACTCAAGTGAACTGTAAAGGAATGCATCAGTAACTTAAAGGATGCTTGGGATCGCCCATCCTCTAAGGATCCGTTAAACTATCTACTATGTAGTAATATACGCTATTATAATAATGTCTAATGTAAAGTAAACTATTAAAATAGTGTTAAGGCGTTACCCATATCCCCCTTAACACATTTTATATATTCACATAGTCTATACAGTACCGTAATCTCCCCCGTACTGGGCGTCGTCAGAGGGCACTCCATAGGTATGGTACAAAACAAACTCATAGAAGGCATGCTAGGGTAGGTGACACGACACGACTAGGCAATGCCAGGGTAGATATACCAATTACGCATCCGGGCTGTTGGTAACGCATAGCCGCAACTACCGCCCAACTTGATCCACACTCCCGAATCAAAGGTGCGCACCAAATCAATCACAAAGTAATAGAATGGCTAACGATGAAGTGTGTCCGATTAGAGGAGCTACCTCCTTGGCCCGAGAATCGCTCTTGTTTTAGCCACTTTATGCTAACTTATGGGAGTTAAGTCCACGTAAATATACATTTAGGATCGTCGCCACCATCCTACTTCATTCTGGAATCTTCACCACGTACACAGTTGTTAAAGTGGTTTTCGGTATCGACAGAGAGTATGCCCATACCCGATCCCGATCTCTTTAACAACCAATCGTTATTATAACCCATGGTTATATAAATTTCAAATGGTTTATATTTCATATCAAACATATTCCTTTTAAACCATATAAATTCTATATCATTGTTCTTTTAAAATAATATTCATTTTCCCAAAGTAGTAATACTTCCAAATTCATTTAATTATAACCCTTCTTAAACATAAAAGTTTAGAGATCATAACACTTTAAGAATGTAACTTTTAGAACCATACATGTAACCTTTAAGAAAATTGTAGCATTCAGAAAATGTCACCTTTAAGAAAAGGCAGCAATACAGAAGTGCTACTGCAAGAATTCACAGCAGTGCAAAACTGTTACGGTAAGAATTCACAGCAGTGCAGAAGTGTTACTGTAAGAATCCGCAGGAGTGCAGAATTGTTACAGTAAGAAACTGCAGCAGTTTTGAATTGCTACCGTAAGAAATCGCAGCAGTTTTGAATTGTTACTGTAATACTTCCTACTACAATAGTTTATATGATCAAATAGTATATATATTTACAGTTTTTATCATAGTCATCCTATTCTTCCTATTATATTACTCAAATTTAAGCTATTTAGCCACTTAAAGAAATCACACCTTCGATTTAATAACTTTGTCACTAAAACATCAAATTTTAAAGCATAAATCTTTATACCAAGTTAAAAGTATTTTTACTTACCTTTTTATTTCTTTTCAGTAAATGACATTTATCATTTTTATTTCCCAAATCATACCTGTAACGACCCAGAATTTATATTAATTAAAATTTGAATATTTAATTGATTTTAAATATTAACAAGTGAAATTAATAAGTCGAATAATTTAAAATTCGAATAACTGAATTTAATTTGGACAATTAAATTGATAATTTAATAGTGAAATTCCAGAAATAATTGAAATCTGGATTAAATATGAATGAAAATGATTTATAAAGTTATATTAAATCATATTTAAGTTATAGTGATGTTATAGAACTTTTAAAATTGAATTTAGAGTTAATTTGTGAAAATTGAATATTTTAATATTTAATCGACTAGTGAAATTAGCCATTTTTTCGAACAGTCTCAGAATTGAACAAAACTAGTTCCATTGGATCTGTAATAGTTTGTTATTATCGGATTTCAATTTTCATAGCAATCGGAGTTGTCGTGTGACCGTGGCAGCTTGAAACGCATCGAAATTGTTTTAATATTAATTTGGCGAGTTAAAAATAGTCATTTTTTAAAAAGTCTTGGATTTCGACGAAACCATTTTCATCGGATCCGTAATGTGATATTATTGTATGATTTCAAATTTCGTGTCAATCGGATGTACCGTTTGTCCGGAGCGAGCGAAAACGCATCGAAATCGGTTTAATTTAAAATTGATCGTTTAATTCCATAACTCGCATAGATGATCAAATTAGCTCTCGAAACACGTTCCATTGCGTTCGGAACGCGGGGTAAACCTTAGAAATGTCAGCCGGCACGCTTCGTTTGGAGTTCGGAAAATCCGAGATGAATAGTGTTTTATGAAATTTTCTATATAAGGACCTCATTCTTTGTTTTTGCACTCAAGCCCTTGTCTTCAACAGAAGCCGGTCCTAGAATTCAATGGCTGAAAATTTTCGAAACTTCCTCCTCTATTATCTCCAAATCTACAAACAATTAGCAAAAGTCGTCAACTACAAAGTTGTAGAGGACGATGAGAGCTTCAAATCCATACGGAGATGATCGAAAACGGAGCAACGAATCAACGGGAAATCACATTCAAAGCCGCTGCGTTTTTCACGCAATTAGAGGCAGTGGGGGAGGCCGAGCTCCATGATGCTCCAGCTGTGGGTAGCATTCTACGTGGGCTTCCATTTGGCGCTAGCCGATCGTCGTGAAGTGGAGTCGTTTGGTCGCGTGTAGTAGGGTTTGGAGACGGCTATGGGTTCATGTACGTGATTTTTCACATGAAGGAAGAAGGAGAGGGGGAACGTCCTGATGTGGGGGAAGCAAATCCAATGGCCAGAAATGAATGTAGGGTTTGAAAAAGAAAATTTAAGCTGAAATTGTTTTATATAAATTCGGTTAAACTTTAAAACAATGTAACTTTTTCATACGAGGTCGAAAACGCATGTAATACCCCAAAATTTTGTGAAAAATCATTTTTATAAAATGATTTAATTTTTGAAATATTTAGATTTAAATATGGTGAAATTTTTGGGAATAAATAGTGTGCAAGGATATGTGGGCACATGCACACTGGAAATGGCACAAGGAAAAGATTCAAAAATTTCTGAAAAAAAAATGATGATAATAAAATAAATAAACTGAGCAAGGAAGCATTTCAAATGTGATTTTGAAATGTAGATTATTAATCAAATTAAAGATGTTTTTTTATGCAAGAAAATTAAATATTCCCAGTAAAAAAAATATGTACACTTATGCACCTGTATATTTTCTATGAGCAGAAAGTATTAAAGCAAAACAATAAAAAGGAAACATTAAAATAACATGAAATGTAATACAAGTCAATATGCTTGTATAGGCAAAAATAGCAAAGGGGATTCTCAGAAATAATTAAAATATAAAATATGGTAGTCACACTTTTAACATGACTAGGTGAGTGGCCATTTTCTGAAAAAGTAAAGAAAAGAAAATGCAGCCTTTAATTGGTTAATATGACCGGGGTAATTAGGGATAAAGAATGAGAAAATGCAAACACAATGCATGATGTTAGCCAGGACAGAAATGGAATTTTGTCTTGAGAAAAACCCTAGTAAAAATATGCTTATAAATAAGTGGTTATGGCCAGAGAAATTGTTTTACCCGAGCTACTTATAATAGGAAAAGAAGAAAACATTTTAAAGGAAGGGAAAATATACTCAGGGATTTTCTGGATTAGTAGGAAGAAATATTTAGGTGAGTAACCTCACTGAGTTCATGGCATTAAGACCTGAGATGAGGCAGCCACTTTTTATATTGCCATTTATATATTGCTGGTTTTGATGTATATGATTTCATCAATGCTTTTTGGATGTCTTATTTTAAATCTGATATGATTTAATATGGATGTTTTTGGTGATCTTTGATTTGTTGAGACATTTGTCTATGGATGTGTATCATACTGTTTTATTTTTACTCAAAAATGTTAAAGTCCAGAATCTTAAAATTATATAGAGGATACTCTCAACTGTTATAGATCTATGGCATGGAAACTTTACAAAAAAAAATTGTTGGGAGCTGCATTATACTTGGTATAAGTGCTGAGGCTTGAGAAGAAAGATGTTAAGGGTGCAATAGAAATTTTCTAAGTGCTGAGCCCTTAATCAAATAAAAAAAAAGCTCATAAGCTAAAATTATGATTGAACCAGATCAAGAATCTAAATCAATCATAAAGGCTTGCAGATCAATATAATAAGAACATGCCATGCCTCTTTTACAGTTGAAAATATTCTTATATTTTACTGAGATCAAGACATATTGACCCCATTTAGGAAATAACCGTCTGCTTATTTCTGAGGAGAATTATGCTAGGAAAGATTATGGATGTTTCCATGTTTGCAGTGACATGTTCACTTAGCATATCTGATGATAGGATTTAAGTCAATACACTAGTAAATAAAACTAGGGAAGGGAAGGCTGCTGGAATGCTTGTCATATTTGAAGTATGCAAGTTGGCACATGGTTTGTTTAAGCCCTGAGATCTTTGTGCAATGATGTGAATTAGTTCATTGCAATGTGTCCCTGTGATTCCTTAATAGCAGATGAGGCAGGAATTTAAATTGAATTATACAACCTGTAAATGAAGAAATAGGAATATGAATATTTCTTAGGTTGGTTGGTATGGAACCATGATGGTTCCAGTGAATGCAAATGTTGCAAATAGATAATTATGTTTGCATGATTATGTATGCAAGTGTAAGAATGATAGATGAATATATCATACCTGAATCAACTTATTTATACCATGTTAAAGTAATTGATTGCAGAAATTTGCTTAAATAACTAGTTGGTACTCTTACATTCTCTGTTGCTTAAAATCATGAATGTATTGATGTTACTCATACCAGATCTTGGATCTGACCCTTGTTTGCTCATGGCATATGGGGTGTCTCATTTTAAAATGAGGCAGCCACTCATGCTCTTTCAGGGAACGCATGCACTAAGTAGAAAATGAAGTTATGGCTATTATGGAGGAGTGAATGAACATGCTAGCTAGTTTCAATAAGAACTTAAATTGATTATATCTGCATGTATTCAGGAAAAATTATGTTTCAAAGATTTCCAGTCATGTAATGAAAATTCTATGGTTAGTGATCAAGTTGCTCTTATGTCCTGTAAAGTGTCAGATTAAATTAGTTGTTCTGTCGAAATTGTTGTGTGTTAAGGTTTGATTTGTTTTTGAAGTAGTGTCTGGAACATAAACAAGAAAAATATGCTCAAGTATTAGCTATGAAAATCTGGTAAAGAAATATACAGTTATGTGAGCAATTGCTTTGCAATTATATTATGTATTAGACAATCATTAGTCATTTTAAAACACTGAGTTTTGGAGTAAATTCAGAATTTACCTTGAAATATACCTTTAAGTATCTAATTGTTTTTTTTTCCTCTGAATTATGTCTACAAATGGTTCAAGTCTACTTTCTAAATTGTTTTGAGAAAAGTAATTGTATGGGAAGGCTACAGGTATGATGCAAATGACTGGCATTTCAATTGCCATGATCAGGTACCTGGCATGACACTAGGCACAAGAGTTAACCAGCTTCAAATAAGTGAAGTTTTGGTTGATTATGTTTGGTGGTGTTTTGACAGTAAAATGCCTTTCAAAAAGCTTTAGGTCATTTAGCAAATGTTTTACCATAACCAATTTTCAAAGTCATAACAGATATACAATCTGGACAGGCTTGCACAAGCAAACCTGGAAATTATTCTTATGAATATTTTTAAGTTCAAATTCTTGACATAGCAAATCTTATGCAATTACTCAACTCTCTATGTGTCATGTGAGTTAAGATTAAGGCAAACAAGTCACATAGATTGAATCTTAAATAAGAAAGTTTTTAGAAAATACATAAGTGGAAAATGATAAGTGAATATATCATTTCTGGCCTTAGCCAAATATCAATACCTTTGATCCATGATCTGAAATAAAAATCTCAAGAATCTTGAGATTTAACTGTCATGGTAAATTGATATTAAAAACTATCAATTAGAATGAGCAAGTTCATATAAATTAAATATGCATAGGATTTACTGACTTGTTACAAATATTCAAAAGTATACAGTAATTAACTTTAGTCAGAATTGCTAGAATCCAAATTAAACAGAATGCTCTTGTTTAACAAAAAAAAATATATACTCTGAATCTAAACAAGAGAAACACGTACATCTTCATATGTATGTGTATATTATTAGGGATACACTGATATATTTATATTGGTAATGAGTTTTGAATCCTGGTTGAATTGTTTGAAAGGAAAATGACCCGGGAAAATATATTTGTTATGAATGATATATATATATATATATCACTTTGTAAAAAAAAATCCTTATGAAATTAAGGTAGAAATAGGAGGGTCATTTCAGTTGGTATTAGAGCACTTGGTTGCATTGATTGTTAAGTATTATAGAAATGTATTATGTCTGTTTGTTTTGGATGAAATAATTTAGATAAGAAAATAGTAATTATAGAAGTACTCATAATATACTAATACCATTCGCCCAGAACTTAGTTAGCAGACCATGGTAGGAAGAGGATCTCATCACAATGCAGGGCCCAGTGCACCTCAAATGCTAGATATACAAGAATTTGTGAGGGTTTTAAGAGATGGAATTGGGCATAGGCCTGAGAACCCACATGAAGAGCTTTCAAAACTACTGAAGACTTATTCCAATTTGGGAGGCAGGAATTTTGAAGGAACTGAGAATGTGATGGAAATTCAAGCATGGTTGAGAACACTTGATAGGATTTTCAATGACATGCAGTTAGATGACCAAAGGAAGAGGCAAGTAGCTTCAAGACAACTGAAAGGGGTAGCTTTAAGCTGGTGGGAGGTGATCATAGCTGGAAGAAATGAAAATGAAATCACTTGGAATCAGTTCAAGGAGATGTTGGAGGCAAGGTTTGTACCAGCATCTGCCAAGACCACTTTGCTTGAAGAATTTATCAAACTTAGGCAGGGAACTTTGAATGTCACTGAATATACTCAAAAGTTTGAGGGGCTATCTAATTATGGAGCAATGCTAGTGGCAGATGAAGCATCCAAAAATGATAGGTATATAAAAGGTTTGAACCCAGGACTTAGCAGAGCTATGCTACCATATGCAGATAGAACTTTTGATCAAGTAATTGATCTGGCCTTGAAACTGGAACAACATGACAAAGAAAGAGAGAAATATAGGAATTTTAAGAGCAACAACAAGAAGGATAAGGGAAGATATCACCCTTATGATAAAAAGAAGGAGGAGGCAGACAACAGGAAGAGTAAAGATACAAAAACCAATGATACTAAGAAGAAATTGGTTTGCCATCATTGTGGAAAAGAAGGACACATATAACAAAGGTGCCCAGAGTTAAAAGGAGGAGCCTTCAAATGCTACCTATGTGGGAAAGAGGGGCATATGAAGAGGAACTGTCCTGAGAATAAACAGCAAGGGAAATTGGCAACTTTGGAAGGTAAAGGAAAATCTGCAGTGAAAATTGATGCTGAAAATCATGGCCAAGTGGAAGGTACATTACTCATTTGTGCCATACCCATAGCAGTAGTATATGATACTGGAGCAACACACTCCTTGATTTCCTATGAATTAGTTAAAATGCTAAAATTAAATTGCATATTGGTTAAAACCCCACTGCTTATACAAAGTCCCCTAGGGAGTTCTAATGTTTTGAATATGAATTGTGTGGATGTGGAGTTAAACATAGGAGGAAATATTTTTATTTCCAATTTATATGTTTTAAATTACCCAGATATAGGAGTTATATTGGGGGTAGATTGGTTAAGGCAATTTAAAGCCATAATTAATTTAGACTCATCCACCATATCATTGCAAAATTCTAGAGGCCAGAGGATCACAGTTCTATGTGAAGTGGCTAAGAAAGGGAAATTATATCATTTAGATGACTTAGAAAAAGATCTCAGTGAACTAACCATAGAAGAAATTCCCATAGTTAATGAATACTTGGATGTGTTTGGGGAAGTTAAGGGTGTTCCACACCACAGACCAGTTGAGTTTCAAATTAATCTCATTCCAGGGGCAAGTCCAATAATCAAGAAACCTTATAGAATGGGGCCAAGTGAACTGAAAGAATTGAAAAATCAGTTGGAAGAATTAGAAGGCAAGGGATTTATAAGGCCAAGCAATTCCTGCTAGGGTTCTCCAGTAGTGTTTGTAAGAAAACATGATGGTACCTTGAGAATGTGCATAGATTACAGAGAACTAAATAAAGTAACCATCAAGAACAAATACCCATTGCCTAGAATAGATGATCTCTTTGACCAACTCAGTGAAGCTAAAATATTTTCTAGGCTAGACTTAGCATCAGGATTCCATCAAATGAAGGTTGAAGACTCAAGTGTTAAGTATACTGCATTTAACACAAGATATGGCTTATATGAATTTATGGTTATGCCATTTGGCTTGACAAATGCTCCTTCATATTTTGTTGATTTAATGAATATAATATTTAGAGATTATTTAGACAAGTTTGTACTGATTTTTATTGATGACATTTTGATTTATTCCAAGACAGTGGAAGAGCATAAAAATCATTTGCATTTAGTTTTGTCAAGACTAAGGGAAAATGATTTAAAGGAAAATTTTTCAAAATGTGCATTTTGGAAAGAAGAAGTGCATTTTCTTGGGCATGTTATCTCTGCCAAAGGAATATCAGTAAACCCCAATAAGGTAGTGGCAATCCAAGCATGGAAAAGGCCTAGTACCATCAGTGAGATTAGATCATTTATGGGGTTGGCAGGGTATTATAGGAGATTTATAAAAGATTTCTCAAAAATATCATCACCACTTACCAATTTAACTAGAAAGAACCAAGCCTTTGTATGGACAGAAAAATGTGAGCAAGCTTTTATCAAAATAAAAGAAGCTCTGATTAATGCACCAGTATTGAGAGTGCCAGAAGGAAATGAAAACTTAGTTGTGTACACTGATGCAAGTGGCTATGGGTTAGGGGCTGTGTTGATGCAGCAGGACCAGGTGGTAGCCTATGCATCTAGGCAATTAAAGCCACATGAAACAAGATATGCAACCCATGATCTTGAACTAGCAGCAGTTGTGTATGCTTTGAAACTTTGGAGACATTATTTGTTAGGTGCCAAATTCATTTTGTACACTGATCATAAGGCATTGAAATATTTATTCTCACAAAAAGATTTGAACATGAGGCAACATAGATGGGTAGAGTTCCTAGCTGCCTATGATCTAGATATACTTTATACACCAGGCAAGGCAAATAAAGTTGCAGATGCCTTGAGTAGACAACATGCCAAGGTAGCCATGTTGATGATGGAAGAGTTTAAGGATTTGTCTATACTTACTGATATGGAAATTGAGGAAAACAGTGAGGTACAAATGATGCCCATTGAAGAAGATGAAGGTAAAGGGAAATTAAGTATGATATCTCTGCAATCAGATTTACTTCTTAAGGTTGGGAAAATGCAGGAACAAGACCTAAACATGGTGGAAAAGAAAATGCTCATATCAAAAGGGGAGGAAGTAATAAATTATCAAGTTGATAAAAATGGTTATTTAAGGAATAAAAATAGGATATGTGTTCCAGAAAATATAGAATTGAAGGAGGAAATATTAAATGAGTACCATAGGAGTAAGTACTCCATACACCCGGGTAGCACCAAGATGTATCAAAATTTGAAAAGAAATCTTTGGTGGAAGGGGATGAAGTCAGATGTGGCCAGACATGTTGCAAGGTGCATGACTTGCCAACAAGTCAAGGCAGAGACACAAAGGCCATCAGGACTATTGCAACCCCTTAGTATACCACAGTGGAAGTGGGAGGATATATCTATGGATTTCATAGATGGTCTGCCTAAATCTAAGAGGGGAAACACAAGTATATGGGTAATAGTGGATAGGCTAACTAAGGTAGCACATTTTATCCCAGTTAAAACAGAAAGAAATGCTCCAAAATTGGCTCAAATATTCATGAAAGAGGTAGTAAGGTTGCATGGCATACCCAAAACCATTGTGAGTGATAGGGATACCATCTTCACCTCAAGGTTTTGGAAAAGTTTTCAAGAGGCCATGGGGAGTGAATTGTGCTTAAGCATTGCCTACCATCCACAATCAGATGGTCAAACTGAGGTGGTGAACAAAGTCTTAGAGGATTTGTTGAGAGCATGTACACTGGACTTTGGAGGCAACTGGGAAGACCACCTCCATTTAGCTGAATTCACATACAATAACAGTTACCAAAGCACCATAGGGATGGCACCATTTGAAGCCTTATATGGAAAGCCATGTTTATCACCTATATGTTGGGTAGAGACTGGAGAAAGAGCTGTTCTAGGACCTGAATATGTTAAAGAAACTACAGAGAAAATTGGGTTAATAAGAAAAAGAATAGCAGCAGCTCAAGATAGGCAAAAGAGATTTGCAGACAGGAAGAGAAAACAGGTGGAATATGAAGTGGGAGACTTTGTTTTTATCAAAGTTTCACCTATGAAAAAGGTTTTGAGATTTGGCAAGCAAGGTAAGCTCACACCAAGGTATGTTGGACCCTATAAAATTCTGGAAAGAATTGGTTCATTGGCTTACAAATTAGAATTACCAGAGGAAATGAAAGCAATGCATAATGTTTTTCATGTGTCCCAACTTAGAAGATGGGTACATGATAAAGAAGACATTTTGGAAAAGCCTACCAAAATTCAAATAAATCCTAACTTGGTTTATGAAAAAGAGCCAGTGGGGATTATAGCCAAGGAAGAAAAGAAATTAAGGAGCAAAACCTTGAAACTAGTTAAGGTCCAGTGGAGTAGTGATTCTAATGACTGCACATGGGAGCTAGAGGATAAGATTAGGATGGATTATCCTAAGCTTTTTGCAAATTAAAAGGTAATTTTTTTTTCTGGAAAAATTTGTTATGCATGGTTGATATGATTGAATATGTTTTGTTTATGCATATGCTTGATAGATTTTCATAAGGTCAGTGAATGCTTGTTACAAATACTAGGAAAAATTGTGAGGACACAATTCCTAAAAGGAGGGGTGAATGTAATACCCCAAAATTTTGTGAAAAATCATTTTTATAAAATGATTTAATTTTTGAAATATTTAGATTTAAATATGGTGAAATTTTTGGGAATAATAGTGTGCAAGGATATGTGGGCACATGCACACTGGAAATGGCACAAGGAAAAGATTCAAAAATTTTTGAAAAAAAATGATGATAATAAAATAAATAAACTGAGCAAGGAAGCATTTCAAATGTGATTTTGAAATGTAGATTATTAATCAAATTAAAGATGTTTTTTTTATGCAAGAAAATTAAATATTCCCAGTAAAAAAAAATATGTACACTTATGCACCTGTATATTTTCTATGAGCAGAAAGTGTTAAAGCAAAACAATAAAAAGGAAACATTAAAATAACATGAAATGTAATACAAGTCAATATGCTTGTATAGGCAAAAATAGCAAAGGGGATTCTCAGAAATAATTAAAATATAAAATATGGTAGTCATACTTTTAACATGACTAGGTGAGTGGCCATTTTCTGAAAAAGTAAAGAAAAGAAAATGCAGCCTTTAATTGGTTAATATGACCGGGGTAATTAGGGATAAAGAATGGGAAAATGCAAACACAATGCATGATGTTAGCCAGGATAGAAATGGAATTTTGTCTTGAGAAAAACCCTAGTAAAAATATGCTTATAAATAAGTGGTTATGGCCAGAGAAATTGTTTTACCCGAGCTACTTATAATAGGAAAAGAAGAAAACATTTTAAAGGAAGGGAAAATATACTCAGGGATTTTCTGGATTAGTAGGAAGAAATATTTAGGTGAGTAACCTCACTGAGTTCATGGCATTAAGACCTGAGATGAGGCAGCCACTTTTTATATTGCCATTTATATATTGCTGGTTTTGATGTATATGAATTCATCAATGCTTTTTGGATGTCTTATTTTAAATCTGATATGATTTAATATGGATGTTTTTGGTGATCTTTGATTTGTTGAGACATTTGTCTATGGATGTGTATCATACTGTTTTATTTTTACTCAAAAATGTTAAAGTCCAGAATCTTAAAATTATATAGAGGATACTCTCAACTGTTATAGATCTATGGCATGGAAACTTTACAAAAAAAAATGTTGGGAGCTGCATTATACTTGGTATAAGTGCTGAGGCTTGAGAAGAAAGATGTTAAGGGTGCAATAGAAATTTCTAAGTGCTGAGCCCTTAATCAAATCAAAAAAAAAAAGAAGCTCATAAGCTAAAATTATGATTGAACCAGATCATGAATCTGAATCAATCATAAAGGCTTGCAGATCAATATAATAAGAACATGCCATGCCTCTTTTACAGTTGAAAATATTCTTATATTTTACTGAGATCAAGACATATTGACCCCATTTAGGAAATAACTGTCTGCTTATTTCTGAGGAGAATTATGCTAGGAAAGATTATGGATGTTTCCATGTTTGCAGTGACATGTTCACTTAGCATATCTGATGATAGGATTTAAGTCAATACACTAGTAAATAAAACTAGGGAAGGGAAGGCTGCTGGAATGCTTGTCATATTTGAAGTATGCAAGTTGGCACATGGTTTGTTTAAGTCCTGAGATCTTTGTGCAATGATGTGAATTAGTTCATTGCAATGTGTCCCTGTGATTCCTTAATAGCAGATGAGGCAGGAATTTAAATTGAATTATACAACCTGTAAATGAAGAAATAGGAATATGAATATTTCTTAGGTTGGTTGGTATGGAACCATGATGGTTCCAGTGAATGCAAATGTTGCAAATAGATAATTATGTTTGCATGATTATGTATGCAAGTGTAAGAATGATAGATGAATATATCATACCTGAATCAACTTATTTATACCATGTTAAAGTAATTGATTGCAGAAATTTGCTTAAATAACTAGTTGGTACTCTTACATTCTCTGTTGCTTAAAATCATGAATGTATTGATGTTACTCATACCAGATCTTGGATCTGACCCTTGTTTGCTCATGGCATATGGGGTGTCTCATTTTAAAATGAGGCAGCCACTCATGCTCTTTCAGGGAACGCAAGCACTAAGTAGAAAATGAAGTTATGGCTATTATGGAGGAGTGAATGAACATGCTAGCTAGTTTCAATAAGAACTTAAATTGATTATATCTGCATGTATTCAGGAAAAATTATGTTTCAAAGATTTCCAGTCATGTAATGAAAATTCTATGGTTAGTGATCAAGTTGCTCTTATGTCCTGTAAAGTGTCAGATTAAATTAGTTGTTCTGTCGAAATTGTTGTGTGTTAAGGTTTGATTTGTTTTTGAAGTAGTGTCTGGAACATAAACAAGAAAAATATGCTCAAGTATTAGCTATGAAAATCTGGTAAAGAAATATACAGTTATGTGAGCAATTGCTTTGCAATTATATTATGTATTAGACAATCATTAGTCATTTTAAAACACTGAGTTTTGGAGTAAATTCAGAATTTACCTTGAAATATACCTTTAAGTATTTAATTGTTTTTTTTTCCTCTGAATTATGTCTACAAATGGTTCAAGTCTACTTTCTAAATTGTTTTGAGAAAAGTAATTGTATGGGAAGGCTACAGGTATGATGCAAATGACTGGCATTTCAATTGCCATGATCAGGTACCTGGCATGACACTAGGCACAAGAGTTAACCAGCTTCAAATAAGTGAAGTTTTGGTTGATTATGTTTGGTGGTGTTTTGACAGTAAAATGCCTTTCAAAAAGCTTTAGGTCATTTAGCAAATGTTTTACCATAACCAATTTTCAAAGTCATAACAGATATACAATCTGGACAGGCTTGCACAAGCAAACCTGGAAATTATTCTTATGAATATTTTTAAGTTCAAATTCTTGACATAGCAAATCTTATGCAATTACTCAACTCTCTATGTGTCATGTGAGTTAAGATTAAGGCAAACAAGTCACATAGATTGAATCTTAAATAAGAAAGTTTTTAGAAAATACATAAGTGGAAAATGATAAGTGAATATATCATTTCTGGCCTTAGCCAAATATCAATACCTTTGATCCATGATCTGAAATAAAAATCTCAAGAATCTTGAGATTTAACTGTCATGGTAAATTGATATTAAAAACTATCAATTAGAATGAGCAAGTTCATATAAATTAAATATGCATA
This sequence comes from Allium fistulosum, assembly GCA_030737815.1. Lineage (NCBI taxonomy): Eukaryota > Viridiplantae > Streptophyta > Magnoliopsida > Asparagales > Amaryllidaceae > Allium > Allium fistulosum. Next base: position 868,124,505 of record CM060906.1, on the reverse strand, counting down.
GGATTTACTGACTTGTTACAAATATTCAAAAGTATACAGTAATTAACTTTAGTCAAAATTGCTAGAATCCAAATTAAACAGAATGCTCTTGTTTAACAAAATATATATATATACTCTGAATCTAAACAAGAGAAACACGTACATCTTCATATGTATGTGTATATTATTAGGGATACACTGATATATTTATATTGGTAATGAGTTTTGAATCCTGGTTGAATTGTTTGAAAGGAAAATGACCCGGGAAAATATATTTGTTATGAATGATATATATATATATATCACTTTGTAAAAAAAAAATCCTTATGAAATTAAGGTAGAAATAGGAGGGTCATTTCAGTTGGTATCAGAGCACTTGGTTGCATTGATTGTTAAGTATTATAGAAATGTATTATGTCTGTTTGTTTTGGATGAAATAATTTAGATAAGAAAATAGTAATTATAGAAGTACTCATAATATACTAATACCATTCGCCCAGAACTTAGTTAGCAGACCATGGTAGGAAGAGGATCTCATCACAATGCAGGGCCCAGTGCACCTCAAATGCTAGATATGCAAGAATTTGTGAGGGTTTTAAGAGATGGAATTGGGCATAGGCCTGAGAACCCACATGAAGAGCTTTCAAAACTACTGAAGACTTATTCCAATTTGGGAGGCAGGAGTTTTGAAGGAACTGAGAATGTGATGGAAATTCAAGCATGGTTGAGAACACTTGATAGGATTTTCAATGACATGCAGTTAGATGACCAAAGGAAGAGGCAAGTAGCTTCAAGACAACTGAAAGAGGTAGCTTTAAGCTGGTGGGAGGTGATCATAGCTGGAAGAAATGAAAATGAAATCACTTGGAATCAGTTCAAGGAGATGTTGGAGGCAAGGTTTGTACCAGCATCTGCCAAGACCACTTTGCTTGAAGAATTTATCAAACTTAGGCAGGGAACTTTGAATGTCACTGAATATACTCAAAAGTTTGAGGGGCTATCTAATTATGGAGCAATGCTAGTGGCAGATGAAGCATCCAAAAATGATAGGTATATAAAAGGTTTGAACCCAGGACTTAGCAGAGCTATGCTACCATATGCAGATAGAACTTTTGATCAAGTAATTGATCTGGCCTTGAAACTGGAACAACATGACAAAGAAAGAGAGAAATATAGGAATTTTAAGAGCAACAACAAGAAGGATAAGGGAAGATATCACCCTTATGATAAAAAGAAGGAGGAGGCAGACAACAGGAAGAGTAAAGATACAAAAACCAATGATACTAAGAAGAAATTGGTTTGCCATCATTGTGGAAAAGAAGGACACATATAACAAAGGTGCCTAGAGTTAAAAGGAGGAGCCTTCAAATGCTACCTATGTGGGAAAGAGGGGCATATGAAGAGGAACTGTCCTGAGAATAAACAGCAAGGGAAATTGGCAACTTTGGAAGGTAAAGGAAAATCTGCAGTGAAAATTGATGCTGAAAATCATGGCCAAGTGGAAGGTACATTACTCATTTGTGCCATACCCATAGCAGTAGTATATGATACTGGAGCAACACACTCCTTGATTTCCTATGAATTAGTTAAAATGCTAAAATTAAATTGCATATTGGTTAAAACCCCACTGCTTATACAAAGTCCCCTAGGGAGTTCTAATGTTTTGAATATGAATTGTGTGGATGTGGAGTTAAACATAGGAGGAAATATTTTTATTTCCAATTTATATGTTTTAAATTACCCAGATATAGGAGTTATATTGGGGGTAGATTGGTTAAGGCAATTTAAAGCCATAATTAATTTAGACTCATCCACCATATCATTGCAAAATTCTAGAGGCCAGAGGATCACAGTTCTATGTGAAGTGGCTAAGAAAGGGAAATTATATCATTTAGATGACTTAGAAAAAGATCTCAGTGAACTAACCATAGAAGAAATTCCCATAGTTAATGAATACTTGGATGTGTTTGGGGAAGTTAAGGGTGTTCCACACCACAGACCAGTTGAGTTTCAAATTAATCTCATTCCAGGGGCAAGTCCAATAATCAAGAAACCTTATAGAATGGGGCCAAGTGAACTGAAAGAATTGAAAAATCAGTTGGAAGAATTAGAAGGCAAGGGATTTATAAGGCCAAGCAATTCCTGCTGGGGTTCTCCAGTAGTGTTTGTAAGAAAACATGATGGTACCTTGAGAATGTGCATAGATTACAGAGAACTAAATAAAGTAACCATCAAGAACAAATACCCATTGCCTAGAATAGATGATCTCTTTGACCAACTCAGTGAAGCTAAAATATTTTCTAGGCTAGACTTAGCATCAGGATTCCATCAAATGAAGGTTGAAGACTCAAGTGTTAAGTATACTGCATTTAACACAAGATATGGCTTATATGAATTTATGGTTATGCCATTTGGCTTGACAAATGCTCCTTCATATTTTGTTGATTTAATGAATATAATATTTAGAGATTATTTAGACAAGTTTGTACTGATTTTTATTGATGACATTTTGATTTATTCCAAGACAGTGGAAGAGCATAAAAATCATTTGCATTTAGTTTTGTCAAGACTAAGGGAAAATGATTTAAAGGAAAAATTTTCAAAATGTGCATTTTGGAAAGAAGAAGTGCATTTTCTTGGGCATGTTATCTCTGCCAAAGGAATATCAGTAAACCCCAATAAGGTAGTGGCAATCCAAGCATGGAAAAGGCCTAGTACCATCAGTGAGATTAGATCATTTATGGGGATGGCAGGGTATTATAGGAGATTTATAAAAGATTTCTCAAAAATATCATCACCACTTACCAATTTAACTAGAAAGAACCAAGCCTTTGTATGGACAGAAAAATGTGAGCAAGCTTTTATCAAAATAAAAGAAGCTCTGATTAATGCACCAGTATTGAAAGTGCCAGAAGGAAATGAAAACTTAGTTGTGTACACTGATGCAAGTGGCTCTGGGTTAGGGGCTGTGTTGATGCAGCAGGACCAGGTGGTAGCCTATGCATCTAGGCAATTAAAGCCACATGAAACAAGATATGCAACCCATGATCTTGAACTAGCAGCAGTTGTGTATGCTTTGAAACTTTGGAGACATTATTTGTTAGGTGCCAAATTCATTTTGTACACTGATCATAAGGCATTGAAATATTTATTCTCACAAAAAGATTTGAACATGAGGCAACATAGATGGATAGAGTTCCTAGCTGCCTATGATCTAGATATACTTTATACACCAGGCAAGGCAAATAAAGTTGCAGATGCCTTGAGTAGACAACATGCCAAGGTAGACATGTTGATGATGGAAGAGTTTAAGGATTTGTCTATACTTACTGATTTGGAAATTGAGGAAAACAGTGAGGTACAAATGATGCCCATTGAAGAAGATGAAGGTAAAGGGAAATTAAGTATGATATCTCTGCAATCAGATTTACTTCTTAAGGTTGGGAAAATGCAGGAACAAGACCTAAACATGGTGGAAAAGAAAATGCTCATATCAAAAGGGGAGGAAGTAATAAATTATCAAGTTGATAAAAATGGTTATTTAAGGAATAAAAATAGGATATGTGTTCCAGAAAATATAGAATTGAAGGAGGAAATATTAAATGAGTACCATAGGAGTAAGTACTCCATACACCTGGGTAGCACCAAGATGTATCAAAATTTGAAAAGAAATCTTTGGTGGAAGGGGATGAAGTCAGATGTGGCCAGACATGTTGCAAGGTGCATGACTTGCCAACAAGTCAAGGCAGAGACACAAAGGCCATCAGGACTATTGCAACCCCTTAGTATACCACAGTGGAAGTGGGAGGATATATCTATGGATTTCATAGATGGTCTGCCTAGATCTAAGAGGGGAAACACAAGTATATGGGTAATAGTGGATAGGCTAACTAAGGTAGCACATTTTATCCCAGTTAAAACAGAAAGAAATGCTCCAAAATTGGCTCAAATATTCATGAAAGAGGTAGTAAGGTTGCATGGCATACCCAAAACCATTGTGAGTGATAGGGATACCATCTTCACCTCAAGGTTTTGGAAAAGTTTTCAAGAGGCCATGGGAGTGAATTGTGCTTAAGCATTGCCTACCATCCACAATCAGATGGTCAAACTGAGGTGGTGAACAAAGTCTTAGAGGATTTGTTGAGAGCATGTACACTGGACTTTGGAGGCAACTGGGAAGACCACCTCCATTTAGCTGAATTCACATACAATAACAGTTACCAAAGCACCATAGGGATGGCACCATTTGAAGCCTTATATGGCAAGCCATGTTTATCACCTATATGCTGGGTAGAGACTGGAGAAAGGGCTGTTCTAGGACCTGAATATGTTAAAGAAACTACAGAGAAAATTGGGTTAATAAGAAAAAGAATAGCAGCAGCTCAAGATAGGCAAAAGAGATTTGCAGACAGGAAGAGAAAACAGGTGGAATATGAAGTGGGAGAATTTGTTTTTATCAAAGTTTCACCTATGAAAAAGGTTTTGAGATTTGGCAAGCAAGGTAAGCTCACACCAAGGTATGTTGGACCCTATAAAATTCTGGAAAGAATTGGTTCATTGGCTTACAAATTAGAATTACCAGAGGAAATGAAAGCAATGCATAATGTTTTTCATGTGTCCCAACTTAGAAGATGGGTACATGATAAAGAAGACATTTTGGAAAAGCCTACCAAAATTCAAATAAATCCTAACTTGGTTTATGAAAAAGAGCCAGTGGGGATTATAGCCAAGGAAGAAAAGAAATTAAGGAGCAAAACCTTGAAACTAGTTAAGGTCCAGTGGAGTAGTGATTCTAATGACTGCACATGGGAGCTAGAGGATAAGATTAGGATGGATTATCCTAAGCTTTTTGCAAATTAAAAGGTAATTTTTTTTTCTGGAAAAATTTGTTATGCATGGTTGATATGATTGAACATGTTTTGTTTATGCATATGCTTGATAGATTTTCATAAGGTCAGTGAATGCTTGTTACAAATACTAGGAAAAATTGTGAGGACACAATTCCTAAAAGGAGGGGTGAATGTAATACCCCAAAATTTTGTGAAAAATCATTTTTATAAAATGATTTAATTTTTGAAATATTTAGATTTAAATATGGTGAAATTTTTGGGAATAAATAGTGTGCAAGGATATGTGGGCACATGCACACTGGAAATGGCACAAGGAAAAGATTCAAAAATTTCTGAAAAAAAAATGATGATAATAAAATAAATAAACTGAGCAAGGAAGCATTTCAAATGTGATTTTGAAATGTAGATTATTAATCAAATTAAAGATGTTTTTTTATGCAAGAAAATTAAATATTCCCAGTAAAAAAAATATGTACACTTATGCACCTGTATATTTTCTATGAGCAGAAAGTGTTAAAGCAAAACAATAAAAAGGAAACATTAAAATAACATGAAATGTAATACAAGTCAATATGCTTGTATAGGCAAAAATAGCAAAGGGGATTCTCAGAAATAATTAAAATATAAAATATGGTAGTCACACTTTTAACATGACTAGGTGAGTGGCCATTTTCTGAAAAAGTAAAGAAAAGAAAATGCAGCCTTTAATTGGTTAATATGACCGGGGTAATTAGGGATAAAGAATGAGAAAATGCAAACACAATGCATGATGTTAGCCAGGACAGAAATGGAATTTTGTCTTGAGAAAAACCCTAGTAAAAATATGCTTATAAATAAGTGGTTATGGCCAGAGAAATTGTTTTACCCGAGCTACTTATAATAGGAAAAGAAGAAAACATTTTAAAGGAAGGGAAAATATACTCAGGGATTTTCTGGATTAGTAGGAAGAAATATTTAGGTGAGTAACCTCACTGAGTTCATGGCATTAAGACCTGAGATGAGGCAGCCACTTTTTATATTGCCATTTATATATTACTGGTTTTGATGTATATGATTTCATCAATGCTTTTTGGATGTCTTATTTTAAATCTGATATGATTTAATATGGATGTTTTTGGTGATCTTTGATTTGTTGAGACATTTGTCTATGGATGTGTATCATACTGTTTTATTTTTACTCAAAAATGTTAAAGTCCAGAATCTTAAAATTATATAGAGGATACTCTCAACTGTTATAGATCTATGGCATGGAAACTTTACAAAAAAAATGTTGGGAGCTGCATTATACTTGGTATAAGTGCTGAGGCTTGAGAAGAAAGATGTTAAGGGTGCAATAGAAATTTTCTAAGTGCTGAGCCCTTAATCAAATCAAAAAAAAAAAAAGCTCATAAGCTAAAATTATGATTGAACCAGATCATGAATCTGAATCAATCATAAAGGCTTGCAGATCAATATAATAAGAACATGCCATGCCTCTTTTACAGTTGAAAATATTCTTATATTTTACTGAGATCAAGACATATTGACCCCATTTAGGAAATAACTGTCTGCTTATTTCTGAGGAGAATTATGCTAGGAAAGATTATGGATGTTTCCATGTTTGCAGTGACATGTTCACTTAGCATATCTGATGATAGGATTTAAGTCAATACACTAGTAAATAAAACTAGGGAAGGGAAGGCTGCTGGAATACTTGTCATATTTGAAGTATGCAAGTTGGCACATGGTTTGTTTAAGCCCTGAGATCTTTGTGCAATGATGTGAATTAGTTCATTGCAATGTGTCCCTGTGATTCCTTAATAGCAGATGAGGCAGGAATTTAAATTGAATTATACAACCTGTAAATGAAGAAATAGGAATATGAATATTTCTTAGGTTGGTTGGTATGGAACCATGATGGTTCCAGTGAATGCAAATGTTGCAAATAGATAATTATGTTTGCATGATTATGTATGCAAGTGTAAGAATGATAGATGAATATATCATACCTGAATCAACTTATTTATACCATGTTAAAGTAATTGATTGCAGAAATTTGCTTAAATAACTAGTTGGTACTCTTACATTCTCTGTTGCTTAAAATCATGAATGTATTGATGTTACTCATACCAGATCTTGGATCTGACCCTTGTTTGCTCATGGCATATGGGGTGTCTCATTTTAAAATGAGGCAGCCACTCATGCTCTTTCAGGGAACGCAGGCACTAAGTAGAAAATGAAGTTATGGCTATTATGGAGGAGTGAATGAACATGCTAGCTAGTTTCAATAAGAACTTAAATTGATTATATCTGCATGTATTCAGGAAAAATTATGTTTCTAAGATTTCCAGTCATGTAATGAATATTCTATGGTTAGTGATCAAGTTGCTCTTATGTCCTGTAAAGTGTCAGATTAAATTAGTTGTTCTGTCGAAATTGTTGTGTGTTAAGGTTTGATTTGTTTTTGAAGTAGTGTCTGGAACATAAACAAGAAAAATATGCTCAAGTATTAGCTATGAAAATCTGGTAAAGAAATATACAGTTATGTGAGCAATTGCTTTGCAATTATATTATGTATTAGAGAATCATTAGTCATTTTAAAACACTGAGTTTTGGAGTAAATTCAGAATTTACCTTGAAATATACCTTTAAGTATCTAATTGTTTTTTTTCCTCTGAATTATGTCTACAAATGGTTCAAGTCTACTTTCTAAATTGTTTTGAGAAAAGTAATTGTATGGGAAGGCTACAGGTATGATGCAAATGACTGGCATTTCAATTGCCATGATCAGGTACCTGGCATGACACTAGGCACAAGAGTTAACCAGCTTCAAATAAGTGAAGTTTTGGTTGATTATGTTTGGTGGTGTTTTGACAGTAAAATGCCTTTCAAAAGCTTTAGGTCATTTAGCAAATGTTTTACCATAACCAATTTTCAAAGTCATAACAGATATACAATCTGGACAGGCTTGCACAAGCAAACCTGGAAATTATTCTTATGAATATTTTTAAGTTCAAATTCTTGACATAGCAAATCTTATGCAATTACTCAACTCTCTATGTGTCATGTGAGTTAAGATTAAGGCAAACAAGTCACATAGATTGATTCTTAAATAAGAAAGTTTTTAGAAAATACATAAGTGGAAAATGATAAGTGAATATATCATTTCTGGCCTTAGCCAAATATCAATACCTTTGATCCATGATCTGAAATAAAAATCTCAAGAATCTTGAGATTTAACTGTCATGGTAAATTGATATTAAAAACTATCAATTAGAATGAGCAAGTTCATATAAATTAAATATGCATCGGATTTACTGACTTGTTACAAATATTCAAAAGTATACAGTAATTAACTTTAGTCAGAATTGCTAGAATCCAAATTAAACAGAATGCTCTTGTTTAACAAAAAAAAATATACTCTGAATCTAAACAAGAGAAACACATACATCTTCATATGTATGTGTATATTATTAGGGATACACTGATATATTTATATTGGTAATGAGTTTTGAATCCTGGTTGAATTGTTTGAAAGGAAAATGACCCGGGAAAATATATTTGTTATGAATGATATATATATATATATATCACTTTGTAAAAAAAAATCCTTATGAAATTAAGGTAGAAATAGGAGGGTCATTTCAACACACGAAACTAGTTGCGTTGGAATCGTATGGACGAGCACTACGCAATGGAGCTGATTTGGAGTCGTTTGGAGTTAGTGAAAATTTCGGGTAAAATTAAACGTCCGTTTAATTTTATTCGAAATAAACGCTGAAACTGAATTGAAATCAAGATGAGAACTTCTCACTCAGTCGAAATAGTTCGATGTAAATTTTAAATAGTTAGATTTAAAATTGCTTGAATGTATGTTTGAATGATGATTGCTATCTGTTGATTAAAATAGACATTATACACCGTTAGTAAGCGGAGGTTATTTATTAAAAACATATACCGCGATAATTTCACATTGAAGTGGAATTGGTATTATTTATGTATATAGCAATATATATATATTGGAATATGTATATATTGGAGTTGATTTCCCGCATTGTATAGCGGATGAGACCCTATTGCGCCGCATAATAGCGGATAATATTTATTAAACCCATATACCGCGATATTCCGTACCGGAGCGGAATTGGTATTGTGCTAACATCTGTGGATGCAGGGAAACAGGTTGGAGGGATCCAACTGGATTCCTCACCGTATTGATTTATTTACAGATATTGTGACATATTCTGTTATCATATGATGATATATGATGTTTGATTGCCGTGATTGATTATTGGGTGTTGTTGCATCATCGGATCCATTTTTGAAGTTTAAAAATAACGATTTTGATTTATAAAGGATTTTTTTAAAGTGATTTTTGAAAGTATACGTTTTATTGAATTTGGAATTGATTCATTTTAAATAAATAAATGTTATAATTTTAAAGTTATAAAAATTATGAGATTTGTGAAATATAAGCGAAAAGTGATTTTTGAAATAAATAGTTGATTAATTTATAAAATGGTTTAAATTGGGATTTTTGAATTATTATGAACAATTTATATAAAAGATGTATAAAATTGATATTTTATAAATTAAGAATACTGGGATTTTAAAACGAGTTTTTATAAGTGTTAAAATGGAAAAAAAATGGATTTCATAAGTGAACGAAATTTATAGACTTATGATTTGTGAAGTTATAAAATGAATAGATGTTGTAAATAAATGAATTATAAGTTCTTAACTTATAATATGGACTTCCGGTATATAATTGAGTTATATAAGTTAAATGTTGTAATATAAGAGTTTGGTTGGGAATTTTATCCACGATTTTGGACAGTGGATAATCTTTTAAGTAAAATGTGTAGAAACGCTAAATTTGTTAACGAAGTATATTCACGATTTTGGACAGTGAATATATTATTAAATAAAATGGATATGTTTTGGAGAAGTGATATTATAAAATGAAGTTAATTATTTTAAAAGATGTTTTAAAATGTATTAACTATCGAAACCATAGATTTCAACATTCATTGTTGAAATAGACGTTTTCGAGAAATAAGGAAATGGTGGATTATAACACTGTTGTTATAGTAAATGGTTTCCGAAAGGAAATATTTTGTATAGTATTGGGATTTATATATCTATCTAAATTTCAAATCCCTATACTAGTGATTTTGAGTTGTCGTAACGATGTTTTACGTAACATTCGTTTTGACTCAAATAAAATTTGTGAAAGAGAATGATTTCCTTAAGGAATGAAATATATACTTAATTATGATTTAAGTATATCGAATATTTTCCAAGTGTTGAAAATAAATGATTTGTGAATTACTTATTATTAAATAAGTATGGAAATGTTTTCCAATATGAAATGAAAGGTTTGAAATTTTATCTTTTAAAGATAAATTGAAAAGTGAATATTTGAAATTTGTTTCAAATGGTTAAGTGTGGAAAATTTTATATCTTGTAAAGATATTTTTGGAAATTAAATAATTTGGAAAATTATTTGGAATCTGATGATGTTGCGCATCTTTATTGATAGTTAAATAACCGACTATCAATATTTACCCTTGAATGGGTATTTGTTGTGAATTGGATGAATTTGAATGCCACACTTATTTTTGATTAAGCGCTCACTATTCGGGTTAGTCGGGAAAGGAACTTTAGGTCGTATAACCCATTCCGAATATGTGATACGTCGTAATGGATTGCATTTGACGACCGGTGTTGAAGACCGGATATTTTTGAAAACGGAAGGATTACCGTCGAGTTACTCTGCATCGGCTGATCTCCGATATAGAGGTTTTATCACCCTTAGTGACGGGAAGTCCGGACGTGATTAGAAAATTATCCGGATTTACAAGGGCTTCGTGAGAAGTGCCTTCGGTTCTGTTCGATCCCGGAATAGACTTGTATGGTTGTATGTCTGACGTTACAAATTGAGATATAAAGCTGGTTTCTTTCAAATACATATTTGTTGGTGGCGGAGAATTTATTCTCTTAGCTTAACACCCTTCTCTGAGACGTACGAGCTCAGAGGTTATGTAGTTGATGGTTACTAGTGATATACTCCCAATTTGGTAACGTGGCATGCTGAGTGTTGTTGTGAAATGATCATTGTTTGATCATTTGTGATATGATCATTTATCTTTGTGATCATTACTTTGATCATTTGTTGACCCAAGGCATGGCTTTGTGACAAAGCGTAGCTTTGTGGACGAGACTTCGTCGGACCTCACACCCCGGAAATGGTCAAAACAGGAAAGATGCGGCAAGGTTATTAGGGGGTAGCGCCCTTTTAGTGTATGTCATTCCTTCTGGATAGAGGTGGTATCATGGTATGGACCCTAGATATTTAACCTATGTTGTTGCTGCATTATTATTCTTATGTGGTTGTTGGAATCGAGGATCCTCGGATATAGATCGGTTACGATCGGGGGATGACATATTCGTGTCAGTAGTTACCCAGTTAGGGGTAACCCGACCTTGTGTTTAGGGCTGTAAATTTTGTTCGACTGTCCGATGTCCGTTCGCGTCCGTGGCCGAAATACGTCCGTCCGAGTTCGTTCGATTTTCATTTAGGACATGAATTAGGACAACAAAATTTGTACGAGAAAAAACCTTGTTCGTTCGAATTCGTCCGAATTCGTTCGAATTTCTTATAAGTCGGTATATCCATTATGTTCTTCAAAATATTTATGACAACTGTTTGGTTGGTTGATTAAGTAAAGATCATTAAAATGCTTTTTCTTCAGTATATATACTGATAAAAATAATATAATTGATAGAAACTATATTAAAAATATAAAATATGAAGTAAATAGCAATGTTTGTCCGTGTCCGTCCGAGTCCGTGATCGAAAAACGTTCGTCCGTGTCCGTCCGATTTTATTTAGGGCATGAATTAAGACAACAAAATTTGTCCGATCATAAATCTCGTTCGGTCCATGTCCGGTCCGATTTCATTTAGGACAGAAACTGAACACACCTCCGTCTGGTCTGGTCCGACCGATTTACACCCCTACTTGTGTTGGCAGAGATCCGGTTTGGTTCTCGGGTCGTCTTTCCAGAGGCGTACCTATGTGGCAATGGGAAGTTCCTTGGCCTGACCATTTGTTGGAAATCCAAACTCCAATACGAACTTTGTACGATTTTAGTTGTAGAACCTATCATTCACTTATGGTGGCGCCCTACTGTTTGGATGGTAGATATAGTAGGCATAAGTGCGAAATGCCTATGCTGGCTAAGATTTATATTATACTTTCGAAATGATTTTTCTACACTATGCACTAATAATATCAAAAAAGGATTTGATTTTTGCGTAGTAAGCATCTTTGACTATCATAAGAAGAAATCTCCTCCAATTCTGCGTTTGCATTGTGTGTGTGGCGGGAGGTCTTATGGTAGTTTCATTTTCCAAAAGCATTGCGAAATTGACCTTAAAATTATCCCGTTGTTTGTTTTAAAGATAAACTATTTTAAGTTCTCACACCAGTCACCATGACTGACCTGGAGTTTATTGTTTCCTTCCTAAACTCTGGGTGCCCACCAATTTCCACACGGGCAGTCTAGATTTAGGTTATCAGGTCATTCTGGATTCGGGATGCTGTGGAGCTTAGTGGCGAGCTGGATGGCGAGACGTACCACTTGTATATGATATTATTTATTCCGCTGTGTATTCTGTATATGGACAAGTTCATATAACTGTCCAGTGTTGTATTGTTGTTGTAAACTCTGATGATGTGATGTAATGTATAAAATGATATAGTTCTTTGATTTAAAGATTATTCATTTATCTATTATATGTTGTTCCGCTGCGAATGTGAGATTCTGATATTGTTTCTGTTTCTGATGTTGTTCTGTTGTCCTTCTTTCTTTTTCTTCTATCTTTTCTTCTACCTCTTCTTTCTTAAACCCTAAGTATTCGGTTTTCCGGCATTCGATGGCTCGACAGTCGATACAGTGGACGTATTGATGTCGATATTCGGAAGTCGAAGAATCGGGTCCTTACAATACCATTTTCATTTGTTAGAACTTACATGTCAAATGTACGTTTTAACTTACATTTCTTTTCACAAAACATTTATTTTAATCACTATTACATGAATTAAAACTTAGAATTTATAGGTTAGAACAAAATACTATTATTAAGTCAAATCGGCTTATAAAATTTCAATTAACCTTCATACTGTAAATTAGATTCCAAAATTTAAATTTCCAACTATTTATTTCTTATAAAATTTTAACAACATGTAAGCAAATTCACAGAAATTATTACAATAAATTTTAGCTGAGATTCATATATAAAAATCCAAAATACTTAATAATTTTTAGAAAAATCATTTTAAATCAACCACTGAGTCTGTATAAAATTCTCTACCCTAGGGTCTAGGAAATACAGACATATATCATTTCAATCCGCAATTTATTAATTTTTCGGGTTTTATATCATTTCAAACCCGCAATCCCAAGTCAAATAAAATTGCTCAAGCCTATCATTTTAGCCCATAACAATTTTTCCTTACTCTAAAGATCGTTTGGGTATGTATCATTTCAACCCATAGTGAAGGAACTTGCAGTGTGATTTCAGAATATGAAATAAACATAAAAATATTCAACATATCATGATATATGATCAAACAGACATAATATGATATGAAATAACAAAATAAAATCATATAAATGACATAATATAAGCATATGAAATAACATGATATAAACATATGAAATAACAAAATAGAATCATATGATTGACATAATATAAGCATATGAAATAACATGATATAAACATATGAAATAAAAAAATAAAATCATATGATTGACATAATATAAACATATGAAATAACATGATATAAACATATGAAATAACATGATATAAACATATGAAATAACATAATAAAATCATATGTGAAATGTCAAACTTGCATATACATATCCTAACAATTCAATTGTCATCACTTCATCAAATAAATAAGTACGTATGTCAAGAGTGATTACTCACCTTTCTTTGGTTGGAAAAATGATTCAAAGCGCAACACAAAAATCAACAAACTACGGACCAGTTTGAGTGAGAGGAGAATCCAAATCCGAAGCTTGAAAAATAAAAATAAATTCCATACGTAAACAAATAATTTTACATAGAAAAATAAAATAGAAAAATATATATTTGCAAAATACATAAGAGGGCTTGTCTAGGGTTTGCATAGGCTTGGTCTAGAGGTGGTTTTGGTTTGGTGTGTTCGGCCTTAGGGTAGGGTTTGGTGATGGAGGCTCGGCCTAGGGGTTTTTGTGATGGAGGAGATGGTCACGGCCAAGGCAAGGCAAGGGGTTGTGGAGGTTTGGCCATGGTGTTTTTGGTTGGAGGAGAAGGGGTAGAGGTAGAAAATTGTGAAGAAGAAGAAGGGAAAAGGAAGAGGAGAAAGGGGTTTTGGTTGGAGTTTGGTGATTGGGGAAGGTGGAGATAGGTGTGGCTGAAATTTGTGTAGAGGAGGAGGAGGAAAATTGGAGAGGAAGAGGGGAAGAAGTCTAGGTTTTGGAGAAGGAAGATGAAGGAGAAGAAGACTTACACTATTCTGTGGAGGCACAAATGAATGGATGTGGAGGCTATCCAAAACCCTAGGAGATTATATATAGGCTACTCATCTAACTAAAGGTTTTCTAGCCCAAATGGTCTAAGCCCAAACAAATCACAATAAAAATAAAATAGAAGTTGTAGGGAAAATAACTACGTGTAATACGCCAAAAGTTGCAAAATTTGAGAAGTAAACATCAAAATTTAACAAAACGAAAACTGGGAAAATGTTCAAACTAAATTCATCTTCATAAAAAAAAAAAGTTAAAAATTCAAATTTTTAAAAATTTCACAGAAAGTCAAACTTTGACCAAAGTTGACCAAAATTTGCATTTAAGAAAAATCTTTATTTTATTAAATTTGGAAAAACATTTCACATCAAAACTCAAAATTATCCTTTAAATTTTCCAAGTTTCTCAAATTTAAAATAGTTAAATTCAAAGTTTCAAATAAATTTTCATTTAAAATATTTTCAAAATTTGCAGATTATTACATGTAGTTTTTAGAGTACTTTGATTTCGAGACCCATGTGAGACTCACTCTGACATATACTCTAGAACCATGGATTTTTAGATAGACCGGAAGGGTATATCACATATGTTGATTGACATGAAGATCGTGGATGGTGTTGGAGATATGTTTTAATTTGCATGTTAACTCTTTTTAGAGTAATCTAGTGATTTCGAGACGCGATGACTAGTGTATTTTGATATACGATTCTATAAGATATTGTGCATACGGAGTAAGTTCATGTCCCCAGGGTTTGGCCTTGGGACTAGAAATTTATAGACAACTCATGGAAGGAGCGGTTGTTGTGTCAAGTATGTGCCTTCGAGTGGACCAACACTGTTAATAGAAGACATTTAATCTCGGTAATGCGGCTATAACTTAAAGCTATGTTGTAGCAAGGGTTATAGGCTTGGATTCACTTGTCATTCTATTTTCATGATAAACTAATGGTAGTGGTTAGATAATTGTATATCGATTTGGGTTCAATACAATTTTAAAGGTGCTATACTTGGTGGGTTATGGCTTTACCGAGAGACCCGTGGCCCACTAGCATAGTATGTGACGTTTGTCACGATTGGTGTCGTGTTATTTTGTGTGTGATAGTTTTATCGTATAGTGCAGCACTATATTATAAATGTGCCATCTTGTTGGATGCATGTGAAGATGTAGGTTGAAGTATGATTTCACTATCTCAAGTATTACCATTTGGTATTATTCATGATATATTATCATATTGGCAATCATGCAGATTAGTGATATTTACTTTTCACTGCACTTATATCTGACACTCTTTTTTTTATCATCTGTTCTTTGAGTAGGTTGACATAGAAATAAGGATCTCTGCTACCCAGAGGCGGTTCGTATAGCCATAACTATATTACCGTTATGATTATATCTATCTTGGTTTCGGCTATATGTATCATTTTGAGACATGTACCCTTAAGGGATTTAATGTATCATTTGCTACTTGTATTATTGATGTTGAATCGTATGCCTCTTGATATTATAAGCATTTTGTAACGACCCCGAAATTTAAATTTATTCAAATTAATAATTAAATGAATTTTTGAATTAAATTGAGTAATTAAATAATTTTTTGATAAAAATTTGTAAATTTATTTAGAAAATTGGAGCGAGTTTCCCCGACTCAAATATGAGTGAATTTGAAAATAATAAATATATATTTTGACTTGAGTTTAAATTGTAAATAAATAATGGATAATAATATTAAATATTAAAATTGATGATTAAATTTATTTTTGATTTAAAATTGTGAAATTAAGTGATAAATTAATTTGAGTTTATCCAAATTCAAATTAAATATGTTATTTACTAAGTAAGTGATACAAAATAAATACGTATAGTTAAAATTCAAAACAAAACAAAATAGCTTCATACCAAATAAACATAAAAGTATATTAATAAAAAAAGTATTAACAAACAAAAACAAGACTTAAGAAAATATATATGATAGTACAAACAAATAAACAAAACAAAGTAAAATACATAACAAATAAACAAAACAAATGTATAAAAGCAAGACAAAATTAAAGCTGCAGCCACCAAAGTAATCCATCAGCCTCTAAACATAAACATAAAATAAAAAAAGAAAACAAATGTACCAACTACCATCATCTCAGCCGTGAGCAAAGGAAAAGAAAATGAATTTGTACAAACTCATAAATGCAAGTATCTTTAACCCATAACAACATCATCTCAGCCATACCCAATAGTATATACAAACATAAATATAATATTACCTTTACAATTTTGTATACCTTGTCAACTTCTTGTCTATATATCAATATCATCTTCTTCAGTTCGTTCATAACTTAGCATGCCTGAAAAACAAAATTTAACAACTCAAACAAATTTCAACTTGGCTAAGAAATTCAAGAAGGCTTCAAATTTTTAATCTGGAAATTTCTGGAAGATCAAAACTGCATTATTTTCAAAACAAAAAAATTCTTCAATCAAAACAACAGAAAATCAGATCAACAACTCAACAAATTCCAGATTCAAAAACCTGAGCTTTGCTTCTCTGTTCTTTCTCTGTTCTTCTTCTGGGTAAACAAAGGTGAGCAACTTTTGTTTTAAGAATTTAAAAATATGAATCTGCTGAATACTTATCTGTGAGCAAACTTTTGATTTAAACCTTTAATCTATTTATATGTGTTGCTTGTGAGTAAACATGATTTTATAAAGGATATAAAGTTTATTTAAAACAGTTTAAACTTCAATTATAACTGCTTTGTTCATATTCCAGTATATAATATCCCAGTGATGCTCTGTGTCATTTATGCAGGGAGTACATTTGTTTTTAAAATTGAAGTTTATTTGCCTTAATCACTGACAAGCTTGGGTTTTCAAACAAATCAAGTTGTTTTAATCCTCGAACATGATTTTTGTAAAGATTGTTTGAACCTACAGTAAATTATTTTCCACTGGAAACATTGTTACAGGTTTCAAGTTGAAATTTGATAAAGATAAAAGGTTGTAAAATATTGATTCCATATTATAATCTGAACCTATACTTCAAATTATGATTTTTAAAACTTGAATGAGGATTTTTAGTTCAGTAACTAAAGAGCAGTTCGCATTTGAATCAAAATGGAATTTTCACCAATTTCTCGTGATCGAAGCAATAGTAAATGCTTAAACTTGAATTGGAGATAGGATAAACATCAGGGATGTCACGAAAATTATCAAAAAAATTATCCATTGCGTGGATTGGGAGTTCGAGATCGAAGTAGGGTTTAAGCTCGAAAAATATACGGTCTGGAAAACGTGTTCGCCGCTCCGCCTATGGGCCATCGGACTTCAGGACTCCGGTGGGGACAGCGGCGTTGGGTCGAGACGAAGCTCCAGTTGAATTTTTATGGCCTCAGACGGCCGGAGGAGGTGGGGCGAAGCAGATTTGTTTGGTGAGGATGGGTTCGAGTTTCGAACTGGAAGTTCGATCTCGTTCTGGGGTTGCTGGCGTTGGAATGATCAGTGCTATCGAATGTAGGGTCGATGCGTGACTTGTTAGAGGTGCTGGTGTTCGCCAGATCGTCGGCGAAAGGCTGTGCACGTGCACATCCTGGTGATGGTGTCAGTGGGGTAAAGTTGGGAAGATGAATGGCGTCTCGAAGTCGAACTCGGGAAGATCGTGCTCTGGCTCGGGTGTAAACTCGAGTAATTTCTAGTGTATACTGTGTTTTTTTTAAACAAATTTATTTTTAACAGAAGCTATCGGGTCGATTTGGAGAAAAACTCGAAGCAAGCTAGGAAAATTCTCGGGAAACTCTCGGGGTTGTTTCGGGTATTAGAATTTCCAGTTTTAAACTTTAAACAAAATCAAGTTAATTTAATTTCTAAATTTATTCTTTTTAAATAATGATTGTTTGTTAAGTTAAAATGGTAATTTGTTTAACTACGTTAAAAAGGTTTAAGTAGTTTGAATTTTAAGGGGAAGTTTGAATTGTAAGTAAAGTTTAAAATCGGAGATTTAAATCTGAATTCAAATCTTAGTCTTGAAATAAAAGGAGTTTTAAATTTAAATTGTAATTAAAAATGATAAATCTTGGTAAATTACTTTGAGAAAAGTAATTAAAGAATTGTTAATAGTTAGTGAAGGTCATTAACTAGGATTATGATAATAACGAACTAATAAAATTAATTTTGATAATTAATTGAATTAATCAATTGAAGATAATAAATTGTAAACTGTTAATTACTTAATGAAAGCAATTAAGGGGTTAATTAATTAAGTAATTAGTTTAAGGTTAATTGATTAATATGATGTATAAATTAAGGAAATTAATTTGAGGATAATTAATAAATGATTTAAAGGTTACTTAATTAAAATGGTTTAAAACTTAATTAATGATTAATTAACCAAGATTTGTATTTTATTCATAAGTAATTAATCGGGTATAAACTAATTATAATCAGGTATAAATTGACCTTACTTGTGATTGTTTGGATTCTATTGATTTGATTGTTTGATATCCCTGATATATGATGCCTTGTAATACACCTTGATTTATGTTGTGGTCTGTGATAAATTATCTGTGATGTAATTTATTATCTGTGATATTTATATATCTGTGGTTTGTGCATGAACGATAAAGCGTTATAGTTTATATCTCTTATCAACTATTTCTGTATTCTGATCTGTAATGATTTGATGATGTTGCACTATTGTGTTAAATCCCTGGACCACACCATACACACACAAATATGGATTTCACGTGGAAATCGGTTAAGTCACAGATAATTTAAATTTGATGTTTTTGAAATTGAAATTTTAATTTCAATTGATTTTGAAATTGGAAATTGGGGTTTAATATGAAAAGCTTTTGAAATGGAATTTCAAAGATAAAAGTTATTTCGAATAACTTAATCGAGTTTTTGAAAATTTAAATAATTAGATTTAAATTTGAATTCAGATTTGAAATTAAATCTATGATTTGGAAACTAGGGATAAAAGATGATATAAATATGTTTGTATGAATTAAACCATTTTAAAAGTATAAGTTGGGAATTTGGATTTAACCCAAGAACCTTAACTCGTATTTATGAATCAGATTTTCTTAAATGAAACTGTTTGTTTTCAAATGATAAAAGCTTTCAGATAAGAAATGAAATTCCAGTTTAATTAAAGGAATTTCAAGATTGAATTGAAAATTGTTTTTCCAAGTTATGAATGAACTGTTTTAAAAGCTATGAATTAAATCTGTTTATTTTTAACAGATTTAAAATGATGATTTATTTAACCCATTCGAAATGGAATTGTTTTGAAAACTATTAGTTAAATCTTTGATTTAAAGATTTAACGAATTAATTAAACTGAAATGGAAATCGATTTGGAAAATCTGTGAATGAATCTTTGTGAAATTAAGTGAACTTTGTGAATTGAATCTTTTTGTTTAAAAGATTAAAATGGTAATTTGATAAACCATTTGAAGAAAGATTTTGGGTAATAAGTTGTGACTTAATTGAAATCCCAATATCCATATATTTTTAAATATTGCGCTCACTATTCGGGTTAGCCGGGAAAAGACATTTGTGTCATATAACCCATTCCGAATTTGTGATACGTCGTATATGGATGGCATTTGAAGACCGGTGTTGAAGACCGGATATTTTTCGAAAATGAAAGGACAACCTATCGAATGTCTCTGCACTGAGTTTCTCCGGTATAGAGATTTATATCACTCTTTTGTGACGGGAAGTCCGGACGTGATTGGAAATTACCCGGAATTGCAAGGGCTTCGTAAGAAGTGCCTTCGGTTCTGTTCGATCCCGGAACAGACTTGTATGGTTACATGTCTGACATTACACTTTGAGATATAAAGCTGATTTCTTTCAAATACATTTCTGTTGGTGGCGGAGAATTTATTCTCTTAGCTTAACACCCTTCTCTGAGACGTACGAGCTCAGAGGTTATGTAGTTGAAATTTATCAGCGATATATCCCAATTTGGTAATGTGACATGCTGAGTGTTGCTGTGTGATGATCAGTGTTTGATCATTTGCGATATGATCATTTATTTGATCTTATATCTTTGTGATCATAGGTTGATCATTTGTTTGACCCGAAGCATGGCTTTGTGACAAAGCGTAGCTTTGTGGACGAGACTTCGTCGGACCTCACACCCCGGAAATGGTCAAAACAGGAAGGATGCAGCAAGGTTCTAGGGAGTAGCGCCCCTTAGTGTATGTCATTCCTTCTGGATAAAGGTGGTATCATGGTATGGAGCCCAGATACTTAACCTCTGTGGTTGCTGCAAATTTATTACTTTGTGGTTGTTGCGAATCGGGGATCCTCGGGAAGATCGGTGACGATCGGGGGATGGCATACGCGTGTCAGTAGTTACCTATTTTTGCAGAGGTAACCCGGCCTTGTGTTGGCAGAGATCTAACCGTAACGTTAGGTTCTCGGGTCGTCTATTCCAGGGACGTACCCATCGTGGATAGGAAGTTCCTTAGCCTGACCATTTGTTGGAAATCCAAAGAAACAATACGAGCCTTGTACGGATTTAGTTGTAGAACCTATCATTCACTTATGGTGGCGCCCCACTGTTTGGATGGTAGCTATAGTAGGCATAGTTCGAAATGTCTATGCTGGCTAAGATTGATATTCTACTTTCGAAAATGTTTTCTACACTATGCACTAATAATAATATCAAAAATGATTTGATTTTGCGTAATAAGCATCTTTGACTATCATAAGGAGAAATCTTCTCCAATTCTGCGTTTGCATTGTGTGTGTGGCGGGAGGCCTTATGGTAGTTTCATTTTCCAAAAGCATTGCGAATTGACTTTAAAATTCTCTACTATTTGTTTTAAAGATAAACTGTTTTTGTTGCTCACACCAGTCCCATGACTGATCCGGAGTTTATTGTTTCTTTCCTAAACTCTGGATGCTCAAAATTTTCTACACGAGCAGTCTAGAGTTGGGTTTTTCAGATATTCAGATTTAGTAGATTTTCTGGAGCTAGTTCAGTCTTTGAATCGGACTGCACTTGCTTATCTTTGTGCCTTGTTATTGGGAGTTCGAGCTATTTCTGGATTGGCATTTTGAAGATAGAGATTATCCGCTGCTGATGTTATCGTTTTCTTTTCCGCTGCTATTTGTTATATCATATCTCTGATGTATATTGATATTCATTGTATCATTCTGTTGTATCAGATATTGTATATCAATGTATTATTCATTTATTCCGCTGTGTTATTTACTTAATGTTGTTATAAGCTCCGGCGACTCGGATTTGAACGGTCGAATCTACGGCATTCGAATACGATGTAAAGTATGGATGTCGATTTTCGAGCGCGAAAATCCAAATCGTTACACATTTAGTCCTCTATATATTTATATTATATTTTATATCCTTCCGCTGTGAGAATTGGTTAGTTGTGACTACTATTTCTATGATATTTATTGTTGTCTACACATCTTACCCTTAACGGAACATCACCTTTGACACTGTTGGGGAATCTGTTTGCTTGTATGCTTAGATTTTGGGTATTATGGGAGGTAGATTATTACAAGAACTAATATTATTCTTAAGTATTTATTCAGAGTCCCTAACACATTGATGCGGAATGGACCTTAAAGCTATTATAACATTATATGGGGTGAATAGTGTTTATCAACAATTTAAAAATTAATCTATGAAATTAAAGTTTATCTACTCAAATCAATAATAAAATTGCAAATAAAGTAGATAATATGAGAATAAATATAAAGTATTATAAAAGCAATAAAGTAAATGACACCATGAATTTTTATACCACTTCGAATTCTTAATCCTACATCTAGTCTTGTACCCCATACAAAAGTTCCACTATCACTTTTTTGCTTTCCACGGGTAGTAAGTAAACCTTTATAATCTCGAGTTTCCTTGGGTAGCAAAATACACATTTCCTCTTAACGTTCCTCTGATAGGCAGAACGCCTTTCCCTTTACAATCAGCCATAGACTATGGCAAGTAGTTGTTTCTTTAACACGATTCTTGTAGATTTGGTACAATGATTCTATAGACCTTTAATAGCAATATAACTTTAATTTTTTTAAGGAATATGATAAGATCATAGAGGTAATGATCGAGAATTCAAGTACAAACTCTCTAATATTGCATGGTTTGTAAATTCTAGAATTATTGGAGAGAAAGAGTACGAATTTGCAAAGAGAGTGGAAGAATATTTAATGGAACTTTTCTCACAAAGTATAGAAATGAAAGAGTAAGAGAAAAATGAGAGAATAATTATAAAATCTTGTTTTTCAAAGCAGTTCTTTAGAGGATGAAAAGATACCACTGTTGGCGAAAGGTCGAAGAGGGAAGTTCATTCGTTTAAATTTGAAAACATGTCCAGTGGCTAGTATGTCATCATTTAATTTCAAAATTTATTCACATATCCCAGATCAAAGTATGTTGACATATAATTTTAGCATATAACAATATATCCCAGTCAATTTTGAAAATTATTTTATAAAATTTGTTTTGATCTTTATAACATTAAAATATACTTTTGTGTTTTATAAAAAGTTATTAGAAATGAAAATGGAGTTTAGTAAAAAAAGGAATATCAAGGATATTTGATAGGGGTATGTAACTTTAATTCCAAGACTCAGATCGACTTAGTAAACACTTCTAATATCTCTACCTATAAAGCACTTGTGTTCATTTCGTCTTGAGTCAGTTTTGCTCTTCCATTTGCTCTGATTAACTTTCACACATATATATATATATATAATTCATTTAATTTTACTAAGTATGTTTATCTTTGTAAAATATCACCATAATATGTTTGAAAATACTCCATAACTCAAAGAAACATTAGTAGCAATATTCATTTGGCTATTGTCATCAAAATCAATATTCATGGTATTAACAATCTCCCCCTTTTGGCGATGACAACCATATAAATATCCAAAAGATAAAATATAATATTTTTTATATTTGAGTCCCCTTGACTCTATGCATCCTCAATCATTTTGCATAGTATATTTATATATCTCCTCCCCTTTTGTCATCAAAAAATTTGGATAGAAAAGTGTTGTTTTAGCATGACCAGATTAGGTGTATAGAGTTTGTCTACAGAGTTTTATATGAATGTATATAATCAACAAGTACAAAGAGAATCAAAATCGATACTTTAAAAACATTAGAAATAAAAGAAGTTTTAGAGTTATTAACGTTATTGATTCCAATAACATATCCTTTTGAATAAAGTTCATGGTTCCACCATCTTTGTATATAATGTCGCTCAGTTTCTGTGGATTTTCTGTTATATGCTTTGAAAATCTGTTGTCTGTATCCTTTTCTTTTTCTTTATATTTTGTAATGTTTGATACTTGAAAAATATACAATATGTACACTGGTATCTATTTTATTTTGGGTCCATGGGGTTAACTTTTGGGTAGCCAAACTCACAAAGAGTTTAATATCTTTTAAAAATATAATCATTTGATAAATAAATTCTATCAATAAAATCATCAATGTATTTCTCATTATTACTATTATCTAACCTTCTAGGAACCCATATATTAGTGTATCTATTTTGAGGTTTTAATTTTACTTTCCCAGGTTTTGGTTTGAACTTGGAAGCCTTAATAAAGTTAGTTCTTTGAGTACTGCTTTTCTTTTGGTTTTCATTTTGGGCTACACCCAAGTTCATGTTTACTATCTAGGGGTTTAGATGTAGATAATAAATTTTCTAAATTATCTTTTTTCTTTGTTAAACTTGTCAACGTCGGTTTTCAATTTATCAATATCCATATTACAATTAAGAGTAACATTACTTAGAGATGTAATTTTTTTGTTCAAATTAGTGATAGATTCTCCGTTTTTAAGGATTCACTTTCAGTTTTTAGTTTTTCAAAATTTTCCGGTTTCAAATCTTTTTCATCATTAATTCTATTGAGTCTTTCAATCTCGTTTTCTGAGCACTATTTTTCTTTAGTTAACATTTCATTAAACATTTTTAATCTATCTTTTGCTACGAAAATTTTCTTATATTGTTTTATAAGAATTTTATATGCCTTATACATATCATTTAAAACATTCATTATGTTTTTATTACAATTCCATATTTGATCATCATTTGCCATGAAGCACATGTTGGCATTTTCAGTTTCTGGTGCACTATCACTTGATGATGTATTTGAACCATCCCATCACATTATAAGTTCGCTTCCTCTTCTTATTGAACGTGTCACTATTTGTAGAGCACTTTGATTTCTTTAGTTTAGGGCAATCACTTTTTAAATGACAGGTTTTATCACTATGAAACACTTAACAACATTTCCATTTTTGCTAGGTTGTCAATCTTTTAAAGTTCGTTCATTTTTCGGTATCTCAAGAATCTATAGAAATTACTCGTCATGAAATCAATTTCCTCATCATCATCATCATCTGATTCATGGTTTTTATTTGTAGCATTGAATGCCAGTGTTTTTTTCTCATTTTCTCAACTTCCATTTCTATCCTGTAATTGTACTTCATAGGACGTATGATTTCCTATTAATTCCTCTACTTTCATGGTACTAATTTCATTGGCTTCTTCGATGGACAAAATCTTTTGATCCCATTCACTAGTGAGTGAATTTAATATCTTTCTGACTTGATCCTCTTTAAAAATAGTCCTTTCTAATGACATTAATGCTTGCAAAATATCCTAAAATTTAGAATACATTTCAGATATGGATTCATTTTGTTTCATTTTAAAATTTTGAAATTAGTTAGTCAACATAGATATCTTAGTTTTTTAAACTTTACTAGTGCCGTCATGTGTGTCTTATGAAGTCCTCCAAATTTCACAGGCACTTTTACAATAGACACTCTGTTGAACTCATTTTTATCTAAGGCATATGATAGAATGATCATAGCCTTTAAATTACCGAGTGCTTGTGTCATTTTTCGTTAGCCAATTGTAAAACCCCTAATTTTTGTGTATCATTATTTAGAAGATTTAATTAGATAAATTAAATAGAATAATGTAATGTGTGGGGATAAAGAGAATGAGATTTGATAAGTAATTGGGTCAGGCCTTAAATTATCAATTGATAAGACTGATTTAAACATAGAATAGATGAGCAAATTGGGAATAATCCCTTACATCATTCCCAAAAGCCTTTCCTCCCTTATTCATTCCCATTTTTTATTTTACATACTCCAAAACCAACATAAGAGGTTGGCCATTACCAAGAAGAGGAATTCTAAAGCATTTAAGGGAAAAAGCTAAAAGGAATTAATCAACAACAAATCACAATCTCTCTTATCCAATGTAAGATGAATAATAGTATCCATCTCACTTGTTTATGTTTTATTTCGGATCTTGGATGGTTTTCAAAGTGTTTTGTGATAATATGTCATTCTATGGTTGATTTATATCATTGTTAGGTTGAATGATCATTTATTGGAATTATTCTTATAGGTTTAGAAAGTAAAAGCCTAATTTTTGATCTCCAATCGACTTGAAATTTTGATACAATGTATAAAACATTATTTTGGAGATGGATTTTTAATTTCATAAATTTTCAAGTTTATATGAATATTTTATGAATTTCCTAAGATGGAAAAGGAGTTTATTTTGGGTTTTGATTATTTCAAATAATTAGATAAATATTTGGTCCCGACAATTTCATATGTAAAAGAATATGGTAATTCTTATTTTTGGTGATTTTTCCCAAGTGATTTTGGTTTTTTATGAATTTATTATTCTAGAAAGGCTATTAATTAATAATATTATCTACATGGGTTTGCAAATTGTTTTAGGAAGGTAAACTAACCTTCCAGCAAATTCTGTAAAGAAAATGAAAAGTAATTTATTATCCAATAGAAAATTGACAAGGGGAAAGAGTTGGTGGAAAGGTTTATCTTTAAAAAATAAAATAAATCAGTTCTATATTTATTTATAGAAATGCCGCTGTGTTAAACTTGGAGTTCAATACCTCTACACATGGGAAGATGTGGAGGTTTAAATTTTGTCCTTTTGTTTGTATCAATGGTTCTTTTTTTATTAAGAGTTTAGTGAATTGTTGAAAATATGTTTGTATAGCAACATGTTTTTTAGAAGTTGTACAAGCTATTAATTTTTATTTTTTATCTTGATTATTTTAAGTTCGACATCTATATGGAGTGATACATACGATATCTACCTTGTAGGTATGTGATGTATCTATTTATATAGAAATTTGGCACCAGGTTCTGTAGGAATTTGGTATCTTAAGTTATAGATATTCGGCACCCTATGGTTTAGAAACTCTATATTATTATTTTAAAAGCTCGGCATCATTTTTATTTTAAAGGATCGGCAACCCTTAATTTTTAGGATTCAATACCCTCGAGCCTTTTTCGAGATTTGACATCCTAAGTTTTTAAGGGCTCGGCACCCTTTAGTGTTTAAAGGATCGGTATCCCCCAACTGTTTTAAACCCAACACCCCTTGTCACCTATTTATTCTACATTTTTTTATGACATTGATGTCGTATATTTATAAATTCGACACGTATGATTATAGGTGGATGGCCTTATGTTTTGCAAACCGAAGTTATGTTTTAAATGGACGATGGCCTATGTGTTTTAGAATTCGATAACCATATATTTTAGGCATTATAGCCATAAATTTCACAAATTAGAATGATTGTTTTAGAGACTCGATATAGAGGCTCGATATCCTATCATAGTGGCATAAACGTCGTACGTTTATAAACTAAATAGTTTTATTTAATGGCCTTATAAGCCATATGTTTTAGAGGTTCGAGAACTTTGTTTTTGATACCGAATGATTTAAAAGCTATTTGAAGATGATTATATTTTAGCACAGATTTTTTGCAAGGTATTGGGCTATGTTTTCCTTGATTTAAAGAATTATTTTAAGTGGTCAGTCATTTATGATAATTATTTTTAAGGAAATAAAATGGTATTTTAGCCTAAATTTTTATATGAATTTTCCAAAGGAAATTATTGCTTATGATTAAGTAATTTTGTGATGCCAATAATTGTTAATTGAACATATTTGAATAAATAATCCTACATGTTCTTATTACCATATAATCAGTTATATTTATATGATTTGCATTGCCATACTCACATCATCGTGACCCAACATTATATCTTCAGGTGTAAGGGTAGAATTACCAGTTAGGTTGTCTCAATTGTGAGTATGGTCAGACTTAACTCCTGAATGAGTAGAATTGCATCCAAGAGATCAGATAGATCAATTGTGTTACGATGCCTTGAACTGATAAAAAAAGATATGATTCTTGATGGGTTTATGGTAATCCTAGGAAAACTATGATATGTATTATGGATAGTCCACATAATATATAAGATGGATAGTAATGATTCTTGATAGGTTCATAGTAACCCTAGAAAAACTATGATATGTGCGATGGATAGTCCACATAACCTGGGACAGATAGTCCATATAAGATGTGTGATGGGTGGTCCATTGGAGTTGAGACAGATAGTCTATTTGATTTGAGACAGATTGTCCATTTAATTTGAGATAGATAGTCCATTTGATTTGAAATAGATAGTCCATTTTATGAGATTGGGTAGAATGTAGGAATGCATAACCCTATAAAGACAGATTAGTCGGACTTACCCACAATGCATGCCTGCATACGATCATATTATGATGTTCTAACAAATGTGGTTACAGGTGCATGATTTATGATTGAAATATTTGGACAAGATACTAGTGAGGGGAAAACCCAATCCGCCCAGCAGTATGGTCTCACTAGATATCTATTTTGTTTCGAGATAGAATATTGTTATTCACACTAGACTTTTTGTTTGACCCGAAGTTTTTGTTTTTCCCTTAAACTCTTGGATGCTCATTTAAGTAAGGCGGGAGTGGAGAATTTCAGGTTAGATGAATAAGCTTCCAGAGACATGCAGGAGGCAAACTAGCTAATATTATAGGTTTGTTTCCACTATGTTGTTTTAAAATCTTTGCTTTGTTGAATGCATGTCATGATAGGATTTGTAACTGTCAAGTATTAGACTCTGATCACTCAAGGGGCATCTTCATATGTCGCACTTGAAATATATTTGTAATTATTATATTTTCTCTAAACGTGGAATTGATGGGATTATGTGATGTGATATAACAAATAAGAAGGTTATTAATGAAATGAGTTTTGAAATTCTCATATGCATATGCTCTTGATGTTATAGATATAATTAGCTGATCTCATTTTGTCACTGGAGAATAATACAATTGATGACTACAGCATCAGTAACGCTTATTTTTGGGCCCCAAAATGGTGGATGTTACAAATTGGTGTTAGAGCATAGGTTTACATAAAACTTAAAAGATTTTGATGAAATAAAACTTAAAAGGTTTTGAAAGCATAATCCAAATGAATCAGAGAATAAGAATGGAGTATGGGATAATGCTATAGTAACATACTAGTATTTGCTATATATATAAGTATTATTATCCCCTCTCTCTTAGACCATTCTTCTTTATCTTATTAAGGCTCGTATGTAGATTATGAGAAAGCAAGATATGGACGCAGGAAATGGAAGTGTGAATCTGGGTGGAGGAAGCACCACAACTGTTAATCGACAAGATTTCTATCGGTTTAGAAATTTGCCGAAAAATTTCAAATTAAAATAAACCGCAAGCGCACGGCGTACACTTTGTAGTACATGGCGAATACGGGTCGATCCGCAGGGAATTGTGAGAGTTTAAAAAAATATATTCAATCAAATTAGACCAAATGGAGGAGAATTGTTAACTAGAAATAAAATGAAGCTAAAACTAGAATTGAAATTTGATTTAAAAACTATTTAACTAGAGAACAATTTAGATGCAAATCTACTCTCATAATTTTGTAAATCAACAAACAAACAATTTGTGATCTCTAGTTTTGATATTAAGTGAAATATTGTTGTATTTATCATAAGTATGGTTTGTTTATATTATTAATTAACATAACTCAAACCATCAAACTATAATACAACAAATAAACCACTTATCATTCTCATGAAAATGAAGCCAAAGCAAAAGCTATTTTAAGTATGATCTATTTACTATTGTAACTAGTAATATAGATCATCAAATTTCATTTTTACTTTAATTTCACAATCAAAAATGGATAAGCAAATGATGATGCAAATTGTGTTTATGTTGAATAAGAATAGCTCATTTGCATAAACAATATAAGCTATTAAACCCACTTGTATAAACTTGCATCAAAACTCACTTCATGAAGCATAAACCAAATGAGATCATAAATCATAAAATGTTGAAATTACATAATATTTGAGAGCTTCATTACCCCTAAATTGAAGGGGTTTAGCTACTCATTTGTGGCATTGAAGCAACACAAGTAACTTTCATCGTTAAAAAGAGAAGAAAATAGAGAATAAGCAAAGAAGAGAATGTAATTAAACTACTTACAACAAAAGAAATTAAGCTACACTACTTGCATGAATGTAAAACTATTCTACTAACAAAGAAAAGTAAAGAACATAAATAAAAGCATTCACATAAAAACAAAGAAAAGCATGTAGAAAAAGGAGAAGAAAGAGGCTTGGAAGCCATTTTTATTTCATAGAACATTGAGCTTACAATTTGATCTCTTAATTTCCTAAGTAAAATGAAAGAGCAGAAGATAGTTTCATGTACATAAGAGGGCTATATATACATGAATAAAACCCTAATTCTATTTTTAGGGGGCTTCCTAAAATGCCCTTTAGGAAGTGTGGCTACCAAGTAACCATTATCCACTAATTAATCCATCATTTGTTGTGCATGAAGCTTTAACCTCCACTTAGTTGTCCATTAGCTCATAATTGTACATTTATGTAAGTGGGTGGGGTCCTCCATGATCTTGAACTTGAATTATTTCCTCTTCATTCCTTTGTATTTCAGTTGTGCATGCATGTATCTTCATATAAGCATCTTCCATATGCATCCAAATTCCTATAAAAATTATCAAAAAATGTCCAAGTAAAAATTCTTAAATTGACACAAGCACAAAAATGACCATTTTGCCCTTGAATGAAGATGAAAATATGATGGTTTGAAAATAATTGAATTTTGGTTTTAAACATGTTAAAATGCCCAAATATGATGTTTATTTAAATAAAAAGATATAAAATATGGATGTAAATATATGCACATTTACGTGCACATTAAATACCCTCACACTTTTCTTTTTATTCGTCCTCGAATAAAGGAAAACTAAGATAAATCCATTTTCATAGGGAGAACGATTGCATTGAGCGTAAGCAACAAGCCATTAAACCTCTGGGTGTCTCTAGTAGGACGAGTGTTGTCCCGTGAGGGTTTTCAGCTGATACTACCCACAAAATCCAGTGCAAAGTGAAAATATTTACAAAGTGCAAGATTTATTTACAATGAGATGAATGCAAGTTTTTGAAAATATTTACAAATGAAGGATTCACTTTCAATTCGACACTCATAAGTTAAATATAGGTTTTGGTCATTGTCTTGAAAATTGAAGTCATTTACTTGTCAAAACTTCCAACAAAAATCAAGTTATCATAGCAAATAGACAATAGTTTAACTCGTTGTTTCGGTTGATAACAAAATGGAACTATGAAATAAATCCTTAGTTGATTATCAAAGTTTGTCAAAGTGGTATTCTCATTTCTTTTCAATAACAAGTTAAATCAAACAAGTTAAATTGGTTCTTGGATTTCAATTGCTTACTCTCTCTTATTAGAAAGTTTTATGGATATTTATAATATTTACATATGCCTAACTCAGGTAAACTGAGGCCAGATATATTACCCGTGCACTGCCTTGCGGACTGATGTGAGGGGAATACAAAGCATGGCGAGTGAACACACAAGTGTGAACAGTTATCGAATGTAGGCGTTATTAAAAAGAATTTTTATCTATATACATCTAACTCGGATAAACTGAGGCCAGATATACTGATCATGCACTGCCTTTCGGGCTTACGTGAGAAGGGTACAGAGCATGGCGAGTGAACACACGAGTGTGAACACATGACTCTAGGTGTTAAAAATATATATATACATATATACAAATGCTTTTTTTAGAAAGAGAGAGTTTTGCAAAATCATCTTAGCACCATTTAACTTAGAAGATAAAAATGTTATATCCTTTACTTTAAATTTACCATTTTTTTAAACAAAGATTTTTAATTAGAACATACTTCATAATTAACACATATGAACCTTCCTATATACTAGTTAAACCATTGTTATTTGTAATCAAACTTCATTTTTATTTTTGTTAAGACAAATAAATTTTCAAAACTTTCAATTTATTAACCAAAACTTATACTTATATCCCATAGTGTTTCCTCAAAAATAAATCAAAATGCTAAAAAGAAAATGTTTTTGAGATTTTGAGTTTTTTTTAAGTTAAAAGAAAAATGAAAGTTCAGAAATGCCATGAAACTAAAAAAATGAAAATGAGACTCCCCTCCCACTTAATTTTGACTGTGTCCCCACAGTCAATGCATGATATAATGAGTGTAACGGGGAAAATTATGTACATATTTACAAAAGAGGGTTAACATTCTTACTAGACGTAGCTTGGCTCATGAAGGATCATGAGCTCCTCCTCTTGGTTATTTGGCAATTCCAAGAAAGGTTTCAGACGATGACCGTTGACTTTGAAAATCGATCCGTCCCTGGGGTTTTCTATTTCTACGGCACCATGTGGAAAAATAGTTCGTACCACAAATGGTCCGGTCCATCTCGATTTAAGTTTCCCAGGGAATAAATGAAGTCTTGAGTCATATAAAAGAACTTTTTGGTTATGAGAAAACGTTTTCCTTAGGATTGACTTGTCATGAAAAACTTTGGTTTTTTCTTTGTAAATTTTATCGTTTTCATACGCGTCGTTCCTAAGTTCTTCTAGTTCGTTGAGTTGTAGTTTTCGGTTTTCGCCAGCTTTCTCAAGATCAAAGTTAAAGTTCTTAATTGCCCACAGCGCTTTGTGTTCAATTTCAATGGGTAAATGGCAAGCTTTACCGTAAACTAAACGAAATGGGACACCCAAGGTTAGTTTTAAAAGCAGTACGGTAAGCCCATTGTGCGTCGGTCAATTTCTGAGACCAATCTTTTCGATTTTTATTGATTGTTTTCTCCAAGATTTGTTTTATTTGTCGATTTGAAACTTCATCTTGGCCACAAGTTTGAGGATGATACGGAGTGGATAACTTGTGGGTTATCGAGTATTTTTTCATTAAAATTTCAAAAGAACGGTTATAAAATGGGTCCCGTTATCACTGATTATTGTGCGAGGTGTGCCGAACCTCGAAAAGATGTTTTCTTTGAGAAATTTCACAACAATTTTTGGTCGTTGGTTTTGCAAGGAACAGCTTCGACCCATTTTGAAACGTAATCGACAACGAGAAGGATATACAAGTTTCCAAAAGAATTGGGAAAAGGTCCCATAAAGTCGATACCCCAAACATCAAAGATTTCGATCGTAAGGATGGGGTTTAGAGGCATCATATCTCGTCGAGAAATTCGTCCAAGCATTTGACATCGATCGCAAGTTTTACAAAATTCAAATGAGTCTTTGAAAAAAGAAGGCCAATAGAAACCACACTGAAGCACTTTTTGCGCAGTTTTTCGAGGACCGAAATGTCCACCACACACTTGATTGTGGCAAAATGAAAGAACACTCCTAATCTCATTATCCGGAATGCAACGTCGGATGATTTGGTTGGGATAATATTTGAATAAGTATGGATCGTCCCAATAGAAATAATTCACTTGTGACATGAATTTGTGTTTATCCTGTTTGGACCAAGATGAGGGAGTTTCTTTAGTGACTAAGTAGTTCACTATATCAGCGTACCATGGGTCGATAGAAATTGAAAGGAGTTGTTCATCGGGGAAGTTTTCATTGATTGGCAAAGAAGATAGTGCGTTCGGAAGACGAGACAAGTGATCGGTTATGACGTTATCAGATCCTTTTTTTATCTTTAATTGTAAGGTCAAATTCTTGAAGTAAAAGGATCCAACGAATCAAGCTGGATTTGGCATCCTTTTTAGCGAAGAGATATCGAAGCGCAGAGTGGTCCGTGTACACAGTAATGTGTGACCCTATCAAGTATTGTCGGAATTTTTTGAGAGCAAAAACGACAGCTAGAAGCTCTTTTTTGGTTGTTGTGTAGTTGAGTTGAGCGTCGTTCAAAGTCATACTCGCAAAGTAAATCACGTGAAGGATCTTGTTGATGCGTTGTCCTAAGACAGCACCAACGGCAAAGTTCAAAGCATCACACATTATTTCGAAAGGAAAATCCCAATTGGGTGCACAAATGATTGGAGCAGAAATGAGTTTGTTCTTAAGATGTTCAAAAGAAGATATACAATCATAGTTAAAATCGAAAGGAACGTCTTTTCCAAGAAGAGTCGTCAAAGGACGAGCAATTTTGCTAAAGTCTTTCACAAAGCGTCGGTAAAAGCCAACGTGTCCAAGAAATGATCGAATGTCCTTAACAGTTTTGGGAATGGGTAGATTTGCAATGACATCGATTTTCGCTTTATCTACCTCAATGCCTTTATTTGAGATGATATGTCCAAGGACTATGCCTTGTTTGACCATAAAGTGGCATTTTTCCCAATTCAAAGTCAAATGTTTTTCTTTACATCGATTTAGAATTAATTCGAGATGATGTAAACATTGGGAAAAAGAATCGCCAAAGATTAAGAAATCATCCATAAAAACTTCTAGAAAGCGTTCAATCATGTCGAAAAAGATTCCAACCATGCATCGTTGGATGGTTGCAGGAGCGTTACAAAGTCCGAATGGCATACGTCGATAAGCAAAGGTACCAAATGGACACGTGAAAGTTGTTTTCTCTTGATCTTCAGGAGCGATGGGAATTTGGTTATAGCCGGAATAACCATCAAGGAAGCAGTAAAATTCATGGCCGGCTAAACGTTCGAGCATTTGGTCAATGAAGGGAAGAGGGAAGTGATCTTTTTGTGTTGCGGCATTTAGTTTTCGATAGTCAATGCAAACATGCCAACCCGTTTGAGTACGAGTTGGAATAAGTTCATTTGAATCGTTCTTGACAACGGTAAGCCTAGACTTTTTCGGTACAATGTGAATTGGGCTAACCCATGAACTATCAGAGATTGGGTAAATGATTCCGTTGTCGAGAAGTTTAAGAATTTCATCACGCACCGCATCTTTCATTTTTGGATTAAGCCTTCATTGCGCGTCACGAATAGGCTTGGCATCGTCGATTAAATGGATGCGATGTTGAACAATTGTAGGGCTAATCCCCTTTATATCGGAGATCGACCATCCAATCGCTTCCTTGTTTTTCGAAAGAATAGAAAGTAAGGAGGTTTCTTGGTCAAGAGAGAGAGAGTCGCAGAAATTATGACGGGTAACGTTTCGTTATCACCTAAGTATGCGTACTTAAGGTGATCGGGAAGTGGTTTGAGGTCCAACTTCGGAAGTTTTTCGATCAAAGAATTGGGTTGAGATTCGGACTCTACTGGAAGTGATTCAAAGGGAAGAGTGTATTCAATTTCGCTGGGAATTTCGTGAAACAATTTTTCATATTTAGTTTCGCGTTCGTCGCTAAGGTCAATTGTCTCGTTTTCGAAGTTTTCGTGAATGGCACTAACTTCCAATGTTTGGTCATGAGGTTCGTTCGATTAGCTTTCAAGATTGAAAATGTTGAGATCCAAAGTCATGTTTCCAAAAGAAATTTTCATCGATCCGTTATGACAATTGATTAAGGCATTTGAGGTGGCTAAGAATGGTCGGCCTAAAATCAATGGAATTTGACTCGAGGGATTCGTTACGGGTTGTGTTTCGAGAATGATAAAATCAATGGGGAATATGAATTGCCCTACTCGAATGAGCACGTCCTCGATTTCTCCCACGGGTTTCTTAATCAAGCGATCAGCAAATTGAAGCGTGACTTTTGTGGCTTTGAGCTCACCTAAGCCTAATTGTTCGTACACAGAGTATGGAATCAAATTGACACTCGCGCCTAAGTCTATCAGACATTTGTTAATCGTCTTGTCTCCAATTGTACATGAAATCGTAGGGCAGCTAGGATCTTTGTATTTTACGGGCATGGATTGGGACAAGACTTCACTCAAACTGGCGGCTAAGAAGACTTTTTTGGGCACTTGAGTGTATCGCTTTTGGGTACACAAGTCCTTAAGGAATTTTGCGTATGTTGGGACTTGCTGAACGATGTCAAGAAGCGGAATGTTAACTTTGACTTGTTTAAAAATTTCCAACATCTTTTCCATTTGGTCCGAATGTTTCTTAGGTCGAAGACGATGTGGAAATGGGACACGATACTCGGTAGGCAGGTCTACTTGAGTAGAAGAAGAAGAGTTTTGACTGGCATTCGATTCAACGTTTGGCTCCACGTTCTGTTCAGATTCATTCGTTGTTTTAGAAGTATCAAGAGAAGTTTCCGGTAAATCGTTTGGATTAACGACTTGATTATCGATTTGTTTCCCGAAACGAAGAGTTGTGATAGCATTCAATTGGGTGACGTTGCTATCTTGAACAACACGGGCTTGATTAGAATTTGCATTTTGATTTCTGGGATTTGGAAGGGGTTGGCTTAGGAATGTTCCTCGTTCACGTTCGCTCATAGACGCGGCTAATTGAATCATTTGCATTTTGAGTTTTGCAATTGATTGGTTTGTGTTTTGCATATATGAAGTCAATAAATTTTGCAAATTGCTGTTTGATTGAAGGCTTTGAGTAGTTGCTTTAGCCAACGTTTCAAGAGTTTTCTCAAGTCAAGTTAAACGTTTATCGTCTTGGGGAGGATGAGCAGAATTTGGTTGAAAGTTTGATTGTTGCGGTTGATTATGGGATGGGCCTGCAAAGTTTGGTTGAAAATTGTTGGGTTGAAAGGAAGGATTCGAAGCATTATTCAGAAATCCTTGCAAATTGGGACGAATCGTATTCGTGTTGGGATTATTTTGGTTCCACGCAAAATTTGGATGGTTTCTCCAACCAGGGTTGTACGTTGGAGAAAACGGGTCATTTTTGGCTTTGTTGAAAGCATTGATTTGTTCGACGAAATTGGGACACTGATCAGCTATATGATTAGGATCGTTGCATTTATAACACATCAGTTGGGAAGCTTGGTCCATTTGATTCGATGGGAAAACATTATCGAATTTTTTAATCATTGCGTCGATCTTAGCTTCCAAAGCAACAGAAGATCCTACCGAGTGTGCACTCGATCGTGAGTAGATTGATTTTTCGTTCGAACGTTCCCATTGGGATGATTTTTCGGCGTGGTTTTCAAGAAACTGCCAAGCATCGTCGTGATGTTGGGCAAGAAAGTTTCCTTGGCACATTGATTTGAGCATGGTACGTGGGCTATTTTCGAGTCCATCGTATAAAATTTGCAAATCGTCCATTTTTCAAAATTATGGTGTGGACATTTTATCAAAAGATCTTTGAATCTTTCAAAATATTTTCCGAATGGTTCTCCCTTGAATTGATGAAAGTTTACAATTTCATTTTGGATTCTACTCGTTTTTTCCAAAGGGTAGAACTTTTTTAAGAAAACTTTTACAAATTCTTCCACGTTTTAATCGAGTTCGATGGTAAGCTGTACAACCATTTTTCAGCGTAATCCGTAAGAGCGAATGGGATTAATCGAAGTTTGATTCCGTCATCAGAAAGTTGTTGGAGTTTAATGGTTGCACAAACTTGTTTGAATTTAGTCAAGAAGATGTATGGATCATCGTGTTCGAAATTGCCAAATTTCGGAAGAGTGGCAATATGGTTTGAGTGAATTTCGAAATGGTTACCCATAGGGGCGGGTAACGTGATGCAAGATGGAATAGAAACTCTATCGGGAAGATTCTATCCTTAAGAGTTCGAGGGGCGTTTTCGTTTGCCATTTCGGGAGGATCGTTTGTTCGAGTTAAACGGTTTGTAGAAGGGTCGCGAGTCCAACGATTTGTTGTTGTGTCACGAGTCCAAGTACTCATGCACAAGTGAAAGTCGAGAAGGGAAAGAAGTTAGAATCGAGTTTAGTGAATGAAAGAAGATTCGAAAATCGAAGCGAAATTTTTTTTAGAGGAAGAAAAATATTTACCAAGTGAAATTTATTTTCAAAAGAGAAGTTTGATTTTCGTTTTGTTTTTGGTTTTCCAAATTTTTATATTTTTTTGTTTTTGTAATTTTGAATTTTCAAAAAAAAAATTGTTTTTAAAAAGGTGTTAATTTTTTTTTGTGAAATTAAAAACTAAGTTAAGAAAAATTACAAATTTTTTTTTGGATTTTGGATTTTTTTTAATATATGCATGAACTAATGCAACTAAATGAATGCAAAGGACTTAATTACAGTTTTCTGTCCTTAGTAGCTCCTAACCCAAAATTGTATAATCACACTTTGTCGTAAATCAACAAAAATATTTCTCAGCCAGGTAAAGGACAGGGGTTATCGGTGCACCACGAATCACCGTAGCAATGCAGCCAAAGGTTTAAGTACCTTCAGAGGAACAACCAGTATAATATTTACGTATCACCGTAATTTTTATAACTGGTTATTACTCTGCCGTAGCCTAGACACCAGGAAATAAAATTGTTCAAAGAAAACAATTGTGAAGATACAATTAAGCCCTAGATGAGCTCGCGACACCCTTAAGTCGAATGTCTAACCTTTATTATTAGTCAAATTCTATGATGAAATGCGTTTGTGGGCTAAGGAAAGGGTGATGAAATACCTCACCTTATGTGAATTGGGGTATTGCCCTTAGAAAAGAAAATAAGATGAGATGGATGCAAAACAAAATTAAACGTGAATTTACAATGCAACTAAAATGAAGTTTGTTTTTGTTTTTGGATTTTGAAATTTTTTTTGTATATATAAATGCAAATGCAAGCAACCAACAATGCACTAGAGATGAAAGCACAATACCGGAGCGTGCAGATTATTAGTAATTTTTTTTTAAGTGACAATTTTTTTATAAGCAAGCAGCAATTATTTTTAGGCAAGCAGTTCTTCCTTTTAATCTGCTTTGGCAACCTGAAATGAAAAACAAGATATATTCAACAATTTTTATTATTATTTTTTTAGTATGTTTATCAAAGATGAAAAACAAAATAAGCGAAAAACAAAACAATTGAAAATAAAATAAATGAAAACTAAAACAAGTGAAAACAAATAAAAAATGAAAATTAAATGAAGTTGAACTTTTTTTTCGGATTTTTTTAATTTTTTTTTGGAGAGGAAATTTAAAAGTGAAGTTTTACTTCAAATTTTTTTTTTATTACTATTTTTTTAAAGGCTTGAAAGAAACTTAAAAGAAAGAAAAAGAGAAACAAAAAACTTTAAACACTCACAAATTTTTTATTTTTTTACTAAAAGTAAACTCAAATAAGAATTCAAGGTAAGGAAAAACCAAAGGAAATTAAATATAAAAAAAATCATGCGGCCCAGCCCACCACAACCTACAACACAAATATGCTACTCTGTTTAAACAATAAGAAAACTTAAATCCCCTTTCTACAAAAGAAAACACACAGAAAAAAAAATTATTAGGCCGAATCACTGATGCGATTCGTATAATTCGCTATTCAAGAGGGGAGAACTTCGGTCGCGATTTTGTTGTGGGTTCGGCGCCTGGATTTTGAACTTTGGGTTTGCCGAAGTGGTAGGGTTAGTTTGTTCGAGCCTGGTTGTGAGGTTGACTGATGTGGTCGCGTTCGATTTAGGTTTGAAGTTGGGTTCGAGGTGGTTCGAATTTCAAAGATGAAGTGACAGGACGCGAGATCACTGAAGTTTGGGTGATTGGGTGGTTGCCGATTTGGGTAAGTGCAATTTTTTTTGAATGGTGGCGTTATTGGTTGAGTTGTTGATGGGCAGTAGATGGATTTGATAGCAGATTTGGGTGTTTGGGGATTTCGTTCGATTGTGTTGTTCGAGTTGGTTGTTCATGGATTGTCGCGACAGTTAAGTGGTGGATTTGGGGGAATCTGGTGATTCATTTTGTTGAATTTGGCTGTGGGGTTTGAAGCGATGAAGGGAGGCGACAGCGACTTGGTTGAAGTGGTGACGTCGCGGTGCTGAGGAAGTGGAAATGGAGCAGTGGAAAGTCGTCAAATTCGTATCAGGCAATTTCGTGGAAGGGCGAATTCGCGATTGCTAGTGGTTGAAGTCGCGAGTTGAGTTCAAGGTTGTTCGCGAATTGGATTGTCGCAACTTGTGTGGATGTGAGTTGCAATGTTGGAGGATGTGCATGTGTGCAAGTGGATTAAAAGAGTAGCAGTATGAATGTTTGACTGTTTGACAATGGTTAAAGAGATGTAGGAGTATGCTGGTGGTGGCCACGGGCAGAGGTCAGTAGATGATGTGATATGTGGTGAACAGTGGTGTTGGGAATATGTAGTGGTGGTATGTTGTTTGTTAGTAGATTGTGAAATGCATGCACCAGAAGTAGCAGTAGGCGATGATGTGTGGTTGATTGGTTAATGCAGTTGTTTTGTAACTCGAAGCAATTATAGATGATTTTGATATATGGTGTGGCTGTTGTTCAGGTTGACAGGGAAGATGTAGATGATGATGTTGGTGGAAGTATTGTGGAAGCAGAAAGTTGTTGTTGTTGTCTTGAAGTATAGACGTATAGGAGTTGAAGTATAAAAGTAGTTTGAGAAAGTTGTTGTTGTCTTGATGTGTTTGATGAAGTTAGCAGTGAGGTTTGTGGTTTGTTGCAGAAGAGCACAGAGGAGTATGTGGGAATGTTGGTAGAGTGCAGTTGTATGGGGCAGTGATCAGGTTATTGACAGTAGAGTAGATTATGGATGAAGTTGTTATGGTAGAAATGTGGTTATCTGAAATGTGGTTTGAGATGCAACTGTGGTGGGGGTATTGGCAAGTGGTTTGTGAGTAGTTTGGACAGGGGATGTGAAATGGTTGATGAATGGCAGTGGAGTGGTAAGGCGAGAGTGATGAAATGTGCAATAGTTTGAAGCAATGCAATAGTTTGAGGGAAGTATGTATGAATGATGTATTTGTGGATGGAAGAAGTGTGTTGTATGTTTCTGACTGTAGGCAAACCTGTTGAATGAAACAGTGGAACTGTGCACAGTATAGAATATACAGTGAGTATGAAAACAGTGAACAGTGGTCAGGCAGTTTTTGCAAATTGTAAATTATCGCTTAAAAACTGTAAATGTAACTGAAATGGAATGGAATTTTTTTTCAATTGAAGTTGTGTATATTTTTTTAAATGCAAATGGAAAAGCAAATAGACTAGAAAACAATCACACAATGTACACAAACAAATGAAAACTAAATTCACACA
This sequence comes from Allium fistulosum, assembly GCA_030737815.1. Classification (NCBI taxonomy): domain Eukaryota; kingdom Viridiplantae; phylum Streptophyta; class Magnoliopsida; order Asparagales; family Amaryllidaceae; genus Allium; species Allium fistulosum. The sequence continues at coordinate 868,083,840 of CM060906.1, read as the reverse complement.
AAAACACACAACAATAACTTTTTTTAAAATGCACTCAAACACACAAAAAAAACACACGATAAAAATCAAAAGAAAAATAATTCGAAGAATAGAAAATCAAAATCAAAAAAATTCCCCGGCAACGGCGCCAAAAACTTGTTCTCCGAGGGACAGTTGAATGAGCGACTCATGAATGCAGCCGTGTCGGACGAGCCAATAACTCGAACGCGTTCGGTCCATTTTTTGAGCAAGAATCACAGCGCCTTCACCATGATACGGACTCCAAGTGACAAGATTTCTATCCGTTTAGAAATTTGATGAAAAATTTCAAATTAAAATAAACCGCAAGCGCACGGCGTACACTTTGTAGTACGTGGCGAATACGGGTCGATCCGCAGGGAATTGTGAGAGTTTAAAAAAATCTATTCAATCAAATTAGACCAAATGGAGGAGAATTGTTAACTAGAAATAAAATGAAGCTAAAACTAGAATTGAAATTTGATTTAAAAACTATTTAACTAGAGAACAATTTAGAGGCAAATCCACTCTCATAATTTTGTAAATCAACAAACAAACAATTTGTGATCTCTACCTTTGATATTAAGTGAAATATTATTGTATTTATCATAAGTATGGTTTGTTTATATTATTAATTAACATAACTCAAACCATCAAACTATAATACAACAAATAAACCACTTATCATTCTCATGAAAATGAAGCCAAAGCAAAAGCTATTTTAAGTATGATCTATTTACTATTGTAACTAGTAATATAGATCATCAAATTTCATTTTTACTTTAATTTCACAATCAAAAATGGATTAGCAAATGAAGATGCAAATTGTGTTTATGTTGAATAAGAATAGCTCATTTGCTTAAACAATATAAGCTATCAAACCAACTTGTATAAACTTGCATCAAAACTCACTTCATGAAGCATAAACCAAATGAGATCATAAATCATAAAATGTTGAAATTACATAATATTTGAGAGCTTCATTACCCCTAAATTGAAGGGGTTTAGCTACTCATTTGTGGCATTGAAGCAACACAAGTAACTTTCAACATTAAAAAGAGAAGAAAATAGAGAATAAGCAAAGAAGAGAATGTAATTAAACTACTTACAACAAAAGAAATTAAGCTACACTACTTGCATGAATGTAAAACTATTCTACTAACAAAGAAAAGAAAAGAACATAAATAAAAGCATTAACATAAAAACAAAGAAAAGCATGTAGAAAAAGGAGAAGAAAGAGGCTTGGAAGCCATTTTTATTTCATAGAACATTGAGCTTACAATTTGATCTCTTAATTTCCTAAGTAAAATGAAAGAGTAGAAGATAGTTTCATGTACATAAGAGGGCTATATATACATGCAAAAAACCCTAATTCTATTTTTAGGGGGCTTCCTAAAATGCCCTTTCGGAAGTGTGGCCACCAAGTAACCATTAGCCACTAATTAATCCATCATTTGTTGTGCATGAAGCTTTAACCTCCACTTAGTTGTCCATTAGCTCATAATTGTACATTTAGGTAAGTGGGTGGGGTCCTCCATGATCTTGAACTTGAATTATTTCCTCTTCATTCCTTTGTATTTCATTTGTGCATGCATGTATCTTCATATAAGCATCTTTCATATGCATCCAAATTCCTATAAAAATTATCAAAAAATGTCCAAGTAAAAATTCTTAAATTGACACAAGCACAAAAATGACCATTTTGCCCCTGAATGAAGATGAAAATATGATGGTTTGAAAATAATTGAATTTTGGTTTTAAACATGTTAAAATGCCCAAATATGATGTTTATTTAAATAAAAAGAGATAAAATATGAATGTAAATATATGCACATTTACGTGCACATCAAATACCCCCACACTTATCTTTTTATTCGTCCTCGAATAAAGGAAAACTAAGATAAATCCATTTTCGTAGGGAGCACGATTGCATTGAGCGTATGCAACAAGCCGTTAAACATCTGGGTGTCCCAAGTAGGATGAGTGTTGTCTCGTGAGGGTTTTCAGCGGATACTACCCACAAAATCCAGTGCAAAGTGAAAATATTTACAAAGTGCAAGATTTATTTACAATGGGATGAATGCAAGTTTTTGAAAATATTTACAAATGAAGGATTCACTTTCAATTCGACACTCATAAGTTAAATATAGGTTTTGGTCATTGTCTTGAAAATTTAAGTCATTTACTTGTCAAAACTTCCAACAAAAATCAAGTTATCATAGCAAATAGATAATAGTTTAACTCGTTGTTTCGGTTGATAACAAAATGTAACTATGAAATAAATCCTTAGTTGATTATCAAAGTTTGTCAAAGTGGTATTCTCATTTCTTTTCAATAACAAGTTAAATCAAACAAGTTAAAATGGTTCTTGGATTTCAATTGCTTACTCTCTCTTATTTGAAAATTTTATTGATATTAACAATATTTACATATGCCTAACTCAAGTAAACTGAGGCCAGATATATTACCCGTGCACTGCCTTGCGAACTGATGTGAGGGGAATACAGAGCGTGGCGAGTGAACACACAAGTGTGAACACTTATCGACTATAGGCGTTATTAAAAAGAATTTTTATCTATATACACCTAACTTGGATAAACTGAGGCCAGATATACTGATCATGCACTGCCTTTCGGGCTTACGTGAGAAGGGTACAGAGCATGGCGAGTGAACACACGAGTGTGAACACATGACTCTAGGTGTTAAAAATATATATATACATATATACAAATGCTTTTTTTTAGAAAGAGAGAGTTTTGCAAAATCATCTTAGCACCATTTAACTTAGAAGATAAAAATGTTATATCCTTTACTTTAAATTTACCATTTTTTTAAACAAAGATTTTTAGTTAGAACATACTTCATAATTAACACATATGAACCTTCCTATATACTAGTTAAACCATTGTTATTTGTAATCAAACTTCATTTTTATTTTTGTTAAGACAAATAAATTTTCAAAAATTTCAATTTATTAACCAAAACTTATACTTATATCCCATAGTGTTTCCTCAAAAATAAATCAAAATGCTAAAATGAAAATGTTTTTGACATTTTGAAATTTGGAGATTTTTTTTTAGTTAAAAGAAAAATGAAAGTTCAGAAATGCCATGAAACTAATAAAAATGAAAATGAGACTCCCCCCCACTTAATTTTGACTGTGTCCCCACGGTCAATGCATGATATAATGAGTGTAAGGGGGAAAACTATGTACATATTTACAAAAGATGGTTAACATTCTTACTAGACGTAGCTTGGCTCATGAAGGATTATGAGCTCCTCTTCTTGGTTATTTGGCAATTCCAAGAAAGGTTTCAGACGATGACTGTTGACTTTGAAAATCGATCCGTCCCTGGGGTTTTCTATTTCTATGGCACCATGTGGAAAAACAGTTCATACCACAAATGGTCCGGTCCATCTTGATTTAAGTTTCTGAGTCATATAAAAGAACTTTTTGGTTAGGAGAAAACATTTTCCTTAGGATTGACTTGTCATGAAAAACTTTGGTTTTTTCTTTGTAAATTTTATCGTTTTCATACGCATCGTTCCTAAGTTCTTCTAGTTCGTTGAGTTGTAGTTTTCGGTTTTCGCCAGCTTTCTCGAGATCAAAGTTTAAGTTCTTAATTGCCCACAATGCTTTTTGTTCGATTTCAACGGGTAAATGACAAGCTTTACCGTAAACTAAACGAAATGGGGACATCCCAAGGTTAGTTTTAAAAGCAGTATGGTAAGCCCATAGTGCTTTGGTCAATTTCTGAGACCAATCTTTTCGATTTTTATTGATAGTATTCTCCAAGATTTGTTTTATTTGTCGATTTGAAACTTCAACTTGGCCACAAGTTTGAGGATGATACGGAGTGGATAACTTGTGAATTATCGAGTATTTTTTCATTAAAATTTCAAAAGAACAGTTGCAAAAATGGGTCCCGTTATCACCGATTATTGTGCGAGGTGTGCCGAACCTCGAAAAGATGTTTTCTTTGAGAAATTTCACAACAATTTTATGGTCGTTGGTTTTGCAAGGAACGGCTTCGACCCATTTTGAAACGTAATCGACAGCGAGAAGGATATACAAGTTTCCAAAAGAATTGGGAAAATGTCCCATAAAGTCGATACCCCAAACATCAAAGATTTCAATCGTAAGGATGGGGTTTAGAGGCATCATATCTCGTCGAGAAATTCGTCCAAGCATTTGACATTGATCGCAAATTTTACAAAATTCAAATGAGTCTTTGAAAAGAGAAGGCCGATAGAAACCACGCTGAAGCACTTTTTGCACAATTTTTCGAGGACCGAAATGTCCACCACACGCTTGATCGTGGCAAAATGAAAGAACACTCCTAATCTCATTATCCGGAATGCAACGTCGGATGATTTGGTCGGGACAATATTTGAACAAGTATGGATCGTCCCAATAGAAATACTTCACTTGTGACATGAATTTGTGTTTATCCTATTTGGGCCAAGATGAGGGAGTTTTTTTAGTGACTAAGTAGCTCACTATATCAGCGTACCATGGGTCGATAGAAATTGAAAGGAGTTGTTCAACGGGGAAGTTTTCATTGATTGGCAAAGAAGATGGTGCATTTGGAAGACGAGACAAGTGATCGGCTATGACGTTATCAGATCCTTTTTTGTCTTTAACTGTAAGCTGGAGCTGTTGCTAGTTTAGTTGGGGGAAATGTTGCTAATGCGGGTGGAGCTAATCCCGTGGTAACGGTTGGCAACAACTATGCAAAGTTGAGCAAGGATTATATCAGTCTTGGAGGAAAGCCTTTTCTTGTAATGGAGAATGCTATTGAAGTTGAGAATTGGATGTTGCACAGAAAGGATCTTTGCTGGCTTGGGTTTGAATAATGAGCAGAGGAGGAGGTTGGCATCTTGACAGTTGTAAGAAGCTGCTTTATATTGGTAGAACAACGTGATAGTAGAAATACCACCGGAGAACTTGACTTGAGCTGAGTTTAGAAGGAGGTTTGAAGAAAAGTTCCTGTCTAAGATAGCTAAGTCAACTTTGCTCGGGAAGTTTATGGAATTGGAGCAGGGAGAGATGTTAGTATTGGAGTATGTAACTAAGTCTGATGAGTAGGCCAGATACGGACATGCTGCTACTGACTCTGTAATAAAAAGGAACGAGAAGTTCATCCGAGGTTTGAAGCCAGAGATTGCCAGAGTAACAATGTCGCATCTCAGAGATCCATGTGATGTAGTAGTAGAGATTGCAATAAGGAACGAGGAAATGCTCTCAACATTTGGAAAGGACAAGCCTGTTCCCAGGGCAAGAAGAAAAAGTTCTTCAAAAGAAGGGAGCTCAGAATGGCGGAGCTGCCAAGAAAGGGAAAGCTGATATTATTTGTTGTAAGTGTGATAAGAAAGGACACTTTGCTAATGAGTGTCAATCTGGTGATGAAAAGATGGTTGTGGAAAAGAAGAACGTGGAGTGTTACAACTGCAACTAGGTTAGGGATTACAATAATAAATGTCTAGAAACAGTCAAGGTTAATAAAGGGAAGGTTTTTGCTCTGGAGCCGTCAGCTTCTAGGCCGATCGCAGAGGAGAAAGAAAAGTTTGTGATGGGAGGTACGCTTTTGATTTATGGCATACCTGTCAAAGTATTATTTGATACTATTTCATCGCATTCTTTTATTTCACATTGTTTGGTAGATAAGTTAAATCTAAAACCATCGTACCTTATTACTTCCTTAAAGGTTGCGAATCTGGTGGAAGGTTATGCAACTCTTAGGATGAGATGTGACCATTTAGAAATTGAGCTGTTAGGTAATGCATTTACCTACAATTAGCATGTATTTGATTTTGTGAGTTTTGGTATTTTTTTGTGCATGGATTGATTAAGCAGATACGATGTTAGGATATTTTGCCAAGATACGAAGATATCATTAAGACACCCTTATAGCCGTGATCGAGTTATATACTCAAGAGAAAATTCGATTTTCGATGTATGTGCTTTATTGGGTGCAATGGAAGTGGAGGATGAAGTGAATCGGGTTTTGTTGTAAGAGAGTATGCATATGTCTTTGAACCGGTTATAGGACCATCGTCAAAATGAGCTATTGAGTTTCGAATAGATCTTGTACCTGGAGCGGAACCCGTAAGTAGTACGCCTACAGAATGACACCTACTAAGGTAAAAGAGTTAAAGGTGCAGTTGGTTGACTTAGAAGGGAAGAATTTTAATAGACCAAGCAGTTCGTCTTAGGAAGCGGCCGTGGTTTTGTGAAGAAACCGGATGGGTCGCTAAGGATGTGCATCGATTATCATAAATTGAATGAGAGGACGATAAAAAATCAGTATCCTTTACCGAGGATAGATGATTTGCTTGATCAGTTAAGTGGAGCCAAAGTATTTTTCAATTGGATATGGCGACAAAGAGTTCAATCAATTGAGAGTGGCGAAGGATAGTATTTCTTTAACGGCGTTTCAAACAAGGTATGATTCGTATGAATGGTTAGTCATGCCCTTTGGACTGACTAACTCGTCTGCTTTCTGTGTGGATTTGATGAACCATATCTTCCAAGAGCATTTGGACAAATTCATGTTGGGGTTTATAGATGACATTCTAATATATTCTAAGAATGAGCGAGATCATGAGACTCGCCTTAGAATAGTGCTTGAGACGTTGGGGCAGCATCAACTAAAAGAGAAGTTTTCGAAATATCATTTTTGGAAGAGAGAAGTAAACTTCTTGGTCATGTAGTTTCAGAAGAAGGATTGTCTATGGATCCATCTAAGATTGAAGCTGATAATAATTAGAAGAGATCCGAGATTGTAACCGAGATAAGGAGTTTCCTTAGACTAGTTGGCTATTATCGGAGATTCATCAAGGATTCCTCTCGTATAGCGGTACCTAATACTAAACTACCAAGGAAGGACGTAAGTTAGTTTAGACCGATAAATGTGTATAAGCATTCTTAAGGCTGAAACATTTATTGACTAATGCGCTCGTGTTAGTAGTTCTAGATGGGAATCAGGATTTAGTGGTGTATACCGATGCATGTGAAACAGGGTTTGGAGCTATGTTAATGCAAAGAGGTAAACTGATTTCCTACACTTCATGACAGCTTAGACCACATGAAGTTAAGTATCATACTCATGATTAGAGTTGCAACGGTGATCTTTGCTTTGAAGGTGTGGAGACATTATCTCTTAGGAGAAAGATACGAGTTATTTATGGGTCTTTAGTCTTTGAAGTATTTATTCTATTAGAAGGAGTTGGAGTTGAATATGAGACAACATAGGTGGCTATTGTTTTTGTCGGCCTATGATTTTAAAATTGAGTATATGCCAGGAAAGGAACAAAATTGTAGATGCACTTAGCAGGAAACATCAGAATGTGGTGTTAGCTATGTTGGCAGAATGGAAGGATTTAGAGACACTAACTACATATAGTGTGTGGTTAAGATCGACGGCTAGTTCTAGTCTGAATACTGCGATGTTGTCATGTTTGGAAGTTCGGCCAGTAATAATTGAAAGAATTGCTTCTACGCAGAGAGTTGATCCATTACTAGCTGAATGGATTAGAAGGTTTGAAGTAGGAACCGAGATTGATGGTTTGAAATATTTTAGTTTGACCAGAATGGATGGTTAAGGAAGAAGGGACGATCGTGTGTTTCAGATGTTTGTGACCTAAGAAGGGAAGTTCTTAGGGAGTGTTATCGATCAAAGTTTATTATTCCTGGAGAAACTAAATGTATCAGGACATAAAGTGAAGTTTCTTTTGAGAATGTATGAAGAGGGATGTAGGCTTATGGGTTAAGCAATGTTTGAATTGCCAATAAGTAAAAGCCGAGCATCAGAAACCAAGTGGATTGCTTCAACTGTTAGAGGTACCACTTTGGAAATATGATTCTATATCCATGGATTTTATTGATGGGTTGCCAAGTTTAGATACGGGGAATGAAATTATTTGCGTTTTGGTAGATAGACTTACCAAGAGTGCACACTTTATCCTTGTTAAGATGATAAGGACGGCACCTAATTTGGCTAAGTTGTTTATGAAGAATGTTGTAAGACGGCATGAAATTCCTAGTAGTATAGTCTGTATAGAGATACCTTATTCACTGGTTAATTCTGGAAGAGTCTACAAGAAGTGATAAGTACCAAGCCAAAGATGAGTATTGCTTCACCCATAGAAGGATAGACAGATACATAGAGTCAACAGGATACTAGAAGATTTGCTGAGAGCTTGTGTACTAGACATTGGAGGGTTGTGGGAAAACCATTTGCACTTAGTTGAGTTTTCATATAATAAATCTATCAGGCTAGCATCGGAATGGCGCCTTTTGAAGCTTTATATGAAAGGTCATGTAAATCACCAGTATTTTGGCTAGAGATCGGAGATAGACCGATTCTTGGTCTATATATGGTAAGGGAAGCCACAGAGCAGATTGAGTTAATCCGAGTAAGGATGAGGGAAGCTCAGTCTATGTGGAAAAGTTACGTAGATTAGTGGTGTAAAGATTTAGAGTTCTCAGTTGGAGATCATGTTTTTGTTGGTGTATCACTGATGAAGGGTGTGGTACGCTTTGGGAAGTCAGGAAAATTAGCGCCAAGATATGTTGGTCCATTTCATGGTTGGTCCATTTCATATCATATAAAGGATATGGAAACTCGCTTATCGGATAGAGTTACCAAATAGTTTAGCAGGAAAATGTTTTTCATGTTTCTCATTTTAGAAAGTGTGTTCATGATCCAGAGACTACTATTGCACTAACTAAATTGGAAGATTTACTAACGGAACCGGATATGACTTCTATTAGACAACCATTTCGAGTTTTAGCTAGAGATGAGAAGAGATTAAGAAACAAGACATTCAAGTTAATGAAAGTCTAGCGGAGTGACAATGAGAAAGACTATACTTGGGAGACAGAAGACATGATTAGAGATACATATCCTGAGTTGTTTTGATGGTATGTTCTATATTTGTCATATAGACCATGTGCTAGTAGGATATACTTGTATTGTTGTTCTGTGTTTATCACACATGTTTGCATGATTTATACACTTGTTGTTTTCTTTATCGTAATTTCAAAGATGAAATTCTTTAAAGAGGGAGCCTGCACCACCCCTAATATTTATGCAACATTATTCAAGAGATTTAACTAGATAAATTAAATAGAATAATGTGATCTGTGGGGATAAAAATAATGAGATTTGAATATTAATCGGCCCGGGCCTTAATTAATCAATTAATAAGATTGATTTAATCATAAAATAAAAGGCAAATTGTGAATAGTTCTTTACCTCATTCCTAAAAGCCTTTCCTCCCTCATGTATTCTCATTTTTCATTTTACAAACTCCAAAACCAACATAAGAGGTCATCCATTACCATGAAGAGGAAATCTAAAGCATTCAAGGGAAAAAGCCAAGGGGAATTAATCAACAACAAATCTCAATCTCTCTTTTCTAATCTAAGGTGAATAGTAATATCCATCTCACTTGCTTTTGTTTGATTTTGGATCTAGGATGATTTCTGAATTGTTTTGTGATAATATGCCATACTATGGTTGATTATATCATTGTTTGGTTGAATGATAATTTATTGGAATTATTATGGAATTATTCTTATAGGTTTAAAAGGTGAAAACCTAATTTTTAATCTCCAATCGATTTGATATTTTGATATGATGGATGGGTTTTTAATTTCATAATTTTCCAAGTTTATATGAATATTTTATGAATAACCAAAAATAAAAAAGGAGTTTATTTCGAGTTATAATTATTAAAAACAACTAAACGGATATTTTGGCTCAGGGCAGTTTTATATGTAAAAGAATATGGTATTTCTAATTTTTGGTGATTTTTGAGGGTTTTTCCCAAGCGATCATGATTTTCTATGAATTTATTATTCTCGAAAGGCTATTAATTAATATTAATTAATAATATTATTTACATGGGTTTGCGAATTGTTTTGGGAAGGTAAAACAGACCTTCCAGCAAATATCTGAAAAGAAAATGAAAAGTAATTTATTATCTAATAGAAAATTATAAGGGAGAAGAGTTGGTAGAAAGATTTATCTTTAAAAAGAAAATAAATTAGTTTTATATTTATTTACAGAAATGCCACTCTGTTAAACTTACAGATTTGATACTGCACTTTCAACATCTATGAAAGTTGATACCTGGAATAACTATCTAATAGTTATATGAGGTAACGACTCTCTATAGGTTCGACATCTATATGGAGTGATACATATGATATCTACCTTGTAGATATGTGATGTATCTATTTATATAGAAGTTTGGCACCAGATTCTGTAGGAGTTTGGTATATCAAGTTATATAGATTTGACACCCTATGGTTTCGAAACTCTATATTATTCTTTTAAAAGTTCGGCATCATTTTTATTTTTGGGAATCGACACCCCTTTGTTTTTAGGGTTCAGTACCCTCAAGCTTTAAAGATTCAGCATCCCAAGTTTTTAGGGTTCAGTATCCTCAAGCCTTTTTAAAGATTCAGCATCCTAAGTTTTTAGGGGCACGGCACCCTCTAGTGTTTAGAGGATTGGTATCCCCCAACTATTATAAACCCAACACCCCTTGGCACATATTTATTCTACATCTGTGTTTTTGCGGCATTGATGTCGTATGTTTATAAATTCGACACCTTTGATTTATAGGCATGATGGTCATATGTTTTGCAAACCGAAAGCTATGTTTTAAAAGCATGATAGCTTATGTGTTTTAGAAATTTGATAACCATATATTTTCGGCGTTATAGCCATATGTTTCACAAATCAGAATGATTGTTTTGGAGACTCGATATAGAGGCTCGGTATCCTATTCTAGCTGCATAGATGCTATATGTTTATAAACTGAATAGTTTTATTTAGTGGCTGGATAAGCCATATGTTTTAGAGGTTCGACACCTTGTTTTTTACACCGAATGATTTAAAATCTATTTGAAGATGATTGTATTTTGGCACAGGATTTTGGCTAAGTATTGGACTGTGTTTTCCTTGGTTTAAAGAAAGATTTTAAGTGATTAATCATTTATAATGATAGTTGTTTTCAAGGAAATAAAATGGTTAGCCCACGGTTTGATGATAGTAATTTTTTGATGCCAATAATTGTTAATTGAACATATTTGAATAAATAATGTTATATTTCTTGTTACAATATGATCAGTTTTTTTATATGATTTGCATTTTCATAATCACATCACCATGACCCAACATTATATCTTAGGGTGTAAGGACGAAATTACCAATTGGGTTGTCCCAGTAGTGAGTATGGTCAGACTTAAATTCTGAGTGAGTAGAATTGCATCTAGGAGATCACACAGATCAATTATGTTAGGATGCCTTGAACTAATCAAAAAGATATGATTCTTGATAGGTTCATATTAATCCCAATAAAACTATGATATGTGCTATGGACAGTCCATATGATACATGAGACGGATAGTCCATACGATTCTTGTTAGGTTCATAGTAACCCTAGGAAAACTATGACATATGCAATGGATAGTCCACATGACCTGAGACAGATAATCCATATGACCTAAGAAAGATAGTCCATATAAGATGTGTGATTGGTAGTCCACATGAGTTGAGACAGATAGTCCATTTGATTTGAGACGAATAGTCAATTTTATGAGATTAGGTAGAATGTGGGAGTGCATAACCCTATAAACACAGATTTGTTAGACTTACCCACAATGCATGCCTACATATGATTATATTATATGTTATAACCAATGTGGTTGCAGGTGCATGATTTATTATTTGAGTAGGTCGGGAGTAGGGAATTTCGGGTTAGACAAATAAGCTTGTGAAGACGTACAGGAGGCAAGCTAGCTAATATTAGAAGTTTATATTCGTTATGTTGTCTAAAATCTTTGCTTTGTTGAATGGATGTAATGACAAGATTTGTAACTGTCAAGTAGTTAGACTCTGATCACCCAAGGGGGCGTCCTTATATGTCCCTCTTAGAATATATTTATAATTATTATATTTTTTCTGGACATGATATAATTAGGATTATGTAATGGGATGTAATGAATATGAAATTTATTGATGAAATGTGTTTTAAAAAATTTCATATTCATTTACTCTTGATGTTATAAATTCAATTAACCGATCTCATTTTCTCACCAAAGAATAATACTATTGATGACTACAACATCGGTAATGCTTTTTTTGGGCCTCAGAATGGGGGATCTTACACTCATTATGCATAGTTTGTTTGGGGCTCGGTGTACTTGGTTTGTGTGATGTTCCAAATATCTAAAATGTTAGACTGTAAATAAACTTTCATTATATAAGACCAATATGCATAATTATTACATCTAAATAGTGGTGGCCTAGCAGTGGATTTTCCTTCTTCAAATATGTTAAAGAGTGTGTTACTTGTGTTATTAGCCATTTAATTTTTTAAAATAAGATGATGAATCATTTGAAAACTGTGTGATCTGATGCCAAATGAAAGTCCCTAACACACTGATGCAAAATGGATCTTAAGGCTATTATAACACTAGAGGAGGGTAAAAAGTGTCTATCAACTATTCAAAAATTGATTTGTGAAATCAAAATTTTTCCATTCATGTCAATAGTCAAATCACAAATAATCAGAGAATAAATATAAAGTAATGTAAAAGAAGTAAAGCAAATGACACCGGGAATATTTATACTAGTTCGGATTCTCAATCTATCATCCAGTCATATACCCTATACAGAATTGACTGTACCCTATACAGAATTTCCACTATCACTTTCTTACTTTCCACGGGTGGCAAGTACACCTTTACAATCTTGACTTTCCTTGGGTGGCAAGACAAGCCTTTCCTTTGGTGGTAGAACAGATTTCCCATTACAGTCAACCAAAGATTATGGCAAGTAGTTATATCTTCAATACAGATTCTGCAAGATTCTGTATAATGATCCTATAGACGTCCAATAGCAATATAAGTTTGAAAATTTTGATTAATAGATGAGATCAAAGAGATAATGATTGAGAATTCAAGTACTGATGTTGTGTGGTTTTCAAATCCTTAAGGAATTGGAGTGAACGAGTATGGATTTGCTATGAGAGTCGAAGAATACTTAATGGAACTTTCCTCACAAAGTATAAAAATGAAAGGGTAAAGGAAAATGAGGGAATCATTGTATAAACTCATTTTTAAAAGCCTTTATATAGAGGATGAAAAGATACGATCATTGGAAAAAGGATGAAGAAACATGTCCATTCATTTAAATTTAAAAATATGTCCAATGTTTACTATGTCAATATATCCCAGATCAAAGTATGTCGACACATAATTTTAGCATATGTCAACATATCCTAGCCAATTTTAAAATCATTTTATAAATATTTTTTAGATCTTTATGACATAAAAAACCATTTTTGTATTTCTATAAAAAAATCGAGATGAAAATGGATTTTAATAAAAGAGAGATATCAATGATATTTTCCATGGGGTCTTTAACATAAATTCTAAGCCTCGGGCTGACTTACTAAACACTTCAAATATCTCTATCGGTAAAGCACTTTTGTTCCATCCATCTTGAGTTAGTTTTACTCTTCCATTTTCTCTAATTAATCTGAACATATAATTCATTTACTTCCACTGAGTTTTTTTATCTCCGTAAAATATCTTCATTATATACCTAAAATTATTATACAACTCGGAGGAATGTTAGTGGTAATATTTATATGGTAGTTGTCATCAAAATCAATACTCAATGTGTTAACATTTGTGAAATACTGGAGAATTCTCTATGAAACAACGATCTCCTTATGAAGGAACATTTGGACTCAAACTTCTAAATCGATATCGAAATAGTAAGTCGATCTTAAGATTTATATTTACTCCTTAAAAGGGAGGTTTACTTTGGAAAGGTTCCAAACAAGTGGTTGTAGAAGATTCAACTATAAAGGCAAGGTACATCACCTTTAATTCTACCACAATGAAAGTAGTATGTATGCACAAATTTATAAGTGAGTTATGGGAGATTCCTAACACTTAGAACCAAATAATGTGTATGATATCAATGATGGAGATAGATTACAAAACCAAGAGCTTCTAGGAAGTCGAGACATATATTCGTAAATATCACGTGATGGAATAATTTACTGTTGATGGAGAGATGTGCGTTGAACAAGTAGATATTATAGAATAGTATTATAGATCTACTCACTAAGGCGCTTTCTCGACCTAGGAATAATAATCGAAAGCTTGGCTATGAGGAACCATAATTGTCCTCAACCGCAAGTATGATTTGTAATTTGATTACATTTTTTTTATTATGTATATGTAATTATGTAATTTGATCATGTATCTGTAATGCTTAACTCTTATAGAGAGTCTTGTTCACTACAAAAGTATGATTTTTGATTTAATTGCTATTGTATGTTACTGTGATATTTTTTTATACGTAATGTTTTGACTGCATTAAAACATACAATTAGAAATCTTAGGAAAAGTGTTTAGTTATTATAGTTGTGAACGAGTCCATAACCATGTAGGAAATGTGGATTACGGATCTTAAGGCAGAATTAACACTAGAGGGAGGGTGAATAGTGTTTAATTAATTTTATGAATCTTTTTGAAATCATTTTTAATTAAACCCAAAAAAATGCAATTCACAAACACGGAGACAATCACAGAACCAGACCCAGATGTAAATAGTAAATAAAAGCAGTAAAGGAAAGAACACACTAGAATTTAATACTGGTTTGGAGTTATCCTACATCCAGTCCCACACAATTTCTTGTGCGGATTTCTTTTCAAATATAATGTCGATATTACAACCTTGATTTCAATGCTACGAGATACACCCTCCTGTCTCCGAGTCCAGGGCAAACTCTCTTGATTTAACCAGGCTACAAGATCACCCAATTGATTTACGGGCCACAATCACACCGTTTCCAATCACACTTTGATAGAGAGAGACTCGATACACTTCGATCTTTGATTACAAATGATCCTATAACTCTGAATAGCACTGAGATCTTTAAGAGAGAGTGTCAGAGAATTAAACTAGAGACGATCGAGTTTGATTCACTTAGGATTTTGGCAGAATTTTGTTAAAGCATTTGAAATATAAGAGAATATTTGAGTGGAGAAGAAGGAGTGAAGAAATAAAGAAAAACTAACTTAAAATTCATTGAAAACAACTGGAATATATAGGAGCAACGATGATGTCCATTCGCGAAAGGTTATGACGAATAGACGCTTTTTTTGAAAATTTGAAATTTTAAATCTACGGCTACCATGTCGACATGGGGGGTATAGGGGTGTCGACATGCCTATGTTATTTTTGAAAATTGATTTTGCCTTAAAATGATTTCTATTCTAAAACTTGTCAAAACAATTTCTAAACTTTGTAAACCATTTTGAATATAGTTTAAAAACAAGAAATGATTTTGAAATTAATATGACTAAAAATAGTTTTTGAATTATGGCTAAAATATTTAAACCGAGAGAGAGTGAGAGAGAGAGATGTCTTTTTAAAAAGATAGTTTTGAAAAAATCTAAAAATAAGTCATTTTGAAAATTTCGTGGATTCCATTCCACTAGAGAAGGTCGTGGGTTCCATCGCACTAATGAGGTCGTGGGTTCCATCCCACTAGTAAAGCGAGAAGGTGGATCCCATTCTATAATTAAAATCTGAATAATGATTTTAGTGCTATTATAAACTTTTAACATAAATCTAGACTCTATTACTTATCTTGAACTCTTGAACTCTTGATACTCATGAGTCTTTAATCTTGATTTCTACGACCTTGAATTCATCAATCTTGAATCTCTATACTGTACAATCTTCATTCACAGTACCTGCATATATATATATATATCATGCATATACATATATATCTAGACAAAGATATTAGTATTTATATTTTATAACAAGTCCCAAGTTTATTGTCATCAAAACCATCATCTCAGGAACTAACAATCTCCCCCCTTTTGATTATGACAACCTCTGTTTATAAAATATACTCCACCAAACTCTGATTCTACTCTGACTCCCCTTTATTCCAACAACTCCCACTTAATCTAAGCTTAACTATCCTATTTTATAATTCTCCCCTTTTGTCATCAACAAAAACTAAGCCTAAACTACATAACTCCCCCTTAAACTAATACTATGGAACTAAATGCTAATAACGAAGTATAATAAGCGAAACATAAATCTAATTTTATTATATATGATGTTACATTACACATATGTATGAAACATAGACACAAATATATACAAGTACACAAAATATAAAAACATTAATATAATAACAATCTAACGAGAGTCCTTGACAGTTGGTGACTTGTGAATCGAACAACTAGGGTAATGGAGACAAAAGTTTCCATGTTGTTCGACCAAATTACCATTTTTGTCAAAACAGACTTCTCCAACGCATACAACAGTATCGTCCTCGTCCATTTGCGCTTCTTCCTCTTCTTCTTCTTCTTCATCGTCCTCTAATGGATTATGAATACGTATGTTAGAGGAATCATCTTCGATCACAATAGGGTCTACATGATTATTTATTAGAAATTTTTGCAAATTTCTAAGAATCTTTCCTTGTTTCTCTTGTTCCTTTGCCATCCTTATTTGCATGACTTGTAATTCAGTCAGCATTTGCAGAGAATCCTTCATAATTTCCTCGATCTTCATTACTCGAGCCAATGTAGTATGTTGGAATGGACCAGAATTAGGAGAAGGGAAGGAAATGGTTGCATTTTGGTTTGATTTAGAAGAGGAGGTCATTACTTTGTATTTTTAGAAGTTTATTACAGAGAAAATGAAATGAGAAGACAGATGAACTCGAAATATCGTGGTTATATAACCACCAAACTAATTTTAGAGGAAAAACCAAAATTTCAAATCTGACCGTTGTATGTCGACATGGGGGGTAGGGGCATGTCGACATCCCATTGAAAATTTTGACAATTTTGTTTTTATCTATTTATTTAAATATATATGTTACTATATCTATATTCTATATCTTGGTTATAGAACAAATACCTAGTTCTCTTCTTAATTTAGTAAAGGTTGATTGATCAAGGGTTTGGTCAGAATATCAGCTATTTGATTCTCAGTGTTGATAAATTCAAGAGAAATAATCTCTTTGCTTATATTATCTCTAAGAAAATGATGTCTGATATCAATATGCTTGGTTCTGGCATGATGAGTAGGATTTTTGGATAAATTTATTGCACTTGTATTGTCACAATAAATTGGTGATTTTGAAATATTTGATCCAAAATCCTTTAGGGTCTGTTGCATATAGATAACTTGAGAACAAGCCAAAGCAACAGAGATATATTCTACTTCAGTTGTTGATAGTGAGACAATATTTTGCTTTTTACTAAACCAGGAAACTAGAGAATGTACTAAAAAGTGACAAGTTCCACGTGTACTTTTTCGGTCTGATTTACAACCAGCATAGTTAGCATCACAATATGAGATTAAATCAAATGAATCATTTTTAGGGTAAAATAGGCCACAGTCTAAAGTGTGTTTAACATATCTTAGGATACGTTTAACAACTTTTAAATGGGTTTCTTTGGGTTGAGATTGGTATCTTGCACAGAGATAGACACTATGCATGATATCAAGCCTACTCGCAGTTATATAGAGTAGCGATCCAATCATTCACCTGTATAGTTTTTGATAAGCATCTTTTGACATGTCTTCTTTATTCAAGGCTTCATTGGTTGCCATAGGAGTGGGTTTTCCACTCACAGTGGTCATACCAAACTTACTAACTAGATCCCTAGCATACTTTTCTTGACTAATGAAAATACCACTATCTAATTGTTTTATTTGCAATCCTAAAAAGAAAGTAAGTTCACCCATATGACTCATCTCAAACACTTTCATCATTATTACAGAAAACTCTTTGTTCATTTCATTGTTTGTTGATCCAAAAATGATATCATTTTTGTTTCTTAAAAGAGTATTATCTACTCTACCAATTTCAAAATTTGATTGTAATAGGTAAGACCTTAGTCTGTCATACCAGGCTCTAGGAGCTTGTTTCAGACCATATAAAGCTTTCTTTAACTTGTAAACATGATTTGGAACTTTTCTTCTTCAAAAGTGGAGGTTGTTCAACATAAACATCCTCTTTAACAAAACTATTTAAAAAGGCACTTTTGACATCCATTTGAAACAATTTGAAATTGTCGTGGTTTGCGAAAGCAAGTAGAATTCTAATGGCTTCTAATCTAGCTACGGGTGCAAAGGTTTCATCAAAGTCTATTCCTTCTTCTTGACAATAACCTTGCGTGACTAACTGAGCTTTATTTCTAACGACCTCACCTTGTTCATTCATTTTATTTTTACAAACCCATTTAGTTCCTATTATAGTTTTGTCCTCAGGTCTAGGACAAGTTCCCATACATCATTTCTGGTGAATTGATTCAGTTCTTCTTGCATAGCAAGAATCCATGAATCATCAGATGATGCTTCCTTTGGATTTTAAGGTTGAATAGTTGATATAAAAGCTACATTACTCATCTTGTTTAGTTGATTTCTAGTTCTAACAACAGATTCAATATTTCCTAGTATATTTTCTATAGGATGATCTTTTTAAAGCCTGATCCTTTTATTAGGATGAACAGTTTCACAATTTGTTTCATTTGATTCGTTATTTAAAGTAACAAAATCATCTTCATCATTTATTTGAATAAAATCTTTGAAATTTTCATCAAAGATACATGCATTTTTCTTTAATGGTGTTAATTTTTAAATTGAAAAATCTGTATGCTTTACTTCTATTAGAATATCCGATAAAGATTTCTTTGTCAGATTTGGGATCAAATTTATTCAAATTGTCCTTTGTATTTAGAATAAAGCATTTACTTCCAAAAACTTTAAAATAAGATACCCTTGGTTTCTTATTGAAAAGAAGTTCATACGGTGTTTTATTGGTTAGAGGTCTAATTAAAATCCTATATAAAATGTAACAAGCTATAACGACTGCTTCAGCCCAAAAATTTCTTGGTAATTTACTATCTGAAAGCATAGTTCTTGCACGCTCTTGAATCGTCCTATTTTTACGCTCTCCCACTTCGTTTTGTTGTGGAGTTCTTGGAAAAGAAAAATTATGAGTTATTTCTTTTTTATTACAGAAGTTCTTAAAATTTTCATTTTCAAATTCTCCACCATGATCACTACGAATAGTTTTGATTTTTAAAGAAAGTTGATTTTGAATTCTTTTTGCAAAAGTTTTAAATAAATCAAAAGCATCACTTTTATGTTTTAGAAAATTTTTCCATGTAAATCTAGAATAATCATCTACAATTACAAAAACATATTTACTATGATTTATTGACTGATTTTGAGATGGACCAAACAGATCTAAATGAAGTAACTCAAGAGGTTTTGAAGTTGAAATCATATCTTTCAATTTGAATGTACTCTTACTAAGTTTTCCTAATTGACAAGCATCACATATACTATCTACTTTAAAATCCATTTTAGGAAGACCTCTTACTAGATCAAGTTTTGAAAATCTAGATAAGAGTTTGAAATTCAAATGCCCAAATCTTTTATGCCAAATCCAAGGGTCGCTTGTATTAGTCAAAAGACATAAGTTATTATTTGAGATTTTCATACTGAGAATATAAATATTTTTCTTCCTAATTCCTTCAAAGATAATATTTGATTTATTATCTTCGATGTGACACTTATCCTTTTCAAATTTAATTTTGTAGCCCTTGTCACATAGTTGACTTATGCTAAGTAAGTTGTGTTTTAGATTCCTAACTAACAGAACATCAGAAATAGTAGGAGTTTTAGAGTTACCGACATTGCCGATGCCAATCACATATCCTTTTGAATTGTCTCCAAAGTTGACCAGTCCTCCATCTTCATAAATTATGTCATTCAGTATCTCCGGATTACCAGTCGTGTGTCTTGAACATCCACTATCAAGTATCCATTTGTTTTTCTTGATTTGCACCATTTGTCCATTGAGTGTTGATTCTTCAAAAGCCATATAACACATCTGTTCCTGCACAACACACCAATTCGGTAGATAACTTGATTTTCTATAATAACAATATGCAGACTAATGAGACAATGATGATTTGGACAGTTTTGAACTAGTGTTAATAGAATCTCCAAAATTTGCCATTTTAAAATTTTCAAAATTCAGATTATGATAACTTTGAAAACCAATGCTCTGATACCAAATGTAGGAAATGCAGATTACGGATCTTAAGGAAGAATTAACACTAGACGGGGGGTGAATAGTGTTTAATTAATTTTATGAATCGTTTTGAAATCTTTTCAAATTAAACCCAAACAGATGCAATTCACAAACACAGAGACAATCACAGAACCAGACACATATTCAAATAATAAATAAAAGCAGTAAAGGAAAGAACACACTGGAATTTTATACTGGTTCAGAGTTACCCTACATCCAGTCCCACATAATTTCTTGTAAATATTTCTTTTCAAATATAATGTCGATATTACAACCTCGATTTCAAGGCCATGAGGTACACCCTCCTATCTCCGAGTCCAGGGCAAACTCTCTTGATTTAACCAGGCTACAAGATCACCTAATTGATTTACAGGCTACAATCACACCCAATTGATTTATGGGCCACAATCACACCGTTTCCAATCACACTTTGATAGAGAGAGACTCGATACACTTCGATCTTTTGATATTTGATTACAAATGATCCTATAACTCTAGAAAGCACTGAGATCTTTGAGAGAGAGTGGCAGAGAATCAAACTAGAGACGATCAAGTTTGATTCGCTTAGGATTTCGGTAGAATTGTGTTAAAGCATTTGAAATATAAGATAATATTTGAGTGGAGAAGAAGGAGTGAAGAAATGAAGAAAAACTAACTTAAAATTTGTTGAAAACAACTGGTACATATAGGAGAACAACGGTTATGTCCATTCACGAAAGGTTATGATGAATAGACACTTCTTTTGAAAATTTGAAATTTGAAATCTACGGCTACCATGTCGACATGGGGGGTATAGGGATGTCGACATACCTATGTTACTTTTGAAAATTGATTTTTCTTTAAAACGATTTCTATTCTAAAACTTGTCAAAACAATTTCTAAACTTTGTAAACCATTTTGAATATAGTTTAAAAACAAGAAATGATTTTGAAATTAATATGATTAAAAATAGTTTTTTAATTAAGGCTAAAATATTTAAACCAAGAGAGGGATGTCTTTTTAAAAAGATAATTTTGGAAAAATCTAAAAATAAGTCATTTTGAAAATTTCATGGATTCCATTCCACCAGAGAAGGTCGTGGGTTCCATCCCACTAAAGAGGTTGTGTGTTCCATCCCACTATTAAAGCGAGAAGGTGGATTCCATACCATAATTAAAATCCGAATAAAGACTTTAGTGCTATTATGAAGTTTTAACATAAATCTAGACTCTATTACTTATCTTGATATCTTGAACTCTTGATAATCTTGATACTCATGAGTCTTCAGTCTTGATTTCTACAATCTTGAATTCGTTAGTTTTGAATCTCTATACTGTACAGTCTTCATTCTCAGTACCTACATATATATATTTAATATATATATCCTGCATATACATATATATCTAGACAAAGATATTAGTATTTATATTTTATAACAAGTCCCAAGGTTGTTGTCATCAAAACCATCATCTCAGGAACTAACAAACCATAAGTACCAAATCAAATCATTAAAAACGGTTATCCTTAAATATTCCAGTTTAGGTATATTAAAAATGAATACTAACGTATATGTTGAGAATAGTGTACTTAATGCTCTCTATGGGGATCACTAGGAGTTGTAGAAGTTGAGGTCTTAGCGAAAGCAACCCGTTGTTGTCTCTCCTCTTCCTCCCGTTTCTCCAATAAAACACAACCACACCAAAATGCCTTAATCACTTCTTCCACGAAGCGATCATCACGTAATCCTTGAACACAAAGTCTCCACCATTCTTCTTTTCCACATCCATAGCCTTAGAACTTAACACCTATAAATGGATGCAATTTCCTCATCATAGTCTATTAACCACTTAAGATTCTTCTAAATGCACATATGGTAATAAGCATCATCTACAAGTTCACTCACTGCATTTACTGTTGGCTCTGCCTCTCACATTCCTCGGCTAATCAGGACTATGTGACCATCTTTAACTCTCAAACATCTATCTTAATGGTGAGCTTGGAATTTTTGGCGAATAACACATCTTTCTCGAAGATTACTATGGAGAGTTGTATATCCAACCAAGTACTCTCACTCTTTAGCTTGATAATTTTATAGGCCAACTTGTCTTTAATCATTACCATACCCTTGCTCTACCATGTAAGATTAGAGAGTTGGTTCTGGACCTGAGAAAGCCAACAGAAACTTAAGCAAGTTCCCTTTCAATGACTTTCTTCATTTTTATCAATTCTATTTTTAACCTTTTTCCATTTTCTCGAGCTCCTTAAGATGGTTGGCTTGGACTTCGCAACCTCATTAGCATAGGAGATCTCATCCATGATCTATTTCTCTTCATTAATTCTTTATGGGGGTATTTGCCTAAGTTTTTAGCAAACAACTTAATTAAATTAGAGAAGTAGAAAGTACGAGAAAATAAATAAATATTCGATCCCAGAGTGTGATTGAAGAAATGGAATTAATTATTGATAATTGTGCATGCACTCAAGCTTTCAGTTTCTTTTAAGAAACGTGGAAAGACTTGTTCATCGACAAGCTAACAATGACATAGATCTTATCAATATAAAGATTACTAGAATGGCTCTATATTGGAAATTAGATTAAGTCATTAGGATTTCAATAAATTTTATCCTGCTACAATAAAAAATTATGTAGGATTTAATGTTGGTAATTATTTGAAACAAGATTTGGAACTCCGATAGCTTTATAATTTTGTGGTTGTAATTTAACCGATGGACCGACTAATGAACTAGAAATTGGTTAATTCCTGAATTGGAATCCGTATTTTGATATGCATTACTTCTAATAGGATATGGTTCTAATTTAACGAAGGGAGAAATTAGAGAAAAAGAGAAGAAGAAGACAGAGAATGATGGATAGAGCAGTGGCTGCCTTCCATTCATTCCAGTGATGTACATATATAAAAAGTTAGTATTTGTTAAAACCGACTAGACAAGTGGCTACATGCTAGCCTTCCTTTTGTAACAACTTTCATGCAAAAATAAATAGACGAAATTACACCTAGGCCTATTTTGTCTTGTTCAATAACTAATTTACACATGAATTTCTTCGATGTGCATTTCTTTAATTACAAAATCTTCCAAGGAGCTAATTTCTTCTTTTTGCTTAGAGGCAGGTAATTTATCATGTATGTCACAATGCATATCCTATGTGCGCACATTATTACCCTCATCAAAATCGATCTTGTCCTCAAGACCGGTCCGTGAATTGTCTTTCAGGAACAAAAGAGGTTTAAAAATCATGGAGTACTTGTCTAATAAATTTTGAGGAGGAGACTTAGGTATTGGGCTTTCTACTAGTTGATTGGATGCGGATTGTATAACAGCCATTTCATCTATCCTCTTCAGCTGATGTAATAATGTTTTTTTTGCTCTATGAGAGGGATTGAGGCCTGTTAGTGCGATGGGCTTGTTATGGTAATCGAATACCATTGTTAATATAAAATGATTTGTTCCTATTGGATCGAGAGATAAATCCATTGAGTCACTAAAACACCATTTTCTCTTGCAATTTCAAGAAAATTAAAACGATAATAAATTGATTTTTCTAAATCACCATTTTAACCCCATTGCAAGTGCGCAAACTACACAATTTATCATTATTCCCTACCATAACAACGAAAGATGATTTTTGATTCGGGTGAAGTTCAAGATACCTGCCACTTTGGATGGAGGTAATTGTGGCTGCTTCCAATATCAATAAGCATCGAAATAGGTCGGTTATTAATGATGGCTAGAAGGCAGAAAGTGGTTGGGTGAAGGGAGCCTTGCAAGTCAGGGAAGGAGATTTCTTGGTGAAGTTCTTCACTGATTTCTAAGTTTTTTTCAATTTAATTGCTAAATGGGTCCGGATCTGAAGGGTCATCGGGTAGTAGGAGTAAAACTAATTTTGCCATGCACTGGTGCTTTGAATGATACCTCCCATCGTAGTTGAAGCAAATTCCCTTTGCTCTTCTTTGCTCCAATTCCACCCGAGTATGTTTCTTAATTGGGTAGTTTGGAGTGGGGCTTTGGTTGTGTACTAAAGGTGGATATGGTGATTGGGATAAAGTGTAATGTTTCGGTGGGTTGTTGCTGTTGTAATATGTTCTAGTTTCAAATAGGTTTTGTTTGATTATTTTGGACATTTCAAAAGCATAGAAAATAGGTTGGTCATATGTGGCGGAGCTTTTTTGATACGTGGTTTAAGGCTGGAAATGAAGCAATTTAAAAATGCATTGGAAGGTAGGTTTGTGATGAGGTTGCTAGGCGCCTCAAATGCGGCTTGGTAGTTCTCTATGGTAGCAGTTTGATGGAGTTTAAATAGCATAGTTTGATAGTTATTGAATGAGGAAGAGGCTAAGTATTGCTCGATTTTCTTAGTGAGCTCCATCCATAATAAAATTTGTGGATTCCTAACATCCACTGGAATCAAGAGAGAGCTTGGCCACTCATGTAGAAGCTTGCTATGTCGATCTTTTTCTCTTCGAGCGTGTTATGATATGTAAAGAAGTGTTTAGCTTGAAAATTCCAATCAAATGGATTTGAGCCATCAAAAATGGTTAGCTCGCATTTTAGGGGTCTTGTGGTAGAAGTGGCAGGATTGGATAAAAGTGGGGGTTGATGGTTTGGTTAGGAATTGTGGCTTAGTGATGTGATGGCTGAATGGGAAGATTGAGGGGTTATGGAGGCAAGTTTGTTATTGATGTCGAAGAGGCCTCTTATGGTGATCAAGTGACATAGTATGCATTTGTAGGTTGAACGAGATGTCAAGGATTTGGTTTTGTTGGTTGTGGAGGATGGTGCCATGGTTGGTTTGCGTAGTTTGAATGGATTTGACGGTGTGTTATTGGAAGGAGGTTGTGTCACAAAGTTGTTGCAAAGGCTTCATCGACTTATTGGGTCATAATGAAATGGAGAGTGAAGGGATTTTTGAGGGGATGAAGGAGGAGAGAAAAGAGTTGAAAGCACAAAAATGATGTGGTGCTAATTTAGTGGTGGGAGAATTGGAGAAAAAGAGGAAAAGACGACGAAGAATAGTGGACTTAACATAAAATTTTGAAAAATATTGGTTGCCTTCCATTCATTCTGGTGATGTACATATATAGAAAGCTACAATTTGTTTAAAAAGATTAGATATATTGCTACATGTATGTCTTTCATTTGTAACAACCTATGTGCAAAAAGAAATAAAAGAAAATACACCTAGGCCTATTTTGTCTTATTGCATAACCAACTTGCACATGAATTTCTTCAATATACATTTCTTTAATCATAGAATCTTCTAAGGAGCTTAAGTTCTCTTTTTGGCCTAGCAGCAATCAATTTATCATGTATGTCACTATGCATATCATGAGTGCACACATCACAATGCTTATAGTATTGTTGTAATGTTTGCATCCATGTTGTGATTATTTGTTTGCTAGTATGTATTTCATTATTTTGCTCCACGCTTGCATTTAAATACTATTTTGGTATATCACTCTCCTCAGTCCCTCCTTTGCAAATGTGTCATGCATATTTGTCATGCATACTTGTATTCTTTAGATTATAACATTTCTTTATAAAACGTTTATTTTGGTTTCCTATATCCTAAGTATGTTGCTCCTTTATATTATTATCATCTTGTGCTTCTTGTATGTAACAATAGGGCTGCTCTAATTCATTATGCACTTCTTGTAATGTCGCCCACATTACTTATTGTATGTCATAATTTTTTAAATGATTTCATCTCACAATCTTCAAAAACAATATGATGTTGTTAAAACTACATGTGCAATTCATAATTACATCATAAAGCACATACTAAATGATGAGGTTTTTGCAAAATATCAAGCCAGTGGTTTGATCTTTTTCGAGGAAAAGAATTTGAGTCCAATAAAAGTTCATCAAGAGTGGTTCAAATCAATGAGGAAGACAAGATTTCAACAACAAAATTGAACAAACCTATCAAAGTATGGCAGCATTTTATCATTTGCCTTTCTAGGTTTATTACTATGTTTCTAAGAATCATATCGCATTTTCTATTATGTTATTATAATGATTTATCTTTATGTAAAAGAATAATATGTATTGGTTTTTGTGGGCTGTAATTTTGGCTTTGCAACTTAAGTTGGTTGTTAATGTTTATCTATATAAAGAACATGCAAGTATATATGTCCTGATTCATGTTCGTATACTATAAAGACCCAAAGAACAAAGTTTCACTTGTAAAGGAGTATGCACCGAACCCACTACACATACTTCAAGTAATTCACAGGGATATGCAGTTGGTAAGGATTAAAACCTCGACCTTTAAGGTGAAGCTTCTAAATATTTAATTTATCATACAAATATACTATTTTCTTTTGAGATTCTAACATAAAAGTCAAAAAATTGGAAGTAGCTTTCGTCCATAACGACTTCTTGTCCTATAAGTCATTGTTGTAACAGATGACTTTTCTCACACTTTGAACTTAGAAAAACAAATTAACTTTTGAAATAAACAAAAGCCCTTTTGCTTTAGGTTGGTAATGGTCCTAATGCACTCTGACATCTTCCAACTTGGCAACTACTTGTTCTCACGATCATGTTTCACAACTCTTGAGTCCCCAGGCCATCCCACATTACTACCTGTACACTATCTTGCTGACTTGGCCTGTAACTTCTTAATGCACTATTCTCTTACATTTAATTTTCATTCCCATGCCTAATAGTGCCTTATGGCCTGTCTACCTGATGGCATATGGCATAGTTTCCCCTAATCACAATAAGCCTAGTTGCCTGAAGCTTCATGGCTTATTTAGTTCTTTAGTAGTCGTTCTCATTTAATTGCTTTAGGTCCTCCCACTAAGATTGCATATGTGGTGCTTTTAACTTGTTCTTTATTTGGCCAAGTTTGATACATTTTTACGGTTTTGCCTAATTATTATGTTGCCTTGTTTATGCTATTTGCTTACTCTTTTGTGATCAACTTTTGGATGATTTTTTGATCAATTATATTCTTTTATAACTCTTAAGAACAATCATTTTGTCAACACTCGCTTATTCTACTTAAAGAGCTTTTTCTGATCATATACTAGACCTTTTTGTAGAAACTTTATTTGTCTTATATAGTATTTCCATAACGAGTGTTCTCCTTTAAACGAGGACCACTTTTGTTCTAAATAAAAATATTCTTTTAAGAATGAAAATTTTACTACCTAAAATAATCAAACAAACTGCAAGGAAGGTATGTCTTACTGCATACTTACAAAATCAAATAGTGTGAAGGAAAAATATTATGCTTTTTTATTTTTTTGGCACCACTAGTATGTTTTCTCCTGTTTACTACCTCTTTTTTCTTTTCAAATGTATTCTACCAATTCATCCAATTATTTTTCATCATCTTTGAAATCTACCAAAAGCTCTTGAGAAATTCTATATAATACTCTTCAAAGTTCACAAAGTTCATTTGCAAAACAAAACATAAAAAGCTTAAGTCTTCATCCTCTTCCTCCTCTCTTTAAATTCTAGAAACTAATCCAAATATACTCCAATCTCTCTCAAACTTGGCAAAGGGTCTAAGGCCACATAGAAGCAAGGAAAATCAACTCAAAGGTGGAAGAAGAGGAGCACAAACCCTAAACTTTAGCATGGTCATAAGCTAAAGATGGAGATGGGGTGTGATCGAGAGCAAATAGGAGCTAAAGGTGGTGTCTTTAATGTTTGGTGATAGTAGGAAGTTGTCTTATGTTCGTGAGGCTTGTGCTTTGTTTCAAGATTGTTTTGGGGTGATCTAACTCGCCATTTAATAGTATATAGTGTGTTATATATGTTGTGTGAATATAAAGTTAAGTAATGAACTAATAAAGTTATAGCTTTGGCCATACTTACTTTTGAAAGTAAATGACAACCCTATAGAATATATTATCGCTTCTATTACACTCTAAAACATGTAACGTGGCCTTGACTTTGTGTTTATATGTTTGGTTTGATAGTGTGTGGCATTGAAGTTTGTTAAAAAGTGTTTGAAGCGAGAAAGGTCGCTATAAGCGCACTTCATTAATCCCTTGCGTTTAACTTGTTCAAAATGGTTATATGTGTGTGTATTGTGAATGTATATATTTTGGTTGTGATCTGCACTTATAGTAGTTTATGGGACAGAAGGGAATTAATTTGTAAAATTATAGAAATGAAAGACTAAAGTTGTAAAATTAAATAATTGCTATAAATGCATTTTAAAAAATAGATTATTTTTGAGAATTTTTAATATGATTTTGAAGGGCATCCTTAGCAGTTTCTTTGTGTGACTTTTAAGTACTCTAAATACCAACTGAAAAAACTTTAGATACAAAATTGTTTATTTGGATGGAGAAAACCGGTCAAACTTCTAGGCAATTTTCTAGGTTTCTTTGTTTGGATGGAGAAAACCGGTCAAACTTCTAGGCAATTTTCTAGTTTTCTTTGTCCGTTATCTTTTACAGCACTTAAAACTGCTATCTTTGAGCAATAGCATCACTTTTGGCCTTCTATTGTAGTACTGTTGTTTTAAGCTGCATTTGTGATTTTAAATGATTTTAAAATGATGTTTAAATTAATTTTTTTATGAGATCTTTTTAGGGAGATTTAATAGCAGTTTTAAAGTATTTTAAAAGTGGTTTCAAGTTTAAACATACTTTTAATAATTACTTATGAATTTTTAAAATAAAGGGTTCGATATAAAAAGAATGTTTGTTTTTATTGAATTTTAAATTAGTTATTTTAACGTAATATTTTATATAGATATTTAAAACATATTTATAAGTATTTTAAAAGTATTTATATATAAGTTTGAAAACATAAGTAAGTATTTTATAAAAGGATAACTGGGTTTTAGTTACATTAAGTTTAATGAATGGTTCTTGGGAAGTTATTTAAAAGTATATTATCTTGTTAAATAAGTATACTTAGGTCTTTAAAAAATGTTTTAAGATAATGTTAAGTATAAAAAGGTTCTAGGTTTATAGTAAACAATGTTTTAGTAACATTTGGTTTTAACCCTTTTGAATATACTTTTGAACGTAATTAGACTTTGAAAAGAATATTTTAAAGATAATGATAAGTATGAAATTTTTTGGAAAAATGTTAGAAAAGTAAAAGTTTAACTTATAAAAGAGAAGGGGTTTGTAGTAATAATGTTTTAGTAACAATTGTTTTAAACCTCTTGTTTATATTTTAAAGTATAAAATATTGTTAAGTGATTTGTGAATATTCTTATACCTTTAAAATAAGTATATAAATATATTTTAAAGCATTTAAAAGAGTACAAATAAATAGTGAAATAGTAGTATACATATATATATTTCTTTTGTAAAGGTATTTTAAATATAGATACAAGTATTTACAAAGAAGTATTATTTGATAATACGAGGATTAGAAGTCGCTTATGTGACTTTATCGTGCTTTGTGTGTTTACTCATTTATGGAAAGCATTTACTATGCACTTAGCAATAAAAACCAACAAAGTAGATTTGTTATATCTATGAGAGTTATGAATATTATTCAAGATGGGCTTAGAAGCAAACAATACTCTAACTTATCGGGCTTCACTCTTGACAGATGGATAGCATAAGTTAAGAAGGTTGGAAAAGTGATAAGTATATGAGACCTGATTTCCACATGCGATCGTTTTCATTATCATTGAAATTGATCAAAAAAACTTATGAATAATATAAAAGCTCGCGGCTTCATACGGTTTGAGATCCCCCAGAAAGGACTCAATAGTATGAAACATTCGTTGCTTTAAAAATGTATATATATGAGATCCCTCGAGGAGGACTCCTTTATATCATCCACTTATTCTAAAAGAACTACAATTGAGTTAACCGAAAATTCACCGATTTGGTTTTGGAGAGTCTAAGCTCGGATAAGTATACTTATGTATTACTTATCGAATTCGCCTTCAAAACTGATATATGAGTTTCATGATACGGAAGCAGTTATGGAGTGAAATATTTAGAGTTGATTTATTTATCCTAAGGTTACTTTCAAGGTAGAGTTCAGCGTTAACATTTCAAATAATGCTAGCGAGGGTACTTGTAACACCCTGCATTTTTATATAATTAAATAAAATCAATTGAATTAACATAATTGCAAAACAAAATATAAATGTCAAATATATGCATTTAAGAATTAAGAGGTTACATAGATTTATGCAAGCAATGAGTGTGTGATTAATTGACACATCAATCAATTAAAAGGGGAATTAATTAAGAGACATAGAGGTGTCAATTAGTCAGAGAATATGTCACCTTTATAACATTAATTAATTAAGGGATCTTCTAATAAAGGGAAATGTATGTGGGGAATAAATTAAATGATAACATACATATATTAATTTATAATTGACGCATTCAATTAATTAAGAAATTAATTAAAGACATTAAGTAAGCGTCAATTAATAAAAGAGGGAAACATATATGTCAATTAATTGGGTAATGAATTGGCGGTTTAAATATATACAACAAATAAATGTATGATTGAGTGATGCATAAGAATTAATTTGGATATCGATTAAAATGGGAAAACGTGTCAACTAATTAATTCGCAATTAGTTGAGTGTTTTAAAAAGGGTGTCAATTAATCAAAGAATATGCCCTTGTTACAATAGCTAATAATGTAAATTAATTAGCTAGAAGAAAACGCCAATTATAGGATTATTTGTTTCCAAGTTAAAAAGAAAAAAAAAGAACTGGAATGCGTACAAAAATCAAACGGAGTAATTAAGTTTATGATGAAGGCAAGTTAATAAGAATAAATTAAAAAGTAAAACTTTTACATACAATCAATTAATAGAGGTATTAATTGACGTGTTCAAATAGATAAGAAATTATAACGTATAAGAATCAATTAATATTGGATACACACACACACACACATATATATATATATATATATATATATATATATATGTATGTATGATCTACTAAATTGGATAATTAATGGGAGAATCTTATTTAGAAGGAAACGTGAATTAATGGGGTCATATAACAAAAGAATAAATGAATAACATTGGAGAATTATACGTTATAAGCTAACGTAAACAAATCAATAAATGATGGTGAGAATTGTTTTAAGGGTTAATCAGATGGTTCATAGTTATTCGCTACACCTATAAATTGAACGTAACTTAACCCTAGCCCATACTATTTCTCTGAATCAGCTGCTGTCATTTACAGCAAACTCATCTTCTCTTCTCCCTCTTTCTTTCTCCTCTGTCAATCAAATCTTTCCCCAAACAAAAATAAAATTAAGCAAGGAAATAAATACAAGCAAATCAGAGAATTATGCAAACAAATCAGGGAATTTATAGCGAATTAAAAAGGGAGAAAAGCGTAGCAAATTAAAAGGGATAGAGATTGAAGCTAAAGACGACATGTGAGTGGATTTATTTATATATCTTTTAAGTTTAAGATATATTACCGTTAGATTCCCGTTTAGATAATTTTATTCAATAATTAATCCTATTAATTAAGTAATGCTGAACTATAAGGAATTTACAGTTTATTTATAGTATTGGTATTTATTTGCATCTGTTTCTACGTTTTGGATTTCTATGCAAGCGTCATTTTTCTTCTATTTTCTCCTCTTTCTTCGCGTATGGATTAGAAAACGTGAATATGGATTAAACGTGAAGGAAATAAGATATAAAGTAATAAAAGTTTGAGGAATGGAATTACTGTAATAAATTACGTTAAAATGAGAAAAGTTAATTAATCTAATAACTGGATTTGGGAGTAACTAAAAGGTTAATTGGTTGGTTTAGAAAATACGATACATTTGTATAATTTAATATTTAAAAGACAACAATGAACATAATTGCTAGAATAAAAGAAAGAAAAAGAGAATTAGTGTAAAATAGAGAAACCACTGTATTTTACACTATTCCAAAATAGTAAAAGAAATATCTAGCAGTTACAGATTATTGGTTATAGTATTATTTAATATTAAAATGTGGAAATGGATTTTTAAATATATTTTTCATAACCAACCAAATAAAATATAATTACTTTCTAGAATAGAAGATGATAAAGCAAAGTATGATATGAATCAAATAAATTATTAGATAAGAACTTGAAGCTATGAACAGTAAACAAACCTAGGTCTGCATTTACCGCACAGACTATATAAAAAACAGTTATTATGATAAGTTAATTATATAATAAAAGAGAATTAAAAAGAATTCTATATCATAATAAAAAAGACAGACTAGAATAGAAATGAAACACTTGTAATTATATACAGATTTTAAAAGAAATAATAGTAACAAGTACAAGTATAATTATAACATAAGTTATGATTAAGTAAAAGAATAAAAAGGCTTATTTAGGAACTTAGAATAAATAAGCAATGATAGCAAAGATAAATAGTAAAAGCTTATTTTAGATTTCTATTAAATTAATAAGCAAATAGAACAAAAGATGCTTATTTAATAAACTTAAGACTTAAATTAAGTTAATAAGCAAGAAGTGGCAATACCAATAACATTCCCTATTAGATCAATGGTGGTCTCAGAATAGCCAGATGCGAGACGAGGGCAAGAATATGATAATTAGGGTAAATAAGTAGCCAACAGAATAAGAAAGTAAACTAAAAGAAAATTAAAAGATTAGACTTAGGGTCTAATAAAAGAATTGAGATGCGTTTGGAGCAGCCCAAAGGATGAAGCGTCTAACGAAGCATTTCATCACGGATTTCAGAAATGGAGAAGCACGTCCAACTTAGTATTTTTGGGCTTCAAGGAAGTATGAGACTTCAACTGGACGTGGGGATACTCTAGGATGGCCCTTTGGATAGGCCTAACGAAGCTGCACCCCCGGAGGCAGGTCTATAGGTGTTCCATCAAGAGAGTATGCCTTGACTGCATTTGCATTGTAGGCCCAATGAAGTAGACCTTTGTAGGCAGTCAGAAGGGCTTGGTGTTCGGAGTAGGGTATTCCTATGTCCAGTACTTGCAAGTAAGTTTAAGGATAGTCGCATGCGGATATCGGCCAACATCAAGACCAAGAGCGATTTTGGGAAAGACTAGAGTTAAACCAACATGCCAATGATTCTTTCACTATCGAGACATTGGATGGGGGCACCGCCAATAGGATGTTAGATTGTTTGTAGTAAGGTACGACCTCTTAACTCTTTGAAGGTCTTTCGATTTAGTTAAGGGGTGGCTGCGTGGGGCCATAGCCACGACGAGAAAAGTGACAGCCCAACTAGAATATCTATATTGTAGGCCTAACGAAGCAGTCCTTTACAGATATAGAAAATCCACGATTGAATTCCGTACAAGGCAGACCTTGTTGGCGGGCTTCAGATAGTAGACAGAACGATTACGTAGTCCTCAATGTATGCACTGGGTGGTACATTGTGGATGTTCGAACATTGGCATAGACTAGTGCGAACGCGATTTACGTTTTCATAGTAAGTAGTGGAGCATCTGTATTATAGGCCTTACGAAGCAGTCCTTTATAGATGTAGCTACAGAACGCTCGTGGAGCAAGACAATGGAGTATATGTATTATAGGCATTATGAAGTAGTCCTTTACAGATATAGTGTAACGCCCCACTCTGAGACCCACTGTAACAAAGAGTATTACAGGAGTAATATTGTCTGTTAAAGCGGAGAATAGAGTATAGTGGAAGCGACCATTTGTAATCAAGCTATAACTATCTACTGAATACGTCGAAAGGACGGTATCTATTTTTTTTTTCAAACAGGTGGTTCGACATATTCGGTAAATATTTATAACGAAATTACAATGGCTAAAGACCTATCAGAATAAGCATAGTAATAAATGATAAAACATCACAGAACAGAATCACATAATAGATATAAAATCCCAGAACAATACATCGTCAATACAGATCCAAATACTATAAGTGGGTATAAAGCCACTGCCCACACATGTGAGTCAAAAATATGTACATATCAAAGTCTGAATAATAACATAAGCGGACACTAAGATAAGCTATCTCAAAAGCATAGCAGATAAGTCCAAAGCGGAAGCACAAAAGCTAAGTCCAGAGACCTAACCTGAAACAACTCGGTCTGACCCGAGCGAAAACACTCGGGTCAGGCTAGCTAAACAATCAGTAATAACTAAGATATATCATAATGCGGTACATAAATAAAACAGTACTTATCCAAAGAGAAGTATATTATGAACCACATGAATATAATGACGATCCCTAATCATCAATAAACAATAAAAATCTCCAAAGAGAAATCAACACCAAAGTGTAGAATAAATAAAATCGCCTCATATCATCGGCGTAGCCAAAGCTATAAAAAGATGCCCATAGGCAATAATCCCAAGAGTGACCAGAGTCTGTAATCAATGCCCAAGCAAAGATCGATGCTCCAAAGAGCAATGGGGATATACTGAAAAGTCAATGAAATCCAACACTGAAAAGCAGTGTTCAGAGACACTGTGAATCCACAAGGTAATCGCACTTACATCATATGGTTCCATAGAACCAACACCGAATGGCGGTACTCGAATGGATATAAAAATCATCAAATAATACCAATATTGCACGTGCACCGACCAGAGTCGTTGTTGCCAAGTACTGTAGAGTTGTGATCGATCACTCGCACAGATGCGGAACGCGCGAGACGGCAAGATCCTTCCCAGAAGGATAAAGGCCCAGAGGCGCATGCCGAAAAATAAACTGCTCCATAGAGCAGGTGTCCAGAGCCGTTTGCCCAGAGGCGTGGTGACCCAGAGGTCCAGTACTGGCCGCCCAGAGGCTAATGTGTCACTAACTTCTTGGAGAGGAACCCGTAAAGTGTTAACAATGAGTCCCATACCCCACGTTCGCACTAAACGGTTTCCTAACCAATAGCAAGCTCACACTCCAAACAATAAAAAGTCCACCTCGTATCATCGGTAAACTAGACCCAAAGGTCAAAACGATCAATCGAATAGGTCGGGGATTAACCGGAAAGAAAATACACACGGTTCCATAGGCCGGAGATTTCCTAACCGTTTAAGCACCTTTCCACTTCACTCGACGTGCTAAAAAGTGAGTGTGAGGTTTTTATTATAGAAAATAATGGTGCGAAACGGATTTATAATTGATTTTGAAATCACTTTAAAACGGCTTTTGAAAAATCTCCTATTATGGAGTAATTAATTTAATAATTAAAAATAATATTATATAATATTTTCGAAAGCCATTTAGGAGTGAAAAATCTTTTGAAAATGATTCATAAAACCCGTGTACGAAATCTAGAGACAAATCCCAAAGATATCAATAAAACCAGAAAATCACTGAAAAATATTCTAAGTGTTTGTAAACATTCAAAAAAACTGACGCGAACCAAAGTTCGGAAATTTATTTGGACCAGCAAACTGTGTCCAAATGTCATGAAAATTTGCAAGAATGTAGTCCAACATCCCTACTTTAAGATGCAAAAAGAATCCAGAAATTCCGACTTGAAACGAAGAAAGGGCGTCGTCTCAAAGTCGGACAAAAATCATAAAACTTTACTGTGTCAAAACAGTGTAAAGGTCCCACTTCGACGACATGGTCGAAGGGTCACATGAACTCAGATCTTGATGAAAATTTGCAGGAGCGTATTAAAGTACTCCTACTTTGATATGCAACAAGAATCGTTCGGTTTTGACTTGAAACGAAGAAACGACAATGTTTCAAAGTTGGTCCGACGATAACTGAAAATGATCACTATTGTAAAACAGTTTCTGGGTGCTACTTCGGTAATAAAAACGAAGTATCTAATGCACCCAGATCTAAACCAAACTTTGCATGGTTAAAGATCTCGATATCATCTTTTTAACGAGACCAAAAACGATGAAATCCGACAAAGGACGAGCCCGGGATGGTGTCGCAAAGTCGGAGTTCTACGCTGAAAACAACGGGAGAAAAGAGACTACGGCCTATAGCTATGCACTAACTGGCCAGAGATGAAAAACCACAATTTTGGTATAGTAAACTTCAAATTCTGGCAAAATGAATATAATTAAAGTTGTAGCTTAGTTTCTAAGCTTTCCGGAATGACCAAGATCGTCAAATTCCGACCAGAGATGAAAATTCTATGACTAAAACAATTCTCAGATCTAAATTTTATATCACTGTCGTTGTGCTCTCGGGACAGTGGTAAGAATGCACAGTTTTGACCAAATTAACTTCGAAATTTCATGAAACTCAAAACATAAAAGTTTTAGTTAAAATCTAAGCTTTCTAGAACATCCAAAATTATTAGATTTGGATAAGAAACGAGTAACTTATGGCCAAATCAATTTCAGGTTTTTATTTTATCAACCCTGTAGTTTGTTGTCAGGTCAGCGACAAACAAGCATGATTTCGACCATTCAAACCTCAAAATTAGGCAAAGCACAAAATATAAAAGTTATAGGGTACAGAATAAGCTTTCCATAACTTCAAGAAAATCTTAATTCCGATTTAAGATGAATGAGATATGCCTAATTTACTAACAGCAATAAACTAATTATAATTTCAACTAGCATATACTACAAGTACCTTATGTGCACACCCCAAAATGAAAGCAAAGATGATCAAAGAGCTATGATTCACATGTTACATAATAAAACATGTGTTACTAACTGATTACCAAAATCAAAAGATGATTAAACACATATTAGAAGAGGTTTTTAGCAATATACCTCTCTTGAAAGCAACAAAGACTATTATAGCATC
The DNA here is from genome assembly GCA_030737815.1 of Allium fistulosum. Classification (NCBI taxonomy): domain Eukaryota; kingdom Viridiplantae; phylum Streptophyta; class Magnoliopsida; order Asparagales; family Amaryllidaceae; genus Allium; species Allium fistulosum. Next base: position 868,047,018 of record CM060906.1, on the reverse strand, counting down.
AACCCAAGTTAGCAAAAGATGATTAGGAGGCTATAAGATCAAAAAAACATATAAAACATGTGTTACCAAATACATTTCAGAAATGAGAAAGATATAAAAATGGATTTGAGGTGGGTATTTGCATTACCTTTGCATAGAATGACTTGCATAAGCTAAAACTAGAAGGAGATGAAGATAGAGGCCATTTTTGTTATGAAAGCTTTAGGAAATGATTAGGGTTGAATGAATGAGGTTATGAGAGTATGAGATAATTTATAGAGGAGGTTTAGGGTGGGTTATTGGGTTAGGTTTTGTAACCCAATAAGAAGAGAGTTATTTACATGTTTCCAAAAATTAGTCTAAGTGTTCATATATGTTTATAAAACTCATTTTTTTTCTTATCCAAACCCATTTTAAAATCTCTCCTCAAATATTTAACTTTCCAAAAATAACATTTTATCCTCATTTTAAAATCCCATATTTCCCATTTAATTAAAATATCCTTTTCAAATAATAAATTTTATTATTCCAAATCCTTTTATGCTTCATTAAAATAAATAAAAAAACCTAACTTTTATTTATTAATTGGTAATGCAAATCCCGGGTTGTTACATATAGTTACAGAGCAAGATGATGGAGCATCTGTATTGTAGGCCTTACGAAGCAGTCCTTTACAGATGTAGTTACGGAACGCTCTCGAAGCAAGACGTTGGAGCCCTTTTCGAGGAGGATATGGAAGGTACTATGGGTAGTACCAAGGACCAATATGGTCATTGGGCATATAGCTACATATATATATATATATATATATATATATATATCTGTTGTTAGGTTTTAATCTACTAAGGAGTAGATGGGTACGATTCACGCATAGAGGCGAGAGTATGATAAACCTAGTGAACCTAATATAACAATAAATGGAAATAAAATGGTATATGTAGAATTAAGTTTAAAACTGTATAATTTATCCATTCACCAGAACTTTAGTTCTGATCCCTTCCTCATAACATCCTACAGGTTAGGTAGATAGCAGAGACTTCCCAGCTTTAAGACACTTGTTTAGAAAGTGTTATTATATCGGTGAGTATTTACTATTATATTTTAGTCAGTTCCGCTGTGAGATATTTAATTGAGCTCTGATATATTTGTCTTTGCCTATTTGCAGGATACCAGATTCCCAACTCGGGTTTCGGTGGGCTTGGGTTTTAGCATTTTTGTGAAAAATTCGGACCCACTGGAATTCGGGTTGTTATAGTACTATCTATCTTGAGGTTGATTCCAAGAGAGAGGACAAAGTTAGCATTCATCGGATGACTTGTGCTGGAATCCATAGAGGGATTCGAGATCTATTCAAGTGATGAAGACTCGTGCATCTAGATATTGAATGTGACTTCACCATCGGCAATGACATAAAATAGAGTAAGCTAAACAGCCATTGGGTTTAGCTGACCTAAGGGTATATCAACTCCATATCTAGAGTTGCTTACAGATATTGGTACCAAGAGTTGATGATATTTGGTATCACGTGTTCGAGCATGGACCAGTTGTGTTTACCTTATTGGTATATTCTATCTAGAGATATACGATACTTGAAAGGTTGTTTCTGACCCTTGTAAGGAGGCGGATCTTGATGTATCGAGGAGACCTCCACGAAAAATCCATATGCGAACGTACCTTAACGGTTTTAGTTGTACTTCTAATATTGTTGTGTTGTGAGATGCATGTAGCATAACTATTTTTTAATTTATATTCTACATCTTAGGTACCATCTATTATATTGCCATATCTACTTATTAGATGGTTTTGGTTCTTTTGAGGGGAAAGCCATTACGGTGATTTGGTTGGTCTCAAAAGATACTGTTATATATTGAGTACGTAGTTCTTGAGTTTCTCATATCAGACTTATGTCTGACTCGTGGTTTTATCTTTTTTTAATTCCTCGGGTACTCTTTGGGACAGTCTAAAAAAGACAAGTTTTTGTTAAAAAGGATGCTTTCACCTACCGTAATATTCGTATTCCCGCTACACTACTGTTATGCATATATCAGCGTTTGGTTAGGACAAGCTATTATAGTTGTCCATGCCGATGATAGTACTTAGCATTGTAACTATGAAATGTTATGTATCTTAGAGTAGCACTTTGTACTATCTTTTGATATTATATACTATCGTTCCGTTGTGAGATTTAGATGTTTTATTCTCTTATTTCTTTTTCTTTCTGCGTTTTCTTTTTATCCTAATAATATGTCTTTCCAACACTTGGGTGTTTGGGATGTGAATATCGTTGATGTATTAGTGTTGACATTTAGGGGTCAAAAAGGTGGGTCGTTACATCTGATATCAGAGTTGAAGGTTAGGCAAGAACCTTGGCTTTGGTTAGGTATAACTCATTAGGGATAGGGTAAGTGGTGCTCCAGAATGACTTGAGGTATTATATATATGAGAGTGTATTTGTATTTATTATAAACATGTGCCTTAATGGTATTCCAACAACGAAAATTAAAAGATCTTATATAAGGTAACTTATATAAGTATGAATTATTAGATGTAGTTTAGTTAAGGTAGTGATTAATGATGTTTATTCATTATCCCCCATTGTTTAGTTTAGCCATGCTCGGTCAGTTTATGAGCATTATAACCCTTTATTAGATTCACTAGCCTTGCTCAGCCAGTTTACGAGCATTGTTGTTATTTATTGATTGATTAGTCATGCTAAGCTAGTTTATGGGAATTATTATTATTTGGTAATTGTTGATTTGCGCTCGACCAGTTTATGAGCAATTTACCTTTTTACTACATAGGTGGGGTAGGCAATACTTATAGGTGAATTGAAATGAACACCTTGTGAATTGAGTTTCATGGTTTGATGCGTCTGATAATAATGTTGGGGTAGAAGTTTACTTTAACAAAAGATGTTTATTATAACCTAATTGAAAGATAAGGTATTTTCGGAAAAAATATTTGTGAAATGATTTTAGTATAAGAAAGTGATTTGTATAGTACTGTATAAAATATGGTTTATAAATGAAGAGGATCTAAACTAATATTTTGAGAATTTAAATCCCGGTGTCTTTGAACTAGATTTCCAAGATTTTGAAATAATAATTGTATTATTTGAAAGTATTTGTGAATACTAATATTTTGAAAGTAGTTTAAGATTTTTCGAGTTCGATATTGCTCTCAGAATGGATGAGTCAATTTTGAAATAATTTTTTTTTACGTTATCTGGTTCGAGTGGGTCGAAAGTGTCCAAAAATGGGCAAGTAATGTGTTTGGTTAGTAACCACTTCTCGTAAGTATTACCCATCCTAGTAAGGGAATATATGATATGTCTTAGGAGGACCCATTTCCTTAGTATCATTTTGGTGTTACTCGATCTATATGTATATTTTCTTTGGATTTTAAAGTAAATATTTGGAAATTAGTTTATAAATTGAGATCATGATACTTATTTCTATTATACAATGTATTTGATGTAGTTTTGAAAATGATTTTGTTAAATCCCGAAAGTGTGATTTGATATACAAAAGGTATATGTATGTCTTATTATTTCAAAACGATTTAGAACAATACGTAGATATTTAGTTCTAAAGTTTTCTTTAAAGGAGTTTGATATAAAATACGATGTAGTTTTATTTGGAGTTGTTATGGTAATACAGATTTTGATATGAGCATTTAGTAGAAGAGATTTGTATGTATACTATGTAGGGAGCCCAATTGGTAGTGGCATAACTCGAATAATTGTGAAACCTTTTCTTGTTTTCCCTTTTTGTAAAGTAGCGTCTAATAAAAAAGTAAAACTTTGAAAAGTTATTTTATTAACGCATGTATCCTATACATTAAGATAGTGTGGCATGTTTATCTTAGTATGATGTGTTCATTGGTAGTTTTCATTTATTAGAATAAAATGCACTTTCGACAATTTTTCACAGTTTGAAACTTATGGATCGTTATAAAACTTAAAGTTGTGTGTTATTGAAAATATAAAGATAAGTTTATATAACTTTTGAATTGAGAAACTAGTAAGTTAAAACAAGTTTTAAATTTTTAAACATCCTTGTTAAGTAAATCATTTGAAGTTAGCGGGCCAGTTAATAAAAGTCTTTACCTTAGGGTTGTCTAAGGAAAGTAGACTCTAGGCCAGAGTTTGGATACCAGTGTCCCGCTCTTCCTAGCTACTTTTCTAACTCGATGGATATAGATATCGAAAAGGTTGAATCGGTTATAAGACCCAGGTTTATTTTGGGCCTTCATCTAAATTTTATAAAGTAGGATGGATCTTTTGTTTGGTATATACTCTTAGGATATAGTAGAGTATTATTCGAGTATAAACTAAGTTATATTTTTATGAAATGTTTAATAAATGATTTTAGTACTAAAAGAGATGTACTATTTAGGTAATTGAACGTGATATTAAAAAGTAAGCATAGTTAAAGAAACGAATAGGATAAAATACATAAGTTATATGTAGATCATTTTATTCGCATGACAATACTTGATCCAGGATTCGAGTACATGGTTTCTAGGTGATTTACACCAGTTCGAGCTAGAATTTTTCACTAGGTTCTCAATGTTGAATACTTGAAATGGATTCTTGAAATGATCCCGAGGTTTTCTACCATAATAAATGGCAATGTAAGGGAAATAGAGGTTTCTAATCAAGGTACCTGATTGGAATCCGTACTAGAGATGTCAAATGATCTATAAATTATTTTGAATGTGAAATTTGTATGACCGAGCAAGTGATCGGATCAGATATCACGTACGGATGATCATGTACATCATATGGGTTTAACTATATACATACTATATTTTGTTTGCTTATGGAGAGTTCAGGGAAGAAATATATGATTTATTCAGAGGGAGCTTGAATAATTACCTAAGTAATAACCTGAGGCTGTTGAGCGTAAGGTACACTTAGTAAATTATTAATCATTCTTGTGCGATGGGAGAGTTTCTAAACCTATGCAAACCATGAGCTTTGTTTGATAGTAAATTTTGAATACTATTGAATGTTGATATGTGCTTGTTTCTTTTGTTAATTAGTAGTGTCAAAATTTTGAGGATAAAATGATTTAAGCGGTGGAGAATGTAACGATCCGAAATTTCTAACACTTCGTATTTAAATATCTGAATTATAAAAATATTTGATCTGGGATTAAATGCGATTAAAGGGATTTATTACCTTATTAGCCCCCTTTTAATTAATAACTAATGATAAGAAAATTGTTTTGAAATATGTTTACAAAAATAAATTGTTCGAAGAAATATCGATAATGTGACCGAAAATCGTTTTATTGATAAACGGCTTTTTACTCGGTAAAAGTTGTTTGAACTTTTTGGACATATCTAATATATTAATATTCCATTAGTTAGAAACTAAAAATATTTTCCTTAAGATGGCTAACTAAATGGTGAATAGTGAATACATTAGTAAATGGTTTAGGAGAAGATATTTTAGAGGTAAGAAGGAATTTTGGTCAAAGGTGAGGTGGAAAGTTGCACATCGGAAAAGCATGGGAGGCTTCTTTTGGCTGGCCTAGAAGCTAAAAATTAGGGTTGTTAACCTCCTGAGAAAGTATATATAATAATCTTCTAAGTTCACAAAGTTTATTTGCAAAATAAAAAGCAAAAAGCTTAAGTATTCATCCACTTCGTCCACTCTTTAAATTCTAGAAACCAATGCAAAACTACTCCATTCTCTCTCAAACTTTAGCCAATGGTCTAAGGCCATATATGAGCAAGGGAAAGCACTCAAAGGTGGAAGGAGAGGAGCATACACACCAAAACTCTAGCATGGCCACGAGCAAAAGATGGAGGTGGGGTGTGGCTAAGAGCAAATAGGAGCTAAATGTGGCGTATTTAGATGTTTTATGATGGTTGGAAGTGGTCTTATATTCATGAGGTTTGTTCATGGTTGTAGTATTGTTTAGGGTGAGCTAACTCACCATTTGACAGTATATATTGTGTTATATACATTATGTGAACATAAAGTGAAGTAACGAACTAATAAAGTTATAACTTTGGACCATACTTGCTTATGAAAGCAAATTACAACTTTATATTATTTATCATCCCTTCTATTACCCTAAACAACATGTAATATGGCCTTGATTTGTGTTTACATGTTTGGTTTGGTTATGTGTGGCATTGAAGTGTGTTAGAAGCGAGAAAAGTCGCTATAAGTGCACTCTATAAATCCCTTGTGTTTAACTTATTCAAAATGGTTATATGTTAATATATTTTGAAAGGATGTATTTTGTTTGTGCTCTACACATATAGCAGTGTATGGGACAGTGAGGAAATGGTTTGAAAAATTATAGAAATAAAAGAGTAGAGTTGTAAAATTAGAAGAGAAGTAGTCGTTATAAATGAACTTGATAAGTAGCTTATTTTTTGGGATTTTTAATATGATTTTGAAAGACATTCTTGGAGGTTTATTTATATGGTTTTGAAGAAATCTTACTTACCGTAACAATTTAAGATCTAAAATCATTTGTTTGGATGGAGTGGTCAAACTTCTAGGCAATTTTCTAGTGTTCTTTAATTAGTATCTTTTAAGCACTTACAACTGTTGTCTTTGAGTTTGAGCTACAACAGCACTTCTGGCCTTCTATTGGCATATTGTTGTTTTAAGCTACTTTTGTGAATTTAAATGAGTCTAAAATGATTTTAAATTAATTATTTTTATGAGATCTTTTTAGGGAAGTTTAACAGCAGGTTTTAAAGTATTTTAAAAGTGGTTTCAAGTTTAAAAATATTTTTAATAATTATTTATGAATTTTTAAATATATTTATTTAAAAACATGTTTGTTTAATGATTTTTGTTAAATTTTAAATTAGTTATTTTTAAGTAATATTATATATAAATATTTAAAACATATTTGTAAGTATTTTGAAATTATTTATACATATAAGTTTGAAACGGTAAGTTAAGTATTTTATAAAAGGATAAGTGGGTTTGGTTACATTAAGTTATAATGAATGGTTTTTTGGAAGTTATTTAAAAGTATATTATCTTATTAAATAAGTAATTAGGTCATTAAAAAGAATGTTTTAAAGATAATGTTAAGCATAAAAAGGTTTTATGTAACCACATAGAATTTGATCACTTGAAATATGGATATTTAATTATATCTTTAATAATTAATCAATGGATTCTATAACCCAAATAAACTCCTTTAAAATAATAATAAATGATAGTGAAATAATTTTCAAATTTTGTTTATAGAAACAATTAGTTCGAAGAACGATTGAAAATATGACCGGAATTCGTTTTTTGATTTTTCGTCGGCTAAAAATTATCGGAATTGTCGTAGCATTTTTAAATACACATTCACACATTTACAAATATCTTAAACATGGAAATGTACATGTGAATATGCATGTACACTCGAGTATATATGCATATATAATAAGATAAGATATATTTATAAAAAGTATATATGTACTATATAATATAAAGATTCCACCTTAGACAAAAAGTACAAAAAGAGGACAAACATGTTTATTTTGATTTAATAGGAAGGTGGTTAGGGGGTAGAATTTTGATGAGGTGTAGTTGAGGATGAGGTGGCGGTATTTGTGTGGAGGGCAAAGTACAAGGGGGTAGTTTGGTAATTTAAATTGTTAACATTTTATAATACCAAATTTCCTACAAGTTTTTCATATTTTCTCATTCTTTTTTTCACTTTACAACTTCTAAAGCTTGTGAAAATTTTTCCATGCTTTCTTAACTATTTTCTTATATTTTAAAATCCATTCATTTCGACTTTAAATCTCTTAAGCAACTTGTTTAAAACACTTCTACATCCTCTTCTTCACTTCCTCTTTCAAGATCAGGCCATTTCCATCCAAATTAGCCAAGGCCGTACCCTTTAGTGCTTATAGCTGAACCATGTTGTGCTTAGGCTAAGTACATTTCCAATGTTTTAAGCAAGATCGAGTCTTTTTCAAAAAAAATCAAAAATCCTAGGCCGTTTTGCAAAAAGTTTGAAAAGATTTCTTTGAATTCGACGAGTAAAACTCCTAACTTTTGGAAAGATCTTACCTTTGTTTATATGATGGTTATGTGATTATTTATGCATGATATTGATGTTTGGATAATGATATGGTTTGAATATATATATATATATATATGTATATATGTATATATGTATATATGTATATATATATATGTATATATATGTGTGTGTGTGTGTGTATGTGTGTATGTATGTATGTGATAACTTGTGTTTTAGCTTTGGACTCGAATCGATGGATTAAAGTGATGTGTTAATTATAAAGTTGTGATCTTTGATGTGTTATAGGAATGATATAACTTGGTGTACATATATAATCTTGGTTTGTGGCTAAATGGTTTGGAAGGTTAAACTTGAGATGTTGAGAAGGACTTGAGATCCATTTTTGAAAATAAATCGTTTAGTTGTTTTGATTTGGAACATGTTTTGTCTTTTTTTAGTTTCTAAATTTAGTTAAAGATTTAAAACTTTCCTGAATATGTTTTTAAAATGTAATCATAAGTAAAAAGCTAAAGTTTTGGATGGTAACTTAGAAAGGTAATTTTGAGTTACGACATCCATAGCGATAGCTATGGATGCAGTTCGAAAATATACGATTTTCAAGTTTTTAAGGTTTCTTTTAAAATTGTTTGAAAACCATTTCAAACTTAATTACAGATTATAAAAGTTAATTAACTCTTAACCAATGAGTTTAATAATTTATTTATTTATTAAAAAATATTATCGATCAATTGAGTAATTAAGTTAAGTAATTAGGGTTTTAGAATTAATTAATTAAGTTAATCATTGTAGTTAATCAAGAAGTTTTAATTAATGATTAATTAAGTTAAGAGGTAATTATTTTAATTAATTTACTTAAATCAAGTTAATTATGTTTTAATTAATTATGTAATAAATATTTAATTATTTAATTAATTATTATTTAACTAAGAGTTATTTATTTACTAAATTATTAGTTAATTAGGGTTTAATTAAAATAAATGTCTACTGAATAAAGTTTAATTATTTATTCATTTTTAACTAATTAGGGTTTAATTATTATTTAATTAGATTTTAATTATTTAACTACTTTTTAATTAGTTAAGGGTAATTGTTAGTAATTAATTAAGACTTAACTAAGATTAACTAAGGATTAATTAAGCTTTAATTTATGATTTAATGATGATTTATTTATTTTTTAAGTTATTTTAAACTCCAACAGTTCTTTATTTTAAATCAACTCTCTTCTTCCAGTGAATTGTTTTTAAACCGAAGGATCTCTTATCCATACCATTAAGTAGCCAACAAATTAAAATAGTTAGAATAAAATGTTGACACTTTTTATAAGAAGTAAGTCGACTTGTACTTATCACAAATACTGCATTTCGGAAACGTGATGAATACAAGGGAGCTAATTTCGATAAGCGGGTCATGATAATTTAAGCATATGGAATATATTTCCATATGTAAATCTCTACACCCTCATAGTGGAGTTGCCCACCATAAAAACTTAACTCTTTAGCATTATCGAATGTTGGTTTGAAGAGACCGGGATCAGATAGCAGTTGTTGTAACGCCCCACTCCGAGACCCACATTAGCAAAGAGTATTACTACGTAACACCGTCTACTAATGCGGAGAATAGAGCTGGATAGGAGTGACCATCTATAACCTTGTCTTAATTATCTATTGAATACGCCGACAATTGCCACTTCTTACTCAAGTGGATCGACATCTCCAATAAATACTTAATACAAAGCCATAGGTGGCTAAAGGATCTATTAGAATAAAATATAACAACTCGAATGTAATACACATCACAGAACAGTAGATCATTACATACATTTACACATATACAGATACATTACAGAGTTTACAAAATGATACTCGACAAGTGGTAAAGCAAAACACAATATACAGGCGAGTTAATAGAGTACATATCAGAGTTACAGACAAAAAGGACTACACAAAAAGCTATAACAAAAAGGAGCTAGCGGAATAGTCCATGCGGAAGCAAAATAGGCTAAGTCCAATGTACCTAACCTGAAACATCTCGGTCTGACCCGAGTATAAAATACACGGGTCAGTCTAGCTAAACAAATCAGTTAGATAAACTAAATGATAATGAACATACAAGATCATAAAGTACCATAAATATCTCCAAAAGAGATAACCAAATCATCTAACATAAGATGAATCATAACAAGCCTCATATCATTGGCAACTCAAATAAACAAAGGATATCATATCCCAAAACAAGCCAAAAGGCAAATAACAAATACCAATAAAGGTAACACAAGTTTCCACAAGGTAATCGCTATATATCGTGTGGTTCAAAGAACCTACCCCGAAAGGCGATACACTAGGGAAATATAATTGTCAAAGAAACAAAAGATGCTCGAGCTTAGTACTGTATAACAAGGATCCACACGCCCGAAGGCAACGCCCGAAGGTAACGCCAAAAGGCAACACCCGACGGCAACGCCAAAAGGCAACAAACCCCGAACACTCAAGCCCGAAGGCAACGCCAAAAGGCAACAAATCCCGAAGGCTCAAGCCCGAAGGCAACAAACCCCAAAGGCAACGCCCGAAGGCAATGCCAAAAGGCAACAAACCCCGAAGGCTCAAGCCCGAAGGCAACAAACCCCGAAGGCAACGCCAAAAGGCAAGAATCCGTAGTGGCGGTACTGGACACCACTGTCCGGTGGAATGTGTCACAACTCTCAGAAAGGAACCCGGAAAATGTTAACGTGAGTCCCATACCACACGTTCGCACTAAACGGTTTACTAACCGTTAGTCAATTTCACACTCAAAGCAGTACAAAGTTCACCTCATCTCATCGGTAAACCAGACCCAAAGGTCAAAACGGTCAAACGAATAGATTAGGAATTAAATGAAAAGATAAACACACGTGTTCATAGCACGCGTTTTATTTAATCATTTAATTCTCCTCCCTCTTCGCTCGAAGTGCAAAATTGTGTGTGTGTTTTAAATAGAAATTCTAAATTGGAGAAACGAGCTTTTAATATAGTTTGAAAAGATTGTTTTATAAAAACCCGTGTATCAAATCAAAAAGGAATCATCAAAGTCAAATATGCAATAACAACTAATTGGAATCGACACGAATCGATTGGAATTGGAAACCAAGCAAAATAGGCAAAAACAAGCAGGTCAGTCGACTGACTGCAGAGGCCAGTCAACTGATCCAGAAACCCAAAAGTTTCATTTCCTGCAGTCAGTCGAATGACTGCAGAGGCCAGTCGACTGACTGCAAAAAACAGAGACTTCCAGTTTCTACAGACAGTCCCAGGAACTTTCATTTTCTATAGCCAGTCGACTGACTGCAGAGGCCAGTCGACTGACTGGCACTGGGACTATTTTTCAGCCTATCCAAATGAAGAGCAAACTCTTCCAATTTGCAACTGGACGAGCAATGGGCGCTAGAGGTTTATGCCAATCGACAACCGAGCCCTATTGGCTCTTCAATACACCTCCAAAAACATGATCAAACATCAAAAGCTAAGATTTTTAGAGTTTTAGACTTCAAAACACCAAAAATTGAAATGTTCACCAAATCAATTCAAACCAAAAGCAAATGAACATGAATAAGTGTTAGGAATTCATACCTAACATTAATGATATCAAGAGAAGTAGATGTGAGTTCAAAACTCACCTTTAAACCCAAAAACACAAGAGAGAAGCTACAAAGCAAGGCTAGAACAATCACTCTTCAATTTCAACCCAATGAGCTTCAATCTAAGCTCAAAGGAAAACATTTCCTAAGTTAGGGTTTAGAACATTTCAGAAATCGAAGAGGAAATGAAATGGAGAAGATGAAGAGAAGGCTTACCTAAGCTTCTCTATGATTTTGGAGCAAGAATTGAGTTTGCAAAAAGGAAACTAGGGTTTAGGAATTTCTACTTCCAATCTTTTTCCCCCATTAATCTCAAAAGCTTGAAAGTGTTAGGAAAATGAGAGTGAAGTGAGAAGAGGGCTAAGTTAGGGTATTTAGATGGGTTAGTGGGCTGAAACCCAAACCCAAAGCCCAAGTAGAAAAATATCAAAATTCACTCAACTCCAAACATATCGAAGCTTATACTCAAAAAAGTCGCAAACGCCATTTTGGACTCAATGGAAGTGGTCTCGAGTCCCAATTCGACCGTTTGCAAAAAGTGACATTTCGGACTTTAATCCGACTAACGACACTATATTTAAATATACAATCGTAAAATATGCGGGTTGTTACAGTTATCCGAAAACTACTTCGAATCAACGTAAGCACTCGAATTGGAAATAGTAAAGGCAATGTCCAAGATGAAGACTTTGAAGTGCAAAGACCATTTGCTACTAACCCTAAGGGTGATTCCAAAATGGGTGTAGTGGAAGTAGTGCCTTCGGTTCGTTCATCTCTTGAACGACTGGTATGGATAAGTGCTGACATAGTGTTAATATCTGGAATGCAATGTCAATATTCCAAGTGGCAGCGCTATAGTAAAGGTAAACGTAGTCTCGGGCCTCATCAACGGGAAATGACCAAAACAGGGTATGCAGTAGGGCTATGTGGGTCACTCCCATTAGGGTATGTCATCACCATATCTAGAATCGATATTTGACACATTTTGTATGCTTCAGTATGGTTGCTGGTCCCAACCGTGGTGGTGATGTATTCTGTACTACTAGTCAAGTGGTAGGCCGGTTTTGTGTAGCAGGGTTACAAGATGTTCTTGTCAGACCCCAGGTTTGTCTTATCTAGAGGTGCACTTTCGGAAGGTAGTTCCTTACCTGGTCATGTATGGAATCCATTTCCTAATAAGCGCATTCGGTCTTATTTGTATACCTATCATGTTGGAATTTAATTAATGTAACAATTTCAGTTATGTTAATTATTTACTTGAAAACCCTAGACATTATGATAATATCACTGGATTTCTATATAAAGTGTTTTAGTCATCGTAAGGTAAAAACCTGTCCATGTTTATGTGTGCGTGGTCTTATGAGGTATCCTTGAATTTCAAAAATTTTTAAAGTAATAATTCAGTTGTTTTGAGTTTACTCAAACCAGACCCATGTCCGAACCGAAGTTTTATTTTCTTTCTCTAAAACTCTTGGGTACTCAAATTTTTATGAGTAGTCAAGTGATCCAGGTTTATCACGATTGCATTTTGGAGGAGCTAGAGCAGGTGGCTTCAACATTAGCTAGTTGCTATCTTATTCCGCTATGTGTATATGTATGTATTTTGTATTAGTGATGTAAGGACAGGTAGTTATAACTGTCCCAGTTTGGAACTTGTACTATTATGACTCTGATGTAATATTATGGCGGTATCCATGTAAAGTCTTATGTTGATCAATATATGTTGTTTCATTCTGTTGTGAGATTCTGTGATTATTTAGTTTTTCTTCTTATCTTCCTTTTCCTTTTTTACCCTTAATGAATCATCTTTCGAAGTAAGAAAGGCGGTTCGTCACATTTGGTATCAGAGCTTAGGTTGAGCGAACACCTAGGCTTTGGGTTAGGGTCAACTTCGAGAGAGCATATTTGTAATTTTTATTCGTATAACTATATATATTCTGGATAGTTAGATCAACTTCGATAGGTTTGGTTGGTGTCATTCCTTTAAGATTATCTCCTCTAAGTATTCTAAGAATTATCTTACTATGTCCGGCTAGTAAGACATAAGTAACAGAGGAAGACGAGGTTAGGGAGAGTGTAGCACTACTACTACAAATGGTCGAATCCCAAATCCTGGAGGAGTTCGGATTGTCAAAGAGGCAATACCAGAGCAGCCAAGAGCGAATTTTGCACCCTTATGCAAGTATTACACTAATCTAGGAGGGAAACCATTTAAAGGAACCGAGTCTATCATGGAAGTGCAAGCTTGGTTGCGATCTTGCACAATGATTTTTAAAGGTCTTGGCTTATCAGATGAAAAGAAAAGGTTCTTAGCAGCCTGGCAACTGCAAGAGGGGGCAGGGGCTTGTTGGGACTCCCTTACTGCAAATGTTCCAGAAGAAGAGTTTTCATGGGCTCGATTTAGAGAAGAATTTCAGGATCAGTTCCTTTCTACAGCTGGCAAGACTAGAATGTACAGGAACTTCATGGACTTGAAGCAGGGGGATCTATCAGTAGCAGAATATGAGACAAAGTTCAACGAGCTATCTTGTTTTGGACCAGAATTGATCAACACCCCCATTGAAGAAAAATGAGATGTTCGTTATGGGAATGAGGGAAAGTTTCCACGAGAAGATGACTGCTCATTTCAAAGGTTCATTTGTTGATTTAGTGGACATGGCTCTCAGGTATGAAGTCTTGGAAAAGTAGAAGCCTACATCGACAACAACTAATGGAAACGCTAATTGTAAAAATTCCAACAAGTGAAATTTTAATCCTAATTAGAAGAATCAAGGAAAGAGAAAGGCAGGAGGTGGGGATCAAGGGAGTCGTTTTAAGGATTTTGTTCGCTACAAGTATCAGCAGAAAGGCTGCATCGCAAAGTTTTGCAAGAATTCTGGAGTTTAGCAACAACAGCAAAAACAAAGTGGATCTGTCTCCCTGATGGTCCAGAAGACACTCTGTTTTAATTGCCATTAGCCTGGGCATATGGTAAAGGACAACCCTTCATAAAAAAGGTGCAGTAGCCCAAGGTGTACGCTATTAAGAATGAACCATCGACTTCAATGGATGTGAAGAGGAAAGGCTTCCTTAAAGACGCTTTACTGATTAATGATAATTTTGTTTGAGCATTATTAGATACCGGTGCTTCTCGTAGTTTTATCTCTTCAAAATCAGTAAGCAAGTTCCACCTTATTCCAATTATTGTAGAAAATCCTATGTGTGTGTCTAACCACATAGGCGGGGTAACCCATTTGAATATGATTTGTAAGAATGTGTCAATTTCCTACCTTTTTCATTACTTTTCTTGCGATCTGTATGTTTTAGACTTTAAAGAATTTGGCATTATTCTTGTAACATCCCGATATTTTCAACCATTCACATCCACATATGTCGGACTTGAATTGCTCAAAATATCAGATTGTTAATTTAAATTTGGCAAAACTCAGCATATACAGTAAATAAAATAATAACAGAATCACAGACACAGAGTATTATAACAGAATGCAGCGGAAACAAGAGAATAGTAGTTCATGAAGCTACCATTTATACATAATAGAGTAAAACAAAATACAATAGAAGTCTCGAATACACGAGAGTCTCGATACAATAATCAAATCTGAATACAACATTGGAATCAACTGAATATTTGAAAGCTGAATCGATAGTTGGATCTCCAAGCGAAGCTCCAAACTCCAAAGGTGAGTCTCAAATGCTGTATCACTTAGTCTGACCCGAGCGTAAAGCAAAACACAAAACACTCGAGTCAGGATTAACATTCTTATATCAATAAATCCAACTCAAGTGAAATATAAACTGAAATACAAGTAACTCAGAGGATGTTTGGGATAACCATCCTCTAAGGATCCATGGAACGAACCGTCATTATAACACTATGGCCATTTCAAAATAATTTATACTTCAAAACCAAAATATCATTTCATTAAATATATATACATATATTCTTAATTTCACAAATTGATTCAAATCAACTCGAGTTTCAACTTAAAATTTAATTCAATCTAGATTTATCCATTTTAATTCAATTCAGTTTCTAAATAACAAATTCAAATTATATTGATTTCAAATACATATCTGAATCACAAAATAAACCATTTAAATTCCAATATATTTCAAAGCTTTAATATTCAACATTTCAAATTTCAATTTAACGGTTTTATATAGATCTTGATTTAACCTCATTATTATTTAGCCTTGAAATATTCACTCATTAAATTCAATATCATTTAAGTAACCTTAAATCACATTCTACTAAATATTTCCTTTAATTTATTTTAAACGTGAAATATTCATTAAATCCCTTAAATAAAAATCCAGTTATAAAATCATATCTTTAAATTTCAAATTCAATAGTTTCAAATCGATATAATTAAATAAAATTCTTAATTAAATACAATTCCAAATAAATTCAATTTTATCTTCCCAATCTTAACTTATTCAAATTATTACAAAAATCTATTTTGAAATATAAATTTAAATAAGTATTTAAACATATTATATGTATTAAATCAATCTTAATTAAATTAAATATTATCATTAAATCTATATATATCAATACCATTTATATATAATATTTTAAGAATCAATATTGATTAAAACCATATATTTCTTTCTAAAATCATAGAAATTATTTCAAAATATTTATATGGACCAACGGTGTCTATATATAATTTTCTATCCTATGGTCAAGTGATACAGATATTTATCATTTCAATCCGTAAAATATATACTGGTAGATATCATTTCAACCTGCAATCCCAAATTCAATTCAAATGAAATCGCTTGGGTTTATCATTTCAACCCATAACGATTTTCTCCTATTCTAAAGTCCGTTCGGGTATGTATCATTTCAACCCATAGTGAATTCTATACTAACAAGGAACTTGCAGAGTGATGACAGATACGATAATAATAATAACAGGCATATATCCTAAACAACAATATAATATAAACAACGGGATATGGTGTCCTATCCCACATGTGAACAGTTATAGATAATAACATATATAATAGTTTAAATAACTACAGCAGCATATTTCAATTGTCGTCTCAATTGAAATTAAATTTAATAAATATAAGAATGTTAATCGTGAGTGATTTCTCACCTTTCGAGGCTAGAGAATACAGAAGGTGACACAGATATGCACACTGATACGGGCCTTAAAATTTAATTGTGAATTCAAGCAAAGCAAAATCGGTACGAATTCAACGATCAAAGCTGATTGGCGCGAATTGACGAACAGATCTGATAATACGAATAGATGAAATAATCAGAACTGGGTCTATCAAAATAATTGGCATAAGTGAATATATATACAACTATATATGCTATATATAAAATTATATACAACTTATAATTTTAAATAAGCAAATAACTTATAATCTTTAAAATAACTTTATACATAAAATATATATACTAATACTTTCATACTAAACTTATATAACTAGTATATATATTCTCAAATAGATAAACAAATGTCTAAATATGAATACCTTAATATAAAAACTATTATATATACTAACATAAGCTGCGGCTATTATAAAATCAAAACATATTATATACTTTAACACATCATGACTACATCACCAATAAATTAGCATATTATGTATATAAACCAATACACATATATACTTTGAAATCAAAGTATAACTATATAACTAATATATACGCTGATATGTAACTCTTGTGTATATATACTTATATAACTTATTTTTGTAACAATGAATGGTACACAACTTTATACAATTATATATATTCAACAGATTTTGGTTCATATATCTTTTATATAAACAGGACTTAACAAAATCAGGTGTAACCTAATATAGTATGTGTATTACTACTATTATATATAAATAACAGAAGTTTGCAAATTCACCTTATATACAGCTGCGAGAAAACATAGTATATGTTGAAATCCATATATATGTAAAGTATATATATATATATATAATAATATTATATAAACCAGGACCAATGCATATAAAATAGGTAGACGTAAGCTATAATATACTCAAAACCAAACACAGGTGCCTTGTATGAAAATAACTATATATATATACACACTCGTAGATATAAACAAATATATAAACGTGTATACAATACTTACATAAATATCTGTATAAACAAATATATAAAGTTAATATATAAACAAAATTCTTTAAACAAGGATTTGGAGAAGCTTAAAGGCTTTCAGATTTAAAAATAAAATAAAACTAAAATATAAGTGTATAACCGCAAAGCATATATATATATATATATGCAACTGATATAATCATATTCAAAAAAACAAATATACTTACCAGCATAAGATATAGATCTATATATATATAACAAAGAAGGAGAGACCAACGGAGGGTGTTGAGGCCGATGGGTCTGGTGGTCGGCGAGGCTGCTGGATGGGCTACCGTGAAGGGTCGGCCAGAGCTTGGCCGAAGAGGGGAAGGTCGCGGGTAGATGGGGATGGGCGCAAGCAGTGGTGTGAGGGATGCGAATGGCGGGTTCAGTGAGAAGGAGGAGAGGATGGGTATGCCGCTCAGGCACGGTGATGGGAGGAGCCAGAAGAAGAGGGGTGGTTGTGAAGAAGCTTGGAACGGCTGTTGCTTTCGGCATATGCAGAGGGTTTTGTTCGTGGTGGACGAGTCCATGTGAGGGCTGGTAAGCCGAATCTTGGTCGGGGAGTAGAGGCGTGACGAAGGTGGAAAAAATATAATGGAAATAAAATGGTGGAGCATGGGAAAATTGAAGAAGAGGAATAAATAAAATATGTTGGTGGAAGAAGCAAAGAACAATGGAAGGAGATTGACAGAACAAATTATATAAATATAAAATAAAAGGTATGGTAACCATCACCCCTATATTCAGCTGACTCTTACAAAGCAATTTTTGAACCGTTACCAATTTAAAAACAATGAACAGGGAAGAATTGAAATGATATGTGACGGTTGGGCTATGATCCAGCTGAACATTTAAGGCAAATTAATTTAGTTTGCACGGCATGTTTC
Organism: Allium fistulosum; assembly: GCA_030737815.1. Classification (NCBI taxonomy): domain Eukaryota; kingdom Viridiplantae; phylum Streptophyta; class Magnoliopsida; order Asparagales; family Amaryllidaceae; genus Allium; species Allium fistulosum. The sequence continues at coordinate 868,028,403 of CM060906.1, read as the reverse complement.
AATTTGAAACCAACAGAAAGTGAAAAGTTAAAAAGTGGTACCGTCATAACGGACCGTTATCAACATTTCCGTCCCGTATCAGACCTCAAAATACAGAAATAAATATACCGCATAGATCCGCACGACGAGACGATCAAAATGGTATATAGATATCAGTGACAGGATCATCCGATCAAAAGTCGATAATCGGTACCAATATACGTTGTTATTCCGTACGGGAAAATCCAAACAGAGCTAGAAACGTTCGAATTTCGTGAAATGAATTTCGCAGTCTGATTCAGAGTGTTCTAAATAAATTTTCTCATGTTGACATATTTAGGTTTCGGAATACTTTTAAATTCAACTGTTATTAACTGATTTAAATTGAAATAAAATTTCACAAGAAGATAAACTTCAATATTATCAGATGAAAATTTACCAGTTGCTATGTTTAAATAGACGTATTTCAAATAATAAATTTTTAATTTCAAATTTAAGTATTTCAAATTTCACAAAATTCCAATTAATTTAATAATTGAAATCACTAAAATTTTGGGTCGTTACACTCTCTCCCACTCAAAACTTTTCATCCCCGAAAAGGAAGGAGGTAGGAGAATAGAACAACCATAAATAAAAGTAGATTGAAAGTCAAGAATAAACAATTAATTTAAAATTATATAAATTTTACTCGAAATATTCATTTGAAAACTTCATTTGAAATTCAATTTTCTTTAATACTTTAATACTTTTCAAAACCTATTTGTAAAATTTCTTGCTTCCTTTATAATACTATTTATATGTTTAAATAACACCTTTATAAATATATGTAAACTATTTGGAAACAATTATTTACACCATTACTTATTTTTTTACAAAGAAGCTATTGAAAACATTAAATCCATAATTCATAAATTTATAAATTTTTATCTCAAGATACTTTCAAATATTATCAATAATCATTTACCTTAAATATGTTTTATTTAATTAATAGCTTCTAAAATATTTATAACACTCATAGTCAACAAGGAAAAGAAGGTGGATTCGGAAAAACCGAATATAGGTGAATAAATAAAGTTGAGCAGATAAGGTAGATTCAAGGAATAGTATCGGGAACGAATAATTAATTTAGAACCATAAGAATTTCAATTTCAAATATTAATACAAAATTCCTTTGATGGAAATACTTTTATAATAAAATACCTTTATAATAAAATACTTTTATAACTCGATGTTTCAACAAGTTTATCCTCGTTCTTGCAGACTCTGGCCATGTGTTGATCAGGCACAAAGCTAGAATTCTCCAGGTACTTAGTAGACTTGTTTCAACACCCAGTGAAAATACTGAGAAACTTTTTAAAAATAGATATGGAAAGTACAATCCAAACATATCAACCCAATCATTATCTAACCATGGATCGCAGATACACAATGGTTACGCTTGGATCCCCTAGGAAACATCCGTATCTGTAAGCTTTCTCAGCCCTGCGAATTACGCCATGATAACTAGTAGACCGCAGATACACAATGGTTACGCCTGGATCCCCCAAGAAACATCCATATCCGTAAGCTATCTCAGCCCTGCAGATTTCGCTACTAAAAACGACCTACATAGATCGTAGATACACAATGGTTACGCCTGGATCCCCCAGGAAACATCCATACCTGTATGCCATCTCAGTCAGGCGAATTACGCTATGCAGTTGCGCTCGTAAGACCATGGAGATCGCCATGGAATTCGATGGACACTCTAGTATCATATCCGGAAAACCCAAATCAGAGAAAATAATATCGATAGAATGAATCCACAATGTGGCCACAAAGCGGATATCAAGTAGAAGGCACTTTCCATATCTTTACTTCGAAAATATGTATCATATAGTACCTTTCAAATCAATTTTAAATATCATACTTATATAAAGTCCATTATATATAAGATTTCAATTCAAATCGAATACTTTCCAAAATCAATAGTATATCAAATCACACTTATATATACTTCGACTATATAAGATTACACCTTTCAAATTGAGTACCTTTCCAAATCAATAGTTTTCAAATCAACTTCATACATATACAAATCAATTTTATAAAAGTTCGATAACTCCCAAATCAAGTATTTAGTAAAACAAGGTTCTCAATTTCAATTCGTTTCAATATCAGTTCAGTTTCAAAATCATATATGATTTCACCAAATTTTGTTCCAAATCAAATATCTTCAATTTCAAGTTTCCAAATTAATAGGTTTAAAAAGTCATCCTCGTTTCCAAATCAACTTAATTCATGTCAAACCAATTCATTTTCAAAATCATCATATAAATACAGGGTTTTAAATTCCAATCTATTTTCAAAACCAAATATTTTCTCAAAATCAATTATACCCAAAATGATTACACAGTTTATAACCATCACTTAAAAACCTTTAAGCTATTATTTCTCTCTGAAATATCCAATTTACCTTTTGAATATTATTATTCTATATATATAGTTTTATAAAAGATGTTTCAAAGTCAAAACATTTAGAACTAAATTTTATTCAAAACATTTCAAATCTACATTTCATATTAGTATAATTCAAATAGTCTTATTCATTTCTTTAACAAAGCAATTTCAAATTTATTTAAATCATACTACTTCATACTTTAAAACATACATAACTAAACTTATATACCTTATCAAATACTTTATACTTTTCTAAATTACTTTGCTTTGAAAATTAAACCTCGATTTGGAAGTGTTCGAACATTCAAAATAGTCGGAGAAATCAAATTTTCAATCCAAGAGTTGGAGATCAGCAACCAATCAGTAAACCAATTTCAAAAGATAGGGTTATACCAAATCAAATCTGAAACTCGAGGAATGAACACCAGTCTTACTCCAAATCGTTTCAAATATATATACATCTTTCGAATATCAAATCATACTTCGGAATTTGAAATCAAAATTGGTTTCACAAAATCAATCGCATAGCAAAGCTACTAAAGTGGCCTATCCCCCACTCTGAAACTCGAAAATCAATGCCGATGATGCGTGCACTCATCATCGAAATTATTCTCCAGCGACATAAGTGAGTTCTGGACTTCTATTTTCTTGAAAACTTCTTTGAAATTTCTTCGAAATCATTGGAACTCATTTGAAACATTTTTATTCGGAAAATACTTTTAAATCGTATTATTATATATTTTCAAAATCTTAAAACCAATTTTTAAATACCTAAATTCAATTTCTCGAGTTTCCAATTTAAAACACTTCAGTTATAAATCATTTTTATATAAATCAATTGCTTATATAATTTTCAAAATTTCAAATCCTTTCAAAACTCCAAATTCTCGTTTTTAAAAGGTATATAATCCTTATCGAAACATTTTCACTTTTATATATAGAATGTAATCATACTTATCAAAATAATAATTTCGATATATAAAACAATTTCTAAAATACAAACAAACCCGATTCTTCAAAGGATGATTTAAGAATGAATTTCAAAACAAAGATAGAGATTCAAATTAGAGGAACTCTAATCAAAAAGAATTCTGATTCAAAGATAGGCTTGAACGAAGATGAGATAATTAAATTTCAAAATAGAAGATGGATATACTTATATAAATCGCGAGCGACCTTAACCGGGTCAACCGTGACTTCAGGAATATGATCGATGCGGAATTCTAAGGCAAATCGACATTCGATCGCCCGAGATAGAATTCAGGCATAACAGGAGGCAGATAGCATCATAAACCGAGGATACAAAAATCTCCGATGAACCAATCCCAATTGTAAAGGAGTTTCACCCCTTTAAAATCATTCTAAGATTGACGGAATCGCCGATTTAATAGAGATCATTCGAAGTGGAGTTATGGAATGTTCCAGAATCAAAAGAATACAAATAAGGAGAGACAAGAATGGATTTCAGAACAAGTGGGAGCGTTCCAAAATTCCAAGGAAACCAAATCAAAGAGGAAGAGATTCAAGCACGAACGAAAGTAATTCTGTAATTAAATCTACTACATATTCTAAGTTTTGCCTAAAACCTCGCTCTGATACCAACTGTAACATCCCGATATTTTCAACCATTCACATCCACATATGTCGGACTTGAATTGCTCAAAATATCAGATTGTTAATTTAAATTTGGCAAAACTCAGCATATACAGTAAATAAAATAATCACAGAATCATAGACACCGAGTATTATAACAGAATGCACCAGAAATAAGAGAATAGTAGTTCATGAAGCTACCATTTATACATAATCAAGGTTTTAAATATCGGATTTCGGTCATGTTTCGTTTCGGAATTTTTACACAAGTTATCTCGTATCGGGGGAGATCTCGGACGAAATGAGTACATATCGGGTGTACATCTCGGATTGACATCTCGGGTCTTATAATGCATCTCGGGAATATCTCGGATGTACTTATGTGTCTAAAATTGATGTGTTAAAAATTTATTTAACGGTTATAACTTTCTTAGTAAAAATAAAAATGGTAACATACTTGATTTACATGGAAAAAGTAATATTTTTAGAAGAGTAGTAGCTTGATTAGCTTAATTGATTTGGTAATGATTGAATAATATCCTTTTATTTGAACATAATAAAGAAGTGGAACCTTTCGCTATGACTCGTTAAGATAAAAAGTAAAGAATAGTTTCAAGAAGTTGGTAAATTATAATTGGATTGAGTAGTTTCTTTTGAATCAATATGAAAATAAAAAATATTATGGAAAATAGGAAAAATGTATAATTTCGGGTGAGATCTCAGATTGAGATTTTGATCCATATATCGGGTGAGATTTGAATATCTCGGACGAGATGAGTGTCGAGGGAGCTATGGAGGAGATTTGATGTCTCGTCTCATTTAAGTGTGAAAAGGAGATCTCGGAGGAGATCTCGGGCGATATATAGGAGATTTAAAACCATGTACATAATAGAGTAAAACAAAATACAACAGAAGTCTCGAAAACACGGGAGTCTCAATACAATAATCAAATCTGAATACAACACTGGAATCAACTGAATATCTGAAAGCAGAATCGATAGTTGGATCTCCAAGTGAAGCTTCAAACTCCAAAGGTGAGTCTCAAATGCTGTATCACACAGTCTGACCCGAGCGTAAAGCAAAACACAAAACACTCGAGTCAGGATTAACATTCTTATATCAATAAATCCAACTCAAGTGAAATATCAACTAAAATACAAGTAACTCAGAGGATGTTTGGGATAACAATCCTCTAAGGATCCATGGAACGAAACATCATTATAACACCGTGGCCATTTCAAAATAATTTATACTTCATAACCAAAATTTCATTTCATTAAATATATATATTTTTTCTAAATTTCACAAATTGATTCAAATCAACTCGAGTTTCAACTTAAAATTTAATTCAATCTAGATTTATCCATTTTAATTCAATTCAATTTCTAAATAACAAATTCAAATTATAATGATTTCAAATACAGATCTGAATCACAAAATAAACCATTTAAATTTCAATATATTTCAAAGCTTTAATATTCAACTTTTCAAAGTTCAATTTAACAGTTTCATATAGATCTTGATTTAACCTCATTATTATTTAGCCTTGAAATATTCACTCATTAAATTCAATATCATTTAAGTAACCTTAAATCACATTTTACTAAATATTTCCTTTAATTTATTTTAAACATGAAATATTCATTAAATCCCTTAAATAAAAATCCAGTTATAAAATCATATCTTTAAATTTCAAATTCAATAGTTTTAAATCGATATAATTAAATAAAATTCTTAATTAAATACAATTCCAAATAAATTCAAATTTATCTTCCCAACCTTAACTTATTCACATTATTACAAAAATCTATTTTGAAATATAAATTTAAATAAATACTTAAACATATTATATGTATTAAATCAATCTTAATTAAATTAAATATTATCATTAAATCTATATATATCATTACCATTTATATATAATATTTTAAGAATCAATATTGATTAAAACCATATATTTCTTTCTAAAATCATAGAAATTATTTCAAAATATTTATATGGACCAACGGTGTCTATATATAATTTTCTATCCTATGGTCAAGTGATACGGATATTTATCATTTCAATCTGTAAAATATATACGGGTAGATATCATTTCAACCCGCAATCCCAAATTCAATTCAAATGAAAATCGCTTGGGTTTATCATTTCAACCAATAACGATTTTCTCCTATTCTAAAGTCCGTTCGGGTATGTATCATTTCAACCCATAGTGAATTCTATACTAACAGGGAACTTGCAGAGTGATGACAGATACGATAATAATAACAGGCATATATCATAAACAACAATATAATATAAACAACAGGATATGGTGTCCTATCCCACAGGAGAACAGTTACAGATAATAGCATATATAACAATTTAAATAACTACAACAGCATATTTCAATTGTCGTCTCAATTGAAATTAAATTTAATAAATATAAGAATGTTAATCATGAGTGATTGCTCACCTTTCGAGGCTAGAGAATACAGAAGGTGACACAGATACGCACACTGATATGGACCCTGAAATTTAATTGTGAATTCAAGCAAAGCTAAATCGGTACGAATTCAACGATCAAAGCTGATTGCAAGAATTGACGAACAGATCTGATAATACGAATAGATGAAATAATCAGAACTGGGTCGATCAAAATAATTGGCATAAGTGAATATATATACAACTATATATGCCATATATAAAATTATATACAACTTATAATTTTAAATAAGCAAATAACTTATAATCTTTAAAACAACTTTATACATAAAATATATATATACTAATACTTTCATACTAAACTTATATAACTAGTATATATATTCTCAAATAGATAAACAAATGTTTAAATATGAATACCTTAATATAAAAACTATTATATATACTCACATAAGCTGCAGCTATTATAAAATCAAAACATATTATATACTTTAACACATCATGACTACATCACCAATAAATTAGCATATTATGTATATAAACCAATACACATATATACTTTGAAATCAAAGTATAACTATATAACTAATATATACGCTAATATGTAACTCTTGTGTATATATACTTATATAACTTATTTTTGTAACAATGAATGGTACACAACTTTATACAATTATATATATTCAACAGATTTCGGTTCATATATCTTTTATATAAACAGGACTTAACAAAATCAGGTGTAACCTAATATAGTATGTGTATTACTACTATTATATATAAATAAACAGAAGTTTGCAAATTCACCTTATATACAGTTGTGAGAAAACATAGTATATGTTGAAATCCATATATATGTAAAGTATATATATATAATAATATTATATAAACCAGGACCAACGCATATAAAATAGGTAGACGGAAGCTATAATATACTCAAAACCAAACTCAGGTGCCTTGTATGAAAATAACTATATATATACACACACACACCCGTAGATATAAACAAATATATAAACGTGTATACAATACTTACATAAATATCTGTATAAACAAATATACAAAGTTAATATATAAACAAAATTCTTTAAACAAGGATTTGGAGAAGCTTAAAGGCTTTCATATTTAAAAATAAAATAAAACTAAAATATAAGTGTATAACCGCAAAGCATATATATATATATATATGCAACTGATATAAACATATTCAAAAAAACAAATATACTTACAGCATAAGATATAGATCTATATATATATATATATATAACAAAGGAGGAGAGACCAGCGGAGGGTGTTGAGGCCGATGGGTCTGGTGGTCGGCGAGGCTGCTGGATGGGCTGCCGTGAAGGGTCGGCCAGAGCTTGGCCGAAGAGGGGAAGGTTGCGGGTAGATGGGGATGGGCGCAGGCGGTGGTGTGAGGGACGCGAATGGCGGGTTCGGTGAGAAGGAGGAGGGGATGGGTAGGCCGCTCAGGCACGATGATGGGAGGAGCCAGAAGAAGAGGGGCGGTTGTGAAGAAGCTTGGAACGGCTGTTGCTTTCGGCATATGCGGAAGGTTTTGTTCGTGGTGGATGAGTCCGTGCGAGGGCTGGTAGGACGAATCTTGGTCGGGGAGTGGAGGCGTGACGAAGGTGGAAAAAATATAATGGAAATAAAATGGTGGAGCACGGGAATATTGAAGAAGAGGAATAAATGAAATATGTTGGTGGAAGAAGCAAAGAACAATGGAAGGAGATTGACAGAACAAATTATATAAATATAAAATAAAAGGTATGGTAACCATCACCCTTATATTCTGCTGACTCTTACAAAGAAATTTTTGAACCGTTACGAATTTCAAAACAATGAACAGGGAAGAATTGAAATGATATGTGACGGTTGGGCTATGATTCAGCTGAACATTTAAGGCAAATTAATTTAGTTTGCACAGCACGTTTCAATTTGAAACCGACAGAAAGTGAAAAGTTAAAAAGTGGTACCGTCACAACGGACCGTTATCAACATTTCAGTCGCGTATCAGACCTCAAAATACAGAAATAAATATATCGCAGAGATCCGCACGACGAGACGATCAAAACGGTATATAGATATCAGTGGCAGGATCATCCGATCAAAAGTCGATAATCGGTACCAATATACATTGCTATTCCGTATGGAAAAATCCAAACGAAGCTAGAAACGTCCGAATTTCGCGAAACGAATTTCGCAGTCTGATTCAGAGTGTTCTAAATAAATTTTCTCATGTTGACCTATTTAGGTTTCGGAATACTTTTAAATTCAACTGTTATTAACTGATTTAAATTGAAATAAAATTTCACAAGAAAATAAACTTCAATATTATCAGATGAAAATTTACCAGTTGCTATGTATAAATAGACATATGTCAAATAATAAATTTCAAATTTCAAATTTAAGTATTTCAAATTTCACAAAATTCCAATTAATTTAGTAATTGAAATCACTAAAATTTTGGGTCGTTACAATTCTAAGCATGGATTGGTTATCAAAGTATAAGGCTATTTTAAAATGTAATAAGAGAATTGTATCCTTCATGATCGATTTAAGAAGAAGGGCTAAAGTATCACGTAAGGAACCTGAATTCATATATGTAGTTTATTCTAAGCCCTGGAAGCATCCTAAGAAATTTAGAATTATTGAAGATGTTAAGAATTTTCCCGATGTATTCAAAGAGGTTAAAAGTTTACCCCCGCACCGAGAGATAGAGTACTGCATTGATTTAGTCCCTGGTGCAAGGCATGTGGTTCAACCTAAGCGAAGGATGGCTCCGAGAGAGAGAGAGAGGATTTGGTAAGTCAAACCCAAGACCTATTATGGAGAGGATTGATTAGACCCAGTCGTTTGAGTTGGGGGTCTGATGTGGTGTTTGCGGCTAACTCTAATGGATCTTTAAGATCGTGCGTGGATTATTGGGAGTTGAATAAGATGACCAATAGGAACAAGTATCTCTTACCCCATATCGATGATCTTTTTGACCAACTTCATGGAGCTACGGTATTTTCTCAGAATGATCTAGCTTCTAGATTTCTTCAATTGAGGGTTACTGAAGATAGTATACCCTTAACTGTGTTAGGGGCCCTGACTGTTTCTTTGAGTGGTTAGTTATGCCTTTCAAGCTAACCAATGTACCTGCATATTTTGTAAAGCTCGTAAACCGTGTCTTTTTGATATGTCCTTAACAAGTTTTGTGTTAGTTTTCATCAATGACATCCTTATCTACTCAAAATCCAAGGAGGAGCATAAACATCATTTGGAAGTGGTATTAAAGACATTAAGAAGGCATGTTCTTGAGGAAAAATTTTCTAAGTGCCATTTCTGGAAATCAGGGGTAGGGGTTTTATGGCATGTTGTATCAAGGGATGGCATTTCGGTGAACCCAGTAAAAGTGGAGGCTGTTCAAGAATGGAAGCGACTACGGACTCCAACTGAAGTTCATAGTTTCTTAGGTTTGGCAGGGTACTACAAGAGGTTCATTTAGAACTATTCTAAGATTTCCTCCCATTTGAAAAAGCTAACTAAGAAGGGAGAGAAGTTTGTATGGACTCCAAAGTGTGAAGAAGCATTTTTGGAATTGAAGAAGAGATTGACCAGTGCACCTGTTTGGCTGTTTCGGGTGAAAATAGTAGATTCACAGTTTACACAAATGCTTGTGGAGCGGGACTAGGTGCTGTTTTGATGCAGCATGGTAGAGTGATTGCGTATGCAAGCAGACATTTGAAGCCTCACGAGAAGAACTATGCTACCCATAACTTGGAGTTGCCGGCTATTGTCTTTGCATTGAAAATATAGAGGCACTACTTGCTGGGTAAGGATCCTTCTATTCCTTCTTTGGTTTCTTTCTAATCTTTAGAGATTCTAGGACTAAGTTTCTTTCTTTAATTAGGTGAAAATTTTGAGCTCTTCATGGATCATAAGTCCTTGAAGTATCTTTTCACTCAGAAGGATCTGAACTTGAGGTAGCAGAGGTGGTTAGAGTTTCTGGCGTCCTATGACTTGGATATTCTCTATACACCAAGGAACGCTAATGTGTAGGCAGACGCTTTAAGCAAGAATGCGGTCTTGGCTCTTTTAGAGGTTACCCTGACTCTCCTAGAAAGAATAACGAGCAAGCAAAGAGTTGACAGAAGCTTAGTGGCGATCATCAGGAAAGTTGATGAGGGACAGTGTACAAGTTTTAAAATTGATAACAAAGGAGTTTTGAGGATGAATGGACGAATCTGTGTACCGAATGTCAATGGTCTTAGGTAGGAAGTTTTGTTAGAATGCCATATTTCTAAGTTGAGTATCCATCCAGGTGTCTCAAAGATGCATAAGGACATGAAGTGGATGTTTTGATGGAAGGGAATGAAGAGAGATATCTCTATCTTTGTTAGCAGGTGCTCGTGCTGTCAACAAATAAAAGGTGATCAACAGAAGACAAATGGATTGTTACAACTCTTGGAAATACCTAATTGGAATTGGGTAATGATATCAATGGATTTTATCGATGGTCTGTCCAGAACCAAAAAAGTGAATGGAGTATGGGTTATCGTGGATCGGCTAACGCAAAGCACACTTTATATTCTGGTAAAACCATCAAGAACCGTTGCTTTCTTTAGCTGAAATTTTTATGAGAGAGATAGTCAGGTTGCATGGAGTTCCTATGAGTATTGTAAGTGATCAAGACCATACAACATTGCAAACAACTCTAGGAACAAAGTTGAGCTTAAGCACAACATACCACCCCTAAATAGACGGATAGACGGAGCGGGTGAATCGGATTCTGGAGGATCACTTGAGAGCGTGTATCCTGGATTTTGATTGATCGTGGGAGGACCATTTGCATTTAGTTGAGTTCTCCTATAACAATAGCTTCCAAGCAAGCATTGGTATGGCACCTTATAAAGCCCTATATGGAAGACCGTGCAAGTCACCAATATGTTAGGTTGAGATGGGAGATAGACTAATACTTAGGTCGGATATGGTCCGAGAGGCTACCGAAAAAGTTGCAATGATTAAGAAAAGGATGAGGGAATCCCTAGATCGCCAGAAGAGTTATGTTGATAGGAGGCGAAGAGATTTGGAATTTGATGTTGGAGACCTTGTGTCCATTAAGATTTCGCCAATTAAAGGAGCTGTTAGATTTGGGAAACCTGGAAAGTTAGCACTAAGGTATATTGGACCTTTTCGTATTCTTGAAAGGATTGGGTCTCTTACTTATAAGGTTGAGTTTCCAGAGAGATTGGCAGGTGTTCATAATGTGTTCCACGTGTCTCATTTGAGAAAGTATGTTCATGATCCATCATTGATTGTGGAGCCGTTGATTCAAGAGAATTTGGAAATAGAATCGAACTTGATAGTGGTTAGACATCCAGTGCATATTGTAGATCAGGATGAGAAGAAACATCAGAATAAGGTGGTGAAGTTAGTTAAGATTCAGTGGAGTAAGGATCCTAAGGACTAGGCTTGGGAGACTATGGATCATATGAGAGAAGCCTATCCTGAGTTGATGTTAGGATAGTTGTTTATTGGTTGTATGTTGGTTGTATGTATAGTATATGCCTTGTTTCCTATGATTACTTGGTGTATATCTTTTGTATGTGTTTTAGGTTATGAATATAAGGCTTTTTGGTAGTTGAGTTATCTCTTGTTTGCTAATTTTGGGATGAATTATTTTAGGGGGGAGAATGTAACGACCCAATTTGATCACTTAAATTATGGATATTTAATTATATCTTTAATAATTAATCAATGGATTCTATAACCCAAATAAACTCCTTTAAAATAATAATAAATGATAGTGAAATTCTTTTTCAATTTTTTTTACAAAAATAATTAGTTTGAAGAAAGATTGAAAATGTGACCGGAATTCATTTTTGGAATTTTCGAATTTTCGTTAGCTAAAAATTGTCAGAATTGTTGTAACATTTTTGAATACACATTCATACATTTACGAATACCTTGGACATGGAAATGTACATGTGAATATGCATGTACACTTGAGTATATATGCATATATGATAAGGTAAGGTATTTTTATAAAAAGTATACATGTATTATATAATATAAAGATTCCAGCTTAGACAAAAGGTACAAAAAGAGGACAAACATGTTTGTTTTGATTCAATAGGAAGGTGGCTATGGGGGGGTGGAATTTTGATGAGATGGAGGTGAGGATGAAGTGGCGGTATTTGTGTGGAGGGCAAAGTACAAGGGGCTAGTTTGGTAATTTAACTTGTAAACATTTTATAAAAGCAAGTTTCATACAAAAAAATTCATATTTTCTCATTCTCCTTTTCTCTTTACAACTACCTAAAGCTTGTGAAAATATTTCCATGGCTTCTTAACTATTTTCTTATGTTTTAAAATCCATTCGTTTCCACTTTAAATCTCATAAGCAACTTGTGTCTACATCCTCCTCTTCACTTCCGCTTTCAAGATCAAGCCATCTCCACCCAAATTAGTCTAGGCCGTACCCTTTAATGCTTATGGCCAAACCATGTTATGCTTAGGCTAAGCATATTTCCAAAATTTCAAGCAAGATTGATTCTTTTTCAAAAAAAAAAATCAAAAATCCTAAGTCGTGTTGCAAAAAGTTTGAAAAGTTTTCATAGAATTCGTTGACTAAAACTCGTAACTTTTGGAAAGATCTTACCTTTGTTTATATATGATGGTTATGTGGTTATTTATGCATGATATTGATGTTTGGTTTATGATATGGTGTGAATATATATGTATGTGATAGCTTGTGTTTTAGCTTTGGACTCGAATCAATGGACTAAAGTGATATGTTAATTATAAAGTTGTGATCTTTGATGTGTTATGGTAATGATGTGCCTTGGTGTACATATATATTCTTGGTAAATGGTTAAGAAGGTTAAACTTGAGATGTTGAGAAGGACTTGAGATCCATTTTTGAAAATAAAACGTTTACTTGTTTTGATTTAGAAAATGTTTTGCCTTATTTTTTTAGTTTCTAAATTTAGTTAAAGTTTTAAAACTTTCTTGAAATTGCTTTTAAAAAGTAAGAATAAGTGAAAAGCTAAAGTTTTGGATGGTAACTTAGGAAGGTAATTTTGAGTTACGGCCTCCATAGCGATAGTCGCTATGGATGCAGTTCGAAAATATAAGATTTTCAAGTTTTTAAGCTTTCTTTTAAAATTGTTTAAAAACCATTTCAAACTTAACTGGAGATTATAAAACTTAATTAACTCTTAATTAATGAGTTTAATAATTTATTTATTAAAAAATATTATTAAGTAATTAAGTAATTAGGGTTTAAGAATTAATTAATTAAGTTACCCATTGTAGTTAATTAAGAAGTCTTAATTAATGGTTAATTAAGTTAAGAGGTAATTATTTTAATTAATTTATTTAAATCAAGTTAATTATTTTTTAAATTAATCATTTAATAAATATTTAATTATTTAAGCAATTATTATTTAATTAAGAGTTATTTATTTACTTAATTATTTATTAATTAGGGTTTAATTTAAAATAAATGTTTATTGAATAATTTAATTATTTATTTATTTTTAACTAACTAGGGTTTAATTATTTAATTACCTTTAATTAATTAAGGGTAATTATTAGTAATTAATTAAGACTTAACTAAGATTAATTAAGGTTTAAATTTTGACTTAAATAAGATTAATTAAGGATTAATTAAGCTTTAATTTATGATTAATTGATGATTTATTTATTTATTTTAAGTTATTTTAAACTCCAACAGTTCTTTATTTTAAATCAACTCTCTTCTCTCAGTGAATTGTTTTTTTTGGCAATGCCGATGGGGTTGAATGGACCCCTACCATTTTATTGATCCACCATGGGAAAAAAACAAATTACAAAACGATCAAACAACAACAACCAAAACACTAAAACCAAACAAAGGGGTTGAAGGATGGGGGATCAAACAAGAAGACAAAAAAATAAAAGGAGAAAAGAAAAAACAGAAGGGAAACACTGAAGAGGGAACACAGTAACACATAGAAGCACATAGTGACCACAGAACACATATGTCAAACTCCATCTCCTGGATCATAGGGGATATTCGGATCATGCAAGCCTTTCTTCACCTCAAATATGATGTAGTCCATTAGTTATTTAATGTTCATGCTTTTTCCAGGATTGAAAATCCTGGTATTTCTCTCCAACCACAAAAGTCGTACAATTTTTTTGAATATAATCCCATACCCTAAGGTTCGCTCATCTTTAAAGACCATCACCCTAAACAGTTTTTCCCATTCATCAAGACCAATCATTCCTTCAATTCTGAAACCAATAACAGTCATAACATTGAGCTAGAGACCTCTAGTAACGGTGCAATCGAAGTATAGATGTTTAATGGTTTCAGGAAGATCATCACAAAAGATACATTTTACACTCACGTTCATGCCTCTGTTAACTAGCTTTACTCTAGTAAATAGTGCATTGTTTAGAACTCTCTAGAGGAGGAGGTTTTCTTTCAGTGAATTTTTTTAAACCAAAAGATCTCTTGTCCATGCCATTAAGTAGCCAAACATATTAAAATAGTTAGAATAAAATGTTAACATGTTTTATTGGAAGTAAGTCGACTTGTATTTATCATAAATACTGCATTTTAGAAACGTGATGAATACAGGGGATCTAATTTCGATAACCGGTTATGATAATTTAAGCATATGGAATATATTTCTATATGTAAATATCTACACCCTCATAGTGGAGTTGTCCACTATATAAAATTAACCCTTTAACATTATTGAATGTTGGTTCGAAGGGACCGGGATCGGATAACAGTTGTTATCTGGAAACCACTTCGAACCAACGTAAGTGCTTGAATTGGAAATAGTGAAGGAAAGGTCCAAGATGAAGACTTTGAAGTGAAAGGACTATTTGCTACTAAGCCTGAGGGTGATTCCAAAATGGGTGTAGTGGAAGTAGTGCCTTCGGTTCGTTCATCTCCTGAATGACTTGTATGAATGAGTGTTGACATTGTGTCAACATCTGGAAGGCAATGTCAACATTCCAAGTGGCAGTACTATAGTAAAGGTAAAGTAGCCTTGGGACTTTTAATCGGAAATGACCAAAACAGGGTATGCAGCATGGCTATGTGGGTCGCTCCCATCAGGGTATGTTATCACTATATCTAGAATCGATATTTGACCCATTTTGTATGCTCCAGTACAGTTGCTGATCCCAACTGTGGTGGTGATTTATTCCGTACTACTAGTCGAGTGGTAGGTCGATTCTGTGTAGTAGGGATACAAGATGTTCTTATCATACCCTAGGTGTGTTTTATCTAAAGGTGCACTTTTGGAAGGTAGTTCCTTACCTGGTCATGTATGGAATCCATTTCCAATAAGTGCCTTCGGTCTTAGTTGTATACCTATTACGCTGGAATTTAATTAATGTAAAATTTTCAGCTATGTTAATTATTTACTTGAAAACCCTAGACATTATGATAATATCACTGGATTTCTATATAAAGTGTTTTGGTCATCGTAAGGTAAAAACCCATCTGTGTTTATATGCGGCGTGGTCTTACGAGGTATCCTTGAATTTAAAAGAGTAAAGTAATAATTCAGTTGTTTTGAGTTTTCTCGCACCAGACCCATGTCTGACCCGGAGTTTTATTTTCTTTCCCTAAAACTCTTGGGTACTCAAATTTTTATGAGTAGCCAAGTGATCCAGGTTTCTCTTGATTGCATTTTGGAGGAGCTGGAGCAGGTGGCTTAACGTTAGCTAGCTACTATCTTAATCTGTCGTGTGTATATGTATATATTTTGTATTAGTGATGTAAGGATAGGTAGTTATAACTGTTCCGATTTGGAACTTTGTACTATTATGGTAGTATCTATGTAAAGTCTTATATTGATTAATATATGTTGTTTCGTTCTGTTGTGAGATTCTTTGGTTGTTTAGTTTTTCTTCTTATCTTCAATTTTCTTTTTACACTTAATGGCTCGTCTTTCGAAGTAAGAAAGGTGATTCGTTACATTTTAGGTTTATAGTAAACAGTAGTTTCGTAACATTTACTTTTAACCCTTTTTGAATATACTTTTCAATGTAGTTAGATCTTTGAAAAGAATGTTTTAAAGATAATGATAAGTATGGAATGTTTTGGAAAAAGGTTAGAAAAATAAGGATTTAACTTATAAAAGGGATGGGGTTTACAGTAACAATGTTTTAGTAACATTTGTTTTTAACCTCTTTGATTATATTTTAAAGTATACAATATAGTTAAGTGATTTGTGAATATTCTTATACCATTGAGATAAGTATACAGATATATTTTGAAGTATTGAAAAGAGTATAAATGGGTAGTGACATAGTAGTATACACATATATATCTTTTGTAAAGTTATTTTATATACATATACAAGTATTTGCAAAGAAGTATTATTTGATAATATGGGGATTAGAAGTCGCTTGTGTGACTTAATCGTGCTTTGTGCGTTTACTCGTTTATGGAAAGTATTTACTCCTGTACTTAGCACTAAAAGTCAACAAGTCTATCCTAAGTGTGAATTATGTTCGAGTAGGGATTAGAAGCAAACAGTGCTCTAACCTACCAAGCTTAACTCTTGACCGAGGGATAATATTAGTTGTGTAGGTCAAAAACGTGATAAGTATACGGGACCAGATTTCCATATGCGATCATTTTCATTGTTATTGAAATCAACCAAAATTAACTTAGGAAGTATATAAAAGCTTTGCGGCTTCATACAGTTTGAGATACCCCGGAGAGGACTCATTAGTACGAATCGCATCTCGCTTTAAGAACATATTTATACGAGTTCCCCTAAGGAGTACTCTTATATATCATTCGCTCGCTTCTAAAAGAACCTAAGTTCAATTAACTCGAAATTCACCAATTTGGTTTTGAAGAGTCCGAGATCAGATAAGTATACTTATGTATTACTTGCCGAATACCACTTCAAAACTGATATATGAGTTCTATGTTGTGGAAGCGATTATGGAGTGAACCGTTATAGAGTTAAATTGTCTATCTTATGTCCAAGGGAGAGGTCAGCGTTAACATTTCAAACAATGCCAATGAAGCTATTGTTTATCTCAAGGTTGATTCCAAGAGAGAGGACATAGTTAGCATTCGTTGGATAACTTGTGCTAGAATCCATAGAGATACAAGATCTATTCGAGTGATGAAGACTCGTGTATTGAGATGTTGAACGTGACTTCGCCATCAGTAATGATAGAAAATAGAGTAAGTTGCATAGCTAGTGGGTGTACCTAACCTAAGGTATATCAACTCCATATCTAGAGATGCTACAGATGTTGATACCGAGAGTTGATGATATTCAGTATCATATGTTCTTGTAAGGGCCAGTTATTTTTACCTTATTGGTATATTCTATCTAGAGATATACAATGCTTGAAAGGTGTTTATTGACCCTTTTCAGAAGGTCGACCTTGATGTACTAAGGAGACCTCCACGAAAATCCATATGCAAACATACTTTAGCGGTTCCAGTTGTACTTCAAAAGTTCAAATATTGTTATGCTATGAGATGCAAGCAGGATATCTATTTTCTGATTTATATCATGCACCCTAGAAACTATCTATTATATCGTCATATGTACTTATTAGATGGGTTTGGTTCATTCGAGGGGAAAACCATTTCGGTGATTCCATTGGTCTTAAAAGGTACTGTTATATGCTGACCACGTATTTCTTGAGTTTCTCATATAAAACTTATGTCTGACTTGTGGTTTTATCCTTCGATTAATTCCTCAGACGCTCTTTTAGACAGCCTGAGAAAGGCAGGTTTTCTTTGATATTCTTTGGAGCTCGAGGATTAAAGTTGGATGCTTTCACCTACCATAATATTCTTATTTCTGCTGCACTACTATTATATGTATTTCAACATTTTTGAGGAAATGCTGTTATAACTATTCAGGCTGATAATAGTACTTAGGATTGTAAATCTAAAATACTATGTATCATAGAGTAGCACTTTATACTGTCTTTTGATATTATATATTATTGTTCCGTTGTGAAATTCAAATGTTTTGTTCTCTTATTTCTTATATTTTTATTCTTGCTTTTTTTTACCTTAACAAGCTGTCTTTCCAACACTTAGGTGTTCGACACATAAATACAGTGGATGTATTGGCGTTGACATTTGGGGGTCGAAAGAATGGGTTGTTGCAGCTAGTATCAGAGCTGAAGGTTAATTGAGAACCTTGGCTTTGGTTAGGTATAAATTATTAGAGATAGGGTAAGCAGTGCCCTATAATGAGTTAAGGTTATTATACATATGAGTGTGTATCTGTATTTGTTATAAATGTATGCTTTAAAGGTATTCCAACTACGAAAATTAAAAGATCTCATATACGGTAATTTAGATAAGTATGAATTATTAAAATGTAGTTTGATTAATTTAGGGATTAATCATGTTCATTTGTTATCCTTCATTGATTAGTTTAGTCATGCCCGACCAGTGTATGAGCATTATTAACCTTTATTAGATTGAGCCTTGCTCCGCTAGTTTATGAGCATTGTTATCATTTGCTGATTGATTAGCCATGCTCGGCCAGTTTATGAGCATTGATTATTATTTGGTGATTGTTGATTTGTGCTTGACCAGTTTATCAGCAATTTATCTTTTAACTACATGGGTTGTGGGTGCATTGAAAGAACACCTTGTTAATTAAGTTTCACGGTTGACTATAAGGCATTCGATGATAATGTTGGGGTAGAAGTTTACTTTAATAAAAGACATTTCACAGTATTCATTATGTGTTTACTAGTTTATGGAAAGTATTTACTCTTATACTTAGCATTAGAAGCCGACAAAGTAGACTTTGTACTATCTACGAGAGTTAAGAATGATGTTCGAGTAAGGCTTAGAAGCAAACAGTGCTCTAATCTACCGGACTGCACTCTTGACTGAGGCACAACATAAGTTGAGAAGGTTGGAAACGTGATAAGTATACGAGACCTGATTTCCATATGCGATCATTTTCATTGTTAGTAAAATTGACCAAAATTAATTCAGGAAGTATATAAAAGCATCGTGGCTTTATACAGTTTGAGATCACTTGGGGAGGACTCATTATTAAGTAACGTCTCTTGCTTTAAGAATGTATTTTGAGATTCCCCAGGAAGGATTCCTTTATATCATTCGCTTATTTCTAAAAGAACCAGAATTGAGTTAACAGAAAATTCACTGATTTGATTTTGAAGAGTCTAGGTTTGGATAAGTATACTTATGTATTACTAACAGAATACCACATTAAAACCAATATATCAGTTCTATGTTATGGAAGTGACTATAGGGTGAAATGTTATAGAGTTTAATTGTCTATCATAGTGTTAAATCCAAGGTAGAGGTCAGCGTTAATATTTCAAACAATGACATCAAGGGTATTGCCTATCTTGAGGTTGATTCCAGGAGAGAGAACATAGTTAGCATTTGTTGGATGACTTGTGCTATAATCCATGAGGAGATTCAAGATCTATTCGAGTTATTAAGACTCGTGTGTTGAGATGTTGAATACGACTTCACCATCGATAATGACAAAAAATAGAGTATGCTACATAGCCAGTGGGTGTACCTAACCCAAGGTATATCAACTCCATATCTAGAGATGCTCACAAATGTAGATACCGAGAGTTTATGATATTCGGTATCATGTGTTCGGGCATGGAGCGGTTGTGTTTACCTCATTGGTATATTCTATTTAGAGACATATGATGCTCAAAAGGTAGTTATTGATCTTTTTTAAGAGGCCAGCCTCGATGTACCAAGGAGACCTCCAAGGAAATCCATATGCAAATGTACTTTTGCGGTTTTAGTTGTACTTCAAATATTGTTGTGCTATGAGATGCAAGCATCATATCTATTTTTTGATTTATATCCTACACCTTAGAAACTATCAATTATATCGTTATATGTACTTATTAGATGGGTTTGGTTCTTTCGAAGGGAAAACCAATCCGGTGATTCGATTGGTCTCAAAAGATATTATTATAGTCTGATCACGTATTTCTTGAGTTTCTTATACCATGCTTATATCTGACTAGTGGTTTTATCTTTCGCTTAATTCCTCAAATGTTTTTTAGGCAGTCTGAAGAAGACAGGTATTCGTTGATATTCTTTGGAGCTTAAGGAGTAAAGCCGGATGCTTTCACCTACCATAGTATTCCTCCATTGCACTACTATTATGTATATATTAGTATTTATGAGGACATGCTGATTTAACTATTCAGACTGATAATAGCACTTAGGATTGTAACTTTGAAATGCTACGTATCATAGAGTAGCACTTTATACTGTCTTTTGATATTATATATTATTGTTGTGTTGTGAGATTTAGATGTTTTGTTCTCTTATTTCTTGTATTTTTTATTTTTTGCATTTTCTTTTTACCATAATAATCTGCCTTTCCAGCACGTAGGTGTTCGACACATGAATATCGAGGATGTATTAGTGTTGACATTTGGGAGTCGAAAATATGGGTTGTTACAGTTAGTATTAGAGCTGAAGGTAAATTGAGAACCTTGGCTTTGGTTAGGTATAAATCGTTAGAGATAGGGTAAGCGGTGCCCTAGAATGAGTTGAGAGTATTATACATATGAGAGCGTATTTGTATTTGTTATAAACACATGCTTTAAAGGTATTCCAACTATGGAAATTAAAAGATCTCATATAAGGTAATTGACATAAGTATGAATTGTTAAAATGTAGTTTAATTAATTTAGGGATTAACCATGTTCGTTCGTTATCCCTTATTGAATAGTTTAGTCTTGCCCGACCAATGTATGAGCATTATTACCCTTTTTTAGATTGAGCCTTACTCTGCCAGTTTATGAGCATTGTTATCATTTGCTGGTTGATTAGCCATGCTCGGCCAGTTTATGAGCATTGATTATTGTGTGGTGATTGTTGATTTATGCTTGACCATTTTATAAGCAATTCACTTTTTTACTATACGGGTTGGGTAGGGAATATTTGTGGGTGCATTGAAATGAACACCTTGTGAATTGAGTTTCATAATTTGACTATAAGGCATTCAGTGATAATGTTGGGGTAGAAGTTTACTTTAATAAAAGATGTTTCACGGTATGCTTTATGTGTTTACTAGTTTATGGAAAGTATTTACTCCTATACTTAGCAATAAAAGCGGGAAAAGTATATTTATTCAATCTGTGAGAGTTAAGAATGATGTTCGAGTAAGGCTTAGAAGCAAATAATGCTCTAATCTACCGGTCTTCACTCTTGGTTAAGGCATAGCATACGTTGAGAAGGTCGGAAACATGATAAGTATACGAGACCTGATTTCCATATGCGATTATTTTCATTGTTATTGAAATTGACCAAAATTAACTCAGGAAGTATATAAAAGCTTCGTGGCTTTATATGGCTTGATATCACTCGGGGAGGACTCATTAGTAAGAAATGTCTCTTGCTTTAAGAATGTATTTTAAGATCCCATGGGGAGAACTCCTTTATATCGTTTGCTTACTTCTAAAAGAATCCGAATTGAGTTAACCAAAAATTCACCGATTTGGTTTTGAAGAGTCCAGGATCGAATAAGTATACTTATGTATTACTTACATAATACCACTTCAAAACCGATATATGAGTTATATGTTATGGAAATGATTATGGAGTGAAATGTTTCAGAGTTGAATTGTCTATCCTATGGTTAAGTCCAAGGGAGAGGTCAACGTTAATATTTCAAACAATGACGGCGAGCGTAATGTCAATCATGAAGTTGATTCCAGGAGAGAGAACATAGTTAACATTCGTTGGACGACTTATGCTGGAATCTATGAGGAGATTCGAGTGATTAAGACTCGCATGTTGAGACGTTGAATGTGACTTCACCATTGGTAATGATAGAAAATAGAGTAAGCTATATAGCCAGTGGGTGTACCTAACCCAAGGTATAACAACTCCATATCTAGGGATGCTCACAGATATCGAGAGTTTATGATATTCGGTATCATGTGTTCGGACATGGACCAGTTTGTTTATCTTATTGGCATATTCTATGTAGAGATATACGATGCTTGAAAGATAGTTATTGACCCTTTTTAAGAGGTCGACCTTGATGTACCGAGGAGACCTCCACTGAAATCTATATGCGAGCGTACTTTAGCGGTTTTAGTTATACTTCAAGTATTGTTGTGCTATGAGATGCAAGCAGCATATCTATTTTCTGATTTATATCCTACATCCTAGAAACTATCTATTATATCGTCATATATACTTATTAGATGGGTTTGGTTCTTTCGAGGGGAAAACCATTCCGGTGATTTGATTAGTCTCAAAAGATACTATTATATGCTGATCACGTCTTTCTTAAGTTTCTCATACCAGACTTATGTCTGACTTGTGGTTTTATCTTTCACTTAATTCCTCGGATGCTCTTTCAGGCAGTCTGAGAAAGGCAGGTTTTCGTTGATATTCTTTGGAGCTCAAGGATTAAAGCTGGATACTTTCACCTACCAAAGTAATTTTATTTCCGCTGCGCTACTATTGTGTGTATATTAACATTTATGAGAACTGACTGTTATAACTATTCAGGCCGATAATAGTACTTAGGATTGTTACTTTGAAATGCTATGTATCATAGAGTAGCACTTTATACTATCTTTTGATATTATATATATTATCGTTTCATTTTGACATTCAGATGTTTTGTTCTCTTATTTCTTGTATTTTTTATTCTTTCTTTTTTACCTTAACAATCTGTTTTTTAGCACTTAGGTGTTCAACAATTGAATACCGTGGATGTATTAGTATCGAAATTTGGAGGTTGAAAAGATGGGTTGTTACGTCTGGTGTTAGAGCTGAAGGTTAATTGAGAACTTGGGCTTTGGTTGGGTATAAATCATTAGAGATAGTGTAAGCGGTGCCCTAGAATGAGTTGAGGGTATTTGTAACGATCCTGACTCAGCCTTCGAAAATCGGCACCGAATACGTCACTCGTATTCAAATGCCGCAGATCCAAACGTCGAATCTGGTTCGCCGGAGCTTATAACACAGTAAGTATAACAACACAATGGAAGAAAGAATGAATGATATCATATACAACTCCAATGAATACAATATCCAGAATATGACATACAACAATGATATCAATATAATACAACAATATCAGAGATAAATAATGATACAGCGGAAAACAGAAGTGATAACTCCAAATGATCAGTCAGAGAGGCTGAGTCCGACCACTCCAATGTCAAGCTCGAACCACAAAGATAAGCAAGGTCGGTCCATGAAATCCAAACACTGAACTAGCTCCAGATAATCTACTAAACCTGACTATCTGAAAAGAAACCCAACTCTAGACTGCCCGTGTGGAAAATTGTGGGCACCCAGAGTTTAGGAAGGGAACAATAAACTCCGAGTCAGTCATGGGACTGGTGTGAGCAACAAAAACAGTTGTTTATCTTTAAAACAAACAACAAAAGAATTTTAAACATTGAAATCCGCAATGCTTTTGGAAAATGAAACTACCATAAGACCTCCCACCACATACACAATGCAATCGCAAACTTAGAGGAGATTTCTTCTTATGATAGTCAAACATGCTTACTACGCAAAAGAAAACTCTTTTGACATTATTACTAGTGCATAGTATAGAAAACATTTCGAAAGTATAATATTAATCTTAGCCAGCATAGGTACCATTATATTATGCCTACTATAGCTGCCGCCTGAGGAGACAGGTTATACAACTGCAATCGTAAAGGGCTCGTATTGTTTCTTTGGATTTTCCAACAAATGGTCATGCTAAGGAACTTCCTACTGCCAATGGGTACGCCTCTGGATGGACGTCCCGAGAACTAACTAGCTCTCTGCCAACACAAGGCCGGGTTACCTCTTACACTAGGTAACTACTACACGAATATGCCACCCCCCGGTCCTTTGGGACCTTTATCCGAGGTACCTCGATCACAAAGCAACAATCACACAGAGTAAATGAGATTGGAGCAACCACACAGGTAAATATCTAGGCTCCATACCATGATATCACCTTTTTCCAGAAGGAAATGACATACCCTAAAGGGAGCGACCCTCATAACCTTGCCGCATCTTTCCTGTTTCGACTATTTCTGGTTTGTGAGGTCCGATGAGGTCTCGTCCACAAAGCTACGCTTTTTCACAAAGCCATGCTTTGATCAACAAATGACCATCAACACACAGCAACACTCAGCATGCCACACTACTAAATTGGGAGTATATCACTGATAACCTTCAACTACATAACCTCTGAGCTCGTACGTCTCAGAGAAGGGTGTTAAGCTAAGAGAATAAATCTCCGCCACCAAACAGAAATGTATTTGAAAGAAATCATCTTTATATCTCAAAGTGTAATGTCAGACATATAACCATACAAGTCTGTTCCGGGTTCGAACAAAACCGAAGGCACTTCGAAAGAAGCCCTTGCAAATCCGGATAATTTCTAATCACGTCCGGACTTCCAATCACAAAGGGTAATAAAATCTCTATACCGGGGATCAGCCGATGCAGAGACAATCAATGGTAATCCTTTCGTTTTCGAAAGTATCCGGTCTTCACCACTGGTCTTCAAATGCTATCCATATACGTCGTATCATTATTCAGAATGGGTTATATGTCACAAAGTCCTCTCCCGGCTAAACCGAATAATGAGCGCAATATTTTAAAACATATGGATATTGGGATTTCAGTTAAGTCACAACTTATTACCCAAACTTTTCTTCAAATGGTTTAAACACATTACCATTTTCAATCTTTTAAACAAAAAGATTCAATTCACAAAGTTCACCCAGTTTCACAAAGATCTATCATAGCTTTTCCAAATCAATTTCCATTTCAATTGGATTAACTCAATAAATTTTTAAATTAAAGATTTAACTTATAGCTTTCAAAACAATTCCATTTCGAATGGTTTAAACAAATCACCATTTTAAATCTGTTAAAAATAAACAGATTCAATTCACAAAGTTCACCCAGTTTCACAAAGATCTATTCATAGCTTGGGAAACCATTTTCAATTCAAGCTTGAAATTCCTTTAATTTAAATTGGAATTTCATTTTTTATATGAAAGCTTTTATCATTTGAAAACAAATAGTTTTCATTCTGGAAAACTAATTACAATTTACATAAGTTAAAAAAACCATTCAAGTATAAAACTTGGATTAAATTTCTTAAATTTCCAAAACCATACTTTTAAATGGTTAAAATTCCATATAAAACACATTTATAACTGGTATGGTCTTTTTAGACCATAATTTCCAAATCATTGAATTCAATTTCAAATATTGAATTCAAATTTAAATCAAATCATTTAGATTTCAAATTTTATTAAATCATTTGAACTCATTTTCAAAAGCTTTAACATTTAATCCCAATCCATTTCCAAAATCAATTGAAATTAAAATTTCAATTTCAAAAATATTAAATTTAAATCATCTATGACTTAACCGATTTCCTCGTGAAATCCATATTTGTGTGTGTATGGTATAGTCCAGGGGTTTCACATAGTAGTGCAACATCATTCAATTATCACAGATCAGAATATAGAAATATAGTTGATAAGCGGTATAAACTATAACGCTTATCTTTTATACACAGATTCACAGATATATATATATATATATATATATCACAGATAATAAACTACATCACAAATAATTGATTACATTTATCCAAGATAAATAAATCACCCTACAGATCATAACACAAATCAGGATGTATCACAAAGCATCACATATCAGGGATAACAACACTTCATCCATTCAATAAAATCCAAACATCCATAAGTAGGTTCAATTTAATTATCTGACTGATTTAAATCATATTAATTTCTATGAATAAATTCGCTATTTATGGTAAATTAATAATCAATTAATTACACTCAATTAATTACACTGAATAATTGAGTCTTTAATTATTTCCATTAAGAAATTACACTTCACAAATGATTATTATTAAATTAATTAATCTAAATTTATTGTTAAAATTAATCACATTAATTAATTATTTAAATATTCTTAGTTAATGACCTTCATTAACTAATAACAATTCTTTAATTACTGCTCTAAAGTAATTACTTACATTAATCATTATTAATTATAATTTTGATTAACCATCAATAATCCATTAATTAGTCCTAATCATTTAATTAATTATGTGTTAATTGTAACTTAATTTATTCTTAATCACCATTTAATTGTTCCTTAATTAAATTAACTTAACTTCACTTAATAAATTTTAAATTTGTAATTATTAAGTTAATTAATACAAATGATTAATTATCCATCCTACTTAACTTAATAGTTAATGAATTACAAATCATTCAATCTTTGTTTACTTAACGTAAAACTCATATTTATTAATGATTTAATTAACACTCACAAATATATTGAAAACATTGATCTTCAACTTGTTTTTAAATTCACGTGTTAAGGTATTGCTTTTGTTATAAAGATATCTAAAGAGTTAAATCAAATTTCTCTTTAAATTCACATTTTTTAAAATTATACTTTAAAATTTAGACTTATTTTAACATTTCAAGTTATAAACTTGATTTCATTTCAAAAATTTGGGATTCAACTTCAACTTTCAGTCCAAGTTTAAAATTTTTGTCTTTGTTTATATCCTTCCTTTACAATTCAAATTCCATTTTTAAAATTTAAATCTCTTTTAAAACACTTAAATGCTTAAGCACTCTTTAAGTTATAAAATAATTTAAATTCAAAACCTGTTTATTCCAAAACTAAATTCCAAACTGACTTGAAGTTATATTTAAAACTTGACTTTTAAGCTCAGTTTAAAACTTTGTTTTTAAAAATTTAAAACTAAACTTTAAATTCTTAAAAACAGAACAGGATTTTGTTTTAAATCCTGGGCAAAACATTTACCCGAGTCGCACCTAAAACTACTTCGAGCCCAACACAGCTTTACTCGAGTGAAAACTCGAGATAATCATGCCAAAAAACCCGCTCCACCCAACTACACAGAAATTCCCAGATCACCCAACACCAGTGCTTCGTGCATGTGCACGGCACCGCCGCTCGCCTCCAGTCGGCGTCACTATGTCGAACAAGTCGACAGTTTCCCAAGCAACTCATCACGATCATCAGATCGTGCTCATCAACTCGAAATCAAATTCGAGTATGTTAACCAACCCTGGAAACACACGTGCAAACACACCTTAAACCTGTCATCACCTCGTCTACGGAGCTTCGGCCACCAGAAAATCCCAAACTCCGGCCATCACTTCGTCGTCAACCCTTCCACCATCTCCCAAAGCCACGAGACACTCGGTCAATCCAAGACGGCGAACAAATCGAAAATCTCGACCTCACCAAAACTAGGTTTAGAAATAAAAACCTCACGTCACCGTCGCCTCGATGATCGAGAGCTCCTCCAATCATTTTTCCCACCATCGCCGTAGGCTCCTCCACCTCCACGGAAAAACTTGCCTTCCCCAGTTCAACATATCGCCGGGAATTGATCAAAGTACAATTTCCGATCATCTTTGAACTGCTCTTTACTTTTCGATCTAAAAATCATGATTCTTGCTTTAAAAATCATGTTATGGAATACAAATTCGAGTTACAAACCTAAATTTGTAAATTAAGAAGTTTAAATTTCAACTTGTTAAAAGTTTTGTTCAGATATCTCGATTTCCAAAGATACTAACAAGTTATTTTGACTTGAATGAATTTTTAATCTTAAGTATAGGCTATAACAAACAATTTTTATTTTAACACAAAGTTCAATTAGCAAGCAGATCAAGGGGAAATGATTTTTTTTTTGAATCAAATCTTATGTTTAGAGTTTTTTTCTAGACAGAGGACACACAGATATATATATATATATATATAACTTAGCCTGCAACCATACATCCATCTTTAAATGTACACAGAGAAGTCATATACATAAGTATTCAACGAATCCATACTTTTAAGTTAAAAAAAAACAAAAGTTACTCATAGTGATTAAGAAGAAGAATAGAGCTGCTTTATTTTGAATAGGCTTTGAATTTGCTTGCTGAAGCCTTTCACTTGATCTCTGGTTTGAATTGAATGAATTGTTGTTCAAGTTGTAGTTTGTTTAAGCTTTGCAATGGTATTCATTTTAGAGGTTGCTCAGCTTGAAGGAACGAAAAGAAAATAAGGAAGGCTGACATATGAAAGAAGTTACAAGTGATTATAATTTTTTTCTTTTATACAATCAAGGACAAAGAATTTTTTTCTTTGGTGGCTGATATATTATGTATTGTGTGCTAGAGTTGCCTAGCATTAATTGTGTTGTACAAATTCATTTTTTTCTTTGGTTTATTAAACAAGATCTCGGCTGATATCATGTACTGATATGATATTGCATTACTTCCCTTTTCCTTGTTTTATAAGCTACAGCCTTATCCTTTCTTTCTTTTAATTTTCTTTGCCATATGTTTTGCAATATAAATGAGATTCTATGTTGTTTGAACTTATCTAATTTATTTCTATGTTCTACTTTTGCATGTTTCCAGTATTTCATTCTTTCTTTTTTTTCATTATCTTCTTGTTTACAAAAATTTTTCTACTTGCTTTGCACAGCAAACACACTTGCTATGTTTTTGTTTTTATTTGTATTTGTACATAGGTATTGTATTTCTCATGAATTAAAAGCTTTCAAATAAATTTTATATTACATTTTTCTTATTATTATCATATACATATTATTTTTAAAGAAAATGCTATTAATAAAAAAATTTATTTTGTATGATGATATTTTGTTTTAAAGTTTTAACCATCAAACATTTTCTAAGTCATTTATTTAAAAATTTAAATTCAAATACAAATTCAAATTTTAAAGTCAAAATCAAATTTACTCATATATACATATACATATATATTTCAAATTCGAATTTATTTCAAAATTTATTCAAAAATTTACATTAATTATTAATTTAAATTCAATTCAAAACTGGGATCGTTGCAGTATTATACATATGAAAGCGTATTTGTATTTGTTATAAACATATGCTTTAAAGGTATTCCAACTACGAAAATTAAAAGATCTCATATAAATATATAAGTATAAATTATTAAAATGTAGTTTAATTAATTTAGGGATTAATCATATTCGTTCGTTATCCCTCATTGGTTAGTTTAGTCATGCCCGACCAGTGCATGAGCATTATTACCCTTTATTAGATTGAGCCTTACTCCGCCAGTTTACGAGCATTGTTATCATTTGCTGATTGATTAGCCATGCTCTGTCAGTTTATGAGCATTGATTATTGTTTGGTGATTTTTTGATTTGTGCTTAACCAGTTTATCAGCAATTTACCCTTTTACTGCATGGGTTAAGTAGGTAATATTTGTAGGTGCATTGAAACGAGCATCTTGTAAATTGAGTTTTACAGTTTGACTATAAGACATTCAGTGATAATGTTGGGGTAGAATTTTTCTTTAATAAAAGATATTTCACAGTATGCTTTATGTGTATACTAGTTTATGGAAAGTATTTATTCCTATACTTAGCATTAAAAGCAGACAAAGTAGATTTGTTCTATCTGTGAGAGTTAAGAATGATGTTCGAGTAAGGCTTAGAAGAAAACGTGCTTTAATCTACCGGGCTTTACTCTTGACTGGGGCATAGCATAAGTTGAGAAGGTTAGAAATGTGATAAGTATACGAGACCTGATTTCCATACGCGATCATTTTCATTATTATTGAAATTGACCAAAATTAACTCAAGAAGTATATAAAAGATTCGTGGCTTTATATGGTTTAAGATCACTCGTAGAGGACTCATTAGTAAGAAACGTCTCTCACTTTAAGAATGTATTTTGAGATCTCCTGGGGAGGACTCCTTTATATCATTCGCTTACTTCTAAAAGAATCGGAATTGAATTAACTGAAAATTTACCGATTTGGTTTTGAAGAGTCTGGGATCACATAAGTATACTTATGTATTACTTACAGAATACCACTTCAAAACCGACATACGAGTTCTATGTTATGGAAGTGGGAGTGAAATGTTATAGAGTTGAATTGTCTACTATAAGGTTAAGTCCAAGGAAGAGGTCAGTGTTAATATTCCAAACAATGACAGCGAGGGTATTGTCTATCTTGAGGTTGATTTCAAGAGAGAGGACATAGTTAGCATTCGTCAGACGACTTGTGCTAGGATCCATGAAGAGATTCGAGACCTGTTCGAGTGATGAAGACTTTTATGTTGAGATGTTGAATGTGACTTCACTATCTGTAATGACAAAAAATAGAGTAGGCTACACAGCCAGTGAGTTTAGCTAACTCAAGGGTATATCAACTCCATATCTAGAGATGCTTACGGATGTTGGTACCAGGAGTTGATGATATTTGGTACCACGTGTTCGAGCATGGACTAGTTGTGTTTATCTTATTGGTATACTCTATTTAGAGATATACGACGCTCGAAAGGTAGTTTCTGACCCTTATTAAGAGGCTGGCATCGATGTATTGATGTGACCTTCATGGAAATTCATATGCGAACTAATCTTAGTGGTTTTAGTTGTACTTCTAATATTTTTGCGTTGTGAGATGCAATCAATACAATTATTTTTTGATTTATATTTTACATCTTAGATACTATCTATTATTTCGCCATATGTACTTATTAGATGAGTTTGGTTCTTTTAAGGGGAAAGCCACTTCGATGAATTCGATTGGTCTCAAAAGATACCGTTATATGCTGATCATATATTTCTTGAGTTTCTTATACCAGACTTATGTCTGAAACATGATTTTATCTTTCCTTTAATTCTTTTGGTGCTCTTTCGGGCAGTTTGAGAAAGACAGATTTTCGTTGATATTCTTTGCAGCTCAAGGAGTGGAGTTGGATGCTTCCACCTACCGTAATATTCTGCACTACTATTATACATATCAGCATTTGTTAGGACAGGTTGTTATAACTGTCTAGGTTGATGACAATACTTGGGATTGTAATTTTGAAATGCTATGTATTTTAGAGTAGCACTTTGTATTGTCTTTTGATTTTATGTATTATCATTCCGTTGTGAGATTTAGATGTTTTGTTATCTTATTTCTTGTTTTTTTTCTTTTTGCATTTTCTTTTTACCCTAACAATCCGTCTTTCCGACACTTGAGTGTTCCGCACATAAATACTGTGGATGTATTAGTATTGACATTTGGTGGTTGAAAAATCGGATCGTTATATTGTACATTTGTCCATACATACATATACCGGTTCTATTATTTCCTTAATATTTTTATTTGTTATTGTTAATAATGCAAATAAGTTTTCTTTCCCCTAATACATTACAGTATGGTTCAATTCAATTAAAACTTGCAGCAAGTGTTCCTTTTCTAAGTTATACCATCGAACGATCAGTTCCTTCGTCGTTTTATTGGTTCTACTAACTAAAATATCTTTTATTAATAGTTGTAATAGCTTTGGTCACTACAAGAAAACTGCGGTTTACCTACGCCAAAATGGCGTAAGCGGGGCGTAGGTAAATGCATTAACTACGTAACCCCTACGCCAATTTTGGCGTGGGTAAAACTTGCGTAGCTAATAAAATACCTACGCTTTACCTACGCCATCCGTTGGGTTGTTTCCTACGCCTTTTGTACGCCATAATTTTCCTACGCCTTCCCCACGCCATGTTGTACCTACGGTTTTGTTACGACATTTTTACTTCTTTAAGCACTCACGTCTTTCCTACGTCATTCGTTTACCTACGTCTTCCATACGCCCAGTTTTCCTACGCTTTCCCTACGTCATTCTTACATATTACGTTTTCTCCGTCTTTTCTACGTCATTCATTTATCCACGGTTTACCTACGCCTATGTTTTTAATGTTTTTCCTACGCCATGCACACGACTTTTTGCTACATTAATATTTCATTTACCTACGCCTTCCCTACACCTTCCCTATGTCTTTTCTGAAGCAATTTTGATATATTACTATTCTATTTCATTTCACCACATTAAATAGAAACTAAAATCAACTTATTTTATATATATACACATTCCAACAAAAAGATTAACGTCAAACCATTCATCTTTAATTCAAAAAAAAAATATCTCATTCATATTACAAAGTCAAACAATATTAATCAAGTTCCTATGTGTTAAAATAATATGATAATATGTTCATGATACATGACATCATACATATACCATTAAAAAGTTTTCAATACCCTCATCCCTCACGATGATCATTCGGCTCTTCATCAAATCGCTGTCGAAGCATCTCGGTGAGTTGTTCATACTGCATCTTCAGCATTTGAATCTCCCCTTCTTGATGCTCCACCTTTTCCTCTAGTTTGGCTCTAGTCTGTGCTTCTCCATTATTGATGCTATAAGTGGCGTCTTTGTATTTCTACATTTTATCAAATATTGCATCAATTTCTGCATTTTAAACTAATTAAAATAATGTTTTGTTGAAAGTTTAAATACTTACTCCAGGGATATTGCCATAATATGGCCTACGGTCCTTTCTTTTAGCTATAGCACCGGTAAGCTTGTCGAATACTTCTTCCTCGACTTCATACGAAATTACTGTGCCCTGACTTTTCAATTCTTCAATTCTAGCTTGATATTGTGCCTGTATTTATGATTTTCCAAATACAAGAACAAAAACATAATTAAATACATGCTCACACTGTGCAGTTTCAGAAATCATGAGAAGAATAACTTTAACGATGTATCAAATTTAAGTATGGCACATATACAAACGCACGCATTTACATACATTTGCAGAGATATAAAATTAAGAAACTCATGCAAGATACTATATTCTATCCAATCTTGTTCTCACCACCCCGACAAGTTTCCTCTGCATTAAGTACTTAATGACCATCTAACAGTTACTACTCATACGAATTGCCCAAGGATCTGGACTATCTGTTTATGTTTCAAAAGGTCCTAATCGATGTTGTCCAGATCTTTGAATCATTATTTAGTAAGTACTGGTAACATAATACCTACAAGGTGGTGTAGTTAATTAGTTGTGGATGTGGCCTTTCTTTAGTTACATTTAATTCATATAGTTTCAGGATGTGTAAGAGCATTTAAAGTTTATATTAACAGCATTACAATTAACACCATAAAAAACATTGAAAATTATCAGATTTCAATAGGCGATAAAAAGCATGTTTGTTCTTTAGTTCTTTTTGCAATGCAAAGCCTATCTGATTTACATCTCCTCCTCGACATTTTATACCACTTTTCACCATATTTTGAGTTCACTACACTAGGGTTGTCAATGGGTCGGGTCGGGTCGGGTTTGGGTCGGGTCAAGTCGGGTTCGGGTTGATTTTAAATGGGTTGGGTCAACCCGTTTATTAAACGGGTCAGAAAAGCTCAACCCGAACCCGACCCGTTTATAAACCGGTTGACCCGACCCGACCCGTGTAACCCGATTATAAACGGGTCGGGTCGGGTCGTAAATGGGTCGGGTCAACCCGTATAAGGTGTAAATGGGTCGTAAACGAGTCGGGTCAACCCGTATAAGGTATAATTGGGTCGTAAACGGGTCGGAACGGGTCGTAAACGGGTCGGGTCAACCCGTATAAGGTACAAACGGGTCATAAACGGGTCGGGTCGTAAATGGGTCGGATCAACCTATATAAGTATAAACAGGTTGTTAACGGGTCAATTTCGGGTTAGCGGGTCAACCCGAAACCCACCCGTTTATAAACGGGTCAAATTCGGGTTGACCCGAAAATGACCCGCCAAATTAACGGGTCGGGTTAACCTGCTAATTTCCGTGCGGGTTTCGGGTCGTGTAGGAAATTGACAGCCCTACACTACACAGCAAATCTCTGTTCATTATTTTTTGTTTACTGAAATCTGTTGTATGCATTTGTAACATTTTGTTACAGGCATTTCATTTCTCATTTTTGTATTGCATATTTCAACATTCAATTTTGTGCTATTACAAGTTTTCTGCATTGTTGAATCACTGCATTTACTCACTGCATTATTGCAAGTTTTTAGCATTTCATTTTCTGTTATTTACTCACTACAAGTTCAGCAACCATCCAAGTTTCTTTCCATTACCCATTTCTATTGCATTAATTTCATTTTAGGTTTTTGTTACATTTTAAGATTTTTCTACAGGCAATCTCCATCCCAAGCTCCTACATCACCATACAATTCCAACCATAACCAGACTCCACCTATAGTCAATGTTGCAAGTTCACAGTCTCCTCCCCCTCCATTGCCTCATCCGCAAACTCTAGCATCCACCACAAACCATCAATCACAACATCAACCATTGTCCCAATTTTCACCATTCAAATTGCACCTTCACCTGCAACAAACTGCACTTCAACTACTGCAAACAACTATCCACAACCTTAATAACCACCCAGTCCATCACTTCCTCCCTACATTAACCACCAGAAACACTACTCAACCTACAACCATCACTGCCGCATCCACTGATAATCCCTTGCAACTACAACCACACCCAAACCTCTTACAACCTTTGAGCACTCCTCCTCAATCAACAACTACATGAATCAACCTTAACTCCTAAATCAGCAAACCATGACACATAACCATTCTTCAGCCTGCAACATCCAAATCCTACAGTATTTCACCACCCCGCAACCACAACCCAAATTCCGTGACCGCCCTACAAACATCTTCCCCTGCAAATCACCTTTACCCAAAAAAACAACCTGCCACCTCCTTATACCAACAATCGCGACCGCATCACCGCAAAACGCCTAATCGCCAAGCTGTAAATCCCCAACCCTCTGCCAAATCACCCTAAACCACAATTCATGAATTGCCCAAATCATCAAATCACCACTTCCTCCACCAATCACTAAACGGCAGAATATCGAAAACCAAATAACACGACTCGAGATTCACTTGAACTTGAGAATCGCCAAAACGTAATTAAATTCTATTTTTAACTTCTGTTTTTGAATTTGGAATCGCATTTTTCCTTTTTGTATGGGGTTACGTTTTGTTTTAACAAGGGTGGGTTTTGTTTTTAAAGTTGAGCGTATGGGCTTTGTAAAATTGCATGTAGGCTGTTTTCATTTCATTTTATTTTATTTTATTTTAAAAAAAAACTCATTTTTGTTTTTAAAAAAAATTGATTATAAAATTGTTTTGGAATCTTGGGAAGTGGGTTTTGTTTTGGGCTATTTTCACTTTATTTTGCTTTGTTTTGAAAATTCATTTGTGTAAAAAAAAGTATTTAAAAAGAAAATTTGCTTTTGTTTGTTTAAAAAATATCAAAATATAAAATCTTATTAAAACTTTTCAGGTTGCAAATTGCAGGAAATCAGAAGAAGAAGAATTGATTGCTTAAAGGAATTGCTCTGCTTTGCTTGCCAAAAAAATTATGCTAAAAAAATCGCTGCTTTTAAATAAATTTGCTATTAATTCTACAAGCTCTGGTATCATGTTCTTAAATCTTGTTTTTATTTTTCTTGCATCATTGATTGCTGGCATTTATAAACAAAAAGAAAAAAAATTCATTTTTTACTTACACTATTAACACACGTTTAATTTCTGTTTTGCATCAATTCATATTTGTTTTATCGGATAAATTATCGGATTTGCTCACTCATGGCAAGACATAATAAACTTGCTGAAGCAGTTTTTAACAAAATTTAACTAATCTTGCACATATTAAACTATTAACCAGTTATTAAAACCAAGCTATAAGAATCACTTACTGCAAATTCCATCGATGCTTCATCAATCCATCCACTAGTGGTAGATCCGCTGTCCGAAGTGACCTTGTGAGTCCTACAATACACTTCCCAAGTAGTTGGCTCCCTATTAAGTTCATCGGTCTAGAAAATAAAGATAAAAATAGAGTAAAAATGTGATAAGCTGATGTAAATTAACGTTAAAGCAAGATTTTAGAGATCAAACCAAATCGTTTCGATAATCCGCAAAGGATCTCGAACCACCACAATGTCGCTTTTGGTTTTGAGCCCTAGAGTTTGCAGCTTTTTCTGCCTGAGCTTTTACTTTAGGAAGCTCCCAATATGCCAAAAACTGCTCATATATCTCCTGGGGTAGGTTCGGATGCTTCTTGCCTGGCTCTTTCATACTGTGAATCCAGTCCCGATACTTCAAACTTGCTTTTCTGTTCCATATCTGCTTCACAATTGCTGGTGAAGCATCATCTGTCCATTGAAATGACTCATGTACATGTAGTGGAAAATGTAATGACCAAAAAAATAGATGTAACACAAATACACTAATATTATTTTACCGGAAACTCCTGAAACATCACTTTCTTAACATCATCGGGGATACTTTTAAAATTGGGCCAAAAATCGCTAACCCGTGCTAATAAACCTACTTGAATAGCATAAGATGTAGCCCTGGAAGTGAACTCATATCTGAAACATATAAATGTAAATCATGAATATACATTACTCAAACTGTTTGTATGAGATATATCATTCAAGCACGATAGTGGTTTTTGACAATGGATACAATTCGATAGTGTCTAGGAAAACAATTTATGTTCTCACCTAGCTTATTTCAAATTAGTCAAAGTAAATTAAACAGAGTCACAAAAGTCAACATCAATTACTTATTTTGCAAAAGTCAACATCAATTACTTATT
This sequence comes from Allium fistulosum, assembly GCA_030737815.1. Classification (NCBI taxonomy): domain Eukaryota; kingdom Viridiplantae; phylum Streptophyta; class Magnoliopsida; order Asparagales; family Amaryllidaceae; genus Allium; species Allium fistulosum. The sequence goes on along the minus strand of CM060906.1, from coordinate 867,991,413 downwards.
TTGCAAGAATTCTTACCCAACATTGGCTTGCCAGAAAACTCCGACCCTTGTTACGGAGGAGGAGTCCGACACAGATGCATAAGTCGATGGATTGGTAGCATCAACTTCAAGGGAAGTAGGATGAACAACGGGAGACATGATATGATGCTCTGCTGACTGTGATCCCGATCCATCTTGACCGCTAGGAGATGCACTAGGTTATATTGTGGCAGATGTGTTGTTGCTAGAAAGACGTAGAGCAGGCCGTTTCATGGAACGACGATGACGATCAGCTCGAGTAGACATGTCCTGTTAAATGCAATTACTATAACATAGAGAAATACATATGATTTGAAGAATTAAATATACAACAAACCAATTAAAACAACATGAACTGAAGACTAAATACCCAAAGATAACTAAGCATACAAGAGTGATTTGAAGTAAAAATTCATACTAGTAGAAAAATCAAACAAGTATATTAATGAAAGCATGCTACCAATCAACATTATCATCATAACTTCCATTATTTACACTATCATATTCATCTTCACATTCATCAACTTCGACATTTTCATCTTCAATATCATTTTCATCAGCTTCGATATCATAATCAATCGTCAACCTCTACTCCATCAAATACTTCATTATGAAGTGGTCCGATGTCGTCAATGTGTTCAGTGATTTGCAGTAGTCCGTTATGGTCCAAATCATTCTGATATGGTTGATCTTCGCTTACGATCATGTTCGAATTGAATGACCATCTTGGCTTTGTTTTAACGACAGCCCACCAATCCGCTTTATTGTTGTTCATAGAAGGATATGGTACATAATAAACTTGAGTCGCTTGCATCGCTAACACAAATGGATCATAACCTTGGTATCGTCTTTTGTGATTTATTTCAATAAGTGGATAATCTTTATGTGCACGACGTATTCCTACATCTTTTCTATTGTCGAACCATTCACATTTGAACAAAAAGGTTTTAAGCTCTGGTGCCATCGAGTAAGTAAGTTCAATTATTTCCTGTAACATGCCATAATAATCTTCTAGATCATCATCCCCGTTGCCTCCTTTAACACACACCCCACTGTTGTAAGTTGTTTTATTTGCTCCAAATTCAGTTGTGTGAAATTTATAGCCGTTAACGTACATAATTGGACATTTTCTATACTTCATCATAGGACCAAATGCAAGTTTTGCATAACAAACATCAGTGATTCCATTATCATCAACCTATTAAAATAAATTCGCATACATTATAATATTATATAGATTTATGATATAAAACGCGATTAATATATAATAAATCATGCTCACATATTTCTTAAACCATTTCTCAAATCCTTTACTGGGCTCAACATCAGGATTTGCTTCTTCAAATTGACTGTTGGACGATTAAAATTACCAAGGAAAATTTATAATATAAAACATAAATCATTTTAATTGATTGAAGTTGTGTTACATACCAAATAAGATTTGATAGCTCTTCACAATTGAGAAGCACGGTTGATTTAGCTAAAGTAAAATCTTTAATTTTCTGAAAACCTCCATCTTTCCATTTACCATATGGACGTCCCCATTTCTGAAATATGGATAGAGATATATCATATGAATCATCCATTTCATCCTCATTACGGTGGCCACTGTTAGAAATCTTGATATGGTCTTCAAAATAGTAATTGAAAAATGTGGATGCTTCTTCAGTAATGTATGCTTGGAAAATTGAACCTTCAACGCGTGCTTTTTGTTTCACCTTTTTTTTAAGGTGACCAAGATACCTTAATATGAATACATGAAATATTAAATATAACATTCTCATAATGATATGATGAAAATATGAAGAAAAAAAGTCTTAGTTATATATATATACCTCTCAAAAGGGTACATCCATCCATATTGTACCGGTCCTCGCATTAAAGCTTCAGTTGGTAGATGTACATGTAGATGTTCCATGCTATTAAAAACTCCAGGAAATATTTTTTCCAATTTACGCAATAACTTCGGTACATCCTTCTCTAGTTTCTCCAAATGAGCTTTAATAAGAGTAGTCGAACATAAATCTTTGTACATTAAGCTAAGCTCAGTTATGGGCATCCAAACCTTTTGTGGTAATAGCTCCTTAAAAACTATCGGAAATAGAGTCTCAAGAAATACATGACAATCGTGACTCTTCATTCCCGATAGTTGAAGGTCCTTCATGTCAACACATCGTTTCATATTAGAAGCAATTCCATCTGGTAACTTCAAATTTTCTACCCACTCTAATACTTTTTTACGACGAATATTTTCCAACTCATAACAAGCTAAACATTTGAAATTTGGACGTTCACTATCAATTTTTAGTTCAGGACGATTACAGTAGAATGCAATATCCTTCCTTGACTTCAAATCATCTTTTGTTTTTCCCTTAACATTCATAATTGTGTTAAAGTAGTTCTCAAACACATTTTTCTCATTATGCATTACGTCCAGATTGTGCCGAAGTTTCAGATTCTTCCAATATGGTAGCTCCCAAAATATACTTTGTTTGCACCAATTATGAATTTGTCCTTTACCAGGGATATTTGGCTCTCTTCCTATCTCATGCATTTTAGGATAATCTTGCACGATCTCGTACACTTGTTCACTACTCAAAATGTCAGGTGGCTCTAAAGTAATAGTTGTATTTGCCCTGAAGTTTTTCTTATCAAATCTAAAACGGTCGTTTGGATGCAAAAAACGACGATGACGATCCCACCAACACTGTTTGCCGCCATATTTTAATCGAAAGGATTCAGTCGAATCCATACAGATAGGACAAGCGAACTTGCCGCTAGTACTCCAGCCAGAAAGCATCCCATATGCTGGAAAATCACTTATTGTCCATAATAAAGAAGCAAACATTCTGAAATTTTTTTCCTTGACACGTCGTAAGTAACAACGCCATCTATCCACAGTTTTTTCAGCTCATTAACTAAAGGTTGCAAATATACATCTATTCCGATTTTGGGATTCTTTGGTCTAGGAACAATCACAGTTAAAAACATGTATGAATTCTTCATACACATCCACGGAGGTAAATTATAAGGTGTTACAATAACTGGCCACGTCGAATAAGGTTTTCCGAACGACGTAAAAGGCGTGAAACCATCCGTACACAAACCAAGTCGGACATTTCGTGATTCTTTAGCAAAATCGGGATAAACTTTATCAAAATGTTTCCATGCCTCGCCATCATAAGGATGACATAAAATCCCTTCCTCTCGTTGTCGTTCATTATGCCATCGCATGTGTTTTGCAGTAGCACAAGATGCATATAACCTTTGTAATCTGGGTGTAAGCGGAAAATAATGCATACGAGTGAAAGGTACACCTTTTCCATTGGTTTTGTAGACTTATATCTTTTTTTATTGCAGAATTTACAATTCGTAAGATTTTTATCTTCCTTCCAATATATCATGCATCCACCTGGGCATGTGTCAATTTTTTCATACGGCAAACCAAATGCAGATACTTCCTTTTTTAATGAATACCAATTACATGCCAACACATTGTCAAGTGGAAGCATTTCTTTACACAGACTTAAAATCGCATTCATCATGTTTTCCGACGCATTGTATTCGGATTTTATAGTGATTAACCTAGATGTAGCCAACAAGTGTGTCATTGTACAACCTTTATAAAGCGGTCGTTTCGATGCTTTTAACAAATCAAAAAACTTTTTAGCTTCCGAGTCAAGTTCTTCTGCTTTAGGTTCATCAGTCCACATACTTGGACCGGCAGCATCATTGACCATTTCTGTCATTCTATCTTCCATACTATAGTCATCAAAATTAGCATCTATGATTTCGGTTGCATCTTCAACTACCACTGTCGAATCATGATTTGTCCCCGATTCACCGTGATATCTCCACACGTAATAATTTGGCATAAAACCATAATTATGCAAGTGAAAAGTTATAGTTTCGTAATCTTGAAGTTTCATGCAATGGCATTTCTTACACGGACATCGAATTTCTTTCATCTTTGTTTTATTACAAGACGCCACTTTTAGAAATGCTTCCACGCCATTTCTAAAATGCAATGATATTGATCCTCTTTTCCATCCAGGCTCATACATCCAAGTTCGAACTTTCATATAATCCATCTTTTACTGCATAATTAGAAATAAATTAAATTATATTTAATTTTAGAAAATTTAAAGTTCAGAAAACAAAAAACAGGTCTATATTTGTAAATAAGTTTGAAAGTGGTCTATATTTGTTATTTTTTTTGCAAGTGGCCTATATTTAAATTCACGCCTACACACTGCAACATTCCCCTCCGTATTTGCATACGTACTACAATTGTACGCCGTGTGCTTGTGATTTTTAATGATTATATTTTTAACACATTTTTCTAATGGATAGAAACTTCTGTCATCGTCAACAAGTTTATGGCGTTGTTGCCGGGGAATTGTAATTTAATTTTAGTTTTACTCTTCGAATTATTTTTATTTTGTGCGTTGAGTTGCATTTAAAAAAAACTATGCATTTTATTTCATTTTGTAACTTCATGATAGTGTACATCTCTGTTACATATCAAGTTACTTTATTTTGCATTGTTACATCTTGTTTTGATACATTTCACTATTTACAGTCTTGCTTGCTGTTTACATTGCAATTTGAACACTTAACTTTCATTTTTTTGTTCTTTGTTTCATTCTTTGCATTACACTATCTCATTGTTTTCTTCTCCACCTCTGTTTTCATCTCTTCATTTCTTTTTTTATTCACTTCTATTCTTCATTTTAAAAAAATTCACACACATTTTGTATTCAAGCTTTACATCTACATTTACAATCTGTAAACTTTGTTCAACTACATCCTGTTGTTCATTTGTGCATTTACAACACTCTCTAAATTAAACATAGCAACTGTACAAACTCCTCCTGCAACTTAAACACTTCAAATACTGCCACCACCATCAACTAACTAAACTGCAAACTACAAACAACCTAAACCACTCAATTCACCACAACCATCAACCATCAGCCATTACAACTCGCAACTCCAACCCATCACCAAAAAAAAACTTAAATTTACGTGTTGTAGCTATTTGATTAGTGCTTGCTTGATGATAAATGAAAAGAAAAAAAAAAGTTTAATGGTAGTCTGTTTATGGTTTGAATTGCTAAATAAAAATTTACCCTTACCTTAAATATCAACTGCTTGCTTACCGAACATTCCACTGCCTTGCATTCAATCACCCTGCCAACCATCACAAACCAATTGTCTACCACCACAACAAACTCCAACTTCTACAACTGCTACCATCACATTCATCCCCTCCATGCACTTCTCTATGCATCCCTGTGCACATACAATATCATCATCCACCACCACTCAAACCCACTGCAGCATCTCCTTTACAAACTTCTGCATGCTTCCTCTTGCAATCACCCACTCAAAAACTATTTCACCAAATCAACCACTGCCACCACTACTTCACCCTCCATCACTCTACCTTCTTCCTCTGACCAACTACCAACATGTACATCATCAACCAACCCAATCAAAGCAACTCCTACCACTGCCACACTGTAGCAACATTCCTCCTCCAACCTGTCTTGTAGACATCACTCAAACCAAACTTCACAACATACTCACTTCTGACATACCACATAACATACCTGCCTACAACATCCCACTATCTTGCCACTGTCCCAGCAGCCTTCGCCACTTCAAAGTCTTCATATATACATCTCATAGTACAAACATTCAAAACCACTTCACTACCACCTTTGCATATACAACTGCCTATGCAAAACTGTATATTGCCGTCATCACCATCAAATAACCTCCCCTACATACCAGTACCACCATTAGTCCATCTCCTTCAGCTCAATTGCAACCACCCACTCCACTGTTATCACAGTAGCACCTCTCTCATCTCCTAACTATCACCCGCCATCTCCGATAACTTCAACCATTTTCTACTTGCGGTGCCACTGCAAACATCTCCAACATCTACATTACACGCAATACAACTCAACAAACCACGACCGTCTCCTCCTGCCACCATCTCAAATCGACAACCTGAAAAACCTAATACCCAAATACCAATCAACAACAAATCCTTAGCAACAAACAACCAGTCTCCAGCCTCGACCCTAAATCGCAGCCTTACTTTGCATCAACCACAACTCCACTTCCTTTCTTCCTCGAAATCGCGTCGACCCCCAATAACCGTCGAATCACCTCAACAACCCAAATCCAAAACCGCGACCTCAGCATGTGATTGAAATCGTGTACGAATTTTAATTTACGTTAAGAAAATGCGTAACTGATGAGTTGCGTGAAATTTAGGCTTTTGTATTGGAGAGGAAAGGAGAAGATGAAATCCAATCAAAACAAATATAAAACGATGAGAAGATAATTTACCTGAAATTTTAGCGTCCAAAATGATCGACGATTGTAGAATTAGGTTTTTTTTTATTCGGTGAAAAACTGATGTTAGCTAGGAGAATGGAAGCGGTGATTAATGTAAAAATAAAAAACTATTTTCGTCCTAGTGCATGTGTAGGGATGGCATGAGAAATTTCCTACGTCTTTCCTACGTCTTTCCTACGCCAACGTGGAATTGTATAAAATTAACAGAGGCGTGGAAATGACGTAGGAGATTATCTACGCCTTTTCTACAGTATCATTTTAGTGTAGGCGATTTCCTACACCTTACCTACGCCTCGATTTTTTTTCTACGTGTTGAAGTTAATGTAGGAGAAGCGTAGGAAATTTCCTTACGTCTTTACCTCTTTCTACCAGTTTCCTACGCCTACCCTACGCCCCGCCTTTTGGCGTAGGAAAGACGTCGGAAACTTTGCGTAGGAAACTGTAGTATTTTCTAGTAGTGGGTGTCACACTTTTTTGGTATCAACGTGAACTACCAAAAACGTCCATCTATATATTATCAAGTCTTAATCACTTAAAAATAGGATCTAATATCAAATTCAAATGCCCCTGAAAGTAGGATCTAACAATTAAACATGCTTTACAAATTTAAAACGCTTCCAACAATAGGATCTAAAATTAAATTTACTTTTTAAATTCAAAATGCTTCGTTATAAATATACAAATCTTAATATCACTTGAAAATAAAAAACCATTTTTTGACTAATTTACACATATACAATTTATAAGAAAAACAATTCACGCGCGAAGCGCGTGCCATAACACTCGTAATTTAATAAAGAGCTTAGACGCACTTGCGTTGCACGTGTAAAAATATCTCGTATTTATATTCTGTCTAAAAATTAAACTATGCATAAAAAATAGTCTTTCTGGGAAATGCCTAGTATGGTGTCGTTCGCGGAATCAACTGCCCCGTTTGTGTTGGGGGTGGCGTTCGACGTGTCGGACACCATAACGGAGGTTGGCCCACAAAATGGCACGCTGGCCTGAACGACCAAATTTGGTCCGTTTGCAATCTGAACGAATGTTTTAATGTTTTAATAATGTGGAAATTAGGGGCACATTCTTATTTTTAAACTTTATTAGGCCAACATTACTCTACACTTTGAAATACAAATTACGTCCCTGTAATTATTTAGTATAGTCAGCGCTGAATCTTCATAACTGGACGTCATAGTTACATAAATATTTTCAATATTAAAAATGCGATATCTTTCAGCAGTTTGTAGGATTTCAATTTCGTTTTTACCATTAAATCACAAATTTTATTATCTTTCTATAAAATTGAAATCCGATAAATCTACTGAAAGATATCACGTTTTTAATATTACAATTTAACTTCACATAATTGCCTGTGCGAAAGAGCGTTGAATAGAGTAAATAACTCCAGAGATGTAATTTGTATTCCAAAGTATGAAGGGATGTGGGCGTAATTTAATTTAAAAAGAGGGATGTAAGCCAAAAATCCCCTTTAATAATTATAATTCATTTAAATTTAAATTTTTAAAAACTTATAAAATTAATAACTTATGCAAATAAGGTCCGTTTGAGACGCCTTTTTTTGCGTTGCGATCGTATCAAAATGCTCTACGTCATGGAGTTGGTTTAAACCGAATCGGAGCAATTTACAATTTTTTAATTAATTAATTTATTTTTGTAAATTATTGACACATATTATTTATTAAAAAATAAATAATAAATTATAATTCAGTTAAATTAAAAATCACAACTTGAATGTTCCGCTCAAATGCCCCGCTCGTAATCGCAAACGCATTTTCCGTTCACCAATCTTTCCCATACAGATATCTCGTTCAAATACCTCGTTTCTGTTTATAGCAAACTCGGCCTTCTTGTGTTCTTCATTATTGAAAGAGAAGAAAGGCCTTAGCCTATATTTAAAGTGCTCCAAAGTTTTGCAATTTTCATACGGCCTATTAAAGCTTTTACCTGCAGGCAGCCGAAGTTAAAATCCACTTCGAAATTAAAAATAAAAACCTAATTTACTTTCATTTTCTCACTTTCTATTCTCCCAAAAAATAGTAATATTGATTTTCAAATTAATTCGATTTGATCGCCGTTATCTTATTCCAACGAGAAGCATCCATTGATCTCAACCTCAACATTATAAAGTGAGCGTTCCTTTTTCTTTTTTTTCAATTAGATTTTTTTTCCTTTAACAATAAAGTAGAATTTATGTTTTTCTAAACGCATACAATTTTCGTTTCACTCACTCGGCAGGTCTTTGTGAATTTATTACATTTCATTGATTACTGATGTTTTAATCTTATAGAAATTTAATTTTTGTGTTGTACATCTGGTTCCGATCAAAATCAATATACGTTCGTTCTTTCGATTTTTTGTTGGAACTTTTTTGCCTCTATAATGGTACATTGTTGTGTCTATTTCCTATCTTTATCTCTAATGAAACCATCTAATGCATACAACGCACAATTGGGTGGTTTGAACACAATGTTGAAGACAAGGAATCAGTGTTCAAATTCGCATAGTTAGGGAATCCCAATGGGGAGGTGAGTGCAACCCACTCACTACACCAACATTGTTAACAGGGATGAGTCATTGAAGCACAAGTCGATATCTGGCTTTCTAAACCAGTAAACCAGTTCGTATCTGACATTGTTGTGTACATAGGCTGCATAAATACTGCCATTTCTAGATAGTTGTTGCGCCAAAAGTTGACACAACACCCTGAAATCAATTATATCTAAATCTAGCAAGTATGAAGATGATAGAGACATTGAACAAACACATAATTTTTATAGTGATTTGACAAATACTGTGGCTTATGCCCTCTCAAGGTTTTAAATCTCATATTTCGGTCGTGTCTCGTCTTGGGAATTCTATATATAATATTTCGTATCAGACGAGATCTCGGATGAGATGAGCGTATCTCGGGTGTACATCTCAGATTGACGGCTTGGATTTTAAAATTCATCGGATTATCTTGGAGTAAGTTAAAAGTTCAAAATTGATATTTTAAAGATTTTTATGATAATTGATATATAAATATAAACTTATTAACATGAATGATTCATAGAAAACAATAATGTTAATTTTTATTTCTAGAGGGAAGTGGTCGTATGACTTATTTGGTATTGATTAAATGGATTATACTCATTTGAATATTAAAAATAAAATATAAATAACAAAATCATCAATCTTTATCAATCATTTAAAAATAAAAAATAAAATTAGAGAGTTAGTAAAAAGATCATTAGAGTGCAATTTCTTTTGTACCCACAGAAGAGGTTAAAGAAATATGTAAATGGAAAACATCTTCGAATGAGATCTTTTATTGAGATTTATCTTAAATAATGCTTGAGATCTTAGTAACTTGGATGAGATGAGTGTCAAATAAGATATAAACAAAATTTAATGTTTTCGAACGAGACCATCTATTGAGATTTATCTCAAATTATCGAGATCTTAGTATTTTGGATGAGATGAGGGTCAATAAGATACAAATAAAATTTAGTGTCTTGTTTCGCTAAATCTCGTCTCACTCAAGTTCGAAAATGGGATATCGAGTGAGATCTCGAGTGAGATAAACGAGATTTGAAACAGTGCAACTTATAATTATTGTTTTTCTCAGGAATACAATAATTATAATCCAAATCCAACCACAATATGATAGATCTTTGATTTCTTATAGTTCTCTAAAAGAAGAAGATAAAAAGATCCAGTCCCAAAAGTCCCTCTATAGTTATAAGTTGCTAGGTATCTTTACGAAAATCCCAGCACAAATCTCACTATCCAAGCTTGAAAATGTCTCAATTTACAGATTCAAAAATCCAGTATGAAGAAAAGGTCGTCCCACACAAATATCGAAAAATCAAATCATGTCGATACCAACATGATTTTGTATACCCATAGTCCATTTTTTTCTTGAGTTTCCAAGTCTTCAAAGCTTTGCTAATCCATGCTCCATGACCAAATCATCTTGGTACCGACCCGTCTTCAACTCGGTACCGGCATGATTTGAGTTGTCCAAAACTCATCCAAACTTTGTGTGCTCTTTTCCTTTATCATTCTTGATATTCTCCAAGTCTCTAGGACCATTCCTTCATTATTCGTTAGTCTAAATTTGCCAGTAACACTTGCCCCTCAAAGTATGTCTTATGAATATAAGGCGTGTTTTGCTCAGGAATAAGTATCTAGACCAACAAATTATCATTAGTTGTCCTCTTTGACTATTCATTGATCCAAATCATGGCGAATCATCCGGTTTCTTCAGATTCATTTGAAAATCAACGGTTGCTCTAGACCATCGTAGCTAAGGACTCATATTCTTTCTTAAGTCTTAGTTGTAAATCATAATCATTCTGCGTTTCACTTAGACTTTAACATCTCATATATCAATATCACCCTATGTTCTCCCAGGATTTATCTATCTTAGGTTAATCGTATATAATGCTATCATGCATCATTAGTCATAGGGATGCATTGCCACCGATTGGAATATTATTTATAAATCGTCTAGTGTCGCCTTGCATTCCATTATAAGTAAGTCCAACCGAATCGAGGCACCGCCATTCATTAATCAATATCAAATCATAAGGTGTTCAAATCCTAAAGGTAAGTTTAGATTCTTCGTATCACATTGTCATTAATCTAGATTGAGCCTAAGCTGTCCGCTCTTCGACGAGAGGACCAAATATCCGAGCGCATTCATCCGTCCACTCTTCGGTGAGGGGACTTTCTATCTAAATGTGTCTATCCGCTCACTCTCTGATAAGATGACTTGTTATCATTTACAAGTCCATTCACTTGCCCCTCGGCAAGGAAACTTGCAATTCATGGTTCATCAGCTTGTCTCCTTGGTTGAAGGAACCAAGTCCTATCAGTTTGTATATTAGGTTTAAGGGATAGCTAGTTTCGGTAGCATCCATCAGCAATATCAATATCAATTATCATGTTCGAATGAGTTTTCAAATCTAGATATCCATCGTTCATTTATTCATAAAGTTTTAAATCACATGCATCAATCAAAAATCGAAAATTTTAATCTAGTCAAGGATTATACTCGGATTCTAACCTAGAGCATGCATTGGGACCGATCGAGATCTCATACATGTGTAAGTAGTTTGGTGGTGATCCTTCAAAGTTTATTCAAAACAAAGCAAAGTACGAAAATTAAACCTGTTTTCAATCCATCATGATCATGAGATAATCATTCTCGATCAAGATCTGCGACCGTGATTGGGTCATCTGCCACAGACGGTGGTCGCTTCGCTGCGCCACTGCGGTTTGATTCCCTACATATCGTTGAAACCTGTTACTTCGAACTCGCTCTTTTATCAAGTTGCACAAGTGCTTGCATTGATTGGTTTCGTGTTCATCCAGCTCATGGAATATGCAGTATTTTTCAGATTTTATCTTCCAATCTATGAGTTATCGCTTCGTTGGATTTCTATAGGGAATCTGTCCCCTGGCATCCAAGTAAATCCTCTACGAGGTTTCCGTTAATTTGGTGTAAGTGGAAACTTTGGTTCTTTCTTTTGTCATTTCGATCATTCAAAGTCACAATCAGTCTTTCGCTTTCCCTTATCCTTTTTATATCCCGCCTTAGATGGTCCTCCATCATCCAGTGTTAACTTTAGCACATTCAAATGCTTTAGCATCCTCCTGGCGTAGAAACATCTAACACTTCTTCCATATGTCTGATATATCTCATCAAATGAACGGTCGGATCTGACCTTTTGTTATACATCTCCAGCGCCGATAGCTTGAATCTGGTGGATTCCTTGCGTATCAGATATTTGAAGTAAATGGTTTCTATTTATATCTTCCAAACTCCAATCCGAAGGTCCACCTTTTAAAACCCATCTTATCATATTACGAATCATGTCGTTATCGTTCACTAGAAATTCTGGGGCAACACGCATCCTTGTCCCAAATTTTAATCATGCCCTCCGTTCCTACAGAGAGTTTCTGATACTAACCGTATGGCTATGCGTTCACATTCTGATCTCGATTCTCAGGCTTAAGACCATTTTTTGGTAGTGCTCCATCACGTCCAAGATTTAAATCAACTGTGCTCTGATTAAACATGTCGGCAACGACATGATGATGCAGTGGGGGAATGGTTCCAGCTCGCTCTACTCCGATTTCTTGTGCATCCGACCTGCCTTCTGGCCTCTAATTTTGAGTTCCAGTTGTTCCGCCTGTCCTTTGTTGCTCCATTCTTCTGAATAATCCATTAAGCATCTTTTCTTGCCGTGCTAGCGATCTGGTTTGCATCTTTGTAATCATTCCTTCCATCACTTCTCTGGTAACGTAGATAGAAGGTGAATTTGAACTTGATTACACCTCTTGGTTGCTCCATGTTCTTGTTGACTTCCTTTAAGAGCCGCTTTTGTAGTAGGTCTCTTCATCTGTTTCGATTCTTAGATCCAAGTCTTTCTCAATGAAAACACAAAAAATGTTGCACCAAAATTATCATGTTAAAAATTGACACAACATCCCAAAATCAATTAGATCTAAATCTAGCAAGTATGAAGAAACTAGAAACAAGAACAAACCGCAATTTTTATAGTGGTTCGACAAATACTCTAATCTACGTCCACTTAATCCTTGTTATTGATAGTGTTCTATCCGAAATACAATAATTATAATCCAAACCCGACCACAATCTAGTAGGTTTCAGATTTGTTATAGTTCTCTAAGAGAAGAAGAGAAAAAGATACAAAGTTCCAAAAGTCCCCCTCTAGTTGTAGGTTGCTAGGTATTTATACAGGCAAATCGCAGCACAAATCTTGCTATACAGACTTGAAAACATATCAATTTACAGATTCGAAAATCCAACATGAAGAACATGTCGTTCCACACAAATATCAAGAAATCAAATCATGTCGGTGCTGACACGATCATGTCGGTACCGACATGATTTTGTACACTCATACTTCATTCTTTTTCTTGAGCTTTCAAGCCTTAAAGGCTTGCCAATCCTTGCTCCACAATCATCTCGGTACCAACATGTATTCAACTCAGTACCGACGTGATTTGAGTTATCCAAAACTCATTCAAACTTTGTGTGTTCTTTTCCTTTATCATTTTTGATATTCTCCAAGACTCTGAATCCATTCCTTCATCATCCTTTAGTCCAATCTATCCGTTTGAGTGTATGTTCCGAAACTGTGGAAAATTTGTCAGTAACATTACTGAAAATTCATGTGAAAGCGGGTCAATATAATATTGTAATTATTCAAATTTTGGCCATATGTGTGGAATGGAAAGAACTTGAATAATACCAGTCTTCATGTGATGAGTTTGGTTGCAGGATTAGAAATATTGATAGAGGTGGTATTTATTGTACCACATCTTATATTTTCATTTTTACAATCTTTACTTCAATTTTTCCTAGTTGATCAGGAGTAGACTGGGTGTGAGTTGACGTGGTATATACAATTTTCACTTGTTTGTTCTCTTTGTTGGGTACCTTGTCTTTGTCAAAAAATTATTAGAACATCCTTCAATCTTATTGACATTTTTAATGATTTGAAATGAAAGTTGATTACTAAACAATAAAAACGATACCAAAAAATATTGTCAAATGAAATGTCAAGTGCAATGTTAAGGTGTTGTGACAATTCAATCGTTGACTGAGTCGGGGTTCTTTTGTTGCAATGGGAACAATAATATAAATAATAAGTTCTATAGTTAGTTGTATTTTCTGTTGCATTTTTGAAAACCACTCTGGTAAAAACAAAGGTGAAAAATACAAGATAAAAATTAGTACTAGATAGATAAATCATATTTAGATACAATGACTACTATGTAGATTTGAATTGTCATCTAGTTATTTGTGGATGACTGGATGTAGTGTTATTTTTATTCAAAAAGTATCAATTAGACAAAAGCATGATTGATTCCAAAAATAGTAAGTTGGTCATATGCATAAAGATATACTGATCATTTTTAAAACCAAGAAAATAAATGTTATATGATAGTTTGAAATTAATTTATATATTTGAGGTGCTTGTTGAATTGTTTTGTTAGGTTATTTGTCATCTGAAAATATGGTAATCAAAACCAGATAAATATAAAAACTCGTTTGTGGTGTAATCTACAAGTTTTGTGCAAATCAAATTTATCTGACAAAAGTATGCAATACAAGAAAGAGATTTCAAAGAAAAACAACAAAGTTACATTCTGTTTTGAATTTTGGGTTTCACTTATAAACGGTAGGGTGAGAAAACTTTTTATCATTAGAGGGGTTAACTCGGCAAAACAAGGGGTATATTGTTTTTTTTTCTTCCTTTTTTCATAGGGCCTACTCTGCGTTTATATGCATCGGAATAGAATTTGTCATCAAGCATATAGTTTAGGAATCATTATATAATAAACTTCTCGGTTTTAAGATAAATGACAGAGTTGGGTATGCAACTAGATCCTTGTCTAGAAAGGGGATGTGGCCTTGGTGGTTGCTACAGACCTGACTGGATTGAGCATCAGCATGAAAATCTGCTAAGTGAAAACTTGGGAATTAATGAAAACCCTTGAATTCAAAATGGACAACCACGAGGCAATTTTTAGTTGGATTTATGCCGTGCATTACTTATATTTATGCACAAGAATTTCTTCTATCATCTACTGCCTTTCCCTCTTTCTAAAACTAAAATCACAAAAATTATGTTGATTCGATGTCTATGAAATTAAATAATGGATTTATTTCAATTTACCTGTTGATTTTCCTGTTCAGCTACTAATTTATTACTAACAAAGATGAAAACTAATGGATTTATTTTAATTTACTTGGTGCTTATTCTTCTCCGGTTACTAATTTATTGATAACAAAAATGGAAACTAATGGGGCTCCTTTTGTTATTCAATGCCAGCCCATGAAATTGAATAATGGATTCATTTGCAATCTTGATTTTGCATCAAATCGAATTTGTTTGAATGGTGTCCTCTACCAGCTTATATATTAGATAAATCGGTGGATCACAGTATTCTTAGAGAATACTTGAATGAAATCTGTTTTTCCCTCCAACTTTCAAAATAAAAAAGATAGTTAGCACATATCCTGTAGATTAAAGCTGGTATATTACTTAAATTACTAACAAGGACATGTGTCTTTTTGTTAAACTGAATAGATATACACATTAAAAACAGTTGAACAGTTTGCATCGATATATTTTGCTTGCTTTATCTCCTCTATCTCATATCTATACTAATAATAAATTTGATTTTTGATATGCTTAGTACTTTGGTTGGATAGAATTGGGATTTGCTTTCATCGATAAAATATATTCAACATGAACTTTCCAACAACATTCACCCTGTCTGTGACACAATGTAAAAATTATGGCTCGTGTGCAACTAATTGGTGAAGATTAGATATTCTTGAAAGATTAACGGAATAAAATAGTGAAAGAAAAATGATGAGGCGGTAGTGCTGGAAATCATCTCCCACCATGGCATATCAAATTTACTGCGGGGAAATGGTTATTAATTTTTTCAGAGCACTAAGTTTGTGCTAGATTTATTTGTAATTTTCCACTTGATCATGGTAAAGAGATAAAAACTCAAAAAGCTTAAAAATATCAAGGGAAATTCATAGGAGGCTCCAGATATTTGGAAATTAAGAAACTACCTTGTTGGAAATTCTATTCAGAAATCACTTAAAAGGATCATCTGTGGGTAGAATCGGTTAACATGCTATACAAGCGTACAGCTGTACCTAATAAAGACATACATTTTCTTCTTTAGGGAAATGTCATCGTTTGAGAATGTTGTTGGCGGTAAGCTGAAGCTGAAGGGGAAGCCCTTAAATGTCAAGGCTGGTGGCATAAAGAAGAAAAAGTGTCACCGTGAAGGAAAATCTGAGCTCAGGGGCAATGAGCTTCTTCGAGAAGGTTTGTTACATATTCCCAGGAACCATTGAACCATCCCCCACACATCCCGCATGCGTGCACACACACTCGCACACAGCGACGAAACCAGAAATTTTATTTGCGGTGGGCGAAGTTACACATATGAACTATATATTATATATAATATGCATGAAAATAAACATATATTGCCAAATCAAGCAAATAGTGCAGATGGATAAAGAAACTACCATTGAGGGAGATGAAGTAAATGGAAGCAAATTTTTAATAGTTTCTATTGATTTTGATATGTTAGTTACTTGGTTGATTCGGGTTTTAAAACCTAAAATTTTGTAGATTGAATGCTTATCTTTTTAAATGGAGTTATGAGATAACCCACCAACTCTAATGTACAATTAATAGTAACAGATATGATACAATCAAAACATAAATTAAGCATTTCTTCCATATTGAATTATCGAGTAACAATCCAATTCGTTCATATTCTAAATTTACTCCAAGTCTAAAAGCCACGTCAAAGATCCCATTTTTAATATTCGATTTGGGCTATATCTTCAGATTTCATAGAGTTTACAACATATAACTTGCAATATTGAAGTAACAGCTGCTTTGTAAAATCTGCAGAACTTTAAGTTGCTTCTAATTAAATGCTTTGTAGCTTTTAAAAATATGATTTTTTGGGTAGGGCAACTGCCCACCCTAGCCTAAAGCTAGTTTCGTCACTGCTCGCACACATGTGCGCGTGCGTGTGGGGTTTGTTTTTTTTAGGGGGGGGGGGAGGTGTGTGTGTTTTGAATTTGAATACAAATAGATGACACAAGTGAGACAAGAGATGTCAACAATTAGTTCTCTTAAATTCAATCCCTAATAAGACCCAAAGATCATTAACTACCTAGATGTTGGTCGTTGGTTATCATTAGGGGTTGAATTCGAGGATCTAATGGTTGACATATCTTATGCCACCACTTATGTCGTATGTTTGTATCCAAATAGATTATCTCTATGTATACATAGGAAATGATTTGTATACTTAAACTCAATTTCTTACTCAATTAAATTTAATGGTTAAGATTAAATTTCGAGTTCAACCACTTTAAATTCCTTCCATAATTTTCTCATATTAATAATTGACCGTACGATTTCTTTGATCCAGCAACTATTAATTTAAGTGAGATTTTGAATAAGAAAATTGAAGTGTGATAATCGTTTCCTTTGACACACACGTGCACACCCTCTTCAAAATCATTAGTGAATATAGAAACCACTAAAACATATATTTTAACCATTGATTTGCCGTTGGTAGAAATATTCAAATAAAAGCTCAATTTTTGTAGAGATGGTTTAAAATATGATATAAATATAACTACAAAATATTGTAGCATTTGAAATTGGAGCACAAAATGTGATAAGAGTGTTAAATGGGTATTACAAAAGAGGGGTCTCATTGATTGAACCATACACACACATGCGCATCTATACACTTGTATATTTTGGTTTTAATATGCCTATTAACATGTAAAGCATATATCGTCAGGTGAAAACCTGAAAATCTCAAATGAATTGGCTAATGAGAAAATAGAAACCGAAGGGAATGAAGACGAAATGCAGCCACCATCTCTTGATGATATTCTTACCCCAGCCGAGAGAAGATACCTTGAGCAAAGAGAGAGAATTGAAATGCGTAGGCTGGCAAAGACTGCTAACAAGTCACATCGTGATAGGATTCAAGAATTCAATCAGTATTTGGCCAATATGAGCGAGCATTATGACATTCCTAAAGTTGGTCCTGGCTAATAATCTTTTAACCTTTTATTTGAAATGTTTGTTTTGGTTTCCCATATGAAGATTTTCTTACTGACTGTTAAGGGAAATTTTGTGGGAACTTAGAAGTTGAAGCGTAAACATGAATTTCAAAAATGCTGTTGGTCTTATATCTAGTGTTGAAAAGTTCATCTTTTATATTTTGGTGGATCTGCTTTAGCTTTTAACAGCAAAAGGGTAATATAATAAAAAAAAAAGAAAAAAAAAAGAAAGGAAAAATAATCAATTTGGTTGTGGTAAATTCCTCTAAAAATATGAGTCCCATTTGTTTCCTTAGTTATGCATTCTATTATATTTTGTCTATGAGACTGTTCAGTTTATTATTGCACATTTCGTGGAAACTTAGGTTGTTTGCAATTTTTAGTTTTGGGTTTTCGTTCATATAAAAATGTGTACGATGCATGTATATTGTGAAAGACGATCAATTTAAAAAATGAATTAACATACAAAATAGAGAACGATTTTTTTCGTATTTTGAGAAATAACGTAAATATGAGAAACAATCTCCTCCATCTTCCGTTAATTTCCTTCGTCGTGTTTTCACTTTTCTCATATTTTATAATTAACGTTGAAAATTTAAAATACAAAATTCAAAATGAAATCAAATGAACGTTTAGGTACTGTTTGGTTAGAAAATGCATTTTGTGTTCTGCTTTTTTAATACGCATGTTAATTGACATGAGAAATGAGGAGTTGAAGAATCCTAGTCATTCCAACAAAGGGAGAAATGATAAGAGGGAAAATAGTTGTTAATATTTTTAAATGGCGGAAAACAAGAAAAAGTCATTTTCAATAGTATATGCTAAAACCATTTTTAATTTTCCGTTTTCTATCTCATCCGCCTCTTCAATGTATTTTAAAGTAGACGGTTGAAAGCGCAGAACATAAAACTTATTTTCAAACCAAACGCTACCTTAGAAATTCTAGATAATATGTGGGGTTGTGAATCTGAATTTCAAAATGGTTACTGATCATCTTTTGAGTTGGAAAGTTCACTTCTCCATTTTGGTAAATGAGATTCTGCTTTTGCCCGTATAAGGTTGATTTCAATTTTCATTCAAAAGTTATCTTTATTAATAGTTGTAATAGAAACATAACTTTTTGGTACGGCTGTGAACTACCAAAAATACCTTTACAATATATAACTAAGGTCTCAATCTAGATTCATTACAATAAAAAATAATCTATATTTTTTATTTAGAAGGTTAGTATATTAGTAAGGTTATTGGTTCGAATCCTGACAATGATGATATTTTTCATACGTACACACATATATATAGGATCAGCTACATCTTATTTTTGTTAAATCCCCTCTGATTTCAACTACGGGTTTCGATTTAAATAATTATATAACTGACACAAGTGAGAAACTATAATTATTTAAATTGAAACACGTGGTTAAAGTCAAGGGGATTTGAGGTGTAACAAAAATGAGTGTGTGTAAAAAATATTCTATTGGGACACTATGTTAGGGGTACGGTGGATCTCAACCATTAGATTGTTTCCCGATTCAATACCAAAGGTTTTTTTTTTTGAGATCATGGGGAACCTTAAGATCATGGTATTCATTGATACTCATTTAAGTAAACCCCACGCCGTGTGTCTACCCCGCTTTTATTTAGTCGTCGCACACGGATGCGTAACGTTGAAACTCCCACTGATGGTTTGGCGCTGGGATTCGAACCTGCCCGGACACAGTCCTTTGGTTTCCATCTCCCAGCTCCCAAACCAACCGAGCTACGAACGGCGGGTGATTCAATACCAAAGGTGTACCATTGAGATCCATCAGTCAAGATATATTGTATTTGTATCACATTCTGTATTTTATTTTGTATCCAAATAGCCGTCTCATACATATAGTTTTATGTTTTTTTCAATCTTAAATTCGATATTTTGAAATCATCACTAATTATACCTTTTTAACTAAATGAAAACAACCAATACTTCATGCACATACGGAATGTATTTTATATACCTATTATTTTACTTTGCAGGTGCGAAGCGCATGCTGTTAGATCTCGTTATTTATTGTCGTAGTTATATAAGCTTGTTCTAGAGTTGTATTGTCTATACGACCATGCTTCTATATATGTTTAGAAGTACATCAACATGAAATTTATGACAACTGTTTACACATTATAATCAAAAGTTATATCCAATAAGACATATCCTAATCAATAAGAGTCCATAAGCAAACTCTACTGAATAGGTCTATATAAGCAATTGTCTATTGAGAAACCACCCCAATGCCAAGTCACTATAGTATCCAAGTATGGTGCTAGCTAAGCTTGTAATTGCTATAGCTCCCCAAAAATTATGTTGTAACGACCCTGGATTTTAATTTAATTTAAATCGATAATTAATTTGATTTTTGGATAAAATTGTAAAATTGTACAATTAAAAATGGTAAAGTAATGCGAGTTTCCCCGAACTCAAATAAATTTTGTATAAATCATCTAAATTTAAAAATATTGTATATACGTGAATATATATGTATTTGAGCATATATGAGTAAATTTGAATTGATAAATTAATATAAAACAATAAATATTTAAAGTAAAATAAATATTTAAGTAAAAATAGAAGTAAATGTTTGAAATAGAATAAACCTTATAAATATTAAAACATAAGTATAAAATAAATTATAACAACGTATTATTTTAGAATGTCATTTGAATTACGAAGTAAAACTAAGTAATGACAAAAGAAATACAAATGAAGTTGTATGTGAATTAGGCAAGTTTAGAAGTTTTCAGCCTAAACAAAGAAGATAATAAAAATACCTCAACCTGGAAAAATCAAATGATAAAGTACAATAGCATATCAAAGCAAGTAATGCAAGCCACCACAATCATCTTCTCAGCCGAAAATGATATGCATAAGTTTTTGAAAAACAAGACTAAAAACAAGAAGAATATATATATTCAAATATAGAATTGTACAAATCTATTAAATAATAGTAAAGTAGAAGAATTTAAAGCTCTCTTATTAATTCTAGCAATTTCCTCCTGTCTCCTTAATTCTCTCTAGATATTTTATTTTCACATCCTCACACTTTATACTTTATTGTTATTATAATTATTACAATGTTTTTACCGGTTCTCTCTTCCATCGTTAGAATTTAATACTAATTTTTACAATTATGTACAGATTTCTTCCAAGATTTTAATGTTATTTACACTTAAATCCATATTCCTTGTATTATTAAATTTAGTCAGGTGATCTTAAATTTAAGCTTTTTAAATAAATACAATTAACGAATATTCATTAATTGACCTAATAAATTTTAAAAAATAACAGTTCAATATGTGTACCGAATTCATATTAACAAAAATGGTAAAACTAATTTTTCATTCAAGTCGAGATAGTTTTAAATTTCCGCAATTATATACAAACTATTACAATGTTCTACTAATGTTCTCTCCTATCATTTTGCATTTAAATGTCGACATTCAATAATTTTATAATTATTTACGGATTTCTCTTAAGTTTTCTTATATTATTTACATTCAAGTCAATATATTTGAATTTATTAATTGATCTTGAATTTAAATTTTTTAACTAAATCCAATTAACAAATATTTATTTATTAATCTAATAAATCATAAAAATGATAATTCAATGTGTATACCGCTTTTGTACTGACATAAATGATAAAACTATATTATCATTCAAGTTCATATGATTTAATATTTTCATAATAATATACAAATTATCTTTGATGATTTTACATTTTTCTACATTTAAGTTCATAAAATTTCTTTCTTTCTAAAATTAGTTATTTAATACAAAGAAATATATACATAATTTTTTCTTTTAAAAGTTGATATTTCATTACAAACAAATATATAAAAAAAATTGTTTTCAAAATTGGTACATCATTTCAAACATATATAACGTTTTTCCTTCATAAAATTGGTACGTCAAATGGACTTTTTATCGTTATTAAATTATATTTAATGAAAAATAACATTACAATTATTGATAAGTAATGTTTGTATTCTGTAGTATTGAAATAAGGATAAATATTTTAACAAATAGTACGTTTTTGTATAAAAAGTTACATCTTAATTATTTATATTTTTAATTTGAGTTAATCAATGGACAAAAATTATACCATATTTTTATTAGAAATATTTCTTTCATTTTTTATCATCTTTTTTATGTAAACGTTAAATATTTTTTGAAAAGTTTTATTATAAAATAAAAATAGTAAGTTATGAAACAATGGAATAAAAATCATTTTTTTTACATAATTAAAATGACAATGTGATTTATAATGTTTCAAGCCTTATTTTCACTTAATATTTCTTTCAGTAGTTAAATAATTTTTTTTTATCACACTCATAATAACATATAATTATTTTGATAAATATGTGCTGCAAGAACTATAAATTCATACAAATACATTGAGTTTTTGATATTGTACTTCTATTTTTAGGTATTTGTCGTCATTCTTTCAAGTAATACTTGGAATTTAATGTATACATCATTTATTTTTCAGTCAAATTTACTAAAACCTAAACGTCAATTTCAAAATATATGTACATGAATATTTATTTATGAAATTTTATAAAAATATTAATTTCAAGATTTATTAAGAATACTTATTTTCATTTATTTGTTTCATAAATAATGAATCCTAAAAAATAATAAATCGGTGTAAAACTCATTTTTATCAATAAAAATGATAATTAAATTTTTATTCAAATATAAAAATATATGAATCTCATAACAAAAATACAAAGTTATAAATATAGTAATTTAAATTTACAAGTCATTTATGCTAACAAAATTCATCGGATATTGCATGATAAATTATATTATTCAAAAATAGTTATAATATTATTTTCCTACAACATACCGTGTGCAACGCACGGGTTATACACTAGTATCAATTAAAGTTGAATCTCTAGTACGTAGCATTAAATACAAGATTATCTCTAGCCAAGATATGTATCACTTCAGCATGCCTATTGTACAAAGTAATGTCACCCTGAACAAAGAAATAAAATATAATACCCTGTACAAATAGTGTTCAACCCTGTACACTTTTTCTTATATACATCACCTTCTTCATTTTCAATTCGTTCATCTTCAAATTGAGCAAAATCTAAAGTAAATAAGCAAAACTGAAGAAAAAAAGAAAAAGAAACAAAAGCTGCAAGATCAAAGTGAAATGTAAGATCTGAAAGCAAGATTCGTTTCCAGATTCAAGTATCAAATTCCAGGCTTAAAACAAAAATGAAATGCTTCCCTGCATCCTCTGTTCTTCAAATTTGAGGTGAGTAACATTTTTATTTAAAATAACTTAAATATGATTGTCTGACTGATTCTTGTGATAATCACGATTTGTGTGGATATATAGATGATTAAGTTTGCTTATATATGAATGTGGATGTGTGCACATCTGTTAATGATTGAAAACATCTCAGATTTCTTTTCAAGCTCAGTATTTAATTTAAAATACTCTATCTCTTAAATCCAATCATTATTAAGATTTGGAATTTGAACAGGATATATCAGTTATATCATGGATTTAAGTTTAAAAGATTTTTTTTATGTTAAAAAAAAATGTTTTGTATTGATTCTGGAAATCAAGAACAACAGAAGAAATGTAATATAAGTCAAAAATTTAAAACTTTGTAAATCATGATTCAGGATGATAAAGTGATTTCTAAGGTATCGTTTGTTTAAAATGCTGAATGCTGAACACTGAATGCTGAATACTAATTGTTGAATGCTGATGGCTGAATACTTAAAATATTGTTTGTTTGGAAATTTGTTTTGTGAACATAACTTACTACTTTGACAATAATATCCATCAAAATTTAAATTTATTATTCTTTTGTGTAACTGCCATACAAAACACAGTAAATCATCTTATATTATACCTTATATTTTATACACAAAAAAAGCAAACAAACAAACAAATGCTCGCATTTATAAGTACTACCAAATCTATAAAACATGTCGAAATAGAAAATTTGATAACGTAGATATATTTTATAAAAGTTCGCTCGAGAAGAAAATATTTTATTACAATATATATATATATATGTTCAACGTATCGAAATAAATTATTATAAAAATATCAGACGATTTTGTACAACTTTTCATAATTATTTAAAATGTTGAGTTTCCATTAATGTATTACAGATTATTTAAGTTTTCATTTATCTTAAGGTAAATCTCGGTGTTGTTCAGCATGTCGAAATTATTTATTTATAACTTTTTCACACTTGCATTACATATTTCAATTTGTTTTTTAATTTTCATTCTTATTAAAAAATTTATAAATTATCATATTTTAACTTAAAATTATATGCAAATATTGCTAGGGTTGTCATCAATTTTTTATTACTAGATTTTAGTATATTTCTATTGACTGAAAACTATATTATAATTACAATCAAAACAAAAAAGGTGGAATCCAGTTCACGAGGCTCCCGCACGATAGCGGACTCTGGGGAGGTCAATAATGTACGCAGCATTTCCCTCGCATTACGAGGAGGCCGTTTTCAGACTCGAACCTTGACGTCTAGATCAACATCCGGGTGACCTAACCATTGCTTCAAGGCTCCACCTCTTAAAATCAAAACAAAATGAGAAAAAATTACCTCATCGTAAAAATGGGATAGAACGGGAAACAAAATTAATGTTATATGTGAACTTTTATAACTATTTGAAATAATTAGAAAAAACTTCATAAAATGTATATATGTTAGGTTACACATGGGTATAATCGGAAAATGTAGTGCATAAGTGATCAGCACTTATAATAAGCATTAAAATTCTGCTTATTCAATTAAGTGAATAAAAAAGCTTAATGAAAACACTTGCTTGAAAACAAACAACCTAACAAGCTCTTATCACTTATTAAGTTAAGCATTAAGCCATTTTTCCCTCAAAACAAACGCAGCCTAAATCAAAAACTAGATTTTTAAAACTAAAATAGCAATTTTTAGTTAAGTATGTAAGGAGCGGTTCTTGATTTAACAAAAAATGTTTTTTCACTAATTTCCAGCGTTCAAGCAAATACTAGGTGTTGAAATTTTGTACAAAGCTAGTTCGACAATCGATGATTTCATGAAAAATGCTATATAATTTTTCTATTACAAGAGAAGATGAAACGAGAGGGATTTAGGGTTTTAGAGCTAGTTTATTCGTCTGGGTTTGAGAAGGAACTGCGTCGACCTCCGAGTGTTTCAGGCGATCGGTCGTGGGGAATGGAAGCGTGGGGATGTGGCGTTGCTTTGGGTGGAGCGGCAAGTACGTTGGTGAACGGAGGCGGAGGGGCGAAGTGGTTTTCCATCAGCTGGTTCTGGTTCTAATTTGACCTTTAGTGCTCGATTTTGTTTTGGGGACGTTCGACTCGATCTGGGTTCGCCTTCAGGTTCGTGTAGGTTCGTGTGGTTGTTGGAGATGGTCGCGACCCTCGCCAGAGGCCGGAGCTGTTGGTTCAAGTGCACCGCGTGCACGTCATGTCTGGGGACGTTGGGTTCAGGAGATAGTGCGGGTTTGTCTCGTGCGAACGAGGAGACGACTCGAAGCAGACGAGTGTGGTGGAAGACTCGGGGCAGGCTCGTGTTTTTTTGGGTACAAGCTCGAGTTATGATAGTGTTGACCTGGATGATGGGTAATAAATGAATTGGTAATTAAGTACTTAAGTTAACAAATGAATGATTAATAGTTAATTAATTTATAAATTTAATTGAGAATTAAATGATTTATTAGTTGGCAATTTATGATTAATTAATTAATGGAAGTGATATATAAATAATTATTAATTATGGAGTAATTAACTAGTTATTGTAATTAATTAAAGGAAATTAATCAATGTGATAAATTTATTTGAGAATAATTAGTTAATTTAAGATAATTAATTTATGAAGGTGATTAAAGAATGATAATTAATTAAGGAATAATTAATTGAAGCAATTAATTAAAGATAATTAATTAAATGATGAATTAAATAATTTAAAGTTAATTGTTTAATAGTTAAAGGTTGATGAATTATAATTAAAAGTAAATTAATTTATTATTAATGGTTAATTTATAAATGATTAAAGAATAATTAATCAAAATGTTTTGTAATATTAATTAACTCGGATTAGTAATTCATAAGTAATAAATCTGATTTGAATTAATCAGACAATTAACTTACCTTACTTATGAATATTTGGATTGTATTGAATGTGAATTGTTGATATTCCCTGATATGTGATGCTTTGTGATATACTCTGATTTGTGTTTTGATATGTGATGTAATTTATTATCTGTGATATATATCTGTGATCTGTACGATAAGCGTTATAGTTTGTATCGCTTATCAACTATATTTCTGTGTTTTAAATCTGTGATGATTGAATGATGTGTTGCACTACTGTGTGAAACCCCTGGACTACACCATACACACACAAATATGGATTTCACGTGGAAATCGGTTAAGTCACAAATAATATAAGTTTGATGTTTTTGAAATTGAAATTTTAAATTTCAATTGATTTTGAAATTAGAAATTTGGGTTTAAAGTAAAAAGCTTTTGAAATGGAATTTCAAAGATAAAAGTTATTTTGAATAACTTAATCGAGTTTTGAAAATTTAAATAATTTGATTTAAATTTGAATTCAATATTTGAAATTGAATTCTATGATTTGGAAACTAGGGTTTAAAAGGGCTGTTCAACTTATTAATGTGTTTATATGAATTTAAACCATTTTAAAGGTAAAATTTTGGGAATTTGGATTTAACCCAAGAACCTTAACTCGTATAAATGGATCAGATTTTCTGAAATGAAACTGGTTGTTTTCAAAGGAATAAAAGCTTTCAGATAAGAAATGAAATTCCAGTTTAATTAAAGGAATTTCAAGATTGAATTGAAAAATAATTTTTCCAAGTTATGAATGAATTATTTTTGAAAGCTATGAATTGAATCTGTTTATTTTTAACAGATTTAAAATGATGTTTTGTTTAAACCATTCGAAATGAAATTGTTTTGAAAGCTATAAGTTAAATCTTTGATTTAAAGATTTAACGAGTTAAATTGAAATGGAATTTGATTTGGAAAATCTGTGAATGAATCTTTTGTTTAAAAGATAAAAATATGGAAATTGTTTAAACCGTTGTAGGTTGTTAAAATGAATCTTTTTGTTTAAAGATTTGAAAATGGTAATTTGTTAAACCATTTGAAAAGAGAAGTTTGGGTAATAAGTTGTGACTTAATTGAAATCCCAATATCCATATATTTTTAAATATTTCGCTCACTATTCGGGTTAGCCGGGAAAGGACCTTTGGGTTGTATAACCCATTCCGAATATGTGATACGTCGTATATGGATAGCATTTGAAGACTGGTGGTGAAGACCGGATATTCACAAGAACGAAAAGATAACTCGTCGATTGTCTCTGCACTGAGTCGCGCCGGTATAGAGATTTCCTAAGTGATGGGAAGTCCGATCGGGATTGTGGATACCCGGATTGCAAGGGCTTCGTAAGAAGTGCCTTCGATTCTGTTCGAACCCGGAACAGACTTGTATGGTTACATGTCTGACATTACACTTTGAGATATAAAGCCGATTTCTTTCAAACACATTTCTGTTTGGTGGCGGAGAATTTATTCTCTTAGCTTAACACCCTTCTCTGAGACGTACGAGCTCAGAGGTTATGTAGTTGAAATTTATCAGCGATATATTCCCAATTTGGTAATGTGACATGCTGAGTGTTGCTGTGTGATGATCAGTGTTTGATCATTTGTGATATGATCATTTGTTTGATCATTTATCTTTGTGATCATAGGTTGATCATCTGTTGACCCAAAGCATGGCTTTGTGACAAAGCGTAGCTTTGTGGACGAGACTTCGTCGAGCCTCACAACCCGGTAATGGTCGAAACAGGAATTGTGCGGCAAGGTTTCAGGGGTAGCTTCCCTAGGGTATGACCATTCCTTCTGGAAAAGGGTAGTATCATGGTATGGAGCCCAGATACTTACTCATGTGGATACACTTTATTTATGATGTGTGATGTTGGATACCGAGCACTCGGATAAAGGTCCCAAAGGACCAGGGGTGGCATATCTCAGGTTTTGTATATCCCTTGGGAAAGGGGGTATCCGGCCTTGTTTGGCAGAGAACGGTTTGGTTCTCGGAGCGTCCCGCCAGAGGCGTTTCTTTCGTGGAATAGGAAGTTCCTTAGCCTGACCATTTGTTGGAAAATCCAATCTTCCAATACGAACTTTGTACGGTATTAGTTGTAGAACCTGCCATTTACGTACGGTGGTCACCACTATTTAGATGGTAGCTATAGTAGGCATACGATACTGGTCGTATGTTGGCTAAGATTGATATTCTATTTTCGAAATATTTTCTACACTATGCACTAATAATAATATCAAAAATGATTTGATTTTGCGTAGTAAGCATCTTTGACTATCATAAGAAGAAATCTCCTCCAATTCTGCGTTTGCATTGTGTGTGTGGCGGGAGGTCTTATGGTAGTTTCATTTTCAAAAAGCATTGCGAATTGACTTTAAAATTCTCTGCTATTTGTTTTTAAAGATAAACTGTTTTTGTTGCTCACACCAGTCCCATGACTGATCCGGAGTTTATTGTTTCTTTCCTAAACTCTGGATGCTCAAATTTTTTCTACACGGGCAGTCTAGAGTTGGGTTTTTCAGATATTCAGATTCAGTTGATTATCTGGAGCTAGTTCAGTCTTTGGATATGGACTGCACTTGCTTATCTTTGTGCATCGTTATTGGGAGTTTAAGCTATTTCTGGATTGGCGCTTTGAAGATGGAGATTATCCGCTGCTGATGTTATCGTTTTCTTTCCGCTGCTATTTATTGTATCATATCTCTGATGTATATAGATATTCATTGTATCATCATTGTATCTGGATATTGTATCAGATGTTGTATATCTATATTCTTTTTCTTCCGCTGTGTTATTTACTTAATGTTGTTATAAGCTCCGGCGACTCGGATTTGAACGGTCGAATCTACGGCATTCGAGTACGATGTAAAGTATGGATGTCGATTTTCGAACGCGAAAATCCTAATCGTTACATTTGGTATCAGAGCTAAGGTTGAACTTTAGCTCAGGAGTATAACACGTTAGGTAGCTCATTAGAGATAGAGTGAAGTAAACTCTAGAATGAGTATATCCCTAAGATATCCGTCTGAATGTCTCAGTAAATTCTCTTACTATGCACTGATAGTGAGTATGAGAGCAAGAAGAGGACGAGATAGGGGATAGGGAAATACGACTATAAATGGTCAATGCCCTGCAACAGTGGAAACAACTTTCTTATCAATCTTCTTTGATTCGATTCCCAATTCTTTTGATTTCTTCGTGACAGCTCCAGAAAGAAGTTTCGGTGTGATGATGGTCCAACGAATCGTTGTAGAAAAAATCCTTACTTCGTATT
Source organism: Allium fistulosum (assembly GCA_030737815.1). NCBI lineage: Eukaryota > Viridiplantae > Streptophyta > Magnoliopsida > Asparagales > Amaryllidaceae > Allium > Allium fistulosum. Next base: position 867,961,904 of record CM060906.1, on the reverse strand, counting down.
TCATCGATTTCTTATCAGCTTTTTGATTTAAACTTTAATGAATATAAATTGGAAATTTTAAATTGAATTAAATCGATTAATAGAATATGAAGCTAAATTGAATTGAATCGATAAAACGATATCGTTTGAAACTAAATTTGAAATTCTATTATAAATTTTTGTGAATACCAAAGTCCGAAGAGGGACAAATTGGTATGTATTCTGAGATATTCCGACTTGAATTCGGAATCCGTATATTGTGTTCGAGAAATTATAGGAAATCGAATCTGTCTATCTACGTGTTGTTTTCGTGCCTACGAATTTCGAGGACGAAATTCTTTTAAGGGGGGAAGTCTGTAACGACCCTGGATTTTAATTTAATTTAAATCGATAATTAATTTGATTTTTGGATAAAATTGTAAAATTGTACAATTAAAAATGGTAAAGTAATGCGAGTTTCCCCGAACTCAAATAAATTTTGTATAAATCATCTAAATTTAAAAATATTGTATATACGTGAATATATATGTATTTGAGCATATATGAGTAAATTTGAATTTATAAATTAATATAAAACAATAAATATTTAAAGTAATATAAATATTTAAGTTAAAATAGAAGTAAATGTTTGAAATAGAATAAACCTTATAAATATTAAAACATAAGTATAAAATAAATTATAACAACGTATTATTTTAGAATGTCATTTGAATTACGAAGTAAAACTATAAAGTAATGACAAAAGAAATACAAATGAAGTTGTATGTGAATTAGGCAAGTTTAGAAGTTTTCAGCCTAAACAAAGAAGATAATAAAAATACCTCAACCTGGAAAAATCAAATGATAAAGTACAATAGCATATCAAAGCAAGTAATGCAAGCCACCACAATCATCTTCTCAGCCGAAAATGATATGCATAAGTTTTTGAAAAACAAGACTAAAAACAAGAAGAATATATATATTCAAATATAGAATTGTACAAATATCAATTAAAGTTGAATCTCTAGTACGTAGCATTAAATACAAGATTATCTCTAGCCAAGATATGTATCACTTCAGCATGCCTATTGTACAAAGTAATGTCACCCTGAACAAAGAAATAAAATATAATACCTTGTACAAATAGTGTTCAACCCTGTACACTTTTTCTTATATACATCACCTTCTTCATTTTCAATTCGTTCATCTTCAAATTGAGCAAAATCTAAAGTAAATAAGCAAAACTGAAAAAAAAGAAAAGAAACAAAAGCTGCAAGATCAAAGTGAAATGTAAGATCTGAAAGCAAGATTCGTTTCCAGATTCAAGTATCAAATTCCAGGCTTAAAACAAAAATGAAATGCTTCCCTGCATCCTCTGTTCTTCAAATTTGAGGTGAGTAACATTTTTATTTAAAATAACTTAAGTAAATATGATTGTCTGACTGATTCTTGTGATAATCACGATTTGTGTGGATATATAGATGATTAAGTTTGCTTATATATGAATGTGGATGTGTGCACATCTGTTAATGACTGAAAACATCTCAGATTTCTTTTCAAGCTCAGTAGTTAATTTAAAATACTCTATCTCTTAAATCCAATCATTATTAAGATTTGGAATTTGAACAGGATATATCAGTTATATCATGGATTTAAGTTTAAAAGATTTTTTTTATGTTAAAAAAAATGTTTTGTATTGATTCTGGAAATCAAGAACAACAGAGGAAATGTAATATAAGTCAAAAATTTAAAACTTTGTAAATCATGATTCAGGATGATAAAGTGATTTCTAAATCAAAAACTAGATTTTTAAAACTAAAATAGCAATTTTTAGTTAAGTATGTAAGGAGCGGTTCTTGATTTAACAAAAAATGCTTTTTCACTAATTTCCAGCGTTCAAGCAAATACTGGGTGTTGAAATTTTGTACAAAGCTAGTTCGACAATCGATGATTTCATGAAAAATGCTATATAATTTTTCTATTACAAGAGAAGATGAAACGAGAGGGATTTAGGGTTTTAGAGCTAGTTTATTCGTCTGGGTTTGAGAAGGAACTGCGTCGACCTCCGAGTGTTTCAGGCGATCGGTCGTGGGGGAATGGAAGCGTGGGGATGTGGCGTTGCTTTGGGTGGAGCGGCAAGTACGTTGGTGAACGGAGGCGGAGGGGCGAAGTGGTTTTCCATCAGCTGGTTCTGGTTCTAATTTGGCCTTTAATGCTCGATTTTGTTTTGGGGACGTTCGACTCGATCTGGGTTCGCCTTCAAGTTCACGTAGGTTCGTGTGGTTGTTGGAGATGGTCGCGACCCTCGCCAGAGGCCGGAGCTGTTGGTTCAAGTGCACCGCGTGCACGTCATGTCTGGGGACGTTGGGTTCAGGAGATAGTGCGGGTTTGTCTCGTGCGAACGAGGAGATGACTCGAAGCAGGCGAGTGTGTTGGAAGACTCGGGGCAGGCTCGTGTTTTTTTGGGTACAAGCTCGAGTTATGATAGTGTTGACCTGGATGATGGGTAATAAATGAATTGGTAATTAAGTACTTAAGTTAACAAATGAATGATTAATAGTTAATTAATTTATAAATTTAATTGAGAATTAAATGATTTATTAGTTGGCAATTTATGATTAATTAATTAATGGAAGTGATATATAAATAATTATTAATTATGGAGTAATTAACTAGTTATTGTAATTAATTAAAGGAAATTAATCAATGTGATAAATTTATTTGAGAATAATTAGTTAATTTAAGATAATTAATTTATGAAGGTGATTAAAGAATGATAATTAATTAAGGAATAATTAATTGAAGCAATTAATTAAAGATAATTAATTAAATGATGAATTAAATAATTTAAAGTTAATTATTTAATAGTTAAAGGTTGATGAATTATAATTAAAAGTAAATTAATTTATTATTAATGGTTAATTTATAAATGATTAAAGAATAATTAATCAAAATGTTTTGTAATATTAATTAACCCGGATTAGTAATTCATAAGTAATAAATCTGATTTGAATTAATCAGACAATTAACTTACCTTACTTATGAATATTTGGATTGTATTGAATGTGAATTGTTGATATTCCCTGATATGTGATGCTTTGTGATATACTCTGATTTGTGTTTTGATCTGTGATGTAATTTATTATCTGTGATATATATCTGTGATCTGTACGATAAGCATTATAGTTTGTATCGCTTATCAACTATATTTCTGTGTTTTAAATCTGTGATGATTGAATGATGTGTTGCACTACTGTGTGAAACCCCTGGACTACACCATACACACACAAATATGGATTTCACGTGGAAATCGGTTAAGTCACAGATAATATAAATTTGATGTTTTTGAAATTGAAATTTTAAATTTCAATTGATTTTGAAATTAGAAATTTGGGTTTAAAGTAAAAAGCTTTTGAAATGGAATTTCAAAGATAAAAGTTATTTTGAATAACTTCATCGAGTTTTGAAAATTTAAATAATTTGATTTAAATTTGAATTCAATATTTGAAATTGAATTCTATGATTTGGAAACTAGGGTTTAAAAGGGCTGTTCAACTTATTAATGTGTTTATATGAATTTAAACCATTTTAAAGGTAAAATTTTGGGAATTTGGATTTAACCCAAGAACCTTAACTCGTATAAATGGATCAGATTTTCTAAAATGAAACTGGTTGTTTTCAAAGGAATAAAAGCTTTCAGATAAGAAATGAAATTCCAGTTTAATTAAAGGAATTTCAAGATTGAATTGAAAAATAATTTTTCCAAGTTATGAATGAATTATTTTTGAAAGCTATGAATTGAATCTGTTTATTTTTAACAGATTTAAAATGATGTTTTGTTTAAACCATTCGAAATGAAATTGTTTTGAAAGCTATAAGTTAAATCTTTGATTTAAAGATTTAACGAGTTAAATTGAAATGGAAATTGATTTGGAAAATCTGTGAATGAATCTTTTGTTTAAAAGATAAAAATGTGGAAATTGTTTAAACCGTTGTAGGTTGTTAAAATGTATCTTTTTGTTTAAAGATTTGAAAATGGTAATTTGTTAAACCATTTGAAAAGAGAAGTTTGGGTAATAAGTTGTGACTTAATTGAAATCCCAATATCCATATATTTTTAAATATTTCGCTCACTATTCGGGTTAGCCGGGAAAGGACCTTTGGGTCGTATAACCCATTCCGAATATGTGATACGTCGTATATGGATAGCATTTGAAGACTGGTGGTGAAGACCGGATATTCACAAGAACGAAAAGATAACTCGTCGATTGTCTCTGCACTGAGTCACGCCGGTATAGAGATTTCCTAAGTGATGGGAAGTCCGATCGGGATTGTGGATACCCGGATTGCAAGGGCTTCGTAAGAAGTGCCTTCGGTTCTGTTCGAACCCGGAACAGACTTGTATGGTTACATGTCTGACATTACACTTTGAGATATAAAGCCGATTTCTTTCAAACACATTTCTGTTTGGTGGCGGAGAATTTATTCTCTTAGCTTAACACCCTTCTCTGAGATGTACGAGCTCAGAGGTTATGTAGTTGAAATTTATCAGCGATATATTCCCAATTTGGTAATGTGACATGCTGAGTGTTGCTGTGTGATGATCAGTGTTTGATCATTTGTGATATGATCATTTGTTTGATCATTTATCTTTGTGATCATAGGTTGATCATCTGTTGACCCAAAGCATGGCTTTGTGACAAAGCGTAGCTTTATGGACGAGACTTCGTCGAGCCTCACAACCCGGTAATAATCGAAACAGGAATTGTGCGTCAAGGTTTCAGGGGTAGCTTCCCTAGGGTATGACCATTCCTTTTGGAAAAGGGTAGTATCATGGTATGGAGCCCAGATACTTACTCATGTGGATACACTTTATTTATGATGTGTGATGTTGGATACCGAGCGCTCGGATAAAGGTCCCAAAGGACCGGGGGTGGCATATCTCAGGTTTTGTATATCCCTTGGGAAAGGGGGTAGCCGACCTTGTTTGGCAGAGAACGGTTTGGTTCTCGGAGCGTCCCGCCAGAGGCGTTTCTTTCGTGGAATAGGAAGTTCCTTAGCCTGACCATTTGTTGGAAAATCTAATCTTCCAATACGAACTTTGTACGGTATTAGTTGTAGAACCTGCCATTTACGTACGGTGGTCACCACTGTTTAGATGGTAGCTATAGTAGGCATACGATACTGGTCGTATGTTGGCTAAGATTGATATTCTATTTTCGAAATATTTTCTACTATGCACTAATAATAATATCAAAAATGATTTGATTTTGCGTAGTAAGCATCTTTGACTATTATAAGAAGAAATCTCCTCCAATTCTGCGTTTGCATTGTGTGTGTGGCGGGAGGTCTTATGGTAGTTTCATTTTCAAAAAGCATTGCGAATTGACTTTAAAATTCTCTGCTATTTTTTTTAAAGATAAACTGTTTTTGTTGCTCACACCAGTCCCATGACTGATCCAGAGTTTATTGTTTCTTTCCTAAACTCTGGATGCTCAAATTTTTTCTACACGGGCAGTCTAGAGTTGGGTTTTTCAGATATTCAGATTCAGTTGAATATCTGGAGCTAGTTCAGTCTTTGGATATGGACTGCACTTTCTTATCTTTGTGCATCGTTATTGGGAGTTTAAGCTATTTCTGGATTGGCGCTTTGAAGATGGAGATTATCCGCTGTTGATGTTATCGTTTTCTTTCCGCTGCTATTTATTGTATCATATCTCTGATGTATATAGATATTCATCGTATCATTGTATCTGGATATTGTATCAGATGTTGTATATCTATATTCTTTTTCTTCCGCTGTGTTATTTACTTAATGTTGCTATAAGCTCCGGCGACTCGGATTTGAACGGTCGAATCTACGGCATTCGAGTACGATGTAAAGTATGGATGTCGATTTTCGAACGCGAAAATCCTAATCGTTACATATGTGATCTCAAGGTGGTACGTATTCCATAAAACCAGTTACAATCATTGATAGAAATATGACAACTATGAGGCACCAAATTAATTCTCTAGAATTGCCATAATTCGCATGTTTGGATTCAGTTCTTTTGGTGCTTTTTTCACCATAACTTATCCTTTTTTTAGTAATCAACTGATCAGGCTTTAATCCATTTGGCATTTTAGATAGAAAATGAACAAATGAAAGTTCTCCTCGAAAGCTATGCTATGTTATTCACTTTTATCAACTGAAGCTGGCTGCAGCACCAACTCACTTGATAGCAAAAAAAGCATGGTGCCCCACTTGAGTATTCACAAGTAGAGCCCTTTGTATCTATAATTGATTCTGGTTTAGGCGGGTAGCTTGGCAAATAGAAATCCATGAGAATTAACTTAATGACTCCCATATAAGAATCACTACTTAACATTACATACCCCTTGTAATAGTACAAGTTCTCATAGCAATGACATATTTTTGTGTAGTCATTTTTTCATATGATCGCACTGAACATGAAGCCAAATCAATTGCAAGCTACTTGGAAGGTTTGAATCATAGATGGACAAATCCGCTCTTCTCTTCGTCGGGGATGCCCATAGGGAGCTGCTAAAGCAACTAACATGTATGTTTTCAAAGCGCAAAGAGTAATTGATCAGTTTCGCAAACATAATTGGATGTCAACCTCACTTTTTGGTGCTAGGGAGGCCTCATCCACCTTAAGACACGACTTTATCAACACCACTAGGATCCGGTTTGTGTTCACTAGCCAATTTGCTTCTTTCTTTTATTGATGTGATTGATTTGTCATTCCTTTCGATACGGATGGAAATGCATAATCTGCGTCGGCCACTCTTCCTTTCACCATAAAGACGTCCAGATACTAGGAGTCTATATACAAGATTTCGTTTTCTGGATCTGAAAGTCTTAAGCTTTTCTTTAGCGCACATTGAATCAATGTTCAAACCGAGATCCCTGTCAAATAGACATGCAATCTTTGAAGTCTATATTCACCATGCATCTACATTCATAACCGAGCAGCTTTAAATTTGAAATGACAAATTCAAACCTAATTCAACAATCAAATTATTATTGGAGATATCTTTTGCCAACTTGAATTATTTTTCTTGTTGGAGATGCATTAACGGTCAATTTTAGAGCTTTTGTGTGGAAAGAAATCTAGCTTAAGCAAAACAAATAAGGGTTGAATGATTGATCCATCTTCGACTGTGAATTGATGTGCTATAAATAACTCATCGATACAAGATTGTGAATGTGTTAATATGCTTACAATATGGATGTCAAGGAGTCATGCATCCAACAAAAAATACTCTTTCATCTAACAATAAATCACAAAAAAGCAAAAAGCAAAATGTTTGCCTCTCGTCATATTCACATTTCCAATCTTAGTCATCCTTTCCTGAATTCATCCCTCGTTCCTAAATTCCAAAATCCTAACATGTACTCTCAATATTCTTTATTTTGTATAAATCAATTTAACCCACATACTCCCAGAAACAATCATAATTACATGTCCTCAAATCTATGTAGTTAAGCCCTCGCTAAAGCCTCGGTAATATCCCTATAAGGCACTTAACGCACTTCAACCGATATGCTTTTTTAATTTTACGCTGTTAAATAGTAGATTTGCTTAAAGCCTCAACCTCCCTACACCTCTGGCACGCAGTATACATGTATAGTACGCTGTAACAGTGCCCGACCAATGTAGGATGATTATTAGGGTAGTAAAGTAAATAAAAATCCAAATCATAGAACCTACATCTCACAGTGTATAGGTATAATATAATAGTCAAATAGATGTAAAACAAGCGAGACAATAAGATAATCAAATGAACCATAAATAAGAACATTAGAGTGCAACAGGTTCGCAGATTATATAAAAACATAAACAATAAAGTTTATATATCCCAAATCTCCAAATAAACTCTAACAACACTCTCAAATAACACAAGTACTGATATAGCTCCATGGTACTATACAAAGGAATATAAGCTATGGTAAGCTCCAAAATATAGATATATGAAAGCGTAGCTTCCTGCTCGTACTCCATACAACTCCATGTGCTATCTAGACCTATTATCCCTAATGTACTCATTTAAGAATACTCGAAGTAATAAGAAGCAAAGCAAAACCTCGAGTTAGACAACAGTTTGGTGTGAGTGATACATCATCTCTAAATACTATAAGAACCATATTAGTAATAAGAAGATACAATATATAGAATCATAACTGACATGTTCTTACATTCAAAGAGTTTGCACATAACAATCGATATATGCTAATCACTAGCACTATCACCATATGGGTGCATTACAAATCAAAGTATAGTATTAGGTGCCTAGGTATACAAGTCGATAATACTTGCATCGTGTGGCACCCTCGAGTGATAAACAATCATAATAAAATATGGCATCCATCAAACAATCCTCACATCACTCAGGTGCGTTAATATATGAAAACTCATATGACCCAATCATTAGCCAGAGACCTAGTCAAATCTTAGTTTCTTAGTGCTTGAATCCATGCCACTTCGTAAGGCTAGGAACCAGACTCACAATCGTAAAGTCCAGGGTAATCCACAGTCATAAGATTTGGACACAATCTTAATCCAAGTAGGGGTCCCTATATACTACCTCTTTATGAGCCCTTTAAAACCTCCGAGTTATCAACGATCACTTTGCACACATCTCCACAATGGAACCCAATTGTGATTCTATATCTATTATCTCCATAGTAAAACATAGTTGTTATTCTACTTACAAGCCCATTGTTGAACTTTCCCTCATGGATCATCATCCCAACTTCGGTCGTTGAGTCGTCATCATCGAAACACCTCTAGACATCCCTCGTAAGTCATAGGATCATCATCCCAAAGTTCCAAAGTCGTCGCGTTCGAAGGTCATGTCATCACTTCATTGGTTGCAACATAAACCCCAAAGTCGTTTTGAGTCATCCCGGAGTCATCCACTTCAACTCCAAGTCAACTTCCAAAAACCACCAAGCAGCTCTAGGTCTGACCCAAAGCAACCCCATGCCAGATTCGAAGCACCATCTAAAGGACCCTATTTCAACCCATCTGGTTTCCTAGGGCCGACTCCGAGCAAATCCACCACTGGACCAAAGCAAAACATCAAGCACCAAATATTGTTCGATTGTGATCCTCGAACACACTTTCCTATCCAATAATTCAGATCCACTGAGCGGTGCCCTCCTCAGCCTGAAGCAACCACATCACCAGACCAAAAAAAAAACCAAACACTAATTTTTGTTCGGGTTTTTCACCACCGGCCAACCCGACTCCAATCAAATACCCCCCGAACCCGAAGCCAACACCGATCACCACCAAGTCAACCCCAAGCACCCGACCAAATTTCTATAGCACTCCCGACGCCTCGATCTCGCACTTGTTCCATTGCTACACTTACTACATCGACTCATGTGCATCCCCTACGCATCGATGCGACCCCAAACACCCAGGAGTCGATCTTTCGAAGTCTGATTCAACGTTTACGAATCTCCCATCATTTTTGCATCGAATTAGAGAACACATCGCTACTCCTTCTTTATGGAGACCCACAACCATAGAATCGTCCATCACCTCCACTTCGCTCCATTAAGAATTTATAACCATTCAAACATTAATACAATATCCAAGCAAGCATCAAACAACATACAATCGTCTTTCAAACGTGAATCCATACATCTAAATATGGTAAATCCATGAATCCATACATCTAAATATGGTAAATCCATTCCAAACACATCTAATACATAGCCTAACATCTATATAAGCCATCACACATCAGAGCAACATGATTAAATCATTTTTAATTCATTTAAATCTCGTTTTTACTTCAGGTTTGATTTTAAAACAGTCTCAAAACATAATTTTTGTAGGATCGTTTTCACCCCGGGGGGGTGAATAGGGTGTATTAATAAAAATTAGAATTAATGCGGAAATAAAAACAATAACAAAAAATAATGCAGTAGAGATCACACACAGATTTACCATGCTTCGACAATAACCTGCCTGCGTGCTGTCCCCAAGGTCTCTACTAGAAATTAGGTAATCAGACACTTACAAACACACGTAAACTCGCAACACTCGCTAACTCGATTACCTAACTCTAAGCTCAAAACCCTGCCACAACTCAGCCACTGAGTTGCGAATTCTCAAACTACGCCCCATAGTTTGTAACTAGTTACATAACTAGAAAGTTACCCAATTTAAAAAGAGAATGTTTACAAATAAAAATAAACAAGAAAAAAACCCTAATATTTAATACTAAAGCCCAATATAAAATAAATTATAACCGGTCCAATTTAGTAAATAATAGAAGACGTCTTCATTTATTCAAGTAATATCTTCGGCCGCCTTAATTCTCTTATAATCTGGAATTAGGGTCTTGATTAATTGAAGCCGCCGCTTGAATTTATTGATTGAAGTGATGATTCTGAGTTGAATTGCTTTGTCAATCGATCTCTTTGCTTATCAACTTGCAGCTGCTTCAAATGTCGAGCCCGAATATCGGTGCTTTGAATTGGTATGTGTTTTCCCCTTTTCGAATTTTTGATTATGCTCGAACTCGATTCGAGTTCTGGATTGGTGCTTGCTCTCTGATTTTTCTTGAACTTGAATGAGTATTTGCCGATGATGAAATTGGGTTAAATAGGGATAAATCCCTAAATCTTCGTTCGTATATTTTGGTTTTAATTCGTCAATTACTTTGCTAGGCCATTCGAATTTTGCTTGAACGATTTAGATGAAATCTGACTTGTTCATCTCTGATATATTTGAATTTTGCTTGAATAGTTTGAGTCGGTTCCGTTCATTACTGCTAATGAATTGTTCAATTCGTTGCTTATCCATATGACCTCTGATTGAAAATGTATGACCCACGACTTAAGATAAATATGACTTCCTGAAATATTAGCATCTATATTTCAACCCGAACTCTGACTTGATTATCATGTTACCTCTGATTGACTTCACTGCAATATTTTTCTACTCTTTGACTGGTTCGAACTACTACTGTTATTTACTGTAAATATGTAAACTACTTCCCTGTTATGACATTGCTTGTTGCATATCACTGTTCACTGTTTGCTTGGTTTATGTTGAATGAAGTCTGGTTTCCACTACATATGTATGTGTGTGTGTGTACATGTGTGGTCACGCATGTATATATGTATGTTGTCTCCTTTGTTACATATGTGTTATTGTGCTTGTGTGATTCCTTGGTTAGTTTTGCTTTCATCTGAGTTGTATGTGTTCATGCCTTTGTTTGCCTCTGGTCTGCATTGTGTGGTGGTCCGAAGTCTTGTGTTCATGTCTGGGTTGATCTGGTTGAACTCGAACTCCATGATTTTCTTGATTTTGTTCGAACTGCTTTCATGTTGCCTTTGTATTCTCTAGACTCTTGTGAAATTTGAAGTGGCCTTCTCTGTTTCATGTTGCATTGTGATTGGAAGGTCTGGTGCACTTTGTACATGTCTTGATTGAGTCTTATTCCATTCGAAGTGATTCTGGTATTGTTAGCACCAAAATTGGTCACTAACCTCGTTCAGAAAGATTGTGTAGAGATATAAGTGATGAAAGCAAATTAAACAGAGAAGACAATCCTAATTCAAGTGCAGAAAGTAAGAACACCAAATTTATAGTGGTTCGGCGTAATTGCCTACGTCCACTTTGCTCAACTTTATTGATTTCCTTTATGGTTGATTACAAATACAATTCGTGAATCAAATGCTTGAATGAAGTTGTTTGAGTAGAGAAGATGAGTCTTGAAAATGGCAGAGTCTCCCCGTATTTTCTCTCCAAAAAAGGATCCATTTCACTGTGACCCTGCCCCTCTATTTATAGGCAAATATGGGCTGGACTTCCCAAGCGGGCTTGTTAGCCGAACGTTCGAGCCCAGGTGCTGTGTGCCGAACCAGGTACGCCGAATGCTTCTGTGCCGAACGGTCCTTCCCATGCCGAACGGTCCTTCCCATGCCGAACGGTGCTCCTGGTGTATGGGAAGTGTGGGGTGATTGCAGTGAAGCCGAGCGTATCTCCCTTTGAAGCTTTTGACCAACCAATGTATGTAGTTCGAACGTTCTCGTTGCCGAGTTATCCTACCGCCGAGCTCCACTGACGCCGAGTACCGTGGGATGCCGGACACTAGTCGACGCCGAGCATAGGTTGTTGCCGAGTGCTCTCCTTGACGCCGAGTAGCTTGTTATGCCGAGCAGTCTTGACGCCGAGTACCCTGTTATGCCGAGCAGTCTTGACACCGAGTAGTCTCGATGCCGAGCGTTCTTGTATGCCGAGCAGCCTTGATGCCGAGCACCCTTGTGTGCTGAGTAGTCTCGATGCCGAGCACCATTGTATGCCGAACGCTAGCGCCGAGCATTGGTTGTCGCCGAGTGCCAGTTGACGCCGAGTTCCATTGGGATGCCGAGTGCTAGTTGCCTGGTCAAATCTCCAGGAAACACTTGCCCCCCAAAGTGTATCGCGTGGCCGAACGTGGTACGCTTTGAACCGTGCAACCTTTTCGTCACGTCTTAAACCCTTGGCTAACCTCGAACGGAGACGCCCCTTTTGTGGGATCGATGTGTGCCGGACGTGTTCCAAATGCCGAACGAGACATGCGCGTTCGACCGGTGCTTCCTTGCCGAGCGATGCTTCAGTGCCGAACCGTTATGCGCCGAACGCTATGACCTTGACCGGTTCTACCGGTCATGGCCTTTTCGACTTCTACCTCCCTCTATACAACCAGGCGCCCTTCCACCATTTTCCCTTTACGCTTTCTCTTCTGTTATTCTCAGAGATTTGCAATTCTTGCCACTCTATTAGATATAAAGTCTAGTTGATCCTTCCTCAACCTCGATCGTCGAACTAGGTATCATTCCCTCCACGATTACATTACTTCAACTTTAGGTTCACTAGTAGAAGTGGTTCGCACGTTCGGAGTCGCCGAACGGTGCATGGTAGTTAGACCTAGCTCCTCTGTGCCTGGTTCTCAGTGAAAGCACCAGGCAACTAGCACTCGGCATCCCAATGGAACTCGGCGTCAACTGGCACTCGGCGACAACCAATGCTCGGCGCTAGCGTTCGGCATACAATGGTGCTCGGCATCGAGACTACTCAGCACACAAGGGTGCTCGGCATCAAGGCTGCTCGGCATACAAGAACGCTCGGCATCGAGACTACTCGGTGTCAAGACTGCTCGGCATAACAGGGTACTCGACGTCAAGACTGCTCGGCATAACAAGCTACTCGGCGTCAAGGAGAGCACTCGGCAACAACCTATGCTCGGCGTCGACTAGTGTCCGGCATCCCACGGTACTCGGCGTCAGTGGAGCTCGGCGGTAGGATAACTCGGCAACGAGAACGTTCGAACTACATACATTGGTTGGTCAAAAGCTTCAAAGGGAGATACGCTCGGCTTCACTGCAATCACCCCACACTTCCCATACACCAGGAGCACCGTTCGGCATGGGAAGGACCGTTCGGCATGGGAAGGACCGTTCGGCACAGAAGCGTTCGGCGTACCTGGTTCGGCACACAGCACCTGGGGTCGAACGTTCGGCTAACAAGCCCGCTTGGGAAGTCCAGCCCATATTTGCCTATAAATAGAGGGACAGGGTCACAGTGAAATGGATCCTTTTTTGGAGAGAAAATACGGGGAGACTCTGCCATTTTCAAGACTCATCTTCTCTACTCAAACAACTTCATTCAAGCATTTGATTCACGAATTGTATTTGTAATCAACCATAAAGGAAATCAATAAAGTTGAGCAAAGTGGACGTAGGCAATTACGCCGAACCACTATAAATTTGGTGTTCTTACTTTCTGCACTTGAATTAGGATTGTCTTCTCTGTTTAATTTGCTTTCATCACTTATATCTCTACACAATCTTTCTGAACGAGGTTAGTGACCAATTTTGGTGCTAACACTTTGGTGCTTTCACTGAGAATCGAATTCTCAGACCTCAAGGATCTGCTTTGAAGCTACTGGATTGAGCAAATCCCCCAAAGAAGATCCGACTTACTGATAGAACATCCGCTGATCCTACTCAGAGTTCATACCAATAACTCTACAATGGCAAGACCACGTACCAGGTCAGCTTCTCTTAATGCGGATGCCCGAGAGACTGCTAGCGTGCAACAAGCAGGACCTAGCAATCAACCAGCAATCCCGAGTGCAGGGATTGCCGCTCAAGAACAGACTCCAGTTGTCACCAGAGTGGAGTTCAACGACTTGATGAGAGAACTTAGGGAAAGCAGGAGACAACTGGGAGAACAGATGCAGGCTAATGCCAACCTGATGGCACAACTCACTCAACAGCAGCAACAGAATGCTGGGGGCAATCCAGCTGCTTATTCCTCTTCTGACAGCTCAACTTCTTCTGATGAGCCACCCAGGCGCAAACGCCGTAAGACTGAAACTGCAAGGGCAGATGCTGCTGTTCGAACAGCAGGAGACCGCGACCAAGCCAGAACTGGAAACTTCCGAACCGGAGTACAGGTGGAGGAGGGAGCTCCAGATCATCAAGATGTTAACAATGTTGAACCTCATGACGCACGATTGGCAGATCGCCAGGAAAGGAGGCATCAGCATGGACAGGCACGTAGAACTGACTCCAACCTCCCAGCTTCCATACAGACACCCGATCTGACAGCCATGATCAGGCAACTGATGAAAGAAAATCAGGGCTTATCAAATGACGATTGGGGAGTGTCAAGAAGTCATACTCCGTTCACGGATGTTGTGCTGCAAGCGTCCTACCCCAAAAAGTTTAGCATGCCAACCATTCCTGCATACGAAGGAAAGACTGACCCCAGACAACATGTAATGAGGTATGAATGGATGATGGATTCAGCCAGAGCAAATGATGCCACCAAGTGTAGGTGCTTTCCGATTACTCTATCTGGGATCGCTACTATGTGGTTCACCCGACTTCCTCCGCGATCCGTATCAAATTTCGAGGAGTTGGCAAAGAAGTTTATTGAGCAATTCAGGATACACACTACACGCTCGAAGGACGTGATGTCTCTGTCAAGTGTAATCCAAAATCCCGGAGAGTCGCTGAAGGAGTACTTACAAAGATTCCACGTTGCGGCAACTGAAGTCAGTAATCCCAACGACCATGCAATTCTAATGGCTGTGATGAGAGGTGTAGATCCGGATTCTGAATTCGGAGATTGGCTGGCAGGAAAACCTCCGACTACGCTAGAGCGTTTCTACTCCAAGGCGCACCAGTTCATAAGAAGAGAGGAAGCTAGGTGGGTACGACGAGACAAGGCACCGGGACCTGCCCAAGAGTCAATTAAGAGCAACATTGCTGTGAAGCAATCTGGAGACAATTCAGGAAAGGTCCAAGTCAATGTCCAGAATAAGCCTGTGCAGCCCAAAGAGTCCGGAGGAAGGAGTCAAGGAAAGAGGAAAGAAGCGGGAAAGTGGAAGTCGAGAATTCCAAGCTACAGCGAGTACACTCCGCTAAACGCCCCGCTTGAGAACATTTACCTATCCACATGCAATACTTTTCAATACAGAAAACCACGTCCGAAAGAATCAACTGAAGAACAGAAACGGACTGGGAAATATTGCCGATTCCATGAAACCTATGGACACAACACGGAAGAATGCAGACACCTGCATGACGCTATCGAGAAATTGATCAGACAAAAGAAGTTGCAAGAATTTGTAAAGGATCCACGGGAAGGAGGACATGGAACGTCCGACCCAGGTCGTGCACCGACCCCACGTCATCCAGAGGAACCTGCCCGGACTGTTGGAAGACTGGTTATAAATACGATTATCGGCGGACCTCATCCCGCAGATAAGAACTGGCAAGAGATGGAACGATATGCGAGCTCCTTGAAGCATGCAGATTTTGAGTGCTGTTCGAACGTAGAGGACGGGGCCCCTGCTAAGCAGCAGCGCGTGATGACAGACGATATTGTGTTCAGAAACAGAGACGCTGATCAGGTGGAGGCTCCGACCATCGATCCCATGGTCATATCTGCAACAATCGGACCAGCATATGTAAAAAGAATTTTGATTGATTGTGGAAGTTCAGTCAACATCATCTTCAAGAAGGCCTATGATCAGATGAAGCTAGAGACAAAAGACTTGAAACCATCCAAAGCTCGTATCCACGGCTTTAACGGCGCTGCGACTGATGCAGTAGGATATGTCGAGTTACCAGTTGAACTGGGACAAGGCGAACGTCGGAGGGTACGAATTCTACCCTTTGTAGTTTTGGATGTGGACTCTCCGTATAATGTTTTCTTGGGCCGGCCGGCCCTGGCTGAATTCAGGGCGGCACTAGCCCCGTGGTGCTTGACTTTGAAGTTTCCGACTGACAAAGGAGTAGGCATTGTTCACGGTGACCAAGCAGCTGGTCGTTCTTGTTATGTGGCCGAGCTCCGAGAAGCCCACCGGAGGGAGAAAGGAAAGGTTGCGGACAATCCCGTCCGCATCCCCAATACGAATAATTGACAAGTAGTGCCCGAGCCCTGGCTCGGGCATAGTTCTCGGATCTACGGAGATATAGATCCGAGAGACGACGATGGGAAACCCAGGGAAGAGAAGGCGGCACCGGCTGAATTAACAATTGACATTTCAGTTAGCCGTGACGACCCTTCGCGAATACTGAAGATCGGATCACAGTTAGGCCCCGCAATGACAGAAGACCTTAGCGACTTCCTCCGGGCAAACCTTGATGTTTTTGCCTGGACACATTCTGATATGTGTGGGATTTCTCCCGCCATCACAAGTCATATGTTGAACGTAGACCCGAAATACGTCCCAGTCAAGCAAAAGAGGAGAGGAATGGATCCAGAGAGATCCGCCGCTCTTGGAGAGGAGGTGGACAAACTCAAAGCAAATGGGTTCGTCCGCGACGCCCTCTACCCGGAGTGGGTCTCCAACCCCGTGCTAGTAAAAAAGGCAAATGGGAAATGGAGGACTTGCGTAGATTATTCCGACTTGAACAAAGCATGCCCTAAGGACAGTTTCCCGTTGCCTAGGATCGATCAGTTGGTCGATTCCACAGCAGGACACGAATTATTGTCATTCATGGATGCGTACTCGGGATACAACCAAATCCCAATGCATATTCCGGACCGAGAACACACCAGCTTCGTTACAAATGTCGGGCTGTATTGCTATGTAGTGATGCCCTTTGGATTAAAGAATGCTGGAGCAACTTACCAACGTCTGGTGAATCGAATGTTCAAGGACCAGCTGGGCAAAACCATGGAAGTCTATGTGGATGACATGCTCGTGAAATCACGGCAGTCAAACGACCACATTCAAGACTTAGCTGAAATGTTTAACATACTCAGGTCCTATGGAATGAAGATCAACCCGCTGAAGTGTTCTTTCGGCGTTGCATCAGGGAAGTTTTTAGGATTCATCGTCAACGCTAGGGGAATCGAAGCCAACCCAGAAAAGATCCAAGCCATTCGAGATGTACAAGCGCCCAGGACTATAAAGCAGGTACAGAGCTTGAACGGAAAAGTGGCTGCGCTAAGTCGATTTATATCCAAGGCAACTGACAAGTGCATCCCATTCTTCGACATAATAAAGAAAGGAAAGAGGAATTTTGAATGGACGTCTAGCTGCGAGGAAGCTTTCCAGAACTTGGTAAGGCATCTGGAGAGCCCACCAATGCTATCTAAACCAGTTGACCATGAGATGCTGTACGTTTACTTGGCTATATCCCCTCATGCGATAAGCGCAGCTTTGGTCCGTGAGGAGGATCGAGTCCAGAAGCCGGTATATTATGTTAGCAAGCTTTTAACGGGGGCAGAGAAGAATTACCCTAAAATTGAGAAATTGGCTTATTGCTTGGTGATTGCATCACGCAAGCTGCGCCCGTACTTTCAAGCGCATTCAATCGGCGTTTATACCGATCAACCCCTGAGGCAGGTACTTCAACGACCGGAAACTTCTGGAAGATTGCTAAAATGGAACATCGAGTTGAGCCAATTCGATATCGCGTACCTACCACGGAGAGCTATTCGAGGGCAAGCGTTAGCAGATTTCATCGCTGAATTTACCATACCCATCAAACCGGACGATCACGACATCATTCCCCCCATTCGATGGAAATTATACACTGACGGTGCATCAAACGACCGTTGCTCCGGCGCGGGTGTAGTTCTTATGACTCCGGAAAACCGATCAATCTGTTATGCCCTGAAGCTCGATTTTCCGGCTACGAACAACGAAGCTGAATATGAAGCATTGATCGCTGGCTTGAAGCTTATCAAAGAACTCGGAATCAAATCAGTCGAAATCTTTTGCGACTCGCAGTTAGTGGTTTACCAAGTACGAGGAGACTACCAAGCAAAAGGACGAAAGCTTGCTCCGTACCTCGTTCAGGTCCAGGAACTACTATCAAATCTTGAGCGTTATGACATTTCACACATCCCGCGAGAACAAAACAAAGAAGCCGACTTGTTGGCTAAGTTCGCAAGTACCAACGATGTTCAACAATTGGGATTGTATCCCGTGGAAGTCTTGCATGCCCCGAGTACGGACGAGATGAAAATCGATCTTGTGTTGGAAACAGAGATCGAGAAGGACTCGTGGATAACCCCATTCAAACTGTACCTGACAACCGGGGCTTTACCAGAAAGGAGAAGCGAAAGACGACAGGTCCTTCGAAAGGTTGCGCGGTACGTAATGCAGGATGGATCCATGTACCGGAAAGGATTCTCAGTCCCATTGTTACGGTGCATCTCTCATGATGAAACAAAGCGAGTCTTGAGGGAAGTCCACGAAGGGGAATGCGGCGACCATACTGGGGGCCAAACGCTAGCAAAGAAGATCCTCCGCTATGGGTATTACTGGCCTACCGTAAACCGGGATGCCGCGGACTACGCAAGAAAATGCGACAAGTGTCAAAGATATGCAAAAATCCCGAGGGCTCCGTCAACGGAACTCACACAAATGATCAGCCCTTGGCCATTCGCGATCTGGGGAATCGACATAATCGGCTCTTTGCCTCTATCCAAAGGTGGTGCGAAATACGCGATAGTTGCAGTCGACTATTTCACGAAATGGGCTGAGGCAGAACCTTTGGCCACTATCACCTCTAAGAAAGTCATTAACTTCGTTGTGCGAAACATTATATGCCGCTTTGGCCTTCCACGCACCATCATTACAGACAACGGAACGCAATTCGAAAGTAGAGAGTTCAAAGAGTTCTGTTTAAAGTACGGCATCGAGAAAAAGTTCGCTGCCGTTGCACACCCAAAAGCTAACGGACAAGTCGAGGCCGTTAACAAAATAATCAAGTCCATACTAAAGAAGCGTCTGGAGAAGGTTGGAGGCAAGTGGGTAGATGAACTCCCGACATCATTATGGGCATATAGAATTACCCACAAGTCCGCGACCGGCCACACTCCGTTCGCCTTGGCATACGGCTCTGAAGCCGTAATACCCGTGGAACTTGAAGTTCCATCGCACCGAGTGACATACTATGACCCCAAGACGAACCAAAACCTCTTGCTGGAATCACTGGACTGCATCGACGAAAAGCGTGAAGAAGCTGAGTTAAGGGCGGCGGCGCACAAACATCGAGTCAAGCGCTACTACGATGGCAGAGTCCGCCCAAGAATCTTCGATGTGGGTGATCTCGTTCTGAAACGAGTCTTCCCAGTGCCATCACGCATGAATCCCAGCTGGGAAGGTCCATACGCCATTGAACGGAAGCTTGGAGAAGGAACATTTAAGCTAGCGACCGTTGATGGCGCGACACTCCCCCGAGCATGGAACAGTGAACATTTGCGGCACTATTACATTTAGCATGTTTCCCTTTCTTGTTATAGGCACTATTGTTTTCTGCATGTTTCCATTCAATAATGACTTAGTTTCCTTTTGAAGTTGTAATCGAGCAATTTAGTTGATTTTCATTAATAAAGGCTTGAAGCCACATTTTCTATGAAGTTTCTGTATCTCTTAATTGGATGATAAATTACATTATTCTGTGCGGCGTACAGACTAGTATAAGCGATTTCCAATCTCCGAGTCCCCAGAGTGCGGAGCGGAGTACTCTAAGTCCCCAGAGCGCGGACTAGAGTATAAACGATTTCCAATCTCCGAATCCCCAAAGTGCGGAGCGGAGTACTCTAAGTCCCCAGAGCGCGGACTAGAGTATAAACGATTTCCAATCTCCGAATCCCCAGAGTGCGGAGCGGAGTACTCTAAGTCCCCAGAGCGCGGACTAGAGTATAAACGATTTCCAATCTCTGAATCCCCAGAGTGAGGAGCGGAGTACTCTAAGTCCCCAGAGCGCGGACTAGAGTATAAATGATTTCCAATCTCCGAATCCCCAGAGTGCGGAGCGGAGTACTCTAAGTCCCCAGAGCGCGGACTAGAGTATAAACGACTTCCAATCTCCGAGTCCCCAGAGTGCGGAGCGGAGTACTCTAAGTCCCCAGAGCGCGGACTAGAGTATAAACGATTTCCAATCTCCGAATCCCCAGAGTGCGGAGCGGAGTACTCTAAGTCCCCAGAGCGCGGACTAGAGTATAAACGACTTCCAATCTCCGAGTCCCCAGAGTGAGGAGCGGAGTACTCTAAGTCCCCAGAGCGCGGACTAGAGTATAAACGACTTCCAATCTCCGAGTCCCCAGAGTGCGGAGCGGAGTACTCTAAGTCCCCAGAGCGCGGACTAGAGTATAAACGACTTCCAATCTCCGAGTCCCCAGAGTGCGGAGCGGAGTACTCTAAGTCCCCAGAGCGCGGACTAGAGTATAAACGATTTCCAGTCTCCGAATCCCCAGAGTGCGGAGCGGAGTACTCTAAGTCCCCAGAGCACGAACTAGAGTATAAACGATTTCCAATCTCCGAGTCCCCAGAGTGCGGAGCGGAGTACTCTAAGTCCCCAGAGCGCGGACTAGAGTATGAACAGTCTCAAGTCTCCAAGTCCCCGGAGCACAGTGTCAGCAAACCAAATAAAGACAAGAGAATCATTCAAACAAGAAGAAACTAAAATTTTATTCGATAAGTCCAAAATAGGGATACAGGATCACTCCTACAAAATTCGGGCCTATACAAACTACAAGTTATGAAAGATAGAAACTGTTACAAACTTAAGCAAAAACTTGTTGAACAAGTGCATCGATCATTTCTTCGACTTCTTCTTCTTGTCTACCTTCGGTGTTTCCGACGACTCCTCTCCCTCACGTTTCTTCTTGGACTTTTTGCTTGCTAGAGAGACGGAGTCAGGAGTAGGAGACGGAACATCTAATGGTTTGGACCTGCCCGGGAGAATGATTTTGAAAGGTCTATTCCGCGGGTCAGTAAGTTCCAGGACTTCAGATTCAACTTTGACTTTGACCTTTCTCTTCTCCTCGTCGGCAAGACGATCCTTCATGCTCATCTCTGAAGTATGTTCAGAGGCGCCAGTGATTTTAACTTCGTCGCTTCCTTCGGCAGGAGACGAGGTATCAAGTTTGTCATCGTCAAGCGCCCCGATCACTTGAGCGTCTGGGCCGGGAGTTACCCCTGCGTGAGCAACGTCGCTTGTTTTCCCCGCTTCCTCCTTGGCGTCATCGCTCCTCGGAGTTAGCTCAGTGTCAGAACAACCTGTGAGAAATATAAGAAGTGGGCATTAGAACGAATAACCACTGCTAAAAAATGACGGATCACTTCGACTTCAAGAGAAAGAAGAATCTCCTACCAGGATTAGGTTGGCTGTCGGTGGCGCGCGGGGTTTCACCCTCCAGGATAGGTGACAGCACATGAACGCCGAGCCCGGGATCTTCGGGGTCGTAGCTGGCATGCTGCTCGAATGGATCAAGCGTCGACCGACCAGCCGATTGAGCAGCATAAGGAGCGGCAATGTGAGGAGTAGTAGTGTCGGCCTCTGACGGGCCAGCCTCGTTATTCTTCTCTTTCGAAGGGGAAGAGCCTTTGCCATAGAGAGCCAATGCTACGGATAAATCCGATGGCTCATTCCCCCTCAGGAACTCCTTCACCAGTGCATCCTCGTCGATTTCTTCGGAGCCTGATTCGACTTTCTTGATCTTTATCAGAGTCTCCCATGCCTCAGCCAGGGATTCATGGTAGCCATCGCCCAAGAATGTTAGGTCGCGGTGCATAAGGACGCGGGCTTCGTACTCGGCGATCAACGGGTCAAACATACTTTTGACTTCTTCCCTGCCGGTCTCTGCGGCCGCCTCCAGGCGAGAATCAAGCTCCTCCTCAGCCATTCTTTTGCCCTCCTCATGGGCCTCATCCTTCATTTTCTCGACCCCGGCAAGTTCACCGTCAAGCTTTGCCTTCAGGAGCCGGGTAGCCACAATCTCATCACAATACCGCTGTGATTCTTCCTGAGCGGCTATTTTGTCTTCTTTCTCCTTGGAGAGTTGTTCTTTCAGCTCTTTGACTTGAGTAGCGAGCGCGTCCCTTTCTTTTTGGACAGAGTCTTTTTCTAGGGCAAGGGCGCCGCTGCGCTGAACTGCTTCGTCAAGCTCCTTTTTGTGAGCCACCTCTAAGCGAGTAACTGCCTCGGCAGTATCTTTTGCACCTTGTTCAGCGGCTTCTAGCTTTAACTTATAAGAGGCGAGTTCTTCGTCTTGGAGTTTGATGATTTTCTTATCGCTGTCAGCCTCCAAAGTCAGACGGTCAATCTCGTGTTGACGCTCAACAGATACTTCTGATATCTTCTCCACCAAGTGCACGAATGCGTCATGTTGAACATAGACGTCATTGTTGCATGCAATGGCACTTTGCTTCACGTGCCCAGGAATGTGATGGATGGCCGGGAGGAATTTCAAACCGTCAAAACAAATTTTCGGAAACTTGGCCTTAAGGTCGACCATCTTTTCTGCAACAGTCGGGTCCACGGCAGGAGCAGGAGGAGGAGGCTTAGAGAATTCCGTTCTTTTACGCGGCTCTCGAACTTGCCTCGTACTCGATGAACTGGAATGTTGTTCTCGAGCAGCATCAGACTGATAACCCTTCTGCAAAGACTTCTCTTTATCCGGCTCAGCAGTAGGAGGAAGATCACGGGACTGAGAAGATTGATAGTACGCTTTCTTGCGGTGAGACGACTCGCGAGGGCGATTGTCCCTATCTTCGTAATCACCTCGGTCCCGGCGTCTGCCTGAACCGGAATCCCGTCCGGAGTGATGAAATATTGAAGACCCCTGAAGGCGATCAAGTCCGTGGGAGCGGCCCATATCACCTGCAAAGAAGGAAGATAACAACGAATTAAGGAGAATTCACGAATTAAAAAGACTTGAAGTATGTTATGGAATGCGCATGTGCGTGTGTGTCCTAAGTGTTCCCCCCGACGGACCCGTTCGTTTGTCTTTGCTAATCGGAGTATTGTCTCTGTGAGCCGGGAGTTGAACTCCTACATTGCCTCTAGCGGGCGAGGAGAATTTGAGAGTTTCAGGATCATCGAACCCGTAATTAAGTATGTCTTCGGGAATAGAGAGGTTCGAGAGACCCCTCAGAGAACTCTCCAGACGCTGCGAAGAAGCCTCTTTTTCAGGAGGGATAGGCGTAGATTTTGAGGTGTCGCCAACTTTCTCTTTCTGAACCGTATATTTCAGCTTTTTCTTTCCCTTCGAAGGGGAGGATGACGTCTCAATGTCCTGAACTTCGATTGCCGGATTCCAAGCAGGACCCACGTTCTCGCCCTGAGTGTCGGGTGCATCATCCTCTCTACGCTCGCCTTCTTCGTGCGCGTCGGGAGCGCGACGCGACGACGGGCCGGCAAGTTTTTTCCCTTTACCAGATGGAGGTTTGGGAATTGTAACACCTTCTGGAAGGCTGACCCGACGATCAGGAGCTAGCAAGCCGAACCCCGACAGCGATTCATTTGAAATGATAGCTCGAATATCTCGATCCTCGGCCGGAAGAGCTCTAATCGCGTCGACAGCATCAGAATATCCTCGGCCTTCCGGACGCGGGTTAATACCTGAAAAGAGGAAATGAAGAGTTAAGAAAAACGTGACTCCCATTAAGTAAGAGTAACGGTTCAGCAGAGAGACTTACTGCCTTCAACCCATCTCCTAGCAAAACCAGACGGGCATCGCACATAGAACCATTCCTGTTTGTATAGGGCGAACTTGCTACAGGCCCCTGTCAAGATCTGGCACTTGTGATACGGCTCGAGGAAAATGAAGGAAGGGCTATCTTTCCGTCTCTTGAACATGTAAATGTATCGAATATCACCGGGGGTTGGAGGTCTGGAGAAGACAGCCATGAAGAGTAAGTAAGTCCCATATAGGAACGCATGACCATTCGGGTGCAGCTGCGACGGAGCGATGTCTATATACTGCAGCACATCCCGGAGAAATAGGTTAACGGAGGCACGCTGCCCATCCAGCACATGAACTTGTTGCAGGCCGTGTACCCGACTGGGGGCAAATGAGGATGGTCGTGTCTCGAAGGAACTAACACGTCAGTAAAGGGAATTCCGTGAATGGAACATATCCGTCGCAGAGCGGCCTCATTGATCCTCGAGGCTTGAGAATCGACCGGATTGTCCAGTAAGATGGTTGACTCCAGAGCATCGGGCGCCAGATTATGAGCGGGAGAGATTGACGGGTTGGAAGCATCTGCGGCTCCTTGCTTTGCTGACGGCCCAGGCCTGTCAGATATGGTGGCAGAACTAGATTTTCCTGACATCCCGAATAAATAATGAACCTGGCTAAATGCTTGAGAAAGCTATACTTGAAAAACGTTGAGCGTTAGAATTAGCAACACGAGTTTTCCCCCCACGTGGTGTGTGAACTAGTGCAAGCAATTGTGTACAGACAATAAGAAGGTTTTTAAGATATAATAATTAGCTTCGAATCATCGCCTTCGAAGACCGTCATCGCTGACCGTCTCAAAAAGCTTGCCTTGAGGTGATTACAGTTCAAGATTCAGAAAACATGTAATTTATGAAGTATCCGGCTTAAGTCTAATTTGAAATTTATATCGTTCGGCATTTAAATGTCGTTCGGCGGTTACATTGTTCGTCCCGAGAAGAGTTCGGTGTGTATCTTGGTTCGGTTGAGTCATTGTCAAGTGTTCGGCATTGAAATTGTTCGGCATATATATGTTTGTTCGGCATTTGAATGTTGTTCGGCTTGAGTTATTGTGCGACAATTGTATTGTTCATCCTAAGTATAGTTCGGCACGTATATTGTTCGGCCCAGGTATTTATATTGTTCGGCATTTTTGATGTTCGGCGAATATAATGTTCGGCAGTTATATTGTTCGGCAGGTATGTAACTGTTCGGCATTAGTTCGTTTGGCTAAGGCAGTGCTCCGCCCTCGACCATAACTCCGCCCTGCTCTCCCTCCATTTACGACGAACGACAGAGATAAGATCGCCCGGCGAAGGTTACGCCGTTCGACACCCCATCTCCTTTTTTCTTCCAATCTTGATCAGCACAGAGGAGCTAGGTCTAACTACCATGCACCGTTCGGCGACTCCGAACGTGCGAACCACTTCTACTAGTGAACCTAAAGTTGAAGTAATGTAATCGTGGAGGGAATGATACCTAGTTCGACGATCGAGGTTGAGGAAGGATCAACTAGACTTTATATCTGATAGAGTGGCAAGAATTGCAAATCTCTGGGAATAACAGAAGAGAAAGCGTAAAGGGAAAATGGTGGAAGGGCGCCTGGTTATATAGAGGGAGGTAGAAGTCGAAAAGGCCATGACCGGTAGAACCGGTCAAGGTCATAGCGTTCGGCGCATAACGGTTCGGCACTGAAGCATCGCTCGGCAAGGAAGCACCGGTCGAACGCGCATGTCTCGTTCGGCATTTGGAACACGTCCGGCACACATCGATCCCACAAAAGGGGCGTCTCCGTTCGAGGTTAGCCAAGGGTTTAAGACGTGACGAAAAGGTTGCACGGTTCAAAGCGTACCACGTTCGGCCACGCGATACACTTTGGGGGGCAAGTGTTTCCTGGAGATTTGACCAGGCAACTAGCACTCGGCATCCCAATGGAACTCGGCGTCAACTGGCACTCGGCGACAACCAATGCTCGGCGCTAGCGTTCGGCATACAATGGTGCTCGGCATCGAGACTACTCAGCACACAAGGGTGCTCGGCATACAAGAACGCTCGGCATCGAGACTACTCGGTGTCAAGACTGCTCGGCATAACAGGGTACTCGGCGTCAAGACTGCTCGGCATAACAAGCTACTCGGCGTCAAGGAGAGCACTCGGCAACAACCTATGCTCGGCGTCGACTAGTGTCCGGCATCCCACGGTACTCGGCGTCAGTGGAGCTCGGCGGTAGGATAACTCGGCAACGAGAACGTTCGAACTACATACATTGGTTGGTCAAAAGCTTCAAAGGGAGATACGCTCGGCTTCACTGCAATCACCCCACACTTCCCATACACCAGGAGCACCGTTCGGCATGGGAAGGACCGTTCGGCATGGGAAGGACCGTTCGGCACAGAAGCGTTCGGCGTACCTGGTTCGGCACACAGCACCTGGGCTCGAACGTTCGGCTAACAAGCCCGCTTGGGAAGTCCAGCCCATATTTGCCTATAAATAGAGGGGCAGGGTCATAGTGAAATGGATCCTTTTTTGGAGAGAAAATACGGGGAGACTCTGCCATTTTCAAGACTCATCTTCTCTACTCAAACAACTTCATTCAAGCATTTGATTCACGAATTGTATTTGTAATCAACCATAAAGGAAATCAATAAAGTTGAGCAAAGTGGACGTAGGCAATTACGCCGAACCACTATAAATTTGGTGTTCTTACTTTCTGCACTTGAATTAGGATTGTCTTCTCTGTTTAATTTGCTTTCATCACTTATATCTCTACACAATCTTTCTGAACGAGGTTAGTGACCAATTTTGGTGCTAACAGGTATGTTGCACTTTGTTATAGGAGTCTGTCCTATATGATCTCCATTGAAGTCTTGTTGTATATATTGTTGTATTTTCTTATAGCATTGCTTTACATTTCTGAAGCTTGTTGTCTCATGCTTGATTTGAAGTCTGGTCTTCTTTCATGCCTGAATGTAGTTTGTGTACACTTGTGTCTAGTCTGGTTTGAACTGCTGTGTTTATTAGCATTGCTTAGAAAACTGCCTTGACTTGTTTTTGAAGTTTGGTTCATGTGTGGTCTGCTTTGGTTGAGTCATTTCATGTGTACATCCCTTTATACATGTGCACCATATGTTGATATACTGCACTTAACCCTGAACACTTCATGTTGACATGTGATCTGTATGCATGTTGTTGTTGTGGTCTTGTAGTCTGGTTCACTTCAGTTTTGTATTGTTCGAGTCATTTGTGAAGACAGTACTTGCCTCGAGTTAAACAGCTTTATCCTTCCTTGAGCACAAGCATACTTACTGTTTGGCTCCGAGTTTTTGTAGTCTTTTCTATTGCATTTGTTGCTCCTGACCATTTCATTGAACATGTTCACTCGAGTCTGTATTGTTCATTTGCTTTTTGTTCCATGGTTTGAATCCTTGTACTTGTGCTTGTGCTTGATCATTCTGTGATGTTTTGTTTATATATTGCGCCTGAGTTGAATCCAGCTTTTGCTTGGGTTTGACCTTGTGCTCACTTGTCCCTGCAATTTTAACAAGCAAGTGTATACCGGTGTGGACGGCCTTGTGGCATGTACAGTGATACACTGTGCATATCACAAGTTGTTCGTGTAAGATGAATTAAATGAAAATGATGACGAACAACCCAAATAACTGAGGCAAATAATATATTCAAAACACACACTTTATTGAGCACTGCAAAATATTTTCTATTTCAATTTTACCGCGTCGGTTTTTATTTTGCAGATAGTTCAGATGCTGGATACATGTTGGAACAGAGTTGAAAATCAAATACAAGTGTTGAGTGAATTATGTAGTGAGGTGAACAATGTATGAAAAATTGTATATTGAAAATTGTGTTGTAATAGAAGTTGTATTGTAATTGAAAATGTGTAAATGTAGTGAGAGCTCAAATTTGTACTATTCGAATTTGTAATAAAATATTTGTTTAAATATGAATTCTGAGTTATTTATTTTATTTAACAAATATTTATTTAGTTATGTGGAAAAAATGAAATAGTACAATGACAAATACATTTAAACGAATATATATATATATATATTATCATCAAACAAAAATCATAGGCTATTGTATTCTACAATCTCCCCCTTTTGATGATAACAAACATATATTAAGATTTTGACTCTATTAAATGTATTCGATCTTGATGAATTCTATTAGCTCCCCCTATTTGAATACTCTCCCTACAACAAAACCCCCCCTACACAGATGCCTGTAGTTAAAACTGAAAAATTAATTTAAATGAACTTTGAATAAAAAACACTCTCGAATATTAGTAAGGATATCGCTCAAAAATCAAAATCTTAACCTCTCTCCCCCTTTTTTATCATCAAAAATAATAATAGTAATTGAAATAGCTACGATTTTGATTAAAAATATAAAATCAAATCTAGAGGGAAATATTAATTTCAAATTCCATTTAATTAAACAAAAATCATAATATTTTGTTAATTAGAAACAAACTCCACTTTAGAGAAATGGTAGGATTATGGAAAATTTTATATAGTGACAAGAGTTTGATATTTTCAATAAAGGAATAATTTGTGCATTTTCCCTTTTCAAATATTATACAAAAAATGTAAAGCACTTACTAACCATGCATAACTGTTAGGACTTTTAAACGAGGTTAGTAGTTACCCCTTTTTTTTAAAAAAATGTCAAGTATTTTCTAACCATGCATAACCATGAGGACTTTTAAATGAGATTATAATATACTTGATATTTATCCCATTCTTATATGCGTCCCATCCATGCATAACCGCGAGGACTTTTAAATGAGAATGGAAGCCCATATATAGAAATTCAAGTAATTCACCCATGCATAACCGCGAGGACTTTTAAATGAGAGTGAATATTTAGGATATAATTATTTTACAAAAAAAAATATTTCCTTATTTTTAAATACCAAATTCTGCACACTATATTATGATGTATGGATTGACAGAAATGTGAAAGTGATAGAAATGATCGTGGAATAAGTGCTAATCTAAAAATATTATAATTTTTTTTAATTTTCATGAAATTATAAAATTATACTTCTTCTTGTTATGAAATATAATTTAACCACTATCCATCACTTTTTAAGCACTATAATAATTTTGATAAGTTCCAAAAGATTCAATTAGTCAATGGTTATCTTTTTTTTTTGAGTAAATCTCTTACCGAAATAAACTATAGTATTTTTATCATGATGGAAACAAAAGTTCAAAAATTAAAACAAGTGAAAATCAATTTTCTGTAAGGGGGGTTTCGTGAAAATGACTTCTAGTTGAAAATCAATATAAATAATTAAATGATTGCAAAAATGATTTCAACATGAGATGATATCAGATACCACTTGTATTTGAGATATTCATGGTGATATATAGTGGTTTATAAGAAAAACGTGTACTCCTCAACAGTGAATTGTTTTTTTTTGAAAATTTTCAGCTCGCGTCCATTTATATCAAGCACAAGTAAAGTAATCTATATTGAGCAAAAACACACATTCAAAAAATTCGTCAAAGCAGATTTTCATGACATTCCAATGAATCAATAAAAACTAAAAACAGAAAAGTTGTAGCATTATCGGTTAGCTTTCCAAAACTTCAAGAATTTCAAAAATCAAAGTTGAGATGTTCAAGATATGGCAGAAATACTTCAACAATGTCGATGAAAACATAATTAACAATATGTGAACAAAATTGAGTTAAGAGATCATACCCACTTTCCGTCGATGTCGTGATATCCGAAATGCGATGATCTCTATCTAATCTTTATAGACTAAGGAACATTTAAATTTTAGTTTATCAATCACCTATAACAACTCGAAATCTATCTCCATCAAGTTTGTTCCTTAGCCCACTTATGTGTCTAAATTTTGGAGAAGGCAAGTGGTCTAACTAAGGATGTAGGACCACTATTATTATCTATTGAAATCTTTGGTACCCAAATTTGTCTATATGACAAACCGTTAGTATCTACAATTGTACCCTTGGGAATCCAAATTTGTTTAAATTTCAAACCATTTATATTCGTACTTTTTGGAATCCATATTTGTTTAACGGTTTTGTGTTTGTATATATTTCGACAACTATTCTTGCCATGTCCAATATTTCCACACTTTACACATTTGGGTATCACACTTTTCCCCTTAACAGTGTTATTAGTCATTTGTTCATATTTTGACACTTTCGCAAATCCAAATCCTTTCCTTTTATTCACGAAGATTTGATTTTCTAAGAGCATATTAAATGGGTTTTCTCTAATGAAAAATTTCTGAGTAACCAACTCAAGTTTATTAACTTTGGATTTTAAAAGTTTATTTTCATTTATTAGCTTCGAACAACAACTAATGGTACTATCTCTCTTTTCAAAATTATTCATTTTCAAGCCCATATTTTCATTTTCAAGCTCTCTAATTTTAGTCTCAATTTCTACCATCTCAGTTTCAAGGAGTTGGAGTTTTCTAAATTCAATTTTTTCAAAATCCTTGATTTTTTCAATCTCCTTTTCAAACTCGTGATTTAATCGAATAATTTCAGATTTGCTCAAAATCACGTTTTCTTTTTCAAGGGTTTTGAAATTTTCGTTGACCTCATTTAATTTCTTTTCAAAAATCGCACATTTAGAACTTTCCAACCTCTTAAAACTATCGAACTCTTTTTGCAAAATATTATTTTTACAAATCAACTTAGTTTTGTTTTTCTCCCGAATTAAAATTTTGTTTTCTGACTTTTGAAAGTTTTCATCAAAACAGGCAAATTCTTTTTCATAGTCCAAACACCTTTTGCAATTAGAATTTTTATTTTTCGTAATATTTTTAAGCTCATTTTCCAAATCATTGTTTTTCTGACGCAGTTTAGATTGTTCCCTTTTCACCTTATTATTTTTCATCTCAAGAGCTTCATTATTTTCAATTAATTTTCGGCACAAGAGAACTAAATCATTGAATGAAAGATCACTCATCTCATCGGCTATTGAATCTACATCACTACTGTCTTTTGCAAATCCTGTCAAGCACGTTTCTTCAACTGAGTTGATTGTGGTGGATTTCTCACCATTGTTGACTTTTGCACCATATATTACATTAAAAGTATTCCAGATTTCCTATGCACTTTCACAATAAGAGATATGGTTAAAATTATCTTGATTAATATGAGAATATAGTATATGCATAGCAAGAGCATTAATCGAAGTATTTTTCTTGTCTACTATATCACACCCAGTTTCAATAATATCCCAACATTTAGAATTAACAGATTTTAAATAAAAATCCATTTTTAATTTCCAATTTAAAAAATCCATTCCATCAAAAATAGGGGGAATAATACTGGACCGACTCTCGCTAGATTTGCAACTATGGTTAGACATCTATGCTATTAACCTTGCTCTGATACCACTTGTAGGATCATATTCACCCTAGGGGGGTGGTGAATAGAGTGTACTAATAAAAATTAGAATTAAGGCGAAACTAAAAACAGTAATAGAAAATAATGCAGTAGAGATCACACATAGATTTACCCAGCTTCGGTAATAACCTGCCTACGTGGTGCCCTCAAGGTTTCCACTAGAAATTAGGTAATCAGACGCTTACAAAGACACGTAAACTCGCGACACCCGCTAACTTGATTAACCTAACTCTAAGCTCAAAACCCTACGACTGAGTTGCGAATTCTCAAACTACGCCCAGTAGTTTGTACCTAGTTACACAACTAGAAAATTACACAATTTAAAAAGAGAATGTTTACAAATAAAAATAAACAAGAACAAAACCCTAATATTTAAAACTAAATCCCAATATAAAATAAATTATAACCGGCCAAATTTAGTAAATAATAGAAGACGTCTTCATTTATTCGAGTAATATCTTCGGCCGCCTTGTTTCTCTTATAATATGGAATTAGGGTTTTGATTAATTGAAGTTGCCGCTTGAATTTATCGATTGAAGTGATGATTCTGAGTTGAATTGCTTTATCAATCAATCTCTTTGCTTATCAACTTGCGGCTGCTCCAAATGTCGAGCTCGAATATTGGTGCTTTGAATTGGTACGTATTTTCTCCTTTTCGAATTTTTGATTATGCTCGAACTCAATTCGATTTCTGGATTGGTGCTTGCTCTCTGATTTTTCTTGAACTCGAATGAGTATTTGCCGATGATGAAATTGGGTTAAATATGGATAAATTCTCTAAATATTTGTTCGTATAATTCGGTTTTAATTCGTCAATTACTTTGCTAGGCCATTCGAATTTTCTTGCACGATTTAGATGAAATTTGACTTGTTCATCTCTGATATATTTGAATTTTGCTTGAATAGTTTGAGTCGGTTCCGTTCATTATTGCCAATAACTTGTTCAATTCATTGCTTATCCATATGACCTCTGATTGAAAATGTATGACCCATGGCTTGAGATAAATATGACTTCCTGAAATATTGGCATCCATATTTCGACCCAAACTCTGACTTGATTATCATGTTACCTCTGATTGACTTCACTGCAATATTTTTCTACCCCTTGACTGGTTCGAACTGCTACTATTATTTACTGTAAATATTAGAATTGCTTCCCTTTTATGACATTTCTTGTTGCATATCACTGTTTACTGTTTGCTTGGTTCATGTTGAATGAAGTCTGGTTTCCACTGCATATATATATATTTATATTTATATATATATATATATATCTGTGTGCGTGTGTGCGCATGTGTGCATGTGTGTTCACGCATGTATATATGTATGCTATCTCCTTTGTTACATATGTGTTACTGTGCTTGTGTGATTCCTTGGTTAGTTTTGCTTTCATCTGAGTTGTATGTGTTCATGCCTTTGTTTTCCTCTGGTCTGCATTGTGTGGTTGCCTGAAGTCCTGTGTTCATGTCTGGGTTGATCCGGTTAAACTCGAACACTTCATGTTGACATGTGGTGTGTATGCATGTTGTTGTGGTCTTGTAGTCTGGTTCACTTCAGTTTTGTATTGTTCGAGTCATTTGTGAAGACAATACTTGACTCGAGTTAAACAGCTTTATCCTTCCTTGCGCACAAGCATACTTGCTGTTTGGCTCTGAGTTTTTTTAGTCTTTTCTGTTGCATTTGTTGCTCCTGACCATTTCAGTGAACATGTTCACTCGAGTCTGTACCGTTCATTTGCTTTTTGTTCCATGGTTTGTATCCTTATACTTGTGCTTGTACTTGATCATTCTGTGATGTTTTGTTTTTATATTGCGCCTGAGTTGAATCCAGCTTTTGCTTGGGTTTGACCTTGTTCTCACCTGTCCCTACGATTTTAACAAGCAAGTGTATATCGGTATTCACGGCCTTGTGGCATGTATAGTGATACACTATGCATGTCACAAGTTGTTTGTGTAAGATGAATTAAAAGAAAATGATGACGAAAAACCCAAATAACCGAGGCAAATAATATATTCAAAACACACACTTTATTGAGCACTACAAAATATTTTCTATTTCAATTTTACCGCGTCAGTGTTTATTTTGCAGATAGTTCAGATGCTGGATACATGTTGGAACAGAGTTGAAAATCAAATTCAAGTGTTGAGTGAATTATGTAGTGAGGTCAACCATGTATGAAAATTTGTATATTGAAAATTGTGTTGAATAGAAGTTGTATTGTAATTAAAAATGTGTAAATGTAGTGAAAGCTCAAATTTGTACTGTTCGAATTTATAATAAAATATTTGTTTAAATATGAATTTTGAGTTATTTATTTTATTCAACAAATATTTATTTAGTTATGTGGAAAAATGAAATAGTACAATGATAAATACATTTAAACGAATACATATATATATATATATGTTTATTATCATCAAACAAAAATCATAGGTTATTGTATTCTACAATTTTGACTTTAAAAATGAGTTCAAAACATATAAATACAAATATAATATGATGTGAGATGACAAGTCACTCACCAGACAGCTAAAAATCAAAGATTTGCATGCAAAACGAGGTAAATCCGAGAGTAGACAACAAAATCTCAAAATTTCATCTTCAAAAATATAGACTTGAAAGTCACTAAAACCTTTGCTAATTTACCCTTAACCTAAAGTTTTGACTTGATTTGGAATATATTAGAGAAAGTTTTTAGCTTAGAGAAGTTTAATGGAAGTTTAGATCTATTTTGGGATGATGGAAAAATGATTTGGAGAGGTTATAGCAGTCAGTATAACCCTAAACCCAAAATGAGTTGTTGGGCGTCACCCAAAAATCAACTATTACTCATTACGTTGTCCCAAAATCTGGCTAACATCAAATAGACATATCTCTCAAACCATAAGTCCAAAACGCTATTATGACTACTCGACGGAAAGAGAAACCATCATATATTTGTAGTGGAAATGGCCTCGGATCCTATTTCACCCCTATCAAAAGCTATGCCGTTACAGTTTTTCAGATGTAAAATCATCCAATGAAATTTCCAAGGGTAAAAAATATCACTACTTGGTACATCCTAAAGTTATATTTTACGATCCTCCAACATGTAAAATATGAATCATTACACTCTACCCCTTCAGAAATTTTGCCCTAAAAATTCCCAATACAACCTAAGATAAGTTCCCAAAGTCAAGCATAGTTAACTTGTATGTCTAATAACCATAAGCAAACACATCAAACATCAAACATGCACACATAAGTAAGAAATAATATCTACGCCTATCCTAGCATGTAGGATACTAAAGTAATTTGTATGATATCAAAAGTGAAAATAAATGCAATAAACAGACAATCTCACCAAGTAAAGAAATATGGATAAGCGGTCCTCATGCTCTCCTTGATCTCCCAAGTGCAATCACTTTCGCTTTCACCCTACTCAATCTTCACCAACTTCACCATCTTCTTCCTAAGATGCTTCATATCACATCCAACGATACAAATAGGCCTATGAGGTCTCGATTCTTCTGGTTTAATCTTGATATCATCAAGCCGATACAGTGTAATAGTCATGCATGAGTTGTGCACAAAATTCCACAAATTAGATACGTAGAATACATTATGCACATCTACCATTTTCTGAGGTAAGTCAACTTTGTAAGCTAGGTTCCCAATCCTCTCAAGTATTAAAAAATGACATACAAATCTTGGTGCAACTTCCCCTTAGTATTGAATCGAACAACATTCTTTAGTGAAGAGATCTTAATGAACACCATATCGCCAATAGAGAATCTAATATCATGCCTATTCTTATCAATGTAGCTCTTCTATCTATCTTTAGCATCTTTCATTCATCGTCGAATGGTCTCAATCTTCTCCCCCGTCTCCCTGATCATATCTGGCCCTAGCACCAGTTTCTCTCTTGATTCCCACCAATACGAAGGAGCATTGCACGGTCGACCATATAGTGTCTCGAATGGTCTCATACCAATGTTGGACTGATAACTATCATTGTATGCAAACTATACTAATTGCAAGTCAAATTCTACGAGCCTCCAAAGTCGAGAATGCAAGTTCACAAGAAATCGGTTTGTGAGTGATATGTTGTACTCATATGTAGCTCTATCCTCAATGCCTCTTGTAAGCTCTTTCAAAAGCCACTAATAAACAAGGGTCTCGATCGTTCACACTACTCTTTGGCACACCATGGAATCACACTATCCATTTCACATACAACTTGGCCAATTTGGATGTCATTATACTAGACTTATGGGTATAAATCTAACATTCTTCGACAATCTATCGATATGAAACGAATGCTATCGTACCTCCTATGGTCCTCGGTAATCCATTGAAACTTGTTCCCACTTCAACCTGAGAACCTCTAGTGGTTGCATCAAACCGCTTGGCTTCTTCTGCTCCATCTTAACTAACTGATAGTTCATGCACTTCGAGACGAAAGCCCAATGTCCTTCTTCATCCCTTTCTAATAAAATGTCTACTTCATATCACGGTGCATTTTATTGGCTATGGGATGTATAGTTAATCTCGAATATTGGCACTCTCATAGTGCCTCATCTCTCAACCCATCGACATCAGGCATAGACAATCTCTCATCCTTACGGAGCCAACCATCATGGTAAAGCTCGTACTACTTTATCTCCTTAGACTCTACTCTTTCCTATATCTTAGCCATGATCTCCGCTAGTCTAGAGTCTTGCCTTTGACTAGTACTAATCCGCTCAATCAAAGTAGGTCTGATAGTCAAACTAGCAAAAAAATTCTGCTCTAGCTCACATCAAGGTCTAAAGTTATAACCAGTAATATACTCAAGTTGCTTCCACTCTAGGAACTTCACTCCTAAACTGGCATGCCTTTTACTCAAAGCATCAACAACTACATTTTCCTTACCAGGCTTATAGGAAATGTCAAAGTCTTAGGAGGTCAGGAACTATAACCATCATTGCTGGTGAAGGTTAAGATCCTTCTAGAAAAAGAGGCACTTCAACGATTTATAATTAGTGAATAGCTCGAACCTCTCCCCAAGTAAGTATTGCCTCCAAAACTTCAAAGCGAACACTATCGCCACCAACTCCAAGTCATGAGTTCGGTACTTCCTCTCATGTAGTTTTAGCTGTCAACTAGCATATACAACTTTTCCCCTCTGCATTAACACCACATCTAATCCAATACCATAGGCATCTGTATATATTGTCAACTCTTTATTTCCACTTGGAATGACTAACACTGGTGCACTCATTAACCTCTCCTTAAGACTCAAGAACATATGCTCGCACCTCGCATCCCAAAGTAAAGTTGGATTCTTTTTCGTCAAATGGGTTAACGGTGGTGCTATTTTAGAGAAGTCCTTGATCAAACGTCTATAATATTCCACCAGTCCAACGCAACTCCTCACTTCTATAGTGTTCTTGGGTCGATCTTAACCCTAAACTACTACTACCTTCGTAGGATTTACTGCAATGCCCTACTCAGAAATAGCGTGACCTAGAAATAGCACTTCTCTCCTCCAGAAGTGGCATTTAGAAAACTTCTGTAATAACCTGTCCTTTGTAATACCTTGAAATGAACGTCGAGTGACAACGTCTAACTTCTGTATACTATAAAAGACAATATGTCGGGGTAAATTGAAACAAAACACTATGCCAAGGCATAACGATGGAATCCCACGGCGGAATGATAATATATAATATACCAAATATACATGCACAGAACTGGAGAAAAATATATAAGAGGCTGCACCAACAGAAGCGACTGATAAATAAATATCAATATAAAGAGTCTGAATACAATATCTAATAAACCGGACTCATTTATAAATTACATATCCGTTGTATACTACTATATATCAAGTATACATATCTAAAATATCGACATCATGCCTCCAAAATGCTTTAGCTGCGCTACTCTGATAACGTATCCCTAAAAGCACCTGACTCCAAAACTACTCAATTGAGCATCCGAGAATTGTCATGACATAAACAGACAAAGACAACGTGTAACAACCCATCATTTTTGACCTCCATATGTAAACAAATGGAAATCGAAAACAACAGATCGTCGTGGTTAACATACAACATACAAAGAGCTATATAAACTAACTAACTAAAAATTCTAGAATGTCACAATGGAAGGAAACAAACATTATATATACATATACATACATATATATATATATATTAAGTATCAAATCATATCCCAGTACACATGATCAAATCCAAATCCGTATACATCAATACATCATACACTAATACTGCCAAGTGATAAATACAGCACACTATATACATAAGCAATGCCATCGTCACTTGCACCGTCCACGTTACTCATAACCACCATCATAACCTATAAATCCATAAAAAAAAGAAACATAGGGGAGGGGGTCCAACATGAGTCTAGTGAGTGACAAATAGTACTAAGAATATACTATAGGCATGACTGCATGACATTATATAAAGGTTATATCTAAACAAAGACATACCTCAACTTGTTTCACTTGCATTCACAAAGTGAGCCTGACATAATAAACATAATATATGGGCCTAAACTACTTTGTGACAATGATACCATAACATAGCATATCGTAGCATATAACATATGAGTTAGTTAAACATATGCTAACCCATAAATGATCGATGATTAGTAAACAAAGCGTAACCATAACTAGTTAAACATAGATTGATTATAAACATGAATCGTGTTATATAAATGTAGACTAATAAAACAAGAACATAGAGAACTAATTAAAAAGAGACTGGTTTTCGAACGTACTAGTATTAGTTAAACAAAACTAACACAAATGCGCATCTAAACATATATACCAATATATTACATAACGCCCGGTAAACACTTATATAAACATTGTATGATATCCTTACGTTGCATCGAAACCAAAACGTTAATGATCACTTATTCGATTTGGCCCTAAATGGCCTAGGTTCAACCTGTAAACTACAGGTCACACTGATTCCATGGTGTGGTATACACTGGTGGACTGGTGAATGGTCTAGGTAGTGTATTCTGCTTACGGCCTGAAGCCATTTCGCTACCAAATCTCACCAAACATTATCCAGATCTTTATATTTCTGATTCCTAAAGTTCCTACACATTTAGGACATTTTACCATACAATCATACCCACTTAAACTTCATAGAGTCATCTCATATTATGTTTTTATCCAAATTCAGTTATCTCAATATCTAAACATAGTAAATCCAATTAAATTCATTCTAATCATCACTTAGGCAATACTTTGGGGTAATTAACATTCATATTGTTTCAAATTATGGTATATATTCAGTTTACATAATACATACACACACATTCAATTACTAACCCTAACGACGATTATAGAATGATATACTTGCATATCGGCATTATAATTGAAGGGGATGATTCCCACTTACAAGATCAAGTTGCCTGGCCCTAGAAATATCTGAATTAGCCTCCCAATCCTCCCTAGCTTGAAAATGCAGTCAACTATAGTGTCCCAAATCGCCAAACTGATGGTATAATCGAACTCCTCTTCTCACGCCGATTAATTTAGTATATTTATTGAAATTGGTTGAGTGGTTATGAGATAGTGAAAGAGGAAGAAGTGAGTAATAGAGTTGAGAAGAAAATGAAATGTACGTGCTTTTTTCAAAAACTAAATAAGAGAGGAAGCGAGAATAAAATATCTATTTTGATTTCAAATTTAAAACTTAACCTGTTAAGCCCGTTTACAAAATCTAAAATCTTATTTTGTCAGTAACTCTCACATACAATGTCAGATATTTGTCTTCTTATAGTCAGAATTCTAAAAAAACACTCTCTATAAAATGATATAATTTTTGTATCCAAATTAACCTATTTGTAAAATTGCATCTTCCCCCTTTTACTTAAAATTACTAGAATAAACTTAATGTTAATTTCTAAAATTTATGGGGTATTACAAAGTGTGGGTCAAACATAAGGCTTAGTGTGAGGGGAACTATCTCAAAATACAATATATCAAAACTATATACGTGTATAAAATCGGAAGCTACTAAGGCATAGCCGGTCCTCTCCATAAATGTGGCTCAATAATAACCTGGACTACCTATAAACAAGTAAAGCAAACCATCTCAAAGGTAGGAAATCATACAATAACTTGCTCTTCTCCTAAAATAAATGAGTCGACACAATATAATGTGACCGATATATAACGGTATATCATGGTGAAAGTAACCCAATATACAAATGCAGGGGTATTATAAATATCATAATATAGGTCTATCTTAGAATACACAACAATAATATCAACCAACTAATATAACACACATAATATATGATAAGCGATAAATAGAGAATATAAATTGATACTGGTCATTGCTGATGAGTGGAGTCCGCAATATACTCGTGCTCAAGATAAATAGAGTCAGTACCAAATTGTACCATAGCCCGAGTCGCATTCAGTGTGATCAAAGTCGTGTAGATCTTAATGTACCCCACATTGAGCATAAGTATATATGATCTACTCTAGATATCTGAAGCCCGAGTCTGCATTGGACATTTATTAATAATTCAAATTATCATGATCCAATGGTTCCTGTTGAGGGTCCAAAATAAATAGAGTCAGTACCTAATCGTACCATAGACCCCAAGTCACACCCAGTTTGGTCGAACTCATGTAGATCTCACCATCTCCGCTTAGTCATCATGGATTTCTAAACAAATTCGCATAATGCCTCTACAAAAGAGGATGATAGGCATGTTCCGTATAATACGCTATTGGGACTACAGAGGAACACTGATGCTGTATAGTTATATATTAATCAAATATAACATCACGTAATAAAATACTCCTATCATCAATGGAGATTGATATATCGTCATCTTCTATCTACATCGATGGCCACTACTATAAGGCCAATAATACATACGACCACTAATATAAGGCCAATACGAAGTATGATCGCTAATATAAGACTAGTATGTACAATCACTAATATAAGACCAATACCATTCATCAAAACGAATCTACTCCAAGGTCAAAACTAAGAGGTTTGGACTGACTCTGCTCAGTCGCACACACTCACTAGATGTGACAGTGCAACCAATCACTTTAGATTGCATCATAATCCTGATCTTTTCCTTGTATACCACTTTCCAACGAGCCCAAAATCCTGAGTTGAATTTTGTTTTTTTATTTTGGATTGCACCTGTGTTGAATCCAGCCTCGGCTTGGGTTTGACCTTGTGCTCACCTGTCCCTACAATTTTAATGAGCAAGCATATATCAGTGTGCATGACCTTATTGCATGTAGAGTGATACTCTTTGCACGTCACAAGTTGTTTGTGTAAGATGAATTAAAAGAAAATGATGATGAACAACCCAAATAACCGAGGCAAATAATATTTTCAAACACCACTTCATTATGTACTGCAAAATATTTCTTTTT
Organism: Allium fistulosum; assembly: GCA_030737815.1. Lineage (NCBI taxonomy): Eukaryota > Viridiplantae > Streptophyta > Magnoliopsida > Asparagales > Amaryllidaceae > Allium > Allium fistulosum. The sequence goes on along the minus strand of CM060906.1, from coordinate 867,921,117 downwards.
TAATTTACCGCGTAGGTGTTTATTTTGCAGATAGTTCAGATGCTGGATACAGGCTGGAGCAAAGTTGAAGATTAAATACGACTGATGAGTGAATATATGTAGTGAGGTGAAAATTGTAAAGTGAAAATTGCGTTGTAATTGAAATTGTATTGAAAATGTGTAGATATAGTGAGAGCTCAAATTTTTACTATTTGAATTTGTAATAAAATATCCGTTTGAATAAAATATTTGTTTAAATATGAATTCCGAGTTATTTATTTTATTCAACAAATATTTATTTTAATTATGTGGAAAAATAAAATAGTACAATAACAAATACATTTAAACGAATATACATATGTTTATTATCATCAAACAAAAATCATAGACTATTGTATTCTACAACAAGATTAATTGAAATAATTAACTCATTAATTACCTTAATTAACCTCTAATCCATCTAACCCAAAATCAATTCCCTATGCATGAACATGCACAAAACCAACACCATGCACCTTCTCTTCTAATTCGCCACCCACACACCCGAATCAACGCACCATCTTCTCCTACGTGCCACTCTGTGCGTCCTCTCCATGATAGTCCCTATCATGTCAAATATGGCTCCCCTGCTCAATTGCGACCTGATGCCCCCTATCAGCTTCAATATGTCGCGAAACACCAAAAATGGCTGGAGCTCTGGTGGTTGGTGCAGGAGGATACACACAGCCAAGAGAAACACCACAGTGCTCCCAGTTTCTCCTAACTCCTCTCCAATCTCCAAAAAATTCCTACCTCAAACGATGCTCTAAGACGTTGATTTCTTTTAGTGTAACCACACAAGCCAAAACCAACATAGATGCGAAGCTCTCCTCACCATGAGTTCGATAGATCTGATCTTGTCATCTATCATCGACTGTAGCTTATAGAATCGAAGAAAACACGATTTTCACTTTTCTTGGACCCGTTGAATATTTTGGATGAGAAAGAAAGTAGTAGGAGGAAATGTCTTGGGTGAATGTACGGATATATATATATATATATATATAATTTTTTAAATAAATCACCCCAAATTTGGAGCTCGTACGACTACATAGCATATTGGATCGCCATAAAACTCGTTGGTACACATCATCTCATTTTTCTAGTCCCGATGACATAAGTTTCACCACCATTCGAGATGGTGCTCTACGATGATAATTTCACATATTTTGAGGTCGTTTTGGCCATCGAATAAATCAGTTCCAAAAATTCTTCAACCGTACATCTCATAATGAAGTGCTCATCCTAGAAACACAGGCCGTCAGTCGAGATTCCACTGGACTTGACTATGCATGTACTTTTGCAAAATACGTATAACAATACGTAAATCGTAGAAATGTCATGACCCCAAAAATAGCGATATTTATACTCAGTTTGATTTGCAATGTCGATCCGAACTCAATGGAAGTGGTTTCAAGTCCTAACTCGGCTGTATGCAAAAAGTCAGAATTGAACCTTCAATTAATTAACGAGTCAGTATTTAAATTAATCAAATATCCAATCGTTGAAATGCAGGTTGTTACAACTTTGTTTTTAATTGGTGCTTCCTCAAACCTCGAGCTCAATTTTCAAGTGCTCCTTCTATTCTTTCTCCGTCCTCCATTAAACAAGGATATCATTTATAAACACAAGCATAAACTTATTCAGTTGACTAAAGACATGATTCATACGATTGACAAAGTATGTCGATGTGTTGGTTAAGCCCGAACAACTTAACTAAGTAACTAACCACTCACAAAATACAAACGATGTTCGAAATGCTGTAATTGGCACACTCTACTTCACCACTCTTAGTAGATGAGACCCTATCGCAAGGTCCATTTGAGAGAACACCATCGCACCATGGAGCTGATCGAATAAGTGATCGATACGTGGGAGTGGATACTTGTTCTTCTTCGTTACCTTGTTCAGCTCATGGTAATATACACTCAATCTCAAAGTGCTATCCGCCTTCGTAGTGAATACTACAAATGATCCCCACTCAGATATGCTCTTTCGAATAAACCCCCTTCGCAATAGGTCATTCACTTGCACCTTGGATCCCTCTGCTCTTTGGGAGCCATACATCTTAATGGCATAACTATGGGCCTGGCATCCTTCACCAAATCAATATGGAACTTATCTCCATGTGTGACGGTAATCCGATCACCTCCTCAAATATGTCTGGATACTCCCTAACTATAGGAAAAGATGACAACTCATCGTGTGGGATCTTGAGCGATTATAGAAAGCTAACTATTCCCTCATCATCAGATAGGTAGCCTAACTCCAATTTCCGCCCATTGTCGGTCCTTATTGTCACCAACAACCTCTCACAATCCACCACTACTCCGTACCTCTTTAGCCGGTCCATCCCTAAATTAATACTGAATCCCATGAAACCTAACAGAAAGTAATCCAGAACAAACAAACATCCATGACTGGATAAGGCTAAGTTCCGACAAACCATGCAAAGTCTAGTCGATCCTCCAATAGGGTTTGTAGCAATCAATGGTCAGTCAACTATCCTGGGTTTCAGTCCCATTCTATCTACCAATTCACTAAATATTAAGGAATGTGAAGCCCTGATATCAAGTAAAACATGTATAAGTATATCAAAAATTGAACGTTGACCATGTATAATGATATTCTTTTCCTTCTCCTTTGCCTATGGAGCACTTGACAAAGCCAGAACAATGTCAATAAAATATGCCTTTACTACCTGCTTTTGCCTCAATAATTCTAGGCAATCCTTCTTAATATGTCCATACTTGTTACAGCTGTAGCACTTCTTGCTTTCAGCTTTATAGTCCTTAATAAGATGTCCCTTCTTCCAAAAATTATATCAAGTAGGCTCCCGTGTTGCCCTTTTTCTGGCCACCCTTGTTATTAAGCTAATTCCTCTTGTTGTTGTTCCGCTTCTTCTTGCCTTCCCTACTCGCTTGCAGCATCATCTCATCCTTGGAATCAACAACTGACCTAGACTTCGGATAAAGACTCTCTAATCGTAGAGCCTTCTCCACCAACTTCTTAAATGACTCATTGATATATCCCACTAGCTTTTCTTCAAGATAATCGTCTAAGTCCGTTACAAACTTATTATTATTTTTCAGTTAAGTGTCAATAAAAGATATGTCATACTTCGACAATATCTTACTTGGCCACATACTTCGAGATAGTCGTATCTCCCTACCTCAATTCAGTAAGTTTATGGAATGACATCGACTTTTAGGCAGCCGGTATATACTTCTCCTGGAACCTCATCTTAAGCTTCTCTCGGGTAACCAGATCCTCATGGGTAGTAGTCATGATGGAATTCCACTACCCTATCACTCTCCCTTGAAGCTGCCAAGAGGCCAGTTTCCTCTTCAAAGCATCATCTATCTCCATATTCTCAAAGATGCATTCGCAAGTGTCTAACCAATCTTGTACCTCGATGGTCGATTACGTTCCAAGAAGTGTTTTGGTACTTGACTTGAATAATCCTTGTTCAATTTGGCAAAGGTAGCCCTTGGCGCTTGCACTGGAGCACCACAACCAACAACCACGGCAAGAGAAACTCCTTGGGAATTCTATAGCATGTACCCCATCATATTATTGAACATATCCTGCATATCGAAGTTCATAGCTACCCCGTCGCCCAATCTATGCTTTATGCCAGAAGTAGAAGTCCCAACAACATTCCTCGTTTGCCGGCTCATTCTTACAAACTGTAATGAATGATCGGTCTCTCAAAAAGGAATAAGTGGTGTCCATGAATGCAATGCGACTTATACTATATATACTATTATATAATCCTGAAAACAAAAATATAACAAGTACGCTATTTCATATATCACTTGATCCATTCTAAGGAGATAGCTCCTACCTTATCTCTAATGGATCCAAGTATCAACTTAGGTCAACTATGCAACCTAAGCTCTGATACCAAATGTAACAGCCACCCTACAACTCTAGCATACGATATACCTGTATAGTGCACTACAACGATGCCCAACCGATGTTAGACAATTGTCAAGGTGGTAAAGTAAATAAAAATCCAAATCACAGAACCCGTAGAATATCTCATCATACATAGATAAAATATGATAGTCAAATCGATGTAAAACTGGAACGATGGTAAGATAATTAAATGAACCATAAATAAGAACATCAAAGTGCAACGGTTTATATATTATACAAAAACATAAATAATAGAGTTTATACATCTCAAATCTCCAAATAAACCCTAACAATTGTCTCTCAAATAACACAAGTACTAATATAGCTCCACGGTACCGCATGGTAGAATATAAGCGATGGTAAGCTCCAAAATATAGATATATGAAAGTGTAGCCTCTTACTCGTACTTCATAAAACTCCATGCGCTATTCAGACTTTTTAACCCTAATCTTCTCATTTAATAGTACCCGAGATATTAAGAAGCAAATCATAAAACCTCAAGTCAGATAATAGTCTTGTGTGAGTGATTCATCATCTCAAGTTATTATAAAACCATATACACTAATAAGGACATAAGGTATGTAGAATCATACCCGACATGTCCCTGTATCCAAAGAGTTAGCATATAACAATTGATATATGCTAATCTACTATCATCACCATCATCATATAGGTTTACTACAAATCAAAGTATAGTATCAAGTGTGTATAAGTCGATAATACCTGCATCGTGTGACACCCTAGAGTAATAAAAAATCAAAGCAAAACATGACATCCATCAAACAATCCCCACATCATTTAGATATATGATAACTCGTATGGCTTAATCGTTAGCCATACACCCAATCAAATCTTGGTTTGTTGGTGCACAAATTCATGCCACTTTGTAAGGCAGGAACCAGACTCGCAATCATAAAGTCTAGAGTAATCCACAGTTGTAAGATCTGGACATAGTCATAATCCAAGCGAGTGTCCTCACATATGCTCTCAATACGAGCACTTTGAAACCTCTAAGCCATCAGCGACCCCTTTGCATAGGTCTCCACAATGAATCCAATCTTTGTTCCATATTGTTTATCATGATAGTAGAACACGGTCGTCATTCTACTCACAAGTTCCCATCATTGAACTTGCCCTTATGGATCACCATCGCGATTCCTATCCTTGAGTCGTCATCTTCAGAACATCTATAGACACCACTCGTACATCATAGACTTATCATCCTAAAGTTCTGAAGTTGTTGTGCTCAAAGCATCACATCATCGCTTTATTGATTACTACACATACCCCAAAGTCGTATCGAGTCATCCCGAAGTCGTCCACTTCAACTCCAAGTCAACTTCCAAATACCACCAAGAAGCTCTAGGTCTGACTCGAAGCAACCCCATGCCAGACTCGAAGCACTACTTGGAGCACTCCTATTTCAACATGTTCAATACTTCCTATGGTCGACTCCATGCAAGCCCAACACCAGATCGAACACCGAGCACCAAATCTTGTTCGCCTATGACCCCACATCACACTTTCCTATTTGACAATTCAAATCCACCAAGCAGCAACCTCTATAGCCCGAAGAAACCACATCAATAGACCAGAGCAACAACCAAACACTAATTTTTATTCTGGTCTTCCACCATCTACCAGTCTGACTCTAAGTAAATGCCCACCGAATCTAAAGCTTTCCACCAACGGCAACCAAGCTAACCCCAGCACCGGACCAAATTCCTACAGCACTCCTGATGCCCCCGATTTCGCGCCGATTCCATCACTACACTTACTACTTTGACCTGCATACATCCCCTATGCATCGTTGCAACCCCAAGAAACCTAGAGTTTATCCATCAAAGTCTGATTCTATGTTTATAGATATCCCATCGTTTGTGCATCAAATCGGAGAGCACATCTTTACTCCTTCTACATGTAGACCCTTGACAATAAAATCATCTATCATCTCTATTTCACTCCGATGAGCATTTACAAACATGGAAACAGACATACAACATCCTATTGGAACTTTGCGAGCCTGCAATGGAGGTTATGGGTGAATTTGAATTTTTTTACCCCATTGAGTCTTTATTGGGCCTATTTCATTTAAATTTACAAATTATAAATAGAATTTTATTTAATTTACATTCAACTAAATATAACAGTTCGCATATGTATCGTGTACGTATAGGTATGTGTGTGCATGTATAACATAATAGGTATAATATGCCCATATATAAGTATTGGGATTTACATCGCAACAGACATGTTATCTCATCATATATGTATTAAACATTGTCTAAATATATGTATGTATGTAAACTTGTTGTTTATATAAATATTAAAAACTATGTAAATGTGTGTATATATGTATGTGTGTATATAACTTATATGTAAAAATATTAATGATTTATATATATACAATTGCATTAAATATTATATATATATATGTATATACATAATATAAATTTTTAAAATCATCTTACACATATACATACATATGTATGAATTACAGTAATAAAATTATTATTATTATATTTAACTATATATATATGTGTATATATATAAATTAGTATATTTATAATATCTAACTACATATATGTATATGTATATATAGTATATTAATTATGTATTTCATATATATATATATATAACCTTTCCAGATTGAACGCACAACATGAAAAAAATAATTTTATTTTATTGCATTACTATATATATATATATTAATTATTCAAAATACAATAAAATAACAATAAAAAATATTTTTGTGTTATATTATTCGAATTCTAAATTTTCAGAAAAGCAATCATGATATTTTAAAGTTACAAAAATTTACTAGAATTTTCTTAGTCATAATAATATGTTTAATTAATTAATTTATTACGATCATTTATTAAATTGAATTTTTTAAAATATAAAAATTGATTTCTAATTCTGATTTTTTGGCCGAGATTTTACATGATGATAAAAAAAATTATAAGATTTAAAATTTAATTTTTGAAATATATTTAATTTATATGATTTATTCAGTCAGTATATTGATTTAAATAATATTAAATAATAGTAAATAAGTATTAAAAATTAATTTGCAGCCACTGAAAATATAATCTATGTAGATATGCATTTATAAAATATAAGTTCAATTATTAACATGATATGATGATATAATTAAATACAAGTCATGTAACTAAAATTAAGCAGTGTATTAATATATACATATATTAATTAATAAAATGATAAAAACTAAAATAAAATTTATTTGGTTGTGCACTTCAGATCTACATATAAAAATGTGTATTTTATTTAGTAAATTAAGACATACATATAACCAATCTAATATGTGATAACATTGATGATACATACTATGCTGTCAAGGGCGCCGTCGAGCACCGATTAGGCACTATTTGTAGTTCTAACCCCCTTCCTTTTATAATGGTGCTTTATTATGCTCTTTGTCTAAGGCGCCGTTTGAGTGTTGAGCTTTTCTTAGGGCACCAGAAAATAGGCATTTTTAGTATAACTTTATTTTTTACTTGGCAAAATTAAGTACACTTAGAATAAAATCATTTGATTACTTTGTTTTTTCATTATAGATATTTGAGTTTCAAGAATTTCAATGCTTGAACCATTTTTCTATTTCTTTTTAAAATATACAAACAAGTTAATAAATAATAAAAATTCTTCTTTATATTTAAGAATAAATGTTACTCTTTAATTTATCACTGCATTGAAATTTAGCTTTACTAAATTTTTATTTTTTATTTTAATAATGTTATCCTTCTAAAATTATTTCTTAATCGAACACAAAATAACTACTTACAAATTGAAATTTATTTTATTCACTAGTATTGTACCTGATTATTTTAAGAATAATTGGTATGCAAATATTTAGTTATTATCATAACACAAACTTTATTCATATAAGTTTCGGCATATATAAATTATAATGTACTTGATTCATTTTTAAAGTTATATACAAAACATTTACATGTGTTTGCGCGCACACATATTTACTTATTTATTTACACACACACACACACATGTATCACTTATAGCAAATAATATATGGTGACTACTTAATCAACATCAATATGGTTTAACCAATAGTTAGTTATTTTATATAATTATTTAATGCAAATATTATTTGCACAAAATGTATATGATGAATGCCTATTCTTCTCCAAGTCCCTCCTGAACTCTGTCTAGACTCTAATGCCAATCTTAGCGCCCAGCGCTCAGCTTTGCCTTGAACAACCTAAGATACATGTAAGAATCTCATGTAACTAGCAATTCAATAATGATATATATGAATAATATAATATTATCCACAAATTATAAATCATATAGTATAGTAAATACATACGTAATACTAGTGCCTTAGAGCACATCTTGCAATAATGAATTCTCTCTCCTTAGAAATCTTCTCGATTCGGCAGATTGCAAACCCTTGAACCATACACCTTTAGCTATCCAATAGCCATTTCCTTTTGACTTGATTTGAGATGAATTTGTTGGAGCTCCTTACTGATGAGGTCGGCCATCAATGATGGGAAATGGAAGCCAAAAAGTTCTTTTTGCATTATGGTTAGGAGGTCCTTTTATAGTGGAAGAAATAGAGAGAAATATTGATCACATCTCATACCATTTCTCAGCAAATCTCAGCCATCTATCTCCAAACCCCTGTAGTCTTTTTAGCCACCTCCTACAAGCCCTTTTGCTGCCAAATTACATCTTAACATTAGTTAACAACCCATTTAAGTTCAAATAAATATTATTAGTTAAATCTAATTTAATTTCTTATTGATATCGCATATCGATTGATATATTTATAACTATTGTAAATATATGCAATAATATTTATTCCTCAAACCATATTGACAATTTTATAATTAATATTTCATTAATATTATTTTATTTAATTAATTTATAAAATTATAAAATAATTAAATCGTCTAGTCAAAAGAGAATTCATCATTCTGGTTGTGTGACTCGTTAGGTGTAAATTCGATCAGCGATTAATATCGAACTATTCAAATGTTAATGTTCACACGTCACTTAGCAGGTGGTGTGCATTTTGGCCAAATTTACCGTTTACTTAATTTTGGTAAAATCCAATTTTATGTTATTATGCATTACTCGGTTGTGACATTTATTTACACCAATTTTTTTTATCAAAACTATATCACTTTGGACTTATGGAATTTGATAATGATCAACATTCCAATATCATCCATATTCAACTCTATAGTCCGAACAAGTCCTTGGTTCAATAATAATAATTATTATTAATTGAAATTCTCTGGCCAGAGACTTTGATTTTGAGTTGATTTGAGTTGACCATGATACTAACCTCATATAACCGAGGAGACGAATCCTCTTTTAAGTAGGGGTAAAAAATAGAAATTTTGTAAAAGTTGGAACTTGACCACGAAAGTTGTACCATTGCGTTCATGGTGAAATTCCAATATGTTTCCGTATATAATATGCTAAAAACGGAGCTCAAACGAAGAAGTTATGGGTATTTGAAGTTTTAGGTTTAAAAATAATTTAATTCAAATTCAAATTCAAATAAATAATTAAATTAGAAATTATAAAATTAACTAAGATTAGACTCTAGGTTTAAGAAATTGTGAACATTAAAAATTAACGTTAAAAGTATAAACAATGAATTAAATAAAACCAACGGTACAAAAATAATTACGTTCCAAAAATTAGCGGAGGGGTCGACAACCGACCCCAACCGGTCGACCGCTAGCAGTCGACTGGTGCGTATAAGGCGCTCGACCGCTCCTAGAGGCGGCAGCTATGGTTTGGCTATCAAAGAACGTTCCAAATTTATCGGTTTTTAACCTATTTTCATCATACTGTTCTGTTACGTTTCAACCTCTATAAATAGGACCCTAACCTCTTCACTTTTATTCACAAAAATATTTGGGAATTCAACGAACCTTTACCATTTTCTCTCTATAATTAGATTCAGAAATTCAATTAGGAATTTAGGTATGGATTCTATTTTTTTTCTAATTATTCTTTTAATTTATTCTCTTCTCTTCCAACCTCTCTGAATCTAACAAAATTATATATGCCAATCCTTGCTCTACATGTGTGTGTGTGTATCAAAAGAAGAGATTTGGAAAAAGTGCTTTGGCGTTGCAAATCCATACAAGAAAGGCTAAGGATAATCTATAAGTAGGAACCTTAGTATTTTTATTCCAATAATTGTTTAGTATATTATGGATTTGAATATGCCTTAGGGGTTTTGGGTTTGCGAAAATAAAAAAAAATAAAACCCCCAAAACTTCTATAATTCGAAATGTCAATTCTTGGTGGAGTTTTCAATTGTTTACATTAAACTGATAGAATATGTAGTTTTTGCAATTTTTGGTGATTTTAGTCTCTATTCCACTCCTCTTTAATTGCAATTTGATTATGAACCTTTAATTAAGGAATATGGTGTAAAGTATGAATTTATTTAGTTTACACCATTTATTCCATATGAAAATAAAAGAGTAATTCCATTGTTTAATTCATTGTAAAAGAGAGGCTGAATACAAGCTGAAATTGGAATTGCAATTTCTATTTTTGGGATTATTCCATTGATTTGATGTGATAGATTGAGTTGAAAACTTTATTACGTACAGGTCTATTTATTGCAATTTTTGAATATGAATATTAAATCCTTCGTTAAGAATATTGAAATCCCTTGTTATGCACATTGGAAATATGGCACCATTGATAATATGGAAAAAAGACTTGTATTATTGTTGTTAAAAAGGAATTGACATTAAAATGTCAATTAGGGCGTAATCTCCGCACGCATAGAAAATAATAAGTGTGTATTTGTTTATATATTAATTACCGTAAATAGCATATGTTATCCAGCATTTTAACCCGGCTATATTGAACTGATTGCACAAGTCAGATTAGACTACCATCAGGGTCGATGACTCCAGAGTGGTGATTGTGAGGTCCAGAAGTCAAGTACAGATAGTAATATGAGGTCATATTGAATGAAATTGGTAGATGTGCAATGTAGAATGTTCGAAGCATGAAATATGGTTTAACGCATAGGAGGGATCGACATAGATTGGCTCCAACAAGAGGGATAGACACGTTTCAAAGTACAAGAGCATTCTTGTGGAAAACAATCAATATCTCAAGGTCTACAAGTCTAATGCCTATGAAATTTGAAGAGCAAGATATAAGGACCTTAGGAACCTACCCTAGGGATTGCACAACAAAAGGGCAAGGTTGGAGGGATCGGTATACATCCCTTGGGAGGGATCGGCAGAAAGCAGCATGCAAGCTATGTTGAATCAAAGATCAAGCAATAACTCGAGCTCCAATGATCCAAATGATATGAAATTTTGAGGCTAGACATATTTTTGCATGGGGAAGCCAACATGGGATCGCTCTCCAAAATCGACCAAAGAAGGGATCAGTACCGATCCTTCCTCTTTAGGAATCAGGCCTAGCAATCCCTCTAGTGGGCCATATGGTTTAGAAGGCCCTTCAGCCAGGATTTCAAAGAGATATTTGGTCATGTTCATCTATAAGTACTGGCTTGATGGGTCATTCTGAGGATCTTTATGCTGCTTGTTACTCTAGACTCCATTGTAATCAAGTGCTAACTATTTCTACTGTTGTAATCAGATTCAAAAGTGATTAATAAAGGATAATCTTCAAAGTGGACGTAGGCATACAACGCCGAACCACTATAAATTTCTATGTCTTTGATTATTACATATTCTATGTTGCATACTTATTCATCTACTTAGATTAATTTTTCTTTTCTTCACTTACTTCTCTATAAAAACTATCCTTGGGTGTTTGTGACCATTTTTGATGCAAACATTTTGGTGCTTTCATTGAGAACCTTAATTCTCAGCTTATAAAGGTCCCTTTGTTGCTACTGGATTGGATAAATCCCCCAAAGGAGATCCTCGTTTATCTTCAAGGAGTTGGTCATACTACATAGATTTGTAGAAATCTGGGTGAAGCTATCAACAACGGTGAGGAACACTAGATCTACTTCACAGAATGTGGAAGCAAAATAAGAACGCTAACAACCAGCAATGAGGCCCATGCAATCAACCAATGGATGTGAACGCTTAGCCAGTTGAAGTTCAGAATCCCACTGATTCTATTACAAGAGTTGAATTTCCTAATCTAATGAGAGAGTTGATGGAGAGTCGTCGATAATTAAATCAACAGATTTAGACCAATATCAACTTGATGAACCAACTCAATTAGCAGCAGCGAGGAAAAGCTAGGAGGGAACCCACTCCTAACTCAGCATCAGAGAGTTCTAGCTCATCAGACGAGTATCACAGGCATAAGCATCGTAGAACAAACGAATATCATGTAGAAATTTCAGGGCGTCAACCGATAGACCATCGTGGTTTGTCAGGATCGATCGGTGCCGATCCCTCCATAGGGATCAGTACCGATCCCTCCCCCCAAAGAGGGAATCCACCCATGCATCATGGGAATCAAGCTGGAGCTGCTTCAGTTGCTTTGGATGCTGGAGTTCAATTAAATGTTGATCAAGTGCTTCCCCGGAATGACGATGAAGCAAATTTACGAGATATACATCGGGAAGATGGTGAACCAAGAAGGCGTGGAATGGCCCGTAGACATCGATCGGACCATTCACGTGAGGTGGAGCATGACCATCACTTGGCACCAACTATCCAAATGCCGGACTTATCGGCTATGGTTAGACAGTTAGTCAGAGAGAGCCAGGGCTTGACTTACGATGACTGGGGAATCTCAAGAAGCCATTCCCCGTTTATAGTTAGTGTTCTGCATGCGGAGTATCTAAGAAGTTTTAACATGCCGTCGATGCCCACCTACGAGGGAAAAACCGACCCTAGGCAACACATCATGATATATGAATGGCTGATGGATTCCGCGCGAGCGGATGATGCAAGCAAGTGTAGATGCTTTCTTATAAATCTCTCTGGAATAACAGTGATGTGGTTTACGTGGTTACCCCCACGATCAATTTCTAGATTCTATGATTTGGCAACAAGGTTTGTGGAGCAGTTTCGTATGCACGCAACTCGCTTCAAGGACGTAATGTCCCTGCCAGCATGATCTAGGCTTCAAGAGAATCGTTGACAGATTATTTAGAGAGATTTCATACAGCTGTTACGGAAATCGGTAATCCGAATGACCATGCAATATTGATGGGCGTGACAAGAGGGATAGATCCAGAATCTAATTTCGACGATTGGTTAACTGGCAAGCCACCTGCAATGTTGGAACGCTTTTACGCAAAGGCGGCTCAGTATTTGAGAAAGGAGGAAGCTAGGTCCTCTAGGAAGAAGAATGTTGCGAGACCGAGCATAGGGGGAGTACAAAGTAATATTGCAGTAAAGTAGTCTGATGATAGCTCTAGAAAAGTTCAAGTGAATATCCAAAATAAGCCGAATCAGCAAAAGAAAGGTGGAGGTAAGGGCCGGGAACAAAAGAGGGATTCTGCAAGAGGGAAGCCTAGGATTCCGATGTACAATACTCACACGCCGTTGAATACGCCCTTGGAGAATATCTATTTGTCTACCTGCAGTACCATGCAGTATATGAAGCCTCCTGCAGAAGAATCAACAGAGAAGCAGAAACAAACCGCAAAATATTGTCGGTTCCACGAATGCTATGGACATGGCACGAATGAGTGCAGGCATCTTCAGGATATTATCAAAAAGATGATTCGAGAAAGGAAGTTGCAGCAATTTGTAAAACCCATGCAGGATGGTGGACAAGGGACATCCAAGCCCAACCGAGCCCAACCGAGGACAAGCACCATGCAAGGCTGAGAAGCCTGCATGAACTGGTGGGAGATTGGTATTAAATACAATAATCGAAGGACTACACCTAGTAGATAAGAGTTGGCATGAGATGGAACACTATGCTGGCGCGATTAAGCATGTGCATTCGAATACAGAAGACAAAGCTCCGGCAAATTAGCAATGTACAATGGCAGATGATATCGTGTTTAGAAACAGAGATGTAGACAAGGTGGAGGCTCCGACGATCGACCCAACGGTCATTTCGGCCATGATTTGCCCCTCTTTAGTCAGGAGAATATTGATTGATTATGGAAATTCAGTAAATATAATTTTCAAAAAAGCCTATGATTAGATGAAAATGGAAGCCAAGGACTTAAAGCCATCTAAAGCCGGCATACACAGTTTTAACGGTGTTGAACTGAAGTTGTTGGTTATGTTGAGTTACCTGTAGAGTTGGGAGAAGGTGACCGTAGGAGAGTGTGAATATTGCCATTCGTTGTTTTGGATGTTGACTCTCCTTACAATGTTTTTCTGGGCCGACCAGCCCTAGCCGAATTCCAGGCGGCCCTTGCCCCATGGTGTTTGAATTTCAAGTTTCCGACAGATAATGGTGTTGGAGTTGTTCACGGTGATCAGGCAACTGGACGTGCCTATTATGTAGCTGAGTTGAGGGACGCTCAATGCAAAGAGAAAGGTAAGGGTGTGGACAAGGCTGTCCGCATCCAAGCTAACAAAGATTGACAACTAGCGCCTGAGCCTTGGCTCGGGCACCACAGTTAGTTCTATAGGGATATAAATCCGAGAGATGATAAAGAGGAGCTCAATGAGACTAAGGGTGCATCGACTGAGCTCACAATTGACATCAAAGTTAGCCCCAACGACTCGTCATGGGTCCTAAAGATTGGATCACAGCTCAGGCCCCCGATAATGAAAGAACTTGCTGGATTTCTCCAAGCGAATCTAGACTTGCTCGCTTGGACTCACTCTAACATGTGTGGAATCTCGTCTTCCATTGTGATCCATGTATTGAATATCGACCATAGGCATGTCCCGGTGAAACAAAAAAGACACGACATGGATCCGGAGAGATCTGCCACTCTTAAAGAGGAGTTGGATAGACTTAAAGACAACGGGTTTATTCGCGATGCCCTCTACCCTAAGTGGGTATCTAATCTTGTGCCTGTGAAAAAGGCAAATGGGAAATGGAGAACATGCATTGATTACTCAGACTTGAACAAGGCGCGTCCGAAAGATAGTTTTTCCCTTCCAAGGACCGACCAGCTGGTGGACTCAACCATGGGACATGAATTGCTATCTTTCATGGATGCATACTCAAAATATAACAAAATCCCGATGCACATTCCCGATCAAGAGCACACCAGTTTCATTACCGATATTGGATTATATTGCTATGTGGTGATGTCGTTTGGACTAAAGACTGCTGGAGCTACTTACCAACGCTTAGTTAATAGGATGTTTAAAGATCAGATTGGAAAAATGATGGAAGTATATGTGGATGATATGCTTGTGAAGTCATGATGATCAAGCGACCACATTAGAGACCTGGCAGAAATGTTTGGCATCCTTTGACATTACAAGATGAAAATTTATCCTTTGAAGTGTTCTTTGGTGTAGCGTCGGGGAAGTTCTTGGGTTTTATTGTTAACGCCCGCAGAACTGAAGCTAATCCTGAGAAGATTCAAGCTATCCGCGATATCCAAGCGCCAAAGACTATCAGACAAACACATAGTCTAAATGGGAAAGTTGCCGCCTTAAGCTGATTCATTTGCAAAGCTACCGACAAATGCATTCCTTTCTTTGACTTGATTAGGAAAGGAAAAGGAAACTTCAGATGGACACAGGATTGTAAAGACGCATTTCAAGCTTTAGTGAATCACTTGGAGAGATCCCCCATCTTGTCAAAATCGGTGGATCATGAAGATTTATACATCTATTTTGTCATGCCAGTACATGCAATAAGTGCCGCATTACTTCGTGAGGAGAATCAAATCCAGAGACCTGTTTATTACGTTAGCAAGCGATTGATGGGAGCTGAAAGGAACTATCCGAAAATAGAGAAACTGGCATACTGCTTGCTGATTGCATCATGAAAGCTCCGCCTATACTTCCAGGCACACTCGATCAATGTTTACACCGACCAACCATTATGACAGGTCCTATGGCGACCTGTGACGTCCGGAAGATTACGCAAGTGGAATATCGAGCTTAGTCAATTCGATATCACTTATCTCTCTCGGAGGGATATCCAGGGTCAAGCACTGGCAGATTTTATAGTGGAATTTACTGCACAAGATGATTCCCCGAAGAGCGGCGAAATCCCTACCATACAGTGGAAACTGTACACTGATGGAGCATCCAATGATCATTGTTCTGGAGATGGAATTGTGGTTGTAACTCCCAAAGATCGATCGATCTATTATGCTTTAAAGCTTGATTTACTAGCGAGAAACAACGAAGCCGAGTATGAGGCTCTGCTTGCTGGACTTAAACTCGCCAGAGAACTGGGAATAAAGTCTCTTGAAATCTTTTGCGATTCACAATTGTTAGTATACCAAGTCAGGGAAGATTACCAAGCTAAGGGACAACGGCTTGCTCCATACCTTACCCAAGTCCAAGAGTTGATGACTGAATTTGAGTGCTATGACATTATGCATATTCCACGAGATCAAAATAGAGAGGCTGATTCATTGGCAAAGTTTGCTAGCACCGGAGATGCATAACAGATGGACTTAGTTCCGGTCGAAGTATTAAATTCCCTAAGTATAAACCTGATAGAAATCGACCGGGTATTAGAGACGAAGCCTGAAAAGGAACCGTGGATGACTCCGATTAAAAACTATTTGCTATAGGGAGTCCTACCTGAATAAAGGAATGACAAGCGACAAGTCCTCCATAAAGCTTTACGATATATCATGCAGGAAAGAGTTAGTACAGAAAGGGTTTTTCTGTTCCCCTACTCTGATGTATCGCTCATGATGAGATAAAACGGGTCCTAAAAGAAGTTCATGAAGGGGAATGTGGCGATCACACGGGGGAGGGGGAAAACTCTAGCAAGGAAAATACTCTGTTATGGGTATTATTGGCCAACCGTCAATCAAGATGCCGCTGACTATGTAAGGCGACGCGACAAGTGCTAGATATATGCAAAAGTTCCTAGAACTCCACTGACAAAAATTACACAAATGGTCAGCCCATGGCCGTTTTACATGTTGGGTATAGATATTATCGGTTCCTTACTGATCTCTAAAGGTGGTGCAAAGTACGCTATTGTCGTAGTTGATTACTTCACCAAATGGGCTGAAGTAGAACCTTTGGCCACGATCACAACTAAGAAAGTAATCGGCTTCATTTTCCGGAACATCATTTGTCATTTTGGTCTTCCATGAAATATTGTAACAGATAATGAGACTCAATTCCATAGTATTGAATTCAAAGAGTTCTGTCGGAGGTATCATATTGAAAAGAGATTTGCAACAGTCGCTCACCCTCAAGCGAATGGGCAAGTTGTAGCTGTGAACAAAATTATAAAGTCCATCTTGAAGAAATGTTTGGAAAAGGCTAGAGGCAAGTGGGTGGATGAACTCCCGACAGCACTATGGGCTTACAGGAGCACCCACAAGTCCGCGACTGGCCATACTCCATTCGCCCTTGCTTACAGTTCTAAAGCCATCGTTCTTGTTGAGCTCGAAGTTCCTTCTCATGAGTGACTTACTATGATCCCAAATGAATAAAGATCTCCTCTTGGAATCTCTAGACTTTATAGATGAGAAGCGTGAGGAAGCCGATTTGAGGGCAGCTGCGCACCGACACCGAGTCGCCCGATACTACAACATTAAAGTCCGACCTAGAACCTTCGAAATTGGCATCTTGTCTTGAAACGGGGTTTTCCTGCCTCGTCGCACATGAATCTAATCTGGGAAGGACCATATGTCATTGAAAGAGGCTTGGAGAGGGAACTTTCAAGCTAGTGATTGTTGATGGCATCACACTTTCAAGGGCGTGTAATAGCAAGCATTTACGATGCAATTTCACTTAGTTTGATTCTTTTTCATTCAGTTGTATTTGCTTTCAGACTTTTCTTTAGGATTTGACTTTCCAGATATGTAATAAGATAGATTATGTCATTTCTTTCCATTTAACAAATAAAATTTTGAACTTCCTTTATATTTAAGTTTGTTGTAGCATTATGTATTAGTTACATTGCGAAACTGATTGATGTTGATATGTCCAAATAGGTTGCCAGAGTTTGGAACTAATCAATTACGCTAGTTCCCAATGGAACTAAACAAGATGAGCATGGTCCGACCGTTCATTTGATAACTCTCATTCATAACCCAATGGATGGAATACATAATGAGAAATGGATGTGACTCGACCATTTGATGATCAAATAAATCCCGCCGAATGATGGGATTGAGATAAAACAAGAGCGATCGTGACACGGCTGATCGCTCGCTAAATCAAATCCCAGACCTTGGGAGGAAAATCGGTCAATTAAGGAAAGCATGATCCGACTGCTCTCTGAAATAACTCTAGGTCCCCAGAGTACGGAGTGTGAATCGACCATCAACAAAATAACTCTAAGTCCCCAAAGTGCGGACTAGAGTATAAACATAAATCGGGTGTGAATCGACCACCTACAAAATAATTTTAAGTCCCCAGAGTGTAGACTAGAGTATAAACATAAATCGGGTGTGAATTGACCACCCGTAAAATAACTTTAAGTCCCCAGAGTATGGACTAGAATATAAACATAAATTAGGTGTGAATCAACCATCAACAAAATAACTCTAAGTCCCCAAAGTGCGGACTAGAGTATAAACATAAATCGGGTGTGAATCGACCACCTACAAAATAATTTTAAGTCCCCAGAGTGTAGACTAGAGTATAAACATAAATCGGGTGTGAATTGACCACCCGTAAAATAACTTTAAGTCCCCAGAGTATGGACTAGAATATAAACATAAATTAGGTGTGAATAGACCACCTGTTAACCAACTCTAATCCCTAGAGAGTGGATATGAGTATAGATAAATAGATGAGTGCGGTTCGGCCACCCACTATTCCATAAACTCCGACCTAAAACCGACATAAAGAGTATAAACTCGCTAAGGATGGAGTTCAACCATCCACTTCTAACTCCCCTAACCTGAGACTAGGGGCAAGAGTATAATTATTCAAACCGCTGAATTCGATGGCGTAACACCAAGGCTCGAGCCCAGTGTTTGATGCAACTTAAGGCCACGACCATATGGAGACCTTGGGATAGAATTAGTGGATTGTTATCAGAATTAACGAACAAGGAGTTACAAGTACACTGAATGGAAACGCCTTCTGGTAAAGGGGAAAATAGTGCTGAACCCTCCGAGTCTGATCCCAAGGGCCCTTCTTCTTTCCAAGCGGCTGGAGCATTAGTTTCTTTTGACCCATAGCAAGACTTGAGCTACGATCTTGATAAACCCGGTTACCAATCTAAAGTGCTGACCCCTATTCTAGTAGGGGGCACTTCGACGACAACCGAGAGCCAGCCGAACGCAGATATTCCACTTTACTCTCCACTTTTCAAAAGGTTTCGTTCTTCATGCCCAATGGTTTTAGGCTTATCTCCTTATTTTGTCAAATACGCGGATCTTCCGGATCCCAGATAAACTCCTAAAAGTGATGCCGCCATGAAGCAACAAGCGATATCAACAGAGATTCTGGCGGCCACCGATGTTTCGAGGCCCGATGCTCAAGTCATCAGAGCACTCGACGATGATAAGGCTAAAGATCTGCTACCGGTGGATGAATCTGATAATGTTGTGATTACCGGTGCCTCCGAACACACTGATGAGATTAGCTTGAAGGAGCGCATTTAGAAGGAGGAGTTGCTTAAGAGAAAATCCAAAGTTGAGCCTGTCGAGGTGGACATTGGTGATCCAAATCTTGTCCCTCTTCAAGTCATTTCGCCCGTTGGGTCGATTCCCAGAGAACTCCCTCTAAGCTTCGAACGCTCTCCTACCAAGGGCGGTAAAGGATCAAGGAAGAGAATGAGCGGAAGTTTAGATAGCGCCACTCCCGAGAAATCCAAAAAGGAGAGAAGACAAAATAAATAGTCGTCACTTCGGCTCGATGTGTACATAGTTTGTATAGCTGTTTGTTTTTTTAGTCATGGTTATACGGGTATGACCCCCGATTTTTTGAATAAATTTGTACCACAATTTTGAAGCTTATCATGTGAATAAAAGTTTTTTTCCTATTGAGCTTTCGCGTGAACTATTATTTAAGTAGTTAACAAGTTACCCCATACATGTACACTTAGCTACACATTATATGCCCCCATATACACGTATATATCTACACTTACATTTAGGTGTATATATGGATATTTCATATCCACATTTATATTTACATCATACAAATTTAAATACATTTGAAGAATTAGTGATTTTATACATCTATTAGCAAATTTATTCGCTAACCAATTATGCAAAGCAAGCTAAGACAGGTCCGAATAAGGGCTAAAGTAGACTTATGCAAGTCTAAAAGAAGTATGCTAGACCGAGTATGGGTCCAAGTCTAAAGTGTAATAATATGCATATTCATGGTTTAAGTCCAGATTCAAAAGGAAGTCACATGCTCTAACCACGTCATAAAAATAGTCAAATATAGTCAATTCAAAAGAAGTATGCTATGCAAAGTTTATTGTCCATGGTCTCATATGCAAAAATCCAAAATTTATAATCGGCTCTTAAACTCCTTAATTTGGTTTAGGGTTTACAACTTTAAAATTGGAGAAAGTGAAAAGAATTAATCACCCCACCTTAGTGTCGACGGGGTCTATTTATAGAGTTGTCACCCGAGCGGGATGGTTGACACGTGGCATGTCTTCGAATTCGAGGATTCTGGTAATAGCATTGTGATGGAGTCTCGACATCCTATTGTTGAGATTTGACATATTTGCTTGTATGAGTTCGACAATGCTATCTCCTTGTTGAAGCTCGACATCCATTACATCTTCAGGACTTCGATATCCCTTGCTACTTGTAGAAGTTTGATACCCTTGCCGCTTTTATATGATTTCAATAGCCATAGTTGTAAAGGCTCGACATTGGTTAAAGACTCGATACCTTCTCAATCATTGACGAAAATTGACATCATTTGCTTTCATAAATTTGGCAATGCAACTTTCCTTTGGTGAATACTCAATAGCCTTTATTATGGTAGGTACTCAACATCGGTTATTGTGGTAGCTTGCTGATAGTTGATAAAGCATAGGCTCACCATCTCTAAAAACCCAACCTCCTTATTCTAAGGCTAAATGCTCGACATCTTCATTTTTACTTGTTCTACAATGCTCCTTGTTATAGTGGTTCGATATCTCCCCTTCCTCTTTATCAATCTAGTTATCTCTAGATTCAGTAGCCTTTCCACGATAGAAATTCGATATTTATAAGTGCTTTTTGATTCGGTATCTTTACCACTTTACAAGCACGATACCCTAGCTCATTGTTACAGTTTAACATCTTCTTCCGCTTGTTACACATTTGACAACCTTTATGGTTATTGAGGCTCAATATCATTTCCGCTCTATGTTCATGTTCGGTGACTCTCACACTTGTTGACTGCTTAGAGTTCGATATCCCTGGAAGCTCGACACCTTTTGTTAACTATCTAAACACTCGACACCTTTTTTGTAGAGATTTGACATCTTCTTATTATGCCTAAGAATTTTCTATCTTTTGTTGAATGCCGAGGGCTTAATGACTTGGCTTTCTTCTGGCTTGACACCCCTTGTTGTTACCAATCTCGATACACTCTCCTTTAGAAGCTCAATATGGATATTTGTAGTAACAACATCAATTGATTTGCATTAACATACTATAAAATTTAGTGCTTTAAATTAATGGAATTTTTCAACATTTAGCCTAAATTATCCACTGCCCAATACACTCGATCCAATAGGGAACCTTTTTCATTTTAGAAATCCATTAGTTGTTATATTTTATAGGAAATAATATTATTCAGATCAGGCTTTATGTTTGACTTGTTTGCATATTTCAGTTTCCAACATAAACTCACTCGTATTCATTTGAGTGGGCTGAGTTTATGGAAAAATAATAGGTTCCCTGTTTAACATGAATAAAGCTTCTAAAGACATTTTGTTTCTTTTGTAAAGTCACGGTTTATAACTAACTAGTAACAATAGTGTAAATGTAATGACATCTTCATATGTCAATCACATAATTATTGATTATGTACATATTCTATTTACTATTGCATGAGAACATTGGGAATTTTTGTAAAAACAATTATATTATCAATAGCTTCTTTGTTTACTTGGCCGTTGAAGAAAAAATGGATCCATTTTGTCACTTAAAAATAACACTAAAGATGTCTGGAACATTTTTTATTGTAGCATCCCATATTATGGAGTAGGTCAAATACATGAATGTTATAGTAAATAAGATAATTGAATATTTAATTTAACTTTAGAATAAGAAATTAAGTAGTTAATTGAAAAATTAAGTAAAATAATGGACAACATTTAGATTGTTAATTAGATTAAATATTAGGTAATTAATTACGAGGCAACAAAATGTAGTGTGAAATAAAATAAATTTTTTTTAAATTAAATTTCAACCATAAAACATTAATTGGTTAAGTGAATGATGTGAATACAATTGATAAAAGAAATTTATGAATTAGAAAAATCGAATGGATTTTGGCCCAAAACTCACAATATTACCTCATATTTCTTCAAACAAACGGTAACACCTTCCATTTTGAGACCCAAAGATGAGACCCCTAATATGCTGTAGTCCCCTTGGAATTATCCTTTAGCGATGAGATTAGTTTTATATGTCAATGGTTTATTTAAATGGTATGGAGAATAAATACCATACATTATCATTATTATATTTTAAATCTGTTCCCATTAACGTGCCCACATAAGGGTTAAAATATAATATAACATAGATAATAATGTCATGTCTAACATACAAAGATGCCAACATAAACACTTCAAACAGCGGAATAAAAGCAATATTTATATCATCAAAGCCTTATGTTTCATCTTTGAAACACCTCATTCATCTTCTGAAAGCAACCTGTCAAAATCCATAAACCTAGCATACTGGAATGAGTACTCTTGAGTTTATGGGGAAAACAAAAGATAAAAACATGGGTCAAACATAAAGTCTGGTATGAGCAATACATTGCCCTAAACATAAAACATAGTGGGACTATGCCACTAAAGCACGGAATGGGTTTTACCCTCATTGTAATACAACATTTTCTTATCAACTCGAAACATAACATAAATTATTATTTCATTCATAAGGGTCCTACACATGTTATGATAACATGACTGGAATCAATAGCCATTTCACTCGGTATGCCATTTAGTCCCTAACAACTTTTCTTCCCAAAATCTAAGCTACAATGCCTTCGGCTGCCACTAAGACCCTATGCCTTCACTACTTCCTTAGTTATCATTACTTTTACTATTGATTTCAGTTGCCACTCCAGGCCTTACACATACTATTTTGTGTTACCGTTGTCGCTCCATGCATTACACCTATGGTTTCGATTGTGGGTCTAGACCTTACTCTTATGCTTTTGATTTTGGTTTCCACTCCAAGCCTTACACATATGGTTCTTAGTTATTGGATGTCATATCAGGCCTTATACCATCTACCGAGTTCCGCTTTGGTTGCCACTCCAGGCTCTACACCCATCATTTTCATGTTTTGGATGCCACCTAAGCCTTATTTTCAACACATTCAGTTGTGGTTTCCACTCTAGGCCTTGCACAAACACTTTCAATTTCGGTTGCCACTCTAGGCCTTACATCTAAGCTTTCAGTTTGAGTTGCCACTCCAGATCTTCAACTTATGCCCTCAATTTCGATTGCCACTCATGGCCTTACATCTACGCTTTTCGGTTCTAAGATGCCACATCGGACTTTACACCATCTACCGAGTTCTCTATGTAACTATTCATTTATTAGGTTTTATCCTTAGCTATATATTAAGCTACCTAAAAGTTCTAAAACCATCTGTGGCTTTCTTACCCTGAAACCATTTTATCTAGACATCACATTTCATAATGTTCTAAGTCCTTGTTTCAGCCATCTTAAGCCTCGGCACAAACACTACCCTCCAGAAGTTCTACCGAAAGTTAATAGCTCTCGGCAATCACTACTCATGTTCTCATCTAGGGAAGAAAGACTTAATTTGGTTTCGTTTCATTATCATGCGGAATCCTAATTCTAGGTTTCAAAAATTGCCACCCTTGTCTATAATTCCTCTCTCATCATTGCATTTTCCCTCGCCTTAACCATCGACTGTTATATTCGATTTATATCCTTGGCTCATACTTAGAACCTAGTTTATTACAGTTAGGTCTTATACTTAGTGTTTTTTAGTTCCTCTTTCTCTTAGTTTGGTTACTCTACACTTGGCACTTCTCTTGGTACATGTCAAAAGCTCGTCTTCTATGCATCTTACACTACCATTACACATGTCAACACCTAATTCATTCTGACTTCGTCCTTTTGTGGCTATTACAATACTTTTATGACTTATTCGGCAAATATTGTGGATCTAGTCCCTTGACCACTATTTACATATTTTACTCATTTAAATTTCCTTCCGGCCTCCTGTATTTTCCTCTCAGAAACCCATAAGTCCCCCTTCGGCCATGAGCATTTTAGTTCCTCACAGATAAAAATTCTACAACATCTCAAAAAATATGTATATGTATTTTATTTCATAAAGTTTCTCAAACTTCCTTTTTCTAGCCATTTTGTATAATAAATGGTTTCTTAGATAGTTCATGCCTAATTATTTATTTATAGGAAAATTCTACAAATCAAAACCCATCTCTAAATATACGTTCACAGTGTCATATTAAATTTCAAATCATTATACTCATAATAAGCATAAGAAATAATCTTAATTAATTGTAGCCATGCCTAATTACAAGGGTAAATGGGGATGAGGGAATACATTACTTATCTAGATCTTCTAGTTGATAACGTTTCTAGTTCCCTTAGCTTTAGTCTTCTTCTTTTCCTATATTTCTTTCTTAGACCGCCACCATTAAAATTCTTCGAGCTTAATTTTTATTCTAAGAGAGTAGAATGAAATGCAAAGAGGGAAATTAGTTAATTTTAATCCAAGGAATAGTTGGGCTACCAGCCCATTACTCCTCTTTCTCATTTAATTCATTATAGTTAGTTTCATTAAGTTACAACATAATATGTAAATATACACCAAAATACTTATCACGTTATATCATTATTTAGTTCCATAATTGAGTCATTTAAATCTTCTAATTAACCACTTAATTAATTATTTGTTAATTTATGGGGTGTTACAGCTTTCCCCTTATAGGAATTTCATCCCGGAAATTCAAATAAGGAATAGTAGTGATTCTCAATCTTTCTCATGCCCACTTTAGCATAAACACATAAATTTCCAACCCATGTGCTATAACCAACAAGTATTGGTGCATTTACCACTACATAACAAAATCAACCATAATATCACATATGTACATGGTTTACAGAAAAAATAGCAAACATATAGGCTAATCTAAGCAAACAATGTGGGATAACTCCACTTGACTTTACCTTCTCTTTCCTAAGTATATCATATCGGTCCTCGTTCTACTAAACTTGCACAAGCTTCAATACTTTATTCCAATGCTTCTTCTCATCTCGTTCCACTATCCAAAATGGTTTTATCTCATAGATCATATTTGGTTCAATAACCAAGTCTTCCATAGCTCTTGGACTTACAACGTTACTAGGGTCTCAGATACACTTGCTTAGATGTGATACACAGAACAAATTATGGAATCCTACATAATCTCTTGGTAACACAAGCCCATAGTCTACTCTATCGATTCTCTCTAGTATTGGAAATGGGCCAAAATATTTTAGTGCTAACTTTCCAGCCTTTTCGAACCTCATAGTGTCTCTCACTGTGAAACTTTAACAAACCCTTGATCCCCGGGATCAAACTCCAAATCTTTCCGTTTCTTATCACATGTTGAGCCTTTTTTCATTTTGTATCGAGTCAACTCAACCTTCTTCGAAGCATCTCTTACAAGATTCAAACCCAGAATGAGTCTATCTCCCGTCTTGCACCACCATACTGGAAACTTTCAAGGTCTTCAATACAACGCCTCGAAAGGTGTCATCCCAATATTTGACCGATAACTATTGTGTATAGAAATTTACCAAATGTTAATGACCTACCCAAAATCCACTGAAGTCAAGTAGACATGCACGTAACAAATCCCGAAGCACTTGGTTGACCCTTTCGGTTTGTCCATTTGTTTGTGGATGTTTAGCTATACTCATACACAACTCCGAACCCAATGCACTCTATAGGCTTCGCCAAAACTTACTAGCAAACAACGGGTCTCGGTCACTAACTATAGTAATTGGAACTCTAAGTAGTCTTAATATAGATTTCACATACATCTTGGCTAACTATGTTTTCCTCTTTGTGGACTCCACCGAAATGAAATGGGCACACTTAGTCGGTCTATCTACTATGACCCATATACCTTTTCTTTCAGATCTTGTCCTAGGCAAACTATCTATGAGTTCCATTTAAACCGAGTCTCACTTCCACAATATAACCTCTAAGGTTGCAGAAGTCCACTTGGTTTTTGGTGTTCTACCTTAACATGTCAAACAAATCTTCATAGAATCTCCAACATCTCTCTTTATCCCTTCTCAGTATAAGCTCTATTTCATATCTCAGTACATCTTAATACCCCCCAGATGGATAGAAAACTTTGAACGATGGCATTTGTCTAAGACCAACCTCCGAACATCTCCACTATTCGGAACATATAACCTTCCCTTCTTCTGAAGCCAACATTTCTCGTTAGTATCGAAGCCCTTTAGCTCTTCGGTCTCGACACCATTATTTAGGCCATTATCCTTTCGTCACATAGTGGGTTTTCTTTTTTCTTCTCGGTATTCTTTTCTATGAGTGTTGGATGTACTTTTAAGCATGGCAATGTCTCAGAAGTTTTACTTGGGCTAACACTTGATCGACAATGAACATTACGTGAAGATAAAGTCTCTAATACATTCCACTCTTCTATCATGGCTAAAACTCATCTCTGCTGCTTACGGCTCAAATAATCAACAACCTAAATTCCTTTGCTAGGGGTATACAAAATCCCAAAGTCATAAGAAGCAAAAAATGCCAACTATCTATGTTGTCTCATATTCATCTCCTTTTGGGGGAATAACTAGTTCAATGACTTATGGTCTAAAAAATTTGAACCTTTCTCTGAGAAGGTAATGTCTCCAAATTTTAATGTAAGGATAACTACCGCTAGCTCCAAGTCATGTGTTGGATACTGAATCTTATGGGGTCACACTGCCTAAATGCATAAGTTATCACCTTGCATCTTGATACTACCCCTATCCCTTAACCTAAGGCATCAATATAAACTATAATACCTCTATTCCCTTCGGGCATGTGAGCATTCGTCAGCAGAAGCTTCAACTTTTGGAATGCCATCTTACACTTCCTTGTCCAAACACACGTCTTGGTCTTCCAAGTAAGTATCATAAGTAGCATTGCTATATGAGAGAAGTCCTTAATGAATCTTCGATGGTACCCTACCAATCCTAAGAAACTCCTCATCTCGGTAATAGTCTCAGCTCTCTTCCAACTATTGATAGCCTCAACTTTTGAATGATCTAAGGCCAACCCTTCCTCCGAAACTAATGGCCTAGGAACTTAACTTCATATTTTCAGAATTGACACTTGGAAAACTTTTCATTTAATTTATTTTGTCTCATGGTCTCCAATACCCATCTAAGATGTCATGATCTCACTCATCCTTATAACATAACATCATCCATAAAGACTAAAACAAGTCTCTTTAATCGATATCGAAAGACTAGGTTCATAATATCCTCAAAGAATGATGGAGCATTAGATAGTCTAAAGAGCATGATTAACCACTCATATAAACTATCTCATTCTAAACATAGTCAAAAGAATACTTCATTCAGCAACTCTTAGCTAATGGAATCTCGTAGCCAATTCTAGTTATGAAAATACTATAACTCCACTTAACTGATCAAATAACTCATCTATATTCGCAAGGGATAAGGATTCTTTATTGTCAAATCGTTTATCTTCCTATAATCAATGCACCTCGAATGCTCCCCATGATGAATTAGTCAGCCTAATGAAGATCTTATGCTTAAATTCCATTAGCTTTTTCTTTAGCTCTACTGTTTCCTTCGGTGGTATTCTGCTAAATAGTCTACTAACAGGTTATGCCCGTGGTATTTAATTTACATAGAATTCAATCGCTCTTCTAAGAAGGAATCCTATCATAGGGTCAAAAACATTTGCAAATTCTTGAACCACTAAAACTTTATTAATCTCCTCTTCTAGATTTTCCATTGCATATAAAGAAATCTCGGGCCCCCCTTTCATCTCATCCAAAGTTATCAAAATCCTTTCTCCTTCCTTCGGTTTTCGTAAAGCAATAACCCTCTTGGCACAATAATTTCTGGCATTATTCTATATTAACTAATCCATACCCAAATTGCCCCAGCTCTTACGAAGTCAAATGCATATATGTTGTAAGAAAACGAGTGTTCACACATAATAAATTATAAACTAGGTGCACTTTAAGCAGAGAGCGGCATACCCACCGATTAAATAAACAACACACAAAGAAGTAACTAAATATGTGCATCCATCCCAATTTATCAACCAAATCTTTTGAAAAAAAAGAGTATGTATCTCTAGTATCAAACAGAACTATAACTGAAAATTGAAAATCGAAATCATATCTGCATACACAACGCTCTTGCCTTCTCCTCGATGGATGATCCTCTTTTTTGTCCATCCAAAGCAAAAGCCTTGCTCGCTTCAACTCCAGACAATCCTTATTCTTATGGCCTGGCTTAAAATAATTAAAGCACTTGACCTTAACTATTCCAACTGGTTATATAATGACCTGACTTTTCGCAACCATGTGATCAAATTCTATGCGTTGTAAATTGAAAAGTGTGATTGTATTTAAACAATAGTGTATAAAGAGTTGAACTAACTAACTACATCTTTAAAAACTCATGGTGAAACGGATGAAAATATAATATAGATAAAATGAACAAATCCCATCTATATAAATCATAAGTCATTCATAGTATATATACATGCACACATTGTCACACCATATATATAATATGTACAATTAAACGGATAACATATGTAAACATCTTCATAGTCATTGTCTTCAAAGCTACATGTATCAAGTGTACTACATTCACCTAAAGTGTTTGAGAAGGGTGGTCAAACAACTGCCTGGTGTATAGAAAGCATTACCAAGTATATACTGTTAACGTGATTTTGTAAACATCATATGAAAGCTTACACTTATTATACCTCAACCTGTCTCACCTGCATCTACAAAGTTAGTTCATCATAAAAAACACAATATAATCATAACTATTATATACTTAACAACCTTAAACATACAAGAGAGTTTGTTAAACACAGATTAACCCACAAACACATAAGAGAGTTAGATAGAGACTAATCTCGGGTATAGCTAAACATAGACTAATCCTATAAACATAACCATGAACATGAGTTAGATAAACAAAGACTAACTCACGTACACACAAAGGTAGGTAAACATTGCCCAACCCCTTTAACGTATAATGTAATATAAACATCATAACACATAAACCATCTAAAATTCATTTTTGGACATTAAACGGTTTCAAATGTCGTAGATAAACCAATACCCCATCCGTCATCATTTTTGTGTAGGTCTTGCCGAAGCCAAAGCACTCCAGCCATGGCCTAGGTTCAACCTAAGTTGGAAAATGCCCATCGATGGACCGGTACATAAAGCACCGACGGGCCGGTGACCATGGAAAATACACTGTAATCATACCATCCTGAAATATCTCTTCCCAATTTGATTTTCCTTCATTATTTACTATTTTGGTTCATTCTTATATCTCCTAAACATCATTTTCCACTACCTTAACCTTATATATATCACATACAACTATATGCCCTTAATCTAACCCTAATCATCAAAAATGTAATCCTTTATTCCTAAATTTCATAAAATTACATTTAATACTAATATAACCCTAAATTAATTATCTTTAACATTATCTAATCGTAGAATTACATCTATGTTTATACCCAAATTAAATTAACCCAAATTTTACATCAACTAACCCTTAATTTGCAATCATACAATGAAACTACTTTCATGTGAACAATATATATATATATATATCCAAATAATGATTCATATTCACTTGTATATGTCACCAAGCCTTAGGAATCGCCTAATAGTCTCCTATCCTTTGTTGTCCCAAAATGCGATCCTCTAAAGTTCCTCGAATCTTCAAATATTGAGTATCTTCGTGTAGCCCTTCTTGCACTTTTCATATATATATATATATATATATATATATATGTGTGTGTGTGTGTATGTATATAGCCACTGTCAGGGTAGAATATAGCCACTATTATATTTAATCCCCTATAGTATTTCATCTTTTATACGCTGATGATGTAATGTTCTTTATGAAAGTTACTGTTGAAAATGCTGTTGAATTAAACCTATTGCTTGATGAACTAAAGCTTGCTACTAGTTTACAAATAAACTAATTAAAGTCTAAAATCTATTTCAATTCTCACATGCCTCATAAAGATGAAATAGTGCAGCATTTAAATATGATTAAGAGGCAATTACTAGTAAAGTATTTGGAGATGCCACTATCTTCTGATTATGGCATTCCATTAGTGCAGCGGATTACTACAAAACTTGAGAGTTGGGATCGTAACTTACTCCCTAGAGCTGGCAGAGCTCAACTGATACATAGTGTTATTATTCCCATTGTCTTATATTGGTTTTTGGTTTATCATTTACCAAGTTCAGTGATTAAAAAAATTGAATCGATCATTGTGTGCAAATTTCTTTTGGAGAGGGAAATCACACAATATTGCTTGGCATATTCTGTGTTGACGTAAGAATTAAAGGGATATAGGCCTATGACTATTAACAGACTTGAGAACTATTGCATGTAGAAAGCTTATATGGAATCTTCTTACAAAGAAATCATTATGGTCAGATTGGATGCAGAGTAAATTATTTAGCTCACTCTATCTACTGGATGTTGCAAGTTAACAATAATTTTTCATATACAATTAAACATATATTGAGGGAGAGAGATGCTGCTATCAAACTATTTAACAGGGTTATTGTGAATGGTGATACTACATCCCTATGGTTTGATCCATGGATCAACCAAAAGACATTTGTGGATTTATTGGGCTGGCACAGAGTTAGGTATGTTCTCAAAAACTAACCTAAGGGTGTCTTAGATCATATCAAACAACAGTTTTGATACTCCCAAGTAACCAAAAACTCGAGAGTTGCATCAGTATATTATGCAAGTTCATATACACACACATAGACATGCAGACTATTAGGAAATTTTAGGTGATGTAAATTTCAAGTTTTTAGCAGTTTATAATGAAATTAGAACTACAGCAGATACAATGGATTGGCACAGTGTTATATGGAATAAAACTAGCACAAAGAAGGTGGCATTCTGTGTTTATAAGGCTATCAATCGGTGATTACCGATTGTTTGCACAAAAAATGGGCAAACACCTCCAAGTCGTATGATTTAGTTGATTTTATGTTGTTTTTAGTGATCTGGGTGATTAATGCAAATATATGAAAAGCAAGGAATAAACTGTAAAAGACACGCAGATTTATAGTGGTTCGGCCAGAACGTGCCTACGTCCACTTTATATGTTATTCTCCTTTACTGTTCAGATTACAAGTACAAAGCTTTGATGAAAGTTGTTTTAAAGTTCTATCCGTGCTTGAGCTCTCAAAAACCTCTCTGCCATTGTTGTACCCCCTGCCCCTCTATTTATAGAGTGAGGTTGGGGGTAGGGGTCTTGGATGTATATTGCTGCTAGTGGGCCTGGGCTGATGCAATCTGGCCTGGCAAGGTTGGTTCGGTACTCCCTGGTCCGGTAGTACGTTGGGAAGCGAGTTGGTTCAGTGGTAGGTGGAGTAGGTTGGTTCGGTAGTGAGGAGCAGAGGTTGGTTCGGTAGGCAGTGGAGCAGAGGTTGGTTCGACTATGCAGTGGAGCAGAGGTTGGTTCGGTAGGCAGTGGAGCAGAGGTTGGTTCGGCTATGCAGTGGAACAGAGGTTGGTTCGGTAGGTAGTGGAGCAGAGGTTGGTTCGGTAGGCAGTGGAGCAGAGGTTGGTTCGGCTATGCAGTGGAGCAGAGGTTGGTTCGGTAGGCAGTGGAGCAGAGGTTGGTTCGGCTATGCATAGGAAGAGGTTTGGTTCGGCTATGCATAGGAAGGAAGTTGGTCCGGTAGTAGGTGGAAACACTCCCAACATTTGCCCCCCAAAGTGGGGCATATGCTTGCGTATGGCGCGCTTTGTTTATCTGGACGCTCTCATCCGGTTCTAAATGCCGAATTATCTGGTCCGGCTATTTTGTGCTTGTCTATAAGTATGGGCTTGAGGCTTTCGTTATTCCTTACCTTTTGAAATAGCCGGACCAAATTCTTGACTGCCGAATCGATTATAGTGCCGAACCGGTTTTGACTGCCGAACCATTTATAGTGCCGAACCAGTTCTGATCGCCGAACCAGGTGAGACATTCTTTTGTCGAATGAACTTCGTGCTTGAAATACCGAATGACCATGAGGAGTATGATTGCCGAATGAGATTGGGAGTTTGAATGCCGAATGAGATTTTATGTTTTAACTTATAAATGAAATTCTAGTCTTCATACAGTTGCTTGTTTACTTCCTTCATTCTAACGACGCACTTCTTTGTGTTTGTAGATAAATGTCTCATAAAGTGGAAACTCGTTCAGAGAAGAAGAAATCCCAGGACAGAGAAGATCCTTCCACAGTGTCCCCAGCTCAGTCAGAACCGGGACGTCATGGGCCCACCCCGAGGTCACTAGTAGATGGGTACGGCCCTCAGGAGCTTCTGAACTCACCTCCTGAATGTTTCCCTAGCTCTCTCAAAGGCGAGCAGCTTGATGTGATCTCCCGCTCCTTTGGGATTGACAGAGCGCACATGCTAATGCCGGGGGAGGGAGTGATGCCATATAATCCCCCCGAAGGATATTTCGCCTATAGTCGGTACCATTGTATGTGTGGGGCCATTTCGCCGATCAATGCTTGGATAATCAGCTTCATCACCTACTTGAAGGTAGCTCCATTTCAGCTTCAGCCTAACTCCTACGCCATCCTGGTGAGCCTGTTTGTCATTTTCCAAAGGAGGTACGGGCGTCTTCCCTCCAACCGGGAGATCCGGTACTTGTACAATTTGAGAGGCTATAAGAAGGGATCTCCATACATCAGCTTGGAATCAGCCGTATCTTTCAAGCCTGTCCTGGACTTATATTCGAAGTTCAGCATGTTTAAGAAAGAATGTTTTTTTATCAAGGATGACTCTGTTTCCATCCGTCGCTTCACCTCCGGCTGTAAGTTTGAAGCTTATTTATAATTTCTGTTATGACTGCAATGCTTCTTCTTATGTGTTTTTATTTCTTGCTAGCGACAGGTGGCTTTGCGGTCGTGGAGAATGATCGCCTAGTTCAGATGGCTGTGGAAATAGAAGCCATTACGGGAAGGGACAGGTCGGCTTCTTACTTGATCAGGAATGCTACACTTCTGGGGCACAACCTGATCCTTCCACATCAGTCCGTGGTTAAGTAGAGAGACACGGCGGAGGAGAGAGCTGCCAAAGCCATAGGAGGGGCCACGGCAAAGAGAAGCAAAAGGAGACCCTTCTCGATGCATCCGGTCGCCGGGGTGAAAAAACTCAAGAAGTCTGATGGACCCTCTCCCAGCACACATCCAGATGTTCAGGAGGAGGAAAAAGGCGAGGACGAAGGAGGTGAGGCGGAGAGCGGAAGTGGTAGAGAAGGTGATGGTGATCGTCACGGTGATGATGGTGGTGAAGAACAGGGCGGTGATGGCACCGGGGCTTTGCCTCCTGGGCAGGCAGGCGTGATTCAAGAGTGGACAGATGACGCTCTCCGCCAAGCCTTCGAAGAGTTGGAGGAAAGACCGGCTTTGGCGGAGAAGCCCAAGAAAGCTGATAAGGCCGGGACCGGCGCCGATTTATCTTCCGGGAGTGCTTCTACTAAGGCAACTTCTGCGATTCAAGGTGAATTTCTCTTTATTCTTTTTAATTCTTGAATGATGGCTCAATGCATGCTGGTGACACTTGGTTTTCATTCCAGGAGCGGGCAAAACGACCAAGACCTCAGATCTTCGGCACAGGCTTGAACAATACAGACTCCTCAAAGCTTCTGCTAAGCCGAAGCCTCCTACTAACCGCCCTGGAGATGTAGTCGGCTATCGTCCTCTTCTTGGAGTTATTGAAGAAGATATACAAAAGAGGAAGAGGAGTCGATCTTCGTTTGAATCTCTTCCTGGCCCTCCGGCCCCACTCCAGCTTATTCACGATATTACGGAGGAGGATACCGAGTTTATGCCTTCCCCACATCCATCTGAGAATCCAACCGCCACCCCAATAGATCACCCAGGCTTTGTTCGTAATCCGTTTGCGGGTCATCCAGACCTGGACCGGGCCTTTCATGACATCTCCGTCAATGAGGTTACTGGTGAGCACTTTCTCCCTCGCAATCCTATGGTACGGGTGCTTGACGAAGCTAAGTCCCTGGACCTTGATTTGCTTACCACTCGGGTTGTAACTTTGGGGGATGAAGCTAAGGCGAATATCGACCGGGTTGCCGAGGAGTCCAGGAAATTGATGGGGCATCATGCCCAACTAGTAAAGGCCGGGGAGGAAATTGGGAGTGCCAACATTCGGCTACGGTTAATGGTCTCCGACCAGGCTAAGCAGCTTGCCGATCAAGCCATTCAAATTTCTCAGCACGAGGCTGCATCCAGGCAACTGAAGAAGACTATGGAAGAGGCCAGCAGGGCAGAGTTGCGAAAAATGGAGGCTGCCAGCAAGGAGCGGATTGATATAGCCATTGCGACGGTGGATGAGGTTCGACAAGCGGACCTCGAGCGGGTACAGGAATTATCGGGGAGACTTGAGACCGCGGAGCTTGCTCAGTCCAGATTGAAGGAGGAGATGGAGGCGATGAGGATATCCCTTCAGGCTGACCGCTCACGATACCGATCGGAGAGGGATGTTGCCGTTGCTAAGCTGCGTGCTTTTGAGGCCCGAATGAGGGAGCTTGAGGAAAACGAGGGGATGATGGATGAGATGCTCCAGGATATGTATTTCCGCACTTGGAAACAGGGTAACTTATCCTGGATGGATGATTGCCCCCGAGTTATGGCCAGGATTTATCTCCGGGCTCTGGAGGAGGCTAGGGCTGATGCGGATAAAGAAGGTGGTGCGGTCTTCAGAATGGATGTGGTCACTGCCCAGTTTTCCAAGGAGGAGAAGGTGGCGGTGAAGGAGGGTATGCGCCTACTTGCCGCTGAGGAGGCAGGTGCGCAGGTAGAGGATGATGATCAGGATGGTCAGGAAGCAGGCGCTGGTAAGTCTTCCCTTCTAGTCTTTCTGTTAACTTGGTTGCTTATCACTAACGAATTCTATCTTTGACCGGACAGGTGGGAAACATGACAAGGGTAAAGCTCCGACGCAGTCGGCTTCTTGATTTGACCTGGATATCTTTTTGTGGACTTGACATTGTTGTATATGTTAGTCTCAAAACAGTAACGTAACTTTCAGGTTGTAATTATGTTATTTGTAATAAACAACATTATTCTTGATGTGTGATTTTTGAACTTTAGCTGATTCTGTCGTATTTGAATGCTTTTGTTATTTTGACATGTTGTATGAGAAATATAGCTATGCATATGCTTGTAATTCAGTTGTGTTTGATGTCAAGTTCTTGCTTAAAACATAATTTCATGTCTTGCAATGCTAGTGTGATGTATGAATAAATTATAGCCATGTATTTGTACACAAAAGAAGAAAATACCGCCTTTCATGTTCTAATTGTAGATGGCAGTTCTGAATATCTCGTATGACCGAGTATGGAATGCAGTTGAATGCCTTGCCATCCAATTGTGAGTCCCTACCCCCATTGGCGAGTATTTCCTACTCTGTATCCTGTACTTTAGGGATTGTTATAGAGGATAGGAGGAAAGTTTTTTTTTTAAATAAAATTGAAATATGAGAAATAGTAAAACTTCCAATCACGGAAGGCCTTCGATGTGCTTAAGTTCGTGGCAAACGGGCTTTGTAGTCACTTTCCCTAGCTGTGGGTCTTGGAGACATTTGTCACCCATCTTACGCCTCCGCGGGGAGTTAATCTTTTTTACCATAGCCGTACTTAAGACACATCAGAGCCGAGATCGCGCACAGTAACTACCCGGGCCATTATGGCCCGTAATCGTGGGTATTATTCGATTTACTGTGGCCGGCTAGCGTGGGTGCCGATCGTCAACCGTGAACTACCCTTGGCTGGCCACACCTTATGTTGGGGCTTAAAGTAGGTTCACAGTTGCCGGCGAGCCGAACGCCGTAATGAGCTGCCTTGGCTATAGTCGGCCTTCTCGGTGGCTTATAATCGGCTCATTACAGTTGGCTTTGAGGGCCGTCGCGAGCAATGAGTTAACCCACAGCAGAGGGATGCCGGAGCAAAAGTGTCTTATTGGCGAGGGCATAGATTCATATAGTACCTGTTAGGTCTTGTCTAGGAGAAGTCACGCTGTGGAGCGCCTTGAATGGAAATGCTATTATGCAGGATTTTGTTCCACAGAAAAGGATAAAATTAACAAGCAGCCAAGATATAAAGGAACAGGTTAAAAAGAGACAAGTTTTTTAAAGTGGTTCGGCACGAAGGTGCCTACGTCCACTGATTCTCTTTGTTAATTCACTTCATATGGGCAGTACAAGTTAAGAAAAGTATCGACGAAGGTGTTGGATGTTCCATGCTCTCTGGAACACCTCCCCGTCCACTGTTGACAAAATATAAGCTCCATTGTGGAGATCTTTATGAATTACATATGGTCCGTCCCAGATTGGATCTAGCGCTCCGGGGCGCGGGAAGATTCGCTTGAGGACAAGATCTCCTTTTTGTAAGCTACGATGCTTGACTTTGGAGTTGTATAGCGTTGCCACTTTTTGCTTGTGAGCTGCTGCTTTGAGGGCTGCATCATTTCTTCTTTCCTCAATTAAATCCAAAGACATGTGGAGGAGTTCTTCGTTCTCTTCTGGGTTATAGTGGATCCTACGGTGGGAAGGCACTATAGTTTCAACTGGGAGCATAGCCTCCGATCCGTATGCCAAAGAGAAAGGAGTATGCCCTGTTGCTGTTCTGAAAGATGTGCGATAGGCCCACAGTGCTGTAGGAAGTTCATCCACCCAAGCGCCTTTTGACTTTTCGAGTTTCTTTTTGATTAGAGTTTTGAGAATTTTGTTGACGGCTTCGACTTGTCCGTTTGCCTGGGGATAAGCGACGGATGAGAAGCTTTTGTGAATTCCGTGCTCTTGGCACCAATTGGCGAACTCCTCGCTATCAAACTGAAGTCCATTGTCCGATATGATTTTGAATGGGACTCCGTACCTGCATAGAACATTTTTGATCAAGAAGTTAATAACTTTTGCTGAAGATACTTTATTTAGGGGTTCTGCTTCCACCCATTTGGTGAAATAGTCGACTGCCACTATAGCATATTTGGCCCCGCCTCGGCCCATTGGCAGTTTGCCAATCAAGTCAATTCCCCATACTGCAAAGGGCCAAGGGCTTGTCATTTGAGTAATCTCAGTTGTTGTCAGCCGTAGAATCTTAGCAAACTTCTGACATCTGTCACATTTTCTGACGAAATCTAAAGCGTCTTTGCTTAAGGTGGGCCAGAAGTATCCATATCGGAGTATCTTTTTTGCCAAAGTCTGCCCTCCAGTGTGATTTCCACAGCTTCCTTGATGGATGTTGGATAAGATTTCCTTGGCTTCCCTTCCAGCGACACACTTTAATAAGGGGTTAGAGAAGCCGCGCCGATAGAGGGTGCCCTCTTGTATTGTGTAGCGGAAAGCTTTCCTCAAGATTTTCTTGACTTCGTTACGCCCATTGGGCAGTGTGCCACTTTGTAAGTAGTCTCGGATGGGAGTCATCCAAGTTGCCTCTTCAGTTGCAGTTATCAAATTCACTTGCTCAAAACTTGGGGTCAGTTGCTTTGAGATGGCTACTGCTTCGGAAATAGTGCCGGCGCTCATGCTAGCTTGCTTCGCCAATTCGTCGGCCTCTTGGTTCTCTTCCCGAGGGATGTGTTTGATTAAATAGTGATCCAATCGATTGAGAAGCAACTTGGTCTTCTTTAAATATGCTATGAGTCGTTCTTCTCGAGCCTGGAATTCTCCCAGTGTTTGATTTACAATAAGTTGAGAGTCACTATGAAGACACAAAGAATTGGCTCCGATTTCCCAGGCAAGTTCTAATCCAGCTATTACTGCTTCATACTCCGCATCGTTGTTGGTGGCAGTGAATTCCAACCTTATAGCATAGTGTAGCTTATTTCCCCTGGGAGTGATTATTACCACACCTGCCCCCGAGCCTTGTTCGTTTGATGCACCATCCACAAAGAGATTCCACTCGATGTCTTCTGCTATTTTTGATTGCTCCTTACCTTCGTTGGTGGTGAATTCGGCAATGAAATCGGCCATGGCTTGTCCCTTGATGGCGGTGCGAGGATGGTAGGTGATATCATATTGACTTAGTTCAATGCACCATTTAAGTAGTCGCCCAGAAGTGTCGGGACGATGGAGTACCTGCCTTAGTGGTTGATCGGTCAGAACTCTGATGGAATGGGACTGGAAATAGTGACGCAGTTTCCGTGATGTGATTAGTAAATAGTACGCTAGTTTCTCAAGTTTAGGATATCTGGCTTCCACCCCCGTAAACCTCTTGCTTACAAAGTATACTGGCCGCTGCGTGCGTTCGTCTTCTCTCACCAATGCGGCGCTTAGAGCATGAGATGACACAGCAAGGTATAGGTATAGCTCTTCGCCTTTGTTCGGAGTTGAGAGTACTGGTGGTCTCTGGAGGTGTTCGATTAAGTTAAGGAAAGCTGTTAAGCATTCGTCAGTCCATTCGAATTTTCCTTTCTCTTTCTTTAGAGCTTCGAAGAAGGGGATGCATTTGTTAGTCGCTTTGGAGATGAATCTGCTCAGGGCAGCCACCTTCCCATTTAGGCTCTGCATTTCTTTTCGAGTAGAAGGTATCCTGATATCTTTCAGAGCTCGGACTTGTTCAGGGTTTGCTTCAATTCCTCTGGTATGGACGATGAATCCTAGAAAATTTTCTGATGATACTCCGAAGGAGCACTTTAGAGGATTCAGCTTCATTTCATATTGGCCAAGTACTCGAAACATTTCATCCAGGTGGCTTACGTGATCGTTGACCTCCCTTGACTTTACCAGCATGTCATCCACATAAACTTCCATAGTTTTTCCTATTAGCCCCGCAAACATCTTGTTGACGAGGCGCTGATAGGTGGCTCCTGCGTTTTTAAGTCCGAAAGGCATTACCTTGTAGCAGTACAATCCCCAGTCAGTGATGAAACTAGTGTGGTCTTGATCGGGAGCATGCATAGGAATTTGGTTATATCCTGAGTATGCGTCCATAAAAGATAAGAGTTCGTGTCCGGTTGTGCTGTCTACAAGCTGATCGATTCAGAGAAGTGGGAAGCAATCCTTCGGGCAGGCGTCATTTAAGTTGGAGAAGTCAATGCACGTTCGCCACTTCCCATTAGCCTTCTTTACTAGCACCGGGTTGGCGATCCACTCTGGGTAGATGGCTTCTCGTATGAAGTCATTGGCAAGTAGGTTCTTTACTTCTTCATCGAGGGCTGCTGATCGTTCTGCCCCCATACTTCTCTTTTTCTGTTTTACTGGCGCCTTGGTAGGATCAATGTTTAGTACGTGGCATGCTATGTCAGGGGAGATTCCGGTCATGTCAGCGTGTGACCATGCAAATACATCCAAGTTGTGGCGGAGAAAATCAATGAGTTGTTCCTTCAATTCTGCTTTTAGTTGGGACCCGACTTTCAAAAGTCTACTCGAGTCATGTCGATCTACAGACACAAATTCCATAGCCTCTGCAGGCTCGGCGGTGCCCTCCTCCTCTTTGTCCCTGGGGTCTAATTCATTGAAAGGGTCGCTGGTATATCGAAGAGGAGGGGCTTTCTTTAGTTGCTATGCTTCCAAACTTTTTGTGCAGAGGGCAATCTCTACACTCTTCCCTTTATCCTTCCTGTGGTTGTTGCGAAGTTCAGTTACATAGCAGTCTCGAGCAATGTCCTGGTCTCCCTCTACTTCCCCTACTCCATTGTCCGTTGGAAATTTCATCTTTAGGCACCATGGGGCCAGGACAATTTGGAAGTCAGACAAGGCTGGCCTTCCTAAGAAGGCGTTGTAGGCCGAGTGGTTTTCTATCAGCACAAATGTCTGTTTCCGTACAACGGAGTGGGGATGACTTCCAATTTCAACAAAGAGGTCCAGTTGCCCGAGGGGCATCTTCGCATCTCCAGTGAAACCGTGTAGTGGTTTATTGCAGGGAGAAACATCCTTTATTGACAGTTTCATTTTGTCGAATGCATGCTTGAATAGGATATTTACTGAGCTTCCAGTGTCTACTAGAATTCGGAAAACTTCGGCTGGACCGAGCCAGGCAGAGATAACCATGGGATCCATGTGAGGGTACTGCCTACCCTCTAGGTCACGTCTACTGAATGCGATGTCATCACCCTCTTTCCGCTTTGGGTGGCGTTCTTCTATAACAGAATTAACGCAGTCTTCATTGTTTCTAAGTGACTTTCCATATCTTTCCATCTCTGCCCAGTTTCTGTCGGCGATGTGTGGTCCTCCCGAGATGGTATGGACCACTATCTTCTCTTGACTGGATCCGCTGGTGTTGCGATTTCCTCTGCCTATCTCTGGGGAGGGTAACCTCGGGTTCTCATTAGCAGGTATCGGATTCCTGTTCTGACCTTTTACATAGCGTTCCAGTTTCCTTCTTCTGATGTGTTCTTCAATCAAGTCCCGAAGATGATGGCATTCATTGGTATCATGCCCATGGGATTCGTGGAAGCGGCAGAATTTTCCAGACTTAATTGCGTTATCTGATTCCTTCTTGTGCGGGGGGCATTTGTAATTAACTTTGTCTTGAGTGGCCAGGAAGATGTTTTCGATCGTTTCATTCAAAGGGGTGTAAGCGTCAAATCTCAGTCCTGACCGATATAGACGCTTTTCTCCCTTCTTGCCCCCAGCATTATCCCTAGATTCATATCTTCGAACGTCCTTTGCTACAGCGGGCGTGTTGCCGTGAGCTGTCTTATTTTGTTGCCCTGACTGCCCCTCAGTGGCAACGTCTTCAAGTCTCATATATTTCCTAGCTTCATGGAAGAAATCAGGTAAAGTAGCTGGTTTTTCTTTTGTCAATCTTCTAGCAAATTTAGTATCCGGATGCACACCACTATAGAAGGCCATTAAGATAAGCTTCTCATCGGTATCTTGGACTGCGGCCGCTGCGGCATTGAATCGGGTTAGGTATTGCTGCAGCTTTTCTCCAGGTTTCTGTTTGATACCGAATAAGGAATAAGCGTCCTTGGGTTGTTCCACATGAATGCGGAACTGGCTGATAAACTTTTCTTTCAGCATCTCCCACGAGCTGATGGATCCTTGGGGTAGATGACAGAACCAGGAGGTAGCTAGATCTGCTAAGAATAGTGGAAAGCATTTGCACAGTACTCCTCTGTTGCTCCACTCATGAGCATATGCTGTGTGCATCTCTGTAAGTGTACAACGGGGTCGGAGGTTCCTTTGTTGGCATTTTCCATTCTCGGGGGGTGATGGCAATTTCGATATTGCGGGCGAAGGGGCTGGTTACCCTAGCGCCTATCCCTCGATCTCTTTGATCCCGTTGGACGCACTCTCTGAACAAGCGTGCCATCCTTTCATCAGAATTTGGAGCAGATAGAAATGAGTTCAGTTCTGCTCTGTGGGACTGATTCCGTCCAGATGACCTGTAGGGATGGTATCGTCTATCATTCCTGATATTTTCCAGTGGCTGTCTTTGATCTTCTGGGAGCATGCTAGGGTCAGCTACAGTTGGCCCTTGCCTTGATCTTCCCCTGCTGGGTTCTGATCTAAGCACTTCCTCGGGTCCAACTTCGAGCTGGACTCTAGCTCGACCCCGTTCACTGGTGTTTCCGTGGTTAGGCAGTACGACAGGCTCGGCTACAGTTGACCTCCGCCCGGTACCTCCCCCGTTGGGTTCGGTTCCAAGCGTTTCCTCAGGTCTAACTTCGGGCTGAGCTCGGTCTCGACTCCTACCATGGCCGCTTCTGTCGTTAGCTCCTTCGAAGAAGGAAGATCTTTATTGTCCCTGAGATCCTCCAGACTGGGACTCACCTCATGATTCAGTGTTGCGGTTGGACTCTTCAGCATCCCTTAAGCGTGACATGAGTTGGTCCACCAAGGCTTCCTGCTGGGATGTGAAGCGGTTAGTTACTTCAAGCACAACCCTGTCTAGATCTGCCCTAGTAATTGCTGCCGGCTGTTCTGTGGCAGGGGTTGTCGGATTTGCCTGACCTTCATTTGGTACTGCTGCTGGAAGGGGGCGATTTACTTGATCCGTGACCACTGGATCTGGAAGACTGCTGGTTGCGATGTTTTTTCCTTTGTTAACATCTTTCTTCTACTTGGGAGGCATGTCTTCCAAGCAATGTGCGATGCTGATAGGAAGAAAGTTAAGTGGGAGAAACTGAAGTCCGGGGTTCAGCTTTCTCAGTGAAAGCACCAAAAATGTTTGCACAAAAAATGGGCAAACACCTCCAAGTCGTATGATTTAGTTGATTTTATGTTGTTTTTAGTGATCTGGGTGATTAATGCAAATATATGAAAAGCAGGGAATAAACTGTAAAAGACACGCAGATTTATAGTGGTTCGGCCAGAACGTGCCTACGTCCACTTTATATGTTATTCTCTTTTACTGTTCAGATTACAAGTACAAAGCTTTGATGAAAGTTGTTTTAAAGTTCTATCCATGCTTGAGCTCTCAAAAACCTCTCTGCCATTGTTGTACCCTGCCCTCTATTTATATAGTGAGGTTGGGGGTAGGGGTCTTGGATGTATATTGCTGCTGGTGGGCCTGGGCTGATGCAATCTGGCCTGGCAAGGTTGGTTCGGTACTCCCTGGTCCGGTAGTACGTTGGGAAGCGAGTTGGTTCGGTGGTAGGTGGAGTAGGTTGGTTCGGTAGTGAGGAGTAGAGGTTGGTTCGGTA
Organism: Allium fistulosum; assembly: GCA_030737815.1. Taxonomy (NCBI): domain Eukaryota; kingdom Viridiplantae; phylum Streptophyta; class Magnoliopsida; order Asparagales; family Amaryllidaceae; genus Allium; species Allium fistulosum. Next base: position 867,878,047 of record CM060906.1, on the reverse strand, counting down.
GGCAGTGGAGCAGAGGTTGGTTCAGCTATGCAGTGGAACAGAGGTTGGTTCGGTGGGCAGTGGAGCAGAGGTTGGTTCGGCTATGCAGTGGAACAGAGGTTGGTTCGGTAGGTAGTGGAGCAGAGGTTGGTTCGGTAGGCAGTGGAGCAGAGGTTGGTTCGGCTATGCAGTGGAGCAGAGGTTGGTTCGGTAGGTAGTGGAGCAGAGGTTGGTTCGGCTATGCATAGGAAGAGGTTTGGTTTGGCTATGCATAGGAAGGAAGTTGGTCTGGTAGTAGGTGGAAACACTCCCAACACCGATCATTGACCATTTATCAAACTGGGGAGTATAGCTTGACAAGCGCTGCATATTATGCTGTAACTTTGATGAGTCACATGGCCACTTATTCTTTCACTGTGAGTACATAAAATATCTGCTAGCTTATTTCAGTTTGAAGCTAGGGATCACAACACAATTGGATGGAGACTTTTCAGGTGTAGTCCGGTAGCTCAAGCATCTTTTTCGCCGTCGAAACATCATCCAGAAGTTTGCTTTCACATCATTGGTGACTGTAGTGTATCACAATTGGGTCGAGCGTAATAGACGAATCTTGGAAGGAAGGAGTATGGACAAGCTGTTCCTTTCCAGATTGATTGATAAGTAGATTGTATTTCAGGTGCTTCGATCTACCTCTGTCTAACATTACAAAAAAGAGGAAGTAGAGTTTTGGAGAGATGAGGTGTCGATTTATCTGACTGCGACTTGGGTTGTAACTTGTAAATGATGTTGTTTATGATTTGGGTATGTTATGTAGCGGGGTCTTGGTATATGGGTTGGGCCTGGTGGCATTTGATATGAGGTGGTGTGTTATTATGTATTGTATACATTTTATTTCTTTGGGTGAGTTGTATTGTATCAGTGTCTATTGCGTTCTTTTTCCTAACTATACTGGTAAGGATTTGTAAGGAGGAAAAGACACAGTTTGTTCTTTATACATTCAATAAATAAAGAACACCTTTCCAAAAAAAAGATATGTATGTGTGGATGTATGAGGTTTAGCATAGAAACAAGAGTGATGGAGTGATGACAGAGGAGAGGATGAAGAAGAAGAAGGTATAACTAAAATTATATGTGAGAAAATTATTTCAAACTTACACATTCCATTTTATAACATCTGAACCAGTGTTGTAGATAAATTGGCTTAGTCTCATCTAAGCTAATTAAAACCTGCTACTTAGAATACGCTTATCTCTTTTATACGAACTTTGGTCTGGTCAAACCAATATACCATCTTGATTAGAAAAATGAGCCTTACGCAATGACACAATTCCCGTTACCTAACTCTAAAATTCGTAAAATTATCATTTACCCTTATTAATAAAATAAACATCATATTTATAGGGTATTCTCAATAGCGAACATTTTGATGCATAGTATTCCATTTAACTGCAATCATAACAAATAAATTCTAAAATATCCTTTCGGTCTCCTCCCTTCGAAGTTTTCCCTTCTATTGTTGCCCTTTTTGCCTTCTATTATAGGAGAACTCTTCCTCTGCTCTGCTTTTGACTTTACTTCCACCCTTCTCTGCTTTTGATACATGTATACTTTCATTTCATGTCTACAACAAACTCAGAAGGAGATGCTAATGTGTCATCACCTTATGATGTCTTTCCTACTTTAGGCCTCAAATGAACTTCTCATTCTTTTTCAACAGCGTATTAATCATCTCTCGACCATACTTAGCTAAAACATAAAACCTCCAATTATATTTCTTTACTAGAAGATCTCCTTGCGTCAAATCGATGACCTCTCATAGCAATACACTGCTTTAAGACTCATAAATAAACTGGCCTCAAACCTTTTCTTGAAATGATTCCAGGTATCTCCTCTTCAAGAGTCCTGACGATTACTGTCTCCCACCAATCTAGAGCATCCTTATGCATCTTGAAGCCACCCTTCGCTTCTATGCATCATCTAACCTTAGGTCTTCGAAGATTTTCTCAGAGATCCTTGACCAATTCAACACTTCAATAACTGGCTCCTTCCTAGTAAACATATTACTCCCAAGTTTTGGTAATCTTAATTCATCTTTGACAAGTCTTCTCTAGCTACGGGTTATGGCTCAACAGCCTCTGTCACATTCTCCCTCATCACTTATACCAAAAATTGTCGAAACAAAGCATTTACGTCTAGGTCCATGATGTTAGAGGTGGGATATCTTCATTTTAAGCCGTTGGTGGTACTTCCATTATGTTTCGTCCATCCGTTTAAGTACTTTATGTCTCCCTCCTGGCATTAACTCCTCTAATGGTAATCCTTCCACTCCTCATTTCCATTTTGCATTTCGATTAAGAAAGTCTTCATCAAAATCAGAAGAAGAGAAGGCGAGACAGCAATAGAAAGACATATATAACTACCTATATATCTATAAGAAAAATATAAGTAAGTCATATAATAGCATACCTCCCAAGATGTTACTATCTGATCTTTACCTTAACATTTACTTGACCCTGCTTTGCTTAAGTGTTTGTAACACCCCATAATTTGCCATTATTTTTTTAATTAGTTAGTTGGTTAATTAATTAGACTCCAAAAATGGAATTTGTGAAATGATGGAATTTGACCAAGGAACTTGCACCATTGTGTTCGTGGAAAAATTCCGAGCAACTTTCATATTTGGAGCTTTACGATCGGAGTCCAAACGAAGAAGTTACGGACGAAAAACGAATTCAGAATGGAAATAATTCGATTGGATAAATTAACATTTAGTAATTAATCGCCTAGGCCCACAGACCGGCCTGTCATCGGGACCGGTTACCCATAACGGTCGATCGATGCTTCATGGCAGTCGTCCAGTCGCCTTTAGGTGGCTGCTATAAACCTAGGCCGCAACGGCCCAGATTTAATATTTTAAATCGTACGGTTGTGGTTGATTCTAGTGCCTATAGATTCAGGTCTAACCTTTCCTCTCTTCTTATATTTTTCTAAAAGCAGCTACGAAGCTCTTCCATTTCTTCTTCTCCACTTTCTTTCTAAATTCTAAAAATAAGATATTTATATCTATATTCATACAAATTGGAGAGGAATAGAAACCTAATAAAAAGAAGAAGAGAAGAGAATCAAACATACAAGTATTTGAGGTAATTTATATGTATATTTTCTCTCCCAGTTACAAATCTCTTCTTGGATCTTTAATTCTAATATATGTATATACCATTTTTATACATATTTCTTGGATTAAAAAGGATTTAGAGATGAATCAAAAGTTTTACTTCAAATCGGGAGATTTGGATCGCTTTTAAAAGGCGAGTAAGAAATTTTATATATTGTTTATGACTTTAAATCTATTTAATTGGCATACGTTTTATTTTTATGCCTAAATCAATTTTATTTGTGAATTGTAGGCTTAAATTAGTATAGAAAACTATTGCCTACATATTCTTGTTTTAGACTTAAATTTGAAATATGTTTACACCAAGATTTGAAAACCAGTCCCAAAGATTTTAGAATTTGAATGTTGTATATTTTTATTCCAGATTTGTACTTGGGTGTAAAATAGAATTTTTGGATTATTGCACAAATTTGTGTTAAGTTGTAGATTTTCCATAGTTTAATTTGTCGGAAGAACATCCGTTCGATGTTTATAAATTTGTTTACTTTTCCACTTTTGATTAAAAAGGCGATGCTTGATTTAATAAGGAGTAAAAAAAGGGAAGAGATGTGTAAAGTGCAGATTTATTTTTCATAGCTTACACTTTTTATTCCAAATAAAAATAAATTATTCATTCTTTGTAATTTCAAATGTAGTAAATCTTTCCTTTTGTGTTAAAACCAATTTATGGAAATCATAGCGGAAAATCTTTGTAAGGAATTTAATTCTAGCAAATTATATATGAAAAACATATCCTAGTTATATATTTATGACTAGAGTATACTTGGATAAGAATAAATAGTTTATACGTATTTATTGCGTAATAAAGAAGAACATGGTTTATTCGTGCGTTAATTATGACCAACGATCGTTAGTTATTATTGTATGTAGAAATGCGAATAGGCAGAATTTGGAAAGTAGTAATTCCTATTAATGGGCAATAAATTATGAATTGTCAATAACTAATAGAAAATAAAGAATTCTAACCGTAATTAATGGGAAATTAATGGATAGGATTAGATTAGGAGTTACAATTAGTTAATTAAAGACTGTAACTCCAATTAACGGGTAATTAATGGAAATGAATTTGGAAGTTACAATTAATAAGGACAAGTGGATGAAAAGGGCTGATAAAAATGGAATAGATATAAATGGTTCCTAATCTTAAATTAGTAATCATACATCAATGTCTTAGGAAATTTCCATTAGGATTTTATGGACAAATTGACAATTGTGAACATAAAAAGGGGATTTATGGGTACATAAGTATTTAAGGTAAATTTTATTGCCTTAAATAAAAAGAGAATTAGTAAGCTAAGTCTAGGTCTACCTAAGATAATATAAGTAAAGACTAGGATGGTAAATTGGACTTAGTAGGTTAGTGATACGAGGTTAATAGAGTCACTTGACGTAAGCCTGCCCTTCACTTTGAGGCTACCAATAGTCGGGCGCACTTACTACTGATGTGATATATCACTAACCCTAGGAACCATGATGACATGAGAGATTGGGCCTGCTCTCTTTATTGAAAAGTATTAAATGGTCCAAATTTGAAATTAGGAGCGATGAGGGATATCTCCATAGGGGTTCGCTTCTGGTTTGAGGTATTAAGTAGTTGTAGGGTCCGCCTCTCTCCAAAAAAGAAGTATTAAGTAACTTGGTGAGATTCCAAATAAATAAGGATGTCTTTAAAAGTGTTTACTTCAGTGTTGAGGTATTAAGTGGCTATTTTAGGGCACGCCTCCCTGCCGAAAAAAGTAACTTAATGATATTACATATTTATAATTAAGAGTGATAGTGGATATCTCGGGAAGAGTTTGCTTAAGGTTTGAGGTATCAAGTGACTGATTTAAGGGTTCGTCTCTCTCCTAAAAAGAGGTATTAAGTAACCAAGTGAGATTTCAAGCGATGTCAGCTATATAGTACCAATGAGGAGTCCGCCTTGGGGTTAGGTATTAAATGACAAAGGTCAACCTATAAATTGGTACTAAATGGTCAGGGGTCTTCCTAGTCCTTATTTATGAGGTATTAAGTGTCTTGGGTACAGTCTCCCATATTGCTAAGGCAGTAATAGTGATAACACCAGTGAGGAGTCCGCCTCGGGATAGGTATTAAGTGACGTAGGACCTGCTTAGAATATAGGTATTAAATGGTTAGAAGTCCGCCTAGTCTTTTTAAAGGTATTAAGTGACTTGGGTACTGTTTCTTATATGGCGATTTTATTAGCGATAGACGCGGTAATTGTTGGACATTAAATGTCAGAAGCCTTAAATAGTGGTTAGTGGTCTTTGTAGTTAGGACCCACCGACCATTGACAACATTTTTAGAAAACCACCTTAGGAATAGGTCTTAAATGACGGGGTCTACCTTGGTTAAGGTCTTAAATGGCAAAGTCTGTCTATTTCTCTTTTAAAAGTATTTTGTGGTGATTATAGAAGCCCACTTCATATTTAGAAGTATTAAGTGCCAAATGGGTTTGGAAGTATTGGGTGGTTGATAAGGCTTCATCAGTATTTTGTACCTTGGAAAAGGGTAAGTAAGTAATCGTGTGTGCAATGCAAGTTAGATTAGAATTGCTAACCTTAATGTACATAGCAATTAAATGGAAACCGATCGGTATAAATTTATGTTACGGACGGTTTATAGATTTTTCAGTCACCAGAACGTGGTTTTGACCCCCTCCTCATTACAACCCACAGGACAGTGAAGCTAAATGTGTTTTGTTGTTGGAGAAGTCTTCTTTTCTCTCATGCTTGATGCTGATGTGACAACATATTATCCAAGAAATACAATTTATGCCAAGGTAGTAGTCATAATCAGTATTCTTATCCTATTATTGTTTCCACTATGAGTTTAGATTTCTATCAACCTCTGATAATGCTCGTGCTTATTTGTAGTTACCAAATCCAATGATCAATGCTTTGACTTGGGTTTCGATTTTTGTCGAAATTTAGGCCCATTGAGATATGAGTTGTTATAGTGTTCCCTAACCTAAGCTGTAACACCTCTAATTTTTATAGCCCATTATTTAAGAAATTTATTTAATTTGTAATTAAATCTATAATATGGAAATGTAGATTAAGTGTGGAGAATATCTATATTAATAAATTTCAAATGTAAATTAAAAGGTAAAATGGGATAATGTCCTTCTTTTTGGTAAAGAAATTTAAAGGATTTAATTATAACTAATAAGGAAGGGGTATGAAAGGAAAGTAAAATTCCCTGGCAGTTCCTCTTCCCCTCTTTATTTTTAGCCATAACAAAACAAGTAAAAAGAAAGAGTAAACCACCATTTGCTATCCATTAGGAAGCAGAAAAGGATAAAGCTTAAGGAAGAAGCTAAGGCAATTATCTCCACACAAAACTAATCAAAGATGAATAATATTAACATCTCTTTGTTGTTTAGATGTGTATGATTTGGATTTATGTTGAAATCTGAATTTATGATGTTATTAATCATGCATTTTGTTTAGATAATCATGTAAATTTTTGTGGTTATAATTGGTAAGTTTTATGGAATTTTATAAATGGTTTCTGGATGAAAAAACCTTCGATTTAATCTATAAATTCTTTAAAATATTGATATGATGTTTAGAACATTATTCCGAGGATGGTTTTTTAATTTCAATTTTTTTGAAATAATGTGAATTTTTTATGAATTTTCTAAGGTGGGAAAATGGATAATTTTGGATTTTAATTCCTAAAAGTAGAATAAATATATTTTGCTCTGAAATTTTTAATGCGATAATAGGTGGAAACTCTGGTCTTTAAGAATTTGTATATTTTTCCTATGTATTTCCGATTTATTATGAATTATTTGGTGAAGGAAAGTCTTAATTACCAAGGTAATTAATTAGTTATGGTATAAACTAATGATTTTAATGGAAAGAGGATATTATCTTTGAATTTTAAGAAAGTGGTTTCTGAATAGATTTTGTACAATTAATGAAAAATTCATAAAGATTATGGTTTAGTAAAAAAAATATTGTTTTTAAAGAAAACAAATCATTTTTCCCAATATTTTAAAAAATGCGATTGTGAGGCATGATAGCTTTACATAGTTTTGAGTTACGATAGCATTTTATAAGTGTGATAGCACTATGCTTTGGCTTATGATAGCCTACTCTTAACTCTTGATAGCTTTTAAAAGTTAAAGGTGCAATAGCACCATATTATATAGACACTCGGTAATTATGTTTTCTTGACACTTGATAACATTCACTTCAACAAAATATTCTTTCATAACTGTCAAAAACAGTTGTAATATGTCTATTCCAATGAACATCCGTCCGTCGTTATATCCGAAGTTGTAATAAAGATGGTTTTTTTACAACGGTCGTAGAAAGTTGCAAAAGCCGTTGTAAAAGACTTTTTTACAATTGCTATTGGCATTTGTGGTAAAAACAATGCAAAATAAAAATAAAAATTCTAAACAAATTTTGCAACTAAAGCAAGCAACAGATAAGCATAGATAATAGAATAAAAAAACAGTACACTATAAGCAATTCAAACATTACAATAATATTATCCACAAAACTAATATATCAAACAAACCAAATAACCGAATAAAAGCAAACTAAAACAATACACTAATTTTTTCAATCCCTCGTGCATATCTTTTTAACACCAATATAAGAAACACCCATGATTAGGCTACATTTACTTAAATGAGCCAACATATTTTGATACAACAAAGTTTCCATAACCATCAACTAATCTCTACCCAAACCTCCTCTGCCGTCTCTGAAATAATACCAAAGGCTGAACATAATCCACCTCCTTAAAATCCGGCCATAGCACATCCGCAAAATAAAGCTTCGAATAAGCTAACTGCCAAAGCAAAAAATTGCTCAACCTAAGCTCCCCACTCATTCGAATCAACAAATCCAAATTCAAAAACTCAGAAATGTAATTCGTCTCTAGTTTTCGAACATAGCCTCATCAATGTCCTTAGGCTCCAAACCCATTCCTTCACCTTCCCTGCAATTCTCTAGCATGCATGCACTATGTCAAGCCTCCCACTGTAGCTCACTGCTACCACTAAATCCAGTTTCGAATTGTTCTTCGTGCTCTCTGTTACCTCGTTCACTAGCTTTTGTAATGTTACAGGTAGGTTTGTCGTCTCTCCTATGATACATAGTCGTGCGTCTTCCCTACGAAAATCTAATTGCTCAGTGCTATGCATAGAATCGAACAGGAAGAGTGCATTAAAACTCACTTTATGAAATCATTTAAATTTTTCTTTAGGACGTTCTCGAAGAGCATCATGAGGATATCGATCTCAACCTTGGGACTGCACCATTTTTTGAAAGAGAAGGCGAAGACGGTGATAGGTTTGATGCCCCACTCGTAAGAAAATTGAACAACATCAGGTAGTGTGATGAGAAACTCTAAGCTCGGCAGTGCTCGTTTCGACATCAGGCAAGCACTTTATCCAAGTACGACACCATCTCCAGATTTGACGCAAGTGGAAAAAGCCTCTCCAGGAAGCGGCAATGTTGTGCTTGAATTTCCAGGCAGTAGTGACTCATTGATTTTGAGTTGGGTTGCGAACATTTCTATTTGGTGGTTAAATTAATTTTTGAGGAGAAGAGATTGGAGTTTTTGTGATTAATATATCTTTTGAGAAATAACGTGTACTTTTGAAGGAGTGAAGGGGTATTCCTTTAGATGGTTTTGATTGTGACGGATAGAAGAAGATAAGAGTGGAAAGCAATATAACATGTGAATTTTGGAGCCAATTTTTTACTATCTCCCACCTAAATTTCATGAATTTGCCGTCAACATTTCATTAATTATCGTCAACTTTTCGTGAGTCATGGTCAAATTTTAACCAAAATTTGTAAACATAAATACTGTAAGTTAGAATAAATAAGTGAAAATTTAAATTAAATAAGATATGAATTTCTTAAAGTTATTTTTTATTAATATATTAAATATTACTTCTTAATTATTATTAATTATTACTTGTTACTTCTTAGTTATAATTGAACATTAATTATTAAAAGTTAATTATTATGTATATGTTATGAATTATTAATTATTAAATGTTTAATAGAAATTATTAAAAACTAATTAATATTTATTAATTATTAATTACTAAGTATTAATTATTTAATGGTAATCATTAATTATTATTAATTTGTAAGATTATTATTAAATATTAATATTATTGATTATTGGTTATTAAATATTATTTATAAAATATTAATTATTATTAATATTTCATAGGCTTTGATTATAATTGGTAAAAAAAGAGTCGTTTAAAATAAGTTTTTACAACTTTCCTAAAAAACATTGTAATTATTAATCATTAACTATTATTTATTATTTATCAAAAATTAATTACTAAATATTAAATATTACTTCTTAGTTATTAATATTAATTATTACTTCTTAATTATTAATTATTAATATTAATTATTAAAATTGATTCTTAATTATTAATTATTTAATAATAATAATTAATAATTATTGATTATTTATTATTATCACTTATTGAATAGTAGTTATTAATATTAATTATTAAAAGTAATTATTTCATATATCAAATTAATTATTAATTATTATTATTTAATAGCAACTATTATTTATTATTATTATTTTATTAATTATTTAATTATCAATTATTTAATTTTTAATTATTAAGCATTATTATTTAATTATAATTTTTAATTAATTATTACAATGGGCAAATGGAAAAGGCTGTAATAGCGTTTATTACAACTGGCAAAAAAGAAGAGTTGTTAAAAATAAGCATCTATTACAACTGGTAAAAAAAGATTGTAATAGGCATCTATTACAACTGGTAAAAAAAGAGATGTCAAAATAGGCATATATTACAACTGGCAAAAAAAGGTTGTAATAAGCATCTATTACAACTGGCAAAAAAAGAGTTGTTAAAATAGACATCTATTACAACTGGCAAAAAGGAAAGGTTTGAATGGGCTTCTATTACAACTGACAAAATAAAAGAGTTGTTAAAAATAAGTTTATTACAACTTTCTAAAAAAAAGAGTTGTAAAAAACCTTTATTATAACTGACATTTTGTGAATGTTGTAAAAATACAGTTGTAATAAGGTATTTTTTTTTGTAGTGTTTATATTTTTTGATGTCAATAGCTTTGCACACTTAACGCTCATACATGATAGCTTTGCATGTACAACTCTCAGCCAATTGTTAACCAAGTTTTTGACGACTATCAAGCACAGGACTTGAGACTCTCTCTATGCAAAGAAAGTAAAGCAACTACTCAACGTTTTCAGAAGCAATAATATCGAAAGCATCCCCCAGGATCAAAATGCAATAGTCGATGCCTTAACCAAATGTGCTAGCTCTTGAGATGTTCAAGAGTACAAATTCATTCCAGTAGAGGTTCTTGAAAAACCAAGCATGCAGGTGTCGGAGAAAGTACTTAAGCCCAAGCAGCCTGCACCGTAACCCCACAACCGATAGTGGCTGAAGAAAGCTAGATGACTCTATATAGCAGACATCTTTCCAATAACACTTTACCTTTCAGTTTTGTCGAAGTAAGACATATAAATTATAACGGTCCTAATTTTACCATTACAGAAGGAATATTCTGTAGATGGGCTTATGCAACCTCTTAGTCTCGATGTGTAATTACCACCAAAGGTAAAAGACTACTGGAAGAAGCATATGATGACATATGCGAAGATCATTCCAACAGCCATAAGTAAGCTAAAACATTACTCAAACAAGGCTTCTATTGGCTTATTTTAAATTAAGATGCATTGGAGTATGCTAAGCAATATGGAAAATGTCAATTCTATGCTAAGATTCTGAGAGCTCCACTCAGCGAGCTAACATTAATGATGAGACATTGACCATTTAATGTCTAAGGAATTGACCTCACAGGCCCTCTTCCAACTGCAAAAGGAGGATCAAGGTTTGTTATAGTTTCTATTGATTATTTCACAAATAGGTTGAAGCTGAATCCCTATCAATCATAGTGGCACATCCGGTCGTTAAGTTCATCATAAAGAACGTAGTGACGAGATTTAATCTTCGTATAAAATTATAACATATACTGACACATAATTCAAAAGCCGAGAATTTACTTGCTACGGCTGGGACGATGGCATAATCAAATGTTTCTCCCAAGTGGCTCATCCACAATCTAATGGTGTCGTAGAAGCCGCTAATAAGACAATCAAAACTTGGTTAAAGAAACACTTGAACTGGGCTAAAGGTAAGTGGGTGGATGAAATACCATTGGTCTTATAGGCTTACCGAATAAGTTCCAAAAGTTCAACGGCCATACCCTATATTCATTAGTATACGGCTACGAAACCATGCTTCCAATTAAATTTGAAATAGCTTTCCACTGAAGGCTCTACTACAATCCCCAACAAAACTTAGAACTTTGAGACAAGGCCGCCTTAAGAATAGCATAATACATTTAGTGAATTACTTGATCCTACAACCAGGGTGCCCGAACCCAAAATTCAAAAGAGGAGATTTCGTCCTCTATAAAATTATGTCGAACACTAAGGATCCAGCCAATGGACCTCTCAGCCCAAACTAGGAAGGACCCCTCATCATCCATCACATCATTCCTTTGGGAGCATATTGGTTACAAAGGCCAGACGACAACATAACACCCTGGACATGGAATGTTGAACACTTAAAGCATTGCATAGCACAAGGCAACCATAGGTATGAGTTTAATTATTGGTTAGCCATGGTCAAGTAGTACCATGCAACCATAATAATTTCAAATCTATCGAAGTTAGAAGTACTTCCAAGCTATTTCAAGCATTTTAGCTTGATGAGTAGTATCATGCAACAAAGTTACTTTAGCATATATTTTTAAGTTCCTAGCCATAACCAAGTTGTTCCATGTAAAGAGTAATCCATGGCCAAGTAGTGCAATGCAAACGTGAGTCATGATCAAGAAGTGTCATGTAATCATAGGCAAGAAACTACCAATTGTGGTTTTCGAAAGGGCATGCATTAAAGACTCAATCTAAACAACCATAACATGTTTTCAAAAGTTTAAAGAATTAAACTCATGTCATAAGGCTGGTCTATTTTTATACAATTTTCAATCTATATTATGGCTTTTGTAACTAACACCAAGGCCTAAAATGACGTTGTTTTTGCTCAGTGCAATCTTAGTGAAGTTTTGATCTCTTTAAACTACGAATTTGAGCCTTTTGATATTATCGGTTATTCAAAAGCTTTAAACATAAAACAACTTTGGCTCCAGCCTTAAATAGAAAAACTTTTGAAAGATCGCATTTTGATTCTATAGTCCAATAGTAAGGCAATGAGCTCTGACATAATGGACCATCATAGTAAAATCGATGGACATGTCTATTACAAAGCAGATACAAATAATATTCATGGTTAACTGCACACCAAGAGTGGAAATTTTCTGTCATAATATTTCAAAACTAAAACAAGTATTTAAATAAGTTAATATAATTAACCGATCAAAAGGACCAGGAACTCAGATTCCTATGAAAATTCGCACTTGCCTAGAATATCTGCTAGAACACATAGGGCCATCAATGTGAAATCCTCATGGATTCGGGCAAGTCATCCAAGGATTAACACCCTAAGTGACTTGGATTGATTTCCCTAAATCTAGTCTGACTAGCGTGGACTGCATTATGTCATGCTATAATTATCCTTCCTATATGTACCCTATGCTTCAAAATCCTTATTGTATAATGAGGTTTGATGGTCAAAATCCTTGCTATATGATGAGTGCAGATTTTCAAAACCCTCGCTATACAACGAGACTAGAATTTCAAAATTCAATTCCAAAACCTCATTACAATGATAAATTTTAAAAATTCATTTTCAAACCCTCATCATAAGGTTAGATTTTTAGATTCATTCTTCTAGTATACAATAGCCTATGATTTTTATTTGATGATAATAAACATATATATATATATATATATATATTCGTTGAAATGTATTTGATACTGTACTATTTTATTTTTCACATAATTAAATAAATATGTGTTGGATAAAATAAATAACACAAAATTCAAGTTCAAACAAATATTTTAATCAAACAAATATTTTATTACAAATACAAATAGTACAAATTTGAGCTCTCACTACATATATACATTTTCAATTACATTACAATTTAAATTACATCACAAATTTCAATTTACAATTTTACACCTCTCTACATAATTCACTCAACACTCGTATTTGATCTTCAACTCTAATCCAGCTTGTATCCCGTATCTGAACTATCTGCAAAATAAACACTGACGCAGTAAAATTGAAAAAGAAAATATTTTGCACTGAAAATTAAAGTCTGTGTTTTTGAAAATATTATTTGCCTTAGTTATTTGGGTTGTTCGTCATCATTTTTTTGAATTCATCTACATGAACAACTTGTGACATGCACATTGTATCACTGTACATGCCACAAGGCTGTGCACACCGATATACACTTGATAAAATTGCAGGGACAGGTGAGCACAAGGTCAAACCCGAGCCGAGGCTGGATTCAACACAGGTGCAGATACACACATGTACACATGAAACAGAAGCCAGAGAATGCCAGTTACAATGCAACAGTAAACATACATGAAGATACACATGTATGCATATATATATATATATATGCATATATACATAAACATGTCAGCCTCAAAATGAACTACAGACTAGACTCAAGCTCAATAACTCAATGCAACCAAACAGTCCAGGCAACCTCATATACAAAGTTTAGGGATGCACACATATGGACAAGGCATGCAACCAGACTCAACAACATGAAACTACACCAGAGACAAGTAGGCACCAAGTATGATGAATAGATATGCAGATCGAATCCAACCAGAAAAAAGGTGTACACGTGAAGATCAAAACAATGTAGCATACAAGTGAAGAATCAACCAAAACCCGTATTGCAACATGAAGATGGATTCAGTGGATGTATACATATGCATTTAACATACATACAGCTCAAGTCTCGACCACAATAAGCTACAACATGAACATGACTTCAAAATGAAACAGATGAGACAGTGCCAAGTCACATGAACATGTACACACCAAACTACAACATTAACATGAAGACTTATATAACATATATCAAGACATGTATGCATTACAGATGAAGTCCAGACCAAAATTCAAGACAGGAGTGCGTACAAATGAAACCAGGGTAGTGCACATGTAACCAAAACCAAATTCAACATGCTCAAATGTATCAAGGACAAAGGGAAGAACATAGATATGTATACAATGAAACCAAACTACAAAGTGCAACAGACCATAAATGAAAACATAAACAATGGATATGCAATCACATATACAAAGGTCAGAGCATGACCAGTCAACTGGAACAAAATACAAAGGCACACAAAAGAACTCAAAAACATGAAAAAATACAACACTCGGATGAACCATACCATAAGTTCAATATGAATGCAAATTGTTAGTAACGGTTATGCATGGTTAGTAAGTATTTAACACTTTCCTGTCATAAACATACCACAAATAGATACAACTATATGGTTTTGTATACCGACATCACCACTATCACTCTAGAATGGAATATGCGCCTAATAGAGTATTTATGATTTTTGTTTGGTTTTTTATTGAAATTTAATATTTATACTCGATTAGGTATAAATGTTGTATTAATGTCTATCACTTTATCTCTATTTTTCTAACACTATTACTCTTTTGCTGATAACAAAAGGGGGAGAGAGAAGTTAAGATTTTGGAAAATAAGTCAAGTCATATTTTTTATTTGCATATCATCTAGGTTGATTTGCATATTTTTTATATATTTTCATGCATATGTTTTGGCGGAGCTTTGATGTAGGGGGAGCATTCAAATTGGGGGAGAAAATGGAATTCATCAAGGTCAAATACATTTAATAAAGTCAAAATCTTAATATATGTTTGTTATCACCAAAAGGGGGAGATTGTAGAATACAATAGCCTATGATTTTTGTTTGATGATAATAAACATATATATATACATATACATATATATATATATTCGTTTAAATGTATTTGATATTGTACTATTTTATTTTTCACATAATTAAATCAATATTTGTTGGATAAAATAAATAACACAGAATTCAAATTCAAACAAATATTTTATTACAAATTCAAATAGTACAAATTTGAGCTCTCGCTACATATATGCATTTTTAATTACATTACAATTTAAATTACATCACAAATTTCAATTAAAATTTTTTCACCTCTCTACATAATTCACTCAACACTCGTATTTGATCTTCAACTCTAATCCAGCTTGTATCCCGAATCTGAGCTATCTGCAAAATAAACATTGACGCAGTAAAATTAAAAAAGAAAATATTTTGCAGTGAAAATTAAAGTGTGTGTTTTTGAAAATATTATTTACCTCAGTTATTTCGGTTGTTCGTCATCATTTTTTTGAATTCATCTACACGAACAACTTGTGACATGCACAGTGTATCACTGTACATGCAACAAGGCCGTGTACACCGATATACACTTGATAAAATTGCAGGGATAGGTGAGCACAAGGTCAAACCCGAGCCAAGGCTGGATTCAACGCAGGTGCAAATACACACATGTACACATGAAACAGAAACCAGAGAATGCAAGTTACAATGCAACAGTAAACATACATGAAGATACACATGAAAAAGGATATTATCAATTGAAACTGTGATGAAGGGTTTTCAAACAAAGTCAATGTATTTCAAAATGAACATGTCATGCCAAAGTCAAAGCCGTGGTGACCAAGGAAGTAGAAACAATATATCACAAATATATGAATAGGTCAGAATCATCTCAACCATGCAATCGTAAATCAACGCAAGTGCATAAATCACACAAGGTGAAAAGAACGAAAGCGACTCAGAGAAAACCCAAAGCAATGGAGTAAAATTCAAAATCATAGAAGAACAAATACGAATTAAACAAATCAGAATTATCACAAGTATTCAAGCAAAATCGAACGACCAAGCAAAAATAATTGTAGAATTCAAATACATTTGTACGAACGAAAACATAGGGTGTTCGTACCCTATAAATTTAGACCCATAAATCATCAGTGGCATAAACGAGTTCGAGCCCAAGCAATTAATCAGAACATAAAGTCGAATATATTCAAAAATCAAAAAGGGGCGAATATCACATACCAAATTATCGTTCGAACTCAAAGCGACCGTATGTACGCAAGAATCTTGAAGAAGCATCGAATCATATTTGTGAATTCAGAGCATACCAGTATTCAATTCGAGCTCAATTTGTTCAAGGCGGTGACTTAAAATCAAAACCCCTAAATTTTGTGAAGAGGAACGAAAAAGAAACAAGGCGGCCGATAATATAAAAGAAGGGGAGGTATCTATTGTCTCAAGTTTTAACTGATTTGGGCCGGCCTTCTATTTTTTTGGGCTTATTTTTTTTAATTAGGGTTTTAATTGTTTTTAGTTTTTATTTTGAATTCCTTTTAAAATTGTGTAATTTTTTAGTCGTGTGACTAGGTACAAACTACGGGGCATAGTTTGAGAATTCGCAACTCAGTGGCTGAGTTGTGGCAGGGTTTTGTGCATAGAGTTAGGTTAGGCGTTAGCGGGTGTTGCAAGTTTACATGTGTAAGCGTCTGACTACTTAATTTCTAGTAGAAACCTTGGGGGCAACACGTAGGCAGGTTATTGCCGAAGTAGGGTAAATCTATGTTGTTCTATTTCTGCTTTTATTATTATGCTATTATCTATGCTGCAATTATTATATATATTTATTTCTGCATTAATTTTTATTATTATTAGTATCACTCTATTCATCCCCCATTAGGGTGAAATCGATCCTACAAGTGGTATCAGAGCTAGGAACAAAAACCATTTTTTGTTTTAAATATTTGATTTTTCAAAAACCAACTTTTGTTTTTAAAAATTTGAATTTTTAAAATTGCTTCTTTTAATAATGCTTTTGCTGAGGGTCAGTCCATAATTAGACCATCCATGTTCAATGGTGAATATGCTTACTAGAAAAATAGAATGAAATTTTTTGTGAAAACCATAGATGCATGGAATATTATTGAGATGGGATATAAGACACCAACTATAGTGGTAGAAAATCAAGAAATTGAAAAACCTACGGATCAATGGACAGATCTTGAGAATAAACTATAGTTCGCTAACGCTAAGGCTATGAATTCTATTATCTGCTCATTAGATCAAATTGAATTTAATCGTGTATCACATTGTCCAACTGCGCAGGAAATTTGGCACACACTTGAAGTGATTCACGAAGGAACCTCCCAAGTCAAAGAATCTCGCCTTGCCATGCTCAGTAGCGAATATGAAAACTTCACAATGGCAAAGGATGAAAGTATCAAAGAAATGTATGGATGACTTTCAAATCTAGTATACAAATCAAAATCCCTTGGAAAATCATACACGGAGGTGGAAATAGTTCGAAAAATCCTCAGAATTCTTCCATGAAATTTTGAAGCAAAAGTGACTGCCATTCAAGAATCAAAGGATCTGAAATAAATTAAAGTCGAAGAACTCATTGAAAATCTTACCACTTATGAGCTAGAAATCAAATTCAAGGAAGAACGTGAAGGAGGTGATATACAAAAGAAATCAATTGCTCTGAAAGGAACAACAGAAAGTGAAGATGATGATGATGATGATGGAGCAACTGTACTGGCACTGATAATAAAGAGATTCAAAAGGTGGAACCAAAAATACAAAAATCTAGCTCTAAATCAACAATTGAAAAGTAGAATAGTCAAAGTACTAAACAACTCAGAAGAGCAGGAGATCATTTGTCACAAGTGCAATAAACCTGGTCACATCAAGCCCAATTGTCCTCAGAATCGACTCAGCCAAGGAAAGAAATCGAAAAGGAGAAGTTTTGCAACCACTTGGGATGAAACTGATGAAGCTGATAAAAGCACTGGCAGTGAGAGTGAAAAAGGAATTCTGTGTCTTCAAGGAGAAACAACTGACAATGATGACGACGAGCCAAGTGAGGTATCAAAACTTACTCATTCTGAATTACTTATATATTTTCACGAAGTAAATGGTTGTTTTGAAAGACTTAGGGAGAAGTACGCTAAAATTGAATCACAAAGAGATAGTTTGATAGAAATAAATAAACAGCTTGATCAATTGGTTAAAAACTATCGAAATAAGAGCCCTAAGTGTGATTAGTGTCCATCACTTGAAGAAGAAATTAAAAAATCAGAAATTAAAATTAACACTATAAGAAAATATATTATTAATAACGCCATTTAATAACGCATTATTCTAAAGCGTTATTGTTTGCCTTTAATTATTTGTTTTTTTACTCAATTTGTTTTGTACTGTTCACATGTAACGCTTCACAAAGCGCGAAATCTCCTAATTATTTTGTGGTCGCGGGTTTCTCAAATTATTTACCTCTCTACCTTTCCACTTTCATTTCGTTCTATTTTTCCTTAGTCTCCCATACCAGTGAAATCAAATCCCCAAATCACTCTTCAGATCCATTCCTCCTTCATAAACTCTAATCGAATCAAATTAAATCATGCACGGTGTCTCCAACACCGGCCCTGGCGTCAAGTTCGGGGGTGCTTTTGCTGGTGCCGTTAGCTTTCCTCAAGTCATCACCACCGCCGCTTCCTTCAATGCTTCCCTCTAGCAGCTCATCGGCCAGGTATTCATTCCATTAATCTCCTTGTAGACTTTTAGTCCCCACCTAACTTGATATTTTCACCCTTGCTTTCCCCTAATTACGAATTTTATGGCGAAAAAGAAAAGGTTGCGTCGGTTCTAAAATAGTGCAGAATACGTAGTTATAGTAGTAGAAGTTAACATTGTTAATAACGAATTGAGCCTACACAAGAATTTAGCCAAGTCAAGAATTTAGCGAATTTAGCCAAAGGAATATGAATTCTTACATAAGAAATTGAGCAAGTCAGCAACTGTGTTTTCCAGTTGTTAATAAGGAAGTACAATTGAAGTTCCTAAATGGTTTGGTTCTTTTAGTTTATTTGGTGTATTTTTAGTTCTTATGACATGAATTAATATTTTGTTTGCAGATCGTCTAGCCTTGATTAGGCAACAAAGGCAGAGGCTGCGAAGAAACGAGAAGAGGAAAAGGCAGCGAAAGAAAGCAAGAAGGCAGAAGCTCGCAAGTATTGATTTGTCATATTTATTATGGGCATAAATTTATTTTCCAGATTCATGTTTACTCTTGATCACATGCAGTTTGCAGAACATGTTTGAAGTTTTATT
This sequence comes from Allium fistulosum, assembly GCA_030737815.1. Classification (NCBI taxonomy): domain Eukaryota; kingdom Viridiplantae; phylum Streptophyta; class Magnoliopsida; order Asparagales; family Amaryllidaceae; genus Allium; species Allium fistulosum. Next base: position 867,858,675 of record CM060906.1, on the reverse strand, counting down.
CTCAATTGGTATTTACTCGATTTCCAAGCTGAAACTCAGTTTCGATACTGAGTTAAACTCAGTTTTGAAACCTTGTTTCAACTCATATTTGAAACTAAATTCTCAGTTAGTGACATAATTTAGAAACTAAATTCGAAACTCATTTCGAAACTTGGTTTTGAATTTTCGAAACAAAACCACAAGTTGGAGTCCAAATATATATTCTCTGGTCTCAGATTGGATGCCCTTCATGAAAGCAACTAGGTCAGAGTGAGAATTTATACTTTGATTATGTAGTTTGCATTATATGCCACATGTTCTGGCATTTGTAATTTGAGTTCAAAAGACTTAAGGTATGAAATGTTTTGTATTCAAAAATATCTAACCATTGCTTACCACTTTTTTTCATAGGTTGAAACATTCATTTGCTGTGATGCAAATAAAAAACATGAACCACACCCTTTGCCAATTAAGTAAGGTACCTTCCTTTTTCCTTAGAATATATTAGGTAGACTGCTATGACTATATCTTCCATATTTAACTTGTTTTAGGAACGCATATCAGTTTTGATGATAGGATTTATCGAAATTATGAAGCAAAGTCATTTTTCATGAAAGGGTATTAATTTCACAAAGATATGCAATTGTTTATTCATATCAATTTGATGTAATTAGATTTGGTTGTTTATCAATCAATTTGCAATGACTGGATACATCATTTAAAATATTTTTCACGCCTATTACCTATAAACTTTTTGGTCATTATTATTTACAGTTTAAACATCTCGTTGAAATCTGCATATATTAGTCTATTTTACTAGTTAAAGTATTAATCAGTCTATGTTAGTATTTACAATTTAAAAATAATATTGGTCTATGCTACCAATCAAAATAATTCATTGTACTATCATTATTTTTATACTCCATACTATGTATGAATAGTGCACATTTATATAACAAGCAATCCCATCACATGTAGTTAAATAATGAGATATTTGTATTTTTATTTGTAATTTAGTAGTAAAGTGCATAGTCGAAGAGCATGTATTCTTTGCTACTACTGTAATACACTAACAACAGTTGTTCACATTGGGTTGTGCATAATTGCTTTGGTTATACACTTTAGTCACTGATATAGTGATATTCGTACAAAAATATTGCTGATGGGCTTTTTTCCATCTGAACTTGCCAAGACATCAAGTACTTCCCAATACAACCGAACCAAAAATAATTAATGCAATACAATAACAAAGCTCCTTGGATAAACTCTTAGGAACTATATTAATTGCACCTTCCTTTTTCTGCATTTCTCGATCTAGGCCATCATGCTACTGATTACTGTTAACTTTGACAAGATACTTATAGCTGCATGTTGTTTAATTTGTTGATAGGTATTATATTGTTCTTATATATTTTCCCAGATTACCACAGAAAACATTTACCTACTTATTCCACTTAACCATAACTTTGTATCAATTAATATGTGGATATAATGTTTAAAATACTGAATGTAGTGTACCTTTGCTTATATAGTCCTGTTCAAGCTCTTGTAGGAGATAGAGTGGTGTACGATTTGTGTTTGATTTAATTTTAGTTCATCTACTGACTAAGTTTTGTTAAAAATAAACAAGTTTTATAAATTTAGTTAATTTTAAGCTATCTAAATTTCATAAATAATAATATAACTAATTTAACAAACTTTTATAAATAATAATAATGATTATGATGATGATGATGAATTAACTATGTTTATAAAAATTAACTAAGTTTATTATAATAATAATATAATTAAATTAACCAAGTTTTAGTAATAATAATAATAAATTAACTAAGTTAACCAAGTTATTAAAAATTAACTAAGTTTTGTTAAAATTAACTAAGTTTAAGTTAACTAAATTTTATAAATAATAACAATATAACTAGTTTAACAAAGATTTATAAATAACGGTGATGATGATAAATTAACTTAGTTTATAAAATTTAACTAAGTTTATAATAATAATAATATAATTAAGTTAACTTATTGGTCATTATTATTTACTGTTTTTCGTTCACATTTTCTTTACTATCTATATAGTAATTTTGCATTTTTTTCTCCATTCTAATGCAATTTGTCCCACACTAACTTCTTTTTGTATCTACATAGCCTGATTATGTAAGAAATTACATAATCTCAAATATCACTCTTCTATCTTTTCATCTATAGAGGAAGGGCGGCTCGAGAAAAAATGATTCTAATATTTCTGTATATAATGTAAAATATATATAAAAAAATTATGATTAGACTATGATTTAAGTTTTTCTGTTCTTCCTTACATAAAAAAGAAAAAAAAGAAATATCATTCGTACTTATAACTCAAGTTGGGTAATTCTGAAAAAGTCCGAAGGTAAATCCTTAGGCATTTCTTGAGTCGTCTCTAACCTCTTGTGTTTGTTTCGTCTCGAATCTTTTTTTAGTCGCCATCATTATACTAAAAATAAAATATTGAGACAATTGAAAATAGTGTTTCCTTGTTCCAGAATTCTTTCTCTTTACTTTTTAAAATCATTAGGTTTAGACATTACTTCGGTGATCCTTATCCCCTTTTTCAAAACGGCAGCAACATACCTTTTGTTTTTTGTTATTATTAACAATATAGTAGATCTATGGCATGCAAATACATATAAGATATAGTAGAACAAACTTGAAATAATTTAATGTCATAATTCCTTAATCTAAAAGTCATTAGCTTATTCAGTAGAAATTTTAGCTGATTATCAAAGATAGAAACGTAATGGATAAGGTAGGGGAAACTAAAATTTTACAAGAGAATTCTTTGTAAATGTTAATACAGTCTGCCAACTATGAACTATTTATATTCTTGTTTTCTTAGCTCTGTTCATTCATGCTACTATTCATCCCTTTATGTACTTCAAGGCCATTATTGTGATTGAAAACTAATCGAAATTTATTATCTATGCAGTTGCAAGCACGGTCAAAGAAAAAGTTATAGCTTGATAAGTGTATTTAGCGAAGTTTTATAAAAAATTAACTAAATTTATATAATAATAATAATAATAATAATAATAATAAAAAAAAAATTAACTAAGATTATAAAAATTAACTTTGTGTATTAAGTCATATAAAACATAAATAAGCTTATAAAAATAACTACGTTAATAGTAACAATAATAATTTAACTAATGTTTATAAAAATTAACTAAGTTTATAATAATAATAATAATAATAATAAAATAATAATTAACTAAATTTATAAAAATAACTAAATTTATTTATATAATAATACAATAATAATTACAAATGTTTAGGAAAATTAACTATTTTTATAATAATAATACTAACAACAACAACAATCATAAATAATAATAATAAATTAACTATAAGTTTTATAGAAACTAACTTAGCTTACAATATTAATGATACTAATAAGAATAATAATAAATTATAAAATATTAACTAAGTTAATTAAGTTTTATAAAAATTAACTAAATTTATATAATACAACTTTTAACACTGGTTTTGAAGTTTTTAACTTGTTCATAGGCTAATATTATCTTTTATGATGCGTCTTTCAGGTACGTAGGCACATAGGTTTGGTGAAATGAATTTGGGAATAAGTGGTTTGACTGTATTACAAACAAATTTGAAATTTTGTAGAGAGTTTGGTAACAAGATGTAGGTCATATATAGTAAGAACATTAGTATTCAGATATCTTACAAGTTTATGAGTAGATATCAAGTGAACTGAGATCAAAACATAGATTAAATGTTCCATTTCAACCACCTATGAAAAAGACATACACATTGAATATTCAAAATGCATTGTTAATTAAATTAGTTCTGCAATCAATTTATATTTTAACCAATACACAACCAATTCTGAAATCAAATCATAAGGTTAACAAATATGGCCTCACGGTAAATTTAAACCTAAGTTTGTTACTTAAATTATAGCCTTGATCTATCTTTTGTTTTGCAATGTTGCAACCCACTCGCTGCTGCAGTGTGTTCTGGATCTGATTCTGAGAAATTCATTGTTCCTCATTTATTGTTTCTTGAAAACCGCTTTAGGCAAAACTCATCTTGGATAATGCCTGTAGGTGATAAAATGCATACACTAGGGTGTTTGATGTTGCATATCATTTTCAAATGTCCAAAAGTAAGTTTAATTTCTAATACCAGGCATTCTTCTATGCAAAATTACGGTGATAAATCATTGTTAGTTATTTGTCTAGTAATTTCTCAAAAACTTTTATTTTTTTCTCCACGGAGATATATTCAACCATATATCACCATTCTGTTATGTATAGATGCTGAACATGTCTTTGAAACTGCCACAGATGCTGGAGCAACTGTATCTTGGAGGCCTTTCTTTGTTCAGAGGCATTTTCCGAACATCAATTCAATGTTATTTCCAAGTAAGCATTCAACTCTAGTTTTTGTTTTTTAAAGATTGGATTAATATGTCTTTTGTTGGTTATGTAGCTGTGGAATTTTTTTAGTTTTAAGTCTATACAACAGGTTTAATTTTCTTTCAGTGGTATTCATTTAGTGCCAATATTTCAAATTACAAAAGTAAAATTTATTATTATAGGTAGGCACTATATATTTCTTGAAACTATTTACATCCCATTTTATTATAATGTGTATATAGATGTTAATCTTTCAAAAAATAGATTTCGTAAATAATTTTTTTATAGGTAATCCCAAAATGCACCTGCTACAATGTGGTTGGGGTGGGTTTGCAAGTGCAAAGAAACTTATGGCCGTGGATGCTTTTATCTTTTTAAGGTATGTTATCTTATATTTCATCTTTAGGCATATCCAGTAAAAATATGCATCTTGAAGTTCTTGCAAATGCATGGCAGGCTGTCGAACAGAGGGAGAGAATTCACCTTGACTTACCCTAAGCTTCTAATCTTGCAAACAGAGGGAGAAAATTCACCTTGCAAATGCATGGCAGGCTGTCAAAGTTCTTGCAAATGCATGACCCTGGCATTTTTTTTCTTTATCACTGTGTATGTTTCTAATCTTCGTGCATGCTTCCTGCCTCCTAGTTTAGTTCATTTGAGCTGTATTACAATTCTATACATTAACTCATGATAATGCTTTAGAGAAGTCAAATTGGTTAGCTGTTTATATGACAAATTTTAGAGTCTCATTCGGACCACGGTCCAGGACAGTTGAATGATGTCCATCTACTTTTATGTCTGCATTATAAATTAAACAATTTTTTTCCTATTCCAACCATTTTCTTCTGCCAAATCTTAACGATAGAGAGCCATTTCTATTGTAGATCACTTGGTTTTGGTTCTATAATATTACTGTATTAATAATACACTGTAGACTATAGGTCAGTGATAAGGTCTCTAAATTTCAGTGTTGCTTGAATTCACAGTCATAATTCAAGTCGAGATCCGATGCTTTTTTTTACCTAGCAGTTTGTTGAAGGAATAGTGTTCCGAGAGCCAGTCCTTTGAGTTTACCTAAAACTAGTTGTGAGTCGATCTACATAAATATCAATTGAGTTTTATATAATTATTTTCAAATTGTTCTGAATTTTCAGGAAGTACTACCAATGACCAAAGACATGCATGAAGAAAGGCTTTGAGCAGTTCAAGTTCTTAGTGATGCATTTGGTACTTGTAGACGTTAACTTTGAACTATGTTATCTTTTGTTATCATGAATATGTATTGAATTTGGTAACTCATGTATCGAACTTAATTTTTTTAGTTGATACTTTATTTTGTTATCATGAATATGCGTTACATTTGCGTATTATTATATTTTTTTGTTCATACATTGTTCAAATTGTTATCTATTTAAAGAAGATTCATTTTGATTGTTATTATTAAAATGTAATAGTGGGGTGCATCAAATATATAGTAAAATAAAGCATAGCTCCTAAAAAGCATTATAACTATATGACATGAGTGCTATAAAAAGATAATGCAATGTATGAGGTTACTGTCAAAGGATAGCAGCAAATAGGCGTTATTGTATATACACATTTTATAGCGGTATATATATGTTGCAAATGGATGTAGAATATATTATAAACATGTTGATATATAGCGCGAAATAGGCGCTATAAAATGACTATTTTATAGCGGCAACTTTATGCTATGAAATCATGCTCTTTTATAGAGGTTTTTTTGTGTTATAAATGTGCAATTCTTTTTTATAACATGTCGATATACAACGTTTATCAAACCGCTATAGTTGTGTTTAATAGCGGCTATATGCCGCTATAAAAGACTGTTTTTCTTGTAGTGTAAATCACTTGAAAATGAAATTATGATTTTGAAAGAAAGTGAAAACACTAGGAGAGAAAATTATATTAAAAAGTGCACTTTGTTATTAAATGAAAATGAATCTCTCAAATCACAAGTCCAACAATTGTCTACAACATTAGGAAAATTCTCCAAAGGAGAAAGATCACTAAATATGCTATTAGGGAAACAAACTGTTAATACTGTTAGACAAGGACTTGGGTATGCCCAATCTGAAAGAGTTAGAAGTGAAAATAATCATGTCAACTCCAAGTGCACGATTTGTAGAAAATTTGGACACAATCACAACAATTGCTGGTATAGACCCAAACACGTGAAAACCATTCCAATTTGGGTTCCAAAAGGCACGAATATAAAATCCCTTAAAGTCAAACAAATCTAGGTGCCGAAAGGAACAAATATAAATTGTTTTGGCTCTACACAAACATATTTTTCAAAATCTGTTGTGACTAACAATCATGGACCTATAAAAACAAATAAGTCACAAAAATATTTTCTCGTGTAGGTGTGGTGGCAGGCTAAGGAACAACAACAGTCTTACCTGGATTCTGGCTGTTCCAGGCATACGACGGGCGACAAACCAACGTTCCTTAGCCTAGTATAATGGTGGAGGAATCACAATGGGCAACAACGATAAATGAAATATTATCGGGAAAGGTAAAATAGGCAACGACACATTTATCTTGAACGATATATTATATGTTGAAAATCTGCACCATAATCTGATTTAAATCAGCCAGTTATGTGATAAGGAAATGAATGTTGATTTTGATTCTGAATTATGCAAAAATGTTGACCAATCATCGTTTCATCCTTGAACTAATTCATATAGATTCGTTTGGACTAACGATATTGAAAGTTTAGGTGGTAAGAGATAGTGTCTTGTGTTTGTTGATGCTTACTCTAGGTACAAGTGGATATATTTGTTTATCTTACTGCTTCTAGATCTGACGCTATGTTCACTAGTTGTTTATGTACACGTTTTCAATCAAATCCACATGAATCTCATTTTTAAAAGATTTAAAATGATTATAAGGTATTTTTGCACACTTCACGGTTTGGTTTATGATATCTATCTAATGATAACTTTGAGTCAAAGGGGAATTCAGATCCAGATTACACTGGTAGCCTGGTTGATAGAAAAAGTACTAGTGGAACGAGTTTTATGTTGAGACATTCATTAGTTGCATCACATTTTCAAAGAAAATATCTGCATAATTTTCATTTCAATTGATTTTCAATTGGCAGACATTTCTTACAAAACCCCTTTCAGAAAATAGTTTTGTCAAATTCATCTCAATTTAGGCATTTTAGAAATTTGATAATTTTTTGAATTTGATCTTAAATGCCTATGTTAACAAATCCGACTCCCTACTGATTATCAAAAAGATAAATAGTGACTGGAAAAAAATGATGAGTGTTGATATTAATCATACATTTTGATTTAAGACAATATATGTAGCAAATTTCTTTAAAAATCTAAACAAAATTTGTAATATCATTGATTGGTGAAATTCCATGACCATCTCTATTTTTATCATATTTCTAACAACCATCCCTCATCAAAATCCAATATAGTATGTCAAATTATGGTATTTTAAACGGGAAATTATTCATTTTTTAAATTTAATTAGCAATGAAAATATCTAAAGTATTCACTCTCATTTAAAAGTCCTCACGGTTATGCATGGGTGAATTACTTGGAATTTTTGATTATGTGCATTTATGCTCATTTAAAAGTCCTCATGGTTATGCATGTATGGAACACATACTAAAATTGATTATTAAATAGGTAAGTTGATTCTAATCCCATTTAAAAGTCCTCACGGTCATGCGTGGTTAGAAGATGCTTGAAATTTATTTTTTTTATAAAATTTAAAGAATACTACTAATCTCATTTAAAGTCCTAACGGCTATGCATGGTTAGTAAGTATTTAACACTTTCCTGTCATAAACATACCACAAATAGATACAACTACATGGTTTTGTATACTGACATCACCACTATCACTTTAGAATGGAATATGCGCCTAATAGAGTATTTATGATTTTTGTTTGGTTTTTTATTGAAATTTAATATTTATACTCGATTAGGTATAAATGTTGTATTGATGTCTATCACTTTATCTTTATGTTTCTAACACTATTACTCTTTTGCTGATAACAAAAGGGGGAGAGAGAAGTTAAGATTTTGGAAAATAAGTCAAGTCATATTTTTTATTTGCATATTCCCATCTAGGTTCATTTGCATATTTTTTATATATTTTCATGCATATGTTTTGGCGGAGCTTTGATGTAGGGGGAGCATTCAAATTGGGGGAGAAAATGGAATTCATCAAGGTCAAATACATTTAATAAAGTCAAAATCTTAATATATGTTTGTTATCACCAAAAGGGGGAGATTGTAGAATACAATAGCCTATGATTTTTGTTTGATGATAATAAACATATTATATATATATATATATATTCGTTTAAATGTATTTGATATTGTACTATTTTATTTTTCACATAATTAAATAAATATTTGTTGGATAAAATAAATAACACAGAATTCAAATTCAAACAAATATTTTATTACAAATTCAAATAGTACAAATTTGAGCTCTCGCTACATATATGCATTTTTAATTACATTACAATTTAAATTACATCACAAATTTCAATTTAAAATTTTACACCTCTCTACATAATTCACTCAACACTCGTATTTGATCTTCAACTCTAATCCAGCTTGTATCCCAAATCTGAGCTATCTGCAAAATAAACATTGACGCAGTAAGATTAAAAAAGAAAATATTTTGCAGTGAAAATTAAAGTGTGTGTTTTTGAAAATATTATTTACCTTAGTTATTTCGGTTGTTCGTCATCATTTTTTTGAATTCATCTACACGAACAACTTGTGACATGCACAGTGTATCACTGTACATGCAACAAGACCGTGCACACCGATATACACTTGATAAAATTGAAGGGATAGGTGAGCACAAGGTCAAACCCGAGCCAAGGATGGATTCAATGCAGGTGCAAATACACACATGTACACATGAAACAGAAACCAGAGAATGCAAGTTACAATGCAACAGTAAACATACATGAAGATACACATGTATGCATATATATATATATGCATATATACATACACATGTCAGCCTCAAAATGAACTACAGACCAGACTCAAGCTCAATAACTCAATGCAACCAAATAGTCTAGGCAACCTCATATACAAAGTTTAGGGCTGCACACATATGAACAAGGCATGCAACCAGACTGAACAATATGAACTACACCAGAGGCAAATAGGCACCAAGTATGATGAATAGATATGCAGATCGAATCCAACCAGAAAAAAGGTGTACACGTGAAGATCATAACTGTTATCCCGCCTTTTGGGCAAGGTCGTGACACCAAGAACTTGATTAGAAACTAGTGACAGTTCATCTTGGAGATCGGTTACACAAAGGCTCACTATGGATATCGATGAATTTTTTTCGAGTCCGGATCGAGCCACGATTAACAAGACATAACAATCAAAGCAAGGGAAGCCAACGTTCCAAGTTTCAAGACGATTTGAGTTCGTATGCTCAACTTATGGTCGATACAAGATGAAGGAGATCCCCCCCGATTCGAATCCATAGGTGGGACCTATGTCGATTCCAACAACATCTGTTTGCTCCGAATCGATCACTACCTCTTTGTTCGAATCCATCAGATGGTCAAGCTTCGTATCCATCACTCAAATCCATGAAGACATCCTGCTTCGTACCCATCAGATGCTCTGCTTCGAATCCATGAAGCTACTCCACTTCGTATCCCTCAGGTTGAAGTCCTTCGAATCCATGAAGTCACCCCACTTCGTATCCATCCAGCGACCCTGCTTCGAATCCATCCTGTTGCAACGACTTCGTATCGATCAACTATCGTATATCGCGATCGATACGAATGAACATTTGTTCGAATCCATTCCATCGAACCCACCAAGTCAAAGCGGCGAAAAACACGGAGTCGACTTAGTAAAACTCGGAGCAAAAACTGGATCAACCCGGGAAGAATGCGCCACGTCAACGCCTTCGCTCACTAGGCCATCGATTCGACCCTATCGATTCGAAGAGGATCGATTCGAATGGAGCATATCAACTAGAAATACGATCTTGAATCGATCATAACTCGAGATCCACAAATCCAAATGCTATGAAATTTTCACAGAAGCTTGAACACATGTTGAAAAATGTCCACACCAAATTTCAGCTTGATTGGATGTATTCTTGATCGATTCGAATGGACTTCGAATCGATCTCAAAGTGGGCTCGGATTTCCTAAAAGCGGGCATGTGGGCCCCCTCACGTGCCAGAACTGGTCTTCCTTCAATTTAGGTGAAATATCAGCCTCCTACACATATAAATAGAGCCCCTGGTCATTCAGAAAGGGGGTCGGACAATTTTGAGAGCTAAAGAGCGCCCAGACTCTGCCAGATTTACTCAAAATCACCACTGTTGCCTTAGATTCAGATTTAGCTCATAAAGTCAGTGGTGTTACATTACAAGAAATTGTAATCTTCAAGTATCGAGCAATAAAATCATCAAACTTCATAGTGGACGTAGGCGAAACGCCGAACCACTCTAAATCGCTTGTCTTTGCAATTTACTTTCTGCTATTTGGAGTTTTTGTTAGATAATCCACAGTTTTAATTTTCATTCTTCACTTTTATCTCTTCAAAAACATTCGAAGAGTGTTGTGCCCATTTTTGGTACAAACACTTTAGCACCGGATCCCATCGAACCCACCAAGTCAAAGCGGCGAAAAACACGGAGTCGACTCAGTAAAACTCGAAGCAAAAACTGGATCAACCCAGGAAGCACGCGCCATGTCAACGCCTTTGCTCACTAGGCCATCGATTCGACCCTATCGATTCGAAGAGGATCGATTCGAACGGAGCATATCAACCAGAAATACGATCTTGAATCGATCATAACTCGAGATCCACAAATCCAAATGCTATGAAGTTTTCACAGAAGCTTGAACACATGTTGAAGAATGTCCACACCAAATTTCAGCTTGATTGGATGTATTCTTGATCGATTCGAATGGACTTCGAATCGATCTCAAAGTGGGCCCGGATTTCCTAAAAGCGGGCATGTGGGCCCCCTCACGTGCCAGAACTGGTCTCCCTTCAATTTAGGCGAAATATCAGCCTCCTACACCTATAAATAGAGCCCTTGGTCATTCAGAAAGGGGTTCGGACAATTTTGAGAGCTAAAGAGCGCCCAGACTCTGCCAGATTTACTCAAAATCACCACTGCTGCCTTAGATTCAGATTTAGCTCATAAAGTCAGTTGTGTTACATTATAAGAAATTGTAATCTTCAAGTATCGAGCAATAAAATCATCAAACTTCATAGTGGACGTAGGCGAAACGCCGAACCACTCTAAATCGCTTGTCTTTGCAATTTACTTTCTGCTATTTGGAGTTTTTGTTAGATAATCCACAGTTTTAATTTTCATTCTTCACTTTTATCTCTTCAAAAACATCCGAAGAGTGTTGTGCCCATTTTTGGTACAAACACTTTAGCACCGGATCCCATCGAACCCACCAAGTCAAAGCGGCGAAAAACACGGAGTCGACTCAGTAAAACTCGGAGCAAAAACTGGATCAACCCGGGAAGCACGCGCCACGTCAACGCCTTTGCTCACTAGGCCATCGATTCGACCCTATCGATTCGAAGAGGATCGATTCGAACGGAGCATATCAACCAGAAATACGGTCTTGAATCGATCATAACTCGAGATCCACAAATCCAAATGCTATGAAGTTTTCACAGAAGCTTGAACACATGTTGAAGAATGTCCACACCAAATTTCAGCTTGATTGGATGTATTCTTGATCGATTCGAATGGACTTCGAATCGATCTCAAAGTGGGCCCGGATTTCCTAAAAGCGGGCATGTGGGCCCCTCACGTGCCAGAATTGGTCTCCCTTCAATCTAGGCGAAATATCAGCCTCCTACACCTATAAATAGAGCCCCTGGTCATTCAGAAAGGGGGTCGGACAATTTTGAGAGCTAAAGAGCGCCCAGACTCTGCCAGATTTACTCAAAATCACCACTGCTGCCTTAGATTCAGATTTAGCTCATAAAGTCAGTTGTGTTACATTAAAAGAAATTGTAATCTTCAAGTATCGAGCAATAAAATCATCAAACTTCATACTGGACGTAGGCGAAACGCCGAACAACTCTAAATCGCTTGTCTTTGCAATTTACTTTCTGCTATTTGGAGTTTTTTGTAGATAATCCACAGTTTTAATTTTCATTCTTCACTTTTATCTCTTCAAAAACTTCCGAAGAGTGTTGTGCCCATTTTTGGTACAAACACTTTGGTGCTTTCACTGAGAAAAAACCAGTTTTCTCCTGCTCTTTGGATCTACCATCGATACCGGATTGCATAAATCCAAGGGTAAGATCCATATCTCTACTCCAGAATCCTTCCATTCTATTCAGATTTGCGTAAAATCTAGGAAAGGAATCCACTACTTAAGATGGTTAGTACAAGAACTACCTCTACGGCTGCTGATCAAGAAGGTCGGGATAGACAGAATCCTACACAACAGCTACAATCCAATCAAGACAACACTGCTCACTCAGATCCGTCTGGACCAGTCACCAGACAAGAGTTCCAAGCATTGCTTCAAGAACTGACTCAAAGTCGGCAACAGCTGGCCGAACAGTTGCGTGCTAATATTGAATTGACCAATCAATCAAACCGCCGAAGGCGCAGGATGACCAGGAGGGATGATGCTTCCCGCTCATCTACTGAAAGTTCCACCTCATCTGACTATCACCACAGATCTACCCGTCCCCGATTAGACGGGAGCCATGCACAAACTACCGGATATCAACCTGCCTTGACCATTGGACAATTGAGGGCGGGGCCGTCGACCAGCTTCCAGACCAGGCCCTCGTCACGAGGAGGTGTTGTTCCACAATATACCGTAGACAATCGCACTCCAACCGCCGCGGTAGAAACAAGGGTTGATACCCAAAATCTGTCAGATCCGAAAAATCAGCAACGTGGGCGTACTCCTAAACCATACGTCCCAGAAGATGTCGAGCCAAGGAGGCGAGATATAGGCCGTCGACAGCGTCCGGTCCAAACTCGCGCTATGGAACCCGACCACACCTTAGCTCAGCATGCTCAAAATGTAGCGATGCCCGATATTTCAACCATGATACGTCAGATGATCCGCGAAAGCCAAGGCCTTACCAATGACGACTGGTGAATCTCCCATAGTCATACTCCTTTCACAAACGAAATATTATACGCTGAACCTCCTCGGCGATTCAGAAGGCCAACTCTCCCTATGTACGAAGGAAATTCCGATCCCAATCAACATATTTTGAAGTATGAATGGTCAATGAGCGCCGCAAGGGCTGATGATGCAGTAAAGTGCCGAAGTTTCCCCATCTCTTTAGGAGGAATCGCAACAATGTGGTTTACAAGGTTGCCACCTAGATCTATCTCTTTATTCGATCAACTGGCTAAAAAATTTGTCGAACAGTTTCGTATGCATGTCGCTAGGCCTAAAGACATTAACACCCTATCTAGTGTCACCCAAGCTAAGGGAGAGACGCTCAGGCATTACTTGGAGAGATTCCATGCAGCATGCGTGGAAATTAGTAATCCAAACGATAACTCGATTTTGATGGCATTAACCAAAGGGATCGATCCTGACTCTGAATTTGGAAATTGGTTAGCTGGAAAACCACCCGCATCGTTGGACCGTTTCTACTCCAAAGCCGCACAATTCTTGCGACAAGAGGACGCGAAACAGTCTAGGAAACAGGACGATGCGATACCCAGAACTGAAGGAATACAAAGTAATGTAGCAGTTAAGCAGTCCGGTGAGAGTTCCGGAAAAGTTCAGTTAAATATACAGAACAAACAAACTCAGCCGAGAGGCAACAATGTTCAGGATAAGAAAAGAGATCAGAATCGAGGCCCACAACGTAGGACCCCAATGTTTGATAATTACACGCCATTGAATACATCGTTGGAAAATGTGTATCTACAAACTTGCAACACTGTGCAATATAATAAACCTGCTCCGAAGCAATCATCGGAGAGGCAGATTCAAACAGGGAAGTTTTGTAGATTTCACGAGAGTTATGGCCACAATACCAATGAGTGTCGACATCTGCAGGACCTCATCGAAAAGTTGATCAGGGAGAGAAAGTTAGACCAGTTTGTGCGGGCGCCGCAGTCTGGTGGTGCGGGCCCTTCAAATCAGAATCGTGCACAAAATCAGGAAAGAGAAGAGGAACCCGCTCATACGGGTGGAAGGCTAGTTATAAATACAATAAGTGGTGGTCCCCATCCAGCAGACAGAAGCTGGAGGGAAATGGAGTCATATGCCAGCTCTATCAGGCATGCAGACTTCGAATGCTGCAGTAATTGTGAAGATGGAACTCCGGCTAAATAACAGAAAACAATGACTGATGATATCATATTTAGAAGCAGAGATCTTGATAAGATTGAAGCCCCAACAATCGACCTACTGGTCATATCTGCCTAGGTAGGTCCTACTTGGGTGAAGAGGATACTAGTTGACAGTGGTAGCTCTGTAAACATCTTGCTTAAACGAGCCTATGATTTAATGAAAATGGAAGCAACGGACTTAAAACCTTGCCAATCTCGAGTTCAAGGCTTCAATGGAAGTGCTACAATACCCACCGGAGTGGTGGAACTGCTAGTGGAGTTGGGAGTTGGAGAACGCCGGAGAGTCCGGATGTTGCAGTTTGTCATTTTAGATATTGATTCACCTTACAATGCGTTTTTGGGCCGACCGGCCCTTGCTGAGTTCAGGGCAGCCATTGCCCCATGGTGTCTAACTCTGAAATTCCCCACTGATCATGGAATTGGAGTCATTCAAGGAGACCAGGCAGCAGGAAGAGCCTGTTATGTTACTGAACTGCGCGAGGCGCAGAGAAAAGAGAAAGGAAAGGGCGTAGAGGAATCTCTCTGCGTCCGTTTTGCTGATGATTGACAATTAGTGCCTGGGCCTCGGCCCAGGCACCACGACCAATTCCTTAAAGATCTTGACCCTAGAGACGACGAAGATAAAGATGAATCAAAAGAGAATCAAGCTTCCCCAGCCGAACTGACTGTGGACGTCCCAGTCAATGAGGATGACGATTCGAAAGTACTAAAAGTTGGATCCCAACTGGGAAAACAGACACAACTGGAATTGGTTGAATTTCTCCAGGCGAATCTCGACGTTTTCGCCTGGACACACTCTGATATGTGCGGGATCTCATCGGACATCGCAAGTCACTCCCTAAATATTGATCCGCGGCATGTCCCGGTCAAACAGAAAAGGCGTGGTATGGATCCACAGAGATCTTCCGCCCTTAAAGAGGAGGTTAATAAGTTACAATCAAATGGTTTCATCCGAGATGCTTTGTATCCAGAATGGGTGTCAAATCCAGTATTGGTTCGAAAACCGAATGGGAAATGGAGAACTTGCATCGACTATTCTGACTTAAACAAGGCTTGTCCAAAGGACAGTTTTCCACTTCCTCGAATTGATCAGCTCATAGACTCAACAGCTGGACACGAGTTGTTATCTTTCATGGATGCTTATTCTGGCTACAATCAAATACCTATGCATTTGCCTGATCAAGAACATACCAGTTTTGTGACCGATCTGGGACTCTACTGCTACAGAGTCATGCCTTTTGGTTTAAAAAATGCCGGAGCAACATATCAATGCTTGGTCAACCGAATGTTCGCCAACCAGATCGGGAAGACCATGGAGGTTTATGTAGATGACATTCTAGTAAAATCTCGATTCTCCACAGATCACGTCAGAGATTTAAATTCGATGTTCTGCATTCTTCGAGAATATGGAATGAAGCTCAATCCATTAAAATGTCACTTTGGCATCGCCTCTGGAAAGTTCCTCGGATTTATCGTTAACGCTCGAGGGATAGAAGCAAATCCCGAAAAGATCTGGGCAATAAGGAACTTACAAACTCCAAGAACCATAAAACAAGTCCAGAGCCTCAACGGGTAAGTAGCAGCATTGAGCAGGTTCATTTCAAAATCCACCGATAAATGCATTCCTTTCTTCGATCTGATTCAGAAAGGAAAGCGAAACTTTGAATGGACCATGGAGTGTGAAGACGCATTCCGATCGCTGGTTCAACATCTTTCCACACCACCGATCTTGTCAAAACCGGTTGACCACGAACAATTATACCTTTATCTGGCGGTATCATAGCATGCAATCAGCGCTGCTTTGGTTCGGGAAGAAGACCGAGTGCAAAAACCGGTCTACTATATTAGTAAACGGCTAACAGGAGCCGAGAGGAATTACCCCAGATTAGAGAAACTGGCTTATTGCCTGGTCATTGCCTCGAGAAAGCTTCGCCCTTATTTCTAAGCTCATCCTCTTACTGTGTATAACGACCAGTCGTTACGACAGGTCCTCACGCGGCCTGAGACGTCTGGTAGGTTGCTCAAGTGGAACATTGAACTAAGTCAATTTGACATCACTTATGCCCCACGGCGAGCCATTCAAGGGCAAGTCCTAGCCGATTTCATAGCCGAATTTACTGTCCCAGAGGACTTACCCGAAACCAGTAAATCCCCCGAATACATCTGGAAGCTGTATACTGACGGTGCATCAAATGACCGGTGTTCGGGCGCTGGTGTTGTACTTGAAACTCTCGAAGGCCGATCTATATGTTATGCTTTGAATTTTGGTTTTCGTGCAACCAATAATGAAGCTGAATATGAAGCCCTCTTAGCTGGACTAAAACTTGCCAGAGATTTGAGAATTATCACTGTAGAAATTTATTGTGATTCACAATTAGTCGTGTGTCAAGTACGGGGAGAGTATCAAGCAAGAGATCGAAGGCTGGCTGCTTACTTAGCTCGAGTTCAGGAAGTACTAGATCAGTTTGATTATTATGCTATTTATTATATACCTTGAGAACGCAATCAAAAAGCTGATTCATTGACGAAGTTAGCCAACACAGGTGAAGGACAGCAAGTGGGACTTGTCCCCGTCGAAACTTTGTCCATCCCAAGCATTGATCATATAGAGACGAGCTTTGTGTTTGAAACCGCTCCCAGTAGAGAATCGTGGATGACTCCATATCGAAATTACATCGAGAATGGGACATTGCCTGAGCATAGAAATGAGAAGAGACAAATTTTATGAAAGGCTTCACGGTTCGTCATTCAGAACGGAGTCATGTATAGGAGGGCTTATTCTGTTCCTCTCCTCCGGTGTATCGCACACGATGAAAAAAAATGAGTGTTACATGACGTACACGAAGGAGAGTGTGGCGATCACACCGGTGGGCAAGCTCTCGCCAAGAAAATACTCCGATATGGATACTACTGGCCGATAGTGAACCGGGATGCAGCAAACTATTCCAGAAAGTGCGATAGGTGCCAGAAACACGCCCGAATTCCAAGAGCCCCACCTACCGAGATAACTCAAATGGTCAGTCCCTGGCCATTCATGATGTGGGGCATCGATATCATCGGCGCACTACCTCTGGCAAAAGGTGGTGCGAAGTACGCCATCGTCGCCGTTGACTACTTTACAAAGTGGGCTGAAGCCGAAGCTCTCGCAACAATTACGACAAAGAAAGTAATTAATTTCGTAGTTCACAACATCATCTGTCGATTTAGACTCTCGCATACCATCATCACCGATAATGGAGCCCAATTCGAAAGTGCAGAATTCAAGGATTTCTGTCAACGGTTTCATATCCACAAAAAATTCTCGGCGGTTGCACATCCTCAGGAAAACGGTCAGGTTGAGGCTGTCAATAAAGTTATAAAATCCATTCTGAAAAAGCGACTGGAAAAGGCCAGGGGCAAATGGGTTGATGAACTCCCTATGGCATTATGGGCTTATCGAACGACTCACAAGACCGTAACCGGGCACACCCCGTTTTCCTTATCTTATGGCTCAAAAGCCGTTATTCCAGTCGAGACAGAAGTGTTTTCCCATCGCGTGACTTATTATGATCCGAAAAAAAACGCTATATTGCTTGCTGAATCTTTGGATCTACTAGATGAGAAACGGGAAGAGGCCGATTTGAGAGCGGCCGCACATCGGAGTCAAGTCGCCCAACTGTACAATGCCAAAGTTCGACCTCGAACTTTTGAACTCGGCGATCTCGTTCTCAAGAGAATCTATCCGGTTCCTTCACACATGAAACCAAATTGGGAAGGACCATACGTGATTACACAAAGACTCGGAGATGGCACATTCAAACTATCGACCATTGACGATCTTGATTTGCCAAGAGCCTGGAACAGCGAGAGTCTCGGTCGCTATTACACATAACAGGCTTTATTTATTTCACTATATTTTTTCCATTTAGCTATTTTCTTTTGCATTTCGAAATTAGAATTTGTAATAAGGAAACTGACTTTGCCATATTTTCTTATTTCAGCAATAAAATGCCATCTCTTCGAGCCAGAGCTGTGATTCATTAAATACAATGCACAACATCACGATGCACGAAGAGCTGAATTCCATCACGCAATGGAATTTATTCAAGTAAGGAGTGGCTGTGATACAACCAGCCACTCGCTAAGTGAAACCCGAGCTCGGGGGCAAGCCATCACATCAAGGCTAAAAATGGGTTGATACACGACAATCCTTCACACAACTCCGTACTCCCAGTGTGCGAGACGGAGTATAAACATTAATCAACTCCGTACTCCCAGATTGCGAGACGGAGTATAAACATTCACTTAACTCCGTACTCCCAGAGTGCGAGACGGAGTATAAACATTAATCAACTCCGTACTCCCAGAGTGCGAGACGGAGTATAAACATTTACTAAACTCCGTACTCCCAGAGTGCGAGACGGAGTATAAACATTACTCAACTCCGTACTCCCAGAGTGCGAGATGGATTATACACATTCACTTAACTCCGTACTCCCAGAGTGCGAGACGGAGTATAAACATTAATCAACTCCGTACTCCCAGAGTGCGAGACGGAGTATAAACATTAATCAACTCCGTACTCCCAGAGTGCGAGACAGAGTATAAACATTAATCAACTCCGTACTCCCAGAGTGCGAGACGGAGTATAAACATTTACTAAACTCCGTACTCCCAGAGTGCGAGACGGAGTATAAACATTACTTAACTCCGTACTCCCAGAGTGCGAGACGGAGTATAAACATTTATTAAACTCCGTACTCCTAGAGTGCGAGACGGAGTATAAACATTACTTAACTCCGTACTCCCAGAGTGCGAGACGGAGTATAAACATTCACTTAACTCCGTACTCCCAGAGTGCGAGACGGAGTATGAACATTAATCAACTCCGTACTCCCAGAGTGCGAGACGGAGTATAAACATTTACTAAACTCCGTACTCCCAGAGTGCGAGACGGAGTATAAACATTACTTAACTCCGTACTCCCAGAGTGCGAGACGGAGTATAAACATTTATTAAACTCCGTACTCCCAGAGTGCGAGACGGAGTATAAACATTCACTTAACTCCGTACTCCTAGAGTGCGAGACGGAGTATAAACATTAATCAACTCCGTACTCCCAGAGTGCGAGACGGAGTATAAACATTTACTTAACTCCATACTCCCAGAGTGCGAGATGGAGTATAAACATTACTTAACTCCGTACTCCCAGAGTGCGAGACGAAGTATAAACATACATCAACTCCATACTTATCCCCAAGACTAGGGGTAGAACCAAAGCAAATATTGAGTTGAAGACAAAAGAGAATATGTTTTCATTTCCATTATCAACAAAAAGAATCCGGTTACAAGATGGTTCAAAAAATTCCTACTAGTGGGAGCCGATTCCACATCTATACACGGCTATATAAAAAGAAAAACCAAAGACATGATAAAAACTTCAAAATTTATGAAGTTGGTTAAAGTGACCGTCATTGCTGACTGTCTTAAACCGTGTCGTCCAGAACTCATGTCGATTAGTATGTGTTAATTTGTCAAAGTACAGTTCCATCGACGAGCTTCGAAGGATAAGTCAAGTGTGAAGTATAAAAGTTCAAGTCAAAAATGCAAAGATGAAGCTTGTCGGAATCATCCTGTTAAATATGTGAAAATCTCGTATCCATAAGGGTTTATTCAAATCGATCTAAACAGAGGTTTAGTTTCGAATCGATCAGGAGGAGCCTGATTTTTGTATCGATCCGGAATGAATCGACGCACTTCGTATCGATCGCATCAGAGCGTTCGAAACCATTACTTCGAATCCATCAGTACTTGACCCGCAGCAACAAGAACTCATCAACACAAATCAGGGTTTCATATCCATCGAAGATTTTTATGTCTATCAAAGCAAAGCACGCTAGTTGAACATTTGTCTAAGAGAAGATTGCAACGAAACGATTAAAAGACGACTATCAAGCAATCAATCGAACATAAATATTCAGCATGAAAGACTGCAGTTTTTTCAAAGCACGTCATGTTTACACAAGACGTACTTTGGGGGGAAAATGTTATCCCGCCTTTTGGGCAAGGCCTTGACACCAAGAACTTGATTAGAAACCAGTGACAGTTCGTCTTGGAGATCGGTTACACAAAGGCTCACTATGGATATCGATGAATTTTTTCCGAGTTCGGATCGAGCCACGATTAACAAGACATAACAATCAAAGCCACGGAAGCCAACGTTCCAAGTTTCAAGACGATCCAAGTTCGTATGCTCAACTTATGGTCGATACAAGATGAAGGAGATACCCCCCTGATTCGAATCCATAGGTGGGACCTATGTCGAATCCATCAACATCTGTTTGCTCCGAATCGATCACTACCTCCTTGTTCGAATCCATCAGATGGTCAAGCGTCGTATCCATCACTCAAATCCATGAAGACATCCTGCTTCGTACCCATCAAATGCTCTGCTTCGAATCCATGAAGCTACTCCACTTCGTATCCCTCAGGTTGAAGTCCTTCGAATCCATGAAGTCACCCCACTTCGTATCCATCCAGCGACCCTGCTTCGAATCCATCCTGTTGCAACGACTTCGTATCGATCAACTATCGTATATCGCGATCGATACGAACGAACATCTGTTAGAATCCATTCCATCGAACCCACCAAGTCAAAGCGGTGAAAAACACGGAGTCGACTCAGTAAAACTCGGAGCAAAAACTGGATCAACACGGGAAGCACGCGCCACGTCAACGCCTTCGCTCACTAGGCCATCGATTCGACCCTATCGATTCGAAGAGGATCGATTCGAACGGTGCATATCAACCAGAAATACGATCTTGAATCGATCATAACTCGAGATCCACAAATCCAAATGCTATGAAATTTTCACAGAAGCTTGAACACATATTGAAGAATGTCCACACCAAATTTCAGATCGATTGGATGTATTCTTGATCGATTCGAATGGACTTTGAATCAATCTCAAAGTGGGCCCGGATTTCCTAAAAGCGGGCATATGGGCCCCCTCACGTGCCAGAACCGGTCTCCCTTCAATTTAGGTGAAATATCAGCCTCCTACACCTATAAATAGAGCCCCTGGTCATTCAGAAAGGGGGTCGGACAATTTTGAGAGCTAAAGAGCGCCCAGACTCTGCCAGATTTACTCAAAATCACCACTGCTGCCTTAGATTCAGATTTAGCTCATAAAGTCAGTTGTGTTACATTATAAGAAATTGTAATCTTCAAGTATCGAGCAATAAAATCATCAAACTTCATAGTGGACGTAGGCGAAACGCCGAACCACTCTAAATCCCTTGTCTTTGCAATTTACTTTCTGCTATTTGGAGTTTTGTTAGATAATCCACAGTTTTAATTTTCATTCTTCACTTTTATCTCCTCACAAACTTCCGAAGAGTGTTGTGCCCATTTTTGGTACAAACAAAAACAATGTAGCATACAAGTGAAGAATCAACCAAAACCAGTATTGCAACATGAAGATGGATTCAGTGGATGTATACATATGCATTTAACATACATACAATTCAAGTCTCGACCACAATAACCTACAACATGAACATGACTTCAAAATGAAACATATGAGACAATGCCAAGTCACATGAACATGTACACACCAAACTACAATATCAACATGAAGACTTATATGAACATATATCAAAACATGTATGCATTACAGATGAAGTCTAGACCAAAATGCAAGACATGAGTGTGTACAAATGAAACCAGAGTAGTGCACATGTAACCAGAACCAAATTCAACATACTCAAATGTATCAAGGACAAAGGGAAGAATAGAGATATGTATACAATGAAACCAAACTACAAAGTGCAACAGACCATACATGAAAACATACACAATGGATATGCAATCACATGTACAAAGGTCAGAGCATGACCAGTCAACTGGAACAAAATACAAAGGCACACAAAATAAATCAAAAACATAAACACATACAACATTCAGATGAACTAGACTATAAGTTCAATATGAATGCAAATTCAACTACATGAAGACCAGTACAATCAGACAAACCACAACCGAGTAACAAAGCCGTGGATTATATCAATATTAACAGAAGCAGTTTAAAAAAGGATATTATCAATTGAAACTGTGATGAAGGGTTTTCAAACAAAGTCAATGTATTTCAAAATGAACATGTCATGCCAGAGTCAAAGCCGTGGTGACCAAAGAAGTAGAAACAATATATCACAAGTATATGAACAGGTCAGAATCATCTCAACCTTGCAATCGTAAATCAACGCAAGTGCATAAATCACACAAGGTGAAAAGAACGAAACCGACACAGAGAAAACCCAAAACAACAGAGTAAAATTCAAAATCACGGAAGAACAAATACGAATTGAACAAGTCAAAATTATCACAAGTATTCAAGCAAAATCGAACGGCCAAGCAAATATAATTAGAATTCAAATACATTTATACGAACGAAAATATAGGGTGTTTAAACCCTATAAATTTAGACCAAAAAATCATCAGTGGCATAAACGAGTTCGAGCCCAAGCAATTAATCAGAGCATAAAGTCGAATATATTCAAAAATCAAAAAGGGGCAAATATCACTTACCAAATTATTATTCGAACTCAAAGTGACCGCATGTACGCAAGAATCTTGAAGAAGCATCGAATCATATTTGTGAATTCAGATTATACCAATATTTGATTCGAGCTCAATTTGTTCAAGGTGGCGACTTAAAATCAGAAACCCTAAATTTTGTGAAGAGGAACGAAAAAGAAACAAGGCGACCGATAATACAAAAGAAGGGGAGATATCTATTGTCTTAAGTTTTAATTGATTTGGGCCGGCCTTCTATTTTGTTTGGGCTTATTTTTTTTAATTAGTGTTTTAATTGTTCTTAGTTTTTAATTTTTATTTTGAATTCTTTTAAAATTGTGTAATTTTCTAGTCGTGTGACTAGGTACAAACTACGGGGCGTAGTTTGAGAATTCGCAACTTAGCGGCTGAGTTGTGGCAGGGTTTTGAGCGTAAAGTTAGGTTAGTCATTAGCGGGTGTCGCAAGTTTACGTGTGTAAGCGTCTGACTACTTAATTTCTAGTAGAAACCTAGGGGGCAGCACGTAGGCAAGTTATTGCCGAAGTTGGGTAAATCTATGTTGTTCTATTTCTGCTTTTATTATTCTGCTATTATCCGTGCTGCAATTATTATATATATATATTCATAATAATTTTTATTATTATTAGTATCACCCTATTCACCCCCCCTCTAGGTTGAAATTGATCCTACAATACTCACAGTGAGGTTAAATTTCCAAATTTATTTTCAAATCCCTCCCTAAGAGAATAAATTTTGAAAATCACCTTCAAATCCACACTAAACAATGAGGTTCGATCTTTGAATCCTCACTAAATGATGAGGTTCGATCTTCACATCCTTACTAACAATGAAGTTAGACTTTCAAATTCTCATCAGACGATGAGGTTAGACTTCCAAATCCTCATCATAAGGTTAGACTTTCAAAATCTCATTATATGAGGAGGTTAGACTTTAAAATCCTCACTATACAACGAGGTTAGACTTTCAATCCTCGCTATATGATAAGGTCAGATTTAAAAAATCCTCATTGTACAATGATGTTAGATTTCAAAATTATATCAGACTTTGATCAAATATAAAGCTATGGGAACCTAATATAGGCTAAAAATAGAGTGATATAGCAAAGTACAAAGTATGATCTAACTCGTCCAAAACATCCAAAGTTCACTTCGTATTCATCACACGAAGTAAACTTTATGGGTGCATGTGTTATACCATAATTTTTACTCGGTTATATTCAATCACTAATAACATAAGCCGAAGTTTAGAAGGAGGATTCTAAAATATTCATTGCACACAAATATTGAAAGTAACGACCCTTCGACGTAAGCTCAAAATTATATTCTATATTTAACTTTCCATAAATATTAAACATCTATGATAGTTTGTATATAGCTTCATATAGCACCCTTCGGTATCTCAAACCAAAAAATAAGCCCTCATACCAAATTATAAATACCAAATACAATACTAAGACCCAAAGAGCAGGCCCATAAGGTATTGCAAATTAAGGACTACAAGTGTCCTTCGTACCGAAAGTAATGGTCTTGCAACTGAGTTTAAACTGAAAATATAAGCCGTAAGGCAGGTCTTTAACCAAAAGCATGAATTACGAAACTAAACTCATACCGGAAGACTAACAGCATTAAGGCATGTTGAACAATTACAAGACTACATATGATCCTCATATCATATACCAAGACTCCTTAATGGTCATACCTAATGCAACGAATCTAGGCAACCATAACCAAAAGTACAAACCAAAAGCATACGAGATCGGAGCTTTCTCTACGCAAGGCCAAAAAAGCCTCAATACAAAACCAAAATCAACGGCTAAGATAGCTTCCAAATACTTCAACGGTCCAAATAGCCCAAATCAACGGCTAAGATATGCATGTAACTAGATGATAACATATGTCCAAATCCTAGCTCTACAAGTGAGCCTAATCAACAATCCATGCGAAAAGCTCTCAGTCAATGAAAAGCAATAAGATGCCTATAAATACAAGCAACGGATCCTCATAAAGAGGATTTGAATACTGAAGGGTAGACCACATACTATTATAATCATTTGGCAGTCAATTTAACTTTCTAAACTTACATTTTTTTAATAAAGACCATTAATGGCAATCAGTGCCACTATAACCTTGTATAGCCATTTATGGTTTTATTCACAAAGCACTAAAGAACTTTTCAATAGTAGTGTAGGGACAAGCTAATGAATCACTATAAATTTTTATGTTCTTACTTTCAATGCTTTTCATTTTTAGGATTTTCGATCTAGGCTTTCTGCCTTAGTCATATTTCTTTTTAATCTACTACTTCTGGAGCATTGCCTTCAGAATTTCAAGGTATTGAATTATGACCAAAAATTTAGTCAACATTTTTAGCATTAAAAGGAGGATCTGAACCTCCATTTCTACATATCACTTCTCATTATTTGCTATTTGTCAATCTTTAACCTGAAAGTGAAGTCTAAGTCTACTTAGAGGAAAAACCCTTAGTGTCCAATAGTTGAGGAAGATATCGTCTAACCAATTGAGATGGTAAACCAAAATATTGTTGATGGATCTGCTCCTCCAATTGCCTTGAAAGAACACTTTTCGCAAACGATGTTAGTGTTTGTCAAAAATAGTATGAAGTGCATAGACAGATACCATTTTTCCCTAAATCAAATTATGAAAAGTACGGAGAAAACCGTTGCTTATTTTGTTGATGAAGAAAGTAAGCTACCAAGAGCTAACTGAAAATGACAAATAAATAAGGAAAAGCATCAGGCATAATTTCCTAAAGATGCCCTTTATCAAGGCTCGAGGAGAGTCCTCTCGAATAGCCAAAGGGGGTCAAATAAATAAACCCCAACTCCAAGCATTGAAAATACAAGCCTCGATGGGCCTATTAGAGTTTGGCCTAAAATCAAAAATGTTGATATTGAAAATGTTGATTACTTAAGTCTCGGTGGAGACCAAAATGCAAAAATGTTGCTAATAAAATTCACCGAGCGTGTACAAAAATTACAAGAAGAAAGATCTAGTTCTTACATTGAATCAATAGTTAAGAAAATTCAGCCATTTTCTACAAAAATTAGAGTCTCATTGCTTATGGGATTTGGATCCCAGAGCTATCTTATGATGGATTAACTTATCTCGAAGACCATGTTTCATCATATGAGATATAGATGCAAGCAATTTGGGCCATTGATGAAGTTAAGTGCAGAAACTTACCGGCAACCTAGATTGAACCTCCATTAAAATAGTTCCATAACTATCCCCCAATTTCAATACATTATTCTGATCGGTTGATTAAAGAATTTATGACATATTTCTTTACATCAGGAGACACTCGAACCAGAATGAGTTTTGTTATTGAATCTGAAAAGGAAAAGGGGAATCCGGAAAGGATTCCTACCCGAAGATTTAATGATATCATTGCAAAAGTAATAGGATGTTTGAAGAATCAAAATTAATAGCTATCACTTTATGGTTCGGGAAAAGTAACCCATTCTAGAATGACTTAATAAGATAGGAATGCACGTCCATAAATGAGTTCTTTTATAGAGCTTCGTGAGAGATCCAAATTGAAGAATCAAAGAGGGCTCTAAGCAAGAGCCAAGAGTGGGTAGGTGAAAGTCGGGACTTCATCTTGGCAAAGTACTAAGACGAGAATAACCCGGAACTCCATCTTGGCAAAGAAACCAAGGCAAGAATTCCAAGCCACGGAAACTCTCTCATTAATCCACTCATATGCCTAGATCTATGCACTAACACAAGATATGGTGCAATATTCGGTTGCTAAAAAGGCAGACTAACCAAAGCCCAACCAAAGGGACAAATATTGTTCTTATAGTAAGAAAAATGGAATCCACATTGAAGATTGTAGATTTTTTAAAAACTTTATCAACAGGCTTGTGAGAGTAGGAAAAGTTGATGAATTTCTAGGAACTAAGAGTGGCACGCCCTCGGTTGAACCCGAAACCACGCAACAATCAACACAAGTGTTAAGAACATTGTCGATAACATGAAATTTTATTAATGTAACCTTGAGAAGCCTACATGTGGATAGGACCAGTAACTGGAAGAGATATATAAAGAAAGCCCAAGGGGATAAATAAAATGTTTTTGAAATGGGCAGATCCGAGAAGTTGAGAAAGTTTGAGCCAAGGATCACTTTTGAAGATCTTGATAAGTAGGGTGCTAGCCACCCTCACAATGATCCTTTCATGATTACTACTCAAATTGGTCTTTTGGAAGTCTCCAAAATTATGGTGGATATTGGAGTTGCTATAAACATCATCTTTAAGCATGTATTCGATAAGATAGGCTTACCCGAGAGCATATTTAAGCCTAGCCATATACCAACTGCGGTTTTAATGATGAAGAAGCCATTCCACTTAAGGAATGCTCTCTTATGGTAAAGGTTAGTTCCGGTTCATGCTTTCAGATATTTGAAACTATATTTGTTGTAATGGATGTACCGTCGGTATCTAATGCCTTCTTTGGAAGGCCCTCTCTCATTGCCATCGATAGGTATGTTTCAACCAAACACTTAGTGATGAAATTCTCCACTGAGAGTGGCGAGGGATGTATAAAAGGAGACTAGCGGGTCTTAGGAAATTTTTGCTATGGAGCCTAAACATGATCAATAAAGGAAAAATTTTGGTGTATGAAAATGGTGCCAAACCAGAAGATGTTGTTTGTCCTTTCGGCAATAAAGAATGAATAGAAGGAAAACAATAATTCATCCTACATACTCACATCGAAAGACAGTCATCATAAAAAAGGAGGACAAAAGATCTGTTAACTACCTTTGAAGTTATGAGGTATAACTGAAAGTTCTTAAAAATTCCACCAAGAAGTGAAGGTACAACGATATGAAAAATACTCCAAAAGCTATGTTAAAGAAAACAATTTGACAAGATACAACTAGGCCAAAGTAGCAAATCTCTCGATCAAAAGAGAAAGTATGCTTACATAGTATGAGTGTGTTTAGAAGAAGAAAGCATTGAATTTGAATTAGATACTAGAACCAAAATGAAAAGGCTTCAGCTAATGCAACCTTTTAAGAGATTTGCATAGATCCAAAAGACCAAACCAAAACTATCAAGATCAGAACTTACCTTCATCCATCAATTCAAGAGGAAGCAATAAATTTTCTTTAAAATAGTTAGATGTGTTCGCATGGTCCCTGATGACATGGTTGGAATAGAGCCTGCCGTTATGTGGCATTGCCTAAATATTGATCCCAAATATCCCCCGTAAGGCAAAAGAGACGACCTCTAGACAAAGTTTGATGTGAAGCATTACAAGAATAGGTTGACAAGCTACTGAGAAATAATTTCATAAGGGATGTTCAATATTCGAGATGGACTGCCAATTCAGTATTCGTAACGAAGCCAAATAGAAAATGGAGAACTTGCATAGACTTCTCTAATTTAAATAAAGTTTTCCCACGGGATTACTTTCATTTTCCAAGAATGGATCAGTTAATTGATGCCACCAGTGGACATCAATTACTTTTATTCATCATGCATGTTCTAGTCATGACAAAATCCCAATGTTCAAACCAGATGAAGAGCACACAAGTTTCGTTTACAAACATAGGATTATTATGCTAAAAGTAATGCCCTTCGATCTTAAAAATGTTGGGACTACTTACCAGAGACTAGTCAATTGTATGTTCACAAAACAAATAGGCCAAAATATGGAAGTGTATGTAGGTGATATGCACGTAAAATCAAAGCTATTCGGGTACCATCTTTGAGATATGGCCAAAATGTTTGAAATCCTTAGGAAGTATAACATGGTAAGTGCAAGCGGAGTAGAAGTCAATCCTAAGCAAATCAAAGCTATAAACAATATGAAAGTGCCAACCAATGGAAAAGAACTTATGAGTTTAAATGGAAAGATCATAGCCTTTAATAGGTTCATAAGCCGATTGACTGACAGATGCATTCCACTCTTCAACCTACTTAAGAAACATACTACTTTTGAGTGGATTACCGAATGCCACAAAGCATTTGAGAATTTGCAGAAGCATCTCAGTAAGCCTCCCATTCTATCAAAGCCTATAGATGGAGAAGTCATTTTCCATTACTTTGCTGCTTCTAAACAAATAGTAAGCTCGGCATTACTCCAAGAGGATGATGGAATCCAATGCCATGTTTATTATATTAATAGGAGGATGGATCCAATTTAAAAAAATCATCTGGCCATCGAAAAGTTTCCTATTGGCTGATATTTATGACAAGGAAGCTTTGGCCTTATTTTCAGGATCATCCTATCAATGTTCTTATAAATCAAACTTTATAACTCATATTAAGTAAACCCGAGACTTTGAAAA
The DNA here is from genome assembly GCA_030737815.1 of Allium fistulosum. NCBI lineage: Eukaryota > Viridiplantae > Streptophyta > Magnoliopsida > Asparagales > Amaryllidaceae > Allium > Allium fistulosum. The sequence continues at coordinate 867,829,020 of CM060906.1, read as the reverse complement.
GATTAATCAAACGAGCAAAAGAACCCAGCAAATATGACTTCTCGTATATTCCCAGAACTCCTATTAAAAAAGAAGTAATGGTTGATTTTATTTCTAAATGTACGGGTTTTGATGCCTAAACCTCAAACTATGACAAAGACAAACAACTTTCTTGGAAACTCTATGTTGATGGAGTTTCCAATGAGTTGGGAAAGGAGCGAGCTATGTGCTAGTCACACCAGATAACCATCAAATCTACTCCACTATCAAACTTTCCTTTTCAGTCACTAATGACATGGAAGTATACGATTCTCTAGTTATTGGACTAAAGATGGAGATCAATATCAATGTTCAAGGAATCATAGTATACAGCGACTCTTAGCTAATTGTTAACCAAGTTGTCGGCATCTATCAAGCACGAGACCTGAGACTCTCTCTCTATTTGCAAAGCAAGTAAAGTAACCACTCAACGCTTTTAGAAATTATAATATCTAAAGAAATCCCTGGGACTAGAATGCAAGAGCCGATGCCATAGTGAAATATGCCAGATCTCGAGATGTTCAAGAGTTCAAATGATTTCAGTAGAGGTTCTCGAAAAACCAAGTATACTGGCACCAAAGAAAGTTCTAGTCATAACTTAAGTCCAAGCAGCCCGAATCGAAACCCCATAACCGAAACCCCATAACCGATAGAGGATGAGGAAAGATGGATGATTCCATATACCCGATATCTTATTGATAATACTTTTTTCCAAAGCAAGACATATAAAGTATAATGCTCCAAGTTTTACAAATACAAATGGAATACTCTATAGACTGGGTTATGCAACTCCCTATTCTCGATGTGAAAACCGTCGAAGGTAAAAGACTACTAGAAGAAGCAAATGATGGCATATACGAAGATCATTCCGTAGGTCATAAGCTGGCACAAAAGGTACTCAGATAGAGCTTCTATTCGCCTATATTAAAGCAAGATGATTCGAAGTACGCAAAGCAATGTGATAAATTCCAATTTTATGCTAAGGTTCCAAGAGCTCCACTTAGCAAGCTAACTCTAATAAAGAGCTCATGTACACTCAACGTCGAGGCATTGACCTTATAGACCCTCTTCCAACCATAAAAGGATGGGCAAGGTTTGCTATGGTGGCTATTGATTATTTCTAAAAATGAGTTGAAGCCGAACCCATATCAACTAAATGACTCATCTGGTTATTTAGTTCATCATAAAGAACATACTAATGAGATTTGGTCTTTCATATAAAATCAGAATAGATAACGACACATAATTCAAAAGCCGAGAGTTTACCGAATACTGTCGAGACCATGGCGTGATCAAAAGCTTCACCTTAGTGGCTTTTCCATAAGCTAATGGTGCCATAGAAGTAGCTAACAAGGCAATCAAAACTTTCCTGAAGAAATGCTTAAATATGGCCGATGAACTACCATTCGTCTTATAGGCTTACTAAACGAGTTCTAAAACTTCAACGAGACATACCCCAATTTCATTACTATATAGCTATGAAGTCATGTTTCCAGTAAAACATGGAATGCTTCTCACCGAAGGCTCTAATACAATCCCTAACAAAACTCAAAACTTCGAGGCGAGGTTGCCCTAAGAACGGCAGAATACATTCGACAAATAAGTTGATACTACAACTAGAGGATCTGAACCTAAAATTCGAAAGAGGAGATCTTATCCTCTGTGAAATTGTGCCAAACACTAAGGATGCAGCTGATGAATCCCTCAACCAAAACTTAGAAGGAACATGCATCATCTATGACATCATTCCTCCAGGATCATATTAGTTAAAAAGGATAGATGACAACATAATTCCCAGACATGAATGTAAAACGCTTAAAGCCTTACTATGGCACAAGGTTGTCATAGTTGTGAGTACCATTATTGGTTAGCCATAATCAAGCAGTACCATGCATCTATAATAATTTCAAGTATTCAAAGTTAAAATAATTCTAGGCTATTTCAAGTATTTTAGTCGTGGTAGAGTAGTATCATGCAACAAAGTTACTTTAGTATATATAGAATTTGTTAGCCATGGCCAAATAGTGCGATGTAAAGAGTGAGCCATGCCTAAGTAGTACCATGCAAAAGTGATCCACAACCAAGAAGAGTCGTGTAATTATAGGCATGAAACTACTGCTAGTAGCTTTCAAACGGGCATACACACAAGATTAGGTCTCAATAACTGAGCAAGTTATCAAAAGTTTAATGAAGTAAATTCCTACACAAGGCTGGACTATTTTCATATAATTTCAATCTAAATTATGGTTTTCGAAACTAATAACAAAACACATAATGATGTTGCTTTTGATCATTACAATCCAGGTGAGGTTGCGATCTCTTTAAATAACAGTTTTGAACCTTTCGACATTATTAGTTGTTTGAAAGCTTTAACCATAAAATCATTTCAGCTCCAATCTCAAATAAAAAACTTTTAAAAGGTTGCATTTTGACTCCATAGTCCAATAGTAAGTCGATGAGATCTAACACAATGGACCATCATAGTAAAATCGACAAACGAGTTTATTATATAGTAGGTAAATATTATATTCATGGTTAACTCGTCACCTAAAGTGAAAATATTTTGTCATGATATTTCAAAACGTAATAAATATTTAAACTAGTCGAAATGATTAACCAATCAAAAGGACCGAGAACTTGGATACCTTGCAAAAATTTGCGGTTGCCTAGAGTAGCGGGTAGAACACATGGTGCCATCCATGTAATCCTCACAGATGCTAGCAAGTCATCCAAGGAGTAACACCCCGAGTGGCTTGGATTGGTTCCCCTAAAGTTGGTCCAGCTAGCACGGGCCGCGTTACGGTAGGACATAGTTATCCTTCCTATGGTGGTAATTGGTATGTTTGCTACGCTTCAAAATCCTCGCCGTGCGATGTGTTTTGAATTTTGAAATCCTCATAATACGATGATGATAGATTTCCATAACTCTTGCTATATAACGAGACTAGATTTTAAAAATTCATTTCCAAAACCCTCATTATGAGGTAAAATCTTCAAAATTCATTTCCAAACCCTCATCACAAGGTCAGATGTAACGACCCGTATTTTTAAACATTTAAAAATAGTAAATTAAATAAGATTTTTGAATAAAATTGTTAGAAAAAAAATTAAGATTTTACTGATACAAATTAAATTATAATACAAGTTATGAGCTTAAGTAAAATTTCTATTAATGAAACATGTTTGCAATAACGTAAGAATGATAACAAATGCTAGTGTGTATTTTAATAACATTGGTTTGAGTGAAATTAACAATTGTCTAAATGAAAATTTCCAATTGATTAGAATAATAAATGTTAACAAAGAATAATAAATGTTTCTTTATTAAAGAAGAAATAATATGTTTATTTATTTGAAATGTTTGGTAGTTGAAAAATTGATTGTAGAGACGAGAAACTATTATTTGGTAAGAAATGTACAATTCCTGTTTGTATCCAATAGTGTATAAATATGTTTAAATTACTATTAGATAGGAAATAATTGTTCTATTTCTCAGTATATTTATTTTGTCCATTTTGAAATTCACCTTTGTAAACAATTGAAATTAATGTAATTGAATAATTTCAATTAATGGTAGAGAGGACACCAAATTGTAAATTAATAGGTGTAATTAAACATAGCTTATGTTTTGTGAAAATATAAGGAAAGTTGATTTAATGAAAAGAACATTTATATCAAATAAAATGAATGTTTCAATTGTGAATGTAGGTTTAATTTCATTAAAATAAAGAATAGAATGATTGATTTAAAGGAAGAAATATATGTATATTTGAACTGTGTTTTAGCATACAGATGGATTACAAGAGTAGAAAAATAATTTATTTAAGTAAGTTATTTATTACTCTGCTATATAAACAACAAATTTATAAAGGTGTTTAAATGACTAAAGGAAACAATTATTCTATTTCTCATCCATTTTAGTTGTCTGTTTTGAAATTTAACTTTGTAAGTAATTGCAATTAATGTTATTGAAATATTTCAATTAGAAGGGTAGAAAACGTTGATTGCAATTAATAGATTTAATAAAAGAAACGCACCTTTTGTGTTAAACAGAAAAGATGTTTTAATGGAAATAAAACATAATTTTGGGTAAAACAAATTGAACATTTTCATTTCTAAGGTAAGTAATTTTATTTATGCATAGATAAAAAAAACTAAATGCGTACAAATTTGAATATTATTTGAGTTAATGAAGGTAATTTGGTTACGTTTTACAAATTGAATTTCAAAAAGGTTGTGTGATGTACATGGTTCCTTCATTTCTTTTGTTATTAATTGTTGCATGTACGTTTTAAAATAGTTATCTCATTATTAATACTTGATCCGTTCATTTATTCTTCTGTTTAATACCTGAGCCTAGACTTTTAGGCTGAATTTAATACTTGCCACCTCATTTTCGCGTATACAAATTTCACTTTCCTTGCTTTGTAAACTTTTCCATTCCTATGTACATTTCTTTATGCATTATTAATGCCTAAAGCTTTCAAAATAAAACGTGACAATTATTTTTGTCTCTCCACCTTCATTTCCTAATTATTAAATATTTGCAGCTTATTTCTTTCATTTGCAGTGTATATTTGTGTTTTTTTGCTAAGTCTTATTGGGTTTGTTTTAGACTAATGGGCTCCTTAGTAAACCAAGAGACCCTAGAAACTCTAAGAGACTTAGGACCCTTTATTTTCCCACCCATTGACCTTCTATTTCCTATCTGACTAAAACTAAGTATGTACAGAAATTCCTCATTTGAGAAACTTTCTACGTACTCTTCTTCTTCTTGCTCAAATCTACAAAAAACTCTAAACCCCAAAACTCCTAAATCTCCAAATCAAATTCCATCCTTCCTCCTTCAAAAACCATAGCCTACCTCTCTCCTCTTGCCGCCACCCACCTCCATCACCACCCACAACCCATGGTAGTAACCTATGGCCAAAGCCCCACCTTTCCTCTCCTCTTCTTTCTCCTTTTTCCCTTCCCTTTTGCCCACTTCTTCCCCTTATTTCCATGGCTTCTATATTCCACTAAACTACTCCAAATCAATTTTTTTTTCTTCTGAAACCATGTATAACTTCAATGGGAACAACTTTGTTATCGAACCCTTCTTCCCATTCCAAATATTTCTATATCAAAAACTCCATTTTTCAAGTCCTTTCTCGTGTCCAGTTTTGATCGAAAATACCCCATATATATCAATCATATCTCCTTCCAAAATGAATCAAATTATGTGATTCTTTTTTTAAATCATTTATTTTTCCAGTGGCTTCAAATTTCTTTTAGATCAGTTCTTCAAATTCCTTAATTTACTATGCCAAAAGCTCAAATATTTTCGAAGTACTTTTGAACTCAAGATTTTCAACTTAGAAAACACCTCTATTTGTTTTGACCATAACTTCCTCAAGGCAGAATCTTTTTAATTGATTCTTTTTTTGAAAGTGGAGAGAAAAGAATTTTCAACAACCTTCTAGTTTGTTACTTTTACATATTCTGCATTATTCTAGTGTAAATATTTTTTTAAAGATGACCTAGTTTTAGGTTTGTCCGTAGTTTGGATCTTGGGTTGTTTGGAAGTTGGAAGTAGTTGAAACTTGTTTATTGATTCGTGTTTGTGTCTAAGCTTTGTTGGATTTGCTTTGCATTTGGATCTTCGTTGGGAATTTCCATATTGCTCCATTTTATCATCACCTTCGTAGCCACGAAACGTGAGCAAACACTCACAACTACTAGATTTTCTTATGTTAGTTAAATTGAATTTATGATGTGATTAGAAATTGATTGGTTGTTGTTTAGTATATTTTAAATTGTCATTCTAGTTAAATCTGACTTTTATTGAATTTAATTGCCATTTAATTTAATATTGAAATTTAAATTGCCAGTTAAATATCTGTTAATGATAATCAGTAAATGGTTGGTAGTTATTGGTTGATTTTAATGATGATTGTGTTGTATGTTCAATTGTTGATATTTGGATGTTGAATTTACGATGGATGATATTGGTTGACATTTTGGATGATTGGATGTTATTTATGTCTATATCTCTATTATCCCTATGGGTTGAAATGATACATACCCAAACGATCATATAGATTAGAGGAAAATCGTTATGGGTTGAAATGATAAACCGGAGCGGTTTCAATTGATTTGGAAATGTTGATTTTTGATACTGGTTGAAATGACATATACCCATATAATTTCTTGAATTTGGACTTTTATTTGAAATTGAATTATTTGAAGGGTTTAAGTTAATTCAAACTTCGGATTTGTTTTAATTAGATGATTAAGATTGATATTTCGAATTATTTGAAACCCTTTAAATGATTATATTCACATTGTACACTTGATAGGAGATGAAATCCCATAACATCTATGAAACCATTGCACAAATATTTCTATTTTACTTGTTTTGATTTGGGTTACATAAGATCTTTTAGTTCTGACTGTCTTTTCATTATGCTCGGGTCAGTCTGAGCTTTTCAGTGTATTGAAGACTATTTTCTGGAGGATGAAGACGAAGATTCAGTATATTATTGCTATTTATTATTCCACTGCATTTTATGTTCCACTGCATTATTTTTTATTTCTGATGTATGTATAACTCTGATTTGAATTGTAAAAGTGTAATCAAATGTTATTTGTAAAACAGCTTCATGAACAGTTTATTTGATTATTATATTTTGTCATTCCACTGCGAGATTCTGTGTTTGTTTTATTTTTTTTTCTTATTTACCCCATTAATAATCCTCCCTTTTGAATGGTTTGAGTCTGACATGTGTGGTTTGTTGTCGATTTGAACCGTCCAAAAAGGTGGGTCGTTACATCAGATTTTCAAATTCATTTACAAACCCTCCCAATGAGGTTAAATTTCCAAATTTATTTTTAAATCCCTCCCTACGAGAATATATTTTCAAAATCACCTTCAAATCCCCACTAAGCAATGAAGTTAAACTTTTAAATCGTCACTAAACGATGAGGTTCGATCTTCAATTCCTCATTAAATGATGAGGTTGGACTTTTAAATCCTCACTATATGATGACGTTAGGCTTTCAAATCCTCACCAAATTATATGGTTAGACTTTAAAATCCTCACTATGAGATGAGATTAGACTTTCTAATACTCATTAAAGGATGAGGATAGATTTCTAATTCCTCACTATATGATGAAGTTAGATTTTCCAAACTCATTATATAAGGTTAGGTTTTCAAATTCATATTTCAAATCCTCATAATACGATGAGGTTAGATTTACAAAATCCTCACTGTACGATGGGGTTAGATTTTCAAATTTCTGTCGAACATTGATCAAATTTAAAGTTATTGGAACCTAATATAGACTAAAAATGAAGCAAAATAGCAAACTACAAAGTACGATCTAACCCATCCAACAAAATCCAATGTTCGCTTCATATTCATCGTATGAACTAAAATTTGAGGGAGCATGTGTTATATAATAATTTTTACTTGGTTATATTCAATCATTAACGACATAAGCCAAAGTCCGAAAGGAGGATTCCAAAGTATTCATTGTACATGAATACCGAAAGTATCAACCCTTTGGCCTAAGCTCAAAACCTATATTCTATATTCAACTTCCTATAAATATTAAACATCAATGAAAACTTTGTACATAGCTTTATATAGCACTCTTCAGTATCTCAAACAAAAAGCTATGCCCACATATCGAAGCATAGACAAAGATCCGAATGATAAATACCAAAAACAATGCTAAGACCTAAAGAGCAGGCCCATAAGCTAATGCGAATTGAGGACAACAAGCATCCTTTATATCGAAAGAAAAGACCACCCTACTAACCTTAAATCAAAAATATAAGCACCAAGGCAGGTCTTCAGCCAAAAGCTTGAATTACGAAACTAACTTTATACTGTAAGACTAACAACATCAAGGCATGTCAAACAATTCTAAGACTGCATATTGTCTTCATGTCATATACCGAGACCCCTAACGGTCATTACCTAATGAAATGGTTCCAGGCAGCCGTAACCATGTCAAATGCTCATGTGACCAAAGCTATCTCTACTCAATGCCGAAAGTACCTCAATACAAAACCAAAATTTATGGTTATGATAGCCTCCATATACATCAATAGTTCAAATAGCCTAAAGATTATATACGGTGTACGGGTCAAGGCACCTAAAAGCTTAAAGCTTATATAAGGTATACGTGTCCAGGCACCTAAATAAATAAATATATGTATGTATATATATAAATGCCACGTCATCAATCTACATCAATCTAAATGAAACCAGATGATGCTACGTGTTCAAATCCTAACCCTATAAGGGGCCAAGTCAGCAATTCATGAGAAAATCTCTTCCCTAATGGCACAGGCAAAAGACGCCTATAAATAAAGGGCATAGTTCCCCATAAAGAGGATTCAAATCCTCAAAGGTTGATAACATACTACTATAATCATTTGGCAATTATTTTAACTTTATAAACTTAAGCTTTTTCAATAAAGCTCATTAACGGCAGACAGTGCTAATCTGACCTTGTAAAGTCATTTATGGTTTCATTGACAAAGCAGTAAAGAATCTTTTCAATAGTGGATGTATGGACAAGCTCCTAAGCCATTATAAATTTCTATGTTCTTACTTTCCACACTTTTTTTACTACTTTCGATCCATGCATTTTTTCCTTCAGCCGTGTTTCTTTTTAAACTGCTGCTTTCGGAATCTTGCCTTTAGATTTTTCTGGTATATGATTGTGATCAAAAATCCATCCAGTGTAAGTATATGTATTTTCTTTTATAAAATTTCTCAAACCCCCTATTTCTAACCATTTTCGTAATATATGGTTCCTTGGATAATTCATATCTATGGGAAAATTCTACAAATCAACACTCATATATATATATATATATATATGTTAACAACATCATATTTGATTTTCAGATCATTATACTCATAATAAGCATGATAAATACTCTTAATTAGCTATGGCCTTGCCTAATTACAATGATAAATATAGACAATAGAATACATTACTTGCCCAGATTACTTAGTTGATAACGTTTTTAGCTCCCTTAGCTTTAATCTTCTTCTTTTCCTTTATTTCTTTCTTAGGCCACCGCTACTAAAATTGCTTCAAGCTTAAGTTTTATTCTAAGAGAGTAAAATGAAAATGAAAAAAGGGAAAGTAGTTAACTTTAATTCCAAGAACAGTTAGGCTGTCGGACCATTACTTCTCTTTTTCATTTTATTCATTCTGGTTAGTTTCATTAAGTAACAAAATAATAAGCAAATGTAAACAAAAATACTTATCATGGAATGTTCCAGGCTTCCCCTTAAAGGAATTCATTAAATCTACCTAAACTTTTTTAATTTGAATTTGATGTTTTATTGGCTATTTATGATGGGTATATTTTACTTTCCATGATTATATAGTGGTTCCATATGAAATATGTTGAAAATACCTAAAATGGTGATGTAATTAAAGGAAATTTAATCTAATAACTTAAAAGACTTTAGATTTTGATATGTTGTTTATGGTGTAAAATTAGTGATGTAATTTAAATTTCATAATTTTTCCATATGTAGATTAATTATTACTAATTTCTTAAGGTGAAATCATATATTTTTGCCCATAGAATAATGTTTTAAATAGTAAAATTAATATCTCAGACAAATTTTTGTACTGGAGCTAAATAATAGTATTTTTTTGTAAGTTATATGAAAAGTCTCATAATTTTCCTAATTGATATTAATTAATTAGTCGGTAAAAGGAATTATTTTAATTAATAAATTAATTAGTTTAATTTTCATGTTAGGGAGAAATTGCTTTCCATAATAGCTTTTTATTGTATAGAATAGAGAAAACTAATATGGTGGTGAAATGTGTAAAGTATGAGATAATGAATCTTTCTTCCTAGGCCATAAAAGCCATTTTTAATTTAATCACAAAATTGCTATTGTGCCATATCACTATGTAATAAAATGTTTCTATCACCAAATCTTAAAATTTGACTATATCCTAAATAATGTCCTTAACACCAAAACGATAAGAACCATTTTATTAAGGATAAATGCTAAGAAAAATTAGAAGTTGAGTTAAGAAAAGCGATGAGAACTTGTCTATAAGATGGTCCCTATCTAAATTTTAACATAAAATTGATCCCTATCCAAATTTTAACATAAAACACATACCTATTAAGACTTGGGGTAATCACTAGGGAAAACCTAGGGAGATCCCTAAGTTAGCCTAAAGTAAACATCACTTGCTGATAAGAACATGTTCCTATCGCAAAAATAATGTGCTCATGGCCGGCTCTATGTCAACTTCAAAGGGAGATTGTCCCCAGCCTAAAATTTACCATTTGTTAGCTCAAAGTGAGCTTGCAATATGATGTTCCCATTGCATATCCTTGGTTTTGAACCCTATTGCACACCATAAATAAGCCCGAGGTTAATGTAAGTCCAACCTGAAGTGAATCAAGGTCTGGCTCTAAGATGTCCCTATCACGTGAGTTGATGTGCCTATTGCCCTACCATTGACTTAGCCATACTTCAAAGTAATAACAATATGGTCCCATGCAATGGGACTATCAGTTTTAGCACTCCTATTGATTATAGAAAGTGATAAAATGGTTATGTGCTAGAAAATGCGATGAGACCCAATGCAATCCGAAGTAGACCAAGAGTTACCCGATGGTCAGCCTGAAGTAGGTAAGAGGCGGCCTGCAGCAAACATGCAAAATTCCTAAAGTAAGCTGAATCTGATGTGTCTATTTCTAATTTTTACGTCATATCAATTGATATGCAAAACCCAATTTCGATGGGCCATATCAAAAAGTAACTCTATGCTCCTTTAAAATTCCATTGTGCCCATCACTTTGCACAGAGTCACTATTACATGAGATGCTGAAGCCCGAAGTTATAGCAGGCTGAGCCAGAAGAAGCCTATTATCTTGCTCAAAGTATTTCTTGGCTAGCCTGAAGTCAATCTACAAACTTCTAGGCAAAAATTCAAAGTAACACCATTGATGCGATTTTTGTCAAAATGACGTAATTAAGTTGAAAAATTATTTTTAAGGCAAAAAGTAATTACATAAGTAATTGAAAATGTGATGGTAACTAGAAATTAGTAAATTAATTTCTAAAAATTTGAAAATGGAAAATGTAACACCATATATTGAGTGATATAAACTAACAATGTGAATATATTAAATGATAATCAGGTGAATTAATTAAAGGAATCATTCAAATTGAAATTAATTAATTAAGTATAGGATACTTAAGAGGTTAATTGGGTGAACCATGAAGTAAATGATATAATTTAGACTTTAGCCTCCAGTAAACAAATAGGAAGGGAATGTTATAATGAAAGGATTAAGGGATAAATATGACTAAGCTGGAAATGGAATTTAGCCATGAACGACCCGGAATTTCGAACACTTCGTATCTAACTATCTGAATTATTTAAATATTTGTGTCCAAGATTTAATATGATTAAATATGATTTTATAACCTTGTTAACCACTTTTTAATTAATAACTAATGTTATAAAACTTATTTTTGAACTGTGTTTACAAAAATATACACTTTGGATAAATACTGAAAATGTGACCGGAAAACGTTTTATTAAAAATCAACTTTTTATTCAATACAAGTTGTGTAAATATATTGAAACTTGAATAGTTATCATGTGTATACATATGATAAGAATTAAACACATCTTTTTCCTAAGCTAAAGGTTAACTAAACTAAGTTTGAATTAGTAAAAGTAAGTGAAAACATTAAGGACTAAAGGACCCCTAAATTAAGGCTTCATTTAAGGGTATGGTGTATAAGGGTATGGCTTTGCATGCTTGGAGTCCTTTTGCTTCATGGCTAAGGAAGGGGTTCATTCATGGCTAAATACACATTCATATGCACTTCATTTCTACACAAATTCATATCTAAATTTATGTCTTCATTTTCTTATCTCCTCTCTAACTTTCTAGAAAACTATGTGAATCATATCCAATCACCATCATACTTTTCCGTAGTTATTATATCATCATTAGAACATGGTTTAGCCTCTAAAAAGTCGAAGAATGATGGAGCAATGGGGAGTAAGGCCCATGGCCATGAGCATGATGAGGATGGAGGAAGATGGTGGTCGTGTGCATAAGGTAGGAGGAGGAGGCCATGGACGTGAGTTTTGGTGGAAGTAGGAAGTGTTTGGATGATTGAATGTTGGTAGGAAGAGATTTGGTTTGAGAAAAATGAGTTTATCTCACGTTGAATATTGGTAATTGCTTATTAATCACATGTTAATATGCTTGTTATTATATATAATAATAGACACTAACTGCTTAAAGTTATAACCTTTTATTATATGTTTCTAAAAGCATATGATTTGTTAAAGTAGTTGCCTTAAAGAGAACGAGATTATGTTATTTAAATTAAGCACATTTAAACATCTAAAATGAATATGATTATTAGTACATATGTTAGTACATGTTCCGTAGTGATATGGTTTGAATTTGGAATCATATATGTGTATAAAATAGAATGACACAAGATATTGAATTGAATACGGAATTGTCTGTATAACGTTAGTCGCTATAAGCAAACTTTGAATCCCTTGAACTATAACTAATGAAAATGGAGATTTAATGACATAACATAATAATAACTTGTTTGGTTATTATTTATACTTATATAAGTGTTTATAAAAGCAAAGGATATGTTTTGGAAAGTTATAGAAGAAGTAAATCAAAATAACAAAATATTGAAGTAAAAAGGTCGCTATAACGACACTTTTTATTTAGAGAAATAACGATATTTTTCTACGAACTTCTTTGGAGGTTTCTTGTCATATTTAAGGAGTAAATAGTATATTATTCTTATTAGGAAATTTTCCTAATTCATTTGATAAATATTTGAATGAAATGCAAAATGTTATAGTGAAATAGTCGTTATAAGTGTGGTTCGGTAAAATACCCTATTTTCGGGAAATTTTCTAAAATAATTGGAAGTAATTCTTTGGGATTTTTATTCATGGATTTCAAGAACCAAAAGTATACTAACTAATATAAAAAGGTGAATCAAAAATCATTTCTTTAAGTGTTGAAATCTAGGCTCAAAGTTGTAGCAAAACAATGTTGACAATGGTAACAAAACTTTAGATAGCACTTTGATAAATGCTACCTTTTCTCTCTTGAACTATAAATTGTTTAAAAATGATATTTAAATTCTATATTTCTCTCTAATCTTTTTACAGTTGTTTTCTAACTTATAAACGAATGTTTTAAAATTTGTTTCAAGTTTAAATATATTTTTAACAATTAATTATGAACTTCTAAACTAAGTAGCTTTTAAAATTAAAAACTTGTTTTTCTATTTGTTTCAAAATTCCTTATTTTTACATAATATTCTATATAACCAATTATCATATATTTTAAGTAGTTTTAAAAGTATTTTAACATATTAATAAGTATTTTAAAGATATTTCTATATATATAAGTTTTAAATATTAAATTAAGTACTTTATTAATATAATAAAGGGAGTTTGTATTTTAACACTAAAGTTAAAATAAATGGTTTTGTGGAATTACTTGAAAGTGTATTGCCTTAATTAATAAGTGTGAATATGCTTTGATCTTTAAATAAATGTTTAAAGTTATTAAGGGATAAGAAAATAATTTTGGGTTGTTGTAAACAGTGCTTTTAGCAACACTTGTTTTTAACCCTTATTATTAATTATACTTGGGAATATAATTAGATATTTACTAATGGATATTTAGTAGAAATAAATACAAGTAAATGGTTTTGGGTTTGTTGTGACAAATATTTTGAGCAACACTTGTCTTTAACCCTTAAATATAATTGAATCTTTAAAAAGGGAGTTTTAAAGAGGAATGTTTTCAAAGTGTTAAATGTTTGGGTTTGTTGTGACAATTGTTTTTAGCAACACTTTTCTTTAACCCTTAAATGTAGTTAAACCTTTAAAAGGAGAGTTTTAAAGATAATGATTAAATGTAATGGTTTTGGGTTTGTAGTAAATAATGTTTTAACAACATTTGTTTTTAGACCCTTGAATTATATTTTGGAAGAAATATTATAAATCTTTAACAATGAAATTTTAAAGATAATAACAAGTATCGAAATCTTTTATAAAGAGATAGAAAATGTTATATATTTAATTTATAAATGAAAAGGAGTTTATTATAATAATGTTTCGATCGTAATTGTTTTAATAACTTAGATTATATTTCAAGTAAGTAAAACTTGTTAAACGATTTGTGAATACACTTATACCATTGGAATAAGTATATGATTACTTTTGAAGTATTAAAAGAATGTGTTGTATGTTTAATTTATAAAGACAAGTATATATCTTTTATAAAGAGAAATCTAAAATATTTATACATGTATATAAAGGAAGTTTCGATTAATAAAAGAGTATTAATTAGTTAAGGAATTCTTGATTAATAAATGAGTATTAATTAGTAAAGGAATTCTTGATTCATAAGGTAAAAACACGTCCATGTTTATTTGCGACGTGGTCTTACGAGGTACCTTATTTCTTTAAAAGGGTTTTACAAATATAGTAATTCAAATTACTTTAGTTTTCTCATGTTGGTTTACCTGGCTAATACGAGTGTTATTCTTCTTATAATGCTCAGGTCAGCCCGTTTATATTTCCATATATCGTTGATGATTCATTGGAGCTCTAGGAGAGGAGTTGGATGACTAACTACCGTAGATTTTATTTCCGCTGCATTAATTTGTTTATTTTTATATCATCAATTGTGAGGATAGGTTGTTATAACTGTCGAGGCTGATGATAGGCTAGGTTACTCTGATTATAGTATCTATACATTTTTCCTTTGTAAAAGTATCATTTTGATATTATATGTCATCGTTCCATGGTGGGATTCTGATATTGTGTTCTCTTCTTTCTTGTTCCTTTTCTTTTCTTCTTTTATTTACCCCTGACGTTCTACCTTTCCAGCACTTGGGTTCTAGGCACGTGAATACCGTGGATGTATTAGTGTTGACATTTGGGGTTCAAAAAGGCGTTTGTTACATTTTGGTATCAGAGCCAAAGGTTAAGCGAGAACCTTGGCTTTGGTTGGGTATAACTCATTAAGAGATTAGGTAATGGAATGCCTTATTATGAGTTTGAGTGTATTATACATTTTGAGAGCGTATTTGTTAGTGCTATAACAAATTTTGTATTGTGTTGATTGGTCTGTCGAGTGCTTATGGATTCTGATTGATGCGTATGATCAACGTTATCGATAGGGATTCCTAAACACTTAAACAGAACAAACCAACAAAGTATTATTTTCAAAATTGGTAAATGAAATAATTTAACTAGGATTATATTTTATATAAAAGAATAATTTTTAAATAATTAACATAGTTATTTATAATGTATTTGGTTGTTAGGAAATGAAAATATTAAATTATTATCATTTATTGCTTGATTAGTCGTGCTCGGCCAGTTTATGGGCATTGGCTAATATTTATTGAATTTACCTTTATCACAACATGGGTTAGGTAGATAGTAATTTATGGAAACATTGAAACGAACTCCTTGTGAACTAAGTTTCACAATCTGACTATAAGGCGATCGATCATAATGTTGGGTTCAAAAGTTTAACTTCAATAAAAGGTTCTTAGCATAATCCAAAAGAAGGTAAGATATTAAGAAGATAAACACTTACGAAATGATTTAATATAAGGAAGTAAATTTATATAGATATGACTTATATAAATATGGTTTATATAAATATGACTTATATAAATATGGTTTATATAAATATGACTTATATAAATATGGTTTATATAAATTTGACTTATATAAATATGATTAGAATAAATATAAAGTATAAAGGATTTAAATTGAGAATTTGAGAACTTAAATCCTAGTGTTTTTGGAAATGGTTTCTAAGGGTTTTTGACAAAACAATAATAGTATATTTAAAACTATTCAAAAGGACTAAAGTTATTAAAAGAGCGTTAAGATTTGTTCGAGTTCGAGATTACTCTTAGAAACAACAAGTCGATTTGGGAAACAAAATATTTATGTTAGCTAGTTAAGTATCTCGAAAGTGACTAAAAATGGGCAGGAGACGTGTTCAGTTAGAAAGCACTTCTCTTAAGTATTACCCTTCTTAGTAAAGGGGATATATGATACTATTTGGTAAAACCCAGTTCCTTGTATCATTTTGTTGTTACTCGATCTATATAAATATTTTCCATGGATTTTAAAAGAAAATATTTTAGAAATTGGTTTTGAAAATGATTTTGGTTTAATCCTGAAAAGTAAGATTTGATATCTAAAGACATATGTATATATTATTATTTCAAATGACTTGAAATAAAACCCGGAGTTTAAATTCTTAAGTTTTCATTAAAGATATATATGGTTGCATGTATCCTTTGCATTAGGTAGTTTGGCTGTGCATCTTATTATAGTATGTTACTAATTTCAATTATTGAAATAAAATAAATTTTTCGACAATTCTGGATCGTTGGAAACTTTCGAATTAATATAATTGAAGCTAAGTATTTTTGTGAAAATATAAAAGTTAAACTTTTATAACTCTTAATTTGGAAAGATAGTAAGTTGAAAACAAGTTTAAAATTAGTTAAGCCTTGTGACGCCCCACCTCTATACCCACGCTAGACAAGAACACTACGGCGTAGTGCTATCGACTAGCACGGAGAATAAGGCTGTGGAGGAGCGACCATCCATGTAACTTCTTTGTGCGAGCACCGATATGTCAGATAGAATAGAATGCATATCATTTAAGGAGGAAATCCGACATACCGATACAAACCCAAAGCTATTACACAGTGGCTATATATAATCTTCGGAAACAAACATAGAAATAATCATAACATAAATCAGTCACAGACATCCATATCACAAAGGCGGAAGAAGATATGAATAAATATATAACACATAAAAGTGTACATCAGAGTAGTGGTCAGAAAGATCCACTATAATACAAAAGGATAGCAACACGTGCTATACAAAAGAATAAGTACACAACATAGAGTCTATATCTCAAATGTGTACATCCAAAAACTACTAATCTATGTAGTTAGCCAAAAGTCAGAATAATCCTGAGAGAAGTCAAGCAGAAGCACCTGTAACATCTCGGTCTGACCCGAGTATTATTTATAAGAAAATAATAAACGGATCAGTCTAGCTATAAATATCAGATGATATGGTATAAAGTAAAAGACATGGCATGAACATGCAATAACCATAATGGCATACTACTATAAGTATGAAATTGAAAATCAACAAGAGATTAATAAATATCACAAGAATCTTCTCAAAGATAAAATAGGGTATCATACCCTAAACTTGTATTCATAACAAGTCATATAACACATAAATTCACCAATGCACAAAAAAAAATGATATCATATCAATGAAAATCATGAAAAATTGGTGAAGCACCAATTATAGAAATCATCACCAGAAATCCAGAAAGCACATAAAAAGGGGGAGGCCTAACACATGAACGGGAGTATGCAAACTCACCAATGCGTGAAACATATAAACGAGAAGCTATCTCATGGAAGCTATCCATTAAATTTCCACACAGAAATGGCCCGAAGACCATGGGGTGCTACCCCATATATGTGATGGCGAAACATCACAAAAGCGGGGTCTAGTCTCCCTCGCAGACAAAGAGACATCGCTCAATCGCTAGTCTAAATCACAAAAATGATCGTCATGATCATAAGGAAGTGTCAATCACACCAAGCTAGTAAATATATGAGTTTAGCTTCATGTCCCATAACCACTTGCTTAACTCAAATATTTACGAACAAGCTGTAAATCTTCACTAGAAAATTGTCACAAAAAGGGGTTCAATCGAACAAGTCCAAGAGCTAACCGACGAAGTGAACGCAAGCGTTTCATACCACCCGTTTTACTAAGTCGTTTAATTCGATTTCTCATCCGAGTGAAGTAAAGGCTTGTACATACTAGTAGATTAGAAAAACGGTTTGAGAGGAAAGAGCTTTGTAGTAAAATAGTGTTGAAATCGCTTTGATGAAAGAGTTTTGATATTTACTACAAGTATTGAAACCTTCATATCTTTAGAGTGACAAGTCACAAAACGATTGTTGAAACAAATCGTATCACAAAAATTCACGTTCGAAGACGAGAGTAAAGTTCAAAGAAAACAATCCCAAAACCATCAAAGTAGGAATATACTTGCGACCTAACGTGGTTGAATTAAAGTGCATAAAACCTTAAGTCATATAGGTCAAACGACCTAGTGGAATCAAGTGCCGAGCGACCTAGTGGTAAGTAGAGCCGAGCGACCTAAAGGAAGTAACGGCAAAGGAGGTGAACGACCTAACAAGGTCGAGCTAAGCAGTGAAGCGGCAAAACAGGGGTGAGCGACCTATGAGCCTCGCGACCTAGCATGGTCGAGCTAATGTGCAACGACCTAAGGAGAAGATACCGAACGACCTAAGTGAGCGTGACTTAAAGGTAGTAAGGAACCAACGACCTAAGCAAGATCGAGCGACTTAAGAAATCACGCGACCTAACAGAAGTAGGTCTAACGACCTAGTGGCCTTGCGACCTAAGCAGGATGGCCACGCGACCTAGAGTAATAACACGCGAACGACCTAACGTTATAAAGGCAAAACGACCTGTCTTAACTCGCAAGCGACCTAAAACTATCGAACGACCTAATTGTCGAACGACCCAAAAGCAGATAGGTCAAACGACCTAAAAGGGGAAGCGACCTAACAGAGAGGAGCCGAGCGACCTAGTGGCTTCACGAAACCGAGCGACCTACGACCTAACCTCCCCAAGCGACCTACGACTTATACTGGGACGAATGACCTAGTGTTTGTTGAGTGATAATAGGTCGGAAACGACCTAAGGCCAGGCGAGCTAACATTCCAGAGCGACCTAGTGCCAGAAAATCACCAAAAACACTGAAAATTGGAGTTTCTCGCCAATCCAATCCAAACCAAATGCAAATATGCATGCTAAAGTGATGAGGAATCATTCCCAACAACCCAATGACAGTTATAGGCAAGATGTGAGATTAAAAATCTCACCTTTTCACTAAAATGGATGAAGATGAAGCTTGAAAGCAAGGAGAAGCAATCCAAAGCTTGAATCCACTATCTTCTACTTGAATTTGGAGTTGAATGTTGGATTTGCAATAGAATTTGAGTTTGGAGTTTTAATTTCACATTCCCTCCTCCATTTTTGACCAAGCTTGAAGTGTTTGATAAAGTGAGGAAGAGAAGGTGGGTTGGGGCTGAGTTAGAAGGTGCAGTCCGACTAAAGTCAAAGGCGGGAAAAAGTAGCGGAAATTCCACTAACTCCAAACATATCGAAGTTTACACTCAAAAAGATCGCAAACATCATTTTGAACTCAATAGAAGTGGTCTCGAGTCCTAATTTGACCGTATGCAAAAAGTAGCTTTTCAGGCCAAAATCCGATTAACGATAAAATATTTAAATAAAATATTTAAATACAAAAATCGATAAATATGCGGGTTGTTACAAGCCTCCTTGTTAAAAAGAATACTCGATGTTATTAGGACAACTAATAAACGTCTTAACTTTGGGCTCTTCTAAGGAAAGTAGACTCTAGTCTTGAGTTTGGATACCAGGGTCTTACTCTATCTAGCTACTTGCCTAGCCCGATGAATAAAGAAGTTTAGATGGTTGACTCAACTATAAGACCCAAATTTATTTTTGGTCTTCGTTAAAATTTTAGAAAGTAAGATTGTAAAAGAATGTTTTGTATATACTCTTAGGATATAACGAAGTATTATACGAATAACGAATCTAAGTTTTGAAATGTTTTAAAATAAAATTGTTTTAAGAAATATTTTTTTAAATTTAAGTTGCTATAAAAATGTTTATAAAATTTAGTTAACATTTTATGAATATTTATTAATAAAGTTATGGTTTTTGGAATGATTATGTAATTAAGTAATATTTTATAAAGAAAAGTCTTTATGAAATGTTTATAAACTTAAGTACTATTTTAAGGAATGTTGCATAAATGATTTAATATCATATAAGAAATAATTTTATGGTAATTAAAAAGAAATTGGCATGGTTAAGTAACCAATTGAGTTAAGTGCGTGAGTTGCATGTAGATCATTTTATTTGCATGGCGGTTCTTGATCTAGGATTTGAGTACATGATTTCAAGGTGGTATACACCGATCCAAACAAGGATTTTTCACTAGATTCTTGATGGCGAACCCTTAATACGGATTCTTGATATGATCCCTAAGTTTTCTCTTGTAATTTATTGCTATGAAAGGGGAACGGAGGTGTCCAGTCAAGGAACCAGATCGAAGTCTGCACTAAAGAAGTCAAGTGCAATATACTAGTTTGGAAGTGAAATTTTTGTGATCGAGCAAATGATCAGACCGATATTGCATACAAATGATATATGTACATCATACGGGCTTAAGTATAATTACATTCTGTGTTGTTTGGCTTGTGGAAAGTTTAGGAAAGGATTCTCCAAATTGTTTGAGGTAGTATGGATAATCGACTATGCAATAACTTGAGGTTATTGAGCGAAAGGTACACTTAGTAGCTTATTTATCATCCTTGTGCGATGAGAAGAATTTTGGCCTGGGCAAACCATTGGCCTAGTTTGTTACTAATAGTAATATTGTTAAGTATAATTGGATGGTTGTTTCTTTAAATTGTTTGTGTTGGAATTTCGAGGATGAAATATTCTAAGGGGGGAGAATGTAACGTCCCGGAATTTCGAACACTTCGTATTTAAATATATGAATTATTTAAATATTTGTGTCCAAGATTTAATATGATTAAATATGATTTTATAACCTTGTTAAACACTTTTTAATTAATAACCAATGTTAGAAAACTTATTTTCGAAATGTGTTTACAAAAATATACATTTTGGATAAATACTGAAAATGTGATCGGAAAACGTTTTGTTAAAAATCAACTTTTTATTCAATACAAGTGGTGTCAATATATTGCAACTTGAATAGTAAGCATGTGTAAACATATGATAAGAATTAAACACATCTTTTTCCTAAGCTAAAGGTTGACTAAACTAAGTTTGAATTTGAAAAAGTAAGTGGAAACATTAAGGACCTCTAAATTAAGGCTTGATTTAAGAGTATAGTGTGTAAGAGGTAAGGTGTGTGTAAGGGTATGGCTTTGCATGCTTGGAATCTTTTTGCTTCATGGCTAAGGAAGGGGTTTTGCACAATTTTACCTCAAAATCCTAAGCTTATAAATACACAATCATATGCACTTCATTTCTACACAAATTCATATCTAAACTTATGTCTTCATTTTCTAATCTCCTCTCTAACTTACTAGAAAACTATGCGAATCATATCCAATCACCACCAAACTTTGCCATAGTTATTATATCATCATTAGTACATGGTTTATCCTCTAAAAAGTCGAAGAATGATGGAGCAATGGGGGAGTAAGGCCCATGGTTGTGAGCATGATGAGGAGGGAGGAAGATGGTGGCTGTGTGCATAAGTTAGGAGGAGGACACCATGGATGTGAGTTTTGGTGGAAGTAGGAAGTGTTTGGATGATTGAATGTTGGTAGGAGGAGATTTGGTTTGAGAAAAGTGAGTTAATCTCATGTTGAATATTGATAATTGCTTGTTAATCACATGTTAATATGCTAGCTATTATATATAATAATAGACACTAACTACTTAAAGTTATAACCTTTTATTATATGCTTCCAAAAGCATATGACTTGTTAAAATAGTTGCCTTAAAGAGAATGAGATTATATTTTTTAAATTAAGTACATTTAAACATCTAAAATGGACATGATTATTAGTACATATGTCAATACATGTTTTGTAGTGATATGGTCTGAATTTGGAATCATATATGTGTATAAAAGAGAATGACACAAGATATTGAATTGAATACAAAATTATCTGTATAGCGATAGTCGCTATAAGCGCACTTTGAATCCCTTGAACTATAACTTCTGAAAATGTAAATTTAATGAACAACATAATAATAACTTGTTTGGTTATTATTTATACTTATATAAGTGTCTAGAAAAGAAAATAATATGTTTTGGAAAGTTATAGAAGAAGTAAATCAAAGTAACAAAATATTGAAGTAAAAATGTCGCTATAACGACACTTTTTATTTAGCGAAATAACGATATTTTTCTACAAACTTCTTTGGAGGTTTCTTTTCATATTTAAGGAATAATAATATATTATTCTTATTGGGAAAATTTTGAAGCCTAATTCATTTGATAGCTAGTTGAACAAAATGCAAAATGGTATAGCGAAATAGTCGCTATAAGTGTAGTTCGGTAAAATACCCTGTTTTTGGGAAATTCTCTAAAATAATTGGAAGTAATTCTTTGGAATTTTTCTTCATGGTTTCCAAGTACCCAAAGTATACTAACTAATATAAAAAGATTGGATCAAAAATCATTACTTTAAGTTTTGAAATCTAGGCTCAAAGTTGTAGCAAAACAATGTTGACAATGGTAACAAAACTTTTGATGGCACTTCGATAAATGCTACCTTTTCTATCTTGAACTATAAATTGTTTGAAAATGATATTTAAATTTTATATTTTTCTCTAATCTTTTTAAGGTTGTTTTCAAACTTATAAAAGAATGTTTTAAAATTGGTTTCCAGTTTAAATATATTTTTAACAATTAATTATGAACTTCTAAACTAAGTAGCTTTTAAAATTAAAAACTTGTTTTTCGATTTGTTTCAAAATTCCTTATTTTTACATAATATTCTATATAAATAATTATCATATATTTTAAGTAGTTTTAAAATTATTTTAACATATTAATAAGTATTTTAAGGATATTTCTATATATATAAGTTTAAAATATTAAATTAAGTACCTTATAAATATAATAAAGGGAGTTTGTATTTTAACACTTAAGTTAAAATAAATGGTTTTGTGGAATTACTTAAAAGTGTATTGCCTTAATTAATAAGTGTGAATATGCTTTGATCATTAAATAAATGTTTAAAGTTAGTAAGGGATAAGCAAATAGTTTTGGGTTGTTGTTAACAGTACTTTTAGCGACACTTGTTTTTAACCCTTATTATTAATTATACTTGGGGATATAATTAGATATTTACTACTGGGTATTTAGTAGAAAAAAAATATAAGTAAATGGTTTTGGGTTTTTCGTGACAATTGTTTTGAGCAACACTTGTCTTTAACCCTTAAATATAATTGAATCTTTAAAAAGGGAGTTTTAAAGAGGAATGTTTTCAAAGTGTTAAATGTTTGTGTTTGTTGTGACAATTGTTTTTACCAACACTTGTCTTTAACCCTTAAATGTAGTTAAACCTTTAAAAGGAGAGTTTTAAAGATAATGATTAAATGGAATGGTTTTGGGTTTGTAGTAAATAATGTTTTAGCAATATTTGTTTTTAAACCCTTGAATTATATTTTGGAAGAAATATTATAAATCTTTAACAATGGAATTTTAAAGATAATAACAAGTATCGAAATCTTTTATAAAGAGATAGAAAATGTAATATATTAATTTATAAAAAAGGAGTTTATTATAATAATGTTCTGGTAGTAATTGTTTTAATATCTTTGATTATATTTCAAGTAAGTAAAACTTGTTAAACGATTTTTGAATGCACCTGTAACATTGGAATAAGTATATGATTACTTTTTAAGTATTAAAAGAATATGTTGTATGTTTAATTTATAAAGACAAGTATATATCTTTTATAAAGAGAAATCCAAAATATTATATAAGTATATAAATGAAGTTTTTATTAATAAAAGAGTATTAATTAGTGAAGGAAGTCTTAATTTATGAAAGAAGTTTTATTAGATAAAAAGGAATTTTACTAATAAAAAGGGTTTTTAATTAATAAAGGATGAATTAATTAAAATGGGATTAAAAGTCGTTTATGTGACTTGATCATGTTTTGGATGAGTTGATAGTGCTTGCATGTTTACATGCTTATGGTGAGTATACGGGAATTAGTTCCCTTATGCGATCTTTTGCACTATTGTTGAATAATACCAAATTCATCGATTTAGTCTTGGAGAGACCGGGATCGATAAGAGTTCTACATATCGAAAACCACTTCAAGGCTAAGATACGGGTTCTATGTTTTGGAAGTGAATGGTGGAAATCATTATGTGGTTCCAAAATCTGTTGAGATGATGGAATCCATGTGGGATTCATAATGTGATTGAGTTTTGTGGTAAACTCGTGTGAAGATGTCGGGCATGACCTCGACATTGGAAATGGCTAAATACAGAGTAGGTCCATAGCCAATGGGGTTTAGCTAACCTCAGAGGGTACTGATCAACTCTATTTCTAGAGTATGCTCATAGATTTTGCTAGCGGGAGTTGATCGTATTCGGGACACGTTCTCTATGTGAACCAGCTATGACTTCCTTACTTGGTATATTTTATCTAGAGATATACGACGCTCGGAAGGTACTTTCTGACCCTTGCTTGGAGACTTGCGTCGAGGTACTGAGCACCCTCCAGCGGAAAAATCCATTTATACGAACGTCCCTTAGCGGTTTTTATTTGTATACCTAAATATTCTGTCAAATGTAACCAACTATGATTTATATTTATATTGAACACCCTAGACATTATTATAATATCACTAAATTTTCTTATAAAATGGTTCAGTATTGTAAGGTAAAAACCCGTCCGTGTTTATTTGCGGCGTGGTCTTACGAGATACCTTATTTCTTTAAAAGGGTTTTACAAATATAGTAATTCAAATTACTTGAGTTTTCTCACGCTGCTTTACCAAACTGATCTGGGTGTTATTCTTCTTATAATGCTCGAGTCAGCCCATGTATATTTCTAGATATCGTTGGTGATTCACTGGATCTCTAGGAGAGGAGTTGGATGACTATCTACCATAGATTTTATTTCCACTGCATTACTTTGTTTATTTTTATATCAACAATTATGAGGACAGGTTGTTATAACTGTCCAGGCTGATGATAGGCTAGTTTACTCTGATTATAGTAACTATACATTTTTCCTTTGTAGAAGTATCATTTTGATATTATATGTCATCGTTTCGTGGTGAGATTCTGATATTGTGTTCTCTTCTATCTTATTCCTTTTCTTTTCTTCTTTTATTTTACCCTAACGTTCTGCCTTTCTGGCACTTGGGTGCTCGACATGTGAATACCGTGGATGTATTAGTGTTACATTTGAGGGTCGAAAAGGTGTCCATTACAACCCCAGTCCCAAATTATTAACCCTTACACCTGTAACAACCCGGGATTTGCATTACCAATTAATAAATAAAAGTTAGGATTTTTATTTATTTTAATGAAGCATAAAAGGATTTGGAATAACAAAAATTTATTTGAAAAAGGCTATTTTAATTAAATGGGAAATATGAGATTTAAAATGAGGATAAAATGTTATTTTTGGAAAGTTAAATATTTTAGGAGAGATTTTTAAACGGGTTTGGATAAGAAAAATGAGTTTTATAAACATATATGAACACTTAGACTAAATTTTGGAAATATGTAAATAACTCTCTTCTTATTGGGTTACTAAACCTAGCCCAATAACCCACCCTAAACCTCCTCTATAAATTATCTCAAACTCTCCTAACCTCATTCATTCATCCCTAATCAAAACCCTAATCATTTCCTAAAGCTTCTTAACAAAAATGGCCTCTATCTTCATCTCCTTCTAGTTTTAGCTTATGCAAGTCATTCTATGCAAAGGTAATGCAAATACCCACCTCAAATCAGTTTTTATATCTTTCTAATTTCTGAAATTTATTTGGTAACACATGTTTTATGTGTTTTTTGATCTTATAGCCTCCTAATCATCTTTTGCTAACTTGGGTTGATACTATAGTGGTCTTTGTTGCTTTCTAGAAAGGTATATTGCTAAAAACCTCTTCTAATATGTGTTTAATCATCTTTTGATTTCGGTAATCAGTTAGTAACACATGTTTTATTATGTAACATGTGAATCATAGCTCTTTGATCATCTTTGCTTTCATTTTGGGGTGTGCACATAAGGTGCTTGTAATATATGCTAGCTGAAATTATAATTAGTTTATTGCTGTTAGTAAATTAGGCATATCTCATTCATCTTATATTGGAATTAAGATTTTTTTGATGTTCTGGAAAGCTTATTCTATAGGCTATAACTTTTATGTTTTGTGATTTGCCTAATTTTGAGGTTTGAATGGTCGAAATCACGTTTGTTTGTCGCTGACCTGACAACAAACTACAGGGTTGAGAAAATAAAAACCTGAAATTGATTTGGCCATAAGTTACTCGTGTCTTATCCAAATCTAATAATTTTGTATGTTCTGGAAAGCTTAGATTTAGGGCTAAAAGTTTCTTGTTTTGAGTTTCATGAAATTTTGAAGTTAATTTCGTCAAAACTGTGCATTCTTACCACTATCCCGAGAACACAACGACAGTGATATAGAATTTAGATCTGAGAATTGTTTTAATCATAGAATTTTCATCCCCGATCGGAATTTGACGATCTTGGTCATTCCGGAAAGCTTAGAAACTAAGCTACAACTTTTATTTTATTCATCTTGTCAGAATTGGAAGTTTACTATGCCAATATTGTGGTTTTTCATCTCTGGTCTGTTAGTGCATAGCTACAGGCCTTAGTCTCTTTGCTCCCTTTGTTTTCAGCGCAGAACCCCGACTTTGCGACGCCATACCGGGCTCGTTCTTTGTCGGATTTCATTGTTTTTGGTCTCGTTAAAAATATGAGGTCGAGATCTTCAACCATGCAAAGTTTGGTTTAGATCTGGGTGCATTAGATACTTTGTTTCTATTGCCGAAGTAGCACCCATAATTTTTTTTACAATAGTGATCATTTTCAGTTATCGTCGGACCAACTTTGAAACTTTGTCATTTCTTCGTTTTAAGTCGGAACCGAACGATTCTTGTTGCATATCAAAGTAGGATAACTTTTCTACGCTCCTGCAAACTTTTATCAAGATCTGAGTTCATGTGACCCTTCGACCATGTCGTCGAAGTGGGACCTTTGCATTGTTTTGACACAGTAGAGTTTTGTGATTTTTGTCCGACTTTGAGACAACGCCGTTTCTTCGTTTCAAGTCGGAATCGAGTAATTCTTTTTGCGTTTTGAAGTAGGAATGTCGGACTACGTTCCTAAAAAAAATTTCATGCCATTCAGATTCAGTTTGCTGGTCCGAATAATTTTCCGAACTTGGGTTCGCGTCAGTTTTGGACTATTTTCCAACACTTGGAATATTTTCAGTGATTTTCTGGTTTTATCAATTTCTTTGAGATTTGTCTCTGGATTTCATACACGGGCCTTATAAAAAGGTTTTAAAAGGATTTTTAACTCCGAAATGGCTTTCGAAATTATTATATAATATTATTTTTAATTAGTAAACTATTTACTCCATAATAGAAGAGTTTTCAAAAGCCGTTTTAAAGTGTTCTCAAAATCAATTATAAATCCGTTTCGAACCATTATTTTCTATAATAAAAATCTCACACTCACTTTTAGCACGTCGAGCGAAGTGGAAAGATGCTTAAACGGTTAGGAAATCTCCGGCCTATGGAACCGTGTGTATTTTCTTTCCGGTTAATCCCCGACCTATTCGATTGATCGTTTTGACCTTTGGGTCTAGTTTACCGATGATACGAGGTGGACTTTTTATTGTTTGGAATGTGAGCTTGCTATTGGTTAGTAAACCGTTTAGTGCGAACGTGGGGTATGGGACTCATTGTTAACACTTTACGGGTTCCTCTCCAAGAAGTTTGTGACACATTAGCCTCTGGGCAGCCAGTACTGGACCTCTGGGTCACCACGCTTCTGGGCAACCGTCTCTGGACACCTGTTCTATGGAGCAGTTACTTTTTCGGCGTGTGCCTCTGGGCCTTTATCCTTCTGGGAAGTATCTCGCCGTCTCGCGCGTTCCGCATCTGTGCGAGTGATCGATCACAACTCTACAGTACTTGGCAATAACGACTCCGGTCGGTGCACGTGCTATACTTGTATTATCTGATGATTTTTATATCCATTCGAGTACCGCCATTCGGTGTTGGTTCTATGGAACCATACGATGTAAGTGCGATTACCTTGTGGATTCACAGTGTCTCTGGACACTGCTTTTCAGTGTTTGATTTCATTGACTTTTCAGTATATCCCCATTGCTCTTTGGAGCATCGATCTTTGCTTGGGCATTGATTACAGAATCTGTTCACCCTTGGGATTATTGCCTATGGGCAACTTTATATAGCTTTGGCTACGCCGATGATATGAGGCGATTTTATTTATTCAACACTTTGGTGCTGATATTCTCTTTGGAGATTTTTACTGTTGATTGATGATTAGGGACCGTCATTATATTCATGTGGTCCAAAATACTCTTCTCTTAGGAAAAGTACTGTTTTATTTATGTACCGCATGATTATATATCTCAGTTATTACTGATTGTTTAGCTAGCCTGACCCGAGTGTTTTCGCTCGGGTCAGACCGAGTTGTTTCAGGTTAGGTCTCTGGACTTAGCTTCTGTGCTTCCGCTTGGACATTATCTGCTATGCTGATAGATAGCGCTTTTATTTGTCCACTATTCCGCTACTCTGTTATTATTCAGACTTTGATATGTACATATTTTTGACTCACATGTGTGGGCAGTGGCTTTGTACCCACTTATAGTATTTGGATCTGTATTGACGATGTATTGTTCTGGGATTTTATATCTGTTATGTGATTCTATTCTGTGATGTTTTATCATTTATTACTATGCTTGTTCTGATAGGTCTTTAGCCATTTTAATTTCGTTATGAATATTTATTGAATATGTCGAACCACTTGAAAAAAATATAGATACCATCCTTTTGACGTATTCAGTAGATAGTTATAGCTTGATTACAAATGGTCGCTTCCACTATACTCTATTCTCCGCTTTAACAGATAGTATTACTCCCGTAATACTCTTTGTTACAGTGGGTCTCAGAGTGGGGCGTTACAACACCCCACCCCTTAACCACATTATTCCCTCATTCATTTTACATTTCACCAAAAATAATAATAAAAAGCTATGAATGACCACCATTAACAAAAGAGGGGAAGGGAAAACAAGCTAAAGCAAATCAAGCTTTCATAGTTAAAGAAGAGAAGAGATTTTAATCAAGGTTTTCAAGTTTAGGTACGCAACGGTTACCCTACCCTTCCTCAAACCCATTTGAGATTGTTTTTCATGTGTTAGATGTTTTGAATGATAATAAACATGTTGTGATGTTAATGGAATGTCTATACATGTCTAGGTGTTAAATTTCGTTTATTTTGATATGTTGTAGAGAGGACATGAATTAACCTTCTTCAAATGCTTTGAAAATTTAAAAGTTTGTTAATAACATTAAAATAGAAACAGGTTTTAATTCTTATAACTTTTGGATGAGGAAATTGTTTATCATGAATTTTCTAGTTGAAAATGGGCAATTTTCACTTTAAATTAATATCTAAAATATTAAAAATTAATATTTTGATTTGAAATTTTTATTCGATGTTAAGAAAGAAGTTTTCGAATTTCTACAATTTTCCCATCATTTTTAAATTTTTTATAAATTAAGTGGTAATGTAGGAAATGCCTTAACTAACAAAAATAATTAAGGAAAGTAATTAATCAGGGATTAATTAAAGGAAGGAAATTAGGCTATCTTCAACGATTTCTACACAAGATAAAAGTTAAGAACAAACAAATGACAAGTGTAATGAATTAGTCAAAAAGTAGTTACTTCATTAAGGAAAATATAGGTTTTCCAACTTAATTATAGATTTTCCACTTTAAAAAGCGATGGCCCTCGAATTAAACAAGTGATAGCCCTTAAATTAAACATGTGATAGCTCTATGTTGAAACATGCCATAGCTCCATTTTGATACATGCAATGGCAAGACAGGAGATATCCAATATTGATACATGCGATAACATATAGATTATATTTGCGATGGCTTAAAAAATCTACACATGCGATAGCCTTCAAGTGAGACTTACGATAGCACTTAGGACAAAACTATGATAGCCCTAGAGTTAGAATTGTGATAGCACTTGAGTTTATACATGCGATAGCTTAGTAATGTGGTTGCACTTGAGTTTATACATGTGATAGTATACTTGCAAGAGGTTAGAACTATGATATCATTTAAGTTTATACATAAGATAGATATACTTGCGATAACATTGAAGTGAGATAGCTATACATGCGATAGTTAATGGAGTTAAACATGTGATATCTAGTGAAGTTATACATGCGATAGGTAATGAAGTTAAACATGTGATAGATGACGAAGTTAAACATGCGATAACTATGGAGTAAACATGCAATAACTAATGAAATTAGCCAGCAATGGCTATGAAACTAAATACATGATAGCTATGTGGTCAAATTATGGTAAGACAAATTGGAAATCTAATGTCTAAACGTGACAATGTATTTGTAGGTGTTGGTATAAGGCCAAAGTGGCAATCTAATGTCTAAGCATGAAATTGTATTCATTAGCATTGGTATAAGGTCAAAGTAGCAACTCGATGTCTAAATATGACATTGTATTCATAAGCGCATGTGAAGACCAACTATTTCTAAAATCTAATATCAATTATAAATGATGTCAAATACACTTACAACTAATCTCAGATATTAAAAGTGGTGGCCTTTGGGTAGATAAAAAGTTAGAATTTCTAAAACAATTAAATAAAAGGGAGAACCTCACAACAAAATTTAAATATCAATACACACACACACAGATATATATATATATAATCTCATATTAGTAATTAAAACATTATAGAATCTAGTACATCAAGCATTATATATTTCAATACATCCATTATCATTAACTCATAAATAATGTAACATGGCATCAAGAATATTATAACATCCTTAATTTTTAATAACATTATTCAAGAGATTTAATTAGATAAATTAAAAAGAATAATGTAAATGTTAAGTGATAAGGAGATTGAGATATGAAAATAAAAAGTTAGGCCGTGCTCAATTAATTAATTAAATAGGCTTAAGAATGGTTTTTAAGTTAATTAATTTACATAAGGGCATAATTGGAATTAGCCGCACATAACCCCTTACCCTTATATATTCTTGTTCCTTATAATTTCATTCCCCATTCACGTTATTTTGAAAACAAAATACAAACGTAAGAATAGAGGAGCCGGCCGTTGCTCAGAAGAAATGAGAAGAGAAATCAAGGTAAAGCTAAGGATTAAAGCTAGGGGAATAAATCTCAATATCAATCCAATCTCCTTATCATAATCAAGGTAAATAATAATTTATACCATCTCTATTTTTTTATGATCATATGTTTTCGGATTCAAGATCAAATTCATTTTTATGATGATTTGGATGATGATATGCTTGAATTATAATTTGTTTAATTTAAACAAGATTGTTTAAATGTGGATTTATGTGGTTTTAGGGAAAAATCGATTGTAAATAATCTTTGTATGCCATGAAAAAAATTTATGTTATGTAAAACATGATTTTGGAGTTGGGTTTTAATTTTGATATATGGAAAGATTATAATGAATTTTCAAAGGAAAACATGGTTAATTGGGTTTAGAAATTCATTTCAGAAATTATGTTGAGAATTTGGGTTTGAAATTTTGATATGTTAGATAATATGATGAAAGTGAATTTCTGTAATTTTTGGGGATTTTTCCTAAGTGATTAGCTATGGAAATTAAATTATTTTAGAAAAAGGACTTATTTGCAATATTGGTTTTGCTTAATGGAATAGCTTATTTGCTAAATTAACCTTGTTTTAGATCTGAAATTAAGCGGCAATTATTTTGGTAAAGAATTTGAAAAGTTAAGTCAACCAATCATATGTTTACATGTGGCAGGTTAGTTAGAAAGTATTTGCTTTAATTGGCATTAATCAATTTTCATCCAGAAAAGTTGGTTCTGCCTCCTTTAGAAGTACCTTTCGACTCCAATGCCTCCGCTTCATCTCGGTCGAGACCAACCTAGCCGAAACCTATTAAAGCCGAAATCAATCCACATGGTATCAATGAGATTGGTACGAAGTGGATTGGTGAAGTGTGGAAGGCAAGGTGTCGAAGGCATTGCTTTCGATAGAGACGAACCATTTTTACTTTTAAAAGATATGCGCCTGCCTTGTTTTTGAAAGGTGCTTTCGACCAAGTCGATACCCAGTTGCTTTCGAACTTGCTGCTGCCTTTCTTTGTTTAAAAGTAGAGCTTTCGACTAAGACCCTTGTTTATAAAAGAATGCTTTCGAAAATGATGGTTCCGACCTAGTCGAAACTCGGATGCCGTTTCTATACCTTTCGAGTGTAATGAAGTCATTAATTCTTTCAAAGGGTAGTTTTTGTTTTAAACGTATAGTAAGCCACTTCCTAAATGCTTTCGAAAGGGTCCAAGGGTTTTGAAGGAAATGGCTTCGAAAGGGGTTTTTGATGCTATCCTTCAATGTTTTGCTTAAATGATTTGAAGCTTTCAAAAGGATGGTGCCGACGCCATCAAGTTTTCCCTAATACTATTATATGATAAAGAATGTTTCGAAAGAGATACTTTCATTTAGATTCACTTTGACCCAAATGATATTTTTAAATATAAACCCAATGATTTCGAAAGGGATACTTCCATAGGTTTCGAAAAGGGTACTTTCAATGGTTTCGAAGCTATGCTTATAAGAGTTAATAAGTACTACTTTATTAAATTCGAAAGATTTTGAAAGAGAGGTTTTAAAGTGTTTCGAAAGGCAGGGGCCTAATGTTTTGAAAAGGAATTTATATGCTTTCGAAGGAGGTTATCCAGTGAGGTCGAAAGCGAGGTTTTAAAGGTTTCGAAAGCCTTAGTTTTCAAAAAAATAACCCAATCTCATTTTAAAAGAAAACCATGGCATAAATAAATAAAGTGTTTTGAAATGGAGTTTTGAAGAAGTTTTCCTTGATTAAAGGGTTAAAGGGATTAACCAAGTTTTATATAAAATAAATTCAAGGATATTAAACCCACATGAGTGGTATTGTTATGTTATTATGTTTGCTTCTTCAAAAATATATATATATATATATATATATATATATATATTCACATTGCAATGAACCCATAATGGTAATTTGGGAAAGGGCAGAATAACCAGCTAGGTTGACCCAGTAGTGAATATAAATTAAATTAATTAAAGATATTGGCAGGGGTCAATAGGTTCACAGTAAGCCCATGAAAACCGTGCATAGGAAAAGATAATGGCAGGGGCAAATAGGTTCATAGTAAGCCCATGAAAACTTTGTATAAATGAAGATGTCAGGAAGATAGGTTCATAGTTATCCCATGAAAACTACGATTTGATATTGGCAAGGGCCAATAGGTTTATAGTTAGCACATGAAAACTATATTCGAATTAAGATATTGATAGATGTCATTCCTAGTCAACCCATGAAAACTAGGATAAGAGAAAGATATTGGAGTTACCAATAGGTTCGGGGAGACCCATGAAACAATGAAGATATTGGCAGGGGCCAATAGCTTCTTAGTGATCCCATGAAAACTATGAAACGGGACAAGGAGTCCATAAAAATTTAACCCGATATTAGTTAGCCCATGAAAACTATTAGGTTAATAGTAATCCTAGAAGCTATAACTGAGACAGATAGTCAAAATGAATGGGGTGGGTAATCCAGAATTGATTCACTTGTTTTGCATATTGTCATATCATATTATTTTGAGATGTTTTACCCATTGTGGATGCAGGAGCACAGTATATGATTTTATAAAGGTTTTAGGATACTAGTGAGGGGAAAACCCGTTCCGCTAAGCGACGTGGTCTCACTAGATATCTAAATGATTTGAGATGGTAGATTATTACTCATACTAGGCTTTATGTCTGACTCGAAGTTTATGTTTTCCCCTTAAACTCTCGATTACTCAATTGATTTGAGTAGTTTGAGAGTTGAGGTTTTCAGGTACCTCTTTATACGAATAAGCTTCCGTAGACGTGCAGGAGGCATGATAGCTATCTAGAGTTCTATTTTATTTTGATTCCGATGTGTTGATGTAAAGGCAGAGTTGTTAAATTGCCTATATACTCTGATCATGGAAGAGGGCATCTTCATATGTCACTCTTGGTGTATGTGGTAATAAATATATTTTCTCTGAATGTGGTTGACGATAGTGGGATTATGTAATGAATTTAAAATGTTTTGAAATGGAATGTGGATCTTGTTTGATGTTTTAAATTTTTTCCATATTCATGTTTTTTTGTGTATCAGTGTATCTAACATTGCTGTATTTGGACGTCGAGGATTAATAATTATGGATGACTGCAGCATCCGTAGCCGTTAGTTTTGGGGCCTCCAAGTAGAGGGATGTTACAAGTTAGTATCAAAGCATAGATTTATGAAACTTAAGAAGAAATTTAAACCTAAAAGATTTCCAAACATAATCCAATGAATCAGAAAATAAGATCGGGGTTTGGGTTAACGCTATAGTAACGTACTTGTATTTGATATATAGATACGAGTTCGATGAATAAACGAAAAAGTGTTACCAAAAGTCCTATACCAAACGGTATCACTAAATAGTTTATTCAACTTTCTCGCCATACATAAATGAAATCTCACAAATCAAATAGAAGGATGTCACCACCATATCATCTGAAAATATATCACAAATCAATATCAATAGTGAATCATTCATGATATCAAGATCAATGTAAAAATGAGAAATCAAAAAATAAAGAAATCATACATAAAATCCCAATTTTAATTCAAACACGAAATAATAACAAAGTTCAACAAAATATTTCATTAAATAGTTAAATCTTATATTCAAATGTTCATATAAAACATTCAAATCAATTTATAAATCAAATATCATTTATAATAAAAATCATTTGAAATAATATTATTATTTCCGCAATACATTTTATAAAATAACTACATATCACATTTTCCCTTTATAACAAATTCAAATTTATAAAATATTATAATATTGATTTTAAAAAGAATTTTATATCCAAAAGAAATCCATATTTATATTTTTAATTAAAAATATTTATAGATTTATATGTATCTAGATTATTTTTAATTTAATAAAATATTCATAAAATACTTTTATTAAGACTTTAAGACTCTTAAATAATTTATTTTTCTAAGCTTTCCAAACATTCATTAAAACAAGCAATAAATAAATATCTATATAAATATAGTTATGAAATAAAATTTCTCCATAAACATTTCAACAAATAACGATATAAATATAGCAAGACCCGAGTGGAGTTCCATCAAACTCCGATCAGACATAAAATTAGCACCCATTGACATATAAATAAATATTTAAAATAATTAGCAAACGAACAGAATTTCGCTTGCAATTGATACTTCTAACCCACACAACATCTACCATTTTCAATTCTAATTTACTCAACAATCTAAACATCAATCTCAACCAATCAAGCAAGTCATTCAACTTATCCAAACGATTCAACGATATATGGGATCAATCAAACATCAATAGTTGTACGATATAGTTATGAGTATAGAAAACTCACCGAAATGACGAACGCAGAAAATCAAACTCAGCTATAAAAGATTGCTACACTTAAAATTTAACGTGCCAGAAATTGCCTCACATCTACGCCTTCATCTAGTCGTTTACAGCCACCATCACACGCACTGCTAACACAGCCTCGAAACTTCCTCCACGTCATTGCCGTCAAGACCAAGATCAATGTCAGCCTACGCATACATACGTGCGTTCCAGATTGTGTCGCTTTCCACGAAGTTGCCCACACCTCGTTTCGACTTCCACAACGTTCCTCTCCTCTCGCGCTGAACTGACGTTGCCAGGCCCACGATGACTCCCTCTGATTTCTGTTTTTTTAATTTAAAGTCGCTATTTAGGTTTTAGAAGAAATCTCGAGATTCCCCAA
This sequence comes from Allium fistulosum, assembly GCA_030737815.1. Taxonomy (NCBI): domain Eukaryota; kingdom Viridiplantae; phylum Streptophyta; class Magnoliopsida; order Asparagales; family Amaryllidaceae; genus Allium; species Allium fistulosum. The sequence goes on along the minus strand of CM060906.1, from coordinate 867,793,101 downwards.
AAGAGGAACCGGTTAGGGAATGTATGATTTGGGTTAGCAAATAAAGATATGGGCTTGGGCTATATGTTTTTGGGCATTGGTTTTAATTATCTAATTTTTCGTTTATTTTCTTTTAAGAGATTCTTTTTATTTATTCATAAATAAGTTCCAATCTAATTTAGTTGGATTGACACTTCATTTAAAAACATATATTTCGATAATTACTCAAATTGTTTTAATCCAATATTGGATTATTTTATTTAATTATCTAATATAACATTTTATTCGAGTTTAATATATTATTCAAAAAGAATTTATTAATTTAATTCAATTTATCAAAATGAAATCTTTTATTAATTAGTTTTCAAATAAGTAAGAATATAATTTCAAAATAATAATCATTAAAAATTGAATTCGAATATTTCAATTTCAATTATTTTTATTAATTATTACGGCATACAAAGCAGGGTTGTTACAGACTCTCCTCCTTAGCAAAATTGCATCCTCGTAATTTCTAGCAGGGAGATGTCAAACAAATATTACTCCAACTTTCTATGTAACAACGGTTTTCTATCAAACTCAACTACTCGATCCTTTATGTGGCTTTATACACTAACTTATCTTATCGTATGCTAAGATTTTAAATAGATTTAACTAACGACTTTCTATTCTTCGTATACGACAGATATTGTGAAATTTTTTTAAAGTGTCGGATTTGTCAAAAAAAGTTTGGTAGTTTCTTTTGTACGGAGAGCGTTTTGAAAAATCACAATATGATAAAAGGATATACATCGAACAAAACATGGTCAAAAACAATATATACACAAATTCTTGCCACTTGGCATATAATTCACAGTATATATAACTTTTAAGTAAAAACATACCTTGTTTAGCATTTATAAGCGAGTCCACTTAATTTTATGTAAATTCAGTTTTCTATTCTTATCTTGTATCTATTGCTTCAATTTCTGAACATATTTCTCAGTCACTATTTCCAGACTGTTAAAATAACAACGCTTCTCCACATTCTTCTTCTGAAGTAGATCTACTCCCAGCCAATGCTCAAGGTGGTTGCATGCTTATTATAAAGAAACCAAAAGATAAAAAGATAATATAAACCACAAGCTAAGTAAAATATTAAGGAGCATACACAAACACTAATTAACCACATATATTTGACCTGCTATATGTAGATGGGGATGTTCAAAAGACACATACTGGATTTAACTCAAAAGCTATTAGCATAAAGAAGGCAAAGATTTAAATCAAATGGTTGATTGAGACTAAATCTTTAATTAGGAAGTTGGTCAAATGAATAGTCAAATATCATGGAATATTGAAAGTTAATGATCAAAACATGTAAATATATGTATCCATGTGTGTTGGTTGGTATGCATGTTAACGTTTGAAATATATATGTGAAGCAGCTATGCTATTTATAAGAGATTGATATCTCTTTCTATTTACCAATATTTATTTTCCATATCTTATACTATAAAGCAAAACCTTGGGTCAAAGGGAACCTTTTTGGCCTTTCCAAAAATATCCCCTTTCATTTATACTGTCTAGTTCACATAAAGGACATTTTTGTAACGACCCAATATTTTCAACCATTCGCATCCGCACATGTCGAACTTGAATTGCTCAAAATACCGCGTTGTAAATAATTTTTTTCCAAACTCATCATATACAGTAATAAAAAATCACAGATCACAGAGACAGAGTAATATAATGCAGCGGAAGTAAAAGAGATAGTAGTTCATGAAGCTACTATATAAATACATCAGAGTTAAGTAAGATACAATAGGAATACCATGATACAACAGGTGTAATAGTATGATAATCAGATACAATTTAGAATACAACTGGAATCAACTGGATAACAAAATGAATAGATATCTGGTTCTTCAAAGCGAAACTCCAGCACCAAATGTGAGTCTCTAATGATGTATCACTCAGTCTAACCCGAGCATAAAGCAAAACACAAAACACTCGAGTCAGGATATACATACTTATACAATGTAAACCAACTCAAGTGAACTGTAATAAAGGTACAAGTAACTTAAAGAATGCTTGGGATCGCCCATTCTTTAAGGATCCGTTAAACTATCTACTATGTAGTAATATTCGCTATTATAATAATGTCTAATTATAAAATAAACATACTTTAAAATAGCATTAAGGCTTTACATTTTCCACCTTAACACGTAATAGTCCCAGTAGTCTATCCAGTATTAGCATACTCCCAAAATGGGGGCTACCCTCGATACTCCACAGGCTACGGGAGAAATCACAACTCGTAATAAAGCACGATATGGTATGTGACATGGCACACAAGGAAAATGCCAGGGTAGATATACCAATTACGCATCCGGACTGGTGGTGACGCATAGCAACCACTACCGCCCACCTCGAACAACACTCCCAAATCAAGGGGTGCACCCAATCAATCACAAAGTAATAGAATGGTATCGAAGAAGTGTGTCTGATCGGAGGTGCTACCTTATTGGCCTGTCGATCGCTCCTGTTTTAGCCACCTTATGCCAACTCACGGGAGTTGGGTCCACGCATATACCTTAGGATCGTCACCACCATCCTACTTCATTCTGGAAACTCCACCGCGTACACAGTTGTTAAAGTGGTTTTCGGTATCGACAGAGAGTATGTCCATATCCGATCCCGGTCTCTTTAACAACCAATCGTTATTATAACCCGTGGTTATAATTTTAAAATAATATTTTATACTTCAAAATAGAATATCATTTCAAATCCAAATCTTTATCAAAATAAAGATTAAATCAATTCCAAACCATTTCAATATATTTAAAATATCATATCATTTCAAAACTGTAACTACCCGAAATTTTCGAATCCGAAAATTTCAGATAGTTAGGGAAAGAAGAAAAAGATAGAAGAAGAAGAAACCAAACACAACACTAATTCTCACAAATCGCAGCGGATCAAAATATAATATCAAATAAAATAACAGTTATACAAGGAAAAACTGTATCAGTTAATTTACATCAATACATCAGAGTTACAACATTTCACAATCACTGGACAGTTAAAATAACTTGTCCCAGATAAATAACAATATATCACAGCAAAATACACTCCATACGTTCCTGCCATCCAGCTCGCCTCTTGGGCTCCAGAACGTCCTTACCTGAAAATCTGTAATACTCGGTCTGACCCGAGCATTACATCAAAGTAACACCCGGGTCAGGTTGGAAACCAGCATGAGTAAACCCATCTAACATGGAATACAACAGCATCAAACTTACATAAACCCGGGGTAACTCGTATCACTTTACAAATTCACAATTTGTTATAGACATCACTTATTTCACACCTCAATTTCTAAGTACCAAAACTTAGATTAAATGGTCTAACTTAAATCATTCCATACCAGCCTATTGATTGCACATATCAATCTATACAGAATCGAAGTGGTTTCGGGTATTAACTAATACCCGACTCTGGTCTCTTCGAATCCAATATCATCTTAACCCAAGTTATTCAAATGAAAATACAATTCAACTTTAAATATAGGGTGTCACGGTAATTCATCATCAATAGATAACCACGTCATCACAGTTTAAATCAAACATATCATATCACGTAGCATCACAAATTACATATTAGGGATGACAATTAATCCAAGACTTCCAATATCATTCTATCATCCATACACAAGGTTGATTAGCCATACCATTCTAATTAATTTAAATACATTAAATTAATTACTTCCACCATTTTTGAATCCTGCTTACTCAACATTTATTAATTACAAATCAATTAATTAATCATCCTCTAATTATCATCTTAATTAATCATTTTCGATTAATTATTCTTTAATTACAATAAGTAATTAACCTTTAATTAATAATACTAATTATTTATCCTTTAACCATTCATATTAATTAATCTTTAATTACTCTTATTATTAATTAATGATCCTTAATTAAATTCATTAATTAACCAACTTATAATCACTTTCATTAATTAAATAACCTTTTAATTAATTTCACTAATTACACTAAGTAATTTAATCCTTAATTACTTCCATTAAGTGATTAAACTTTATTTCTTTCATTAATTAATTTCTAATTAATTTAATCTCTAATCTCTTTCATTAAGTAACCTCTAATTATTTTCATTAAATTCTTATTAATTCAAATGCTAGAAATCATTTTATACAAAAATGATTATTGATTAATTTAGTCTAATTCCACATACCTTAATTACTTCTTAATTACATCATTAAATTTCATTTTTAAAATCTTTAGGAATCAACTACATCGTTAGTCCAATATAATTACCTTTAACAAAACAATTTTTTTAACATTTGACTTTAAAATTTAAACTTGAAACTTGTTCAAAGCTTGTTATATAAATTTATTTAACATATTTGGTTTGTCTTCCTTGCTTATTTTTAAAACTTTAAACTTGTTTAACCCTTTGCTATAAACTTGCAATAGTTTATAATTTTTCAAACCGGGTCAACTATTATAAAATTCAAAACCTGGAACAAGAAAACAAGCCGAGTCAAAACTCGAGCAATTCCTCTCCTATACTCGAGTACGAACCGAGTAAATCTTCCTCATTCCCAAAGACTAACAACACCACCAGAAAGTTCGTGCACGATGCACGCCATCCCGACCACCTCTGGCCAACTCCCCGACCATCAACAAATCGACGTTGATTTCCCCGACCCATTCGACTTCCTACTTCGACGAATATGCTAGCGAAACAAAATCGAGCTATTTGATTCAATGGAACCCAAACCAAAACAACTACAACCCATTGCCGACGAAAATCCAGACCACCGGAGCTCTTGCCACTACGACCATAACCACGTCAGGAAACATAGTGACGATCCCCCTCTGACCCATCCAACTCGATGCACCTACGACGTCAAGATCACCTCGACAACCATCTTCACAAAATCATCACCCAAAACCCTACATCGCCATTCTCAGGCCACCACGGCCGATGATAAATTCCACCTGAATTTTTCCTACTATCGACATCCCCTAGGCCACCTTCAACCCAAACCCCGACCTTCCATCCACCGTCGATCAACGACAATCATCCAAAATGCTCAAAATGTTCAATTTGATTATCCCAACGATTTAGCAAACTAAAAATCAAGTTATTACCTTTAAAATTCATCATTCACTATCACAAATAAGATAGACTAATTAAAACAGAGAATCAAAATGATTTATTTTTGACCCAAATTGATTTTTCCCTGAACTTTCCCAAATTTGAATTAATTACTAAACATAAGATCAAGAAACTATTTTTAAAAATAAATTTAGGTAGTTATAACCATTTTCTTTTTAATGATCAAGATTTAACAATGAATCTATGGAATGATATAAATTTTTGAAAGGAAAACCGGGAACCGTGAATAACACAAAGCAAAGATATATATATACACACACATACACAGGAAAATCACAGGCAAATCAGATGTTTATACATACATACATTCATATATACTTATGCAAACTTCACTAATACAATCATTCATCATATGCAATAAAGTTTTCAACCATAATAAAGTTTTAAAAAATCTTGTTTACTCACCTTGATTCGTTTTTGACGGAGGTGAAAGTCTATACGGAGTGGATCGTGTAGTGTATATGCAAGTATATGTGGCAAAATATATGATGCAACTAAAAAAATATTAATCTAAGTAAATATAAAATAATCACACCAGGATTTTATACTGGTTCGGACCTCCCGTCCTACGTCCAGTCCCGAAGCTCCTCTTCGGAATTTCCTTTCACCAAATAACCCTCACTTCACCCGGAGGAACATGTTTACAATACCAGAGTTTCTTTGTCAATTGTGTGTTCTTTATTACACGGATGTTGACTATATAGTACAAACGCTTCCAATATATATATCTAGAGAGTATTGTCTATGAGCAACTGTATATTTGGAAGAGTAGAAAACAAGTATAGATTGCTAGAGATCAAGAGTATATGATAGAGTGTATAATCAGAGAGCATAAGTCAGTAAAGTAGACAGGTTCATCTTTTCTCTTGATTCCTGATGCTATATATAGTTGTAGATAAGTATGTTGAGTAGTTGCATCCATTAATGAGTGCTCTATAGTTGCTTCTGTTGATGATGAAGAGTTGCGGCGAAGAGAAGCGGATGTGTCTTTTCGGATGTGACAGTTGGACTTTGAAAATACACAGTCGAGCCTATAATCAGACGTCTGGAAAGTGACCTCAGACGTCTGGACTTCATATATTTTTTGTGTCTGGTAGCATTTCAGACGTCTGTGTTTATTATCCAGACGTCTGGTCTTCATTTCTGTTTTATGTCTGGATGTCTTTCAAACGTCTGAGTTCAGGATCAGACGTCTGTTTTCTTTTGAATTGTGAAACAGAGGAATCATTCAGACGTCTGGCTAGTGCATTCAGACGTCTGAATGTGTGCATGTTGCTGTATCTGTGTATGTGCAATTCCTTTTCCAATTCTATCGACTTGTAGCCTCTTGTATCGTTCTTTGCACCTTGTTCTTGTCTTTCTAGTGATGTTGCTTTAGCAAGTTCTTGTATATATACATATATATGTACATTTGATTTTCATTGTATTGTTGTTGTCATTAAAACCATGAATTTGATTTCCTAACAATCTCCCCCTTTTTGATGATGACAACTATACAATGTACTTATATGTAATTTTTATAAATCTCCCCCTGAATATGTGCTTTCCATTATCTCTCCCCCTTTGTCATTATCAAAAAAGAATGAGGGAAGCATATTTGCAAATACCAAAATCTTTCCTTTTGTTTCTCCGAGTACCTGTAATACAAAAATCATTTTTTGGTACCCACCTACTATGTTAGGGTCCGGGGGGTTAGATCTTTGGAAACCATACCCATTTGGATGTGGTTGAACCTTTATAAATATAATTTTCATTATTAACTACCATATCAAAATAATCATCAATGTATTTTTCTCTATTTTTCCAATTAATAGGAACCCAAATACTTAAATAATTTTTATTCATATTTCCGTTCAATGATTTTGTACTTCTAGAGAAATTATGAATATTATTGACCATAACAGTATTTGAATTTCTATAAGAATTTGATCTAGGCTTTACTCGAAATCTAGTACTAGCACTAACATTTTTTCTATACATGAAAGTGTATCTAGTGCTATTTCTACGATCAGTTTTATTATATCCTAAACCACTTTTGTCATGTAAAGGTCTAGAACTAGATAAAATCATTTTTAAATCGTTTTGACCTTTTTTAAATTTTGTGACTTCTGTGTTAAGTTTATCAAATTTAGCGTTGAAGTCAAAATTATTATTTTCAAAAGAAGTATTACTATTTTTCAAAATATCAATTTGCTTGTTTAATTCAGAATTTTCCCTTTTTATCGTACAGTTCTCATTTTCGAGAAGAAAAATTCGAGATTCTGAATTATCTAAAGATGATTGTAATAAATCATTTTGTCTTTTCAAATTCGTAATTTCTTTTGAAAAATTTTCCTTTTCTTTATCAAAGATAGTATTTTTATTTTGCAAAACATTGATTTCCTCTAAAAGACCATTGTTTTTATCTTCTAACTGCTCATTTTCTTTTTGTAGGAAATCTTTTTGTGAAACAAGTTCTTCTACGGTATTTTCAAAACATTTAGTTTGTTTTATCAAAAATTTATTTTCCTCTTTTAAACTGGAAATTTCTTGCTCACAATCTTTTAACTTATATAAAGTAATTTTATTAACTTTATTCAAGGTTTTACAATCTTTTAATAATTCATCATGTGCTAACTGAAGATCTTTATATAAAGAATCTAAGCATACCGATTGTGATCTGAGTTTAGCCATGAAGCAATTGTTTGTTTTCTCCTTTGATTCTTCTTCATTGCTCTTCCTCTTCCTATTACCTTGAGTAGATCTCTTTATAGCCATTTATTCTAGGATGTTGTTACGATCTCTAGAATCCCAGGCTCTGATACCAATTGAAAGTCTATACGGAGTGGATCGTGTAGTGCATATGCAAGTATATGTGGCAAAATATATGATGCAACTAAAACAATATTAATCTAAGTAAATATAAAATAATCACACCAGGATTTTATACTAGTTCGGACCTCCCGTCCTACGTCCAGTCCTGAAGCTCCTCTTCGAAATTTCCTTTCACCAAATAACCCTCACTTCACCCGGAGGAACAGGTTTACAATACCAGAGTTTCTTTGTCAATTGTGTGTTCTTTATTACACGGATGTTGACTATATAGTACAAAAGCTTCCAATATATATATCTAGAGAGTATTGTCTATGAGGAACTGTATATTTGGAAGAGTAGAAAACAAGTATAGATTGCTAGAGATCAAGAGTATATGATAGAGTGTATAATCAGAGAGCATAAGTCAGTAAAGTAGACAGGTTCATCTTTTCTCTTGATTCCTGATGCTATATATAGTTGTAGATAAGTATGTTGAGTAGTTGCATCCATTAATGAGTGCTCTATAGTTGCTTCTGTTGATGATGAAGAGTTGCGGCGAAGAGAAGCGGATGTGTCTTTTCGGATGTGACAGTTGGACTTTGAAAATACACAGTCGAGCCTATAATCAGACGTCTGGAAAGTGACCTCAGATGTCTGGCCTTCATATATTTTTTGTGTCTGGTAGCATTTCAGATGTCTGTGTTTATTATCCAGACGTCTGGTCTTCATTTCTGTTTTATGTCTGGATGTCTTTCAGACGTCTGAGTTCAGGATCAGACGTCTGTTTTCTTCTGAATTGTGAAACAGAGGAATCATTCAGACGTCTGGCTAGTGCATTCAGACGTCTGAATGTGTGCATGTTGCTGTATCTGTGTATGCGTAATTCCTTTTCCAATTCTATCGACTTGTAGCCTCTTGTATCGTTCTTTGCACCTTGTTCTTGTCTTTCTAGTGATGTTGCTTTAGCAAGTTCTTGTATATATACATATGTATGTACATTTGATTTTCATTGTATAGTTGTTGTCATTAAAACCATGAATTTGATTTCCTAACAGGAGGACCTGGGTTTGAGAAGCTACTAGCTTGCTTCTGATCTGGTTTTGATCATCTTTTGTTTAGAGGTTAAGTTTGGTTTTGGGTTTCCAAAAAATACAGTGATGATTTTATATTGTTTAACTTGCTTAGTTCGAATGGAAAAAAAATAAAGACAGGGTGGAGGTATATAGGAAAGTGTACTGCATTCTATTTGGTTGTATACAGCAAGCTATCTCTTTTCTTTTATATATGTGTTTATCCTTTGCATTTCTTTGGTCTGAAGTTTTTGTGACCTGACATGATTTTGATAAATTGTTTTTGTGTGCTTGCATTAATTGCTTGTCTCCCTATTTGTTTACAAATAATTTTATATGAATTTACATATGTATATGTATGCATAGCTATGTTAACATATATACTTACATGTTTAAATCACTTTTCAATTTTATCCACACACATACTTCCTGACAAATATATACATATACTTACATTTTTTCACTTCCATCATTCATATAACATGTATACGTATGCATTTACTTATGTATAATTTTGTCATTTTTATACATATATACCTCCTCATTTATTATTGTTATTTCCATATATATTATTTCACATCAGCATACATTCATATATTTGTGTATTTATATATTTATATATATACTATCAAATGCCATAAAGCGAGTATATATCTATTTATATATCAAAATAAATATTTTCAATAATTATATCAGTTAACCACTCAATATTCGATGGCCAAAAATCCGGGTCGTCACATTCCTCCCCCCTTTAGATCTTTTCGTCCTCGAAAAGAAACAAAGCGAGAATTTTAATTTCGATGTTTATTTTCCATTTAATCATTTAACCCTTTACTCCTTTATTATTATTATTATTTTAAATTTTAAAACACTTTAAATCTACATAATTTTACCAAAATATTTTTATACAAATACTTTTCATAACTCGATGTCTCAACAAGTCCATCCTTGTTTTCACAGAAATTCGGTCATACGTTGATCAGGCGTAGGACTGAAAATCTATAAGTACTCGGTAAACTCGTTTCCAACACCCAGTGAAAATACTTTAGAAAATAATTTTATTAAAAATATAGGAACAGTTTCGAAAATAGAGAAAATATCTTTGTGAGAATGCTCTGGAAATCATCACCCCCATCCATGGTCGCAGTTAACCCGATGGTTACGTTGCCGTCCAGGCAAAATCCATAGATAACTGTAAGCCTCCATGCCCCTCGATTACACCATGGAACCCGCTACAGATCGCAGTTATACCCAGGCCTTACGTTGCTATCACAGCAAAAACCCATATAACTGTAGGCATCAGCGCCACCGAATTTCGCTGCCAAAAGAATGAAACTCCTCCACTTGACCATAGATCGCAGTCTACCGATGTTACGTTGCCATCCCGACAAAATCAAGTGTAGACTGTTGGCACTCATCCTCCACACGATTTTCGCTATGGTCCACACAGTAGATCGCAGCGACATCGAGTTACACTATCGTCACAGCATAACCCAAATGCCTCTGTAGGCATCAGCGCCCTCGACTTTCGCTACCAAATAATCCTCAGGAACTAGTTTTGTCCGGACTCCTCACAGGATCAACTTTAGAACCTCCCCCTTAGAGGCTCAAGACAGTACCACCCTGTGGCACTCCTGAGAAGTTCATTCAAGGGAGTGCCTTTTTCCCCAGAGCCACTTCAAAACACTTTATACTATACACATATAGTATTTTCCAAATCATACACCTAGTATGAATCACATATAAAGCTCCTTTCTCAAAATCGATTATCCCAAAATCGATAATTCTCAAATTAGGCTTTCCAAATTCCATTATTGATTTTTTCCCAAAAATCAAAAGCCTTTCCAATTCAAAGGTTCCAAAACTTTTCCTCAAAATCATTTTCACAAAATCCTTTATATATATATATATAAATATATATAATAATAATAATAACCTTGGGAAATTTTTGAATCACTTCATACTTGTATAAATTTCCTTTTATACTTCAAATACTTTCAAAACCCTTTTCTTCTGGCAATAGATTCAACAAGGGGAGTTTTATCATATATATAACAAAGATACATAACTTTGTTTATTTCAAATCAAATATTCAATTTTGATTACTCTTTTATAAAGTTATTAACCACATTACTTTTCTTCATAAAGTGAATCTTTAATCATAGAAATTTCTAATTTCCATTTTACCTCATCATATATTCCACAAAATATACTTTTCATTTCAAAGACCATTTACAGTACTTATCCATAAATTTTCAATGCCAATTTCATTCAAACTTGTACGATGTACCCATACCATCCGTACGCAATATCAATCTGATCGCTCACTCGATCACCAAATTTCACTTCCGAACTAGTATTGTCCACCCGACTTTCTAGTGCGGACTCGGGTCTGGTTTCTTGATTAGAAACCGTCATTCTCCTTGCATAGCCACAACTATGATAGAGAATATCCAGAACCAATCAAAAATCCATATCCAGGTTCGCAGTCGGAAATCGAGCGAAAAATCCCAACTCGGATCGATAATACTATCTCGAAATTCTATGCTCGAATCTGGATCAAATCACTATGCGAATAGAATAATATACGTACATCATACATATTTATCTTCATTGATTATCATCAAATCAATTCCCTTTCTATTCATCCTCACTTCAATTTTATTCACTTATTCACATTTTCCTTAATCCCCATTTGGATTATCACTTCAATTCCTATCTCAATCGAGTACTTAATTGCTTGAAAAAATTTAAAAATAGGTAAGCAATTGAAAAATAATTATTAGTTCGTAAAATAGCTGTAAAATAGTTATGTAATTGTAAATAGTTGAAAAAAAATCAAATAGTTATAGAAATTTTAAATAATTGCAAAATAGTTGTAAAACAGTAATCAGTTATAAAGTAGTAGAAATATAGTAATTAGTTTATAAAACAGTTGTAAAATAGTTAAATAGTTCCAAAAGTAATTGTAAAACAAGCTTAAGATAGTTTTAGGTTTAAAAAGAAAAGTTGTGTAGTAAATAGTTCGGAAAAATAGATTTATATTAAAACAATTTATTTTGAAAATAGTCTAGAGCCAACTGTTCAATTTCCCATCAATTCAATTTGAATTTCCACTTCCATTTAAATTGACTCACTTCTAATTTGAATAACTTCAATTTCCCTTGAAATTGATTTATTCCCAATTTAAGTTGGATTAACCTCAATTTCTTTCCAAATTCAAATCAAATTCCATTTGATTTTAAACATATTCACTTTAATTACAATTTCAAATTATTCAAATTAATTTAGACTAATTTCAAATTAAATCACTTCAATTTCAAATCATTTCAATTTCTATATGAATTAATCCCAATTCCCATTTGAATTTGAACTCATTCAATCTTCAATTTTATTTCAAATTAATCCAATTCAAATTTTCCATTTGAATTTTATACTTATCCATCTTCAATTCTAGTTAATTCAAACTAAATTCAATTTGAACTAATGAAATCTAAATCTCAACTTTAAACCATCTCGAATTATATAATTTCGAGTTAAATTTTCAAACGTTGATTTAACCCATTAAATCAAATTAACCTTTATTTTTAATTTAACAACCTAAATCTTTAACAATTTTCAATTCTGAATCCAAATTTCAAATGTTCATTTTAAATTGCCTTTACTTAACTTATTTCAAGGTTCAAATAAGACTTCAAAACTTTTAAACAATTTAATCTTCAGAATTTCATCTATCTCCAAATTTTTAACTTCTAACTTTGAACCCAATTCTTAAACAATTTTAGTTTGTTAATTTAATTCTTAAGTTCAAAGTGATTCCATTTAATTTCTGCAATGGATGTATATTACCTCAATCCATTTCTTAATTCAATTAGAATAATCCAATTCACAGTTTCATGGATTATTAATAACAATATGATGATATCAGGATAGGCCAAAGTAAATAAACATCCAGATTATTTAAAACATTCACCAATAACATCCATCAAAAGCACACATTACCCATTTCCAGATCTCAAATCGGTTTGAGATCACACATAACTCCCATTTCAAAACAACTCATTTAACTTCCCTAAGTAAAATTTTAATTTCATCTTGAAATTTCCAATTCAGGTTGTTCTTATTTTAACTTCTCTTAAGTTAAATTCAATTCACTTGATCCAATCAACCTCACAAAATTTGAATTTCTCCATTTCAAATTCTTAAACTTCTTATCAATATCCTTTCTCACTTATAAACTCAAAAACTTATCACATTTTAGGGAAAATTCAAAACTCAACACCTAGTGTTTACGTCCAATCATCTTTGATCTTATGTATATCCCACATATATACAAATTTATTTCATTTGCACTTCAAGTCATACTTTAGATTTTAAACCATTATTAGTTTATTTTTTCAAAACAAATTCCCTTTAATTTTTTTAACACAACTCTTGTTTTAAAATAAGATTCCTACACTTAGAAAATATTATTCATTATATCTATTAATACTTTGAAACAATTTCAAATCATTTGGACTTAGATTTAAAACTTCACAATTTAAATTATCTTTAATTCCAATTTATAAGTCATACTTATCTAAATGTTACTTCCCTAAAACATTTCATTATTATCTTATTCTAACATCACCTTTACTAATTCAGGATTTTATCTTTAGTTTGAATCTATTTTAAACTTATCTTTATTCAATTTCAATTTGGTTGTATTACTATTACCAATTAATTCTCATTATTTTATTTAACTCCAATAATCAACAACCAATTTCTTTAATAATTGGAAGAAATTTCTACTTATATAAAAATCATTCAAATTTAAAACCGATTTTAAAATCTTTATATAAGAAAATAACAAGTATGCACTCATATATATACACTCAACTTATTCTAGGGTACTATTGACCCTATCCTTATGAGTATACCCACCAAAGCCAAGGTTCTCGCTTAACCTTTGCTCTGATACCAAATGTAACAACCCGAAATTTTCGAATCCGAAAATTTCAGATAGTTAGGGAAAGAAGAAAAAGATAGAAGAAGAAGAAACCGAACACAGCACTGATTCTCACAAATCGCAGTGGATCAAAATATAATATCAAATAAAATAACAGTTATACAAGGAAAAACTGTATCAGTTAATTTACATCAATACATTAGAGTTACAACATTTCACAATCACTGGACAGTTAAAATAACTTGTCCCAGATAAATAACAATATATCACAGCGAAATACACTCCACATGTTCCTGCCATCCAGCTCGCTTCCTGGGCTCCAGAACGTCCTTACCTGAAAATCTATAATACTCGGTCTGACCCGAGCATTACATCAAAGTAACACCCGGGTCAGGCTGGAAACCAGCGTCAGTAAACCCATCTAACATGGAATACAACAGCATAAAACTTACATAAACCCGGGGTAACTCGTATCACTTTACAAATTCACAATTTGTTATAGACATCACTTATTTCACACCTCAATTTCTAAGTACCAAAACTTAGATTAAATGGTCCAATTCACTTAAATCATTCCATACCAGCCTATTGATTGCACATATCAATCTATACAGAATCAAAGTGGTTTCGGGTATTAACTAATACCCGACTCCGGTCTCTTCAAATCCAATGTCATCTTAACCCAAGTTATTCAAATGAAAATACAATTCAACTTTAAATATAGGGTGTCACGGTAATTCATCATCAATAGATAACCACATCATCACAGTTTAAATCAAACATATCATATCACGTAGCATCACAAATTACATATTAGGGATGACAATTAATCCAAGACTTCCAATATCATTCTATCATCCATACACAAGGTTGATTAGCCATACCATTCTAATTAATTTAAATACATTAAATTAATTACTTCCACCATTTTTGAATCATGCTTACTCAACATTTATTAATTACAAATCAATTAATTAATCATCCTCTAATTATCATCTTAATTAATCATTTTCGATTAATTATTCTTTAATTACAATAAGTAATTAACCTTTAGTTAATAATACTAATTATTTATCCTTTAACCATTCATATTAATTAATCTTTAATTACTCTAATTTTTAATTAATGATCCTTAATTAAATTCATTAACTAACCAACTTATAATCACTTTCATTAATTAAATAACCTTTTAATTAATTTCACTAATTACACTAAGTAATTTAATCCTTAATTACTTCCATTAAGTGATTAAACTTTATTTCTTTCATTTCTTAACCTCAAATTTCTTTCATTAATTAATTTCTAATTAATTTAATCTTTAATCTCTTTCATTAAGTAACCTCTAATTATTTTCATTAAATTCTTATTAATTCAAATGCTAGAAATCATTTTATACAAAAATGATTATTGATTAATTTAGTCTAATTCCACATACCTTAATTACTTCTTAATTACATCATTAAATTTCATTTTTAAAATCTTTAGGAATCAACTACATAGTTAGTCCAATATAATTACCTTTAACAAAACAATTTTTTTAACATTTGACATTAAAATTTAAACTTGAAACTTGTTCAAAGCTTGTTATATAAATTTATTTAACATATTTGGTTTGTCTTCCTTGCTTATTTTTAAAACTTTAAACTTGTTTAACCCTTTGCTATAAACTTGCAATAGTTTATAACTTTTCAAACCGGGTCAACTATTATAAAATTCAAAACCTGGAACAAGAAAACAAGCCGAGTCAAAACTCGAGCAATTCCTCTCCTATACTCGAGTACGAACCGAGTAAATCTTCCTCATTCCCAAAGACTAACAACACCACCAGAAAGTTCGTGCACGTGCACGATGCACGCCATCACGACCACCTCTGGCCAACTCCCCGACCATCAACAAATCGACGTTGATTTCCCCGACCCATTCGACTTCCTACTTCGACGAATATGCTAGCGAAACAAAATCGAGCTATTTGATTCAATGGAACCCAAACCAAAACAACTACAACCCATTGCCGACGACAATCCAGACCACCGGAGCTCTTGCCACTACGACCATAGCCACGTCAGGAAACATAGTGACGATCCCCCTCTGACCCATCCAACTCGATGCACCTACGACGTCAAGATCACCTCGACAACCATCTTCACAAAATCATCACCCAAAACCCTACATCGCCATTCTCAGGCCACCACGGCCGATGATAAATTCCACCTGAATTTTTCCTACTATCGACATCCCCTAGGCCACCTTCAACCCAAACCCCGACCTTCCATCCACCGCCGATCAACGACAATCATCCAAAATGCTCAAAATGTTCAATTTGATTATCCCAACGATTTAGCAAACTAAAAATCAAGTTATTACCTTTAAAATTCATCATTAACTATAACAAATAAGATAAACTAATTAAAACAAAGAATCAAAATGATTTATTTTTGACCCAAATTGATTTTTCTCTGAACTTTCCCAAATTTGAATTAATTACTAAACATAAGATCCAAGAAACTATTTTTAAAAATAAATTTAGGTAGTTATAACTATTTTCTTTTTAATGATCAAGATTTAACAATGAATCTATGGAATGATATAAATTTTTGAAAGGAAAACTGGGAACCGTGAATAACACAAAGCAAAGATATACACACACACACACATACATAGGCATATCACAGGCAAATCAGATGTTTATACATACATACATTCATATATACTTATGCAAACTTCACTAATACAATCATTCATCATATGCAATAAAGTTTTCAACCATACTAAAGTTTTAAAAAATCTTGTTTACTCGCCTTGATTCGTTTTTGACGGAGGACCTGGGTTTGAGAAGCTACTAGCTTGCTTCTGATCTGGTTTTGATCATCTTTTGTCTAGAGGTTAAGTTTGGTTTCGAGTTTCCAAAAAATACAGTGATGATTTTATCTTGTTTAACTTTCTTAGTTCGAATGGAAAAAAAATAAAGACAGGGTGGAGGTATATAGGAAAGTGTACTGCATTCTATTTGGTTGTATACAGCAAGCTATCTCTTTTCTTTTATATATGTGTTTATCCTTTGCATTTCTTTGGTCTGAAGTTTTTGTGACCTGACATGATTTTGATAAATTGTTTTTGTGTGCTTGCATTAATTGCTTGTCTCCCTATTTGTTTAAAAATAATTTTATATGAATTTACATATGTATATGTATGCATAGCTATGTTAACATATATACTTACATGTTTAAATCACTTTTCAATTTTATCCACACACATACGACCTGACAAATATATACATATACTTACATTTTTTCACTTCCATCATTCATATAACATGTATACGTATGCATTTACTTATGTATATTTTTGTTATTTTTATACATATATACCTCCTCATTTATTATTGTTATTTCCATATATATTATTTCACATCAGCATACATTCATATATTTGTGTATTTATATATTTATATATATACTATCAAATGCCATAAAGCGAGTATATATCTATTTATATATCAAAATAAATATTTTCAATAATTATATCAGTTAACCACTCAATATTCGATGGCCAAAAATCCGGGTCGTCACAAAAACTTCATTTCAAATCATTTCAATCTATCAAAATATCATATCTTTCCAAAACTTCATTTCAAATTATTTTATATATCAAAATATCATATCTTTTCAAAACTTCATTTCAAATCATTTCAATATATCAACTCAATTTCAAATCATTTAATAAATCAAAATATCATATCTTTTCAAAACTTCATTTCAAATCATCATTTGAGTTCAAATCCAAATATTCAACTTTAAATACCTTTTAAATTCAAAGATATCATTCATTTATTATCATTTCAAGTCACCTTTTAAATAGTTTATATTTCAATCAAAATAATTCATCTAAACTATTTAAAAGTGTAATTATTATACTTTCAAATTAAGTATTCAATTACCAAAGTTTAAACTATTCTGAGTTCATTTACTAAGTTAAAAACCATAAACATTGGAAATTTCAGCCTTTCACAGCATTCATAAAAAGCTGTTATAAGTTATACTTGAAAACATTTTAATTCAGCAAAGACAGCATTTAAAAATGCTGTTAAATCTCAATTTTAGTTGAAATTTAGTTTAAAACAACAAAGACAGCATTTCCAGAAATGTTGTAATAGCTCAGGTTTCAAATTAAAGGGTTTCATTAATTTCAACAAAGACAGCAGACCACTACAGCAATTACAGAACAGCTGTAATAGGCCTTTATCAAGGTTTTAGCCTTTTAATTCACTTCAGCAACTACAGCATTACAGAACTGCTGTAATATCCTCTTATTTATGTTTTAGTTCAGTTACAGAAATCATAACATTTCTGAATGCTATAAAAAGTAATTTCCAGATTTTAGTGTATTTCCAGCAAATAATAACATTCAATATTAAACCTTATAAACATTATAAAAATCATAATTTGACATTCAAAAATGTTCATTAAATTTACTTTTTTAATTTATATGATTTTTATAAGAAACATTTACAGTAAAATCCAAATTTCCAAAAAATTTACTTAACAAATCCAAATGTACAATTTTCTTTTCTTCACAATTTTAACAAATAAACTTAACACTTATATTTTATTTCCATTACACAAATTAAACTAAATTTTCAATTTTATTTAATTAAATTAAACCTTTAATAAAAACCAAATTCACATATCCAAGTCAAGTTATATTTTTAAAATTACACTTTTAAGCATTCATTTATTTAACCATTTTAATACATAGAAAACTCAATAACACTTTATTAAATCATTTAAATTCAAATTCAAATCAAATTATCATATTTACCATTTTCCAAATATAATTAAATTTCCATTTTATTTATATAACTTAAATATCATTTTAAAACCTAAATTCCAAATTTCCAAACTTAAGTTATATTTCAAAAATTCACTTTTACCATTAATTTAAATTACATTTTTAACTTCTAGAAAAATCCAAATTTCTTTATTTAAACATTAAATATCCAATTTAAATCAAATTTTCAAAATTTTACACTTTTAAAAATATTTAAAATATTCAAAATACTTTAAAAAATAACCACGGGACTGTATATAGTTTTCTAACCTAGGTTAAGTGATACGGATATGTACCATTTCAATCCGCGGTTTAAAAAGCAAAAATCCGGGTTCTATCATTTCAAACCCGCAATCCCAAGTTAAAATAAAATAAATAAAAACCGTTCAGGCCTATCATTTCAGCCCATAACGATTTTTTCTATTCTAAAGTTCGTTCGGGTATGTATCATTTCAACCCATAGTGAATCTAATCTACAAGGAACTTGCAGTGTGATAAATAGATATAAAATGAACAGTATACAATATATAACAGTAACCGATGAGATGACAAGTAAATTAACAGGTTTAACATCATATAATTAAATCATCACAGGCAGTTATAACATATCATAATATTCTACACATTCAATTGTTGTCGCTTCACATTTGTATAAGTATAAAATGTCGTGTGAGATTTACTCACATTTTTGTGCTGGAGATATCAATTCAAATGACACAACGGATTCCAGGAGGCACGATGACACAACAATAGATTCAAGTGGA
The DNA here is from genome assembly GCA_030737815.1 of Allium fistulosum. Taxonomy (NCBI): domain Eukaryota; kingdom Viridiplantae; phylum Streptophyta; class Magnoliopsida; order Asparagales; family Amaryllidaceae; genus Allium; species Allium fistulosum. Next base: position 867,773,530 of record CM060906.1, on the reverse strand, counting down.
TGAGAACCAAGCTTATTGATCTTGTACACAACCCATGAACATGACAAAAAAATTATAAATTTAATGCAACATTGAATTGAAACAACTTTGAAGTTAAAAGAAAAAATGGATTGAATGCTTTTGCTATGCTTTCCACACTCACATGCTCGGCCTAGGGGTTGATATGGCTCAGCCCTAAAATGGTTTGTCTTTGGTTTGGGCTCACAAATGCATGGCTACAAGGCTAGAATGGTGGAGGAGTTACAACATAGGAATGTGAAGAGGCTAGGCAATATAGGAAGGTTTTGGTTCAATGTTTTGGGCTCGGCCATGGGTGGTTTGGCTTGGTCATTCAGGTTAAGGTCTGGACAGTGGTTTAAATGATGAGTAGGGGTCTGGACAAGGTGGTGGAGGTGGCTAAAGGTGGTGGCCAAGGTGATGGATGAAGGTATGAAGCAACTAGGCTAGGATAATATGACATTTGGAAGGTTTTGTGCAACTTTTGAGGTGTTTGTCTTCACTTAAATGCCATGGCCTGATCTTCTCAACGGAGAAGAGAGGGGTTTGAAGCCATGGAAGGGGAGGAGGAAGGTGGTGGAGGCTATGGTGGAGATGGTGGAGCATGGCAATAAGAAGTCATGGCCAAAACATTAAAAATTCAAAAGGGAAAATGAAGAAAAAGTAGAAGAAAAGAGGAGGCCATTACCCAAATGCTTTTGCCGTGAAAATGGAGTGAGGAGGAAGGTTTTCACGTGAATTACACATAAAAGTATACGGCCAAAAAAAGCAAGCAAGTGAAAAGTCAAGAAAATGAAAAGGTTTGGTAAATGAAAAGTCTTGAGTTTTAAAGTTAAGTCTCTTCAAATTTCCTTTTCTTTTAAATCAAATAAAACAAATAAAAATAAATGAATGAATTACAGAACTGAAAACAAAATAAAATAAAATAAATAAATAAATTTAGGAAAATAGGAAAAGAATTAAAGAAATTGCTTAAATATTGAAAACAGGGTCCGGAAATTACAAATAAATCACCATTGGCTTTGAAATAAATATCTACTTCATTTTAAAAATGTTCTAAAGCAAAACTTTGAAATAAATAATTCATTTATCATTTCTAAAGTGAAATAAATAATTAAATTTAGAGAAAATAGAAATAGAATAAAGAAATAGTTTATTTAATTTAAACAAGGCTTAAAATTACAAATAAAGCATCACTAGCTTTATAAAATTTCTATTTCACTTTAAAACAAATAAAAAGTCAAATAAGTAAAATAAATGATGAACAAAATAAAGTGGAGATTAAATAAAATAAGGTCTTAAGGAAATAGAGGAATAAATAAAGAATTTCTTTAATTAAATGAAACTGGAAATTAGGAATTATAAACAGAATACAACTGACACTGGAAAATGTCAATTACACTTTTAAAATGTTTTAAAACTAAAATATATACATAACATGTTATTTTACCCATATAAACATAAATTACATGACCAAATAAAATATTATTTATATATTTAAAATAAACAATTTTGTTAAATACAGCAAATTACCAACAATATCTAAAAGGGCATAACTTTCACATTATAAATCAGATTTCAACGAAACGTAGTATTCTTGAAATTTTATTTACTTACATAATAAAAGATAAAATTCAAAATTTCATCATTTTAAAATTTTAAATTAAAAGTCAAAGTTTGACCATATTGACCAAAATTCACATTTTTGGAAAAATACCCTATCTATTCATGTTTGAAATTGTAATTCACATACAAATCATAATTAATATTTAAAAATAACAAAATTTTCCATTTAATAAATAAAATAAAGTTTTTAAATCAGGAAATTCAATTGAAAATAATTACAAAATACAGGGTTGTTACACTCTTCCACACTCAAAAATTTTCATCCCCGAAAGGAATGAGGTACGGGAAAACACAGAAAAAGATAGAATGAAATAGGATTAAGACAAGATGACAAGACGATTGAAATTATACCTGATAACTGTTTTTATAGGTAAGTTTAACAAGGTGGAGATGATCTTCCCAAGATCCTCCAGAATCAAGAACATAAGCACGAAATAGATCATCGAGAATCCGATTCACCCTTTCCGTTTGACCGTCGGTCTGTGGATGGTAAGCAGTGCTCAGATTCAGAATAGGGAGAAGTAAGAACCATAGAAGAGATAGAAAAGTTAAATGATGAAGGAAAAAGAGAAAGAAAGAAAGACTAGAACAACTTATTAAGCACAATACGAAAAACACGATTCATCAAGTCAACAAAGAGAGCATGAGCATTAGTCAAACCAAAAGGCATGACTAACCATTCACAGAAAAACCATTCTCAGTACGGAAAGCAGTCTCGGGAATACTTTCCTCAACAACCTTGAGTTGGTGAAAATCAGAGGCAAGATCAAGCTGAAGGAGAACAGTACCTCCAAGGCTAACCAATTCGAATTTGATTTCCTACTTAGAAGGTAGGAGAATGGAAACAACCAGAAAGAAATTAGATTCGAAAACAGAATAAGATAATAAATTTAAAACCATGAAAATTTCAACTTACATTAACAATAAATTTCATCCATTTGATTTCACTTGAGTTAAATAAATCTTAATTATTTTTAAATCTCATCATCTCATCATCAAATCAACAATTTATAAAGTCATGAATTTGAACAATCATTTATTATATCCATCTTTATTCATTGAATTTCATTCTTCTTTATTTCAATTCATTCTTAAATTTATTCCACTTAATATATCAAAATCCTATATATATTAAGTTTATTTCACTTATTATAACTATTTCAATTTATTTATTATTTCTTTTATATATCATTATATTGTAAATTATTCAATTAATCCTTTTTCTCTATTTACCTCTATTGATCCTTTATAAATAAAATTTAAGCGTATAACATTTATTATAACCACTTAAGTTTTTTTATAGAGTTTCTCTTTATTTTGTATTTTCCAATTACATATTCAACTTCTGAATAATTTAGGTAAGTTATATTGGAGTGTAATAGAATATTATACAAATAAATTCTCCAATTTCAATTATTCAAGTTTACATATTTATCCAAACCTTGATTTCCATTTTATAATTGAAATTATCTTTTAAGATAAAATTTAAGAATTAAATTTCTGATTAACTTCAAACTATTTTAGAGATAATTAAATATACACAATATATATCAAATCAACTCTTAAATCACATATATTATAAATCAAGTCATATTTAGAAAGCCAAATCAATTTAATTCTCCAAAGAAAAACTGTAGCAAAACTACAGAATGGTCTCTTCGCTTCGAAACTTGAAAATGAATGTCGATGATGTTGCAGTCATCACCGAAATTATTTTCCAGCGATAAAGAAAAGAGCACTGATTTACAAATTAAAAATCCTTTGAAACAATTTCTACTAGAAATACTTTTAAATAATATATCCTTTTAAAACTTTCAAAACAAAGTTCGAAATCATCGGAAATTTAATTCTCACATTCTTGATTTAATTACATTTAAATTTCCAACTTAATTTATAACCATGTTTAATTATTTATATATGAGACTAAAGCCAATGGTTACAAATTACATGCAAAGTTAAATATATTTTCTTAACACCCAATTCCATTAATTATCAAAATTCAGAAAATTAACCTTATACATATTATAATTATACAAAATTTATCCATCTTGTGACAACCCGGATTTTAATGTCTATTTATCGGGAGATTATGATGTAATTATTGAAATATTAGTTTTGATTAGTCGAACAAATGAATTTCTGATATTCAAAATATTTGAATATATATATATATATTGATTTAAAAACTATATTCAAACTTAAGTTATAACATTTTAAATATGATAAATTTCATAGAAAATTATATAAAAACTCTTCCATTTGAAATTTAGATGGAATATCCATAAAAGTGTATATAACTATACAAGCTTAATGATAATTAAACATGTAAAAGGTTATGATGTTTAAATATATACACAAGCATATAAGTAATATGTGTGTATATATATATATTTGTCACATGAACTAATATACATGAAAAGTTGTGTAAATGTGAATATATATATATATATACATATAATGATAAAATATACATAAGCAGTGTATATTAAAAAAATGTATAAATATAAGTGTGTGTATATGATATGAAGCAAAGTATAAGAAGTTGTAAAAATGTGAATCTATATATATATAATATCAAAAGTATACCAAAACATATTTATAACATGAGAAAATATGTATGTGAAGACAAAATAATATGCATAAGTAAGTATATATATGAGTGTATGTAGATGTAAATGGGTATATGTATAAATAAAAAAAATATGGATAGGCATGTAAACAAAAGAGGAGACAAGCATTTAAAGCTTAGTACAAAACCTTATCAAAGTCAGGTCAAAACATTTTCAAAGAAAACTGGAAAAAATCTCATCCTTGGCTTACCCTGTAAGCTTCATTTCTCTATTTTATATACCTCCACCTGTCTTCATTTATTCCATTCGAAGCTAAGCATAACAAAGAAAACAGATCAATGGCAAAAGCCTGTATCATAAGCAAGGAAACCTGAAGCAAATCAAAGTTCAAACAATTTAATCAAGCAACTTCAAACTAAATCAAAGCCAAGAATCAACCCAAAATATTTCAGATCAAGGATCAACAAAACCAGTAGTAAATCTAAATCAAAGATCAGACTAGATTCAAACTTCCAATCTCAAGTTTTCAATTCCAATCCCAAACTTCTCTGTTCATTCCTTAACAGGTGAGTAAGCCAACACCCTCAAATCTTGAATCTGTTTTATATATGATAATTATGATGAATACTTGAATAATGTTGTGGAAAGTAATTGTATATGCTTGCATGTGATATATACATATGTGTAAATAGGGTGTGCATGTCTGGAAAATAGGCAAAATTTGCCTCTGTGCATACATTCTGGGTTTTAAAACCTGTTAGAAAATTTAAATCACCCCAACCCAAACAATTTTAGGCTTTGATTGCTGAATGAAAAGTGTTTACATAAGTGCAACATCATGTTTAAAAAATAAATTCAAGTGTATTCATTAAGTATTTATTTATAAAATGATAAATCTTAGTAAATATCAAAATTTGTCAAAGATAAAGGGTCGGGAATTCTTGTTTTGATTGTACAATCAGATTCAAACTTCAAAATGATGAATTTTAATATTAATATCAAGTTTTTTAGATTTGGGGATGTTGAGTATTTGTAAGTTGAACGTAAAGTACATTTTTGCCCAATTCCATTGATCGGCGAAGAGTTGATCAACGTAATTGTTGCTGGAGGTAGAGGGGAGATTGAGGATCATTGGAAAAATAAACGATGGATTTTTAGCTGACCATGATGATCATACGAAGTTAAATTAGGGTTTAAGTCCAGTTTTTTTGTTAAGGTCAAAAATAGGGTTGTTGTATCGCCGTGGGTTGATCGGAGTTGTCTGGACCTAGGGGATAGAAGCTCGGGGGTGTGACGTTGCTTTGGACGGAGTCGCAAGGGTTCAGGCAATGTGACGTGGAGGCACGAAGCGTTTTTGGTTGGTCGGGTTGTACCAGTTTTGCGTTGACTTGCTCGATTCCAATTCTTTGACGAATTGGATGATCTGGGTGTTCGTGATGAATGAGGGTGTGGTCGCTGACGTGTTGATGGTCGTGGCAGTGGTCAAGGGTGATCGGAACGGCGTGCACATGCACGTGTACACGTTGATGCCTGGTGAAGTATAGGATCGGGAAGATGAGGTAGATGCTCGGGTATAAGCTCGAGACGTTTGCGTGATTGATTCGAAGATTTCTCGTGTTAACTCGAGGAGAAGAGGTCGCGAGTGAATCAAGTTGGTCGGCATTTTGTGAAGATTGGCTTAGGAATTCTAATGGTTATCTCGGGTTTGATTTTGATAAATTTTCAGGTTTCTAAAGTTTAAAAGGAAATCAAGTTTATAATACCAAACTGAGACGACCCGACCTTCTATCACCAGAAAGTTGCATCATCTTTAAGAAAGAAAGGGATAGAAAAGAGAAAAGATAGAGAAGAAAGAACTAAACAACATCAGAATCTCACAGCAAAAACAGAACAAAATATAATACATCACATAACTATTATATAGTCTTACATATATCAAAGTTACACAACTTATTCAAACACAAACTAGACAGTTATAAACACCTGTCTAGTTATTGCAATTCAATACAACACAGATACAGATATAACACTAACACAGCAGAACCAATATATATCTATACGCTGAAGCCTCCTGCTCCATTGCTCCTCCAGAATTCGTCAAAGCTAACCTGAATCCCTTGGCTACTCGTAAAAATTTGAGCACCCGAGAGTTTAAGAAAAACAGAAATAAACTCCGGGTCAGACATGGGTCTGGTATGAGTAAACGGTTAAAGTTGCTTAACTTTAAAAACCTTTTGAAATCAAAGGTATATCATGTAAGACTCCCCACACATAAACATGGGTAAGTTTTTACCTTACGCTAACCAAAAATTTGACAGGAAATCCAGTGATATTATAATAGGGTCTAGGGTTTTCAAGTAAAATACAAAAATAACTGGAATGCTTACATCTCACATTCCAACATAGTTGGGCACAACTAAATCGTACGGCGCTTATTGGAGATTGGATTCCATACAATGGCAGGGCTACTGGGGTACCGCCCGTCACAGTACGTGGCCTAGATCAACGTACCGAGGATCCACCCTAAATCCCCTGCAACACAAAGCCGGAACCATCCCTTACTGGACAGTCCCAAATAAGATAACCCCAGCGGTTGTAGCTATTCAACCGCCCACACAGCCGAATAAAAAGGGACTCTAGACATGGGTTCATCTCATCCTACTTGGGTATGACCCACTTAGCCTTGCTGCACCTCCCCTGTTTTAGCCATTCCCGGTTGATGAGGCTTGAGGCTACGATTACCTTATCAGAACACATCACTTAGAATGCTCATCGTCCACCTGACGATGTGCTGAAAGCATTCAATCCATACAAGTTTGTTCCGGGTTCGAAAGAAACCGAAGGCATTATCTTGTTACACTCATTTTGGAATCACCCTCAGAGTTAACGACAATAACCCTTGCACTCTGAATCTTCATCTTCACTTGAGATTCACGACCTATCGTTAATTTGGATCGATGTGGTTTTCGGATATCCAAATCTGGAAACACGATCCCGGTCTCATCGAAATCCAAAACGTATCTTTTAAGGCCAAGTTGTTTTAAAGTTAAACAATTCAATTCAATTATCTATATACACACAGATAGTTATTCATAATATCATAATAGATAATTCATATTATCATCACAAACAGATAATTCACATTATCATCATACTTCAACCAAAGCATCCATATCACACAGCATCACTTATCTCATATCTGAGATCTCAAACCATTCAAGGAAATCAATATCATTCAACATCCATAGGCAATGATTTATTAATTACCATCTATAATTAATTTAAAGTGAATTAAATTAATTACTTCCATCTCTAATTAATTTAAATAAATTAAATTAATTACTTTCATCACATAAATATTGCTTACTTAATCATTAATTAATTACAAATCAATTAATTGATTATCATCTACTTATCCATCTTAATTTATCATCCTGGTTAGTTATTCTTTATTACCGTAAGTAATTAACCTTAAATTAATTTCACAAATTAAATTATTCTTAACCATTCACAGTAATTAACCATTAATTACTTCATTATTTACATTACTTAATGATCCTTAATTAATTACTTCCATTAATGAATTAACTATAATTAATTACATTTATTAATTAAACTTTAATTAATCACTTCCTTTAATCAATCTTAATCATACACAGTAATTACCATCCTATAATTACTTACCTTAATTAATTAACTTCTTAATTAATTATATTAATCCATTGATTAATTACACCAAGTAATAAATCCTTAATTACTTCTTTCAAGTAATTACCCTTTAATTACTTCCCATTAAGTAATTCCCTTTAATTAATTACATCCAGTAATTATACATTACTTACTTCACTAAGTAATTCCACTATTCAATCCCATTAAGTAATTTTACTTAGACAACCATCAATGATTATCTTTAATTAATTAACAAATTAATCAACTAAAATTTATCACATTCATTTCCTTAATTACAATTGGTAATTCATCCCTTAATTACCTTTAAAACAAATTAATTAATCTTTAAATGTAGATTAATTATCCTTTAATTATTAATTAATAAATCTTAATTATCAATTAATAAAACTTAATAACAAATTAATTAATTCTTAAATAAATCAGTTAATCAATCCTTAATAACACTTAATTAACCCTTAATAAATCTTTAATTAAAGATTAACTGTCTCTTAATTATTAATTAAAAAACTAAATTATTAATTCATAAAACTTAATTACATATTTCTTAATTACCAATTAATCAACCTCTAATTACTTAATTAATAAATTTCTAATTCATTAATCTCTAATCATTAGTTAATCAATCATAATCATTAGTTAATTAAATTAATTAATTATTCTTAATTAATTACTTCATTAATCCTTTATCCTTAATTAATTAAATTAATTAATTATACTTAATTTCCCTAATTAACTTAATTAATTTCAAGACATTAAAACTATAACTATCTTAAGATAAAACATTATTTTACAAATACCTTAATTACCATAAACATATTTAAACCCTTTGTCTTTATAATTAACTTTACCTAATTAAAACATTAATTAAGTTTTAAAATAAAATAATCATTTTAACTTGATAAATTAAAGTTAACAAAACTTCCTTTAAATGTTTTAAACATTATCAAGTATTAGTTTTAAAACTATTTTCAATTTAAATTTAAAAACTTACTTTTATAAAGACTTACTTTTATAATGACTTTTAAAATTTCATTTCTAACTTAAATTTAAAATAACTTTAAACTTTACTAAGCCAAATTTAAATTAAACAAATTTCAAAACTTCATATTCAATGTTAAAGAAAACAACTTATTATTTACATAAAGTGATTTATACAAGAAAACTTAAACTAAATTTATTTTTAAATTTCAAAAACTTTGTTTTTAAAACTCTTTTTAAAACTACACAACATATTGCTTCAGGTCATACCCGAATGCCACTCGGGTTTAAACCCGAGTTCCCTCTACTTTCCATTTTTCCCTCAAAACTTAGATTAAATTTTAAGTTTAAAAACTGTAGGCTTATCACCCACAAAACACTCGAGTACAAACTCGAGTCAAATACCCAAAAACCCGAGTTCCCCTTCGAGAAATCTCACCTTCCACAACACTGACATGCAACGCTCCACCGTGCACATGCACCACCACCTAAAGCTACTCCGACCATCGCCGCACCCTCCGACACATCGCCATACGTCGCAGCAACCCTCTCCGATCATCAAAACACACTAATAGGCCTTTGCACAAGATCGAGCTACTCAGTTGAGCCTGCAACCAAACAATGTCAGAAGAAGTTCCTTGAACTCCCGTCTCCGGTCACCTGACATCGCGCCACCACGTCCTTGGCTTCGCCAGACCCACACACCACTATTCCCAAAATCTCGAGTCACTCGATCAACCAGAGGCGCTACTTCACTCCCAAACCAGACTCGACCCAAAATTAGGGTTAAATCCAAAATCACCTCACCGCCGACGCCACGACGATCATTCGACACTTCCACTATTTTTCCCATCATCTCTGATCACCAGCCTTGCTTCAAACAAAACCCGGAGGTCTCTTCAACCAAAGATCGCCAGAAATTGGCCTAAACCCAATTTCCAAACAACCCTAAATTTCTCATTCAATTCAATATTAAAATTTATGATTTTCTTTTTAAAAATCATGATTTCCTAAGACAATTCAAGATATATACTTGAATCAACTTAATCTAACACTTGATTTTATCATGTTAACAAGATTGCTACTGTTATTTCTAGATGCTAGCAATTTTCCAAACTTAAAATGTCTGTTCATATTTTTATATCTTAGATTAAGTTTAAACTTAACTAATTTGTTTGAAATACAAAGTTTATCAATGAACAGATAAAAAGAATTGGGATTTTGACCAAGATTTTTAAACCCTGTATCAAGAACAGGGAAGAACAAAACGTTTCCAGACATGCACACTTATATCACAACCGTATACTTCAAATTTCATACAGAACTACCACTAAAATATTCACAAGCAAGCATCAAAAATCTTAGAAATTTTCACAAGTAACAGATTTTAATTTACTTAAATTTTTAAGTAGATGTTTACTCGCCATTTTGAAAAGCAGAGTCTTTGAAACTTGATTTGAAAATTTGCATACCACTGTTGTTTTGACTCCAGAAAACTTTGTCTTGCTTGTAACTTAAAAACAGAAAAGCTTTGATACTTGAAAGTTTAACTGGAACATGATGATGATGACTCAAGACTTGATTCCAGGTTGCAAATTTGAAGATGAAATCTGGTTACAGGCTTTTGAAAAGATTACAGGGTTTTGATTTGTTTTGAGGGAAGTTTACAGGCTTGATGATTTCTGGTTTGCTAAGTTTTTTAATGAACGAAAAGAAAAAGAAGATTGATATATGAACAAGTGTACAGGCTGATATTTGCATTTGTACACAATGGGTTAGAGATTTTTTCTTTGGAGGCTGAAATGATACATTTTGTACAAGCATTAATTAAAAGTGTCATACTTATCCCCTTTCAATTTGTATGTACTTATATAATTTCTTTTTGCCTTGCATATCTACATTGCTATAGTATATAATATATTACTTGCTTGATTTGTTTTCTACCCTAAGCTTCTATAAAGTTGTTATATTTTTAGAATTATCTTAAGTTCATTTCAAATCTTTACATAACCATTTATTTGAAATATTCATTTCTATTTAGCACTTAATGTATTTAAATAATGTATTTGTTTCTACTTTAACCTTAAACTACCAAACACTACATTTATAATTATTTATTTTTATACTTATGAATTACTTTTTAGAGAAAATAAAATAAAACTATTTATATTTATATATAAGACAATACATTAATAATGCTGTTTGAAAAAAAATTTGTCAAATTTAAATAATTTATAAAAGAAATAATAAATTCCTATTATTATTAAATGAATTAATATATCATATTTATTAAACAATATTTTAAAACAAACCTTTTAATTAATCTTAAACTTAAGCTAAGATACAATTTGATCAATTAAACATTTATCTTAAATATTTTAAAACCATATATTTTAAATTTAATCATAATCTCCAAATTACCAAAATATATTAGAATTTGAAAACAATATTTATTTATTTACTAAATTCAAACCAAAGATTTCTATTTGCAATATACACAAATATATACACATTATAAATAGAAAACAATTTATTAGCTTTTAAAAAGATAAAATCATCAATCAAATATTTATTAAAAGAAGATTATTAAATCAATTTAAATTTATCAACAAAAATTATCAAATCAATTTAAATTTAAATACAGATTATTAAATTGATATTGCCAAAAATTCTGGGTTATCACATTCCTTCCCCTTAAAAGAATTTCGTCCCCGAAATTTAAAACAAAGGTAATTTAATAATCTCTTTAATGATTTAATTTTAAAAACACAAGCATATATTAATCATATGCTAACAACCATAGCAACCAACTCATCCAATCAACAAATCTAACTATCCAGACAAAATTGTGGATAGAATTTCCTAGAGTGTCCCAAGTAAAAATACCGGAATACTCGCCCTACAGAACCCAAACAAAACTATACTACTAAGCTACAGAGCTCCTACTCATCTAGATCTACAAAACTAGACAGAATATCAAACTATAGAAAAGTCTGACTCAACAACCAAACCTTCCTGGACTGCTGGTTCCAAAATCAGAGATGGATCATACACGTACTCCCTCAGAGGTACGTGAAATACATTGAATCCCAGTCTTCCAAATTGGCAATTCACTCCTGTAATCCAAAACACTTATCCTTACAAGAATACAGAAAGATCCAATATACTCCGGAGCTAACCTCACAGTCTTACCCAATCTTATTGCTCCTTTTACCAGAGAAAATCTCAACAACGAAGTCTCCAACTTCGAATTCCAAATTCCTCCGTTTCTTATCCACATAACTCCTTTGACGATCCTGGACTACCTACATCCTTTCCTGATCAGCTCAATCTTCGCTGATGCTTCAATAAACAAACTGGGTCAAAACAACTCAACAAAAAGATCCTCTCCAGATCTACCCAAAATCCAGAATACAACTCTACTCCACCATCATCAGTAGATTACAACTTACTTCTCCTATCCGGAAAAGACAAAACAAAAACACTTGCCAATCTGGCCTCAAATCCAGAAAAAAAATTCCTGTAGAAATTCTCTAATCCCATAACACTGCAACTTCCGATTGCTTCCACTCTAGAACAGTTGCCACCTTGCTTCCGCTGCACAACTCTGATCTGGAGTAGATGAGCATGTCGATGGATTCGAGCAAAATCTTAACCAACACCTCCTGGACACACAGTTCATCAGATCCACCACAATCGGAAACGTAGGTTATCTCAAAGACATAACCAACTGCTCAAAGAAACATATGAGTCCTCAGTCAAGGGTACTGTCTTCAGCTACCCTTAGCTGGAAGAAACTCGAAACTAGATACAAAAGAGAAAACACAAATGCTCCACCAAAACTTCTTTAGAACCATCCATCTCCTTAGCTGAACCACCGGTATCTCTTCCAGACCCAGGTAAATGGAAATTAAACTTCCTAATGTGGACAAACTGCTGTCTTCCTTGAAAACTTCTGGACAAATCTTTGACAACTCTATAACACATACGTCCTCTAGGGATGCCACAAATCCATGCAAAAGATTATCCAAGAGAATCACTCAAACTATCGCAAGTCGCTTTTGCGATCCCATCCAGACCAATATCCACAGATACAATTCTCTCTCCACAAATCAGAACAGCTTTTCCTTGACTAACCAATCCACCGAAGAAATGGATCCACTCTGCTGCTTCTGAATTCCACCCCTAGGATACTATTAAGCCAAAAGATCTTCCTGTTGGCACAAAACATCTCCCAGCTGCACTGCTGCCACGGATGCCAAAAACTTCCTAATCCAAAACTCCTTTGAGAAACTCGGACCTCAAACCAAACACAACATCCAGCTAAAACTCAGTCTCATCATCGATGCAGACACACTCCCTCAAACTTGTTCCAAAGAAAACATCTTCGGAAACATCCATAGTCGCTGCGTCTCACCACGCAACTACTACTTCCTGAGGTTGGAAACATACCATCACTTGTTTCTGCCTAACCGACAGATCCAAACTCTCAAAAATCCACTCACACGAGCGCGATCAAACTTGCACTTTAATGATGAACTCCGAACCTTAACAAGTTTCCTTCAGAGATCAATGAAATCCTTACATCAAGCAAAGCTCACTCAAGACGATATTAGGTCTATAGTCTCGACAGATACTCTTCCAACCACAATACTCAGACTTCTTCCATTGGTAGTCGTGCTACACACACCACTACCTTATCTACCTTTATAACTTATGTTGGAAAACCCGAACAGGTAACCCAACAGATAGGTAGAATATATATATATATATATATATATATATATATATATATATATATATATATGTACATATATAAAAATTACAAGTACGCTCTCTCAAGAAAGACACCACTCTAGAGCCTAGGTATTCGCTCAACCTATGCTCTGATACCAACTGAGACGACCCGACCTTCTATCACCAGAAAGTCGCATCATCTTTAAGAAAGAAAGGGATAGAAAAGAGAAAAGATAGAGAAGAAAGAACTAAACAACATCAGAATCTCACAGCGGAAATGGAACAAAATATAATACATCACATATCTATTATATAGACTTACATATATCAGAGTTACACAACTTATTCAAACACAAACTAGACAGTTATAAACACCTGTCTAGTTATTACAATTCAATACAACACAGATACAGATATAACACTAACACAGCATAACCAATATATATCTATACGCTGAAGCCTCCTGCTCCATTGCTCCTCCAGAATTCGTCAAAGCTAACCTGAATCCCTTGGCTACTCGTAAAAATTTGAGTACCCAAGAGTTTAAGAAAAACAGAAATAAACTACGGGTCAGACATGGGTCTGGTATGAGTAAACGGTTAAAGTTGCTTAACTTTAAAAACCTTTTGAAATCAAAGGTATCATGTAAGACTCCCCACACATAAACATAGGTAAGTTTTTACCTTACGCTAACCAAACATTTGATAGGAAATCCAGTGATATTATAATAGGGTCTAGGGTTTTCAGGTAAAATACAGAAATAGCTGGAATGCTTACATCTCACGTTCCAACATAGTTGGGCACAACTAAATCGTACGGCGCTTATTGGAGATTGGATTCCATACAATGGCAGGGCTACTGGGGTACCGCCCGTCACAGTACGTGGCCTAGATCAACGTACCGAGGATCCACCCTAAATCCCCTGCAACACAAAGCCGGAACCATCCCTTACTGGACAGTCCCGAATAAGATAACCCAAGCGGTTGTAGCTATTCAACCGCTCACACAGCCGAATAAAATGGGACTCTAGACATGGGTTCATCTCATCCTACTTGGGTATGACCCACTTAGCCTTGCTGCACCTCCCCTGTTTTAGCCATTCCCGGTTGATGAGGCTAGAGGCTACGATTACCTTATCAGAACACATCACTTAGAATGCTCATCGTCCACCTAACGATGTGCTGAAAGCATTCAATCCATACAAGTTCGTTCCGGGTTCGAAAGAAACCGAAGGCATTATCTTGTTACACTCATTTTGGAATCACCCTCAGAGTTAACGACAATAACCCTTGCACTCTGAATCTTCATCTTCACTTGAGATTGACGACCTATCGTTAATTTGGATCGATGTGGTTTTCGGATATCCAAATCTGGAAACACGATCCCGGTCTCATCGAAATCCAAAACGTATCTTTTAAGGCCAAGTTGTTTTAAAGTTAAACAATTCAATTCAATTATCTATATACACACAGATAGATATTCATAATATCATAATAGATAATTCATATTATCATCACAAACAGATAATTCACATTATCATCATACTTCAACCAAAGCATCCATATCACACAGCATCACTTATCTCATATCTGAGATCTCAAACCATTCAAGGAAATCAATATCATTCAACATCCATAAGCAATGATTTATCAATTACCATCTATAATTAATTTAAAGTGAATTAAATTAATTACTTCCATCTCTAATTAATTTAAATAAATTAAATTAATTACTTTCATCACATAAATCTTGCTTACTTAATCATTAATTAATTACAAATCAATTAATTGATTATCATCTACTTATCTATCTTAATTTATCATCCTGATTAGTTATTCTTAATTACCTTAAGTAATTAGCCTTAAATTAATTTCACAAATTAAATTATCCTTAACCATTCACAGTAATTAACCATTAATTACTTCATTATTCACATTACTTAATGATCCTTAATTAATTACTTCCATTAATGAATTAACTATAATTAATTACATTTATTAATTAAACTTTAATTAATCACTTCCATTAACCATCCTTAATCATACACAGTAATTACCATCCTATAATTACTTACCTTAATTAATTAACTTCTTAATTAATTATATTAATCCATTGATTAATTACACCAAGTAATAAATCCTTAATTACTTCTTACAAGTAATTACCCTTTAATTACTTCCCATTAAGTAATTCCCTTTAATTAATTACATCCAGTATTTATACATTACTTACTTCACTAAGTAATTCCACTATTCAATCCCATTAAGTAATTTTACTTAGACAACCATCAATGATTATCTTTAATTAATTAACAAATTAATCAACTAAAATTTATCACATTCATTTCCTTAATTACAATTGGTAATTCATCCCTTAATTACCTTTAAAACAAATTTATTATTCTTTAATTGTAGATTAATTATCCTTTAATTATTAATTAATAAATCTTAATTATCAATTAATAAAACTTAATAACAAGTTAATTAATTCTTAAATAAATCAGTTAATCAATCCTTAATAACAGTTAATTAACCCTTAATAAATCTTTAATTAAAGATTAATTGTCTCTTAATTATTAATTAATAAAACTAAATTATTAATTCATAAAACTTAATTACATATTTCTTAATTACCAATTAATCAAACTCTAAATACTTAATTAATAAATTTCTAATTCATTAATCTCTAATCATTAGTTAATCAATCATAATCATTAGTTAATTAAATTAATTAATTATTCTTAATTAATTACTTCATTAATCCTTTATCCTTAATTAATTAAATTAATTAATTATACTTAATTTCCCTAATTAACTTAATTAATTTCAAGACATTAAAACTATAACTATCTTAAGATAAAACATTATTTTACAAATACCTTAATTACCATAAATATATTTAAACCCTTTGTCTTTATAATTAACTTTACTTAATTAAACCATTAATTAAGTTTTAAAATAAAATAATCATTTTAACTTGATATATTAAAGTTAACAAAACTTCCTTTAAATGTTTTAAACATTATCAAGTATTAGTTTTAAAACTATTTTCAATTTAAATTTAAAAAACTTACTTTTATAAAGACTTTTAAAATTTCATTTCTAACTTAAATTTAAAATAACTTTAAACTTTACTAAGCCAAATTTAAATTAAACAAATTTCAAAACTTCATATTCAATGTTAAAGAAAACAACTTATTATTTACATAAAGTGATTTATACAAGAAGACTTAAACTAAATTTATTTTTAAATTTCAAAAACTTTGTTTTTAAAACTCTTTTTAAAACTGCACAACATATTGCTTTGGGTCATACCCGAATGCCACTCGGGTTTAAACCCGAGTTCCCTCTACTTCCCAATTTTCCCTCAAAACTTAGATTAAATTTTAAGTTTAAAAACTATAAGCTTATCACCCACAAAACACTCGAGTACAAACTCGAGTCAAATACCCAAAAACCCGAGTTCCCCTTCGAGAAATCTCACCTTCCACAACACTGACATGCAACGCTCCACCGTGCACATGCACCACCACCTGAAGCTACTCCGACCATCGCCGCACCCTCCGACACATCACCATACGTCGCAGCAACCCTCTCCGATCATCAAAACACACTTACAGGCCTTCGCACAAGATCGAGCTACTCAGTTTATCCTGCAACCAAACAATGTCAAAAGAAGTTCCTTGAACTCTCGTCTCCGGTCAGCTGACATCGCGCCACCACATCCTTGGCTTCGCCAGACCCCCACGCCACTATTCCCAAAATCTTGAGTCACTCGATCAACCAGAGGCGCTACTTCACTCCTAAACCTGACTCGACCCAAAATTAGGGTTAAATCCAAAATCACCTCACTGCCGACGCCACGGCGATCATTCGACACTTCCACTATTTTTCCCATCATCTCTGATCACCAGCCTTGCTTAAGACAAAACCCCGAGGTCTCTTCACCCAAAGATCGCCAGAAATTAGCCCAAACCCAATTTCCAGACAACCCTAAATTTCTCATTCAATTCAATATTAAAATTTATGATTTTCTTTTTAAAAATCATGATTTCCTAAGACAATTCAAGATATATACTTGACTTAATCTAACACTTGATTTTATCATGTTAACAAGATTGCTACTGTTATTTCTAGATGCTAGCAATTTTCCAAACTTAAAATGTTTGTTCATATTTTTATATCTTAGATTATGTTTAAACTTAACTAATTTATTTGAAATACAAAGTTTATCAATGAACAGATAAAAAGAATTGGGATTTTGACCTAGATTTTTAAACCCCGTATCAAGAACAGGGAAGAACAAAACATTTCCAGACATGCACACTTGTATGACAACCATATACTTCAAATTTCATACAGAACTACCACTAAAATATTCACAAGCAAGCATCAAAAATCTCAGAAATTTTCACTAGTAACAAATTATAATTTACTTAAATTTTTAAGTAGATGTTTACTCACCATTTTGAAAAGCAGATTCTTTGAAACTTGATTTGAAAATTTGCATACCACTGTTGTTTTGATTCCAGAAAACTTTGTCTTGCTTGTAACTTAAAAACTGAAAAGCTTTGATACTTGAAAGTTTAACTGGAACATGATGATGATGACTCAAGACTTGATTCTAGGTTGCAAATTTGAAGATGAAATCTGGTTACAGGCTTTTGAAAAGATTACAGGGTTTTGATTTGTTTTGAGGGAAGTTTACAGGCTTGATGATTTCTGGTTTGCTAAGTTTTTTAATAAACGAAAAGAAAAAGAATATTGATATATGAACAAGTGTACAGGCTGATATTTGCATTTGTACACAATGGGTCAGAGATTTTTTCTTTGGAGGCTGAAATGATACATTTTGTACAAGCATTAATTAAAAGTGTCATACTTATCCCCTTTCAATTCGTATGTACTTATATAATTTCTTTTTGCCTTGCATATCTACATTTCTATAGTATATATAATATATTACTTGCCTGATTTGTTTTCTACCCTAAGCTTCTATAAAGTTGTTATATTTTTAGAATTATCTTAAGTTCATTTCAAATCTTTACATAACCATTAATTTGAAATATTCATTTCTATTTAGCACTTAATGTATTTGTTTCTATTTTAACCTTAAACTACCAAACACTACATTTATAATTATTTATTTTTATACTTATGAATTACTTTTTAGAGAAAATAAAATAAAACTATTTATATTTATATATAAGACAATACATTAATAATGTTATTTGAAAATAATAATTTGTCAAATTTAAATAATTTATAAAAGAGATTATAAATTCCTATTATTATTAAATGAATTAATATATCATATTTATTAAACAATATTTTAAAACAAACCTTTTAATTAATCTTAAACTTAAGCTAAGATACAATTTGATCAATTAAACATTTATCTTAAATATTTTAAAACCATATATTTTAAATTAAATCATAATCTCCAAATTACCAAAATATATTAGAATTTGAAAACAAGATTTATTTATTATTAAATTCAAACCAAAGATTTCTATTTACAATATACACAAATATATACAAATTATAAATAGAAAACAATTTATTAGCTTTTAAAAAGATAAATCACCAATCAAATATTTATTAAAAGAAGATTATTAAATCAATTTAAATTTATCAACAGAAATTATCAAATCAATTTAAATTGAAATACAGATTATTAAATTGATATTGCCAAAAATTCCAGGATATCACAAAAACTTTCTAGCATAAAGAAAAGAACAAAGTTTTAAAGCATAACAAAAACAAGTTTTTAAAAGCAAAGGTTTTGAAATTTAAAAATGAATTTGGTTTAAAACTTTCTTAAATAAATTCTTTTACATATAATAAATGTTTTCCTTAATGAATTGATTTAGAAGTTATATGTTTTGTTTAACTTAAATTTGTTAAGTAAATTTTTAGGTTATTGTAAAACTTAATTTATAAATATAATTAAGTGTTAATTAAAAGGATAAATGTTTTAAAATATGTGATTAGGTAATTAATGAAGGTAATGATTTATCTTAATTAAGGTTTTGATAACTAATGAAGTAATTAAAGGGTAATTAATTTATTTAATAAATTAATGATTAAGGATTGTTAATTAGATAATTGGAGATAGTTAATTAATGATTAGAGATTAATTAATTAGGTAATTAAGTTGTAATTAAGCACTAATTAATTAAGTAATTATGGATTAATCAATTGGTAATTAAGGATTGATTAACTTGTAATTAAGAATTGATTAATTCGTAATTAAGTTTTATTAATTAATAATTAAGGATTAATAATTAAAATTAATAGCTAAGAGATAATTAATTAAGGTTAATTAATCAAGGATGATTAATTAAGATAGATGATTAAGGAATGATTAATTAATTGGGTTGTAATTAATTAATGTTAAGTAAGCAGGATTAAGATAATCCAAGTGAATAAAATTGGTGATTTATTTAATTGGAGATTAATTAAATTAATTAGGTATTATAAATCTTGTGTATGGATGGTTGAATGATTTTGGATGATTTGAATTGTTGTTGTCTTTGATGAGTGATTGAGATGTGCTGTGATATGAATGGGTTGAACTGTGATAATGTGGGTTATCTATCTGAGTTAAATTGTTGTGTGGTATGATATCCTGAATATGAATTGTATTGTTTTAAAACTTAACAATTTGGATCAAAAGTGATATTGGATTCGAAGAGACCGGGGTCGGGTATCAGTAAATACCCGAAACCACTTCAATATGTAATCTAAAATAATTCTCTATAGATTTGATATGTGAAATCAAATACGCTGGAATGGAATAAATTAAGTAACTGGACCTTTTAAACTAAGTTTTGGTACTTAGGTATTGATTTGTGAAATAAGTGATTAATTATAACAAGATAAGAACTCGTAATGAGATACGAGTTATCTTGGTTTGCAAATAAGTTTATAACTTGGTATTTCAAATTGTATGGGTTTACTCACGCTGGTTTCTAGCCTGACTCGGGTGTTACTTTATTGTAATGCTCGGGTCAGACCGAGTATTACAGATTTTCAGGTAAGGACGTTATGGAGCTCAGGAGATGAGCTGGATGGTAGGAACGTATGGAGTGTTTCCACTGTGAGATATTTCTGTTTATCTGAGACATGATGATTTGTATATGTCCAGTGTATGTGTGTAACTCTGATGTATTTAAAATGTAATTGACAGATATAGTATTCTTTTGTATAACTGTTATTATTGGATATTATATTTTGATCCGCTACGAATGTAAGGTCCTGTGACTTGTTTTTCCTGTTTTCTTCTTCTATCTCTTTTCTTCTTTTTCTAACTATCTAGAATTTTCGGGATCGAGAATTTCGGGTTGTTACATTTGGTATCAGAGCCAGGTTAAGCGAGAACCTTGGCTCTGGTGGGTGTACTCATAAGGATAGGGTCAATAGTACCCTAGAATGAGTTGAGTGTATATGTATATATGAGAGCATACTTGTTATTTTCTTATATAAAGATTTTAAATGATTTTATATAAGAATATATTTTGATATATATAAAGCAATATTTCTTACTAATAAATGTTAAAGTAATTGGTTGTTAAAAATTATTGGAATTAAATTAAGAGGTAATAGAAATGCAACCAAATTGAAATTAAATAAAGGTAAGTTTGAAATGGTTTCAAACTGAAATTTAATCTTGAATTTGGGGAAAAGTTTCAGAATAAGATAATAATGAATTGGTTTCCAGACATGATAATCTTGGTTATTATCATAAATGATTGTTGTGTTTAATAATAAGATGTGTATTAATGAGTAAGCAAAATGAAATGTTTTAGATAAGTATGACTTATAAATTGGAATTGAAGATGATCTAGATTGTGAAGTTTTAAAATCTGGGTCCAGAATTTGAAAATTGTTTCAAATTGATAAAGAAATAATAAATAATGTTATTTAATATATTTAAATGGAAGGGTCCTATTTCAACAAAAGTTGTTGAAAATTTGTTTTGAACCAAAGGTGGCTTAAAATTTAAGGATAACTTGGTGTGTAAAGAAAAAGTATATATGAGGAATATACATGATATCAAAGATGGTTTGAAATAAACTCTGAATGTTGAGTTTTAAATTTGGAATGAGATGTGAAACCCAAGGTGATAAATTTTTGAACTTATTAATATGAAGTTTAAAGTTTGAAATGGAATTCAAATTGGGTAAGGTTGTCTAGATTAAGTAAATTGAATTTAACTTTGGGAAAGTTAAATAAGTTAACAAACAACCTGAATTGGGAATTTCAAGATAAAATTAAGATTTAACTTGGGGAAGTTAAATGATTGGTTTAAATGGGAAGTTATGAGTGATCTCAAAATGGGTTTGAGATTTGGAAATTAAAAATGGGTGTTTGGATAAATTTGGATGTTTATTTATCCTGATATCATTCCATTATTATAAATAATATATGAACCTGAGAATTGGTTTTAAAATTGGATAATAAATTAGAATCTGAAGATTTAATTGTTTTTGAGTTTTGAAATATGTTAAATAAAGATAATTTAAAATGGAATTTTGAGAATTGGACTCAGAATTAAATTATTTAGAGATTTGGATTATTGATTTAAAAATAAGGGTTAATTTAATTTAAGGGGTTAAATCAACATTTGAAGATTTAACTCGAATTATATAATTCGAGATGGTTTAAAATTGAGATTTAAATTGAATTAGTTCAAACTGAATTTGATTTGAATTAATGGGAATTATGATTTGAGATGGATAAGTTTAAAAATTCAAATGGAAAATTTGAATTGGATTAATTTGAAATAAAATTGAAGATTGAATTAGTTCAAAATTCAAATGGGAATTGGGATTAATTCATATAGAAAGTGAAATGATTTGAAATTGGAGTGGATTCAATTTGAAATTAATTTGAATAATTTGAAATTGTAATTAAAGTGAATATGTTTAAAATCAAATGGAATTTGATTTGAATTTGGAAAGAAGTTGAGGTTATTTCAACTTGAAATGAGGGATAAATCAAGTTCAAGGGAAATTGAAGTTATTCAAATTAGAAGTGAGTCAATTTAAATGGGTGTGGAAATTTAAATTGAATTGATGGGGAATTGAACGGTTTGACTCTAGACTATTTTCAAAATAAATTATTTTAATATAAATCTATTTTTCCTAACTATTTACTATACAACTTTTCTTTTTAAAACCTAAAACTATCTTAAGCTTGTTTTACAATTACTTTTGGAACTATTTAATAATTTTACAAGTGATTTATATACTAATTACTGTTTTTCAATTGTTTTATAGATAATTACTATTTTTCAACTATTTACAATTTCTTAACTATTTTACAGTTTTTTTACAGTTAATAATTATTTTTCAACTACTTATTTATTTTAAAAAATTTCAAGCTATTTTCTAAATATAAACTGGTCGTAGTCCAAACTGTTATTGATTAAATACCCAACTGAGATAAGAATTGAAGTGATAATCCAAATGGGGATTAAAGCAAATGTGAATAAGTGAATAAAATCAAAGTGAGGATGAATAGAAAGGGAATTGATTTAACTGATAATCAATGAAGATAAATACGTAGGATGTACGTATATTATTCTATTCGCATAGTGATTTGATCCAGATTCGAGCACAGAATTTCGAGATAATATTATCGATCCGAGTTGGAATTTTTCGCTCGATTTTCAACGGCGAACCTGGATATGGATTTTTGATTGGTTCTGGTTATTCTCTATCATAGTTGTGACTATGTAAGGAGAATAACGGTTTCTGATCAAGAAACCAGATCTGAGTCCGCACTGGGAGTCGGGTGGACGATACTAGTTCAGAAATGGAATTGTGTGATCGAGTGAGCGATCAGATTAATATAGCGTACGGATGATATATGTACATTGTACGGGTTTGAATGAAATTGATATTGAAAATTTATGGATAAGAATTGTAAAATGGTTTTTGAAATGAAAAGTATATTTTGTGAAATATATGATGAGGTAAAATGGAAATTGGAAATTCTATGATTTAAGATTCACTTTATGAAGAAGGTAATGTGGTTAATAACTTTATAAAAGAGTAATCAAATTTGAATATTTGATTTGGAATAAATAAAGTTATATATCTTTGTTATATATGGTAAAATCCCCTTAATGAATCTATTGCCAAGAGAAAAGGGTTTTGGAAGTATTTGAAGTATAAAAATGAATTTATACAAGTATGAATTGAACCAAAGATTTTCCAAGATTATTATACATATGTATATATAAAAAGGATTTGTGAAAATGATTTTGATGAAAGTTTTTGAGAACCTATGGCATTTGGAAAGGCTTTTGATTTTTTTGGGTAAAACCAATATTGGAATTTGGAAAAGCCTAATATGAGAATTATCGATTTTGGGAATCGATTTTGTAAAGGAGCTTTGTGACGCCCCACCTCTATACCCACGCTAGCCAAGAACACTACAGTGTAATGCTGTCAACTAGCACGGAGAATAAGGCTGTGGAGGAGCGACCATCCATGTAACTTCTTTGTGCGAGCATTGATATGTCAGATAGTATAGCATGAACTTCATTTAAGGAGGAAATCCAACATACCGATACAAACTCAAAGCTATCACACGGTGGCTATACAAAATCTTCGGAAACAAACATAGAAATAATCATAACATAAATCAGTCACAGACATCCATATCACAAAGGCGGAAGAAGATATGAATATATATATAACACATGAAAGTGTACATCAGAGTAGTGGTCAGAAAGATCCACGATAATACAAAAGAATAGCAACACGTGCTATACAAAAGAATAAGTACACAACATAGAGTCTATATCTCAAAAGTGTACATCCAAAAACTACTAATCTAAGTAGTTAGCCAAAAGTCAAAATAATCCTGAAGAGAAGTCAAGCAGAAGCACCTATAACATCTCGGTCTGACCCGAGTATTATTTATAAGAAAATAATAAACAGATCAGTCTAGCTATAAATATCAGATGATAAGGTATAGGATAAATAATATGGCATGAACATGTAACAACCATAACGGCATACTATTATAAGTATGTAAATGATAATCAACGAAAGATTAACCTATATCACAAGAATCTTCTCAAAGATAAAATAGGGCATCATACCCTAAACTTGTATTCATAACAAGTCAATAACACATGAAATCACCAATGCACAAAAACTGATATCATATCAATGAAAATCATGAAAATTGGTGAAGCACAAATTCCAGAAATCAACACACGAAATCTAGAAAAACACATAAAAAAGGGGGGAGGCCTAACACATGAACGGGAGCATGAAAACTCACCAACGCGTATAACACATGAACGAGAAGCTATCTCATGGAAGCTATCCATTAAATTTTAACACATGAACGGCCCGAAGACCATGGGGTGCTACCCCATATATGTGATGGTGAAACATCACAAAAGCGGGGTCTAGTCTCCCTCGCAGATAAAGAGACATCGCTCAATCGCTAGTCTAAATCACAAAAATGATCGTCATGATCATAAGGAAGTGTCAATTACACTAAGCTAGTAAATATATGAGTTTAGCTTCATGTCCCATAACCACTAGCTTAACTTAAATATTTACGAACAAACTGTAGATCTTCACTAGAAAATTGTCACAAAAGGGTTCAATCGAACAAGTCCAAGAGCTAACCGACGAAGTGAACGCAAGCGTTTCATACCACTCGTTTTACTAAGTCGTTTAATTCGATTTCTCATCCGAGTGAAGTAAAGGCTTGTATATACTAGTAGATTAGAAAACGGTTTGAGAAGAAAGAGCTTTGTAGTAAAATAGTGTTGAAATCGCTTTGATGAAAGAGTTTTGATATTTACTACTAGTATTGAAACCTTCATATCTTTAGAGTGACAAGTCACAAAACGATTGTTGAAACAAATCGAATCACATAAATTTCACATTCGAAGACGTGAGAAGAAGTCCAAGGAAATCAGCTCAAAATGCATCAAAGTGGAAGTCCCCATGCGATCTAACGTGGCCGAGTTAAGGTGAAAAGGAACGACCTAAAGTTAAATAGGTCGAACGACCTAAGTGTTGAAAGGTAAGCGACCTAAGGAAGACTCGCGACCTAACATGGCCGACCTAAGTGCAAACGACCTAAGTGGCCAAAGGGGTGCGACCTATCAGGTCAACAGGACGAGCGACCTAACTGGAACGACCAAGTGAAGTTTGCGAGTTAGCAGGAGCGAGCGACCTAAGAGAGGCGAGCGACCTAAGGAACTCGCAACCTAAAAGAGGCGAGCAACCTAAGAGAGGCAAGCGACCTAAGGAACTCGCGACCTAAAAGAGGCGAGCGACCTAAGAGAGGCGTGACTTAAAAGTGGCGCGACCTAAACTCAAACAAGCCGGGCGATATAAGGTCGGAGACGACCTAACGACCTAGAGTTGCTTCGACCTAGTGCTGCCAAGTGTAATAAGGTCGGAAACGACCTAACATGAACAAGGTCCTGCGACCTAAAGGGTTCGCGACTAAAAGGAGTTCGCGACCTAAAAGGGGATTCGCGACTTAAGTGTGGTCGAGCGACCTACGACCTAACTTCCCCAGAGCGACCTACAACCTAACGCCTTCGAGTGACCTACGACCTAAATGCAGGCGAGTGATAATAGGTCGGAAATGACCTAAGGCCATGCGAGCTAACACTCCAGAGCGACCTAGTGCCAGAAAATCACCAAAAACACTGAAAATTGGGGCTTTTCGCCCATTCAATCCAAATCCAATACAAACAAACATGCTAAAGTGATGGGGAATCATTCCCAACAGCCCAATGACGATTATAGGCAAGATGTGAGATTAAAAATCTCACCTTTTCACTAAAATGGATGAAGTTGAAGCTTAAAAGCAAGGATAAACAATCCAAAGCTTGAATCTAATATCTTCTACTTGAATTTGGAGTTGAATGTTGGATTTGCAATTGAATTTGAGTTTGGAGTTTTAATTTCCCATTCTCTCCACCATTTTTGATAAAGCTTCAAAGTTTAAGCAAGTAGAGATGAAGTAATGAAGAGAAGGAAGGGGTTGGGCTGAGTTAGAAGAGGTGCAGCCCAAACCAAAAGCCCAAAGCAAAAAGTGACGAAAATTTCACTATCTCCAAACATACCAATGTTTATACTTAAAAGATTGCAAAGGATGTTTCGAACTCAATGGAAGTGGTTTCGAGTTCTAATTCGTCTGTATGCAAAAAGTAGCTTTTCGGACTAAAATCCGACCATCGATAAAATATTTAAATAAAACATTTAAATATAAAATCGATAAATATGCGGGTTGTTACAGACTCCACTCCTTAAAGAAATTGCGTCCTCGCAATAAGTGAGATGGAAATAAAAAGTAACAACCATAAAAGCATATTAAAATAAAAGAGATTTGAAATAAGAAGTTTACCTCAAAGGGCATGAGAAAGTAAGTCCGGATGTGTTTACTCGATGAATTCTCTAGTTTCCCAAGAGCAATCCTTAGGATTTGAGGACCATTGAACTTTAACAAGCGGAACATCTTTATTTCGAAGTCGTTTGACCTCCGAAGCAATAATTCGAATAGGATTCTGCTCATAAGTTAAATTAGGTGAAACTTTAATCTCTTCCACAACACCGGGCTCGAGAATAGAATCGGAATCCCGAAGGCACTTCCGTAATTGAGAAACGTGAAACACGTCATGCATGGCAGAAAACTGAGCCGGTAATGAAAGGCGATAAGCCATGGAACCAATACGTTCAGTGATGGGAAATGGCCCAATGTATCGAGGCGCTAGCTTTCCCGATCGACTGAAACGTACAACACCTTTCATAGGTGAAACACGAATAAACACAAGATCTCCCACAGAAAATTCTAACTTCCTTCTTCGATTATCGGCATAGGATTTTTGTCTACTCTGAGCTTCTTTCATCCTATGACGAATAAGTTCAATCTTTTCTGTGGAATCACGGATAAAATCTGGACCTAAGACCAGCTTCTCACCGGCCTCAAGCCAACAAGAAGGAGATCGGCATGGTCTTCCGTAGAGTGCCTCGAAAGGAGCCATACCAATACTAGAGTGGAAGCTGTTATTATAGGAAAATTCAACGAGTGAAATATGATCTTCCCAACTCCCATCGAAATCAAGAACACAAGCACAAAGAAGATCTTCAAGAGTTTGATTCACACGCTCAGTTTGTCCATCGGACTGGGGATGATAAGCGATGCTAAAATTAAGCTTCGTTCCCAAAGCTTTTTGAAGACTCTTCCAAAATCCACTAGTAAACAATGGATCTCGATCACTAACAATGGAAGAAGGAACTCCATGCAGTTTAACAATCTCTTTGATAAAAAATTTGGCCAGAAGTGGAACGGTTCGGTTCGACCGAACAGGAATAAAATGGGCAGATTTAGTAAGTCTGTCAACGATCACCCATAAACTATTATGACCCGAACGAGAACGGGGAAGGCCATCAGTAAAATCCATGGAAATTTGATCCCACTTCCAAACTGGAATTTCCAATGGTTGCAATAACCCACCAGGCCTTTGATGTTCAGCCTTAACAAGTTGGCAAGTCATGCAACACTTAACAAAGTTAGCGATATCAGATTTCATTCCCTCCCAGTAATAAAGTCGCTTCTTATCTGCGTACATTTTACTGCTACCGGGATGAATGGAATATTTGGAACGGTGAGAATCTTCTAGAATATCTTTACGAAGATCACTAATATTTGGTACGATCAGTCTACCAAATTTCCGAATGCCGCCATGAAAATCAATATCGAAGTCTTTCAAACCTTCAATATCGGTTTTATCCTTAAGATTTTGGCCAAGTGAAGCCAATTCAGGATCTAGCTGTTGAGCCTCAAGAATGCGGTCTAAAAGAGAAGGACGAGCCTCAAGGCTACATAAAACAAGAGATGAACATAATTCGGAGACACGATCTCGAATTTCACAAGTGGATAAAACCTCGAGATCCTTCCATTCGGATATCATCATAGAAACAACCGCTTGTTGCTTGCGACTAAGTGCATTGGCAACTCGCCCTTTCCGGGAGTATAAAGGATATCAAGATAATAAGAGGCAAGGAACTCGAGCAAACGCTGTTGATGCAAATTAAGTTCCTTTTGAGAAAATAAATATTTCAGAGACTTATGATCAGTATAAAGTATAAATTTCTCTCCCAAAAGATAGTGTCGCCAAATTCGAAGGGCGAAAACGATAGCCGCGAGTTCTAAATCATGTGTGGCATATCTAGTCTCAGCCGGCTTCAATTGCCTAGAAGCATAAGCAATAACACGTTCTTTTTGCATAAGAACGACACCCAAACCAACGCGACTAGCATCGGTATAAACAAAAAAATCTTGGTTCCCTTCGGGAATAACAAGAATGGGAGCATTAGAAAGGAGTTCTTTTAATTTCTGAAAAGAAGTTTCACATTTGTCCGACCAAATGTATTTAACACCTTTCTTTGTTAAGCCAGTAAAAGGCAAGACAATCTTAGAAAAGTCTTTTATAAAACGGCGGTAATAACCTGCCAATCCGAGAAAGCTACGGATTTCAGTCACACTCTCTGGTCTCTTCCAACTTTGAATCGCTTCAATCTTTGAAGGATCCACTGATATTCCGGATTCGGAAATAATATGACCGATGTAACGACCCGTAGATTTTCGATAATTAAAATATTTAATTTAATAAGATTTCATGGTTTAATGATTGGAAGAATAAAAAAAATTTGTAATTTTTATTTATAATAATAACTAGAATGAATTGCAACAATATTTATCTAAGTTAATTATTAATGAATTGAATGAAATTCCAATCAATTAAAATGACTCAAATGTTATAACTTGGTTATAAAGGAAATATAAGAAAAACAAATGTAAATATTGGGTTAACTATTGAAATAAGATATAGTCAATGGTAATGGAATCTAATTAGTATTATATAGGCATTTGTGACACTTGTTTGTAAATAATAAACTTATAAGTGTGATTAAAAGTAAATGGTGATAATTATTTAACTTACTTGTTATTTAGTCAGTCGAATTGAATTTGGAAACCTATTGCAACAGAAGTGAAATTTTATATATTAGCTGTGAAATTTTATATATTAGCTGAGTTCATGATCAATAACTGAAGTTAAATAATAATGTTGAATTCATTAGATGTAAATAAACTAATTGATTAGTAATGAGAATTCATTTAAAATCTAATATTGAAATTTGTTGAATATTGAACAATTAAATTGTTTAAATTTAATATTGGAAATTAATTGAATATGAATAAAATTTAATAATGGGAATTGAATAACTGTATAATGGAAATAATTGTTCTATAATGTGAATTCGTTTTTAAAGATTTAATCTTATAAGTTCATTTTCAAATATTTCAAAAGATAGTGAATTATTGAATAATCAAAATTGTTTAAATTTAATATTACAAACATTTGAACAATTGAATTCTGAATATAATATGATTGAAAATAAAACCGGAAGTTGATGTAAAGTTTATTTAAACAACAATGAAGATTGTTAACATTTAAAATTGGATTTAAAAGTGAAAAATTGGAAATTGAAAATTTTATATTATAATCGACGAGTAAAAATAGCCTTCTGAGGCACAATCTCGGAATTCGACAAAACCAGTTCCATTGGATCCATAATAGTGTATTATTATCGGATTTCAAATTTTGTAGAAATCGGAGTTGCCATTTGACCATGGCAGCTGAAAACGCTTAGAAATTCATTTAATCGGTTTAATTTAAAATTGATCGTTTATTTCTATAACTCACGTAGACGATCAAATTAGCCTTCGAAACACGTTCCATTGTGTTCGGAATGCAGGTAAAACATTACGAATGCCTGTTGGCACGTCTCGTTTGGAGTTCGTTTGAAAAAGCTTGAATTTTTGGAAATATAATATTTTAATAATATTCTATACGCGTATATACGCATTTGCTCAGCAGAAACCCTAGCTCCATTTTCGTGGCCGCCGTTCTATTGATTAATGGCCGAAACTCTTCCATATTATCCCTTCGATCTTCGCTCATCCACTCGTTATCGTCCAAAACTTTCAACTGGGAAGTTGTAGAGCTCGTCGAGCTCGTTATATCCAACGGTGGATCTTTCCTAACATCGTCGTTAGGTGGCGAAATTGGGCCACATTTGTAACGACCCGTATTTTTACGGATCGAAAAGTTCGTAAAAATCTGGAATTCTTAGCGTTGTTAAGTCGTTTCAGATTTTTGGGCAGAATTTTGTTCAAGTCCTAAGTCATGACCGACTTATAGATTGGACGACTTAAGGGAAGGAAGACTTAAGTCGGTGACGACTTAAGAGTTAGATCATCTGGTAGCTTAGGTCGTGAAGGAAGTAAGTCGTTGTGGTTCTAAGTCTTAGGTCGTAGTATGGATAGGTCGTAATAGACGACCTAAGGTTTTGAGCGACCTAATAGCAGTTAGGTCGTGGACGGGTTAAGTGTTAGGTCGTTTGAGACGACTTAGGATAGTAGACGACTTAAGGTTAGGACCGACCTAAGAAGACTGACCGAGTTAAGGTTTTGAGCGAGCTAAGGGATAGGTCGGCAGTGACCTAAGGAGAACCTGTAGTTAGCATGGTTAGGTCGTAGACGACCTAAGAGTTAGGTCGTAAGATTGTATGTTAGAGGCTTAGGTCGTAGCTGACTTAAGGAAATAGGCGACGATCTAAGGAGGCTGGGATAGTAGTAAACGACCTAAGTTGGATAAGTCGTAGAAGACTTAGGAGTTAGGTCGTAAGAGGTTAAGTCGTGTCCCAGTTAGATCGTGTGTATAGCTAGGTCGTTAGACAACCTAAGGGGTTAGGTCGTAGCCTGGTTAAGATAGTATGTCGCGTGTGTTAGGTCGCGCCTGTTGCTAAGTCGGTAGGTCGCATGAGTGTTAGGTCAGAGCTATTGCTAAGTCGTAGGTCGTAACCTCTTCAAGTCGTGGGATGGATTGTCTCACTAAGTCGTAAGTCGAATGAAGGCACTGATCTGTTATGTGTTAAGTCGTGACCGACATAGGAGTTTGGCTGCTATGTCGTTAGGTCGGAGGATGAAGAGCTTTGATAGGTCATAGAAGCGCTTGAGTGTTAAGTCGTTAGGTTGCTAACTGCTTAAGTGTTAGGTCGTAGAGACTTGGGGTTGTTGAGTCGAAGATTGTTAGGTCGAAGACTTTAGGTCGGTGGGGTTCGTTAGGTCGTAGGTCGTGGCTCTATAGGTCGTGGACGACCTAATTCCGGGTGACGACTTAGGAGGATTTCAGCTATAAATACTCGTCCATTTCTCACTTTTTGGGATCCGGATTTCGAAGCGACGAAGTGCTGCCATTTTTAGAGCTCGACTTCTACACTTCTTCACTTCTTTTCTCCACTTTAATCTTGTGCTTCCATCCATCCAAGTCGAAGATCAAGTTGAAGATTCAAGAGTTTATCTTCATCCATTGAAGATAGATTTCATCGTTTGAAGCGGATTCGTGATAGATCAAGCTAGATCCTTCGCTGTCCAGATCTGAAGTGTGTTGATTTGGGGTTGTTTAGGTGATTTGGTGAGTGGTGATTATCTCTCACACGGATCCAAAGGAGTATATCGGACCGTTGGCTTGATTTGGTGTTAAAGTAGTGATTTCCATGCATTTTTGTAAACCTAAGTATAGATCCATTATTCATGATGATTTGACATCCATTTTACTAAGTGTTAACCTATGCAAGTTCATTCATCAAGATTGTAAAGATAATTCTCATGTTTTCATGCTTATTAGACTTTTGACTCCTTAATTACGAAATTGCCATTATTGTTATAATTGCCTATTTAGATCATATTTGAATGCTTGATTACTTGGATAAAATGTTTGATTTGATTGATTGCTATGAATTAGATGATTGATGATTTGATTTAGACCGAAGATGATTCAAAAGCTAAGGGAAAGGCTCTTGAATTGGAAAAGCTGCTCGTGGCATATGTAGCGGATGATGAAGCTCATATGGATAGATTTGATGATGATGTTGAGATGGAGCTTTGCTATGATGATGATGAGGCGAAGCATGATATGAGATAGCCTTGGTCTAATCCAGACAGGATCATTCCAAGCAAGTTGATAACTCGGTGATATGGTTCGAGTTAGAGGATAATGGTTTGCTCGAGAGGCGCTTGAGCTAGTATGGAAATAGTCATCGAGGAGGATGACTAGAAGGCCGAGATCTCATCGTTGTTGAAGGTTCTAGCATGCTCAAAGCAAGAGTACGTTGGGCAGATTCGATAGTCCCTGAAGGCTAATGATTGGGTAGTCAAGTACTCTAGGCAGATTCGATAGTCCTAGGCACGGGTCACGATGACGTGCGGGAGTTATGTCTAGAACCGGGGTTTCCATTAGCCCTTGACGGACGGCTGAAAGAATGTGCCGGTCATTCAATTAACGGTGATATCGAAGCAATGATAACAGTGATAGCCAGAGTCATGGATGTTTGGTTGTATCGTCATTCGGTCTCAAGAGCGGTATTTTCTGGGTGCTTATCTGATCTTGGTTTAGGCCTTGGGGGTTTGTACTTGGAAAACATCGCCCTTGACTCGAGTGATAATTGCTTTACCTTAAATTGTGTGCTTTGCTATGATTGCTTCTACTTAGTGTGTGTTTGGGGGCTATCACTGTAGAAAGAGGTGGAGTGGGAGGGTTGTATTCCTATTCCTTTTCCTTTATGCTCTTTTTGTATGTTGTTAGTTAATTTACTGCTCACTAAGACTGTTGTCTGACTCAAGGCTTTATGTTTTTAACTCTTATTGCCTTGGGCTGTTCGTCCATTTTGGGATGGGCAGACTAGGTAGTAGGTGACAGGTGTTGTTCTTGCTTTCCACGGTGTTGATATCGAAGACAAGCTGGAGGGTTGCATATTATTTTCTTATTATATGTACTGGATGTTCCGCTGTTTGTAAATTCTCTGAGTGTTATGTAGTGAGGCTTGATGTATTGACTATTCAGATGTTTGTATTCAACTATTATGAAGTTTTATTGATGAGATTCTATTCTGTGAAGCTTCACTATGTATATGTTCTATTGTATTTTGTCCATGCGCTGTGATTAATACGATAGATTCTGTTGTTTTAACTTACCTTAGCAATCGTCCATGGTCGCCTGGCACACTTTACAGCGCACTATCTCTAGGTTCGGTACAGGGGTCATGGGCGGTCGTCACATTTGGTATCAGAGCATTGGTTAATCGATTTTACCCAACGCTCGCTGACTTAACTACGTATGAGAGACGTAATTGTATTTTGATGGATGATTACTATATATAATATAGTAGCTTAGTAGAGTTTGAGTCCTTTATGCAGTTGTTTCTCTAGGTGTGCTAATCATTCCTTTTTATAGATATTGAGAATGAGTCGAAGAGGGAGACCAGCTGCTAGGGAAGGCCGTGCTACTAAAGGGGCTGCTGATTATGCAGCTATGTTCGAATCTATGATGACTTCGATCATGAGAAGGATACCAGTTCCGGGGGCAGCAGTAGATGTTGGGGTTCAAGTTCAAACTCCAAAACCGGTGGATTTTGCTAAGCTGTGAAAAGATTATACTGCTCTTGGGGGGAAGGTTTTCTTGGGAACAGAATCAACTATTGAGGTCCAAAGGTGGATAGATGCTTGTAGAAGGATCTTTGGTGACTTGGGAATTGAGGATGCGACTAAGAGGAAGTTAGCATCAAGGCAGCTTCAATGGAGAGCCTCTGATTGGTGGAACTCTATTACCATCAATACTCCGGAGGAAGAGATTACTTGGGAGCAATTCCAAGCCAGATTTGAAGCTAAGTTCATTTCTACAGCTCAGAAGTCTGTTCTGTTCAAGAAGTTTGTGGAGCTCAAGCAAGGTGGAAGACCAGTTCTTGAGTATGTTTCTGAGTTTGAGGCTTTGTCCAAGTATGCCCGTTCGTATATTGAATCTGCTTATCAGAAGAATGAGAAGTTTGTGACAGGCTTGCATAGTTATCTTGGGAGGCAGTTGGTGGATCATTTGGATGATTCATTTGAGAAGCTTGTGGAGAAAGATCTTAGGCATGAGAGTTTGTTTCCTAAGGAAGGATCTGTTGTTGCTGTGACCAGGGGAGAGCCTAAACCACAGCAGGGTGGAAACAAGAAGAGGAAGCAGCAGCAGCAGAAGGGTAGGGATGGCCAGAAGAAGCCGAAGGGCGAAGTAACTTGCTACAATTGTCAGCAGAAGGGCCATTTCTCCAAGGATTGTAAGAATCCGAAGGTGCCGATGAAGTGTCACAACTGTGACAAGCCGGGGCATTTCAGGAAGAATTGTCCAGAACCGCGGAAGGACAAGCAGATTGTGCAAGCTTATGCTTTGGGAGCTGTCCCATCGTCTTCAAAAGCTCCTACCGCTGAAGAGAAGGGAAAGAGTGTGGTGGTTCAAGGTACTCTTTTCCTATGTGGTGTTCCAGTTAGAGTTCTGTTTGATACTGGAGCGTCGCATTCGTTTGTTTGTAGTGAACTTGTAGGCCGGTTAGGTTTGGAACCGGATATTGTTGATAGGCCATTGGTTGTGACTAATCCAGTTGGGGGTTCATCTTGTTTGTGTATGCTATGCCGTGGTCTAATTGTATCGAGTCATGGTTGCTCTTTTGTTTGTGATTGTTTTGTTCTGAACTTTGCGGGGTTCGGAATTATTTTGGGTATGGACTGGCTTAGGAGGTATGCGGCAAAGGTTGATTGTGAGAGGCTGGAAGTGACAGTCGAGAATGTGGAGGGGCGAAAGATTGTGATACGATGTAAGCATGAAGAAGGCGTCTTCATGAGCTTCATGTATTAACTAGTTGTTCCACGGGATGGACTGTCATTAGTGCCAATCGCGAATGGATTCGAGGATGTCTTTGACGAAGTCAAAGGGTTACCGCCGCATAGAGAGATCGAGTTTCGTATAGATCTAGTTGAAGGAGCCAGACCTGTTGTGATGCCTCTTAGGCGGATGGCGCCTAGGGAACAGCAATAGTTGAGGGTGCAAGTTGATGATCTTTTGCAGAAAGGATTCATTCGGCGTAGTGTGTCCGAATGGGGTGCACAAGTTGTGTTTGTAACCAAAGCAGATGGATCGCTGAGGTTGTGCGTCGATTATCGTGAGCTGAATAAGGTGACTAAGAAAAACAAGTATCCATTGCCGAGAATAGATGACTTGTTTGATCAGCTTCACGAAGCTAAGGTGTTTTCTCAGATGGATTTGGCAACGGGATTTCATCAGTTGAGAGTGGCTAAGGATAGTGTGCCAAAGACTACTTTTAGGACACCATCCGGTTTCTTTGAGTGGCTGGTAATGCCGTTTGGATTGACTAACGTGCCAGCATATTTTGTGGATCTTATGAATAGAGTGTTCAGAGATCAGTTGAACAAGTTCGTGCTTGTGTTTGTGGATGATATTCTGATTTACTCCAGAACTGAGGAAGAGCACAAGACGCACTTGCGTATTGTTTTGGAAATCTTGCGGAAACATCAGCTGAAGGCTAAGTTTTCGAAGTGTCACTTCTGGAAGAGTGAAGTGAGGTTCTTAGGCCATGTTATCTCTGGAAATGGAATAGCGGTTGATCCCGCTAAGGTGGCAGCAATCCAGGATTGGGTTAGACCTAAGAATGCAACGGATGTGAGAAGTTTTCTTGGATTAGCAGGATATTATCGACGGTTTATCAAAGACTTCTCCAAGGTGGCTGCACCATTGACAGGATTGATGAAAAAGAACCAAGTGTTCAGATGGGATGCTAAGTGTGAGCAAGCTTTCAGAATCCTGAAAGAGCGACTGACAAGTGCTCCTGTTTTGACTATTCCAAGTGGGAATGATGAGATGGTGGTTTACACCGACGCATGTGGTACTGGACTTGGAGCAGTGCTGATGCAGAGGGATAAAGTTGTTGCGTATGCAAGTCGACAACTGAAGCCGCATGAAAGGAATTACCCGACTCATGATTTGGAGTTAGCGGCGATTGTTTTTGCTCTGAAGATGTGGAGACATTATCTATTGGGAGTTCGATTCGAGTTGTTTACAGATCATAAGTCGTTGAAGTATCTTTTCTCCCAAAAAGATTTGAATCTTCGGCAGCAACGGTGGCTAGAGTTTTTGGCATCATATGATTTTGGTATAGCTTATACTCCGGGAAAAGGTAACGCAGTGGCAGATGCGTTAAGTCGAAGACATGCAGGATTAGGAGCCATGTTTTCAGAATGGAAGAGTCTCGAGTATTTAGCTGGATTTGACTTCAGGCCCAGATGTGAATTGGAACCTGAGATGTTGGCAAACCTATCAATAAGACCGACTCTTGTGGAAAGAATCGGCGAGAGTCAAAAGCGAGATGATAAGCTTGTCAAGATTATCCGTGATTTGGAATCTAGATTGGATCCAGAAAAGGATAAAGGATTCGAGGTCGATCGAGAGGGTTGGCTTCGGAAGCAAGGACGACTAGTTGTTCCCGATATAGATGAATTGAGGAGTGAAGTTCTGAAGGAAAGTCATCACTCGAAGCTGACAATTCATCCAGGTGGAAATAAGATGTATCGGGATATGAAGAGAACCTACTACTGGGAAGGTATGAAGAAGGATGTTGGAAATTTTATTTCCAAGTGTATGAACTGCCAGTTGGTTAAAGCCGAACAGAAGAAGCCAAGTGGATTGCTTCAGCCATTAGAAGTTCCTACATGGAAGTGGGAGCAAGTGTCGATGGATTTTATTGATGGACTACCTAGAACCAGAACGGGAAATGAGGGGATTTGGGTCATTGTAGATCGTTTGACTAAGAGTGCAAGATTCATTCCTGTTCGATCGACTAGGACTGCATCAAAGTTGGCTGAGTTGTATGTTAAGTGGATAGTTCGATTCCATGGTATTCCGAAGAGTATAGTGAGCGATCGAGACCCATTGTTCACTAGTGGATTTTGGAAGAGCTTCCAGGAAGTTTTGGGAACTGAGTTGTGTTTGAGTACATCTTATCATCCTCAAACAGATGGTCAGACCGAGAGAGTCAACCGAGTTTTGGAAGATCTCCTTAGAGCTTGTGTTTTGGATTTCGGAGGATCATGGGAAGATCACCTTCATTTGGTGGAATTTGCATACAATAACAGTTACCAGTCAAGCATTGGTATGGCACCGTATGAGGCATTGTATGGAAGACCGTGTAACTCTACGACATGTTGGTTGGAAACAGGAGAAAAGCTGTTACTTGGGCCAGAGATGATTCGACAGACTTCGGATTGCATTGAGATCATTCGGCAACGAATGAAGGCAGCCCAAGATCGACAGAAGAGTTATGCCGATAAGCGTCGTAAGGATTTGGAATTCGACGTAGGTGATATGGTTTTTGTGAAGATTTCTCCGCTGAAGAATGTTATTCGATTCGGGAAGAAAGGAAAATTGACTCCAAGATTTGTTGGACCATTCCCGATTATCGAGCGAATTGGAAAGCTCGCCTACAGATTGGAATTACCAGAGAAGATGTCGGGTGTGCACAATGTTTTTCACGTATCATATCTACGGAAGTATGTGCACGACTCGAATACAGTGGTTTCTGCTGATAGCTGTGAAGATTTCGAAGTTAGTCCAGTCGATAAGAAACCTCGTAAGCCGCTTCGTGTTGTGGAAACCGACACGAAACAGCTTAGGAGGAAGATAGTTAAGTTGCTCAAGATACAATGGAGTGATGATGATAACGACTATACGTGGGAGGTGGAAGAGAGGATGAAGGCAGCTCATCCTGAACTCTTCAAGGTATGGCCCTAAGGTGTTGTGTCATCTAATGACATTGTAACTTGTTCTAAGTTTTAGAATTCTGCATGCTAAGCTAGAATTGGATGCATGGTTTGTTGATTGCTATGGATGGTAGGCGTGCAGAATAGTCTTTCATTGCTTTGTTTGTTTGGAATTTCGGGGGCGAAATTCCTAAGGGGAAGAGAATGTAACGACCCGTATTTTTACGGATCGAAAAGTTCGTAAAAATCTGGAATTCTTAGCGTTGTTAAGTCGTTTCAGATTTTTGGGCAGAATTTTGTTCAAGTCCTAAGTCGTGACCGACTTATAGATTGGACGACTTAAGGGAAGGAAGACTTAAGTCGGTGACGACTTAAGAGTTAGATCATCTGGTAGCTTAGGTCGTGAAGGAAGTAAGTCGTTGTGGTTCTAAGTCTTAGGTCGTAGTGTGGATAGGTCGTAATAGACGACCTAAGGTTTTGAGCGACCTAATAGCAGTTAGGTCGTGGACGGGTTAAGTGTTAGGTCGTTTGAGACGACTTAGGATAGTAGACGACTTAAGGTTAGGACCGACCTAAGAAGACTGACCGAGTTAAGGTTTTGAGCGAGCTAAGGGATAGGTCGGCAGCGACCTAAGGAGAACCTGTAGTTAGCATGGTTAGGTCGTAGACGACCTAAGAGTTAGGTCGTAAGATTGTATGTTAGAGGCTTAGGTCGTAGCTGACTTAAGGAAATAGGCGATGATTTAAGGAGGCTGGGATAGTAGTAAACGACCTAAGTAGGATAAGTCGTAGAAGACTTAGGAGTTAGGTCGTAAGAGGTTAAGTCGTGTCCCAGTTAGATCGTGTGTATAGCTAGGTCGTTAGACGACCTAAGGGGTTAGGTCGTAGCCTGGTTAAGATAGTATGTCGCGTGTGTTAGGTCGCGCCTGTTGCTAAGTCGGTAGGTCGCATGAGTGTTAGGTCGGAGCTTTTGCTAAGTCGTAGGTCGTAACCTCTTCAAGTCGTGGGATGGATTGTCTCACTAAGTCGTAAGTCGAATGAAGGCACTGATCTGTTATGTGTTAAGTCGTGGCCGACTTAGGAGTTTGGCTGCTATGTCGTTAGGTCGGAGGATGAAGAGCTTTGATAGGTCGTAGAAGCGCTTGGGTGTTAAGTCGTTAGGTTGCTAAGCGCTTAAGTGTTAGGTCGTAGAGACTTGGGGTTGTTGAGTCGAAGATTGTTAGGTCGAAGACTTTAGGTCGGTGGGGTTCGTTAGGTCGTAGGTCGTGGCTCTATAGGTCGTGGACGACCTAATTCCGGGTGGCGACTTAGGAGGATTTCAGCTATAAATACTCGTCCATTTCTCACTTTTTGGGATCCGGATTTCGAAGTGACGAAGTGCTGCCATTTTTAGAGCTCGACTTCTACACTTCTTCACTTCGTTTCTCCACTTTAATCTTGTGCTTCCATCCATCCAAGTCGAAGCTCAAGTTGAAGATTCAAGAGTTTATCTTCATCCATTGAAGATAGATTTCATCGTTTGAAGCGGATTCAATATAGATCAAGCTAGATCCTTCGCTGTCCAGATCTGAAGTGTGTTGATTTGGGGTTGTTTAGGTGATTTGGTGAGTGGTGATTATCTCTCACACGGATCCAAAGGAGTATATCGGACCGTTGGCTTGATTTGGTGTTAAAGTAGTGATTTCCATGCATTTTTGTAAACCTAAGTATAGATCCATTATTCATGATGATTTGACATCCATTTTACTAAGTGTTAACCTATGCATGTTCATTCATCAAGATTGTAAAGATAATTCTCATGTTTTCATGCTTATTAGACTTTTGACTCCTTAATTACGAAATTGCCATTATTGTTATAATTGCCTATTTAGATCATATTTGAATGCTTGATTACTTGGATAAAATGTTTGATTTGATTAATTGCTATGAATTAGATGATTGATGATTTGATTTAGACCGAAGATGATTCAAAAGCTAAGGGAAAGGCTCTTGAATTGGAAAAGCTGCTCGTGGCATATGTAGCGGATGATGAAGCTCATATGGATAGATTTGATGATGATGTTGAGATGGAGCTTTGCTATGATGATGATGAGGCAAAGCATGATATGAGATAGCCTTGGTCTAATCCAGACAGGATCATTCCAAGCAAGTTGATAACTCGGTGATATGGTTCGAGTTAGAGGATAATGGTTTGCTCGAGAGGCGCTTGAGCTAGTATGGAAATAGTCGTCGAGGAGGATGACTAGAAGGCCGAGATCTCATCGTTGTTGAAGGTTCTAGCATGCTCAAAGCAAGAGTACGTTGGGCAGATTCGATAGTCCCTGAAGGCTACTGATTGGGTAGTCAAGTACTCTGGGCAGATTCGATAGTCCTAGGCACGGGTCACGATGACGTGTGGGAGTTATGTCTAGAACCGGGGTTTCCATTAGCCCTTGACGGACGGCTTAAAGAATGTGCCGGTCATTCAATTAACGGTGATATCGAAGCAATGATAACAGTGATAGCCAGAGTCATGGATGTTTGGTTGTATCGTCATTCGGTCTCAAGAGCGGTATTTTCTGGGTGCTTATCTGATCTTGGTTTAGGCCTTGGGGGTTTGTACATGGAAAACATCGCCCTTGACTCGAGTGATAATTGCTTTACCTTAAATTGTGTGCTTTGCTATGATTGCTTCTACTTAGTGTGTGTCTGGGGGCTATCACTGTAGAAAGAGGTGGAGTGGGAG
This sequence comes from Allium fistulosum, assembly GCA_030737815.1. Classification (NCBI taxonomy): domain Eukaryota; kingdom Viridiplantae; phylum Streptophyta; class Magnoliopsida; order Asparagales; family Amaryllidaceae; genus Allium; species Allium fistulosum. The sequence goes on along the minus strand of CM060906.1, from coordinate 867,732,500 downwards.
GGTTGTATTCCTATTCCTTTTCCTTTATGCTCTTTTGGTATGTTGTTAGTTAATTTACTGCTCACTAAGACTGTTTTCTGACTCAAGGCTTTATGTTTTTAACTCTTATTGCCTTGGGCTGTTCGTCCATTTTGGGACGGGCAGACTAGGTAGCAGGTGACAGGTGTTGTTCTTGCTTTCCACGGTGTTGATATCGAAGACGAGCTGGAGGGTTGCATATTATTTTCTTATTATATGTACTGGATGTTCCGCTGTTTGTAAATTCTCTGAGTGTTATGTAGTGAGGCTTGATGTATTGACTATTCAGATGTTTGTATTCAACTATTATGAAGTTTTATTGATGAGATTCTATTCTGTGAAGCTTCACTATATATATGTTCTATTGTATTTTGTCCATGCGCTGTGAGTAATACGATAGATTCTGTTGTTTTAACTTACCTTGGCAATCGTCCATGGTCGCCTGGCACACTTTACAGCGCACTATCTCTAGGTTCGGTGCAGGGGTCATGGGCGGTCATCACAACGTTTACCCTCCGTCTGTGCACGTTTCTCGAGATCTACAGGCACCCGAGCTCGACGAGCTTCCGACCGATGGTGGGGTTCGCAGCGCGCTTCGTTGTGGTGGCGATGGATCGTCGAATAGACGAGTTTGGGGGAAGCGACGATCAACCCTAGAAGATGGCGATGGGTTTCTGTGTTCGTGACTTGCCTGGTGAACGCGTACGTGAGAGGAAGACGATGTGCGGCCAAAATCTCTTGCTTTGTAATCAACGGCTCTAATGGTAATAAAAAAAAGAGAATTGAATATTAATTATAGTATATAATATGAAATTTTTGAAATTATATAACTCCTTCATACTTTATCAGAATTGGATGAAACTTTTTGCGTTGGAATCGCGGCGACGAGCTCTACGTCATGGAATTGATTTGGATACATTTGGAGCTAACTAAAATTTTAGGTTAAATCGAACGTCGTTCTATTTGATTTAAAATTGAAAATCAAGGTGAGTGTTTTATAACGCTCACAACGTACTGAATATCTTTATGGTAGTTAAATTTGATATTATGAAGTGATATGAATTTTATTTTTCGTTGTTTGATAAAATTTAATTGTCATATAGATTGTCATTTGAATTCACCGTTGAAAATTAAATTGACAGTCAAATTGAAATAAAAATTTAATTGCGATTAAATTACCTGATATTGATAACTATGAAATTGCCGTGAATTGTATTGTCTATTGGATGATGTATTTCGATGGATGCTATTGGTTGATATTTAAATGTTTGGATGTTTATTTGCTTATATATATCCTGTTATGCATACATATGACACTGGGATTTGGTTAAGTGATATATATTCATCCCTGACATTTAATTGAAATAACTAATCACTTGGCCATAGGATAGAAAACTATATACGGACACCGGATTGGTTAATTTAATAATTTTTAAAATAGTTGGTTTGAAATTTATTTGAATGTTTTGATTTAAAAGTTATAAATAAAATCAATGTATAGAAATCGAATTTATCGCAAATTGAGTTTGGAATGTTGAAATAAATTTTGGGTTAAAAGAAATTGTTAAATAATTTAAGTTGAGACTTTGAAATTTAAAATTGGGATATTATTGAATTTCGGAAATTTATTTGTTTTAAAGATTGAACATTATTTCGAGCTTTGAGTATTACTAAGTAAAAGTGATATAAAATGTTATTTTGAAATTGAGCTTGGAATTGAATCATATTTGAAATTTGGATTTAAAAGTTGAATATTGAAGGATAATTTTGTTAAGTGTTATAAATTGATATTTTGAAAATCAAGCTCCAAATCGATATAAATTGAAATTGAATTAATTAAAGGTGAATGTGGAATTGAATTAATTTGAAGTCAAGTTGACATTGATTTGAATTGAAATCGAAATTGAATCGGTAGAATGGAAATTGAAATTGATTTGAATTGGGAAGTTATAATTGAAATGGTTTGGTTTTGAAGCTGTTTCATTTTGTTTCCAAATTTCTCTGTTATATAAACCATCTTTAAATACTTAAACTATTTTATTCTATTTTAAATCTACTAAACCCAATTTAAATTATTTAAACTAATTTATCTATTTGAAATCCATTTAAAGATTTTTAGTATTTTTAACTATTTTAATTATTTAAACTACTTTTAAACTACTTAAAACTATTTTCTAAAAATTTCAAGCTGGTCAATAAGGTGAAATGTTTATATTTAAATCTTGAATTTAAATACGAATTGGGTTAAATGAAGTTGCAACCTAAATTGAAATTCGAAATGGTATTGAAATCGAAATGAGATATTGAGGCGAAAAATGATTTTGAAACGGAATCTTACATCTTGAATAGATATGATGATATTTGAAATGGATTTGATTTTGAAGCGAATATGATATTTTGATATCAAGTATGAATTGATTTTGAAATTGTAAAAGAGCCACCGGTGTAATAATACATAGTTATTAAAGAGACCAGGATCGGATATGGACATACTCTCTGTCGATACCGAAAACCACTTTAATAACTAATATACGCGGAGTGTTGATCCAGAATGAAGTGGATGGTTTGATGAACGCGTTGACTGAAGAAAGAGAACGATATTGGATGACCCCTGACATGACTAAAACAGGAGCCGCGCCGGGCCATTGAGGTTCGCCACCTCTAGCGGACACACTTCTTCGTTACCATATCTATTACATTTGTGATTCGATTTGGGTGCACCCCTTGATTTGGGAGTGTTGTTTCGCGGTATTGAGGTAGTAGCTGCTATGCTCAACATCAGTCCGAATCACGCAACTACTAGTATCCTAGTTGGTATCGCCTCATGTACCTTGTCATACTGATTATCCTATTCGCGACCACTACGATTTTGGTGTGTACCTTTAGTATATGGATTGCCCTCTGGTGACTTCCGGTTTTGGGGAAACTACGGTCTTGTATATGCTCTTGGGAATAAAAATGTGTTAAGGGTGGAATGGGCCATGGCTTAACGCTAGTTTGATATTTTACTTTATGATAGACATTACTGTATATAGCGTATTCTATTATATAGTAGATAGTTTAACGGATCCTTGAGAGATGGAAAATCCCGTAACATCTCTTAAGTTATTGCACTTACGTTGACACTGGATAGGAGATGTCAAACCCCGTAAACATCTCTGACGCCGTTGCATTCATATTTATTTACGATTGATTAACTTACATAAGGATGTTTAGTCTTGACTCGAGTGTTTTGTCTTTTCATTACGCTCGGGTCAGTCCTGAGTTTTTCAGCTTATTGAAGATTTATTCTGGAGGACGAAGATGAAGATTTGGTATACTATTACTATTATTATCCTTGCATCATGCTGTCTGCTGCATTATTTTATTTGTTCTGTTGTATATGTATAACTCTGATAAATGATGTATAAATGATAATCAAAAGTATATTAAACAACTTCATGAACTGTTTATTTGATTATTATATTTTATCTTTCCGCTACGAGATTCTGTGATTGTTTCTTTTTCCTTTTCTCTTCTTTTCTTATTTACCCCAATAACCATCTGCCCTTTTGTATGGTTTGAGTCGACGTGTGTGTTTGATCGTCGGTTTAAACTGTCCAAAAAGGCGGGTCGTTACAGTTGGTATCAGATCTTTGGTTTAGCGATAACCTTAGCTTTGTGGGGTCTGACTCTTTATAATTAGGGTAGTAATATCCTATGATGAGTCGCTGAGTGTATATATTTGAGAGAGCGTATTTGTTAGTGACATAAAATTGTTTTATATTGTGTTGGTTGATTTGTTGAGTGGCTTATGGATTCTGGTCAATACGAGTAATTAACGTCATTGATAGGGGTCTCTAAACACTTGAACAGAACAATTCGACATAGTATTGTTTTGAAATTGGGTAAATGAAATAATTTTGCCCTAATTATATTTTATATATAAAGAAATTTTTTTTTAGAAATTATTATGATTCATCCAGTTTGTTTGGTTGTTAGAAAGGATTATATGGATGGTCATCATAAATGGGATATTGTGTTTTAATAAATAAGGTTTATTACAAAATGAACAATGATAAAACACTTGTGGAATGTTTTAAGAAAGAAAATCCTATAAGATTGTTTTATAAATGTGACTTATAAATTAAAATAGATTTAAATAGGAAAATATTGAATTTAAGACCCAGAGGTTTTGACAATGGTTCTCAAAGCTTTGAAGAAAATATATTGTGATATTAGTTGGAAAATGTTTATGGGAAATATTTTGAAAGGATTTTAAGAAGAAATGAATTCAGTACTCCTCTCTTCTGTCGCTGGAAAATAATTTCGGTGATGACTACGCAGCATCATCGACGTTCATTTTCGAGTCTCAAAGTGGGGAAGACTTCTGATAAGCTTTGCTTTTCTTCGAAATTATTTTGGGTAAATGGGTTTGTTTAAACTTCAAAGGTATGATTTGATATATTAAAGATATAAGTGTATATAATTATTTCAAACGATTTGAAATGAACCGGGCATTAAATTTCTAAGTTCTGTTAATTAATAATTTTCTAATTATTTGAATGAAATGTGAATAACCAGAACTTATAAAATAATAGGATTAAGATATCTAAGCTTAATGTTTTGGGAAAACTTTAGAGTTGTAGTGTACCTTTAAAGTTGAAAGGTAAAGAGGATTTAAACAAATTAAATTTGTGTACATTCTAATTAAGTAAAATGAAATTCTATGAATTTGTATAATACCAAAATTTGCATTCTAATAACATATAATGTGACTTACCAAATATTAAGAAGTTGAAATGATGTTTTGGATATGTAATGAGATATTGTACAAATAAACAGAACCTGAAAATAATTGAAGTATACAAGTAAGGAAAACCCAAAAGGAATTAAAATGTATATAAATGGAAAATTTGGTTGTGATAATATATATATATATATATATACACTTAAAAATAACATGAAATGATGAATGGATAAATGGAACAAGTAAGTGAACTTAAGAAAGAAGATAAATGAATCATATTATATCTTTGTAAATTGGTTATAGAAATAAATATAAATTGCAAAGGGATTATAAAAAAAAATTTGAATTGAATTTGTAACCTTTAAGATAACTGTAAACTAGGAAAAGTCATTTATGAGAGGTTAGACTTTTATAAGATGATAAATAAACTAAAGTGCCGATTAATAAAAATGTTCCATAAATAAATTTGTTAGTAACTAAATTTATGAAATTGAAATAAATGTAAACAAAAGAATTTGGAATAGCTAAGAATCAATTGGAAAATGAAATTGAATTTAATTAAATTAAATGGAGTGTTTAAAATGAACTTAACTAAGCAAATTGTATGGAATGATGCATAAGAAATAATAGTATTAAAGAATATGCTATGTAAAGAAATGGAGATACCAAGTAAATAAGGGATATGAATAATGCATTGTGAATAATTAATTGTAAATAAAATGAAGGTAGGTAAATTAATTGAATATAGACAAATTGTATAGGAATCTATTGGAAGGTAATACGTAAGTTGTACGTATATTATTTTATTCGCATAAAAATTTGATCTGAATTCGAGCACATAATTTCGAGATAATTTATATCGATCCAAGTTAGGATTTTTCACTCGATTCTTGACGGCGAACCCTGGATATGGATTTTTGATTTGATTCTGAAATTCTCTATCATAGTATATGGCTATGTAAGGAGAATAACAGTTTCCGATCAAGGAACCAAATCTGAGTCCGCACTAGAGAGTCGTGTGAACGATACCAGTTTGGAAGTGAAATTTTGTGATCGAATGAGCGATCAGATTTGATATTGCGTACGGATGATATATGTACTTCATACAGGTTTAAGTAAAGCAAATATTGAAAATTGAAAATGCAATTTTTGAAATGATTTTAAATTATATGATTGGATATCTTTGATAAATAAGATGCAGGTATTTAAAACCAAGGAAATTTGGATTGCCCGACAAAAGGTACGTGTTTATTTTGTCATTTGATTTGATGATTTTTGGATGGAGCCACTTGGCTTTTGGTTTTCTTTTGTTGGTTTGGGGCCCGTAGAGGCGTTTTGTAGCTGTGCCGATCGAGCCGCGCAAAGGAGACGCTGCTGAAATTTTTCATAAATTCGGGTGTTAGAAAATTTTCAAGTTTTAAAATTTTATAACTTGTTTGGATATCTAATTTGAAATTTCGTAAGCTTATCGGAGTATTGTAGTTAAAGTGTAGTAACGACTTTATAAATAAAATTTCATTGTTTCATAAGTTGATAATTTTGAATAAAATGTATCGAATGCTAAATTCTTTACTTAGTTTCTTTTCCCTTTTTTCCTTTTCGGGGATGAAAAGTTTTGAGTGGGGGAGAGTGTAACGACCCGTAGATTTTCGATAATTAAAATATTTAATTTAATAAGATTTCATGGTTTAATGATTGGAAGAATAAAAAAAATTTGTAATTTTTATTTATAATAATAACTAGAATGAATTGCAACAATATTTATCTGAGTTAATTATTAATGAATTGAATGAAATTCCAATCAATTAAAATGACTCAAATGTTATAACTTGGTTATAAAGGAAATATAAGAAAAACAAATGTAAATATTGGGTTAACTATTGAAATAAGATATAGTCAATGGTAATGGAATCTAATTAGTATTATATAGGTATTTGTTACACTTGTTTGTAAATAATAAACTTATAAGTGTGATTAAAAGTAAATGGTGATAATTATTTAACTTACTTGTTATTTAGTCAGTCGAATTGAATTTGGAAACCTATTGCAACAGAAGTGAAATTTTATATATTAGCCGAGTTCATGATCAATAACTGAAGTTAAATAATAATGTTGAATTCATTAGATGTAAATAAACTAATTGATTAGTAATGAGAATTCATTTAAAATCTAATATTGAAATTTGTTGAATATTGAACAATTAAATTGTTTAAAATTAATATTGGAAATTAATTGAATAATTGAATAAAATTTAATAATGGGAATTGAATAACTGTATAATGGAAATAATTGTTCTATAATGTGAATTCGTTTTTAAAGATTTAATCTTATAAGTTCATTTTCAAATATTTCAAAAGATAATGAATTATTGAATAATCAAAATTGTTCAAATTTAATATTACAAATATTTGAACAATTGAATTCTGAATATAATATGATTGAAAATAAAACCGGAAGTTGATGTAAAGTTTATTTAAACAACAATGAAGATTGTTAACATTTAAAATTGGATTTAAAAGTGAAAAATTGGAAATTGAAAATTTTATATTATAATCGACGAGTAAAAATAGCCTTCCGAGGCACAATCTCGGAATTCGACGAAACCAGTTCCATTGGATCCATAATAGTGTATTATTATCGGATTTCAAATTTTGTAGAAATCGGAGTTGCCATTTGACCGTGGCAGCTGAAAACGCTTAGAAATTCATTTAATCGGTTTAATTTAAAATTGATCGTTTATTTCTATAACTCACGCAGACGATCAAATTAGCCTTCGAAACACGTTCCATTGTGTTCGGAATGCAGGTAAAACATTACGAACGCCTGTTGGCACGTCTCGTTTGGAGTTCGTTTGAAAAAGCTTGAATTTTTGGAAATATAATATTTTAATAATATTCTATACGCGTATATACGCATTTGCTCAGCAGAAACCCTAGCTCCATTTTCGTGGCCGCCGTTCTATTGATTAATGGCCGAAACTCTTCCATATTCTCCCTTCGATCTTCGCTCATCCACTCGTTATCGTCCAAAACTTTCAACTTGGAAGTTGTAGAGCTCGTCGAGCTCGTTATATCCAACGGTGGATCTTTCCTAACATCGTCGTTAGGTGGCGAAATTGGGCCACGTTTACCCTCCATCTGTGCACGTTTCTCGAGATCTACGGGCAGCCGAGCTCGACGAGCTTTCGGCCGATGGTGGGGTTCGCAGCGCGCTTCGTTGTGGTGGCGATGGATCGTCGAATAGACGAGTATGGGGGAAGCGACGATCAACCCTAGAAGATGGCGATGGGTTTCTGTGTTTGTGACTTGCCTGGTGAACGCGTACGTGAGAGGAAGACGATGTGCGGCCAAAATCTCTTGCTTTGAAATCAACGTCTCTGATGGTAATAAAAAAAAGAGAATTGAATATTAATTATAGTATATAATATGAAATTTTTGAAATTATATAACTCCTTCATACTTTATCAGAATTGGACGAAACTTTTTGCGTTGGAATCACGGCGACGAGCTCTACGTCATGGAATTGATTTGGAGACATTTGGAGCTAACTAAAATTTTAGGTTAAATCGAACGTCGTTCGATTTGATTTAAAATTGAAAATCAAGGTGAGTGTTTTATAACGCTCACAACGTACTGAATATCTTTATGGTAGTTAAATTTGATATTATGAAGTGATATGAATTTTATTTGTCGTTGTTTGATAAAATTTAATTGTCATATAGATTGTCATTTGAATTCACCGTTGAAAATTAAATTGACAGTCAAATTGAAATAAAAATTTAATTGCGATTAAATTACCTGATATTGATAACTATGAAATTGCCGTGAATTGTATTATCTATTGGATGATGTATTTCGATGGATGCTATTGGTTGATATTTAAATGTTTGGATGTTTATTTACTTATATATATCCTGTTATGCATACATATGACACTGGTATTTGGTTAAGTGATATATATTCATCCCTGACATTTAATTGAAATAACTAATCACTTGGCCATAGGATAGAAAACTATATACGGACACCGGATTGGTTAATTTAATAATTTTTAAAATAGTTGGTTTGAAATTTATTTGAATGTTTTGATTTAAAAGTTATAAATAAAATCAATGTATAGAAATCGAATTTATCGCAAATTGAGTTTGGAATGTTGAAATAAATTTTGGGTTAAAAGAAATTGTTAAATAATTTAAGTTGAGACTTTGAAATTTAAAATTGGGATATGATTGAATTTCGTAAATTTATTTGTTTTAAAGATTGAACATTATCTCGAGCTTTGAGTATTACTAAGTAAAAGTGATATAAAATGATATTTTGAAATTGAGCTTGGAATTGAATCATATTTGAAATTTGGATTTAAAAGTTGAATATTGAAGGATAATTTTGTTAAGTGTTATAAATTGATATTTTGAAAATCAAGCTCCAAATCGATATAAATTGAAATTGAATTAATTAAAGGTGAATGTGGAATTGAATTAATTTGAAGTCAAGTTGACATTGATTTGAATTGAAATCGAAATTGAATCGGTAGAATGGAAATTGAAATTGATTTGAATTGGGAAGTTATAATTGAAATGGTTTGGTTTTGAAGCTGTTTCATTTTGTTTCCAAATTTCTCTGTTATATAAACCATCTTTAAATACTTAAACTATTTTATTCTATTTTAAATCTACTAAACCCAATTTAAATTATTTAAACTAATTTATCTATTTGAAATCCATTTAAAGATTTTTAGTATTTTTAACTATTTTAATTATTTGAACTACTTTTAAACTACTTAAAACTATTTTCTAAAAATTTCAAGCTGGTCAATAAGGTGAAATGTTTATATTTAAATCTTGAATTTAAATACGAATTGGGTTAAATGAAGTTGCAACCTAAATTGAAATTCGAAATGGTATTGAAATCGAAATGAGATATTGAGGCGAAAAATGATTTTGAAACGGAATCTTACATCTTGAATAGATATGATGATATTTGAAATGGATTTGATTTTGAAGCGAATATGATATTTTGATATCAAGTATGAATTGATTTTGAAATTGTAAAAGAGCCATCGGTGTAATAATACGTAGTTATTAAAGAGACCGGGATCTGATATGGACATACTCTCTGTCGATACCGAAAACCACTTTAATAACTAATATACGCGGAGTGTTGATCCAGAATGAAGTGGATGGTTTGATGAACGCGTTGACTAAAGAAAGAGAACGATATTGGATGACCCCTGACATGACTAAAACAGGAGCCGCGCCGGGCCATTGAGGTTCGCCACCTCTAGCGGACACACTTCTTTGTTACCATATCTATTACATTTGTGATTCGATTTGGGTGCACCCCTTGATTTGGGAGTGTTGTTTCGCGGTATTGAGGTAGTAGCTGCTATGCTCAACATCAGTCCGGATCACGCAACTACTAGTATCCTAGTTGGTATCGCCTCATGTACCTTGTCATACTGATTATCTTATTCTCGACCACTACTATTTTGGTTTGTACGTTTAGTATATGGACTGCCCTCTGGTGACTTCCTGTTTTGGGGAAACTACGGTCTTGTATATGCTCTTGGGAATAAAAATGTGTTAAGGGTGGAATGGGCCATGGCTTAACGCTAGTTTGATATTTTACTTTATGATAGACATTACTGTATATAGCGTATTCTATTATATAGTAGATAGTTTAACGGATCCTTGAGAGATGGAAAATCCCGTAACATCTCTTATGTTATTGCACTCACGTTGACACTGGATAGGAGATGTCAAACCCCGTAAACATCTCTGACGCCGTTGCATTCATATTTATTTACGATTGATTAACTTACATAAGGATGTTTAGTCCTGACTCGAGTGTTTTGTCTTTTCATTACGCTCGGGTCAGTCCTGAGTTTTTCAGCTTATTGAAGATCTATTCTGGAGGACGAAGACGAAGATTTGGTATACTATTACTATTATTATCCTTGCATCATGTTGTCTGCTGCATTATTTTATTTGTTCTGTTGTATATGTATAACTCTGATAAATGATGTATAAATGATAATCAAAAGTATATTAAACAACTTCATGAACTGTTTATTTGATTATTATATTTTATCTTTCCGCTGCGAGATTCTGTGATTGTTTCTTTTTCCTTTTCTCTTCCTTTCTTATTTACCCCAATAACCATCTGCCCTTTTGTATGGTTTGAGTCGACGTGTGTGTTTGATCGTCGGTTTAAACTGTCCAAAAAGGCGGGTCGTTACAACCGAGATACTTCACACAAGATTGCCAAAAATGGCATTTAGAAAATTTTGCCTTTAATTGATTGCTCCTAAGAGTTTCCAATACAATCCGAAGATGCTTTTCATGTTCCCCCTCGATTTTAGAATACATAAGAATATCATCAATAAAGATGAGAACAAACCGATCGAGGAAATCTTTGAAAACTCGATTCATAAGGTCAACGAAATAAGCCAGAGCATTCGTTAAACCAAATGGCATAACTAGCCATTCATAAGATCCATAACGTGTACGGAATGAAGTCAAAGGAATACTATCCTCTGCAATACGAAGCTGATGAAAACCAGTAGCCAAGTCCAATTGTGAAAAGACTCTAGCACCACTAAGCTGATCGAATAGATCATCAATCCGAGGCAAAGGATATTTATTCTTAATAGTTAGATCATTAAGCTTGCGGTAGTCGACGCAAAGCCTAAGTGTACCATCGGACTTATTTACAAAAATAGCTGAAGCTCCCCAAGGCGAGGAACTAGAGCGAATAAGTTGCTTCGTCTCCAACTCAGATAGTTGTTTGCGCATCTCTTCGTTCTCCTTATTGGACATGCGATAAGGAGGACGTGTAATAGGTTGAGCTCCAGGTATAAGATTAATTTTGAACTCAATTGCTCGCTTAGGTGGTAGTCCTAAAACGGGCTCAAAGATGTCGGGAAATTCATGAACGACGCGAATAAGAGAAATGACATCTTCCTCATCATCATTATCATTATCACGAGGATTTAAAGAATATAAAGATGCAACCAAAGCGGAATCCGAATCTTTAAGAACAATAGAAATCTGCTTAACAGATAGTGGATGTCGAAGACAAATAGTCCGCTCAGGACATAGGATATGAGCTTCATAATTATTAAGCCAATCCATACCCAAAATCATTCCAAAGCCTAGGTAACGCATGGCATGCAAATCGGCTAGGAAAGAAAAATCACACAAAATAATCTCGACATCTTTACAAAGCAGACTAAGAGTTGTAGATCCACCAACCGGATTTGCAATTCTTAAAGAAGTCATTAAAGCAACAACACTTAAAGAAAAATTATCAACGAGTTCCTTTGATATAAAACAATGGGATGCACCCGTATCAAAGAGAACTCTAATAGGTTGATCATGAAATATAATAATGCCATCAAGGACAGAATGAGACATACCTTGTCCGCGAGATGTGATGCCAGGGGCTTGAGCAACGTTTAACTTTCCCTCCTTGTCTTGGAGCTTAGGACATAGATGCATAAAATGATCTGGACTTTTACAATAGCGACAAGAGCGGGGCTTTGAACACTTGTTTGAAAAATGGCCCTTAGCACCACAGTTGAAGCATTTCCTATCGCTGGGGGAAGATGTCTTTGCAGCAGGAGTTGCTTGTTTACCCTTTTTGTTAGGATAAGGACTTTTGAATTTGTTTGGCCTCTTCTTGTTGTTGAAGTTTGGTTTGGAAGCCACCACTTCAACATCACTGTCCTTATCAGCCTCTTCAAGACGAAAAGCGATATCAATAAGTTGGTCGAAAGAAACTTCTAACTTTAGAAGTAATGGCTTCTTGAGATTCTTATTTAAGCCATAGACGAATCTTTGATTCTTCTTTAATGGAGTGTTGATGTATACAACCCCATATTTGGACAGTGACTCGAAGGATGCGACATAATCTGTCACAGAGGATTCACCTTGAACAAGGTCTATAAAACGACGAGCCAATGTCACCTTCTCTGCTTCTGGTACGAATTTTAATTCGAAGCGTTCCCGGAATTGCTCCCAGGTGAGATCCGCTTCATTAATCTCAGAAATAAGAAGTTCGTACCAATCCAATGCTCTCTCTTGGAGCATACTGGAGGCCACCTGAATACGGTGAAGATCGACAAGATTCATGCGAGAAAAGATTCGTTCGCATGTTCTTAACCAAGCCTGGACCTCGATAATAGTCTCGGAACCTTTGAACGGTTTCCCACCTAAGTTGATATAATCGTTGCACAATCGTACAAATCCAGACTTAGGGTGAGTTGGTTCCGGATTAGGACCAGCTGCCTGAGCATTCTTTACTAAATCAAGAAGCTGTTGAGCGGTCATAAAAACTCCATCCTGGGGAGTGACAGTAGATGGTCCAGCTCTGGGACGACCTGGTCTAGACATTCTCTCCTTTAAGAAAGAGAGAAGAAGAAAAGTCATTCTCCAAATAAATATAAAGCAAATCTTGCTAGATAAAACAAGGATTCATAAGAGGAAATAGGATAAATCGGTACAAAGACCCAAATTAAATCCTAAGGCACGATTCCTAAGTAGAACTTAGGACGATGATCCTTGTTAAGTTATTCTACATTGTTCCGAAGTTTGGCTCTGATACTAAGCTGTGACGCCCCACCTCTATACCCACGCTAGCCAAGAACACTACAGTGTAATGCTGTCAACTAGCACGGAGAATAAGGCTGTGGAGGAGCGACCATCCATGTAACTTCTTTGTGCGAGCATCGATATGTCAGATAGTATAGCATGAACTTCATTTAAGGAGGAAATCCAACATACCGATACAAACTCAAAGCTATCACACGGTGGCTATACAAAATCTTCGGAAACAAACATAGAAATAATCATAACATAAATCAGTCACAGACATCCATATCACAAAGGCGGAATAAGATATGAATATATATATAACACATGAAAGTGTACATCAGAGTAGTGGTCAGAAAGATCCACGATAATACAAAAGAATAGCAACACGTGCTATACAAAAGAATAAGTATACAACATAGAGTCTATATCTCAAAAGTGTACATCCAAAAACTACTAATCTAAGTAGTTAGCCAAAAGTCAGAATAATCCTGAAGAGAAGTCAAGCAGAAGCACCTGTAACATCTCGGTCTGACCCGAGTATTATTTATAAGAAAATAATAAACGGATCAGTCTAGCTATAAATATCAGATGATAAGGTATAGGATAAATAATATGGCATGAACATGTAACAACCATAACGGCATACTACTATAAGTATGTAAATGATAATTAACGAAAGATTAACCTATATCACAAGAATCTTCTCAAAGATAAAATTGGGCATCATACCCTAAACTTGTATTCATAACAAGTCAATAACACATGAATTCACCAATGCACAAAAACTGATATCGTATCAATGAAAATCATGAAAATTGGTGAAGCACAAATTCCAGAAATCAACACACGAAATCAAGAAAAACACATAAAAAAGGGGGGAGGCCTAACACATGAACGGGAGCATGAAAACTCACCAACGCGTATAACACATGAACGAGAAGCTATCTCATGGAAGCTATCCATTAAATTTTAACACATGAACGGCCCGAAGACCATGGGGTGCTACCCCATATATGTGATGGTGAAACATCACAAAAGCGGGGTCTAGTCTCCCTCGTAGACAAAGAGACATCGCTCAATCGCTAGTCTAAATCAAAAAAATGATCGTCATGATCATAAGGAAGTGTCAATTACACTAAGCTAGTAAATATATGAGTTTAGCTTCATGTCCCATAACCACTAGCTTAACTTAAATATTTACGAACAAACTGTAGATCTTCACTAGAAAATTGTCACAAAAGGGTTCAATCGAACAAGTCCAAGAGCTAACCGACGAAGTGAACGCAAGCGTTTCATACCACTCGTTTTACTAAGTCGTTTAATTCGATTTCTCATCCGAGTGAAGTAAAGGCTTGTATATACTAGTAGATTAGAAAACGGTTTGAGAAGAAAGAGCTTTGTAGTAAAATAGTGTAGAAATCGCTTTAATGAAAGAGTTTTGATATTTACTACTAGTATTGAAACCTTCATATCTTTAGAGTGACAAGTCACAAAACGATTGTTGAAACAAATCGAATCACATAAATTTCACATTCGAAGACGTGAGAAGAAGTCCAAGGAAATCAGCTCAAAATGCATCAAAGTGGAAGTCCCCATGCGATCTAACGTGGCCGAGTTAAGGTGAAAAGGAGCGACCTAAAGTTAAATAGGTCGAACGACCTAAGTGTTGAAAGGTAAGCGACCTAAGGAAGACTCGCGATCTAACATGGCCGACCTAAGTGCAAACGACCTAAGTGGCCAAAGGGGTGCGACCTATCAGGTCAACAGGACGAGCGACCTAACTGGAATGACCAAGTGAAGTTCGCGAGTTAGCAGGAGCGAGCGACCTAAGAGAGGCGAGCGACCTAAGAAACTCGCGACCTAAAAGAGGCGAGCGACCTAAGAGAGGCAAGCGACCTAAGGAAATCGCGACCTAAAAGAGGCGAGCGACCTAAGAAAGGCGCGACTTAAAAGTGGCGCGACCTAAACTCAAACAAGCCGGGCGATATAAGGTCGGAGACGACCTAACGACCTAGAGTTGCTTCGACCTAGTGCTGCCAAGTGTAATAAGGTCGGAAACGACCTAACATGAACAAGGTCCTGCGACCTAAAGGGGTACGCGACCTAAAGGGTTCGCGACAAAAAGGAGTTCGCGACCTAAAAGGGGATTCGCGACTTAAGTGTGGCCGAGCGACCTACGACCTAACTTCCCCAGAGCGACCTACGACCTAACGCCTTCGAGCGACCTACGACCTAAATGAAGGCGAGTGATAATAGGTCGGAAACGACCTAAGGCCATGCGAGCTAACACTCCAGAGCGACCTAGTGCCAGAAAATCACCAAAAACACTGAAAATTGGGGCTTTTCGCCCATTCAATCCAAATCCAATACAAACAAACATGCTAAAGTGATGGGGAATCATTCCCAACAGTCCAATGACGATTATAGGCAAGATGTGAGATTAAAAATCTCACCATTTCACTAAAATGGATGAAGTTGAAGCTTGAAAGCAAGGTGAAGCAATCCAAAGCTTGAATCTAATATCTTCTACTTGAATTTGGAGTTGAATGTTGGATTTGCAATTGAATTTGAGTTTGGAGTTTTAATTTCCCATTCTCTCCACCATTTTTGATAAAGCTTCAAAGTTTAAGCAAGTAGAGATGAAGTAATGAAGAGAAGGAAGGGGTTGGGCTGAGTTAGAAGAGGTGCAGCCCAAACCAAAAGCCCAAAGCAAAAAGTGACGAAAATTTCACTGTCTCCAAACATACCGATGTTTATACTTAAAAGATTGCAAACGACGTTTCGAACTCAATGGAAGTGGTTTCGAGTTCTAATTCGTCCGTATGCAAAAAGTAGCTTTTCGGACTAAAATCCGACCAACGATAAAATATTTAAATAAAACATTTAAATATAAAATCGATAAATATGCGGGTTGTTACAAGCTTTATATGAAATTCATACTCGGTTTATGACTTGAAAAATACTATATGTGTATAGTATAAAGTGTTTTGAAGTGGCTCTGGGGAAAAAGGCGCTCCCTTAAAATGAACTTCTCAGGAGTACCATAGGTTGGTACTGCCTTGAGCCTTAAAGGGGGAGGTTCTAAAGTTGATCCTATGAGGAGTCCGGACAAAACTAGTTCCTGAGGATTATTGGGTAGCGGAAGTCGAGGGTGCTGATGCCTACAGAGGCATTTGGGTTATGCTGTGACGACACTGTAACTCGATGTCACTGCGATCTACTGCAGACCATAGCGAAAGTCGTGTGTGTCGCTGAGAGCCAACCGTCTACGTTTGATTTTATATCGGTAGACTGCGACACTATGGTAACATAGCAAAAGTCGTGTGTGCCGCTGAGAGCCAACAGTCTACGTTTGATTTTATATCGGTAGACTACGACCTATGTAAGAGTGGAGAAATTTCATTTTTGACAGCAAAAATCGAGGGCGCTGATGCCTACAGTTACATGGACTTTTGCTATGATGGCAACGTAACCCTGGAATGTAACTGCGATCTGTTGTGGGTTCCATGGCGTAATCGAGGGGCGTGGAGTGCTTACAGTTACATGGACTTTTGCTGTGATGGCAACGTAACCCAGGATGTAACTGCGACCATGAATGGGGGTGATGATTTCCAGAGCATTCTCACCAAAGATATTTCCTCTATTTTCGAAACTGTTTTCTATATTTTCAATAAAATTATTTTCCAAAGTATTTTCACTAGGTGTTGGAAACGAGTTTACCAAGTACTTATAGATTTTCAGTCCTACGCCTGATCAACGTATGACCGAATTTCTATGAGAACAAGGATGGACTTATCGAAACATCGAGTTATAAAAGTATTTTTATAAAAACTATTTTAGTAATATTATATGGATTTTTAAAGTGATTTAAAATGATTAAAGAATATTTATCTGATTTTAAGCATTTTATTAATTCTGGTTTCATTCCTTTTCGAGGACGAAAAGTTCTAAAGGGGGGAGGAATGTGACAACCCGGATTTTAATGTCTATTTATCGGGAGATTAACTGATGTAATTATTGAAATATTAGTTTTGATTAGTCGAACAAATGAATTTCTGATATTCAAAATATCTGAATATATATATATATTGATTTAAAAACTATATTCAAACTTAAGTTATAACATTTTAGTTATGATAAATTTCATAGAAAAATATATAAAAACTCTTCCATTTGAAATTTAGATGGAATATCCATAAAAGTGTATATAACTATACAAGCTTTATGATAATTAAACATGTAAAAGGTTATGATGTTTAAATATATACACAAGCATATAAGTAATATGTATATATAAATATATACATATATTTGGCACATGAACTAATATACATGAAAAGTTGTGTAAATGTGAATATATATATATACATATAATGATAAAATATACATAAGCAGTGTATATTAAAAAATTGCATAAATACAAGTGTGTGTATATGATATGAAGCAAAGTATAAGAAGTTGTAAAAATGTGAATCTATATATATAATATCAAAAGTATACCAAAACATATTTATAACATGAGAAAATATGTATGTGAAGACAAAATAATATGCATAAGTAAGTATATATATGAGTGTATGTAGATGTAAATGGGTATATGTATAAATAAAAAAAATATGGATAGGCATGTAAACAAAAGAGGAGACAAGCATTTAAAGCTTAGTACAAAACCTTATTAAAGTCAGGTCAAAACATTTTCAAAGCAAACTGGAAAAAATCTCAACCTTGGCTTACCCTGTAAGCTTCATTCCTCTATTCTATATACCTCCACCTGTCTTCATTTATTCCATTAGAAGCTAATCATAACAAAGAAAACAGATCAATGGCAAAAGCCTGTATCATAAGCAAGGAAACCTGAAGCAAATCAAAGTTCAAACAATGTAATCAAGCAACTTCAAACTAAATCAAAGCCAAGAATCAACCCAAAATATTTCAGATCAAGGATCAACAAAACCAGTAGTAAATCTAAATCAAAGATCAGACTAGATTCAAACTTCCAATCTCAAGTTTTTAATTCCAGTCCCAAACTTCTCTATTCATTCCTTAACAGGTGAGTAAACTAACACCCTCAAATCTTGAATCTGTTTTATATCTAATAATTGAAAGTGTACGTGTAGTACTAAGGATCGTGTAATATGGTATATAAATGCGGAAACTGGTAATAACAGTAAAGTAAAAATTAAAGTAAGCACACCAGGAATTTTTATACTGGTTCGAACTTCCCGTTCTACGTCCAGTCCCAGAATACCCTCTGGATTTAAACTAAACCCCTCACTTAACCCGGAGGAATAGGTATACGACACCTGAGCAGCCGAACAGGAATTTTTCCGCCTCAACAACCAAAGAGGACTTCAGCCTAATATAAATTGTTTGTTGACAAATGTGTTCTAAATAACACTGATTGTCTTTATATAGTACAACTTTCCTATAATCAAATCCTCAAGAGTATATATGTGTGTGAAGATTTAGAAGGAAGATAATCACGTAGAATCGAAGTATATAAATTGAACCAAGGATTCTAGTGATATTAATTAAGAATTAAAACTTTTATTTGCAGAAATGAATAGAGATTAGATTTCAGAAATATAAACAAGAATCGGTAATTGTATAAATGAATTGAATGTGTTTATATAATTGTAGAAGAGTTATAATCTTTCATGAAGAGTTTCAGTCAATAGTTGTGTCCATATCTCTTGAAACAGAGGACATTCCTCTTCATGAAATGATTGCATCTCTTCAGAAAACTAGCCGTTATTCTCTGGTCGGTCGACTGGAAAACCTGGCTGGTCAGCTGAGTTTGAAACCGTATACAAAATAGAAAGTCACTGTGCACATAACACAGGGTCGGTCGACCGAGGATCCTGGTCGGTCGGCCGACCTGGTGTTACTTGCACAGTGTACACGGTTTTAATATAAATTGTTTTGTGTGTGTGTGTGACTATTTGAGGAATGATTTTAACAATATTCTAAGACTCAATAAAATAAAATATTCATTACTAAACTCTGGATTGTAGTCTTGTCTCCTTTGTAGTACACAATATGCACTTATTCTCTTTTTGTCGCTTTCGTATAGTATTCTCGTCGTATGATCTCTGAAGCTTGTGTCATGAATCAACATTCTCCCCCTTTTTGATTGATGACAATACTTATGTGACGAAGTAAAACCTATCTATATTATAATTCTCCCCCTGAATATATGGCGACTTTTCTGCAAAAAATATGTTAGCTTTCATACATTTTTCTCCCCCTTTGTCATCGACAAAAAGGAATACTTACTAGATGTATAATGCGAAATATTGAATTTTTAAATAGTACATGTTCAAACCAAAATAGGAATAATTAAATATGTTTGGTTAATACACAACATAATAAAAAGATAGTTCATAAGGAAATTCTTGAAAATGAAATGTAAAACACTACAATTACTCCTCATCATCATCAGAATCTGAAAATTCCAGACGAATATTTTCATCCAGAGGAGCCGGTTCCTTACCCCGTCTTCGACTGGTAGGTGCGGGAGTTGCCGATGTGCTGGAACTTGTGTTATCGGATGTAGACCAAGAGAAATTTGGTGCTGGTCTTTTTCCAGGAGCAACAAATGAAGCACCGGCTTCAGAAGTACATGATAAGGCATCCCATAAATTTACGAAGAAGCCTTTGATCTTCTTGAAACGACCATCAATCTTTTGAAGGCGAGAATCCAAAACTAGTTGATTTCGAGCCAAAATATCAATGGAAGCCGCTGTGCTAGTACCGGGAGGTGGTCGTTGAATTGAGGTTTGACGAGTTACACGTTCTGTAGAATGAGTGGATGGTTGAGGTGTAGAATAGCTACGACGTAGTTGTTCTCGAGGAGTAGTACACCA
Organism: Allium fistulosum; assembly: GCA_030737815.1. Taxonomy (NCBI): domain Eukaryota; kingdom Viridiplantae; phylum Streptophyta; class Magnoliopsida; order Asparagales; family Amaryllidaceae; genus Allium; species Allium fistulosum. Next base: position 867,712,294 of record CM060906.1, on the reverse strand, counting down.
TTGTTGAAAAGTTGTAATTTGGGACGGTGCATCGGGTAACTTCATTAGTTTTATGGTTCGTGAGTCAGAGGTACGAACTTTGGATGTTTCGGATTCCGGAGCATGGGTGACAAAGTTATTAATCAACCGCATTATGTATTCTCTATAATAAATATGGAGCATCTTTCCTTGGTTGAAAGTAAGAAATTCATCCATAAGGAGTTGTGTCCAATTTACTCGAATATTTCTGCACATAGCATATAACGCCTTGAAGTTTTCGGGATATACTAAGTGGTATGACCCTCCTCTTGGAACAATAGACTTCATCATGAATCGATGAAAGAGTCGTGCTTTAGTTCGGAGGGATGAATTTTGCCTTAAATCGGTAGCGTTATCTTCAAAAAATAGATGACTTAGACGGTCACGAGTCGATGTATTACAATCTACATCTTGTAAAGAAATTCCACCCGGTCGAGCATTTAAAATATGGTTAATTCGATCAATGGATAGAAAAATCGAAGTGCCACACACCGATGTCCAAACACAATTTTCAGTGTTTCTTGGTGGATTTACAAGGTTGAGATTTGCTAGAAATAACTTGACCATTATATGATTTATTTTCAAGTTATTTTTCCTATGGTCAAGAAATGTATCAAGACCACTTTCAAGGGCGGCATTTTCAATACCGTAGGAAGTAAAATCAGGATAACTTACGAATGATTCCTCAAAAATTTTGGCATCTTGAAGCCTTATCCATCTTTCTAAAGCTTTTTCACTTACTAGCCAAGAAGCAATTTGAGAGTCTACAGGAGTTGATGAAGATGAGCCAGCAGTAGTCTTAGATTTCTTCTTGGGGGCCATTTTTTCTTTGAAGAAGTTGAAGAAGTTTGGGAATGTTGTAATGGGGGCTAGGGTTAAAATCTGTTTTGGGAGAGTAAAAGTGAAGAGGTGAGATGAAAAGGTGAGTGGATGGGTTAAAATATGTAGGCAATTTCAACAGAATAGCAGGCTCGGTCGGCTGAGCGACCTGGGTCGGTCAACCGACTTGAAGTTCAGAACAGAGCTGAATCTTTCGGGAAGAGCTTCGGTCGACCGGGGCAGGGTATTCGGTTGACCGACTCAAAAAAATGTTCTAGTAGATTTTTGGGAAACAAGTTCGGCTGACCGACTCAGGAAGTTCGGTCGACCGACCTGGCAGAAAAATGTTTTTAAAAAACATCTCGGGATGGCTTTGGCTGACCGAGTCAGGGAGTTCGGTCGACCGAGGCATGTGAACAAACAAATTTCTGCTGTTTTTCAAAAAGAAATATAGAAATATAAATTATATTATTACATCATGTATATCTATACATCTTATTGAAAATAATAACATATATATATATTAAATTATAACCATGGTTCATCAGTATCTACGTTCCCATGAGTTTGGGGACGGAACATTTTCTATTGGTGACCATCTTGTTGCAATTGGAGTTTGAACGGGATTTGAAGGTGATGGAGATCTGTAAGAAGGTTCAACAACATCATCCTTCTTAGATGAACAAATTTTCATGGCAATCTTTTCAAGAAAACTTAAACGTCTTGCCGTGACTTTTTGTTCGTAATAGAGTTCCCGTTGCATATTCATTTGCTGTTGTTGGTAGTGATGTATTTCATCAATCTTTTGTTTGGTTGATGGAGATACTACCATTGTATTTTTCCCTTTCTTTTTATCAGGTGTATAGCCTGTATGAGAGTCTTCCCATGGTTTCCACCTGTGTCGGGGGTCATTATCTGGAGAGGAGAATTCTAGAACACGGTTAGGCATTGGAAAAGTAGGATAGGGACCATTTTCGGGGATGCGATCAGAACAGTCGTCGTCCGGAGATGTGTATGAAAGATGAGAATTTTCAGAATTGTAGACGTCATTGTTAGAAGACATTTTTGTTTCAAGTTTTGTTTTGCAAAAAGTTTTATAGTATATGTTCTTAATCAATAAACATAGTGCATATATATACTTATAAATTTTCTGAAAAATTAGTGGTTTGAAACAAACTTTAATTGTAATCACAGAATTTTAAGAAAAAATTGTTTCTATATGTATGATTTATAATTCAAGAGCTAAATATAGTTAGTCTGAAAAACAGATTAATTTTTTTTTAAAGAGAGCTAAACAAGAAACACCCATAGCTCAAGTGGCTATAATACAACATTTAACAAATAAGTTAGAGGTCATGAATTCGAGTTCCGCTTTGGTTAGAAATAAAATACTTTTTGTTTTTCGATATTTTTGCAAATTTTTATTCATAAATCTTTAAACGACATTATACCTAAATCACGTCTTAGTTTTATAAAAGTATTTTCATTTAGCGGTTTAGTAAAAATGTCAGCTATTTGATTTTCAGTGTTGATAAATTCTAAATTTATTAACCTTTTTTCCAGAAAATCACGAAGAAAGTGATGACGAATATCAATGTCTTTTGTTCGTGAGTGATTGACTGGATTTTTAGAAAGATTTATTGCACTAGTATTATCACAATAAATTATTGATTTTTCAAGATGACAATTATAATCTTGTAGTGTTTGTTGCATATAAACGACTTGTGCACATGCCAGAGCAGCAGATATATATTCTGCTTCACACGTTGATAAAGAGACACAGTTCTGTTTCTTACTAAACCAAGAAACTAAGGAACGTCCAATGAAATGACACGTTCCGCTCGTACTTTTTCGATCCGTCCGACTTCCTCCAAAATCAGCATCGCTATAGGAAACTAATTCGAAAGGACATTCTTTCGGATAAAATAGTCCGAAATCTTTGGTTTTAGTTAGATAACGAATAATGCGTTTAACTGCTCTCATATGTGATTCTTTGGGATTTGCTTGAAATGGAGCACATAAACAAACACTCATCATAATATCGGGTCGACTTGCTGTTAAATAAAGTAAAGAACCTATCATACTACGATATAGCTTCTGCTCAACACTTTTGCCATCTTCATCTCTATCGAGATGAATTGTTGTGCTCATAGGAGTTGGTTTGGCAGTAGTGTTTTCCAGACCGAAACGTTTGATTAAATTATAAAAATATTTTTCTTGATTAATAAATATTCCATTTTCAATTTGTTTAATTTGTAATCCAAGAAAATATGATAATTCTCCCATATGAGACATTTCAAATTCATTCGTCATTATAGTTGAAAATTCTTGACATAGTTTTTCATTTGTCGATCCGAAAATAATATCGTCAACATATATTTGAATTATTAAAATATCTTTATTAGTTTTCTTAATAAAAAGTGTTTGATCTACTTTACCGATTTCAAAACCAGATTCTAATAAATAGCCTTTAAGATGATCATACCAAGCACGTGGTGCTTGTTTTAAACCATATAACGCCTTTTTGAGTTTATATACATGATCCGGAAATTTTTCATGATTAAACAAAGGTGGTTGTTCAACAAAAACATTTTTTTTATGAATCCATTTAAAAATGCACTTTTAACATCCATTTGATATAGTTTAAAATTATGAAAACACGCGTAAGCTAATAATATTCGTATTGCTTCAAGTCGAGCGACCGGAGCAAACGTCTCTTCGTAATCAATTCCTTCTTCTTGATTATATCCTTGTGCAACTAATCTAGCTTTATTCCTCGTTATATTTCCTAGTTTATCTGCTTTATTTTTGAAAACCCATTTAGTACCGATGACTGATTGATCACTGGGTCTAGGAACGAGTTCCCAAACTTCGTTTCGTTAGAATTGGTTTAGTTCTTCTTGCATGGCAAGAATCCAGTAGTCATCAGTTGAAGCTTCTTTTATATTCTTAGGTTCTATGTTAGAGAGAAAAGCTACATGGCCAACTTGATTTAGTTGATGTCTGGTTTTAACATTCGTATTAACTTCTCCAATTATATTTTGCACAGGATGATCTCTTAAAATTCTAGGTGGAGATTTTATTATATTAGGAGTAATGCTTGTATTTTCAATTATTTCATGAATATCAAAATTTTCATTTAGATTACTATTTTCAGTCAGAGTAGTTTCATCATCAGAATTGATAGTAATATTTGGACTTGTATTTTTAAAATTTTCATCAAATGAAACATGTAAACTTTCTTCAATAATTTGAGTTCTTTTATTATATATTCGATAAGCTTTGCTACGTTCCGAATATCCAACGAATATTCCTTCATCGGATTTTGGATCAAATTTTCCTAATTGATCTTTAGTGTTTAATATAAAACATTTTGACCCAAAAACTTTAAGATATGAAATGTTTGGTTTTCTTCCATTTAGAAGTTCATATGAAGTATTCTTAGTTAGCGGTCGAATAGAGACACGATTCAATACATAATAAGCAGTAGCTACAGCTTCTACCCAAAAATGTTTTGATAAAGTGGTTCCATTCAATAAAGTTCTTGCACATTCTTGTAACGTTCTATTTTTCCTTTCTACAACTCCATTTTGTTGTGGAGTTCTAGGAAACGAAAAATTATGATTAATACCTTTCTTGTTACAAAATTGTTCAAAAGCTTCATTTTCAAATTCTCCTCCATGATCACTTCTTATATTTTTAATTTTTAGATTTTTAATATTTTGGATTCTTTTAACAAAAATTTTAAAATTATCAAAAGTATCACTTTTATTTTTTAAGAAGAAAATCCAAGTATATCTAGAAAAGTCATCTACAATAACGAATACATATCTATTATGATTAATAGACTGCACTTGAGTTGGACCAAAAAGATCCATGTGTAAAAGCTCAAGTGGTTGTTCTATAGATATTACCTTTTTAGATTTAAAAGAAGATTTTGTTAATTTTCCTAATTTACATGCATCACAAAATATATCAGTATTAAATTTTATATTGGGTAATCCTTTAACTAATTGATTTTTAGCTAGTTTGTTTATAGTATTAAAATTAATGTGACAAAATCTTCTGTGCCAAAGACAAGAGTCATTTTCTTTAGCTACTAAACACAAGTTTGAATCATTATTAACATTCATATTTAAGATATAAATGTTTTTATCTCTTTTTCCTTCGAAAATAGTGTTATGATTTTTATCGAAAATATTACATTTATTTTCAGAAAAAGTTATATTAAAACCTTTATCGCATAGCTGACTAATACTTAATAAATTGTGTTTTAAATTTTTAACTAATAAAACATCAGTAATTAGAGGTAAATTAGAAGTACCGTTGCTACTGACATCGCCTTTGCCGATGATATATCCTTTTGAGTTATCTCCAAAGGTGACTGCTCCTCCATTTGAGTATATGATGTTTGACAACATTTCTTTGTTTCCAGTCATGTGTTTTGAGCAACCGCTATCTAAAATCCATTTTCCTCTCTTCTTATGTGGTACTTGCAAAAAGTTTATAAAAAGTTGGTACCCAATCTTTTTAGGGTCCTAAGAGTTAGATCTTAGGAAGCCAAACCCATACGGGTCCAGAATTCCCTTTATAAACATAATTCTTGTTATTATGAACAGTTTCCATAAATATTTTGATATGCTTATTCCTTATCAAAAAATTATTCGTTTTTGGAATCCATATTTTGATGGTTTTAGTATTTGGATAAACTGTTTTCTTAATATCTTTCTTAATATTATTATTAATCCTACTTTTAGTAAAATTATGTTGTTTCTTAAATCCTAGTCCAGATTTATTGTTAGAGGATTGAGAGTTTTCTAGTATACTAGAAAGATTTTCTCTTCCTTTATTGAAATTAGAAACATTTTTAGAAATATCATCAAATTTTATTTTAAGACTAGATTTTTCTAACACTAAATCCTTAATCTTAGATTTTAAACTATTATTTTCGAAAAGTAAAACATCATTTTTATTTTTCTGAATTTCTAGTTCTTCAGATATTGACGTAATTTGAGAAGATAAGTTAGAATTCGATTGTTGAGAAATTTCAAGTTCTTCTTCCAATATTATCTTCTCATCTTTTAACATATCTACTTCTAAAACTGTTCTATCTAACTTTCTTTGCAACTCCTTATTTTTCTTTTTATGTTGTTTTGTTAAATTTAATAATTCAGAATTTATTTCAATTAAATCTTCAAAAGTAAAATCACTTACATCGTCTGACGAAGCCATGAAGCATACATTTGCTTGTTCATTATCACTTTCACTCTCTGATAAGGATGATGAGTCAGTGTCGTCCCAAGTGACTGAAAAAGCTTTTCGTTTGGTTTTATCCTTCTTGAAGTTATTCTTTTTACGATCTGGACAATCCTTCTTCATGTGTCCTTTCTTATGACATTCATAACATTCCATTGTTGAAGATGATGGTTTGTTGCTATTGGAATTGTTGTTGGAATTATTTTTGTTTCCCTTGAATTTGTTTCTGTTGAATTTCAAAAACTTTTTGAAATTTTTAGCGATCATTGCCATATCTTCATTATCTGAGTCGGAATCATCTTTTTCTGTTTGGAATGCCACATTTTTCTTTTCTTGTGCACCATTTCGTTTTGCCTGCAAATTTACTTCGTAGGACATTAAATTACCTATCAATTCTTCTGGTTTTAATGTTGACAAATCAGTTGATTCTTCAATAGCTAGGACTTTTCGTTCCCATTCGTCCGTTAAAGAATTTAATATTTTTGTAACAACATCAAAATCAGTAAACTTTTGTTCTAATGATAATAAAGCATGATAAATATCCTGAAATCTAGAGTACATGTCATTTATAGATTTATTTGGCCTCATTTTAAAATTTTCAAACTGATGTTTCAACATTGAAATTTTGCTCAATTTAACTTTGTTCGTTCCTTCATGTGAAACTTTAAGAGTTCTCCAAATTTCATAACCGGAAGTGCACATGCTAACTCTATTGAATTCATTTCTATCTAATGCACAAAATAAAATATTCATAGCCTTAGCATTTGATGTAGCATCTAGTTTTTGTGTGTTACTCCAAGTTGAGTATTCTCCAGTAGGAGTTGTGTACTCACTTTGTATAATATTCCAGATATCAAATCCACTTGATTGCATATAGATTCTCATTCTAGTTGACCAATAATTGTAATTTATACCATTAAAAAGTGGAGGTCGTGAAGTCGATTGACCTTCTGTGAAACTAGAATTAGTGTGAGTGTTAACATCGTCAATTTGTGTGGTTGCCATATTACTAGAAATAAATATCAAATAACTTTGTGATGGTTATAGGATGACCTTGCTCCGATACCAAATGAAAGTGTACGTGTAGTACTAAGGATCGTGTAATATGGTATATAAATGCGGAAACTGGTAATAACAGTAAAGTAAAAATTAAAGTAAGCACACCAGGAATTTTTATACTGGTTCGAACTTCTCGTTCTACGTCCAGTCCCAGAATACCCTCTGGATTTAAACTAAACCCCTCACTTAACCCGGAGGAATAGGTATACGACAACTGAGCAGTCGAACGGGAATTTTTCCGCCTCAACAACCGAAGAGGACTTCAGCCTAATATAAATTGTTTGTTGACGAATGTGTTCTAAATAACACTGATTGTCTTTATATAGTACAACTTTCCTATAATCAAATCCTCAAGAGTATATATGTGTGTGAAGATTTAGAAGGAAGATAATCACGTAGAATCGAAGTATATAAATTGAACCAAGGATTCTAGTGATATTAATTAAGAATGAAAACTTTTATTTGCAGAAATGAATAGAGATTAGATTTCAGAAATATAAACAAGAATTAGTAATTGTATAAATGAATTGAATGTGTTTATATAATTGTAGAAGAGTTATAATCTTTCATGAAGAGTTTCAGTCAATAGTTGTGTCCATATCTCTTGAAACAGAGGACATTCCTCTTCATGAAATGATTGCATCTCTTCAGAAAACTAGCCGTTATTCTCTGGTCAGTCGACTGGAAAACCTGGCTGGTCAGCTGAGTTTGAAACCGTATACAAAACAGAAAGTCACTGTGCACATAACACAGGGTCGGTCGACCGAGGATCCTGGTCGGTCGGCCGACCTGGTGTTACTTGCACAGTGTACACGGTTTTAATATAAATTGTTTTGTGTGTGTGTGTGACTATTTGAGGAATGATTTTAACAATATTCTAAGACTCAATAAAATAAAATATTCATTACTAAACTCTGGATTGTAGTCTTGTCTCCTTTGTAGTACACAATATACACTTATTCTCTTTTTGTCGCTTTCGTATAGTATTCTCGTCGTATGATCTCTGAAGCTTGTGTCATGAATCAAAACTCATGAATCAACAATAATTATGATGAATACTTGAATAATGTTGTGGAAAGTAATTGTATATGCTTGCATGTGATATATATGTATGTGTAAATAGGGTGTGCATGTTTGGAAAATAGGCAAAATTTGCCTCTGTGCATACATTCCAGGTTTTAAAACCTGTTAGAAAATTTAAATCACCCCAACCCAAACAATTTTAGGCTTTGATTGCTGAATGAAAAGTGTTTACATAAGTGCAACATCATGTTTAAAAAATAAATTCAAGTGTATTCATTAAGTATTTATTTATAAAATGATAAATCTCAGTAAATATCAAAATTTGTCAAAGATCAAGGGTCGGGAATTCTTGTTTTGATTGTACAATCAGATTCAAACTTCAAAATGATGAATTTTAATATTAATATCAAGATTTTTAGATTTGGGGATGTTGAGTATTTGTAAGTTGAACGTAAAGTACATTTTTGCCCAATTCCATTGATCAGCGAAGAGTTGATCAACGTAATTGTTGCTGGAGGTAGAGGGGAGATTGAGGATCATTGGAAAAATAATCGATGGATTTTTAGCTGACCATGATGATCATACGAAGTTAAATTAGGGTTTAAGTCCAGTTTTTTTTGTTAAGGTCAAAAAGAGGGTTGCTGTATCGCCGTGGGTTGATCGGAGTTTTCCGGACCTAGGGGGATAGAAGCTTGGGGGTGTGACGTTGCTTTGGACTGAGTCGCAAGGGTTCAGGCAACGTGACGTGGAGGCGCGAAGCATTTTTGGTTGGTCGGGTTGTACCAGTTTGGCATTGACTTGCTCGATTCCGATTCTTTGACGAATTGGATGATCTGGGTGTTCGTGATGAATGAGGGTGTGGTCGCTGACGTGTTGATGGTCGTGGCAGTGGTCAGAGGTGATCGGAACGGCGTGCACGTGCACGTGTACACGTTGATGCCTGGTGAAGTATAGGATCGGGAAGATGAGGTAGATGCTCGGGTATAAGCTCGAGACGCTTGCATGATTGATTCGAAGATTTCTCGTGTTAACTCGAGGAGAAGAGGTCGCGAGTGAATCAAGTTGGTCGGGATTTTGTGAAGATTGGCTCGGGAATTCTAATGGTTATCTTGGGTTTGATTTTGATAAATTTTCAGGTTTCTAAAGTTTAAAAGGAAATCAAGTTTATAATACCAAACTTTCTAGCATAAAGAAAAGAACAAAGTTTTAAAGCATAACAAAAACAAGTTTTTAAAAGCAAAGGTTTTGAAATTTAAAAATGAATTTGGTTTAAAAATTTCTTAAATAAATTCTTTTACATATAATAAATGTTTTCCTTAATGAATTGATTTAGAAGTTATATGTTTTGTTTAACTTAAATTTGTTAAGTAAATTTTTAGGTTATTGTAAAACTTAATTTATAAATATAATTAAGTGTTAATTAAAAGGATAAATGTTTTAAAATATGTGATTAGGTAATTAATGAAGGTAATGATTTATCTTAATTAAGGTTTTGATAATTAATGAATTAATTAAAGGGTAATTAATTTATTTAATAAATTAATGATTAAGGATTGTTAATTAGATAATTGGAGATAGTTAATTAATGATTAGAGATTAATTAATGGGAGAGTTTGGCTCACATCCCTAATAAGTTTCAAAATAAACAAAACATCCTTCACATACAAAACTTACATTTCCGCCCCCTATTTTCAAATTCACGCAGGCAAAAATACACAAATACCCTTTACGTTTTTAACATTTCAAACGCGTATAACTTTATGTACAAAAACCGGATCAACAAACCGTTTTCACCAAAAAATCACAAATTTTATGATCTTTGAAATGAGATCCATTGTTGATACCAAAAATTCATATTTGTAGTAAATGTGCAATTATTTCAAATATTTGCAGACAATTCAGCAACTTTTAAACCTTTTTGATTTTTTTTCAAATTTACAAAATTTACAAATAATTGCAGATATTTCTGCAGCTATACCGTATAGTTGCATAAATGTCTACAACTATGGGTATAGTTGCAGAAATTTATGCAACTATACGGTATAGTTGTAGAAATATCTGCAACTATTGCATATAGTTGCAGACATTTCTACAACTATTGCATATAGTTGCACAAATGCAACTATTGCAAATAGTTGCAGAAATATCTGCAACTATTACACATAGTTGCAAACATTTCTGCAACTATTGCATATAGTTGCAGAAATGCAACTATTGTAAATAGTTGCAGAAATGTCTGCAACTATTGCATATAGTTGCAGAAATGCAACTATTGCTAATAGTTGCAGAAATGTCTGCAACTATTGCGTATAGTTGCAGAAATTACTACAACTATTGCTTATAGTTGCAGACATTAATGCAACTATTGCAAATAGTTGCAGAAATGTCTGCAACTATTGCGTATAGTTGCAGAAATATCTACAACTATTGCATATAGTTGCAGAAATGCAACTATTGCAAATAGTTGCAGAAATGTCTGCAACTATTGCGTATAGTTGCAGAAATTACTGTAACTATTGCTTATAGTTGCAGACATTTCTACAACTATTGCTTATAGTTGCAGAAATTACTGCAACTATTGCTTATAGTTGCAGACATTTCTACAACTACTGCTTATAGTTGCAGAAATGTCTGCAACTATTGCGTATAGTTGCAGAAATTTCTGCAACTATTGCGCATATATTTGCAGAAATTTATTGTGATTATTCATAACTGCAAATATTAAGAATATCATATTTCATAAAAAAAAATTGATTCATCTTTAATTTAATTGCAGTTTACCATTAAATCGAAAAATAAGAAGAAGATTCAGCTCCACAGCGAAACGCAGGGGTAAGTTGGGAAAAAAAATGGCGGAAAACAGAAACAGGGATGTAGAAAATATATATTTTATGACAGGGACCCGCTTTGAATTTAAGTTCCGTTTTAAGGATGTGTGGCTAATTTTCACTTAATTAATTAGGTAATTAAGTTGTAATTAAGCACTAATTAATTAAGTAATTATGGATTAATCAATTGGTAATTAAGGATTGATTAACTTGTAATTAAGAATTGATTAATTTGTAATTAAGTTTTATTAATTAATAATTAAGGATTAATAATTAAAATTAATAGCTAAGAGATAATTAATTAAGGTTAATTAATCAAGGATGATTAATTAAGATAGATGATTAAGGAATGATTAATTAATTGGGTTGTAACTAATTAATGTTAAGTAAGCAGGATTAAGGTAATCCAAGTGAATAAAATTGGTGATTTATTTAATTGGAGATTAATTAAATTAATTAGGTATTATAAATCTTGTGTATGGATGGTTGAATGATTTTGGATGATTTGAATTGTTTTTGTCTCTGATGAGTGATTGAGATGTGCTGTGATATGAATGGGTTGAACTGTGATAATGTGGGTTATCTATCTGAGTTAAATTATTGTGTGGTATGATATTCTGAATATGAATTGTATTGTTTTAAAACTTAACAATTTGGATCAGAAGTGATATTGGATTCGAAGAGACCGAGGTCGGGTATTAGTAAATACCCGAAACCACTTCGATATGTAATCTAAAATAATTCTCTATAGATTTGATATGTGAAATCAAATAGGCTGGAATAGAATAAATTAAGTAACTGGACCTTTTAAACTAAGTTTTGGTACTTAGGTATTGATTTGTGAAATAAGTGATTAATTATAACAAGATAAGAACTCGTAATGAGATACGAGTTATCTTGGTTTGCAAATAAGTTTATAACTTGGTATTTAAAATTGTATGGGTTTACTTACGCTGGGTTCCAGCCTGACTCGGGTGTTACTTTATTGTAATGCTCGGGTCAGACCGAGTATTACAGATTTTCAGGTAAGGACGTTCTGGAGCTCAGGAGATGAGCTGGATGGCAGGAACGTATGGAGTGTTTCCGCTGTGAGATATTTCTGTTTATTTGAGACATGATGATTTGTATATGTCCAGTGTTTGTTTATGTGTGTAACTGTGATGTATTTAAAATGTAATTGACAGATATAGTATTCTTTTGTATAACTGTTATTATTTTATATTATATTTTGATCCGCTGCGAATGTGAGGTCCTGTGACTTGTTTTTCTGTTTTCTTCTTCTATCTCTTTTCTTCTTTTTCTAACTATCTAGAATTTTCGGGATCGAGAATTTTGGGTTGTTACACATCTACTAAATTTAAAAACCATATTGTGTCAGTTTGTTTTGTTCAAGTGTTTTGGAGATCCTATCGATAGCGTTGATCAGATGAACCGATCGAAAACCCAAATCAACATCAACAACTCAAACAACACAATATATAAAACATCTTTAAAATAAAAAATTCAACTACAAGATAAATTTTCAAAATAAGGATAGGGATTCAGATTTGATGGATTCAAATCAAAGAGAATTTGGATTTAAAGATAAGTTGGAGATAAAAGATAAAATGATTAAACTACATAATAGGAAGATGGGTAAGCCTATACATATTACGGGCAACCTTAACCAGGTCAACCGTGACTTAAAGAATAAGATCGATGTGGATTTCTGGGGTAAATCTACATTTGATCCCAAGAAATAGAATTCAGGTATAATAAGAGATACTAGCATCTAAACCGAGGATATAGAAGTCTTCGATGAATCAATGCTTTTTGTAAAGAAGTTTCACCCCTTTACAAGTCATTAGAATATTGGCGGGACCGCCAATACATTAGAAAGATTATTCGGAGTGGATTTGTGGGACACTCCAGAATCAAGAAGACATGAATAGGGAAGGACAAGAATGGACTTTGGAACCGAAGGGAACGTTCCAAAATTCAAAGGAAACCGAATCGAAGAAGAAGGAATTCAAGTTCGAACGAAAGTGATTCTGTAATTAAATTTACTCTATATGCTGAGTTTGCCTAAAACCAGAGCTCTAATACCACATGTAACGACCCGATATTTTCAACCATTCGCATCCGCACATGTCGGACTTGAATTGCTCAAAATACCGCGTTGTAAATAAAAATTTGGCAAACTCATCATATACAGTAAATAAAAAATCACAGATCATAGACACGGAGTAATATAATGCAGCGGAAGTAAAAGAGATAGTAGTTCATGAAGCTACTATATAAATACATCAAAGTTAAGTAAGATACAATAGGAATACCAAGATACAACAGGTGTAACAGTATGATAATCAGATACAACTCAGAATACAACTGGAATCAACTGGATAACAAAATGAATAGATATCTGGTTCTTCAAAGCGAAACTCCAGCTCCAAAGGTGAGTCTCTAATGCTGTATCACTCAGTCTGACTCGAGCGTAAAGCAAAACACAAAACACTCGAGTCAGGACATACATACTTATACAATGTAAACCAACTCAAGTGAACTGTAATAAAGGTACAAGTAACTTAAAGAATGCTTGGGATCGTCCATTCTTTAAGGATCCGTTAAACTATCTACTATGTAGTAATATTCGCTATTATAATAATGTCTAATTATAAAATAAACATACTTTAAAATAGCATTAAGGCTTTACATTTTCCACCTTAACACGTAATAGTCCTAGTAGTCTATCCAGTATTAGCATACTCCCAAAATGGGGGCTACCCTCGATACTCCACAGGCTACGGGAGAAATCACAACTCGTAATAAAGCACGATATGGTAGGTGACACGGCACACAAGGAAAATGCCAGGGTAGATATACCAATTACGCATCCGGACTGGTGGTGACGCATAGTAGCCACTACCACCCACCTCGAACAACACTCCCAAATCAAGGGGTGCACCCAATCAATCACAAAGTAATAGAATGGTATCGAAGAAGTGTGTCTGATCAAAGGTGCTACCTCATTGGCCCATCGATTGCTCCTGTTTTAGCCACCTTATGCCAACTCACGGGAGTTGGGTCCACGCATATACCTTAGGATCGTCGCCACCATCCTACTTCATTATGGAAACACCACCGTGTACACAGGTGTTAAAGTGGTTTTCGGTATCGACAGAGAGTATGTCCATATCTGATCCCGGTCTCTTTAACAACCAATCGTTATTATAACCCGTGGTTATAATTTTAAAATAATATTTTATACTTCAAAATAGAATATCATTTCAAATCCAAATCTTTATCAAAATAAAGATTAAATCAATTCCAAACCATTTCAATATATTTAAAATATCATATCATTTCAAACTTCATTTCAAATCATTTCAATATATCAAAATATCATATCTTTCCAAAACTTCATTTCAAATCATTTAATATATCAAAATATCATATCTTTTCAAAACTTCATTTCAAATCATTTCAATATATCAAAATATCATATCTTTCCAAAAATTCATTTCAAATCATTTAATATATCAAAATAACATATCTTTTCAAAACTTCATTTCAAATCATCATTTGAGTTCAAATCCAAATATTCAACTTTAAATACCTTTTAAATTCAAAGATATCATTCATTTATTATCATTTCAAGTCACCTTTTAAATAGTTTATATTTCAATCAAAATAATTCATCTAAACCATTTAAAAGTGTAATTATTATACTTTCAAATCAAGTATTCAATTACCAAAGTTTTAAACTATTCTGAGTTCATTTACTAAGTTAAAAACCATAAACATTGGAAATTTCAGCATTTCACAGCATTCATAAAAAGCTGTTATAGGTTATACTTGAAAACATTTTAATTCAGCAAAGACAACATTTAAAAATGCCGTTAAATCTCAGTTTTAGTTGAAATTTAGTTTAAAACAGCAAAGACAGCATTTCCAAAAATGCTGTAATAGCTCTGGTTTCAAATTAAATGGTTTCATTAAATTCAGCAAAGACAACAGACCACTACAGCAATTACAGAACAGCTGTAATAGGCCTTTATCAAGTTTTTAGCCTTTTAATTTTCTTCAACAACTACAGCATTACAGAACTGCTGTAATAGCCTCTTATTTAAGTTTTAGTTCATTTACAGAAATCATAACATTTCTGAATGCTATAAAAAGTAATTTCCAGATTTTAGTGTATTTCCAGCAAATAATAACCTTCAATATTAAACCTTTTAAACATTATAAAAATCATAATTTGACATTCAAAAATGTTCATTAAATTTACTTTTTTAATTTATGATTTTTATAAGAAACATTTACGGTAAAATTCAAATTTCCAAAAATGTTACTTAACAAATCCAAATGTACAATTTTCTTTTCTTCACAATTTTAACAAATAAACTTAACACTTATATTTTATTTCCATTACACAAATTAAACTAAATGTCAAGTTATATTTTTAAAATTACACTTTTAAGCATTCATTTATTTAACCATTTTAATACATAGAAAACTCAATAACACTTTATTAAATCATTTAAATTCAAATTCAAATCAAATTATCATATTTACCATTTTATTTTTATAACTTAAATATCATTTTAAAACCAAAATTCAAAAATTCCAAACTGAAGTAATATTTCAAAAATTCACTTTTACCATTCATTTAAATTACAATTTTAACTTCTAGAAAAATCCAAATTTCTTTATTTAAACATTAAAAATCCAATTTAAATCAAAGTTTCAAAATTTTACACCTTTAAAAATATTTAAAATATTCAAAATACTTTATAAAAATAACCATGGGCCTGTATATAGTTTTCTAACCTAGGTTAAGTGATACGGATATGTATCATTTCAATCCGCGGTTTAAAAAGCAAAAATCCGGGTTCTATCATTTCAAACTCGCAATCCCAAGTTAAAATAAAATAAGTAAAAACCATTCAGGCCTATCATTTCAGCCCATAACGATTTTTCCCTATTATAAAGTCCGTTCGGGTATGTATCATTTCAACCTATAGCGAATCTAATCTACAAGGAACTTGTAATGTGATAAACAGATATAAAATGAACAGTATAAAATATATAACAGTAACAGATGAGATGACAAGTAAATTAATAGGTTTAACATCATATAATTAAATCATCACAGGCAGTTATAACATATCATAATATTCTACACATTCAATTTTTGTCGCTTCACATTTGTATAAATATAAAATGTCGTGTGAGATTTACTCACATTTTTGTGATGGAGATATCAATTCAAATGACACAACGGATTCGAGGAGGCACGATGACACAACAATAGATTCAAGTGGATGAGAACCAAGCTTATTGATCTTGTACATAACCTATGAACATGACAAAAAAATTATAAATTTAATGCAACATTGAATTGAAACAACTTTGAAATTAAAAGAAAAAATGGATTGAATGCTTTTGCTATGCTTTCCACACTCACATGCTCGGCCTAGGGGTTGATATGGCTCAGCCCTAACATGGTTTGGC
Organism: Allium fistulosum; assembly: GCA_030737815.1. Lineage (NCBI taxonomy): Eukaryota > Viridiplantae > Streptophyta > Magnoliopsida > Asparagales > Amaryllidaceae > Allium > Allium fistulosum. The sequence continues at coordinate 867,695,798 of CM060906.1, read as the reverse complement.
TTTGGTTTGGGCTCTCAAATGCATGGCTACATGGCTAGAATGGTGGAGGAGTTACAACATAGGAATGTGAAGAGGCTAGACAATATAGGAAGGTTTTGGTTCAATGTTTTGGGCTCGGCCATGGGTGGTTTGGCTTGGCCATTCAAGTTCAGGTCTGGACAGTGGTTTAAATGATGAGTAGGGATCTGGACAAGGTGGTGGAGGCGGCTAAAGGTGGCGACCGAGGTGATGGATGAAGGTATGACATTCAAGTTCGAATGAAAGTGATTCTGTAATTAAATTTACTCTATATGCTGAGTTTGCCTAAAACCAGAGCTTTGATACCACATGTAACGACCCGATATTTTCAACCATTCGCATCCGCACATGTCGGACTTGAATTGCTCAAAATACCGCGTTGTAAATAAAATTTTTCCAAACTCATCATATACAGTAAATAAAAAATCACAGATCACAGACACAGAATAATATAATGCAACGGAAGTAAAAGAGATAGTAGTTCATGAAGCTACTATATAAATACATCAGAGTTAAGTAAGATACAATAGGAATACCAAGATACAACAGGTGTAACAGTATGATAATCAGATACAACTCAGAATACAACTTGAATCAACTGGATAACAAAATGAATATATATATGGTTCTTCAAAGCGAAACTCCAGCTCCAAAGGTGAGTCTCTAATGCTGTATCACTCAGCCTGACCCGAGCGTAAAGCAAAACACTCGAGTCAATACATACATACTTATACAATGTAAACCAACTCAAGTGAACTGTAATAAAGGTACAAGTAACTTAAAGAATGCTTGGGATCGCCCATTCTTTAAGGATCCGTTAAACTATCTACTATGTAGTAATATTCGCTATTATAATAATATCTAATTATAAAATAAACATACTTTAAAATAGCATTAAGGCTTTATATTTTCCACCTTAACACGTAATAGTCCCAGTAGTCTATCCAGTATTAGCATACTCCTAAAATGGGGGCTACCCTCGATACTCCACAGGCTACGGGAGAAATCACAACTCGTAGTAAAGTTCGATATGGTAGGTGACACGGCACATAAGGCAAATGCCAGGGTAGATATACCAATTACGCATCCGGACTGGTGGTGATGCATAGCAGCCACTACCGCCCACCTTGAACAACACTCCCAAATCAAGGGGTGCACCCAATCAATCACAAAGTAATAGAATGGTATTGAAGAAGTGTGTCCGATCAGAGGTGCTACCTCATTGGCCCGTCGATCGCTCCTGTTTTAGCCACCTTATGCCAACTCACGGGAGTTGGGTCAACACATATACCTTAGGATCGTCGCCACCATCCTACTTCATTATGGAAACGCCACCGCGTACACAGTTGTTAAAGTGGTTTTCGGTATCGACAGAGAGTATGTCCATATCCGATCCCGGTCTCTTTAACAACCAATCGTTATTATAACCCGTGGTTATAATTTTAAAATAATATTTTATACATCAAAATAGAATATCATTTCAAATCCAAATCTTTATCAAAATAAGATTAAATCAATTCCAAACCATTTCAATATATTTAAAATATCATATCATTTCAAAACTTCATTTCAAATCAATTCAATATATCAAAATATCATACCTTTCCAAAACTTCATTTCAAATCATTTAATATATCAAAATATCATATCTTTTCAAAACTTCATTTCAAATCATCATTTGAGTTCAAATCAAAATATTCAACTTTAAATACCTTTTAAATTCAAAGATATCATTCAATTATTATCATTTCAAGTCACATTTTAAATAGTTTATATTTCAATCAAAATAATTCATCTAAACTATTTAAAAGTGTAATTATTATACTTTCAAATCAAGTATTCAATTACCAAAGTTTTAAACTATTCTGAGTTCATTTACTAAGTTAAAAACCATAAACATTGGAAATTTCAGCATTTCACAGCATTCATAAAAGCTGTTATAAGTTATACTTGAAAACATTTTAATTCAGCAAAGACAGCATTTAAAAATGCTGTTAAATCTCAGTTTTAGTTGAAATTTAGTTTAAAACAGCAAAGACAGCATTTCCAAAAATGTTGTAATAGCTCAGGTTTCAAATTAACGGCTTCATTAAATTCAGCAAAGACAGCAGACCACTACAGCAATTACAGAACAACTGTAATAGGCCTTTATCAAGTTTTTAGCCTTCTAATTTACTTCAGCAACTACAACATTACAGAACTGCTGTAATAGCCTCTTATTTAAGTTTTAGTTCATTTACAGAAATCATAACATTTCTGAATGCTATAAAAAGTAATTTCCAGATTTTAGTGTATTTCCAGCAAATAATAACCTTCAATATTAAACCTTTTAAACATTATAAAAATCATAATTTGACATTAAAAAATGTTCATTAAATTTAATTTTTTAATTTATGATTTTTATAAGAAACATTTACAGTAAAATCCAAATTTCCAAAAAATTTACTTAACAAATCCAAATGTACAATTTTCTTTTCTTCACAATTTTAACAAATAAACTTAACACTTATATTTTATTTCCATTACATAAATTAAACTAAATTTTCAATTTTAGTTAATTAACTTAAACCTTTAATAAAAACCAAATCCACATTTCCAAGTAAAGTTATATTTTTAAAATTACATTCTTAAGCGTTCATTTATTTAACCATTTTAATACATAGAAAACTCAACAACACTTTATTAAATCATTTAAATTCAAATTCAAATCAAATTATCATATTTACCATTTTCCAAATACAATTAAATTTCCATTTTATTTATATAACTTAAATATTATTTTAAAACCAAAATTCCAAATTTCCAAACTTAAGTTATATTTCAAAAATTCACTTTTACCATTCATTTAAATTACATTTTTAACTTCTAGAAAAATCCAAATTTCTTTATTTAAACATTAAAAATCCAATTTAAATCAAATTTTCAAAATTTTACACTTTTAAAAATATTTAAAATATTCTAAATACTTTATAAAAATAACCACGGGCCTGTATATAGTTTTCTAACCTAGGTTAAGTGATACAGATATGTATCATTTCAATCCGCGGTTTAAAAAGCAAAAATCCGGGTTCTATCATTTCAAACCTGCAATCCCAAGTTAAAATAAAATAAATAAAAACCGTTCAGGCCTATCATTTCAGCCCATAACGATTTTTCCCTATTCTAAAGTTCGTTCGGGTATGTATCATTTCAACCCATAGTGAATCTAATCTACAGGGAACTTGCAGTGTGATAAACAGATATAAAATGAACAATATACAATATATAACAGTAACAGATGAGATGACAAGTAAATTAACAGGTTTAACATCATATAATTAAATCATCACAGGCAGTTATAACATATCATAATATTCTACACATTCAATTATTGTCGCTTCACATTTGTATAAGTATAAAATGTCATGTGAGATTTACTCACATTTTTGTGCTGGAGATATCAATTCAAATGACACAACGGATTCCAGGAGGCATGATGACACAACAATAGATTCAAGTGGATGAGAACCAAGCTTATTGATCTTGTACACAACCCATGAACATGACAAAAAAAATTATAAATTTAATGCAACATTGAATTGAAACAACTTTGAAATTAAAAGCAAATATGGATTGAATTCTTTTGTCATGCTTTCCACACTCACATGCTCGGCCTAGGGGTTGATATGGCTCAGCCCTAACATGGTTTGGATTTGGTTTGGGCTCACAAATGCACGGCTACAAGGATAGAATGGTGGAGGAGTTACAACATAGGAATGTGAAGAGGCTAGGTAATATAGGAAGGCTTTGGTTCAATGTTTTGGGCTCGGCCATGGGTGGTTTGGCTTGGCCATTCAAGTTCAAGTCTGGATAGTGGTTTAAATGATGAGTAAGGGTCTAGACAAGGTGGTGGAGGTGGCTAAAGGTGGTGGCCAAGGTGATGGATGAAGGTATGAAGCAACTAGGCTAGGCTAACATGACATTTGGAAGGTTTTGTGCAACTTTCGAGGTGTTTGTCTTCACTTAAAGGCCATGGCCTGATCTGGTCAGAGGGGAAAAGAGGGCATTGAAGCCATGAAAGGGGAGGAGGAAGGTCGTGGAGGCTATGGTGGAGAGGGTGGAGCATGGCAAGGAGAAGTCATGGCCAAAACATTAAAAATTCAAAAGGGAAAATGAAGAAAAAGTAGAAGAAAAGAGGAGGCCATTACCCAAATGCTTTTGCCGTGAAAATGGAGTGAGGAGGAAGGTTTTTCACGTGAATTGCACATTAAAGCTCACGGCTATCAAAAAGTATACGGCCAAAAAAAAGTAAGCAAGTGAAAAGTCAAGAAAATGAAAAGGTTTGGTAAATGAAAAGTCTTGAGTTTTAAAGTTAAGTCTCTTTAAATTTCCTTTTCTTTTAAATCAAATAAAAAAAATAAAAATAAGTAAATGAATTACAGAACTGAAAACAAAATTAAATAAAAATAAATAAATAAATAAATAAATTTAGGAAAATAGGAAAAGAATTGAAGAAATTGCTTAAATATTGAAAATAGGGTCCAGAAATTACAAATAAATCACCATTGGCTTTGGAAAAATATCTATTTCATTTTAAAAATGTTCTAAGCAACACTTTGAAATAAATAATTCATTTATCATTTATAAAGTGAAATAAATGATTAAATTTAGAGAAAATAGAAAAAGAATAAAGAAATAGTTTATTTAATTTAAACAAGGCTTAAAATTACAAATAAAACATCACTAGGTTTATAAAATTTCTATTTCACTTTAAAACAAATAAAAATTCAAATAAGTAAAATAAATGATGAACAAAATAAAGTGGATATTAAATAAAATAAGGTCTTAAGGAAATAGAGGAATAAATAAATAATTTCTTTAATTAAATGAAACTGGAAATTAGGAATTATAAACAGAATACAACTGACACTGGAAAATGTCAGTTACACTTTTAAAATGTTTTAAAACTAAAATATATACATAACATGTTATTTTACCCATATAAACATAAATTACATGACCAACTAAAATATTATTTATATAATTTAAAATAAACAATTTTGTTAAATACAGCAAATTACACACAATATCTAATAGGGTATAACTTTCACATTATAAATCAGATTTCAACGAAACGCAGTATTCTTAAAATTTTATTTACTTACATTAAAGATAAAATTCAAAATTTCATCATTTTAAATTTTTAAATTAAAAGTCAAAGTTTGACCATATTGACCAAAATTCACATTTTTGGAAAAATACCCTATCTATTCATGTTTGAAATTATAATTCACATACAAATCATAATTAATATTTAAAAATAACAAAATTTTCCATTTAATAAATAAAATAAAGTTTTTAAATCAGGAAATTCAATTTAAAATAATTACAAAATACAGGGTTGTTACAATTTTTGTCATTCGAACAAAAAGTGGAGGTTAGTTATTGCACGTTATCACCCATTATTCCAACCCTTCTTTCGGTTCCTTTTTCGCCCTCACAACTGAAATCGTGGAAAAAGAAAATTATCCCAGTGAAGAAGGCGGAGTATAAACCAATGGATGATTTCAAGTTGCACAAAGGCGATACTTTAATAATAAGGTAAATACTTAGGGTTTCGACTTCTTTCCTCTTTTGCATCGCCATGAAAATTCTCGATGGTGTAGTTCACTTTGAACCTCTTTCCTTGATTGATAGCTTAAAATCGCCACGGCTTGCTGATAGCACACTAAATTAGCTTGATTCATGGGGATCCGTGCTTGAACTAAGGATATGGACTAGGTATACCCTAACATTCTAAATTCTCTTTCTCAAAATTCCGATTCAGCAACCTTTGTTTTAGTTTATGCATGAGAATTACGCATTATTTGTTGATTAATTCACATGTTCTTTATCTGTGAAGTTTCGATTGAACAGTTTTTTGTTTGTTTTTCCACCAAATAATTAAAACTGTGCATGCTAAACTAGTGTTTGTTAGATCCGCTACTCTTGATTTGTTCTGAAATTTATTGATAAAACTTTTCGATTTCAGTCTTACTGTTTGGTAGTTGTTGTCTGGTATAGTTGGATATTTGAGTTCGATGCTTACCCATTTGCAAACATAATTACTGAATTATGTTCAAAAAATAAGTGTTCATTTGTTTCTGCTTCGTTACTACATTACTCACATTCGTTAATGGTTAACAAGTCCTGATTGATATGTTTGGATTTGCATAGCAGATAGTTTGAAATAGTTCTGGATAGGCAGAATAACATTTTGGGGTTTGCTTTATTCTTCCACCAATTTTATGCTAGCTTGATTACCTTCACGCATTTTGTAGTTTTCCATTTTTTCTCTGCTTACCTTCTTTTGAACCAAGTGCTGAGAAAATTGAAAATTTGCGACAGTGACTACAACTTTGACTCAATTGAAGCGCCAGCCTCTGACCCTAAGCAGGAGCGCGCCCATTTTGAGGATTGAAGAAACTTAATTCAGTGAGTCAACTGAATCACAACTGTTAATTTCGTTCATAATTACAACAATTTACAGTTTTAATTCTCAGTTTTGTCAATTGATTTTTTTTCTATACATTTTTATCTTCAAATTATGATAAACACCATTGTTTAGGATTACAGTCATTAACAAAGGGTAAGTTTATAGGTAAAAACGATGTATGTTTACTGATTGGGAATTGATGTTCTTGGGAATTCAAAGATTATGGAGGTGCAGCAAGTTCTTAATATCTATGCATTATTTGTAGTAAATAATTTTGGTTTTCGATCATGTTGCACTATTTATTTGGGGATTGGAAGAAGACGAGAGGGATTATGGCTGAAGTCAATAAACTCTTTTGTGCAGAAATGCTTTCCAGTATTCAAAATATGGAATTTACATGGAAATATTTTGTTCTTAAAAATTTGTACTTTGTTGTTTTAATATTTTTATACTTTGTTAAGAAAGTGATCATATAATGTTAGTATTTGTACAATATTATGCATTAAAATTGTTATTTCTCAAGAATAGAAAATAAAACAGTTCAAGATAGCATGACATTTTCTTCTTTTATATTTATTTATGATACAACAGAGAAATTTGATTTACAGTCTAAAGTTATTAAGACCGCCCGTTATTTTACTAACTGATCATCATACCACACAAAAATTTTGCTGATGTTAGCCACTTAAAGCATACAACACTTCCATGTAAGTGTTCATTTGTTTCTGCTTCGTTACTACATTACTCACATTCGTTAATGGTTAACAAGTCCTGATTGATAAGTTTGGATTTGCATAGCAGTTAGTTTGAAATAGTTCTGGATAGGCAGAATAACATTTTGTGGTTTTCTTTATTCTTCCACCAATTTTATGCTAGCTTGATTACTTTCTCGCATTTTGTAGTTTTTCATTTTTTTCTCGGCTTACCTTCTTTTGAACCAAGTGCTGAGAAAATTTAAAATTTGCGACAGTGACTACAACTTTGACTCAACTGAAGCGCCAGCCTCTGACCCTAAGTAGGAGCACGCCCATTTTGAGGATTGAAGAAACTTAATTCAGTGAGTCAGCTGAATCACAACTGTTAATTTCGTTCATAAATACAACAATTTACAGTTTTAATTTTCAGTTTTGTCAATTGATTTTTTTCTATACATTTTTATCTTCAAATTACGATAAACACCATTGTTTAGGATTACAGTCGTTAACTAAGGGTAAGTTTATAGGTAAAAACGATGTATGTTTACTAATTAGGAATTGATGTTCTTGGGAATTCAAAGATTACAGAGGTGCAGCAAGTTCTTAATATCTATGCATTATTTGTAGTAAATAATTTTTGTTTTCGATCATGTTGCACTATTTATTTGGGGATTGGAAGAAGGTGAAAGGGATTATGGCTGAAGTCAATAAACTCTTTTGTGCAGAAATGCTTTCCAGTGTTCAAAATATGGAATTTACATGGAAATATTTTGTTCTTAAAAATTTATACTTTGTTGTTTTAATATTTGTTATACTTTGTTAAGAAAGTGATCATATAATGTTAGTATTTATACAATATTATGCATTAAAATTGTTATTTCTCAAGAATAGAAAAAAACTGTTCAAGATAGTATGACATTTTCTTCTTTTATATTTATTTATGATACAACAGAGAAATTTGATTTATAGTATAAAGTTATTAAGACCACCCGTTATTTTACTAACTGATCATCATACCACACAAAACATTTTGCTGATGTTAGCCACTTAAAGCATACAACACTTCCATTTTCAAGCTTTAGAAATAGAATTTTCAAATTAGTAATAACCGTTGTAGGCATGTGATTTCAGTCTTCAAAAATATAGTGTAAAGGCTGCGCAGTTTCTTATGTTCAAATGTTGTTTTCTTATTTTCGCAGGCATATAGAACGTTTGACATTGTACGTGCATGACTTGCTAAATAACACTGTCTACTTGACAATGAAGGTGTAATTTTGTATTGTAACATCCATCCTAATATCAAATTACATTTGCAAAATTCAAAAAATAGTAGTGTTGAGATAAATTGTCATCTACATTCACCTTGGATGATATTCTGAAACATCTTTTTGGAAAAGCAATAATTCAAAACTTGACATTATGATGATGCACATAACTACAGATAGGCACATTTTATTATTTCCATTTAATACCTAGAATCGCAAAATTATCCAAAATATGTGAAGAAAATTATGACATACTATATAGGTTCAAAATACCGGAGGAATAGTAACCATGACGACTCTTTTCATTCAAAATGTCAAAACTTGGCACCGATCAAGAATGATGATTATTCAACTATCATGAACGAAAGTCATGTTGGTTTCTAAGTTTGATTTATAAAATATTATCTGAGTCTCAGTCATTGAAATTATATTTAGTAGGAGTAATAGGAAAGTTTAGTCCTGCTTGCTAATATGGTTTCTTTAACATATTACAACTAATTGAATAACAAACATATATTTGGACATTTACATATCATATGCCTATTAAATTTATATTATGTTTACTAAACATAATACCATAATAGTCATCTGTAAAATATTTGTACGTTTTCTTACTTTTTATTTGCAGCACATGTTTATAACTGAACTTCAGTTTTTTTATAAACTATTTTGGGATATTGCTAACATTAAACTCAGTAACATTACCTTTTTTGCATGGGTCATGTGAATATATATATATATATATATATTTATGGTCCGCCTTAGTGGCGCAGTGGTTAGGGGTTCTCGCTACCTGGTAATAGGTCCCGAGTTTGAGCCCTGGCCTGCGCACCTTTGCCCCAAGTAAATCTCACCCGGTATTGCGGACTGTCCAAAGGGGACTGCGATAAGCTGTACAAGCTTGCGGTTGCGGACTGGGTGGCCTATACCTTCCTAAGATGAGCGGTGTCCGTTAGTCTTCGGTGATCGTTCATTTTTTTATATATATTTATGGTGCGATTTCTACTTTCCTTATACATTTTTTATTTCATACAGGCCATGATTCCATGGAACATCGTCAAAGACTACAATATTGGTGTTGTCATTACCAACACAAAGGGCCCTTAAACCTCTGTCAAGGTAAGCATTCACCGTATGCTATATGGCTGTGTCATAATGGAGGCCATGAACATTGATAGCTCGCAGTGTGGTAGAAGCTTAAGCTTGCGCTGTTATGGTATCAGAAAATGATGAGGCCAGAGGTAGCCCTGATAAGGATGAATGGAGCTCCGAGGATTGCAAATGTAGCAGAGCTGCATATTTTATGGTTGTAGACAAGACAATTTTGTCTTTAATGAGGAAGAGAGAAATGAAGAATTCTCGGACTAGATAAGAGTTATATTTGATTTAATCAACTGAAATTTTATCCACCTTTTGGCATCAACATTGAATTTAACTATGGAAATACATATTGTATAGGCACGTAAATATCATGCATCGTTAGTAATTTTAATGATTAAAAAAGTTTTGCATTAAAGGAAGAACCACTATTTCTATTTATTTTTACTGGCAACCAAGATGGTTTGATGCATCTTAAGTTTATGTTCTATGATAAATTTTTTATAGTTGCTGATTATTGTAAGTTTAGAGTGAGTACAGCGTTTATGCTTCAAAATTTTATGTTTACAGTAAACAGTAAAAGTGCAATCCAGTTTTGCTGGCGCAATAATCCTTTTAAACAACTTCCTCTACACACTTATTCACTTTAATGTTTGGCTATTCTTTTTTACCATCATCAACCAAATAAAGTCTAAGTGGTTTATACATATTACGGAAAGAAAAGGATGAAAATGATTACTTCCCCCGGAATTAGAAACTTTTGGTATCACTACCTTTTCAGGTCCATTATCAATTTCAATGCTTAATATCGGTGTTATTTTTATTTTTAGTTGCTTAAAGAAGGCAAATCAGAGAAAATTCTACACCTTTACCTATGATTCTACACTAAATGAGTACGAACACGATATAATTCAATGGTAATGCTGTAATAAATGTTAGCTTTATCTTATAATATATCTGTTTTAGTAAAAATAACTGGCAATGGTACAGTTGCATGAATTGGAGTAATGCTCGAATGTACTGGAGTGAATAGTACAATTGCAATAGCAACAGGCAATAATAAATGTCAACTACATGTGTATGCATGAAGCGATTCTAGAATGTACTAGAGTTCATAAGGGTGCATGCCATAATTTCATAAATAGAGTATGAGAGTAGACTAATAATTTTGTTTTATGTCATTTACCATCAAATTTCTTGGAATTCTGGCGTAATAATTTTTTTTGGACAGTTGTACTATTTGAACTTTGCCTCTAATATGTTGTTGTTATATATTTGGATCCGGATAAGTTTTTCTGTTACCGGGATAAAAGTTGTAATTACTCATGTTTGTTTTATTTGTTAGTTTTTTTAAATAATTATTATCAAACATTCATTTATATTACCAACAAAGTTACTTTTAATTAATCCTACTCTCAATAGATCATGAATCATGTCATGGGTGCAGTTTGCACGACTTTGACCTATTAACAAAATGAAATTTCTTTTTTGCTTACTTTGGATTTGAAACTAGATCTTCTATAGGGACAAAATGAAGCAATGATGTAAGCTTGTAGAATCTGTGTAGGATCACTATTTTCAGTTGCAGCGAGTGTAAGTTTGTAAATTTCTTTGTCCCGTCCAAAAAAACTAACAACCTAATTTTGATCAAGAGAAGTAGTTGATAATTAAATATTATTACAGTTTCAGCAAAAGAAATATTGTTCATGTAGCATGTTTATTTTGACATTTACATGTTTTACACCTTTCAAGTAGTAAGTTTATTATAGAAATGTTATTGAAATGAATTTTTTGTGTTTCATGTGCTTTTATTACTAACATTTTTCTCTGCGCACGTCCATCGGACGTGCCTTAGTACTCATATATATATATATATATATATATATCTTATATATAAAAAAATACTTGGGTCAACAGGTCAAAGTGAAGCCTTTTTGGCTATTTCGAAAATGCCATTTTATTATTATTTACTTATTCATTAAAAAATTATTAGCTGGGTTATTTTCGTAATTTATACCGAATTGGTGGGGAAGAGTGAGATATTTCAGTGGGGAAGAACGCAACCGTATTACCTTTAATGCCACGTTCGGACATTCTAAGCCATTTCCTTTTTGTTCACTCTCTTGATATCAAACACCTAACACAAATTGGAAATCCCCTCATTTTTGGGTTAGCTACCTTGATCATGTCACAAACGTCGAAAGTCACACCAATTTAAGGAATGAATACTGAAATGATCTCCGATAACGATAGATGATCTCCAGATCTGTTCTACCACTAGAACCGCCTTGAAGCCATGATCAATGCTCTCACCTCAATTGGATGGATGAAGCGTCAGGTCGATCGATCTTCTCTAAACCTCCTTTTATAGTTTTCTTCCTTCCCTTTCCTTACTTTGCAAAATATGTAATTAGGATGTAGTGGTTTTTCAATTTTAAGATCCGACTCCATCGCAAGAGGCTATGGTGGGTGCCTCTAATGACATCTTGCTCAAGCGCATGGGGATAATTCACTCAGGTTGTTTATGTCTGCTTTTGTTCCAATTTTCTTCACATTATGGAATCGGATCGATGTTTTCGTTAATTTCTTTGAAATGATAATATTAGCTTGGAGTTATATTCAACATTTGACATGGTAGCTTCAAAATATTTCATTATTATTTCTCTAAAATTGTTGCTAATATTTGACATTTATGTGTTAGAAATTTAAACTCAATATACTTGCTAAGCTATTCAAGAGTAATATTCAAAAATAAAAATAAAAGCCCTGATGACTAAATGCCATGATGATTTTCTTCAAGTTGCAAGTTGTACCTGTACAATATTTAGGCTGACATTTTTTGTATCCACCACTTACTCTTTATACTTGACTTTTTTTCTTCAGGTTTTGTTTTTCTTTTACATTTCTCTGTTTTTTCTTTTGAAACAATGTTAGAATAAATGTGAATGTTAAGTGTTGATGCTATATCTTATAGATGGCAATGGTGAACAAATTATTAAAAAAAGAACTTTGATACTAATGGAGTTGTTATAATAATAAAAATCATAAATAGTCGCATTGAGTTGAGAATTAAATTTTATTTTGTTGCTTTGATTTTTGTATGGATTTATAGATCATGCTTTGTCTTAGATCAACGATAAAAAATAGTGCAGTACTATATATCTTCCATTATATGCTCCTTTATCAAATTGGAAAACTAAAGTATCACAAAATTAATTATCAAATGTAGGTAGTATGATCTTTCAAGTGATTTGGTCTCTTTATTTTTAAGATTATAGTGTCCAAAATGATGATCAGATTGTCATTTCTTATGATTGCTTGAGGTTTAAACTTTAAATAGCTCTACCATATTAATTTATCTACTATTCTTTCCATAGAAATTAGTTGTTATATCTTATAGATTACCATACTAACAGGTGCATTTCTCTGTATCTATCAATCAAGTACTGTCCATAATTATTTGAACTTAATTCAAAAGTATTTGTCAGATCTAAATGAGAAAATATGATAGATTTGCAAAAGGGAACAAGAGGATCAGGCTAAAAGTAGCATGAATCAAAAAAATGCCCACAATTTCATTTCGAACAGTAGTTTCAATCACTAACCATTGTTGTTTTTATTGTAGTTCCAAAAGCTGACCAGCCTATTTATAAAAGGAGACGAAATCACTAACAATAGTGTAGGTAATCTTATGAAGGATTTAACAATTGTTGTCTTTATTTACTATAAGACTTATTTCATTTTCCATTTATGTGATTAAATTTTTGCTCTAGCTATTATTGTGTGTATTAGGCTGTTATATTGGCTCTTAAATGTATAGTCATCATTAATTATCAAAATCTCACTTTCATTTCAGTTTATGCAGGCTTCTTTAATGAGAAATGAAACATTTTAATGTGGACATGTATACGAAACTGTGGGTTTATTCACTAATCTACATTACCATCATTATGATGAATAAAATAGGGGCTTCAAAACTATTACCTATTACATAGGACAGGTAAATATAGCTCTGATTATGTTCTTAAAGTACTCCAGTTTATTATAAAAAGTATAAAATGTCCTTTTCTGAGCCAAGAAAGTAGCTTAATTTTTTAGCAGTAGAAAATTTTACCTTTTACTTAGTCTAAACAGAAAACTATGTTCAAGGGTAAATCTATCTTTCTCAACGTCCACCACATTTTCAATCCATTATATACCATGTTTTCAACACTCTTCTTCCCTAATCCATTGCTTACTTTCCTTCCCCAATCCATTTCTAATTGTAATTGCAATGCACGGTTCTACAGTAGTTCGACTCTATCACTTAAGGCGACACTCAGATCTACATCCGTTTGCGCTCGGGCTTGAGCGCCCCCACCTCATGACGAGGTCATTCAAGGTGGCATTAGCGGTAAAAAGGAAGGTGTTATTGCGGTTGTTGAGTTACAAAAAATTTCAAGATCCACAATTGCTGCTGCTTTCAAAATCCTAGCTTTGCTAAAATATGGTAATGTTTTTTTAATTTAATTGATCTCATGTTAAGTGAAACTTGATTAGTCAATTAGTTTAATGTTTAACGTTTTTCATGTACTAAGAAACAAGTACAAATCTCATAATTTATGGATTCAGAGTCTATGGTAAATATCCTGCACATAACACTTACAATATCTGTGTCTGTTTTGTTGTATGCAACAGGCATCATATCTTACTGTAATGTTGGATGTTATAACGTTGTTTTAAGGCATCACTTTGCACATGTAGAAGTACAAATTGCAATATATGGAGCTTTGAGAAGGTGGTAGCACATCTTGCATTATCTGGAGCTCTGCATGGCTGCAAAAAAAGATTGTTAGGCTCTAACCTTTGATAAAACCTGTAATATATTATTAGGCTTTAACCTCTTTTGTTTCTATTATTTGTATAGTGATAGGACAAAAGAAGTTTAAGAAGTGTCCCTCTACAAAAGCCCAAATAAAGAAACTAAAACCGCAGAAGGAGATATGTGCAAATCATTGATGCAGTTTTAAAGGTTCTCAATTTGTCTATTATTATTGATATGCTCTACAAGTTGGTGTGTTATAACTATGTTTAATAAAAGTTTATTTTTATGTTTATTACAATTCGGTTAAGGTGTAAAAGAGAGGTGTGGCATGACTTATTTGCCTTAAATTGCATACGTGTTGGTCTTATTATATAGAATTTATTCTCTTACAATAAGTGGTATCATACAAAATTTACTAACTCAATATTATTTATGTATATTTACTTTTCATTGTTTAAGTACAAGAATAGGTGTACCCTCTTCGGTTTATGTACGTTACTTAATTATTATAATCTTGATTTTATTTTATACTCTTTGAAAGTTTCGTTTTTATGCTATGCAAATTTCTTTAATTTCAAGATTGAAGAAATAGACAATAGAAAACAATGATATTACATGTTTAATGGATTTGAATTGAATAGATATATAAGAAACCATGATATCTCTATGTTGGGCTTTTGGTTAATAACACGGTTGAAATTTGTGTTTTAATATGATAATGATATTGAATTGATAATGCTTTATTGATCATCGTATGTTTTTCTCATGAAACGGTGAGATTGACAAATCAAAAGAGAGGGTAAATTAAGTAAAATATTTATATTACCGTTAGAATCATCTTTAACTTTGCAATGTAAGAGTATCCTAGGTTGACTGGTCTGTTTTTATTTTTTCAATTCTACCTGGATTCATTTTATTTTGCAACAAAGACAATTTAACATACATTTTCAATCGTGCACATCCATCGGACGTGCTTTGATACTCGTATATATAATGCAAATACTTGGAAAGTGAAGCTTTTTTCAATTTGTCAAAAGTGCCCTTCCTCTGTGAAAAAAATATTACACATGAACCAGGATAGATTTGGCTTTTCTATCTATGCCTCGTTTTCAACCCCACACTTCGGTCTTCACCACGTTTTCAATTCTTTTCAGAACAGATATGTTACCCAACCCATTTCATCACCTAAGATTACCAACCCTACTACTTCCTTGCCTTGCCTTCCAACCTCATAATATGAAAAATATATGCGAAAACTAGGTCCATCTTTGGAGCAAACATCGGCTATTTATGTAACGACCCGTAAATTTTAACGATTTTTATAGCGTACTTAACTGAATTTTTGTGAAATTTAAACTATAAAATTTTGCAATGAAAATTTGATATTTGAGATGTGTCTATTAAAAAATAGCAAATGGCAAATTTTCATTGGAAAATTTAAAAGTTAGTTCTATTATGTAATTTTCAATTTCAATTTAAATCAGTTAAATTGATGGTAATAAAATATTTTCAAAATCTGAATATTTTTATATAATAAAAATGTAAACTATTTTCTGAGTAAGACTTCATAATTCGTTTTGTCAAATTTGTACTTCTATTGCCCCGTTTATCTTATTTTCAGCAGATTAGCAGCAGTTTTGGCATCGAAATATCGACTTTTGATAGGATGATCGTACCGCTGATATCTATATGCCATTCTGTTCGTCTTGTCATGCTAATCTCCGCAGTATAATCATTTGTCTGTTTTAGTGTCTGGTACGTGGCGGAACCCATGAAACGGTTAATCGTATCGGTACCCGTTTTTGAGTCTTTTCATTTCCTTTGTCTATTCATTTTCCACCGTGTAATACGAATAGCCATCAGCTTTTATTCTTCCTAGAAATCCAACTGTTAACTTTTTCTATTTCCATTGCAAAATATTTATTTCTGGTTCGTCTTCTGTGTCATGTCTCTTCATTGTCCACAATCATGCTTTTAAAATATATATATATATATATATATATAATAAAATAAGTTATGTACACAAGATAAAACCTTTTCGTATTGCCTGAAGCCTTTCACCTTCTTGAAATTTTAAACGTATGTGTTATTATATAATAAAGTTATATTGAAGCCATCTTTTTCTTTCCACCTTCACCTGTGCATTACTCACGCATGTCCTTCTCCACCTAGAATCCCACCAACCACCCTTGCTTCCTCCGCCTTACCCTCTCCTCTTCTCCGACCTATCGCACCGTCCTCACCCTGCCATTCACCATCCCACTTCCTTTTAGCCTGCCACAACCCTCCACCATCACTAACCCCACCACCACAAGAGCAACTCGCCCCAAGCTAGCATCCTGCATGCAAAAAGGTCCATCTCCAGCCATAGCATTGTCGACCGCTTCCACTTTCCCTTCGCTCTCTCTTTCCCCTCCTCTACAATCTTCCCCACACTGCCACTGACCAGCCGAACACCCGACTTCACCCCAGCCATCGACCGATCCCACAGCTACCATGGCCTTCACTCCCTGGTCGAAACACCTGACAGCCCTACATCACCACTGCCTTCACACCCCTCTGTCGCAGCACCTGGCTGCGTCGCATCGCCTTACCCAACCAAAACTCCACCTTGAACACTAGCCTCAGCAATTTAGTAGACTTCGGCCTCACCTCAATTCCACAGACCAGAGCTTCCACTTCCAGTAATCTCCAACCGAGCCATTCCAATCTTTATTTCCCCTCTTATATTATTTTGTATATTGATATAATCTAAGTTTATATGGGTTATGTATAATCTGTTGTTAGTATATTTAAGTTATAAAAGTTTATGATCTATTTGTTATATATATGTTATATAAGCTATATAATCTGTTCGTGGATATATATACAAGTTTATATTAGTTAAGTATAATCTTTTGTGTGTGTGTGTGTGTATATATATAAGTTTATACAGGTTTATATATGATTTGGGTAACTAACATATATATGCATTTTGTTGATGTTCTGTATATATATTATAACATATGTACGTTTTATATATACTATTTTATATACAATATGTAGATGCTTTGAGTCGAAGGAATATGGTATATATATGAGTCAGTATTTCAGATTTGAAGTATAAATTTTAAGTTTAAAAATATATATATGCAAGTTTGTGTATTTAGATTTAAAGTGTATATATATATTTTAAATAAAAAGTATACTTGGATTCCACTTTTAAAGTATATATAAGTATTGGGTTTTAAATAATATATATATATATATATATATATATATATATCTTCAATTTTAAATGTATGTGTTTTAAAATGTATGATTTTGAAATATATATATTATTTTAATATTTGTCTTAAATTTAAATACGGATTTTTAAAATAATAATAATAATATAATATCTATTTTCCATTTATATCAAGCTGATCTGACCTGTTCTCATTGATTCCTATTTATCAGCCTTGTCCGTCAAATCCGTGTTAAGCTTACTTCGCTTTGAGATTTGTTGTTTGGATTGATCAATTTCCGAATTCGTGATTTATTCCATGTGCTTATCCTATTCTCTCTAGCCTCGAAAGGTGAGCAATCACTCACGATTAACATCCTTATATTTAATAAATTTAATTCACATTGAAATGACAATTGAAATATGCTATTAAATTTGAACTGCTTATTAATTAATTGCTATATATGATATGCCATTTTCTATAACTGTTCATCTATGACAACTGACACCATCACCTTTTGTTTATATATTAATTTGTTACTGATGATATATGCCTGTTGTTGATATGTTGTATTTTTATCATATCTGTTCTCACTCTGCAAGTTCCTGTTAGTTTAGAAATCCCTATGGGTTGAAATGATACATACCCGAACAATATTATATGTTTGTACCAAAATTGGGCACAACACCCTTCGGATGTGTTTGAAGAGATAAAATGAAGAATATAAATGAAAAAGGAGGCAGATCTAACAAACACACCAAAAATAAATAAGAAAAACGCACAGAAACACACAGATTTAGAGTGGTTCGGCATATGGCCTACGTCCACTATGAAATGATTGACTTTTATTAACTTTTGCTTGCTGGTTACAACGAATTACAATAGTAAAACTTGAATACAACAGTGATTTCGGCAGATTCTAGACGTAGAAGAGCCAAAAGGTCCCTTTTCTATAGGTCTAGGGCTGCTATTTATACGTGTAGGCTGCAAATATCTCGCTCAGATCTCGGAAGACCTCTTCTCTCACGTGAGTGGGCCCACACGATCGATCCCATGCCGTTTGCACTCGATCTGTGATCAATACGAATGAATTTCGTATCGATCAATATCTCGTCCAATTGAGTCTAGATGGATCATGAACATTCTTGAGGATGTACGCAAGCCCCTATGAAAATTTGGTGGCATTTGGACTTGTAGATTTTGAGTTATGATCGATGCAAGTTTGGGTTTTTCGAAGGCTGTCGAGATCATATCGATGTTGTTCGTATCGATAGTTTCGTATCGATAGTCCTACACGTGATGTATGATGATGTGCGGCTTGCTTTTAGGATCGATCCACATTTCATGCCGAACGATTGAGTCTGTCCTATGGATGCGCCTCGTTTGTATCGACCCGACTTGGCCCTGTTCGTATCGATCCACTGCATCTCACTTTGTATCGATAGATAAACAATCTCTTCGTATCGATCGCAGAGTAATTGATTTCGTATCGATGGGATATGATGACTTCGCATCGACCTATGGCTGCTCGATACGAAGTATGTTTGAAAACTAGATCGATGCAAAATGGACTTCCGTGTTATCGCCGATGGATACGAAGTAGCGGTCGCCGATGGATACGAAGAAGATCGACTTCGATGGATATGAAGCAGGATGGATACGAGTTGAGGTCCGAGGGTTGATGGATACGAACAGGATGGTGCAAGATGATGGATACGAACAGGATGGATATGAATTAAGCGTGTCTCATGCTTAACTTGATCGATCTGTAACTTGAGCGTACAAACTTGGATCGACTTGAAATTTGGAACGTTGGCTTCTATAGCTTTTTTTGTCGTGCCTTGTCAATTGTAGCTTGATCCAAATTCGGACAAATTTGCCAGCATCCATAGCGAACCTATGTATAACCGATCTTCGGGACGGACTTTCTTGGTTTCTAGTTAAGTTCTTGGTGTCATGGCCTTGCCAAAAGGCGGGATAAAATTTGCCCCCCCAAAGTACGTCTTGTGAGAACATGACGTGCTTTGAAAATCTGCGATCTCTATTCTGACAAGGTTCTTTCCGTTTAGCTGATTGGTTGTTGTCTTTTCGTCAAAAGATATAACCTTCGATTGATTTCCAGTAATAATGAATTATTAACTGCCAGTTGTTGCACTATGTACTGTTGTAACTAAGCATTGGATGCAGATTGTTGTTTGTTGTTGACATTGTCACCAGATGAGCATTCAATTCCTGTGAAATTTTAAAATTGGATGTTAGTCTGTCATACATGCACGTATGTTAACCTGACTCCCGTTAACGTTCGTACGCTCACGGGTTGTTGTCAGTTCTCTTTTATCGAATTCTGTATCGATCCTCTTGATGGTTGTTTTAGCGTATCTACTCGTATCGATCCTCTTCTGGATCGATGTGAAAAGTTGAAAGATTGTCTTTATATCAATGGCCAACGACACAAATTACTTGTTTTTTGAAAGCATTTCGTATCGATGGCTATCGATAAGAAATAACCGGTCCTTCAAAATTTCTTTGTATCGATGGATACGAACCCCTATGGTCTTCAAAGTGATGGACACGAACTTGTCATTTTGTATCGATAGATGTTTGATGGGTATGAACAGTTCAATCAGTCTTCATAGTATTGATCGTGTTTCGTACCGATAGCTTGATGGTGACGAATGAGTGTGGCTTCAGGTAGATGGTACATGGATACAAATAGCTCTCTTCGTATCGACTGGAGGAGAAACTTGTTTAACCGGTCAAAACAACTGGGAGACGAATCATTTCCCTTCATTTCTCGTGTCCATATAAATGCTTTTCATACTTAGCTATTTTTCTCACTTGCTTATTTTCCTGCCTCGTTTTTGTATCGCTTCGAGTTAAAGAAAGGAAGAAACCTTATTCTCTCCTTCGAATTGAACTGATCCAACATCTATCCTCTCGAATCAACCTCTGGAAATAGATAAATAGTGGACCATAATTAAACCTATCACGATGAGACTTGAATTCTCGTGTCACTCCATTTGAATTCGTGGCCGAACATTGCGTGGAGGATATGGTTGAATGCAAGGTTGAGGAAGGCCTGGGATGTTTTCGCATTTGGTTGGAGAATAAGGTGTCCGGAGGGATGCAAAAGATTTGGTAGATGGTGGTTCGGCCTTCATTTTGTATCGATGGATTGGAGAAGTAGATGTTTAATTTCATTTCAATTATAATGTGAAGTTTCGTATCGATCTCCACCCTCTGATTTCGTATCGATTGAGGGTTCTCCAACTTCGTCACGGTCACTTCGAATTAATATTCAACAAACTTTTATCGATACGAAAATGATACCTTCCTGATCGATACAAAACTGAGTTGTTAGATGGGTACGAAATTAATGCTTTTCGATCGATACGATATGAATGTTAAATGACCGATACGAAATTGGCGCCTTCTCATCGATCCGTAACGACTGGCTTGGATCGATACGAAGTGGTTGGCTTCGATCGATACGAATTGAATACCTTGAACAATACGAAGTGATTGATCTCAGTAGATATGAAATGACTGTAAAGATCGATACAAAATTAAGGTTTTTGCCATG
Source organism: Allium fistulosum (assembly GCA_030737815.1). Classification (NCBI taxonomy): domain Eukaryota; kingdom Viridiplantae; phylum Streptophyta; class Magnoliopsida; order Asparagales; family Amaryllidaceae; genus Allium; species Allium fistulosum. The sequence continues at coordinate 867,674,675 of CM060906.1, read as the reverse complement.
AATGATCTAAGTTTTTGACTTTGATGGATACAAAATTTCACACACATTCCAACACTTGACTCCGGCGAGCTTCTGCCTTGCATATTTTGGACTCGACCGTTTCGATACACATTTAACTGCCCATCGAAGCTCGTCGTTGGAACTATAACTTGACTGAATTTAATAAACTTTAACTTGGATCGGTCTTTAAAGTCCGGATGGCACGGTTGTGACAGTCAGCGATGACGGTCACTCCAGTTGAATTCTGAAGTCTCATCGTTTGAACATTTCTTAAATTTTGTAGAATCTTTTAAGTATTATGTAGCACCACATTACACAACACATTCATGCACTTCACACTAGGGAACACACGGGCTTATTATCATCTAATGATGGTTTTTGATGAGTTGATTAGTTATGGAATCTACGAGTTCACAGCAGCAGGAGCCTCAAAGCTCGTCTTCTTCGATAATAGAGATGCCGACCATTGCAGCCGAGGTAATAGGTCCAGCTACGGATGAGCTGCCGGGAGTAACTTTTATCGCGAATCCACAAGATTCTATGCCTTCCAATGTCTCTAAAAATATGTTGGGGCGAATATGCTTAAGGCACGGTCTATCATTAGATGACGTTTTGCTACTTGGACCAAATGACAGGCCACACGCTCCCCCAGAAAGATTCACAGCTTTTAATCGCCATTTGTGCACCGCGGGAATACTTCCCCCATTCAACCAATATATCCGAGAAGTGTTGTCTTTCTTCAGAATCGATCCATCACAATTACATCCAAATGGATATGCACTATTGAATAGTCTATTCATCGTCTTCATGTAACACCTTTTACGCCACCCGACCCCAGAAGAAATCAGATACATGTTTAATGTTTAGAGTCGGGGAGACAGTCCTTCGTTCACATTTCTAGAGGCAGTCAGGAACTGCCAAGTGGTGGCGGGATCCTGGACCAGGCTCGGTTACTTTAAAACGGAGTGGTTCTACGTCTGATGCCCTCCAAGGTTTGCTAGTCGATGGTTAGTCAGACGTAAGTGCTGCAATTTTTCCAGTAGTTAATGGGATGGTCATAATTGACATTGAAACTAACATCTCCTTTCCTTTACAGCTACAATTCCACGACCCGAAGATGCTCAGTTCAAAGAAATAGTACGGATTCTCCAGGAAGTGCCGAGAAAAATGAGAGATATGGACTCGGTGCTAAACAGACAGAAACTTGAGGATTGTCGGGCTAATCGATCAAAAGCAAAGCATAAGACTGGAGGGAACACTTAGAGCAGCCCCGACGAGACGGGTGAAGCATAAGGCGCCAGGGGTTGTAATAGCTGAGGAGGGCGATGAAGAAAATACGCCCACTGACGATGAACCCGTAGCCGGGCCTTCTGACAGTTTTCAGGTTTTAGAGGGAAGGAGAAAAGGCAAGGCAGTAGCACACAAGCGTCATAAATGTTTGAGATGGAAATCCGTAGTTGTGTCCCTGCCAGCCTCCGGTGTTAGAATTTCGGAGGCTCCTCCCTCGCAAGTAGAGAATCCTTTCGAAGGGCTCGCTGATATACCAATTTCGGAGTATACATCGCTTCAACACGACACCAGATTGGAAGGGCTTCAAAGTGTCTTAGATTTAAGCGAGACACTTCCTACAAGTGTGGTCAACATATCCAGTTGGTCGGGGGGTTTAACACATGCATACACTTCACGACACTACACGATTTCCAATCACAAGTTATTCACTTCTAGAGATCACTAACTCTGTTTTTCTTTTATTCCATAGATACAATGACTAGGCGAGATTCTCTGCTTGGAAGCCTCCGTTCAACACGCTAGTCATCGAGTTCATACTATGAATCCCGTAGGAGGGAAGCTGATAGAGACCGCGATCGCGGTTATTCTAGTCAAGAACGTTATGAGAGGGAGAGGGATAGAGACAGAGAATATAGATATCGCTCCCGGTCACGCTCTCCACCTCCTCGGGTTCCAACTCTACCCTTCGGTCACGGGAAGTAATCCTAGAGCCTCCACATCAAAAACCATCTTCTCAAGCTCCCAGGCCCGATCCACAACGACGTAGAACTGAGGCCGAAACTCCCATAGTCATTGAACTAGCCATTACCGAGCCCACTGGGGAAGGAACAATCAGAATCGCCCAGTTGAAAAAAGACTTCCCTAACATCTGCTTTGATGGCTTCGTCTTCCCCCCGCATTTAAAGAGAATTCCAACTGAGGCGGAGCAGACTATGCATGATTACATCCACGACATATATACCCAGTATCGAGAGTGGATGAAAACTGCCGGCAAAGCACCAGCGGTGGCCTTTGAGCGGGCAACAGTAATTGAGAAACTAGAAACCGACCTCGCCTAAAAGGACCGTATAATCCAAGTGATAAATAATGAAGCCGAGCCTTCCCGCAAATCTGAAATAGAGGCCACAAAGAAAGCTGACGAGGCAAACCAATCCATGGAAAGGATGCGACAAACACATTTCGCATTGGTTGAGGAGATGGGCCACCGAAACACCACTGTCACAGCTGAAAGGGATGCTGTGTTAAAGGAACTTAACGAGCTTAAAGCCAAATTTTCTGAAATCATCAAGGAAAAGGACGATGCAAACAAAGCAGCCTAAGAGGCATGCGAACAAGCTGAGGTGCTCCAGGACGAAAAGGATGCGGCCGCACTTAAAGTTCGGGAGGCTGAGGCCAAGGTTGAGGAGTAAGTTAAGATGGCAGAGGCTAGGTTAGAGGCCGATATTGAAGATCTTCTGAGTATGTACAATGCCAGAGTACTAAAGTACAGGGATCTAACCTGGCTCGACAATTATCCAACACACTTGTAAAACGCTTGGGGCCGGTTGGTGCAGGATGAGAAAACTGAACGACAAGCAAAATCGATTGATGAGTTCGAGCTTGAGAACCAGGTGTTGAGCGAAGATGAACGGAAAGTTCTCCATGATACGATGATCTCATATGAAAAGGAGAAACTTGGCGCTCAACACTCGGAGGTTGGAGAAGGCTCTGGTGTCGAGCACCAAGATATAAGTTCTGAAACTCTTACGCCAACTCAGCCTGAATCCACATCTGCGGTTGATCCTCAGCCCGTTCCTGCTTATAACCCGGATCAACTGTAGTTATCTCCAGCTCGTGAGCAAGTCTTTGAAGCTGTGCCGCCACCCATGAGCCAAACTGAGGAAGGTACTCAGAAATTTTTTTATGCTTATTTAAAATCAGAAGCATTACATGAAATAATTACTAACAGTCCTTCCTTTGTTTTTATCCAATGATCAGAGCCACACCGGTCATGCCTCCTACAACTCAAGAATCACATCATGCGTAGGAGGCCATCATAACAGAAGCGATCACCACAATGACCACGACACCAATTGACGGAGCACTGGGAAGCACATTTACTTTCGATGAACAGATGATGGAGGAACTTCTCGGTCATCACAGTGACCCCTTTACCGATTTGTCGTTTGTTATGGGTGGAAGCGCACCAATGACTAGTTCTTCGGACCTAACTGGGGGCGTCCCCGGCGATGCGCAAACACTTCACGAAGAGGAGATTATAGCCGAAATCAACGCTGAGATGGAGGCAGCTGCGCGGGGCAAGTGGCTTTTGAGGTGGAATGGCGGGACCTGGTCTAGCCCCCTTGCGGATGATCTCCCCGGGAGGAACGGTCGTTGATACAAGTGTGCCTCCTCCGCCTACTAACATTGATCCTATCCCTCCGACTCCACCTTCGGGAAGCATTCCTATTCACTTGAGTTCTAAGGAGGAAGTTGATATAATGCCCCTAACTGGGGATCAGCCGCCAAAAGGCAAGGGTTCGAAAAGGAAACCAAGCGGCGAATCCAGCAGGTCGATGCCGAAGAAGAAGCCGAGAAAGAAGAAAGAATAGACATGTCTCTTCGGCTCATTTTTGGTAGATAGACAGGAATCTACTTTTGTTTTCTTTTTGTAGGCCGTGTATAGATGCGGGTTCGGCCCCCGCTAGTAGGACTTTTGGTATAGTTTTGTACTTACCTTTTTTCTTCCAAAGAATAATTGAAATAAAATTTCATTTTGTCTTCAGCTCAATTTGTGTTCATTTGTTAAAGTGCTTCAGCGTTTGAACTTTCATTCAACACACTTATGGAGTTTTAACCTTTAAATCGGACCCGGGTTTAGTTGCTAAGTTCCAGAGTCATGGTTTTGGGTCACGATCGAGGGCTAAGTCAAATTCTGATATTGCATTGTCTCAATCAGTGGCTAGCACTTAAGTTCTGCCCCCTATTCCAGGAAGAAATTAAAAAAAATGGTTAACAATCGTCGATTGCCTTTGATATACCAGGCTTAACTTTGCTGAAGCAGAATTGAAACAAGGTGAGTTCAGGTGATCGAATCACACTTGCTCGTCTGTTGGTGATCGCATCCACACTCCGGGGATTGCACTTGTTGATCGGTGGTCCGTCACACCCGCACAAGGTTTTGAATCACGTTCACGCTCCGGGGACTTAAGTAATTTTATGGGCGGTCAGTTACACTCGTCTGATATTCAGAACTTTGTCCGCACTTTGGGGACTTAAATTGATTCGTGGGTGGTCAGTCACACCTTGTTTGCGTTTATACTCCAATCCGCACTCTGGGGATTTAGAGTTATTCGATGTTTATACTCCAGTTCACACTCTGAGAATCTGGAGTTATCTTATGTTTATACTCCGATTCGCACTCTGGGAATCCGGAGTTAGTTGATGGGTGGCCAATTACACCCACTTGGTATTTCTATTTATACTCTAGCTCGCACTCCGGGAGTCTGGAGTCGGCCGACAGATGGTCAGTCACATCTGTCTAGGCTTTAGGATTTCGTTCGCACTCCGGGAACGACGAATTTATCAAGATCGTGGATGGTCGGCTCACATCCACCCTAAGTTAACAAGTGAGGTCGTTAGATGGACAGATCCATCCTCCTCGAACTTGGTTCGAATACGGGCGAAGTCATTAGGTGGACAGATCCACCCTCTCCGAAACCGCATTTACAAGTTTATACTCCAGTTTGCACTCCGGGAATTTGGAGTTAGTTAGAGGATTGTCGTGTATCAATCCTTTTTTGGCTTCAGTGTGATGACTTGACCCCGAGCTCGGGTTTCACTTAGTGAGTGACCGGTCGTATCACAGTCACTTTCTATTTGAATAAACCCCACCGTACGATGGAACTTAGCTCTCCATGCATAGTGATGGTCATATGATGTATTTCGAATAAATCACAGCTCTGGCTCGAAGAGATTGCATTTTATTGCTGAAATAAGAAAATATGGCAAAGTCAGTTGCCTTATTACAAATTCAAATTTCGAAATGCATAAACAAATTACAAATGAAAAGTAGACTGAATAAACAAATAGAGCCTGTTATGTGTAGTAGCGACGAAGACTCTCGCTGTTCCAGGCTCTTGGAAGAGTGAGACCGTCAACGGTCGATAATTTGAACGTGCCATCACCGAGCTTTCGTTCAATAACATACGGCCCTTCCCAGGTTGGATTCATATGTGAAGGGACCGAATAAATTCTCTTGAGGATGAGATCGCCGAGTTCAAAGGTGCGGGGTCGGACCTTGGCATTGTACAATCGGGCGACTCGACTTCGGTATGCAGCTACCCTCAAATCAGCCTCTTCTTGCTTCTCATCCAATAAATCCAAAGATTCGGCAAGTAATATAACATTTGTCTTCGGATCATAATATGTCACATGATCAGAAGGTACTTCCATCTCGACTGGAATAACGACTTCTGAACTGTAAGAAAGAGAGAATGGAGTGTGGCCGGTTGCGAATTTGTGGGTTGTTCGATAAGCCCATAAAGCCATAGGAAGTTCATCGACCCATTTGCCCTGGGACTTTTCCAGTCGTTTCTTAAGAATAGACTTTATAACTTTATTAACAGCTTCAACCTGTCCATTCGCTTGAGGATGTGCAACTACGGAGAACTTCTTCTGTATGTGAAACCGTTGGCAGAAATTCTTAAATTCAACACTGTCGAATTGGGTTCCGTTGTCGGTGATGATGGTGTGTGGGAGACAAAATCGACAGATAATGTTGCACACAACAAAGTTGATCACTTTTTTCGTTGTGATGGTAGCAAGGGGCTCAGCTTCCACCCACTTGGTAAAATAATCAACTGCAACGATGGTGTACTTCGCGCCACCTTTGGCTAGAGATAGAGAACCAATAATGTCAATGCCCCATAGTGCAAACGGCCATGGACTGACCATCTGCGTTATTTCGGTAGGTGGAGCTCTTTGAATTCGAGCATGCTTATGACATCTGTCACATTTTCTGGCGTAATCCGATGCGTCACGATTTACTGTCGGCCAATAGTATCCATATCGGATCACTTTCTTGGCAAGAGCTTGCCCCCCGGTGTGATCGCAACATTCTCCTTCATGTACATCATGCAATACTCGTTTGATCTCATCGTGAGCGATACACCGGAGCAAAGGAACTGAGTAACCTCTTCTATACATGACTCCATTCTGGATGGTGAACCGCGAAGCTTTTAAAAGAACTTGTCTCTTTTCACTCCTGCGCTCTAGCAGGGTCCCATGCTCGAGATAATTTTTGAACGGAGTCATCCATGACTCCTTATCGGGAATGACCTCAAATACCTAATCCGTTTCCATCTGATCGATGCTCAGGGAAGATAATGTTTCCACAGGAACGATTCCCATTTGTTGTGCCTCACCTGTACTAGCTAACTTTGCTAATGAGTCGGCTTTCTGATTGCGCTCTCGGGGTATACAATAAATGGCATATTAATCGAACTAATTTAATATCTCCTGGACCCGAGCTTGGTAAGCTGCCAGCCTTCGGTCTTTGGCCTGGTACTCCCCCCGAACTTGACATACGACCAATTGTGAATCACAATAAATCTCCATGGTGATGACTCTTAAATCTCTAGCAAGTCTCAATCCGGCAAGCAAGGCTTCATATTCGACTTCGTTGTTGGTTGCACGAAAATCAAACTTTAAAGCATAGCATATAGATCGGCCTTCAGGAGTTTCAAGTACAACCCCTACACCTGAACAATGGTCATTTAATGCACCATCAGTATGCAGCTTCCAGATATACTTGGGAGATTCACTGGTTTCGGGCAAGTCCTCCGGGATAGTGAATTCAGCTATGAAATCTTCCAGGACTTGTCCCTGAATGGCTCGTCTTGGAGTGTAAGTAATGTCAAACTGACTTAGCTCGACATTCCACTTAAGCAACCTTGCAGACATTGCAGGACGCGTAAGGACCTGATGTAACGGCTCGTCGGTGTAGACAATGATAGGATGAGCTTGAAATACGAACAGAGCTTTCTCGAGGCAATAACAAGACAATAAGCCAATTTTTCCAGCTTCGGATAATTTCTCTCTGCTTCGGTCAGTTGCTTGCTAATGTAATATACTGGCCATTGTATCCGATCTTCCTCCCGAACTAGGGCAGCACTAATAGCGTTCTCTGACACCACCAAGTAAATGTACAACCTTTCGTGATCAATAGGCTTTGACAGAATGGGTGGCGTGGAAAGATGTTGAACTAGTGCTCGGAATGCGCCCTCACATTCCGTAGTCCATTGGAAGTTTCGCTTCCTTTTTCTGATTAGGTCGAAGAAGGGAATGCATTTGTCAGTGGATTTTGACATGAACCTACTCAGCGCTGCTACTTTACCGTTGAGGCTTTGAACCTGCTTTATAGTTCTCAGAGTCTCAAGATTTTTGATTGCCCAGATCTTCTCAGGATTAGCCTCGATCCCTCGAGCATTGACGATAAACCAAGGAATTTTCCGGATGCGACCCCAAAGTGACATTTCAACGGGTTGAGCTTCATTCTATATTCTCGGAGGTTATTAAACATTGACTCCAGGTCTTTGATATGATCAATGGAGAATCGCGACTTCACGAGATTGTCATCCATGTATACCTCCATGGTTTTTCCAATCTGGTTATCAAACATTCGATTAACTAACCATTAATAAGTTGCCCCAGCATTCTTGAGTCCGAAAGGCATAAATTTATAGCTGTAAAGTCCCATATTGGTTACGAAGCTGGTATGCTCCTGGTCGGGCATTTGCATGGGTATTTGATTGTAGCCAGAATATGCATCCATGAAGGATAAAAGCTCATGCCCAGCTGTTGAGTCTACGAGCTGATCGATCCGGGAAAGTGGAAAACTGTCTTTAGGGCAAGCTTTATTCAAGTCCGAGTAGTCAACACATGTTCTCCATTTCCCATTTGGCTTTCGGACAATTACAGGATTGGATACCCATTCTGGGTATAATGCATCTCGAATAAACCTGTTCAATTTGAGCTTTTCTACTTCTTCCTTCAGGGCGGAAGATCTCTCTGGATCCATACCATGCCTTTTTTGCTTGATCGGGACATGCCGCGGGTCAATATTCAATGCGTGGCTTGCGACGTCCGATGATATCCCACACATGTCAGAGTGCGTCCAGGCAAACACGTCGAGGTTTGCCCAGAGAAATTCAACCAATTCCTCTTGCATTCGTTGGCTTAGCCGAGATCCAATCTTTATCATTTTAGAATCGTCATTATCATCGATCGGAACAACGATTGTCAATTCGGCCGGGGAAGCTTGACTGTCTTTACTTTCGTCTTCACTTTCAGTATCTCTCGGGTTAAGACCCTTGGGAATTGGTTGAGGTGCCCGGGCCTGGGCCCAGGCGTCAATTGTCAATTCTCAACAAAGCGAACGCAGAGAGATTCCTCTACGCCCTTCCCTTTTTATTTCGCTGCGCCTCCTGCAGCTGGCAACATAACAGGCTCGTCTAACAGCCTGGTCTCCCTGAACAACTCCGACTCCATTGTCGGTAGGGAATTTTAAAGTCAGACACCAAGGGGCGTGTAATAACCCGCTTTTCCGTACCCCTTGAATAGACACTAATCTCCATCCATTTACTCAAGGTGAACGAAAAACCGAACCATTAGGGTTTTAAAAGAAGAGGTAGAAGAAAAGATAGAAGAAAAGAGAAAGAAGAAACAAAAGAACAACATCAGAAACAGAAACAGAAAACAATATCAGAATCTCACATATCGCAGCGGAACAATATACAATAGATAATTACTAGTCTTTTAAAACAAAGAACTATATCAGTTTATACATACATCAATCATCAGAGTCAATATACAACTCAATACAACAATGGACAGTTATATAAACTTGTCCTCATACAGAATACACAGCGGAATAAATACTATCAGATACAAATACTACGTCTCGTCATCCAGCTTATCTCCAAAGCTCCAGAATATCCAGAATATCCTGATGATATAACTCTAGGCTGCCCGTGTGGAAATTTGTGGGCACCCAGAGTTTAGAAGGGAACAATAAACTCCGAGTCAGTCATGGTGACTGGTGTGAGATCGTAAAACAGTTATCTTTAAAATAAACAACAGGAAACTTTAAAGTAATTTCGCAATGCTTTTGGAAAATGAAACTACCATAAGACCTCCCGCCACACACACAATGCAAACGCAGACTTGGAGGAGATTTCTTCTTATGATAGTCAAAGATGCTTACTACGCAAAATCAAATCATTGGATATTATTATTAGTGCATAGTGTAGAAAAATATTTCGAAAGTATAATATTAATCTTAGCCAACATACGACCAGTATCGTATGCCTACTATAGCTACTATGTTCAATAGCAGGTTACCGCCACATTCCATAGCAGGTAATACAACTAAAACCGTACAGGGTTCGTATTGTTTCTTTGGATTTTCCAACAAATGGTCAGGCTAAGGAACTTCCTTTCCTCCTGCCGAATAGGATCGCCTCTGGCTGGACGTCCCGAGAGACAAACTGCTCTCTGCCAAACAAGGCCGGGTTACCCCTGTAACAGGTAACTCACGAATATGTCATCACCCGGTCCTTTGGGACCTTTATCCGAGCGCTCGATATCCAACATCACACATCATAAAGAAAGTGTATCCACATGAGTAAGTATCTGGGCTCCATACCATGATACCACCCCTTTCCAGAAGGAAATGACATACCCTAAAGGGCGCGACCCTCATAACCTTGCCGCAACATTCCTGTTTCGACCATTTCCGGGGTGTGAGGCTCGACGAAGTCTCGTCCACAAAGCTACGCTTTCTCAAAAAGCCCTGCTTCGGGTCAAACAAAATGATCAACCTATGATCATTAAGATATAAGATCAAACAAATGATCATATCGCAAATGATCAAACACTGATCATTTCACAACAACACTCAGTATGCCACGTTACCAAATTGGGATATATCGCTGATAAATTTCAACTACATAACCTCTGAGCTCGTACGTCTCAGAGAAGGGTGTTAAGCTAAGAGAATAAATTCTCCGCCACCAACAGAAATGTATTTGAAAGAAATCAGCTTTATATCTCAAATTGTAACGTCGGACACACAATCCATACAAGTCTGTTCCGGGATCGAACAGAACCGAAGGCACTTCTCACGAAGCCCTTGCAATTCCGGATAATTTTCAATCACGTCAGGACTTCTCGTCACTAAGGGTGATAAAACCTCTAAATCGGAGATCAGCCGATGTAGAGTAACTCGACGGTAATCCTTCCGTTTTCAAAAATATCCGGTCTTCAACACCGGTCAGCAAATGCGATTCATAACGACATATCACATATTCGGAATGGGTTATACGACCCCATGGTCCTTTCCCGGCTAACCCGAATAGTGAGCGCTTATTCAAAATAAGTGTGGCATTCAAACTCATCCAATTCACAACAAATACCATTCAAGGTAATTATTGATAGTCGGTTATTTAACTATCAATAAAGATGCGCAACATCATCAGATTCCAAATAATTTTCCAAATTATTTAATTTCCAAAAATATCTTTACTAGATATATTATTTCCACACTTAACCATTTGAAAACAATTTCAAATCAATTTCCACATTTCAATTTTATCTTTAAAAGATAAAATCTCAAAACAGTTCATTTCATATTGGAAAAGCCTTTCCATACTTATTTAAAATAAGTAATTCACAAAACTATTTATTTTCAACACTTAGAAAATATTCGATATACTTAAATCAAAATTAAGTATAAATTCATTCTTTAAGGAAATCATTCTTTAAACACATTTTATTTGAGTCAAAACGAATGTTACGTAAAACATCGTTACGACGACTCAAAATCACTAGTATAGGGATTCGGAATTTTAGATAGATATATGAATCCCAATACCATACAAAAATATTTCCTTTCGGGAACCATTTACTATAACAACAGTGTTATAGTCCACCATTTCCTTATTTCTCGAAAACGTCTATTTCAACAATAAATGTTGAAATCTATGTATTCGATACTTATCACGTTTTAAAACATCTTTTAAAACAATTACTTCATTTCTGTAATATCGCTTTCCCAAAACAAGTTCATTTTACTTAACAATATATTCACTATCCAAAATCGTGAATATACTTTACTATTTACATTTCACTATTTTCTACACGTTTTATTTAAAAACTTATCCACTGTCCAAAATCGTGGATATAATCCCTTTAATAACCTCTATATTAAATTTATCAAATTCAATTGATCTCGAATTTATAAAACAACGTTTATAAATTCTATTTCTATTTTCTAACAACTTTGATTTAATAAATCTCCTTTATTACCAATTCGATCTATAAATCTTCTTTAATGACCTATTCAATTCGCAATTCGATTTTTCTACCACAATCCATATTATAAGTTAAATACTTATAATTTCATTTATTCCACAAAATCATTTCCATTTATAAGTTCACAATTTATAAATTTCATTTATTTATAAATTCTTAAAAATTCATTTTAAAGCTTATAAAAACTCGTTTTATAACACCAACATTTTAATTTATAAAATGTCCACTTTATAAACCTTTTAAGTAAACCGTTTATAACATTTTAAAAAATCTCAATTTAAACCATTTTATAAATCAATCAACCATTTATTCCAAAAATCACTTTTCGGTTATATTTCACAAAGATCTTAACTTTATAACTTTAAAATTTGAACGTTTATTTATTTAAAATAAATCACTTCAAAAATTAAATAAAACGTATAATTTCAAAGATCACTTTAAAAATCCCTTTTTAAAATAACAGTCGTTATTTTACATTTCAAAACTGAATCCGATGATGCAACAACACCAATCAGTCCATCACAACAGTCAATATCATATATCATCATATGATAACAGAATATATCACAATATCTGTAAATAAATAACTACTAGTGAGGAATCCAGTTGGATCCCTCCAACCTGTTTCCCTGCATCCACAGATGTTAGCACAATACCAATTCCGCTCCAGTACGGAATTATCGCGGTATATAGGTTTTTATAAATCCGCTTACTAACGGCGCAATAGGGTCTCATCCGCTATACGAGGCGGGAAATCAATCAATCCAATATATACATATGCCAATATGTATATACTGCTATATATATATAGATATATCCTATAATATCTAATATCACATCCAATATAGCAATCATATCAATCAATAATAACTGCAAAAATTCCACATTCAATTTGAGTGAGAAAATCTCACCGTGATTTTCTGATAGCAATTTGTAGCGATTTATTTCGAATAAAATTAAACGGACGTTTAATTTTACCCGAAATTTCCGCTAGCTCCAAACGACTCCAAATCAGTTGCATTGCGTAGTATTTATCACTACGATCCCGACGCAAAAAAATCTCGTCTGAAAAGGACCTCGCATGAACAAATTACACTATTTTAAACATCGTACAATTTTTAAATATAGCAAATTTACAATTCCATTTATTTTATTAACCTAGATGCAATCAGGACCGTCCCTTTGCTTTGCTTACATCTGGCCGCACACGAGGCTTCTTCCCCTTCCAGTTCAAACACGCAAGTATCACCCAGTAGCACACGAACCCAACGCCGCCACTCTAACCCTAAATGACGCATCACCATCGTCGACTTCGAAGACGATCAGACGGCGTCACTTTGTAGCCCCCACCACCACCTACCATCGCCACGAACATGGCAGAGCTCGGTCGAGCATCCCCCTCCAGAAACGCGTGCGAACGTTGGACGTTCGAGGCCACCTTGAAGACGATCCACTCAATGAAAACTCATCATACTCGTATAGATTTAAAGCTCTTACTTCGCTCTTTATGTTTGTAGTTGAACATTTCTTGAATTGTTGTTTGGATTGAAAGAAATCAAGGGGAGAACGAGACAACTTTCTGGCCATCGAACGAATTAGAGGCGGCTGCAGTTTTTAAAACCCTAGGGTTGAATTGCTTTGCAAATGAAAAAGTGGAGGGGTTTATATAGAAAAATTCACAAATCACTATTCATCCGGAATTTTCGAACTCGAAATCGAACGTGCCGGCTGACGTTTCTAAGGTTTACCCCGCGTTCCGAACGCAATGGAACAGGTTTCGGAAGCAAATTCGATCGTATGTGTGAGATATGGCAATAAACGATCAATTTAAATTAAATCAATTTAAATCGATTTCGAGGCGTTTTAATTTGTACCGGACAAACGGTAAATCCAAAAATTACGAAATTTGAAATCTTACAATAATATCACATTACGGATCCGATGAAACTGGTTTCGTCAAAATCCGAGACCTTTTGAAAAATGACTATTTTAACTCGACGATTTAAAATTAAAACGATATCGATGCGTTTGAAGCTGCCACGGTCAAATGATAACTTCGATTGCTACGAAAATTGAAATCCGATAATAACTAACTATTACGGATCCAATGGAACTGGTCTCGTCCAATTCTGAGACTGTTCAAAAATTGGCTATTTTTACAGTCGATAATTAAATATTAAAATATTCAATTTTCACAAATTAACTCCAAATTCAATTTTAAAAGTTCTATAACCTTTCTATAACTCCAGTATGATTTAATAAAATTTCCCAAATCATTTTCAATCATATTAAACTCGATTTTCAATTATCTCTGGAATTTCACTATTAAATTATTGATTTAACTATCCAATTAAACTCAATATTCGAATTTTAAATTATCTGACTTATTAATTCCAGTTATAAATATTTAAAATCAATTAAATATTCGAATTTTAATTATCAAAAATTCTGGGTCGTTACAGACTTCCCCCCTTAAAAGAATTTCGTCCTCGAAATTACAAGTTAGGAAAAAGATACAAAATCCGTTAACTTTCCAAAACAAACCGTTCAAATTAGATTTTCAAATCTGTTAAGTGTTTAACTTCTCCAAAATTCATAGTTAACTCCTCACAAAATCTTTACTAAGTTTTCAAATCATAACTTAGTTTTCAAAATTTTCAAATTTCTCTAAAATATTCTAACGCCTCAAATTTTCAGAAAATTTCGCCAGCATCTCCTTTGCGCGGCTCGATCCGAAAAAAAATGACAGTGTATATATATCACAAATATACATCCCATCAAGTGATGAGGCATCCCGTAGGGAAAAAAGTGTAAAAGTACGATATTTAATCCGAGATATGTACCTTATTATATTTTTAGCGAGCGTATACGGCTAATATAGCGCGAAAGCGAGCTCCAAATGCAAAGCAACGCCATCCGCACCTACTAAACACTCAACAAATCACATGAGAACATGTAGATATGAAAATATAGTCAATATACATCATATAGTAACATAATACTACATATGTCAACATAGCAAATGCAACAAACAACAAATGCATTCAGAAGCAACAATGCAACCATCAAACCATCATCATCCAATAAACATCCAACAAATCCATACCGAATCAATATTCATTCATTTCTCATTAATATTCATTGAATTGGTTTTCCATTTACTCACATTTGATTCGTTAATATTGGATTTAACTAACATTCATTCATTTGTTTCCAATTAGTTTACATTCACTAATTTACATTCATGTTGGTTCATTTTCAATTTGAATCAAATTCATTTCTATTCAAATTTACATATTATCAATTTGAATTTAATCACTTTGCTTCCAATTTGTCGATTCAATTTCATTAACCCTTAATGAATTACACGAAATCAACTAACAATCAATCTAACAACCAATGTATAACCAATCATAACCAAATTTATTCAATTTACATTTCTTTACATTCAATTTGGTTCAACACTTTTTAAATTACATTGACTTCCATTCAATTTATTTAATTTCTCAACTTCATTAGCTTTTAATGAATTAACACTTATATTCATTATTTCATATCAATACTTTACATTAGATTGATTAACATCCAATCCATTTATTTATTCAATTGCTAATTCATTTAACAAATAAAGTTGAATTTCATTTATATAACTCAAGTTCACATTCATTTAATAAATTCCCTTTATTAATTTACTTTGATATCAAAATCAACTTCGTTCAACATTACTTAAGTTATATTCCAATTAAACATCATTTGTTTAACTTAACTTAAGTTTCCACTTATAAATCCAAATTCAAATTTTAATCCTATTTAACTTTTACCAAGGTCAAATTTCTTCACTTATTCAAAATTCATATTAAATCCAGATTTCATATTCCACAATCTCAACTTAGATTTAATTGATTCACTTATACTTACTTTAATTTAACTTCATCCTTTAAGTTAAATTTATTCTATCAGAATTTAAATTATATAAGTTATCAATCCATTCAATTTCAGAGTCTTTTCAATCTTTTTAAAACTATTTTGAAATCTGTTCAAATTTATCTTTTGAATTCCCAAAACAAAATCCAAAATTTCCCAATCAACTTTTATTTAAAATATTCTGGCAGCAATTCCTCTTTTGGAAACCCGAAAATGAATTCTAATGATGTGGCCATCATCATCAGGATTATTTTCCAGCGACCTGAAAAGAGTTTAGAGCTTTCATCACTCTAAAACATTTTTCCAAAATATCAAATCCTTTCAAAACACTTCTCTGGAATTTTATTTCAAATTATAAATCACAATTACAAATCTTTTACTTATATAACTTCACTTTATATATATAAGATTATTCCACAATTGTAAATCATATTAATTATAACTTCATCTTTTATAATTCATTGGTTTATACAATTTACTCTTTCACAATTGTTGTTTTATTTAACTTATTCAAACAACTTTAATTAACTCGTATATATATACATTTTAACAACCAAACAACCAATTCATATATATACTTTAATAATTCTGAAAAATTATTTCTTTATATACAAAATATAATCAAGGTAAAATTATTTCATTTACCCAATTTTAAAACAATATCGTGCCGAATTGTTCTATATAAGTGTTTAGAGATCCCTATCGATAGAGTTGTACGGACAATACCGACCAGAATCCATATACCACTCAACAAACCAATCATCACAATATAAAACAATTTTATATTCACTAACAAATACACACTCGTATCTATTATTACACTCAAACTCATTCTAGAGTACTACTGACTCTATCTCTAATGAGTAACACCCAACAGAGCAGGGTTTTCGCTTAACCATATGCTCTGATACCAAATGTAATAACCCGCTTTTCCGTACCCCTTGAATAGACACTAATCTCCATCCATTTACTCAAGGTGAACGAAAAACCGAACCATTAGGGTTTTAAAAGAAGAGGTAGAAGAAAAGATAGAAGAAAAGAGAAAGAAGAAACAAAAGAACAACATCAGAAACAGAAACAGAAAACAATATCAGAATCTCACATATCGCAGCGGAACAATATACAATAGATAATTACTAGTCTTTTAAAACAAAGAACTATATCAGTTTATACATACATCAATCATCAGAGTCAATATACAACTCAATACAACAATGGACAGTTATATAAACTTGTCCTCATACAGAATACACAGCGGAATAAATACTATCAGATACAAATACTACGTCTCGTCATCCAGCTTATCTCCAAAGCTCCAGAATATCCAGAATATCCTGATGATATAACTCTAGGCTGCCCGTGTGGAAATTTGTGGGCACCCAGAGTTTAGAAGGGAACAATAAACTCCGAGTCAGTCATGGTGACTGGTGTGAGATCGTAAAACAGTTATCTTTAAAATAAACAACAGGAAACTTTAAAGTAATTTCGCAATGCTTTTGGAAAATGAAACTACCATAAGACCTCCCGCCACACACACAATGCAAACGCAGACTTGGAGGAGATTTCTTCTTATGATAGTCAAAGATGCTTACTACGCAAAATCAAATCATTGGATATTATTATTAGTGCATAGTGTAGAAAAATATTTCGAAAGTATAATATTAATCTTAGCCAACATACGACCAGTATCGTATGCCTACTATAGCTACTATGTTCAATAGCAGGTTACCGCCACATTCCATAGCAGGTAATACAACTAAAACCGTACAGGGTTCGTATTGTTTCTTTGGATTTTCCAACAAATGGTCAGGCTAAGGAACTTCCTTTCCTCCTGCCGAATAGGATCGCCTCTGGCTGGACGTCCCGAGAGACAAACTGCTCTCTGCCAAACAAGGCCGGGTTACCCCTGTAACAGGTAACTCACGAATATGTCATCACCCGGTCCTTTGGGACCTTTATCCGAGCGCTCGATATCCAACATCACACATCATAAAGAAAGTGTATCCACATGAGTAAGTATCTGGGCTCCATACCATGATACCACCCCTTTCCAGAAGGAAATGACATACCCTAAAGGACGCGACCCTCATAACCTTGCCGCAACATTCCTGTTTCGACCATTTCCGGGGTGTGAGGCTCGACGAAGTCTCGTCCACAAAGCTACGCTTTCTCAAAAAGCCCTGCTTCGGGTCAAACAAAATGATCAACCTATGATCATTAAGATATAAGATCAAACAAATGATCATATCGCAAATGATCAAACACTGATCATTTCACAACAACACTCAGTATGCCACGTTACCAAATTGGGATATATCGCTGATAAATTTCAACTACATAACCTCTGAGCTCGTACGTCTCAGAGAAGGGTGTTAAGCTAAGAGAATAAATTCTCCGCCACCAACAGAAATGTATTTGAAAGAAATCAGCTTTATATCTCAAATTGTAACGTCGGACACACAATCCATACAAGTCTGTTCCGGGATCGAACAGAACCGAAGGCACTTCTCACGAAGCCCTTGCAATTCCGGATAATTTTCAATCACGTCAGGACTTCTCGTCACTAAGGGTGATAAAACCTCTAAATCGGAGATCAGCCGATGTAGAGTAACTCGACGGTAATCCTTCCGTTTTCAAAAATATCCGGTCTTCAACACCGGTCAGCAAATGCGATTCATAACGACGTATCACATATTCGGAATGGGTTATACGACCCCATGGTCCTTTCCCGGCTAACCCGAATAGTGAGCGCTTATTCAAAATAAGTGTGGCATTCAAACTCATCCAATTCACAACAAATACCATTCAAGGTAATTATTGATAGTCGGTTATTTAACTATCAATAAAGATGCGCAACATCATCAGATTCCAAATAATTTTCCAAATTATTTAATTTCCAAAAATATCTTTACTAGATATATTATTTCCACACTTAACCATTTGAAAACAATTTCAAATCAATTTCCACATTTCAATTTTATCTTTAAAAGATAAAATCTCAAAACAGTTCATTTCATATTGGAAAAGCCTTTCCATACTTATTTAAAATAAGTAATTCACAAAACTATTTATTTTCAACACTTAGAAAATATTCGATATACTTAAATCAAAATTAAGTATAAATTCATTCTTTAAGGAAATCATTCTTTAAACACATTTTATTTGAGTCAAAACGAATGTTACGTAAAACATCGTTACGACGACTCAAAATCACTAGTATAGGGATTCGGAATTTTAGATAGATATATGAATCCCAATACCATACAAAAATATTTCCTTTCGGGAACCATTTACTATAACAACAGTGTTATAGTCCACCATTTCCTTATTTCTCGAAAACGTCTATTTCAACAATAAATGTTGAAATCTATGTATTCGATACTTATCACGTTTTAAAACATCTTTTAAAACAATTACTTCATTTCTGTAATATCGCTTTCCCAAAACAAGTTCATTTTACTTAACAATATATTCACTATCCAAAATCGTGAATATACTTTACTATTTACATTTCACTATTTTCTACACGTTTTATTTAAAAACTTATCCACTGTCCAAAATCGTGGATATAATCCCTTTAATAACCTCTATATTAAATTTATCAAATTCAATTGATCTCGAATTTATAAAACAACGTTTATAAATTCTATTTCTATTTTCTAACAACTTTGATTTAATAAATCTCCTTTATTACCAATTCGATCTATAAATCTTCTTTAATGACCTATTCAATTCGCAATTCGATTTTTCTACCACAATCCATATTATAAGTTAAATACTTATAATTTCATTTATTCCACAAAATCATTTCCATTTATAAGTTCACAATTTATAAATTTCATTTATTTATAAATTCTTAAAAATTCATTTTAAAGCTTATAAAAACTCGTTTTATAACACCAACATTTTAATTTATAAAATGTCCACTTTATAAACCTTTTAAGTAAACCGTTTATAACATTTTAAAAAATCTCAATTTAAACCATTTTATAAATCAATCAACCATTTATTCCAAAAATCACTTTTCGGTTATATTTCACAAAGATCTTAACTTTATAACTTTAAAATTTGAACGTTTATTTATTTAAAATAAATCACTTCAAAAATTAAATAAAACGTATAATTTCAAAGATCACTTTAAAAATCCCTTTTTAAAATAACAGTCGTTATTTTACATTTCAAAACTGAATCCGATGATGCAACAACACCAATCAGTCCATCACAACAGTCAATATCATATATCATCATATGATAACAGAATATATCACAATATCTGTAAATAAATAACTACTAGTGAGGAATCCAGTTGGATCCCTCCAACCTGTTTCCCTGCATCCACAGATGTTAGCACAATACCAATTCCGCTCCAGTACGGAATTATCGCGGTATATAGGTTTTTATAAATCCGCTTACTAACGGCGCAATAGGGTCTCATCCGCTATACGAGGCGGGAAATCAATCAATCCAATATATACATATGCCAATATGTATATACTGCTATATATATATAGATATATCCTATAATATCTAATATCACATCCAATATAGCAATCATATCAATCAATAATAACTGCAAAAATTCCACATTCAATTTGAGTGAGAAAATCTCACCGTGATTTTCTGATAGCAATTTGTAGCGATTTATTTCGAATAAAATTAAACGGACGTTTAATTTTACCCGAAATTTCCGCTAGCTCCAAACGACTCCAAATCAGTTGCATTGCGTAGTATTTATCACTACGATCCCGACGCAAAAAAATCTCGTCTGAAAAGGACCTCGCATGAACAAATTACACTATTTTAAACATCGTACAATTTTTAAATATAGCAAATTTACAATTCCATTTATTTTATTAACCTAGATGCAATCAGGACCGTCCCTTTGCTTTGCTTACATCTGGCCGCACACGAGGCTTCTTCCCCTTCCAGTTCAAACACGCAAGTATCACCCAGTAGCACACGAACCCAACGCCGCCACTCTAACCCTAAATGACGCATCACCATCGTCGACTTCGAAGACGATCAGACGGCGTCACTTTGTAGCCCCCACCACCACCTACCATCGCCACGAACATGGCAGAGCTCGGTCGAGCATCCCCCTCCAGAAACGCGTGCGAACGTTGGACGTTCGAGGCCACCTTGAAGACGATCCACTCAATGAAAACTCATCATACTCGTATAGATTTAAAGCTCTTACTTCGCTCTTTATGTTTGTAGTTGAACATTTCTTGAATTGTTGTTTGGATTGAAAGAAATCAAGGGGAGAACGAGACAACTTTCTGGCCATCGAACGAATTAGAGGCGGCTGCAGTTTTTAAAACCCTAGGGTTGAATTGCTTTGCAAATGAAAAAGTGGAGGGGTTTATATAGAAAAATTCACAAATCACTATTCATCCGGAATTTTCGAACTCGAAATCGAACGTGCCGGCTGACGTTTCTAAGGTTTACCCCGCGTTCCGAACGCAATGGAACAGGTTTCGGAAGCAAATTCGATCGTATGTGTGAGATATGGCAATAAACGATCAATTTAAATTAAATCAATTTAAATCGATTTCGAGGCGTTTTAATTTGTACCGGACAAACGGTAAATCCAAAAATTACGAAATTTGAAATCTTACAATAATATCACATAACGGATCCGATGAAACTGGTTTCGTCAAAATCCGAGACCTTTTGAAAAATGACTATTTTAACTCGACGATTTAAAATTAAAACGATATCGATGCGTTTGAAGCTGCCACGGTCAAATGATAACTTCGATTGCTACGAAAATTGAAATCCGATAATAACTAACTATTACGGATCCAATGGAACTGGTCTCGTCCAATTCTGAGACTGTTCAAAAATTGGCTATTTTTACAGTCGATAATTAAATATTAAAATATTCAATTTTCACAAATTAACTCCAAATTCAATTTTAAAAGTTCTATAACCTTTCTATAACTCCAGTATGATTTAATAAAATTTCCCAAATCATTTTCAATCATATTAAACTCGATTTTCAATTATCTCTGGAATTTCACTATTAAATTATTGATTTAACTATCCAATTAAACTCAATATTCGAATTTTAAATTATCTGACTTATTAATTCCAGTTATAAATATTTAAAATCAATTAAATATTCGAATTTTAATTATCAAAAATTCTGGGTCGTTACAGGGCGATGGTAGCCCTGAACTCGGCAAGGATCGGTCGGCCCAAAAGGGAATTGTATGGCGAGTCTATATCCAATACAATGAACTGTAGTATCGGGACTCTCCGGGGTTCTGCAATTCCCAATTCTATTGGTAGGTCCACCATCCCAGTGGGTATTGTCGCACTTCCATTAAAGCCATGGATGTGATACTAACAAGGCCTCAGATTCTTTGCTTCCATTTTCATCTGGTCATAGGCTCGTTAAAACAATATATTTACTGAACTTCCACTATCCACTAGGATCCTCTTCATCCAAGCAGGACCTGTTTAGGCTGAAATGTTAAGTGGATCAATGGTTGGGGCTTCGACTCTATCGGCATCCCAGTCTTGAAACACGATGTCGTCAGTCATCGTTTTTTGTTGCTTGGCCAGAGCCCCATCTTCCAAATTACTACAGCATTCAAAGCCCACATGCCTGATAGAGCTGGCATACGACTCCATTTCCCTCCAGCTTCGGTCTGCTGGATGTGGACCACCACTGACAGTATTTATCACCAACCTCCCGCCAGTATGAGCGGGTTCCTCCTGTCTTGTCTGATTTGGCATATGGTTCTGATTCGATGGGCCCGCACCTCCGGACCGCGACGCCCGCACAAACTGCTCCAACTTTCTCCCATGTGTCAACTTTTCAATGATATCCTACAAATGACGGCATTCATTTGTGTTATGGCCATAGCTCTCGTGGCATCCACCAAACTTCCCTGTGTGGATCTGTTTCTCCGATGATTGTTTTAGAGCAGGTTTCTTATACTGAAAAGTATTGCAGGTCTGTAAATACACATATTCCAGCGACGTATTCAAAGGAGTATAATTGTCAAACATAGGAGCCCTACATCGTGGCCCACGATTCTGATCCCGTTTCCTATTTTAGTTTCCACTGCCTTTCTGTTGATTCTGTTTATTTTGTATATTCAGTTGTACCTTTCCGGAACTCTCACCGATTTTGTTTAACAACAACATTGCTCTGGATTCCTTCCACACTGGGCCATACGTCATCCTTCTTCTTACACTGTTTTGCATCCTCCCTTCTCAAGAATTAGGCTGTCTTGGAATAGAAACGGTCCAATGACGCAGGAGGTTTTCCGGCCAACCAGTTGTCGAACTCGGAGTCGGGATCGATCCCATTAGTCAGTGCCATCAGAATCGAGTTATCATTGGGGTTACTAATCTCAGCACATGCCGCATGAAATCTCTCCAGATAACGCCTAAGTGTCTCTCTAGGAGCTTGAGTGACACTAGACAAAGTATTAACATCTTTAGGCTTTGCGACATGCATGCAAAAATACTCAATAAACTTTGTTGCAAACTGGTCAAAACAAGAGATAGATCGAGGTGGTAAATGGGTAAACCACATAGTTGCTATGCGCCCTAGGGAAATCAAGAAGCTTCGGCATTTAACCGCATCATTGGCTCGTGCAGCATTCTTTAAGATATGTTGATTAGGATTAGAGCTCCCTTCATAAACGGGTAGAGTTGGAATCTTGAATCGCCGAGGTGGTTCAGCATAGAGTATTTCATCAGTAAAAGGGGTATGACTCCGAGAGATTCCCTAGTCGTCATTAGTAAGACCCTAACTTTCATGGATCATTTGACGGATCATCGTCGGGATGTCCGGCATCTGGACATTTTGAGCATGTTGGGCCAAGGTGTGGTCGGGTTCCACAATGCAAGGAGGGGCTGGTCGCGCTCGAAGGTCTATGTCTCGCCTCCTTGGTTCTATGTCTTCAGGGACATAAGTCTCAGGAGTATGGTTGCGATGGCGGTGGGTCGGATCCGTACGGTTCCGAGCATCAACTCCCAAATCAGTAGCAGTGGTAGTGCGGTTGTCGTTAAGGTGATATGGGGCAGCACCTCCTCGGAAGGAGGGTCCAGTCTGATGGCTGGTTGATGGGCTAACTCTCGGTTGCCCAAGATTCAATGTGTGCTGATGCCCAGTGGCTTGTGTGTAACTTCCGTCCAGTCGTGGGCACGTGGATCTATGATTGAAGTCTGAAGAGGCTGAACTTTCAGTGGATGAATAGGAAGCCCAATCCCTTCTGGATCTCCTTCGTCTCTGACGGTTTAGTTGATTGATCAGCTCTGCGTTGGCACGCAGTTGCTGAGTAAGCTGTTGGCGGCTCTGAGTAAGCTCTTGCATTAGCAATTGAAATTCTTCCTTGGTGATAGGGCCTTGCGGATCTGACCGTCCGGCAGCATTCTGATCGGCAGGAGGAAGTTGTACGGGGTTTTGTCTATCCCGTCCTTCGGGGTCTGCGGCAGTTGAGGTAGTCCTAGTGTTAACCATGATGGATAGTGAAGCACTTTCCTAGACTTGATGCAAATCTGAATAGGATGGAAGAGCTTTAAACTTGAAATCTAGATCTTCTTCTTAGATTTATGCAATCCGATATCGATAGTAGATCCAACGAGCAGGAGAAAAACTGGGTTTTTCTCTCAATGAATGCACCAAAGTGTTTGTACCAAAATTGGGCACAACACCCTTCGGATGTGTTTGAAGAGTTAAAATGAAGAATATAAATGAAAAAGGAGGCAGATCTAACAAACACACCAAAAATAAACAAGAAAAACGCACAGAAACACACAGATTTAGAGTGGTTCAGCGTATGGCCTACGTCCACTATGAAATGATTGAGTTTTATTAACTTTTGCTTTCTGGTTACAACGAATTACAACAGTAAAACTTGAATACAACAGTGATTTCGACAGAGTCTGAAAGTAGAAGAGCCAAAAGGTCCTTTTTCTGTAGGTCCAGGGTTGCTATGTATAGGTGTAGGCTGCAAATATCTCGCTCAAATATCGAAAGACCTCTTGTCTCACGTGATTGAGTCCACATGGTCAATCTAATGCCATTTGCACTTGATCCGTGATCGATACAAACGAATTTCATATCGATCAATATCTCGTCAAATTGAGTCGAGATCGATCATGAACATTCTTGAGGATGTACGCAAGCCCCTGTGAAAATTTGATGGCATTTGAACTTGTAGGTTTTGAGTTATGATCGCTGCAAGTTTGGGTTTTTCGAAGGCTGTCGAGATCGTATCGATAGTTTCGTATCGATAGTCCTACACGTGATGTCTGATGTTGTGCCACTTGCTTTTAGGATCGATCCACATTTCATGCCGAACGATTGAGTCTTTCCTATGGATGCGCCTCGTTCGTATCGACCCGGCTTGGCCCTGTTCATATCGATCCAGCTTGGCTTTGTTCGTATCGATCCACTACATCTCACTTCGTATCGATAGATAAACGATCTCTTCGTATCGATCACAGAGTAATCGATTTCGTATCGATGGGAGATGACGACTTCGTATCGACCTGTGGCCGATCGATACGAAGTACGTTTGAAATCTAGATCGATGCAAAATAGACTTCTGTGTTATCACTGATGGATACGAAGTAGCGGTCGTCGATGGGTACGACGAAGATCGACTTCGATGGATACAAAACTGGATGGATACGGGTTGAAGTCCGAGGATTGATGGATACGAACAGGACGGTGCAAGGTGATGGATACGAACAGGATGGATACGAATTATGCATGTCTCATGCTTAACTTGATCGATCTGTAACTTGAGCGTACGACCTCGGATCGACTGGAAATTTGGAACGTTGGCTTCTATACCTTTTTTTGTCGTGCCTTGTCAATTGTAGCTCGATCCAGATTCAGAAAAAATTTGCCAGCATCCATAGCGAACCTATGTAAAACTGATCTTCGGGACGGACTGTCCTTGGTTTCCAGTTAAGTTATTAGTGTCACGGCCTTGCCAAAAGGCGGGATAACGTTATAGATTAGGGAAAAATCATTATGGATTGAAATGATAAACCCAAGCGATTTTCATTGATTTTTAAATTTGGGTTTGCGGGTTGAAATGATATATACTCGTAAAATATTAAATTGCCGATTAAAATGATAAATATCCGTATCACTTGACCATAGGATAGAAAATTATATACAGACACCGTTGGTCTATTTTGAAAAATGATTTTTATAGTTTTGGAAGGAAATATATGGATTTCATTAAATATTGATTTTTAAATATAATAAAAAGATATTTTATTTTGTAAAATTAGATTTTTAAATTATATGTTTGGAAATTTTAAATTTACAAGTTTGTTTGAAAATATAACTTTTAAAAATTTTTACTTATAAAAATTTATTATTTTTAAAATATATAAAATAAGATTTAAAATAGATTTATTAATAAGATTTAATTTAATATAAATTATTTAAATAAAATTAATTTAATTAGTATATATATAATGTGTTTAAATATTTTTTAAAATTTTACATTAATATTTGAAATAGATTTTTGTAATGACTTTAAATAAATAGAGGTTGGAAAATAAAGTAAACTTGACTTGAAATTTAAATTGGTTAATAATTGAATTTAAATAAGAATTTGTTTGAACTTGTTAATTTTGAAATTTGAAAGGTATGATTTATAACTTGATTTGATGAAAAGTGATTAAATGAATATTTTCAACTTTAAATAAAATTGAGACTGAATATCTAATATTGATTTAAATTTATAAATTAAGATTTTATTTAATTTTTATTAAATTGATTAAGTGAATATTTCAAAACTAAATAATAGTAAAGTTAAATGTTGAAATATAAATGAAACTTATATTAAAATGTTTGAACATTTAAACTTTGAATCTTATTGGAATTGAACAGATAGTTCAAAACTGGATTTGAAATTTATAAAGATTGAAATAGTTTATTTAGAATTTGAATTGAACCTTAACCTTTTAAAATTGAAAGTGTTATGATTTCAAAAGTGTTGATTTCAAAAGCGTTATGATTTCAAAAATGTTATGATTTCGAAAGTGCTATAAATTTTAAAGTGTTACGATTCTGGAAATGAATATTATTTTAAAGTGAATAATGATATTGAATTGATATGGTTTTGAAATGAATATGATATTTTGATATGAAGTATGAACTATTTGAAATGAAATGACCACGGTGTGAAATAAGCGTTTGGTTGTTAAAGAGACCGGGATCAGATATTGCCATACTATCTACCAATACCGAAAACCACTTTAACAATTGAGTACGTGGTGGAGATTCCAGAACGAAGTAGGATGGTTTGGCGATGATTCTATATGGTATTTACGTTGTAACGACCCGAAATTTTCGATCCCGAAAATTCCAGATAGTTAGGAAAGAAGAATGAGATAGAAGAAGAAGAAGAAACAGAAACACAAAAAACACAGATTCTCACATTCGCAGCGGATCAAAATATAATATCAAATAATAACAGTTATACAAAGGAAAACTGTATTTGTCAAATTACACTTTAATACATCAGAGTTACAACATATACCCAAATCACTGGACATATACAATTAACATGTCCCAAACAACTACAATATATCACAGCGGAATACACTCCATACGTTCCTGCCATCCAGCTCGTCTCCTGAGCTCCTGAACATCCTTACCTTAAAATCTGCAATACTCGGTCAGACCCGAGCGTTACATTAAAGTAACACCCGGGTCAGGTTGGAAACCAGCGTGAGTAAACTCATCTCCCAAGGAATACTAATGCATAACTTATTTAAAACTCGGGTAACTCGTACTTCACAACGAGTTCTCAACTTATTATAGTCAACACTTATTCATATATCATTATCTATGTAACTCTACAAAGTTAAAATGGTCCAATTACTTAAATAATTCCATTCAGCCGATTTATTTCACATATCAATTCTATAAGGAATTTATAGAAGATTTAGAAATCGAAGTGGTTTTTGGTATTTACTAATACCCGACTCCGGTCTCTTCGAATCCAATGTCATCTAACCCAAGTTATCCAATTAAATACAATTCAACTTTAAATTACCGGATAACACTTTTACACAGCAATTCATATTAGAGATATCAACCAATCCAAAGCACTCATCATCATTCAGTCATTCATAAGCAAGATTGATCACTTCCATTAATTACATTAATTAATGATCCTCTAATTACTTTCACTAGTTAATTATTCTTAAATTACATTTAATAATTAACCTTTAACTTAATTACATTCATTAATCAACCTTGATTAATCATAATCATAAATTAACTCTCCTTAATTACTCCATCAATTAAACCAACTCCTTGGTTAATTATATTAATTAATCCTTTAATTACACTGAGTAATTATCACTTAATTTCTTCCACCAAGTAATTATCCTTTAATTACTTCCATCAAGTAATTTCCTTTTAATTAATTACATCCAGTAATTATCCACTAATTACTTCACTAAGTAATTACACCTCATTAATTACCTTAAGTAATTATACTTAACCTAACATCAAATGATTACCTTTAATTAATTAAACTTAATTAATTAACTAAAATTAACCACATCAACTTAATTAATTACACCGAGTAATTAATTCCTTTAATTACTTCATTAAGTAATTATCCATAATAATTCTTTTACATTAAGAAATAACCTCCTAATTACTTATTTCTTAATTATTTCTTAATTGATTAATCTTGATTAATCAATCCTTAATTATCACTTTTAAGTACATTAAGTAATTAGCCTTTAATTAATTACTTAAGAATTAATCTTTAATTAACCGATTTATTAATTAATCTTTAATTACCCAAGACCTTCATTAACTTTAAGATAAACCATCTATCTTTATCAATTACTTAATTATCATTAACACATAAATTTAAAACATTTTATCCTTTTAATTAACACTTAAATACATTTTTAAACTAAGTTTAAAATAACTTTAAAAAAATATTTTGAACTTAACAAATTCAAGTTAAACAAATTATATAACTTTCTTAAATCAACTATTATTATATAAAGAATAGATTTAAGAAATAGTTCAAACAAGATTCAATATTTTTTTTAAAAAAAAACTTGCTTATTTTTAAATTTTAAAATCTGTCAAATTTACTTCGGGTCTGATCCGATTCTCACCCGAGCCCATACAATATTTTCCCGAGTCGAACTCTTTTCTTTTCTGTTTGATTTTATTTTGAAACTTCCAATATTATAAACAACTAAACCCACTCGAAACCCCGAAGCCAGACTCGTGCAATCCCTAACTTTTTCAAAGCTTCCACCCGAAGATGCTTCTTCCTCCTCGAAACAAAAACTGATACTCAGTCACACTCGTGCACGTGTACAAGAGATCACCAACGATCTGACCCCTCCTTCTACTGTCGACAAGTCATCGACCAACCGCACTTTCGATTCCGACCATCCAACCCGAGCATCAAGCTCGAAATCGAAATCGAGCAAATATAGTCGAACTGGAACAGAAACCTTCGATCGAAAACCTTCCTTCGCCGTCGATCTTGACCACGATATCACTCGCCCATCAACCAGAAGCTACGCCACTACTTCCAGCCTCGTTTCCCCCATCGCAATCGAATCCAGTCCATCACCAACGTCGGAAAACACCTCGACAACAACGACAAACAAAAACCACCATTAAACCCTAAATTGACTTCGCGCGACCACTACGGCGAGCTAGAATTTCTCTGATCATTTTTTTGATGATCCACAACACCCCATCTTCCTCCAGTATCGATCACGCCCTCCATAGTTCACGTGATCATCGGAAGTCGGCAGAATTCCCAATTTCGATCAACTTACGAAAGCTCAATATCCCTAAACTTTAAAATCTTGAATCTATTATCAAAATTCATAATTTCCAAGTTTGAATCCAGCTATATAATCAAAACATAAAATTCAGACCATCGATTTAACTGACTTTAAATTGATTTCCCTATAAATTCTTATTTTCAAAATATTTCCCAATTATTTTAGCTTGAATCTATTTTAAAAAAAAATGATATTACACACATTCAAACATTTTTCATATAGAAACCATAGTCTAATTTTGTTTGGATAAGAAGATATGAATTTTATTGGGTGAACTAGAGCCTGTAACATGACAGAGAAGTATATATCTGTTTATACAGATATGCACAGATATTTGCACATATTTTTGTATACATGCAAAACACATTTACAAACATTCAAACATGTTCCATAGCATCACTTCCTCAATCATCTAGATATAACTATATCAAGGTTTTAAGAAAATAAGGTTTATGATTTTTATAAAGGAAGTTTACTCACCTGAAAACAGAGAGCAAAGGAACAGAGGAACGGTTGTTTTTTTGATTTGTATCTGGAACTGTTTATGTTGAGTTGAAATTTGAATCTGAACTAATCTTCTTTGTTTTTCTGTATATCTTTAATTTTTAAATGCAAGAGTTGTTTGGTTTTAGTTTTATACTTTTTTTTTCTTGAGAGCAATGTGATAAGCTCTGATACAAATATATAAAATGGAAATGAAGTGCGTAGAGTAAGCTATCATATGTACAGGCTACTCACACAATTATTTATCTATTTTATTTTTTCTCTTTTGGTCGGCAATTTCCTGTTATGATTGGAAGCTTTTGGGGCTAATATGATATATGTATGCTTGAACATTAAATGTCTGACCTTGATAAAAAATTGTCTGCTCGAGTTGAATCCTTGCCTTCCTTTTTGTTTACAAACATTTCCATATGAGTTTTATATATGTTTATGTATCTTTTTGTGTACATGCTTATATACTTCCATATTTACAATTACTATATGCATTTTAGCTCATGTATATGAAGCTTTTACACGTGCATACCTATATATATTTTACATCCTATATGTACTATTTTTCATACATATACTCATTTACATCTACTTACATGTGTTTGTTATCATATACATACACTTACATTCCAATATACTTACTTATGTATATTTTGTCCTAATATGTATATATATTCACATTTATACTCTCATATATTTTACTTCACATAGGCATATATATACATTCATATACTTGTATATGTATATATTTTCAACATCATAAAACTTATATATGTTTGTATATATATATTTGGGTGTTTATCTTAGTTTTTAAATGGTGGAGTTTATATATTTATACATAAGACTACAATATTCATCTTATCCAGAAATTTATAACCCAATATCCAAAATAGCTTTTAAATCGATATATATTCCAGATATCTTTAATTGTCAGAATTTTATTTGTTCAACTAATCAAAACTAATATTTCAATGATCTAATTCAATTAATTACCAATTTACAACCGTTAAAAATCTGGGTCGTCACATTCCTCCCCCCTTTAGAACTTTTCGTCCTCGAAAAGGAACGAAACGAATTTATGAAAATGCTTAAAATCAGATAAATATTCTTTAATCATTTTTAAAACAATTTTTAATATCTATATAATATTATTTCAAAGTAGTTTTTTTTATAAAAATACTTTTATAACTCGATGTTTCAACAAGTCTATCCTCGTTCTCATAGAAATTCAGTCAAACGTCGATCAGGCGCTGGACTGAAAATCTATAAGTACTTAGTAAACTCTTTTTAACACCCAGTGAAAATACTTGAAAAATAATTTTATTGAAAATATCGAAAACATTTATAAAAATAGAGGAAATATCTTTGGTGAGAATGCTCTGGAAATCATCACCCCCATCCATGGTCGCAGTTAACCCGATGGTTACATTGCCTTCCCGGCAAAATCCATAGATAACTGTAGGCCTCTGCGCCCCTCGATTACACCATGGAACCCGCTATAGATCGCAGTTATACCTGGGCTTTACGTTGCTATCACAGCAAAAACCCATTTAACTGTAGGCATCAGCGCCCGCGAATTTCGCTGCCAAAAGAATGAAACTCCTCCACTTGACCATAGATCGCAGTCTACCAATGTTACGTTTCCATCCCGGCAAAATCAAGTGTAGACTGTTGGCACTCATCCTCCACACGATTTTCGCTATGGTCCACACAGTAGATCGCAGCGACATCGAGTTACACTATCGTCACAGCATAACCCAAATGCCCCTGTAGGCATCAGCGCCCTCGACTTTCACTACCAAATAATCCTCAGGAACTAGTTTTGTCTGGACTCCTCACAGGATCAACTTTAGAACCTTCCCCTTTGAGGCTCAAGGCAGTACCAACCTATGGTACTCCTGAGAAGTTCATTTCAAGGGAGCGCCTTTTTCCCCAGAGCCACTTCAAAACACTTATACTATACACATATAGTATTTTTCAAATCATACACCGAGTATGAATTTCATATAAAGCTCCATTACAAAATCGATAATTCACAACTAGGCTTTCCAAATTCCAAATTTGATTTTCCTCTAAAATAAAAAGCCATTTTAGAAATCCATAGGTTCCCAAAACTTTTTCCCAAAATCATTCCCATAAGATCCTTTACATATATATACATATAGATATATATATAACTTTAAAAATCTTTGGATCACTTCAAACTTGTACAAATTCCCTTTATATACTTCAAATACTTTCAAAAACCCTTTCCTCTGGCAAAAGATTCAACAAGGGGAGTTTTATCATATATATAACAAAGATACGTAACTTTGTTTATTCCAAATCAAATATTCAAATTTGATTACTCTATAAAGTCACTTACCAAATTACTTACTTCCATAAAGCAAATTTTTACCATAGAAATATCCAATTTCCACTTTACTTCATCATATATTTCACAAAATATACTCTTCATTTCAAAGACCATTTTACAGTTCTTATCCATAAATTTCCAATTTCAATTTCATTCAAACCCGTACGATGTACACAAATCATCCGTACGCTATATCAATCGGATCGCTCACTCGATCACACAATTTCACTTCCGAACTAATATTGTCCACCCGACTTTCTAGTGTGGGC
This sequence comes from Allium fistulosum, assembly GCA_030737815.1. Lineage (NCBI taxonomy): Eukaryota > Viridiplantae > Streptophyta > Magnoliopsida > Asparagales > Amaryllidaceae > Allium > Allium fistulosum. The sequence goes on along the minus strand of CM060906.1, from coordinate 867,642,158 downwards.
TCAGATCTGGTTCCTTGATCTGAAACCGTCATTCTCCTTGCATAGTCACAACTATAATAGAGAATATCCAGAACCAATCAAAAATCCATATCCAGGTTCGCCGTCGAAAATCGAGCGAAAAATCCCAACTCGGATCGATAATATTATCTCGAAATTCTGTGCTCGAATCTGGATCAAACCACTATGCGAATAGAATAATATACGTGATCCTACGTATTCATTGTTATCCCACCTTTTGGAAAGGTCGTGATACCAGGAAACTGACTAGAATTCAATGACAATCCATCCTGGAAATCAGCTACACCGCAGGTTTACCATGGATATCGATGAATTTTGTCCGAGCCTGGATCAAGCTACAATTGATAGGGCACGGTAAGCAAAGCCATAAGAGCCAGCATTCCAAATTTCAAGTCAATCCGAATCCGTATGCTCAAGTTATGATCGATGTAAGTTGGAGGAAATAGCATCGTTTTCGTATCCATAGCCCTTGCTCGAATCCATGGGAAACACTCCTATTCGAATCCATCAGCTGAATAGCCTTGACTCGCAACGATCAGCCATCGTCACGCACGACCTCATATCCATCAGTAGCACCTGTGTTCGAATCCATCGTGTTCGCATCAATCGATTCAAATATGACTTCGCCACCATCTGGTTCGTATCCATCGACTTGAAGTCCTTCGAATCCATGAAGACACTCCGCTTCGAAGTCCACGTACGATGATATGTTCAAATCCATATAGAGGCATCACCTCGAATCCATCCAGACATAGTTATTTCGTATCGATCAACTGAAGCGAGACCCGATCGATACGAACGAAGCCTTGCCCGAATCCGGGAACGATCAATGTCTTTGAATCCATCAAGTCAAAGCGGCGAAATCTCTGGAACGAATCGGTCAAAGCGGTGAAAAAGGTGGATCAACGCGAAAGTTGCGCTCCACGTCATCACAGACCATGAGCCACCATCGATTCGAAGGAATCGATACGAAGGGATCGATTCGAATGAGACAGCCAGCCGAGAAATCTCATTTCGTATCGATCATATCTCACAATCTACAAATCCAAATGCTATGAAATTTCACAGAAGCTTACGTACATGTCGAACAATGTCCACACCAAATTTCAGCTCGATTGGATTATTTTTTGATCGATACGAATGGAGTTCGAATCGATCCCGAAGCGGGCCCAGATTTTCTGGACACGGGCGCATGGGCCCCCACACATGCCAGAAGTAGTCTTTCTAATTTTAGGCGAAATATCAGCCTCCTACACCTATAAATAGAGCCCCAGGTCATTCAGAAAAGGGGATCTGGATTCTGAAGCGCCCCGACTCTACAGGATTCAATTCTACATTTCTCCATTGCCATTGTACACGAATTTCTTCATTAAAACCTGCTGTAATTAATTGAAATCATCAAGTGAACATCAATAAAATCATCAATTTCAGAGTTGACGTAGGCAAGATCGCTGAACCACTATAAATTCGGTGTTGTTTCCTGCTTTCATCTAATCTTTCAGAGAGTTCTTCATTTTTATTTCTCTACATATTTGATATCTGTGATCTGTGATTGGGAACTGGTGCTTTCACGACATTTGGGGTTTGTGACCAATTTTGGCGCAAACACTTTGGTGCTTTCACTGAGAACCGAACTCAGGATTTGAAGTTCAGATCTGAAAGCTTGAAGATTTGAAAGACAATGACCCGACAAACAAGTAGAAGGCAAAGAGCTAAGAGAAGTTAGCACGAAGAAAGTCAAGAGGCTTCCTCAGGAGCAAACCAAGATTTAGCCTTCATCACCAGGGATGAGATGGAGGCAATGATGAGAAGACAAGAAGAAATGATACAGAACTTGCTTCAACAGATTGGGCAACTTGGAGCGCAAAATCAAGGAGCAACCAGAGTCCAGAACGGAGCAGGACCATCTAGCGCAGCGCCGGAGCTGGGGGGCACACACTTAGGACATGTTGATCCGAACCCGGGAAGAGAGACAAGGACATCCGAGCAACCTGGCGGCGATAGAGGGACGAACGCTCAGCCAGGGGGGCAGACACCTGAAAGCTCACACAGACTCGGGGGGCAGGTCAAAGGTAGTGAACGAGGACTACAGCTTGGAGACAATGATAGATTGGCAGAGATGGTCAGGCGAGCCATGAGAGGCGGATTAGTAAAATAAGATCTTGAAGACGTGAACAGGAGTCCATTTTCTCCTGCGATTAGGATGGCCAGGAACCCACCAGAATTCAAGTTACCATCAGTGGAGATGTACGATGGGAGGACGGACCCTACGGTCCATCTGATGAAGTATATGAGGCATATGGAGGTACTAGGGGCATCACAGGAAGTCATGGCCCGGTGCTTTCCATTGTATTTAAAAGATATCGCAGCATTATGGTTTAGGCAATTGGAGAATGGCTCCATAAGAACATGGGCAGATTTAACTGAAAGATTCATGGAGCAATTTAGGGTCCACATTGCAAGACCCAAGAATGTGATGAGTTTGGCCACACTAAAGCAGAAAGCTGGGGAGTCTTTGAGGAATTTTCTGACACGATTCAATGCAGCAGCAGCATCGGTGGATCGGCCAGATCCATCTATGGTCATGATGGTAGCTGTATCTGGAATATCTAATGGCACGGAGTTCAAGAATTCACTAACTAAGGATCCACCTACGGACCTGGGAGAGTTTTATCATGAAGCCGAAAAGTTTTTGCGATTAGAGGATGCTCGTACGGAGAGAGAAGAAGAAATCGATGTTTACGCAGTTAGAGGCGGTAATTCATCTGGAAAAGGTGTAGAGACTGGTAAAGGGAAGCGAAAGGCTGAAGAAAACGATGACAGGTCAAAGCGGCAACGGAGAGAGCCGCGATTTACCACCTATTCAGAACTCAACGAGGGTTTGGAGCGAATCTACCGAGACACCTGAGAGCAAGTTGCCTATCGTAAACCAATACGACGGTTCCAACTACCGACGAGAGAAAATCAGACAAATATTGCTTATTCCACGAGCTGAATGGACATAGCACAAATGACTGTAGACACCTGAAGGATGAGGTAGAAGGGCATATCAGGAACGGTAGGCTACTTCAGTATGTGAGGAGGCGAGCTCTAGCAGTTGAACCAGAGTGACCACCGTCTACATCAGCTAGGGGTGACCCCGAGTCGAGGCACCGTATGGTTATCAATTGATTTAAATAACGACGAACAAGTCGTAAACTTCTCACTAACACCATCAACCCATTTACACATGTATGAGATCGCGAACGATCCACAGGCATGATTTGAATGATTATTGACCGTCTCGTAGTGAGAATTTACACTTTGACATCCTTGCTTTGCTTTCGTTTCATGTTGATTTGGATATTTAGACCTTGCTTGTTTGGACATTTCTGTTATGGAATTCATGTGAACGCTAATTTGATATTTGCAATCCTGTAGAAGAAGTTACTTGCGTATGCTTTGGACCGCGAACGGTCCACAAGCACACCTTGTATGGCGACGAACCGCCACGATTGCTGATTCAGAAGTTCACCCGAACGTGAACCTGACATTGATAATACTAAGTCCCCCCCCCCCCGGGCACACACATTCGCCTCGAACAGCACCCGACCTCGAACGGTAACCATTTGCCTCGAACGGCACCCGACCTCGAACGGTCACCATTTGCCTCGAACGGCACCCGACCGCGAACGGTCACACTTCATCTAGTATAACATTCGATCGTGAAAGATCACACTCTGCCTCGTACGGCACCCGACCACGAATGGTCACAATTCACCTAATATGACATTCGATCGCGAACGATCACATTTTTGCCTCGTACGGCACACGATCGCGAACGATCACATTCTTCTTTCCACGTCACCCGACCGCGAACGGTCATAATTCGTCTAGAACGACACCCGATCGCGAACGGTCACAACTCGTCTAGAACGACATCCGACCGCGAATGGTCCCATTTCTTTATTTGCCGCGAACGGCATCCGACCGCGAACGGTCTCATTTCGTTATTTGCCGCGAACGGCATCCGACCACGAACGGTCCCATTTCTTTACCGCGAACGGTATCCGACCGCGAATGGTCCCCTTTCTTTGTTCGCCATGAACGGCATCCGACCACGAACGGTCCCATTTCGCTATTTGCTGCGAACGCCATCCGACCTCGAAAGGTCCCATATCGCCTTGAATGACATACGATCCCGAACGATCGTCATTCGTGGTCAGATAAAACTATCAATTTCTTTGCAGGTCATCAACAGGATATGAACATCCGTATTATGGCATTACAAAACACACCTTCCAATCGCAAGGCATGTTTTGGGGGGCAAATGTTATCCCACCTTTTGGCAAGGCCGTGATACCAGGAAACTGACTAGAAATCAATGACAATCCATCCTGGAAATCAGCTACACTGCAGGTTCACCATGGATATCGATGAATTTTGTTCGAGCCCAGATCAAGCTACAATTGATAGGGCACGGTCAGCAAAGCCATAAGAGCCAGCATTCCAAATTTCAAGTCAATCCGAATCCGTATGCTCAAGTTATGATCGATGCAACTTGGAGGAAATAGCATCGTTTTCGTATCCATAGCCCTTGCTCGAATCCATGGGCAACACTCCTATTCGAATCCATCAACTGATTAGCCTTGACTCACATCGATCAGCCATCGTCACGCACGACCTCGTATCCATCAGTAGCACCTGTGTTCGAATCCATCGTGTTCGCATCAATCGATTCGAATATGACTTCGCCACCATCTAGTTCGTATCCATCGATTTGAAGTCCTGCGAATCCATGAAGACAGTCCGCTTCGAAGTCCACGTACAATGATATGTTCGAATCCATATAGAGGCATCACCTCGAATCCATCCAGACATAGTTATTTCGTATCGATCAACTGAAGCGAGACACGATCGATACGAATGAAGCCTTGCTCGAATCCGGGAACGATCAATGTCTTCGAATCCATCAAGTCAAAGCGGCGAAATCTCTGGAACGAATCGGTCAAAGCGGCGAAAAAGGTGGATCAACGTGAAATTTGCGCTCCATGTCATCACAGACCACGAGCCACCATCGATTCGAAGGAATCGATACGAAGGGATCGATTCGAATGAGACAGCCAGCCGAGAAATCTCATTTCGTATCGATCATATCTCACAATCTACAAATCCAAATGCTATGAAATTTTTACAGAAGCTTACGTACATGTCGAAGAATGTCCACACCAAATTTCAGCTCGATTGGATGATTTTTTGATCGATTCGAATGGAGTTCGAATCGATCCTGAAGTAGGCCCAGATTTTCTGGACACGGGCGCATGGGCCCCCACACGTGCCAGAAGTAGTCTCCCTAATTTTAGGCGAAATATCAGCCTCCTACACCTATAAATAGAGCCCCAGGTCATTCAAAAAAGGGGATCTGGATTTTGAAGCGCCCCGACTCTACAGGATTCAATTCTACATTTCTCCATTGCCGTTGTACACGAATTTCTTCATTAAAACCTGCTGTAATCAATTGAAATCATCAAGTGAACATCAATAAAATCATCAATTTCAGAGTGGACGTAGGCAAGATCGCCGAAACACTATAAATTCTGTGTTGTTTCCTTCTTTCATCTAATTTTTCTAAGAGTTCTTTATTTTTATTTCTCTACATATTTGATATCTGTGATCTGTGATTGGGAACTGGTGCTTTCACGACATTTGGGGTTTGTGACCAATTTTGGCGGAAACATTCATCTTCATTGATTATCAGTTAAATCAATTTCCTTTCTATTCATCCTCACCTTGATTTTATTCACTTATTTACATTTTCCTTAATTCCCATTTGGATTATCACATCAATTCTTATCTCAGTTGGGTATTTAATCAATAACAGTTTGAACTCCGACCAGTTTATATTTAGAAAATAGCTTGAAATTTTTTAAAATAAATAAGTAGTTGAAAAATAATTATTAACTGTAAAATAGTTAAGTAATTGTAAATAGTTGAAAAATAGTAATTATTTATAAAACAATTGAAAAACAATAATTAGTTTATAAATTAGTTGTAAAATTGTTAAATAGTTCCAAAAGTAATTGTAAAACAAGTTTAAGATAGTTTTAGGTTTAAAAGAAAAGTTGTATAGCAAATAGTTTGGAAAAATAGATTTATATTAAAACAATTTATTTGAAAATGGTCCAGAGCCAACTGTTCAATTTCCCATCAATTCAATTTAAATTTCCACTTCCATTTAAATTGACTCACTTCTAATTTGAATAACTTCAATTTCCCTTGAAATTGATTTATCCCCAATTCAAGTTGAATTAACCTCAATTTCCTTCCAAACTCAGATCAAATTCCATTTGATTTTAAACATATTCACTTCAATTACAATTTCAAATTGAATCCACTTTAATTTCAAATCATTTCAATTTCTATATGAATTAATCCCAATTCCCATTTGAATTTGAACTCATTCAATCTTCAATTTTATTTCAAATTAATCCAATTCAAAATTTCCATTTGAATTTTAAACTTTTCCATCTTAAATCACAATTCCCATTAATTCAAATCAAATTCATTTTGAACTAATTCAATTTAAATCTCAATTTTAAACCATCTCGAATTATATAAATTCGAGTTAAATTTCCAAATGTTGATTTAACCACTTAAATCAAATTAACCTTTATTTTTAAATCAATAATCCAAATCTTAAACAATTTAATTCTGAGTCCAATTCTCAAAATTCCATTTTAAATTATCTTTATTTAACATATTTCAAAACTCAAAAACAATTAAATCTTCAGATTCTAATTTATTATTCATTTTTAAAACCAATTCTCAGTTTCATATATTATTTATAATAATGGAATGATATCAGGATAAATAAACATCCAAATTTATCCAAACACCCATTTTAATTTCCAAACCTCAAACTCTATTTTGAGATCACTCATAACTTCCCAATCCGAATTAACCATTTAACTCCCCAAGTTAAATCCCAATTTCATCTTGAAATTTCCATTTCAGGTTGCTTGTTAACTTATTTAACTTTCCCATAGTTAAATTCAATTTACTTAATTCAGCCAATCTTACCTAATTTAAATCCCCATTTCCAACTTTAAACTTTACATTAATAATCTTACAAGTTCAAAACCTTATCACTTTGGATATCACATCTCATTTCCAAATTTAAAACTCAACATTTAGAGTTTATTTCAAGTCATCTTTGATATATATTCCTCATATATACATATTATTTTCTTTACACACCAAGTTATACTTTAAATTTTAAATCACCTTTGGTTTTTAATTCAAAACAGTTTTCAAACAACCCTTGTTTGCAACAAGTCCCTTTTTTCCAAATAATACTAATTAATTATTTCTTTTAGCACTTTGAAACAAATTCCAAATTTTCTGGCTTAGATTTAAAACTTCACAATCTAGATCATCTTCAGTTCTAATTTATAAGTCATACTTATCTAGAACATTTCATTTTGCTTACTCATTAATACACATTTATTATTAAACACAACAATCATTTATGATAATAACCAAGATTATCATATCTGGAAACCAATTCATTATTATCTTATTCTGAAACTTTTCCCCAAATTCAAGATTTAATTTCAGTTTAAATCCATTTCAAACTTACCTTTATTTAATTTCAATTTGGTTGTGTTTCTATTACCTCTTAATTTAATTTTAATAATTTAACAACCAATTACCTTAACATTTATTGGTTAAGGAATATTGCTTTATATATATCAAAATATATTCCTATATAAAATCATTTAAAATCTTTATATATGAAAATAACAAGTACGCTCTCATATATATATATATATATACACTCACTCATTCTAGGGTACCATTGACCCTATCCTTATGAGTACACCCACCAGAGCCAAGGTTCTCGCTTAACCTTCCAGCTCTGATACCAAATGTAACGACCCGAAATTTTCGATCCCGAAAATTCCAGATAGTTAGGAAAGAAGAATGAGATAGAAGAAGAAGAAGAAGAAGAAGAAGAAGAAACAAAAACACCAAAAACACAGATTCTCACATTCGCAGCGGATCAAAATATAATATCAAATAATAATAGTTATACAAAGGAAAACTGTATTTGTCAAATTACAGTTTAATACATCAGAGTTACAGCATATACACAAATCACTGGACAGATACAATTAACATGTCCCAAACAACTATAATATATCACAGCGGAATACACTCCATACGTTCCCGCCATCCAGCTCGTCTCCTGAGCTCCTGAACGTCCTTACCTGAAAATCTATAATACTTGGTCTGACCCGAGCATTACATTAAAGTAACACCCGGGTCAGGCTGGAAACCAGCATGAGTAAACCCATCTCACAAGGAATACTAATGCATAACTTATTTTAAACCCGGGTAACTCGTACTTCACAACGAGTTCTCAACTTATTATAGTCAACACTTATTCACATATCATTATCTATGTAACTCTACAAAGTTAAAATGGTCCAATTACTTAAATCATTCCATTCAGCCGATTTATTTCACATATCAATTCTATAAGGAATTTATAGAAGATTTAGAAATCGAAGTGGTTTCGGGTATTTACTAATACCCGACTCCGGTCTCTTCGAATCTAATGTCATCTAACCCAAGTTATCCAATTAAATACAATTCAACTTTAAATTACTGGATAACACTTTTACACAGCAATTCATATCAGAGATATCAACCAATCCAAAGCACTCATCATCATTCAGTCATTCATAAGCAAGATTGATCACTTCCATTAATTACATTAATTAATGATCCTCTAATTACTTTCACTAGTTAGTTATTCTTAAATTACATTTAATAATTAACCTTTAACTTAATTACATTCATTAATCAACCTTGATTAATCACAATCAGAAATTAACTCTCCTTAATTACTCCATCAATTAAACTAACTCCTTGATTAATTATATTAATTAATCCTTTAATTACACTGAATAATTATCACTTAATTTCTTCCACCAAGTAATTATCCTTTAATTACTTCCATCAAGTAATTTCCTTTTAATTAATTACATCCAGTAATTATCCACTAATTACTTCACTAAGTAATTACACCTCATTAATTACCTTAAGTAATTATACTTAACCTAACATCAAATGATTACCTTTAATTAATTAAACTTAATTAATTAACTAAAATTAACCACATCAACTTAATTAATTACACCGAGTAATTAATTCCTTTAATTACTTCATTAAGTAATTATCCATAATAATTCTTTTACATTAAGAAATAACCTCCTAATTACTTATTTCTTAATTATTTCTTAATTGATTAATCTTGATTAATCAATCCTTAATTATCACTTTTAAGTACATTAAGTAATTAGCCTTTAATTAATTACTTAAGAATTAATCTTTAATTAATCAATTTATTAATTAATCTTTAATTACCCAAGACCTTAATTAACTTTAAGATAAACCATCTATCTTTATCAATTACTTAATTATCATTAACACATAAATTTAAAACATTTTATCCTTTTAATTAACAATTAAATACATTTTTAAACTAAGATTAAAATAAATTTAAAAAAATATTTTGAACTTAACAAATTCAAGTTAAACAAATTATATAACTTTCTTAAATCAACTATTATTATATAAAGAATAGATTTAAGAAATAGTTCAAACAAGATTCAATATATTTTTTACAAAAAACTTGCTTATTTTTAAATTTTAAAAACTGTCAAATTTACTTCGGGTCCAATCCGATTCTCACCCGAGCCCATATAATATTTTCCCGAGCCGAATTCTTTTTCTTTTCTGTTTGATTTTATTTTGAAACTTCCAATATTATAAACAACTAAACCCACTCGAAACCTTGAAGCCGGACTCGTGTAATCCCTAATTTTTTCCAAGCTCCCACCCGAAGATGCTTCTTCCTCCTCGAAACAAAAACTGATACCCAGTCACACTCGTGCACGTGTACAAGAGATCGCCAACGATCTGACCCCTCCTTCTACCGTCGACAAGTCATCGACCAACCCCACTTTCGATTCCGACCATCCAACCCGAGCATCAAGCTCGAAATCGAAATCGAGCCAATATAGTCGAACTGGAACAGAAACCTTCGATCGAAAACCTTCCTTTGTCGTCGATCTCGACCACGATATCACTTGCCCATCAACCAGAAGCTACGCCACTACTTCCAGCCTCGTTTCCCCCATCGCGGACAAACCCGGTCCATCACCAATGTCAAAAAACACCTCGACAACAATGACAAACAAAAACCACCATTAAACCCTAAATTGACTTCGTGCGACCACTACGGCGAGCTAGAATTTCTATGATCATTTTTCTGATGATCTACAACACCCCATCTTCCTCCAGTATCGATCACGCCCTCCATAGTTCACGTGATCATCGGAAGTCAGCAGAATTCCCAATTTCGATCAACTTACGAAAGCTCAATATCCCTAAACTTTAAAATATTGAATCTATTATCAAAATTCATAATTTTCAAGTTTGAATCAGCCTATATAATCAAAACATAAAATTCAGACCATCAATTTAACTGACTTTAAATTGATTTCCCTGTAAATTCATATTTTCAAAATATTTCTCAATTATTTTAGCTTGAATCTATTTTTAAAAAAATGATATTACACACTTTCAAACATTTTTCATATAGAAACCATAGTCTAATTTTGTTTGGATAAGAAGATATGAATTTTATTGGGTGAACTAGAGCCTGTAACATGACAGAGAAGTATATATATCTGTTTATACAGATATGCACGGATATTTGCACATATTTTTGTATACATGCAAAACACATTTACAAACATTCAAACATGTTCCATAGCATCACTTCCTCAATCATATAGATATAACAATATCAAGGTTTTAAGAAAATAAGGTTTATGATTTTTATAAAGGAGGTTTACTCACCTGAAAACAGAGAGCAAAGGAACAGAGGAACATTTGTTTTTTTGATTTGGATCTGGAACTGTTTATGTTGAGTTGAAATTTGAATCTGAACTAATCTTCTTTGTTTTTCTGTATATCTTTAATTTTGAAATGCAAGAGTTGTTTGGTTTTACTTTTATACTTTTTTTTCTTGAGAGCAATGTGATAAGCTCGGCTACAATATATAAAATGGAAATGAAGTGTGTAGAGTAAGCTATCATATGTACAGGCTACTCACACAATTATTTATCTATTTTATTTTTCTCTTTTGGTCGGCAATTTCCTGTTATGATTTGAAGCTTTTGGGGCTGATATGATATATGTATGCTTGAACATTAAATGTATGGCCTTGATAAAAAATTGTCTGCTCGAGTTGAATCCTTGCCTCCCTTTTTTTTACAAACATTTCCATATGAGTTTTATATATGTTTATGTATCTTTTTGTGTACATGCTTATATACTTCCATAGTTACAATTACTATATGCATTTTAGCTCATGTATATGAAGCTTTTACACGTGCATACCTATATATATTTTACATCCTATATGTACTATTTTTCATACATATACTCATTTACATCTACTTACATGTGTTTGTTATCGTATACATACACTTACATTCCTATATACTTATGTATATTTTGTCCTAATATGTATATATATTCACATTTATACTCCCATATATTATACTTCACATATGCATATATATACATTCATATACTTGTATATGTATATATTTTCAACATCATAAAACTTATATATGTTTGTATATATATATTTAGGTGTTTATCTTAGTTTTTAAATGGTGGAGTTTATATATTTATACATAAGACTACAGTATTCATCATATCCAGAAATTTATAACCCAATATCCAAAATAGCTTTTAAATCGATATATATATTCCAGATATCTTTAATTGTCAGAATTTTATTTGTTCGACTAATCAAAACTAATAGTTCAATGATCTAATTCAATTAATTACCATTTTACAACCGTTAAAAATCTGGGTCATCACATACGTAGCCCTAACTCCCGTGAGTCAGCTTGATGTTGCTAAAACAGGAGTCATGCCGAACCAAGTGAGGTCATTCCTCCTATCGGACACATTTCTTCGATACTATTCTATTACTTTGTGATTTGATTGGATGCACCTTTGATTTGGGAGTGTGTCACAAGGTGGGAGGTAGTAGCTACTATGCGTTTCCACCTGTCCGGATCCGCAAACAGTGTATCTTCCTTGGCATTGCCTCGCGTGCCTTTTCACATGCCATATCGCGCCTTCTACGAGTTTGGTTTGTACCATACCTATGGAGTGCCCTCTGATAGCCTCCAGTTACAGAGGAGTTACAGTACTGTATAGACTATGGGAATATAAAAAATGTGTTAAGGGGGATATGGGTAACACCTTAACGCTACTTTAATAGTTTACTTTACTATAGACATATTATAATAGCGTATATTACTACGTAGTAGATAGTTCCACGGATCCTTAGAGGATGGAAATCCCAAACATCCTTTAAGTTACTTGTATTGCAGTTGACATTTCACTTGAGTTAAATTTACTGATATAAGAATGTTAATCCCGACTCGAGTGTTTTGTGTTTTGCTTTATGCTCGGGTCAGACTGAGTGTCTCAGCATTTGAGACTCACCTTTGGAGATTGGAGCTTTGTATGAAGACCTGTCTATTCAGCTTTAAGTTATTTCAGTTTATTCCAGTCATTTATGTTCAGACTCGTCAGTTGCTTATGTATTAGAGATTCATTTGTATTTGAGATTCTGTTGTATTTTTTTTCAGACTCTGATGTTTTATAGTAGCTTCATGAACTACTATTTATCTATTCCGCTACTTATTGTTGTAATACTCTGTGTCTGTGATTCTCTGATTGATTTATTTACTGTATATGCTAAGTTTTGCCAAATATAAATTAATAATTTGTTGTTTTGAGCAATTCAAGTCTGGCATGTGCAGATGCGAATGGTTCGAAATGCGGGTCGTTACATTTTATGTATGGCGACAAAGAGTTTGGATAAGGTTTCTTCTCTACTTTTCAACTGACTTTATATAATGTGTTTTCTTCAAATGATAACTATGTTATATGGGTTCACGAGAAAATTATTGTCAATCTGAAAGTTCATGATTTTATTCCTTATGTATTTTTATATATATTATAACATACAAAGATGATAAAACTTGAATTTATGAATGTGCACAGCGATTTGGTTGAAGTATGCACGTAGAAGGTTTAGGTAAGTTTCGTCTTCCTTGATTTATGCCTGATTTTTTTTCAAATGCCACTGTATGGGTTTGTGAGAAAATTATGGTTGATTATTGTTGGGTATATTTCGACACCATCTACCGGACCAAGCATCTACCGAACCAACCTACCTCCTATGATTGCCGGACCAAGCATCTACCGAACCAACCTACCTCCTATGATTGCCGGACCAACCATCTACCGGACCAACCATCTACCGGACCAAGCTCCTCCAACCATCTACCGGACCAAGCTCCTCCAACCATCTACCGGACCAAGCATCTACCGGACCAAGCTCCTCCCACCATCTACCGGACCAAGCATCTACCGGACCAAGCTCCTCCCACCATCTACCGGATCAACCATCTACCGGACCAAGACATTCCGAACCAACCTACCGAACCATGCTCCTACCGGACCAACTCCTTCCGGGCCAACAATACCAGGCCAGGTCGCGTCAGCCCAGGCCCACCAGCTGTTATATACATCCATGACCCCCAGCCTCACTCTATAAATAGAGGGGCAGGGGTACAACAATGGGGACAAGTTTGAGAGCACAAGCACGGAAGGAACTTTCAAACAACTTTCTTTTACTTGTACCAAAGCTTTGTACTTGTAATCATAACAAAAGAAGAGAAATAACATATAAAGTGGATGTAGGCACATTCTGGCTGAACCACTATAAATCTGCGTGTCTTTTTACAATTTAGCCCCTGTTTTTCATATATTTGCATAAATCTCCAAAATCACTAAGAACAACCTAAGATCTACTAAATCATATAACTTTGAGGTGTTTGTCCATTTTTTGTGCAAACATTTTTGGTGCTTCCATTAAGAGCAGAGAAGCTCGAAGCTTCAGCTTCATCCACTTAACAGCTTTCCTAACAGCATCGTTCGCTACTTGGAAAACATGCCTCCCAAACAGAGAAAAGATGTTAACAAAGGAAAAAACATCGCATCCAGCAGTCTTCCAGATCCAGCTATCATGAATCAAGTAAATCGTCCTCCTTTGGCAGCGGTAACGAATGAAGGACAGGCTAACCCAACCATTCCTGCCACAGAACAGCCTGCAGCAATTACTAGGGCAGATTTGGACAGAGTTGTGGTTGAAGTAACTAACCGCTTCACGTCCCAGCAGGAAGCTTTGGTGGACCATCTCATGTCACGCTTAAGGGACGCTGAAGAATCCAACCGCAACACTGAATCATGGGGCGAGTCCCAGTCTGGAGGATCTCAGAGACAACAAAGATCCTCCTTCTTCGAAGGAGCTAACGGCAGAAGTAGCCATGGTAGGAGCCGAGACCGAGCACAGCCCGAAGTTAGGCCTGAGGAAACGTTTGGTACCGAACCCAACGGGGGAGGTACCGGACGGAGGTCAACTGTAGCTGAGCCTGTCATACTGCCTAACCACGGAAACGCCAGTGAACGGGGCCGAGCTAGAGTCCAGCCCGAAGTTGGACCCGAGGAAGTGCTTAGATCAGAACCCGACAGGGGAAGATCAAGGCAAGGGCCAACTGTAGCTGATCCTAGCATGCTCCCAGAAGATCAAAGGCAGCCACTGGAAAATATGAGGAATGATAGACGATACCATCCCTACAGGTCATTTGGATGGAATCAATCCCACAGAACAGAACCAAACTCATTTCTATCTGCTCCAAGTTCTGATGAAAGGATGGCACGCTTATTCAGAGAGTGTGTCCAACGGGAGCAAAGAGATCGAGGGATAGGCGCTAGGGTAACCAGCCCTTTTGCCCGCAATATCGAAATTGCTATCACCCCCCGAGAATGGAAGATGCCAACAATGGAACCCTACAAAGGAACCTCCGACCCCGTTGTACACTTACAGAGGTACACGCAGCATATGCTCATGAGTGGGGCGACAGAGGGAGTACTGTGCAAATGCTTTCCGCTCTTCTTAGCAGATCTTGCTACCTCCTGGTTCTGTCATCTACTCCAGGGATCCATCAGCTCGTGGGAGATGTTGAAAGAAAAATTTATCAGTCAGTTCCGCATTCATGTGGAGCAACCTAAGGACGCTTATTCCTTATCCAGCGTCAAACAAAAACCTGGAGAGAAGCTGCAGCAATACCTAACCAGATTCAACGCCGCAGCAGCCGCAGTCCAAGATGCCGATGAGAAGCTTATCCTAATGGCCCTCTGCAGTGGTGTACATCCGGACACTAAATTTGCTAGAAGGTTGACAAAAGAAAAACCAGCTACTTTACCCGATTTCTTCCATGAAGCCGGGAAATACATGAGGCTTGAGGATGCTGCCGTTGAGGGGCAGTCAGGACAGCAAAATAAGACAACCCATGGCAACGCCCCTGCTGTGGCAAGGGACGTTCGAAGAAATGATTCCAGAGACAATGCTGGGGGCAAGAAGGGAGAAAAGCGCCTATATCGACCAGGACCAAGATTCGACACTTACACTCCTTTGAACGAGACCGTCGAAAATATCTTCCTTGCCACCCAAGGCGAAGTTAGATACAAACGCCCACCATACAAGAAGGAATCAAATAACGCACAGAAGTCTGAAAGTTCTGCCGCTTCCACGAATCTCACGGGCATGATACCAACGAATGCCATCATCTCCGATATCTGATCGAGGAACACATCAGAAGAAAGAAACTGGAACGTTATGTAAAACGTCAGGACAGGACCCCAGCTCCTACCAATGAAAACCCAAGGCTACCCTCACCGGGGGCCGACAGAGGAAACCGCAACGCTAGCAGCTCTAGTCAAGAAAAGATAGTGGTCCATACCATCTCAGGAGGGCCACACATCGCTGACAGAAGCTGGAAAGAGATGGAAAGATACGGAAAGTCGCTTAGAGACAATAAAGACTATGTCAATTCGGTTATAGAAGAACGCCACCCGAAGCGGAAAGAAAGTGATGACATCACATTCGGTAAGCGTGACCTAGAAGGAAGGCAGTACCCTCACATGGATCCCATGGTCATCTCTGCCCGACTTGGTCCCGCCGAAGTTTACCGAATCCTGGTAGACACTGGAAGCTCAGTAAACATCCTGTTCAAACACGCATTCAACAAAATGAAGTTGTCAATGAAGGATGTATCTCCCTGCGATAAACCACTACACAGTTTCACTGGGGATGCTAAGATGCCCCTCGGGCAACTGGACCTCTTTGTTGAGATTGGGAGCCATCCCCGCTCCATTGTACGGAAGCAGACATTCGTGCTAATAGAAAACCATTCAGCCTATAACGCCTTCTTAGGAAGACCAGCCTTGTCTGACTTCCAAATTGTCCTAGCCCCATGGTGCCTAAAGATGAAATTTCCAACGGACAATGGAGTAGGGGAAGTAGAAGGAGACCAGGACGTTGCTCGAGACTACTATGTGACTGAACTTCGCAACAACCACAGGAAGGATAAAGGGAAGGGTGTAGAGATTGCCCTCTGCACAAAAAGTCTGGAAGCATAGCAACTAAAGAAAGCCCCTCCTCTTCGATATACCAGCGACCCTTTCAATGAATTAGACCCTAGGGACAAAGAGGAGGAGGCCACCGCCGAGCCTGCAGAGGCTATGGAGTTTATATCTGTAGACAAGTACGACTCAAGTAGACTATTGAAAATTGGGTCCCAACTAAAAGCCGAATTGAAGGAACAACTCATCGATTTTCTCCGCCACAACTTGGATGTATTCGCTTGGTCACACGCTGACATGACCGGAATCTCCCCCGACATAGCATGCCACGTATTAAGGATTGATCCTACCAAGGCGCCTGTAAAACAAAGAAAGAGAAGTATGGGGGCAGAGCGATCAACAGCCCTCGATGAAGAAGTAAAGAACCTACTCGCCAATGACTTCATACGAGAAGCTATCTACCCGGAATGGATCGCCAACCCGGTGCTGGTAAAAAAGGCTAATGGGAAGTGGCAAACCTGCATTGACTTTTCCAACCTAAACGACGCCTGCCCAAAGGATTGTTTCCCACTTCCCAGAATCGACCAACTTGTAGACAGCACAGCCGGGCACGAGCTCCTATCTTTTATGGACGCATACTCAGGGTATAACCAAATTCCTATGCATGCTCCCGACCAAGACCACACTAGTTTCATCACCGATCGGGGTTTATACTGCTATAAGGTAATGCCTTTCGGACTTAAAAATGCAGGGGCCACCTACCAGCGCCTCGTCAACAAAATGTTTGCAGGGCTAATAGGACAAACTATGGAAGTATATGTGGATGACATGCTGGTAAAGTCAAGGAAAGCCAAAGATCATGTAAGCCACTTAGGCAAGATGTTTCAAGTACTTCGATAATATGGAATGAAGTTGAATCCACTAAAATGCTCCTTCGGAGTGTCATCAGGAAAGTTCTTAGGATTCATCGTTCATGCCAGAGGGATAGAAGCAAACCCTGAACAGGTCCGAGCATTAAGGGATATCAAGATACCTTCCACTCGGAAGGAAATGCAAAGTTTGAATGGAAAAGTGGCCGCTCTAAGCCGATTCATCTCCAAGGCGACGGACAAGTGCGTCCCCTTTTTTGAAGCCCTAAAGAAAGACAAGGGAAAGTTCGAATGGACTGGCGAATGCCTGACCGCTTTCCTTCACTTAATCGAACACCTCCAGAAACCACCGGTACTCTCAACTCCAAGCGAAGGAGAAGAATTATACATATACCTCGCTGTGCCATCTCACGCCCTAAGCGCTGCCTTGGTAAGGGAAGACAACCGCACGCAACGGCCAGTTTACTTCGTCAGCAAAAGGTTTACTGGGGCAGAAGTTAGATAACCTAAACTTGAGAAGTTAGCATATTGTTTACTAATCACTTCACGGAAACTGCGTCACTACTTCCAGTCTCATTCCATCAAAGTTCTGACCGATCAACCACTGAGGCAGGTACTCCATTGTCCCGACACTTCCGGGCGACTACTTAAATGGTGCATTGAGCTGAGTCAATATGATATCACCTATCACCCTCGCACCGCCATCAAGGGACAAGCCATGGCTGATTTCATTGCAGAATTCACTACCAACGAGGATAAGGAGCAATTAGAAATAACAGAAGATATCAAGTGGAATCTCTTTGTGGACGGTGCATCTAACGAAGAAGGCTCGGGGGAAGGTGTGGTAATAATCACTCCCAGGGGAAACAAACTGCACTATGCTATAAGATTGGAGTTCGCTGCCACCAATAACGATGCAGAATATGAAGCAGTGATAGCCGGACTAGAAATTGCCATCGAAATCGGAGCCAATTCTTTGTGTCTTCATAGCGATTCTCAACTTATTGTTAATCAAATACTAGGAGAATTCCAAGCTCGAGAAGAACGACTCATAGCATATCTAAAGAAGACCAAGTTACTTCTCAGCCGACTGGACCACTACTTAGTCAAACACATCCCTCGGGAAGAGAACCAAGAGGCCGACGAATTGGCGAAGCAAGCAAGTGTGAGAGAAATCACCATCTTCGGGGCGGTAACCATCTCAAAGCAACTGGCCCCAAGTTTTGAACAAGTGAATCTGGTAGCTGCAACCGAAGTAGCAACTTGGATGACTCCCATCCGAGACTACCTACAGAGTGGCACACTACCCAACGGGCGTAACGAAGTCAAGAAAATCTTGAGGAAAGCTTCCCGCTACACAATACAAGAAGACATCCTCTATCGGCGCGGTTTCTCTAACCCGTTATTAAGGTGTGTCGCTGGGAGAGAAGCCAAGGAAATCTTATCCAACATCCATCAGGGAAGCTGCGGAGATCACACCGGAGGGCAAACGTTAGCAAAAAAGATACTCCGATACGGATATTTCTGGCCCACCTTAAGCAAGGACGCCTTAGATTTCGTCAAAAAGTGTGACAGATGCCAAAAATTTGCTAAGATTCCGCGGCTACCAACAACTGAGATTACTCAAATGACCAGCCCTTGGCCCTTCGCAATATGGGGAATTGACTTAATCGGCGAGCTACCAATGGGCCGAGGCGGGGCAAAATATGCTATAGTAGCAGTCGACTATTTCACCAAATGGGTGGAAGCGGAACCTCTGAATAAAGTATCTTCAGCAAAAGTTATTAACTTCTTGATCAAAAATGTTCTGTGCAGGTACGGAGTCCCACTCAAAATCATATCAGACAATGGACTTCAGTTTGACAGCGAGGAATTCGCCAACTGGTGCCAAGAGCACGGAATTCACAAGAGCTTCTCATCCGTAGCGTACCCCCAAGAAAACGGACAAGTCGAAGCCGTCAACAAAATTCTGAAAACTCTAATAAAAAAGAAGCTCGAAAAGTCAAAGGGCGCTTGGGTGGATGAACTCCCTACGACACTATGGGCCTATCGCACATCTTTCAGAACATCAACGGGGCACACTCCTTTCTCTTTGGCATACGGATCGGAGGCTATGCTCCCAGTTGAAACCATTGTGCCTTCCCACCGTAGAATCCACTATAACCCAGAAGAGAATGAAGAACTCCTTCACATGTCTTTGGATCTAATTGAGGAGAGAAGAAATGATGCAGTCCTTAAAACAGCAGCCCACAAACAAAAAGTGGCGGCACACTACAACTCTAAAGTCAAGCATCGTACCTTACAAGAAGGGGATCTTGTCCTCAAGCGAATCTTCCCTCGTCCCGGAGCACTAGACCCAATCTGGGATGGACCATATGTAATTCATAAAGATCTCCACAACGAAGCCTATATTTTGCCAACAGTGGACGGAGAGGTGTTCCAGAGGGCATGGAACATCCAACACCTCCGTCGATACTTTTCTTAACTTGTATTGCCCATATGAAGTGAATTAACAAAGAGAATCATTGGACGTAGGCATTTTCGTGCCGAACCACTTTAAAAAACCTTGTCTCTTTTTTAACTTGTTCCTTTGTATCTTGGCTGCTTGTTAACTTTATCCTTTTCTGTTGAACAAAATCCTGAGCATATAGCATTTCTATTCAAAGCACTCCACAATGCAACTTCACCTGGACAAGACCTAGCAGGTACTATGCGAATCTATGCCCTCGCCAATGAGACACTTTTGCTCCGGCATCCCTCTGCTGCGGGTTAACTCATTGCTCGCGACGGCCCTCAAAGCCAACTGTAATGAGCCGATTATAAGCCACCGAGAAGGCCGACTATAGCCGAGGCAGCTCATTACGGCGTTAGGCTCGCCGGCAACTGTGAACCGACTATAAGCCTCAACATAAGGTGTGGCCAGCCAGGGGTAGTTCACAGTTGACAATCGGCACTCACGCTAGCCGGCCACAGCAAATCGAATAATACCCACGATTACGGGCCATAATGGCTCGGGTAGTTACTGTGCACGATCTCGGCTCCGATGTGTCTTAAGTGCGGCTATGGTAAAAAAGAATTAACTCCCCGCGGAGGCGTAAGATGGGTGACAAATGTCTCCAAGACCCACAGCTAGGGAAAGTGACTACAAAACCCATTTGCCACGAACTTAAGCACATCGAAGGCCTTCCGTGATTGGAAGTTTTACTTTTTCACATATTCCAATTTTACTTGAGAAACTTTTCTCCTATCCTCTGTAACAATTCTTGAAGTACAGGACACAGAACAGGAGACACTCACTAATAGAAGCGGATATTCGCAGCAAGATATTGGAACGCATCCTTCAATCGATCACATAGGATATTCAAAGCTGCCACCTACAAGCAAGATATAAAGGGCAGTACTTCTTTCTTTCATATGTAAACACGTGACTATAATTTATTCACACCTCACACTAACATTGCAAGTCACGAAATTATCCTGGCATCAAACACTACTTGATCACGAGAATATGCATAGCTATATTTCTCATACAACATGTCAAAATAACAAAAACACTCAAAAGACGACAGAATCAACTTAAGTTATAAAAGTACACGTCAAGAATAGTGTTGATTATTACAAATAGCAAGAATTACAACCTAAAAGTTACTCTACTGTTTTAAAGCTAACGTATACAGCCATGTCAAGTCTACAAAAAGAATTTTCCAGGTCTAATCAGGGAGCCGGCTGCGTTGGAGTCTTGTCTTTGTCATGTTGACCACCTGTCCAGTCAAAGAAAGGATTCATTAGTGATAAAAAAACTAAGTAAATGGAGAGACTAAAAAAGGAAGACTTACCAGCACCTACTCCTTGACTATCCTGGTCGTCATCCTCTACTCGCACACCTGCCTCCTCAGCAGCAAGCAACCGCATACCCTCCTTCACCGCCACCTTCTCCTCCTTGGTAAACTGGGCAGTGACCACATCCATGCTGAAGGCCACACCACCCTCTTTATCCGCATCCGCCTTAGCTTCCTCCAGAGCCCGAAGATAAATCTTAGCCATGACCCTAGGATAATCATCCATCCAGGATAGGTTGCCCTGCTTCCAAGTTCGAAATTACATGTCCTGAAGCATTTCATCCATCATCCCCTCATTCTCCTTAAACTCCCTCATCCGGGCCTCGGAAGCCGACAACCTTCCAACAGCAGCTTCTCTCTCCAAACGGTATCTCGAGCAGTCAGCCTGAAGGGATTTCCGCATCGCCTCCATCTCCTCCTTCAGCCTAACCTGAGCAAGCTCTGCGGCTTCAAGCTTCCCCAACAGCTCCTCTACCCGCTCAAGATCCGCCCTCCGAACCTCATCCACTGTCGAGATGGCCATATTTATCTGCTCATTGCAGGCAGCCTCCATCTTCCGCAGTTCCGCCTTACTAGCCTCCTCCATAGCCTTCCTCAACCGCCCGGAGGCAGCCTCATGCTGAGAAATCTGAATGGCCTGATCAGCGAGCTGTTTGGCCTGGTCCGAAACCATCAATCTTAGTCGGATGTTGGCACTCCCAATCTCCTCTCCAGCCTTAACCAGCCGGCCATGATGCCCCATCAGCTTCCTAGTCTCCTCCGCCACCCGATCAATATTAGCCTTGGCCTTGTCTCCCATGGTAACTATCCGAGTAGTAAGTAGATCGAGATCTAAGGACTTAGCCTCATCAAGCACCCGTACCATGGGATTGCGGGGAAGAAGGTGCTCACCAGTAACCTCGTCAAAGGTAATATCATGGGAACTTGGACATAGGTCAGTATGACCCACAAATGGATTCCGAGCCAAGTCAGGACGATCAATCTGAGTGACGGTAGGATTTTCAGACGGGTGCGGAGAAAGTACGAACTCAGTATCCTCCTCCGTGATATCATGAAGAGGCTGAACTGGAGGCTGAGGACCAAGTGAAGATTCAGATAAGGGATGGCTCCTCTTTCTCTTTTGAATGCCCTCGTCAATAACCCCGAGAAGAGGACGGTAGCCGACTACATCCCCGGAATGGTGGGCCGAAGGCTTCGGCTTGGCGGAAGCTTTGGAGAGCTTGTACTGTTCAAGCCTGTGCCGAAGATCTGAGGCCTTGGCCGTTTTGCCTACTCCTGATATGAAAAAAAAGTATCACAAGCATGCATTGATCTATAATTCGAGAAAACACGGGAAATTAAAAGGTAAAAAGAAAGGAAACACATCTGAGGTTGTACAAACCCTGGGGAGGAGTAGGATACTGCAATAAGTCCTGGATTTCATTCCAGGACGGGAGCGGGTCACAAAATATTCCTAAGTCCCTATCATAAATGGAGCCCGCAGGAGTCAAAAGTTCACCTTGAGTCGTCGGAGCCACCTTGGCTGGAATAGTCTGAGGAGGCTCGCTTGCACCAGTCCCAGCCTTGTCAGCTTTCCCAGGTTTCTCTATCAAAGCCGGTTCCCCGTCCAGCCCCTCAAAAGCTTGGTGGAATACATCATCCGTCCACTCCTGAATCTCGCCTGCTTGCCCAGGAAGCAGGGCCCCGATGCCATCACCACCATCGCCACCTTCCCGGTCACCTCCACCCTCACCTCTTTCCTCCTCTACGTCTTCCTCCTCCTGAGTAAGTGGACAATTGCTAGGGGAGGGACCGTCCGACTTCTTATGTTTCTTACCTCCGACGGCTGGAGATTTTGTGAAAGGTTTCCTCTTGCTACTCTCTACCGTGACACTTCCCTTAGCCTGAGCAGCCGCCCTCTCCTCCGCCGTTTCCCTCAGCTTGACTACTGACTGCTGTGGAAGAATTAAGTTATACTCCAGAAGGGTCGTGTTTCTGATCAGGTAGGCAGATGACCTATATCTCCCAAGAATAGCTTCTATCTCAACCGCCATCTGAACCAGACGATCAGTCTCCACAACTGCAAAGCCACCTGTCGCTAGCAAAAAATGAAAATGTATGAGGAGAAGCATCGCAGCCAGAATGGAAATTATAAATAAAGCATCAACTTACATCCAGAAGTAAAACGCCGAATAGAAACAGAGTCGTCTCTGACGAAGAACCACTCCTTCTTGAACATACTGAATTTGGAATACAGATCCAAGACCGGCTTGAAGGTTACAGCTGACTCCAAGCTGATGTATGGGGACCCCTTCTTATAGCCCCTCAGATTATATAAGTACCGGATCTCCCGGTTGGAAGGAGCACGACCATACTTCCTCTGGAAAATGACGAAGAGGCTCACCAGTATAGCATAGGAGTTGGGTTGAAGCTGGAATGGGGCCACCTTTAGATATGTGAGGAAGCTGGCTACCCAAGCGTTAAGAGGAGGAATGGCACCACACATACAGTGGTATCTGCTGTAGGCAAAGTACCCTTCAGGAGGGTCGTATGGCATAACTTCTCTCCCTGGCAACAGCAAGTGCGCCCTATCAATTCCGAAAGAACGGGAGATGACATCAAGCTGCTCCTCCTTGAGGGAGCTAGGAAAGCAATCGGGCGGGGAGTTCAGGAGCTCCTGTGGGCCGTACCCGTCCACTAGTGATCTCGGGGCAGATCCGTGACGTTCTGGATTCGGCTGAGCTGGGGGCACGGCAGAGGAACCTCCTTCGCCCCCGGATTTCTTTTTATCTGATCGAGTTTCCGCTTTACGAGACATTATCCGCAACACCGGAAAAACACATTGTTATAACAGAGGATGTAAACAAGTATGTGTGTAATATGAAATTTCACTCATAAAATCAAAATGCCCAAATTCCTATTGTCATCCGATAAGGTGAAGGTTAAAATTCATTCGGTATTCAGAGTCTCAAGGTTCATTCGGCATTCCCCGTGTGGAATTCATTCGGTGATCCAAGTAAGAATACTCATTCGGCATTTAAAGTCACGAGCTCATTCGGCATTTAAAGTCACGAGCTCATTCGGCATTCAAAGTCTCGAACTCATTCGGCATTTAAAGTCTCGAGCTCATTCGGCATTTACTAATAGAGTTCATTCGGTACACACAAGTCTCATTCGGCGAAGGGAAGTTAAGTACCTGATTCGGCAGGCGTAGGCAGTTCAATAGATTGATTCGGCTATGCAAAAAATTTGGCTCAAGTGCTTCGTTCGGTAGGAAATAACAAGGGCCCTAGCTCCGTACTTATAGACGAAGGTGGACCTCCGAACCAACCGGTTCGGCGTTTGGAACCGATGTGACTATTCAAAGGAGAAACAAAGCATGCCATGTGCTGGCACATAACCTGCTTTGGGGGGCAAATGTTGGGTATATTTCGACACCATCTACCGGACCAAGCATCTACCGAACCAACCTACCTCCTATGATTGCCGGACCAAGCATCTACCGAACCAACCTACCTCCTATGATTGCCGGACCAACCATCTACCGGACCAAGCATCTACCGGACCAAGCTCCTCCAACCATCTACCGGACCAAGCTCCTCCAACCATCTACCGGACCAAGCATCTACCGGACCAAGCTCCTCCCACCATCTACCGGACCAAGCATCTACCGGACCAAGCTCCTCCCACCATCTACCGGATCAACCATCTACCGGACCAAGACATTCCGAACCAACCTACCGAACCATGCTCCTACCGGACCAACTCCTTCCGGGCCAACAATACCAGGCCAGGTCGTGTCAGCCCAGGCCCACCAGCTGTTATATACATCCATGACCCCCAGCCTCACTCTATAAATAGAGGGGCAGGGGTACAACAATGGGGACAAGTTTGAGAGCACAAGCACGGAAGGAACTTTCAAACAACTTTCTTTTACTTGTACCAAAGCTTTGTACTTGTAATCATAACAAAAGAAGAGAAATAACATATAAAGTGGATGTAGGCACATTCTGGCTGAACCACTATAAATCTGCGTGTCTTTTTACAATTTAGCCCCTGTTTTTCATATATTTGCATAAATCTCCAAAATCACTAAGAACAACCTAAGATCTACTAAATCATATAACTTTGAGATGTTTGTCCATTTTTTGTGCAAACAATTATGAAAGTTCATGATTTCACCCCATTATATTCTCTTATCGATGTATGAGAAATTCTTCAAAGATATGCTTATCGGCTTAGGCATGATGTTAGATTTATCCCTTATACTAGGATAAACCTTTATTTGAATGGTAACTACAAAATATGCCTATTACTTGAAATATGGTAGTAGAGGTATTCACTTATATGCTTATTATTGAAGTATGGTGGTAGTTGTATTCCCTTATATGAAAATTACCCAATGTATGGCAGCGGAGATGTTTCTTACACTAGGATATAGTTATTTTTCATTCAAAGTTCTCCAAGATGATGTTGATGAGTGCAGTGATTGTTAGTTTTAATTAGATTAAGGTATCGATTGCATTACTTTTAATTAGATTATGATATTAAATGAATTGATGCATATAATGGCATATTAATGCTACATGTTCTGAGTTAAATAATAGAAAGAAATGACAAAAGAGAAAGTATGATTATTTAAATCAGAACATGTGATTGAAATTATGAGATTTGAGAGGTAGCAAAAATGATATGCAGCCGATCTTTATATGTGATATATATCTTTGCGAGTGTGTCACATACAAATACATGTGTGAGTGCATGCATGGAGTGTGCTCTTGCTTGCAAATACAAATTTGAGACCATCTACCTATAATTTGGTCTGGTTCACGAAGCAGATCCGTTTTTTCGGAAATCTGCCACTTTCTAAAATTGTTCAAATGAACTGGAAAGCCTGTTGTAAAGTATCCGATGCAACACCAATATTTCTTAAATAGACTTCAAATGGTTTTAAAAATCTAGAACATATTCAACTTCTGGAATAGCTTGGCGTCTACTAAGATGATAGTAGATGACATTGTTAGATCTGAATAAGATGTGAATTATGATATGAAATGTCAGAAAAAATTTCTTTTGAAGGAAGATATATTTTTTCTCGAAGCAAAATCTGGAATTGAATGTTTGAATGTGGGAGACAAAAGCACTTAAGTGGTTTGATGTTCACTATATCAATAACCACATAAAAATTGTTATTTCAAAGTATCATAATATAAAAACTAGGAAAAAGATCTTACCATAACTAAAAAATAAGATTGGTATTTTTTTTCCTTTTCAGTTTGTTCTCAAGCTTTCTGTTTTGATCATTTATAATATATTCAATGCAACTCCCGAGACCTAACTATGTCTCTGAAATGAACCCTCTCATCTTTATTGAACATACTATAAAAGGTATCGAGCAACTATTGTATATAAGTACTGATAGATCTTCTTGCCTAGATGGATTCTCTTCTAGCTTTTTCGAAGTAGCTTGAGACATAATACTTTTCGTCATTTTCCTTCACACGTTTGATGATCAGTTCCTGTATGCACATGATTCTGCTCAGTTCCCCGATTTTATCATCTTCTCCCCTATTTTTTCCACACTCTACAAAACCGCTTCGATCCACCTTCCAATTTCATGTTGAATCTTCAATATGCGAGACTTTTGGCTTTGAACTGGCAAGGACTAGACCTACAATACAAAAGGCCAGCTTCTCCTCTCTTCTTCCTTCACTTAAGCATCCTTTTGAATTATAGTTTACAGAAATTGTTCTTTTCCTTCAATTATTTTAATGTTTTCTTTTCTAACGGTGTTAGGGATTAGGTTGGGGAATTTGAAATTAGGGTGATAAGTGTTGATAACGACTTGGGTAAATTTCATACTACTCTTTTAAAGGTTTGATTTTATTCCAAATCAAGAAAGTTGTTAGTTTAAATCGAATTTATGTTTCAGTATATTAATTCGACAATTTAACTATGCAACAAACCATAGTTGGGATTCCTCTGTAGCAAAAGCGAAGATAGAGGTTTGTGCTTTATAATAACAAATATGGTTGGTTAAGTTTCAATCTCTTAATATGTATTAATCAGATGCTGGACTTCAACCATGGCATCTGAAGACTATATAAAAAAAAGGTCCTTTTGAACAACACCCTTTTTGTTATTTTTTAATAATTTTATAACAGTATTCATTCAAAACCTTGGCTGCTTTGGTTAGCATGAACGGCTGTCAATTGCGGCAGCCCTTTGCATCGGCTAGCGACGGCTAAAAAAAGCGGTCGACGCACGATCTGAATATACAAGTAGAAACCCGCGACCGAAACATTCACTCTCACCTCCCCTCAAAACATTTCAGCTTCCCCCTAAACTCACCACCAGCCGTCGCCGCCTTCCATCGCCAATTTCAAGCTTTCTAAACTTGCTGGTATCTCCTCCTCTCCATTATCTATGTTTAATTTAGGTATAAACTAAATTAGTTGATGATTTAGGGATTTGGAATTGGCTGATTTAGGGATTTAGAATTGATGATTATATATTATTAGTTGATGATAATATAGTTTATTAGTTGATTTGGGTATATAATTAAAACCCTAATTTAGGAAATTGGTTGATTATGGATTTAAAATTGATGATTACTCTGTATTACTTTAATGATAATGGTATGTTAGTTGATTTAGGGAAGTTAATAAGTGGTTTGATTATTTAAGTTGTAGACAAAAATTAGGGTTGATTTAAAATTCAAAAATTAGTTTGTAATCATTGATTAATATATACTTATTGATAAGTGTACAATGTTTGATAAGTATGTGTTAATTATAAGTTTTAGTGGTTAGTAAAATAGTAGGTTAAAATTTTAGTTTACAGAATAGTTAAGTTAACATTTTAAATTGTTAACTGGATGTTGAAATAAATTTTAAACTTTCAAATTTATTAAATAAAATGTCTAAATAGTTGAATGAATTATCAAATTTTGAAAAGTGCATAACAACAATGAATAGTGAAATGGATTTTGTAAGAAAATTAAGCAATGAAAATAACAACAACAAATAGTTCTAATGAAATCGATTTTGTTTACTTTAAGTACATGTGGTTACTTCAAGTGATGAAGTGTCACTTAGTATATATATAATCTCAAAAGAGATAACTCAACACTAAACAACAAGCACATGTATAACATGCCTCATATCATCGGCATAGTCCTAAAATAACAATAATTGTTTCAATGAACCATACTCCCAAATAGGAGAAATCTCAAAACTCAAACTCGGTTTTCACAGAAACAAAACATTAACAGAAAATCAATATACTAAAGCTATTTTTGCTTAGATTTTGGCATTTTGAAGCTTTTTCTTCAGCTAGCATTTGTGAGTAGTAACTTAGAAAATAGAAATGTGTACAGGCCTGAAAATAGAATCGAGTATTCTGGGAATATCTTGATGAGTTCTCCTTGTTTTTTTAATTTTGAGTAGAAGCAATAAATTGAATTTTCAAATCTTCCAAATTGAAAATATTTTTTTAAGTGAGATTGGATTTTGTTTATTGGGATAAACAAAAAATATTTTGTGTATTATATATGAGGTATTTCATTTTATAAAAAATGATTTTTGTGTTGGGTTGTCCATCGAGTGCTTTAAAAATTCTGGTCGATGCGCCTGATAAACGTTATCGATAGGAATTTTATAAACTCTATGATGAGGCAATCAGACACGGTAAATTGAGTTTTAATAAGTAAAGTTTGGAAATTTATATTTATGGGATTGAGAATTAAAATTTTTATTTTGAATGACATATGCAACTTTTTTTGGAATTTTTGGTTGTTTGAAAATAATGAGTGGTAAAATTTTAAATTTTATCTTAAGGATTGGTTAGTATGGATTTATAAAATTCTTTTGGAAATTTAATTTTGTAACAAGAGGGAATATGAATTTGAATTTTTATGTTATTTATTAAGTGTTATATTAAAGAGTTTTGAAAATTTTCAAGTGTTGAAAATTGAGATTTTGATTATGGAAATAATGAGTTTTGAAACTCTAAGAATTTTTTATTGTAAATTAATATATATATATATATATATCTACTTTGTTCCTTGAGTTTGTCTTGCCTTAGTGCAATTGTCTAACGACTTGCATTTATGAGGTCATTTGAGTTTGGTGGCATTTGAAGAAACCACCTCTCGTCGAGTTTCCGTACCTCAGTTATTGCCAAACTAGTGTTGAAGTAGCTCTTTCCGTAGTGACACATGGAAAGTCATGTCGATAATTACCTTGTTGATTGGAATTCAAGATAAAGTTGTGCCAAATCCCCACTCTATTCGAGAAATTTCTAAGAAATCAATCTCATTCGATTGATCTTTTGTGTAACATTCTGTTTGTGTACTTGTTTCGTAGGTAAGACACCTTCGAAATCATGATGTATTGCTAGTAGAAATTCAATTTTTCGTTGATTCCAATATTAGCATTTGGGTAAACCAAAGAATTAATCGAGCTACCTAACCTTGGTTTTCTATCATCCTGTGTCAAGAGTGAGAAATTCTAAATCTCAACCTTATCTATCTTTCTTTTGCTTGGTTAAATAATCGTGTTGAATACAGTTCTTCCCTAGAAATTGTGAGGATGCAATTTTTATAAAGGGCGAGTCTGTAACAACCCTGGTTTTGGTGATTACCTGTAAGTATTAAATTATAATGGTGGTTATAATTTAATATTGTGAAATAAAATAAATTGGAGATTTAAATTGTTTATTTGGAATAAACAATGGATTTTAGAAATAAAATGAGGAAATAAAGTTTTAAGAATTTCATTTTTGGTTGTTTGAGTTAAAAAATGAATGAAAAATGATTTTATTTAGAGAAAATGCAATAATTCTTGTAATTATTGCCAAATGCTTCTTTTAATAATTTTTAAAGGAAGTATTTGATTTTAAAATGTGTATATTATAAATAAAAAGGTGAGATTTGATTTAAAAATAAGTTGTGGTTATAAAAATGATGCTTCTGCTTGGATACCTTATTAGCACCTTTGTGTCGTAGTCTTTTCGTTTGACTCCGATATGTATATCGTTTTTGACTCGTTGTATATAGTCTGGTCTTCGAACCACTTATGATCTATCACTATGTAGTGTATTGGGATGTATCAGTGTATATGTATATATATCTGTTTGTTGTTGTTTTATGATGTATTATACATTCTGTTGTTACATTTTGTTCTGATATATCTGTTGGCCACTATAGTTTTGTATTAAGCATTTACTGAATATGTCGATCCATATGAGAAAGAAAAAAATTATAGAGCACTAAATCGACGTATTCAGTAGATGTTTAAGACAAAGCTATAGATTGTCGCTCCTAACCAGCCCTATTCTTCGCATTAGCAGACAGTATTACACAGTAATGCTCTTTGTTAATGTGGGTCTCGAGGTGGGGCATCACAGTTTAAAAATTAAGAAATGAATATAACAACAACAAATATTCCGCTAAAATCGATTTTGTTAAAAAAATTAAGAAATGAATATAAGAATAGTTGAATGAATTAAAAATACGTTTTAAATTTTCAGATTTAATTAATAAATATTTAAATAGTTGAATGAATTGTAAAATGTGTTTTAATTTTTTTAATCCCTTAGAGAGTTTTTGGCTCGTTTGATAAGTGTCGTATATGATCGTTATATGGATATTCTTTTTTTAACAGAACAGACATCTATATTCATCTGATACAATATTTGTCAGATTTGTCCCTGTATTGGACAAGTTACAAACATAATAAAGTAATTACATTTTATAAATCATTTCATTTTAAACGGTTTACAAAATTTCGATAGCACTTCCTTCTTGTTCCCTGTGTACACGCATTTGTGTACGATACAGGGAACAGAAGGGAAGTGCTACCAAAATTTTGTTGAATCGTTTAATCTGAAATGATTTATAAAATGTAATTACTTTATTATGTTTGTAATGGGAAGTAGGATGACCGACCATCAAAGTAAAAACCAATGAACTAAAAATTAAAAAATAAAGTGAAGTGCTTATTTGAATTTTATACGATGGTGAAGTGTTTACAATGATGAAGTGTTGAAAATTATTCCTACAGTTCAATTGTTTGCTTGAACTTTCTAACATATATTTTCAAATCAGGAAAAATGTTCGATTATTTCCTCAACCGTAGTTGGATGTATGAAGTCAGAACTGGTAGGAAAGGTTCAATAAAGGAACATTTCTATAATGGTGTACACGAATTTATTAGATTTGCTAAATCTAATAATCGAAATAACGAAGAAATTCATTGCCTGCGTATTAAGTGCCAACATTTGAAGCATTGGAAACCAGATATAGTTGAAGTACATTTGTATAAATATGGTTTCCTACCGAATTATTATTTCTGGGATCGTCATGGAGAACTTGTTGAACCTACACCTAATCCTGTAGTGTTAGAGGACGATAATATTATGACAAATCCGATAGAAAATATGGTGGAAGATGCAGCACAATCAATGTTTCCTACCATTCAAGCTGACGATGAAGACGTATATTTCGAAGAAGAACCGACTGTGGGAGCTAAAAGAATATATGCTTTATTAGATTCTGCTAAGAGGCCGTTGTGGGACGATTGTAAAAGCGAAACCGAACTATCAGTAACCGCCGAATACATTACTATGAAATCAAAATTCAACGTTACAGAAGCTGCATTTACAGCAGTTGTACAAGCTACAAAACGACACATGCCACCCAATAATCTGATGTGCGATAGTCATTATAAAGTGAAAAAACTAATGTCCGCTTTCGGTCTGTCGTACGAAAAGATAGATACATGTGTAAAAGGTTGCATGTTGTATTGGAAAGATCGCGTTGACCTTAGAAAATGCAGAATATGTAACGAGGAAAGATACAAACCAAGAAAGAAGAAAGGAAAAGAAGTTCCGTACAAGAGAATGCATTATTTATCCATCACTCCCAAACTTCAAAGGTTATATGCATCTTCTGCTATGGCATGTCATATGCGATGACACAGTGTGAGAACACCGAAAGAAGGAACTTTGATACATCCATCTAACGGAGAAGCATGGAAACATTTCGATAAGACTTATCTCGCATTTGCTGCAGAAAGCCGTAATGTTAGACTCGGTTTATGTACGGATGGATTTTCACCATTCTCTCAGTTTGGTGGTAAATATTCATCCTGACCAATTATCATTACTCCATATAATTTACCTCCATGGATGTGTATGAAGACACTATATAGCTTTCTCACTATTGTTGTCCTTGGCCCTCATGATCCAACACAAGGAATTGATGTTTATTTACAACCATTGATCGAAGAGTTAAAAAAACTATGGAATGAAGGAGTTGAAACATACGACATTTCGAAGAATTTTTTTTGAGTATGTTCGCTTCTTTATTATGGACTATTAGTGATTTTCCTACATATGGGATGCTTTCTGGTTGGAGTACCGTCGGTCGTCTAGCCCGCCCTTATTGTATGGAAGAAACACAAGCATTTTATTTATGGCATGGGAAGAAAGTTTCATTGTTTGATTGTCATCGGTGTTTTCTCCATCCCAATCATACTTTTAGAAGAGATACAAAAAACGTTATAGCTAACAGATAAGATAATATGCAACCACCAAAGATTTGGTCAAGCGAAGAATTATATGAAATTGTAAAGGACTATCCAAAGATACATGAAACTGGAGTGCAGATTGAAATTCCAGAAAAATCGGACATTCATAATTGGTGCAAACAAGGTATATTTTGGGAGTTACCATATTGGAAAGGTCTCTTACTCCGACATAATATTGACGTGATGCACAATGAAAAAACGTGTTTGATAATGTGTTTAATACAATTTTGAATGTAAAGGGAAAACTAAGGACGATTTGAATTCAAGACTTGATATAGCAAACTATTGTAAACGCCCCAAACTTCATATGAAGCCCAATGACAATAAAAAACCCAAAGCATGCTAAGAGCTATACAGCAAGCAAGTAAAACTCGTGCTAAAGTGGGTGGAAGAACTAAGATTTCCCAAAGGGATTTCTTCTAATCTTCGTATATGTATTGAGTTTAAAAACAGTAATTGAGTGGGATGAAAAGTCACGATTGTCATATCATGATGGAATATTTACTACCCGTGGCTTTCAAAGAAATGTTGCCCGTAAAAGTATGGAGTGCTATAACAAAATTAAGTATGTTTTATAAACAGCTTTGTTTAACAACATTAAAAGTAGATCGTATATGTAAACTTGAAGTAGAAATCCCCATACTGCTCTGCAAACTGGAAAAATATTTCCGCCAGGTTTCTTTAATGTAATGGAGCATTTACCTATTCATCTTCCAACCGAAGCACTTCTTCGAGGTCCTGAGCAATATGGATGGATGTATCCATTTGAGAGGTAATATTGAATATCTGCAATATTTATGTCAGTTTAAAATTTAGATTTCTATATCTAAATATAAATTAAATTTATTTTGTAATAGGTACTTGAATCATCTGAAGAAAAACGTAAGACAAAAAACATAAGTTGAGGGTTCGATTTGCAAATCATATCTTGAAGAAGAAGCTTCATTCTTTTTCTCTCATTACTTCAGTGACGATGTGAACTTATCATTTGTAAGCGTTCCTCGTAATGATGAAGTCATTGAACAAGATTCTTCTCAAACAATGTTATCTATTTTTAGACAACATGGTCGACTTGTTGGAAAATGTGTGGAAATATGGTTAGACGATAGAGATTACCATGTAGCACACACATATGTTCTTCTAAATTGTGCTGAAGTTGCATCATTTGTTAGGTAATAATAAATTAATATATAATTCACTTATACGTACATATTAATTATAAGCCATATTACATATTTGCAGTATCTATGAAGCACAGCATCCATCTGGCGATCTCAGTAAAGAATTTGCTAAATGGTTTTCGAACTACGTTTATGATCCAAGAAACTGTGTCGTTGATTCAGGTTTACGACATCTTGCAATCGGACCAAAAAGAAATGTGAAGACTTATCCAATATTCTTCGTCAATGGATTTAAGTTCAACACGAAAGATTACGAGGCTGAAAAATTAACATATAACATCGGTGTATTTGTCAAAGGTAGTGATGATCCAGATGAGCATATAAAAGATTTTTACGGCATCTTAACGTAGGTTCTAGAGTTGACATATTATGTAGAACCTGCAAAAAAAGTTTTTTTATTCAAATGCAATTGGTTCAGCAATGTTCCTGGTTCTAGAATCAACGTGCACAAAGATTATAAGCTTATTGAAATAAAGCATACCTCACATTACTATAAGTATGATCCTTTCGTATTAGCCAAACAAGCATTACAAGTTTATTTTGCTCCGTATCCATCCTTAAAAAGAGATGAAGCGGATTGGTCGGCTGTTTTTAAAACAAAGCCAAGTTACGTTCGATGGAAATAATATTCCAAATGAAGCAGCGTATCAAGCGGGTCTTAAAGCAAATACAGAAATAATAATAATCAACGACATTGATTTAGGGCCGTTGAATGATGAATGGAATGTTTTTTAAATGCATTTGAAAGTACCGAAGAAAATGAGATAGAGTACGAGACTGAGTCTGAATCAGAAAACGACGAAGACTGAAATCTCTGAATATTTGTATCGCTTGTATAATGTATTATTCTGAGCTGCATATTATTCTGAGCTATGTATTAATAATGATGACTATGTTCTGAGCTATGTACTATTCTGTTTTGAAATTTCTATATATGTATTCATGAGATCTTGTCCCATTTATTATGATTTAGTGGATGTTTTATGTGATGATTACTGAAACATGTTTTGTACTGATAAATTTATATCTTTTCATTCTGTGATATTATTTTTCTATGGTAGATATGTCTGGCAGGAGACGTAGTTAGCGATCCGAGCCTTCTCCATCTCCTGGTGCGGGTGCTAGTGGCACAGTACCGGATTTACGCCCACTGGCGGAGGTATTTCTGAAAAGCGCCGGGTTAGCATCAAATTTATTTGAAGTATATTTTTTAAAATTTATTAAATATCTACATCAAAATTTATACAGGGGCTTTGAGGTGGAGCCTTCGAATTTCATATTACAAGTTTCCAGAAAGGCATTTATGAGTAGGATGTCCGGCTACTGGCCTCATTAGGATGACATCCCACTGCATATCAAGAATGCTATATTGGCTGATGTACACATAAGTATAAGCTTGAATTTCAGTTGAAAATTAATATAATGTACATAATTAAAACTAATTTCAATATGCAGGCAGTCGTGCGTGTAGATCCAGAGGATATGGATATTTTTACCAATAACTGGAATAAAAGGATGAGAAAAAATTATAGGGACACTCTGTCTAAGGCTAAAAATGCAGGTAAAAAATCCAATTGGATGGGCGCTGATGTGTGGGCTGAGTATCTCCAGCTCTGGAACACTCCAGAAGTGAAAGTAAGTTATATACTTTTGCATTGTTGTTAAAAAAATTAAATTTCGTATGTTAATTGCAGTAATTTAGTAAATCGTGTATCTAAATTTGTAGGAATTATCTGTCTAGAACTATGCAAATAGGAATAAAAATCCTGCTTTGCACCGTGTCGACTCCAATTCCTTCCAAGAACACAGGAGAGAGTTGGTGAATTTATAAATTATGTTTATAAAAATCTAAAATGTTGTTAAATCATATTTGTAACATTATTTATTCATATGTATATATTTTCAGGCGGCAAGGTACAATCGCGAGCCTACGATGGCTGAGGGGTTCACGGCCATGCATGCCGTTGAGCAGACAGATGAGGAAGGTAACGTTTCGTATGAGTGGACGGACGATAAATCGAGATCCGTAATGGTAAACATGCTTATCCTTAATGACAATGTTTCATATTCCTTTATTTCACATTTCATAAACTTTAAATTGAATATTTATCATGTCAAACTATTGTTCATAATCGCGAGAGAGATATGAAGCGAAGCGGGCAGGAGTAGCGTAGTCCACCGGCGGGGCAGAGTTAACGTTTGAGGAGTCAAACTGTATTTGGGATGCTATTATTGATCCGCCTTCGCAAAATAGGCAGTACAGTTATGGAAATCAGGAGGTAACTTCTTCATTTACTAATATATTAATTTACACATGCAAATGAATTTAAACTTAAGTGAACAAATTATAAATTGAATAAGGAACCTGAATAATTGAGATAAATAAATAAATTGCAACCAATGTATAATAGTTAATTATAAAAATTAGTCGCATAATTAATCAACATTTTGTTCATATTGTTTATAATGTTCATAAATTCTAACTAGATATCAACTATTTCACAGGTGTTAATGTCCCATAGGGCTTACAGGAGATCCCAAGCCGAGGAGGAGATTGCTCAAATGAAAAAACTGCTGGAGGAGATAAACGATTGGAGGAAGAGCGCATTGGCGCACCAGCTAGACGAGCATATTGCAGCCTACTTGGCATAGCATGGGACGATGCCTGGAGAGGACGGGTCGAGCGACGACGATGAGGAGGTATGCTTGTGTTTCTATCGAATTTTCATCATCTTGTTTTGCAGTCATGTGACATTTGTGTATATATTTGATGCATGTTCGTTGGTTGTTCTGTTTGATGGGTTAGTGGACATTTGTGTATACATGTGATTAATGGATAGTATTTGTACATATGGTTAAATTGTTTGATGGATTTGGAATGTTTCGTTTGATTGGTATGATATATTTATATGGTGGTGATGAAATGTCTATGTAAAATTATATGTTGCGTTATATATATGATTATTTGTGATATGTGTGAGATTATATGATGGATGGAGTGGTATAAGTTATGAAATTGAATGTATATGTGTTGGAAAGAGATATGAATTCGGTTGTGTGGTTGGATGGATTGAATGGCAGAATTGGTTCAGAAAATTTGTCACAGGCTAGCGACGGCCAAATGACCCAAATTAGCGACGGCTAGTGACGGCTAACTGGTTCAGGTTAGCGATGTCTAGTGATGACTTGAGGCGCCATCCTATGATAACTAATTTCCATGTGTCCAACAAGGCGTCGCCAACAGTCGCTACTTTGGTGACAGAGTCGTCGCTTTACTATGTGGCGGCGGGCTAAATAGCGACGGCCTGCGACGCCTTTTTGCCATCACTAAAGCCGCCTTGTTTTGTAGTGTTAGTGGATAGCTTTCGAAGTCTACAATTTGATTTTTCCTACAATACATCATTAGTTGAGCTGAAGACAAAAGTAAGAAAGTTTCATCTTATTATTAAAATATGAGAATGTATTTTAGTAAATCAAATAGGTTGAAACAAACTGATTGATCAATACCTAGATTTTTGATCTTATGGTTCAGTCATGCTTTAGTTTCGACCAAACAAGATGAATCCCTTTCATAATAATTAACCAAGGAATGTTTAGATTGATAGAGAAACCAGCTAAGTTGAGAAATATTTGTCCAAATTCATTATTTTATGTCAATCTATGGTCAGCTATGAGTTTAGTATGTTTGAGTCACAACCTCATCCTTCTTTGCTTTAACTTTGGCTATGTGTTCACCTAATAAAAGTACACTTTGAAACTTTAGTGTACATTTGTTTACTAATTGTTACATGTAAATTATATATGTCTGTTTTTAATATATTTAAATTTTTACATGTATAAATTTACATGTATTTTGTTGAGTTCTCACGAACAACTTTAATATGGACAATGATGTTTTGTTTAATGGATTGAATGACATGTTTGAACCTATTTTCTCTTTAACCAATATAGAAATTACATTGGCATCATACAATTTTAAATCAACAAACTATAAGCCCAGTTGACACTTGGGCATGACATACTTGAATTGTAAAAATTCATGTGTAGGAAACTTTAACTTTTTTTTAGATCTGTTTTCATGTTTACAAATTTCTATATTACTAACTCTTTTCTAGATATTTTATTGTTTGATTAGGTTATTCAATATATAGATTGAATCAATTGTCAAGCAACTTACCATTCCACATGAGCATAAGAAGGTAAGCAAGGTTGTTAAATTATTGACTTTGGAGTTCAGCTAATCTCCCCAGTAGACCAACAAAGCATTTTCCAATTGAAAAGTCTCTATCTGATTATTTTTTATTAATAAATGCACACTCCAAATGAATGCATTTTAGGAACTGTGATGATTATACTATCTTAGTTTATCATTGTCATTTATTTCAATATGAAAAACATGTGTAAGATGTTTACATCTACGAAGTAGAATGTAAGCCTATAGATAATGACCACTATGAGCAAACGGTAGTGAATGAAGCAAACAAAATTGGACAAATATAAAGCCCGCATGGTCATGTGATCATTGTCAGTTAAATATTTTGATAAAAATGGTTGCATCACCATTTCAGATTCAATCAACATGTTTATTTGTTTGCCACAACTCAGATGTTATTGATGGTATGCATGGTTCTTGAATTGCTCTCTCTATGCGATTCAGTCTTACTACCTCAATCTACGGAGGAACTCTTCTCTTTTAATAGCTTATCTAGATGTCTTGAGTTTCTCTTGAAGTAATCTTGCATTATAGTTAAAATAAATTATTTGGAAATAGTTCTTCACACATGAAGTCTTTTAAAATAAAATAACCAAAACGCTATTTCGCTGTCCTATTTAAACATTATATTTCAATCACTTATATATATATATAATTGTCTTCTTCTTTGGATGGTTAGGATTTCTTTATCTTCTACTATATAACTTAAATTAAACATATCTACTAGTTGTATAATAACATGTATAAATGAAAGTAAAAATATAGAATTGCAGGCAAAACAAGCTTTCACACTACCTATTTATGTAAAAAGTAGGTCTATTCAATTCCATATTTTACTCTGCTTTCACACAACATTTCATAAATTATGAGTTGAACACAGCCTTTCTAAACCTATTCAAATCTAAGCCCTGCTCCAAATTTTGTTTATACATTCCTACAAGTGCATGGGATTTTCCCAGATATTTTCTTTCACCTTCAGTACATTTTAAAGCCACTTCTGCCTTCTCACTATATCATCCTTTAATGTAGAACTTGATAACCATACTTCGAATAATCAAATCATTCTTCATTTTTACAGTTTTTAAGTACATTTCATATTTATACATAGTTATAGCTAAATATTCTTCATTTTTTTTCTATAATATTTTTTATTCATGTATGAAATCAGAATCTTGTTGCTTTTCATGCAATGAACATATGTTAGTTGAATTTTTTTGTCATCACAGAGATGAAAATCAATATGATTATGACTGTTATATATAATGATTTAAAACTATATTTGTAAAATAAATATAACAGAGGAAGACAATATATGAAATGGGATAAGAGCTTGAAGTAGGCTCTGCAAAGGGAGCAAATAATTTATGAGATAGATGTCTAATTTTCAAATTACAAAGTGATGCGCACTTCCACACATGAATATATATCCTTCTTGGGAATGAGTTTTGCAGGGACTAAAGAAATATTCAGCGACTTCATAGCCTCTATATTGTATTTCTGAAGACGAGTGTTATGGCACGCGCTTCATGCGTGAATTGTTTTATTTACAAATCCATCAAAAAAATGATTTTATATTTTCAAGTGATATTAAGAGTTGTATATTTGTAAAGAAGTATTTTGAATTTGTAAAGGAAGTTTAATTTTAGATCCTATTTTTAGAAGCGTTTGAATTTGTAAAGCATATTTAATTGTTAGATCCTACTTTTCGGGGCGTTTGAATTTGTGAAATTTTTTTAATATTAGATCTTATTTTTAAGTGATTAAGATTTGATAATATATAGAGGGGTGTTTTTGGTAGTTCACGTTGATACCCAAAAAGTGTGACACCAAAGCTGTTACAACTATAATTAAAGATATAAGTACGTATTCCCCTTTCTCTTATACCGTTCTTCTATGTCTTACTAAGGCTCGTATGTAGATTTACGAGAAAGAAGATATGGAGCAGGAAATGGAAGAGGAAATCTTGATGGAGGAAGAACCACAACCAATGGAAATGCTCGACCTAATACCAGGAAGAACCAAGGTCGACAGGCTAGTGCTAACCAAAATGTTGATGCCAATGTGGGTGTTGGAAATCCACCAGTGGATATGGGGGCATCGTATCAGTTCTTCATCAATATGATGCAAGTAGGAGTTGCTGCTGGTGTTGCTGGAAATGTTGGAGGAGCTAATCCCGTGGCTCCAGTTGGGAATAATTATGCTAACCTAAGCAGAGATTACACCAGTCTTGGTGGAAAGCCATTCATGGGGATGGAGGATGCTATAGAAGTTGAGGATTGGCTATTACATTGCGAGAAAATCTTTACTGATTTGGGTTTGGATGATGTATAGAAGAGAAGGTTGGCCTCTAGGCAGTTGCAAGGGTCAGTACTTCATTGGTGGAATAGTGTTACTGCCGGGGTTCCAGAGGAGGAGTTGACTTGGGCATATTTTAGAGAGAGATTTGAACAGAGGTTTTTATCTGAAGTTGGTAAGTCAGCATTATTAAGGATGTTTATGGATTTGGTGCAGGGAGAAATTTCAGTAATTGAGTATGCCACTAAGTTTGATGAGCTGTCCCGATATGGACATGCTACTATAAACATTGATATCAAGAGAAATGAGAGGTTCATTCGGGGATTGAGACTGAGCTTGCTAGGGCGACCTGACACATATCTGTGATCCTTGTAATGTGGTGGTGAAGATGGCAATTCGCCGTGAGGATATTTTGATGTTTATGCTAGAGAGAAGCCAGTTGAAACCCAGGGTTCTCAGGGAAAGAAAAGAAAGTTCTTTAAGAAGAAGGGAGCCTAGAAGGGGGATGCTGCCAAGAAGGAAAAGGCTAATTTAGTTTGCTACAAATGTGACAAGA
This sequence comes from Allium fistulosum, assembly GCA_030737815.1. Lineage (NCBI taxonomy): Eukaryota > Viridiplantae > Streptophyta > Magnoliopsida > Asparagales > Amaryllidaceae > Allium > Allium fistulosum. The sequence continues at coordinate 867,601,045 of CM060906.1, read as the reverse complement.
AGGTTCATTATGCAAATGAGTGCCGGTCAGGCAAGGGAAAGAAGACTGCAGATAAGAAGAATGTAAAGTGCTTCAACTGTGATCGGGTTGGGCATTATAAGAATCAGTATCCAAAACCGGTTAGGGCAGACAAGGCAAAGGTTTTTGCTATTGAACTATCATCTGCTAAGCCAACTGCAGCTGATAAATGGAAGACTGTGATGGAAGGTACGTTTTTGATTCAGAGTATACCAGTTAGGAAACTATTTGATACAGGTGCATCATATTCATTTATATCCCAGTGTTTGGTTGATAGGTTCTGCTTAGAACTCACATACCTTGTTACTTCCTTATGGGTTGCGAATCCAATAGGAGGGCATGCAACTCTGGGAATGAGATGTGACCAGTTAGAACTTAATTCGTTAGGTCATAAGTTTGCATGCAATCTGTATATTTTCGATTTTGTAGATTTCAGAATCATTTTGGGTATGGATTGGTTGGGAATGTATGAGGCTAGGATATTTTGCTAAGATGGGGAGATACCACTAAGACACCCTGATAGTCATAACCGAATTATATTCTCAATGGAGAATTCTGACCGGAGTAGTTGTGCTTTGTTAAGTGCAATGGAAGTGGGAGAAGAACTAAGTCAGGTTCAAGTAACCAGAGATTTTCTAGATGTCTTTGAGTCAGTCATAGGACTACCACCGAAATGAGCTGTTGGGTTTCGAATAGATCTTGCTCTAGGAGCTGAACCTGTAAGTAGACCACCTAGCATGATGACACCGACCGAGATGAAGGAATTGAAGGTGCAGCTAGTGGATCTAGAAAGAAGGAATTTTATTAGACCAAGCAGTTCGCCTTGGGGAGCGGCCGTGGTATTTGTGAAGAAACCAGATGGGCCATTGAGGATGTGTAACGCCTATCGTAAGTTGAACGAATGGACGATCAAGAATAAGTATCCTTTGCCGAGAATAGATGATCTATTTGATCAGTTGTGTGGAGCCAGAGTGTTTTCCCAGTTGGATTTCATGACAGGCTTCCATTAGTTAAGAGTGGCGAAGGACATTATTCCTTTGACAGCATTTCGGACTAGGTATGGTTCATACGAGTAGTTAGTAATGCCATTCGGGTTAAGGAATGCACCTGCTTTCTTCGTAGATTTGATGAACCGATTCTTCCGAGAGTATTTGGACAGATTCGTGTTGGTGTTTATAAATGGCATTTTGGTAGACTCTAAGGATGAAAGAGAGCATGAAGATTATCTTAGAGTTATGCTTGAGACGCTGAGGCAACATCAGCTAAAAGCGAAGTTCTTCAAGTGTCATTTTTGGAAGAAAGAGGTTAAGTTTCTTGGTCACGTGCTTTTAGAGAAGGGGTTGTCAGTCGATCCAGATAAGATCGAAGCTGTTAATAATTGGAAGAGGCCAGAGATGGTGACTGAGATTAGAATTTTTCTTGGACTTGGTTGATATTACCGGAGATTCATTAAGGACTTGTCGCCGATAGCAGCGCCTTTGACTAAGCTAACCAGAAAGGAGGTGAAGTTTATTTGATCTAACAAATGTGAGGAAGCATTCCTTAAGTTAAAGAATTTGTTGACCAATGCATATGTGTTAGTAGTTCCATATGAAACCAAGGGTTGGTGGTTTATATCGATGCATGTGGAACTGGATTGGGAGCTGTATTGATGCAGAAGGGTAAAGTGATTGCCTATGCTTCACGACAGCTTAGATCGCGTGAAGTGAGATATACTACTCATGATTTGGAGTTGGCTGCGGTGATCTTCGCATTGAAGATTTGGAAACATTATCTCTTAGGGGAGAGATTTGAGTTATACACAGATCATAAGTCTTTAAGATACTTATTCTCTTAAAAAGAGTTGAATATAAGACAGCAGTGGTGGTTGGAGTTTTTGGCTACTTATGACTTTGGTATAGATTATACCCCAGGGAAAGGTAATAAAGTAGCAGATGCTTTTAGCAAAAGACATCAGAATGTGGTGTTAGCTATGTTAGCAGAATGGAAGGATTTAGAAGTTTTGACTATCTGCATTGTGCAGTTAAGATCGATTGCTAGTTCTAGTCAGAGTACTACCAAGTTGTCATGTTTAGAAGTTCGACCAGTGTTGATCGAGAGAATTGCTTCTAAATAGAAGGAGGATCAATTATTAGCTGAGAAAATCAGAAGGCTTGAGGTTTGAACTGGGATCGATGTATAAAGGATTTTAGTTTTGACCAGAGAGGATGGTTGAGGAAGAAGGGACGATTATGTGTTCCTAATGTCGAGGATTCGAGAAAAGAAGTTCTTGGAGAATGTTATCGATCCAAGTTTACGATTCATCCTAGAGGGACCACGATGTATCAAGATATGAAGAGGAACTTCTATTGGGAAGGTATGAAAGAGGGATGTTGGCTTGTGGGTTAGGCAGTGTGCAAACTGTCAACAAGTGAAAGCCAAACATCAAAAGCCGAGTGCGTTGCTTCAGCCTCTAGAGATTCCAGTTTGGAAATGGGATTCGATATCCATGGATTTTATAGACGGGTTACCAAAGTCAAATAGGGGAAATGAAAGTATATGGGTCATAGTGGATAGATTGACCAAGAGTGCCCATTTCATTCCAGTTAAGTCAACCAGAACGACACCTATTTTAGCTAAGTTGTTCATGAAGAACATAGTTAGACTTCATGGAATTCCTAGTAACATAGTCAATGACAGAGATGCTTTGTTTACTAGTGAATTCTGGAAGAGTCTACAGGATGTGTTAGGCACTAAACTCAAGATGAGTACTCATATCACCCTCAGACAGATGGGCAGACAGAGAGAGTCAATAAGGTACTCGAGGATTTGTTGAGAGCTTGTGTATTAGACTTTGGTGGATCTTGGGAGGATCATCTACATTTGGTTGAGTTTTCCTTAATAATAGTTATCAGACTAGTATAGGAATGGCGCCTTTTGAAGCTTTGTATAGAAGGCCATGCAAATCACCAGCATGTTGGTTGGAGACCGGAGACAGATTGATCTTAGGTCCAAATTTGGTTAGGGAGGCATCAGAGAAGATTGAGTTGATCCGAGAAAGGATGAAGGAAGCTCAGTCCAGATAGAAAAGTTTTGCAGATAAGAGACGTAAGGACCTAGAGTTCTCAGTTGGAGATAAGGTTTTCATTAAAGTATCATCGATGAAGGGTGTGGTACGATTCGGGAAGTCAGGGAAGCTGGCATTGAGATATGTTGGTCCATTCCAGATTATAAAGAGGATTAGAAAACTCGCATACAGAGTTGAATTGTCGAGCAGTATGGAAGGTGTCCATAATGTATATCATGTGTCTCATCTTCGCAAGTATGTGCATGATCCAGAGACTACTATTCTCCGATAGGGTTGGAAGATTTGGTAGTAGAGCCTAACTTGACTTTTGTCAGACAACCAGTTCGGGTTGTAGCGAGAGATGAGAAAAGATTGAGGAACAAAACAGTCAAGTTGGTAAAAGTTCAATGGAGCGACAACGAGAAAGACTGTACTTGGGAGACAGAGGACAGGATTCGAGATACTTATCCTGATCTTCTTTGAGGGTATGTCTATATTAGATTTATATAGATAGTTGCTAGTCAGGTAGACTAGTATGGTTGTTAAGAGTTGCTACAGATGATTGCTATTTTGGTATTTAGTCCTTACTGAATTTTGAGGATGAAATTCTTTAAGGAGGGGAGCCTGTAATACCCCTAATTTTTAATAACATTATTCAGGAGATTTAATTAGATAAATTAAATAGAATAATGTAAATGTTAATTGATAAGGAGATTGAGATATGAAATAAAAATTTAGGTCGTGCTCATTAATTAATTAAATGGGCTTAAGAATGGTTTTTAAGTTAATTATTTTACATAACGACATAATGGGAATTAGCCGCACATAACCCCTAACCCTTATATATTCTCATTCCTTATAATTTCATTTCCCATTCACGTCATTTTGAAAACAAAATACAAACATAAGAATAGAGGAGCCAGCCATTGCTAAGAAGAAAAGAGAAGAGAAATCAAAGTAAAGCTAAAGATTAAAGCTAGGGGAATAAATCTCAGTCCAATCTCCTCATCATAATCAAGGTGAATAATAATTTATACCATCTCTATTTTGTCTTATGATCATATGTTTTCGAATTTAAGATCAAATTCGTTTTTATGATGATTTGAATGATGATATGCTTGAATTATTATTTGTTTAATTTAAATAAGATTGTTTAAATGAGGATTTATGCGGTTTTAGGGCAAAACCGATTGTAAATGATCTTTGAATGAAATGAAAAAAAATTATGTTATGTAAAACATGACTTTGGAGTTGGGTTTTAATTTTGATAATTTTTCAAGCTATGGAAAGATTATTATGAATTTTCAAAGGAAAACATGGTTAATTGGGTTTAGAAATTTATTTCAGAAATTATATTGAGAATTTGGGTCTGAAATTTTGATATCTTAGATAACATGATAACTGAATCTCTGTAATTTTTGGGGATTTTTCCTAAGTGATTAGCTATGGAAATTAAATTATTTTAGAAAAAGAATTTATTTGCAATATTGGTTTTGCTTAATGGAAGGGCTTGTTTGCTAAATTAACCTTGTTTTAGATCTGAAATTAAGTGGTAGTTAATTTGGTAAAGAATTTGAAAACTTAAGGCAACCAATCATATGTTTACACGTGGCATGTTAGTTGGAAAGTAATTGCTTTAATTGGCATTAATCAGTTTTCATCCAGAAAAGCTCATTCCGCCTACTTTAGAAGTGCCTTTCGACTCCAATGCCTCCGCTTCATCTCAGTCGAGACCAACCTAGCCAAAACCTATTAAAGCCAAAACCAATCCACACGGTATCAATGAGATTGGTACGAAGTGGATTGGTGAAGTGCGGAAGGCAGGGTGTCGAAGGCATTACTTTCAATGGAGACGAACCATTGTTTACTTTTAAAAGATATGCGCCTGCCTTGTTTTTGAAGGGTGCTTTAGACCAAGTCGATACCCAATTGCTTTCAAACTTGTTGCTGCCTTTCTTTGTTTAAAAGTAGAGCTTTCGACTAAGACCCTTGTTTATAAAAGAATGCTTTCGAAAATGATGGTTCAGACCTAATCGAAATTCTGCTGCCATTTCTATACCTTTTGAGTGTATTGAAGTCACCAATGCTTTCGAAGGGTAGTTTTTGTTTTAAAATTATACTAAGCCACTTCCTAAATTCTTTCGAAAGGGTCCAAGGATTTCAAAGGCAATGACTTTAAAAGGGGGTTTCGATGCTATCCTTTAGTGTTTTGCTTAAATGATTTGAAGCTTTCGAAAGGATGATGCCGACGCCATCAAGTTTTCCCCAATACTATTATATGATAAAGAATTGTTTCGAAAGAGATACTTTCGTTTAGATTCACTTTGACCCAAATGATATTTTTAAATATAAACCCAATGATTTGGAAAGAGGTACTTTCAATGATTTCGGAAGAGATACTTCCATAGGATTCGAAAGGTGTGCTTTCAATGGTTTCGAAGCTATGCTTCTAAGAGTTAATAAGTAATACTTTATTACATTCAAAAGGTTTTGAAAGAGAGGTTTTAAAGTGTTTCGAAAGGCATGGGCCTAATGTTTTGAAAAGGAATTTATATGCTTTAGAAGGAGGTTATCCAGTGAGGTCGAAAGAAATGTTTTGAAGGTTTCAAAAGCCTTAGTTTTCAAAACAAATAACCCAATCTCATTTTAAAAGAAAACCATGGCATAAATAAATAAAGTGGTTTGAAATGGAGTTTTGAAGAAGTTTTCCTTGATTAAAGGGTTAAAGGGATTAACCAAGTTTTATATAAAATGAATTCAAGGATATTAAACCTATAGGAGTGGTATTATTATGTTATTATGTATTCTTCTTCAAAGATAATTTGAGGAAGGGCAGAATAAGCATCTTGCTTGACCCAGTAGTGAATATAAATTAAATTAATTAAAGATATTGGCAGGGGCCAATAGGTTCACGGTAAGCCGATGAAAACTGTGTATAGGAAAAGATATTGGCAGGGGCTAATAGGTTCATACTAAGCCCATGAAAAATATGTACAAATGAAGATGTCAGAAAGATAGGTTCATAGTTAGCCCATGAAAACTATGATTTGATATTGGAAGGGGCTAATAGGTTTATAGTTAGCCAATGAAAACTATATTTGGATTAAGATATTGACAGCTTTCAAGAGGTTCCTAGTCAACCCATGAAAACTAGGATAAGAGAAAGATATTGGAGTTACCAATAGGTTCAGGGAGAACCCATGAAACAATCAAGATATTTGCAGGGGCCAATAGGTTCTTAGTGATCCCATGAAAACTATGAAATAGGACAGGGAGTCCATAAAAATTTAACTGGTTTTGCATATCATCATATCATATTATTTTGAGATGTTTTAACCATGGTGGATGCAGGAGTACGATATATGGTTTTATAAGGATTTAGGATACTAGTGAGGGGAAAACACGTTCCGCTAAGCGGCATGGTCTCACTAGATATCTAAATGATTTGAGATGGTAGACTATTATTCATACCAGGCTTTATGTCTAACTCGAAGTTTATGTTTTCCCCTTAAACTCTCGGATACTCAATTGATTTTGAGTAGTTTGAGAGTTGAGGTTTTCAGGTACCTCTTTAGATGAATAAGCTTACGGAGATGTGCAGAAGGCAGGATAGCTATCTAGGGTTCTCTTTTATTTTGATTCCGTTGTGTTGATGTAAAGGCAGAGTTGTTAAATTGCCTATAAATACTATGATCATCCAATAGGGCATCTTCATATGCCGCTCTTGGCGTATGTTGCAAGAAATATTTTTTCTCTAAACGTGGTTGACGATAGTGGGATTATGTAATGAATTTGACATGTTTTCAAATGGAATGTGGATCTTGTTTGATGTTTTAAAATTTTTCCATATTCATGTGTTTCTTTGTATCAATGTATCTAACATTGCCGTATTTGATCGCCAAGGATTAATAACTATGGATGACTGCAGTATCTGTAGCCGTTAGTTTTGGTCCTCTAAGTAGGGGGATGTTACAAATATGCCAAATCAACTATCTCGGATATAGCCCAACAATCTCCACCTTCCATTCCCTCTTCCGCTCTTATTTAACTACTATGCTTTCTGCACCATATAATCAAATAGATTTAATTAAAATAAAATTGTTTGAATATGATATTTGATTTATAATTTGAAAATAAATTTTAGTTAATTAGATTATATTTAATATAAGATTTTAATCTAATAAATTGAATTAAATTAATAAATTATTTTCAGATAATTTACTGAAATTAAAAAAAATGTTATAAAATTTTATACAAAATATTTTAAAGTGTAAATAATTTTTAAATATGATCGAAGTGGTTGGAAGACAAATTTATTTTGTAACAATAATATGGTTAATTAAAAAAAATAAGCGGGCATTGAATTGAATATAGTGTCCTATTATCGAAAAATAAATTGTAGCAGGAAGAGTGAATCAATTCAAACTAGATTGAAAAACATTTATCAATAACTCTTAAGGATTAAAAATTCAAACTTAAGTGTGAAAGAAATTAATCAAAAATATTAAATTAGAATAAATTAGAATTTGAGGCCAAAGTAAGTTAAGCCCAAGCCCAAAAACTAAATTCCCTTATTCAAACTCGTTCTAGTGTATTCGCTACCCCGCCGGTACCTCTTCTACCCAAACCCGAGTTCATCTCCCTTTATCGATTTAACCCTAATTTCTCAAATAAAATGCAAGTATCGAATTAAAAAAAACAGAATGACATGCACGAGTACATGGGAGGATGGAGCCGCATCCTGGTTGACGCGAGCAAGAGGAAGGAGGGACCGTGATGGCGAGCAAGGAAGCGTACGTGAGTTTGGGTCACGAAGGGGTGTTGTTGTAGTTGTTCGGTCTTGGCAGTAATGATAGATGGAGATAGCAACGTAGACTGCACATTGATGAGGGGACGACAATCTGGGCAATAAAGCTTGAAGTGGCGGTTAGCTGTGCTTTGAGTTGAATGGCGATAGAGGTGTAATTCACAATGATGTCGGTTAGTGTAGCAAGGAGCAATGCTAGCTAGGATTTTGGCTGATTGATTCAGGGAATTTGGGCTTAAGATTTGGAAAGGAGAAAGCTTCTATAAGGTGAGTATACTCTCATAACTATATCTATAATTCATTGCCTGCTATATGTATTCATATATAATCCTGATGTTTGTTGGATTGTTTGGTAAATTGTTTGTTTGGAATTGATAGCTGATTGAATGTTGTTTGGTGTTTGATAGTTGAGATTTGTGTTTGTTGGATGTCTAAAATGCAAAGGGGAAGAGGTCTGTTTGCATTTTAGTTTGTGTAATGTATTTGTATTGTGTGTACAGTATATCGATGGCCGAGATTCGATGTAATTCGACTCTGCCACACGATAGAAATTTATATTGTTGATGACCTACTTATTATTGATTATATTTTCATATTGTTTCAAGCAGCTCAAATCTTTCTTATTGATTTTATTGATTTGATAATCGTATTTTATAATATGAGATTGAGAGGGATTATGGGCATTGCTTCATTTTTGCCTGTCTTCACTTGAGGATATCTCATTATTGATTATTTTTGAATTTGATGGTGATTTAAAATATGGATGATTCACCCATTTGTTATTGTTTCGATGAGATAATATTTGATACAATTTATATGGGTGCATCTTTATATTGGGTATTGTGGTTGTTGCTATCTTGTTATACTATTGTTTGTATGTCATCACCATTCTACTATTCATATTCTATATCTATATAAATATGTACAACCCCTGATTTAGAAATAGTCTGACATGTTTATTATTTATATAATACCTGGGTCAGTCCAAGACATTTCAGGTACAGGGAAGTTGAGACCGGGATATATTATTTGGGCACAAAGGAGATTGGTTATTCGGTACTTTTGTGTATTAATTTATAATGTATAAACACAGGTATGTACATGACCTGGTAATGTATATTGTATATTATATATTATTGCTGCGATTGACTCTATGATCGCTGATATTCACTGTATGTTGTGTATTGCTCTGTCTTGGAAGCACACATGTTTATTTATTTGTGCCGATATTGCATACGCATAGGTGAGTTATTTATTTGATGTTTTAAGACGTACTAGTGTTAGCACAAGGAGATATTCATATGTGTACCCAATATTTCCTCATTCTCTGTATTATTCGACCGTATTACTCTTTAATACTCTTAAATAGTATGGGTATAGAGGTAGGGTGTTACAAAATTGTATAAGAGTAGATTCAGAACAATACAGACTATGTAGTGAAATTTATTTTAATTTGAGTGGAAGCGAATTATTTGATTAGGATCTAGTATTGTCTATTTAGATATCAATGGAACTTAAAAAAAATCAATTATGCAATCTCACAGACACAATAGCAGAAATAAGAAACACGGAAGATTTAACATGGCTCGGATATGAATATCCTAAGTCCACGGAGACCCAACAACTTTTATTCCACTGAAGAAAATAGTACAAAAGAGAGAGAAGAATAATGGTGGATGCGCTCACACACTCACATACCTATGAAGATGAAATACCTTCATTTAAATAGGCTTGATAATGAAGGGATGCTTGGAGATTAAGAAAATCAATTTCCTAATTACCCAAATATCTTTCCAAATTGCATGATTTGATTTTAGTATTAATAGATGGCGTAATCTTGGTTTCCGTATCTTTTCTTTGATTGATTGATTCTTCATGCCTAATCATTTATTTCTTCATATAACAAATGCATTGACTAATTAATTGATTGGCTAATTAATTAGTTTCCTTCCAAAATATCCTCTCAGATCTTTCCATATGCAAACCAAATTAATTGATTGAACCAATTAATCAATTTCTTTCCTCCTCAACAAATAATCATCCAAATTTAACACTCCATCTTGATTCAAATATAATAATCTCTCTTCATCACCTCATCATCAAGCAATCAACATAGATGTTGTTGGGTATAGCACCCCATGGCACTCAAGTAATAGGAATCAAACTGATCAAGTTTGAGCAATGCTCAAACTTGTCCTTTGGAAGTGTCTTTGTCATCATATTTGAAGGATATCTAAAGTACTCACCTTCAACAATTTGACCTTGCTTCATTCTTCCTCAAGCATAGGAAAGAAACCTCTAACATCAATGTGCTTCGTCCGTGAACTATAAGCTTGATTCTCTACAAGATGAATCACACTCTGACTGTCTGAAAATAGCTCTACTGCCCGCTGCACCATTGAAAGATCATCCAGCAACTGAAGTAAGTATAATCCTTCCTTTGTTGCTTCCAGAATCGATATCAACTCTGCTTCAGTAGTCGATAAAGCTACGATAGATTGCAGCTTTGATCTCTATGAAATCGAGCCTATGCTAAGTGTAAAAACATAGTCCGACACTGACTTCCTAGCATCTCTATCCCCACCATAATCAGAATCACAATATCCTCTAAGAGAGATGTCACCATCCACTCCACCATATGACAAGCCCACCAAAGAAGTGTCTCGAAGATATCTAAGAATCCACTTCACTGCTTGACAATGCTCTTTTCCTAGGTTAGACATATATCGACTCACAACACCTAATGCATTGGCCAAATCTGGTCTTGTGCACACCATCGCATACATAAGACTACCAACAGCACTAGAATAAGGTATATCAGCCATATACCTTTTGTCTTCTTCAAATAGGGAGATAAGTCTTTTGACAACTTAAAATGAGAGCCTAATGGCATGCCTTAGATGAGACTTAGAGCCCATATCCCCATGGGTGTGTGGTAGATTTTTTTATACTTAAATGATAGTATGAGTGTACGGTGTGTAACGACCCTGAATTTCCGACCCAATTTAAAAAAATTTAATCCATTATTTTAATATAAAAATGTGAAATTTATATACGATCTCGATTAACGCCCAAACTTTGTTTATAAGATGCGTCCAGTAAGTTATGGATATGGGTAAAGTTTCGTCGTAAAATATCACAGTAAATTTCGTTCGCGTTTTATTACATATCAGTTCATTTTAAAGTGTGTAAAATTTTATTTTCCGAACCTGAATATTTTTACATAGAAAAATTCGAAATCATCTTCTAGCAGAGACGTCATTTTTCGTTTTTCCAAATTCGAACTTCTTTATCTCCGTCGATCTTATTTTTCTGCGTTTTCCTGCATTTTCCCGCTAGTATAAAAATTCGAATTTTTATAAAACTGTCGTATCGCAATTATCTGTGTACCATTGGAAGAGCCTCGTCGCACTGATCAAAACGGTATATTCATTCGTGCAGAATGGAATCCGACGGAAATCGTCGCATTAATTTAACCGTTCCGAAAGGACCGGTTAAACCGTATTCAGCCCAAAAGAAAAATTACAGCCCGTACCCATTTAAAATTAAAGAAAAAAAAGTTTCAGTTGATAGGAATAAATGGGGTAGTTGGAAGATGGGGGTTAGCTTGGGAAATAGGTAAGGCGATTCACTTTTCAAAACAACAGAGGCAAAATACAATCCTCAAAAATTTAAATTATAAACATAACAGTACTTTTCCTTGTACCCATACGTTCATTTGCAAATACTGAGACCAGATAAGAACTTACCTCCTCTGACCACTTCTTTTTTCTCTCTTCTCTTTATTTTATTTCTTTTGCATTCTATTATTATTTGGCCATGGTTCAAAGAAAAACTTGTAGCATCAAATCTTCACGCCTCCCACCATCCGAAACGCAAGCCAACATCACTTCGCCCAGTTCCTCCTGCCATCGTGACCTTCCGCCACCGCCTTCGCACGACTGCCACCACCCCGCGACCCATTCACCAATAGCCACGTTCCCACTTGAGCCACGCCTCCCACCACCCGAAACGCAAGCCAACATCACTTCGCCCAGTTCCTCCTGCCACCGTGACCTTCCGCCACCGCCTTCACACGACTGCCACCACCCCGCGACCCTCCCAGCCACGTCCCACCATCGCCTGAGCCATGCCTCCCACCACCCGAAACGCACGCACACACTTCCCCAGCCCACTTTCCTCCAGTACACTCCAGCTCGCCTCCTCTCCCCACACGCGCGCCGACCGAGCCCCGACCACTGCATCGCCATTCACCGTCCCACCTGAATCCCTCCACTAAGCGCACCATCCACGCAACTACCCAGCCCCTAACCTTGCCCGCGTGCATGCCTATGTGTGCGTGCTATGTGTACAAATGTGTGTGTGCGTGTGTGGAGGAAGTGCTGTGTGCATCAGGGGTGGGGAATGTTGGGTTCTGTTCTAAAAAAATAAAAAGAATGGAAGGGATGAGTCACTGAGTAAAAGTGTAGCAACAGTGAAAAAAGAAGAAGAAAAAAAAAAGGGGAAAACAGACTTTGAAGTGAACTGTCTTGCTTTTAGTAGTAGAAGTGTTACTGCGCTTAGTTTGCAAACGTGAATTTGTGCACAGTATAAATCTTGTTGCTAAACTTTTTCCCTGTTGTGTGCAGCAGCAACCGATTGAAGTCCCATTTGCAGCAACATTAAAATTTTCAGCTTTCTTCTCTCTTCGTCGTTGGTAAGCACATATATGATTTTACAAATTATATATGAACGTTCATTGAATTAATATCGTCTTTCTTTTGTCGATATTTGCAGTGTCTGTTGTTCGTATTGTACCGACTCTCTTCGTGCTTCTTTTCGCTTCGCCGTCAATTTCTTTAGCCACGAAAGGTGAATTAATTTTCACGACTTATATTATTATACAAGTTGGTTGATGAATGATTGTTATGTGATGTTGAAATTGGATGTTAATTATTTTTTTAAAGTGATAAATAATATGTAATTGAATTTGATATAGGATACTTAACAATTTAAAATGGTTTATTTATGTTGAATATTGATTAGTAAAACTTGACCCCTTCATATTGTTGAATATTGTTTAGTTAAATTTGACCCCTTTAACGTTAAATAAATCGACACGTAGAAGTAGTGTTAGTTACACATTGAACCATTGAATGTATGATTGATGAAGTATAATTTGAATAATAGACATCAAGTGAAAAACCATAATGTAATAATCTTTAATCTATATAAAATGATAGTGTAGATTCTAGAAATAATTATATTAATTTGCATATATAACAAATGTAAATTAATACGATTATTTCGAGTTTATTTAAATAAATTGATGAATTGTTATGTATGGTTGTTATTGCTTGTTTATTTACTTTGACATCATCTCAATTATCACACTGCAAGTTCCCTTTGCTATGCGTTGATTTTTGAATTGAAATGAAATCGTATTGAAATGATAAATACCCAAATAAACTTGACTTTGGATAGAAATTTAATAAAACCTTATTGGTCAATAATTTGATTTGAAATAAAATAAGGATTTTATTGAATGGAAATAAAGTTTTGAAATAAGACTGGAATTTAAATTTTGATGAAAGAACGTTGTATAAAAATTTATTAATTAATAATTAAATTTGGAATTATTAATAATTAAATTTGGAATTACTAATAATTAAATTTGGAATTATTAATAATTAAATTTGGAATTGCTAATAATTAAGTTTTGAAATTATTAATAATTAAGTTTGAAATTACTTGATAATTGAATAAAATTGAATTATTTGATAAATTAAACTAAATTGAATTCTTTAATAATTGAAATTGAACTTCTTGAATAAGTGGAATTAAGTTCCTTTATCAATTGAGTTTTTGTAAATTTGTAATTAAGTAAATGAATAAGTGGAATTGAATTTCTTTAACAAGAAATAAAAATGCGTTTTGTTGAAACAAATGTAAGACTTGTAACTTAAAATTTTGATTTGACAAATTTAACTTAATTAAATTTGTAAGTTTCGATATAATAAGTTAAACGTAAGTAATTGATTTAATGAATTAGAGGTTAAATGGAAATTGTTTTAGAAGATAAATTAACTTAACGAGCATTGAACGTAAATGATAAATGAGTTTAAATTTATTTTAAATGATTATGGAATGAAACTTGTATTCGAATTCAAATGAATATTTGAATTGTTTAAAAACAAATTTTGAAATTGAATTATAGAGTTTTGAAATGGATTTTGAAGTTAGGAAGCATAAAATTTTGGAAATTGTTTGGAAAGGCAAATGAAATGTTGATTTACAAATTCTAATTGAAATTGAATTTGATTTGGTTTTGAAATTTATTAAACGACCAATCAGTGAAAAATTACGAAGGCTATTAAAGAGACCGGAATCGGTTAGGGACATACTCACTGTCTAAACCGGAACCACTTTAATAACTATGCGCGGAGTGTGATCCAGAATGAAGTGGATGGAATGACGTACGTTGATGATTGAAGAAAGTGAACGATAATGGATAGCCTTGACACTTGTGTCAAATTGGAAATGACTAAAACAGGAGCCGTGCCGGGCTAAATGGGGTTAGCTACCTCGAGTGAACACACTTCTTCGTCAACTACTCATTACTTGTTATTGATTGGTGCGCACCCTTGAATTGAGAGTGTTGTTTCGCGGTGTTGCGATCGTTGCGACGATGCGTTCTCACTAGTCCGGATCAGGCAAACGGTAGTTTCACTACCTTGGGTATTGCCTCATGTGCCTTGTCATACTTGTATCCCTATGCGCGACCACTACGATTTGTTTTGTGTTATACCTATGGAGTACTCCCTGATAGACCACTACTTTACGGTGGAGTTTACAGTGCTGTATAGACTATGATGCTTATATAAAATGTGTTAAGGGAATAATGGTGACGCCTTAACACTACCTTGATATTTTACTTTACTATTAGACATTATCTATTTATCGTACACTACTATGTATAAATAGTTTAACGGATCCTGAAAGATGTTTATTCCATCCATCTTTGAGTTACTGTTATTTCCAAATTCCGAATCATATTATCTGTATAAGAATATATGTCCTGATTCGAGTGTTTGTTTGTGCTTATGCTCGGATCAGACTGAGGATTGCTGTTGCTGTTCTACTTGAAGCTAAAGACCGAAGACTATCATTTTATTTACTTTATCAGTATTGCTCTTTCTATTTGGACACTATTGGACATCTATGTTGTTCTATTTCATTTTATTTGAGACATTGTTGTATTTATGGGTAGCTTCATGAACTACTCTGACTATGTTGTAATTCCGCTGCACTATTCTGTTATGTTGTATTTTCTGTGATTCTGTGATGATTCTCATTTATATACATATACTCCATTAATGATTCGTGTTTTGTACTATTTAAGTTGACATGTGTGGATTATTGTCAATCTAAATGGTCCAAATATACGGGTTATTACAGTTGGTATCAGAGCTTTGATTCCCGAAAACCTTAGCCTGTGTAGTTTTAAATCTCATTAGAGATAGGGCAACCATACCCTAGAATGAGGAGAATCATTTCAGAATCTATATCCTTTGATTCCATCCTCCTTATTGAATTCGTTTGATTAGAATTTCCTTAAGTTCTATAAAATTTCTATCTTTGATTCTATTGAATTACTGGGGTAATCATATGGGGTAATCATCTGGGATCATACTTGTTATTTTCCTACTATGCACATGCACACGCACAGACGCATACATATATTCCTTATTTCTGTCTCTTCTATATGTATTTGTTTTGTGTGAAGTAGAAAGTGTTGAGGGAGGTAGTGAGTAGGGAGTAGTTAGCCCGACGAGTAGCATCGGTATTGTGAATGGTGAATAAACCTCTATGTCGCTGGAATATGAATAAAGTGATCCAGTAGTGATCAAAGTGTGCAGCGGAAAAAGATAGATAATTTTCCGCTGAAGGCGTTTGTGCTTTTGTTTGAAAATGTATGTATTGTTGTCTAGATGGTTGTTGATTTTATAGATAACTTGTGATGATTTTAAATGAATTGGATGTTTATATACAACAAATAAATGAACTGGATGTTTATAAATAGATTTTGGAAATAAATATTTTTAATTAAACAAGAAAATGATTTGATAAAATATGAATTTGATTTGATAAAGTGATTGGAAATTATTTTAGCGGCTAATTTTTTTTTTGTGTCAATTTGTCCGTCAAGTGTTTTAAAAATTTTGATCAATGCGACTAGCCAACATTATCGATAGAGATTCCTAAACACTAGGACAAGACATTGCGACACAATGGTTTGAGAAGAATAATATGTTTTGAAAAAGAAAATAAAGTTTTCAAAATAATACAACGCATGAATATGTGTGTGTAAACAATATTTTGAAAAGTAACTTATATTTTTGGAAGATAATTTCTCTTATGGTTACTTCAAACCATATTATCTTCATGATATGCTATTTTGCAAAAAAAATAAATCTTTAATTTGTTCACATCAAACAAGTTTTAAGAAATTTCAATGTATAAACGTTTTGCTTTTGCTGTTATAGTAGGGGTAAATAGAACTTGTTAAATTTTTGTGTTCAGTTAATGGTTAATAACTTTATTCTTTATCCAGGTAATGTCCTACAAACCAAACATATTAGTGATCGATTTCTGTATATCTTTACAAATCTACACATTGAATCATGAATACATGTATTATAGTATTGGTATTGTTATATTTTATCTAATTTAACATTGTATAGATTTCAGTCTTATTTCTATTTTTTCACATATTATGGACTTGCAGTTTCCAAGTAGTAAAGTTCGAATAGAGCCACATAATATCAATATATATGCTGTTTTTCATTTCTAATGCAAAATTAATTAAGGGTTTGTACCAGATGAAAAGTTCTCAGATTTATTTTATATT
Source organism: Allium fistulosum (assembly GCA_030737815.1). NCBI lineage: Eukaryota > Viridiplantae > Streptophyta > Magnoliopsida > Asparagales > Amaryllidaceae > Allium > Allium fistulosum. The sequence continues at coordinate 867,584,284 of CM060906.1, read as the reverse complement.
TAAGTATGAGTTCAGAGCCAAGATGTTTCAATTCAAAATTATAATGCCAACGTATTCTTGTTATTTAAAGAAGAGTACCAACAACCCACAATGTGAAGAACATACACGGGTAAACTTATGAACTTTGCCTTTTTGAAAATAAAACAGTGCAAACATAGAAAAAATAATTTCCAAGCATGCATTTCTAAACTGATGGATGCTGTGTGTGCAGGTGTCTGTATGAGTCTGTGCTGAAGAAATGCACGTGTGTTGCGACGTTGTTTAGTGTAAATGTGTAGTGTTAGTTGATGTACTTCATGGGCATCTTGGTGATTGCTACTTGTGAGTTGTGCCTGCTGCAGCTTCACTCTTTCAGCCTATTAACGTCTGTCATGAGTGTATGCTGCATTGCTATTCAAAGTTGAAAATTTTTTGATTGGCGGCGGCACTTTTACCTTTGATGGCATTATTTGTATGCGTTGTAGGTATCATGTAATTATATAATGTTATTGAGTGTATCTTGTAATTGTGAGCAACAGTTGCTTCTTCTGTCGTGAAAAGTACGTGAGAGTGGTAAAATAAAAAACAAAATAGAAACCCAAAAGCAATAAAAAAATTGCTTAATGATAAATAAATAGTAAATAACATGCATTTTCACGAGTAGCCCTGCTTCTTGTAAGCAGTACAAACAACGGGACCAGGAAAAAAAATGTGAGGAGAGACAAAGAATGGGCCACACATTTTGCAGAGCAATTTTTCAAAAAAAATGTATGCTTTAACCCATGAGTACTGACTGTCTCATATTTTGAGAAGTATATGAAAGAAGGGAATTTTTTTTTTACTGTAACCGCTATTTACTGACCAACCACTTATTCAGTGATCTATTGATTCTATGCTACTGCCCAAGGCACGTGATAAATAAAGCATTGTGGAATGCGACCATCTGTAATATACCAAAAGACAGTTTCTCATAAGGACATCCACCGTTCATCATGCAAAAGCAAATCAGAGCCATTCATTCTATTTTCTGTTTTTCTTTTCTCAGCAGTTTGGGTTGTAGACAAAGTCCATGTATATTGCTATAAATTGCTCTTGTATGTATATTGTGAAATGTATTCTGCATAATACCAAATCAATACAAAATCCAAGATTTCTTCTCTGCAAATTATATTCATTCTTCTGCATCAACCAATCAAAAAACTTCAATATGGTATCAGAGCATTTTTGCTTAACAGCATAGGATCTCTTTTCCTTTTCGCTGCCCCATTAGAACAGTTTCATCATTTGAAGAGCAATTAACCCATTAGAAAGTTTTTCATCATTTGGGTCATAAGTTTGATCAAGATTCATGTGCCACGCCTAACTGTTTACACCGGTTGCACAAGATATCATTGAGATCAAACTTTCTTCAACAAAATCATCAAAAAACAAATTCAAGAAACCGGAAAAGCAACTTACCATTTGAAAATAAAGTGTGTGTCGTGCCAAGACCCTTCAGAAAATCTTCATCACAAGGATCTAGTTGTATCATACCTTTCTTTTTGTTGATTTTCTTTATCAAGAATCTGTTCCGAAGATCTTCTTGTTTTTTCTTTCAATCTCAAAAGTTTTGCATCATGACTGATAATCAATCAGCAACCTCTGACAATACTAGTACTGATCAGCAAGCTGTGGCAATAGGGAAGCTCATCATGACTGTCACAACCCCACAAAGTCAGTTAATCACCGTGCATCTTGATGAAAACAATTACTTGCTATGGAAACTGCAAATTGAAACTGCAGTTCAGGGATATGGGCTAGAGGGCTTCCTTCTTTGAATAATACCAATCCCACCAAAGTGTATAACTGTTGAAGAAAACAAGATAATCAGTAACGAGGAGTGTATCAAGTATCACAGACAAGACAGACTCATATGTTCTTGGCTATTATCATCTATCAACACAAATCTGTTATCACTTGTCATCGGTTGCAAATCTGCAAATGAAATATGGTCAACCATAGAAAAAGTTTTCAATACCCAATATGCAACCAAGGTCATGTATCACAAAAGGCAACTGCAAAGTATAAGGAAAGATAACTACTCAATGAGAGAGTACTTGTACAAGATTAAGACAATCTGTGATCTACTTGAAGCTGCAGAGCACAAAGTGTCAGATTCTTAACAAATATTAACCATTTTAAATGGCTTGAGTGAGGAATATGAAGCTGTGGTTGCAGTTATTTCCTCACACAAAATCTTACCATCTGTTGATGATGTTCATTCTGTTCTAGAGGCTCATGAGGTAAAAATAGATAACAAAAGGCCATAAGAATCAGAGTTTGCTGTCAACTATACCACCAATATCAAAAATCAAAATCAAAACAACAACAAAAGTGACCAATCATCTCAAAGATGAGGATCTGCTAACAGATTACGGGGAAGAGGCATGTATAACAATAGCAATAGACCTAAGTGTAAATCTGTGAAAGGATAGGACACACTGTAGTGAAATGCTACTTTAGATATTCAAATCAAAACAACAACAATAACAACAATCCGAGAGGTGGCAACTACAATGTGAATGTTGCACAAGCAAGCTCAAGCAACCAAACAGACAACAAAGATCATAACTCTAGTGAAAGTGGTCAAACAGAATCTATTCAAGATGTGTGCTGGTATCCAGACTCAGGAGCTACAAACCACATAACTAATAAGCTTGATAATTTGAATCTTGGCAACAAGGAGTATAGAGGTAAACAGTCAATTTGCATGGGAGATGGTAAGTGCATTAAAATTTCTCATATAGGAAGTGCTTGTATCAAAGGAAAGAAACAATTATTTTTACCCAACTTATTAAGAGTTCCAAAGATCAAGAAAAATCTTATAAGTGTATCTCAATTTGCTAATGACAATAAAGTATTTTTTGAATTTTATCCTAATTATTGTCTTGTTAGAGACATACTGACTAAAGATGTCTTGTTGCAGGGTGATGCAGAAAAGGGTTTATATAGGTTTAAATCTGTCAACTGTACTAGCTTTACAACTGAACAAGGTTGTTGTAATCAGTGTGAAAAGATAAACAGCAGTGATGTATTTGATATATGGCATTGCAAACTTGGTCATCCAAGTGTAAAAGTTGTCAAACAAATTCTTTCTGAAAATAATATTCTATATGATGATGTTTCTCTTCCTTATATATGCACCTACTGTGAAATGAGTAAAAGTCACAAATTACCCTTTAATGATTCTCAAACCAGTTACTCTAAGCCCCTTGAACTCATTGCTACTGATCTTTGGGGACCAACACCAATGTGTTCAGATTATGGATATAAATATTATATATCCTTTGTTGATGCACACACAAGATACACTTGGATATAATTTTTGAAAAATAAATCTGACACACATAGAGTTATGATAAATTTCATAACAATGGTTGAAAACAACTAGATTCACAAGTAAAAGTCCTACAATCAGATGGTGGAACTGAATACAAAGTTCTTAAAGATTATTTTAAAAATAAGGGAATAGTCCATAGAATTACATGTCCTTACACATCTGAGCAAAATGGCTTAGTTGAAAGAAAGCACAGACACATAGTTGAATCTGGGCTTAGCTTGTTAGCTCATGCAAATTTACCTCTAAAATTCTGGCCTGAAGCCTTTAACACTGCAGTCTACCTTATTAATAGACTGCCAACCAGAACTTTAGAAGGTACAAGCCCTTTAGAAAAATTACAAAGGATAAAACCAAACTACCATAGTTTAAAATCCTTTGGGTGTCTATGCTTTCCATACTTAAGACCATATAACAGTAACAAGTTGAATTTTAGATCAAAACCATGTACTTTCCTTGGATATGCAACAAATCAGAAAGGATACAAGTGGCTTGATGAGAATGGAAGAATACTTATTAATAGACATGTTGTTTTTAATGAAAATATTTTTCCTTTTAGAAATTCTGAAATTAAGACAACTGGTAAAGGTTATAGTACATATGTCTCTATACCTGATTTACCCATATATTCTGAGCATAATGATCCAGCAGAGATGAGGAGGACTACTTATGATCATCAGACTCCCATAGTATCTGCTCAACATAATCATGATTGGAAAGATGGTCTCAGTTATACCAGTCACTCACCTGCACAATCAACAGACAAAAATGCATGTGAAAGAGAGGAAGATCAACTAAGCAGTACAAGGAACAGCTTAAATGAAAGAAGTGAAGAATTACCTCACACTGAATCCTCTGTCTTACCAAGTCATCCTATGATCACCAGAGCTAAAAGTGGCATCTTTAAACCAAAAACATACATTGCCAACACAAGCTTTGATGAACCAATCACATATGAACAAGCTGCAAAGACAACAAATGGAGAGCAGCCATGGATGAAGAGTTTAATGCTCTCATAAATAATAAAACTTGGGATCTTGTATGTCCACCTGCACATAAAAATGTAGTAGGTTGCAGATGGATATACAAGATAAAAATAAACCTCGATGGTACTATCAATAAGTACAAGGAAAGACTTGTAGCCAAGGGCTACACTCAACTGTATGGATTTGATTTCACTGAGACATTTTCTCCAGTGATCAAACCCTCTACTGTTAGACTTGTTCTTACCATAGCTCTTTACAAAGGTTGGAATATAAGACAACTTGATGTCAACAATGACTTTTTGAATGGCATATTAGAAGAGGAAATTTATATGAAACAACCATCTGGTTATGAGCAAAATACAAGTCTTGTGTGCAAATTAAACAAGGCAATATATGGCCTTAAACAAGCTCCAAGAGTATGGTTTGATAGACTGAAATCAACTTTAGTGACAATGGGATACCGGTCTACCAAATCAAACTCTTCCTTGTTTATTAAAATCAGCAAGTCATCAACCATTTATATACTAATCTATGTTGATGATCTATTTATTGCAGGCAGCAATCAGGATGAAATTAATCAAACCATCTGCTATTTGGATAAACAATTTTCAATTAAGGACCATATGGATCTCAATTATTTTCTTGGAATTGAAGTGTACAAGACAAAAAGTTCTGAGATAATACTATGTTAGAAGAGATACATATCAGAACTTCTTGCAAAAACAAAGATGGAAGAGGCTAAACCCATGCCAACACCAATGATAAGCAACCAGAATCTATCAAAAAACAGGGGGAAGCCATAAATAATGCTAAACAATATAGAAGTGTTATAGGAGCATTGCAGTATGCTACTATAACATGCCCATATATTGCATTTAGTGTTAACAAACTTTCTCAATTTATGCAGAATCCACTGGATGAGCACTGGAAGGCAGTCAAGAGAGTGCTCAGATACTTAAAAGGGACATTAAATCATGGCTTATCTCTTAAAGCTTGCACCAACCTCAACATAACAGGGTATGTTGACGCTGACTGGGCTACAGACCCAGATGATAGAAAATCTGTCAGTGGGTACTGCATTTTTATTGGAGAAAACTTGATATCATGATGCTCAAGAAAACAAACCACTATCTCAAGGTCCAGTGCTGAAGCGGAATACAGGAGTGTAGCAAGTGCAGTGGAAGAAACAATGTGGTTACAGTTCATCTTAAAAGAGTTAAAACTAGATTCAAGCATAAAATCAACAGTGTGGTGTGACAATCAAAGCACCGTATATATGTCTGCAAACCCTATACTACACTCCAGAACCAAACATGTAGAGATAGATCTACACTTCGTTCAAGATCAAGTTCAAAATGGAAACTTACAAGTAAATCACATACCAGTTACCTACCAGAGGGTAGATACACTCACCAAACCACTATCGAGAAACAATTTTGTCAAGTTCAGATCTGAACTCGGAGTGGTTGAGAATCAAGTCTCGTCTGACTCTAAAAGATCAAACTTTCTTCAAGCCAAAAAGGCGCAACACCAGAATCGACAGGCTAAATTCAATTTAGACAATCAAAGCCCTTCGAATTCTCAAAAGACTCACAATTACAGCTCAAAGTGGATGAAGAAGAGGATGGGAACAAAGAAGAGACTGAAATTTGTGGATATCATTAAGAAATCTTATCTTTTATCGAAGAAATTTTTGGTATCATCTCTCGCTCGCAAACCCTAGAAACCAGATTAGGGTTTGAAAGGGGGAAATAAAGCATTGTGAAATGCAACCATCTGTAATATACCAAAAGACAGTTTCTCACAAGGATATCCACCATTCATCATGCAAGAGCAAATCAGAGCCATTCATTCTATTTTCTGTTTTTCTTTTCTCAGCAGTTTGGGCTGTAGACAAAGGCCATGTATATTGCTATAAATTGCTCTTGTGTGTATATTGTAAAATGTATTCTGCATAATATCAAATCAATACAAAATCGAAGATTTCTTCTCTGCAAATTATATTCATTCTTCTGCATCAATTAATCAAAAAACTTCAATAGTGATGCTATAGTGAAATATAGCAAGACAAAACAACTGAACTAAACTTATGTATATCCAAGAATACCAAATTAAGTATGTACAAAATTGCCACTTGATTTGTGTAGCTATTGAATTATATCCACACTCAAATTCTTTCATGGCAACATAATATTAACATTTAACTATGGTTATTGATATTTTACAAACTGCATGTGAGCAATAAAATTTCCAAATCATAGCGTACATATTTTTACTGCATATAGCTATTGGTAAAACATGTTATAATAACACGACTAATTTCAAGTGTCCTACCTGGTACAATTTTTTAGTATCTTCATTATTACATTTGAGATTCAACATTAAAAGTAACTTGGTATTGATTAACTATTTGTATCCTATAAATGGAAGATATGCAAATCAAATTGAAATTTAGAAACATACATAATAACTTCAGAACATAGGACAAATACGGTGCTATTAAATTAGATATAGTGCTTGTATTAAGCAAGTACGGTATGTTACAAATGACATTAGATCTTGTCCCTAGTCCAAAATATGATTATAATATGGTGAATGTACATACTGGTTGACAAACTTCCTTGTTGATAAGCATCATATGATTGCAAACATAACGATTAAAGAAAAGTGCTTAACAATTCATTTGAAGAATCAATCTATTTGTACCACTAGAAATTGGTAAGAGTGGATAAATGATAACTAATTAAACTAAGAACACAATACTTATAATTTTCTTTTATTTGTATGTGTGATCTTATAATGTTTGATTGAGTAAGTTCAGGTGCATGAAGTCGATTTGGATTTATTTTCACACGCGATTGCATATGATTAAGCGAACTTGCTTAAAACCATTGAACAAGGTCTGATTTTACATAAAAGTTGTATATATTTTGAATTATATGTCATTTGGCAAGTTTTTGATATATAAATTGTTTTCGACCATGTTTTGATCGATGTATATCTTATTTATCACATTGTCATTACTCAAAAATCTCTCCCTAGAAAGGGGGCTGTCAAAAAATTTCAAAATTTTCGGGGGTTAGAAAGCTTTCATAGGATTATATGGTTTGCGGATGTTAAAATAAATCTATTTAAATTCTTAGAATAAGACAAATTGAGTTGAAATGTAAGAGCCACATAGAGGAATGATGTAAATTTTATTTGATAGAAGTTTGTAGAATATGAAGAATGTTAGGGTATGAGTTGTTTGATGTCTCCCTATAAGAAATTGCGAGGACGCAATTTTTGTAAGGGGGAAGTCTGTAACAAACCTGTTTTTTGTGCTGTATAATAAAATAGATTTAATTAAAATAAAATTGTTTGAATATGATATTTGATCATTATAATTTGAAAATAAATTTTAGTTAATTAAATTCTATTTAATATAAGATTTTAATCTAATAAATTGAATTAAATTAATAAATTCTTTTCATATAATTTATTGAAATTAAAAAATGTTATAAATTATATACAAAATATTTTAGAGTGTAAATAATTTTTAAGTATAATCGACGTGGTTAGGAGATAGACTTATTTTGTAATAATAAAATGGTTAATTAAATAAAATAAGCGGGCATTGAACTGAATAACGTTGTCCTATTATCGAAATATAGATTATAATAGGGAGAGTAAATCAATTCAAATTAGATTGAAATATATTTAACAACAAATGTTAAGGATTAAAAATTTAAACTTAAGTGTGAAAGAAACTAATCAAAAATAATTAAATTAAATGAAAAAAGAATTTAAGGCCAAAGCAAGTTAAGCCCAAGCCCAAAATCTAAATTCCCTTATTCAAATTTGTTCTAGTGTATTCCCTACCTCGCCAGTACCTCCTCTACCCATACCTAACTTCGTCTCCCTGTATCGATTTAACTCTAATTTCTCAAATAAAATGCATGTATCGAATTAAAAAAGAAAAAGAGTGAATGAAGCATGGGAGTACGTCGGAGGTTGGAGCTGCGTCCTGGTCGACACGAGCAAGAGGAAGGAGGAATCGTGATGGCGAGCAAGGAGGCGTGCATGAGTTTGGGTCGCGAAGGGGTGTTGTTATAGTTGTTCGGTCTTGGTTAGGTGGAGGTACCAACATGGACTGCACGTTGATGATGGGACGATGATTAGGCCAATAAAGCTTGAAGTGGCGGTGAGCTGTGCTTTGAGATGGATGGTGACAAAGGTGTAATTCACAGGAATGTCGGTTAGTGCAGAAAGGAGCAATGCTAGCTAGGATTTGGCTAATTGATTCAGGGATTTTGGATGTAGAATTTGGAAAGGAGAAAGCTTCTATAAGGTGAGTATACTCCCACAACTATATCTATAATTCATTAACTGTTATATATATTTATATATAATCCTGAGTTTTGTTGAATTGTTTGATATAATTGTTCATTTGGGATTGATAGTTGATTGAATGTTGTTTGATGTTTGATAGTTGAGATTTGTGTTTGTTGGATGTCTAAAATGCAAAGAGGACGCTGTCCGTTTGCATTTTAGTTTGTGTAATTTATATATATTGTGTGTATAGTGTATTGATGGCCGAAGTTCAATGTAATTCGACTCGGCCACACGATAGAAATTTGTAATGATGATTGTTGATGATTTTGAAAGATTTTCTTTCTTAATTCATATTTTTAGATGTTCGATTGATTTTCTGTTTTTAAAATATTTTTTCAAGCTTCAATAAATTATTCTTTTGGTATTTTGAAATTAAATTGAAGTTTATTTATAAATAAATAAAATTGGCTGGTAAATAAAATGATTTTTTTGGAAATTATTTTTGTAACGACCAATAATTTTATCACTTTAAAAATGGAATATTTAACTTATTTTAAATATTCAGATATAGAATTTTCGAACTTAATAATCATGTTTTATGCAATAAATAAGAATGATAAACTTATTTTTAGAATTTGATTACAAAATCAAGAAGTTTGAATTTTTGTCGAAAAGTGACAAAAGCTAGTTTTCGATAAAATTTGATATACATTCAAATAACTGTTGTAAATGGTAAATAATTATTTTTAATGGTTATATAATGATATGGTAATAATAGAAATTTGATTTATAATGATTTTATAAACATATATACTTGTTTTATGAAAGTGTACAAACTTAGTCGAACTACAACCAATCGATGACGTATTTTTACAATTGGATTTTAATATTAGTAAATATGTTTTATAAGTCCAATACACTTGTTTTGATTATTTAAAGATGATAAGAAACTTATTTTCAAGTTTTGTTTACATAAATAAATAGTTTAACAAAAACGTCAAAATGTGACCGTAAAACGTTTTGTCGAAAATCAACGTTTTTTCATTATAAGTTGTCGCAACGTTATTGCACCTTTGTTAGCATGTTTTAACACACACACACACACACACACACACAGATATACACACACACACACACATTTTACAAATTATCAAGTTTACTTTTACTAAGTATCATTAGAGAATTCTAGAATGTCATCAGTAAAAGTAAGGTAATTAAAAAAGTCAAAAAGTAAACATCAAATCAAATCTCACCAAAACCAAGGCAAATCTTCACTTTAATCCACTTTTCCATCCAAATACATTCCTTAAGTATTAAGTGAAAATGATATAAAGTAATGAAGTGATGGATGATGGTAAGTGTTGAAAAAAGTAAGTTTTACTTTAAAGTTAAGGAAGGGTATTTTGGTAATTTGGTAACTTACCACTTCTTTTTTTCCTATAAATACACAAATTTTCCTCTCATTTTATCACACACATTCGCTTCTTCTTCTTCTTCCTTTAAGCTATTTTAATGGCTTCTTCTTCTCTTCTTCTTCCTTACTAACTTTCATAAAATCATATCAAACCAACTCCAAACTCCACCAAACTTTGTCAAAAGCCTTAGAACACCATTAGAACATGATTAGCTTCTAAAAAAGTTGAAGAATGATGGAGGAAAGGGTAGAGCAAGGTGATGCCGAACCTATTTAGGAGGAATTCAGGTTTATTTTGGTTTGATTTCAAAGCATGATAGGAAGTATGGTTTAGATCTTGAGTTCCTTGCCATAAAGTTTGATGAAGTGGAATCCAAAGTGAGTTATTTCTTTCTTTAAGTCCATTAAAACCATTGCTAAGTTGAGGGATCTTTAAGTGTTAAGTGTTGTTTGAAAACCCTTGTTGAATGCTTTTTTACTTTGTTTGCTAAAACAATGGTTTGATTTCCTTGTTTGACTATGTTTGGATGGTTATTTAAGTATTTTAAAATTTAGAAGTTAAATACTTAATGGGGTATGTAGAAATAACTAGTACATGTGTTTCGTTTGTGAGATCCTAGGAGACTTGGGCGAGGGACGAAACATGTCGAAGGGAAAGTTTGGATGCTCCAATAAATATCAAACCGTTTTAACCCAAGATAAAATAAAAAGTGTTATAAATTTTTGATAGAATGAAGCGTTGATTATCATTTATTGTTGTGTTTATTTCATTGATTGATTGTTTGAATTAGGCTCGACCAGTTTATGAGTAGTTTAACTTTTTATATGCATAGGCTGGGTAGACAATAAATTGAGAATGATATAATACGAACACATTGTGATTAGAATTCCCCAGTTTGACTATAAGGTGTTCGATAAAAATATTTGTTAAGTAGAAATTATAATAAAAGATATTTATTATAATTTTGGAAATAAAAATTTCTTTTAAATGAAATGGTTTCTTTGGAAAGTAATAGAAATATTTTAAGAATAAATATTTTTGAAAGGGTTATAAAATTGTTTATAAAAGTGTTTTATAAACGAAGATAATTTCGAGGACTAAAAAACTAGTGTTTGAAAATAATTTCAAAAGGTTTTGGAAAATGAAAATACAATGATTGAAAGTATTTGTTAATATTAGTCAAAATAATTTATCGCTTTGGGATAAAAAATGATTTGTTATGTTACCAATGATTCGGGTAACCCATAACTAAAAAGTGGGCATATGTTTTTGGTATAATCCGCCCTTGGAATGGAGGGATGTACTTATTTATCGATTGTATGAAAGCTGGGACCCAGTTGCCTTGTTATTGCGGGAAACCACCCGATCTGATTGCATATGTTTTGATATGCTTTTATTACAGTATTTGGGATTTCCAAATAAACTTTTCAAAAGTGATTTGATTTAAAATCCCGAAGTAAAGTATAATTTGATACAAAAGATATATATATATATATATATATATATATATTATTTTAAATGTTTTTAAATTAAAATCGGGAGTTTGGTCCGAATAGATTATTTTCGAAAGGAATTATATTTTGAAAATAATAAAGTTAATTAGATTTTGTAAATCAAAATTAAAAGATTAAGCCTAAGTGGATAGTTTTGGGAATTGCATATTGTTTGTTGCATCATAGCCTCCATGAGTCCTATTTGAGGTAGGAGAACCGTGTTGGCTTGATCCTGTATCTAATTGGGTGCCCAATTAGATAAGGGTGCCCAATTAGTCACAAGTGGTAGTGATGCACCTCCAATAATAGCATAACATTTTTTGGTTTATTGTTTGCTATATATCATGCATTGGTATTTTTCCTGCTTACTATTTTATTCCGTATTTGACATGTTTATTGAGTTTGCAAAAATGGCTACTGTTGTCTCTCTCATCAGAGTTGTGCAGCGTTTGATATTTGTATCTGTATTAGGTATGTATTAAAGCACACCTAGTTGATTAAATTGATTACTCCGATAACTTGTATAATTGAATTTTATCCTATACATTAAATAGTATTGATTATTGATCAAATATTGTATGTTAAAATGGTAGTTTTCATTCGATGTTTTAGCATGGATGAATTTTTCGACAAATTTGACTGGTTTGAAAATTCGGGTCGTTACAATTTTGGATATCAAAAGTTGTTTTGAAAATAGGAAATATTTTATTTCTAATGATTAGAGTATAAAGTGAAGAATTTGAAGTATATCCTATAGTTTGAAATAAATATAATTTACTTTGTGACTTATAAATTTATTTTAAAGTATTTATTTTTTTTATAAATGATTCATTATTAAATAATGAGTTGTCGGTTGATATGTTTAATTGTTTGAATAATTTGATTTATATTACTTTTCTGATCATTCTTTTCTCTCGTATATTGAATCAGATTATATTTGTGAATAAATTATAAAATAAGTTTCAGATGTTATCAAATGGTTTTAATATAATATTTAATGATTTTGAATTATATTAGTGATTTCAAAGGTAAAGCAATTATATTGTAAATTATTCAATTTATTTAAAAGAAGTGTTTAATTATGGAAAATTCAAAAATGATTTCTATGAATATATTTGACTTATAAAATGATTTTGAAGTTAAACTGTATATATATGGATTGTAAAGGGATTTCTATATTGGAATCTTATATGGTGATTACGTAAATTAATAAAGAGTATTATTTAATAATTAATAGTAATAGTTGTTTATTATAAATATTTGCTTCAATATTATTCTATTACTGCATTGTAATTTATGTGTTTTCTATATTGAATTACTCACTATGAATAATTCATCGTTAATGTTAATTTGAGTTATATCTTATAATGATATAGTGATGACATCCTTTTATGCGTGATTTCTATTCCGTGTAGCAAGAAATCTGAATAAACAGAGTTATAATATCTTTTGGGATGAGGCATTCGGTAATAATTCTCCGGTTATTCTTTGGACTCGTCATATAGAATATTGAAGGAGTGAGTGTGATGTGTGAGCACTGAATAAATTAACTAGTAACACGCGGTTGTTTGGGACGCCGTTGTGTTATTTAGTTAGTTATTCTTTGCTCATGGATGACACTCATACGGGGGTATGTTGTATGTATGACTCACTACAGTAAGTATTTATTGAGACCACTTGTTAGCCACATAGTTTGTGTACATTATGTGTCTGTCTATCTTTGTCCAACTCCCTTTATGTTTCAATAGTGAACCAGATTGGTCAGTATCCAACTTGGTGGCTTGATCATGGGGTCATGACCCAGATTTGCAACACCGTTGTTTATGGCTTTTGATGCACATCACGAGATTGGTAGTTGGCCCCTTGTATAGCATAGGCCAGTAGTCAGTTACCATAGGGGTACATGTCAGTATTCGTGGCTGAAGAGGCTATGCGTTGTCGAACCTATGGTGAATCACTGTCACGATACCGAGAGAGGAGTGGTAATGGTCACCAATGACTGTAGGAGTCGTGTCATATGGACCACGTATAGCTCCTGGAGTAAGCAAACGTGTTGTCAGTCTTCCGTCTTGTTCCCGCATATGTGGATGTATGTGGGTGGTAGATAGACATATACTATGTATAAATGAGGTTATATCTTAGACTGTGTCCAGAGTATGGTCAACCTCGTATCCTTCTTAGGCAGACGGCCTATTCTTTATAGGTAGACGACCTACTTATTATTGATTATATTTACATATTGTTCCGAACTGGCTCAAATCTTTCTTATTGATTTTATTGATTTGATAATGGTATTTTATAATATGAGATTGAAAGGGATTGTGGGCATTGCTTCGTTATTACCTGTCTTCACTTAAGGATATCTTATTATTGATTATTTTTGGATTTGATGGTGATTTCAAATATGGATGATTCACCTATTTGTTATTGTTTCGATGAGATAATATCTGATATGATTTATATGGGTGATGAAATCTTTATTTTGGATATTGTGGTTATTTCTATGTTGTTATACTATTGTTTGTATGTCATCACCATTCTAATATGCATATTCTATATCTATGTAAACATGTACAATCCTATTTAGATATAGTTTGACTCATTTATTATTTATATACTGCTCGAGTCAGTCCAAGACATTTCAGGTACATGGACGTTGAGGCCAAGTTATATTATTTGGGAATAGAGGAGATTAGCTATTCAGTACTGTTGTATATTAATTTGTATTGTATAAACTTATGTATGTATATGACCTGGTACTGTATATTATATTTTTATATTGTATATTATATATTATCGCTACAATTGATTCTGTGATCTCGGCTATTCGCAGTATATTGTGTGTTGCTCTGTCTTTGAGGCACACGTTTGATTGCTTTGTGCCGATACTACGTACGTATAAGTGAGTGATTTATTCGATGTTTTAATACATGCCAGTGTTAGCCCAAGGGAATATTCACGTGTGTACTCCATATTGCCCCATTCTCCGTATTATTCGACAGTATTACTCTATAATACTTTTGAATAGTATGGGTATAAAGGTGGGGGTGTTACATCTTATCTGCCACTTTACACATATACAAATATATAAGATAAAAGAAAAAAATGGTTTCAACTATGTTTTGGACTGCACCAATTTCTATACACCGCAGCCCAACCTAAGGGATCCGATGACTTTTGCACAAAAAAAGACTGCGTACATAGCCCTTTGGGGGGGATAAAGCCCACACAGTTCTATTTTCGGCTCTACTCCTACATTTAAATACTTGTTATTACATTGCAACCTTAGCATTCATGCAACCATTGCAACCATCATAACGAATGTAATTAATGCAACTAAGGCAACCATCGCAACCAATGCAAATAGTAAAACAAAAAAATAATACTATTACTCATCCATTCCAACGAATACTCATATGGGGGTAAGAACAATAATAATAACACATAGTCATCAAACGCCAACAATATCTAATTACAACACCAATTCATAAAATAAGAAAACCACAACATAAATATAATTGCATTATACTCAATAATAGTAACACAACCATCAATACAATCAAACGTGTACCAATCCAATCAATATTAGTAACACGACATCCATCATCAAATAACCATAATTAACTACACATCAACTAGTAGTGATAATAGTAAAACATCGCATAACCATCTTTAATGCGATCCTATCATCGTAAAAAAACATATATAATAAGTAAAATCAACCATTAATCATACATTGAACCCATTCAAAACATTATATTACGACTATTGTTTTCTTTTAAGTATAACATCATTTTATTATTGTGTATTATAAACTCATCTTTTATTTACTCTAAAAAAAATTCTCTTAAGTTGATAATATACTTCATCCTTTATTACAATTTCATTACCTCAAATATTTCCAAACAATATATTTTATCAACAACAGTAATTTCATCAAATTTTCTTCCAAATCAACAGTGTTATTATTTTATGCCAAAGTAATAATATACATATTAAATCTCTTTAATATACTCCAAAATCAGTTCATTTCCATTTATTTCAAAAATGTAATTTTCATTAAAACTATATTATTATTTATAAAATCTCACTTCATCGAACAATAATAATATCACACACTTCAAATTAAGTTTAAAATATATTCTCCATTATTATTTATAGATTTTCCCAAAAATTCATCAATAATAACCTTATAAAATTTTCCATTTTATTTTATTTTATTTTATTCAAACGCTGTTACTTACAAACATCATACATAAACTATAAAGAATCACCTTAACCATTTATTTATCTTATTTTATCCTTATTGCATAATTCACTTCCTTTATTTAATATATAATAATCATATTTTAAATCCATAGCTAATTATTATTAAAAATCCAATAATTCAACAATTAGCAATAAACAATCAATCGAAGGCTCGACATATCCAAAATGACCAAAATACCCAAACAATTATCAATATATCTCAACACAGATCAATAATTATATTTTTCCACCAACAGATATCTATTTAAGAATTTGAATTCGAATAATTAAATTACGCAAACCATATCAACATGCTTTTCCAATAATCTCCAAACTCATTAATCCAGTGGCATATTGTTTTGAATTTCATCGCGAGTCCAATGGAAGAAAGCACACGTGAATCGGAGTTCGTACGCACAAGATATCATGATTAGAAGATGTGTGATTTAATTTAATTTAATAATTAATAAAAATAATGAACGTTACTTACCTTCTCCCTAAAGCATGTTACTTTTCCTTTAGTGCATTCTGAATCCACCAAACTCCTCTTTGACCGCGCCTTTGACTGTCGATATCCCTCCACCTGGCCACCGTTCAACCAGTGACCACCACCATTGGACTCAACGTCGTGAGCTCCACCTTCCCAACCCTGTCCAAATGGCCAGAATGCTGCCGCCTAGAGCCCGTCCACCCCTCTGTCGATCACTTACATGGCCAAATTCGACCACTTCAGGCGTCTATTTCTAAAATTGAAGCCATGTATGAGTTCGTATGATCAAGCTCCTCAATATCTATAAGTCAATTTCTCCGATTGAAAATGCCCAAATCGATGCATAAGGTTTCATCGATGCTCACTTTGACCATGAATTTCGGCCGCCTCAAGCGTCATACTTAAAAAAAATTCTTCATGTCATCTCCATTCGCCGAGAGCTTTCCAACAATATATAATTCAATGGATATTGGACAATCTGATTTTAAATTATATTGTAATTAGTAAAGAGTGATTATGGATAATCTCCATTAACATAGGAGATTTAGATATGAAAGAAAATAAAGTGAAATTAGATGGTGGCTACTAGGGTTTCACTATAACAATCTATTTATAGGCAAAAAAAGAGCTGTTAAACCAAAGCGACCACAAAAGCCCGAAAACCCATTTTCACCCCCGAACAAAGATATACCATGCTATGTATCGAAATATATGTTTTTGATATTTCTAAACCTAATGGAACCATTAAAATCTCCAAAAGGAAAATTTTACAAAAATTTATCATTTTCCACCAAATATTTATTTTATACAATTATTTAGAAATTAATAATTAATGTGTCAAACCTATGGTTCATTACAGTGTAGGTATAAGGCCCAAGTGGAAACCTATTGTCTAAATATGAAGTCGTATTCGAAAGCGGTGGTATATGGACAAAGTGGCAACCAATTGTCTATTTATAACAATTATAGAGAAGTGGTAAAAAGCCTGGGTGGAAACACAAAATACATTCATTACATTATATGGAGGTATTGATATAAGGCTTGATGGCAACCTAAATTTTAAAACTCAACATTAGTTAGGGGCGATGATTTAAGGTATAGTAGCAACCTAAAAGAAATGACTATAAAACTAATTCACGATGTAATAAAAATTATAGAGAATATTTATAGATGAAATGTTGGTTGGTGATTAAGAATTATGATGTTCAGTCTATTTGATATGATTATGCCAATTATGTTGGGTTAGTGAGCGAAAAACCCATTTTTCTAGGTGACATGGTCTCACTATGCTTTGTGTTTAGGGTTCAGTATTACTCATACCAGGTTTTATGTCCAATCCATGTTTCTATATTATTTTTCCATAAAATTGTGGACTTATTCAAGTTGGCTGAGTTTATGGTTTAGACATGTTTCTTTTAGAAGACGAATAAAAGCTTCAAAGGCGAAGAAGAAGGATTAGTATAATAAAAGTGGCTTTCAAAATTCCACTATTTTAAAACCAGGTTATATAACCGGTTGAGTGTTCATGTCAACACCTTTATATGTCATGCATGATAACATTATTTCTGTTTTTGTTTTATTTACCCTACGTAAGAATGATGTGGGATTATGAAAATGTAAAGATAATTATGTGTAATGAAATTCATTTACCTACTCTACTTACTTAATGTTGTTGAAATAATGATCACATTATGTCTCTTGAAAGTAATTGTGGTGATGACTATAGCATTGTCAACGTTCATTTTTGGGTATCGGAATAGAGGATGTAACAACTTGGCATTAGAGCTTAAGTTAAGGGACATTTAAGTAAAACGGAGCTAAGTACAAACCTAGGTAGAAACTAGATAGTTGAAAATGAACACCTTGTGGGGTATACGCTATATATAACGTATATTTATTTTGATATAGATATGAAGGTGGATATATCCATTCCTCTACTATTGTTCTCACTCTCTTCATTTCCATTTTCTTAGGAATGCTTACCTACGTAAAAGTGAGAATGGAAATTCGAAGCAGATGTTTTATGACGGGGGTAATAGGATAAACACTAGTGTAGGAATTGCAAGTACTCAAACTAATGGTCAAAGAAGGGAGGTAACCCTGGATGTTAATGTTGAGACTAGTTTCGCTTATCCCGGCTGTTGAAATGATGGATATGAATGCTCTTTTCCACCAATATATGGCGGAGATGATGTGGAAACATTTGTATAATGTTGTTTAGCAGAGACCAGTGGCTCAAGTAGTGGACTTTTCCAAAATGACTTCGGATTATAAGAGTTATGGTGGGAAAATATTTACTAGAAAGGAAGTGACTTTAGAAGTTCTGAATTGGTTAAGGGTGTATGAGTGCATATTTGGGGACATAGGTATGATGTTGCTTAGAAGATGTTGGCTTCTCGTTAGCTTCAGTAGGATGCCTTTGACTAGTGAGAAGCATTGACTGTTGAAATTTCGAAGGAGGAAATTACTTAGGAACAATCCAATGAGCATTTCGTGGCTTAATTTATCCCTAAATCATAGAAGAGTGCTTTATGTAGAGAGTTCTTGTACTTGAAGCAAGGAGAAGTGCCATTAGTAGAATACATCTAGTGTTTAACACTTTATTAAAGTAAGGAAGGAAGTACATCAGAACACCGCTAAAGAAGAGCGATAAATTTATTGAAGACTTGAGGAAGGTGTTGATGCTTAAGGTAATGGGGCAATTGTTGTCTCCTTTCGAATTGGTAATGGAAATGGCAAGGAGGTATGACAACTTGTACCAAAAGGAAACGAAAGCTGATTTTAGACCTAAGGTGTAGGAAAAAGATTTCAACTTGTATTAAAAAGGGAATAAGAACTAGTAACATAAAGGAAATGCTCAGGAAGGAGGAGCATGAAAGGATGTGCTCGAAGTCGCTTGTTATAACTATAGGCAAAAGGGGCATTATTCATCAAAGTGCACAAATCAGATGATGCGAAAAAGGTCAAGTGTTATAATTGTGATAAGTAAGAGCATAAGAATAGGCACTATCAAGATTTGGAACAAGCGAAGGTGTTTGTTTTGGAAGGACCATCGGCTGGACCAACTACTGGGAAGAAAGGAAAGGGTATAGTGCTTGGAATTACAATTTCAATTTCCACTATTTACGTTAGAGTTCCTTTTGATACTGGGACTACACTCTTCTGTTTGATATTTTGGTTGATTGGTTAGAATTAGGTACTACTTATTTAGTTACGTCTTTGTGTTTGGCTAAACTATTCAATGGGCATACCACTCTCGGGCAAAGGTGCACGGATGTTGAGTTTGTCCTATGTGGACACTTGTTTGTTTGTGACCCATTTTGTTTGACTTTATAGGTATATGGTAATTTTGGATATGGATTAGTTAGAGTGTATGATGCTAGAATCTATGGCACTTATAGAGTTATCACTTTACAAAAACCCATAGGAGAGAAAGGGTTATGATAGTACTAGACATGATGAAGAAGTCTAGAATTATATTGTGTGCAATGGAAGAATAATAAGATGAGATTAGTAGAGTAATGGTGGTTTGGAAATTTTTAGATGTTTGTGAGCTTGTGACAGGATTACCACCTAGAAGATCAATTGAATTCCATAAGGATTTGATACCGGGGGCATAACCTATTAGTAGATCACATAGCAGAATGCCTCCGAAGATGGAAGAACTAAAGAAGCAGCTAGTGGAACTTGAGCATAAAAGTTTTGTTAGACCGATTTGTTCAACATAGGGAGCATCTATGGTATTGTGAAGAAGTATAATGGATCACTTTGGATGTATACTAATTATTGAAAATTGAGTGAGTTACCATTAAGAATCGTTATCCATTGTCTGTGATAGACAACTTGTTTTGACCAGTTGAGTGGAGGTAGAATATTTCGCTGCTAGATTTGGTAACAGGATTCCACCAACTGAGAGTAGGTAAGGATTGTGTTCCTTTGACCACGTTAAGAACAAGGTACAGTTCATATGAGTGGTTAGTTATGCCTATTAGACTAACCAATGCCCCTGCGTTCTTTGTGGATTTTATGAACCTGATCTTTCATGATCAGTTAGATAGATTGTTTTGGTCTTTATCGATGACATTATAGTATATTCTACAAGAGAGACCATGAAGTTTACCTTATATTGATGTTGGCAACCTTGAGACAACACAAGCTAAAGGCATAGTTTTTCAAGTGCCATTTTGGAAATGGGAAGTTAAGTCTCTTGGTCATGTCATTTTAGAGAATGGATTAGCTGTAGATCCATCGAAAATAGAGCCACCAAGGATTGCAAAAGAGCAGAGATGGTTACAGAGATTAGGAGTTTCTTGGGATTGGCTAGCTATTACTGTAGATTCATTAAGGATTTCTTGCATATAGAAGCACCCTTGACTATGTTAACTAGGAATAACGAGAAATTCGAATGGACTAATAAGTATGAAGGGTCATTCAAGGAGTTAGAGAGGTTATTGAAGAACACTTTTTGTCTTGATTGTACCTAAAGGGAATAAGGATTTGGTTGTTTATACTAATGCTTGTGGAACTAGATTACGAGTGGTTCTGATGCAAAAGGGAATGTGATAGCTTATGCATCTCAATAGTTGAGACCGCATGAAGTTTGTTATCCAACCCACGACTCAGAGTTAGCAACAACAATCTTTGAGGATTTAGAAACATTATTTTTTTGGAGAGAATTTCAAATTGTGTGCTGATCATAAATCACTTAAGTATTTATTCTCTCAAAAGGAATTGAATATCAAGCAACAAAGATAGTTAAAGTTCTTGGCAGCAAATGACTTTGATATAGAGTATACGCCTGGTAAGGGGAACTAAGTTGTAATGCTTTAAGTAGGAAGCAATATAATGAAATGTTAGCAATAATTACAAAATA
The DNA here is from genome assembly GCA_030737815.1 of Allium fistulosum. Taxonomy (NCBI): domain Eukaryota; kingdom Viridiplantae; phylum Streptophyta; class Magnoliopsida; order Asparagales; family Amaryllidaceae; genus Allium; species Allium fistulosum. Next base: position 867,563,110 of record CM060906.1, on the reverse strand, counting down.
GATGCCTTAGAGGTGTTAGCTTCTTGTGGAGTGCACTTTAGACTGAATGTGGGATCAAATCGAGATCAAGGTGCATTAGCAAACTTAGAAGCACATCCACCATATGTGGATAGAATTGTAGCAAGATAAAGAGAGAACTGTTGTTAGTCGAAAGAATCAAAAGATTAAAGATGGGTGTGGATGTTAAGGACTTAAGAGGATTTAGGATAGATGAGAAAGGATGGCTTAGAAAAAATGGAAGGTCATTTTTCCTAAATGTAGAAAATCTTTAAAAGAAATTCTTAGAGGAAAGTTGTCAGTCTAAGTTTACAATTCATTTCGGAGAAATGAAGATATATCATGATATGAAGCATGTGTTCTTTTGTGTAGGGGTGAAAAAGATTGTTGGTGAATGTGTGAAGAAGTGTTACACATGTCAATAAGTTAAGGTTGGGCATGAGGAACCAAGTTTTGACGGCCGTGGGATTCGAACCCCTGCTGCCTCGGAAAGAAACAACATGCACTAACCACCATACTAAAAGATATTTATTTTAACTCTTTGAAAGGGATGTTATAGACTACCCCCTAGGCCTATCAATGGATACCTAAAATATTTGAAATCCGTGTACATCCGTATCCGAAAGTGGATAAATATCCAATATCCGAAAAATGGATACGGATGCAGATACAAAAGTATCCGCATATGAAAATTATCCCGCATCCGAAAATTATCCATTCGGTTTTCATCAAGATAATAGTTAATATTTTGTGTATTTTAGTACAATTATAGATATGTATTTATTTTTTTGTTTAGCTAATAGTTCGTATTATATGAATTTAATGCATAGTAATTGCTCAAAACTATTCATTATCATTCTATTTGTTTATTTTTCACACTTTTATATTCAATGGGATTGAAAAAAAATTATGCTGAACCAAAATTTTCTATTTATATTTCTTGATTTATCAATCGTTAGTGGATTGGATAATTATCCTATATCCTTCCATATCCACGAATAAGGATATCTGATATTCGCAAATAATTTCGGATGCGGATATGGATATGCCACTATTCGTATCCAAAAGTATCCATTTACAGGTCTACCCCCAACCTTAAAGAGCCCAACATCCCTATTGGCACCACCCAGGTGTTGTGTTTGTAACTCGCATAAGTACCACACCGACTGACATTTGCAGCATTAGAACAAATAATTCTAGCTGGGTGCTGGCTCTAATATCAAATGTGATAACTATGGGATTCGAACCCCTGCAACCCCAGAAATCAACAGCATGCACTAAGAATTTTGCTAAGAGATCTTTATGTTAACATTCTAAAAGGGATGTTACACAAATGGATTACTTCAACCCATGGAAGTGCTAACAAGAAGTGGGACTGTGTATCTATGGATTTTGTGGATGGATTACCAAGATCGAGAGCGGCAACTGATTGTATATAGGTGTTGATAGATTGACTAAGAGCACCCATTTTATCCAAGTAAAAGCAACAAGAACGACAATTGGCATAGCGAAGCTTTATACAAAGAATATTATAATGCTCCATGGAATTTCGAGCAGCATTATTAGTGATATAAATCCATTGTTTACCGGTGAGTCCTAGAGAAATTTGGAAAATACTATTACCACAAATATTCATATTGAGCTTCTAAAGAAAACATGTCAAGTTTGAAGACAATATGGGATGTCAAGCTGGAAGAAAGCCAAGCTAACAAGCATTCAATGTCCAACAAAAAGGTATCGAGCTTAAAGAAGGTAAAGTTATAAAGCAAAAGGATGTTGAGTTTCTAAGGGCGTCAAACTCCAAATAGATGGCAAATAGTTAAGAAGTGTCAAGTCTCTAAGGATAACGAGTCTCAACAACAATAAGTCTTATCGAGTATTTAACAAGTAATAGACGATGTCGAACAACAACAATAAAAAGAGACATTGAAGGTCTAACAACAAGAGAATATCAAATTTCTGAAAGGCAATGGGGGTGTCGAACCAATAAATTCTTAGCTTATTAAGCCCAAAATAGCTGGGAAGACTAAGACATAAGAAGATGCTGTCGAGCCTCAACAACCATAAAGGTTATCGAGCATCATCAGCAGAAGATGGTATCGAATGATTAACAATAAAGAGAAGGTATTGGTTTTCTGAGAGCTGGTGGAGGTATCGAATCACTAAATGTTAATGAACTACCATAGCACAAAGAATGCCAAAGTTCTACAACATAGATCATTATAGAGCATGTAACAAAGGAGGGAAGCCATGCCAATATGTTAAGCTTCTAGATAATGAGAGATGGCAAGCTTATACAAGCCGTTGCTACAACAACTGATAATGAGTCATAAGCAAGCAATAGAGGGTTTCGAACTTCTACAAGCAACAAGAAATGGCGAATATCAACAATACAAAGGTGACGATGAATATCAACAATACAAAGGAGATGACGAACATCAACAATGCATAGGAGATGTCGAATATCTGGCTGATGAACACATTGGCATCCATGCTGCCTACCTCTATAAATAGACCTCTTTCGCCATTCAAATTGGGGAAAAAATTTCTTTCCTTGTTTCTTACATTTTCAAAGTTGTAAACCTAAATCAAATTGGGGATTTTAGAGCCGATTGTATATCTTTGACTTTTTGCACATAAGGACTTGGACAATGAAATTTGCATAGCACATATAAATAGAATAAAGATGTTTGACTAATTATTGAGCTTATGACATGCATATGACTTTTTTACTTGATTCGGACTATGGATGTGTATATTTCATACTTTTGGACATAGACTTGAACTTTGACTTACATACTTTACTCCAGCTTTGTATAAGGCTACCTGAGCCCTTATCTGAACTTGGCTTGCCCTACCTTGCATATTGGATTACAAAGAAATTTGTTGACATTTTGGCACTAGAAAGAGGGCTCAAACCTCTGATTCCCTACTATCCTTATAAAGAACTTCCCCTAAGCATGCATATAAAGGATATTGGTGACTTTCCCAACCTACATATTCCCTTAAAGAACTTTTCGAATCTTGCATAACCCATCTTGAATAGCATAATGACCATTTCAGAACAAAGATCCTATTAGCCTCACTTGGCTAAACAAGATTTTCAAGTCACTCATAGTTCGCGATTCCATAACGAACAAGTGTTGAGGTTGTTGGCACTAAAACTATGGAAGAAAAGAGACGAGTGACTCCTTATAATCCAAATAAGTGAAGCATAAATCTATTCCATGTAGGCTCTACCCTGATCCATAGATATTATCCTAGTATGGGAGAAGAGAACAATAACATCCCCTATTTAGAGGCCCAAATCTAAGCGCTACAGATGTTGCAGTCATCTATAGTATTAACTTCCGGCGACTAAATACGGCTATGTTAATGGTATCTATAATATCAGAAGCACTTGAATATGAAACAAATCACAGATTTCAAAACAGAATTTTCCAATACATTTCAAAACACATGTTCCATAGTCATATTTCATAATCCCAAAACGTTTCCTAGCGATGATAAAATATACTTATTACAAAATACGCCAAGTGCGACATATGAAGATGACCCCTTGGATGATCAGAGTCATATAGTCATAATTGACTTAATACATACACAACGGAAATAAATAACAAAACAAAGAATTGCAACTCCTAATAGCTATCCATTAGCCTCCTGCTCATCTCCGGTAGCTTTATTCGTCATCCTACTAAAAACCTGAAAGAACCTTAACCCTCAGCCTACTCAAATCAATTTTGAGCAGTCGAGAATTTAAGGGGAAAACATAAACTTCGAGCCAGACATAAAGCCTGGTGTGAATAATACTATGCATCCCGATTATTAATGTTAAGTGAGACCACGCCATTTAGCGGAAGGGGTTTCCCCTCACTAACATTCTTTTAAAACATATGTTTTGCAAATATTTTCCTGCAACCAAACCAGGTTAAATACTGTAAAGCATCATTATGTAAACATACATATTAGGTAATAAAAGAACTATCTGTTCAAGCACTTTAGTTTTGTTTGGCTGACTATTAACCTTTGGCTGACTCAGGCCTACTAGAAAATACAACAACATAATTTAACATATGTTGGACACTCTTCTTCTGGACGGTCTATCCTTAACTATCTGTTAAATACTTCTCTTTTGGACGATCTATCCCTAACTTAACATCTCCCAGGGTCACCTGATCCTAATGGTTTTAGGGCTCACCAATAACCTATCTGTATACAAATATATATTCCCTTCTGTGTGTAATCATAATTTTAGTCTTACCTGTGACAAAGCACTACACACTGGAATTTTGGACTAAATTAGCTGGGGCCAATAGCTAATGTATAGGGCGCGACCCTATACCAGTTCCATTTGGTATTCTAATATCTAAGTCATTTTACTTATGGATATCTTCCCAATTTTTTTCTTGAAAACCTTTTCTTAAATTGATTTAAAATCTTTAAATATAACTCAAATAAGGAAAATATAATACTCTATGCTTTACTGAAAATCACCTTGCCATGTTATATATATATATACTGTACTCAAACCTTAGTTGATGAAAACATTTAAACACTTGAAAATACCCCTTTCTAAACCATTGAAAGCATCTCTTTCGAAACCAAGTAAAACCCTTTATTTATCTAGGCCGAAAGACCAAAACCTCCCTTTAGAAACCATTCTTAAAACCCTTTCGAAAGCTTTGAAAACCTTCCTTTCGAAAGCTTTAAAACCTTAGACATCGTATCTTAAAACACTTCAAAACATTGCCTTTGGAAAACCTTGGGAAAACTTTCCATTTCAACCCATTCGAAACCATCAGAAAACACTACCTTTCGACTCCTTCGAAATCCTATGCCCTTCGAAACCATTTCAAATACCTTTCAAAAGCATCAAACCTTTAGAAACTCAAACCTTTCGAAAGCACTTGGGTTCAATTTAAAACATGTGGAAAAAAACACCTTTTGAAACCATTTAAACCAACTCTTTCGAAACCTTTGACTTCGATCATAATAAAAAGGATCTATAAAATCATTTAAGTTGAAAGCCTACCTTTCGAAAGCTATCGCTAAGTAAAGAAGTGATGGTGTCGAAACCATCCCTTTGAAAGGATTGGAGAAGTGGCTAATTTTCAAAGCTAAGTATACATCTCGAAACCATTGACTTCGAAAGGTAGAAAGGCGACAACTAGGGGTTTCAACCCCTTCGAAATCATTACTTAAAACAAACGCGTGCAACCCATTCAAAACCCTTCCTTTTAAAATATTTGACCCAGTCGAAAGCTAACTGAGTCGAAAGCTATCCTTTCGAAAGCAAAGCAGGCGCTTCTTTAATTTAAAACAAAGCATACCCCAACCCTTTCGGACCCCCTGGTTTCGACTCTTCCACCTTTGTCCAGTTCACCGTGTACAAAGATGTTGATACTATGTGCATTGGTTTGTGGAAGGAGGTGGAGGGTCTTAGTCGAAAGCTACCTGCGTGAAACCAAAATAGGCGAAACATGCTTTTGGCATAAATTTCTGATTTTAAACCTTTTTAAGTAAACTTTTTAACTAACATGCCTTGTTTGTCAAACTCTTATTAGTTGCTAATTTTTCTTTCCTAAAAGTACTACCATAATTTCAGAATTAATTAATTTAAATCATTTGCAAAACACCCCTTCTCCTTAATTAAATATATAAAACATTTAAGTCCCATGCCTTAAATAATTTTATATATTCATCAAAACACTTAGGAAAATTCTATAAAAATTCCAGAAAATCCTTTTCATTATGTTTTCTAACATATATAAATTTCAGACCCAAATAATTATTTATGTTGTCGTGAATAATTTATAACCCAATAAATCATTTCCTTCACTAAAAACTTAATATAAAATCCACATTAATTCAGAAAATTATGAAAATTAGAACCCATCTCTAAAATATTATTTTTGATCTATACCCAAAATCGCAAGGCATTTAGATATCATTTAATATGGTTCTCTTATCAAAACATATCCTAAAAACCAATATGAACATTCATAAATCATTAACAAGTATATATATAAACTTTTGATCAATCAAAACATGGCATTCTCATGCAAAAACATTTTGGATTATCCTTAAAACTGAAAACCATAGGAAAATGAGATATAGTAATTATTCAACTTAGCTTTGTGATTAAAGATGTGAAATTTGATCTTGATTAAGTTGAGTTGATTTTCCTCTTGAAAACTTTAGCTTTCTCTTCTTCTACTTTACTAATGGTGGTCGGCCTTAGTGTGGTTATTTTCGTTTGTGATAAAATGAAATGAGGGTGCATTCATTTTCCTAAGGGTTTAGGGTATAAGTTTAATCATTTTCCTATTTTGCCCTCCCTTATCTCCTAACACTTAAGTCTATTTTACTTCATTTATCTATTCATTAATAGGGCACGGCTACCCCCTTAATTTAATCACAAATCTCAATCCATTAATCAACACATTATTTAATTTAATTTAACTAATTAAATATCCTAAGTAAAGTTACTAAAATTATGGGGTGTTACAATATCCCCTCCTTAAAGAATTTCGTCCTCAAAATTTTGATAAGGAACACATCAAAACAATCAAAGGTAAAACATACCATCAGAACAAATCAGGATAAGCGTCTCTAATCCTGCTCTTGGTCTCCTAAGTATAGTCTCTCTCATTGTCACTCTACTGAATTTTCACTAATCTGACTGACTTGTTCCTCAACTTCTTCTCATCTCTCGTGACTATCTGGATAGGCTTCCTAACTATGGTCATGTCTGGTTCCACTACTAAATCTTCTAACACAGTCGGTGCTATAGTAGTGTCTGGATCCCTAACAAACTTCCTCAGATGAGAAACATGGAAAACATCATGGACTCCTGCCAAACTACTCGTTAACTCTAGTCTATATGCGAGTTTCCCGATCCTTTCTAAAATAGGAAATGGTCCTACGAACCTCGGTGCTAACTTCCCCGTCTTTTCAAACCCGATAACACCTTTCATCGGCGATACTTTGACGAAACATGATCTCCAACTAAGAACTCTAATCTTTTCGTCTTCTATCTACATACCTTTTCTGCCTAGACCGAGCTTCCTTCATTCTCGCCCTTATCAGCTCAATCTTTTTTGCTGCTTCTTTTACCAAATCAGGACCAAGGACCAATCTGTCTCCAGTCTCTAACCAACATGCATGGGATGTGCATGGTCTTCCATACAAAGCTTCAAACAGTGCCATCCCTATACTAGTCTGATAACTACTGTTGTACGAAAACTCGACTAAATGTAAATGGTCTTCCCATGGTCCTCTAAAATCCAATACACAAGCTCTTAACAAGTCCTCCAAGATCTTGTTAACTCTTTCCATTTGCCCATCTGTCTGTGAATGGTAAGCAGTACTCATCTTAAGCTTGGTTCCTAAGATTTCCTGTAGACTCTTCCAAAATTGACTAGTAAATAAAGAATCTCTATCGCTAACAATACTAGTAGGAATTCCGTGAAGTCTAACTTCATTCTTCATAAATACTTAGCCAATACAGGTGCCGTCTTATTTGACTTAACTGGAATGAAATGAGCACTCTTGGTTAACCTATCCACTATGACCCATATACTTTCATTCCCTCTATTAGATCTGGGCAACCTGTCCATGAAATCCATAGAAATAGAATCCCACTTCCATACTAGAATATCCAATGGCTGAAGCAATCCACTTGGCTTCTGATGCTCGGCTTTTACATGCTGATAGTTCAAACACTGTTTCACGCATAAGCCAACATCCGTCTTCATGCCTTCCAGAAGAAACTTATCTTCATATCCTGATACATCTTCGTTCCTCCTGTATGAATAGTGAACTTCGAACGATGTCATTCCTCCAAAACTTTCTTCCTTATGTTTCCCACATCTGGAACAAATAATCTACCCTTCTTTCTCAACCATCCACTTTGGTCAAGACTGAAATCTTTCAAGTCTTCACTTGCCATTCCATCCTTTAATTTCCTGATCCTTTCAGCTAATACTGGATCCTCTCCCTGTTTAGAAGCAATCTTCTCAATCAATACATGTCGGACTTCTAAGCAAGATAATGTAGCAGATCCTCCACTAAACCCAGCCTCGGATCTCCACTGTACTCTGAAAGCTATTAGGGCTTCCAAATCTTTCCATTCTGCTATCATAACCAACACTGTATTCTGATGCTTTCTACTAAGCGCATCCAAAACCTTGTTGCCTTTCCCTGGTGTGTATTCTATTTCAAAATCATAAGCGGCTAAAAACTCCAACCACCTCTGCTGTCTCATGTTCAACTCCTTCTAAGAGAATAAGTACTTCAACGACTTATGATCTGTATAAAGCTCAAACCTCTCTTCAAAATGTAATGTTTCCATACCTTCAACGCAAATATAACTGCAGCTAACTCCAAGTTATGCGTTGGATATCTAACCTCATGCGGTCTAAGCTGTCTAGAAGCATAGGCAACAACTTTGCCCCTCTGCATTAGTACAGCTCCTAACCCAGTACCACACGCATCAGTATAAACAACTAAATCCTGATTCCCCTCCAGAACTACCAACACCAGTGCATGGTTCAATAAGTGCTTCATGCTCTGGAATGCTTCCTCACACTTATCGGTCCACACAAACTTTACATCCTTTCGGGTTAGCTTAGTCATCGTCCCGGCTATCCGCGAAAAATCCTTTATGAACCTCCGGTAATACCCAGCCAATCCAAGGAAGCTTCTTATCTCAGTTACCGTTTCTGGTTTCGTCCAATTATTAAACTTCACTTCCTTCTTCCAATAATGGCACTTCGAAAAACTTTTCCTTTAACTGATGTTGTCTCAGCATCTCAAGCACAACTCTAAGATGAACTTCATGCTTCTTCTCATCCTTAGAGTATATCAGAATATCATCTATAAAAACCAATAGAACCTATCCAGGTGTTCTCGGAAAATCCGGTTCATCAAATCCACAAAGAATGTCGGCGCATTAGTGAGTCCGAACGGCATAACTAACCATTCGTATGACCCATACCTCGTTCTAAACGCCGTCAAAGGTATACTATCTTCTTCTACTCTAAGCTGATGAAATCATGTCACTAGATCCAACTGAGAGAATATCTTCGCCCCACTCAACTGGTAGAACAAATCGTCAATCCTAGGCAACGGATATTGGTTCTTTATCGTTTTCTCTCTCAAACTTACGATAATCGATAAATAGCCTTAATGATCCGTCCATCTTCTTAGCAAACACTGATGCTGCTCCCCAAGGCGAACTACTTGGTCTAATAAAACTCTTACCTTCCAAATCTACCAACTAAGTCTTTAACTCCTTCATCTTTGTTGGTGTCATCCTGCTTGGAAGCCTACTCATTGGTTCTGCCCCAAGCAACAAATCAACCCGAAACACAATGGCTCGTTTTGGTGGCAATCCAACTACAGGCTCGAAGACATCTGTGAATTCTTTAACCACGAAAACTCAACATAACTCGTCTTCCAACTCCATAACACCCAATAAAGCATTCACCTCACAACTAGGGTTTTCTACGGTATAAACTATCCGATCACCACAATCAGGGTGTCTAAGCGATATTTTCCTATCCCGGCAAAATATCCTAGCATCATATTTACTTAACTAATCCATGCCCAATATAATTCTGAACAAAGTCAAATACATGCAAACTGCAAACAAAGGTGTAACCTAGCAAGTCAAACTCTAAGTGGTCACACTTCATCCCAAGCGTCACATACCCTCCTATTGGATTTGCCACTCTTAAGGAAGTAACTAAATATGTGGGTTCTAGGTTAAGTTTATCTACCAAGCATCAAGATATAAAAGAATGAGATGCACCGGTATCAAACAAAACGCTAACAGACATACCGTGATTCTGACGCGTACCTACTAACACCGCCTTTCCCTTCTCCTACATTGTTGGCCTCGAAGCAGTGGGCTCCAATGCAAACACTTGGCTCTTTCCATCCTTTGCGGGCTCCTTGCATTGATTTTTGTAGTGGCTGATCTGATCACAATTAAAGCACCTGATGTTCTTTTTTCCAATCACCTCCTTTCCTTTTCCCTTTCCAGTACAACACTCATGGGCATAGTGTCCTTTCTTGTTGCACTTGTAATAGACCACTTCAGACTTTCCCTTCTTCGCTACTCCTCCCTTTTGAGCATTCTTCTTGTGGAAAAACTTTCTCTTTTGGCCTTGTCCAACCTGGATCTCCTTCTCCTTCTTCCTCTCCAAATAAGCTAACATCTGTTCGTGTCTCAATGCCATCTCCACAACTACATCACAGGGATCTCTAATGTGCGGTAAATTAGCCCTGGCCAACTCTGGCTTCAAACCTCTAATAAACTTCTCATTCCTTTTCATCACTGTATCAACAGTGGCATACCCATATCTAGCCAATTCTTCAAACTTGCTGGAATACTCCAAAACTGATAATTCTCTTTGTTCCAACTCAGTGAACTTCCTAATCAAGATGGACTGCACCATTACTGACATGAATCTTTCCTGGAACCTTCTCCTGAACTCTGCCCATGTTATCTCCTCTTCATTTACTCTAGCCGTCACACTGTTCCACCGAAACAAAGGTGCCCTTTGAAGCTGTCTCGAGGCAAGTCTCCTCTTCTGCTCGTCATTGAGCCCTAAATCAGCGAATATCCTTTCACAGTGCAACAACAAATTTTCTATTTCTATAGCATCCTCTATTCCAATAAACGGCTTCCTTACAAGCCTTGCATAGTCTCTACTCAAATTAGTATACTGGTTGACTACTGGAGCTTCTTGAACTCCTCCCACAGCATTTCCTCCGACAACTCCAGCTGCGATCCCAGATTGCATCATGTTTTTGAAAAACTAATACATAGCCTCCATATCTGCCTGTGGGACTCCAGCACCTACATTTTCAGCTTGAGCTTGACCTTGAGTTTTTCTAACATTTGGTCGGGCATTTCCATTTGTGGTGGTGTTGTCTCCTCCTAAATTAACTCTACCTCTTCTTCCATGAATATATGTATTCAAGCCTAGTGAGATACAGAAGAATAGCCTAACAAAGATAGGAGTCTAGAGATAGGGTGTATACTTATATATAGCAAATACAAGTACGTTACTATAGTGCTATCCCATACCAAGATCTTAACTCTAATTCCTAAGGATTAGGTTTTCAAAAATCGTTTTTAGTTACAGTATTCATAAACCTATGCTCTGATACCAAGTTGTAACATCCCCTATCCAGAGGCCTAAAGCTAAGCGCTACAGATGCTGCAGTCATCTACAGTATTAACTTCCGGCGACTAAATACGGCTATGTTAATGGTATCTATAATATCAGAAGCACTTGAATAGGAAACAAATCACAGATTTCAAAACAGAATTTTCCATTACATTTCAAAACACATATTCCATATTCATATTACATAATCCCAAAACATTTCCTAGCAATGATAAAATATACTTATTACAAAATACGCCAAGAGCGACATATGAAGATGACCCCTTGGATGATCAGAGTCATATAGTCATAATTGACTTAATACATACATAGTGGAAATAAATAACAAAACAAAGAACTACAACTCCTAATAGCTATCCATTAGCCTCCTGCTCATCTCCGGTAGCTTTATTCATCATCCTACTAAAAACCTGAAAGAACCTCAACCCTCAGCCTACTCAAATCAATTTTGAGCAGTCGAGAGTTTAAGGGGAAAACATAAACTTCGAGTCAAACATAAAGCCTGGTGTGAATAATACTATACATCACGGTTATTAATGTTAAGTGAGACCATGTCGTTTAGCGGAAGGGGTTTCCCCTCACTAACATTCTTTTAAAACATATCTTTTGCAAATCTTTTCCTGCAACCAAACCAGGTTAAATATTGTAAAGCATCATTATGTAAACATACATATCAGGTAATAAAAGAACTATCTATTCAAGCACTTTAGTTTTGTTTGGCTGACTATTAACCTTTGGCTGACTCGGGCCTACCAGACAATACAACAACATAATCTAACATCTATTAGACACTCTTATTTTGGACGATATGTCTTTAACTATCTGTTAAATAATTTTCTTTCGGACGGTCTGTCCCTAACTTAACATCTCCCAGGGTCACCTGGTCCTAATGGTTTTGTGGGCTCACCAATAACCTCTCTGTATACAAATATATATTTCCTTCTGTGTGTAATCATAATTTTAGTCTTACCTGTGACAAAGCCCTACACACTGGAATTTTGGATTAATTAGCTGGTGCCAATATCTAATGTATAGGTGCGACCCTATACCAGTCTCATCTGGTATTATAATATTTGAGTAATTTTACTTAGGGATATCTTCCCAAAATTTTCTTTGAAAACCTTTTCCTAAATTGATTTAAAATCTTTAAATCAAACTCAAACAAGGAAAATATAATACTCTATGCTTTACTCAAAATCACCTTGCCATGTTATATATATATACTTTACTCAAACCTTAGTTGATGAAAACATTTAAACACTTGAAAGTACCCCTTTCGATTCTATTGAAAATACCCCTTTCTAAACCATTGAAATCATCTCTTTCGAAACCAAGTAAAACCATTTATTTATCTAGGCCGAAAGGCCAAAACCTCCGTTTTGAAACCATTCTTAAAACCATTTCAAAACCATTGAAAACCTTCCTTTCAAAAGCTTTAAAACCTTAGACATCATATCTTATAACATTTCAAAACATTGCCTTTGGAAAATCTTGGTTAAACCTTCCATTTCAACCCTTTCGAAACCATCAGAAAACACTACATTTCAACTCCTTCGAAACCTTTTGCCCTTCGAAACCATTTTAAATACCTTTCAAAAGCATCAAACCCTTAGAAACTCAAACCTTTCGAAAGCACTTAGTTTCAATGTAAAACATGTGGAAAAAAACACCTTTTGAAACCATTTAAACCAACTCTTTCGCAACCTTTGGGTTATACTTCAATCGGAATAAAAAGGAGCTATAAAATCATTTAAGTCGAAAGCCTACCTTTCGAAAGTTATCCCTAATTAAAGAAGTGATGGTGTCGAAACCATCCCTTCGAAAGCATTGGAGAAGTGGCTAATTTTAAAAGCTATGTATACCTCTCGAAACCATTGACTTCGAAAAGTAGAAAAGTGGCAGCTAGGGGTTTCGACCCCTTCGAAAGCATTACTTAAACCAAACAAGTGAAACCCATTTGAAACACTTCCTATTAAAATATTTGACCCAGTCGTAAGCCGACTGAGTCAAAAGCTATCCTTTCGAAAGCAAAGCAGGCGCTTCTTTAATTTAAAACAAATCATACTCCAACCCTTTTGGAACCCCCTAGTTTCGACTCTTACCTTCCGCCTTTGTCCGGTTCACTATGTACCAAGATGTTGGTACTATGTGCATTGGTTTGTGGAAGGAGGCGGAGGGTCTTAGTCGAAAGCTACCTGCACGAAACCAAAATAGGCGAAAAATGTTTTGGCATAAATTTCTGATTTTAAACCTTTTTAAGTAAACTTTTTAACTAATGTGCCTTGTATGTCAAACTCTTACTAGTTACTAATTTTTCTTTCCTAAAAGTACTACCATAATTTCAAAATTAATTAATTTAAATCATTTGCAAAACACCCCTTCTCCTTAATTAAATATATAAAACATTTAAGTCCCATACCTTAAATAATTTTATATATTCATCAAAACACTTAGGAAAATTCTATAAAAATTCCAGAAAATCCTTTTCAATATGTTTTCTAACGTATATAAATTTCATACCCAAATCATTATTTATTTTTCCATAAATAATTTATAACCTAATAAATCATTTACTTCACTAGAAAATTAAAATACAATCCACATTAATTCCGAAAATTATGAAATTGGAACTCTAAAATATTATTTCTAATCTATACCCAAAATCGCAAGGCATTAGATGTCATTTAATAGGGTTTTCTTATCAAAACATATCCTAAAAACCAATATGAACATTTATAAATCATCAACAAGCATATATAAACTTTTGATCAATCAAAACATGACATTCTCATGCAAAAACATTTTGGATTATCCTTAAAACCGAAAACCATAAGAAAATGAGATGTAGTAGTTATTCACCTTAGCTTTGTGATTAAAGGTGTGAGATTTGATCTTGATTAAGTTGATTTGATTTTTCTCTTGAAAACTTTAGCTTTCTCTTCTTCTCCTTTGCTAATGGTGGCCGGCCTTAGTGTGGTTATTTTCGTTTGTGATAAAATGAAATGAGGGTGTATTCATTTTCCTATGGGTTTAGGGTATAAGTTTAATCATTTTTCTATTTTGCCCTCCATTATTTCCTAACACTTAAGTCCATTTTACTTCATTTATCTATTCATTAATAGGGCATGGCTACCCCTTAATTTAATCACATATCTCAATCCATTAATCAACACATTATTTTATTTAATTTAACTAATTAAATATCCTAAGTAAAGTTACAAAAATATGGGGTGCTACAGGAACACAAAAAAAGATGGCTTGCTCTTAAAAACGAGGAAGGCCATGTTACTCCAATCTAAGGGAACTAGTTTCGAAAGAGAAATAACGAAAGAATTCAACATGTTTGCCTAAAAGTGGGAAGGGATGTTTGATCACTTTCGTACACCATTTGAAACTTAGGATTCTTTAATTAGAAAGTTTATGGACAGTGCCAACAGGCCAATCCAATGTTACAAAAAAGTCAAAAGGGAGCAAAAACCATAAAACCCTAGAAGTTCTAGATCTACTAAGAGTTGTTCCCTTACCACCTCCTACAAGAATATCTATTTCCTAACTAAGGAGAAATTGAACTATTAGCCTTCTAAGAAAAAGCAACCTAGAAATGAAAGAATCTTGGAGGAGCTTATTGCCGACACCACCACACAAATGGGCAGGATACTAATCAATGTCAAGCCTTAAATGGAATGATTGAGAACTTCATGGGAAAAGGAAAGCTCAATGAATTTGTAAGCAAAATCTAAGCAGATGCATAATGAAGTCGAATCCTTGATGAAAAGGATTCAAAAAATAAAGGAAAAACCTTTGATCCCGCCATAAGGGTCTGGTCAAAGCACCTCTTAGAGGGAGATCAGAGTAACCCTTTGGTCCCCCTTAAGATGGCCTGGCCAAAGCACTGTAAGCTTTTGGTCCTGCCTACGTGGTCTTGCCGGAGCACCTCCTAGAGGGAGGATGGAGTAAGCCTTTGTTCCCGCCTAAGAAGTCCTAGCCAAAGCACCAACCACCCTTCAGTTCCGCCCATAAGGCCTCACTGGAGTGCCTCCTGGAGGGAGGACAAAGTAAGCCTTTGGTCTCGCCTAAGATGGTCTGGCCAAAGCATCAAACAACATTCGGTTCCGCCTATAAGGCCTGACCGGAGCACCTCCTAGAGGGAGGACAGGTAAGACTTTGGTTCTACCTAAGATAGCTAACCAAATGCACCGACCAGCCTAAATCATTACCTATAAGATAATAAGGGGTTCAAGCCTGAATCATCACCTATATGGTGATAAGGGGTGAAAATTTTCAAAGCCTAAATCACTACCTAAGATAGTAGTAAGAGGCGTAAAAGTTCAAAGACCTAAATCACTACCGAAGACGTCTGTAAGGGGTAAAGGAAACCAATCAGCCATGTGTGATTTTGTCCTAAGAATGGATCAAAGAAATCTTCTAAAAGGAAGAGTAATTAAGCATGACCAGTCGGACACTAAGCTTAAAAATAAGGCAACCTTAAAGGAAGGAACAAGAAATATCTATTACCCCGAATCGGGGATTTTAATATCAGATATGGACATCTGAGAAATTATGATTTATTACTTGGGCCCAAGACTTCATTCTTTGAAATATTGAATTAGCTCCCATCCTTGATTGGAATTCAAATTGTCAAATAGTGGGAATCTTTTTTATAGTCAGGTTTCTAATCCTCTTACCAGATGGAACTCTGGTCTTATTATCAAATGGATTTCTGATCTTCTTACAAGATGAAATTTTGGTCTTATTATCAAATGGATTTATGATGGAATTCTGGTCCTCTTGCCAGACGAATTTCTGGTCTTTTATCAAAGCTGACTAATGACTATCTACGCTTATGCGACAAAGAAAAGTCATCAAGTAGACATCTACTCTGCACAACCATCCTAGGTAATGATATTTAAAGCAACCATGATTTGCCAATAAAAGAGAGATGAGGAAGCAAATTGATCCAAATTATCTAAAATTTTGCTAATAATTATTCTGGAAAATGAATTTCAAAACCAAGCTTTCAAATTTCAAAGATTAACAAGACAACCTTTTCACAAAATATTCTTCAGCTTTTGCAAAAGCAAAATAACCAATTTAAGAAAGAAACAATTTCTCAAAGTTACAAAGCCATCATTATTTATTGTTTATGTTATCAAAAGGAGAAGTGAGAATCAAAAAGGCCGATCTTAAGCATAATGCAAAGGAATAAATATGATGCAAATCGATGCTTAATCAAAGACTACTGATCATATGGAATCAGACTAAAGCATTAAAGTAAGTTGCAAATCTCAATCAATTCAATGAGGTCAAATAAAAGAAAAAAATAAAGGAGAAAATACAAAGTATTTTCAAGGTATTAACCGTTCAGGGACAAATTTATCTACCATTTTACATTTTAAGCATCACATACAAAAGTTATAGATAACAAGAAGGATTAATCAATAAGAGCATCTAGTCAAGAGTTTCCAAGCGACGCCACATTCTCTATTAAGAATCAAGGTCTTGCACTTTTTTATTTAAGTCTTCAACAATCAGAGAAGGTTTGGTGATGTGACTAATCGCAACATCCAAAAACTCCTTAAGTATCTTTTTCTTCTTTCGGATAATATATGTGAGGAATGCGGAATATGGATCTTAAGGCTAGAATGAACACTAGAGGGGAGGGTGAATAGTGTTTATAAGAAATTACTAAATCTTTTTGAGTTATTGTTGATTTGTACACAAATGTATGTAATATTCAGACACAGATATAATCACAGAATCAAACACAGATGCAAAAATAAAGTAAATGCAGTAAAGGAAAGAACACACCGGATTTTATATTGGTTCGGAGTTACCCTACATCCAGTCCCACACAACTAAGTACGGATTTCCTTTCAAAAGCAATTCAACAATTACAACCCTCGGTTTCAAGGCTACGAGGTACACCCTCCAGAATCACAATCCTCTGGGTAGAGATACTTGATTTTCGGGGCAACAAGTTCACCCAATTGATTTCCAAGGCTACAATCACACCTTTTCTCGCTTGATTGATTTCCAAGGCTACAATCACACCTTTTCTCGCTAGATAGATTACAAAGAAGCCTATAACTCTGAATAGCATTGGGATCTTGTTGAGATAGTGATAGAGAATCTAACCAGAGATGATCTAGTTAGATTCAATGTTGATTTCGGCAGAGTGATGATCAGATTTTGAATAAGAAAATGTGGAAGAAGAAGAGAAGTGAAAAACCATAAAATCTGATATATAATTCGTTGAAACTAATCCCTATTTATAGAAGAACAACAGCCATGTCCATTCGTGAAAGGTTATAGCGAATAGACGCTTCTTTTGAAATTCAAATTTTTGAATCTAACTGTCACTATGTCGACATGGGGTACTAGGGCATGTCGACATCCCAAAGCATTTTTGAAGATTTGATTTTCTTTGAAAATAACCTTTATCTTATATTAAAAACTATTTAAACTTTATAAATATACTTGACTATAGATAAAATACATAGATAAATATAGAGAATAATATATATAAAATTTTACTATAATTTTATATTTAAATCTAAGTATAAATATATTATAATTAAAAGATAGTTTAAAACAAACGAAGTTTAAAACAAGAGTTTATTAAAAACAAAAACAAAGAATATTTAAGGCTAAAACATCTTTTTGAAAATCATTTGAAAAGATAATTTTTAAGGCAAAAACATTTTGAAAACAGTTTTGAAAATCATTTTGAAGTAGTTTTGCAAGCTTCTTCCTGCAGAATATCTCTGTTATCCCGCCTTTAGGCAAGGCCGTGACACCAAGAAATTGACTAGTAAACCAATGACGATCCATCCCAGAGATCGGTTATACACAGGCTCGCTATGGATATCCACGAATTTTGTCCGAGTTCGGATCGAGCTAAAATTGGTTTGACATGACAAGCTAAGCTATGAGAGTCAACGTTCCAAATCTCAAGTCAATCCGAGTTCGTATGCTCAAGTTATGAACGATACAACACTGGATGAAAACTAACCACTGGTCGAATCGCTCACTTCGACTCGCTTCGCATCCCTCGGAAGTGACTCCTTCGACTCGCTTTGCAACCATCAAAAGTGACTCCTTAGACTCGCTTCGCATCCCTCAGAAGTGACTCCTTCGACTTGCTTCGCAACCATCAGAAGTGACAACTTCGACTCGCTTCGTAACCATCGGAAGTGACAACTTCGACTCACTTCACAACCATCGGAAGTGACTACTTCGACTCGCTCCGCTTCACCTCCATCAGATGCCTTCTTCGACTCTCTTCGTTCGAATCCATCTGGTAAGCCTACTTCGACTCGCTCCGCTCGAACCTCTGTTCGACTCCATCTGCGAAGCCACTGTTCAAAACCCTCAGGACGCTCTACTTCGACTCGCTCAGTCAATGCATAGTTCGACTCGATCAAAACAAAATCAAAGACAAAGTGATCCAAAGACTCAAGCGCCACGTCATCGAGTCGAACGAAAGCGAGTCGAACAGAGAGAGTCGAAGGAAACAGCCTACCGAAAACCTCATTTCGTATTGATCATATCTCCTAATCTACAAGTCCAAATGCTATGAAATTTTCACAGGAGACTACGTGCATGCCAGAGAATGTCCACGCCAAATTTCGACTCCATTGGATGAAATCTTGATCGATACGAAATCTGTTCGTATCAATCACGGATCGGACCGAAACTTCACGGGCTTGGGCGCGCAGGCCTGGTCACGTACCAGAGAGGGTCTCCTGAGATCTGAGCGAAATATCAGCCTCCTACACCTATAAATAGACCCCCAAAGTCAACAGAAAAGGGGTTCTTCTTCCTCTCTGAGATCTCAAACGCCCGAACTCCGCCAGATCCAGATCTAAACTCCATTGCTGCTGCTATCAACGAATTTCACTGCTGCAAATCATTGTTATTCGCTATAATTTGCTGAAATCAATTGTAAACATCAAAGAAAGATCAATAAAGAAAACTACTTCATAGTGGACGTAGGCAATACGCCGAACCACTCTAAAGTCTTGTGTCTCCCTGCATTTTAATTATTTTCATCTCTGAGATTTGGAGTTTTTGTTAGATAATTCCTCTTTTTTCATTTATTTTCTTCACTTTATCTCTTCAAAAACTTCCGAAGAGTGTTGTGCCCAATTTTGGTACAAACACTTTGGTGCTTTCACTGAGAAAAACCCAATTTTTCTCCTGCTCTTTGGATCTCCTATCTATATTGGATTGCATAAATCTAAGAAGAAGATCCAGATCTAGAACTTTGAAGCCCTTCCATTTTATTTAGATTTGCAATCAGATCTAGGAAAGGACTTCATCAATTCATTATGGTGAGTACACGTACCACTTCTACAGCTGCTGATCAAGGAGCACGGGACCGACAAAATCCCGTGCAATCACCTCCATCCAACCAAAATGCTGCAGGACCTTCAGATCCATCAGGTCCATTCACTAGACAAGAATTCTAGACATTGCTGCAAGAGTTGACCCAAAGTCGACAGCAGCTAACTGAACAACTGCGCGCCAACACAGAGTTGACTAACCAGCTAAATCGCCAAAGGCGAAGAAGATCCAGAAGAGACCAAGGTTCATATTCTTCCACGGAGAGTTCAGCCTCCTCTGATGGCCAAACAAGATCCACACGCCCACGGCTAGGTGTAAGCTACACCCAAGCCACGGGACACCAACCTACTTCAAATCTTGGGCAACCTAGAACTGGACCATCCGCTAGTCTCCGTACAGAACCTTCATCTCGGGGAGGTGCTACTCCTTACCATGTCACCGGCAACATTGCTACTACCACCACTGCCGGACGAGGAGCTGATGCTAGAAACCAAGCTGATCCTCAACGTAACCAACGAGAGCAGACTCCTGAGCCTTATGTCCCTGAGGATGTTGAACCAAGGAGGCAAGGCACGGACCATCGACCGCGTCCGGTCCAGACTCGCGCTGTGGAACCCGACCACACCTTGGCACAGCATGCTCCCAGCATCCGAACGTCGGATATACCAATGATGATTCGTCAAATGATCCGTGAAAGTCAGGGTCTCAGTAATGACGACTAGGGAATCTCCCGGAGTCATACCCCTTTCACCGATGACGTATTATATGCTGAACCAACTCGGCACTTCAGGATGCCAGCTTTGCCAGTTTATGAAGGAAGTTCTGATCCCAATCAACACGTCCTGAAATACGAATGGTTGATGAATGCTGCGAGAGCTGATGACGTAGTAAAGTGCCGTAGTTTCCCCATTTCCCTAGGGGGCATCGCTACCATGTGGTTCACTCGTTTGCCACCACGATCCATCTCTAACTTTGACCAGATGGCCACCAAGTTTGTCGAACAATTCTGTATGCACATGGCGAGGCCTAAGGACGTTAACACTCTGTCTAGTGTTACACAAGCTCCCGGAGAAACACTTAGATGTTACTTGGAGCGATTCCATGCTGCGTGTGCAGAAATAAGCAATCCCAATGATAACTTTATCCTGATGGCGTTGACTAAGGGGATTGATGCTGATTCCGAGTTCGGAAATTGGTTAATCGGAAATCCACCTGCGTCATTGGACCGTTTCTATTCCAAGGAAGCCCAATTCCTAGGAAGGGAGGATGCGAAATAGTCTAGGAAGCAGGATGACGTAGGGCCCAACATCGAAGGAATACAAAGTAACATCGTTGTTAAACAATCCGGAGATAGTTCTGGGAAAGTTCAGTTGAACGTACAAAATAAACAGAATCAACAAAGGGACAATGGAAATCAAAGCAAAAAACGCGATCAGAATCATGGTCCGCGGCATAGAGCTTCCATGTACGATACTTACACTCCATTGAACACGTCGTTGGAAAATGTGTATTTGCAGACCTGCAATACCATGCAATACAAGAAACCTGCCCCAAAACCGCCAACTGAAAGACAAATCCAAATAGGAAAATTCTGTAGATTCCACAAGACTTATGGCCACAACACCAATGAGTGTCGTCACTTACAAGACCTTATTGAAAAACTGATACGTGAGCGGAAGTTGGATCAGTATGTGCAGGCGCCGCAGTCCGGTGGTGCGGGCCCATCAAATCAGAATCGTGCACCGAACCAGGAAAGACAGGAAGAACCCGCTCGAACAGGCGGGAGGTTGGTTATCAATACGATAAGTGGTGGTCCTCACCCAGCAGATCGAAGCTGGAAGGAAATGGAGTCGTATGCCAGTTCTATCAGGCATGCGGACTTCGAGTGTTGCAGTAACTTTGATGAAGGAGCTCCGGCCAAGCACAGAAGACGATGACATATGACATCGTGTTCAAAAACAGAGACGCTGATAAAGTCGAAGCCCCCACTATCGATCCACTGGTCATCTTAGCACAAGTAGGTCCCGCTTGGATGAAGAGGATCTTAGTTGACAGTGGAAGCTCTATGAATATTTTATTCAAGCGAGCTTATGCTCAAATGAAAATGGAAGCCATGGACTTGAAGCCTTATCAATCTCGAGTCCATGGTTTCAACGGAAGTGCTACTATACCCACTGAAATGGTGGAACTGCC
Organism: Allium fistulosum; assembly: GCA_030737815.1. Taxonomy (NCBI): domain Eukaryota; kingdom Viridiplantae; phylum Streptophyta; class Magnoliopsida; order Asparagales; family Amaryllidaceae; genus Allium; species Allium fistulosum. Next base: position 867,541,370 of record CM060906.1, on the reverse strand, counting down.
AGTAGAGTTGGGAATTGGAGAACGTCGGAGAGTACGGATGTTGCAGTTCATTGTTTTGGACATAGACTCTCCTTACAATGCTTTCTTGGGCCGACCAGCCCTCGTTGAATTCAGGGTAGCCATCTCCCCGTGGTGTTTGACTTTAAAGTTTCCTACTGATCATGGAATAGGAATCATTCAGGGAGATCAGGCTACTGCTAGAGTCTGTTATGTTGCTGAGCTGCGGGAGGCGCAGCGAAAGGAGAAAGGAAAGGGCATAGAGGAATCTCTTTGCGTCTGTTTCGCCGATAATTGACAATTAACACCCGGGCCCAGGCCCGGGCACCCCAGCCAATTCCTCAAGGATCTTGACCCAAGAGAAACTGAAGACGAAGGAGAATCTAAAGAAAGTCAAGCATCCCCGGCCGAACCAACGATTGATGTCCTGGTTGGCAATGACGATGACTTGAAAATGATAAAGATTGGATCTCAGCTAAGCCAGCAAACTCAAGAGGAATTGGTTGAATTTCTGCGGGCAAATCTTGACGTATTCGTCTGGACGCATTCTGACATGTGTGGGATCTCGCCGGACATCGCGAGCCACACCCTGAACATTGACCCGCGGCATGTCACGGTCAAACAGAAAAGGCGTGGTATAGATCCAGAGAGATCTGCCGCCCTTAAAGAAGAAGTAGAAAAGCTTAAAGCGAACGGGTTCATTCGGGACGCTCTAAATCCCGAATGGGTGTCAAATCCCGTGCTCGTCCGAAAGCCAAACGGAAAGTGGAGAACATGTGTCGATTATTCCGATCTGAATAAAGCGAGTCCCAAAGACAGCTTCCCGCTTCCCAGAATTGATCAGCTAGTAGATTCGACGGCTGGGCATGAACTCTTATCCTTCATGGACGCGTATTCAGGCTACAATCAGATACCGATGCATTTACCCGATCAAGAACATACCTGCTTCGTAACCAATCTGGGACTTTACTGTTACAAGGTTATGCCATTCGGACTCAAGAATGTCGGGGCTACTTATCAACGATTGGTCAATCGGATGTTTGCCAATCAAATCGGGAAAACAATGGAAGTATATGTAGACGACATGCTTGTGAAGTCACGACTCTCCACCGACCATGTCAAAGACCTGGAAACTATGTTCAACATACTTCGAGAATACAAAATGAAGCTCATCCCACTGAAATGTCACTTTGGAGTTGCATCCAGAAAGTTCCTTGGGTTCATCGTTAACGCCTGGGGAATCGAAGCTAATCCTGAAAAGATTTGGGCAATCAGAAATCTTGAAACTCCCAAGACTATAAAGCAGGTCCAGAGTCTCAATGGAAAGGTAGCAGCATTGAGCAGGTTCATTTCAAAGTCCACTGACAAATGCATTCCCTTCTTCGATCTGATCCGAATAGGAAAACGCAACTTTGAATAGACCATGGAGTGCGAGGGCGCTTTCCAAGCACTAGTTCAACATCTATCCACACCGCCCATACTGTCAAAGCCTATTAATCATGAGAAGTTGTATGCATACTTGGCGATATCAGAAAACGCTATCAACGCTGCCTTGGTTCGAGAAGAAGACGGGATACAGAAGCCAGTGTACTACGTCAGCAAATGATTGACTGGGGCTGAAAGGAACTATCCAAAGCTAGAGAAGTTGGCTTACTACCTTGTGATCGCATCAAGAAAACTCTAACCGTATTTCCAGGCACATTCGATTGTTGTTTACACCGACCAGCCGTTGCGACAGGTCCTTTCACGGCCTGAGACGTCTGGTAGGTTACTCAAGTGGAACATCGAACTGAGTCAGTTTGATATTACTTACACTCCAAGGCGAGCAATCCAAGGACAAGTCCTCGCTGATTTCATAGCTGAATTCACCATTCCAGAGGACTAGCCCGAAACTGGTAAATCTCCCGAATACGTCTGAAAGCTATATACTGATGGTGCATCAAACGACCGGTGTTCGGGCGCTGGTGTTGTACTCGAAACCCCCGAAGGCCGATCTATATGCTACGCTTTGAAGTTTAACTTTCATGCAACCAATAATGAAGCTGAATATGAAGCCCTCTTAGCTGCCTTGAAACTTGCCAGAGATCTGAAAATTATCGCTGTGGAAATTTATTGCGATTCACAACTAGTCGTGTATCAGGTTCGAGGAGAATATCAAGCGAGAGACCGAAGGCTTGCTTGCTTAGCTCGAGTTCAGGAAGTGCTAAATTAGTTTGATTACTATGCCATCTATTGTATACCTCGGGAGCGCAACCAAAAGGCCGATTCATTGGCAAAGCTAGCCGGCACAGGTGAAGCTCAGCAAAGGAGACTCGTTCCCATAGAAACGCTATCTTCCCCGAGCATCGACCGGACAAAAATAAACTGGGTATGCGAAACCGTTCCCGAAAAGGATTCATGGATGACCCCACTCAAAAATTACATTGAGCACGGAACCCTGCCGGAGCACAGGAGTGAAAAGAGACAAGTCCTTCGGAAGGCCTCACGATTTACCATCCAGAATGGACTCATGTACAGAAGGGGGTACTCAGTCCCACTACTCCGGTGTATCGCTCACGATGAAATTAAACAAGTATTGCGCGATGTGCACGAGGGAGAATGTGGCGATCACACCGGGGGGCAAGCACTTGCCAAGAAAATACTTCGCTACGGATATTACTGGCCTACCGTGAATCGTGATGCGTTGGACTACGCAAAGAAATGTGATAGGTGCCAGAAATATACCCGAATTCCTAGAGCTCCTCCTACCGAGATAACGCAAATGGTCAGCCCATGGCCGTTCGCAATGTGGGGCATCGACATCATTGGTGCTCTACCTCTGGCAAAAGGTGGTGCGAAGTACGCATCGTCGCAGTTGATTACTTTACAAAGTGGGCTGAGGCCGAAGCTCTCGCTACCATTACAACGAAGAAAGTAATCAACTTTGTGGTTTGTAACATCATCTGTCGATTCGGTCTCCCACACACCATTATTACGGACAACGGAACCCAATTCGACAGTGCTGAATTCAAAGATTTCTGCAAACGATTTCATATCCAAAAGAAATTCTCTGCGGTTGCACACCCTCAGGCAAACGGACAGGTCGAAGCTGTTAATAAAGTTATAAAATCCATCCTGAAAAAACGACTGGAAAATGTCGGGAGCAAGTGGGTCGATGAACTTCCTATGGCTCTATGGGCTTACCGAACAACCCACAAGACCGCGACCGGCCACACTCCATTCTCTTTCTCTTACGGTTCAGAAGTCGTTATTCCAGTTGAACTAGAAGTACCTTCTCATCATCTGACATACTATGATCTGAAGAAAAATGCTATATTACTTGCTGAATCTCTCGATCTACTAGATGAGAAGCGTGAAGAAGCTGATTTGAGGGCAGCTGCGCATCGGAGTCAAGTCGCCCGATTGTACAACGCCAAGTTCCGTCCGCGAACCTTCGAACTAGGCAATCTCGTCTTAAAAAGAATCTATCCGGTTCCTTCGCATATGAAGCCGACATGGGAAGGACCGTATGTTATTGAACGAAGGCTCGGAGATGGTACATTCAAGTTATCGACCGTCGACGGTCTTACTCTGCCAAGAGCTTGGAACGGCGAGAGCCTTCGCCGCTATTACACATGACATGCTATCTTTATCCATTTAGTTTAATTTCCTTTTCTGCAATTTGTTTCTGCATTTCGAAATTAGAACTTGTAATAAGGCAACTGACTTTGCCATACTTTCTTATTTCAGCAATAAAATGCAATCTCTTCGAGCCAAAGCTGTGATTTACTTGAAATACTTCGTATGACCATCATTATGCACGGAGAGCTAAGTTTCATTATACGGTGGAATTTATTCAAATAGAGAGTGACTGCGATGCAACCAATCACTCGCTAAGTGAAACCCCAGCTCGAGGACAAGTCATCACATCAAAGTCAAAAAAGGATTGATACACGACAAACCACCATCAACTCCGAACTCCCAGAGCGCGAGTCGGAGTATAAACATCAACTCTGTATTCCCAGAGTGTGAAGCGGAGTATAAACATCAACTCCATATTCCCAGAGTGCGACGTGGAGTATAAACATCAAATCCGAGTTCCCAGAGTGCGAACCAGAGTATAAACATCAACTTCGTATTCCCAGAGTGCGAAGCGGAGTATAAACATCAACTCCGAGTTCCCAAAGTGCGAACCGGAGTATAAACATCAACTCTGTATTCCTAGAGTGCGAAGCGGAGTATAAACATCAACTCCGAACTCCCAGAGCGTGAGTCGGAGTATAAACATCAACTCCGAACTCCCAGAGCACGAGTTGGAGTATAAACATCAACTCCGTATTCCCAGAGTGCGAAGCGGAGTATAAACATCAACTCCGAGTTCCCAGAGTGCGAACCGGAGTATAAACATCAACTCCGTATTCCCAGAGTGCGAAGCGGAGTATAAACATCAACTCCGAACTCCCAGAGCGCGAGTCAGAGTATAAACATCAACTCTGAACTCCCAGAGTGCGAGTCGGAGTATCAACATCAGCTCTGAGTTCCCAGAGTGCGAACCGGAGTATAAACATCAACTCCAAATTCCCAGAGTGCGAATTGGAGTATAAACATCAGCTCTGGATTCCCAGAGTGCGAACCGGAGTATAAACATCAACTCTGTATTCCAGAGTGCGAAGCAGAGTATAAACATCAACTCCAGATTTCCAGAGTGTGAACCGGAGTATAAACATCAACTCCAAATTCCCAGAGCACGAATTGGAGTATAAACATCGACTCCAGATTCCCAGAGTGTGAAACGGAGCGTAAACACCAACTTCAAGTTCCCGAAGCATGAATCGAAGTATAATTATCAACTCCAAACTCCCAGAGCGCGAGTCGGAGTACAAATGCCAATTCCAAGTCCCCAGATAGCGGACATATGATTGAAACTTAAGCCGGCGTGGCCAACCGCCAGTAAACGAATGAGGATCCCCGGAGCGTAGATATGATCATCGACGATCGAACAAGCATGAATAAACCGCTCAATCTCCGTTTGTCTCAAACACCCATTCAGCGGCACTAGACTCGACATGCCATAAGAAAAGGGCGATCGCTGACTGATGTTTTACAACACACCACCAAGACTGTGGGGCAAGACTTAAGCATCAACCATCGACTGAAGCAATGCGACGTCAAAATTCAACTCGCTTCCCGGTCGCAAACCATGTCCACAGTTTCCGAACTTGGCAAACAAAAACGAACTTGATTCGAAAGCTAAAACTTCACAAGTACACTTCAGATATTGAAACACTTGGAAAAATACACAATGACAGAAAAGAAGCCATAAAAGAGAAGTTTCATTTCTATTGTTTATAAAAGAAGTTCGTGTACAAGTTTCCAAAAATTCCTACTAGAAGGGGCCAAACCCGCATCTATACACGGCTAACAAAATGCAAGTCAAAATAAACCAGGGAAGCATGTTTAATCTTTCTTCTTCCTTGGCTTCCTTCTTGGTGTAGACCCGCTGGGGCCACCGCTAATCTTCCTCTTCGAGCCTTTGCTTTTCGGCGGTTGGTCTTCAGGCGAGGGCATTATATCAACATCCTCCTCAGAACTCGAGTGGATAGGAATGCTCCCTGCGGGCGGAGTTGGAAGAACAGGGTCAAGTACAGAAGGTGGAATGGGCACGCTGGTAATGAAAACAGTACCACTGGGAGATATCATGCTAAGCAGAGCAGGTCCCGGTGCTACCATCCCACCTCCAAAACTTCCACCATGAGTCGCTGCTGCCATTTCAGCGTCGATTTGAGAAAACATCTCCTCTTCAGTTATTGCTCGAGCCCCGCTGAGGGCGTCAGCAGTCGGTATTGAAGAACTTACAGCAGGGTCAGTTCCACTCATGACAGATGACAAGTCAGCAAGAGGATCGCCGTGACGACGAAAGAGTTCATCCATCAGCTGCTCATTAAACATAATCGTACTCCCCTGCATATCGTCAAGCGGGGCATCTGTGCTCACGGTGATTGCTTCGGTCATGATAGCCCCCTGCGTTTGATACAATCCTCGACCTCAGTCTCCACCTTCTGGACTTTAGCCACAGCCGCATCCCGTTCACCCCTGAGCAGAACAGCTTGTTCGCACGCCTCCTGGGCTGCGTTGTTCGCATCATCTTTTTCCTTGGCCATGTCGGCGAATTTTGTCTTGAGCTCATTGAGTTCCTTAACCGCCGCATCCCGCTCGGTGGTGACTTTAGTGTTCCGGTGGCCCATCTCCTCCATCAGGGCAACATGTGTCTACCCCAACCTCTCCATTTCCGCCTTTGCTTCGTCATCTTTTTTGGTGGCCTCAATCTTCGATTTCCGAGAAGACTCGGCCTCAGTAGTAAGCACTTGTATGATCCGGTCCCTTTGAGCGAGATCGGTCTCCAGTTTCTCAAGCGCTTTAGCTCGCTCAAAGGCAACCTTAGAAGCTTTCTCCGTGGCCTTTACCCACTCCCTGTACTGGGTGTAGATGTCATGAACGTAATCATGCATCGTGCCTTCCACAACTGACGGAATTCTTTAAGTGTGGCGGGAAGACGTAGCCATCGAAGCAAATGTTCGAAAAGTCTTTCCTCATCTGAGCCAGCTTAAGGGCCCCTTCTCCTGTGGATTCAGCTGGGACATGCTCTGTAATCATGGAGGCCGTGGTCTCAACTCTCTGAAGATGAGTCTCAGATCTAGAAGTATGAGAAGATGGCCTATGACGAGGAGGCTCCGGTGGGTGTGGGACAAAAGCAGGGGGTGGAGATGGAAGTCTAGGAGGAGGAGAGCATGATCTAGACCGATGTCTGTATTCCCTGTCCCTATCACGCCCATACCTATCCTGATTAGAATACTCGCGATCGCAATCTCTGTCTGAATCCCTCCTGTGGGAATCATAATAAGAAGAGGCCTTTCGGGCCGAGCGGAGATTCCCGAGCATCGATCCTCTTCCAGACATAGTACCTGAAAATGAAAAGCGAAGAAAGAGTTAGTAATTTCCTAAGTTGGACGATGTACAGTCGTGAATCATGTAGTGTAGTGAAGTGTATGCATGTGCAACCCCCCGACCAACCGGAAATGTTGGCCACACTCATAGCAAGTGACCCGCTCAGTTCAAGAGCACTATCAAGATCCTCCATCCCGGCGTCGTGTGGAGACGACACAAAATCCGGAATCGGGATATCGGCAAGCCCTGCAAAGGGATTCTCTACTTGTAGGGGAGGAGCCTCTGAAATTATAATCCCCGAAACGAGCAAGGACACAACCACGGATTTAAATCTCTCAGATTTAGAGCGTTTGTGAGTAGCAGCCTTGCCTTTTCTTCTTCCTCCAGAATCCTGGACATCGGTAGAAGGCCCAGCCGGGAGCTCGGTATCGCTAGGCGTTCTTTCTGGATCAACTTCTTCGGCTATCACGAATGCGGGCGCTTTGCGCTTCACCCGTTTCTTCGTGACCACTCTATGTATCCCTTCCAGCTGTATGCTCTGCCTCCGTTCTATCAGCCCGACAGTCCTCAAATTTATGTCAGACAGAACCAAGTCGATATGCCTCTTTTCGCCCGGAAACGCTTGGAGGATCCGAACTAGCTCTCTGAAGTATGCACCGTCAGGTCAATAGATCGCGGCTGTAAAAGAAGAGAAGTGTATCAGTTTTGAAATTGGTTATTATTATCTCAATAACTCAAGAGAAAGATCGAAGCGCTTACGTCTATCCAACCATCGCCTAGCAAACCCAGGGGAGCACCGAACATAGAACCATTCGGTCTTGAAGTAACTTAGCCTTCCCCAGGAGCCCATTACAATGTGACAGTTTCTGACCGCTTCCAGGAAGGTGAAAGAAGGGCTATCTGCATGGCTCTTGAAGTTAAATAAATATCTGATTTCGATCGGCTTCGGCGGTCGAAAGAGAATCTCCATAAATAGAATGAAGGTGCTGTTCAACAAAGCATAACCGTTAGGATGTAGCTGATATGGAGCTATTCCAAGGAATGATAACATCTCCCTTATATATTGATTGAAGGGAGGGAGTGTCCCCGATGTGCAAGCGTGACGGTTGAAAGCAGTAAACCCCTCCGGGGGATCATGTGGCCTATCATTTGGCCCAGGTAGTAACACGTCGTCAAGCGACAGACCGTGCCTTAGACAAATCTGTCCTAGCATATCTTCGGAGATACCCGACGGCGCAGAATCTTTTGGATTACAAATAAACCGAGCCCCTAGACGCTCGTCCGGAGCTGGCTCTATAACTTCGGCTTTGATAACCGGTATCTCTATGGTTGGAGGAATATAACTTGGGAGTTCCGGCCACTGAGAACTTGAAGGTTCCATGACTAGCTAGCCTATAAAAAATCATTGTTAAACAGGCAATAACGCTCGTGCATCCTCCAGTGTAAAGTGTGTGACTGTGTGCTGTGCAATGCAGTACTATATATCATTTGAGAAGATCTACAAGATTGGAGAAAGCATGTAAACGATGAGACTTCGGAATTCAGTCGGAAAGACCGTCATCGCTGACCGTCACAACCGTGCCATCCAGTTATTAGCTATCATTCCAAGTTAAAATTTGTTATCATTTTGACAAGTTCTAGTTTCATCGACGAGCTTCGATAGGCAATAAAATATGCGGTGAAACAATTAAGTCCAGTTATGCTAGTTTGAAGCTCGTCGGAGTCAATTGTTCAAATGTGTAGGAAGTTTCAGATTGTTCAATTCGTATCACTCGCAAGGGTCGTGTTCGCATCAATAGATCATGGTCATTGTCATACGAGTTAGACTCGGTCAGAAGATTGGCGTGCAAGTTCGACTCGATCAAGGGGCTAAGGATTTCGAATCGATCGGAGCGCAACACTTCGACTCGATAAAAACCTCAAGTTCGAATCGATCCGAGAGGGCTGCCCATTTCAACTCGTTCCAGGGCACTCCATTTCGACTCGTCCAGGGCACTCCATTTCGACTCGTTCCAGGGCACTCCATTTCGACTCGTTCCAAGGCACTCCACTTCGACTCGATCCAAGGCCATCATTTCGAGTCAATCAGACGCAACCCCTTCGTATCAATCCACGTATTCAAAGCATTCGATTCGATGCGAAGCTCCACCATCGATCGATACGAAGACCTCCGCCTCATCATCTCGAAACCGCTACTCCAGATCGACGCGAAACTGAGGCCAAGGAATTCTCGATCGATCACAACTCTGATTGATTTGGTGTTAAAAACCCGAGTCTCATCGTTTACGTGTGTATTCGCTTATTGGATTACCTAGATCTGTCGGTTAGTTCAAATGACTGAAGGTATGAATCGGTTCGAAGGCAAGAATGTTTCTTCTTTCTTCTCGAGTTTGTGAGCGATACGAAGGCAAGGAAGGAAAGCGAAAGGTGAAAAGTGGAAAAACAGCTAAGTACAAAGTATTTATATGGACTCGAAAGCAAAGGGAATAAACGATTCGTATCCCGGTGGATTCGAACACGCGTTTCGACTCCCTCTCCAGTGCGTCGATGCGAAACACCCCTTCGTATCGCTTGTCTTCGACTCTGTCTCCGGTGCAGCAAAACAAGCAATCATTTTGACTCCGTCTCCCCTTCGACTCCGTCCCCTATCTAGTTCGACTCCATCGATACGAGACCACACTTTGTATCGATCATCTTCGACTCCGTTTCGTGTGCAGATCGACTCCATCAAATCACTGCTTCCAGAGGCCAACTCCATCGATACGAATTGCCTGTTCGTATCCAGTGGCTCCATCTATATCGATTCGAAATACTTACTCCGTATCCATAAATTTAATAAAAATCGTCTTCAATGTTTCAACCCTTCACATCGATTTAGGAGAGGGTCGTTACTAAGGACCATTCAAAAACAACCATCGAGCTTTGTTACCACGAATTTCACGTCGGTTCAGGAGAGGATCGATACAGAATTCAATATAAAATAAACTGACAACGACTCGTGAACGTACGAACGTCAACGAGAGTCAGGTTAACATATATGCATGTATTTCGGACCAATATTCAATGTTCCAGATTTACAGGAATCAAAAGCTCATCTAATAACGATTACAACAGCAAACAGCTAATCGCTAGCATACAACAATCGGTTGCAACAATATAGGGTACAGCAGTTGACAGTCAACAGTTTACATTATCGAAAAAAAACAGTCGAAGATTACAGCTTTCATCAAAAAGACGATGACTATTCCTACAGCACTTCAAAGCACATCATGTTTCCACAAGACGTACTTTGGGGGGCAAATGTTATCCCGCCTTTTGGCAAGGCCGTGGCACCAAGAAATTGACTAGTAAACCAATGACGATCCATCCCAAAGATCGGTTATACACAGGCTCACTATGGATATCCACGAATTTTGTCCGAGTCCGGATCGAGCTAAAATTGGTATGACATGACAAGCTAAGCTATGAGAGTCAACGTTCCAAATCTCAAGTCAATCCGAGTTCGTATGCTCAAGTTATGAACGATACAACACTGGATGAAAACCAACCACCGGTCGAATCGCTCACTTCAACTCGCTTTGCATCCCTCGGAAGTGACTCCTTCGACTCGCTTCGCAACCATCAAAAGTGACTCCTTCGAATCGCTTCGCATCCCTCAGAAGTGACTCCTTCGACTCGCTTCGCAACCATCAGAAGTGACAACTTCGACTCGCTTCGTAACCATCGGAAGTGACAACTTCGACTCGCTTCACAACCATCGGAAGTGACTACTTCGACTCGCTCCGCTTCGCCTCCATCAGATGCCTTCTTCGACTCGCTTCGTTCGAATCCATCTAGGAAGCCTACTTCGACTCGCTCCGCTCGAACCTCTGTTCGACTCCATCTGCGAAGCCACTGTTTGAAACCCTCAGGACGCTCCACTTCGACTCGCTCGGTCAATGCATAGTTCGACTCGGTCAAAACAAAATCAAAGACAGAGTGATCCAAAGACTCAAGCGCCACGTCACCGAGTCGAATGAAAGCGAGTCGAACAGAGCGAGTCGAAGGAAACAGCCTACTGAAAACCTCATTTCGTATCGATCATATCTCCTAATCTACAAGTCCAAATGCTATGAAATTTTCATAGGAGACTACGTGCATGCCAGAGAAGGTCCACGCCAAATTTCGACTCCATTGGATGAAATCTTGATCGATACGAAATATGTTCGTATCGATCACGGATCGGACCGAAACTTCACGGGCTAGGGCGCGCGGGCCTGGTCACGTGCTAGAGAGGATCTCACGAGATCTGAGCGAAATATCAGCCTCCTACACCAATAAATAGACCCCCAAAGTCAACAGAAAAGGGGTTCTTCTTCCTCTTTGAGATCTCCAACGCCCAGACTTCGCCAAATCTAGATCTGAACTCCATTGCTGCTGCTACCAACGAATTTCACTGCTACAAATCATTGTTATTCGCTGTAATTTGCTGAAATCAATTGTAAACATCAAAGAAAGATCAATAAAGCAAACTACTTCATAGTGGACGTAGGCAATACGCCGAACCACTCTAAATTCTTGTGTCTCCCTGAATTTTAATTATTTTCATCTCTGAGATTTGGAGTTTTTGTTAGATAATTCCTCTTTTTTCATTTAATTTCTTCACTTTATCTCTTCAAAGACTTCCGAAGAGTGTTGTGCCCAATTTTGGTACAAACAATCTCATCACATCAGGACTCGAGAACTTGTACAAAACCAGGATGTTTGTGGGTTTGTAAGCCACTTGTCGTAGGTTTGTAAGCTACTTTTCGTGGGTTTGTAAGCCACTAAAAAGGTAGAAATGGGTTCCATCCCAAAAGAAAAATGGAGTGAAGATTTCAGTGCTATTATGAAGTTTTAACATAATTCTAGACTCAATACTTATCTTGAAATCTTGAACTCTTGATAATCTTGATATTCATGAGTCTTCAATCTTGATATCTTGAATCTCTATACTGTACAGTCTTCATTCTTGGTACATGCATGGTTAAATCCTGTATATACATATATATCTAAACTATAATTTTAGTATTTATATTTTATAATCTTATTCTAAGGTTATTGTCATCAAAACCATCAACTCATGGACTAACAATCTCCCCCTTTTTGATGATGACAACCTTTGTTTATAAAATATTACTTCTATCCTAATAACTCCCCCTAAAACTGATAACTCCCCCTTAATCTATGCCTAACTCTTCTATTTTATATTTCTCCCCCTTTGTCATCAACAAAAACAAACTAACTCTAAACTATATAACTCTCAGTCTAATATCCAATATGATGATAGTGTTATCATACATAATCAATACTTACTTGTAAACCTAAAACTTAGTTCTAAACCACTAACATTCCTAACTAAGTACCTATATAATACTTATATATAATATATATAGGAATCATATATAAGAACACACAATATTTATTTATACTTATATATGTTTATATTTACATTTTCGTAAAACGTGACAAATATACACATAACGATAAAAAACGAAAAAGAAGAAACTATTGAGTATCTTTGACAATTGGAGATCTATGGGTCGAACAATTTGGATAATGGAAACAGAAATTTCCATGTTGTTCAACCAAGTTTCCATCCTTGTCAAAACAAACTTCGCCAACGCAAATGACTTTGTCGTTGTCTTCCGCATGCTCTTCATCCATTGGTTCTTCTTCTTCTTCTTCTTCACTTTCCTCTTGTTCATGATCTCCTGAAGAGTCCTCGTCAATCGAGATTGGATTAGCATGATTGTCCATTAGAAATTTTGTAAATTTCTAAGGATTTTCCCTTGCCTTTCCTGTTCTTTTGCCATTCGGAATTGCACCATTTGAATTTCAGTCATTAACTGAATTGCATCCTTCAGAGAATCCTCCATTTTTGTCACTCGGGCGAGCGTAGTATGTTGGAACGGAACAGAGGTAGGAGAAGGGAACGAAAAGGTTGATTTTATGTTTGATTTGGAAGAGGAGGCCATTGATAAATTGATTTCAGAAGATAGAACAGAAAGAGAACATAGAGAATGAAGAAAATTTCGAAAATAAGAAGAATATATAACCAATTATTTGAATTTTGGTGGGAAATGTTTTAAAAAAACGTTATATGTCGACATGGGTATAGGGGGGATGTCGACATGGTTCTCAATATTTTTACTATTTGATTTAATTTTTAATTATACTTTCTTATTTATATTTTATATTTCAGTTAATGAACAAATACCTAATTCTCTTCTTAATTTAGTAAATGTAGGTTCATTTAAGGGTTTTGTTAAGATATCAGCAATTTGATTTTCAGAATTGATATAGTCGAGGGTAATTACTTCTCTACTTATATTATCTCTGAGAAAATGGTGTCTGATATCAATATGTTTAGTTCGAGCATGTTGAGTAGTATTTTTGGATAAATTTATTGCACTAGTATTATCACAATAAATTGGTGATTTTGAGATATTTAAACCAAAATCTTTTAAAGTTTGTTGCATATATATTACTTGAGAACAAGCCAAAGCAGCAGAAATATACTCTGCTTCAGTTGTTGATAGAGAAACTGTGTTTTGCTTTTTACTAAACCAGGAAATCAGAGAATGCCCTAAAAAGTGACAAGTTCCACTTGTACTTTTTCGGTCTGATTTACAACCAGCATAATCAGCATCACAGTAAGATATTAAGTCAAACGAATCATTTTTAGGATAAAATAAGCCATAATCAAAGGTGTTTTTAACATATCTTATAATACGTTTTACAGCTTTTAAGTGAGTTTCTTTAGGTTGGGATTGATACCTTGCACAGAGACAGACACTATGCATGATATCAGGTCTACTCGCAGTGATATAGAGTAGTGATCCAATCATTCCTCTATATAATTTTTGATCTATATCTTTCGATAGATCTTCTTTACTAAGGTACTCATTGGTTGCCATGGGAGTGGGTTTTCCACTCGCAATAGTCAAACCAAATTTACTAACTAGGTCTTTATCATATTTTTCTTGACTAATAAAGATACCATTATCTAATTGTTTTATTTGTAATCCTAAAAAGAAGTTTAATTCACCCATATGACTCATCTCGAACTCTTTTGTCATTATTTCAGAAAATTCTTTATTCATTTCAAAATTAGTTGATCCAAAAATGATATCATCTACGTAGACTTGTACAGTTGAATATCATTTTTATTTCTTTTAATAAAAAGAGTATTATCTACTTTACCTATTTCAAAATTTGATTCTAACAAGTAAGATCTTAGTCTATCATACCAGGCTCTAGGAGCTTGCTTTAGACCATATAAAGCTTTCTTAAGTTTGTAAACATGATTTGGAAATTTATCATTTTCAAAAAGTGGTGGTTGTTTAACAAATACTTCTTCTTTTACAAAACCATTTTAAAATGCACTTTTAACATCCATTTGAAATAATTTGAAATTATTATGATTTGCGAAAGCAAGTAGAATCCTAATGGCTTCTAATCTTGCTACGGGGGCAAAGGTTTCATCAAAATCTATTCCTTCTTCTTGACAATAACCTTGAGCGACTAACCAGGCTTTATTTCTAACAAACTCTCCTTGTTCATTCATTTTATTTTTATAAACCCATTTAGTTCCAATTATTATTTTATTTTCAGGTCTAGGAACAAGTTCCCAAACATCCTTTCTACTGAATTGATTTAATTCTTCTTGCATAGCCAAAATCCATGAATCATCAGTTGATGCTTCTTCTGGATTTTTGGGTTCAATATTTAATATAAAAGCTACATTACTCATTTGACTTAGTTGGTTTCTAGTTTTAACTACAGATTGCATATCTCCAAGTATATTTTCTATAGGATGATCTTTTAAAAGTATAATCCGTTTATTAGGATGATTTAATTCATTATTAGTTTCAGTTGACTCTTGGTTTTGAGTGATTAAATCCTCTTCATCATTTATTTCTTCAAATTTTTTGAAATTTTCATCAAATGAAACATGCATTGTTTCTTCGATGGTATTAGTTCTTAAATTAAATACTCTATATGCTTTACTTCTATTAGAGTATCCGATAAAGATACCTTTGTCGGATTTAGGATCAAATTTATCTAAGTTATCTTTTGTATTTAAAATAAAACATTTACTTCCAAAAATTATAAAATAAGATACCTTAGGTTTCTTGGAGTAAATAAGTTCATAAGATGTCTTATCAGTTAAAGGTCTAATTAAAATTCTATTTAAAATATAACAGGCGGTAGCAACTGCTTCTGCCCAAAAGTACTTTGGTAAATTACTATCGGAAAGCTTAGTTCTCGCACACTCTTGAATCGTCCTATTTTTACGTTCTACTACTCCGTTTTGTTGTGGAGTTCTTGGAAATGAAAAATTGTGAATTATTCCTTTTTTATTACAGAATTCTTCAAACTTTTCATTTTTAAATTCACCACCGTGATCACTACGGATGGTTATAATTTTTGAGAAAGTTGATTTTGAACCCTTTTTGAAAAATTCTTAAAATATTCAAAAGTATCACTTTTATGTTTTAAAAATATTGTCCATGTAAATCTAGAATAATCATCTACAACTACAAAAACATATTTACTATTATTTATTGATAGAATTTGAGATGGACCAAATAGATCAATATGAAGTAATTCAAGAGGTTTTGAAGTAGAAATTATATTTTTTAATTAAAAGAGCTTTTTCTAAGTTTTCCTAGTTGACATGCATCACATAGACTATCTACTTTAAAATTCATTTTAGGGAGGCCTCTTACTAGATCATGTTTTGACAGTCTAGATAAGAGTTTGAAATTCAAATGACCAAATCTCTTATGCCAAATCCAAGGGTCACTTGCATTTTCCAAAAGACACAAGTTATCATTTGAAATTTTCATACTAAGAATATAAATATTCTTTTTTCTAATTCCCTCAAATATTATGGTTGAATTATTATCTTCAATGTGACACTTATCTTTTCCAAATTTAATTTTATATCCTTTATTGCATAGTTGACTTATACTTAGCAGATTGTGTTTCAGATTCTTAACTAGCAAAACATTAGTAATAATAGGAGTTTCAGAGTTACCGACTTTGCCGATGCCGATCACATAACCTTTTGAATTGTCTCCAAAGTTAACCAATCCTCCGTCTTTGTATATTATATCATTCAGCATATCTGGATTCCCAGTCATGTGTCTAGAACATCCACTATCGAGTATCCATTTGTTCTTTTTGATCTGCACAGTTTGTTTGTTCTGGATTGATTCCTCAACTCCCATAAAGCATGATTCTTGCACATCAAACAATCTTAGTAGACAACTTGTATTTGAATATTGATTATATGCAGACTCAAGAGACAATGATGATCTGAATATTTCTAAACATGCATTAACAAATTTCTTAAACATAGCCATTTAAAAAAAACTTTTTCAAAAATCAGATTATGAAACTTTTGAAAACCTTGCTCTGATACCAAATGTGAGGAATGCGGAATATGGA
The DNA here is from genome assembly GCA_030737815.1 of Allium fistulosum. NCBI lineage: Eukaryota > Viridiplantae > Streptophyta > Magnoliopsida > Asparagales > Amaryllidaceae > Allium > Allium fistulosum. The sequence continues at coordinate 867,524,972 of CM060906.1, read as the reverse complement.
TCTTAAGGCTAGAATGAACACTAGAGGGGAGGGTGACTAGTGTTTATAAGAAATTACTAAATCTTTTTGAGTTATTGTTGATTTGTACACAAATGTATGTAGTATTCAGACACAGATATAATCACAGAATCAAACACAGATGCAAAAATAAAGTAAATGCAGTAAAGGAAAAAACACACCGGATTTTATACTGGTTCGGAGTTACCCTACATCCAGTCCCGCACAACTAAGTACGGATTTCCTTTCAAAAGCAATTCAATAATTACAACCCTCGGTTTCAAGGCTACGAGGTACACCCTCCAGAATCACAATCCTCTGGGTAGAGATACTTGATTTTCGGGGCAACAAGTTCACCCAATTGATTTCCAAGGCTACAATCACACCTTTTCTCGCTTGATTGATTTCCAAGGCTACAATCACACCTTTTCTCGCTAGATAGATTACAAAGAAGCCTATAACTCTGAATAGCACTGGGATCTTGTTGAGATAGTGATAGAGAATCAAACCAGAGATGATCTAGTTATATTCAATGTTGATTTCGGCAGAGTGATGATAGGATTTTGAATAAGAAAATGTGGAAGAAGAAGAGAAGTGAAAAACCAGAAAATCTGATATATAATTCGTTGAAACTAACCCCTATTTATAGAAGAACAACAGCCATGTCTATTCGTGAAAGGTTATGGCGAATAGACACTTCTTTGGAAATTCAAATTTTTGAATCTAACTGTCACTATGTCGACATAGGGTACTAGGGCATGTCGACATCCCAAAGCATTTTTGAAGATTTGATTTTCTTTGAAAATAACCTTTATCTTATATTAAAAACTATTTAAACTTTATAAATATATTTGACTATAGATAAAATACATAGATAAATATAGAGAATAATATATATAAAATTTTACTATAATTTTATATTTAAATCTAAGTATAAATATATTATAATTAAAAGATAGTTTAAAACAAACGAAGTTTAAAACAAGAGTTTATTAAAAACAAAAACAAAGAATATTTAAGGCTAAAAAATCTTTTTGAAAATCATTTGAAAAGATAATTTTTAAGGCTAAAACATTTTGAAAAGCAGTTTTGAAAATCATTTTGAAGTAGTTTTGCAAGCTTCTTCCTGCAGAATATCTCATCACATCAGGACTCGAGAACTTGTACAAAACCAGGATGTTCGTGGGTTTGTAAGCCACTTGTCGTAGGTTTGTAAGCTACTTGTCGTGGGTTTGTAAGCCACTAAAAAGGTAGAAATGGGTTCCATCCCAAAAGAAAAATGGAGTGAAGATTTCAGTGCTATTATGAAGTTTTAACATAATTCTAGACTCAATACTTATCTTGAAATCTTGAACTCTTGATAACCTTGATACTCATGAGTCTTCAATCTTGATATCTTGAATCTCTATACTGTACAGTCTTCATTCTTGGTACCTGCATGGTTAAATCCTGTATATACATATATACCTAAACTATAATGTTAGTATTTATATTTTATAATCTTATTCTAAGGTTGTTGTCATCAAAACCATCAACTCATGGACTAACAATATATGTATCGTCTATAGAGCTAATTTGAACCTTTAAAGCACGATCGAGCTTTTATTGGCTCCTTTGAGAGTTTTGACCTTGCTTTGTATATCTTTAAATTTCTGCTTAAGAATATATTTCTCACATCCTAACTCTCCAACCTGACTTTGATACTTGTTGAGATATTCCAAAACTTTTTCATCCCGCTTTCCTTTTAAAAATTGGATGCATTCATACCTAACCTTTTGGCACCATCTGGAGATTTCTACACGACCAAAACTCGAAGATGGGTCTAACAGGGAAGGGAATGCCTCTTTGCCAACTAGAGATTGGGACCTAATTATTCTCGTAGGAGTAGGAGTGGGAAGGCTAGATTTCCCTCCATTTGCAATAAGTTCCAGAGATTGACAAGATATTTGACTATTCAACAAGTCCACTTTAAGTTACTCTATCCTTTTGTGCAATCAAGCAATTTCTGCATATGCTTCAATTCTTTGGTCTGAAGTACCAGATTGGCCAACCACCTTTATGCTCTCTTTTCACTCCTGAATCACTTTATCTTTCTGTTTAATTTTATCCTCTAAGCTCGAGGTCATCTCTTCCATGCCACTTATGTTAACCTTAATTTATAATACTTGTTGTACCATTTTCATGCTTCTAAGTTATCCGAAAGCGGTAAGACTGAAGTAACTTGAGAAGAACGCCTCTTCTCAATGTCCAATAGTATTTTGGTTTTAATATTGTCTAGTCAAGAAAGAAAATTCAGATCACTGAATGCAAGCATCAATTGACTCTCCTATTTAATATAAATAAAAGGAAAAGGAAATCAATACACGAAAAAGCATGCTCTTTTTATTAATAGCAACAAGATTTACAAGCATGAAGAAGGTTAAATTACATTAACAACACAAATTTTAAAGTTTTGAAATAGCAGTTTGAGCCTTTTTAAGCAAACCCATGGACATAGGGATAGTAAAGTTGAAGAAAACGTTAAATCCTTAAGGGTTACTAACTGGGTAGAACCAATGGTAATCTCATTTCCCAGTAGGGGACTGGCTTCTCCGCATAACAACTTGGCATAGTTAGATCGTACTTCTTTAAGTAAATTGTCCCTCTCATCGTCTAAGAAATCAAAATAGAAGTGAGGAAGTTGTGTGTAAACTTCTTAAAGGTCCCTTAGAAAGAAATATTTTGCTAGACGAGAGGTTTTAAGAATTAACGATTTCACCTTAAAATACCTTTTAACTTGACAAATTTACTTAAGATCTCTTTTAAAATGAGGGTACCCAATGGTTCCTTAACTTGTGTATTTGAGGAAAAACAAATTAAGCTACAAAGAAATGGAAATTTTAGTACTTATAAAGATTGTTTGAATTACATGATACAACAATGAAATTACTTATAAAGATTGTAAAACACAAAAATGAATTTCTCCTTGTGGAACTTGACCTTCTCAAGAGGAAAAGTGTTAGGGGAAAGGAGAACGATCGCGATCCTGGTGAGATCCCAGTATCCCCTAGGATAGGGATTGGTCCCATGATCATCTAAATGCCTACCATGGAGATGCCCAAGTAAATACGCTCTTCTGCCCTAAGAAGGAAAATTCTGTCAAAACATTCCTACAATACACTTTGTAGAGGAATTTCACTAAAATATCACTATCATCAATAAGCATCCAAAAGAGTGCAGTTAACTCTGCACTCTCCTTTAGAACTCTTTCCTAATGAAGGTAGGATCTTCTCAAGAGTGGGATTGCCCGTTTTTCTTTGAAGTCTTTCAATCTATTAGCATAAATACAAAGATGCCTATACTTCTTGGATAAACTGTTGTAATCTTCAACCGTTTTCTTAATCTCTCTATTTAATTACTGCACTTTCTTCTCACTCTTCTCATATAAAATCTCTAAATGATACTTGTTTCTTTTTCTTAACAAAAATGGCAAACTTATTAACTAAAGCTAATAAATAACTATAGAACATTTAGAAATGTTAAGTTTTATACCTGCACTGTGGGAGCTTGGGGGATGGTCGTTTAGGTCTTCCCTTTTTCTTGATAACAGAGAGGAGGGGCATCTTTCGACAAAATATCATCTTAAGGAAAATTCTGAGGCCTGAAAAGGTCAAAAAGACCCACATCAGGAGCTGATGAGCCCAGACCATGACCACCTGACCCATCACCACTATTTCCTGGCCCGATAGGATCTTTGCTGCCATCACCTCCATTATTCCCAAAATCATCATCATCTTCATCTTCATCGTTGTCATCACCGTCTCCTTCATCATCATTGTCCTTATCCTTCTCAGACAGAGTATCATCAAAAGATAATTACTTCTAGGGTTCGATAGATTCCTCATCTAGAAATTTGTTGCAATAACCCAGGATCTCTCCCTAACTTAAGGTCGAATTTCCTTTTGGAATTTTCATTCAGGGATGGGAGTGAGAGAAAATCCATCTTTGGAAAGTTCTTTATATTGTAATGGTATGCAATAAAAATGGCATTTTCGTAGCATTGTTCCCTTATCTTTGGAAGAGCTTGACCTATGAAAGAAGAAACTTTCCCTTTGGCATGGGCGAGAGCGACCTCCTTTCTTTCCAGCCGATCTTTTAAAGACGTAAACTCTATAGCATCAGAATATTTTCATTACGAGCTTACTCAAGTTCTTTTTCCAAAAATTTCACTCACTCTTCCATAGTAAGCCTCATTTTCTTTCCCTTATTTAAGTCGAAAACAAATTTATCCTTTTCAAAAATGACTTTATCCTTTCTCGATGTGACATCAGAAATCTGGCCTCCAAGAAATTCGACTTTATCAGTCAGTGATGAGATTTGTCCCTTAAATTCGGAACTTGATTAGTAGATTCCTTTGAAGCTTTCTGAAGAAAGAACATGTGTTTCGCAACTTGAAATAAATAACACGCCTAAGATAAATAAAGATATATAGGGCCAAATATTTATACATAAAGAAACATACCATAAGAAGTTGTTGAAAAAGGGTGTAAAGGTGATCCCTAGAGAAGGTAAAAGGTGAAGGTGGAATTAGAGAAACCATGGATGGGGATTTAATAACAGAACGAATCAAACTCTCAAAGTCAAAAGGGATGTTTTGAACCGGAGCTTCGAAGGGAAGAGATTTAAGGAGAGGAGGAGTCGGGCCTAACTCCTGACATATACATTGAAAAGTAGAAGTAGACGTAGGAATCATGATATCTATAAAAGGGCTTGGAGTGGGACCAGTCTTTATCTGGTCAAGAGGATCTTGAACAAGCATACTGGGATCAACAGGGCTAGATTCTTGGTGAACTGTGGCTACATCTATGTTTGATTCTTCTTCTATAGTAATGGGAGTTTGGCCTTCTCCGAGATGAGGCATCTAATTTTGCGAAGAGCTTAAGTCATCGGATAAATCATCGAAGTTCCCTTTTCTTTTATGACTTTCAGTGTCAATATTCTCGAGCGCTTTAGTAATAGAGTCCTCGATGAGGACAGCAGTAGTAAGAGAAGCCGATGCATAAACACGAATCTTTGCTTTTTTGGATTTAGAGGTTGTAACCCTAAGATAAGAACCTAAATCCGAGGAAAAATCATAAAATAGTGATGTAGGATACTTTGTTGAAAATCATAATAAGAGCTTACCAGAAGAGTCATGGAGAAATGGAGGAAATTTAGAAAAAGAATCTTGTTTACTGACAACCAGGGCTTGTCTCCCGTGAGCATCTTTCTTCACCATAGGGGGCTCCCCATGCACCTTGTGGTTCTCCAGGATCAATGACTATTTTCTAGGATTGACCTCAATTATGATCCTACATATGTCTTCTATAGTTTGGGATGCTAAGCTCAAAGTACCAATTGTATCAATAGTAGAAGGATTTGTCCCTTTAGAGGCAAGATAAAAAAAGAATGATTATTATAAGACAACGATAAAATATTGTATAAGTAATAAAGGAAAAGATGACAACACTTACTAGGAACAAAGAAGGACCCTCTAATTTTAGGAGTGTGACTCTTAACATAGAAGAATTGGTTCTCCCAATTACTAGATTTATTAATCAAGGTTGTGATTAGACTGCTCTGAGGGAGAAGATGATACACAGTACTCATTGACTGATTGGCTACTTTAACAGGAATTTCTAAGGAGCAAAGGATATCAACATTGAGAGAAGGGAGTTTAGCTTCCCTAAACAAGATTTCAAGGCAGCTTAAATAAGTGTAAGAATTAGGTAGCAGTTGTATCGGGGTTATACCTATATGATCCAAGTACTAACAGAGAAGTTGGAAAGAGGTAGGTAGCCCAAATGCCAAATATGGATTGGTGTGAAAGAAAGAAGCATTCGGGGGATTATGTGTCCTACAGGATGGTTTCGCTACTCTGGCCTCTACATTAGTAATCCCAAATTATTGTAGGATAGTGCTGACCTTATCCTAAATGGTTATAAGAGATTGGACAAGCCTATAGCCTTTTTTCTCAAAGGGAGGAGAAGGTTTGGAGCCCTTATCGGATTTCTTGCTAGCCATTTATCTGCCATAAGATATTGCACAAGATCAGGGAAGTACTACATATTTTGTAAGAAGTTTGAAATACTTAAGAAAATGTTAAAGATGCGTGGAATTCCTAAATAAAGATGCAAAAATGAACAATTAGGTGTCTAACCTATAAATACTTAGTAAATTGAAAACCATTTAATTCATGATAAAATGCCATATGATGAATAGTTATCGAATTTATAACTACTTGATAGCTCATTGAGAAATTTATTGCTGTATATCGATCCTATAATAAGATGTCGAGTTAGTAGATGCTTTGCACCTTCGTAACTGACTGAAAACTCGCTAACAATTTTCAAGTTCACTTCGAGATACTCAGGTCATAATTAGCCACTAGGTTCATAACAATGTATCAAATACAACATATTGATAAGTTCATAATGGGTTGTCGAACCTGTGACTAGTTGTTATATCGGTAACAAAGTACCGAGCTCATAAATAGTTAATGAGTTTAGAATTATTTAGAAGTGCCTTAACTAATAATCCAGTTTGTAAAATATCGTATACATAAACCATTAATCAATTTATAACTAGTTGAAAATGTTATAATTATTTTCGAACCCATAGTGAGATAATGAACTTATACAAAGTATCAATTTAATAACTATGTAACAAACATTAAGTAATTGCCGAATTTATAGAAGGATAGCAACTCAACGTAAGGTCGTCGAGTTTATAACTAAATATCAATCCTTTAAACAATTTTCTAATTCATAACTGGTTATCAAATTTCTAAATAGTTGTCGAATCTCTAACTTATTATGGAGTTTATAACTAGTTGGTGAAACCTTAAAAGGGTCCCGAATTTCAAATTAGGTGTTGAGTTTTAAGACAACTAATGAATATGTGAACCAGTAACTAATTAGCAACAGGTTGTCGAATCTTAAATGGATATTGAGTTTTTAGCAATTAACTAAATTCCTATTTAAGTGTAAAATGTCAAAATAGGCGTCGATCCTTATCATTGAAACTCCCGAAAGTTATTAAATTTCTAGAAAGTTGTCAAACACACAATTGCCATCAAATTATTGGAAATGATGTATTGCAATTGAGATTTGAATCCAAACAGTAAGATTCTCAAAATTAAAAAAGTATACAAACCTAATTGCCTCAAAACCCTAGTTTCAGAATCAAAAAATTCCCTTCTTTATCTTTCGTTTAAATTAAAAATAAAAGCCTTACCTTGAAATCGAGCTTGAAGCTGAGAAGATCGAAAGTTTTTTATTAAGATGAAGAAATTAAAATTGCTGTTTCAAGTTTAGCTTGTAGGTAAAGCTTAAAGAAGGAGGAGAAGCAAGTATTTATAAGAGGAGAGAGAAGTAATATGAAGCATTGATTTCAATTTAAATAAATGAATGAGATCAAAGATGAATACTAACAGGTGTCTATGTTGATATCAAAAGACAGCCACGTCAATATCGAGGCGATCAAGTTAGGTTGAGGCGATAAATGTCAATTTCGATGCGGCAACTTGAAAAGGAAGATAATACTAAAGTGTAATAAGTTTCTTCTACACAAGGGGGAGGGTAAATGTTACTACAAATATTCATATCGAGCTTCTATAGAAAAGAATGTTGAGTTTGAAGTCAATATAGGATATCGAGCCAGTAGAAAGCCAAGCTAACAAGTATTCAACATCCAACAAAAAGGTATCAAGCTTAAAGAAGGTAAAGTTATCAAGAAAAGGAGGCCAAGTTTCTAAGGGCATCGAACTCCAAATAGGTGGAAAATCGTGAAGATGTGTCAAGCCTTTAAGGGTAACGAGTCCCAACAACCGCAAGTCTTATTAGGTATTTACCAAGTAATAGACGATGTCAAACAACAACAATATAGAGATACATCGAAAGTCCAAAAATAAGAGGATATCAAATTTCTGAAAGAAAAGGGGGTTTCCGAACCAATAAATACTTAGGTTATTAAGCCCAAAATAGCTGGAAAGACAAATACATAAGAAGATACGCCAAGCCTCAACAACGATAAAGGTTATCGAGCATCAAGAGCAGAAGATGGTATTGAATGACTAACAATAATGAGAAGGTGTCAATTTTTTGAGAGATGATGGAGATATCGAATCACTAATTGTTAATGAACTTCCATAGCACAAAGAACATTGAATCTCTACAACACAGATCATTATAGAGCATGTAATAAAGAAGGGATGCCATGTCAAGATGTCGAGCTTCTAGATAATGAGAGATGGTGAGCTTATACAAGCCGTTGATACAACAACTGATATCGAGTCATAAGCAAGCAATATGGGGTTTTGAACTTCTACAAACAGCAATGGATGATGAATATCAACAATATAAAGGATATGAAAAATATCAACAATACAAAGGAGATAAGGAATATCAACAATGTATAGGTGATGTTAAATATCCGGCTGATGGACACGTGGCACCCATGCCGCCTACCTCTATAAATAGACCCCATTGTCCATTCAAATGGGGGTGAATTCTTCTTTCCTTATATCTTACATCTTCAAAGTTAGTAATCCAAAATAAAATTGGGGATTTTAGAGCCGATTGTACATCTTTGATTTTTTGCACATAAGGACTTGGAGAATGAACTTTGCATAGCAAATTTCAGTTGAATAAAGATGTTTGACCGATTTATTGAGCTTACGACATGCATATGACTTCTTGTACTTGATTCAGACTACAAATGTGTATATTTCATTCTTTTAGACTTAGACTTGAACTTTGACTTACATACTTCACTCGAGCTTTGTATAAGGCTACCTAAGCCCTTATCTAAACTTGGCTTGCCCTACCTTGGATATTTGGATTGACAAAGAAATTTGTTAACAAGTACTATAGGCATGGAATTGAACTTTAGTATGGCGTACCATCCTTAGATAGACAACCAAATGGAAAGGGTAAATCGAGTTTTGGAAGATTTGCTTCGAGCATATGTCTTGGGGAGTCTTAGGGTAATGACATTTGAGGCACTTTAAGGTAGACCATGTAAGTTAATGGTACGTTGGTTGGACATGGGAGATAGACCCATGTTAGGAACCAACTTAGTAAGAGATGCTACTAAGAAGATTAATCTGGTTCACGCTAGGGTAAAATTTGCTCAGGCAAGGCAAAAGAGTTATGGTGACAAAGGAGAAAGGAGTTGGAGTTTGCAGTAGGCGATCATATGTTTGTGAAAGTTTCACTTAGGTGAGGTGTTATGTGCTTTGGGAAGGTGGGAAAATTGACTCTTAGATATGTTGGCGATTTTTTATTGACTGATAGGATTAGTAAACTCGCATATCGAGTCGTGTTGCCAAAGAGTTTAGCAAGTGTGCATAATGTTTTTCATATATCACATTCAAGGAAATGTGTGCATGACCCTAGTACAATAGTGGAACCAATAGAGATCGAAGATCTATTTGTAGAATTAGATTTGAAATATGTTAGATGATGGAAAATGATAAAGGTTGTGGTAAGAAAGAATTAAGCAACAATTATTAGACTTGTTAGCGTCTAGCTTAGTGACCATATAGATGATTGTACTTGGAAGGTAGAGGATAAGATTAGGAATATCTATCTAGAGTTGTTTTAAACATGTATGTTTAAGTAACATGCTTTATTTGCCTATTGTATGAACTAGTAATGGAACTAGTATATATTATGTTTATAGTTTGATTATGTATCAGTAGTTGCACTAATGAATTATGAGTTATGATCGGTGATTTACATTAGCAGGAACTAGTGTAATGGTTGTAATGTGTGTACATCTGTATTGATGAAGGTGGTCATTTTCTTGCATTATTCGAATTTCAAGGATGAAATTCTTGTAAGAAGGGGAGATTGTAACAACCTATATTTTGGAGTGCCATAACAAGACAATTTAATTAACAATGAGAATTTACTAAATGATAATTAAGTGAACCTAATTAAAAGAATTATTCAGAGGAAAATTAAATAATCAAGTATGGGACTTTTTAAGAGGTATTGAACAAAGAAGTATATCCCTTAATTAAGATTTTGGTCACGGGTAAAGAAATAGGAAGGGAATGTTATGGTGAAGGGATTATAGGACAAAGCTGGAAAGGGATTTTACCCCAAGCCCAAATTATTAACTATTACATCCTTAGCTCATCACTCCCTTATTCATTTTAATTTCACCAAAAAAATACTAAAAAACCTAAGGCCGAGCAACATTAATAAGGGAGTGGAAGAAAAAACTAAAGCAAATAAAGCTTTCATTTTCCAAGAAGAGAAGAGATTTAATCAAAGTTTTCAAATTTAGATGAGTAGCACTTACCCTTTTCTCCTACAAACCCATTTAGGTTCTTAATTTTATCTGCTTATATGTTTAGAATGATAATAAACATGTTGTGATGTTAATGAAATTAATCTATACATATTTTGGTGTTAAATATCATTTATTATGATAAGTTTAAGAATAAAACATGAAATAAGCTTCTCTAATATGTTTGCAATTTTAAATGTGGTTGATAACATTAAATTGAGATGAGTTTTGATTTTTATAAGTTTTGGATCAAAATATTATTTAGTATGAATTTTCTAAGTAGAAAATAGGCAATTTTAACTATATATATTGATATTTAAAAATATTAAACTTAATATTTTGGTTTGAATTTTATTGGAGTAAAGAATGGTGTTTTTAAATTTTTGTGAATTTCTATAAAATTTTCTATCATTTTTCAAATTTTTATGAATTAAATGTTAACATAGAAAATACTTTTAACTAAGAAAATAATTACTAAGTTTTAATTAAAGGAACGAAGTTAGGCTATCTTCAAAGAAATCCGCATAAGATAAAAGTAACGAATAAATATAAGAAAAATGTTAGGAAGTAGTCAAAATGTAGTTGCTTTATTAAGAAAAATATTAGTTTTCTGCTTAATTATAGCTTTTCCATTTTAAGCAATGATAACCCTTAAATTAAACAAGTGATAGAGCTTGAATTAAACATGTGGTAGCTCTATATTGAAACATGTGATAACCCCATATTAAGATATGCAATAGCTCCATATTGAGACATGTGATAGCCCAATATTGATTAATGTGATTATATTTAGGTTATACTTGCGATAGATTAAAAATCTACACTTGCGATAGCCTTTAAGTGAGACTTATGTTAGCACTTAGGGTAGAAGTGTTATATCCCCAGAGTCAGAAGTGCGATAACATTTGAGTTTATACATGCGATAACTATAATTGTAACAACCCTCTCATTAATGACCTAATTAATTAGGTTATTAATGACATGGTTGTTACAATACTTATGATAGCTTATAAGTGCAGTAGCACTTAAATTTATACCTATATAGCTTATAAGTGTGATAACACTTAAGCTTGTACCTACAATAGCTTAGAAGTGCGATAGTAATACATGCGATGGCTAATGGATTTAAACATGGACAACCATTGAAGTTAAACATGCGTTAGCTAATGATATTAAACATGCGATAGCTATGGAGTAGACATGCGGTAGCTAATGAAATTAGCCAGCGATAGCTAATGAAATTTAACACGCAAAAGCTATGTAGTCTAATTACGGTATAAGGCCTACGCAGCAACCCAATATCTAAACACAACCTCATATTCGTAAGCGTTGGTATAAGGCGTAAGTGGCAACCCTATTTCTAAACATGACATTGTATTCGTAAGGATTGGTATAAGGCCTAAGTTGCAACTTAATATCTAAACATGACATTGTATTCATAAACATTGGTATAAGGCCGTGGAAACCCAATGTCGAAGCATGACATTGTATTCGAAAGCGGTGGTGTAAGGCCTTAGTGATAACCAATTGTCTATTCATGGTATTATTCTAGAATGTGTGTAAGGCCTATGTGGCAACTTAAATATATGTTCGTAACATTATACGGAGGTTATGACAAAATATCTAAGTGGCAACCTAAATGTCAAAACTCAAGCGATAATTTAAGGCCTTAGTGGCAACCTAAAAGAAAAGGTGACTATAATATTTAGTCACAATGTAATAGTAAGGCTAGGAACACTTATGGATGAAATATTGGTCAGTGATTATGAATCATGTTATGATGTTCAATTTATTTGATATGATTATACTGATTACGTTGGATTAGCAAGGGGAAAATTCATTCAACTAAAAGGCAGGGTCTTACTATGCTTTGTGTTTAGGTATAGTATTATGCATACCAGGCTTTATGTTTGATCCATGTTTTTATTATTGTTTTCCCCATAAACTTATGGATACTCATTCGAGTAGGCCGAATTTATGGTTCATACAGGTTGCTTTTGGAAGACAAATAAAAGCATCGAAGATAAAGCAGGAGGCTTAGTAGATAATAAAGGTTGCTTTTAAATTCCATTGTTGTGAAACCAGGTTATATGATAGGTTAAGTGCTCACACCGACATCTTCATATGCCAGGCACAACACTATTATTTATGTTTTAATTATATTACCCCTGCAAGGGCATAATGTGGGATTATGGTAATGTAAACACAATTATGTGTGATGAAATTTATTCAGTTGCTCCATTTACTTAATGTTATTGACAAAAAACCAATCTTATTATGTCACTTGAAAATTATTCTAGTGACGACTGTAGCATCATTGGCATTCGTTTTAAGGGCTTAAAACGGAGGATGTTACAATAAAGTAGATAGGTTTATGCTAGTGATTTGAAGATAATTAATGAATTAAGATTAATTCATTTTGGATTATCAAAATTATGTATTATTGGTATTTATATCTATTTGTGACATCATATAGATGTGTTAATTACTTATTATGGTTAAGTAATATGTGATAACGATGATGATGAATGAATGAACCCAATTATTTATTTTATACCTACTTGTGAAATTCACTTAATATGTAATATGAATGCTTTACGAGTGTTATAAAAGTGGGTATAATTGGTGTTCACTCTCCTGTGAGTAGAATTGCATCTGAGAGACCAATGGAATCTAATGTGGGATGAAATCAACCAATTATAATAAATGAAGTGTAACACAAACCAATGTGTTTTTGAGATTAGGAGAAGCTTCAAAGACTAATAACAAGGAAGCTTGTCAGGTGGTGTAACCTAAGGTTACAAGAGCGTAATAATCTCCTAATTGTGAAGTGTAGCCAATCATGGTTAAACCCTCCAAAAATATGTTGCATGACAAACTAAAGAATGGTAGTAACCTAGGAGTGACGTTAGCTCTTTAATAGAATGAACTAATGGTATGTAACGACACCTTATTATGATACTTAGGTGATGTTAGATAAATAAACAGTGATTGTGGGACAAATATTAATACTAATTGCTATGGAACGTTTAGTATTAATAGTTGGTGGTATTAAGTACCCTAATTAACTAAAGAGTTAATATGTTCTTGTTGCATTTATGAACATGATGGTATAAATATTATGTTGATGATGATGTTATGATTCAATTAGTAAGGGTAAAGCTCGTTCCACTTTGTGGTGTGGTTTCACTATTATATTATCATTTATTGTATTTTAAAAAGGGGCTTTAATATTTTTCTCACTACAGAACCTTCTGAGGAAATCAATACGTTGAAAAAAGAAGTGAAAAGCTTGAAGAACATTTGGAACTGATGCATTATTATACTTCAAGGGCTTCTCGGCTTGACTCTCTGGTAGATTAACTAATTGAGATACCGCCTTCAACCTGAAGATTGACTTTTCATTTTTAGGCTCGGAGAATAATTTATGGGTATCAACTTTATTTATGGGTATTCGAATGAAATCAAAGATATTAGAAGTTTGCCTACTCTATATAAGCAGGCCGCATCATCGAGAAGAGTCATTCTTGCACTTTGGATGCTCATCGAAACGGAAAAAAACTCGTGTACCAACATCCTCCATTTTCATATTCACTAGCTCTATAGCTTTTAGAGTTTTTGTCCCTGTTTAAATCATAGAAACTTCCCATTTTCTAGGTTAGTATATTATTTTGGTAGATGTAAAAGGTAAATGCATGTATTGGTCTGTACTATGTAATATGAATGCTTATACTGTAAATCTTCTATAAATGCATATGAATGCTTTCTGTGAATGATGTGTATATACTAGTTGTCACTTGATTATGTATGATTGGTTGTCTCTTTGACCATTTCCCTTTTTGCGAGTGTACTGATTGACCTTTGGTTGTATTGCAAAAGCTATTTTTACTGTCCCATTTTCTGATGGTCTTATGTATCACCATCTGCATTCTTCTTTTTGGATGGTTACTTTGATTAGGTATGATTGGCGGGACCAAAGGCTTATTGGACCATCTGTACTCTATTTTCCGATTGATTGCTTTGGTCAAGCATAAGTGGTGGGACCAAAGGCTTGTTGGACCACCCATGCTCTCTCTTTTGGATGGTTGCTTTGGTCAGGCATAAGTGGTGGGACCAAATTATTGTTTAAACTTCTATACCCTCTCTTTTGGATGATTGATTTGGTCTTGCATAAGTGGCTGGAATAAAGGCTTGTTTTCCTAACTCTCTTATTAGGTGCCTTTTAATTTGGTCAAATATGTTAGCATTGTTGGGTGCACGGTGTGCCTTTGCTTAAAGAATCTTATTGACCACATCAGGCCGAAAGCTTTATTAAGCATGGTGCAGCTTGACCCAGGGCCCGCCTCATTATTTATACTCACCGAGGGCACGAGTAATTTCCTTTTGTTTGAGGAAAAGTTCGTTTCACAAGTCTCAACTGAATTATTAAAGAAGGTTTTTATGGGGCTTTTGTTTCAAATAAGCCCTTCCTTATATTGGTTCTCGACTGTTATCTTGATAATAACTTTAAGAAATATGACAATTATTTAAAAATGGATTTTTGAAAAATAATCATTTAAAGGTATTTTTTGAAAACACAAAGTCATAAGAAAAAATTTCTTATTTCTAATGATAATAATGAGTTTTCTCAAGATCCCTTACCCTCCCTTAGACTTTATATTCCTCTATTAGTTCCTTTTGATAAATTCTTCCAGTTCTCCATGCCTTATATAATGACTCGCCTTTTCGACTGCCAAATAACACTAATACACCTACGATATTCACGTGTCGAGCACTCAAGTACCGAAAAGATAAATTGTTAGGGTAAATAAATAGAAAAAGAAAAGGAATAGGGAAGAAATTAGAACACAATATCAGAATCTCACAGCAGAACAATAACATATAATATCAAAAGACACTACAAACTAACACTCTAAGGTATATAACATTTTATAATTACAATCCTATGTACTATCATCAGCCCAGACAGTTATAACAGCCCATCCTCACAAATGCCGATATATACGTAAGAGTAATGTAGCGAAAATGTGAATACTATGGTAGGTGAAAGCATCCAGCTCGTCACTTCGAGCTTCAAAGAATATTAACGAAAACCTTTCCTTTCCCAGACTACTCAAAACCCATGTCATACATAAGTCTGGTATGAGAAACACAAGAAATATGTGATCAACATAAAATAGTACTTTTGAGACCGTTTGGATCACTGTAACAGTTATCCTCCCAAAAGAACCAAACTATCTAATAAGTACATAAGGTGACATAATAGATAATGTCTATGTGTAGAATATAAATCAAAAAATAGCTGTGATGTTTGCATCTCACAACAAAACAATATTAGAAGTACAACTAAAATCCCTAAGATACGTTCGCATAAGGATTTCCATGGAGGTCTCCTTAGTAAAAATTGAAAAGCAGTCTCCTACACAAGGGTCAGAAACTACCTTCTAAAACCACGCATATCTCTAGGTAAAATATGCCACTAGGAGAAACATAGTTGGTCAACGTCCGAACACGTGATACCGAATACCAATAACTCCCATGTGCCTCAGTCAAAAGGCATCTCTAGATATTTGGAGTTGATGTACCCTTAGGTTAGCAAAACCCTCTGGCTATGAGGCATACTCTATTTTATGTCATTTCCGATGGTGAAGCCACGTTTAGCATCTCAGCACACGAGTTTTCATCACTCGGATAGATCTTAAATCCTTCTCAAGATTCTAGCATCTCAAACAGTTCATGAATCTCTCCATGGATCCCAATCATAAGTCGTCCAATGAATGCAAATGTTGATCTCTCTCTTGGACTTAACTTTAGGATAGACAGATCAATTCTATAGCATTCCACTCCACAACCACATCCAAAATATAGAACTCGTATATCAGTTTTGAAGTGGTTTTTGATAAATTGTATACTTATTCGATCCCGGAGTCTTCAAAACTAAATTGATGAATTTCTGGATAACTCAATTCTAGTTCTTAAGAAGTAAACAAATGATATAAAGGAGTCCTCCCTAGAGGATCTCGTATATATACATTCTTAAAGCAAGAGATGATTTATACAAATGAGTCCTCCCCGAGGGATCTCAAATTGTATCTGATGCTTACTTATTCTTCCAAAATTTAGTTTGGTCAACTCAATATTTGACTAATAGACTACCTAGTACAAAATAGAAACGATCACATATGGAAATCAAGTCTAGTATACCTATCACGTTTCCAACTTTCTCAACTTATACTATCCCTCGGTCAAGAGTGCAACCGTAGCCATGTTTACTTCTAAACACTACTAAAATATCATTCTTAACTCTCACAGATAGAATAAATCTACTTTGTTGGCTTTTAGTGCTAAGTACATGACTAAATACTTTCCATAAACAACACATAAAGCATGATTATGTCACATAAAGAACGATCAACTCACATAAGCGATTTCTAATCCCTTTTTTATTTAATAATTCTTTTATTAATTAAATCCTCTTAGTAAATACTGGTGTGTGTGTGTGTGTGTGTATTTTAAATACCATTACAAAAGATACATACATGTACACTACCATTTCACTATTACTCTCTCACTATTTATTTCTACTCTTTCAGTATTTATTTCTACTCTTTCAGTACTTAGAAATGTATATTCTTATCCTAAATGGTATAAGAGTATTCACAAATCTTAAATAAGATTTCACATTTACAAAAGTATAATTAAATGGGTTAAAAAAAAGGTACAGTTTGGCACAGGTCCCTAATAAGTTTCAAAATACAAAAAAAAACCCAGTAAAATAAAGTTTGTAAATTAGGTCCCTAGAATTAAGCTACCGAATAATGGCATACACTTATGCAATTATTCAGTGAATAATTGCAGACATTTATGCAATTATATCACAAAATTGCAGACATTTCCATAATTATTCATTGAAAATTTATGGAAATTTCCGCAATTATTCACCAAAAAAATGCGGAAATTTCCGCAATTATTCATCGAAAAAATTGCATAAATGTCTCCAATTATTCAGTGAATAATTTCATAACTATATGCAATTACTTAGTAACATAATTCTAGGGACCTAATTTACATACTTTTTTTTTACTGAGGTTTTTGTGTATTTTGAAACTTATTAGGGACCTGAGCCTAATATTCACTAAAAAATATGTTATCAAAACATTACTACTATAAACCCAAAACCATTTCTCTTATAATTATCATTAAAACATTCTTTTAAAGATCTAATTATATTACTAAGAGTAATAAAAAAGGATTAAAAAAAGTGTTGCTTAAACATTGTTTACTATATACCCAAAACCATTTTATACTTGTCATTATCTTTAAAAACATTCATTTTAAAGATCAAAGTATATCCACGCTTATTAAACAAGGTAATTTACTTTTAATTAACCTCACAAAACCATTTATTATAACATAAGTGTTATAATCCAAATTTTCTTTTATTCTTTTATAAAATACTGAACTTACATTTTCAAACTTAAATATATAAATACTTTAAAAATATGTATAAATATGTTTTAAATATCTATGTAAAGTATTACTTAAAAATAACTAATTTATAATTTACTAAAAACCATTTATTTTAAATGCTACAAAGGAAATCTTTTCCTTTAAAAATTAATATTTAATTATTAAAAATATATTTAAAATTCTAATCTTTTTGTCCATACTTTAATCCATGTCAATAAACTTCCTAAAAAATATGCCATAAAGATAATAAATTATAAACCATTATAACATGAAAAACTAGCTAAAATGTCATTAATACAATATATTGCAACAAGTCCAGAAGTGTTGTACTAGACCAATGACAACATTTATAAATGCTATCTAAAGTTCTGGACAGAGAACAACATGAAAATGCTTGATCTTTGTGACTAGTTTTAACCACTTAAACAAATGATTTTCGACCCAATTTTTTTACAGTAAGTAGTTTACTTAGGCTATTTAAAAAACCTGAAAAGAATTCTCTAAGGATATCTTCCAAATTAGTTATAAAAATTCTTGAAAACAAGGTATTTTTTTAAATGTATTTATAGCGACTATTTCGCTTCTAACTTTCATAACTTTTTAAACCTTGATATTTTTAAAGTAGTAAATATACAAATTTTAATTATTAAAACATTGAAGAAATCTTTAACGATGTCTTCCAAAATTAACTTAAAACCCATCGAACATAAAGCGATTTCAAAGTGCACTCATAGCGACCTTTTTACTTCAAACTTTCACAACTTTGTTCGTAAGTTATAAAACTTTCCAAACCGATTTTTTACTTTTCCATACACCAAAATATGTGTTGAAAATAAATAAAATATATTATGCGATAATATATTAACATATCACCAAACTAAGCAAGTCAAAGCAATGGAATTTCAAAGTGCGCTTATAGCAACTATCGTTGTACAAACACTTTCATATTCACATGAATTCAACACACAAGCCATCCAACCAAATAAACACAATGTCAAGGCTACACTACATGTTATAGAAGGTAACAAAAGTGATGTTATACATTATAAAGTTGTTATTTTCTTTCAAAAGCAAGAGGTCCTAAGTTATAGCTTTATTAGTTGACTTTATATTTCTTTGCACACAACACAAATACACAGTATATACATACAAGATGGTGAGATAACTCACCCATAACCTTTATAACAACCAAGCATATGCACTAGAACATTAGAACACTTCCTACCATCACCCATAAGCCAAAGCTTCCACCTTTAACCTTCACAAGCCAAGCCTATGCCTCCTATACCTTCAAGATGCTCCCAGCCTAGGGGTTGCACACTTTTTCACCTTTTTCTTCAAATTTAGTTTTCTTTCCATGCTTCCTAAGTCTTTTGGTTAAAGTTTGAGGAGAATTGAAGTTGATTTGATATGTTTTTAAGAAGATTAAAGAGGAGAAAAAGAGTATGAACACTTGGGAATTTTGCACAATACTTAGGCAAAAATATAATGAATCAAATAAAGTATGATATATAGATTTAATCAAGATCTGAATAACCTCCCCATACCATTTTTCAACTGGCCAAATATACCCCCCTCCATGTGCACATCACTTCTCGTTTACACAACATTTAACCAAAGTTTCTTCTTACCATCTTTAGTCGATTACCAAACAACCCCTCTTCAAAATATTTTCCTTATACCTTCTAGAAGCTTTTATTAGGTAAATTATTTTTAGTTGTTAATTAATGAAACATTAGTCAATGAGACAAGCATAACAAGTGCAAACAACTTCTATTGAGTAAAAAGCTATTTACCGATAAAACGATTTTCGATCAAATTATCGATATTTTTTCGAACTATTTATTTTTGTAGACATTTTTCTAAAACAAGTTTGCCATCTTTAGTTATTAGTTAAAAGGGGTTAATAAGGTTATTAAATCAATCTATTTACATTAAATCCAAGATTCAAATATCTAAATAATTCATATATTTAAATACAAAGTGTTCAAAATTCCGATTGTTACACCTTATATGCCTTTCATTTATTCCTAAAAGGGCTCGACACGTGTTTGTTCGATGTCCATTCATACTTTTAATCTCCCCTCCTTTGTTTTCCTCTTTTCCCATAGTCTTATTTTTTAAAAGCCAATATTCTAGTCTAGCCCTTATGAAAAGATAAACTTCTTCCTATGATGCTCGGAGGGGAGTATTCAATTTTGTTTTGGAACCATTAAAAGAATAGTTCTTTTGCTTATGTTCATCTTTTAAAAGAAGTAGTTATCCCCTCATTCTCCAACCTTTGTTTTCTTTTCAAAATGCCACCATGTTATTTTCTTTCTTAAGGAAGTTGTCTTGGTTTGCTAAGCATGCCTTCCTTAAAACACTTCCTTTGGCTTGTGCTTGTATTATCATTCTCACTTGGGCAAAGAGGTTATCTTTTATCATCTTAACTCTTCTATTCCTCCATATAAGTTTTTTGTTTTCTTATAATCCTAACGCTAATGACAATATCAGTTTTTCCCCAATATGAAATGGGTTTAGGCTCCATCTGTTTGAGTCATCTTCTACAATTCTCCTTTTTTTTGGCTGTACTTTAGAAAGCTAAGTTCTTGAGGTTCATTACTTCACTCTTCTAGGAATATTGCTTTCCCTTACTCATATTCAGGTTCAATATTCGATGAGTCATTTGAGAAAATAAGAATTCACTAGATTTCAAGGAACCTTACTAAGTTGAAGGTATGTCTTAGAGCTCGATAGAAGAGGTGAATGCGTTCTTTGTCCTGATTTCAACTTTTAATGAAAGCACCATACTGTTAATCCTTAAATTCGGCCTAACTCAAATGTTTATGCAAGATGGTCTTACATTACTTGGAGAAGAGCGTTGTCTCTTAGGAAAGTAAGCAAATATTCAAATATGAATGTCCTTTGTCACAAATGCTTAATTTTAATTTGACATAACCAGTCATTAAAGTCCCAATTCAAGTTCATTATTTATGCTTTAAGTACAAGTGAAAAAGAGGAAGAAGAGAACTTAAGGTTCTTAATTGAAGAGTACATGCTAATTTATAGGAAAATTACGTCACTAGATTTTTGACACATGGCGGGTCATATCCTTGAATGGTTGAGATCTTTCAATCAATTGATGATATGGCACATTATCAAAATGACATATGGCACAAGCTACTTTTTCTTCTTTCCATATCAACGTGGCATAATGGACTAACATGAAGCTGACACATATATGATTTCAGCTATGAGTGGGCATAGTTG
Source organism: Allium fistulosum (assembly GCA_030737815.1). Lineage (NCBI taxonomy): Eukaryota > Viridiplantae > Streptophyta > Magnoliopsida > Asparagales > Amaryllidaceae > Allium > Allium fistulosum. The sequence continues at coordinate 867,503,936 of CM060906.1, read as the reverse complement.
GTAAATTAACCGATTTAACCGACTAGAGCACATGGTTCGACTAATTGAACAAAAAATAAATTTAGCCAGTTCGTATTGACTGAACTACCTAAATAATCGTGCTTAACCGCCCTCATTGATTGGTTACTTGATTCAGCTTAACTGATTAACAAAAAACTGACTAACTATGGTTAATCGAAAATTAATTGCATTAAACTTCAAAAACCAACCATATTCCACTTCATTCTTCATACAATTCACAACTTTACAAAATATCTATTGCATATACATATTACTCAACTATTATAAGGAGTAAAAGCACATGATAATTGATAAGGCATTAACAACACATTCGGTCCATGTTACATTGAATACATAATACAATTCATAACTTCATACATAATACAGTTCATAACTACAAACTGTATGCACTCACTCCACAACAAGTTGGCAACTCAAAGCTCTGAATGAAAAAAGCAAGAAAGACAAAGAATGTCAAAAAGCAAGTTGGCAACTCTAGTTATAGCTATGTTTTATGCAAGAATGACAAAGAAAGAGCTAAGTAACCCACTCAAGTCAAAAAATAAGGTCCAAGTATTGACTCAGCAGTAATTATCCAATAAAAACAAAGATAAAATATATATCACATTATCTAACATTTCAATGAGAAATATGAATATTATCTAACATTTCAAAGAATATTACCTAGCATCTAATATTAGTGCTTACATCAACAGTGAAACACATCGTCATGTTCAATTAAGGGTGAACAAAACAATGGAAACAACAGAACTTGTATTTCTAAATTTTTTTGTTTTTGGTTTTAAAATTATTGAACCATGAACTTGATTATTTTGTTAGAGTAGGAAGAGGACAACAAGGATATAGTTCTTAAAGAGCAATCAGTGGTAATCAATTAGTTCATAACAACAAATTACTCATCCTTCTCGACAAGTACTCACTATGGTCTTGACACCATGTTTTCTCACATGCTTACTCTTCCTTCTCAATGCCATGTTTTCTGCAACAGCTGAAGACCAAAACTCAGCAGTGTCGCGATTAGATTACCATGGGTCTATATCAACTACAATTAGTATATGAAGTCGATGAACTTTATCGATTAATAGACCTAGGGTTTTTTTATTCTTTCATGTTTTTTTATTTTAGCAAGATATTTTCTATTAGGGCACAATGGAATATCGATTATGTAATGGATATAAGCTGATAGGGTGGGGTTGTGGTGGTGAAAAAAATGGTTGGTTAATGGTTAACCGACAGGTCTAATTTTCATTAACCGTTAACTGAACCGAAAATGCATTGTTATAGTTAGTTGGTTAAACTAATGATATTAGTTAATCATGTTTGTCGGTTAAGTTGGTTCAGTGTATGTTGGTTAAGTCGGTTAAATTGAAAAAATTCCCACCCTTAATTTCAGTGGTATTTTATAGAGATGCGATAACACTTTTAGAGATGTGATAGCACTTTATCTCAAGATATGCGATAGCACTTTAGCTTAGACATATCATAGCAGTTCAGTCCAGAAGTGCGATAGTTCTACAACTTTAGTCATCTGATAACATTTCAATTCTTGGCACGACAGCTCTTCAATTCTAGACATGTGATAGCTCTTCGATTCTTGGCATGTGATAGCTTCTTCTTACAAAGATATAGTAGGAAGCAAAAAAACCTAGGTATGCTGCTTCAACAATAGCCTCCTCCATACGGCGATTTTTCGGCCTCCTCTTTCCGTCCTCTTCCTAATTCCCTCCGCTCCCTCTGATAGCCAAGAATCGCAAAGATAAATCTAGGTACGCTGCTTCACATGGTTCTTCTTCGATAACCAGATCAAGTCGCTCTTTCTCATTATCAGAGTCAATTCAATCTCCATCGGCTACAGCTACCCCTGGCTTTGTCCTTAACCCTATGCCGCCATCGCTTCAGTCTCGTACTTCGCCAATTGTCGCTAATGTCCCTAGCTTGTCTAACCCTATTTCTTCGCTCGTTGATAACCTAGCCTCATCTCCGGTGGGTTCAAACCCTCTGTCAAGTATTGTAATAGTTAACCCTTCACCTATTTCGCATTTGGTATCGCCTATTGGCAATTGGGTGTGTGAGGATGGCAATTTTAGTTCTGGAGCCAATCTGACTAGTCTGTTGTGTGGTGGGCTTATCTCGTCTGACATTGGTAATTTGGGTGTCGGCCTTACTGCCGATCATACGACTGTAGTTGAGAAGTGTATTCCGTCTGACTTTGGCAATATTAGCATTTCGTCCAATTCGAATGGTGGTGACAGTGCTCCTAGGCTACCTGTTCCTAGCTCTGTGCCATTAGCAGCATCTTATGATGTTCCTCTCTTCAATGAATCCCCTGATGGTCATTGTAATGTTGCTACTATGAATGTTGACAAGCTAGTTTGGTCGTCTTTGTTCAAGGAATTTCCTCGAAATGCAAGTGCATACTCTCCGTAGTTTTTCAACACTCAAGTCATTGATGGTATTAACTTGATTCCACCAGTTGTTCTTTAGGAAGCGGAGAGCCATTGGTCTGACCATTTAGTTGGTTTTTTCTTAGATGCTTTATCTTCTTACTCGGTTGTTCGTGAGAACTGTAGGCGTGCGTGGAAAATGAACGGTTCGCTTCATGTCCAATTCTTAAATTCATTTTTCTTCTTTAAATTTGGCAATAAGGAAGACAGACTTATAGCGCTTGATACTAGCCCTCTCATTATCGAAGGGAAACCTTTTATTGTGACTCCTTGGACCATTGGTATTGACATCGTTAGAGATCAGATCACTACAACAAAAAGGACTTTTTATAGCGTGTAAAAACCGCTATAAAAACTTTCTATAGCGATTCTATAATCGCCATAGATCAACATGTTGTAAAAAGTCTGGTAAATACTATAGCGTGTCATAGTTGCAATGGAAAACATATTTTTCTTGCCATCTAAAATAGGCCATATTGGTGCAACTGCTTTTCTATAGCATTATGAAACGTGCTATAGAACTTTTTATGACGCATTTTAGTTGCTATAAATATGTCGACATGCTATATTATTATAGCATTTGAACGCGCTATGGAATCATCGTGTCAACCTTTTATGACACATTGAAATGCTATAGAAAATTCATTACTATCTATTATAGCACCGTCTTATTGCTATGAAAACTATTTACTCTTTGCAAAATATTTTGTATAGCACTAACGTGATGCTATAGTATAACAAAGCTGAACAATTTTTCTTTTTATTGCATAGTAAAAACGCTATAAAAAAATTCTATTGCACATTTTTTGCTGCTATAACATTCAAAGCTTAACAATTTTCAATTCTACTTATATATTATAACTCAAAAAACCACATTCATCACATTAACATAAGTACACAAATTGAGTCATAAGCCAAATCACAAAATATATATATATATATATATCCATAATATTTCATACATGAAGAATTAAACATAAATATTTGTGATAAAAATTAAACATAAGTACACAAATTGAGTGTAGCATACCAAAACAAAGCATAAGTACAGATTCAAGTTCCAGTTTTAGGTTTAATATCAGATCAAAACCAAATGTCAGTTTCAAAGCTACTGATCAAAAGTTCAAAACCAAGTTTCCAGAATCAAAGCAACTTCTAGTTTTTAAATTTCCAGACAAAACTTCTCTGCTTAATCAACTTCCAGGTGAGCAAACTAACCCATTGATGCTTGAATCTGTTTATAGACAAATCAAAACAAAAAGAAGAGATCAATGGATTAAGTGAAAGGTGCAAAAGGAAATTAAGGTATACGTTATTGCACGACCTGTTTCTCCAAAATTAAATGTGTCTTTAGTCACCATAACTGCAAGTCTGTACAGTACCATCTGAAATTTATGTCTAAATAGGTTACAGTCTTCCAAAAAAATCTAAAAAGTAAATCTACGATTGGTATGTCTAAGAAAAATAGACTTTAAAAAATAAAAAGTAACTAAGCTTTTTATGTTCATCAAAATTTGAATCATACACTAAAATCGGATTTAGCTTCGTCTACAAAACATTTGAATTTTTTTGTTTTTTAATGATGTTTTGAAATAGTGCAGACGAGTTTTTTCCAAGAAAAATGAAAAGACTTCCGTTTGTTTAGAGCTGAATGGAAAAATAAATTTTGCTGCGCATAAAGCATGTGAAAAAAATTAATATGTAAAAAAACTTCAATTGTGGACCAGAGCGTTTTGTTTTGAATGTCAACCCCAACAGACTTAAAAGCATTGAAACAATTATATAACCAGTTACCTCTATGGAATATGTTTATATCATCCCATGTAATTAACTCGACCAAGCTCCTATTAGCCCTCAAACCGTGCTACATTCGTAATAATATGAGGTTAGATGTATTATCAGTGGTGTTACATTGGACAACCACATAACAAAGCAGATACTGTTATATCATACATGGGAAGGTGAACCAAGTTCTGAGCACATTTACAGCTTAATACACATATGTTCATGGCATAAATACATCAAACATGTTATAATCACAGATTCTAGTACAAATAAATGCAATAGCAGAAAATATTTTTGGATCCTACCCTTAAACTCTTCCTTTTATTTATTTATTTATTTATTTATTTTGAAAGGGGCCCTAATTTTTTTATAATAATGACTTCTTCATAGTTTTACCATCTTTTTTTTCGTACGGATATTAACATCTATTTCAGTTTTCTGTACTGGCATATGAAACTGGTGTATGCAGTTTTAAGTATATATTCTTTGTTAATGAAGAAAACTTCCCAATTCAGTTAATGAAATTACATTAGCTTTCCAATTTTATCTTTTACATATATCTTTTGCCACTCGTTTTTTCTTTATTATACAGAACCAGGGCATTAACGTTCTTTTTGTTGTCACTGACATAAAAGGGTGCAAAATTAATGAATTGCGGCAAATAGATAACACAATGATATGTTCACATACATGCAAGCACTCTCACATACACGTGTTAACACTGCTGCTCCCCAACACATAACAGACACAGAGATGTACAAATACACACATGGAAGGTATTAACTTTAATCATAGGCAATGATAACTTCTTAAGCATGTAAATGTAGTTTTGACCTTCAGGTTTGGGAATTGGAATATAACTGTAAAATAATACCACTGGACGAAATAGACATTCACTGTTTCATAGTTCTTTCAACAACGATAGTTTGAATCAACAATAGCAAAAGGCCAGTATAGTTTAGTCTACGGTGCCAGATAAGCATGTTATTTGATGGTGTTGATAAGTAGAAAGGTACAGGTTTAAACGAGTGATTAAGAATTGTTATGCAGCATGATTCAAATCAATGTACATGTGATTTTCACAGCTTTAGTTTAAGTGGAACATTTTTGCAGCACAACCAACCTCTCCTAGTTCCTATCTTGTACCTCAAGGCGTTTTTCATTTTTAAAAGAAATTTCTTATTCTCTGAATCAACGGGCAAATGTGTCAACTAAAGTTGTGCATACAAAATCCTCAAGTTTGTTATTCTATACAATGACCACAACAAGTAGGGTGGAATAGAGTTTGTGCATCATGATTGTGTGATCGAAAGGTTAAAATTATTCGTGTATTCATTATTTTCATTCTAATTTTTCAACCAAATCGAAAGGTTAAACAAAGCTTGAATTATACTTACTAGAAATCGATTCCATTATAACGTTCGCAGCAGGCCAAGCTATCGTAGTACCAAGTGCATCTTCAACGACTTCTAAATCGAACGTTGTTCTCCATAGACGTGCTTTTGGAATTATTACAAGATCTACCCAAACTTTAACTGCATTTTTTCTCAAAGGGACACAATGAACCATTGTGTTTGGATCGGTTGAAGACACGCGGCCTAACGCAACTATTTCTCTCTTTCCCGACCAATCAATCAACTTGCATTTACTTTTTTCCATAAAATTCGTACTCTATCAATTAAACAAAAAGGTTATTTTAGTATGTGCTTCAATAATTTGTCCGATGAAAAATAATTGAATCGCATATAAATAAGTTTGATACCTACCATCTCGACAACTCCAACATTACTCGTATGATTATTTAATGATGTAGTGTTAATTGTTTCGATAACTACTTTCGAATCAGGCCATGCAACTTTGGTACCAATGGCTTCTCCAACTCGGGTCAATCCTTTAGTGGGCCTTCATAGAAAAGCATCTTCGATTTTTGGATTATCTATCCAAACTGCAATGGCAGCCGGACCAAGAGGAAGATCATTCACAAGTTATTTTGGATCACTCGAATGAAGTCGTCCATCTGCAACTAATTCTTCACTCCCACTACAATCGATTAATTTGCATTTATGATTTACGCTGTTGCTTTTACTCTAATAAAAAAACATATTATTCTTTTTGTACATTGAAAATAAAAAATTAATTAGTAAAAAATATGAAAGATTACCCCATCATCAGCTTTTTCAAAGTTATCGAAGTTGCGCAAAACAACTCTAGTAACCGGCCATGCTACTATCTCACCAACAACGTCTCCAATGTGTGTCGAATAAAGTGAAGGTCTCCACAAGAAAGCATCTGGTTTTCTCACAGTGTCTATTATAATTTTATTAGCATCAGAACCTAAAGGGATTTGTTGGACAAGCTCCTTTGGGTTACTTGGCACAACTCTTCCTTCCGCAACAATTTCGTCTGTCTCACTCCAATCTAGTAAGTGACATGTGTCATATTGTTTACCATGTTTGTTCTATTATTAATCAAAAGCAAATTATATTAATAATGAAATTAAATGTCAAATATAATAATATTACACTAGTACTATAAATAACTTTTACCACTTGATGCACATTTGCTTCATCTAGGCTTTCTTTTCTCCGTCAAACAAAAAAAAACAGTACGTAAAAAAAACAGTACGTAAAAAAAACAGTACGTAAAAAAAATAGTAACGATATATAATTTCATGATATTAATTAAAGATAGTCCGATAAAGCATAACTAATGATATTAGCAAATATAATGAGATTTTAGTTCATGCCATCATGTCATCCTATGGTAATCTGCTTTTATTTTGCATTTTAACAACAGTTGGATATTGGGAAAAAAAGCTAAGATGCTATGCTAGCATTCATATTAGCCAGTTATACAGAGATAAAAACATGACACGCATCTAGTCTTAACACTTTAACAATCTTGATTGACCTACTTAATTTGGATAGACTGAAGAATAGTCCATATACCAAGGCATTGTTTGATAATAATGTGTAAAAGAGAATACTGACTTACCAATGTTCTTTTCTCATATGTCTTACGATAAGTTTTTATTTATTTATTTATTTTTAGTTTAGAAAAGCATTCAATCCATCTAATCAAACCATGAGTTGATAAACACGATATATATTGTATATGTATATACGTATATATACATGTACATATACGTATATATACATGTATATATAACCAGCAATAATTGTTTTAAACAAAAAAACAAAAAAAATGTAAAATTATATTCAACCCCTATAACATAAAAATAGATCTCTGAAACTCACAGTATACTTCTACAATCGATTAACCCTAGCGTACATTCAAAGTTAATGTTTTTTAAACAAAATAAATAAATACAGTAATACAAACAATACTTATTTAAATTCAGCGACCGAGCTCATTTTTAAAATTTCCAATTTAACTTCATAATATCTGTCTTCTTTTACCATTCTATCCCATAGTTTCAAATATTTGATTAGTTTCTAAAGTTAGCATGTGTCATTTGAACACATATTAAAATGGTACAGCAGCTTAGCACAATAGCATTTTTTGTTATCATACGCTTCTAATTCTGAAACATTACACATATGCCATAAAATAAAAATGCCAAATATACCTGATTTTTCATAAGCATACGAACCATCGCGTCTAATACTGAAATTTTATTTTGCATTTCGACCGTTTGTTTATCCCTTACGTGTGACCATATTGCTTTGGTGTAGGTCATACCCCTTCCCATTGCTCTCAATCGCCCTGGTCTATCCGGTCCTAATACTTTTGCAAGCGCATCATCTTTATAATTAATTGTTGAGCTAGAATTTGATTCATTCTGTATTTGTTTAATTTTTTCCTACACATGTTGTCATACATGCATATTATACACAATCAAACTATCACAATAGCAAACATATTGTTATCTAATAAAATTTCACAGTACTTACAATAGCATCTGCAGCAATCGAATTTACTGGTTTGCCATTTTTTCGTGTGTGCGATTTGATCCACACTTGAGTTCGACCGACAGAAGATGGATGAGGACTCGTCTTTTTCTATGTTTAAAGAATATTTTTTACAACACGTCACAATGACTAACTAGCTTATAAATATTATGGTATATAAATTAGTAATTCTTACCAAATCATCGGCCACTCGAGCCATTACTTTACGACTACATGTGTGTGGTATTTGATTGTCTCTAATAGCTTGAAATTTCTGACTCAATTCCTAAGAATAAAATGAAACATGCATTAAAAAATCCAGCTTGGTTTTCGCATCTCATCAACATTTGAAAATGTAAATGTTACCTTAAACTCTGGATCCGTTTTGGACTTGACAAATTTCTTCCACTCATTCATACTTAGGTTGTCGGGTTTCAACCGATTTCTTTCTTCTTCGTTCCTTGCTTCCTCTATTTTGCGAACTAATCGAGATTTTGAACCTCTAAAGATGCATCCCATTTGATGAAATATGCATGCTTTTTGCCATTCCTCGTCCAATTTAAATCTAACCTACAATATTTAAAGGCATATGAACTTGTGAAAAAGAGTTTAAATTTGTCATAGTACACGCTGTGCACATGTAAACAGCAGTACTTACATGTGAAAACAAAGAGTTACACGCTTTGCACATGTAAACAGCAGTAAACATGGTACAAGAAGATGTCGGCACGTGCATGAACGTCCAACTTGCTTTGTACAAAAATTCTGACAAATCATTAATTCATCTAATTACTCTACCATGAATTGGACTTGGTGGACAATTATGTTCATTTTTTTAATAAGTTTTCTAGCTGATCCACGTGTTGTTATGTTAAATGGAAAGAATTGAAGCATCCCAGCAACTCTGTGTTGCATGTAACACCCTTTAGATCAACATCATCAAATATAAACTGCACGTAAAGTTAAAAACAATTGGAGGTAAGTACACAAGTTCTCTGTAACCTCATATGTATTGGTTTATGAATCGAATTTTGTACAATATAATAGAACTGTTACTGCCAGTGCAAGTTTGTTCAAATGCGTCCAATGCAGTGGTCATGAGTCATTCATTATATGGCCTATAAAAGTCATCTATTTAGTAATATGCTTCAGCATGGGTTGCTTACGGTTTGATGCATGCATGGTCAGGTCAATATTGGTATACTGTTTTAATACCAACAACTAGCGTTGATTTCTATGTCAACCACCCTTATGATTTATATATGAGGTCATATTATTTAAACTTCAATGGTAGTCAAATTAGATGGGTACCGTAATAAAAATTATGTTTGGTTGAGGACTCGGGAGATTTGAGTGTTAACCAGTTTGCTGATAAGTAACGTTGTTGTTCAGAAAGTTACGCGTACTCATTGAATCAAACTTCTTTTATATTCAATAAATATAAAAGCAAAGTAGACAAAATGGTTAGAGTTTCGGATTATTGTAAGTTCACAGTTTACTTATGTTATGTTTACTGTGCTATACAGCATAATATTTTTTGACATATAGGATTTGATTGTTTGAAATCATTTTGAAATCACTCGACGTATTTGAGATTTTAACTAATAATAACGTTGATTAAATATGTTATTATCAATTCAGTATCAATTTAAAATGGTAGAACTACATGGTTAGAAGCACGAGGATAACGTTTATTTATCTAATAAATTAGTGTTCAACTTAGACCGCTAGAAAACGACAGTTCATTAAATTTTATACTAAGTTACTGATATCATGTTAGGAATATCATATTACCTCAGCATATTTGATCATGGACTAATGAATTACAATGGCACTTAATATAAGAACAGAAGACATTCAAACTTCCAAAGTATGGTGACCATGACTTGCTACCTATAACAAATAAATAGATATATTGGAATTAGGAAACATGTAAGAGTCCATAGCACTTCAAACCTACCCTTATTTAATTTTTGGAAGAAAAAAAAAAGTTAAAATTGTTGTAAACTGTAACATGGTTATGCAGATGAGTGGAAAAAGAAGAAGTTGAAATTGTTGTAAATTGTAACAACAAAACAGTTAATATCATTTTCATCCCCTTCGCTATATAATTGTGCATTCTTCTTTCGCTAAGTTGGTTGTTGTTTGTGCAACAATCTTTAGTAAGTTGGTTGGACAACGAGTTTATTGTGAAGGGTGGTGCTAATTTAAGACCATCAATTGACAAAAGAAAGAAGAGTAATTTTACTACCCTATTTTACCACGTCAATTGTTTTGCGCAATTCATTTTATCCAATATATAATCAAATCATGTTGCCTACACATATCGTCAAAATTTTACTGGTCGGTAGTATGGTACTTCACATTTAGGTGACCATTGATTTCTTATGTTTCCGTCAGGCAATCCATTAGCCGGTTTTATGTTAAAATCAGTAATATAACGCAGCATACAATGAACATTAAATAATTGTTATTAAACAGCAAGCTATAACAAATAAATAGATATAAACAAATGAAGATATACCCGAATGCAATCCCACAAAGCAACTTGTAGTTCATCACTTAGATTCTTCCATTTATCAAGCGTAACCGGAACATGCTCCCTTACTAGCGGACCTAGATATGAAGATAACTTGATAGATCCATCTCCTATTGGTTTTCCATTCAAATCAAATTCGACTTCAATACGGTTAGAAGGATTCAATGGAAGTCTTTTCACTTTAGTTGGACCTTTGCCATTGCGCTTCACAATTGGATTTTCATTGACATCTCTAGTAGTTCCCTCATTCGTGTCAACTTCAAAATTTTCTAAAACTTGCATTGTATCTTTGTCAACTGCTTCATCGTTGTCTTGAATTCGAGCATCGTTATTCTCATGTTTACATCTATTTGGTTGCCTTGGTTTCCAAGTTCTTGCGAGTTGTCTTCAATACGAATGTTGCTATCCACCATGTTGTCCTTGCCTTTTGCATTATCATTGAACGTGGTGGATTCTTCGATTGTTTTTAGCCATTTTTGAGCAGCCCTCTTCCTTTTACTCATTTTCTGCATATAAAAAAAGATTATTGGAAGTGTGCAGGAAACTAAGATGCAGTCCGATTTTTGCAGCACAACACACACACATATATAACCACAGAAGAAACATCACACATTTAAATATGAAAACACTTTGGAAATCTACTTTGGTGTTATATAAGTAGCTGAACATAGTTATTCTTCATTGACTTGTAATATGAATAGTAAACTCAACTATAAGATCTAATTTGGTGTTGCAAATCGGGATAGAATATGAATGACAAACTGCTGATAAAAAATGGTGATAAAAATGTGAAAAACACAGCACTAGAATTGACAGATAACAATTCTAGTAATGACAAACAACCGAGAACATGTAATGAAAATGTAGAAACAATTAACACTAACAATGACAACGCAGAGACTAAATAACCAGACGAGGACAATTTCAGATATGCATAATCAGACCACACAGGGAAAGAAATTGAATCATTTAAAGTGAAAATTTTGAAAAACTCAGAAATGCCAGAATATAAAATACATTCAGTTAAAGAGAACTTACTTAACTTCTTAAATGAAGAGCTCCCTATAGATTTAATTCTAAAGAGTTATTGATAACATTGCTGAAATTATTTGATGTAGTAAAGCATGGCTATGAGTTCTTGGAGACAAGGGGGCACAGAAAAGCAGTCTTAAAGAATCTAGTGTGATTAAGTAATAAGTATGTTTTTGGTTATACACATGCTCTTTTTTGTGAGTAACTGTTAAATGTTCCAACATACATTAACACAAACAACTTTGAAAAAAATTTAGGCTCAAGGACACAAAGTTTCATTTTTGGGCTGAAGGACAAACTTTGAAAGAAAATTAGGCTGAAGGAAAATGATAAATATAGTTAGCATTTTGTACAGTGCAAACATTGTACAAAATGCTAATTATAACTAGCATTATATCCAGTTTTACATTGTACAAAATGCTAGTTGTATTAGCATTGTCCTTCAGCCTAATTATCTTTCAAAGTTTGTCCTTCAGCCTAAAAATAAAATTTGTTGTCCTTCAGCCAAAAATTTTATGAAAATTTGTCCTTGTACCTATTTTCCACTTTTTACCGCATATAAACCCCCAGTAACCAAAAATCATCAGATTATATATTTAATAGCTTGGATTTTGAGACTATCTGGGTTCATCAAAACTCATTTAGAGAAACCTTTTAGCCAGAAGTACCTACCAAATAACGAAAAATCCAAATTAAGGATTCTGATATGATAAATGGTTGGAACAAAGCATCCTAACAAGTTTAAATGACGTCCTCTTATTGTACAAATGCATATATCATATTAATTCTTGGATATGAGACGTTTCCCAACAGAACAACCCAGAACATGTCAAATAAATGAATAATTATTCAAAACCTAAAGGCAAACTACCGAAGACTGATCTAAGCAATCTATCAATAATACTCTACTCAACCAATCAACTATATACCGGCTCTCTCTATAACTTTGATCCTACACCAAATCAAAACACATTATAATTCACATGCAACCAAATTAATCAATATACATAATGCAGTAATGAACAGACAGATTTCTGGTGGTGGACCTCAACTAATAATGGAGAAATTAAATTAGCTTAAAAATTTCCTGGAATTGCATAAGAACTAGTGATTCTGTCAAAGACTGGAATCATCACATTTGTAATAGGATTCTACCCCCAAATACTCAATGTGTTCATACCTTGAACTAAATAACCAGCATAAAACCTTAGATAGAATCTGCAAATAGTTGAATATCAACTCAACCATCTACAGATTATGCCTCAAAGATGATGAGACTAGCGAGCATATATTTTTCAAGTGTGAATACAACAGCAACTTGTGGTCCTCAATCAGTAATATGCTACAATTTCAAAATAACTACAACAACAAACTTTGTGACATTCTAGAAATGATTGTGTCAAGATACAATATTACAGGTCTACACTCAGATTTAGTGGACGTGGTAGTGTATAGTGCAGTATGGCATATCTGGCTAGAACGCAATCAACAACAATTTCAAAATAAATAACTAGTCGCAAACAGCAGACTTCGGCTCATCATTCAAGGTTTCCTAAACATCACTCAAATATCCATGTTCAAAAATGAAGCAAATACAAGCAGAAATCAAATACATAAAAAAGACTTATCTAACTACGAGCAAACATCAGACTTGAGAATAACTTCGACTGTTCCTTCCTTTAATGCATTATCACATATAGTAAGCAAATCTGGCACAACTAGCAACTTTATCTTATACCGAATTTTAATCAGATTTCAAAGATTTTTTTACCAATATAATTCAAGTAGATTGACAGCATTATGTATAAGATAAATTTAAGTGTTCAATAGCACATTATAGAATATCAAAAAACAGTAACAAGGTTGAGAGAGAATATTGTAAAATGAACATGTTTCCACACGTAATCATGTAAGGTTTACCTATAGTTTCCAAGCGTAATCAATGACGGTTTTTAAAACTTTTCTCCAATATGCCTTCACAATCCTCCCTAACATAGCTAGCATCCTCCAAAAAATCGGCATCCATCTCGTTTTCTTCACAATCTTGGACAACACCGCTTGTGCTTTCAATAGAATCGATTGTCTCTAATTCATGAAAACCTCTTGGTGGTGCCTTCATTACAACATACCAATTAGAGGAGTCATTCTCTCTTGAATAAAAAACTTTTTTCGCTTGAGATGCAAGGATATACGGATCCCTCGAAAATGAAACTTGATTTTGATGTAAATTAACAATAGTAAATCCATCTTCAACCTTCACCCCGTTTCCAATGTTTGCCCAATGACACTTGAAAATTGGAATATAAAATTTGTGATAGTCTAACAAGATTATGTCGGTCAAAATCCCATAATAAGTGACCACATCTACTACTTGAGAGACATCTTTCACACTTGCTCTACACATGGTAGTAGCATCATAAGTCACTCCAGAATTCTGAGTTTCTCTCTCAACATCTTTTGTGTGAAAACGTAACCCGTTAATTATATATCCTGTGTAGGACAAAGCACTGCTACTTGGGATATAGGCAATCCATTTTAATAATTCCTCATGTTCACTTGAGTTAATAGATATCTGTCAATCCACTCAATATAGTCAAAAATAATATTTTCAAACCTATAAATGAAATTTAAAATATTTAATTAACCTTCTTTTTAATCCAATCGACGAAGTTTTTTGTGTGAGTTTTCCATAGCAATGTAGCATTTCTTTCCATGCGCTTGTCCAAACTTTGTAACTCTTCCAAATGCATACTAGCATAATATAAAAAATGCTAAGTTACATTTATAATTACACATATGTTAAGACAAAAAAAATAAAAAAATATGTGCTTACTCTAAATATGGCTCTGTTATAGCCATATTCATTAGCACGGCCAAATGAGCAACTTCCTTCTCATTAGCCGTCAATGTAATTGTCTTGCATGATGATATTGGACGTCCTTCGAGTATTGCATCATCATTCTCATAATCTTCATTTCTACCTTCTTTCTCCCCTAATTCTGATGATTTCTGTAGAAAATCGCCAAAGAATCTCATGGATTCGTCTGCAAGATAGTTTTCTGCAATGCATCCTTCAGGTCGTGCATGGTTCCTTACATAGTCTTTAAGTGTTTTCATATACCTTTCGAAGGGGTACATCCATCGAAAATGAACCGGTCCACATAATCGAGCTTCTTTACTAAGATGAATTGTTAAATGTATCATTATGTCGAAAAACGAAGGTGGAAAATATCTTTCAAGATCGCATAAAATTTTAACAATCTCATCATCCATTTGTTGCAACTTCTCTCTATCAAGAACACGCTGGCATATTTTATTAAAAAATATACACAAACGAGTTATTGCTTTCCTTGGCTTTTTCGAGAGCAATTCTCTAATTGCAACCGATAGCATTTGTTGCATTAAAACATGATAATCATGCGACTTCAATCCACTAACTTTGCAATCCTCCAACGACACACATCTTTTGAAATTTGAGCAGTAACCATCAGGTCCCTTAAAGTCATACAATCTGTTGCAAATTTTTTTTCTTCAGAACTAGACAAAGTATATGGAGCTGGTGGAAGATATGTTCTCTTCCCACGAGGTTGTGCATATAGAGCATGTCGAATTCCCCAATCCTCTAAATCCTTTCTAGAATTAATACCATCTTTTGATTTGCTATCATGCAACATTGTGCTGAGTAAACTTTCGCCAACGTTTTTCTCAATATGAATCACATCTAAATTGTGGCGGAGTGGAAGTTCCTATAAACATCATTAATATGACAATTTAATATTATATAATTTTATAGTTAGATTATTACGAACAAAATAAATTTTGAACACTAACCTCCCAATATGGTAATTCAAAGAAAATTGATCTTTTTTTCCACCTTGATAGCTCTACTTTTGTAGGATCGGTTTTATCTTCTTCGTAGGCGGTGCATTTTCTTTTCTTTGTCTTCTTGCCTTTTTCTATTTCAACATTTTCAATTTTTCCAAAATCATTTGGAAAATCTCTCAAAATAACAGAAATATCTCTACCTGTAAGAATTCTCGATTTGTTACCTTTCTCCACTTTGTTATCAAACCAAGCCTTTTGTTTTCTTAATGGATCTAATAGAGGTAAGAATCTTCTGTGCCCCATATAGACATTTTTCCGACTATGATTTAGCCATCGATGATGAGTATTAACACCGCATAATGGACAACCTTTTTTGCCTTTTACACAACATCCAGCAAGATTTCCGTACGCTGGAAAGTCGTTTATAGTCCATAACAAAATTGCTTTTAAGTTAAAAAGTGTCTTGCTAAATGCATCATAAATCTCCACCCCGTTACTCCATAAGTGCTGCAAATCTTCTATCAAAGGAGCTAAATATATATCAATATCATTCCCAGGTTTCTTTGGACCAGGGATCAATAATGTTAACATAATATTCTCTTTTTTCATACACAATATAGGTGAGAGATTATATGTCACAAGCATCACTGGCCAGCAACTATACTTGGAGCCCTTAATGTCAAATGGGTTGAAACCATCGGTAGCAAGACCAAGTCGAAGGTTACGTGAATCACTTGAAAATGATTTCCATTTACCATCCACCATGCTCCATGTCAAAGAATCCACAGGATGATGCATTTTATCATCATTGCTTTTATTACTAAAATGCCACCTTAGATCTTCTACCATCTGTTGGGATCTAAACATTCTTTTGAATCTTGGAATAATTGGAAAATATCGCAATACTTTGGTCGGAATACCTTGCATTATCTCTTTCGTCCGCTCATTTGTCTTCCATCTCGAAGAACCACATTTCAGACATCTATCCAAATCTTTGTACTCTTTCCTGAAAAGACAACAATCATTCTTGCAGGCGTGAATCTTCTCAAATCCCATGTCAAATACTTTGAGAAACTTCTTTAATTCGTATAAAGTCTTCGGAAGGACATTATTTTTGGGTAATAACAATTGTTGCACACTTAGAAGCTTATCAAAACCAGTATCAGGTAATCCAGTTTCACATTTAAGGTTATACAATGCAGTGATAGCAGATAATTTCGTTTGATCTACACAATCAGGGTACAGTGGTGTTTCTGCATCTTCCAAATTTTTAAGGAAATCATCTGTTCGCTTTTGTGCATCATCATTCTGCTTATCATCGGAGAAAAAAGTATGGTTGACAAAATCTTCATCTTCAAAGTGAATGGCTTGAAGTAATTCATATGTATCATCCAACTTCACTTTTTTAGCTACATTTACCTGCTCACCATGACTATACCACATACTGCACTTGTATAAAGGATCCATTCCCCTTATAATCAGGTGCTCAACAATAATGTCATCATGATGACGACTAAGATTTCGACAATCTGAGCAAGGACACAATTTTTTTTCCATATTTCCTGAATTTCTCTTTGCTGCATGCACAAAATTCCTTGCTCCTTGCTCGTACTCCTTACTAGTTCTACGGTAAAAATAAAATATTTAACGACAAAAAAAATCATTATTATAAATTCCAAGTTCAATTTTAAGCTAAAATTGTACTATTACCTGTGTAAATGCACCCAATCTTTTTCCATCGCCATATACAATATTGCAACAAGCAAATTTCTAAAAAAAAACATGATAATTTATTACTCATCGATATTTACAAGTATAAAATTCTTAATATATTGCAAGGTGGCAAATCGTCTAACTAACATTGGATTTCCTAACAAACTAATGTCGAACCAGTCAGTTTTTGGATCCTATATATTTGGTCGATAAACACAACAGTAAAAAGACATCCAAATGCTTTGGATGTTTGAATATTTGGAACTATCAAGATGCATTTCTTATTCCAGCAACCAAACACTATGAAAACAAAAATGGATCATCATATGCCAAGGCATTTTTTAAATGTTTAAGATGTCATCTAGTAAAAACATTAGCAAAAGTTTTCTATATTTATTTTGTCTGAACAAAAATACTCTTTACATCATTAGCTTGTATACCACAACTTACCATAATCAATAGTGCTATTACCTTTACTTGCATAATCTTTTTTTAATTTTTTGCAACCTGACTTATGTGGAGCTATTCTATTTTTTTTGAAAATTAGATAACTGGATAGAGGGGGAAAGAAGAACCATACATGAACAAAAGTCTTGACTTTTGGAAAGGTATGCACTTAGCTGAATTCTTTTATTCTTTTTATTTTATTTTAATTATTGCTTCATTAAATTGTTCAGTTCATTATAGATCATTCATATGTTTTTAATATACTTAAACATAAGTACACATTTGTTATGCAGTACAAAAGGAAAACAAATATATAGAAACATAGGTGTTTTAAATGTTATGATAGGTGTTAACTACATTCATATATTTCTTGGACATTTCAAATCATTTTGTACGAGGGTTATTAGTAAAATTTTATAGTATGTTCTTTGTGTAGTTAAAGCTAAATTGCATGAATAATAAAGGGATGTTCAACTATGATATTGTAGTTGAAGCAAATAATAATTCTTTGTTTGTGGACATAAAACTATGATATTTTCAATGAAAAATGTTCAAAAGCTTCTATGTTGCATTGTCCTAAAGAAATGTGGACATCCTTCTTTTATGAAGTAATATTTTACTATAAAATTTGGATTTGGCGAGTGTGATTACAATATAAGACATGTTCACAAAATATGCTGCAGTGCAAACTCTGAACTGTAGTGTTATAATCAACTTTAATGGAGTTCACCTGATCCATCTTTGCCCTCTTTTCTCATTCATACAGACCCAACTAAACTCTAGATTCAACTCTAGATGCCAAAAGCAACTATTAATTCAGGTGAGAATCTTGCAAACAAGGCAACTTGGCAAGGAGAAAATCCAATCAAGACAATGAAAAACATAAACAAAGTGCTCAGAATAAGGGATCTTACTCAGCTGCTTCAGCTATTCCTAAAACTGAAGTTAGTGGACTAGCAGTTGAATCTGAAACTGCTTCAGTAGTGCTAAGAACTGATGGTAGATACCGTCGTTTAAATTCTGAAACCGGAAAAACAACATCACAACAAAAATTAGACGACGTGCGGAATCAAAACATAGATACCACTTATGAAGACAACAACTTAAACATTCTAATTGATGATTTACAGTAGAAAATAACACTTATGAAGATAACACTTACATTTTATACATCTTTTTATACATAAATAAATATGAATTCTTAAGTTAATTCTCTTTAATAAAACGAAAATGGTTTTACAATGTTGGAAACAATTTAATTAGTTGAATTTTCTTGTAGTGGTCTCATTTCTTGGTGATTGGTGATCAGGACTGTCAAGTTACCATAATAGGTTAAAGTTAGAGGTTCAAACATCTTCGACCAATCGGTTGACCTTCTATCTAATTCTTTACCATGACTTAGATCATAAACTCATAATTTTCTATTACATTTTCACATAAAAGTCTAACAAAGTAGAAAAGTTTAAACCCAGTAACAATTAAAAAAATCCAAAAGATTCATAACTTGCAAAAAAATCTTTGCTAAAACAAAATGTCAATAATCAAGGATATATATTTATGAAAAGTACTAGAAAGTAGTGAATTTCAAATATGTACTAGTTATCTATAAAAATTCAATAAACCATTGAAATTAAAAAAGTAAGCGAGGAAGGTCCACAAAGTATCATTTTCTTGTGAGAATAAGTTGCATATACATTGTTTTATATTTCATTTAGGGATGACTTGAAACCAAATTAAAATATAACTGAATGAGAAACTAAAACTTCAGATTACCCCTTCTAAATTTTATATAATTATAGTCGGAACTGTAATAAAAAAGTCAATAACTACCATTATTATGACCATCGAACTGAAATCAAATTGAAATTAATCTTACTAACCATCAATAATATGGAATCAAGCAGCAACTATCAATTATCAAGAAGTTCATATCATATATAAAAATGTTTATAATTTAAGAATACAAAAAATATCTTCTGAATATGTCTCCACTTACACCCTACCCTACCCCACCCCTCCCTCGGATATATAGCTTATCATGATGATTAATTTAACTGACAAAGAAGGAAAAGTAACCATAAATTACAAAATTGTTTGCCCATCAATGTACAAATCTAATATGTTTTCATTTCCCTTTATGTAATAGCGGTGGGGAGGTGTTCATGTTGGGTGGTGATGGTGGGGAGATATCAGTTTTTGCAATCCATATGCCAGCATCAGTAAACAATTTACTATACTAAAATATCAACAATACTAAAGAACATCCCAAACTAAAGAAGCTACATACACAATATCAAATTAACTTGCCTAAGCATGGCAGGAAAATGCAGCTATTAGCAAAAAGAAAGGAAAAAACAATAGTTATAATTAAAACATAAATAACTCATAGAACAACAATTCAATAAACTACCAAATTTTCATGTCATCATCTAAGTTCCAGCATTAGCAAACATTGTTGCTGCTAGAGCTGAATCAACAGCGATAACATACAAACACAATGTTTGAAATAAACTACAGTGAACTTGTTTACAATGTTTTAAACTAGTTGTATAAAATCTGAACATGACTCGTTTTAAATGATGTAAATGCTAATTTTACAATTTTTTCCCATTACCAAATTAAATAGAATGAAAAAGAAAATTCAAAAAACACAATTAACTTGCACTTTCTAGGTGAAAATGCATGTTAGCTTTTATTTTTTGTTTTTCAAAAATAAGGGTTTGATTTACTTATCCATTTGTACAAGTATTTTTCTTATAAGAACATTAAAATTAGACATACGTAACTATCTCATATTTATAAATTTCAAATAAAAGTTTAAATAACCATGGAGAAAAAGAGTAAAAAGTTAAAACATGTATAACAATGTAAAATATTGAATAGGTACAACAAAACATAACTTTACGAGCATTCACATCCCTAACAAAGCTTTACACCAAAAGTCAAGCAAGTTACTAAGCAGATATAAACTAAAGTGCTAAATGAGTCTATGTAAATTACACAACAAATTATTGTGTTTAGCATTTTTATAACAGAAATGTCACTAGATTTAATTGGGTTAAGGGAATTCGAAGGAGTATACTTGTCAATTGTAGTGTTATAGTACATTAAAAACACTACTTAAATTCATAGCACATGCGATACAAATTCATATAAAAGAACAAATTCATGTAAAACAGTCCATGTATTGGTGGTTTGTGCTCACACCGTTCATGTAAAACAGTTCATGTAAAGCAGCATTCATTGGTAGTTTGTAAAATAGCTCACATGTATTCATGTAATACAAACTCACAGCATTTTTATAAACCAAAAAGAGCTACAAGTGCCACTTAATACAACAAATTCATGTAAAATAGTTCACGTATTGGTGGTTTGTGCTAACGAAAACAAGAGAAATTTTGTGTAATTGTGCTTAAGCTTCGAAAAATATACCTAAAGCCAAGTTCGCAAAGTTGAAATCGCGCTTCAGCTGCCTTTAAGAATCATGCTTTAGCTTGGTTAACGAATCGCGAAGTTGAAATCGAGCTTGGTTGGCGAAACGTGCTTCAGCTACCTTAAAGGATCGCGAAGTCGAGCTTGGTCATTATGGAATCATGCTTAAGCTGCCTTGAAGAATCGGTCGAAATCGCTCGGATTGAGCCTTGAGGAAGAGAGGGTTGCAGAGCTTTTAGATTAAAGACAGATTTGTTATTAAAGAAAGTGAAGAGGAGAATCATGAGTGAAGAGGTCGATAATGGAAGTGAATGTGAAAAGAGGGAATTTGGCGGCACAGAAAAATAAGGAAGGGGGAAACACAATTGGACCGCCAAATTAATTTCTCTTAGATTAATAATTGCATTAAAACATGCTATCTTTTAAGCTAGATAACCACTAACTACTTAACCATAGCAAGTCAAGTTTCCATTCAATCCCTACTTGCTATTAATATAACATTTTCTTGTAGTGGATTCTATCTATTCCAGTTTGGGACACTTTCTCCAACATTCCTTCTGTCCTTCTATCTCTGATAGGTCTGAATTGGCTTGCGAGCCTTATTGGGGGTTTCAAATGCTTCGATGCTAGTACTATTGCGTGCAAGAACCTATTATATGCTAGGGCATTGATTGAATTTACCCTTGAGAATCCGTTACAGACGATATTGAAAGTTAGAATCAAGGAAGGTCGTGAGGTGGAAATAAAAGTTAATTATAGCTGGAAGCCTGACATATGTATTATCTGTAAGTCATTTGGACATACTATAGAGAATTGCTATAGGAATGCTTCTCTTTCTCCTAATGAAATAATTCCCCTCCCTAGGATGGAAATGAAATGGGTTCCCAAGGTTAGATCTCCGCCTTCCTCTGATCCTATTGTTTCTGTCTCTCCCTCTGTGGAGACAGAAATTGATTCTCATGCAGTTAGTGATTCCGATGATGAGGTTGTTGTTTGGGAACCTGAAGAGTTTTCTTGGATACACGAAGCGACGGAAATGAGGTATGATCCACAGAGGCATAGTTATCACATGTTCTTAGGCGGTCCTGATGAGTTTAGGAGGTAAGTGTATCATGTTGAGGGTGATGGTCTCTCTCTGATGACCATTAGGAATGATGGTGCTAGGAATTGGTGGCAATTCTTAGACCTACATGGGACCAGGTTTATCTATACTCTCCTCTCTCGAGGTCTTTTGACCCGAATCTGGCTACGTATTTTTCTACTGTACAGCATGTTGTAGGTCCCGATACTGATGTTGATATCAGTAATGACAGGGGGGCATGGGCCCTCCCGAGTAGTCTAGTCTTTTTGTCTAGCTCTTGTATTTTATCTTTATTCTTGTACTTAGTGGTCTGGCCACTATAAAACTAGCTTTTAGCTGTTCTATGCATGTACAGAACACCTGTTCTTTATTTATATTCATAGTGGCATGGCCCACTCTAAAGCCGGCTGGCTTTGCCAAAAAAAAGATATAGTGGGAAGATGATAACAAGGATATAGTTCTTAGAGAGCAATAACTGGTAATCAATTAGTTTATAACCACAAATTACCTATCCTTCTCGACAATTACTCACTTGGCCTCGATGCCATGTTTTCTCACATGCTTTCTCTTCCTTCACGATGTCGTGTTTTTTGCAATAGTTGAAGGCTGATGCTCAACAGCGTCGCGACTAGAGAACCGCGGATCTATGTCGACTACAATAAGTAGATGAAGTCTGGTGATTTTATCGGCTAATGGATAAAAGGTTTTTTTATTCTTCATGTTTTTTTAGCGAGATATTTTCAATTAGGGAACAATGGAATATCAGATTTGTAATGGGTATGGCCGATGTTGGGTTTGGTTACGGTGGTTAAAAAATGGTCAATTAACGGTTAACCGACTAACCTAATTTTCATTAATCGTTAACTGAACTAAAAATTCTCGATTAAGGTCGATCGGATAAACTACTGATGTTGGTTAATTGTGGTTATCAGTTAAATCGGTTCAGTATATGTTAGCTAATTCGCTTAAGTTGGTTAAATCGGCTAAATGCCCACCCCTAATTTCAAAGGTATTTTTAGTATTTGATAGCACTTTATAGAGATGTGATAGCACTTTATCTTTAGATGTGCGATAACACTGCAACTTAGACATGTGATAGCACTTCAGCATAAAAGTGCGATAGCTTTAAACTTTAGTCACGCAATAGCATTTCAATTGTAGGCACATCATAGCTCTGCAATACTAGACATGTGATAGCTCTTCAATTCTTGGCATGCGATAGCTTTTCCATCTTAGACACGTGAAAGCATTCCCATCTTTGACATGTGATAGCTATCGGGTCTTAGACACGTGATAGCTTCCCAATTTTAGACATACAAAAACTTCTCAATCTTAGACATGTGATATCTTCCCAATCTTAGACATGCGATAGCTTTCCCATTTTAGACATGTGATAGCTCCTTTACTTTAGACATGTGAAAGATCCTTTGCTTTAGACATGTAGTAGTTCCTTCTCTTTAGACATTCGATAGCTCCCTCGCTTTGAACATGCGATAGCTCTTCAATCATAGACATGTGATAGCTCTTTAAATTTAAACATGTGATAGCTCTTCAATCATAGACATGTGATAGCTCTTTAACTTTAAACATGCGATAGCTTCTTTGCTTTAAACATGCAATTGCTCCTTTGCATTGGTCATGCAGTAGCTTCTTTTTTCATGCTAGCCCCTGTTCAGATTTGATTTTTGGGTATAATGGTGTTATCTTTTAAGTTTACGATAAAATCATTTAAAGGGTGATGGCTTCAAATATGGTCAAAACAACTTAAACCCATGGAAGTTAAGAGTTAATAGTATCAGATATATATTAATAATTCTGAAAGAATATTCTATCCTAGTAAAAGTTAAGGTATTACACTTTATATTAATGAGATTTTGTGGATCTCATAACATCAATGTGAAGCAGACGTATCATTGTTTTCTTATACATTTAAGAATTAGCAAGTCAAATATTGGTTGTAATGACATTAGGTTCGTAATTGTATTGTTGAACGCTAATACAACCAAGAGGGTGGAAGTTAACCATATGTTAAAATGCCTAGGCAAAGCTATCGAATATTAAAAGAGAAATAGCAGAAAAGAATTATGTAAAACAACTGAAAAAGTAAATACATTAAGATTACATGGTCTGAATGTTGAGAAATCCTATGTCTTGGGGTCAAATCAATCTCTCTTGTATATTATATTTTAGCACAAGCATACATTCTGATGGGGAGTTTGTTTATAGCTTTTACATTAACAATTCGTTGATTTCTAAAAGTTAGATTCCTTTTATCTACTGTAGTCCTTTCTTTTTATAGATGACATAACATCACATGGATTGCTGATATTATTCGTCGTACTTAACTGTTGCCGTTGGATTCCACCATGTATCTTTCATTAGATTGGCTTTAATTGTGTGTCTCGGATTGATGATTTGTTTTAGGTGGGATAATTTGGTTTTGGTGGGAAAATTGGATTTTGAAATGTTCGAACTAGCGTGATGTTGTTGAATGTTTGCCACTTGTTTAATATTTATGTTATTTGTTGATTTATTTTGATTTTCCTCTGATAAAGGACATTAATTCACTTCTTTGGACTATGTTTATAGGGGCAGTTGTGCTTTTGGGTGTAAGTTGTTCCTCAGGAGTTCTTCATCATCTTTCCATAATGGCTTTAGGTTGATTAGTCTAGTGAAGAAGGTAACATGTAGTCTTCAGGTATGTAATAGCTTGTTTCTTAGTTTATGGTGCCCCATATGTTGTATTTGGAACATGTGTAGTTCTTGTTTGATGAGGCTCAGGGCCTGTTCTTTATATACTGCATTGATCTCATATATCAAGGACTTCATGTACCCATGATTTTGTACTTTACTAGTCGTGTAGTTCTTTATGATGCTCTTTCGCCTTGAATTATTTGCAATATTTTTAAGTGAAAAAATGGGTGTAATATTTGCCCCTAAACTCTATCCTGATGAATATTGAGGCAAACTTGTAATTCTTCATCCATCTTTTCAATAGTCTAGCATTCACTTGCATTTAGTGCTCCTATAATAATCTACACCCCAATGGACTTGAATTTTTGCTAAATCGAAAGATCAAGTCCACCAAAGCATAGATTGTTTGTTTGGTATCCTGCTAATGAAACAAAAGAATGAATATTAGAGCTCTAATGAAATAGCTAACAACTAATAATTAAAACATAATAGATCGTATAAGTACTGACCAAGATTTGACACTTCCCAAAATCAAGTGTCCTTATTAGCACCGAATATGCCAAGCACCAGTATGTGCCCTTCTAACTATCATATGGGTTGTAATGATGAGGGGAGGTTAGAAAAACATTCTGGTGATTGGTAAAATTAGACATTTTGTACATATTACTAGTTTATGTCGATTGTTCACTATATCATTTTATGTCTGTTTATATTTTCGTTAGTTGTCTCGACTCCATGTTTGCGTACGAATCGTTCCCATCTACCTTCCGTAGATTCATAACTATAAGTATATATATATATATATATATGTCCCAATGTCCTCTAATGGACCCAAATTATATCCATGCTAGTATCTCTCATTCAACAATCTGTTAGGATCCACCACCTCATCGTTTCACGATCTCATTGCCGTATAACTCGAGGAAGTCCTATAGTGCTTACTAATGGCTTTTCATATATTTTGTCATATTCTCTTTGGGGATTTTCTACTTTATCTACTTCCTAACGTGGACTTGGCTCCACTAACCACCCCATCAATATTTTGAAGGAATCTTATCATAGGTTAACTAGCCTTGCCCTATCAAACAAACTAGCAAACAACTATGGTGGTGCATGGCCCAACATGGTCCGCCCTAGTAGGTAGATGAAGACCAGCTAGGTATAACCTTGTCCTTCCCGTTGACCGCTCGAGACCGATGATGTTCTCACCTTATGATGGCCATACCTCTTAACTTGGTGCCAACACTTAATGCATAGTGCATGATCCCACTCATCATCTGTTTGAATTGCCTAGTGCAATAAAGGCAATACCCTCCTTTAAAATAAATTTGAAGCAGGTTGCTCTATCTTGAGGGTACCCCTTATCTGTATGCAAGCGTATGCTCTCCACGGGTCATGTGGTTGGACATGTCCCACATCAGTATAACATTACACAACTGTTGGTAGTCCCTTATAGTGGGCAGACTTTTGTTGCGTAACCCTACTGACCTCACATTCCAACCTACTCCAATGACCTTTTGCCATTTTCTTCATATAATTATACTTTAATTAAAATAATCCACACCCGTCATAAATGCATATTCGAGTCTACTTATATATATATATATGTATATACACATACAGACACATATATATTCATACACACACACATTCATTTATGTCTTTCTCAAATTATCCTGCCTCTCAACTTTATAGTTGACCCTAAGTCTTACTTCATTATGCGTTCCACCATTTTCTTAACTTTAAATTCATTCACTGCTTTCCTCTTATTTGATTCATAATGTTATTGCCCTTTTTTGATCTCTATTTTCCATTTTTATTCTGTTATTATCCCTTTATTTCTTCTTTCCTATTTTTCGCATTTTCCTTTCATTTACTTTCAAGTTTTATTGGTATTTTCCTTTCTTAGCTCTTTAGGATCTTTTATCACATTCGTGTCTTACTATTTAAATTTTGGGGTTTACTACATTTTAATGCTTTGGAACTGTGTTTTTATTCTAAAAATTTTAACACTGTAAATTTCCATGCCTTATTCAAAAGAGAGATTTGTGTGATGTTTGTAATTACAAGGAAATTATCTTTTTATCTTGTGAAATTGACGGTACAAAATACGGTAAATATCCTTATTTTATACATTTCTTCCTTTTTAGGTGTATTCCTTGTAGTTTCAAACATCTCACTTGCATTTATTTAAACTAGATAATATGTAGAAATCTACTTGCGACATCCCAAATTCCAACAAATTAAAATATCACTTTAACCCTAAATCATAATAAAGTCCTTTTTATTTTACATTCTTTTATTACATCCAAAATACGAATTTTGTCAATATCAATTTCATGTAATTTATAGGGATAAGATGTATAGGCAAGTTTCTAACTACAATCTATTCTATAATCTTTTTTTATATTAAATCTATTCCATTTAAATTCATTATGCGTAAACAATATATTTACAGTTAATCATTACACACTTGTAATTATAAATTTAACTAGTGCGAACCCGTGCTTCGCACATGGGCAGTAGCTATATTTATTTTTGTAATTGTTGTTGAACCTTTGTGTTGTTGTATGATTATCGATAATTAAATTGACTATTTCTCACTTCTTGACATATGCTTAACATATTATCCAGAAGGTGATTTTGTTTAGCAATTGTTTTAGTAGAAATGTCAAATTATGTTCTAATCGATGCCATAAAATAAATGTATCAATTTTTTATGCTCATGAAAGTGGCATGAAGGCAAAGATATAACAATGCATGTTGTTAGATCCTTAAAATAAACCAATGAATCAAGTTATAGTATTAAGTCCCATATGAGGAAAATTATTATTTATGGTACTATTTTTAAATCCAATGTAAAATATTTTGTTTATAAAATTCTATTTTAGTCGCGTGGATATAAATATCTAATTTCATCATCTACCTCTAAAAAAGGTTAATATTAGATTGATGATTTCTAACTGAAATGGAATGAAAGATGCAAAAACTTGGATCACAGACAATAATGTAATGCATTACACTATAATATATTACACATAATGAGCAACCTTTCTGGACAACTGAGCTTCATTCTTCATTACAAAATCATATAATCGTAGTACATATCATTGTAAACCAATATCTATCCATATAGCAATTAACACGTTATTAATATAATGAAGCCCATATAGTCAGATGTGTTATTACAACAAAGCTACAACTTTTCAATATGTAAGATATATGTCAATGTTAAATATAAATTCATAAAAATAGACACAATACTCTATGCAGATATGTTTATATTTTTCTGAACATATACTAATTGATGTCAGTGAGTTTCAATTCCAAGATCTATGAATCATACAATCAAAATATTAATCGCCATCCATTACCGCTATTATTTAATAAAATCATTATTCTATTAGCACATCACAATAAGTTTAACCCCTTCTTTGTAATACAATAAAGAGTTCAAAGTAAGAGAAGGGAAAGTAAGTTTTAATGTTGTATGAGATTACTTATACCAGAAGTTGTATGTTTGGAAAATAGGACACCGAGAGAGATAAATGCAACTTTTGACATGAGTGTCACTATTGGCATTCAATACGGTTATTAGCCATGTCATAAGGTACATTACATTCAAGTTAATCAACCATTAGCTTAACCTCATAAATTAATATGATTCAATAATATCATTTTAGAGCATGTCCTAAAAACTTATAAACTAATTTTTGAGGCGGCACCATCTTCTATCTGATGATGTCTGTAGTATGCCTATATACTACTAAAGATAAACTTTGTCAATACTAAAACATCTAGAACTTCTTCAATCTGATGATGTCAAAATTAAGAATAATTTTTTCAAAACCATTTTTTCATCAGTCAGCTCAACCTACTTGTAACACTGAAGAAGTTTTATGATCAAACAAAAGTTTATTGCAACCTAATACAACATTCACTAATTGAAAACGTAATCGTTTGAAGAAATGGTTGAAGATTAGTATTAATAAAATCAAATTTTATTATACTAAGCTCATAAACCATGGAAAAAGTTTCAAAGCCTCCATCCAAACTTTTTGTGGGTTTAACTTTTGCTATGCAAAAAAGTAGAATTAGATTGCTCACTTTCTAAAGATTAGTTTGTCCATTTGCATAAGAAGGTAATGCATATGGTCTCACCAAATATTTAGTTATGGTACTTCACACTAATATATTAATATACAAATTTATTTCTCCTGGTATGTTGGTAAATGTTAAACCATTAAATTCAAGAGTTTGGATAAAGTACAAAAAGTAAAATCAATTTGCTAAGATTCCTTAAACGTTAATTTCAACTAATCTAAGTTTGTAATTGTAACTAAAGAAAAAGGTAGATTTAACAATAAAAAGAACCAAAAGAATTATATTATCACCTACAATTATATAAATTTAGAGATTAAGGATCTAGTTTCCCAGAATCGGTGTAAATGGAGTAGTAAGAAGTTTAACCAACAACCATATTGTAAAAGGTATTATTTATGTACCTCTATGTAATTAAAGGGTTCCAAATTCTTTATTCTGTGTTGACAACACCATTTCGTTTAGGGCTGTTATGGTAATGGTTACCGTTACCATTTCACAAATACCGTTACCGTACTATTTTTACTGGTAAGCGAAAATTGCTTACCGTTACCGTTACCGATAGGCTGGTATACCGAAGACTGGTATACCGATAATCTGTTAACCGTTACACTGGTAATGGTAAATTACCATTTGTCTAAAAAAGGTTAGTAACATAACACGTATTCGTACCATGACGGTGCTTCATTATACAATTTAAAGTGTTACTTAATAAAAGACATAAATGAGAAAGAAGTAAAGTGTATTTAACATTATTTCACCTGGTTAATAAACTAAATTTAATCATTTGCTTGGTTCTAAATGCTTATAATAAAGCATGTTACATGAATATGCATGTATTATAAATTGACTGGTAAAATTACCGTTACCGCTGGTATTGAAATAATGTTACCGATGATTTACCGTAGAAAATGGTAACTTTACCGTTACCATACCGATTAAACTGGTATACCGATTTCACCCGAAAATGGTAACCGATTGGCTGGTAATGGTATGGTAATGGTAAATTTACCGTTACCATAACAGCCCTAATTTCGTTCATAATTTGTCAATTGATTTGCAACCAGTTATATGCCATTGAATCATATGCAATTCAATAATTTCCTAATTCCAAAATTTTAACCACTGCCAAAAATATATAAAAATGAATGGGATGCATCGCATGCGTACTAAAATATCGGTATAAATAATACATGCCATAAATTTAGTTTGTAAAATACAATGAACATCAATTTATTTTATATTGAAGACTAATATACAATTTTTGAAAATAATATAATCTTAATTTCAAGTCCTAAGTGGCCATGTCTTAGTTTCAAGAGTCTAATTTAACTACGAATTTAATATTAAATGAATTATAAGTTTTTGTATTGTAAATACTATATCCCAATAAAGTTAAAATTACAAGAAGGTCATAGACTAAATAAACCTTAATCCTAAATAAAATGAGTATAAAAGGTCCAATCCATTCATATTTGCATGACAATATTCGATGGTGCATATCCAATAGATATTGTACCTGTTCCATTTATACTTGCCTCAGACGATAACACACCTTCGTGATATTCATTACTCAATCACCCTACATAAAAATCAGAGCAAACATATTTTCAACTATTCAAGTTATTGTAATTTAAGATACACCCTCATTTGATGTCATATATGATCAATGCTTAAGGACATGTTGAATATAAGTATAATGCATGAAAATAGGCAAAAGAAATTTATTTCTACAAATTAACTACCTTACATTCATTGTCCACTGCCATATCATTATTAGTTTTGAATGCTATAACAATAAAGTAAGTTGCATATATCTTTGTAGGAATTTATTTATTGTTATTTCTATACTTTTTAGTGGAGAATTTGAAAATTGAAACCTCTCGTGAAATAAGAATACTTAAAAAAATGTTAAAAAATTATAGAGAATGTGATTGTTGGATTATGACTTCATTTACAACAGTAAAATAATAGAAATCAAAGCAATTAGTTTATACATGATATTCTGATTTAATCCGGTCTGATCAAATTTTATATCAAGACAGTTATATGACATGAAGACATCAAAGTAATCAAAATTCAAAAATATAAATTTTGCATTAAAATAGTAAAAGAATTAATTTCATCATTTTATAATAAATCACGATAGTGCACAAATTTATCATTAAAGTTGATGTAACGATTTATTAGGTCTTTGAGTTTGTAAATTGATGAAAAAATATAGTATTAATAGTTTATACCGATATGATAATGATATATTCATATGGTTACCTATTAATTTACATAATCAATTAAAATAATTATAGCCAGTGGAATATAATGGTAGTCACCTTTACACTATTATGGAGTAATTACATTTAGTTTAAATTTAGGAAAAAGTGATGCATAGAATATTTACGATTCTTCACTCCATAAATTAATAAAATATATGCAGTGTTAATAGTTAATGTCACTATAACTATTGATTTCGTATATGGTTAGCTTTCAAATAACATAATCATTGAAAAAATTATTGTTAATCGAATATGATGGTGGTCTATGTTATATGAGTATGGAATAATAATATTTCACATGATTATTGCCATATTTCTATATAGATGCAGTTTCCATAATAGTGTTTCTATGTAATTATAATTGTTATACAATTTCATAGTATGCAATTTATTGAAAAACATCTTGTAATAATCTTTATTGAAAGAACCAACATATTTTTAATAGTTTATAGCAAAGCTAACATACTAATACATATTTAACATATATAAATTATTCAAAAAAGAAGAAATAATTCATATTAATTATCAATAAGTCTCCAAGTCTTTCTTAATAATACGTCTAGATGTTACTACCACTGGTTTTATCGCATCAGGAGAAACCAAAACATAATTGCAACTTTAAATTGTGCTAATAACCTTTAAATAATTATGTTGTTTAGTAATCTTTAAAATTGGTTTAGAAAAAATGAAATGGACATTTAATGAATGCACTGATGATTGCAAGTTAATAGCAGGGAAGTAAATTGAACACAAATGATCCGATAGCTATATCCATTACAAATAGTATTCCATTGTGTATTCAATGTAATAATACATTTGTCAATAGCTAATACTAAAACAGACAGAAATCATTTAGTGACACTGTTCATTTATATTATTTAACAAATAATGTTTCATTGTGTTACTTAATGAAATAACATTTATTATCAGTTTCTTGAACATCCAATATCATTTTATGAAAAAAAATAACAATGAACTCAACTAATAAAAGGCAAACCCAGTATCTCTATATAAACTATAACCAAACTAAATAGTAGCTTGAAAGTGACACTAATGCAAATATAGTAATATTTATTTCTACTCGTTGAAGCATGTTTTAGGAGAAGTGTTATTCATGTTTATTTTATTTACATTACTATAGGGCATAGTTAAAATGTTAAAACTTAAGAGTCTCATATCAGGATAAAGCACCGGTTATTTTAGAACATGTCTATTATGCATTTTTCTAGTTGTATATACATGACTGGACTCCTGCTCATTACTATGGGAACTATTCTAGAATTCCTTCCTAAATATAATTACACAAATTCTCCTAATGGTAAACATGATAGTTTACAGCGCAATGGGGATGAGAATGGCAATCAAGTGCTTCCATAAAAGATGGCTTTGGTTTTAAGTTATCATGTATTATGTCACAGTTTTCTTTTCTTTTTCCCGTGCAATATAATAGCTTGTTAATTGAATTTAATAAAGTAATGCTTAAATTTTAACATCATAAAAAAATCTATATAAACAAACATTTCTAATCGGCTAAATTACATTATATGGTATATAAAGGACTAATGAAAATAAAAATAAAAAAATAGCCTAAGATAAATCATAGACGTAATATTTACGTATAAAACTGTACCTTATCATTAACTTATTATCCCTTCTATGCATATACAGAATTACAGAATGACCTGAAACAAATCATCATCATGATATTCTAAATCAAAAGAGTTTTGCATCCTTCCTATGACTCTATAAAACAGTGGAAAAAATTATAAACCAAAGCTAACAGAAATGAAGAAGGCTGTTATATTCACCCAAAAAAGTTGGAATAAAAACAAAAAACCAAGAAAAAAATTGGTAGTAGTTTGATAAAAAGGCTCAACCTGATAGTAGTAAGTATGTACACCAGAAAGTATGCAAATACCGAAAAATGGAACAATTACGTTAAATTCCAAAGCTGCAAGATGAATACCGAAATTAGATATACAAAAATATAATTATTTTATGATAAAATAAAACAACACTGAAGAAACCTACTCAATTTCCCATCCCGGTTCGGCTAAAAAGAGAAACATCCTTATATGAATATATGGTTACTAAGGTAGTTGATACTTTAAAAATCACAAAGCTTGATTAATCAATTTTCTTCTTATTATCTATATAGAGTATAGATTATAGCAAATATATAAATCTCTAACAATTATGTATCAGTGGTAAACATGGATCACTTCTTCCCATTCTCCTACCGATACACTTGAGTTGAATCAAGCTTTTGATTGATGTCTAATAGTACATTTATAAAAACAGAGTGAAATATCATTACATTGTCATATAATGTGCATCATTTTATTATCATCCAACTAACATAGAGAGCGTAAATAAATATAGAGCTGTTAAAACATCCCAAGTGCAATATTGGTAGTGTGCGCTCTTTTTTTGAAAATGCATTCATTGGATTATAACAGTTAAAAAATGCATAAATGATAATTTTGAATAAAACAAAAAAACAATATTATAGAAATTGCTAATGGACAGTACTTCTATTTATAAAAATATGACAGATGATATAGTGCAAGGAAGAATGCATGGAAATTTATAGTAACATGCTGGAAAACTATGTCATATCCTTCAAATTTAAATCAATTTTAATATGATCATCTATTAAACATAAGGTAAAAATTAGTTTTAAAATGTCAGATGATGAAATAAAATTAACTGATAATATTCTTAGCCATAATTATATACTAAAATAAAATGCAATATAAAATAAGTTGTCTTTAATAGTTTTAATAATGCATGGCTTAATAAAAGAAATCTTTAACTTTGACATGTAACTATGACTTCAAAGTACATCAATAAAATTTCTAATTATGGGAAAATTATTACTGGTTTCCTTCAATGTTTCTTACAGTTGTTTTATTTTGCTACACAACTTTGTATATTCATTGTAATTTCATATTTATAAGCTCATAGTTGTAAAGACCTTATTGTTATTCGAATGATGTTTAAATAGGGAGTTGGCAATGAACGATTCCATTTTGTACTATAAAAAAACCTATTTTACGTCAGCTACACTTGTACTCGCCTCACTTGATATAGCAACAGTCACACAATAAGTGCCTAAAAATGTTATTTATGTGGCTATAAATAAGTACATATTAATTTTGAATAACTAAAGCTATCTTAAAATAGTATATTCAAGAACTTGAAGGTAAATAGTGCTACTCAAAACGAAATTATAGTACATTTTTTGAACGCCTCGTATTATAATGTCTTATAGTTATAGTGCGCATCCATAATATCACTTGGTGGCACTTATTCAAATAATTTTGTTCATTTAGACGTTTAACGTAATCTAACCAAACAAAACATAAATCACACATTAGTACGGACAAAATTGCTATATTTTTATTTTTAAATTAGCAAATCACAAAAGAATGCACTCAGAAACACCTAATGTCTTACAAATTTTTTTTCTTAAGCAAATGTAAATCTCTATGTCGATTCTTATAATACTTAGATTAGTTATAACTTCAGAACTTCCACAATTTTTATTCAACATACTTATATGAAGATAGCAACTTTTTCTTTTTTTGTTACATAAAGTTATCTCTTATGATCACAGTAAGAAGACATTAAAATAAACCTTACTTGTTATGTAGCGGCTGAGCTCAAAATGCACTTCGTTATAGGTTTTCCATTTAATTGTTAAGGTTTTCCATTTAATTGTTAAGGTTTTCCATTTTTGTTGAAATTATAATTAAAAATAGATTCAATGAAGATGTCCCAAATCATTCGCTTTGTCTTCCAATTAACCGTTGGAGTAAAATATTAATAATCTGTATAGTTACTTGTAGAAAAACAATGAAGTAACCTTAATTAAAACAACCTCAAATCATCTAACAGATCTGACTGTTCCAGCCAAATCCCAAATCATCATGCTCTAAATATTAAACCAATCCAAATTATCATCAAATCCTAAATATGGATAACATAATAACTAAAAGAATAGTAAGGAAGGATAACGATACCTGAAATATAGACAAAGAATACCGATGAAGCAACTACGTTTGTTCCGAAGATTAAGAAGGTAAAGCAAACAATGAAGACATAAACAAATCGAACAAATCAAGGAGTTAAATCAGGTTTGAAAATCGAAAATAACAGATCCAAAGAATTGAAAATTACTTGAATAATTAGGGGATTGGAGGAGAAATACGCAAATAGGAAAATTAAGGTGGAAGTTTTCATACTGACAAAGAAGGAGAGAAGCAATTGTTGATTTCCACATCGGCCAGTATTCATCTTCATTATTTTGTGAGTTAAGGTTTTATGGAATGGGCAGGAAGTAACTTACGTTTTTTTAATTAAACATGAATAGGTTTGGGCACAAACAGAAAGAATAAACAAAATAAAAAACATGACTGTTCATTTCACAAAATATTTAAGGGGCTTGTGAGCTCTTGAAATCTAACTCGGTAGTAACAGTATAGTATAGATCATTACGCATTTGCAAATATAAATCTAATCATTATGCTTTACAGATTTAAATCTAATCATTACGCACTTGCAATTATACCTAAATCGATTATAACTAAGTATACTTTAAATAGATTGCAACGAATAAACCTAATTTTATTACAAAATATTTAATTTTTCCCACTCACCTTTATTTAAGCATTCCTAGATCTCCATATCCAATCCCTGTTATCTATATTTCAACTTATGACTCCCTATTTGGATTTCCATATAACATTTACGAACCGATCCATTAAAATTTTGAATAGAAAGAAGAAACTTAGGTTGATTATAAATTCAATTTCATATTTATAGTTTACCTTGGTTGTAGCAACTTGATTTGAACCTATTTTCCATCTCCATCATCTCCTACAATCTTTCAGCGGTGTATACGTCCAAACTATCAACCCAGATCTATTTCTACTAATTTAGAGTCCTGGAGGAGAAGACAAAATGACAGAGCTTCCACATCCATTAGAAAATTATGAGTTGGAAGTGAAGGCCTAGGTATGAATTCATAGGGGTTCAAATCAATTTCAACCGCTAGATAAAACTGTTTTAAATCCGGGCCATTAAAAAATAATTTACTGCCACCTCTAAATATTCATGGGTCGACCGCCCCTAGGCTTAGGTCGACTTATAGCAGTCGACCTATGCTTGTTTTGAACAGTGATTTTATTTCTTATTTGATTTAGTTAATTATCTTCCTTCGTTCAATTGATTATGTGAATTTGTTTCGTTTGTTAATTGATCTCGTTCAATTCTTTCCCCTTGTATAAATCCTTTGAGATTTTAGTTTAATGTTAACATTTATTAACATCCAATCATCCATTAATGTTACCAATTAGCGTAAATAGATTTTGTCATCATATTTACATATACAATTATTTTCGAAGCTAAAACTTACAACGTTAATAACTTTTCCGTATGAACTTTGATCGAAAAACTATGTATGAAAATTGATCAGAAAATCTCCACCAACCAACTAATTGGTTTCTGAAAAAATTCTACTTTTAGCATTATTACTTATTTATTGCATTTCTTTTTAAACTAATTAGCGTTAAAATCGCGTGGTGTTACATTCTTCCCTCTTAAATGAATTTCATCCCAAAAATTCTTCAAGGGCTCCACCATATAACCTAACGTACATCCATACTATGCTAAGCTAAGAAATCATTAGTGTGCAAACAATTTTGCAACCAATCATGCACAATGCACTTGTATCACAACATATATGATATGCAAACCGAGCAATTCTAAATTAGTGCCTCCTATATGAATGCATCTTTTAAAACAATTTTCAAAAACATAGTGCAAACATCCTAAATACACAGGAAGTTCTATATGCATGCAACTTTTGGAAACCAAAAACTTGTTTTTTACATCCAAATTTTCCCATACTTTTACGAGTAGTAGTATAGTTCAACCAATTTTTCATCCAACCTTTATCATCCAAAATCCAAGCACACCATTGCTAACATCCAAATTTAGAAAAATCCAGTTTTCTAAACTTATCTTCTTATGCTCGAAAAAAGGGTTTAGATGGAAAATTTCATATTTCCATCATTCTCTTATGTACCCTTGTAACAACCCGCACTTTTCAACTTGAATCATGCCCAAAAATACGAGCTGTTGGATTTTTGAAAGATTACATAGCATAATTACAGAGATAAAGTTCTAAGACATTCTACACTTTCAGATCTTACAGTGGAAGGAATTAAAATATAAATACAGAAAAATAAACATCTCATAAAAACAGTTTCCAAAACACTTGATTTACAAAATACGTTTTTTCCAAAATTACAATATAAGTTTACAGACTTCTAATACGATAAGCAACTGTAGGAGAACAACGGAAATATCAGAACTCCATCATTGAGCTCCTTTCTTCCTCATGCTATAAAAAATCACTGCTAACTTGTCATCTTATAGTGGCGGAAAAATAAAGAGAAGGGGGTGGATCCGAAAGAAGTCTGGTGAATGAGAACAAGACTAATAAGATGATTAAGTGCAATTAATTCTAAATCAACTCTAAGTTATATAGAGTGTGTATTGTGTCATAAGGTCACATACCTAAGGGTATTAGTCTAACACAATGGGTCCATCTACAAATCAAACCTCACTCAAAAGATTGGCAAATTTGGGATCTACTATCCCATTCTAACTCACACTACGCCTAGAAAGAAAGAACACGAAATGTAAACTCGCAAAGTGACTCATCGAAGGCACCCGTGCCCACCCATCGATCATAGCTGCAAAATACCTCTTACGCACCACTTCGGAGTCACCGCATGTGCGCTCCCATCGGTACCGAGCCCCACTTAGATGCAGTCTCTTACTATCCCAGCCAGCA
Source organism: Allium fistulosum (assembly GCA_030737815.1). Classification (NCBI taxonomy): domain Eukaryota; kingdom Viridiplantae; phylum Streptophyta; class Magnoliopsida; order Asparagales; family Amaryllidaceae; genus Allium; species Allium fistulosum. The sequence goes on along the minus strand of CM060906.1, from coordinate 867,465,773 downwards.
TCCATCTGTGTCATGCTTGCGCCAGAAAAACATGCAGCACTTAGATCTCATGTTAGTTTCGGACTCTCAGAGATGCCCTTGACTGGTGCTGCGCCAACCCGTTCGTAACACGCCGAGTCTAACGTGGAATATATTGCCTATCTTTCAACAACTCTCCATGTCCTACCTTATGACATGAAATCGCGAACTAAATTTGCACCAACGACCTTAATAGGAAGCTCGTTTCTCTATCATCTCTCTAGTGTATAATAGGGTCCACAAAAAATTATCAAGTTTTTTCATTTATTAGGCTCAGGCCTAAGGCAGAAAAATTGCCCATTTTTAACTACGTATGGTCGACCACCTATGATCAACCTAGGCATGCCCACGGTCGACCGTCCCTATTAAAAAATTTAGATTTCGAGTCTTTTTATTTTTGTTGACTGTGCGTGCAATCTTTGTATGATTAACGTTATTTTAATTTAATTTGATTCCCTTAATCATGTCGTTAGTTTCTGATGTAATTAACAATAATGATTAACCCTAATTATCCATTTACCCTAATTCACATTTTAAATTTATAAAATTTCAAATCAAATTAGGGGTTAAATTTGGGGTTTCACAGTTGAACATGTCCAAATTAATAATTCTAACATCAAATTCTAATTTACATAAAAAGGTTTACAATTTTCCAATTAAACATTTAACTAAGTTTTCTAGGCAATCTAACCATTTAAAATAGATTCAAATTTAATTCAAATAATCAAATTACCAAATTATGAAATATGTGCATACTCTCCTCGGTCCTCAGTTCTAGATCTAAGAAAACTGACCTCCAATCGATGTTTCCCTTAGATCTCTTTGGCCTCTTCTTTAATTACTTACTCTCTTCTTAACCTTGCTCCTTGATTTGATTTTAATTTAGATTCAATTGGGGTTTTAGTTTTCAATTTGGCAGAGCTTCGCTGCAATGGAGAAGACTAAGGATTTAGGTTAACCCTAGGTGTTTATTTATAAGGGATTCAACTAATACTAGCCATTAGATCAACACTAGAGAAGATATTATCCCTTTAGCAATTACTTGGCCCGCACATACTCAATCTCCTCTCTTGAAATGAGTCGCCAAAGAATCACACCCTCTTGATCGACATGGGTTCGGGTCGACCACCCATGGTCGACCTAGGCCTAGTGAGGGTTGACCTAGTCCTTATTTGTTTTATATATTTTCATTTTCTTATTTTAATTTCTTACATATATTTGTGACACTCATAGTTCTCTCATTCTAGATCAGATTTTGACAAGTTATATGTGAATATCGTCCAGAAAATAGCTATGGACACAATGATGCAAGTCCATAGCCAAATTTGGATGTTTGCAAAAAATTTACTTTTAAGTTTATTCTTAACTTTTAATTATATTTTTTATTTATTTTGAAAAATTCCCGGGTGTTACATTCTCCCCCCTTAAAGGATTTTGTCCCATAAATCTCTAAGGATAGAAAAATGCAACTAACAACCAGCAACCAAAATCTACATCCAGCTACTCATCATCGTCTACAACAACCATAATCCTTAATATTTCTAATGCAATAATGTAATTATGCAACGTGGAATGCATATGAACCTAAATTAATGCAGAAGAGTAGTCGGTCTACTGATTTAGTCGACCTCATGTTTATTCAAGTATGCTCATGCCATGTATCCAAATGTATGCAAGATCCTAAAATAAACTGATAATTCTATATGTATGCTCAACCATACATCCAAATGCGACATCCATATGCATAACATCCATGGAAACAATCAATAATTAGAAAATAATATGCACATGATATGAGTGTGTGTGCCTAAAGGACCCAATATCCTAGTGTATAGAAATGCAACCATTTGCATCCATAAACATCCATTAGCATTCATCACCCATACCATGTCTTATTGACATGTTTACAACCATTCATATCTTCCAAAGGTCTCTACCTAAAGGGTATACCACCTAAATCCTAAGTTCAAAGATAATCTAAGCTTATCTAGCTAAAATGGCTTGACCATGGTAACTACCCAACACAGGCACTTCCATAAGTACCTAATGATGACTTCCCAATATTTATGCCATATCCTATTTCTCTTTGGGGATTTTCTACTTGCCCATTCTCTACTATGGACTTAGCTCCACGGCCTCTATATTGACTCCGCTCCATGGACTACCCCATGCCTCTTGTCGGTGCTTGCTTCCTGCCTATTCGGTGCAGTCCTTGTCTTTCTGTCAATTGGATCCCGAATACACTAACCAACTCTCACCACCATCCAAAACATTCTATCTCAATCATATATGCATTGGTAACTTTAAACAATCCTTGCTCAAATGGCGTCGTCTTTCACAATGCTAAACAACTCGAGCATGTGTATGCTTTCGCTAACTATAGCTCCATAAAACCTCCAATGTACAACATATTGTCTTAACTCTTTCAGTGGTATACCTAATCATCTCTACACCTAGATACTAAGTGGATAACTAAACAGTGGATTTCACTTCCTCTTTCTATGGTACTTTCCACTTTGCCCTTTGTTATACTTCTTTTTCCCTCAAGGTTGCCCAAAGGTGATTTCCTAAATATAAAAGGTATCACAACTTCTTTTCCAAATTAATCTTAACTCAAGTCATTTCTATTTATTCTTGGACTGTTTCCCAGAACTCTCAAGAATCATGGTACCTAAGTATCATGTTTATAGTCAATATAGATTTATTCCAAGTCCTAAAATGGAATTTTGGTCAATCTCCCTTTAGCCTTAACAACAAAAGTCCTCAAATTCATTAAAGTTATAATTTAAGATCATTCTAACCAAATAATATCCCTTAAGGGTTACTTCACTCGTATGCGGTTGATACGCACATGACTATGTATTATATGTCAGCCTTCCATAAATTTTCTTAAGAAAATAATCTTCTTCCAATCTATGCGATGCTTGAGAAAAATCGTTTTTTCTCTTTCTTCAACCTTACTAAAAATTTCTTGATCTTCCGTCCTATAAAAATAGCCTTCGGATTCTCAATGCATGTTTATAACCTTTTTCTTGACCGAGACCCAAATTCTTGAATTTACCATCCATCGCAAAGATCTTGACCAAATTCTTATGTAGGATACCTTTTGTGGTTTGAACTTTCAAAAAAATTCTCTTTCTATTCCTTTGTGTCATTTTATAAATGGTACATTTTTACCATATAGCCTCTTATCATGCCATTCAAATTACCTTATGGTTGAGACAACTTAATATGAAATGGTACCTTGCTATTTTAATCCAATTAACATAATGGCCAATACTTTGGTTTGTACTTAGGGATTTCTTCATTTTAATGCATTGGAAATACACTTTTTCCTGAAGGGAAACATTAACGCTATTTCATAAATTATCTAAACGGTGATTTGTGCTATGTTTTGAATTACTATTTATTTTTGAAATAGGCAGTACAAAATATGGATTGTCCTTATTTTATACATCTCTTTCATGTGGGCAAATGTTTTATTACTCCAAACGATACCCTTTTGTACTAGAACTGGATAATTTATAGAAATTTACATTGATACGCACTTTATTCCAATGAATTAGAATACTACTTAAATCTCATTCCCATTTTATAACAACTTCCAACTATTTACTAATCCATATCAGTTACCCAACCATTTACTACAATGACCAATTTATATTTTTACTTGCTCAAGTCATGTAAGTTTACAAGTCTGGAACTTATCATACAATTTCTTTTATGAAGGTTCTCACCTACTTTCCCTCAGTTTCCATATTCCAAAATATGTTATACATGACCCTATTATTCTGAAATTCACGTTTAGCATCCATGGAATGCAACTACTATAACATGAATCCAATAACCTGAGCAAAATACAAACTTTCCCATTCTTGTTCACTTGGTATGCCCATAGCCTACAGGTATCCTATCCTCGCATACACGGTGCTGATCAATACCATGTTACTATAATGCCGATCTTATGCTTACCGCCCCATTTAAAATTGCCTAATGTAATCAAAGAAATTCCTATCAGCTATATAACGCTCTTAACAAGGATTCAAGTAGGCCCTACTTGACCCTTTATCACTTCAAACCAAAAGACTTCTTGCATCCACAGTTGTAACGACCCGCTATTTTGGACCATACGCATCCGCACATGTCGGAATAGAATGATTCAAAATACCGAATTGTTAATTTAAATTGGAAAAACTGAACATATACAGTAAATAAATAATCACAGATCACAGACACGGAGTAATAAATGCAGCGGAAATAAAAGAGATAGTAGTTCATGAAGCTACTATGTAAATGTATAAGTTACATCAGAGTTAAACCAGATACAACGGAAAAGTAATACGATACATCAGATACAAATCAGAATACATCACTGGAATCATTGAATACTGAAAGCAGAATAGATGGTTGGATCTTCAAGCAAAGCTCCAACTCCAAAGGTGAGTCTCGAATACTGGTACACTCAGTCTGACCCGAGCGTAAAGCAAAACACAAAACACTCGAGTCAGGATTAATATTCTTATATCAATAAATCCAACTCAAGTGAAATAGCAATTGAAATACAAGTAACTCAAAGGATGTTTGGAATAACCATCCTTTAAGGATCTGTTAAACTATCTACTATGTAGTAGTGTACGGTACATAAATAATGCCTATCAGTAATATAAAGTATCAAAATAGTGTTAAGGCATTACCATTATCCCCCTTAACACATTTTATATAAGCGTTATAGTCTATACAGCACTGTAAACTCCACCGTAAACTAGTGGGATATCAGGGAGCACTCCATAGGTATAACATAAAACAAATCGTAGTGGTCGCGTATATAGGGATCCAAGTATGACAAGGCACATGAGGCAATACCCAAGGTAGTGAAACTACCGTTTGCCTGATTCGGACTGGTGAGAACGCATCGCTGCAGCGATCGCAACACCGCGAAAAAACACTCCCAAATCAAGGGTGCACCAATCAACAACAAGTAATGAGTAGTTTTCAAAGAAGTGTGTTCGCTCGAGGTAGCTGACCTCCATTTGGCCCGGCACGGCTCCTGTTTTAGTCATTTCCAATTTGACACAAGTGTCAAGGCTATCCATTATCGTTCTCTTTCTTCAGTCATCACGTACATCATTCCAACCACTTCATTCTGGATCACACTCCGCGTGTAGTTATTAAAGTGGTTTTCGGTTTAGACAGTGAGTATGTCCCTAACCGATTCCGGTCTCTTTAATAACTTTCGTAATTATTACACCGATTGGTCGTTTAATAAATTTCAAAACCAAATCAATTACAATTTCAAATAGAATTTGTAAACCAACATTTCATTTGTCTTTCTAAACCAATTTCCAAAATTTACGTTTCAAAACTTCCAAATTACCATTTCGAAATCTTATAATTCAAATTCAATTTTTATTTAAACAATTCAAATATTGGTTCAGGTTCACATATAAGTTTCATTTCGAAAATCATTTAAATTAATTTAATTTAACATTCAAATCAATTTAAATTCATTGATCGATTTTATTCAATATTCATTAAGTAAATTTGTCCTTCAAAACAATTTTCTATTTAATTTCCAATTCATTAAATCAATTACTTAGGTTCAACTTCATTATATCAAAACTTCAAATTGAATTAGATTAGATCCATCAAATCAAATTCTTTACATTTCAAGTCTTACATTAATTCCAATAAAACACATTTTATTTCTTGTTAGAGAAATTCAGTTTCACTTATTTTTTTACTTAGTTACAATTTCAAAACTCAATTTATAAAGAAACTTAATTTCACTTATACAAGTAGTTCAATTTCACTTAATAAAGAATTAAATTTTATTTAACTATTAAATAATTCAATCTTATTTAATTATTAAATAATTTCAAAACTTAATTATTAAATAATTTCAAAACTTAAAACAATGTTCTTTCATCAACTATCATGTTAATATTTAGATTCAGATTATTAAATATTAACATTTCCTTTCATAAAAATTCAAATTCCAACTTTGTTACAAAACCATATTATTTATTCAAATAAAATCTTCATTTTATTTCTAAATCAAATTATTGACCAATCGGGTTTTATATTTAATTCTCTATCCTAGGTCAAAGTTTTTAATTTGTGTATTTATCATTTCAACCCGATTCCAATTCAATTCAAAAATCGAAGCATAACAAAGGGAACTTGCAGTGTGATAACTGGGATGGTGTCAAAGTAAATAAACAAGCAATAACAACAATCAATATCAATCCAATAATCAATTCAAATAATCCCGAAATAATCGTATTAATTTACATTTGTTGTTTATGCAAATTAATATAATTATTTCTAGAATCTACACTATCATTTCATGTAGATTAAAGATTATTACACTATCCATTATTCAATTTCATACTACATCAATTTAAACAACAAACATTTAAATGATTCAAGGTGTATTTTACCAAATTTTTACGTGTCAATTTAATCAACATTTAAAGGGGTCATATTATGCAAATGTCATCTAATCAAATTTAACACATATATCAAATCTACTATCCTACGTCAATTTCGATTTCAAATTATTTATCACTTACTACATTAGCAATTTAACGTCCAATGTCAACATCAAACAACCAATCATTTATCAACCAAACTGGATTATCATTTCATAAATAACGGATAATGGTGTCAGATGTCACAGGTGAACTGATACAGATAATAGCATATATATGTAACAGTGTAGATAACTAACAGCAGTATATTTCAATTATCGTTTCAATTGAAATCAAATTTAATAAATAAAAAAACATTAATCGTGAGTGATTGCTCACCTTTCGAGGCTAGAGAAATTACAGAAGGTGACACGGATACGCACACTGATACGGAGACTGAAATTTGAATTTCACATCCAAGCAAAGCAAAATCGGCACGAAATTAAAAGCAAAGCTAGGTTGGCTCAAACTCGACGATCAGAGCTGATAACAAGGGATCGATGAGAATAACAAATCAGTTTGATATATAGACTGAAAACATATTCATTGTTATAAAAAAGTATATATATTATTATATAGCTAATAATATATAAAACTATAAAACTTGGAAATACAGCCAGTATATTACAATATGCGTTCAAAAATGTACACATAAGTTAAAACACAAAAAGAGAAACCAACAGGCTACATGCAACTTATGTGTATAAAATGTATACAAATATATTACCTAACAAGTTATATATGTATAAATGATATATATACACAGTATCTTATAATATCAAACAATACTTAAAATATCCACAACGCAGTATTTATATAAAAATCTAACACTGTAGGCTCTACTATATTATAACATATAAAATTCCACTTGAAATGTATATGTGCAGACCGCATGAAGTAAATATAGATGCAGACTTAATACTCTAACCTTTTATGTCAAACGAAATATAAGCGAACTATTATATATATATATATATATATAATAACAAACCTATCTCGTATAACTGTAGATTAACACAATATAAAGTTTTAAACAAACATATGTATACTTACATACTATAACATTAGCCATATAAAACAATCAAATAAACACATAAAACTAATATATATGCGTATGTACACCACCACAGGCTATATATAAAACCTTCTTAACTATATTGTATTGACTAAATATCTTACAGTAACTTATATTTTATAAAACTAACAGAGCATATAGCTTATATATGCCCATACATAAATAACATGTATACTATAATCAAATTTATACAGGCCCAATAACATATATATATATATTTTTTAGATAAAGATCCAGTCGCTAGAATCAAGTATAAATACACGTATGAACTATATGCATGAAATAAGTTAAACACTCCAAACTAACAGATGTAGTTTATATTCATCAAAACATCAGCAAACCATCACCCATATAAATTATATTACCTAAGATAATAGAAGAGAAGAGGTAGCTCGGTGAAAACTGGAGATGGCGATAGAGTTTGCCTTGGGTTGGAAAAATGCTGAGTGATGGTCGTGGAGATGGAAGCTTCGGGTTGGCTGTGTACATGGCAGATTGGAGGGCAGGCTCGGCTACAGGGCAGGAATGATGGGTGGTGGCGGAGGTTGTGCGAGCACGTGAAGAGGTGATGTGCGGGTTGAAGCCAAGGCGGTAGTGAGGAGCAGGGCCGTGTGGCAGTGCTTGGTGGCCACGCGGCAGCGTGCTCGGTTGGATGAGATAAGGCAGGGTGGAGGTGGAGAATGTTGGAAGTGGCGCGCGAGATGGGTTGCATGGGTAGGGAAGGAGGCACGGTCAGATGTAGGCGCAGCATGGTGGCAGAGGTCGGAGCTCGGAGCGAAGATGCGGGGTCTCGGCTGACAAGAAGGAGGGAAGTGGGAAAGGAGATGCGAGAGAGAGAAGGAGAGGCCGACAAATAGGAAAATGGAAAGAGAGAGGGTAGGGAAAATAGCTTCAGGAATACGAACAGTAAAGGAAATGAATGAACTAGAATAGAAGTAATATGAAAGGGAGAGAGTGAACAAAATGAATCACAAGAAGGTAGAGGCAGAGAAAAATAAATGAACAACCAACGTAAATTTGCTGAACAGGTTGGAATAGTAAAAGTTTGGAACAAATTTTTAGGAAATATTTAATAGCAATGACTATTGGACAATATGGTGGGAAAAGAACGGTCATGGGTTGTTTCAAGGAAAAATTTAAAAGCAGAAGGCTATTGGAATTACACGGTGGGTATATGAATGGACAAAGAGGAACCAAAGACTCAAATAGCGAACCGCAACGGCTAACCGTTTACCGATTTCGCGGCGAACCGGGGTTCGAAAAACAGAAGTGAATATACTGTTGAGATCGGCACGACGAGATGATCAAAACGGTATATAGATACTAGTGGTACGATCGAATTATAAAAATTCGAATTTTCTACCAGCGGAAAATGCGAGAAAAACGTAAGAAAATAAGATCGACGAAGCTAAAGATGTACGAATTTTGAAAAACGAAAAATAGCGTTTGCTCAGAAGATGGTTTAGAATTTTTCTATGTAAAAATATTTAGGTTCCGAAAATATTTTATTTTTATCGCTTTTTGACTGATTAAGTTGAAGTAAATTTACGCGCGAAATAAACTTTCATATTTTCGGACGAAAATTTACCAGTTGCTATGTTTAACTAGACGCATTCCAAATATCAAATTTATATTTCAAAATTTTATCGTTTAAAATTTCACAAAATTTCAATTAATAACGTTATTAAAATAAGTTAAATTTACGGGTCGTTACAACAGTATTCTTAATATAATTGAAACACCTTACTTATTCTTATTCTGGAATGAGTTTACCCAAGTCATACTTGGTTGGAGAAACATAAGGTGGTGTTCACCTTTCACTACAACAGGAAGTTATACCAAGTATTTTGTCCTTCCCACTCAACCACTGCTTGAAGAGGTTACTAAGTTCCCATGCTATTTTTACCTTTGTCTCAACTATTTCAAACTTTCCAAACTTTGTTGTCAATTTAGTCCTTATAGGCTGCGTAATCCTATCTATCTAACTCCAATTTAACCCTCTTCTTTGTAAGTTTAAGTGATAATCCTAACACTTTTTTACTTTACCTTTTTCAATTAAGATCCTTTTATTTTAACATAGTTCATGCAAAACTAACAGGTCCTTGAAACTGTAAAATCCACTGCTCAATTTTACCATTTCCATAAATTTAGTAAGTTGTCTAAAATTTTAAAATGTTTCATTCATTTTTAAAACATTTTATTTTATTAGCATCATGAAATTCTCTCGAATTATCAAAAATGATCTAACTTAACTTGTCAAAAATATACATAATAACATACATTTCTAAGATCTTCTTTTCTAAATAAGAGATTTTCACAAAGCATTTTTAAACCATTATTATTACTTTATTATTTTCATTATCATTTTTAAAATATGACAAAAACATTTATGAAATACTTTCAAATACATACTCATTGCTTAATCACAAAAGGAGTTCAAAAGTAGTTCCTTACAGACTTTTCAAATTTTCCTCAAATTCTATTATTAAAAGAAAAATACACATTGGGGTTAAGTGCATTAATGTTCATAAAAGAGAAAATAAAAGCTCTAAAACAATTATTGAAAAAAATAACTTTTCACCCATTTCTCTACTTTTACTTCATAACAAATTTCATAAAATTTTGTCTGACTATTTTATATAAAATCATAAAGCAGCTTTCTTTTTTTTTTCTAAAGTTTTATTTAAAAACGTAGTGCACAATGAAGGTAAGGATAACAATTTTCCCAAGAGACAAAGAAAGCTTTATAACAATTATTAAAAAAATTCTTTTTGTTAAATTCTTTTAATCTCACTTTTCAAACAAATTTTACATAGTTTACCTGATTATTTTACAGAAAACCACAAACTAACTTATTTCTCTTTTTGAAATATCAAACGCCTATTGTTTCACATTTTCAAGAAAACATTTTCACTCTTTTACTACTTAAATTGGAGTAGACGAGCAATCTAATTACAACGGCCTACATGTTCCAAACAAGGCTTTAAGTGCTTAAGGTTATTTTCTTCTTTCCAAAGATGGCCAAACCATTTTTATTTCCAAATACAGTACCCTACTTAAATATGGAAATAATCTAGTTATACCCTTGAGTAAATATGAGTTCTTGCAACTATTATCAATAGAGTTTCTATTTTAATGGAGGAATTTACCTTAAGTTTGTAAGTCTTCTTCCATGTTCCATTTTTCCGCTTTGTTGGCATCTTATTCTTATTATATGGGTCTCTTGGTACTAATTTTCTTCTTTCACCCTTAATTCCATAATTTAATTGCTCCTCTATATAGGGTTAACCACAATAATCATAAAAACTTATTTTCCACTTTAACTGTCATAACCATAACCTTCATTTGAACCCACAATCGTCTGTTTATATAAGGTATACGCTAACAACTACCTTATGCACTAACATGTATATGGTGTTGTGCACCAATACACGTATCAGAAGATCATAATTAGGTCCCTTAGTCAGACTTGTCTCCTTCTATATCCTAAAACTTGTTCTCATTATCATTATATGCGTTTTGGAATTACTTTCAACCTCCCCATAGATAGCATATGCATGAATAGAAGAAATTTTGATATATAGATAAAATCTTTAGTAAACTCTTTGAAAACTTTATCTATATATGTACACATATTTCCAAAATCCATTTTTGAAAACTTTTTAGAAACACTTTGTAAAACCTCTTGAAAAACTATTTCTTTTTCAAAAACTCTTTCAAGTATGTTCTCTCAATACGTGCCTAAATCCTAGGGAATCCTAAACCTAGCTTTGATACCAAATGTAACAACCCGCACATTCCAACCCGAATCATGCCAAGAAAATACGAGCTGCTAAATTTTTGAAAGATTACAGAGCATAATTATAGATAGAGTTATAATACATTCTATACTTTCAGATCTTACTGTGGAAGAAATTAAAATATAAATACAGAAAAATAGATATCTCATGAAAAACTGTCTCCAGAATACTTAATTTACAAAATACTTTATTTCCAAAATTACAATATAAGTTTACAGACTTCTAATACAATTAGTAACTATAGGAGAACAACAGAAAATATTAGAACTCCATCGTTGAGCTCCTTTCTTGCCCACGCTATAACAAATCACTGCTAACCTGTCATCTAGTGGTAGGAGAAAAATGAAGAGAAGGGGGTGGGTCGGACAAAAGTCTGGTAAATGAGAACAAGACCAATAAGACGATTAAGTGCGATTAATTCTAAGTCTAATCTAAGTGAGATAGAGTGTGTACTGTGTTCGTGCATACCTAAGATCACATACCAAAGGGTATTAGTCTAACACAATGCGTCCATCTACAAATCGAACCTTACCTGAACGATTAGCAAATTTGGGATCTATTGTCCCATTCTAACTCACACTACGCTTGGAGAGGAAGAACATTAAATATAAACTCGTAAAGTGACTCATCGAATGCACCCGCACCCATACCTCGATCGTAGCAGCAAAATACCTCTTACAGACCACTTTGGAGTCACTATGTATGTACTCTCGCCGGTATTGGGCACCACCAAGCTTTATATTGATCTACGGCCTCTTACCATCCTAACTAGCATCCACTAGTGCCATGCTTGCGTTAGAAAAACATGCAGCGCCTGGAACCCTTGTTAAGACCAGACTCTCAAAGATGCCATTGACTAGTGCTACGCCCACCCGATCGTAACAAGTTGAGTCTAATGCAAAATAAATAGCCTATCTTTCGCAGCTCTTCACGTCCTACCTTATGACATGGTAACGCGAACTAAATTCGCACCAACGATCCTAATAGGAAATTCGTTTCCCTATAATCTCTCTAGCGCATAACAGGGTCCATAAACAATTATCAAGTTTATTCATTTATTGAACTTAGGCCCAAGATAGAAAAATTACCCACTTTTGACTACGTATGTTCGACCTGGGCACACCTACGATCGACCTAGGCATGCCCACGATCGACCATCCATATTAAAAAATTTAGGGTTCGGGCCTTTTTATTTTTATACTATGCATGCAATTTTTATATTATTAATGTTATTTTAATTTAAGTCGATTCCCTTAATCATGTCGTTAGTTTTTAATGCAATTAATAATAATGATTAACCATAATTATCCATTTACCCTAGTTCACATTTTAATTTATAAATTGTCAAATCAATTTTGGGGTTAAATTTTGAGTTTCACATTTTAACATGTCCAAATTAATAAATTTAACATCAAATTCTAATTTAAATAAAAATGTTTAAAATTTTCCAATTTAAATTAAATTAATCATTTAACTAAGTTTTCTAGGCAATCTAACCATTTGAAATAGATTTAAATTTAATTCAAATTATCAAATCTATGTCCACTCACCTTGGTTCTAAGCTCCAGATCTGAGAAAAATAGCCTACAATAAATGTTTCCCCCCTAGATCTCTTTGGCCTCTTCTTTAATTACTTAATTTCTTTTCAACCTTGCTCCTTGATTTGATTTTAATTTGGGTTTAATTGGGGTTTTAGTTTTCAATTTGGTAGAGTTTGGCTGTAATGGAGAAAACTAAGGATTTAGGTTAACCCTAGGTGTTTATTTATAGGGGAACTCAACTAATACTAGCCATCAAATCAACACTAGATTAGATCCTATCCCTTCACTAGTTACTTGGCCTGCACGTGCTCGATTCCATCCCTTGAAACGAATTAACAAAGGACCACACTCCATGATCGACACAGGGTCAGGTTGACGCCTAGGTCTACTGTCCATAGTCGACCGGGGCCTAGTGAGGGTCGAGCTGGCCCATATTTATTTTATATATTTTCATTTTCTTATTTTAATTTCTTACATGTATTCCCGACACTCGTAGCTCTCTCATTCTAGCTTGGATTTCGACAAATTATATATGAAAGCTCTAAAAATTGCTGTGGATACAATGGTGCAAGTCCCGTAACCAAATTCAGACGTTTGTGAAAATTTTACTTTTAAGTTCATTCTTAACTTTTAATTAAATTTTCTTATTTATTCCAAAAAAAATTCTGGGGTGCTACAACCCTTTTTCTACTGTACCTTGGAATCTTCTTTTTTGCCTCTAATTCTTTTCCAACTTTTCCAAGTACGGTCCATATAAGTTAATTTTATTTTAAATTTTAGATAGGGTTTATTCCAAAAATCAACTTTTTGTTATTAACAAGAAGTGGAGAAAATGATTCCCTAACTATAACATCTTTCTCCTTAGTTCCTCACCGTATTTTATTCGACTGTCATTTATGTTGTAGAGTAAAACCCGTATTAACCAACCTACCAACTACCCCCGATGTCTAGTAATGTGAATTTCCAAAATTTGAAAATTTCTTCCTTTTCAATTCAAAAATACTTTAATTTACCTTCTAAAATATTCACAAAACTTTTAAACTTAAAAATCTTTCAAAATATTTTGCAGAGATATTTTTAATTTTCAAATGTGTACTTATGTATAAGTTTTTCAAAATAAATTTTCCCACGTCTCAAGAAATCGGGGTTTAATCAACAGTATAATGTCCATAGTGGACTACTCTTAATTTACAATAAATTTTTAAGTTTCAAAAACTTTTCTTTTATTTATAATAGCAACCAGTAATCAAGTTCAATCATAAATTTTAGCCTTTGAGGTACAGGGACATTGATCCATGGCTACGCAACATCCTTTCCCAGTCCTCTACTTACTGAAATTTATTTCCTGAATTTTTTTTGGGACTTAAAATCTTATTTCATTTCACTTTTAGAAGTCAATTAAATAAACTCTCTTAATTTATTTCTTAATTTCCAGCCTCTGCTATTTTCTTGTCTTTTGCATTAGTTGACTGTCTTTTTTGAAATTTCATTATAAATTTATTGTTTTCCCATAACATAGCGGTCTACAAAAAAAACATAAAAATGAACATTTTCTATAATATCGTAGGCGCTTCTACCCTAAATAAAGACAACTGATGCATACAACCCAACCTAAGAAGAACAACTACTAGAAACTGCCCTTCAATATCACCAACGATGTTATGGCACTATCACTTTTGATTTGAATGGGCCTTTCCAACATACCATCCTTCCGAAATACTCATATTTTAACTTTGAGTTTGCCAATATCCTCCATATTGTTTGCCACCTGATAATCCTATGTTACCATCTTCTTTTAATCCAAATTTCTTGATGGTATTCTCAAATCTTGGTATTTATTTCCTTTATCTTTGACCCTGTTGAATTTGCTAGTATACGATTTTTGTTTGATGATAATAAACATATATATATATATTCATTTAAATGTATTTGTTAATGTACTATTTTATTTTCACATAATTAAATACATATTTGCTGAATAAAATAAATAACACAGAATTTAAATTCAAATAGATATTTTATTCAAACAAATATTTTATTATAATTTTGAATAGTACAAATTTGAGCTCTCACTATATATATACAATTTTTTATTACAATACAATTTCGATTACATCACAATTTTTAATTTACATTTGCACCTCACTACATATCACTCATTCGCTCATATTTATCTTCAACTCTATTCCAGATTGAATCCAGCATCTGAGCGATCTGCAAAATAAACACTGAAGCAGTAAAATTGAAAAAGAAAAAAAATTCAGTGTAAAAAAATGTGTTTTTGAAAATATTATTTGCCCCAGTTATTTGGGTTGTTCGTCATCATTTAATTTTTGAATTCATCAAACACGAACAACTTGTGACATGCACAGTATATCACTGTACATGCCATAAAGCCGTGCACACCGATATACACTTGACAAAACTGCAGGGACAGGTGAGCACGAGGTCAAACCCAACCAAAATCCTGGTTCAACTCAAGTGCAATAAAAATAAAGTCACGACATGAGCACAGGGTCAAACCCGAGCTATAAGCTGGATTCAACACAGGTGCAATCCAAATGTAACATGTTTAATGAACTGGTCGGAGCAACTCAAACCAGACTACAATTACAAAGAGCAATCAAGCTCCACACAAGAAAAACCAGACCAAATACAACATATATGCATGATTCAAAGCAAAATTCAGACCAGTCTCCAAAATGAATAGTCACAGTGCAGACTCATGAAGTCTCAACCAAATGGACGAGTACAAGTTCAAATGGTAAAATGCTTCGACCAAACTTATATATGAATGACCAGATATGTATACAATGAAACCAAACTACAAGTGAAACAATGGCTAGAACATGAACAATGAACACAACAACAATTACCCATGCAAACAGGTGGAGTTACAACCAATGATCAAAGAAGACTTGATTGCAATGACCACAACATAATTATACTTGAAGCAACTCATCACAAAACTGCAAACAAGTCAGTGACATGGATTCAAATGTATCAAGACTCCAAACATGTATGATATGATCAAGTGACACTGTAGCTACCAATTGAACACAGTCTCGACCAAAACAACTAGCTACACCAGACTTCAACATGAAGTGGATTCAAGACAATGGAATCAATGCACAAGAAAACAGTGATTGAAGAAACAATCGTTTATTGGCTATGTATACTCAATGCAACCCAGGCTCAAATATCATTGGACAGAGAAGTGCAACAAGACTCAAGTACTACCATAGTCCATCAAGCAACAACAAGTGTACAGATCAATGAAGGTTCAGACATGAACATAATCCAACAGTGAAACAAATGGAGATAACCATCAACCAAAGAGCGGTCTCAAATATCAGACTGCAACACTACAACAACTCAAGACACAATGCTATAGAGACCAGAGAACCAAGGACATGTATCAAAACAACAAAGCAGGATCAACAGCGACAAGGACCAATATGCAAACAAATGCAATGCATCACTGAGACACGAGTACAAGTACAACATGAATATATACATGCGTGAACATATATATATATATATATAGACAGTGCACGTGTAACCAAGTCCAGTGAGCAGTAACAGTGATCCAACAAGCACTCGAGTTGACAGGAAAGAGTTTTAAAGTTAACAAGCCAAAGTAGTTTGAACAAAGCGGTGTTCACATTTTAAAAACAAAGGAATTCAACTTGCAGAAATATACAAATTGACAGATACAGTAAAAACTGTGTAGCCGTAAGGAAACAATTTCCTAATGACCGAAGTTCCAAGTGTTAACAAGAATCAAACAAGACAATATTATCACAAAAACTAAGTGGCTGATATCAACAGCATAAAGATCGGAACCAAAGTCAAGTTTAAATGCCATAAAATCAAAGCTGTGATGACCAAGGAAAAGATCGAATAAGCCAAAGTCAAAGCCGTGATAACCAAGTTAAACAAGCAACGAAAATATACAAATTGAAAAGGTCAGAAATCATCATAAGCATCCAAACGAAAATCAGTGGCCAAGCAAGAATTCAAATAAAATATATACGAATGAAATTATAGGAATTTGAATCTGTTAGTCCTTGAGATGATGGTTTTGACGACAACAACCTTAGAATAAGATTATAAAATATAAATACTAACATTATAGTTTAGATATATATGTATATGCAGGATTTAACCATGCAGGTACCAAGAATGAAGACTGTACAGTATAGAGATTCAAGATATCAAGATTGAAGACTCATGAGTATCAAGAATATCAAGATTATCAAGAGTTCAAGATTTCAAGATACGTATTGAGTCTAGAATTATGTTAAAACTTCATAATAGCACTGAAATCTTTACTCCATTTTTTTTGGGATGGAACCAATTTCTACCTTTTTAGTGGCTTACAAACCCACGACAAGTAGCTTACAAACCTACGACAAGTGGCTTACAAACCCACGAACATCCTGGTTTTGTACAAGTTCTCGAGTCCTGATGTGATGAGATATTCTGCAGGAAGAAGCTTGCAAAACTACTTCAAAATGATTTTCAAAACTACTTCAGATTGATTTTCAAAACTGCTTTTCAAAATGTTTTAGCCTTAAAAATTATCTTTTCAAATGATTTTCAAAAAGATATTTTAGCCTTAAAATATTCTTTGTATTTGTTTTTAATAAACTATTGTTTTAAACTTCGTTTGTTTTAAACTATCTTTTAATTATAATATATTTATACTTAGATTTAAATATAAAATTATAGTAAAATTTTATATATATTATTCTCTATATTTATCTATGTATTTTATCTATAGTCAAGTATATTTATAAAGTTTAAATAGTTCTTAATATAAGATAAAGATTATTTTCAAAGAAAATCAAATCTTCAAAAAATGCTTTGGGATGTCTACATGCCCTAGTACCCCATGTCGACATAGTGATAGTTAGATTCAAAATTTTGAATTTCAAAAGAAGTGTCTATTCGCCATAACCTTTCACAAATGGACATGGTTGTTGTTATTCTATAAATAGGGGTTAGTTTCAACGAATTATATATCAGATTTTTTGGTTTTTCACTTCTCTTCTTCTTCCACGTTTTCTTATTCAAAATCCTACCATTACTCTGCCGAAATCAACATTGAATCTAAATAGATAATCTCTGGTTTGATTCTCTGTCACTATCTCATCAAGATCCTCAGTGTTATTTGGAGTTATAGGCTTTCTTTGTAATCAATAGAGTAAAAGGTGTGCTTGTAGCCTTGGAAATCAATCAAGTGAGAAAAGGTGTGATTGTAGCCTTGAGAAATCAATTGGGTGAACTTGTTGCCCGGAAATCAAGTATCTTTATCCAGAGGATTGTGATTCTGGAGGGTGTACCTCATGGCCTTGAAATCGAGGGTTGTAATTGTTGAATTGCTTTTGAAAGGAAATCCGTACTTAGTTGTGCGGGACTGGATGTAAGATAACTCCGAACCAGTATAAAATCCGATGTGTTCTTTCCTTTACTGCATTTACTTTATTTCTGCATCTGTGTTTGATTCTGTGATTATATCTGTGTTTGCATATTTATACATTTGTGTACAAATCAACTGTAACTCAAAAAGATTTAGTAATTTCTTATAAACACTATTCACCCCCCTCCCCCTCTAGTGTTCATTCTAGCCTTAAGATCTGTATTCCGCATTCCTTACAGAATCCTATATAACCCATATCATCATCGGCATGGAATCTCGTTCGAGTTCAAGTAACAATAGAGAAGAATTGTAGCGACCCGCAGTTCCGTACCCCTTGAGTTGATAATAAGTCTTCCTTGTTCAACCCAAAGTGTACGAAAGAGCGAATAACTAGAATAAAAGAAGAAAGAGGTAGTAGAAGAAAATAGAAAAAAAACATCAGAATCTCACAGTCGCAGCGGAATAAATATATTATATAACAACAGCTTGTAAATACAAAGAAATCTGTACTGTCATATATACATATCATTATCATAGTACAACAATCATCCATCACTTGGACAACTTAATACTTGTCCTTACACAACGGAAATAATAGTCAAATACGGAAGTACGCTCTGCTATCCAGCTCGCCTCTTGAGCTCCCTAGCACATTATCCTAGATCTGTTCAACTCGGTCTAACCCGAGCATCATAATAAAACAACACCCGAGTCGGTCTGGAAAACCAACGTGAGAAAACCACACTCAATTGGATTATTATATTTTTAAAAAATCCTTTGAAACAAAGGTATCTCGTAAGACCACGCCACAAATAAATATGCCGGGTTTTAACCTTACGATAACCAAAGCATTTTTATCAAATTCGTCTGATATTATAATAGTGTCTATAGAAAGTAAAATAGAATCTAGCTGAAATGCTTGCATCTCACGTTCCAGCAATAGTTGGGCACAATCAAAACCGTACGGGCGCTTATTGGAGATTGGATTCCATACAATGGCAGGGCTACTGGGGTACCGCCCGTCACAGTACCTGGCCTAGATCAGAGTACCGAGGATCACTCCCGATCCCCTGCAACACAAGACCGGAGCTACCCTTACTGGATAGTCCAAATAAGATCACCCCACGGTTGGGATCTGCAACCGCCCACTAAGCCGAATAAAAAGGGACATCTAGACAGGGATGACCTTACCCTAATTGGTTGCTAGCCACTTAGTCTTGCTGCACCTCCCCTGTTTTAGCCATTCCCAGTTGATGAGGCTTGAGGCTAAGCGTTACCTTTTTAGAACACATTTCACTTAGAATGCTCATCGTCCTCCTGACGATGGTCTGATAGCATTCATCCATACAAGTTGCCCTGGGTCTGGACAAACCGAACTCCGTCTTCATCATCTTCACGGTCTTCATTCGCAATCGTTCAAACCGGATCGAAGTGGTTTTCGGATAATTAAATCCGATCTCGGTCTCTTCGAAACGATCAGCACATTGGCTAATATTGATAGTCGGTTATTTAACTATCAATTAACATTCACAAGCAACAATCAAGCCTTAAATAATTCTCCAAATTATTTATCAAAAAAATATCTATCCAAGATATTATTTTCACATTTCAACACTTGAAAATAGTTTTCAAATTCCTTCTTATTCTTACGGAATAAATCCTTAACCTTTGCCCAATACTTAGAATATTTTTCCCACCCAATTTTATATTCAACACTTGAAAAATATTCATTTATTTTCTATCTCCATTCTCAAAAATCACTTACAATTTTATTTGTAAATTCCCACCCCGTTTCACCGAATTCTATATACCCCAGAATTCCTTAGTTAATTCTCTTTAATATTTCCCTTCTACTACCCTTGTGAATTTTACTTCGCCTTCCGAAAGTTCGCTTATCTTATACTTAAGATTTTATTTAAGTTCTCCTAATACACCATAAGATCTTCTTCTAAAATCTCATCCGTTTAACTAACTCGCTTCTCCTCTCAAGAGGATTTTTAATTGAATTTAACACATTTAAATATATATATACTTATAAAATAAGAAAAATGGTTTTATTTTCAAAATATGGTTTTAGATAAAACTAACTTTGGAATATTCTAAATTCAAAAATAGTTTATAAAAGTTATATAGTACAGTAGATTCACTTTAAAAACAATTTTACTTTACTCGACAAAAAGTCCATCTTTAGAAAATCTAATATCCACCAATTCAATTCATGAATTCCTCTTGATTCATACATCATCGCCCTATTCACCATTTTCTTTTCAAAACAGCTTCCATAAATCGATATAAGTTCACACTGTCACTTATATTCTCCACATATCCACTGATATTAATCTATCTCATTTATAAACCTCGTTTATCAATTTATAAACCCCTTTTGAGTTTTCCATTTATTTATAAATACATTTCTATCTATAATTCCATAATATAATTTATCCTTTAAAAAAATCATTTTTACTTAAATCTATTTTAATTATTAATTTCAATTCTCTCCCAAGTTTTCAAATATCTTTCAAGTCCTTAATATATATAATTTTAATTAAAATCTCTATCTAGCCCAATTTACCAAGTTAAATTATACATTTTCTCATCCCACTTAATTTTCTTTACAAAATAACCTAATTTCCAGTTTAAACATTTTCATTCAAAATCTTCTTTCATTTGCTTCAAATTTATTACTTATGGTATTTAAAATACCAAATTCAATTTCTAGGCTATTTAGCATTTTACAATTCAATTCACACAATCCATATCAATTTTTCCAACCTGTCATATATCAACATATATATGAAAACAATAAATATCTTTGAGGAATCCAGTTAGATCCCTCCAACCTGTTTTCCCTGCATCCACAGATGTTAGTCAACAAATAAAATACCAATCCCACTTTGAGGGGGATATCGCGGTATATAGGGTCATCCCCTATTATGCGGGGCGCATAGGGTCTCATCCGCTATATAATTCGGGAATATCAATCACCCAATATATATATATATACACACACTATATATATATATATAATATTCAACAGACAACAATTATCAAATTCAACCAAACATCCAATGATTTAAATTTTAACATTTTAATTTTTATCAAGGTAATCCAAATGAGTGAGAAGATCTCACCTTTATTTTTTTTGCAGTCCACCTCAGTCCCGACTTGATTTCACGGTTTTGACCTTGTATAACATTATATGATTTATTAATATTTGGAACAATCAGACAATTAATTTTCATTTAATAATTTAATTTACTAATGATTTAGTTTTAAACTAATTTTCTTTTTTGTAAATTATTTTCTAGTGACTAAAATAATTAGATAAGTTTACGAAACAAATTAATCTCCATTATTTTAAAATTAACTAGTAGATTTATAAGGTGTATGTGATATTTATTTTTCCCAAATTGAAACTACATCTGCTAAAATAACCTATATACATTTTAAAAACAATCTACACAGATTTTATAAAAAATCAGATTTATATATAACTTTACAGCATTATAAAATTCCCTTTTTCCCAAACTTTATCTATATAAACTAATTTCTGTTTCTGTAAATAACGATAGTATTCTACCTTACTGTAAAATATTTCCTTTCTCTGTTTCTGTACGAATATATATATACATTGAAGATAATCTGCATATATATATATATTTAGAACTAAAATTGGTAAAAATAACTCAGTTAAAAAGATTACCAGAACCCCACAAAAGAATCGCGAACACGAGAATGACCTCATCCTTGCTCTAACTTCTCGTGCTCGAGCTCCTGCGTGCATCCCTGACCTTGACACTCGCGGTTGCCACCTCTCCTACGTCGAGCCCTACGCCTCGCAAATCGCCGCATGCTTCACGAGATCCTCCCCAACTGGCGCGTCCTCATTCGACCAGCCACGCTCGCGAACGGCTTCCTTAAGTCGCCGGCGATCGAACGTCGCCGCCGCTTAACCTCATTGCGCCACCCCCCTTCGCTTGGGAGCTACGACATAGTCGCGCCCTCCAAAAATCGCGACTCACCTCGGTGCATCCCCATCGCACTCCCTTCCCCCAATCCACGCGGGCGTACGCAGGTCGCTCCTCTTTATATTTTTTTTATACTTCAAACTGATTTGATTTTAGAATAAAGGAAGAAGGGGATTTCGTTTGTGATTTGGATTTTGAATGTAAGGGGACATGAATGAGAATGAAAAGGAGGTTACGACTTCATAGAGAAGGGTATGCGATTATATATTGATCGACTGATTCCATGAATTGAACGAGAAGGCAGCGCGATTTCAGGACAGTGGGTAGCGTATGGAAGAAAAAAGGCTATAGTGTTTTGAAGTGGAAAGGAAAAAGGTTTGATGGTGAAAGAAAAAAGGCTGTTGGGAATACAGATGTTGAAAAATAGATATATATATATATATATATATATTTAAATTTAAATCGTCTTGAATTTGCAATTCAAAATCTCGACCTCCTATCGAGGCATGCCGCTAGGCGTTTATAATGTTATACCCCTATTTCGAACGTAATGGAAAAGGTTTTGAGTCCTAATTCGATCGTATGGAGAAGATAGCTTTTTGGACCCAGTTATTATATTAAATTTTCGATATAGATTTCAGCGCGTTTATATACCATACGGCTACACGATAACTCCAAACACTTTGAAATTTGAAATCCGATAATAATACAATATTACGGATCCAATGGAATGGGTTTCGTCGAATTCCAAGACTGTGCCTCGGAAGGCTATTTTTAAATGTCCGTTTAAACGATATATTTTCAAAACTGAACAGATCACTTCCAAATCAAATTTTAAAAGTTCAATGTCTTCAGTATTATTAATATAAATTTTCCAAGCCTTTAAAATATTTTTAACAAGCTTAAAACTCCAGATTCAATATTTCACCCAAATTTCCAATTATTAAATTCATTAATTCAATTACCCGATAAATAGTTATATTTGAAATTCAAGTTAAAAACCAACACCCGAATATTTAAAATCAATTAAATATTCCAATTTCAAATGTCAAAAATTTCGGGTCGTCACAAGAATAAACCATTCAACTCGAATCAAAGTCGAGAATAATTAATAATCAAAAAAAGGCATTCATGTACCAATTCACAAATCAATCGAGCTCGAGAATCTGAAGCAGCTGAGAAATCAGTCAAAGAAAGCAAACGAAGTATCATTCAATCAACAACTGAAAGCGGCGGCTTCAAAGAATATCATGAACCTTAATTTTGAAAGAAAGAGGAACAACGAAGCAACCATTTTTCACAGAGAATACGGCCGATAGATTAAAAGGAAAAGAGGGATAAAATTTTTTATCACTTAACATATTTTGGGGCGGCTTTATAATTTCTTTGTGCTTTAGTTTATAAATTAGGGTTTTGTGTTTTGTAAATTGTTTTTTTATCTGTAATTTACTTTTAAACGTTGTAAATTCTAGTTGTGTGACTAGGGGACGAACTATGGTGGTGTAGTTTGAGAATTCGCAACTCAGTGGATGAGTTGTGGCAGGGTTTTTAGCGTAGAGTTAGGTTAGTCGATAGCGGTTGTCGCGATTTTACGTGTGTAAGCATCTGACTGCTTAATTTCTAGTAGAAACCTTGGGGGCAGCATGTAGGCAGGGTTTTGCCGAAGCTGGGTAAATCTGTGTTGTTCTATTTCTGCATTTTTATTCTGCTATTATCTATGTTGCTATTATTATGCTTTTATTAGTGCTACGATTATTTTATATACTTCCGCATTAAATTTTTATAATTATTAGTATCACCTTATTCACCGCCCCTCTAGGTTGAAATCGATCCTACAAGTGGTATCAAAGCTAGGACAAAAGCCATTTTTGTTTTAAAAAATTGATTTTTCAAAAACCAATTTTTGTTTTAAAAATTTGAATTTTAAAAATGGCTTCTTTTAATAATGCTTTTGTTGAGGGTCAGTCCATAGTTAGACCACTAATGTTCAATGGTGAATACGCTTACTAGAAAAATAGAATGAAATTTTTTTTGAATAATGCTTGGAATATAGTTGAGATAGGATATAGAGCACCAACTATAGTTGTAGATAATCAAGAAATTGAAAAACCGATGGATCGATGGACAGATCTTGAAAATAAATTACAGAATGCTAATGCCAAAGCTATGAATTCTATTATTTGTTCATTGGATCAAATTGAATTTAATCGTGTCTTACATTGTCTAACTGCACAGGAAATATGGCACACACTTGAAGTAACTCACGAAGGAACATCTCAAGTCAAGGAAACTCGCCTTGCCATGATTAGTAGCGAATACGAGAACTTCATAATGGCCAAGGATGAAAATGTCAAGGAGATGTATGGACGACTTTCCAATCTCGTATACAAATCAAAAGCTCTCGGAAAATCATACACAGAGTTAGAGATAGTCCGAAAAATCCTCACAGTCCTTCCACGAAATTTTGAAGCCAAAGTCACTGCTATTCAAGAATCGAAGGATTTGAAACAAATTAAAGTCGAAGAACTTATTGGAAACCTCACCACTTTTGAGCTAGAAATGAAATTCAAGGAAGAACGTGAAGGAGGTGATACTCAAAAGAAATCAATAGCTCTCAAAGGAACAACTGAAAGTGAAGATGACGATGATGATGATGGTGTAGCAGAGCTGACGCTGTTAATGAAGAAATTCAAAAGGTGGAATCGCAGATATGGAAATCCAGCTTTAAATCAAAAATTGAAAAAAAGAATAGTCAAAGCACTAGACAACCCAGAAGAGCAGGAGATCATCTGCCGCAAGTGCAATAAACCTGGTCACATCAAGCCCAATTGTCCACAAAATTGACTCGGCCAATAAAAGAAATCAAAAAGAAGAAGTTTTGCAACCACGTGGAATACAAGTGATGATGATAATAAAATTACTAGCAGTGAGAGTGAAAAAGCAGATCTGTGCCTTCGAGGTGATATAACCGATAGTGATGATGACGAGCCAAGTGAGGTATCAAAACTACTCACTCAGAATTACTTATATATTTTCACGAAGTAAATGGCTGTTTCGAAAGAATTACGGAGAAATATGCTAAAATTGAATCACAAAGAGACACATTGATATATTTAAATAAACAGCTTGATCAATTGGTTAAAAACTATCAAACAAAGAGCCCTAAGTGTGATAAGTGTCCATCACTTGAAGAAGAAATTAAAAAATCAGAAATTAAAATAAAATCATTTGAAAATGAAATTCTGATTTTGAAAGAGAGTGAAAACACTAGAAGAGAAAATTCTATTAAAAAGAGCACTCAATTATTGAAGGAAAATGAATCGCTCAAAACACAAGTCCAACCATTGTCAATGACTTTAGGAAAATTCTCTAAAGGAGACAAATCACTAAATATGCTAATAGGAAAACAAACAGTCAATATTGATAGACAAGGACTTGGGTATACTCACTCTGAACATGTTAGAAACGAAATTAATCAAGTCAATTCAAAGTGCACGATTTTTGGAAAAACTGGACACAATCACAGTATTTGCTGGTATAGACCCAAACATGTGAAAACCATTCCAATTTGGGTTCCAAAAGGCACGAATATAAAATCCCTTAAAGTTAAACAAATCTGGGTGCCGAAAGGAACATATATAAATATTTTTGGTTCTACTCAATACTCAAACATATTTTTCAAAATCTGTTGCCACTAACAACCATGGACCTATAAAAACAAAAAGGTCACAAAAATCTTTTATCGTGTAGGTGTGGTGGCAGGCTAAGGAACAACAACAGTGCTATCTGGATTCGGCTGTTCCAGGTACACAAAGAGCAACAAATCAAAGTTCCTTAGCCTAGTACCAAGGTGGCAGAATCACAATGGGCAACAACGAAAAATTATCGTAAAGGTAAAATAGGTAACGGTATATTTATTTTGAACGATTTATTTAATGTGAAAATCTGCACCATGATCTAAATTAAATCAGCCAGGTATGTTATAAAGAAATGAATGTTGATTTTGATTCTGACTTATTCAAAATTGTTGGCCAATTATCTTTTTATGCCGAGAACACTATAAGTTCATCTAGAGTCTTTAAACTAGTTCATATAGTTTTTTTTGGATTAATGATGTTGTTTTATTGGTTGATGATTACTCATGATACACGTAGATATATTTGTTTATGGATCTGACACTATGGTCACTGTTTGTTTATTTGCACGGTTTCAATTCAAATTCTAAAGAATTTCATTTAAAACTATAAAAATGATTTCAAGGCATGTATTGCACACATCACAGTCTGGTCTATGACATTCAACTAATGATAAATATGAGTCAATAAGAAATTCGGATGCAGATTACATTGGTAATCTAGTTGATAGAAAAATTACTAGTGGAACGTGATTTATGTTGAGACATTCGAATATTTTCAAAGAAAATATCTGCATATTTTTCATATCAAATAATTTTCAATTAGTAGACATATTTCTTATAAAACTCCTTCCAGAAAATATTTTTTGTTGACCTTGTTTCAAATTAGTCATTTTAGAAAATTTGATTTTATAATTATTTTTGGATTTGATCTTAAATGACTACATTAACTAATTTGACTCCCTACTGATTATCGAAAAGATAAATAGTGATTAAAAAAGTGATAAGTGTTGATATTAATCTTATATTAAAACTTGAGACAGTATATTTAGTAAATTTCTTTAGAAATTTAAACAAGATTTATAATAATTTTTTATGGGTAAAAATTCCATGACCATCTCTATTTCTATCATATTTCTAACGACCATCACTCATCAAAATCCAATGTTGTATGTCAATATGTCGTATTTTTTAACAGGAAATTATTCATTTTATTTTATTTTATTTTATTTTAAATAAAAACATCCAAAGTATTCACTCTCATTTAAAAGTCTTCACAGTTATGCATGGGTGAATTACTTGGAACGTTTGTATATGTGCTTTCATGCTCATTTAAAAGTCCTCACGGTTATGCATGTATGGAACACATATCAAAATTGATTGATTAAATAGACTAGTTGATTCTAATCCCATTTAAAAGTCATCACGGTTATGCGTGGTTAGAAGATACTTGAATTCATTTTTTTTATAAAAATTTGGAATACTACTAATCTCATTTAAAAGTCCTAACGGTTATGCATGGTTAGTAGATATTCAAATTCCTGATATAAATATACCACAAATAGACACAGCTATATGGTTTTACATCATCCCTATCATTCTAAAGTGGAATATGCGCCTAACAAAGTATTTATGATTTTTGTTTAATTTTTTATTGAAACTTAATATTTATATTCGATTGGGTATTAATGTGTATTAATGTGTATTAATGTCTACCACTTTATCTCTATTTTTCTAACATTATTACTCTTTTGCTGATAACAAAAGGGGGAGAGAAAAGTTAAGATTTTGGCAAATAAAGGTCAAATATTTTATTTTGTATTTTCCATTTGCATCTAGGTTCATTTGCATTTTTTTATGCGTATATGAAGTGGGAGCTTTGTGTTGAGAGGGAGCATTCAAATAGGGGGAGCTTTGTTGAATGATCAAATACATTTAATAAATTCAAAATCTTAAATATATGTTTGTTATCATCAAAAGGGGGGGATTGTTGAATATGCTAGTATATGATTTTTGTTTGATGAATAATAAACATGTATATATATATATATTCATTTAAATGTATTTGTTAATGTACTATTTTGTTTTCAAATAATTAAATAAATATTTGCTGAATAAAATAAATAACATAGAATTTAAATTCAAACAGATATTTTATTCAAACAAATATTTTATTACAATTTTGAATAGTAAAAATTTGAGCTCTCACTGTATATATACAATTTTTGATTGCAATACAATTTCGATTACATCACAATTTTTAATTTACATTTGCACCTCACTACAGATCACTCATTCGCTCGTATTTATCTTCAACTCTATTCCAGATTGAATCCAGCATTTGAGCGATCTGCAAAATAAACACTGAAGCAGTAAAATTGAAAAAGAAATATTTTTTCAGTGTAAAATAAATGTGTTTTTGAAAATATTATTTGCCTCAGTTATTTGGGTTGTTCATCATCATTTAATTTTTGAATTCATCAAACAAGAACAACTTGTGACATGCACAGTGTATCACTGTACATGCCACAAGGCCGTGCACACCGATATACACTTGACAAAACTGCAGGGACAGGTGAGCACAAGGTCAAACCCAACCAAAAGTTAGGTTCAACTCAAGTGCAATAAAAATAAAGTCACGACATGAGCACACGGTCAAACCCGAGCTATAAGCTGGATTCAACACAGGTGCAATCCAAATGTAACATGTTCAATGAGCTGGTCTGAGTAACTCAAACCAAACTACAATCACAAAGAGCAATCAAGCTCCACACAAGAAAAACCAGACCAGATACAACATATATGCATGACTCAAAGCAAAATTCAAATCAGTCTCCAAAATGAATAGTCACAGTGCAGACTCATGTAGTCTCAACCAAATGGTCGAGTATAAGTTCAAACGGTAAAATGCTTTGACCAGACTTATATATGAATGACTAGATATGTATACAATGAAACCAAACTACAAGTGAAACAATGGCCAGAACATGAAGCAATGAATACAACATCAATGAAACCCATGCAAACAGGTGCAGTTATAACCAGTGATCAATGAAGACTTGATTGCAACGACCACAACATAATTATACTTGAAGCAACTCATCACAAAACTGCAAACAAGTCAGAGACATGGACACAAATGTATCAAGACTCCAAACATGTATGATATGATCAAGTGACACTGCAGCTACCAATTGAACACAGTCTCGACCAAAACAACTAACTACACCAGACTTCAACATGAACTGGATTAAAGGAAATGGAATCAATGCACATGAAAACAGTGACTGAAGAAACAATCGTTGATTAGCTATGTATACTCAATGCAACCCAGACTCAAATATCAGTGGACAGAGAAGTGCAACAAGACTCAAGTACTACCAAAGTCCATCAAGCAACAACAAGTGTACAGATCAATGAAGGTTCAGACATGAACATAATCCAACAGTGAAACAAATGGAGGTGACCATTGTTATCCCACTTTTTAGCAAGGCCATGATACCAAAAGATCAATGGGAAACCAAAGACAATTCGCCACGAAGATAGGTCGTATGTAGGCTCACTATGGATATCGACGAATTTTGCCCGAGTCCAGATCGAGCTATAATTGACAAGACATGACAAGCGAAGCCAAGAGAGCCAGCATCCCAAATTTCAGGTCAATCGGAGTTCATATGATGGAGATATGATCGATGTAAGTTAGGAAAGATACACCGTTCGTATCCATCAGAGGGCCACCGTATTGGTTTGTTCGAATCCATCAATTTCGAATCCATCAGGAATGTACGACTTCGAATCGATCGTGTTCGAATCGATCAGGTTCGAACCCATCCGAGGCCACACTACTCGAATCGATCTAGAGGGGCCTTGTTCGTGTCGGTTGAGCTTCGCATCCATCTACTGTGCATGGTTTCGAATCGATGAGATCGTACCCGTGCAATGCTCATCTGTTCGTATCCAAGAAACTCATGTTCGCATCAATGCACTCGTATCCATCAGGGGAGTATGTTTCGTTTGTATCGATCAGCAACCCTCTGTTCGTATCCATCGGACGACTGCTATTTCGTATCCATCGTGGGACCTCTGTTCGTATCCATCGAGCATTACACTATTCGTATCCATCACAATATTGCTTGTTCGTATCCATCAAGTCGAAGTGACTTTGATCGATACGAACAAGGGCTACCTTCATCGATGCGAATAGAGCCACCATCATCGATACGACCAAGCCATCTCCATCGATTCGAACAGGGCATGCTACAGATCAATACGAAAAAGCATGCTGTTGATCGACTCGAACTGGGCAATGGCCTTCGATACGAACGAGGCGAAGTTCAAGGACAACTCGGTCAACTCGGCGAAGAAGGTGGATCGATCCGAAGAGTGCTCGCCACGTCACCACCTGATCACACGCAACCATCGATTCGAAATGACCGAGTCGAAATGATCGATTCGAACGAAACAGCTTGCCGAGTAACTCCAATTCGAATCGATCATAACTCGAGATCCACAAGTCTAAATGCTATGAAATTTTCACAGAAGCTTACGTGCATGCTAAAGAATGTTCACACCAAGTTTCGACTCCATTGGATGAAATCTTGATCGATACGAAATTCATTCGTATCGATCACGGATCGAGCCGAAAATTCACGGGCTTGGTCGTGTGGGCCCACTCACGTGCCAGAAGAAGTCTCCCAAGATCTGAGGGAAATATCAGCCTCCTACACCTATAAATAGACCCCTAGGGCCTATAGAAAAAGGATCTTTCTCCGTTTCTCCAACGTCCAGACTCTGCCGAATTCAATTTTGCAATCCATAGCTGCTGTTGTACTCGAATTTCAGAATTGTAACTCACTGCAATCCATTATAATCAATTGTAATCGACATGAGAATATCAATAAAGCCATCAAACTTCAAAGTGGAAGTAGGCCAGATCGCCGAACCACTATAAATTTTGTGTTCTTTACTGCTTTCCTTTTGAATTTTCTGAGTGTTCTTCATTTTCAATTTTCCACATACTTGTTATCTGTGATTGTGAATCGGTGCTTTCATTGACAATTGGGTGTTTGTGACCAATTTTAGCGCAAACATTTTGGTGCTTTCACTGAGAATTGAACTCAAGGTTCTACCGCTTGGAAGTTAAATTTGAAGGCCTAAGAATTCAGATCTGAAAAGCTATGACAAGGAAATCAAGTAGAAGACAAAGAGTAGACAGAAGTCAGCACGAAGGAAGTCAGGAGGCTTCCTCAGGAGCGAACCAAGCATCGGTCTTCATCACCAGAGATGAGATGGAGATGATGATGGGAGCTATGCATGAAGAGCTTCTGAAAAGACAAGAAGAGATGATGCAGAATTTACTTCAAGGAACTGGACAAACCAGAGTGCAGAATCAAGCTAACGTAGCCACAGGAGATGCTGGAGATAGGGATCGGGAGCACGGAGCAACCAGAATTCAGAATGGAGCGTGACCATCTGGCACAGCCCCAGAACTAGGGGGCACTTACCCAGAGCATGTTGACCTAATCCCGAGAAGAGCATCAGGTGGACCCGAGCAACATGGCATTGAGAGAGGAACGGACTCCCATCCAGGAGAACAGATTCCAGGCTTCCCTCGTGAACTCTGGGGGCAGAATCGGAGGCAACAGACAAGGGCTACAGCTTGGCGATAGTGACAGATTGGCGGAAATGGTTAGACGAGCCATGAGAGGCAGACTAGTGAATAGAGATCTGGAGGATGTAAATAGGAGTCCCTTTGCTCCTACGATCAGGCAAGCCAGGAATCCACCAGAATTCAAGCTACCGACATTGGAGGTGTATGATGGGAGGACAGACCCTGCTGTTCATCTGACGAGGTATATGCGACACATGGAGGTACTGGGGGCATCAGAGGAAGTCATGGCCAGGTGCTTCCCGTTGTATCTGACAGACATAGCAGCATTATGGTTCAGACAACTGGAGAGCGGTTCCATTGGAACATGGATCGATTTGACTGAAAGGTTCATGAGGCAGTTCAGGGTTCACATTTCAAGACCCAAGAATGTGATGAGCTTGGCAGCACTAAAGCAAAGAACCGGGGAATCTTTGAGGAACTTTCTGACGCGATTCAATGCAGCGGCAGCATCGGTGGATCGACCCGATCCATCCATGGTTTTGATGGCAGCTGTATCTGGCATAGCCGATGTCACAGAATTCAAGAATTCACTAACAAGGGATCCACCCATGGATCTAGGGAAATTTTATCATGAGGCTGAGGGATTTTTACGATTAGAGGATGCGAATGCTGAAAGAGAGGAAGGAGAAGGAGTTGATGTTTATGCAGCCAAGAGTGAAAATCCTCCTAAAACAGATTCAGGAACTGATAAAGGGAAACGGAAAGCCAAGGATAATGATGATGGACCAACACGACCACAAAAGGAACCAAGATTCACCTCTTATATGGAGTTGAATGTGACTTTGGAGCGAATCTACCAGGATACTAGGGGGCAGATTCCCTATCGAAGGTCAGTGAGAAGGGATCCGACCAATAATGAAAGAAGGACAGACAACTACTGCTTATTCCACGAGCTGAATGGTCATAGCATGAATGATTGTAGACACTTGAAGGATGAGGTTGAAGGACATATTCGGAATGGTCTGCTATCGCAGTATGTAAGAAGGGGAACAACAACGGTGGAACGGGAGCGACCACCACCTGCACCTACTGGGGATGGCTCAGGATCGAGGAGTCAGCTTGTCATCAATTGATTAGGATAATGACGAACGAGCAGCAAACTCCACACCAACACGATTAAGTCGTTTACACGTGTACAGGACCGCGAACGATCCTCAAGCATGCTCTGATACGACTACTAATCGCATCAGTGTAGGTGTTTGCACTTTGACGTCCCTGTTTTGTTCTTGTTTTCCATTTCTCATGTTTGGACTCGAGTTTGTTTGACATTTCTGTTGAAAGGTCTATTTTGAATAAAAATACGCCTTTTGTGATTCCATAACGGCAAAGCCAATTACACATGTATGGGGTCGCGAACGATCCTTAGGCATGCTCTAAGATGGCGATAAACCGCCCAAACAAACAATCCAGAAACCCACTCGAACGTGAAATCTGGTATTAATGATACTAAGCCCCCCCCCCCCCGGGCACACACAATTCGCCTCGAACAACACCAGATCACGAACGATCACAATTCGCCTCGAACGGCACCCGATCGCGAACGATCACAATTCGCCTCGAACGGCACCTGATCGCGAACGATCATTATTCGCCGCGAATGGCATCCGACCCCGAACGGTCACGTACTACCTCGAATGACATATGATCCCGAACGATCGTCATTTGCGGTCAGATAAGATTATCAATTTCTTTGCAGGTCATCAATAGGATATGAACATCCAGCTTATGGCATTACAAAACACACCTTCCTACCGCAAGGCTTGTTTTGAGGGGCAAGTGTTATCCTGCCTTTTAGCAAGGCCGTGATACCAAAAGATCAATGGGAAACCAAAGACAATTCGTCACGAAGATAGGTCGTACGCAGACTCACTATGGATATCGACGAATTTTGCCCGAGTCCGGATCGAGCTATAATTGACAAGACATGACAAGCGAAGCCATGAGAGCCAACATCCCAAATTTTAGGTCAACCGGAGTTCATATGATGGAGATATGATCGATGTAAGTTAGGAAAGATACGTCGTTCGTATCCATCAAAGGGCCACCGTATTGGTTTGTTCGAATCCATCAATTTCGAATCCATCAGGAATGTACGACTTCGAATCGATCACGTTCGACTCGATCGTGTTCGAATCAATCAGGTTCGAACCCATCTGAGGCCACACTATTCAAATCGATCTAGAGGGACCTTGTTCGTGTCGGTTGAGCTTCGCATCCATCTACTGTGCATGGTTTCAAATCGATGAGATCGTATCCGTGCAATGCTCATCTGTTCGTATCTAAGAATCCCACGTTCGCATCAATGCACTCGTATCCATCAGGGGAGTATGTTTCGTTCGTATCGATCAGCAACCCTCTGTTCGTATCCATCGGACGACCGCTATTTCGTATCCATCGTGGGACCTCTGTTTGTATCCATCGAGCATTACACTATTCGTATCCATCACAATATTGCTTGTTCGTATCCATCAAGTCGAAGTGACTTTGATCGATACGAACAAGGGCTACCTTCATCGATGCGAACAGAGCCACCATCATCGATACGACCAAGCCATCTCCATCGATTCGAATAGGGCATGCTACAGATCGATACGAAAAAGCATGCTGTTGATCGACTCGAACTGGGAAACGACCTTCGATACGAACGAGGCGAAGTTCAAGGACGACTCGATCAACTTGGCAAAGAAGGTGGATCGATCTGAAGAGTGCTCGCCACGTCACCACCTGATCACACACAACCATCGATTCGAAATGACCGAGTCGAAATGATCGATTCGAACGAAATAGCTTGCCGAGTAACTCCAATTCGAATCGATCATAACTCGAGATCCACAAGTCCAAATGCTATGAAATTTTCACAGAAGCTTACGTGCATGCTAAAGAATGTTCACACCAAGTTTCGACTCCATTGGACAAAATCTTGATCGATACAAAATTCATTTGTATCGATCACGGATCGAGCCGAAACTTCACGGGCTTGGTCGCGTGGGCCCACTTATGTGCTAGAAGAAGTCTCCCAAGATCCGAGGGAAATATCAGCCTCCTACACCTATAAATAGACCCCCAGGGCCTACAGAAAAAGGATCTTTCTCCGTTTCTCCAACGTCCAGACTCTGCCGAATTCAATTTTGCAATCCATGGCTGTTGTTGTACTCGAATTTCAGAACTGTAACTCACTGCAATCCGTTGTAATCAATTGTAATCGGCAAGAGAATATCAATAAAGCCATCAAACTTCAAAGTGGAAGTAAGCCGGATCGCCGAACCTCTATAAATTCTGTGTTCTTTACTGCTTTCCTTTTGAATTTTCCGAGTGTTCTTAATTTTCAATTTTCCACATACTTGTTATCTGTGATCTGTGATTGTGAATCGGTGCTTTCATTGACAATTGGGTGTTTGTGACCAATTTTGGCGCAAACTGCCATCAACCAAAGAGCAGTCTCAAATATCAAACTGCAACACTACAGCAACTCAAGACATAATGCTACAGAGACCATAGAACCAAGGACATGTATCAAAACAACAAAGCAGGATCAATAGCGACCATGACCAATATGCAAACAAATGCAATGCATCACTGAGACACGAGTACAAGTACAACATGAATATATACATGCGTGAAACTATATATATATAGACAGTGCACGTGTAACCAGGTCCAGTGAGCAGTGACAGTGATCCAGCAAGCACTCGAGTTGACAGGAAAGAGTTTTAAAGTTAACAAGCCAAAGCAGTTTAAACAAAGCAGTGTTCACATTTTAAAAACAAAGGAATTCAACTTGCAGAAATATACAAATTGACAGATACAGTAAAAACTGTGTAGCCGTAAGGAAACAATTTCCTAATGACCGTAGTTCCAAGTGTTAACATGAATCAAAGAAGACGATATTATCACAAAAACTAAGTGGCCGATATCAACAACATAAAGATCGAAACAAAAGTCAAGTTTAAATGCCACAAAATCAAAGCCGTGATGACCAAGGACAAGATCAAACAAGCCAAAGTCAAAGCTATGATAACCAAGTTAAAAAAGCAACGAAAATATGCAAATTGAAAAGGTCAGAAATCATCACAAGCATCCAAATGAAAATCAGTGGCCAAGCAAGAATTCAAATAAAATATATACGAACGAAATTATAGGAATTCGAATCCTATATAACCCATATCATCATCGGCATGGAATCTCATTCGAGTTCAACTAAGAACAGAGAAGAATAAACCATTCAACTCGAATCAAAGTCGAGAATAATTAATAATCAGAAAAAGGCATTCATGTACCAATTCACACATCAATCGAGCTCGACAATCTGAAGCAGTCGAGAAATCAATCAAAGAAAGCAAGCGAAGCATCATTCAATCAACTACTGAAAGCGGCGGCTTCAAAGAATATCACGAACCCTAATTTTGAAAGAAAGAGGAACAACGAAGCAACCATTTTTCATAAAGCATACGGCCGATATAATAAAAGGAAAAGAGGGATAATTTTTTTATCACTTAACATATTTGGGCCGGCTTTATAATTTCTTTGGACTTTAGTTTATAAATTAGGGTTTTTTGTTTTGTAAATTGTTTTTTTATTTGTAATTTACTTTTAAACGTTGTAAATTCTAGTCGTGTGACTAGGGGACGAACTACGGTGGTGTAGTTCGAGAATTCGCAACTCAGTGGCTGAGTTGTGGCAGGGTTTTGAGTGTAGAGTTAGGTTAGTCGATAGCGGGTGTCGTGAGTTTACATGTGTAAGCGTCTGACTACTTAATTTCTAGTAGAAACCTTATGGGCAGCATGTAGGCAAAGTTTTTCCGAAGCTGGGTAAAGCTGTGTTGTTCTATTTCTGCATTTTTATTCTGCTATTATCTGTGTTGCTATTATTCTGCTATTATCAGTGCTGCAATTATTTTATATACTTTCACATTAAATTTTTATAATTATTAGTATCATCCTATTCACCCCCCCTTCTAGAGTGAAATACCCTTCATATGTGCATATCCCAGAACTCGTAGAAGTGAACTTTAATACCATTTATCATTCCTTTATGGGTTCTTCATATGGCTTGCACACATGTCTAACAAAATATTCTTAGGTTCTTACCGTTATTCTTTACATCCTATGGGGATCCCTTATTACTACTCCATATTTACCATGTCTTATCTACGCACTCATTCTTATCTACTCCATATTTAAAATTTTGGTTTGGTCTTAGCCATTTTTCAAAAATTAAAAACTTCAAATTTTTTGAAATACTTAATCACAAAATGTTCTGTCTTTAAAAATTACAACTTATAAACCTTTTATTAAATTCAAAAATACTTGGTGTCCTAACTTTTAAAAAAATAATCTAAAAAATTTTAATTTCATTTATCCATTGAATCTAAAAGAAATTTTTTGAAGATTTCTTTTTTTAAATTTATTTTCTTTTAAAGACTTTTTTAACTTTTACTTAAAAATTAGGATTTTTAGTCCAAACGGTTTATTAAGTTTTCCATTCAAAAACATATTTTTTACACCAAACCATTTCTATAACATCTTTTATAAATTTTAAACAAATAAAACTAAACTAGATAAGAGCAATCTCATTCTATCATTTTCTTATCAATCATACTATCTCCACTTCCAATTCTGGGCAGAGCTCTAATATCCTGTAAGGGGGGCTTTTAAAATATACTTTTAATAAATGCATACAAAATGGAAAATGTCCACTTTCCTTTGTTCCGCCTTTAATTTCTTATGGTACTATAATTTAGATTACTTAGCATTATTTCTAATATAATCTGCTAACATTATTTCTAATTGCTAACGTTATTTTAAATAAATTCCTAATTTTGTTTTTATATTTTACAAGGCTATTGCTATCGCACTTCTGATGGGACTTTTTATTTACACTTTCTATCTTTATAAAGAAACTAGCAAGCTATATACGCTCTAAAATTTTCCAAAAGAATTAACCTTTCTATTAAACCCATTTTCAATTATTTTCGGTCCAATAAATTCTAAACTTTCTACTAATTTTTTTATTAAATATAACCTAGTAATAAAAAGATATTCCAAAAATTTAATGTTTGCATATTCCTTAAAAATAGGTTTTCTACCTTCAAATAATTCCTTTGAAAATCATTTCAAATATATTACATATATATTTTCTCAAAATTTTGTATTAAAATTGTTAACCCGCCTTTTGGCAAGGCCGCGGACAGACGGATTTAACTTAAACAACTTCACAACTATCGAGACTAAAGTATGATGGGTTCGGTTTAAAATGATGATAGGCAGTTTGGCAGATGTTGCTCGGCATTGGGATGGTTCGGCGTTGGAGCCTGTTCGGCATAGAGAGATCGTCGTTCGACATAGAGGAATGTTCGGCATAGAGAGATCGTCGTTCGACATAGAGGGATCGTTCGGCACTGAACGAGTGCTCGGCATTAGAAGGATCGTTTGGCATAGAGGAATGTTCGGCACTGGACGAGCGTTCGGCATAGAGAGATCGACGTTCGGCATTGGATGGAGTGTTCGGCATAAATCTCGTTCGGCATCTGGAGACGTTCGGCATTGGATGGATCGTTCGGCATCAAGGAGCGTTCGGCATTGGATGGGTGGTTCGGCATACCTCACCTCGCTCGGCATTGCACCTCACACCTCCGTACCTCGGTACCTCGCACCTCCATACCTCGCACCTCCATATCTTGGTACCTCGCACCTCCATTCCTCGGTACATTACACCTCGCACCTCCATACCTCATACCTCCATACCTCGGTACCTCGCACCTCCATACCTCGGTACCTCGCACCTCCATACCTCTGTACCTCGCACCTCCCAACGTTCGGCATGAGGAGATCGTTCGGTAGTCACACCTTGTTCGGCATCTATGGTTGCATATGGAGACCACTCCATTTGGGCTGAGGTACTCGGCTGCCAGGCCCACCAGGGAAGTCCAACCCATCTTTGTCTATAAATAGAGAGGCAGGGGCACAGTAAAAGGGGATCTTCTTTCTGCTCTTTGACTTACTCTTTTCTAAGGCTAAGGCAACTCTGCCATTTTGTAACTGTAATCGATTATTACAGCAATAAAAAGCAAACTTCTGGAGTGGACGTAGGCCGGAGTTAGCCGAACCACTATAAAATCTGTTGTTCTTTACTGCTTTCATTTCAGTTTTATCTGTTCTTCACATTATTACTCTCTACATACATTCTATCTCTGAGCTGTGATTGGTATTTGGTGCTTTCATCTGGATTTGGGGGTTAGTGACCAATTTTGGCGCTAACACTTTGGTGCTTTCACTGAGAATTGAAACACTCAGGAATTTTGGAGTTAGGAACTTGGATCTTAGAAAGCAATGGCAAGACCACCAACGAGGAAGCAAGCAGTGGAAAGGAGCAATCAGGAAGGAAGTCAAGCGGCATCTTCTGGAGCTGGGGAGGGTCATGCATCCATCTACATAACTCGGGACGAGATGCAAGTGATGATGAATTCTATGCAAGAGCAGATGATGAAACGGCAAGAGGAGACGATGCAGGCTCTTCTTAGGCAATTTGGACAACCAGGAACTGCAGTTGCTCAAGATCGTGGAGCTGGACCAGAGGAACTCAACCAACGGACAGATGGAGTGAATCAGTAGGGGGCAGCTCCCAATCAACAAACAGTTAACAATCTAGATGGACCTAGACTCGGGGGCACACCACCAGGTGATGCTGGACTAGTTCATGGAGGGATACCAGATAACGCTACGCGGCCTGGCATCGATAGGAATACAGGAGTACGTGATGAAGAATATGTGCCAGAATTTCCTCGGGGACTTGGGGGGCAGTCTGGATTGGTTGGAAACACTGGATTGGCTGACATTATCAGGCGGACTATTCGCGGAGGTCTGACAAACAGGGATTCAGAGGGAGGTAACAAAAGTCCGTTTACCCGGAACATCAGGACAGCTAGGAATCCGTCCGATTTCAAACTACTCACTCTGGAAGTATACAACGGAAAGACGGATCCCACCGACCACTTGATGAGATACACTAGGCATATGGAAGTGCTGGGGGCAACGGAGGAGGTTATGGCCCGATGTTTCCCCATGTACTTGACTGAAATTGCTGCTATGTGGTTTAGACAGCTGGAGGATGGATCCATTGGAACATGGACAGAACTGGTGGACAAGTTCTTAAGTCAGTTTCGAGTTCACATAAAAAGGCCAAAGAACGTGATGACGCTAACGTCAGTCAAACAGGGGGCAGATGAATCGCTCAGGACATTCTTAACTCGATT
The DNA here is from genome assembly GCA_030737815.1 of Allium fistulosum. Taxonomy (NCBI): domain Eukaryota; kingdom Viridiplantae; phylum Streptophyta; class Magnoliopsida; order Asparagales; family Amaryllidaceae; genus Allium; species Allium fistulosum. Next base: position 867,425,920 of record CM060906.1, on the reverse strand, counting down.
TAATGCAGCAGTTGCTTCGATGGATCGGCCAGATCCATCAATGGTTCTGATGGCTGCGGTATCAGGAGTCAGAGATAACTCGGATTTCAAAGTATCATTGGTACGGGACCCACCGTTGGATCTTGGGGAATTCTTTCATGAAGCTGAAAGATTTCTTCGACAAGAGGATGCATGTTTGGACATGAGGTCAAAGGAAGTAAACATGACTAAGGATGGAGGACTACCCGACGAAAGCTCGGGTGGGGGCAAGGATAAAGGGAAAAGGAAGCGCTGGGGAGAACCAAAGTTCTCCACTTACACAGGATTGAACGCAACGTCAGAGCGGATTTTCTTAGATACTCGAGATCGCCTTTCTTATCGAAGGCCAGCAAGGAGGGAACCCTAAGAACGAGAAAGGGCGTCAGGAAGGCACTGTCTTTTTCATGACCTGGACGGGCATGACACTAACAGCTGCCGGCATTTGAAGGACATAATCGAGGATCATATAAGGAATGGTCAGTTGCGACAGTATGTCGGAACTCGGAATGCAGCGGTGGAACAGGAGCAGCCACCGCCTGCCTTGAACGACGAGGGCATGAGGCCCAGGAATGGTGGCCGATTGGTCATCAACTAATCTTGATGGTTTGGAATAAGTAACAAACTTCGAGCAAACGGTTAAATCACTTACTCATGTACAGGGTCGGAGATAACCCTCAGGCATGCTCTGAGATGATGGCTTACCGAAACGCCCGGGTTTGCGAAATCTGTTTTTTCCTTTGACTTGGACATTTGCTTTTTCTGGTTTGGTTTTGGAGTTTGGTTTGAACTCCCTGTTTTGCTCATTTTCTGGTTTGGATTCTGGTTTGGATGTTTGTTTTTTGGTATGGATTTTCGATATGGGTTTCTGGTTTTCTATTTTGGATTTGGATTTCGGATCGGATTTTGATTGAATTTCTCTGGATTTTGGCTAAAAGGTCGTCGAGTATGGACTATGCTCGGCAAGGGTCCGAAGAGACCGGGATTCGGCCTAGGACTTAGGCCATATATTATCGGTTACTATTTTAGATCGTCGAGTATGGACTATGCTCGGCAAGGGTCCGGAGTGACCAGGATTCGGCTTAGGACTTAAGCCACGGCATTCTTCGATGTTCAGGGACACTGAACCATGAACACCATGGAATTACTTAACGTAGGTCGTCAAGTGTGGATTGCGCTTGGTAAGAACTCGGAGAGGTTACGGATTTGGATATTGGCTATGAATAGCTAAGGATTCGGAGAAGGACCCGGAGCGGTCCCGGATTTGGATATCGACCCGGAGAGGTCATGGATATGGTTATAGGTTATTGGATATGGATGGATTGGAACTCGGTAGTCGGGTTTAGATGGATGTGGAATTGGGTAAGGACTTGGTTACTGGATAAGAATCAGACATCGACTCGGAACAGTCGTGGAAATGGATCAAGATATGGCCGTGGTACTCGGATAAGATGGCTTGGTAATGGATTGGGTTATGAATCGGAAAGTATGGATGTGGATAACATACATACTTGGGATATTGGACTTGAGGCTATTCAAAACACACCTTTCACAGCAAGGCATGTTTTGGGGGGCAAGTGTTAACCCGCCTTTTGGCAAGGCCGTGGACAGACAGATTTAACTTAAACAACTTCACAACTATCGAGACTAAAGTATGATGGGTTCGGTTTAAAATGATGATAGGCAGTTTGGCAGATGTCGCTCGGCATTGGGATGGTTTGGCGTTGGAGGCTGTTCGGTATAGAGAGATCGTCGTTCGACATAGAGGAATGTTCGGCATAGAGAGATCGTCGTTCGACATAGAGGGATCGTTCGGCACTGAACGAGTGCTCGGCATTAGAAGGATCGTTCGGCATAGAGGAATGTTCGGCACTGGACGAGCGTTCGGCATAGAGAGATCGACGTTCGGCATTGGATGGAGTGTACGGCATAAATCTCGTTCGGCATCTGGAGACGTTCGGCATTGGATGGATCGTTCGGCATCAAGGAGCGTTCGGCATTGGATGGGTCGTTCGGCATACCTCACCTCGCTCGGCATTGCACCTCGCACCTCCATACCTCGCACCTCCATACCTCGGTACCTCGCACCTCCATATCTTGGTACCTCGCACCTCCATACCTCGGTACATTGCACCTCGCACCTCCATACCTCACACCTCCATATCTTGGTACCTCGCACCTCCATACCTCAGTACCTCGCACCTCCATACCTCTGTACCTTGCACCTCCCAACGTTCGGCATGAGGAGATCGTTCGGCATTCACACCTTGTTCGGCATCTATGGTTCGGCATATGGAGACCACTCCATTTGGACTGAGGTACTCGGCTGCCAGGCCCACCAGGGAAGTCCAACCCATCTTTGTCTATAAATAGAGAGGCAGGGGCACAGTAAAAGGGGATCTTCTTTCTGCTCTTTGACTTACTCTTTTCTAAGGCTAAGGCAACTCTGCCATTTTGTAACTGTAATCGATTATTACAGCAATAAAAAGCAAACTTCTGGAGTGGACGTAGGCCAGAGTTAGCCGAACCACTATAAAATCTGTTGTTCTTTACTGCTTTCATTTCAGCTTTATTTGTTCTTCACATTATTACTCTCTACATACATTCTATCTCTGAGCTGTGATTGGTATTTGGTGCTTTCATCTGGATTTGGGGGTTAGTGACCAATTTTGGCGCTAACAAAAATCATTTCAAATTTTAAAACTATTTTCTATTGGGTTGGATTCAAATTGGATTTCTATTTGTTCCCTTAAGAACGTCTCTCCTTTAATTTACTGACTTGTTCCTTTTTCCAATATTGAAAATCCAATTATCAATTAAGAGTGACTATTTCACATCGTTCTTCAGGAACTTCCCTGTCTTCTACTATCCATAATACATTATTATTATTTTCCCCTTATTTAGACCTATTGTACATCATAATTTGACAATTATACGGGGATCCACAACCATTAGGTTATCTAGGCTCGACTAGGGAGTCATGTACCATTCAGCTTTTGGGATTTTCTATATGTAACTATTCTACTATTGGAATTATTAGGATTTAGCATATATTATATTTATAGAAAAAATATAAATACATTCACTCATCGTTTCCTAATTTTTCAAGATCGACTAACCTATGCTCTGATACCAAGGGTAACAACCCGCACCCCAATAGGTCTGAATTTTCACTAATCGAAAACCGAAGTCCACTAATGCATGGATCGTTGGTTTGGTATCCTGCAAATGAAACAAAAGAATTCATATCAAAGCTCTAATGAAATAGCTTACCGTGGAATACTTATTATATAATATATCACATAAGTACTGACCAAGATTTAACATTTCCGAAAATCAAGTGTCCTTACCAGCACTGAACACGCCAAGAACCAGTACGTGCCCTTCTAACTATCCTGTGGTTTGTAATGGAGAGGAGGGCTAGAACAACATTCTGGTGATTGGTAAAATTAGACATTTTGTATATAATACTAGTTTATGCCAATTATTCACTATATCGTTTAATGACTGTTTACATTTTCATTAGTCATCTCGACTCCATGTTTGCATACGAACAGTTCCCATCTACCTTCCAGCATGATTTGGGGACCATCAAAATTGACAAAAGGAAGGAGCACGTCAAATTTGACTAAGTTTTGGACAGCAAAAACATGTCGGTACTAATATGATTTAGTCAATTCCTAACATGATTTTAGTCTTGATTTGGCTACTTTAGAAGCTTGGGACTTGAGCTATAAAGGAAAATTGAAGTTTTGACACATAAAATCATGTTAGTACCGACATGATCATGTTAGCATAGACATGGTTGATCATGTCGGCAATGACATGATTGGTTGTCTTAGGAAACATCTGCAATGACCTATTCTTCATGTTGGAACTTCGGATCTTGGAATATTAACTCGTTCAAACCAAAAATGGAAAATTTTGGGCTAGATCTCCTCTATAAATAGCAGCCTACCGCCAACTAAGAAAGAAATTTTGGATCTACTTCTTCTTCTCTTACTTGTTGAGGAAAAATCAAGATCCATCCCATTATAGCTTCAAATTTATTGTTAATCCGGAGAGAATCAATTAATAAAGTAACTAAGTGGACGTATGCAGAAGATTTTGTTGAACCACTACAAAAAGATTGTGTTTTTCCTTCTTTTCTATTTGATTTCTACGTGTTTATTTTTGTTTAATTCATTGATGGTGTATCAATTTTTACCACAACACTCACCTTAGTCATGCATTCTCATTTTATATACAAAAAAAATCTTTAAAAGAACTCTTCGATGGTGGCTATGACCTAAGGAAGAAGAAAAGAAAAGGAGAGAAAATGCTAAGGAACCCAAAGAAATTAAAGATTAAGCGAATCCAAAGATTTAGGTGGGTAACATGTCACTCTTCCTACTGTTTTCATAGTGGTTGAACTTTGTTTTGATTAAATATGATAGAGTTCATCTGCGTAAACTATTTACATTTGATAAATTATGTTTTAATGAATGTTTTGGGGTAAAATAGGATGTTTAGCTATAATTCCCTACTTTAATGATTTCAAAATGATATGGAAATTTAATACAATGTTCTAAGCATAATTTTAGATGTAGGTTTTAAGTTAGAAGATTTTCCCATGTAAAAATATTTAGTTATTAATTTTTGAAGGAATCGGTTTTTAAAAAAATAAGAGAAAGCGACTTAAAAATAAAAATGATTATGAAAATGTGCATAAGAATTCATTTAAAAATCTTAGGAATTTTAAGGGTATTTTTCCAACCATTGATATTTATTTCTGAAAGATATATTTGGTTGCCAAAACCAAATGTTAAGGAAACCGAGATCTAAATCATGCATGCAAATTACATGATTAAGTAATAAGGGGACAAGATCCTATAAAAGTGCTATAAAATAATTTAAAGGACACTATTGCTAACTAAAAGTGGAGGTTGAACGTATCTAGAGGCGACATGTGTAAAGGCAAGTGCCAGACTTGTTCAGATGTTAGGCTTTACTACATATAACAGAGTTGAAGTGGCAAAGTAGAGTACATATGCGAAAGGACTAAACTGGAACCGAAGTCTTAAATGAACTAGTGAAATACTAAATAAATTCTAAGTATAATAAACTAGACAAATATAAAGAAGAGAGCCAGGTGAGTGCCATGGAGGAGGCTATAGGTGGAGGTCAGCGCGAGGGCAACAGTTGAAAGTTGGAATTGCCAAAAGATGAAAGCTGTATGCCGAGACCTAGCATGGTGTCAAGACAAGGTGTTCCATAAACCCGTGAATAGTACATGCTTTCCTATATGAGATTAAGGGTAGTGTAGCCGAGACTTTCTTACTTTTGAAGGAAAGTTGGTATTGAGACAAAGGTTTAGGTGTAAGGCCATAGGTAGCATCTGAAAGCCTATTCACAACATTAAAGAGACGAGAAGGTGTAAGGCTTGTGTGGAAACTCAATGTCCAAAATGACAGTTATTTGGGCAATGTGCAAGGCCTGTGAGGCAATCCAATGTCTAAAAAGAGACACTAGTTTCGGTAACGAGGTGTAAGGCATGTGCGGAAACCTAGAATCTTGTAAGTTAATGGTTCGGTAATGTGACATAAGGCCTATGTAGTAGTCTATAGTCCAAAATTACATTGCATTTGATAATGTGAGGTAAGGCCCTTGTGGCAGTTCAATGCCCAAAACAACATTACTTTCAGTAGCAGGTGTAAGGCCTATATAGCAACCAAATGTCTAAGGATGACCATATTCTAAGATGTTGGTGTAAGTCCTTTATTGTAATCAAAGGACCGAAAGTGGCATTGCATTTGGTAGCGAGTGTAAGGCCTTTGTGGCAATCTCATGAGTAAACTAAATATCATATACAAAGAGCAAGGCATAGGTCTTAGTGGTAACAAAAGTAAAATAAATGTGATGTTAAGATATGAGAAAGGCATAAGGACTTAGTGGCAGTTGAAAATAAGAGTAAATATGATATTAAGATGCAAGGAAAGCATAAGGCCATAGCAATAGGCGAAAGTAAGAGAAATTTGACATTAAGTAATGGTAAAGGCATAAGGCCTTTGTTACAGCGAAAGGTATAATTACCTTGATATTCCTAAGAAATAGGATAAGACCTAAGTGGCAAGATAAATGAACTGACTATAAAACCTAGTCATGATGCGGTAATGAGTGTAAGGAACACTTGGGTATGACAGAATGACTTGTGTTTACATTCACATTGATGAATTGATGTTGTGGAATTGTAGCGACCCGTATTCTACATATTGGAGGATCGTAGAATATTTATATTATTTTCGTATGAGGTCGTATGATTCTATAATTTTGAAATGACTACTAGGGTCATTTCTATTCCTCAGAATTTTTAGTGAATATTTCTATGACCATTTTAACCCTATAAAATCTTATATGGACTATAACTTTTGATATGAGTCGACATAGGGTCTAAAACCACTTCCATTGGATCCGGGTGATGGTTTTCATTTTCGTAGAGTGGTGCTGTTAAGAAAACGGACTTACTGTTTTCGAGTTAGGGCTATTTGAAGTTTTCATTGATTTTGAGCAGCTTTAGTGGGTAATTAGGGTCTTCGAAACATGGCCCATGGCCCATTTCGGGATTTCAGCATGTAGAGGATGATGGGACCTCATCCCAATCATTTCACTATTCCCAAGAATAGCTTAAACCTCCATTAAAGTTCTTTCTTCATAAAAAGTCACCTTAAATCATACTTTAATAAGCCAAATCACATCATTAAGAGGAGATTGGCAAGATCTACAGTTGGAATTAGAGATTTGCTGTTAGAGAAGCTTTGGAATCCGTGTTTGCTACTGTTCATAGGAGGATTTGGAGATTTACTTGGATTAAGATGAGTGATTAGTTCTCCCACTTACTATTAGGCTATATTTCAACCTAAACGATGCCTAAAAATTATTTAAAAATCCTAAAAATGTTTTTGGACCATCTTACACCATCTATGTTAATTTTGGATGATTTGGACTTAATTTGTAAAAACGTGTGCTATGGGCCCCTAATATATGTTCTTATGGATCCACAGCCTCTATCTTAAATTGAGATCTCTTTAAAACAATATATTTGGTTGTTACTATTGCTTATCTATAATGAATTTATGTTTGCTTAATGTTTGTATGTTTGAAAACGCCGAACGAATGGTGAATTAGATAACTAGGGGTTATGGGTCGACGATGACCCATAAAATTTCACCATACCGGAGTGCGATCGATGTAAGGCAACAAGGAAAGCCTCAAAATGTGGCACACCAAGTTTCAAGTCATTTGGAGTTGACCTGATCGAGTTATAGGTCTCGAAATGATGGGTCGGTGGTAGTTTAAAATAATGGATCGGTGGAGCTTCCAAATGTTATGGTTCGGTGGTGCTTTCAAATGCTATGGTTCGATGATGCTTCCAAATGATATGGTTTGGTGATGCTTCCAAATGTTGTGGTTCGGTGATGCTTCTAAAAGCTATGGTTCAGAGGATACTTCACAGTTATGGGTTAATGGAGCCAAGTTCTCACAAATTTTGGCCATGTCCCATGGGTTGGTGACGACACATAGGAGTTCTTTGAAAATTGGTCAAGTCCCATGGGTCGGTACCCACAAATAGGAATTGATCCAATAAGGGCGCGACCCATAGGGGAGTTTTGAAGACCGGTAGGAGCTTAAGTATGGAGCCATGGGTCGTTGGGGATTATGCTATGGCCATGGATCGATGGGGATCGTTCGGTGGCTATGGGTCGGTGGTGACCCGTGTTTTATCCCAAACTTGATGCTATTTATATGGTGTGACAAGGAAGGTCCCATAAGGCTATATTTCGGGTTTTAATTGTTTGGAGTTCATACGATCGAGTTATGGCCATTTGTTGATGGATAGCTATACTCGTAGAGGTAGAATAGGCAACGATGAGCAGGACTGAGGGGACTGTTGGAGGCGGATTACCGAACGCACGATGACACTTTATGACTTACAATGGTTGTCTGGAGTAGTTCCCTACTATAATGACTTCAGACGGGAGTTGAAAGAATTGTTCCGAGATGAGCTCTGCTATGGACGACATGTGCAAAGGGATCGTTGGTATCCGTAGGTTTCGATGTGTACTCGTAAAATAGGGGTATGTAAGGACACTCACTTGGGCTACAGGGTGTGCCTCGGATCACACAATGTTTCAATCCAAGTACCCTGGTCTGCTAGGGGGCACGCAACCTAGTTCTTGGCCTACCGAGTGGCATGGATTTGAGTACCGAGAAACTGGGACGCTGAGTAGTCCTTGGCACTATGGGAGTGGTCATACGAGTATCATATATCCAACGCACTGAGTGAGTGAATATGAGGATGGATGATGGATATTATTTTTTGCTTTGATTGTTTTTATTACCTTAAAGATGTCACATGATGTGGATATTACCTATGTAGATATCTAGACACCCTTAGTACCTTGATATATAGTACACTCATGATGACTATCATAGATTAGCGTATATCCTTTATATGTGCTAATTCTGTGGATGCAGGGACAGGTCAGGTATGATTTTCCATACCATTTGTCCTAGTTTACCTCATTTGTAGTATTTGAGATTTCTACCGCTCACACTAGACTATTGACCGACTTGGATTTTTATCCTTTGCTTCCTATTACTCTGGGTACTCTTAAATGAGTAGGTTAGGGATATTAGGTCTAGTGAGCACGTGGAGCTGGACAAGTCGCAAGCAAGAGGCTATTCTTGTATTTTTATATGTACTCATTTTCTATTCCACTGCACAGCACTATGGAACTTGCTAGTGCTTTCTATTTAAAGATAGTTTTATGGGTTATTATTTGATGTATAACTCTATTGCTTATGCTATTTACTATATGGATCTATATACTCTGATGCTGTGATTCATTCAGTTATTTACTATCTTGCCTATTATATATTTGAGATGTTTTGCTATTATATTTTATTCGATGCGTTGTGAGATATACGACGGGTTCTGTGTTGTTTATTTACTTTACAACTTATAGATGATCGACCTGCATCGGTCGAGCATCGCTGTATCACACTATATAGGTATATTGGGTGTCGGCGGTGTAGGGCGGGCGTCATATTTGGTATTAAAGCTTAGGTTGTGTTTTTTAACCTAAGGAATACATGATCCAGTAGAGATAGGGTAGGAGTTCTCACCTTAGATTGGATCGAGAGTGTATATATACATGAGAGCGCATACTTGTTATATAATTTGGTTTTCAAAACTATATAGTAGTATATGTAGTATATAGGTTGCACTGCATACACGATTACTACTTAAGCAGGATTGCGTATAGAAAGACCAATCGTCCTTATTATAGATTGAATGATGAGTCGCCAAACATGGAATTCTGCTATGAATTCCATCTCTGGAGTCAAAGAAGGAACTGGCTCGGGAGCTGCTAATCCTGATCTGCAGACCATGTTTAATACTATGATAAGGAACATTCTGCAAAGTGCTCAAGTAGCCACTTTGAATGTTGTTGTTAATGTTGGTGCTCCAGTGAAGGCGCCCAGAGCCGATTTTATTAAGATGAACAAGGACTTTACTAGTCTTGGTGGCAAACTGTTCCAAGGGACGGAATCGGCGATGGAAGTGCAGGATTGGCTGGATACCTACGAAAGGACTTTTAAGGACTTAGAGCTGGATGATGCTATGAAAAGGCAATTGGCTTCCCAACAGCTTCAAGAGCGAGCCATGAACTAGTGGAATGCAGTAAAGGCTGCCACTCTCGAGGATTAGTTCAGTTGGGACCAGTTCAAAGCCAGGTTCGAGGAGAATTCCTACGACTCAGAGCTCTGTTATGTTATGTATGTTAGCAAATCTGAAGCAAGGATATATGACTATCTCCGAGTATATGCTGAGTTCGATGCTTTGTCAAAATATAGGATGTCCTTTATCAACACTCCATTAAAGAAGAATAAGAAGTTTATCGTTAGCTTGGACGACTACTTAGGGGAGCGACTTGTGGGCCATATTAATGAGACATTTGAGATGATAGTTGAGAAAGCCCTTAGGCATGAAAGTGCATATCTAAAACTATAAGCCATCATTCCTAAAAAAGGGTCAAAGTAGCAATCGGGCTGGGGAGGCAAGAAGAAAGGGAATAATAAGAGGAAGTAGTTTCAGAATAAATATGGCCAAAAGAAGAGGGTCAACTCGGGACCAACTTGCTACAACTATGGAGAGAAGGGTTATTATAGTAGAGAGTGCAAAGATGAAAGGAAATGCTACAATTGCAACAAGTTTGGGCATCTCAAGGAAGAGTATTTGGAGTTGCACAAACAAAAGCAGGTGGTGAAAGCATTTGTTATTAATGTCGTTCCAACTTCGTTGAAGGCTCCATCAGTAAGAGAAAAGGAAAGCATCGTTATTCAAGGTAGGGTTTCCATTTATGATATTCCTATATGATTTTATTTGACACCAAGGCTTCATATTCCTTCATATCTGGTGACTTAATAGGTAGATGGGACCGAGAACCGAAATAGTTGAATGGCCTTTGATTGTGACAAACATTGTTGCACGCTCCACTAGCTTGTGTACGGTTTGTCGTGGTTTGGTTTTATCGAGTATGGATTCTCTTTCGATTGTGATTTTTTTGTTTTGGGTTTCATTGGATTTGGTATCATTTTGGGGATGGAGTGGCTTCATAGATACGAAGTAGTGGTGGATTGTGAGAGGTTGTTGGTGATGATAGGGATGGATGATGGGTAGATGGTAGCGTTAGAAAATGATGAGGTTATAGTCAGCTTTCTATATTCGCTCGATATCCCACATGATGAGTTATTGACAGTACCGATTGCTAGAGAGTATTTGGACATATTTGAGGAAGTAACCAGACTTTCGCCACATAGAGAGATCGAGTTCTGTATTGCTTTAGTTAAAGATGCCAGACCAACAGTGATGCCTTTGAGGAGGACGGCACCTAGAGAGTAGAGAGAGCTTGAGGTGCAAGTGAATGACCTTTGCGAAAAGGTTTTATTCGCAGGAGTATATCTGAGTGGAGGGATCCGGTAGTACTAGCCATGAAGGTAGACGACTCCTTTAAATTATGTGTTGATTACCGTGAGCTAAATACGGTGATGAAGAAGAGCAAGTATCCACTCCCACGTATTGATGACTTGTTCGATCAGCTTCATGGTCCTAGAGTATTTTCTCAGTTGGATCTTGTGATGGGATTTCATCAACTGAGAGTACCGAAGGAGAGTGTGCCGATGACTGTATTTCATATACCATCTGGTTTCTATGAGTGGTTGGTTATGCCGTTCGGGCTAACCAATGCGCCAGCATACTTTGCTGATCTCATGAACCGTGTCTTTAGGGGTCATCTAAATAAATTCGTTCTTGTGTTTGTCGACGATATTCTTTCTATTCACGGACAGAGGAAGAACAGAAGACACATTTAAGGATTATGTTGGAGGTGTTAAGAAAACACCAACTAAAGGCGAAGTTTTCTAAATGTCACTTCTGGAGGAGGAAACTGAGATTTTTAGGTCATGTTGTTTCTAAGCAGGAAATTGTCGTTGATCCTATAAAAGTCGCAGCAGTTAAAGGCTGGACTAGACCTAAAAATGCTACAGATGTAAGAATTTTCTTAGGGTTAGCTGGATATTATGGATGATTCATCCAGGACTTCCCTAAGGTAGCAGCACCGTTGACTCACTTGACAAAAAAGAATCAGACTTTTGCTTGGGATGCAAGAAGTTAACACGCATTTGTGAGTATGAAAGAGAAGTTGATGAGTGCACCAGTATTGACTATTTCGAGTGGAAATAAGGAGAGAAGGTATATATTAATGCTTGTGGTTTCGGATTGGGTGCGGTATTAATGCAAAGAGGCATGGTTGTTGCATGTCCTAGCCGAAAATTGAAGCCACATTAGAAGAAATACCCGACCCATGATTAGAGTTGGCAGCGATTGTGTTTGTGTTGAAGATTTGGAGGCACTATCTTTTAGGAGAGAGGTTCGAGTTGTTTACCAACCATAAATCATTGAAGTACCTCTTTTCACAGAAGGATCTTAACCTTCGCCAGCAGCGATGGTTAGAGTTGTTGGCCTACTATCATTTTAATATTGCATATACACCGGGTAAAGGTAATACAGTTGTCGATGCCTTAAGTAGGAGATGTGCCAACTTGGGAGCTATGTTCCTAGAGTGGATGCAGTTAGAGTACATTATTGGTTATGATTTCTGACCGAGATGAGAGCTAGAGCCAGAGATGCTGGCAAGCTTGACTATCAGACCTACTCTTATTGAGCGGATTGGTACTCGTCAGAGGCGTGATAATAGATTAGCCGAGATCATTTCTAAGATCGAAGTGGGAGTAGAGTCTGAGGATATGAGGTAGTACGGACTCGACCGAAACGATTGGCTCTGTAAAGATGGGAGATTGTTTGTTCCTGAGGTCGATGGATTGAGGGATAAGGTGCTAAGAGAGTGCCATCATCTGAGGTTGACTATACATCCCGATGGTAATAAGATGTACTGTGAAATAAAGCAGATCTACTACTAGGAAGGGATGAAAAAAGACGTTGGGACATTCATTTCAACATGCATGAACTTCCAGTTTGTTAAGGCAGAGCAGAAGAAGCCTATTGATTTGATGCAACCACTAGAAGTTCCCAAGTGGAAATGGGAACAAGTATCGATAGACTGCCAAGGACTCGAGCGGGGTATGATAGCATTTGGGTCATAGTCGATCGATTGACCAAGTGCCCCAGATATATACCCGTCAAGTCAAGTAGAACGGTAGCCATGGCCGAACTGTATATGAAATGGATAATACGATTCCATGGTGTGCTGAAGAGCATTATGAGTGACCGAGACCCGGTTTTCACTAGTGGGTTTTGGAAGAGCTTACAGGAGGCATTAGGGGCAGAGCTACACCTCAGCACAACTTATCATCCGCAAACTAATGGCTAAACTGAGAAAGTGAATCGTATCTTAGAGGATCTCTTAGGTGCTTGCATACTAGACTTTAGAGGCTCGTGGGATGATCACTTACACCTCGCTGAATTCACATACAACAGGCATCGGTATGGCACCATTTGAAGCGTTATATGGCCGATCGTGCATTGCTCCTTCTTGTTGGTGGGAAGCAGGCGAGAAAATGATACTCAGGCCAGAAATGGTTAGAGAAACATCGAAGAAAATTGAGAACATTCGGCAACGAATGAAAGCTACCCAAGATAAACAGAAAAGCCACGCTGATAAGTGACATCGAGATTTAGAGTTCTCTATCGGCGACATAGTATTTGTCAAGATCTCTCCATTGACGAATGTCATTTGATTCGGTAGTAGAGGGAAGTTGGCACCGAGATTTGTTGGTCCTTTTCTAGTACTAGAGAGGATTGGGAACCTTGCTTATAGAGTTGACTTGCCTTAAAAATGACGGGAGTGCACAATGTCTTCCGTATCTCTCATTTGTGGAAATTTGTGCACCACTCAGGCGTTACTATCGCATCGGATTAGCCTGATTATATCGGGATTGAACCAAAGGATTTGATACCTCGTAGGTCTATTCATGTTAGACATGATACGAAACAACTTAGGAGGAAGATGATGAAGTTAGTGAAGGTTCGATGGAGTGATAGTGAAGGCGATTGCACTTGGAAGACCGAGGAGAACAAAAGACAGCATATCCAGAGCTCTTTTCTTAGTAAGATTTCTTATTTTTCACTTTTACTTTTACTTACAATATCATGGAATATACCATGGCATAGTATCATGCATGCTAGGATAGGCTTAGATGCTTTATGTTTCCCTTTGTCGCTATATATGCATGTTTGACATGTGATGGTTGCCTATACTTGTATATGATTGTTAGGCATGTGGAAAGAACCTACTGACTTAATTATGGAATTTCGAGGGCAAAATTCCTAAAGGTGGGAGAATGCAATGACTCTTATTCTACGTATCGGAGGATCGTAGAATATTTATATTATTTTCATATGAGGTCGTATACATCTATAATTTTAGGAAATGACTAAAAGAGTCATTTCTTTTCCTTAGAATTTTTGACGAATTTTTCTGTGACCATTTGACATAGCGAAATCATTTATGGACCATAACTTTTGATAGGAGTCGATTTAGGGTATGAAACCAATTCCATTGGATCCGAATGATGGTTTCTCTTTCTATAGAGTGGTCATATTAAGAAAACGGATGTACCATTTTCAAGTTAGGGCTGTTTGAATTTTTCATTGATTTTGAGCAGCTTTAGTGGGTAATAAGGGTTATTAGCAACATGGCCCATGGTCCATTTCGAGATTTGAGCATGTGGAGGCTGATGGGACCTCATCCCCATCATTTCACTATATTACAAATGTGATGCTCTAACCTTTGAGCTAAGCGGGCTCACATAACAAAAAATAATGCATAGGAATTCAAGAGATTGCCAGATCCCCATTATTAGCTGTAAAGTTCATATAAACTATGTGTGTGTGTGTGTGTGTGTGTATTTATTTATTTATTTAATATAAATTGTTTAATATAAACTATATGTTATATATTCTAGTTCATAATTCTATCCATAACATAATATAACTAATAAAAAAATATAAAATTAATATGAAAATTAATATCAATAATATATTTAATAAATAAATAGAATAATATACTAAATAGAATTCTATTCTAATAATGTAACAGATCTAATAATGTAATAGAAATAAATATCTGACTAATTTCAATTTTTTATTATACATAATAATTATTGATGATATACATTTACATTGCTATTACTTTTATATTTAGCATATTTCGAATTTACATTATTTATCTTAATTTAATATATATGTTTAATGTATATTTTTTTAATTCCATTCTCTAATAAACTATGATAAATTCGAAATATAAAAAAGAAATTTTTTATAATAATAAGATATTGAAAATACCAAAAAATTGGAATTCCTTTTTTAGATTTGAGAATAGTTATAACGAAAAAGGTTAATTATATTCATATTATAGCGGCCAAGAATAGCTTAAACTCCATTAAATTCTTTCTTCGTAAAAAGTCATCTTAAATCATACTTTAATAAGCCAAAGACATCATTAAGAGGATATTAGCAAGGTCTACACTTGGGATTAGAGATTTGATGTTATAGGAGCTTTAGAATCCATGTTTGCTACTGTACATAGGTGGATTTGGGGATTTACATGGATTAAGTTGAGTGATTAGTTCTCTCACTTACTAATTAGGATATTTTTCACCCTAAACGATGCTTTAAAAATTATTTAAAAATCCAAAAAATGTTTTTGGACCATTTTACACCATATATGTTAATTTTGGATGATTTGAACTTAATTTGCAAAAACATGTTTTATGGACCCTTAATCATGTTCTTGGTTCCCTAACCTCCACCTTAGATTGAGATCTCTTTAAAATGGTATATTTGGATGTTTGGTTGTTACTATTTCTTACCATTGATGGATGTATGTTTGCTCAATGTTTGCATGTTTGAAAACGCCAAACAAATGGCGAATTAGATAACTAGGGGTTATGGGTCGGTGATGACCCATAAAATTTCACCATACCAGAATGTGATCGATGTAAGGCAATAAGGAAGGCCTTAGAAGTTGGCACACCAATTTTCAAGTCATTTGGAGTTGGTGTGATCGAGTTATGGGTCTCCGAAGGATGGGTCGGTGGCAATTTAAAATGATGGGTCGATGGAGCTTCCAAATGTTATGGTTTGGTGATGCTTCCAAATGTTATGGTTCAATGATGCTTCCAAATGCTATGGTATGGTTAGGTGATGCTTCCCAATGCTATGGTTCGATGATGCTTCCAAATGCTATGGTTCGGTGATGCTTCTAAAAGCTATGGTTCGGTGAGGATGCTTCAAGGTTATTGGTCCGTAGAGCCAAGTTCTCGCCAATTTTGGCCAAGTCTCATGGGTTGGTGACGACCCATGGGAGTTCTCTAAAAATTGGTCAAGTCCCGTGGGTCGGTACTGGCCCATGGGAATTACCCACGGGAATTTATCCAATAAAGGCGTGACCGATAGAGGAGTCTGGGAGAACCAGTAGGAGCTCAAGTATGGAGCCTTGGGTCGGTGGGGATCGTTTGGTGGTTATGGATTGGTGGGGATTGTTTGGTGGCTATGGGTCGGTGGTGACACATAGGTTTTATCCTAAACTTGATGCTATTGATATGGGGTGACAAGGAAGGTCCCATAAGGCTACATTTCAAGTTTCAGATCGTTTGGAGTTCGTATAATCGAGTTATGGCCATTTGATGATGGATAGCTATACTTCAAGAGGCAGATTAAGCGACAATGAGGCGGATTAAGGGGACTGTTGAAGGCGTGTTACGGGATGTACGATGACACTGTATGACTTCTGAAGTGGTTCCCTACCGCAACGACTTCAGACAGGAGATGAAAGAACAATTTCTAGATGAGCTTTGCTATGGAAAATGTGTGCAAAAGGATCGTTGATATTCTTAGGTTTTGATGTGTACTCGTAAAGTAGGGGTATGTGAGGATGCTCACTTGGGCTACCGGGTGTGCCCCGGATTATACGATGTCTCGATCTGAGTACCCTATACTGCTACAGGGTGTGTAGTCTTGTTCCTGACCTTTTGAGTGGCGTGGATTCAAGTACCGAGAAACCGGGACGTTGAGTAGTCCTTAGCTCTATGGAGGTAGTCATACGAGTATCATATATCCATCGCACTGAGTGAGTGAATGTGAGGATGGATGATGGATGTTATGTTTTCTTTAATTATTTTTATTACCTTAGGGATGTCACATGATGTAGATATTACCGATGCAGATATCTAGACACCCTTAGTACCTTGACATATAGTACACCCATGATGACTATCATAGAGTAGCGTATATCCTTTATATTTGTTAACTCTGTGGATGCAGGGATATGTCAGGTATGATTTTTCATACCATTTGTCCTAGTTTATCGCCTTTACAATATTTGAGATTTCTACTACTCACACCAGACTGTTGTTTGACCTGGAGTTTTATGCTTTGCTTCTTATTACTCTGGGTACCCTTAAATGAGTAGATTTGGAATATCAGGTCTAATGAGCACGTGGAGCTAGACAGGTGGCGAGCGGGAGGCTATTCTTATATTATTATATGTACTCATTTGCTATTCCGCTACACAACACTATGGAGCTTGCTAGTGCTTTCTATTTAGAGATAGTTTTATGAGTTATTATTTGATGTATAACTCTGTTACTTATGGTATTTACTTTATGGATCTATATACTCTGATGTTATCATTCATTCAGTTATTCATTGTCTCAGTTGTTCTATATCTGAGATGTTTTGCTATTATATTTTATTCGATGCAATATGAGATATACAATAGGTTTTGTGTTATTTATTTACTTTACAGCTTATAGATGATTGCCACGCATCGGCCGAGCACCATTACCTCGCACTATACAAGTATATTGGGTGTCGGCAGTTCAGGGCGGTCGTCACAAGAATAGTGAGGGAAAAACTTGTTCTGTGCTTTAGCACTGTTAGCGCCAAAATTGGTCACTAACACTCTTGAATAGAGTTGTGTAGAGGGATTAATGAAGAAAATAAATTAAAACAGATGAAGTAACACAATAGCATGTAAAAAGAGCAACAGAAAAGTAAACACAAGATTTATAGTGGTTCGGCGTAATTGTCGACATCCACTTTGAATATGATCTTTATTACTTTTCCAATCACTTGAGTACAGATACAACCAGTAAACAAACAGCTTGAATGCAAGTTTGAATAGAAAGTAAATGAATACAAAAGATGGTAGAGTATCCCTGGAGTTCCCGAAAAAAGGTCCCTTCAATTGTACCTCTGTCCCTCTATTTATAGACGAAGATAGGCAAGATCCCCTGCGCAAGCCCATGACCTAGACAACCCGGCCGACGAGTGATGTCCTAGGACGACCGACCCTGGTACACTGAGCCACTCTGGCTGAACCATGGATCTCCTGAGGATGACTCGAAGCACCTCCTCAAATGACTTGAAGCCAGTGGCGGTGTGACTCGAAGCATAGAAGCATCGACCGTAGTTCTGGTGGTGACCTGTTGTCTTCTACGATGCATACTGAACCAAATATGCCGAGCCATGAAGACTGGGTCCAAGGTGCCGACCCAGATGTACCGAACGACAAAAGCTGAACCATGCATGACCGATCCACCTTAGCCTTCTCACCATGACCGAGCGACCAATGCCGAACCCTGCATGACCGAACAAACCACCTTGGCCGACCCATGCACGACCTTTCTTCCTTGACCGAGCGACATCTGCTGAAACACCTGGACCGAACGACACATGCCGACCCATCTAAACCGAACGATACATGGTCTTCCTTCCTTCTAAGGCCGACCCACATGTGTCGAACTACGTTTAAAGGCCGAACCACTCAAATAGACTGGGCCACACAAACATGCCGAACTACTCATGTAGGCCGAACCATTCATATACCAAACTGATCGAGTTGCACCCCACCGTTACACCTCCATATTTCTTTTGGTCTGAACTCCGTCTAGGCTCAATCATTTCCTCTGCAACTATTGATTGGGCCAAGTGGCCGGGTAACATTTGCCCTCTAAAGTGTGTCATGTGAATCAACATGACGTGCTTTGATTCAGCGAGTAATTCCTGCTCTCAGACATTAGGCCATCCCGAATGGTACCTGGCTATTGCTTTTCATCAGTCTTCAACGAATCTTCACGTCGCCCGAATGTACTAGCTCGATCTCAAAAAAGGCTCTTAAAATCTTGTTTTTAACTTTTCAGAAGCTAAATGCATGTAACTTTTCGAAGGCTGAATCATAATGGATTTTCCAAATCCATGCTTCTCCACTCACTCAGTAGTATTTGTCTCCTTATCACATACCGTCCTTATCTAACATTATATGTGCATATACATATAAATATATGTATGTGTGTATATATATATATATCTTTATTTATTTTTTTATTTTATTTTTATAATGGATGGGTCGGCGTACGAACACCGAACCATGCGTTCGGTCTACCCGGAGACGTTCGGCAGTTTCACTCACCGAACTACCGAAGTATTTTGACTGGTTCCACAGGGTAAGGCCCGTTTGCCTTCCCTCTACCATATATAAACTTCACGCCTTTGCTTTTTTCTTTTCTTCCAACTCTTACTTTATTTCTAACCTTCTCTAATTTCGCTCCAAACCCAAACTCCTTCCTTTCACCGAACTGCTTTCCCACCTTGTTCCACCATCATCCAAACGTGTTGCTTTATCATCCTCAACTCCAAGCCTCAATAATCACCCACCTCAGCCTCGAATTAACGCATAGGTGAGACTCCATGAACTAACTTAAATTCTTAGGCCATGCCTTTGTGAACTCGTACTGGACTAGGACCGTGTGTGCATACAGTCTTACGTGATGAATGAGAGAGGAGAGAAACATGGTGAGTGAGGGGACATGCATGGGCAACAGTGCATTTCGGACGGTGGATTGCAACAGGTTGAGAGGAGTTAGCGTAGGTGTCAATTGGAGAGGAAGTCAGTAAAGTATAGGAGAAGAGGGTTTGTTGTTTTGTGAGAAGGGGGAGTTCGGTGATTTTCAGGGATCGATGCATAGGCTGTAGGTACCCGTTTGGCACACCGACCGAGGGAGAGTAATCAGTAGTTCATTGAAGTAGAGTTGGACCGGTAGAAGTTATGCTATAGAGAGGCTCGGTACTCCGAAAGGAAGTGTTGGTCAGTTCTGAGAGAGAGAGAGTGGGTCGGTCAGTATGTACTTAGGAGTATTGGTCGCTCAGTATTGAGAGAGTTGTTATGGACCGACGATAGTCTAGGATAGTGGCTTGGTATAGATTGAGAACTGTGGTTCGGTGGTCAAAGAGAGAGAGGAGAGCAGTATAGTGAGTGTGGCTCGGCATCTGGTGCGGTGACGTAGGTCCATAGGAGTCTAAGTGAGGCTGGTTCGGTAGTTAGGGGGGATAGCGAGTGAGTGGGTCGGCATTGGCAATCAAAATTGTCTTAACTTGAACATAACATACATTTGGATACCTCCGCAACCAATCATAGCATAATGGACGATGACAAGTAATAAAACATACAAGCCCAAGGACCCAATTTGAACTAACTACCACACAGTTTGAACAATCTTAAATGCAAATTTAACCCATTGAATGCGAATAACAGCCTTCACACTTTATGATGCCAATGTTTGATTTCAAAACTTCTACTGCCAATCATGTGATAAACTGCCGGAGATGGTCAGCGATGATGGTCTCCAAGGATAGCAACTGAAAGTTCTATCATGCCACACTTGTCTTTAAATCTTTAGTTTCTTTGCATCCATGTTTGAGTTGTCGCACTATTTCACGCACCACACGGGGAAATACACTTGTCGTTATATCTGATGTCTATTATCTTTCAAGTATAGCTTAAACAGGTATCTATTCACATTAATCGTTCTTTAGAGATGTCCAAAAAATCAAGCTCCGCTACGGTTTCTGACAAGCCTAAGCCAAGTTCTCGGCATGAGGTAGTGGTAACTTCGAACCCACTGTCAGTCCCTACACCTGGCATCCCAGATCCGCCTGTTGCGGTTATAGGCCCGGCTCCTGATGTCGTAGATGGAGCCGTTGTTCTGGATAACCCCGTTGATTCACAAGCCTCAAAAATTGGTGAAACCACTCTTCGTCGGTTGTGCTCAATCCATGGAATCCCCTTTGACGACATTTTGGTTCCATCGGCCTCACCTGCCCCCAGCCGGATACACAGCGTGCAACAAATTTTTGTGCTGGGTCGGAAGTGTGCACCTTTCAATTCATTTCTCCGTGAAGTGTTGTGGTATATCGGGATTGCTCCGGCATAGCTACACCCTAATATCCATGCGTTTATTCATGGTACATGCGTCCTCTTTATGAGCACCTTATTCAGATTTCCTACTCCTGAGGATATCCGTCATATTTACCGCTTCAAAAGACGTTCCAATAGTCCATCCTTAATATTTCTCGAGCCACACTCCAAATGCCAAATCCTGATGGGTGCTTGGAGTAAATTTTCCCAGTATAAACAAGAGTGGTTTTACGTATGGTGTCCTTCCGGGTTCGCGAGAAGATGGCTAGAAGGGTGTAAGTCTCATTTTTATTTCAATCTTCTTCTTAAGGCCCAAAGTGCACCTTTTCTAAACTTCTTTCAGCTCTTACAGATATTCGCCCACAACCCGAAGGCACTGAATATTCTAAGGCCATCGCAGCCATTCGAGTTATTCCCGTGAGAAACCGGGACATCAAATCCGTTATCTCCAATGAGCTGCTTTCGAAGTTCGGATTACTGGAGGAGGGCCATCGAACTAGCCTTCCAATCGGTGCCACTACAAACGGACTCGCTGGGGAAAAAGGCAAAGAGAAAGCCGGACCTTCGGTGCCCCCTACAGGAGGGGCCCTTAAAACAACTGAGGAAGGTGAAATCAAAGAAACCGAGGTGCCACGGGCGATCGATGAAAACATAAGTACCAGCCAAGTGCAGGGTCTGATGCACCCGGTGCTGATGAACCACTGCCTCCTTCGAAGAGGAAAAAGAGCCTAGCTTACAAGCTGAAAAAGAAAAAGGTTGGGGGAACTTCAAAGGTTACGATAACTCCGATCGAAAAGAAGTCGTCTTCCTAAAACTTAGAAGGCTCACTAAAAGGACTATCTGACTCGACCATTCCTGACGACATATTGAATTACGGTTTCGATAACCCTGAGGCTATGGGATTCAATTTGCCGGTGAGAAATGATGAAGGTGTTCAGAGTCACCCTCAAGGAGAGAAAACTCCAATAAGTAAAGCAGAAAACACTGGTCCGTCGGAGGGGAACACTAGGACATACACAAACACTTACACTCCACCACGCATTTGAATTTTACTCATCGCGTGATTCCTACTAACTCGTTCTCGCTTGGCTTTCTGTGCAGGTGACATGGGGCATACACATGGCATTGAACGTCTACGCGAATCTTCCATCTTTTATCATTCCAGTCGGGACTTCGGATCAGGGAAATGGCAAGACAGGGACGACAGCGACGATAGAGATTATCGTCCTAGAGAGTCATCGTCTTCTAGAAGGAGAACTTATAGCCATTCTTCGTATCCAAGCGATCCTCCCCCTCACCCAGAGCATAGTAGGGAGAAGACTGCTCAGAAGGGATCTCACTCCGAAGTTCCTTGTGACCAACATCCTGGCTCTTTGAGTACTAAGCAATCCCGCGAGCCCTATAAGAAATCTATGACTCCAGTTAGGCAGACTCCCCCAGCCTCCGCACATGATCCATCGATAGTAGAAAAATTAGCTGAGCTCAAGGCTACTTTCCCGAAGATATGTTTCGATGGATTGAAATTTCTCCCTGCGATTCATCCTATCCCCGGACATGTCAAACAAAGTGCCATCGCCTGCAACAACGATGTTTATGTTCAGCATGACGCGTTCGTACACTTGGCGGAGAAAGTTTCAGAGGTTACCATGGAACGTCAACACGAAATTGATCGCCTGAAACTCGAAGCTATTCATGACAAACATATCATTAAAGTCCATGACGAAGAGTTATCCTCATACAAATCTCAACTCGAGGCCGCCCAGAAAAATGCCAAGGAAACGGCCAAGGTAGTTAGTCGCTTGGAGGCCACTCACAAGAAAGAGATCGATGAGGCGGTCCAACACAGTGGTGCTCTAGCTTTAGAGAAAGAATCTATCCAGAAAGAAAAAGAAACTCTAGCTTGATAAGTTAAAGAGCTGGAGGAGCTGCTCTCTAAAGAGAAAGAAGAGAAAATTGCTGCGCAGGATGAGTCACAACGATATTGCGAAGAAATTGTCGCAACATGACTTCTAAAGACGAAGCTCGATAATGAGCTTTCAAAGGTTGAAGCGCTAAAGGAGGCAGCTCGTGAGGAGGGTAAGAAAAAGGCACTCATAGAAGTCGACTCTCGTCTTGAGGCAGCTACTGAGGCCGGCAGAGTAGAAATTAAGTGCTTGTTTGATCCGCTCATTGCCGAGTACAATAAACGAGTTCTCATGCACCGTGACCTCTCTTTTCTCGGCGATGGTTACCTCGAATCATTGGCCAAAGCATGGGACACTTTGATAAAGATTAAAAATTCGATCTGGGCGTCGTAGAGGTTGATGAAGAAGCTCTTGTGAGGGAAGTGCTTCGAGGAGACTAGCCTTTAGAATTATCCACGGTAAAAGCCCTCTTCGGAAGAGACTCCTCGTCATCAAAGGATAAGGAAGATATTGCTGGCCCGTCTGGCACTGAGCCTCCAGTTCCTCCTCCCGTTCAGTCGGCCGATAGCTCGTCACTTGGGCCTCCCGAGCAGCATGTTGGTTATGACCCGGAGAAGCCCGGGCTTGGTGTTCACATTCTATCCCCTATTCTAGAAGGTGATACTCCTAAGACGGCTGAGAGTCAACTGGAAGCCGGTATGTAGTCTTCCCTTCTCGAGTTCAGGAAACCATCGCTTTTGCTGAGTAACAGATGTATTCTAACATTTTCCTTTTATGACTTCATGTAGGCCATTCCAAGCCCAAACCGATTCCAAGGAGCGATGTCGCCACGGAGCGGGAAGAGAAAGTGGATGAGGCACTTCGCACTGGGGATACCCCTGGACCCAATGCTCAAGTGATCGGGGTGCTAGATGAGGATAAACTTGAGAATCCTTCGCTTGTAGATGAACACGACGAGGACGAAATCACAGGCGCTTCCAAACATACTTCGAGGCTTAGCATGAAGGAGAAAATCGAGGAAGCGGAGAAAAAGAAAGCCGAAGTTAAGATAGAACCTCAGGTGGTGGAACTCGATGACCCCTTAAATAGACCCCTGAAGGTTATTCTCGCTGGTGGGACCACACCTCTGGAGGTCGTTCTTCCTTCCTCGGATACCACATCGCTGGGAAGCAAGGTGTCCAGGAGAAAACGTTCAGCTGAGGAGACTTCGGAGCAGCTGAAGAAGGAGAAAAATTCAAAGAAGTAGCTATCATCTGGTCATGCCTCTTTCAGCTTAAATAAACCAAAATCATGTGGTTGTTTATTTTCTTTTTCATAGTCATCATAGATAGACTTTGGCTCCGGACTTCGGAGAAGTTGTAATGGAACTTAATTTTTGATTAGTAAATAAAAATTTTGTTTCTTTGTATTCCATGACTCTCATCGTTTAGCTTATCACCCAACTTGTAATTGGAATCCAGAGTCTTGTGGGTTACTTAAGCTCCAGTCCGCTTTCACATGACTTGGAGATTTTTAAATTATTTATACTCGAGTCCGCGCTCTGGGGACTCATAGTACTCTAGTCCATGCTCTAGGGACTTAGAGATTTTTGAATCGTTTATACTCTAGTCCGCGCTCTGGCGGCTTAGAGATTTTTGAATCGTTTATACTCTAGTCCGCACTTCGGGGACTCAGAGTACTCTAGTCCGCGCTCTGGGGACTTCAAGATTTTTGGATCGTTTATACTCTAGTCCGCACTTCGGGGACTCAGAGTAGTCTAGTCCACGCTCTGAGGACTTAGAGATTTTTGAATCGTTTATGCTCTAGTCCGCACTCCGGGGACTCAGAGTACTCTAGTCCGCGTTCTGGGGACTTAGAGATTTTTGAATCGTTTATACTTTAGTCCGCACTCCGGGGACTCAGAGTACTCTAGTCCGTGCTCTGGGAACTTAGAGATTTTTGAATCGTTTATACTCTAGTCCGCACTCCGAGGACTCAAAGTACTCTAGTCCGCGCTCTGGGGACTTAGAGATTTTTGAATCATTTATACTCTAGTCCACACTCCGGGGACTCATAGTGCTCTAGTCCGCGCTCTGGGGACTTAGAGATTTTTGGATCATTTATACTCTAGTCCGCACTCCGAGGACTCAGAGTACTCTAGTCCGCGCTCTTGGGACTTAGAGATTATTGAATCGCTTATACTCTGGTCCACACTCCCGGGACTTAGAGTACTCTAGTCCGTGCTATGGGGACTTAGAGATTTTTGAATCGTTAGCCGATTGACTTTTAGTTTTGTGCATACATTCATACGCCAGATAGGTTAACGCAATTTTATTTTGCCACGAAATTACAAAATACAAAACACTAATAGTTCATAGGAAAACAGCTTCAAGCCTTTATTGATTATAGAAAACAATGACAAACTGAATTATCTTATTACACGTCGAAAACCGAGAACAACAACAAAAGAAACATTTATTGAAACAATTTCCATAAAAATGCAAAAGAAATGGACTAAGTATAATAACAGCGCAAATGCTCGCTATTCCATGCTTTGGGGAGTTTCATGCCATCAATAGTCGCTAGCCTGAAGGTTCCTTCTCCAAGCTTCCGTTTGATGACGTAAGGACCTTCCCATGTGGGATTCATATACGATGGGACTGGAAAGACGTGCTTCAAAACTAGGTCGCCCGCATCGAAGGTTCTCGGTCAAATTTTTTCATTATAATATCAAGCGACTCGGTGCTAATATGCGGCTGCCCATAAATCAGCTTCTTCACATTTTTCGTCGACAAAGTCCAACGATTCCAGTAAAAGATCCCGATTCGTCCTAGGATCATAATGAATCATCCGGTGAGAGGAAACTTCAAGTTCCACCGGTATAACAGCTTCAGTGTCGTATGCCAAGGTGAATGGAGTGTGACCAGTCGCAGACTTATGGGTGGTTCTGTAGGCCCAGAGTGCTGTTGGATGTTCATCCACCCACTTGCCTCTAGCCTTCTCCAAATGCTTTTTTAATATGGACTTGATTATCTTATTTACGGCTTCAACTTGTCCATTTGCTTTGGGATGAGCGACTACTACAAACCTTTTCTCAATGCATATTTTTGGCAGAACTCTTTGAACTCTCTACTTTCGAATTGAGTTCCGTTGTCGGTAATGATAGTTCGTGGGAGGCCAAAGCGGCATATAATGTTTCGCACAACAAAATTAATGACCTTCTTAGTGGTGACCATAGCTAAGGGCTCCGCTTCTGCCTACTTGGTGAAGTAATCGACTACGATAATTGCGTATTTCGCACCACCTTTGGAGATTGGCAAGGAGCCGATTATATCGATGCCCCATATTGCAAATGGCCATGGACTAACCATTTGCGTGAGTTCTGTTGGTGGTGCTCTTGGGATTTTTGCATACTTTTGACATATGTCGCACTTCCTTATATAGTCTGCGGCGTCCTGATTCACGATCGGCCAATAGTATCCATAGCGGAGGATCTTTTTGGCTAACGTCTACCCCCCATTATGGCCGTTGCATTCTCCTTCGTGAACTTCTTTCAAGACCCATTTTATTTCGTCGTGGGCGATGCACCTAAGTAAGGGAACTAAGAATCCCTTCCGATACATTATTCCATCCTGCATTATATACTGCGAGGCCTTGCGAATGACTTATCGCTTCTCGTTCTTTCTCTCGGGCAAGGTTCCATGTAGCAGGTATTCTTTGAACGGGGTCATCCATGACTCTCTTTCAGTTTCCGTCCCTAACACAAAATCTAATTCAATTTCATTTATACTCGGGGCATGTATGGTTTTGACGGGAACCAAGCCCATCTGTTGTGCATCACCAGTACTTGTGAATTTCGCCAATGAGCCGGCTTCCCCATTTTGTTCACGTGGGATATGCGAAATATCGTAATACTCAAGGTCCGCCAACAGTTCTTGAACCCGAGTGAGGTATGGGGCAAGCCTTTGCCCCTTTGCTTGGTAGTCTCCCCGTACTTAGTACACCACCAACTGTGAATCACAAAAGATTTCAATCGATTTCACTCCAAGTTCTTTTTTAAGTTTAAAGCCTGCAATCAACGCTTCATATTCAGCTTCATTGTTCGTAGTGGGGAAACTAAGTTTCAAAGCATAACAAATCGAACGGTTCTCGGGAGTTACAAGAATAACACCAGCCCCAGAACAATGGTCGTTGGATGCTCCATCTGTATATAGCTTCCATCGAACAACGGGAATTACATCACTACCACTTGTCTTTTCCGATATGGTGAACTCTGCAATAAAGCCTGCTAGCACTTATCCTTGGATTGCCCTCCATGGCAGGTAAGTGATATCGAACTGACT
Organism: Allium fistulosum; assembly: GCA_030737815.1. NCBI lineage: Eukaryota > Viridiplantae > Streptophyta > Magnoliopsida > Asparagales > Amaryllidaceae > Allium > Allium fistulosum. Next base: position 867,398,860 of record CM060906.1, on the reverse strand, counting down.
CAGCTCGATGTTCCATTTGAGTAGCCTTCTAGAGGTTTCTGGTCGTTGGAGCACCTGTCGCAAAGGTTGATCGGTATAAACACTGACCGGGTGTGCCTGAAAATACGGACGGAGCTTGCATGATGCGATCACCAAGCAGTAGGGTAGCTTCTCAATCTTAGGATAATTTCTCTCTTCCCCCCTTAAATGCTTACTAACATAGTACACTGGCTTTTGGATTTGGTCATCTTCGTGAATCAAAGCTGCACTGATAGCATGCTGAGACACGGCCAAGTAAACATATAACTCCTCATGGCCTATAGGCTTTGATAGAACCGGGGGCCTCTCCAAGTGTCTAACCAGAGCTCGGAATGCATCCTCACAGTCCAGCGTCTATTCAAAATTTCTCTTCCCTTTCCTTATCACATCGAAGAAAGGAATACACTTATCGGTCGCTCTGGATATGAATCGACTCAACGCAGCGACTTTCCCATTTAGGCTTTGTACTTGCTCTATAGTTCTGGGTGCTTATATGTCTCGAATAGCCTGAATCTTTTTTGGGTTGGCTTCGATTCCCCGTGCATTGACAATAAAACCCAAAAACTTTCCCGATGCAACACCAAAGGAACATTTTAGTGGACTGATTTTCATTCCGTAATACCTGAGTATATCAAACATCTCCACTAAGTCTCGAATGTGGTCTTTTGACTATCGTGACTTCAAGAGCATGTCATTCACATAGACTTCCATCGTTCTACCAATCTGGCCTTTAAACATCTGATTCACCAAACGCTGATAAGTTGCTCCTACGTTCTTCCACCCGAAAGGCATTACTACATAACAGTACAGTCCAACATCTATGACGAAACTGGTGTGCTCCTAATCCGGAATATGCATCGAGATCTGATTGTATCCTGAATACGCATCCATGAATGATAATAATTCGTGTCATGCTGTCGAGTCGACCAGCTGATCAATTCTAGGGAATGAAAAACTATCCTTAGGGCATGCCTTGTTCAGGTCTGAGTAATCAACACAGATACTCCACTTCCCGTTTGCCTTCCTCACTAGTACGGGATTAGATACCCATTCAGGATAAAGGGCATCGCGGACGAACCCATTGGCTTTAAGTTTATTCACTTCCTCTCTGAGAGTAGAAGACCTCTCCGGGTCCATGCCTCTCTGCTTTTGTTTCACTGGCACATACTTCGGGTCAATGTTCAATATATGACTTGCGATGGTGGGAGAAATCCCACACATATTAGAATGGGTCCAAGCGAAAACATCCAGATTCGCTCGGAGGAAATCGGTAAGATCCTCAATCATCGAGGGGTTGAGTTGTGATCCAATATTAAGCACATGTGATGGGTCATCATGGCTGATTGGAATGTCAATTGTCAGTTCAGCCGGTGCTGCTTTAGCCTCCTTGGGTTCTTCATCATCGCCTCTCGAATCTATGTCCCTATAGATCCGACCCTGTTCCCCGAGCCAAGGCTCAGGCATTACTTGTCAATTTTCAGCAACATGGATGCGAACAAAGTTGTCCACATCCTTTCCCTTCTCTCTTCACTGGGCCTCCCTCAGCTCAGCCACATAACATGCACGACCAGTCGCTTGATCGCCACGCACAACACCAATTCTTCTATCCATTGGAAATTTCAAGGTTAAACACCATGGGGCCAAAGCTGCCCTAAACTCCGCCAGGGCCGGTCGGTCCAGAAAAACATTATACGGGGAATCAACATCTAAAACAATGAACGGTGGGGTCCGTACCCTCCTACGTTCACCTTCTCCTAACTCAACTGGAAATTCAACAAAACCTATCGCATCAGTGGCTGCACCATTAAAGCCGTGAATGCGGGCTTTAGATGGTTTCAGATCCTTCGCCTCCATCTTCATTTGGTCATACGCCTTTTTGAAGATAATATTAACAGAACTCCCACAATCAATCAGTATCCTTCTCATAAACGCCGGCCCAATCGTGGCTGAGATGACCATCGGGTCAATGGTAGGTGCCTCCACCTGATCGGCATCCTTGCTCCTGAATACTATATCATCTGTCATCATTCGCTGCTGTTTCGCTGGAATCCCGTCTTCTGCGTTCGAGCAGCATTCGAAATCCGCATGCTTTAGGGAATTAGCATAGCGTTCCATCCCTTGCCAACTCTTGTCTACCTGGTGAGTCCCACTGACTATCGTGTTTATGATCAGCCTACCTCCAGTTTGAGCGAGTTCCTCAGGTCGACGTAGGGCCTGCCCGCGATTGGGGTCAGATGTCCCATGTCCGCCTTCCTGTGGATTTTTAACAAATTGTTGTAACTTCTTCTATCGAATCAGTTTTTCTATAGCATCATGGAGGTGTCTACATTCCTTAGTGTTGTGCCCGTAGGTCTCGTGAAACCGACAGTACTTTCCAGTTTGTTTTCGTTCCTCGGTGGATTCCTTTGGGCACGGCTTTCAGTATTGGAATGTATTACAGGTTGATAAATAAATATTCTCCAGAGATATGTTCAGAGGAGTGTATTCGCCATAGGTTGGGACTCTTGGTTTCCACTTTCCTGCTTCCCTCTTTCTTCCGGAATTTCCTCCTCCGGATCCTTTAGACTTCTCCGGCTTATTTTGAACATTGACCTGGACCTTGTCAGGGTTGTCGCCAGATTGCTTTACCTCAATGTTGCTTTGCACTGCTTCCTTACTGGGCCCTGGCGCACTGCTTCGCCTTGTCCACCTGGCCGCTTCCCTTCTCATGAATTGGCTCGCCTTTGAATAAAAGCGTTCCAGGGTAGTCGGAGGTTTTCCTCCCAGCCAATCACCAAACTCCGAGTCCAGATCTACTCCTTGCATCACAGCCATAAGAATAGCATTGTCATTCGGATTGCTAACTTCGATAGCAGCAACGTGAAACCTTTGCAAATAATCCTTTAACGACTCCCTCGGAGGCTGGATCACACTGGATAGTGACATCACGTCCTTTGGGCGAGTGTCATGGATCCTAAACTGCTCCACAAATTTCACCGCTAACTCATCAAATCTGGAGATCAATCGTGGGGGAAGTCTGGTGAACCACATGGTAGCGATTCCGGACAAGGTTATCGGAAGCATCTGCATTTGGTCGCATCATTGGCCCATGCCGAATTCATCATCCACTCATATCTCATTATATGCTGTCGGGGATCGGTTTTCCCTTCATAAACTGGAATAGTAGGCATACTGAACCTCCGGGGGTACTCAGCCTATAAGATAGCATCTGTGAATGGAGTGTGGCTCCTAGATGCACCCCAATCATCGTTAGACAAGCCCTAATTCTCACTCATCAGTTGTCTGACCATAGCTGATAAATTCGGAGTCTGGATGGAAGGTGGCAGGCCGGAATTCATCGCGCGGGATCATTCCGGCTAGTGCCTCCTTGGTAGGTGATCTCCCAAGTGCACGTCCCGAGGACCCGCTCTGCTACGATCCTAGCGAGGTGGTGGACCAGCTTCCACTTGTGCTCCATATCCTAAGTTTCCCAATCCAGTTTGGGTGCGATTTCCAGGTGTAGGTGAAGGGCCATGGTCCCAGGTAGGGAACATGGACCATTTCTGTTGGATTTCTCTGCTGCACCCATTTGTGTCGGTTCAATCCTACGGCGTCTACGCCTGGGATGTTCATCTGATGAAGCGGAGCTGTCGGATGATGAGTAGGAAGCGGGGCTTCCTCCAGCGTTCTGATGTTATTGCTATTTGCTAAGCGATCTGGGTCATGAGGTTGGCGTTTGCTTGAATCTGCTCGTTGAGCTGTCTCCTGCTTTCCACGAGCTCCCTCATCAGCTCATTGAACTCTGCCCTGGTAACGACTTCTGGTTGGTTTGGGATGGTGGTGGGCTCTGCACCTGCATTAGCTTGCTGATTACTAGGTCCCACTTGTGGGACGCTGGCGGTCTCATTAACATCCGCGTTGTGAGAGGCGGATCTGGTACGTGGTCTTGCCATCTTAGAGTTATCTGTAAGAACTCTGAGTAGTATCTATGAACTCTTAAGAACAAACTAGGATCTCCTTCGGGAGATTTTCTCAATCTAGTAGCAACAAAGCAGATCCTAGCAGCCTGAGAATGGACGTTCTTAGTGAAAGCACCAAAATGTTAGCGCCAAAATTGGTCACTAACACCCTTAAATAGAGTTGTGTAGTGGTGTTAATGAAGAAAATAAATTAAAACAGAGGAAGTAACACAATAGCGTGTAAAAAGAGCAACAGGAAAGGAAACACCGGATTTATAGTGGTTTGGCGTAATTGCCTACATCCACTTTGAATATGATCTTTATTACTTTTCCAATCACTTGAGTACAGATACAATCCGTAAACAAACAGCTTGAATGCAAGTTTGAAAATAAAGGAAATGAATACAAAAGATGGCAGAGTATCCCTGGAGTTCCCGAAAAAATGTCCCTTCAATTGTACCCCTGCCCCTCTAGTTATAGACGAAGATAGGCTAGAACCACCGCGCAAGCCCATAACCTAAACAACCCGGCCGACGAGTGATGTCCTAGGACGACCGACCCAGGTACACCGAGCCACTCTAGCCGAACCATGGGTCTCTTGAGGATGACTCGAAGCACCTCCTCAAATGACTTGAAGCCAGTAGCGGTGTGACTCGAAGCATAGAAGCATCGACCGTACTCCCGGTGGTGACCTGTTGTCTTCTATGATGCATACCGAACCAAATATGTCGAGCCATGAAGACTGGGTCCAAGGAGCTAACCCAGATGTACCGAACGACAAAAGTTGAACCATGCATGACCAATGCACCTTAGCCTTCTCACCATGACCGAGTGACCAGTGCCGAAGCCTGCATGACCGAACAAACCACCTTGGTCGACCCATGCACGGCCTTTCTTCCTTGACCGAGCAACATCTGCTAAAACACCTGGACTGAACGACACATGCCGACCCATCTAGATCGAACGATACATGGTCTTCCTTCCTTCTAAGACCGATCCACATGTGCCGAACTATGTTTAAAGGCCAAACCACTCAAATAGACTAGGCCACACAAACATGCCGAACTACTCATGTAGGGCGAACCATGCATATACCAAACTGATCGAGTTGCACTGCACCGTTACACCCCCATATTTCTTTTGGTCCGAACTCTGTCTATGCTCAATCATTGCCTCTACAACTATCGATTGGTAGCCGGGCCAAGTGGCCGGGTAACAAACACCAAGGTCTCACTATATGTTGTATTTATGGTAATGCATTACTTATAGCAGGCTTTATGTCAGATCCATGTTTTTATTATTCTTTTATTCATAAAATCATAGTTACTCGATTGAGTAGGTTTAGTTTATAAGCTTATGCATGATACTTGGGAAGGACGAATAAAGCATGCCGAAGACGAACTAAGAGGCTCGGTTGTAAATAATAGTTATTTTATTTTTGTTGTTTAAGTGTTCATGACGACATCCTAATATGTTAGGCATTACACTCTATTTATGTTCAATTATATTTGATCCCTATGTGTACATGTTTTGGGATTTATGAAAAATGTAAAGACGATCAAGATCATTATGTGTAATCAATTTGTTTGTTACTCTGTTTACTTAAAGCTGTTGAAAAATAACGAGCTCATTTTGTCGCCCAAAGATAATTCAAGATGATTATAGCACATTAGAGTTTCATCTTTTGATTTTAGAATGAGGGATATTACAGTTTAGTATCAAAGCTTAGGTTAAGGGATGCCTATGTTAAGCAGAGCTAGAATTAGTTATGTACTTAATAGAAGAACAAACACCTTGAGGAGGGAATACGCTATTATATAACATACTTGTACTTTGCTATATAATTTTATAATAGATATATATAATATATATTCTTTCATTATTGTTTCACTCTCTTTCCTCTCATTTCTAATGAAGTCTTACTTAATAGAAAAGCAAGATGTAAATGAGAAATTGAAGAGTTATAGTAGAGGGGCAAGTGCAAGAAGAGAGATCGAGACTGTGCAAACTAATGGCCAAGGTGGAGAAACGACCACAAATATTAGAGCTAAGTCTGGAGTTTAGATTTTAGCTTTGACTGTGGAAAACTTGGACATGAATATGCTTTTCTAGCAATTCATAGAAAACTTAGTGCAACGGTAAGTTCGGCAGCAAGTGCCACCGCAAACCTCGCAAGTTTCGAAGGGCTCGGTACAAGCTATTAGAGATATTTTTCTAGGTTAAATCGATACTTTTGAAGCTTTGGTGGAGAGATGTTTGATGGGACAAACCCGACTTTAAAAGAAAGTGAATGGATAAGGATATAAAAGAGAATTTGTAAAGCTTTGCAGTTTACTGAAGTCCAGAAAGTGAAGTCAGTATCTAGGCAATTCAAGGGGATGGCTAGTATTTTAGTGGGAGAAAGTGAGAGTGGAAGTTCCTGAGCTAGAAATTACTTAGGAAGGGTTTAAGGGAATGTTTGAAGAACATTTCATTCCCGGCTCGAAGTTGTTAGCTAGGTTTAGGGAGTTTGTTGAGTTGTAACAAGGGAGCATGGTTGGGTTGGAGTATGTGCAGAAGTTTAACGTTTAATCAAAATATGGATCATATCTGGTTACAATATCAGGGAAGAAGATGGAGAAGTTTATTCTGAGGTTGAGGCCAGGCTTAAGTGATAAGAAAATGGCCCATATAGCACTCCTATAGATGTGGCAAGACGATATGAGTTTATGTACATAGAAAGGAGGGGGTGTAGGCTCGAAAGTTCAAGCTAACAAGAAGAAGAGTTTACCTCAATCAAAAGGGGAAGAAGGGCCAGCCACCGAAAGGGAAGGCTCAAGGGGAAGCAAGGAAAGAAGTTTATGAAGTTACCTACTATAATTGTGGGCAGGTGGGGCACTATGCATCAAGTGTCTAAAACCAAAGGGAGTGGAGAAATTCAAGTGCTTTATCTGTAACAAGCCTAACCGTAAGAAGAAAGACCATCCAAAGACTAAAGCGAAGGTCTTTGTTTTGGAAGGGCCTAAAGGAGATCTATCTACTAAGGAGAAAGTAAATGGCAAAGTTTTGTAAGGTACAACTTTGATATCTGGTATTTTAGTTAACTGTTTGATACCGGTGCCATATATTCGTTTATAGCTGAGGACTTAGTTAGTGGACTTGGGGTAGAGGATACCTATTTAGTCACTTTCATACATATTGCAAATCTGATAAGGGGAAATTTCACTCTTGGATTTTGTGATAGAAATGAGTGATCCTCTAATGGAGGAGAGCACTCATATAATTTTATTCCATCCTTAAGAAAGGAGTTGCCAACAAACCTGGAAGGTAGCGAATCAAGCAAATACAAGTAGTAGTAATGGAACAAACTAAGCAAATCAATAGAAGCACAACATCTCTAAACTCCCTAATGAGATAATCAATAAGAGGCTCGTCTTAACAATCCACTATCAACAATCCATTTACATAAAAGTCATAACATAAGTAGACCAGTCCACAATAGCTAGTAAAACTAAAAAACTCAATGAAAGCATCAGAACAACCCATATATATGTGTATAGTCAAAGACTATGCGCATATATAGGTGCAAAAAGTAAAGTATGAACGAGAAAAAACATAATTAATCTTCCCTTAAGAGAAGAGTGTTCAAAGAGTTATCACTAATAAAAGTATTTGATAGGTCATTGCTTAAAGCCATATTATGTCCATTGCTATAAACTATTTTTGCTTTCAAGATATCAATATGTCTCTTTACTTTACTAATAAATTCCTTGAAGTAGTCATTTTTGGCGAATTTATAGCTAGGATCTACAAACCAATTATAACTAAAATGCACAATAATGTAGGTTAGATTATCAGAAGGACTACTAACATTGTTGAATATTCTTTGGTTTCTTTCAAACTATAAGTACCAGCAAGTGACAGAGAGGATGGTATCAAGTAAAATTCTATATTCTTTGTGGTATTGGAATCAAAAGTCATTCCACTAGCACTCACGGTTAAATTCAGAGTTTGTCATGTTATAGTCAAAAATACTAGGTGTGTTTGCAAGAATAGAGTTAGTTAATAGACATGTAAAATATAGACTTGTAACATTGTCTATGTTTGAGTTGCAAATAAACACGCTTTTTAGCAACATGTGGATTTTTTTTCTTTTGGAATTCAATTGTATTTAATTTCTTATATATGTTACATGTGCAATTTCGTTTTGGGAGGAGCATTAACTATCTAATAAATTTACCAGTATTTGATTTAATCGTTGAGAAAATTAAAAACATATACACCAATTTTATGGAGTATATATTGTTATTTTCCCAATACCAAGTTTTGATGTTATTCTCATTATCTTGATTGTAATATTCTAGTTTAGTGTAAAGCGATATGAATTGAATCAATGTAAGACCTTCAGGAGCATGGTTGAAACTGATATTCCATGGAAATTCATTGCAAGGTGTAACAGCCTGCCTTTTCTACCTTGGGTCCGACGTCGGAACCGACCCAACACCCGAGAACCGAAAGAGTGAGTCGTTGGGGTAAGACAGAATATATATATATATATATATGGTCGGAGGCATACATTAGATATTAAATATAAATCTAACTAATATTATCTACTTTTAGAGTCTCACAACAAAAGGATATCAATATAATACATAATCAATATCATAGTCACGTCACTATAACATGCTTGAAATGTTAAATACACATGTCTGAATATATACAGGTACAATCCAAATCCACATGCATAAGTCAAATAAAGTTACATACTGATCTACACTATATACATAATACATCAATAAATTTCCATCTCTAATACCATCTCATCTCTAAACTCCACCAATAGGGATATATATAAAAAATGAAAGTAGGAGTGGGTCGGACATAAGTCTGATGAGTGAACCATATTCTACTCTACATATTTTACAAAAGAAATACTATAACATGGTATGAGTCTATCATTCGACCACCATACGTTATGTCACCATTCCATACCTAATTGTCACATACATCTAGTCATATCGCATCATGTCTATGTGAACTCACATCCCTGGACTCGCCTCATGCATTACAGGGTCGTCTATTGTTCATCGTCACATCAATCGTATATAGGACTCAATCCCTAGACTAGCCTTACAGCTCTATAAGGCCGTCTATTATCCTCGTGCTACCTAATTGGACTCCCGCCTTGGACACCCTCATACCCTATAGGGTCGCTTACATCCACTCCTCCACCTGGTCCATCGAAGCACTATAAGGGAGCAAATCGTCATGCCTGGATCACCAAAATAAGTCATAGGATCACATTCGTATTCGAATACACACTCTGGGTTGTCAACCTGCGTCCCAGAATCGTTCGCATTGACATTCATCATCCCATCATAATCTCGTACATATATACATACCTACTTTATGTAATAACCAAACCATTCCATATACCCATTCATTTCATAGCATCGTCGTTTCCTTTAGTCACGTTTCCATATCACTTTCCAGACATAAAAGAAAACATGAATCGAATTATATATTATTTACTTATTTTAGGCTATTAGGTCGAGGTTCATATAGGCAAAATTAACGTGCACCGGTGCATAGATCTATGGCCAACGGTCCATCGGTGTGCGTTACAATTTCAAATTTTAGTTTTGGTTTTTTTTTATTTAGGGTGCCATTCTCGCCTTTCGTTGCCGAATTTCGTCTCAAATCATTGGGAACAAGCCAGACCCTAGCTTTAGGTTCCTATGTCAAATTATGTCATTTAATTTACAGATTTTGGTGTAAAACTTCTAGATTTTCGGATTATGTCTAAACCTAGTTTTTAAACATTTATATTAACCAAATCCCTTCCAAAATCATTGTAATTTCAAATTAAAAGTTTTTATATATTATTATCTAATCTAATATAGCCTGCAAATCATCTTATAGGTTAAGATTACATTATAGGAGGAGGGAAACATAGATCACTCACTAATTCGATGTTTCTAGTCCAAAGCTTTGTTGTTCGGGGTTGCTTCACTTCCTCTCCTAAAATTCCCGCCTTGTGCTGGCTCGTAGCCCCATTTGTTAGCTTTGCATTTCTTTTGGTTCCATTCAATTTGATGAAGAATTAAGTGAGCGATCAATATTTTACTGGAAGTAGTTTACTTGATGAATAGAGGAGGAGGACAGTTATGGAATTAGTTTCTGGAATGAGAAAACGGGATACATACTTTCAGTTTTAAGTCAAAGGAAGGAAAAACCCAACTGCCTACCAAATTTTTAAATTTAATTTCAAATCGTGTAGCGCCTGTTCGATTCGATGACGTTTTCAACCTTATCTTCTTCATACGTGTTCCAAATGACACAAACCAATATACTATGCAAATCAGAAAAACGAGACGGTCGCAATGGTGTTGTTTCGTTGTCAAATTCCAAAGTCTCAAAAACTGACCATATTGTCCCTCATTATTTAGTTTATAGTTCACTCACAAATTCCAATTATTTTCGTATTATAATATTATTACAAGAAGTAAAATATTACTTGAATTTTCGAGGTATTACATTCTCCCTCTTAAACGAATTTCATTCCCCAAATTCCTATGGAATGAAGAATACAATATAACATTTATTCACCAGTATATATCAATCATGTTATAAATATAGCATCCAAGTTATTTCAAATAACAAAATATAATGATATGAATAGTATAAAGATAGGCATTCCATGAACTTACAGTTTCTGAAAATGCATAAATGCAGCTAATGCATCCTATATGAATGCGAATAAAATGGCATATTAGGCATGATGCACAACATCCTACCATAAACATGTATATTTCTATATGAACTCAAACCAATCATATATATAATTCAATATTAAACCATCCAAAGCATCCAATTCCTAATTCTATAATAATCTAACTAAGGAAATCAAACCAATGTCAAGAAACGTACCAAAAAAGAGCTGAGGATGTGTAGCCCTCATCTTCTCTTTAGGCTCCTACGTGTTCTCTATTGGGTTATTTCCCCGCTTCACTTTAATGAATTTCACTGTCATGTTTCTAATTCGTTTCACCACATGCTCCATAATACTTGTTGGACCATGGGATGAACTCGGCTCAAACTATAACTCCACCTTTTCCAACTGGCTAGGAGCTATCACAATCATTGGATCTTGTTCACATTTTCATAAATGTGACACAAGAAACACAATGTGGATTCCTGCCATCTTCTCTAGTATATCTACTCTATATTCCAAAATCCCTATCTTCTCTAATAGTGGAAACGGGCCAACAAATCTGGGTGCTAACTTCCCTGAGCTTCCAAATCTTATTACCCTCTTTAATGGGGAAACCTTGACAAGAACTAAATCTCACACTTCGAACCCCACATCCTTTCTCTTTCTATCCGCATATGATTTATGTTAATCAAGTGCAGCCTTCATCCTTTTCCTTATGTGCTCTACTTTCTTTGTGATGCCTCTAACCATCTCTAGTCCCAAAATAATCTTGTTCGTAGACTCCCACCAGCACCAAGATGATTAACACGGCCTTTCGTACAAAGCTTCAAATGGTGCCATGCCTATACTAGCCTAGTAGCTATTATTATATGCGAACTCCACTAAAGGTAAGTGGTCCTCCCAATACCCTCCAAAGTCCAGCATACATACCCTTAACAAGTCCTCCAACACATGTTTACTCTCTCTCTATCTGCCCATCGGTCTACGGGTGGTATGCGTTACTTAAATTCAACTCCATCCCTAATGCCTCCGATAAACTCCTCCATAGCTCACTTGCGAAAAGTGGATCTGGTCGCTCACAATACCAGTTGTAACTCCATGTAGCCTAACCACTTCATTAATATATTGCATCGCTAAAGTCGATGCGGTTCTCGTGCTCTTTCCTGGAATAAAATGTGCACTCTTCATAAGATAATTTACTATCACCCATATACAGTTGATTCTTGTTCTACTCTAGGGTGATCCACCAATAAAGTTCATGGATATTCACTCTCACTTCCATCATGGCACATCCAGTGGTAGTAATAGCCCACTCGGCTTCTTTTGTTCCACCTTCACTCTTTGGCATGTCATACACTTTGCCACATACCTAACTATTTGCCCCTTCATTCCTGGCCAATAGAATACTCTCTTCACATCCTAATACATCTTATCCCCTTTTGGATGAATAGTCATTCTAGAGTGACGACACTTACCAAAGCTCGCCTTTATCAATTCCTTAACCTATGATACACATAGCCTTCTATCTCTCCTTAGATAATTTTCTAACCTTTGAAGTAATGATTCAAATGGCTCAATTGTTCACCCCATCCTAACTGCTCTATAATGTCAACCAACAACGCATCCTACCTTTGACTTACTCCAACATGATCCATCAACACAGGCCCAATGTAACGACCCACCTTTTCAACCTTTGAAAGTCAACATTAATTCATCCATGGTATTCATGCGCCGAGCATTCAAGTGCCAGAAAGACATTTTATTGGGGAAAAGAACGGGAAAGAAAGAACAGAATCTCATAATGCAACGAATAATTTATAATATAAAATGATCTTTACACATGAAAAAGTTTTATAGACACAATCAAAGCAAACTATCATATAATCAGCCTTGACGGTTATAACAACATTTCCTTATAACTGTCCTTACAGATGCTGAAAAATAAAATAAAACAATGCAGCGGAAATAAAAAGAAATATACAAGAGATACGTCTTGGGCATCCAGCTTGTCTCTTAAGCTCTAAAGCATCCAAAGCTAAATCTAGAAACATGCTCGGTCTGACCCAAGCATTATAAGAAAGTAATTCCCGGATCAGTCTGGTAAAACCAGCATGAGAAACATAATCATATAGATTATTAATGTTATGAAAACCTTTGAAAATAAAGGTATCTCGTAAGACCACGCCGCACATAAACACGAACAGGTTTTTACCTTACGATAACCAAACCATTTCTATAGGAAATCTAGTGATATTATAATAGTGTCTAGGGTTTAGAATAAATATTAAATCGTAGCCAAAATTGTTACATTGATTAAATTCCATCATAATAAGTATACAACTAAATCCGTAAGCACTTATTGAGAATGGATTCCATCAATGACAAGGCTACTGGGGTACCGCTTATCACAGTACATCTCTAGAAAAATGTACCGAGGTCAAGAAGAACATCTTGCACCCCTGCCAACACAGGACCGACCTACCCCTTATTGGATAGTACCGAATATGTCATCACCCTGGTTTCTTTGCAACCTCTTCCTGAGAGCTCTCATGCATAACCAAATCCATAAATGTATATATCTAGAAGGATGATGACATACCCTAATAGGTGCGACCGACATAGCCCAACCGCATATCCCATATTCTTGTCATTCCCAGGTATGAGGCTTGAGGCTATGCTTTACCTTTTTTACAAATCCCACTTGGAATGCTAACGCTACCCTCCAGGCAGCAATGCGATACTAGCATTCATCCATACAAGTTGTTCAAGATATGAACAAACCGAAGGACTACTTCTACTACATCCGTTTTGGAATGACACTCAGGATTAGTAGCAAGTAACCCTTGCACTTCAAAGAGCTTCATCTTCAATTCCATCATCTTCAAATGTTTCCAATTTGAAAGTTTAAGTTGGTTCGAAGAGGTTTTCATATAATTCATACTTATCTGATCCTGGTCTCTTTGTACCGACATTCGATAGTTTTTGGTAAACACAACTCCGATTCTTTTGAAAATAAACAAACAATACATAAGAGCAGGGTCACCCCCTAACCGTTTAAGTGGCGGATCTCCTTATCACTTATCCTAAAAGAACACAACGAATTTATACGTACAAAAGTATCATTTAAGATAATTGTTCTCTATAATCCTCGTGTTTCCTTATAATCCTCGTGTTTCCTTTAGATATTTCCATAGTTAAAAACTGGCCAACATTTGATAGTCGGTTATTTAACTATCAAATAACACACATCAATCACCGAGTTGATTTCAATAAATCTACTAAGCCTCATTGAATTAATCTTCCATTAATTAAATCTTTTTAATAATTTTCCTAAAATATTCATATACTAACTCACCGGTATAAGTATATTCATAAACCATTTAAGCTAGATTTCTTATTTCAAAGTCATATTAAATGGATCAAAAACGAATGTCATTTAAAACATTGTTTACTATAAACCCAAACTACTTATCCTTCAGTGTTAAGTATGGAAAGAGTATTTCCATACCACCATAATTAAGAAGGATTGTTTACTTATTCAAGAGCTAGTCTTTCTTAAGTAAAAAAAATCGTATATGGAAATAATATTTGGAATTCATAAGATACATATACAATTCATTTAAAATATGATTCTATAAACCCATCTTTTCCCAAATTCCCAAATCTCTTTCCAATTTATAAACTGTGTTACTGATATCCATAACCCATCTTCTCAGACTGACCCAAGTATTATAAATAACACACAGGTTAGACTATATCCATAATGATGGGTGATTTGAAATATGTAAAATCAATGAAAGGTTTAATATAAATAATAACAATAGCATTAACAAGTTCAAATATATCAAGATAACAGCCACTACAATTCACATAATAAAGTGTCATTACCCATATAAAGACTGCCACTCAGAAATCATGAAATCAATGTCTATTGGGTGAATCATCCATATTTTAAATCATCATCAAAATCAATCTATATAAAATGTGAGATAACCTATCAAATCATCCAACCCATATCCAACATCTTACAAATCATCAATATAAATCATCAGCAAACCAAAGCACCAACAATAAAGTAAGGCTATCTCAAAAATACAATATCATCAAAGAGTATGGATATACAGGGACTGACTACACTTTAGACTCAACCAGACTCTAGTCTAGTCAACTCATTATAGGAAAGAGACATATATGCCAATCCACCAGACATGTATACCATGAATCTAACCAGAGACTGCCAGCAGCCTACTACAAGCTTGCTCCAAGAACACAGGTCTACTTGCCAACCGTAGAGTAACCATCTATTCCTAGTCTTCAAGGTATATGCCAACCTTACACTCACATATCCTAAACCAGATAGGGAGACTGACAACCGCCTAACGCAAGCCCGCTCTAGGAACCTTGGTTTACTCACCTACTGTAGAGTAACCGTCTATTCTTACAGTCTTCATTTACCTCAGTGGATGTCGTGACCATATCCATAAGTGGCTCGTCCACACGTAGCCCCAATCATGACCCTGCTTTGCCCCTAATGGCAATAGACTGTTGGTCTAATCGGCACAAGGGGCTATGGGCAATAACCCTTCTACTACTACCAATTCTGTGATGCGCATCAAAGGAACATAACGTAATATTCATCAAATGGACCCGTAATACTCATCGAAGGGACATGTAACAACGGTGTCGCTGATCTGGGGCACGACCCCACGATAAGGTCACCGGGGTGGATTCTAGCCGATCTAGTTCACTCTCGAACTATAAAGGGAGTTGGACGCAATATGGACATATAGTACTCACCCTATTTCTATACATATCTCTAATCATAGGTTGACACACAACACTTATATGTCACCACGTGACTATCGAATACTCATCGCAAGGAGTATCACACATGTTCATGAGTGTAATCCCCGTTCGAGTGACATCTACTTACAAAGAATAATAAAAAAATTAACATAATGGTGTCTCGTACCACTACATGTTACTCGAATAATTATTCAAAGCTTATAAACTACACTCGATCCATACTAGCTATTTCTATATGACAAGTTCGATGAATAACCAGAAAAATGTTATCGAAAGTCCCATACCAGACGCTATCGCTAAACGTTTATTTCATCACAGAAAAATGAAAATGTACAAACAATATCAAAATGACCAATCAATATTTACATATATATTAAACTAACGAAACGTAATAAATTTCTATATAATATAAACCTTATTCGATATAAGGTAAAACCCAGATAGAATAACCATTTGCTTCATGACTTCCATAAAAATATAAGTTTACAAAAATTACTAATTTCATAAATATATTTGATATAATATTTATATTCCAATAATTTATTATTATTATTTTTTTATTATTTTTCTCTAAATCTAGATTTGATTATTATTTCTAGCTCCTCTTATATATTTACAAAACTATAGTACATTTTTGCATTCCTATTCACCAATCTATAAATATATAACTTCTTACTTATATATTATATTTTATATACCTATAGGAATTTAATTAATTAAATCCTTACGTATATTTATTTAGTTTATTACCTGATAATATAAATTTAGATTTATGTTTTAATATTCATATCTTATATATAAATGTTCATCTTCCTATCCAACACTTTCTCATGCACATAATAGCCCACCTTCTCCTTCTCAAATGCGTAAATTCATATTCTCAACTAAAGTTTCATATATACATACACTTTCATATGGTCATCGTCTTCATGTTATGTGCAGCTATATTCATGCAAGACTACTCACAAGTGTCAGCGCACGATCCCACACTCCTTCATCTACATGAATTATCATGCCAAAAACCTACGCACGCCTCAAAATAACCCAAGCTAGCAAGTGCATATACTTAATTATGTAATATATAAGCAAATACTTAAACAACAACCAGCTTGTGCATGTGTGCGTGCGTGTGTGTGTGTGTCTATATATATGAAAGTGCAATTTACAGACTTGTGTGCCCTTCAACAAAGCACAGCTATATGCTCAAAAGAATGGCCATGAACATATTTATATATATATATATATCTTGTATACATTCGAGTTTTATAATTGATATATATATATATATATATCATTTATTTAGTCTATTATGTTTTAATATGTATATAGTTTTCATTTTTCTGACATTAAATTCTTCCAATAATATGTATTGAAACTTGCTTTACCTATATAAAAAGATATATACATATGTATACACTACAAGAAATGCTTGGAAAAGCGACAACACCTAGCGACGGCTAAAAAAAGCGGTCGTCGCTAGCCGTCGCTTATCGCGAATACATACCTGCTAGCCAAGACAGAAAAAATCACTCTCACTCTCCCTCCAAATCATCTTAGTTCCGTCTCCCCCGTAAGCTGCCGCCGCCGTCCGCCACCAGGAGCCGTCGCAAGCTTCGGTCGCTAATTTCAACCTCTCCAAACTTGCCGGTTTGTCATATTTTCCATTATCTTTGTTTAATTTAGGTTTAAATTAAATTAGTTGATGATTTAGGGATTTGGAATTGGATGATTTAGGGGTTTGGAATTGATGAATATATGTTATTAGTTTATGATATATAATATATTATTTGAATTGGGTATATAATGGTAAACCTAATTTTGAAAATTAGTTGATTGTGTGTTCGAAAATGGTGATTATTGCGTATTAGGTACTGATAATTAGTGTTGATTTGCTGGTATTAATTAGTGAATTTATTGTTTACTATGTTGTTAAAAATTATGGCTAATTTAAAAATCAAAAAATAGGCCATGATTATTGAATAATATGTTTATTGATAAGTTTACGAGAATGTTTGTTATACTGTTGTAAGTGTTAACTACTTATTTAGTTCACAAAATCGTTAATTAAAATTTATGTAGTTAAACAAAAGTTAAAATATGTTTTAAAAATTTAGATTTAATTAATAAATATTTAAGTAGTTAAATGAATTATAAAATAGTTTTTGCAGTTGTTAAAATAGTAACTCATAGTTCCCATTTGCGAGATAAGGCATATTTTCTGAGTTACTGATAGTTCACATGGATTTTGATTCATAATTAAACGAATTCTATTTGGCTACATTACTAAAAAAAATTTAAGATCATTATTTCACTACAGACCACTAATACTTCAATATTAATATTTTTTTAATTTGTGCTTTATTTATATGAACCCCTTAGAGAATTTTTGGCCCCGTCTGACAAGTGTTGTATATGATCATTATATGGATATTCGTTTTTCCACAGAACGGACATCTATATTCATCTGATACAACATTTATTGGATTTGTCCTAGTATTTGGACAAGTTACAAACACAATAATGTAATCATATTTTATAAATCATTTCAGTTTAAACGGTTCAAAAAATTTCGATGGCACTTCCTTTTTCCCTGTGTACACGCATTTGTGTACGATACAGGGAATAAAGGGAAGTGCTGCCGAAATTTTTTAGAATCGTTTAACCTGAAATGATTTATAAAATATGATTACGTTATTGTGTTTGTAATGGGAAGTAGGATAACCGGCCGTCAAAGTAAAAAAACAATAAACTTAAGAATTGAAAATTTGAATGCAATATTTATTTGAATTTGTTAAAATAGTAAAGGGTTATATATGAATTTTTACAAGACTTTAATATGAAGTGTGTTATTCAATCTTCTAACCTACATTTTACAAATTAGGAAATATGTTCGATTATTTTCTCGATCGTAGTTGGATGTATGAACCTCGAAAAGGTATGAAAGGATCAATAAAAGAACGTTTCTATAACAGTGTACAAGTATTTATTAGATTTTCTCAATCTAATAATCGAAATAACGTAGACATTCGTTGTCCGTGTAGTAAGTGCAAACATCTGAAGCATTGGAAACCAGATGTAGTAGAAGTACATTTGTACAAATTTGGTTTTGTGCCGAATTATTACTTATGGGATCGTCATGGAGAACTTGTTCAACCTACACCTAATCCTGTAGTGTTAGAGGACGATAATACTATGACCAATCCTATAGAAAACATGGTGCAAGATGATGCACGATCAATGTTTCCTACCTTTGACCAAGGTGATGATGGGAACGAAAATGTTGACGAAGAGCCGACCGTAGAAGCTAAAAAAATTTATGATTTATTGGATTCTGCTAAGAGGCCATTGTGGGATGGATGTACAAGCGGAACCGAATTATCTGTAACCGCCGAATACATCACTATGAAATCGAAATTTAATCTTACAGAAGCTGCATTTACAGCAGTTGTACAAACTGCAAAACGACACATGCCACCTAATAATTTGATGTGTGATAGTCATTATAAAGTAAAAAAACTTATGTCTGCTTTTGGATTGCCGTACCAGAAGATAGATACATGTGTAAAAGGTTGCATGATGTATTGGAAAGAAGACGCTCATCTTACTAAATGCAGAATATGTAACGAGGAAAGATACAAACCAAGAAAAAAGAAAGGAAAAGAAGTTCCATATAAGAGGATGCATTATTTACCCATCACTCCCAGACTTCAACGGTTATATGCATCTTCTGCTCCAGCATGTCATATGCGATGGCACAGTGTGAGAACACCAGAAGAAAGAACTTTGATACATCCATCTGATGGAGAAGCATGGAAACATTTCGATAAGACTTATCCTGAATTTGCGGCAGAGAGCCGTAATGTTAGGCTTGGCTTATGTACGGATGGATTTTTGCCATTTTCTCAGTTTGGTAGTAAATATTCATCATGGCCTATTATTATTACTCCTTATAATTTACCTCCATGGATGTGTATGAAAACTCCATATATGTTTCTAACGATTGTCGTCCCCGGTCCCGATGATCCGACACAAGGAATTGATGTTTATTTACAACCACTAATCGACGAGTTGAAAACACTGTGGCCAGAAGGAGTTGAAACGTACGACATTTCGAGAAAAAGGAATTTTCGTATGTTTGCTTCTTTATTATGGACTATTAGTGATTTTCCCGCGTATGGCATGCTTTCAGGTTGGAGCACATCTGGACGTTTAGCTTGTCCTTATTGTATGGATGAAACATGAGCATTTTCATTAAAGTATGGGAAGAAAATTTCTTGGTTTGACTGTCATCGGTGTTTTCTACATACCAATCATAAATTTAGAACGGATAAAAAGAACTTTAAAGCTAACAGAGTAGAGAGTATGCTACTACCTAAGGTTTGGACAAGTGAAGAGGTATATGAAATTGTAAAAGACTACCCAAAGATACATGAAACTAGGATACATGTTGAAATTCCAGGTAAATCGGACATTCATAACGGGTGCAAGCAAAGTATATTCTAGGAGTTACCGTACTGGAAAAATCTCCTACTCCGACATAACATTGACATCATGCACAACGAAAAAAACGTGTTCGACAACGTGTTTAACACAATTTTGAATGTGAAGGGGAAAACCAAGGACGATGCGAATTCAAGACGTGATATATTACACTTCTGTAAGCGGCCCGAACTGCAATTATACGACGATAATAAGAAACCCAAAGCATGCTATGAGCTAGACAACGAGCAAGTAAAACTCGTTCTAAAGTGGGTGGAAGGACTTAGATGTCCTGATGGGATTTCTTCTAACCTCCGTAGATGTGTTGACTTTAAAAACAGCAAATTGAGTGGGATGAAAAGTCACGATTGCCACATTATGATGGAGTATTTTTTTCCCGTGATTTTCAAAGAACTGCTGCCTGCAAAAATATGGAGTGTTATAACAGAATTAAGTATGTTTTATAAACAGCTTTGTTCTACGACGTTAAAGGTAGATCGTATACGTAAACTTGAAGAAGAAATCCCTGTACTTCTATGCAAACTGGAGAAAATATTTCCGCCTGGTTTTTTTAATGTAATGGAGCATTTACCTGTTCATCTTCCATCTGAAGCACTCCTTCGTGGTCCTGTGCAATATGGATGGATGTATCCATTTGAGAGGTAATTTAATTAATTTCGGTTTTTGTACCACCATATAAATTTAATTAATTTTGTTATAGGTACCTGAATCATTTGAAGAACAAAATTAGACAAAAAGCACGAGTAGAAGGTTCGATTTGCAAATCGTACCTTGAAGAAGAAGCTTCATTTTTTTCTCACATTACTTTAGTAACGATGTGAACTTATCGTTCGTAAGTGTTCCCCGTAATGAAGAAACTATTGAGCAGGATTCTTCTGAAACAATGTTATCTATTTTTAGACAACATGAAAGACCTGCTGGAAAATGTGTGGAAATATGGTTAGATGATAGAGATTACCATGTGGCACACACATATGTTCTTCTAAATTGTGCTGAAGTTGCACCATTTGTCAGGTACTTATGAATTCATATATATTTCAATTATACATGTATATATTAATTATAAAGGAATATAATACATATTTGCAGCATATACGAATCACAACATCCATCTGGTGATCTCAGTAAAGAATTTGCTGGATGGTTTTCAAACTGCGTTCATGATACAGGAAACTGTGTTATTGACGAAGGATTACGACATCTTGCTATAGGACCAAAACGAAATGTCAAGACTTATCCAATATTCTTCGTCAATGGATTTAAATTCAACACCAAAGATTACGGGGCTGAAAAATTAACATATAACAGTGGTGTATTTGTCAAAGGAAGTGATGATTTAGAGGAGCATATAAAAGATTTTTATGGCGTCTTAACATAAGTTTTAGAGTTGACATATTATATACAACCTGCAGAGAAAGTTGTTTTATTCAAATGCAACTGGTTTAGCAATGTTCCTGACTCTGGAATTAATGTGCACAAAGATTATAAGCTAATTGAAATAAGGCATACATCGCATTACTATAAGTATGATCCTTTTGTATTAGCAAAGCAAGCTTTACAAGTTTTTTTTGCTCCATATCCGTCCTTAAAAAACGATAAAGCAGACTGGTGGGCTGTTTTTAAAACGAAGGCAAGATATACATTTGATGGAAATAATATTCCAGATGAAGCAGCGTATCAAGAGGATCTCGAGCCAAATACTGAAATAGTGATAACCGATGACATTGATGTAGGGTCGTTGACTGATGAATCGAATGTTTTAATAGATGCATTTGTAAGTACCAAAGAAAATGATATAGAGTACGAGACCGAGTCTGAATTAGAATACGATGAAGACTGATCATAGACGGCATCGCTTGTTGTATAATTCTGAGCTATGTATTAACAATAATGACTATGTTATGTAATATTCTGAGCTATGTAATAATACTGATGACTATATATGATATGTATCATTCTGAGTTATGCATTATTCTTTTTATGTACGCTTTTTTCGATGATTATGTGTAGAGTATGTTTATGTGATGATTTCCACTTGATTAATAATTATGTGATGATTATGCGACGATTAATGATTATGTGATATTGATTGATGATTATGTGATGCTTATGTTATCAGTACTGTTTTCTAAGAAGTACATCTCAGTCACCTTCACTTGGAGCTATGTCTGATAGGCGCCGTTATCGACGTAGTACATCTCAGTCACCTTCACTTGGAGCAGGTCCGAGTAGCTCTGAGCCAGATCTCCGTCGAGTTGCGGAGATAGTTCTGAAAAGTGCTGGGTATGTATCAAACTTATTTGAATTATATTATATGAAATATATTGAATATATACATCAACATTTCTACAGAGGGTTCGAGGTGGAGCCGTCCGATTTCATTTTACAAGTATCAAAGGAAGCATACAAAAGTAGGATGTCCGGCTGTTGGCCTCAGTGGGATAACATCCCAACACATATAAAAAACGCAATATGGGCTGATCTTATGGTAAGTACAACTTTGTAATATATAATTATGCCTTATATGAAACAAAAAACAATATGCCATCATGCCTTATGATATCAGTTTTATGTATTCTGTTCTGCTCATTGTTTTTTAATTATATAATCTCTTTTACATAACACGTATGATAATTCAATATGCAGGCAGCTGTACGTGTGGATCCGCAGGATATGGATGTTTTTATAAATCATTGGAATAAAATGATGCGGAAAAATTACAGAGAGACTATTTCAAGGGCTAAGAGTTCAGGGAAAAAGCCAAGTTGGATGCGGGATGATATTTGGGCTGGATTCCAACAATATTGGGAATCTGAAGCATTCAAAGTAAGTTATGTTGTCACTATATTTTTACATTTAAATGTGTTGAATTATTTTACTTAATAGTGTGTATAAATTAATAGGAATTATCGGCAAGAAACAAGGCTAATAGGAACAAAAACCCTGCTTTACATCGTGGTGGCTCGAAATCCTTCCAACAACATAGGAGGGAATTGGTAAATAAATTAATTATTCTATTCTATTCTTGTATATAATCTATTCTTGTATATACTCATGCAATTTATCAATATAATCTATTCTTGTATATATTCAGTGGGCAAAGTATGGAAGGGAGCCTACAGCGGCTGAGGTTTTCAGAGTCACACATGCAGTGGAGCATACAGATGAGGATGGGAATGTTTCATATGATTGGTCGGACGACAAGGCTGCTTCTGTAATGGTAAATATGTTTATTTCTGTAATGAAAATATTTCATATTCGTTTATTTCACAGTAAATAAGTAAATTGTATATCAATTGTGTCAAATATCTGTTCGTAATTGTAGGAGAGATATAATGCAAAGCATGAACGAGCGATACAAGCGAGTGGACGGGAGTCGCTTACGTTGTTGAGTCTAATCGGATATGGGACTCAATCATTGAACCGGCAAGTCGAAATAGGCGTTACAGTTTCGGCAAAATGGTATGTACTCAACGTTTACACAGTAGAAACTTGTATGCCATGAACTTCTTATTCATTTGAGTTTATTACCGATAACTTGAGTTTTCTTGTTGTTATTGTATGCCATGAACTTCTTATTCAGTTGAATTATTTCACAGGCTCTTAATTTCCAAAGAGCATATAGGAGATCCATAGACGAGGAAGAGATTGCTCGGATGCAAACACAATTGGATGAGTTCAATGATTGGCGAAAGAGTCATTTGGCGACACAGATAGATGAGCGTATTGCTGCCTTCTATCAGGAGCATGGGTCAATGCCCAGGGAAGGAGGTGCAGATGATGATGATGCTTAGTTGGTTTGTTTTGACGGGTACGCTTTATATATATATATATATGTACATATTATGAGGGGTTTGACATTTGGTAATTTGGATGTTGTGATTGATACTTAGTGTTTTGGTGGATTTGGTATTTTGGTTGTTGTCATTGATACTTTGGCACTTGATATGTACTGGTCGTTTAATTTAGTTATGTGGGTTGGTTTGGTGGATTTTCATATTTGGTTATGTTGATTTTCTTATATGATTTTGTGAATATATGTTGGAATATGCAATATTTGATGATTTGGTTGTGTTGATATTGATTATATGGTATGATGGAATGGTATTATATGTGCGGAATGATGGAATTATATTATTTGGATTGATTGGGATTGAGGGTTGAAGGTGCTGCAATGTGGCAGCAAATATATTCCAGGTTTGCAACAGTTAGCGACGGCTAGCGATGGCCAAATGGTCGAATATAGCGACGGCTTGCGACGGCCAAATTGCAATGCTTTGCAACGGTTTGCATCAATAACCCGGGAAACCAACAACCCCAACGGTTGCTTCCACGTGGACACTTAACCGTTACAAGCCGTTGCAAAAAGAACGACGGAGCTGTCGCTTTGGCCGTCGCTTTCTTTTGTTGCAACGAGATAATTTGCAACGACATTTAGCGACGGCCGCCAACGGCTAATAGCCGTCGCTAAACAGTGCTTCTTTTGTAGTGATATGTAACCGTTCTTTTTATGATGTGTATTATATACTTGTAAGTATTTGATTAATTATAACTATACATCTATTTTGATTTATTATCTTTAATTTAAATATAGGTTTCTGTTTAATTATATGTTCATAGTTCCACTATTCTCTTCTCTGCTTATGGGTTTATATTCCTCTCCAAACCTATTAATTTACATTCTAATTCACTGCTTTTTATAAACTCTCTGGCACCTTAATTACTACTAACATATACAGTCATGCATACTTTTGATCCCACCTCCTTCCTTATTCAAAAATGCAAGTGTATATATTTATATAATCCATCCAAGCATAGATTTTAGCAAGCATAGGGAGGTTCAAGGTAATATAAAAACATGCACACATCATCTACAAGATGCAACAAATTGATCAAGGCATATGAACCACACTCACACACTCAGTTGATTACACATGATAAGGAAGCAAAGCCAGGGATGTCGACTTGGCACATCCATCCCCCTCCATTGGTGCAATGGTCTAACATGACCGGTCGACCAGTCGGAGGATGGAAACGAGATTTATGGCTTCGGCTATCGATTAATTGATAGATTTTGATCACTATATATAGCAGTTTACATTTCCTCATATATAATGGTTCGATTGTTCAAGCTTAAATTCCAGGATAATTAGTTGATCAATATGTGTGTGGTTGTTCAAGGATTTGGTTACGAATAAGCAGCAACATTACATGTTTTTGGCATAGAGAATGATAGTTTACTGAAATGGTTATGTGAGGGGTTACTCACCTGGGTCAATGCTCTTCTTTCTGTTTCACTACCACTCTTTATAGTCGCACGCTTCTTGAATTAGTGATCGAGCCTTGCTACTATGGTTGCATCTGGGTATAGATGTGTAGAGAAGCTAGTTTGGTATGTAGAATCTGATTTGATTTTTTTATTTAATTTATTTAAGGGTAAGGTTAGGAGAAAATGATGAATTCTCTAAAAGTGAAGTATGAGAACACTTAAGTTATCTTTATATTATGGTGGAAGAATCGGGAGAATGGAGTTTTCTTGATAATGAAGCATCTGGATATAGGAACATGGGTTTGTGTATTGTGGGCAATTTGAGTTTGGGCTTTAATCCTTTCTTATTTTCTTCTCTTATTTATATTTAAAAATAGGCCCATATGAAATTTAATTATTTTATTAATTCACTTTCCAATTAAATTATATTATTTTATTTATTTTGTAAAAATAAATTTTCATGATTTTATTTAATTAATTAACCGTTTCATTTAAAACATTTACTAATTAATTTCAATTTATATTATCAAACTTATTCTTTAACTCAACACATCTTTTTAATTCCAAAATTACTATTATGATTTTAATATTCCAAATATATTTAGTATTTATTATATAATTATTTTACCAAATCTTTTCCTTTACAAACTCGCTTTTTAATTGATTACAACCTTATTTATTTATTTACAAACATTGTAGGATTTTCCAGGATTTATCAAAATTTGAAGGTTCATATTTTAAACCCAATATTAAACAACTCCCAAAACTCATCTTTTAATATACTAATTATTTACTATCATTCATCCAAAAGTCAGATTGTTATAGATTCATCCCTTAACAAAATTGCGTCCTCGCAATTTCTTATAGGGAAACCCATAACAAACAGAAATAATATACTTCAATACACCTACTTCATTTAAATATTCATCCATAATTATCAAAATAATATAAATTTATTCAACATTTAAAACAAAATACCCATTTGCTTCATGACTTTCTTAAAAATTATAAGTTTACAAACCTTATTAATTTCATAAATAATATGATATAATATTTATATTCCAATAATTTATTATTATTATTATTATTTTCTTTCAATCTTTATTTGATTGTTATTTCTAGCTCCTCTTATATATTTACAAAACTATAGTGCACGTTTGCATTCCTGTTTACCAATCTGTAAATATATAACTTCACACTTATATATTATAATTTATATACCTATAGGCATTTAATTAATTATATCCATAAGAATATTTATTTAGTTTGTTATCCTTTAATATAAATTTAGATTTTCATTTTTAATATACATATCTTATATATAAGTGTTCATCTTCCTATCCAATACTTTCTCTTGCATATAAGAGCTCTTCTTCTCCTTTTCAAATGCATATATTCATATTCTCAACCACAGTTTCATATACATACACTTTCATATGGTCATCATCTTCAGCTCATGTGTAGCTCTATTCACGCAAGACTAATCACAAGTGTCAACACACGATCCCACACTCCTTCATCTACACGAATTCTCATGCCAAAAACCTACGCACACCTCAAAATAACACAAGCTAGCAAGCACATATACTTAATTATGTAATATATAAGCAAATAATTCAATAAAAACCAGCTCGTGTGTGTGTATGAAAGTGCACCGAAGTATTTACAGACTTGCACGCCCTTCGACAAAGCACGGCTATATGCTCAAAAGAAAGGCCATGAGCATATTTATATATATCTTATATACATTTGAGTTTTATAATTGAGATATATTTATTTATTAAGTCTGTTTTGTTTTAATATGTATATAGTTTTCATTTTTCTGACATTAAATTCTTCCAATAATATGTATTCAAACGTGCTTTACCTATATAAAAACATATATGCATATGTATATGTAACTATTCATTTTATTATGTATATTATATACTTGTAAGTATTTGATTAATTATAACTATACATATATTTATTTGATTTATTATCTTTTAATTTAAATATAGGTTTCTGTCTAATTATATGTTCATAGTTCCATTATTCTCTTCTCTGCACATGAGTTCATATTCCTCTTTAAGCCTATCAATTTACATTTTAATTCACTACACTTTATAAACTCTCCGGCACCTTACTTACTATTAACATATACAAGTGTGTATTCATGTTATTTTAAATCTATTATTGAATGCAAATAAGTAAAATTTAGGGCTTCCACTCAGCCATGGGGGGAAACAAAAATCCTTACAAAAATATCTCTAAAATCTTCAAATCAAGTTCTCAAGTCAGACCGCCTGAGTTATCTCACATCAGAAAGCCATTGGGGGGAGTCGTCATTTATGGTGATGGGGTCCAATTGGTCTAATCTAGGCTGCAAAAGAGGAGAGAGGCCAAGAAAGGTCAGGAGTTGCCACCGGCTCCCAGCAAAGGCAATCTGAAGGGTAAAGAAGGTTAGAAAATAACCATTCCACAGACAAATAAGGGAAATCCGTTGATGAAACAAAGGAAGCCGACATCCTTCTCATTGAACAAGGAGCAAGGCCATAAAACATGGGCAGATATAGTAGTAGAGTACCCTTTAGAACCAATGGAGATGAGTGCAATCATGAGAATATAACACCAATCAAGATCAATAATAAGAAGTACGGTCTGGTCAAAGAAGCAGCTTGTAAGAGAACAACGGTGGAGTAATTCAGTTCTTGTATATATGGTTGGTACCAAACCACACTACTTGTATTTCAAATCTTACATTCAATGAGTTTGGAAACCATTAGGTGAATTTGAAATATATATATATAAGAGAAAATGGTTTCTTCCTCATGAAATTCAAAGAAACCAAAGATTACAACTCATTTCTATAAAATGGTCCCTTTTTTTACAATGGCAAACCACCATAATGAGGAGATATGAAAATGGACAAAGATTTATTAGCAACAATGTCGATTTGAGTAAGATTACCCAGTGTGAATCTGAAGCTATAGGATTGTGAGGCGTTTAGTGTTACGGCTAGTATCATTGGGAAACCCATTAAAATGGATGCAGCCACAACTATGAAGACAAGTTTGAATTATGCTCGCCTTCTTGTTAAAGTGTCTGCAAATGATGAATTTCCTGAAGAGAATAATTTGACGTTATACAATGGTGAACATGATTCAAAAGGTAGAATATGAATGTGTTCCACCGAAGTGCAATGTATGCAAAAAATTTGGACACACTAAAGATCAGTGCAATCTGAAACAAGCATGGATGCCCAAAATAAGTAATCAACAAATTCATGGTTATACTCATAACAATCAAGAAAGTGACTCTGATAGGCAGTTTAAAGATCCAAAAAGTAATGAAGAGTCACAGAAATATTTAGACCTATTTGAGGAAAGTGATCGAATCAACCAAGAAAGCATCATTTTCGATCAAGAAAAGAATCCGGCGAAGCTTACTAATCAAGAAGATCATATCCTTGCTGAGGAAATTCATCTTTCAAATTCGTGTAAAGAAAACATTCAGAGTATTTCAGAGGAGGGGCAATGGAATGCGATGGTCTTTGAGTCTGAAACTCCTCCTATTTCAAATTCATGTTTAATTACAAATAACAATGGTACAATTATAAATAAAACCCTTCAGAAGTGCAACTTTCCAAGAATGGATATGATCATGGAAAATCATGGAAAATGATCTTTCACCAGAGCATGCTATAGAAGCTAAGGACAGGGAATGCATCAACTCGGCCTTGCCTCGCATTTTTGGGTTGTTTGATATCTCATCGATCCGAGTTCTAGAAATGGGGAATACTGTAAGAGACGAATCAGAAATGGTTAACATAGCAGACCAATTCAATATTTCAGAACTGCATATTCCATAGGTAAAAGCGACAGGTAAGAATAAGGGTAAAAAAAGAGAAAAAGCTTTCAAACAGAAGTACATTAATTTTAGTTAATCCAGAATGGGATGAAATGACTACTAGACTCAAAGCTAAAAGTGTAGAAAACAAAAGAAGTGGTAAGGGTACTAATGTGTTTGGTACAATCTAAAACCCTTTTTTTATTATATATCATAATGTCTATACTTGCTTGGAATGTTAGAGGAATGAATTCCCCTACTAAACAAACTGATATATCATATATGTTAAGACTTTATAAGCCTTCTATTATTGCTCTTATTATAACATCCTAAAATTTTCAGCCATTCGCATCCACACATGTCGGAATTGAATTGCTCAAAATATCATATTGTTAGTTTATATTTGGCAAAACTCAGCATATATAGTAAATAAAATAATCACAGAATCACAAACACAGAGTAATATAAAAATAATGTAGTGGAAACAAAAGAATAGCAGTTCATGAAGCTACAATATATATAACAGAGTTAAATAAGATACAACAGAAGTCTCGAATACATAGATGTCTCAATACAATAGTCAAATACAAGATCAGAATACATCACTGGAATCAACTGAATAACTGCAAGCTGAATAGATATAGCTGGATCTCCAAGCGAAGCTCCAACTCCAAAGATGAGTCTCGAACACTGAGCCACTCAATCTGACTTGAGCGTAAAGCAAAACACAAAACACTCGAGTCATGATTAACATTCTTATATCAATAAATCCAACTCAAGTGAAATATCAACTGAAATACAAGTAACTCAAAGGACGTTTGGGATAACCATCCTTTAAGGATCCGTTAAACTATCTAGTATGTAGTAATATACGCTATTATAATATGTCTAAAGTAAAATAAACTATCAAAATAGCGTTAAGACTTTACATTTCCACCTTAACACATTTTATATATTCCCATAGTCTATACAGTACCGTAATCTCCCCCGTAATGGGCGTCGTCAGAGGTCACTCCATAGGTATGGTACAAAACAAACTCGTAAAAGGCGCGCTAGGGTAGGTGACACAGCACAACTAGGCAATGCCAGGGTAGATATACCAATTACACTTCCGGACTGGTGGTAACGCATAGCAGCCACTACCGCCCACCTCGAGCCACACTCCCAAAAATCCGAGGGGTGCACCCAATCAATCACAAAGTAATAGAATGGTATCGAAGGAGTGTGTCCAATCAGAGGAGCTACCTCATTGGCCCATCGATTGCTCCTGTTTTAGCCACCTTAAGCTAACTCACGAGAGTTAGGTCCACGTATATACCTCAAGAACGTTGCCACCATCCTACTTCATTCTGGAATCTCCACCGCGTACACAGTTTTTAAAGTGGTTTTCGGTATTGGCAGAGAATATGACAATATCCGATCCCGGTCTCTTTAACAACCAAATGTTATTATAACACCGCGGTCATTTCAAAATAGTTTATACTTCAAAACCAGAATATCATTGCCATTTCAAAACCATATTAATACTATATCATTTTACCACAAATATATCCATTTCAAAATCATAGCATTTCAAAGTTATAACACTTTCGAAACCAAAACACTTGAAATTATAACACTTTGGAAATCATAACACTTTGCTTTAAAATAGTTATAAAAAAAATAGTTTATAAAAAAAATAGTTATAAGTTAAAATAGTTTATAATAAAATAGTTGGTATATTAAAATAGTTATAAGTTAAAATAGTTTATAATAAAATAGTTGGTATATTAAAATAGTTATAAGTTAAAATAGTTTATAATAAAATAGTTGGTATATTAAAATAGTTATAAGTTAAAATAGTTTATAATAAAATAGTTAATATATTAAAATAGTTATAAGTTAAAATAGTTTATAATAAAATAGTTAGTATATTAAAATAGTTATAAATTAAAATAGTTTATATTGAAATTGATTTATATTAAAATAGTTTATATTAAAATAATTTATAAAGAAAAATATAAAATAGTTTTAAATATAGTTTAAAATACTTTATATAATAAAATAGTTTCCTCAAATTTCACAAATCGATTCAAATCAACTCGAATTTCAAAAATTCAAATTTAATTCAATCTTAATTCATCAATTTCAACTCAATTCAGTTTCTTAATAAACCATTTCAAATTTTATCGATTTCAAATACAGATTTGAACCACAAAATAAACCATTTCGATTTCAATATATTTCAAAGCTTTATATATTCAATATTTCAAACTAAATTTGCTAATTTCATATATATCTTAATTTAACTTCATTATTATTTAGTTTTGAAATATTCACTCAATAAATCCAATATCTTTTAAATAAAACCCCAAATTACAATAAACTAAATATTTCCTTCAATTTATTTAAACTTGAAATATTCATTTAAATCACTTTTAATCAAGCTCAAGTTATAAAATCATATCTTTTAAACATCTAAATTTCAAATCTATTTAATTAAATAAATTCTTAATTAAATACCATTTCAGATCAATCTTTCTAACCTCAATTTATTAAAAATTATAATAAACTCTATATTTGAAAATAAAATTTTAAATATATTATATATAAATTAAATCAAACTTTATTAAACTAAATCTTATTTCACTTATCTTATAATCAAACTAATTTATACACATTTTAAAAATAGTAAGATTATAAGTAAATTCTTAAAATATATAATTCCAAAACTAAGTTATAAATTTAAAATTTTCAAACATATAACTTTAAAATCAAGAATTTAAACCTTATAACATACATTTATATAATATCTTGAAATCAATATTTATTAAACCATATATTTCTTTTTAAACCTTGGAAATCATTTCAAAATATTTATATATTACCCAACGGTGTCTGTATATAATTTTCTATCCTATGGTCAAGTGATACGGATATTTATCATTTCAATCCAAAATTTAAAATATATATGGGTATATATCTTTTCAACTCGCAATCCCAAATTCAATTCAGATGAAAATCGCTTGGGTTTATCATTTCAACCCATAACGATTTTCTCCTATTCTACAGATCGTTCGGGTATGTATCATTTCAACCCATAGTGAATTCTATACTAACAGAGAACTTGCAGAGTGATAACAGATATGATAATAATATAACATGCATATATCATCAATGTAAATAACAGATAATGGTGTCAGATGTCACAGGTGAACAGATACAGATAATGGCGTATATATAAAAATGTAAATGACTAGTAGCAGCATATTTCAATTGTCGTTTCAATTAAAATCAAATTTAATAAATATAAGAACGTTAATCGTGAGTGATTGCTCACCTTTCGAGGCTAGAGAGATTCGACAAATGAAACGAGTTACGAATCCAAGCACGAATTCCGAAGCAAACAAGATTGGCACGAGTTCGACGAACAGAACTGATAACAGGAATCGACGAAAACAAATCAAATCAGTTTTGATATAAACTGAAAATATATACATTATTATTATATTATATTTTTTTCAATATTTTAAATTTAAGACAAATAATAAAATAATATAAAATTTCAAAATCACTATTCTTAAAACTCAAATATTAAGAATCAAAGATATATATATTATACTAAAGACCAATACTTATATATATTTCAATAATTATTGTAAAACCAATATAAACTTACATATATATATATAACAAACATTTATACTTAAACAGGCATGCTATAGCAAACATACACAACTAATATCTATGAAACCAGAAACATATTATACTCAACACATAATATAATTACAGTGCAACATATATACATGTATCAAAATCAACTTCCATATATATATATATCATAATACAAAAAAAACAGATGCAGACTAGTATATATAATATACATAAAAAAACAATGTCTATTCAAATATCAAAATAACTTACTTCATTACTATTATTATTATAACCCATATATATCTGTAAACCCAGTAGTATAATAAATATATATTACAGACTTAATATATATATATATATATTCAAAAATCTAAACTAACATACTACACCCACTTGTTATAGGAATCACTTATATAATACATGTATACGTCTCTGTAAACTCATACATGCTGTAACAATTATATATAATACTCATTTATATCACCTTCTTTCAAAAAAAAGTATTATAATACTCAAATATATTTATACATACCATTTGCTTTTGAAAAAAAATGCTGCCAGGCGTATGAGCTTGGAGAGGCAGCATTGGTGGACTTTGGGGTTTAGATGCATGGAGGTTCGGCCAGGCGGAGATAGGAGGGTTGCACGGCCAGTCAGAGCTTGGGCGATGGTGTGAGTTGAGTTCGGCCATGGGTGTTGCGAGCTGGGTGGGTAGGCTGGTGGTCTCGGCTGTGTGAAGCGAAGGAGGAGAGGCCGGGAGACTGAAGGGAAGCAGGTTGAATGACAACAGGCTTCTTTTATATAATTTTTTTTATGTGAAGCTCGAAAAAAAATGAGAGGAAGAAAGAAAAAAATGGGTTCGGCAATCATGAAGAAGGAGGAAGGTGTGAGCATTTTTAGGGAAATGAATAGGCTTTAATGGGAAGTAATGTAACTTTAAAATAAGATTTTTTTTTTCTTCTGAATGAACAGAACCAATAAAAGATAGAGAACGAACCAATGCAAACGGAAGGAATCAGATATTATATTCAATGCCGGGGAAGAGTGACAGGCACGAGAATTTATGAATTAACAAAAGCAAAGGCTGTTTGTTTTTCAACCGTTGGGAAATTGAATGGACATTGCAAAAAGTTAAAACGGATACCGATGTGGTCTATTTCGCCGGTATTGCCACGTACCTGACATTAGAATGCACATACGAATATACTGCTGAGATCAGCACAACGAGACGATCAAAACGGTATATAGATATCGGTGGCATGACCATCCGATCAAAAGTCGATATCGGTATCAAATTGCTACTATTTTACCGAAAATAAGATCGACGGAGCAATAACAGTCAAAATTTGGAGAAACGAAATATGACGTCTCACTCAGAAGATGATTTACAAATTTTCTATAGAATAATATTTAGGTTTGGAAAACATTTTATTATCATTAAATATTAACTGATTTGAATTGAAATAGAATTGCACCAGAAAATAAACTTCAGTATTAGCAGATAAAAATTTACCAGTTGCTATGTTAAATTAGACGTATTCCAAATATCAAATTTTTATTTCAAAATTCAATTATTTAAAATTTCACAAAATTCAATTAAATATATTAATAAAACAAATAAAATTATTAAAAATTTACGGGTCGTTACACTTATTGAAAATAAATTGAATGATGAAAATACCGAGAAGTTTTGTTTAAAGCTGTCTAGTAATTGGAAATAAATTAGTAATGATGACTATGGTAGTAAAGGTACAATTCTAGTAATTTAGGACTCCAATGTTTAGACAAATATTAACATTAACAAAGATAAATAGTACATAGATTGTCGGTTTAGAAACATTGGGGGATTTTCTATACAAGTTACTAGTATATATGATAGCAATTTTGAAAGTGAAAGGAATGGTTTGTGGTGCAGGTTAAAGGCTATGAATCTAATATATAATTTTCCTTGGTTATGGGTGATTTTATACTATTTTGCATGCCTTTGAAACTTTAGTGGTAATAAAATTCCTCAAAGCAAATTAGATAGGTCAAACAAATTTTTACTTGAGACTGGTCTATTTGAACCTTACATAAGTGGAAATAAGTTTACCTGGAAATCTGGTATAGAAAAACTATTCGTTGTAAATTGTATAGAATTTTGATTAACAAAGATTTTTCTGATATTTTTCCTAATTTTTTTTGTAGTGCTCTTGAACAAAATACTAGTGATCATACACTTTTACTTAACAAACTTTTTTAAAGTATGGATTATGAACAAAAAAAGCTGCCCCTTTTAGATTTAAAAATGGTTGGGTTTTTTATGATGATTATAAAGCTATTATGGAAAATTGCTTCAATTTTTCTTGTAATGGTACTAATCAATTCCGATTTAATATGTTTTTAAAATATGCTAAAAATAAACTTAAAAACTGGAATAAGGTTAATAATCAGAATAAAAATAATGTGGATTTATTGAGAAAAGAAGGAAAAATATTACAAGATCTTGCCGATAAAAATCCTGATGATTTAAATATTATTGAAATTTTTTTATTAATCAGAAAAATCTATCCAAAGAATTGTATATTGATACTATTAATTCAAAACAAAAGGCAAAGGTAGATTGGATTACTTTATGTGATGATTGCACAAAACAAATTCATGCTAAAATGAGTAGCAAAAAAGATATTAATAATATAGGCAATGTTATTGACAATGTTATGATAAAGTTGCAAAAGAAACTGTTGACTTTTATGACAAGTTATATTTCACTGATTATAATGATACAAAGTTTCCTCATATTGTATGTAAAATATGCTGAATGAGAATGCTTCAGAAATTTTACTTGCTCCTATCACTACTGAGGAAATAAAATTTGTCGTTTTTAATGCTGGAGATAATAAAAGTCCTGACCTTGATGGATTTAATGCAAAAATTTATAAAATTCATTGGGAAAAATTAAGGGTTGGGTTTTCAGAGTTATTAATGAATTTATGGAAAAAGACAAAATCCTTAAGAGGTTAAATCATACCTTTATTAGTTTAATACCTAAAAATAAAAACCACACTTGTATTGGAGACTATAGACCTATCTCTTGTTGCAATTTTATTTACAAAATTATTGCTAACGTATTAAGTAACAGAATCAAAGTGTTTCTGCCTTTTGTTATTTCATAAAATCAAAGTGCTTTTGTGGTAGGTACTTATTTATGAAAACTCTCTATTGGCACATGAAATGGTAAGAAAATTTACTACTAAGAATGGTGATAATGTGTGTCTGAAAATAGACTTGCAAAAAGCTTACGATAAAGTAAACAGATATTTCATATATCATATCATGAGATGCATGGGTTTCCCTATTAAGTTTTGTGATTTGATCTGTGAATGTATTAATACTCCTACTTTTTCTATACTTATTCACGAAAAATCAAAGGGTTTCATCAAAATTAATAGGAGTATTAGACAAGGAGATCCACTATCACCTTATCTGTTTACTATAGTTATGGAGTATTTCTCCATTTTAATGGAAACTGAGGCTATTAAGGGAAATATTACCCCAATAAATAGAGTTCAACCTTCCATTACTCACCTTATTTATGCAGATGACCTAATTCTTTTTATCAAGGCAAATAAAGGCAATGTAGAGGAACCTAAACACATTTTTAAGTGTTTGTATAAGTATGCAGGGTTATAGATAAATGAATTTAAAAGTAAAGCTTATTTCAGTAAGTATAGCAGATATAAAAAGGAAGTTTAGATTCTTTAAAAATTGCTAAAGGTAGTCTTCTTATAAAATATTTGGGTTTGCCATTGTTTGTTAGTTAGATTAGAGATACTGATTATTCTATGCTTATTGAAAAAAATTCAAGAGAGAATGGAAACTTGGTCAAGTAAGTTATTATCAATTTTTGGCAGAATGGAACTTATCGAAATAGTTATATATGTTATTATTTTGTATTGGCTACAAACATATCATATTCCAGCTGCATCTATTAGAAAAATAGAAAGTAGATGTGCTGACTTTTTATGGAGGGGAGGATATCATAAAATAAGTTGGGATAAAGTTTGTAGGCCTAAAAAAGAAAGGGGTATTTGCATAAGAAACAGGAATGATCTTAGTTTAACTTGCTATTTATAGTTATTTTGGAGATTATTAGTGAAAATTCATTATGGGCCAATTGGATGAGATGTAAATATCTTTAAAATGGAAAATTTTGAAATATCATGCCAAAAAACAACCAATCTAGTGTTTGGAGACAAATATTAAAATGTAGAGAAATTGACAAATCATTAATGGAAAGAAACTTTAAATTTGGTGAAGAAACTAGTTTATGGTTTGATCCTTGGTTTCAAAATGAATCTTTTATAAATAGAGTAGGATGGGATAATTTAGTTATTTGTGGTGGTGCAAATGCAACCGCGGCAATGATTATCAAAGATAATCAATGACAGCTGCATTAACATTCTATAATAAACCCACATAAACATAATATTTGTAAAATCCTTTAGATTCTACTACTGATAGTGACTATTGGGAATGGATAGCTAGCAACAACGAGAAGTTCTCTTTTAAAAACACTTGGGAGGTTATTAGAAATAAACAACCCAATGTTGAAGGGTATGATTGCATTGGGAACAAAATGAATAATCCAAAGACGGCATTTTGTACTTATTTTTCTATTAATAATAGACTAACAACTTGGAAGAATTAATAAATGGGGTAATAATACTAATTTACTTTGTTCCTTATGCAAATTAGAGAATGAGTGTGTTAATCATCTGTTTTTTGAGTGCAATTATGCATACTACATTTGGAATCACATTCAATCTATTCTGGGTATTACGAGCAATGGATGTATGGATCTCAAGCAAGCAATAAAACATATTAACAATAAATTCATGTTAGAATCTCTTGAGAGAGACTTAGCTCACATCCTGGTAACTACTGTAGTATATCATATATGGAAAGAAAGAAATAATCGAACTCATAACAAAGCTAGCTTAAATAGAGAGCAAAGATAGTTACTTATCGAAACTAATAGCAGAGTTATTCTTTATAAGTCAAAGAAAAAAATTTAAAGATCAAACCAAGTTTGCCTATTTAGCTGATAATTGGAATAGAGAAGCGGGTAGCAAGCATGTGGAGTACTTTCTATATCACCCGAAAGACTTCCAAATTAAGCAGTTCCAACAAGGCAGTGATAACAGATTGGAAGATCACTAAGAGCCAAATAACCGCCAAGCTATTGAACATGGTAGAGAATTAACAGATCTGAGTCACGATGGTCTTAGATCTGTTAATTATTCTACTTTTTAGAAAAATGATGGTTCTACTCGAGAAATTGAAGGGATGCAAAGAAGTTTTAACGAGTGCCTCTTGTATTGGGAAAGAGGAGAAGCGAGCGATGTGAAGTAGTAAGGCAAAAACATGAAGAAGTTAAAAAAATTATCTACCATTAGAGAGTTTTTGAGTATCGAGTGTTATAAATTTGTGAATGAAGTTGGCGAATGTAACATTAGATAAGAGGATTAGCTTGGATGGAATTATGTTACCTACCCGATAGATTGTTTGGGCTTTAAGCCTGTTTTAACTTTACTTCAAAAAAAGCATATACAAGCGTGCATACTTTGGATCCCACCTCCTTCCTTATTCACAAATTCAAGTGTATATATTTATATAATCCATCCAAGCATAGTTTTAAGCAAGCATGGGGAGGTTCAAGGTAATATGAAAACATGCGCACATCATCTACTAAATCCAACAACTTGATCGAGGCATATGAACCACACTCACGCACCCAGCTGATCATGCGATAAGGACGCAAAGCTAGGGATGTCGACTTCGCACATCCCTCCCCCTCCACTGGTGTACCGGTCTAATAAGACCAATCGACCGGTCGAAGGATGGAAATGAGATTTATGGCTTCGACGTTGGCTTAATTGATGGATTTTGATCACTATAGCAGTTTCCATTTCCTCCTATACAATGGTTCGATCGTTCAAGCTTAAATTCTAGAATAACTTGTGGATCAATATGTGTGTGGTTGTTTAAGGACTTGGGTACGAATAAGCACCTTGGGTACAAATAAGCAGCGACATTACATGTTCTTGGGATAGAGAATGATAGTTTACTGACAAAGTTATGTGAGTGGGGTTACTCACTTAGGTCAATGCTCTTCTTTTTGTCTCACTGTTGCTCTTTGTAGTCGCATTCTTCTTGAATTAGTGATCGAGCCTTGCCACTATGGTTGCATCTGGGTATAGATGTGCTGAGAAGCTATTTTGGTATGCATAATTTGATTTGATTTGATTTATTATTTAATTTATTTAAGTGGTAAGGTTAGGAGAAAAGGATGAATTCTCTAAAACTGAAGTATGAGAATGCTTAAGTTATCTTTATATTTGTGGTGGAAGAATCAGGAGAATAGAGTTTTCTGGATAATGAAGCATCTGGATATAGGAATATGGGTTTGGGTTTTGTGGGCAATTTGAGTTTGGGCTTTAATCCTTTCTCTGTTTATTTCTTTTCTTCTCTTGTTTTTATCTAAAAATAAGCCCACATAAAATTTAATTATTTTATCAAATCATTTTCCAATTTATTTTTATTTATTTTGTACAAATAATTTTCCTGATTTTATTTAATTAATTAATTGTTTCATTTAAACCATTTACTAATTAATTTCAATTTATATTATCAAACTTATTCTTTAACTCGATACTACTTTTTAATTCCAAAATTATTATTATGATTTTAATATTCCAAATATATTTAGTATTTAGTATTTAATTATTTTACCAAATCTTTTCCTTTACAAACTCACTTTTTAATTGATTACAACCTTATTTATTTATTTACGAACATTGTAGGATTTTCCAGGATTTATTAAATTTAAAGGTTCATATTTTAACTAATATTAAATAACTCCCAAAACTCATCTTTTAATTAACTAATTAATTATTATCATTCATCCAAAAATCGGGTTGTTACACTCCAAAACAAAAGCTAAAATCTGGCACAACACCAACGTGCACACACACTCATGCATGTGCACATGCACACTCATCCACGACCACCGACCGCGCCGTGCCGCACCCCACAAGTCTGCTTACCGGAGATAAACCAGACCAACACCTCACTAATGTCTCCCGACCCCTAAGGAAAAATCCGACCTCCACACCCGAAAGCAAACTCGCACCAACACACTGAGTCACGCATGCAAGGCTCCCTACCACCATCACCTCAATCGCCTGCGGCCTATGCCACCACCGCTGATTGGAAGCCAACCCCCAATTCCATCTTCATGCTGATCCATGCCAAGTCCAACGCTTCCATGAGCTATGCCCAGATCATCTCCCGAACTAAAAAAACAAAGACCTGAAACCATAGTTCTCTCTCTACCTGACACTACGGATCGTCGCACGCCATGCGACCTTCACCCTAGCTCCGCCACACCCCCGAAAGCTATAGCCACTACCCCTCACCCTCGGGAACATCTACTCGTTGGAATTTGATTTTTAACCCAATTCCAATCATCTAGCTATATCGACCAAACCACGTGCACACCACTAAAAATCATGAGACAACCACTAAAATTCACGATTTGCTAAGACAATCATGACTACGTACTTCGTTCGTCGACTTGTGATTGATGAAAAATCGACAAAATAAGGACATTTACCGTTATTTTAAAATTTCTCCAATATATTCAACTAAAAATCCAACAACTATTTTTAAAATATACTATGGATCAAAACAAACAACTTTGTAGTTGACGGTAGGTAAAAATTCAAGATGGTTTGTGAGATAAAGATTTTTGAATGAAAGAGTAGCTTAGTTTTCAAAATAAATAGAGAACGATAATTGATTTTCTTTGTTTATGGTAAACCCATTTTGTAAATTTATAAGCCAATGTAACTAAATTTTTGAAATTTAAACCTATTTGCATAAACATGATTATCACATACAATTCACAAGCAAGCTAATTAACAAATTTACACAATTTAAATTTTACCAAAATATTAACAAGTCCTGAAATAGCCCACTTTTGTTTTTCCATGCTTTTGAAATGCTAAACCAAGTCTCTTAAGCTTGTAAGCTTTGATCTTGAGTGAACTAGGATTTTGAACTAAAAGTTGAAATTTTTATTTAAGAAATAGAGGAGATGAAAAATGGAGTTTGGATTGAAAGATGGACTTGGAAAAATAAACTAAGTTTTTTGAAAATAAGTATATGGAAGTGGTATATACATGTGTGTGTGTGTGAGTAGATTTGAAAAAAACAATAAAAAAAGAAACAAGATGAAAATATTATTTTCAACTCCTACATCATTTCAAAGCCTCCAAGAGTACAAACATATGAAAACATAATGGATAATAAAGTAATCCATGTAATTAAGTTGATTTCTACACTTAAGAAATCATTTCATGTCGCATCTTTCCATTTTGAAATTTAAATAAAAACTATTATTTAAATAATTAATATTATGTACATTTTCAAATTAAAAGTGTGTTTAACATTTTAAATGTTGTTTCAAAGCATAATCAAAATATTACAACTTAAAATAACTTGTTGTTTGATATGAAGCTGAGAATCCAAAAACTGCGTTTTGGTTACATTTTCGGTTTTCCGTCGAACTATCTATTTATATGTAAACCAAAATTTAAAAAAAAATTCTATTATTGATTATAAATTAAAAGAGGGTTATTAAAATTATTAAAAACTCATTAATCGAATATTTAAATAAAATTAATTATTCACAAATTAAGACGATAAAATTCTGGGTCGTTACACCCAACCTCTGTGGTGTGTACTCCAATCATGGTTTGAAATCAAACTCAGATATGAACTCCAAAATTTTCCACTCTAACAATATAGCGTTGACTTCTGCGTGCTTCCTACTCAAAGCGTCTATAACTACATCTCCTTTACCTGGAGTGTAAGAAATACCAAAATCATATGATGATAAAAACTCCATCCACTACTACTGCCTTAGATTTTAATCCTTCTGCAAAAACATGTATTTGAGAGATTTATGATCCATAAATAGCTCAAATCTCTCACCCAACAAATAATGCCTCTATGACTTCAATGCGAATACAAAACCAGCTAACTCTAAGTCATGCGTCGGATAATTCTTCTCATGGTTCTTCAATTTCCGACTCGCATATGCTACTACCCTTCCTTCTTGCATAAGAACAGCACCAAGACCAGTACTGCATGCATCGGTATATATAGTAGATGGTTTGGTACTATCTGGAATAACCAAAAATGGAGCTCCAAGTATAAATTAGATTCTTCTTTGTTAAGCGAGTCAGAGGTGTCAATATCTTCGCAAAATCCTCAATAAACTTCCAACAAAATCCAACCAAATGCAAAAGGCTACAAACTTGTGTAGCATTCTT
The DNA here is from genome assembly GCA_030737815.1 of Allium fistulosum. Taxonomy (NCBI): domain Eukaryota; kingdom Viridiplantae; phylum Streptophyta; class Magnoliopsida; order Asparagales; family Amaryllidaceae; genus Allium; species Allium fistulosum. Next base: position 867,356,794 of record CM060906.1, on the reverse strand, counting down.
CGACGTCTTCCAATCATTGACTGTAGCTATTTTTCCTTGGTCTACTGCCAATCCATCTGCTAACACTACATCCCTAAGGAAACGAACTTCATCTCTCCAAAAGTGACGCTTAGAAAATTTAGCTTTCAATCGATTATTTCCCAAAACATCCATCACTTCCCTCAAATGGACTTCATGCTTCTCCTTTAGAGAAAATAAGAATATCATCCATGAAGACCACTACAACCATGTTCAATTGCTCCTGGAAAACTCTACTCATCAAATCCACAAAATAAGTTGTAGCATTCGTCAATCAAAAGGGATTACCGGCCACTTAAACAATCCATCAAGTGCACGGAAAGTCGTCTTCTGAATATTATCTTCAACCACTTGCAACTGGTGGAATCCAGTCGCTAAATCAAGCTATGAAAAAACCTTAACCCCAGTTAACAGATCAAAGAGGTCATCAATGCAAGGCAGTGGATAGCGGTTTTTCTTTGTCGGCTTATTCATTTCTCAATAGTCGACAATAACCTTAGGGAACCGTCTTCCTTAGTAGCAAAAACGACAGGTGCTTCCCATTCCGAAATACTTCTCTAAATAAATCCTTTCTGCAACAATTTTGATACTTCCTTATCCAACTCTCGTCTTTCCTTCTGAGCCATATGCCTAAGAAGCATTACAACTAACCTTGCATTTTTCTCGAAATCAATACGAAATTCAATTTCTTTTCGAGGAGGAAGACGTGGAAACTTCAAATACATCGGGATAGTCCTTCACTATGGGTATACATGATAGCTCTTTCCGTGATAGCTTTAGTGAATACAAATACGTCTCCAAAACAGAAGTATCGGGCTCATAACATAGAATCAAAGCAAGTCCATCCCCCTTCCTACATCATACCCACCTATCAGAATCCAATACTACACCATAGAGAGACATCCAATCCATTCCAAAAATCAAACCGTGCCCTCGAAAAGTTTAATACATATGCGTCATTAAGGAACTCCACACCACGGATAACCGACTTTAGATTAAAACATAACATCAATAAATGAGTCGATCCCCTAACAGGATTCGGCATCGCAATAGATTTGTGCACAAGATTGGGTTTTAGATCTAAACATCGATTAATGCACCTAATATGAACAAATAAGACCCACCTGTATCAAACAAAGTACGAATAAAAGAATCAGATAAAATCAACATACCTCCATCATAATCTGCTTTCCTTTATCTTGAGCCATCAGTGGTGCCATACTGGAAGTTAGAACGACATCTAGACCATATGCCTTCACAATCTAACCTTCACTTTTCAAAGCTAGGCTATCTTTCTTCATATGTCCGATCTGATCACAATTATAACACTTAAACTTCTTCTATATTGAGGATGCCTTATAATCCTTAGCTATGTGTTCCACCTAGTCGTGTTATAACATTTATACTTCAAGAGCTTTATACTATAATTATTTGCAGGGTGTCCCATCTTATAACATATATTACAAGTAGACGCTTGTCTTTTGCATTGACCTCCTTGTGGTCCATTTCCTTTGCGTTTTCCCTGCGGTTGTTGTCCTTTCACTTCCTTTTTCTATTCCTTGACAATATTTCCATTCAAAAAGTTAAATAGTGTTTCCTCTACCAATCCTTTGAATGTCGCTTCGTAGAGTATTTGATTCAATGCTAACTCCCTCAAAGGTGAACTCAAACCCTTTGCAAACTTTAACGCCTTCTTTGCCGAAGTATTCACTAATTAAAATCCAAGTCAGGCTAACTCATTAAACTGACTAACATACTACCCAACTCTCATTTCTCCCTACTCCAGATGAATAAGTTTTTCCAACAATAAACCCTTCTCGGTGGTAGAAAGAAACTTCATCTCGAATATCGACTTGAACATCCTCCAAGTGATAATGTTCTCATCCACTTCAGCGGCTACTACTTCCCACCAACATGCTGCTTCACCTTTTAAATGCCAAGTAGCTAACTACCTCTTAGCTGCATCACTATGTCTCAATAGGTTAAAAATCCTTTCACAATCATTAAGCCAAGCACAAGTAATCGAGTATGGTTACATCCTAAAAAACGGCTTCCCACCAAGGCTGGAGAAATCCTTACATAAATTAGAAAAGTCAACAATTGGTGGTGTTAGGGTTGGAATCACACCTTGATTAGCAGTAGAATTAGTGGCTCTTGGTTCGACGGGGATAGTATTAACTTGGCTTGTCACCTGAAGGTAGCGTTTGAACCATACTAGAATATTAACTCTGGAATATCCAGTATATCCACACGGATGCTAATCCATGCCCTGGTTTCTATACCACCAACATTGGCTGCATTGGTCTTTGTTCCAGTTTCGACTGAATTACTCATATTAGCTATCTGTAAAAATGGGATTTATTAGCAACTTTCCATTAGATAGTACACAAAACTGGAACAACAAATGAGTGTGTGCTTATGTACTTTGAATTCCTATATAATATATATCCAATAGAAAATATGAATATGCTCTCTCAGTACGTTCCTAATCCTTATCCTAGTTCCTAACCTAAGGTTTGATACTAAATGTAACAACATGCCTTTTCGACCCTGGACCAATACCTAAGAACCATAAGGACAAGTCATTAGGGCAAGATAAAATAAGTATATGGTCACACGCAGATATAAGATATTAAATATAATTCTAACTAACACTATCTACTTTCAAAGTCTCACAACGGAAGGAAATAAAATATAATACATAATCAATATCATAGTCACATCACTATTGCATGTCTGAAATGTTAAGTGCACATGTATGAATAAATACGGGTACAATCCAAACCCATACACAAAAGTTAAATCTAGGTACAACACTAATCTACACCATCTGCACAATACATCATTGAATCTCCATCTATGATACCATCTTATCTCTAAACTCCATCAATTTAGATATATATATATATATAATGGAAGTGGGAGTGGGACAAACATAAGTCTGGTGAGTGAACCACACTCTACTTTAAATATAATACAAAAATATTATTATAACATGACATGAGTCTATTGTTCGGCCACCATACGTTCCATCGCCATTCCATACCTAATTGTCACATGCATCTAGTCATATCGCATCACGTCTATATGTACTTCCCTGGAGGCGCCTTGTTTGCTACAGGGTCACCTATTGTCCATGATCACGTGATTACTCACGCCTTAGACTAGCCTAATGCCCTACAAGGTTACCTTTTATCCTCATGCTACCTAATTGGACTCACGCCCTAGACTAGCCTCATGCCCTATAGGGTCGCTTACATCCACTCCTTCACTTGGCTCGCGAAGCACTATAAGGGAGAAAATCATCATGCCTAAATCACCCAAATGTGTCATAGGACTACGTTCGTATTTGCGCGAAAACTCTAGGTTATTTACTTATGTCTTTGACTCGTTCTCATCCACATTCATCATCACATCATAATCTCGTACATATATACATACCCCACTTTATCTAACAACCATACCATTCCATATACCCATTCATTTTATAGCACCGTCATTTCCTCTAGTCACGTTCCAAATCACTTTCCAAAACATAAGAAAACATGAATCAAATTATATATTATTTATTTATTTTGGTCCATTAGGCTGAGGTTCGTACAAGAAAAATCAACGTGCATTGGTACATTGGTCTATGGCCACCGACCCATCGGTGTGCGTTACAGTTTCAGACTTTAGTTTTGGATTTTTATGATTTTGGCCATCGTTCTTACCTCTGGTCACTGCCACTTCATCTCAGATCATCGGGGAATGTGCTTAGACCCTAGCTTTAGGTTCTTAGGTCGAATTTTATCATTTATTTCATGGATTTTGGTGTAAAACTTTCGGATTTCCAAATTATGTCCAAACCTAGTTTCTAAACATTTATATGAACCAAATCCCTCTCAAACCCTTGTAATTCAAACTAAAAGTGTTTATACATGATCACCTAATCTAATACAGCATGCAAATTTTCTTATAGCATTGAGATTGCATTGAAGGAGGTCGAAAGCATAGATCACTCATTGATTCATTGCTAGATCGTAACCCATCTATTAGCTACATGTTGCTTTTTGTTTCATTCAATTTGACGAAGAATTAAGCGATTTATCTAAATTTTAGTGGAAGTAGTTTACTGGAAGAATAGAGGAAGAAGAAGAAGCTAAAGAGTTAGTTTTTGAAATCGGAAAATGGGATACATGCTTTCAGTTTTAAGTCAAATGAGGGAAAAACCTAATTATGCGCTAATTTTTTTAATTCAAATTCAAATTTAAATCGTGTAGCGTCGTTCAACTCGATGACGTTTTCGACTATATCTCGTTCATACGAGTTCCAAATGACACAAATATACTATGTGAATTAGAAAACCGAGACGGTTGCAATGGCATTGGTTCATCGTCAAATTCCAAAGTCTCAAAATTATCCATATTGCCCACTCCTTATTTAATTTATTTAATAAACCTATAAATTCCGATTATTTTCGTATTATCATATTATTAGTATTTAATTAAAATATTACTCGTTTTTTCATGGTATTACATAAGGGCTAAAGACTTCTTAAATTAAAGCATTTTTAAAATTACAAATATCAAAAAGATCTTTGTAGGCCACTCTAAGAGATATAATTGAAATCCAGCTATCATGCCAAAAGGATGCGTTATTACCCGATTGAGCTATATTATTAATTCCCATATTAGAAATGTTAGATTTTTTAAGAATGAATTTTCAAAAGTGAGACTTGTTATTGGAATTGGAAACGATGTATTGAAGGTTATAAGTTCTTCTTTCCAAATTAGATTTTCAATATCATTGTTAAATTTCCAAATCCATTTTTCTAGTAAAGACATGTTAAGATTCTATAGATTCAATATTCCTAGGTCTCTATCCTCTTTGGATTTGCAAACCGTTGCTCAATTAACAAGGCAGTTTATATTAGTGTAGACGTTATCACCACTTCAAAGAAAATTTCTTCTAATTTTGTCAATTTTATCAACTATCCATTTTGGAAAAAGATAAATGACATCCAGTAAATCTGCAGAGTCGAGAAAACAGAGTTAATAAGAATGATTCGACCAGCTCTAGATATAAATCTTCTGTCCAACTTAGATAATTTTCTATTAATTTGATCAATTATTATTTGCTAATCTTCTTTTTTAAGCTCCATTGGCCTAATTAAGAAACCTAAGTAGTGTATAGGAAGCTTCATGATGTTGCAATTAAGCTTATTAGAACAAGATTTTCAACATTGTCCATGTCATTCAACACTAAATAAGAGCTCTTATTGAAATTAATCTCGGGTTCTGAAAGTATTTCAAGACTATATAAAAAAAATTTAAGAGCTATGATGAGGTAAGGTAAATAGGAGGTAAGAAGATGGTATCATCCATAAATTGGAGCAATGAAAGTCATCACTAGTGATACCATTACCAACACTATAGAGAATGCCAGTTGTAATAGATAAACTAATGATCTTAGTTAATACATCGGCTGCTAAATTTAAAAGTAAAGGTCGTATAGGATTGCCTTGTCTCAGTTCCCATTTTGATTTAATTTCATTTCCTAGAATTATATTAACCATTATACTTGAGTTTTCAGTTTTGAGCAATATTATAATCCAACCTATCCATCTAGCATTAAAACCCCTAGCCATTAATCAATATTTAATAAAAAAAACCAATCCATAGATTCAAAAGCCTTAGCAAAGTCTAGTTATACAAGAGCACAACTGAAGTTATTTTTACAATAGTATTTTATAAATTCTTAACTGTTATGGCCTCATTCATGATGCTTCTACCCTTAAAAAAATCAGATTATGTTGTATGAATTAGATTAATTTTAGCGATTAACCTATTAGCTAAGACCTTTGTTATAATTTAAGAAAATAGTTTATTAGCAAATAGGCCTAAAATCCTTAGACTCTATTGCATCTACATATCTATAAAGAATAATTATGCTAGCAAAGTTAAATCTTCCTAATTATAAGTCAAATGCACTAACGTAGAGATCGAGTTAGGCAGGTGTAAGTTTTTGTGGCATCCCCGTGTGTTTGACTTCATAGGTTTTAGAGTTACTTTGGGTACGGATTAGCTGGAATGCTTCGGCAAAAGATATATTATGCCGAAAAGACTATATTTTTGAGACACCTAGATTAAAGCATAAGAGTATTTATAGCTTTGGAAGAACCAAGATCTAGTTTTGAAGAAGTAATGTATACTTTAGCTTTGGAGGAGGAAGGCTCAAAGGAGGTACGAGTAGTAAGAGACTTCCTAGGTGTATTTGAACCTATTTAAGGATTTCCACCATCGAGAGTAGTACAGTTTCATATTGAGTTGATAGTGGTATTTGTACCGTTTACTAGACCCCTAGTAGAATGCCTCCAAAGGAGATGAAGGAGTTAAAGAAGAAAATAGTAGAGATGGAAAGCAAGAGCTTCGTAAGGCTGAGTAGGCGAGTAGCTCAATATAAGGAGCTTCGACAGTGTTTGTGAAGAAGTATGATGGGCCTTTAAGATTATGCATTGACCGTCGAAATAGAACAAGAGAACGGTGAAGAATATATACCACTTGCCAAGGATTGATAATTTGTTCGATCAGTTGAATGGAGGCAAGGTACTCTTACTGCTAGAATTGGCTTTGAGAATCAAATCAACTTAGGGTTACAGAGGAGAGCATTCCTTTGACTGCATATGGGATACTGTATGGTTCATATGCAAGGTTAGTAATGCCATTTGGACTAACCAATGCACATGCGTTCTTTGTAGACTTGATGAATTAGACCTTCTGAGACTAATTAGAATAGTACGTACTGGTATTCATAGATGACATCTTGGTGTAATCTAAAGATGAAAAGGAGCATGAAGTTCACCTTATAGGATCCTGGCCAGTCGAAAGTGGATTAAATGGGTGAATTTGAATTTTTTTCCATTTTGGATCTTTGTTGGGCCTATGAAGTCTAATTGATTTACTGGAGCCAATCTAATACTGTTTAAATAAAATCTTATTTTATTTAATTTGTTAAAAAGGAGTTTAAATTTAAATTAATTAAATGTATATTATGATGGGCTTATCAAGTACATTCATTTGTGTATAGTGCAACTGCATATAATATACACGGTCAATACGTACGATTACAAGTGTTGATGTTTACACCGCAACGGACAAATTCACTCTTTATATATATCTTTGTTGTCCATATTTTATTTTGAAAACATATAAAATAATAATATGTATATGTACACAGTTTACTTATACCTATACATAATATGTTATAAAACATTTTATAACCAATCGACAATAGTTTGCTTATATGTATAGTATGATAATTAATAAGTTTAAGTACACATTCAAGAATAGAAAAAGGTGAAGGACTTGTCTCCTTCCTTTACTCATGCATTCAATGCCATTTCAAATCAACATTTAAACACTTAAACCTTCATACATATTAGAATCAACTACGACAAGTTTAATGCGTTCTAAAATTTAAAATTAACATTTGAAATCTAGTTTTGATTTAGAAAGGATTCAGCATTAGATTTTTTGATTTTAAACAAGTCTTTAAAAAAAATTGAATTGAAACAATACATAACACATATACATAAATAATAACAAACTATAGTTTAAATTCAAAATAACACACACACACATATGTATATAACTTATAACTTTATATATTTTGAAATTTAAAATCAACAATTTGAAAACTAGCTTTGATATAGGAAGAATCAAAAATTAGATTTATAATTTTATACAAAAGTCCTCTTCTAAATTTTGAGTTGAAATTATTTATATAAACATATGTAAATAATAACCAAACGTATTTTATATTTTAAAAATAACATACATACAAGAAACTCAATATAATTTCAAAAAATGATTTCAAGTGACTAATATATGTAGTTCGCTTAAATTTGTATATATAATATAGTACAAAATTATTTCAAATAACTAAAGATAGTTTTAAATCTGAATTTTTTTATTAAACATTAGTCTAAAGACAATAGTAAACAATAGATTGAACAAAATAAGCATATGTAAACTCATTGTATAAGATATATAATCTAAATTATACAAATATGACATAACATATAATTAAATGAGATGTATAAGATATGAGATCTAAACTATACTACCATGAAGTAATATCTAATCATATTGAAATTGGGTAATTACCTTATGGTGTAACCTAAAATTCACACATTAATTGAAGAATAACTCCAGGAACTCGAGATCCACACTCAATCCTTGCAAGAAATGGATGAACCATTTATGTTTTATTTTATTTGATGGTTTTCATTTAATTTTGGAGTTGATTTTGTTTAGGATAAGAGGATGAAATTTTACCATGTCTATGATAAGATGATAGAAAAGTGAGTGAAAAATTAGAACAATTGAAATGAATCATTGGATTTGTTTTAATTGAAAGAGTGAAACCTTTCCTTTCTTTCAATTGATAATTCCTTTACATCTCTCTCCACCCTTCCACTTTAATGCACGGCTAGCCCTATTGTAGCCATCATATAGCAACAAATTTCCATAAATCTCTAGTGCAGCTTTTTTGAACCTGTTTAAAGTTACACTGATATCGTATATCGATATATGCAAATATAACTTTAATAAATGCATTTAAATATTTACAAACAAGTCCAAAATATCAAATAAATTAAATGATAATTAATATTTCTCAAATGTTAAATAATTTAATTAATTTACAACATTTTATAAATTCATTAAATCCTATGATTTTTTTGGAGAATTCAGCATTATGGTTGTGCGACAACAAGATGTAAATTCAATCAGCGATTAATATCCAACAATTCAAATATCAATGTTCACATATCACCTTAGGTAGTCATGTAACAGTTTGGCCAAATTTATCGCTTACACATCTTTTTGGTAAAATTCAATTTTACAATTTTAAACAATACCCAGTAGTAACGATTATTTGCACTAATTCTCTTCGTCAAACTATATTATGTTAGGACTTATGGAATTTGGTTTTGTTCAAAGTTCCAAAATTTTCCACATTCAACTTGTTTAGTCCAAACACAAAATCCCTCATTCAATAATAAAATTTATTATTGACTCTATTACTCTGGCCAGAGACTCTGACTTTAAGTTGACTATGGTTGACTGTGATACTAACTCTTATAACTATGGAGATGAATTCTCTGTTGAATAGCATTTCACTTCCATTGCTTCAAATTAGACCCAAATATAGTTGCTCGATGGATCAATATGCCATGATTTTTAACTATAATTAAAGTGGAGTATCAACATCAAAGTTCCATTTGTAGTGTCAAAGTAACTGTGTAACTTCGTCGCTTAGAGATCTCATGTTTGATCTTAACCTATAAACTCAATATCCCTCCTACTAACTACGAGATTATTTGGTTATTATGCCCAAACAACATATCCTAAATCATTATATAATATTTTTGTTTCAACGTACACATACCAAAATCCAAAATCATATTGAGAATTTGAATCAACTTAAGTACACTAACTAACGAATCTTTTATGTTAATTTCAATGATTGAAATTTATGATGTTATTCTATCAAAGTAGCTTACCATATTCCAATTACATTGGTTCAAATGTTTGAGTTTCAAACCATATGTCTAAAATTTGGAAAATATGAAATAGAAAAGAATCAATCCAATATTGACTAAATTTAGATTCTGAACCATCATTCAAACATTGGAATCAAAGTTCGATGTCTGAATATAGGGTCAGACATTTAAATGCCTACGGCCAATCTTTTATATAGGGGATCAGAAGTTTGAATTAAAACTCATATGTCTTAATTGCTGAGGCAAGCCCAGGTCGAACCTGAACTGGTGTAGGCTAAGTATGGCGAACCGAGGAAACGGGTTCCCATTTCTTTAACTTTAGGGAGTCCACATAACTAAATGGAGTCAGGAACGAGATGGAATAGTATCACACTTGGTGACATTCTAATTTCTCACTTCATGAAGTTGTTAAACGTGACATTCAACAGGGCATGCAATTCTATGGAAACGAAATATTTTGGAGCATACATTCACTAGTAAGGAGGTTACTCAATGCTTTAGGGGCTAGTGGGCTCAGGCATTATGATGTATGATTAGTGTTGTACATAGTTATCGGCATTAATAAGGAGGTTATTTCATGCTTTAGGGGCAAGTGGGCTCATGCATTGTGATGTACACCCGGTGCTGCATATAGAATTTAAGATATCAGGCACTAATGGGGAGCTTACTTAATGTTTTAGGGGTAAGTGACCTCAGACATCATGATGTATACCCTATGTTATGCATAGGATAATGGATGTTGACGAGGAGGTTGCTTAATGCTTTTAGGGCAACGTGGGTTCAGGCATTATGAGGTATACTTGGCAAGACATGTTGACTACTGAGAACGTATATTTGGGGTTCACATTGAAGGTTGTCCACCTAGTGTATCCATTAGGTGGTTCATAATTGAAGATATTTACTTGATGTATGGTTAGGTACACTAAAGATTGTTGCACCTTAGTATGTAAACTGACTAAATCCTTATACATAGTCCATGAACATAAATGAACACCTTAGGTCGTGTAGAGTATAAATGAAATTTGGTTACTTATGTACACCATACACTAGCGATACAATTCATTCACCGGACCTTGTTTGATCCCCTCCTTTTCTCCCTCTTTATATCTATTATAGGAGAACTGGGCAGTAGGTGAGATGCTTGAAAAAGGTGCATGGAGAAGGCAACATGATGCATGGAGATTTATCTATTTGCAGCCATTCTTCTATGTATCCTATTTTATATATTAAACAGACATTTACTATAATGCTATTTGGAGATTCTATGTTGTCTTTCATTGTATATACCATGGTTATTTCAAAACTATATTATTTTGGGTTATTTTCAATGCTAATATTTTATTTCCATCTACTGTGAGATCTAAAAGTGTAGAATGTCTAAAATTATATTTGTCTCTTTATCATGAAAATCTTAAAAACCTAACGATTCATACTTCTTCGTATGACGCAAGTTTGAAGACATTTTTAGGCTTTAGATCGATGTGTTCAGAGGTATAGGTGGTCACACTTGGTATCAAGGCTTTGGTTCAGGATTTCTTAGGTCTTAGGTACATATTGAGAGAACGTACTTGTATATCATAATTACTATATATATAAGTATAACACAAGCACCCATTAAATTCCAGTAATGCTTAATACTGTCTGAGGAAAGTTGCTAATAATTCCTTATCATGAATAAGTTATATTAGCAATCAAACTGAAAGTGGTTCTATTGAAGCAGCCGAGGTTTCGGGTATGAACATTCTGATATGGTTTTGTCGGTATTTGCAAGCAAGAGGCTAGACCGAACTTAATCCTAATGGAGGACCTACAGCACAAGCATAAGGTGCAGCCCTAGCTCCTCCATCTACTTTGGACTTCCCTAAGCTATGCTGGGATTTCCAGAGTCTAGGTGGAAAGAATTACTTTAGGACTGAATCATTTGTTGAGACGCGGACGTGGCTAAGAAATTATGATCAGATATTTGCTATGATGGGCGTGGAGGATGCAATGAAGAGATAGTTGGCTTTATGGCACTTTCAAGGAGAGACCTTGAACTGGTGGGACATTATTTTTGCTAAAATAAATGACGTTGAGATTGCTTGAAGTGATTTTAAGAAGTTCTTTGAGACAAAGTTTATATCAAAAGCAAATGGGAAGTGGAATTTTAGAAGTTCATGCATTTTTAGCAAGGAGACCGCAGCGTTAAGGAATACGTCAATGAGTTCAACTAGCTGGTAAAGTATGGCCTAGACCTCATCCATACACTAGTGGAAAAGAAGACAAAGTTTCCTAAGGGATTAAATCGGTCTTTGAGGAATATTGCTTTGATCTATGTACCCATTGGATCTGCCTTTTAGAGCTTGGTTGCGATGGCACTTCTGAATTCAATCACTAAGGCTGGACCTAAGAAGGTAGAAGGGTAGCCAGTTTAGTAGAATCAATATAAGGGTGGAATAGAGGCTCGGGGAAAGACAAAGAAGCAAGGAATCAGATGTAATATTTGTAGTAAGAGGGGGCATAAAAAAAGGATTGTATAGTAAATCTTTCAAAGATTAAATGCTACAAGTGCAACTAGTTTGAGTCCATGAGGAGAGAGTGTCCGACCACACTTAAGTCTTCTACACAGGTAGTTCTAGCCTACGCACTTGATGATGTTTCTAGCTCGAGCACGGCCCCAGCTGTGGAAAAAGGAAAAAAGGCCATCATAAAAGGTGCGTTAACTCTCTTTGATTTAATTATTAGCACTTTATTTAACACTGAAGCATCACACTCATTTATTTCAAGTAAATAAGTAGATGAACTGCACTTAGAAACTAGTATACTTATAGATTCTATTGTAGTGTGAACCATATTGGGGGATCGATCTATTTATCCATAATTTGCAAGGGTCTAAAATTGTATATTTTGGGTATCAAATTCGATTGCGATGCTTTTGTTTTGGGATTTTCTGGGTTTAGTTTGATTATGAGGATAGACCAGATGGCTATGTATGGATCAGTACTTGATTGTGATAGGAAGGTGGTTCATTTGGCACTCGTAGTGGGTGTAGCATAGAGGTTTATTGTAATTCCAAAAGTTCAGTTATGTTGAGTTACCTATATTCCCTAAACCTATCGCATAAGGAGTTAGCTTCTGTACCGATAGTTCGTAACTTCCCAGATGTCTTTACCGAAGTTTCCGGCCTTCCTCCTCATCAAGAGATTGAGTTTCAAATTTTTTTAGAAGAGAATGTTAGATCTATTGCCTTACCCCTTAGGCATATGGCTCCTAAAGAGATATGTGAGTTCTAAGTGAATGAAGTACTGAAGAAGGGCTTTATTTGAAGGAGTATTTCATATTGGGGAGCACCAGTTGTCTTTGCTACCCAAGTAGATGGATCTCTAAGGCTTTGCGTCGATTATTGTGAGCTAAATAAGCTGACAAAGAAGAATCATTATCCACTGCCATGTATAGATGATCTCTTTGATCAATTAGTTCGAGTAAAGATATTCCCTAAGCTTGACTTGGCTATTAGTTCCATCCGAGGATAGTGTTTAGAAAACTGTTTTTCATACACCTAACGAACTTTATGAGTGGTTAGTCATGCCACTTGGGCTAACCAATGCACCAACATATTTCATCAATCTTATGAGTTAAGTTTTTAGAGAATTGTTAAGTAAGTTCATGGTGGTAATTGTTGATGATATACTCGTCTATTTGGAAAGCGAGGAAGAGCAAGAGTTGCATTTTAGAGAGTGCTCAACACCCTCTATTGGCACAATCTAAATGCGAAAATTTCCAAATGTCACTTTTGGTGCAAGAAGGTTTTCGCTTCGTAGGGCATGTTGTTTCCAAGCATGGACTATCAGTCAATCCTAGTAAAGTTGCAGCAGTATAGGATTGCCACGTACCAAAGAATGCTACAGAGTTAGGAACTTTTCTTGGGTTGGTTGGATATTATAGGAAGTTCATTAAGGACTTTGCAAAAAAATTTGTGCCATTGACACGCTTTACGAAGAAGAATTTAGTTTTTCCATGGAACCCAAAGTGCGAACATGCTTTATTAAGCTAAAGGAGTTATTGACTATTGCACTTTTTTTACTCCCTGATGGTTCGAAAGCGTTTGCGGTATATACCGATACTTGTAGTATAGGACTGGGCAATGTTTCGATGCATGAGGTAGATTTATTTGATACACTAGTCGACAGTTGAAAGTACACGAGCAAAACTATCCAACCCATGATCTTGAGTTGACAACTATTGTTTTACCCAAAAATGTTGGAAGCATTATCTTTTGTGGGTACGATTTTAGTTATTCAAGAGTCATAAGCCTCTAAACTATTTATTCTCTTAAAAAGATCTGAAATTGAGGCAACAGAGGTGGATGGAATTCTTGGCATCATACGATTTTAGTATCTCATACACTCCAGGTAAAGGAAATGTTATAGCCGATGCCATGTTGGTACCTGAGATTGTGAGTAGAATTCCTATAGTTAGATGTCCCAAAGTAGAAAGCATGTGATGTTAAGCCTTATGGTTTTGGAATGGAAACACTTGAAGTTCATTTTTACATTTGATTTCCGACCTTCATCAGACCTTACAATGGGACTATTGATGGCTTTAGATGTTCAACCTTCACTTATGGACTTATTGATTCGAGTCAGAAGCAAGACATAGAGTTATTAAGTATTTTTTGAGAAGCTAAACAGAGGAGAACATTTGTGTCATTTGGAGTGTTAGGGAGTAGGTGGACATGGTGCTATAAGAGTCCAATCATTTTAGGATAACAATTCATCCCATTGGTGACAAAATGTAGCGTGATACAAAGAGAGATTTTTACTGACCAAATACGAAAAGGCATGTGGTTACAAGTGTGTGACTTGTTAGAGAGTAAATGCGGAGCAGAGGAAGATTAGTGGATTATTATAGCCTTTGGATACTCCACGGTGGAAGTGGGAGAGCATCTCAATCGATTTTGTTGATGGGATACCTCGGAGTAGAAAGGGGAATGAGAGTATATGGGTCATGTTTGATCAGCTGACCAAATGCACTAATTTTACTCTGATTAGGAGTACAAGGATGGCTACTTCTTTGATGACCTTAGTCATGAGGGAGATAGTTTGTTTCCATGGAGTTCCTCCTAGTATTGTCAGTGACTGAGATTCGCTTTGCACTAGTGAGTTTTAAAGGAGTCTTGAGGAAGCCTTGGGTACTGAACTAAATTTGAGTACCACCTATTACCCACAGACGAATGGACAGATTGAGAGGGTAAATTGAGTATTCGAAGATTTGTCGTGAATGTGTGTCTTGGACTTTGGAGGCTCTTGGGAGGATCATTTGCCATTGTAGAGTTTTCATATAATAACGGCTATCAAACAAGTATTGGGATGGCACTATTCGAGGCATTATACGGGATGCCATATAGATCTCATTCTTATTGGTGGAAAATTAGGACAGAATCATTCTTAGGCAAGACATGATTATGGAGACTTCGAAGAAAGTAGATTTGATCCGTGGATGGATGAAGACTAAAAAAGATAGGTAGAAATCATATGCTGACACTAGATGCATGGAGTTGGAGTTCGCAGTTAGCGATATGGTCTTTATTTGAAGGTCTCACCACTTAGACACGTTATGAGGTTCGATAGTTCGGGGAAGTTAGCACTAAGGTTGTAGGACCTTTCCAATCTTGGAAAGAATAAGGAAGTTAGCCTATAAAGTGGAGCTCTCTTAAAATCCAACGAGGGTTCATAATGTTTTCCATGTGTCATGCTTGTAGAAGTGTTTACATGATTCAACTACTATGATCGAGCCGAGTCGGTTAGAAAAAGTTGAAGTGGAGAGAGAGTCACTTTTTTATCATGCACCTACCCGCATTGTTGAGCATGGGACAAAGCGACTCCAGAATAAAGTAATTATATTGGTTAGAGTCCAGTAAAGAGATGATCCAGTTGAGAGTACTTGGGAGCCTAAAGAGAAAATCCGAGCTACCCATCAAGAGCTCTTTTCTGGTAAGTTTCTAATTAAGTTAATATGATTGCTTGAATGCATAGTATTTATCTTAGTATATTCCATAGGTAGATGTATGTGGATGTTAGGCATGGATGTAAGCGTGTCACTAGGATATGTCTTATATGATGGTTGCTAATGGATGTATTTTATCAGTTTGTATTACATATATGGGTTGATATGTTCATATTGGCATGCAATGCACATCCTCTTATCTAGTTTATTATAACAGTCTTTGTGCATAATGTTTTTTGCATTTTTGCATATGTATTCAATGGTTGCTCATGCATATAGAGTCTCAGGTAGATAGGAAATTACATATAATTTGGATAGATGATATAAGCACTTGCATTTTATGTTGTCGCCTAGTTTAGGAGACAACCTAATTTTTCATCATGTGTATGTTCATATGCATTCCATACTTATATGTACATATTGCATTAGAAATTATGAAGTAAGGACAATGTTGGCAAATGGTTGTAGATATTGGTTTCCACGAGCGAGTTACATTTTTTCATCCTTGGAGGTTTCCGGGACGAAATACTTTTAAGGGGGGAGAATGTGACGCCTTAAAATTTTAAATAATAAATTAAAATAGTAATGGGTAAAACATAATTTTACTTTTAAGGAGAAAATTGCTTAACATTGGAATTAGGTCATGGGACCTATTCTACTGCGTCTCAAATGATGTTTTTTGTTGGAAAATATATATAACTTGTTAAATTTGATGAAATAGGTCGGAATTGGTGGAAACTGGACCTAGTGGCATTTCCGCAATCAATGATTCAGGATTAAGCCTAATAACCCTAATTTTTAAATCTGACAAGAGTCAGATGTCCGAAACACTATTCAGATGTTTGGAATAAAAGTCGAACGTCTGTATATAGGGTCGAACGTCTGAATGCCTATAGCCAAATTTTTATATAAGGGATCCGACATTTGAATTAAAACTTAAATGCCTAAATAACCGAGGTAAGTCTAGGTCAAACCTGGACCTGGTACATGCCAAGTATCACACTTTAGGAAGTTTATGTAACTGAATGGAGTTGTGCAGCGAGAAGGAATGGTATCACACTTGGTTACATCATAGGTTTTCACTTCATGAAGTTGTTAAATATGACACTCAATGTGGCATGCGAACCCATCGTAGTTAAATGCTTTGGAGCAAAGGAGCACTAATAAGGAGCTTACTCAATGCTTTAGGGACAGTGGGCATAGGCGTTATGATGTACACTCAGTGTTTTGCATAGTTATGGACTTTAATGGGGAGGTTATTCAGTGCTTTAAGGGCAAGTGAGCTCAGGTATTGTAATGTATACCCGGTGTTGCGCTTAGAATTTAGGATATCGGGCACTAACGGGGAGGTTGCTCAATGTTTTGGGGCCAAATGGGCTCAAACATTATGATGTATACCCAAAATTATGCATAGGATAATAGACGTTAACAAGGAGGTTGCTTAATGCTTTCAGGGCAATATGGGCTAAGGCATTATGAGGTATACTCAACTGGACGTGTTAACTATTGGGATCGTATATTTGGGGTTCGCACTGGAGGTTTTTTACTAGTGTATTCATTGGGTGGTTCATTATTGAAGATATTTACTTGATGCACGGTTAGGTAGACTAAGGATTGTTGCACCTTAATGTGTTTACTGACTAGTTCCTTATACATTGTCCACAAACAACACCCTGGGTCGTGTAGATTATAAATGAAATTTAGTTACTCGTAAACACCATACACTAGTGATACAATTCATTCACCAGACCTTGTCTAATCCTCTCCTTTTCTCCTTATTTATATTTATTATATGAGGATATGGAAGTAGGTGAGATGATTTGGAAAATGTGCATGGAGAAGGCGACATGACGTGTGGAGATTTATCTATTTATAGCCATTCTTCTATGTGTCTTATTTTATCTATTAGATGGAATTTTACTATGATGTTATTTGGAGGTTTTTTTTTGCCAATCATTGTATGTACCACGGTTATTGATGTTGTGTTACATTAGGTTATTTTTAATATTTATATTTTATTTCCTTTCGTTGTGAGATCTAAAAGTGTAGAATGTTCTAAAATTATATCTATCTCTGTACCGTGCAAACCTTATGTTATCCAACTTTTAAACCAAGCAGCTTTCTGATGAATCTTAACGTTGGGATGAAGATGAAATGGTTCAAGAACTTGGTCACAAGCTCTGAATAGTAGTGGAAAGGGCTATATGGAGTATGGAGTCGAAGTTCACTAGGTAAAAGAGGTCGGTACCAACCTCATTTCAACTCGGTACCAAGTTCATTGGATGAGTTATATTAATCTCTCGTGCATGGTCAAGTCATAGATGGCTACACTGATCATCCTAGGGCCCACTATTGAAGAAGTAGTTGAGAAACTCTAAAAAGCAATGAAGAAAAGGAAAAGTGCTATGTGTGCCAGAACACCTCGGTACCAAGTTGAATTTAAAGGCTAAAGTGCTTAGAGCTAGAAAAAAAAATGAAGATACGAGATAGAGCAAAGGAGAATCATGTGGTTTGCATTGAGAAAATCATGTTTGTACCGACATAATTCATGTCGGTGTCGACATGATTTTATTACGAGGGGACTCTGTCGTCCCTCCTACTTTCTCGGATCTAGAGTTTTACCCAGTCTTTAGTGATCTGGCGACTCTGGTAGGGTATTTTCCTATAAATAGTTAGCATAGAGCAACCTATAGAGGAACTTTGGTGATTCCTCTTCTTTATTCTCTTATCTCTGCTCAAGTTTTATCACCTATGGGCTATTTAGATCTATTTTAATTGGAAAAGCTCCTACTTTTAATAAATTCAATCTAAATAACATTAAAGTGGACATAGGCCATAGAATTTGCTGAACCATTATGAAAATCTATATGTTCATACTGTTTTACTGTTATTTCTTACTAGATCTACTCATTTCCATATACTTTAGGGGTGTTGTGCCACTTTTTGGTGCGTTCCTTAAGAATAAGCTTCTTAGGCGTAGATCTAGTTGTTTATTGTGGATTAAAACATCCAGAGGTTAGATCTAAAAGGTTTTCTTATCCCAGATCTAAACGAATTTTATATTAGAAGTAATGGCACCAAGGAGATCTGGAAAGTCTAGAACTATGGTGGGTGGAGAAGATGTAGCTTCTCACCACAACGAAGAGACTACCCAAGCAGAAAGAACTTTGCCAGGACCATTTGCTAGTTAGGAGATGGAATCAAAAGTCGAGTTTGATGGGATGATAGCGAAGCTGAATCAGAGAATGGTAGATAGCTAGAAGGCGATTTTTGAAAAGATGGATGCAAGTATTGCCTTGCTGACCTAGCAGTCCCAAAGGCCTAAGACGAGCAAGAGAGATGTGTCACCTGATTCTAAAGAGGATAATTCATTTACTTCTGGCTAGAACAGAAGGGATGGAAGCAGAAGATGAAGGAGCAGAATACTAGAGCGGTAGGGAAGAAGATTGGATAAAGTAGTCAGGCTCCAGGTAGAGGAATTCATATCGATACCGACCAGAATCAGGTCGGTATCGACATGAATTTAAAGAGATTTAGGGGGCCCGGCCCGATGTCGTTAATCTTTCATATTCTAGGGATGATTTGCAGGACACTAGCATTGAGGATAAATCGAATACTGGAGCATAGGATGCTAGTGCTCAAACAACTATTATGCACTTGGCTAAGCATCAAAGAAGATCTGAAGAAATCTCTCCCAAAGGCAGGACAACCTAGACATTGACAAGCGAACCGAGACAGTTTGAAGAATCAAACACTCGACGGTGCTCTTGATAGTCGTTTTTAAAATCACCAGGCTAGTGAGGAGCATATTGCTGATATGATAAACCAGTTGATGGAGAAACCCAATGGAGAAAGAATGGAGATTGGGGTTCCATGCCTAGCAGAACTCCATTCCTAGATAATATCTTGTGGGAGGAATATCCCATGAAGTTTACAATGCTTTCGATCCCATAGTACAAAGGGACAACTAGCCCCAGACAGCATATAAAAGTATGAATGGCGCATGGATGGTGCTAGGGCGACTGATGTAGTTTGATGTAGGTGTTTCTCTATCTTTTTAGATGGAGTTTAATTGATGTTTGGTTCACTCAGCTTCCATCGAAGTCCATCTCAACTTTTGATGAATTGGCTAAGAGGTTTTCGAAGTACTTTAGGCTCCACGCTGCTTGACCCAAGGATGTGATGTTATTGTCAGGCATTTCTCAAGGACCTTAAGAGTCATTAAAAGGCTTTCCGAACAGATTCAATATTGCAGTTATAGAGGTGAACAATTCTAATGAGGATATGGTGTTGATGGCTCTAGTCCGGGGATATACCCAGATATAAACTTTGGAAAATGGTTGAGGATAAAACAGACGACTACTATGTAGGAGTTCCATTGAAAGGCTAACTAGTTCTTGCGCTTGAAAGAGACAAACCTAGTTTTCAAAAAGGCTGGTGGTGGACAATCAAAAGAACTTATTCAAATTAATGTAGTTATTAAACAGACCGGTGAGAGTGTCGGTAATGTGGCGATGAATGTTGGGAATTCTAATAACTAGAGAAAGAGGATCAAAGCGCTGATGGTAGAAGAAGAAGTGATGCTAAAAAGCGTCCAAGGAATATGAGATCAGGGGAATATACGCCTCTAAATGACACACTTGAAAATATCTACCTTGCTACGCAATGAACTTATAAATATAGATAGCCGCCTCGGAGGGAGGCAGTGGAAGCTGAAAGACACTCCAGAAAGTGCTATCGATTCCATCAGACCCATGGACATAACACGAATAAGTGTCATCACTTAAAGGATATCATTGAGGAGTTAATCTGCAAAAAGAAATTGCAACAATATGCTACAGTGTCGCAGGATGGTGGACAGAACGTTAGACCCTAAGGGTCGAACGCCCAAGGGAATCAGCCTGGACACAGCGGAGAGGGGCCTAGGCGACATGATGGAAGTATTGTAATTAAAATGATAACTGGAGGACCCATCCAGCGAAGAAAATCTAGAATGAAATGGAGCGGTACACGAATACTTTGAAGCATGTATGGCATCATGTGAGTTGCTTTGTCATTGAAGATGGAGCATCGGCTAAGCCGTAGAGTTGATGACTAATGACATAATCTTTCGTAATAGGGATTCCAACTAGATTAAAGTGCAAACCATTGATCCTCATGTGATAATGGCCATTGTGGGCACAGCTACTGTGCACTAAATCTTGGTGGATTGTGGAAGCTCGGTACATATTTTGTTCAAAAGGACTTTTGATCAGGTGAACATTGATAATTCCTTTTTGGGATGACTAGTCATAGCTAGTTTCAGAATAGCACTAGCTCCTTGGTGCTTGATGATGAAGTTCCCCATGGAGAATGGGGTTGGATCAATTCGAAGTGACCAAAGTGATGGTCGAGAATGTTACATTACTGAGCTTGGAGAAGCGAAGCGATGGGAGAAAGTGAAAGGTACAAAGAAATCCTCTGCATCAAGGATGCGGATACATAGAAACTAATGCCCAATCCTTGGATCGGGAACCATGGTAAGTTTTTTATGCCTATGGATCCTAAGAAGCGGTCAGAGGAAGTGTAGATAGCACCAGCTAGAACTGACAATCAATATTCTGATCGATATAGATGATCCTACTTTAGTCCTTAAGACTGGAACTCATCTTAGCGCCAAAATAAAGAAGGAATTGGTTGGTTTTCTCCTAGCAAATCTAGATGTGTTTTCTTGGATGCATTCGAATATGTGTGGGATATCACCACCTCATGTAAAACAGAAAAGACACGGTTTTGGGTCCAGAGCAGTTCACTACGTTGAAGAAGGAAGTGGATAAGCTAAAGGAAAATGGCTTTATTTGCGATGCTTTATACCCTGAATGGATATCGATACTTGTGTGGTTAAGAAAGCAAATTGGAAGTTCTGACATGCATTGATTACTCGAACTTGAATAAAGCGTGCTTTAAAGACACTTTCCCATTTCCCAGAATCGACCAGTTGGTAAATGGGACCGCCGGACACGAGTTACTTTTTCTCATGGATTCTTATTCTGGCTATAACCAGATATCAATGCATGTTCCAAATCAGGAGCACATAAGGTCTATAATGGATTTGGGTTATATTACCATCGAGTAATGCTATTCGATTTGAAGAACGCTGAAGCTACCTACCAAAGATTGGTGAATTCCATGTTCAAGGATCAGATCGAACAGAAAATGGAAGTGTGTGTGGATGATACGCTTGTGAAGTCATGGCTATCTACAAACCACATGGAATACCTTTCAGAAATGTTTGATGTGCTGCGAATGTACGGAATGAATATAAATCCATTGAAGTGTTCTTTTGGAGTTGCGTCAGGCAAACTTTTACGATATACCATAAATTCGAGGTGCATTGAAGCTAATCCATAGAAGATTAATGCCTTGAAACATGTGACTTCCCTAAACACAAGGAGGAAAATGCAAAACTTCAATGGGAAATTTGCCATGCTGAGTAGGTACATCTTAAAGGCAATTGACAAATGCATACCCTTTTTTGACCTCAAGAAGAAAAGGGGGAAGTTTTTCTGGATAAAGGAATGTTAGGACGCTTTCGAGGAATTACTGAGGCATATGGGGAGACCACCAGTCCTATCTAAGCCTTTGGACAGAGAAGATCCGTTTATCTATTCTGAGGTGTCTGCTCATGCACTAACTGCAGATTGGTAAGTGAGGAGGTAAGGATTCAAAGGCCAGTGTACTACATTGGCAACCAATTTACCTGAGCTAAAAAATATTGTCCAAAGTTGGAAAAGCTCACTTATTGCTTGCTGATTTCTTCAAGGAAGTTATGACTAGGCCTGTCAATGGGCAAGGTTCGGTCCGGGTATTATAAAACCCGGACCCGAGTCCAATTACAATAATTTAGACCCGAGCCCGGCCCGAACCCGCAGGGTATTTCAACCCAATATCCGAGCCCGGCCCATCGGGCTTTTTAAGCCCGCTGGGTAATAACTATATACCTAACTCAGAATATTTATGTTAAAACCATATTTTAAAACTGCAACTTTGGTAAAATTTGTATACAAACAATGTTAACATATAAATTGGACGGTGATGTAGTCAAGCTCATAACAAAAGTATGCAAAAACATCAACATGTAAACAAACAAAATGGTAAATAAATAACATACGCACTCATGTTTTGATACGACGAAAAACTAATAGTCGGGTCGGGCCCTAACCGGACCGGGTTTAATAAAACCGTACCCAACTCGGATCGGGCCTGAGTCGGGTTTGGGTAGTAAAAGGTAAAATCTATACCCGCATAAATAGGGCAGGTTTGGACCGGGCTCGGGCCGAAGCCCGTACCATTGACAGGCCTAGTTGTGACCATACTTCCAAGCTCATCCGATAAAGGTGTTGACGAATCAGCCCTTAAAGCAAGTACTGCACTAACCAGAGACTTCGAGAAGGCTACTAAAATGGAACATCGAGTTGAGCCAGTATGATATTACTTACAATCCAAGAAGGGGATAAGAGGACAGTCGATAGCAGATTTTATCGCAAAGTTTATCCTTTGGGATAGAGAAGAGGAAGATGATATGGTCCTACTTTCTCAATGGAAACTATTCGTAGAAGGTGCATCGAATGAGCGTAATTCTAGGGCAGGAGTTGTACTCATGACTCTAGAAGGACGGTCAACTAGCTATGCATTGATGTTAAATTTCCCCACGACAAACAATGAGGCTAAGTATGAAGCGTTAATAACAGGGCTTTAGATAGTGAAAGAACTGGGGGTAAGGACACTACATGTATTCAATGACTCCTAATTAGTGGTCTGCCAAGTAAAAAAGGAATTCTAGGCCAAGAACACATGACTTTCCCTTTACCTAATAAAGATATAGGAACTGCTAAACGACATAAAGCATTACACGATTAGAGACGTCCCTAAGGAGGAAAATACGAAGGTCAGTTCATTGGCTAAATTGGCCGGTTCTAAGGAAGCACAATTGATGGGATTAGTTTCGGTGGAGCTTTTATTAGTTCTAAGCATCTACTAGGGTGTCGATTGGATCTTAGAGACCCAAGAGGAAAAGGAGTCATGGATGACTTCGATCAAGAACAATTTGCTAAAGGGAATTCAACTAAAAGGAAAGAACGAACGACTGAAACTCCTTCGTAAAGTTCTGCAATTCATAATGCAATAAGGAGTATTGTACAGGAGAGGTTTCCCAACTCCCCTACTTTGGTTTGTAACCAAGGATGACGCTAGGAAAATCCTCATGGAAATCCATAAGGGTAGCTGTGGTGATCACACTAGGGGAAAACATTAGCGAAGAAGGTATTTCATTATAAATACTTCTGGCCAACGATAAACTGCAATGCCGCTGATTACACTAGACGGTGTAACCAATGCAAGAGGTTTTCAAAAACTACGAGATCCCCATGCATAGAGCTTATGCAGATGGTTAGCCCGTGGCCAATTATGGTTTGGGAAATTTATATAATCCGTGTGCTACTGAAGTCGAAAGGAGGAGCTAAGTACATTATCATTGCACTGGATTACTTCATAAAATGGGCTAAAGTGGAATCACTTGCTACGATTACAATGTGGAAATTGATCAGCTTTGTGACAAAGAATATTATCTATAGATTTGGAGTTCTCCAGAAGATTATAACTGACAATGAAACCCAATCTATGAGTACCAAGTTCAGGGATTTCTACAACCGGTACAAAATTGAGGAAAACTTTTCAGCAGTAGCACACCCATGGGAGAATGGACAAGTAGAGGCAGCGAATCAGATCATCAAGTCCATCTTGAAGAAATGGTTAACTAAAGCCAAGGGAAACTGGGTTGATGAGCTTCCAGTTGCTATTGGGTTTACAAAACGATCCACCAGTCTGTGATTGGGCATACTCCATTCGCTCTAGCCTATGGAGCTGAGGCCATGATTCCTGTAGAACAAGAGGTCTTATATCATCGAAAAAACATTATGGTCCCAAAGTGAATGAGGAACTCTTGCTTGAGTCCATTGACTTAGTTGACAAAAAATGAGAAGAGGCTGAATTGAGGGTAGCTTCTCACCAAAAAATAGTAGCATGGCACTTCCGCACAAAGGTCTGTAGCCATACTTTCAAAGTGGGGATCTTGTTTTGACACAGGTCATTCCTAGTACGGGGGCACTTGGTCTGAATTAGGAATGTCCCCATGCGATTGAACAAATGCTTGGAGATGGAACTTTCAAGTTAGCCAATGTCGATGAATTACTGATTCTGCAGGTGAGGAATAGTGACTTATGTAATGCTATTTCACTTAGATTTATTTAATTTATATTCTGAAAATAAGCGACCCTAGTGAATTGGGGGTAATGTGATAAGCAAGGACTTGCCACTTCTTTTGTTTATAAATAAAGTTAGCTTCTTGAACTAATGGAACTATGCTCTTATAAGAAAATCTTGTGCTATGTAATTAGCAGTACAATTAGGTACTCGGATGTAGGTACCGACCAACTCCTTTTATCCAGGATCAGGAAAAAGGAGCATAATCATAAGGGTCGATCGGATAATTCACCCTTATCTCGTCAGTCTTGACTAATGCCCAGAGAAAGGCACAGTAAATGCGGGATGCTCTGAATTAGGCATCCGAAGCATCGGTTCCTAAATATGGGAACTGGTGTACAACCAATGCTTTCGCAATTGAGCTTGAGGCCCAAATGCTCGACCGAAGATAAGTGAGGATGGTCGATGAGTGTTCTCGATCCAACTCCCAAAGATAGGTGAGATCGAGAGCGTAGGCTCGGAGATAGCCACCCAAAACACTAATTCCTGAAGATTGGAATTAGTGTATAATTGAATTTCCATGACTCCATTTCCGGCTTGGCAGACCATGTCCAACCGAGGATAAAGCAATGATGGTCATTGAGTGATCGACGCTCAGAGATTGGCGAGGTCAAACGTTGTTGCTTAGAGATAAGTAGCTAGACCATCAATCCCTAAAGATAGGGATCAATGAACAACTATATTATTTATCACTTATGGCCCGACAAGACACGCCGAGCCGATGGTGAGTGATGATGATCAATGAATGAATTTAATCAATGCCTGGAGATAGGCAAGATTAAAATATGGTGTCCAAAGCAGATACTTGGAATGTTGTTTCCCGGAGATAGGAAATGGCAAGAAGTCGAACACTTCTTTAACTATTATTATTTTCACGGTCAGACGAAACTCAGCCGAGAATAAACAAGGTCTACCACAGAGATGGTAAAATGAATAACAAGTTATGTTTGTCTAGAATGTAAATACTTTAGCAATGGTAAACAATACTATGCAATGGAATGTAACTGAGCATTCACCGAAATTTACTTATATGTACAGAGCTACAGTAAGTAATATAATTGCACAAACACAAGCATGTATAACATAAGTAGATCACATTACAGGCTGTTATGTTATATATGCAGGTATTTGTATATAGGTAAGCAAAATAAAAGTGCAGGAATATAAATACGAATAAAAGTTCCATGGAGAACAACAATCTTTATTTACAGTCACTTTTTATACAAGTACTGTGGGGACCGGACCTACATAAATTTGGCCTATATGCAAAAAAGAAGGAAAATACATCAAAATAAAGACCAAAAGAAGTTGTCTTCCAAGTACACCAAAAGCACTGAAGCTGCTTTTGTAGAAACCAAATAGAGGACCTACTTCTTATTTCCTCGGTTGTTGCCACCCTTGAATCGTCCTTCATTGGGCACTTTTTCGAACCATTCCCATCTTTGGACTTCCCCTTCCTAAGAGTACTACCTTCTGAGTGAGTAGTCTCTTCCTCGGTTGTAATGACAATAGGATCATCAGATTTATCAACGGAAGCGTTAGAAGATACGGAGGATCCGCCAAGGCCACTACCTTTTGGAGGTTTGATTTTGAGAGGTGGAATTTTTGAAAGGTAGCTTGCTTACTCTAAGCCTATAGGCATTTCAATTCTAGGCTCTTTTTTTATTTTCATCTTGCTGAATTCAAGCTTCAATTTCTCCACTATGGAAATGGAATAGGTTGGCCCAGTAGCACTGGTAATGGTAATGTGTTCCCCCAGGGACTGTAAAGTGTCATCTAATCCCTCCAAGGCCTCGATCTTCTTTGAATCGGGCATGGGGATAGAACTGGAGCGATTAGTCCCATGGTGATAGAGGTTGACTTGGTGGAAATAGTAGTGGGGCCTAAACCCTGAGTAATTGATGGTGGATGAGGAGGAAGTGACGATGACCTATAAGTTCCAAAATGGTGAAGTAAAGGTTAGTGACAACCTCGGGTGATAATTGAAGCTTCTTGAATACTAGAGAGACGAGGGAAATGCCTTCGCTGATTGGAGTTTTTTATCGGGGGATGTAGTGACTTCACCCACTTCTATTGTTAACTGTATTGGTTGAGAAATAGGAATAGGAATATAAGGCTCGTCAGTGGTCAGAGCGGAAGAAGCTGAGATTGTAGTCTGGGCAGCCTTTGAGTTGGCCCCTATGGAAATTGGATTTTCCATCGCAGGATCTTTGAATTTTGGAGATGTCGATTCTGCTTGGCCCAATGTGCTAGCACCAGCAGGAGCCTCGACGGAAGCTATACTAGCAGTTGCATCCTCTTCGACCAGGATCACCATGCCCTTTTCTAGGGCTATAATGCCATCAGCGTCCAAGTATTTGGCTTTTAGTTGATCTATAGTGAGGCCTTCAGCAGACGCAGCCGAATGATGTAAGATTTCCTCCTAAGCGTCTGCCAAAGTAATGGGATAGCTACTTCCCAACCACTTTAGATTCTTGTCTTCGATGACAATGGCAAAGATTTGTTGAAAGGTGGTGTTTAATTCTTCCTTATCCTTGGTCGCTTGGTCCTTGAGCTGGTTTATTTCTACTACAGCATAACCAAGTTCGACCTAAGATTCTACCTTTCCCTTCATTTCGACCGTTAGACTAGCCTTAAGTCTTTCAACTTCAGCCTAAAGTGTTTGAATTTTCATGTCCTTAGCCTGAAGCGCTATGTCTTTCTCTTTAATTTCCTTATCCTTAGCTTTAACATAGACCATGGGCTGATCATTTTCATGGTGAGCTGTAACAACCGGGATTTTTGTAGTTTCAATTATCGTCAAAATGACGATTTAATTCAGTTGATAATTGTTATTGGAATTCAAATCGAATTTGAAATGTGAAAATTTCTTTTGATTGCAACTGAGATTTATTCGGGTTAAAATTCTTTAATAAAATTGTTAACCGTTGTTTGAGATTTTAAAAATCCAATTTGAAATTTTCTTTAGGTTGTGAAGTCCTTTAATAAAAATTCATTAAATGCTGGTTGGGTTTTTAAAATGGGGAGAAATTCTTTTGATAATTTGCTTTGTTGTGTAGGCTTTAAAAAGTGTAAATCGTAGCCATTTAAAATTTTGCCGTGACAAACTTTTTAATGTAAATAAACAAATTCACTATTTTCTCAGTCATTTTTAAAACCCTAATATTGTCGTTCGAGTAGCAAACGATAATGGCGGCATGAATCCATTCCCCTTCGTCCTCTTTTCAAAATAAAGGGAAGAACCCGATCCCCTCTTTTTTTTTCATCTTCGATTCGAAATCCTAAAGCTTGGCGAACGAGGAGATGAACAGTGGCGGCCTCGTTACACTTCTTCGTCCCCAGATTCAGCTAGGGCTTCGCGAAGTAAAGGCTGCCGACTTCAACGTCTTGATCAATTGAAAAGGTGAGTGGCTCTTTCCACTCACATCTTATTCGAACGTGTTAGTTTACTTGGGGTCTTTGCGATTTTGTCTTGGAACAGTTCGTCTTTGTTCTAGTTGACATCGATGTTGTTTGCTTTGAATTCAACTTGTTTTGTTGTGAGAAATTTCTCACATCTAATTCAATCTGTCCCATTCAATTGTGATTTTCGTCGTTTGATTGTTTGATTTATTCGACTTTGAATTCGTAACCACGGCTTGAATTATTTTGGATTTTGACTTGAAATCTGAGATGATTTTCATTTCCCAGCTTGATTTTTAAATCGTGATAATTTCGTTTATCACGTTGTTGACTTTGATTTATGAGTTGCTACTGTCTCGGCCACTGTTCATTGCTTTGTTTCACTGTCCTGATGCTCTTCACTGAGCATACTGTAGCTGGTCGTTGCATTGTGCATTTCGTACATTCTCTGGTCAGTGCATTACCTAATGTCGTCACTATTCTCTGGTTGGTTGTGTTCATGTCATTTGTGAACTTGTAGTTGATCATGGTGCATTCACTGTAATTTTGTTGGTGCCTCACTTCCATTCTGTTGCCTCTGGCTTCACCACTGCCATTTGAGTTATGTTGTTCTGGTCCATTTTCTGGTCATATCGATTTTGTGTTTTGTAGACATGTGCACTTGTCTTTGCACTTGCACACTGCTGCTTGTTGCAGTTTGGTTACCTGTGTATATACTTTGTCGAAATCATTTTTGCATTGCATCGTTGCCAGTTGCATTTCATTGTTGCCTGTTGCATTGCTTTGTTCGTTTCAAACTTGTATGCCATATGGAGTTTGTTGTATTCATCTAGCATAGTAGCTTTATGTCTCATGTTGATGTACTGATAACCTCGGCATGCCTTGAACTGTTGCCACAACGTTCATGTGCACTTTCTATTTAAGTGAGATTGATTTCGAGGTGTATTATTGGACACTTGAGTCTTCACTACACTTGAATGTATATGTCTGTACTGTAGTTTTTGTATTGATGCTGTTGTGTTCATGTGCTCTTTGAATTATGTACTGAAAACATGTGTATACATACATCTATATATGTATATATGTGTTGGTCATTTGAACATCACTGAGTGCATTTCCATGTTCGATCACTAAGCACTTGTCATGTTGAGGCTGCACTTCCCTGTTTGCTACTTGACCCGAAGTTTGGCCCTCATGTAGTTTGTCTGCACTTATCTATTTCTTGGTGGTTGTGACCACTGCCTGTTTCAATCTACGTATGGTTTAGATCATAGTCTCGACCCTGTCCACTGTTGCATTATGTTGTACCGGTGTCGCACTTCTGTACACTTTGCAGTCTTGCCCTTGTATTCATGTGGTGCTATCTCAAAGCCTGTACATTGCTAGGTTGTGTTTATATCCATGTTTGAACCTGACTGGGTATTGAATGATATAGATTAGTCAGAGAGGGTGCAGTTTCTGTCTTCTGTTAATGACCCGCCACTCATTCTACAGAATGACGTATCATTAATAAGAAAGAAAGGGGTGAGAAAAGAGAAAGAAGAGAAGAAAGAAAGAAACAACAACAACGATCTCACAGCGGAACGAATAAATTATATTAATAACATAAACTATTACATAGTATACAACACTTATCAGAGTTACACAACATATACATCACATACTAGTCAGTTATAAACATCTGTCTAGACATTACAACTCAAATACAATACAAATACTATCATAGAGATCTACACAGCGGAATACTATATCTACGAACGCCGAAGCCTCCTGCTCCATTGCTCCTCCAGAATATTCATCAAAGCTAAACCTGAATCCCTTGGCTACTCGTAAAAATTTGAGTACCCAAGAGTTTATAAAACAGAAATAAACACTTGGGTCAGACATGGGTCTGGTGTGAGTAAACGGTTAGATTGCTTAACTTTGAAAACTTTTGAAAACAAAAGTATCACGTAAGACTCCCCACAAATAAACATGGGTAAGTTTTTACCTTACGCTAACTAAAACGTTTGATAGGAAATCTGATTTTATTATAATAGGGTCTAGGGTTTTCAAGTAAAATACAGAAATAGCTGAAATGCTTACATCTCACATTCCAACAAAGTTGGGCACAACTAATACGTACGGCACTTATTGGAGTTTGGATTCCATACAATGGCAGGGCTACTGGGGTACCGCCCGTCACAGTACGTGGCCTAGATCACCGTACCGAGGAGTACGCCTGCTCCCCTGCAACACAAAGCCGGAACCATCCCTTACTGGATAATCCCGAACAAGATAACCCTGTAGTTGGCGCGACCAACCACACACTAAGCCGAATGAAAAGAAAAGGGACCTCTAGACAGGGATCTATCTTGCTCTCAGTGGGTGCTACCCACGAAGCCTTGCTGCACCTCCCCTGTTTTAGCCATTCCCGGTTGATGAGGCTTGAGGTTACGATTACCTTTAATCAGAACATATCACTTAGAATGCTCATCGTCCGCCTGACGATGTGCTGAAAGCATTCAATCCATACAAGTTCGTTCCGGGTTCGAACGAAACCGAAGGCATTATCTCGTTACACTCGTTTTGGAATCACCCTCAGAGTTAACGACAATAACCCTTGCACTCTGAATCTTCATCTTCACTTGAGATTCACGACCTATCGTTGATTTGGATCGATGTGGTATTCGGGTCTCCAGACCTGGAATTCCGGTATACGTAAACCCGATCCCGGTCTCATCGAAATCCAAAACGTATCTTTTAAGGGCCAAGTTGTTTTAAGGTTAAAACAATTCAATTCTTATCTATACTACACACAGATAGATAATTTACAATAGATAATCCATATTATCATCCAAACAGATAATTCATATTATCATTTCAATCCAACCAAACATCTATATCATAGATCAGCACATCTCTTATCAGAGATATCAACAATGTAAAGCATTCAATATCATTCATCCATTCTTAAGTAATGATTTATCATCTCTGATTAATTTAAAGTGAATTAAATTAATTACTTCATCCCATAAATCCTGCTTACTTAATTATTAATTAAACCAATTAATTAATCATTACTCTAAGTATCCATCTTAATTAATCATTCCTGATTAATTACCCTTTAATTACTTTAAGTAATTAATACTTAATTAATTTCACAAATTAATTATCTTAAACCATTCAGTAATTAATCTTTAATTACTACATTAATTAATTAACTATATTTAATTACATTAATCCTTAACTAATGACAATTAATTAATTACTTTAATCACTTATTATTTATTAATTAATCTTAATTAATCAATTCTTAATTACATCATTAATTATATTAATTAATGATCCTTAATTATTCTTAATTAATTATCCTATTTAAATTAATTACATTAAGTAATCAATCTTTAATTAAACCACATTTATTAATCACCTTTGATTAATCTCATCCAGTAATTAACTTCCCTTAATTACTTCATTTTATAAATTTATTACTCCTTAATTAATTATCTTTAATTAATCCCTTGATTAATTACAAAAAGTAATTAAACTCAAATTACTTCCATTCTTAAATCATCTTTCATTAATTACATCCAGTAATTACCATTAATTACTTTACTAAGTAATTACAGTCCATTTAATTAATCACATTAATTAATCAGTCTTAATTAATCTTATTTATTAATTAACTTTAATTAATCACATTAATTAATTATCTATGTAATTAATCCCTAATTACCTTTCATTAATTACTTCCATAAAGTAATTATTCTTTTTTAATTAATTACATTTAGTAATTACAAATTTATTACTTACACTAAGTAATTTACTTAATTAATTATATTAAGTAATTAATCCAATTCAAAGTTTATCCTTGATTAATTAATCAATTAATTAAATTATCTTAATTTAATTAATTATCCTAATCACTAGTTAATGGTCCCATCATTAACTACCCATTAACATCCCATTTATTACTTACCCTAAGTAATTATCTTTAATTAATCTCATCACTAATTAATTATACCAATAAATTTTATTAGGTGATAATTCTTTTAATTAATCCACTAATTAATTATCACAACTTTAACCAACTTTAAAGATAAATTCTTTATCTTTATTAAATTCTTAATTACATCATTAAATTTCCATTTGAAAACATTTTGCAAATTTATTTTATAAAAGAAAGATTTAAGAGTATATATATATAGATAAGATTCAAAATACATGTATAAGCTTTTATTTATACATATACAATTGATTTTATTTTCTTTTAAAAGTAATTTATAAATAAAAAAGTATTTAAGTAAATAAAGAAAAAGGTTTTTACATTTAAAATAACTATAAATTAAATAAAAAGGACATGTGTAAATTCCTAAGGCTAAGTAATAACAAGTGTAAACTAATAATACAATAGTAATAGCCATATTAAACTTTTAAAAATAATTTTAAGTAAAGTTAACTAATAGGATTCCTGGAAACTAGAAAAGACGGTGATGATCAACATAAGATAGAAAACCAAATGATTTAATTTCATGTTTTGATTTCACAACTAGATGCGTACTTAAGAATGGTGAATTTTGATATTAATATCATGATTTTTAAATAAGAAATTGTGGAGATATTGCGAGTTGAACTGAATTGGGTATTTCATCGAATTCTGGTGATCGGCGTGATCGAGTTGGATGACGTTTGGTCTGGAGGTGTCCAATGTGGGTAATTAATTTAAAATAAATTAAATTAATTAAAGATAGAGATAGTTAATTTAATTCATTTTAAATTAATTATGTTGTGATTAAGTAAATCATTGCTTATGTATGAATGGATGACATTGATTGTCTTGAATGGATGTAATCTCAGAAATGAGATAAGTAATGTTGTGTGGTATAAATGCTTGGTTGCATTATGATGGTAATATAGATTAACTATTGTGATGTTGATATGGATTACCTATTTTGTTATGGATCATTTGTTTATTTGATAATGTGATTATCAATTGTGACTTGTGAATTATCTATCTGTATGAATATAGATAAGTTAAATTGTTTTAACCTTAAAACAACTTGGCCCTTAAAAGATACGTTTTGGATTTCGATGAGACCGGGATCGGGTTTCCGTATACCGGGATTCCAGGTCTGGAGACCCGAATACCACATCGATCCAAATTAACGATAGGTCGTGAATCTCAAGTGAAGATGAAGATTCAGAGTGCAAGGGTTATTGTCGTTAACTCTGAGGGTGATTCCAAAACGAGTGTAACGAGATAATGCCTTCGGTTTCGTTCGAACCCGGAACGAACTTGTATGGATTGAATGCTTTCAGCACATCGTCAGGCGGACGATGAGCATTCTAAGTGATATGTTCTGATTAAAGGTAATCGTAACCTCAAGCCTCATCAACCGGGAATGGCTAAAACAGGGGAGGTGCAGCAAGGTTTCGTGGGTAGCACCCACTGAGAGCAAGATAGATCCCTGTCTAGAGGTCCCTTTTCTTTTATTCGGCTTAGTGTGTGGTTGGTCGCGCCAACTACGGGATTGTCTTGTTCGGGATTATCCAGTAAGGGATGGTTCCGGCTTTGTGTTGCAGGGGAGCGGGCGTACTCCTCGGTACGGTGATCTAGGCCACGTACTGTGATGGGCGGTACCCCAGTAGCCCTGCCATTGTATGGAATCCAAACTCCAATAAGTGCCGTACGTATTAGTTGTGCCCAACTATGTTGGAATGTGAGATGTAAGCATTTCAGCTATTTCTGTATTTTACTTGGAAACCCTAGACCCTATTATAATATAACTGGATTTCCTATCAAATGTTTTAGTTAGCGTAAGGTAAAAACTTACCCATGTTTATGTGTGGGGAGTCTTACGTGATACTTTTGTTTTCAAAGGTTTTCAAAGTTAAGCAATTTAAACCGTTTACTCACACCAGACCCATGTCTGACCCAAGTGTTTATTTTCTGTTTTATTAAACTCTTGGGTACTCAATATTGTATTGAGTAGTCGAGGGATTCAGGTTAGTCTTGACGAATACTGGAGGAGCTGAGGAGCAGGAGGCTTCAGCGTGTAGATATATAGAGTTTCCGCTGTGTATGTTGTATTGTACTGATGTACTTGTGATGTATAATAGACAGAAGTTTATAACTGTCTATTCTGTGTTGTATAAATTGTATACTCTGATGTATATGATACTATGTAATATCTTATGTGATATAATATATTTCTCGTTCCGCTGTGAGATCTCTGATGTGTTGTTGTTCTTTCTTCTTTTCTTTTCTTCTTCTATCCCTTTCTTTCTTCATAATGATGCGTCTTTCTGGGCAGAGAAGGGCGGGTCGTTACATTTATACCACTGTAATGACCCGCCACTCATTCCACAGAATGACGCTTCATTAATAAGAAAGAAAGGGGTAGAAAATAGAAAAGAAGAGAAGAAAGAAAGAAACAACAACAACGATCTCACAGCGGAACGAATAAATTATATTAATAACATAAACTATTACATAGTATACAACACTTATCAGAGTTTTCACAACTATACAACACATACTAGACAGTTATAAACATCTGTCTAGATATTACAACTCAAATACAATACAAGACTCAAACACAGATATCAACACAGCGGAAAACTATATCTACGAACGCCGAAGCCTCCTGCTCCATTGCTCCTCCACAATTCGTCAAAGCTAAACCTAAATCTCTTGGCTACTCGTAAAAATTTGAGTACCCAAGAGTTTATAAAACAGAAATAAACAACTTGGGTCGGACATGGGTCTGGTGTGAGTAACAGGTTAAACTTGTTTAACTTCAAAATCTTTTGAAAGAAAAAGTATCACGTAAGACTTCCCACAAATAAACATGGGTAAGTTTTTACCTTACGCTAACCAAAACATTTGATAGGAAATCCAGTTATATTATAATAGGGTCTAGGGTTTCCAAGTAAAATACAGAAATAGCTGAAATGCTTACATCTCACATTCCAACATAGTTGGGCACAACTAATACGTACGGCACTTATTGGAGTTTGGATTCCATACCGGGATCGGGTTTGCTACATTACAGCGTGATAGGGGGTTCTCGCTTTGCGTTAGGTGGCGAACGGGAGACTCTTACCCCTACATGTCCCCGGGGGTAGTATAAGGCCTTTT
Source organism: Allium fistulosum (assembly GCA_030737815.1). Lineage (NCBI taxonomy): Eukaryota > Viridiplantae > Streptophyta > Magnoliopsida > Asparagales > Amaryllidaceae > Allium > Allium fistulosum. The sequence goes on along the minus strand of CM060906.1, from coordinate 867,321,419 downwards.
GGGGTTGGTTGCGACTCGAGAGGGTGGCCGTAAAAGCAAACCCGAGGTATCACTGTGAGCCACAGCGGGGCTGGGATGGTTGAAAAGCCTACCGGTCGTGAACCATTGCTGAAGGTTGAAAAGCCTAGGACGTCACATTTGGTATCAGAGCGAAGGTTAAGCGAGAACCTTGGCTCTGTTGGGATTACTCGTTAAGGATAGGGTCAATGGTACCCTAGAACGAGTTGAGTGTATATATATATAAGAGCGTAATTGTTATTTTCATATATAAGGATTTCAAATGATTTTATATAAGAATATATTTGATATATAAAATGATTTCTTTCTAATAAATAAGTTAATTGGTTGTTAAATTAAGTGGTAATAGAAATACAACCAATTTGAAATTAAATGAAGATAAGTTTGAAATGGATTCAAACTAAAATTAAATTCTTGAATTTGTAGAAGTGTTATCAAGAATAAAGATAATAATGAATTGGTTTCCAGATATGATAATCTTGGTTATTATCATAAATGGTAATTGTGTTTAATAATGAAATGTTGTAAATGAGTAAGCAAAATAAAATGTTTTAGGGAAGTAAAACATTTAGGCAAGTATGACTTGTAAATTGAAGTGGGTTTTAAATTGTGAAGTTTTAAATCCAGAAAACTTGAAATTATTTTTAAATTAAAACCAGAGATGGTTTAAAAAATTTAAGGTATAACTTGGTGTATAAAGAAAATGTATATATAAGGATGATTTGAAATAACTCTTAGTGTTGAGTTTTAAATTGGAATGTGATATGAAAACCCGAAGTGATAAGTTTTTGAATTTATAAGTGGGAAGATTATTATTATAAGGTTTAAAATTTGTATGGGAATTCAAATTAGGTCAAGATGACTAAATTAAATTGAATTTAACTTAAGGGAAGTTAAATGAGTTTAGAATGAACAACTTGAATTGGAAATTTCAAGATGAAATTGAAATTTAACTTGGAAAGTTAAAAATGGTGAATTTGATTTGTTTGAATGAATGAAGAAATGGATTGTAATAATATATCCATTATTGAGATAAATTAAAATTAAACCTTAATTTGAAATTAAGGATATGAAATTCCTTTTAACTTAAGATTTGAATGTTAAGAATTGAATTTGTAACTTAAAATTGCTTAAGAATCAGTTTCGAAGTTGGAAGATAAAAATTAGGCAATAAATTGAATTTTTGAAGAAAATTTCTTTGAACTTTTAATTTGAACTTTAAAATAAGTTAAGTAATGATAATTTTAAAATGGAATTTTGAAATTTGGATTCAAAATTAAATGGTTTAAAGATTTAAGTTATTTAAATTAAAATAAAGGTTGATTGATTTAAAAGTAAGGGTTAATTTGACTTAAAGGATTAAATCAAATTTAAAAAAAAATGTTTAACTCGAATTTATATAATTCGAGATGATTTTAAGTTGGGATTTGAATAGAATTAGTTCAAATTAAATTTGATTTGAATTAATTTATAATTGTGATTGAAGATGGATAAGCATAAGTTTAAATGGTAAATTAGAATTGAAATGATTTGAAATTGAAGCTAGTTCAATTTGAAATTAATCCAAATTGATTTGAAATAAATTGGAATTGTGATTAAAGTTGAATAAAGTTTAAAAATCAAATGAAATTTGATTTAAATTTGGAAAGGAATTAAGGTTAATTCAACTTGAATTGGGATTAAATCAATTGCAATAGAAATTGAAGTATTGAGTTAATTTAAATGGAAGTAGAATTTAAATTGAATTGATGGGAAATTAATTGGAAATGGAGATTGGGAAATTAAACAGTTTGGCTCTGGATTATTTTCAAATAAATTGTTTTAATACAAATATATTTTTTCAAACTATTTACTATATAATTTTTCTTCTTAAACCCCAAACTATCTTATAGTTATTTTACAATTATTTTGGAACTATTTAACTATTTTGAAACTGTCTTATAAACTCATTACTATTTTTCAGTTACTTATATCTAATCACTATTTTAAAAACTATTTTGCAATTATCTAACTATTTTATAACTACTTAACTATTTTACAGCTATTTTACAAACTAATAACTATTTTTCAACTACTTATCTACTTTAAACTTTTTCAAGCTATTTTTAAATTTAAATAGGTCAGAGTTCAAACTGTTTGTAATTAAAGTAATAACTCAATTGTAAATGGAAGCAATTGAGAATAAGTGAATGGAATTAAAGGAAATGTGAATAGAAAAGAGAATTGATTTGGCTAATAACCAACAAAGATAAATACGTAGGATATACGTATATTATTCTATTCGCATAATGATTTGATCCAGATTCGAACACAGAATTTCGAGATAGTATTATCGATCCGAGTTGGGATTTTTCGCTCGATTTTCGACGGCGAACCTGGATATGGATTGTTGATTGGTTCTGGCTATTCTCTATCATAGCTACGACTATGCAAGGAGAATGACGGTTTCTGATCAAGAAACCAGATCTGAGTCCGCACTAGGAAGTCGGGTGGACGATACTAGTTCGGAAGTGAAATTGTGTGATCGAGTGAGCGATCAAATTGGTATAGCGTACGGATGATATGTGTACATCGTACGAATTTGAATGAAATTGGTATTGAAAATTTGTGGATAAAAACTGTAAAATGGTTTTTGAAATGAAAAGTAATATGGTTAATAACTTTATAAAAGATTTATAAAATTTGAATATTTGATTTGGAATAAAATAAAGTTATATATTCTTGTTATATAAGATAAATCTTCCCCTGTTGAATCTATTGTTAAAAGAAAAGGGTTTTGAAAATATTTGAAGTATAAAAGAGGTTTTATACAAGTTTGAAATGATCCAAAGATTTTCAAAGTTATATATATATATATATATAAAGGATATTATGAGAATGATTTTGGAAAAGGTTTTGGGAACCTATATAAATTGGAAAAGACTTTTGATTTTTGGGAAAATCAATTTTGGATTTTGGAAAGCCTAGTTTGAGAATTATCGATTTTGGTAATCGATTTTGTGTAAAGGAGATTTTGATAAATCATAAAGGGTATGATTTGAAGATACTATAAGTATATAGTATAAAGTATTTTGAGAATAGCTCTGGGGAAAAAGGCGCTTCCTTGAAATGAACTTCTCAGGAGTACCACTGGGTGGTACTGCCTTGAACCCCAAGGGGGGATTCTAAAGTTGATCCTGTGAGGAGTCCGGACAAAACTAGTTCCTGAGGATTATTTGTGTAGCGAAAGTCGAGGGGCTGGTGCCCACAGAGGCATTTGAGTTATGCTGTGACAACAATTTAACTCAATGTCACTGCGATCTACTGCAGACCATAGCGAAAGTCATGTGTGCCGCTGAGAGCCAACTGTCTACGTTTGATTTTATATCGGTAGACTGTGACACTATGGTAACATAGCGAAAGTCGTTTGTGCCACTGAGAGCCAACAGTTTGCGTTTGATTTTATATCGGTAGACTGCGACCTATGTGGGAGAAGTTTCATTTTGACAGCGAAATCGTGTGTGCCGCTGAGAGCCAACAGTTACATGGACTTTTGCTGCAACGGCAACGTAACCCTGGATGTAACTGCGATCTGTTGTGGGTTCCATGGTGTAATCAGTTACATGGACTTTTGCTGCGATGGCAACGTAACCCGTGATGTAACTGTGACCATGGATGGGGGTGATGATTTCCAGAGTATTCTCACCAAAGATATTTCCTCTATTTTCAAAAATGTTTTCGATATTTCCAATAAATTATTTTCCAAGTATTTTCACTGGGTGTTGAAAACGAGTCTGCTAAGTACTTATAGATTTTCAGTCTTACGCCTGATCAACGTATGACCGAATTTCTGTGAGAACGAAGATGGATTTGTTGAAACATCGAGTTATAAAAGTATTTTTACAAAAACTATTTTGATAATATTATATAGATTTTTTTTTAAAAAAAAAAGTGTTTTAAAAATGATCAAAGAATAATTTATCTGATCTTAAGTATTGAATAAATTCTGGTTTCATTTTTTTTCGAGGACGAAAAGATTCTAAGGGGGAAGGAATGTGATAACCCGGATTTTGGAACATCTGTTAATGGATAATTAACTAGGGTTAATTAATAGAAATACTGATTTTATTTGGCTTAATAAATGAAATTCTGATAATTAGAATATATCTGGATATGTATATAGATGAATTTGAACTATAATAAATATCTGGATAATTATTTGTTTGATAATCTCCTGATATAATTGTTGAATTTGACAATATTAGTTTAATGACCTTCTTTTATAAATATTCAATTTGGCAAAATTTATATATGTTTTAATTTTGATTTATATAAAAAAAAATTTATATCAACATAGATTAATAAAAAACAAATATTTAGTAGTTCAAAATATAATACCCTAGAATAAGATTTAACAAGGGTTTAAATACACTTTCTTTTATATTTGAAATTTATGCACTTTGTACATATATATATATATATAGATAATACATATTAATATAAATACACATAAGAGATATTTAAAAAAATAAATTTTTAATATGTGTAAATATATATAGCATGTAAAATACAAGTGGAAGCTAAGGATAATATGAATTAAACATTTGTAAGCTAAAGATAACATGCAAAGACAAGTGGCATTAGTTTTTTTAATTGGAAAGAAAATTTAATTAACATATTGGAAAACAAGGCTGTAGAGATATTCAAATTTTTTTAACAAACCAGACATTTTTTTCTTTCTTCTCAAAAGAGAAATCAAATTAAAGAAAATCTGAGAAAAACAACATTTTTCAAGTTTGCAACCTGATTCAAGCAATTCAAGTTCAACTCAATTGTAAAACAAAGATACAACAGGAACCAAGCAACAAATTAAATCAAAGTTCAATTTAACAAATCGAGTAACAGATTTAAGTCCAGATTGAATCAAAATCTCCAGATGAACTCAATAGCATTTAACATGTTCCAGGCCTCTGTTCTATATAAGGTGAGTAAACTAATTTTTTTTAAATCTGTTTAAATCTTGATACTTGAGGAAAATACTTGAGTAAGGTTGTGATAAATGTTTGCATGAATATAAATATGCTTGCATGTATATAATATGAGATTATTTGAATGTGCATGTTTGTGTAAATGAATATATATCTTCTCTGTTTGAATCACAGCCACAGATCAACATAACAAATTCAAATTCTCTTCATATGATAAATTTTAGGCTTTGATATCTAAATGAAAAATAATTATAAGAGTGTAACATCTTTTATAAAAATGGTTTCAAGAATTTATGTTAAGTAAATTTTTCAAAAAGAGGAAATTACAGAGAAAATGAATTCAAGTATAATTTTTTTATATTTAAAATTTCACGTTTTAATTATATAATCCGATTCGAATTGGCAAATAGTGATTTTTGATGTTAAAATAAAGATTTTTAAGTTTGGAAATCTTGAGAATTCTTGGGTTGAACGGAAAGTGAAATCATGGCAAATTCTGACGATGGGAGGTTGTGGGAAGATCGAGATCAATGCTGAAGGAAGTTCGGAGGTCAGGGGTCTTGGCAAAAATGGTGGATGGATTTATAGTTCGTCGAGGCGGCTAGTCGACGTTGAAGTAGGGTTTAACGAGCAGTTTTGGTCTTCGTTGTTCTTAAGGGGATGGCGACGACGTGGGTGAAATGGAGATGACCGGAGTGAGGGGAATCGATGCGTGGGACAGTGACGCAGTTCTGGACGGGATCGTGGGGTCTCTGGCGATAGTACGCGGCGGCGCGGGTGATGTCGTTGATGGGTTTGGGTTCCAGGAAGAACTCGATGTGCTCGTTTCCAATTTCCAGTGGGTATCATTGATTTGAGTGGTCAGACGACTCAGGGGAAGATCAGCGACTTGTTGATGGTCGGAGCGTGGATCGGAGTTGGTCAGGAATGGCGTGCACGTGCACGTACACGGTTGCGTGTATCTGGAAGACTTGGGTTTGGGGAAGAAAGCGAATGCTCGGGTGTTTGTTCGAGAAAAATCGAGTTTTACTCGAAGTAGGACGAAACGTGGGTAGCTTCGAGTTTTGCTTCGGTAATTCTTTGGGTTTTACTCGGGTTTTTGCAAGTTTTAAATAAATTATGTTAACCAAGTGTAACGACCCGACTTTCCCGACCCGGAAAAATCGAACCATTTTAGTTAAGAAGAAGAGGTAGAAGAAGAAAAATAAAAAACAACATCAGAATCTAACCATCGCAGCGGAATAAAATATAATATATCAACAGATCTTTACACAAATCAAAAACTATATCTGTTTATACAATACATCAGAATACATCATCAGAGTACATCAACATCCATAACATACAACTGAATACACAGCGGAAAAATAATAACAAGTACGGGAGTAGGTATCGACATCCAGCTCGTCTCCTGAGCTCCACAGCATCATATCCTGAACCTGTTTATCTCGGTCTGACCCGAGCATCATATAAAACAATACCCGAGTCAGTCTGGAATACCAGCGTGAGAAAATCACACTCAATTGATTATTAAAGTTTCAAAAATCCTTTTGAAAACAAAAGCATCTCGTAAGACCACGCCACAAATAAACATGTCGGGTTTTTACCTTACGATAGCTAAAACACTTTTTATCAAAATCCTCTGATATTATAATAGTGTCTATTCACAAATACTTATTAAAATAGCTGAAATTGTTACATGATTAAATTCCAGCATACTAGCCACAACGTGGGTAATACAAACAAAACTCGTACAAGGCACGTAGGGAGAATGGATTTCCAACGAATGACTAGGCACTGGGGTACCACCTGTCACAGTACGTGGCCTAGATCACAGTACCGAGGAGTACGCCCGCTCCCCTGCAACACAAGGCCGGAATCATCCCTTACTGGATAATTCCAAATAAAATCACCCCACGGTTGGGATCAGCAACCGCACCACTAAGCCGAAATAAAAGGGACATCTAGACAGGGATGACCTTACTCTCAAGTGGGTGCTACCCACGAAGCCTTGCTGCATAACCCCTGATTTTCAGTCATTCCCGGTTGATGAGGTTCGAGGCTAAACGATACCTTTATAGCACATATCCCTTAGAATGCCCATCGTCCACCTGACGATGTCACGAAAGCATTCGTCCATACAAGTCCGTCCCGGGTCCGAACGGAACCGAAGGCACTATTCCTACTACATCCATTTTGGAAATATCCTCAGGATTAGTAGCGACTAGCCCTTGCACTTCATTGCTCCATCTTCGACTCTGAACACGTTACATGAAACGTACAAACCGGATCGAAGTGGTATTCGAGTCTCCAGACCTAGAATCCCGGTATACGGAAACTCGATCCCGGTCTCTTCGAAACGATCAGCGCATTTGGCCAATATTGATAGTCGGTTATTTAACTATCAATTAACATCCACAAGCAACCATCACACAATAAATAATTTCCCACATTATTTATTTGCCCAAATATCTTTCCAAGATATATTTCTATTTTCAAACCCCTTTTGAAAACAATTTCAAACAGTTTCCGCTTACGGAATACATTTCCCAATAATTATTTCTCTGAAACACCAAGTACAAAATACTTTAGATTTAAAAATAATTTAAAAGCACTTTACTATAAATATACTTTATAATATTGAAATTTAAAAACTTCTTTAATACCTTAACAAAATATATACTTAAGGAATATTTAAAATGAAACCACTTTACAAATATAAACTAAATTTCTCTTTTTAAAACATAATACCAAATCATTTTTATATAATTACTACAATAATAGATTTTGAAAATCTTGCTTTAGGCTTTAACATTTAGAAATAATAAATTTTCTAAAATATGCTTTTTAAAACACAATTAGAACTTTTAACTTATATTTAAAATTGCCTTGCAAAAACGTACTTGGCAATCCAGAGAAATACACTTCTCATTCCCATCTTTTGATAATAAATCAACATTTATTTTAAACCAATTCATATTCCCTTCATAAATTCCCTCCTTGAATTTATATTTCAAATATCCTCTGATATTCCATTTTACTTTATAAACCCAGTTTATATCTCCAAAATCTCATTTCTTTTTTAAAAATCCAAGTTTTTAAACACTTAAATCAATTTCCAATTGATTTCCATTTTACTTAACCTTGAAATAAATTTCCCTATTTACTTTCATTATTTCAAATACATTAACTTTCATCTTTTATTTCTTTATTATGAGTTAAAACCCTTTTTAACTAAAATACCAATTTCGGATTTCCAAACTTCTTCAATTAATATTTTAATTAAATTAAATCTTTGAATTTCAATAACATCAATTCTTTTATATTTTTAGATAATATCACTTTAGTTAAAGATTTATTTCTTCACTATTAAATTCAAAATCCTCTTTTCCCATATTTGTTCGAATTAAGAAATTTCTTTATTTCTTTTACAATTCCTTATTTAATTTATTCGAATTCACTAGAATTATTGAACTTAAATTTTACTCTTTTATTTCTTTCCAAAATTCAATTCAATTGCTTTTGATAACTCATTATACTGGGAAATTCAATCCAACCAGATTATCCAATATAAATCATCACAGGATATCAAAAATCATAGCACAGAATATTTAAACAAAATTAAATATTTTGAGGAATCCAGTTGGATCCCTCCAACCTGTTTCCCTGCATCCACAGATGTTAGCACAATACCAATTTCACTTCGAGGTGGAATATCGCGGTATATGGGTTTTATAAAATATCATCCGCTATTATGCGGCGCATAGGGTCTCATCCGCTATATAATGCGGGAATATCAACAACTCCAATATATACATATGCCAATATATATATATTGGTATATACTACTATATACCATATCAATCAAATCAATCAATTCAATCATTCATCCCTATTTAAATTTAACCAATTAAATTTAAATAAAATTAAACTGAGTGAGATTAACTCACCTTTGATTTTTGTTTTACAACACAATCCATTCTCGAGTTGTCCCCTTTTGGATTTTGACCTTGAATAAATATTAGACGATTCTATTAATATTCGAATTAATCGAACAATTAATTGCCATTTATTAATTTAGTTAACTAACAATTTTATTTAAACTCATCCTCCTTTAATAAATTATTTTTAATAACTAAAATAATTGAATAAGCTAATTAGATAAATTAATCATCTTAACTACATAAAAAAATTTCTCCTATATTATCCAAATAAAATAAAATTTAACTGAGAAATTAATTAGAAAACGAATACCTCTGCCTTACCGAAATGAAAATCCAGCCTTGCGACGTCACCGAGCATGAGATCAACGTTGCATCATCGCCACACGCAACTAGCTTGTCTCCAGCACGCGAACTCGAACCCAACCCCTCAACATCGCGACTTCAAAGCCCCATCTCACCCAGATTTCGATGCCTCCATGCGATTCGCCACACACGCCTCTGCCCTCGACGAACGCAACCCAGATGCGTCGTCGCGATCCCCTCCGTTACCATTTCGCGAGCGTCCCTATCGATCGCAACCCTCGAGGCCAGGCAACCACTTCGAACGCCTGCGATTCCCTTGTGAATACCGCTCTAAGCTCGTGCGTCTCCAACATCGCAAAACCCTACCTCCTCAAATCGCGATTTAATTTCGCGATTCGAAATCGCCGCTCGAGTGCCCTGCAGACTCCAGTCTTTGAACGATCTCGATCTGGCCTGTGTTCGGGTTTTACGAAGGGAACCCCTTTTATATTTTTATTTTTAATTTTGCGAACGAATTTGAAAGTGAAAGGGCCCGAAATCGCTTGATTTATATTAGTGCAGAGGAAAGAAAATTAAAGGAATGAGGGCACCATTTTCTCTTTTGTTAAATAGGAACTCGGCTGAAGGATAAAAGAAGAAGACGCGATGAATAGATGGAAGGTGGCTTCACAGAGAAGAGTGGCGATAGAGACAGGCTAGGTCTGCTTATAGGGTGGCTAATGGATTTAAAATTTTATATCCAAAAATATCTCGTGGTCCATAATTCTAAACCCCGAACTCCAATTTAAATGCAACGACCGGCGTTCCTAACATTATACCGTTATCCTGAACACGCTGGAACAAGTTTCGAAGTCTAGTTCGGTTATATGGAGAAGACAGCTTTTAGGACCCAGTTATTATATTTAATTTTCGATATAAATTTCAGTGCGTTTATATATCGCACGCTCACCCAACAACTCCAAACGCTCTGAAATTTGAAATCCGATAATAACACAATATTACGGATCCAATGGAACTATTTTCGTCGAATTCCGAGACCGTGCCTCGGAAGGCTATTTTAAAATATCGATTTAAACGATATATTTTAAAAAAAAACTGAACAAAACACTTTTAAATCTAATTTTAAAAGTTTCATCACCTTCAATATTAACAACATAAATTTTCTGAGCCTTTAAACTATTTTTAACAAGCTCAAAACTCTGGTTTCTCTACTTTACCCTATATTCAATTGTTTAATTCAAAAATTAAATTATCCAATAAATATTGATATTTTGAATTTTAAGTTAAAAATTAACTTTTAAATCTTTAAAACAATTAAATATTTCAATTTCAAAAGCCCAAAATTTCCGGGTCGTCACATTCCTCCCCCCTTAAAAGAATTTCGTCCCCGAAATTACTAGTTAGGAAGAATGATTCAATTCCCGTTAACTATTTTCCAATCAAACAGTTTTAACAACTTTACAAAGTCTTCTTTTATTAAAGACACTCTATCCCTCTATCTAACTTCCCAACTTATCCAAAAGTTCCAAACAATATCACTTAACCATTCAAATTTAAATTTGAATTCAAATTTTAAATTTTCCAAAATTTTTCTAACTCTCTAAATTTTCGAAAAATTTTGCCAGCGTCTCCTTTGCGCGGCTAGCTCGGTACTACTACAAAATGGCTCTACGGCCTCCCAATCTCAAAAAGAAAACAAAAAGCCAAGTGGCTGGATCAAAACCCAATCAAATTTCATATAGAAATTCAAATACATACCTTTTTGGTCGTGCAATTTAATTTATCTTCTGAAATCAAAGACATCCATTATCCTTTGCTTTTAAATCACCTGTATATTCTACTAAGCAAATAGTATCTAGTTGCAGTCCCAAAACCATTTTATACATCCATGTACAAATTTTCAATATTGGTTTTACTTAAGCTCGTACGATGCACATATATCATCCGTACGCAATATCACATTCGATCGCTCACTCGATCACACAATCTCACTTCCGAACTAGTATCGTCCACCCGACTTCCTAGTGCGGACTCAGATCTGGTTTCTTGATCAGAAACCGTCATTCTCCTTGCATAGCCACAAACTATGATAGAGAATTACCAGAATCAATCAACAATCCATATCCAGGTTCGCCATCGAAAATCGAGTGAAAAATTCCAACTCGGATCGATATATCTATCTCGAAATTCTGTGTTCGACATCTGGACCAAATAGCTATGCGAATAAAATAATATACGTACATCTTACGTATAAATTCCAATTGATTATCAGTTATATCAATTCTCCTTTATTCACATTCCTTTTTGACTGTTATCCCCTTATTCACAACTATCCCATTTCACAACTTCAGTTTCACCTTAATTCAATTATTCACTTAGCATACTTTCAGTACCACATTTTCTTAAGAATTCACTATTCATTTCTTAAGTTTAAGATAAACATTTTACATACTGCTTATACATATTTTCACTTCACTATTGAAGTTCCTATCCATTTCTATCCACTTTTGCGTTTACATTTCCACTTGAATTCAATTTATCTTCCACTTTGAATATTGAATTAGTTGCACTTACTAATTAATTTAAATCTCAATTAAAAGTTTGTTTGCAAGCTTTATCGTTAGTTCCTTCGATTTCACTTACTTTACTTTCACATTTTAAATAGATTTCAATACTCAGTTTCAACCTTATTGGTTTAACAAATTTTAATTCATTTGTTGTTAGTGAAAATTTCCAAAAATTTTCAAAAATTTTCTAACTCCCAAAATTTACGGAAAATTTTGGCAGAGTCTCCCTTGTACGGAGGGACTTCTGCGATATCGCAGGATGCACAAATATATATATACATCGGCCTCAGGCCGGAAATCACAATATATATCAATATATGCAGTTCATATCTCCTATTTTGAATTTTTGCGTAAGCGTACCTTATTTTAGCATTTTTAAAGCAAAGTGGTTATTTATTTTAGCAAATGCATAACCCGACCCAGCCAAACGGCCTCTCTGAACCTGTACTTACTCAATTCAAATATGTAAGTGACAAATATACAAGGTTGGTTATCATTTCAATTAATTTCAATAGCTAAACACATGCATTTCATAAGCAACATACACCGAACAGTTCCCAAATGCCATTTTCAAGTTTCGATACTAACTTCAATTACTTACAACCAATACTTAAACTATCCATTTCAGTTTTAAGTGATTTACTATTCACTTTTAGTTTACCATTCAATATTAAATTCATTAACCCACTAGTTTCATTCAAACCCTTTTTATTTGTTCACAGTCCATTCATTCTCCTTTGATTATCCAACAGGTTCTATTCAAAGCTATTTCATAATCCACTTAAGTTAACACTTAAGCTCATTTTCATTTAATTTGTTTATTCAAATCTTATACCCAATATTTGATTATTATTTTTATCTCTAAACCACTTTACTTGGTTTACTTGAATTCAAATTTATTTTATATCTCAAGTTTGGATTTTCCAACATACTAACAAATCTTCTTTCCCACCTTCCCATTTCTGATAAACCACACACTTATATTTTTTTATACTTCCATTCAATTATAATTAAACTCATTACCACATTAATTCAATTAATCATACTATCCAAACTCATATTTAATTTATACATACTCGAAAAAAGTTTATTTGCATCCCAAATCATTTTATTTTAATTCAATTCCCTACAATTTCAATTCATATTTTTTCACTTATAGTCTCAAGTTGAATTTCTATTAACAACTCAAGCTTCACCTTCAAATTCTATTATTAATTTCATTTCTGAATTTTATAAGTCACAAACTCATTTACATCCATACTTCCATCTATTTAAAATAAATTTTATTCACATTTTATTTTTTAACTCAGAATTATACATTTTATTTAGCCAATAAATATTTTTATTATTCCATACACAACTTTAAATAAGATTCCAGAGTTTTAAACAATTTTCCAAAATTTCAAAATCATTTTTGAAATCAACTATATCCAAACCCTTTTCAATTTCAAAACCAAACTCAGTTTTGCAAACAAACACCAGCCCAAAACATCCAGGTAGCAATTCCTCTTTTGGAAACTCGAAAATGAACACCGATGATGTCGCGATCATCATCGGAATTATTTTCCAGCGACCACTGAGAGTTTAGTGCTTTTATCACCTTTAAAAACATTTCAAATATTTTTAATTTCCAAATCTCTCCATATTCGATTTCAATCCAAAAAAAAAAAAAAAAAAAATATTTCCGAAATAATGTCACCATTATATTTTCCAAAGCCCTTTGAAAACCATTTTCAAATTCAAAGGAATTTAAACTTCACAAAATCCCAAACTCGAAATCCATCTCGATTTATTTCCAAATATTTCTCTGGAATCCTATTTCAAATTTTGAATCACATTTGTATATGAAGTTTTATTTCAACTTATAAATTACATATATAATTTATTTTCTCAAATTCCATTTGTTATATAAATTTATTCTTTAACTTTGGTTATAATTAAATTTCTTATTCAATTTCCTCCTACTGATAATAATTTATTATCATTATCTAACAACCAAACATCCAAATATAACTATAATAATTTATAAAAATTATTTCTTTCATATACAAAAATAATTTGGGTAAAATTATTTCATCTACCCATTTTAAAACAATATTGTGTCGAATTGTTCTATTCGAGTGTTTAGAAACCCCTTCGATACAGTTGTCCAGACTGTGCCGACGAAGGTTCATATGCCACTCAATAAATCAACCAACACAATATAAAACCATTTTATATTCACTAACAAATACGCGCTCATATCTATTAATACTCTCAAAATTCCCACCAGAGCCAAGGTTATTGCCAACCTAAGCTCTGATACCACTGTAACGACCCGACTTTCCCGACCCGGAAAAATCGAACCATTTTAGTTAAGAAGAAGAGGTAGAAGAAGAAAAATAAAAAACAACATCAGAATCTAACCATCGCAGCGGAATAAAATATAATATATCAACAGATCTTTACACAAATCAAAAACTATATCTGTTTATACAATACATCAGAATACATCATCAGAGTACATCAACATCCATAACATACAACTGAATACACAGCGGAAAAATAATAACAAGTACGGGAGTAGGTATCGACATCCAGCTCGTCTCCTGAGCTCCACAGCATCATATCCTGAACCTGTTTATCTCGGTCTGACCCGAGCATCATATAAAACAATACCCGAGTCAGTCTGGAATACCAGCGTGAGAAAATCACACTCAATTGATTATTAAAGTTTCAAAAATCCTTTTGAAAACAAAAGCATCTCGTAAGACCACGCCACAAATAAACATGTCGGGTTTTTACCTTACGATAGCTAAAACACTTTTTATCAAAATCCTCTGATATTATAATAGTGTCTATTCACAAATACTTATTAAAATAGCTGAAATTGTTACATGATTAAATTCCAGCATACTAGCCACAACGTGGGTAATACAAACAAAACTCGTACAAGGCACGTAGGGAGAATGGATTTCCAACGAATGACTAGGCACTGGGGTACCACCTGTCACAGTACGTGGCCTAGATCACAGTACCGAGGAGTACGCCCGCTCCCCTGCAACACAAGGCCGGAATCATCCCTTACTGGATAATTCCAAATAAAATCACCCCACGGTTGGGATCAGCAACCGCACCACTAAGCCGAAATAAAAGGGACATCTAGACAGGGATGACCTTACTCTCAAGTGGGTGCTACCCACGAAGCCTTGCTGCATAACCCCTGATTTTCAGTCATTCCCGGTTGATGAGGTTCGAGGCTAAACGATACCTTTATAGCACATATCCCTTAGAATGCCCATCGTCCACCTGACGATGTCACGAAAGCATTCGTCCATACAAGTCCGTCCCGGGTCCGAACGGAACCGAAGGCACTATTCCTACTACATCCATTTTGGAAATATCCTCAGGATTAGTAGCGACTAGCCCTTGCACTTCACTGCTCCATCTTCGACTCTGAACACGTTACACGAAACGTACAAACCGGATCGAAGTGGTATTCGAGTCTCCAGACCTAGAATCCCGGTATACGGAAACTCGATCCCGGTCTCTTCGAAACGATCAGCGCATTTGGCCAATATTGATAGTCGGTTATTTAACTATCAATTAACATCCACAAGCAACCATCACACAATAAATAATTTCCCACATTATTTATTTGCCCAAATATCTTTCCAAGATATATTTCTATTTTCAAACCCCTTTTGAAAACAATTTCAAACAGTTTCCGCTTACGGAATACATTTCCCAATAATTATTTCTCTGAAACACCAAGTACAAAATACTTTAGATTTAAAAATAATTTAAAAGCACTTTACTATAAATATACTTTATAATATTGAAATTTAAAAACTTCTTTAATACCTTAACAAAATATATACTTAAGGAATATTTAAAATGAAACCACTTTACAAATATAAACTAAATTTCTCTTTTTAAAACATAATACCAAATCATTTTTATATAATTACTACAATAATAGATTTTGAAAATCTTGCTTTAGGCTTTAACATTTAGAAATAATAAATTTTCTAAAATATGCTTTTTAAAACACAATTAGAACTTTTAACTTATATTTAAAATTGCCTTGCAAAAACGTACTTGGCAATCCAGAGAAATACACTTCTCATTCCCATCTTTTGATAATAAATCAACATTTATTTTAAACCAATTCATATTCCCTTCATAAATTCCCTCCTTGAATTTATATTTCAAATATCCTCTGATATTCCATTTTACTTTATAAACCCAGTTTATATCTCCAAAATCTCATTTCTTTTTTAAAAATCCAAGTTTTTAAACACTTAAATCAATTTCCAATTGATTTCCATTTTACTTAACCTTGAAATAAATTTCCCTATTTACTTTCATTATTTCAAATACATTAACTTTCATCTTTTATTTCTTTATTATGAGTTAAAACCCTTTTTAACTAAAATACCAATTTCGGATTTCCAAACTTCTTCAATTAATATTTTAATTAAATTAAATCTTTGAATTTCAATAACATCAATTCTTTTATATTTTTAGATAATATCACTTTAGTTAAAGATTTATTTCTTCACTATTAAATTCAAAATCCTCTTTTCCCATATTTGTTCGAATTAAGAAATTTCTTTATTTCTTTTACAATTCCTTATTTAATTTATTCGAATTCACTAGAATTATTGAACTTAAATTTTACTCTTTTATTTCTTTCCAAAATTCAATTCAATTGCTTTTGATAACTCATTATACTGGGAAATTCAATCCAACCAGATTATCCAATATAAATCATCACAGGATATCAAAAATCATAGCACAGAATATTTAAACAAAATTAAATATTTTGAGGAATCCAGTTGGATCCCTCCAACCTGTTTCCCTGCATCCACAGATGTTAGCACAATACCAATTTCACTTCGAGGTGGAATATCGCGGTATATGGGTTTTATAAAATATCATCCGCTATTATGCGGCGCATAGGGTCTCATCCGCTATATAATGCGGGAATATCAACAACTCCAATATATACATATGCCAATATATATATATATTGGTATATACTACTATATACCATATCAATCAAATCAATCAATTCAATCATTCATCCCTATTTAAATTTAACCAATTAAATTTAAATAAAATTAAACTGAGTGAGATTAACTCACCTTTGATTTTTGTTTTACAACACAATCCATTCTCGAGTTGTCCCCTTTTGGATTTTGACCTTGAATAAATATTAGACGATTCTATTAATATTCGAATTAATCGAACAATTAATTGCCATTTATTAATTTAGTTAACTAACAATTTTATTTAAACTCATCCTCCTTTAATAAATTATTTTTAATAACTAAAATAATTGAATAAGCTAATTAGATAAATTAATCATCTTAACTACATAAAAAAATTTCTCCTATATTATCCAAATAAAATAAAATTTAACTGAGAAATTAATTAGAAAACGAATACCTCTGCCTTACCGAAATGAAAATCCAGCCTTGCGACGTCACCGAGCATGAGATCAACGTTGCATCATCGCCACACGCAACTAGCTTGTCTCCAGCACGCGAACTCGAACCCAACCCCTCAACATCGCGACTTCAAAGCCCCATCTCACCCAGATTTCGATGCCTCCATGCGATTCGCCACACACGCCTCTGCCCTCGACGAACGCAACCCAGATGCGTCGTCGCGATCCCCTCCGTTACCATTTCGCGAGCGTCCCTATCGATCGCAACCCTCGAGGCCAGGCAACCACTTCGAACGCCTGCGATTCCCTTGTGAATACCGCTCTAAGCTCGTGCGTCTCCAACATCGCAAAACCCTACCTCCTCAAATCGCGATTTAATTTCGCGATTCGAAATCGCCGCTCGAGTGCCCTGCAGACTCCAGTCTTTGAACGATCTCGATCTGGCCTGTGTTCGGGTTTTACGAAGGGAACCCCTTTTATATTTTTATTTTTAATTTTGCGAACGAATTTGAAAGTGAAAGGGCCCGAAATCGCTTGATTTATATTAGTGCAGAGGAAAGAAAATTAAAGGAATGAGGGCACCATTTTCTCTTTTGTTAAATAGGAACTCGGCTGAAGGATAAAAGAAGAAGACGCGATGAATAGATGGAAGGTGGCTTCACAGAGAAGAGTGGCGATAGAGACAGGCTAGGTCTGCTTATAGGGTGGCTAATGGATTTAAAATTTTATATCCAAAAATATCTCGTGGTCCATAATTCTAAACCCCGAACTCCAATTTAAATGCAACGACCGGCGTTCCTAACATTATACCGTTATCCTGAACACGCTGGAACAAGTTTCGAAGTCTAGTTCGGTTATATGGAGAAGACAGCTTTTAGGACCCAGTTATTATATTTAATTTTCGATATAAATTTCAGTGCGTTTATATATCGCACGCTCACCCAACAACTCCAAACGCTCTGAAATTTGAAATCCGATAATAACACAATATTACGGATCCAATGGAACTGTTTTCGTCGAATTCCGAGACCGTGCCTCGGAAGGCTATTTTAAAATATCGATTTAAACGATATATTTTAAAAAAAAACTGAACAAAACACTTTTAAATCTAATTTTAAAAGTTTCATCACCTTCAATATTAACAACATAAATTTTCTGAGCCTTTAAACTATTTTTAACAAGCTCAAAACTCTGGTTTCTCTACTTTACCCTATATTCAATTGTTTAATTCAAAAATTAAATTATCCAATAAATATTGATATTTTGAATTTTAAGTTAAAAATTAACTTTTAAATCTTTAAAACAATTAAATATTTCAATTTCAAAAGCCCAAAATTTCCGGGTCGTCACACCAAGTAAATAAGAAGTAAATTGTTACCAGATTTTAAATATAAAGCTTGAACAGTTTTGAAGGTATGTTAAAATGAATGGGTGGTGTCTTAATTAATAAAGATTAATTAATTAAGAATAAAAGAATAATTACTTAATGAAGTAATTTATGGATGTGATTAATTAAAGTGAATTTAATTAATGTAATTAATTTGAATTAATTAATTAGATTGATTAAATTAGGATAATCACTTTGAATAGCTTAAGTATAACTACTTAATGTAATTAATGAAGTATATTTACTTAATGTAAGTAATAAATGGAAAATTACTGAATGTAATGAATTAAGGGAAATTACTAAATGGAAATAATTAAATAAAAGTAATTAAAGTTTAATTACTTAGTGTAATTGATAAAAAGAATAATTACTTAATTAATTAAAGGATAGTTAATTACTGAATGTGATTAATTTATGGATAATAAATGGATGTGTTTAAATAAAAGATAATTACTTAATGTAAGTAATTATAGAATAATTACTTGATGTAATTAATTAAGGAATTTAATTAATGTAATTAATTATAGTATAATTAATTTATGAAAGTAATTAAGGGTTGAATATTATTAATGGTTAAAGAATAATTAATTTATGTAATTAATTAGAGAATTAATTACTTAATGCAATGATTAATAAATTAATGTAATTAACTAAAGGATTAGTTAATTAATGAAAGTAATTAAAATTACTTAAGGTAAGTAATTAAATGATAGTTAATTAAATTAATTAATTAATGGTTAATTAATTAATGTAATTAATTTAAGAATAATTAAGTAATTAAAGGATTAGTTAATTAATTAAAGGAAATTAATTAATGATTAGGTAAGCAGGATTTAAATGGTGATTAAGTAATTAAATTAATTTATTTAAATTTATTTGAAATAATGTGACAAATAAATATTGCTTATGAATGATTGAATAATATTGTATACCTTAGATGGATAATATCTCTGATATATGATGTTATGATATGTTTGGTTTAAACTGTGATAATATGGGTATCTATCGATGATGGATTACTGTGTAAATGTGACATCCTGTATTTAAAGTTTGAATTGTATTCCATTTGAATAACTTTGTTAAGATGACATTGGATTCGAAGAGACAGGAGTCGGGTATTAGTTAATACCCGAAACCACTTCGATTTGAAATCTTCTATAATTCTTTATAGATTGATATGTGAAATCAAATAGGCCAGTTTGGGATAATATGGATCATTTAAACTAAGTTGTATACTTAGATAGTGTTCTGTGAAAATAAGTGTTGACTATATAAGTTGTTTACTTATAGTAAAGTACGAGTTACCCCGGGTTCAAAATTTCCAGGCCGTTATGAATGAATGCAATCAGAGGATTTAATCAATCAACAAGCAACTAAATTCAAAGATCAATTTTAGATAATATTCAATAGAAAAAGAAATTCAAGAAGTTTAAAATCTGGAACAAGCCTGGAAACTGTTCTCTGTTCAAAGTTTCTGGTGAGTAAACCTTAAATTTAAAAACAGTTTTAAATCTGGACTTAGATGCTTGTGATAAAATTTTGTAGTAATATATTATAAAGGTTTTACAAGAATGCTTTGTTTTGAATTGCATGCATATATATTATGTCAGTATATATATAGATAAGCCTGAAGCCTGACACTCTGTTTAAATTTTGATGAGTAAACAATAACTTTCAAAACAAATCTTGTATTGCTTAATGTATGTTATAATCTGGGGATAATATTGGTTTGCATGGATGTTTTCAGTTGAATAAAATTTGTATTGACATATATACAGTGAGAACATATTTATATGTATTTATGAATTCTGGTCTCTGTTGTTTCTCAGACCTTGATTACCTTCAAAAATTTAAATCTCATCATACGATTAGAATTGAGTGTTAATCTTTGAATAAGACATGATTATAATCTTATAATAATAATTTTAAAAGTAGTTCCAATAATTTTAATTTAGTGGCAAATTAAAATTTAGATATATCAGTAAACATTTTATATAGGTCAGGAATCAATAAATGTATTTCATGATTGGATTACATGAATGGAATCGTGGTAGGAAATAATGATTTTTGAAATGAAAATCATGATTTTTAATGGTGTTATAATCGAGATTTGCTTAGCTGATCGATTTTGGGTCTTTCATCGATTGCTGACGATTGACGACGAGTTGAAGTTCGAGATTGTTGTCGATGGTAGCTTGAACATTGTTGATCTCAGGAAAAATGGAGATTGTATTTTTAGTTGACCGTAGGGGGTAGGCGAAAGCGATATAGGGTTTAACACCCTGGGATACTCGTTGATATTCAATTGGTTTTCGCGACGTCGTGATGTAATGGGAGTTGATCGCGAGGCGTATGGTGGGTACTGGAAGTCGTGACGGAGCTGCGGTGAAGGTGGCGTGGTGTCTCGAGGCAAGGATCATCGGGGAGGAGGGGAATTCCGATGAAGTGTATTTCCAGGTGATGGGTTCAATGTTCGTTTTCGAATCTCGTTCGAATCGAGGAAGATGAGTTGGTCGATCGTGGTCTCGTGGTGGAAGACGACTTGTCGGAGCACTGAACGGAGTTCGCCGTCGTCCAGCGTGTGTGTGCACGTGCACGTTCACGATTTCGTGTGCATCTGGAAATGAGTTTTGGGGAAGAAAGCAGGAGCTCGGGTTTTCGTTCGGGAATCTTTGAGTTTTACTCGAAGCAGGTAAACGTGGGTTGGTCTCGAGAGTTGCTTCGGGGATTTTACGAGTTTTACTCGGGTTTGGGAAGGAGCAGACATAAGATTTTTAAAGGAAATGTTTTAAGTTTTAAAACAATAGAAATTTTGTTTTGTAATGTTTTCTGAGTTTTAAAATAAAGGTAAAACAAGATTTAACTATTAAACTAGATTGTTTTCTAGAATTGTTTTAATAAGTTTTAAATAATTTAAATAAATAAGTTTTAAAGATTAGAAAAGTGGATTTTCAAAATGATCTTTGTATTAAAAGTTTATTTAAATAACTTTGAAAGGTTTCAAAGATTTTAAAGGTTAAAATTAATGTTGTAATTGTTTAATTAAAATAAAGAGTTTATCTTAAGAAATTAAGATTTGATTTATTAAAGGAAATTAATATGTGAAATTAATAAGGATAATTCATTTATTGAAAATGATTTAAGAATAGATAATAATTTAATTAAGATAATGATTTTCTTAATTAAGATCTTTAGGTATAAAAAGTTAAGAAATTATTTAATTTAATAATTAGTTAAATAATTAACTAAGTAATTAATTAGTGATTAATTAAGATAATCACTTATAAATTAATTAAGTATAAATACTTGATGGAGTAATTAAGGAATAATTACTGAATGTAATTAAGTAAGGGAAATTATTTAATAAAGAAATTAGAAGATAATTATTTTATGAAAGTAATTTAATGAAAGTAATTAAGAGTTAATTACCTAGTTAATTACCTAGTGTTATTAATTTAATAATTTAATTAATAAAATGAATTAAAGGATTAAGAATAATTAATAAGATAATTAATTATTGGTTAAGGTAATTAATTAAAAAGTAATTAATTAATGGAAGTAATTAAGGGAAGTTAATTACTGGATTAGATTAATCAAAGATGATTAATAATTGTGGTTTAATTAAGAGTAATTATTTAATTAATTTAAATATAATAAATAATTAAAGATGTAATTAGAGATCATTAGTTTATAATTAATTAATGATGTAATCAAATGATAAGTGATTAATTGTAATTAATTAAGGATTAAAGTAATTGATTATAATTAATTAATTAATTAATAAAGTAATTAAAGGTTAATTACTGTATTTGATTAAGGATAATTAATTTGTGAAATTAATTAAATTTAATTACTTAAATGTAATTAAAGTATAATTAATCAAGGTGATTAATTAGGTGGATAGGTAGAGAAAGATTAATTAATTAATGATTATATAAGTAAGATTTATAATGAAGTAATTAATTTAATTTATTTTAAATTAATTAAGAGATGAAGTAATTAATTAAATTCACTTTAAATTAATTAAAGATAGAGATAGTTAATTTAATTCATTTTAAATTAATTATGTTGTGATTAAGTAAATCATTGCTTATATAAGAATGGATGACATTGATTGTCTTGAATGGATGTAATCTCAGAAATGAGATAAGAAATGTTGTGTAGTATGAATGCTTGGTTGCATTATGATGGTAATATAGATTAACTATTGTAATGTTGATATGGATTACCTATTTGGTTATGAATCATTTGTTTATTTGATAATGTGATTATCAATTGTGATTTGTGAATTTTTCTATCTCTATGAATATAGATAAGTTAAATTGTTTAAACCTTTAAACAACTTGGCCTTAAAAGATACGTTTTGGATTTCGATGAGACCGGGATCGGGTTTCCGTATACCGGAATTCCAGGTCTGGAGACCCGAATACCACATCGATCCAAATTAACGATAGGTCGTGAATCTCAAGTGAAGATGAAGATTCAGAGTGCAAGGGTTATTGTCGTTAACTCTGAGGGTGATTCCAAAACGAGTGTAACGAGATAATGCCTTCGGTTTCGTTCGAACTCGGAACGAACTTGTATGGATTGAATGCTTTCAGCACATCGTCAGGCGGACGATGAGCATTCTAAGTGATATGTTCTGATTAAAGGTAATCGTAACCTCAAGCCTCATCAACCGGGAATGGCTAAAACAGGGGAGGTGCAGCAAGGTTTCGTGGGTAGCACCCACTGAGAGCAAGATAGATCCCTGTCTAGAGGTCCCTTTTCTTTTATTCGGCTTAGTGTGTGGTTGGTCGCGCCAACTACGGGATTGTCTTGTTCGGGATTATCCAGTAAGGGATGGTTCCGGCTTTGTGTTGCAGGGGAGCGGGCGTACTCCTCGGTACGGTGATCTAGGCCACGTACTGTGACGGGCGGTACCCCAGTAGCCCTGCCATTGTATGGAATCCAAACTCCAATAAGTGTCGTACGTATTAGTTGTGCCCAACTATGTTGGAATGTGAGATGTAAGCATTTCAGCTATTTCTGTATTTTACTTGAAAACCCTAGACACTATTATAATACAATCGGATTTCCTATCAAATGTTTTAGTTAGCGTAAGGTAAAAACTTACCCATGTTTATTTGTGGGAAGTCTTACGTGATACTTTTGTTTTCAAAGGTTTTCAAAGTTAAGCAATCTAACCATTTACTCACACCAGACCCATGTCTGACCCAAGTGTTTATTTTCTATTTTATTAAACTCTTGGGTACTCAATATTGTATTGAGTAGTCAAGGGATTCAGGATAATCTTGATGAATTCTGGAGGAGTTGTGAAGCAGGAGGCTTCAGCGAGTAGATATATAGAGTTTCCGCTGTGTTTGTATTAGTCTGTATTGTGCTGGTGTACTTGTGTTGTATAATAGACAGAAGTTTATAACTGTCTATTCTATGATGTATAAATTGTGTACTCTGATGTATATGATACTATGTAATATCTTATGTGATAATATATTTCTCGTTCCGCTGTGAGATTTCTGATGTGTTGTTGTTCTTTCTTCTTTCTTTTCTTCTTCTATCCCTTTCTTTCTTCATAACGATGCGTCTTTCTGGGCAAAGAAAGTCGGGTCGTTACAGTTGAAATTTTATGTTTTGACCATCTCATTTTAATTTATGCTTGAGTTGAATCCGGCTTAAACTCTCGGATTTGACCTTTGCAGTTTCGACGTACGGTAGTGGCGAGGCAGTGCACGCGTGCGTGTACTGCAGCCACACCGAGATTTAAATTTAATTGGATGCCATCTGTTTCTGTTTATTAAGCGTAGTTTGAAATGGTTCATTTTGATTTGAGTTGGATTTGTTGGCTTTTGGATTTATTGATCTTCTGAGTATTTGATAGAATGTTTTGGCGAGGTCGTACACGCGTGCGTGTACGGCAGCCAATCGAGTCTTGATGGGTTCTTAAAGTGACAATTTCAATTGTTTAAATTGTTTTAGTCGATTGATAAATTGTTTATCTATCTCTGTTGATGATTTAAATCTGTTGATTTATTGTTAACACTGTTTAGTGTTACATTTTCGTTATCCGATTTCTTTGTTAAAAGAGTTGGATAGACGAGAATTATTGTGATTGTCGTCTATTTAAATTATTACTGCCTATATGCCCTAATAAACTGGTTTGAATTAGACTGACCTGTGTATTATTTTCTTTTGAATATAATACTCGGGTCAGACCCGAGTTATTTCAGGTTGTAGATTTCCTTCTTTGAGTTGCTGTTCGGGATTTGAAGACTTTTCACATCTTCTGAAGTTGTCAGTGTCATTTTGTAGTAGTCGTGTCATTGTATAGAACGATATGTATTCATGTATATTAGTCGATAATATACTTGTATATATAACTTCTAGTGTCGACAGTTGTAGTTGTATCATATGTATCGTGTCAACTATGTATTAACTGACATCAGTTATATATATATGAGACTTTTGTTTTTATCTGTGTTCCGCATTTATATTATCTGTGTTATTGTTATATCTAATGTCCTAAACTATTATGAACCGTCGTAGTTCGTTTTATACTAGTATTGGGTGTGTCGATGGGAGTAAACAAATAATAGAAGAAAAATAAAAAGTATATACCACTCCTATCGAGATAACCAATATTAGTGTAAGGCCAATTACGGATGGTCGCTCCTATCCAGCCTTATTCTTCGTAATAATAGACAGTATTTACTTTAATACTCTTTGTTATTATGAGCATAGAGGTGGGGCGTTACAGTTGGTATCAGAGCGAGGTTTATGGACATAATATAAAACATAACTTGGATGGAACATATGTTACAACTATTGGTCGATGTTTTATCTGTGATTTGAGTCAAAACTAAAGTTTTGAAATTTTGATGAAATTTTTAAATATCTTTATTTAAAAATAAAAATGGAATTGTGTTTTGTTGTTTTGATGAAATTGTGTTCCAATAATTTGATTGATTTGTGTTCTATTTATCAGAGTGCGCAGCGGAAACAGTGAAACTGTCTTCGCTGAGTACAACGGATAATCTTTTTGATTTAAAAATCGAAATACGAAATTGATATGAATTTCATTCGTTGTTTACATAGCTGTAATTATTTTATTTCTTTGAGAACTTCGAATCCGAATTGAGGATTCGAAGAAATTGCAGATATGTGATTTTTGTTGAAATTTCCGCTGACTTTCTTTTGTACTAATCATCTATTGATTAGATTTTTGCTGTTTTAAATTATCTTCATTGAAGATACCTTCGAATGATTTCTTTGTTCATTCCGTAATACGTGCAAAAATTTGAATTGCACGTTATTGCATTTATTTTACGTTGAACCGATGCTTGGTTATGAAACGTATTTTGTTGTCGTTGTTTTTATAACGGAAATTTCTACACCAATGCTATATTTTGAAGCACGATGTTTTGTGGCATTTTGATGAATGAAAATTCTCCGATATTACATTTTGATGTAAATGGTTTTGATGTGATTTTGACGTTTTAAAACTACTGTCGTTTTGGCTTCAGTAACCGTCAAATTTTTAAAAGTGGATTTTCAACCGGTTATTCCACAATGCTGTTTTGTGACCGTTTTACGGTATTTTGAGAAGTACGATTTCCTTACCGAAATTGTTACTGATTCGCTGTTTTAATCACGTGATTGGAAAAACGTTTTAAAATGAAAATTGTTTTATAATATTTTAGCAGTTTGCGTTTTCAAAAGAATGAGAAAGCGACTTAAACGATTCAGCAAAATCGAGGATTATGACCCCTTTCTTTTACTGTTTCGCTTAACTCCGGACTTGTACAGTTGAGAATGCGAATTGTTATTTTTACAAAATAAATAAAATTGTTTTCAAAAAAATTTACAGTTTGCGATTTCAAAAGAATGAGGAAGCGATTTAAACGTTTCAGCAAAATCGAGGACTATGACCCCTTTCTTTTACTGATTCGCTTAATTTCGGACTTGTCCGTTTGAGAATGTAAAGTGTATTTTTACAAAATACACAATTTTGCACTTTCAAGGAAACGATGAAGCGATTTAAACGATTTAGCAAAAGTGCGGAGTATGGAACCACACTTTTACTATTTCGGTTAATTCCGGACTCGTTAATTGAAATATCTGTCGTTTTGATGATTTTACACTTTCAAGGAAACGATGAAGAGAATTAAACAATTTAGTAAAACTCGTGGTTATGGGACATGTGCGTTTGCTATTTTGGTTAATTCCGGACTCGTTAATTGAAACATTTTGATGCTTTCGTGTGCTTTCGAGCCACTATGAGGACCTTCGGGTCATTTGTTGGACCTTCGGGTCATTTGTTGAGCTTTCGGGCCACTCTGCGGACCTTCGGGTCAAATACCAGTACTAGACCTTCGGGTCACTCTGCGGACCTCCGGGTCAATCTGATGGGCGCCAAAATTATGTTGAGTACTTGGTAGGCTTCGGCCACTCTGAGATGCACGTGCGGCGAATTAAAAACTCGCCATCTGATGGGATCGATCCAAGCTTTTATGTTGATTTTCTAGTCTTCTTAATTGATTTCTAGATATTTGTTGCTTCCAATTATCTGCAGGTAATTGGATATTTGTTGATATGAGTTCTGATTATCGTTTTTGATAATCAGATATTTGTTGTTTCTAATTATCGCTTGTGATAATTGGATATTTGTTGATATGAGTTCTGATTATCGTTTTTGATAATCAGATATTTGTTGTTTCTAATTATCGCTTGTGATAATTGGATATTTGTTGATATGAGTTCTGATTATCGTTTTTGATAATCGGATATTTGTTGTTTCTAATTATCGCTTGTGATAATTAGATATTTGCTGATATGAGTTCTGATTATCGTTTTTGATAATCAGATATTTGTTGTTTCTAATTATCGCTTGTGATAATTGGATATTTGTTGATATGAGTTCTGATTATCGTTTTTGATAATCGGATATTTGTTGTTTCTAATTATCGCTTGTGATAATTAGATATTTGTTGATATGAGTTCTGATTATCGTTTTTGATAATCGGATATTTGTTGTTTCTAATTATCGCTTGTGATAATTAGATATTTGTTGATATGAGTCCCGATTATCGTTTTTGATAATCGGATATTTGTTGTTTCTAATTATCGCTTGTGATAATTAGATATTTGTTGATATGGGTTCTGATTATCGTTTTCGATAATTGGATATTTGTTGCTTTTAATTATCGCTTTTGATAATTAAATAATTGTTGATTTGAGATTTAATTATCGCTTGAGATAATTAAATATTTGTTGATTTGAGATTTAATTATCGCTTTAGATAATTAAATATTTGTTGATTTTAGATTTAATTATCGCTTTGGATAATTAAATAATTGTTGATTTGAGATTTAATTATCGCTTTAGATAATTAAATATTTGTTGATTTGAGATTTAATTATCGCCTGAGATAATTAAATATTTGTTGATTTTAGATTTAATTATCGCTTTGGATAATTAAATAATTGTTGATTTTAGATTTAATTATCGCTTGAGATAATTAAATAATTGTTGATTTGAGATTTAATTATCGCTTTAGATAATTAAATATTTGTTGATTTGAGATTTAATTATCACTTGAGATAATTAAATATTTGTTGATTTGAGATTTAATTATCGCTTTAGATTATTAAATAATTGTTGAATTTGAAATTTGATTATCACTTGAGATAATCAAATATTTATTGAATTTGGAATTTGATTAACGCTTGAGATAATCAAATATTTGTTGAATTTGGAATTTTGATTATCGTTTTTGATAATCGAATAATTGTTGAATTTGAAATTTGATTACCGTTTGTGGTAATTAAATATTTGTTGATTTGTTTTCTGACTATCGTTTAGATCATTGGATGGTTGCTGATTTTATTGATACGAGATTTTCTAGTTTCTTATTGATTCTAGATTACGTTGATTATATTGAATTGCTGTTTTCTATCTATCTCTGTTGATAGTCAGAGTTTGCTGATTATGAAGTTCGTGTTTTCTATTTATCTGTTAGATAGCTAGATGCTTGTAGTTTTGCAAATTGCGATTTGTGTTTTATAATTATCCTTGTTGATAATTGGATTTTGCTGTTTTCTAATTATCGTATCGATAGTTAGATATTGATGTTTTGTGAATTTCTGTATTTTAATTATCTAGTTGATAATTGAAGATTGCTGATAATTGCATTTATTCAGTTTTGCTGCTTCCTAATTATCTGTTGATAGTTAGCTTTTGTTGAAGGATGTGTGAACCTCTTTTATTGAAATTAGAAGATTTCTTTGGCATTTGAATTATTGACTCTTATTTTTCTAGCTTAACCAGTTTATGTTAGAAAAGTAAGTGTTAGTGACACCTTTAATTATGAAAATTGCGGGGACGCAATTTTTATAAGGAGGGGAGTCTGTAACAACCGGGATTTTTGTAGTTTCAATTATCGTCAAAATGACGATTTAATTCAGTTGATAATTGTTATTGGAATTCAAATCGAATTTGAAATGTGAAAATTTCTTTTGATTGCAATTGAGATTTATTCGGGTTAAAATTCTTTAATAAAATTGTTAACCGTTGTTTGAGATTTTAAAAATCCAATTTGAAATTTTCTTTAGGTTGTGAAGTCCTTTAATAAAAATTCATTAAATGCTGGTTGGGTTTTTAAAATGGGGAGAAATTCTTTTGATAATTTGCTTTGTTGTGTAGGCTTTAAAAAGTGTAAATCGTAGCCATTTAAAATTTTGCCGTGACAAACTTTTTAATGTAAATAAACAAATTCACTATTTTCTCAGTCATTTTTAAAACCCTAATATTGTCGTTCGAGTAGCAAACGATAATGGCGGCATGAATCCATTCCCCTTCGTCCTCTTTTCAAAATAAAGGGAAGAACCCGATCCCCTCTTTTTTTTTCATCTTCGATTCGAAATCCTAAAGCTTGGCGAACGAGGAGATGAACAGTGGCGGCCTCGTTACACTTCTTCGTCCCCAGATTCAGCTAGGGCTTCGCGAAGTAAAGGCTGTCGACTTCAACGTCTTGATCAATTGAAAAGGTGAGTGGCTCTTTCCACTCACATCTTATTCGAACATGTTAGTTTACTTGGGGTCTTTGCGATTTTGTCTTGGAACAGTTCGTCTTTGTTCTAGTTGACATCGATGTTGTTTGCTTTGAATTCGACTTGTTTTGTTGTGAGAAATTTCTCACATCTAATTCAATCTGTCCCGTTCAATTGTGATTTTCGTCGTTTGATTGTTTGATTTATTCGACTTTGAATTCGTAACCACGACTTGAATTATTTTGGATTTTGACTTGAAATCTGAGATGATTTTCATTTCCCAGCTTGATTTTTAAATCGTGATAATTTCGTTTATCACGTTGTTGACTTTGATTTATGAGTTGCTACTGTCTCGGCCACTGTTCATTGCTTTGTTTCACTGTCCTGATGCTCTTCACTGAGCATACTGTAGCTGGTCGTTGCATTGTGCATTTCGTACATTCTCTGGTCAGTGCATTACCTAATGTCGTCACTATTCTCTGGTTGGTTGTGTTCATGTCATTTGTGAACTTGTAGTTGATCATGGTGCATTCACTGTAATTTTGTTGGTGCCTCACTTCCATTCTGTTGCCTCTGGCTTCACCACTGCCATTTGAGTTATGTTGTTCTGGTCCATTTTCTGGTCATATCGATTTTGTGTTTTGTAGACATGTGCACTTGTCTTTGCACTTGCACACTGCTGCTTGTTGCAGTTTGGTTACCTGTGTATATACTTTGTCGAAATCATTTTTGCATTGCATTGTTGCCAGTTGCATTTCATTGTTGCCTGTTGCATTGCTTTGTTCGTTTCGAACTTGTATGCCATATGGAGTTTGTTGTATTCATCTAGCATAGTAGCTTTATGTCTCATGTTGATGTACTGATAACCTCGGCATGCCTTGAACTGTTGCCACAACGTTCATGTGCACTTTCTATTTAAGTGAGATTGATTTCGAGGTGTATTATTGGACACTTGAGTCTTCACTACACTTGAATGTATATGTCTGTACTGTAGTTTTTGTATTGATGCTGTTGTGTTCATGTGCTCTTTGAATTATGTACTGAAAACATGTGTATACATACATCTATATATGTATATATGTGTTGGTCATTTGAACATCACTGAGTGCATTTCCATGTTCGATCACTAAGCACTTGTCATGTTGAGGCTGCACTTCCCTGTTTGCTACTTGACCCGAAGTTTGGCCCTCATGTAGTTTGTCTGCACTTATCTATTTCTTGGTGGTTGTGACCACTGCCTGTTTCAATCTACGTATGGTTTAGATCATAGTCTCGACCCTGTCCACTATTGCATTATGTTGTACCGGTGTCGCACTTCTGTACACTTTGCAGTCTTGCCCTTGTATTCATGTGGTGCTATCTCGAAGCCTGTACATTGCTAGGTTGTGTTTATATCCATGTTTGAACCTGACTGGGTATTGAATGATATAGATTAGTCAGAGAGGGTGCAGTTTCTGTCTTCTGTTAGTTGGTTTGAACTATGGTCGAGGCTTAAATTTTATGTTTTGACCATCTCATTTGAATTTATGCTTGAGTTGAATCCGGCTTAAACTCTCGGATTTGACCTTTGCAGTTTCGACGTACGGTAGTGGCGAGGCAGTGCACGCGTGCGTGTACTGCAGCCACACCGAGATTTAAATTTAATTGGATGCCATCTGTTTCTGTTTATTAAGCGTAGTTTGAAATGGTTCATTTTGATTTGAGTTGGATTTGTTGGCTTTTGGATTTATTGATCTTCTGAGTATTTGATAGAATGTTTTGGCGAGGTCGTACACGCGTGCGTGTACGGCAGCCAATCGAGTCTTGATGGGTTCTTAAAGTGACAATTTCAATTGTTTAAATTGTTTTAGTCGATTGATAAATTGTTTATCTATCTCTGTTGATGATTTAAATCTGTTGATTTATTGTTAACACTGTTTAGTGTTACATTTTCGTTATTTGATTTCTTTGTTAAAAGAGTTGGATAGACGAGAATTATTGTGACTGTCATCTATTTAAATTATTACTGCCTATATGCCCTAATAAACTGGTTTGAATTAGACTGACCTGTGTATTATTTTCTTTTGAATATAATACTCGGGTCAGACCCGAGTTATTTCAGGTTGTAGATTTCCTTCTTTGAGTTGCTGTTCGGGATTTGAAGACTTTTCACATCTTCTGAAGTTGTCAGTGTCATTTTGTAGTAGTCGTGTCATTGTATAGAACGATATGTATTCATGTATATTAGTCGATAATATACTTGTATATATAACTTCTAGTGTCGACAGTTGTAGTTGTATCATATGTATCGTGTCAACTATGTATTAACTGACATCAGTTATATATATATGAGACTTTTGTTTTTATCTGTGTTCCGCATTTATATTATCTGTTTTATTGTTATATCTAATGTCCTAAACTATTATGAACCGTCATAGTTCGTTTTATACTAGTATTGGGTGTGTCGATGGGAGTAAACAAATAATAGAAGAAAAATAAAAAGTATATACCACTCCTATCGAGATAACCAATATTAGTGTAAGGCCAATTACGGATGGTCGCTCCTATCCAGCCTTATTCTTCGTAATAATAGACAGTATTTACTTTAATACTCTTTGTTATTATGAGCATAGAGGTGGGGCGTTACATGAGCTTTCCGAAGCTGGTCATTTACTATGGTGAGGGCTTGAGTGTATGCATGAGGCATCTTTTGAATTAGTGCCTTAGAGTTTTAAGTTAATATCTGCGCTTCATCTCTTCGTTTCTTAAGTTTGGCCAACTCATTTTTTAGTCGTTATTGTTTGGTCGTAAGTCTTCCTCTCTAATTCAAATGACTGGATGTCTATCCGACTAATTTTGTTGATATTGCAGAAGGCAAAGCGAGTCTCTTCCATTCAAAGAGTTGGTCTACAAGCTCAGTAACTCCTTCAACTCTGCAGTTAGCTTCTTCGTAGCAATATCCTTAATATTATGGTCAAACCTAACCCTTACCAAGTAAAGGTTAGGAAAGGTAGCTTGCACCTTGGTCATCACGGTCATGGACGAGCCTGAAGGAGGTGGTGGTGGAGTAAGACGAGCGGATGTCTCCTTGTATTTTTAGAGGTGGATATAGTGGTGACTGGGGGTCAGATCATTGGAACTTGGTGAGAAGGAAGCAAGGGAAGAGTGTGTGGCTGGAAAGAGTCAGAGATAGGACATTGACGGTCGTGGGAATCATGGGACTTCTTTCCTTGGTCATAGTACTCTTTTTCCTCAACTGGACATTTCCTTCTGGCCTTGCCCTCATAGTAATCCCTCTACTTCCTTTTCAGCCTTTCGTCCTCGATTTCTCGGTGTAAAGAAGAGCAGTTAGAGTTAGACTCTGAGGTGGTTCCCAGGAACTCACCAATGCCCAAAAGTAAATAGTGGAAGCAATCCATTCCCATTGTACCTGAAATGAAAGAAAAGGGTTGTATCAGTTTCAGAACACTGAAATAAGGGCAAATGCAGGTTATGAGTGTTTATGATCCTAGAAGTGTGTGGAGTGTAGGTATCCCTAATTGCTCCACAGACTGTGTTCGGAGGGTAACAAAGATAGGGTTTTGTCTCCCTCGGCTAGGATGTCCCCGGATGGAAAGCTAAAACCCAAATGATGCTCCTTAAGAAGATCGTTGATCAAGACGTCAAGATCACTTAATGAATGAAGATATTTTTGGAAGATCCTGTACGAGGAGTCACCTCAACAGCTGGAGTTATACTCGGACCAAAGGGTTGTTGCAAGGACTTGATAACTAATCTCTTTAGGCATGACAAAGCAGGAATTTACGTGCCTTCGTGGGAGGTCTCCCCATATGACTCGTTCACATCGTAATCTCCATCGTCGTTGTCATCTTCATCTTCCTCCTCGCCTTTGCATTCAACTTCCTCACCTATATCTCCTTCTTCCACTCTTTTGTAGATTTCTTCTCACTTTCACTCTCTCTTCATGCACCACCTCGATGATGTTCTCTTCCACCACTCTATCCTCACCTTTATCGACGCTTTCCTCACCCAATGGACCTTTGATGCCCTCTTGGATATCATCACCAGAGTTGCAAGTGGGGGTAGGAGCTCAAGCAGTAGATCTGACCCTCCTAGGTAGAGGTTCAACTGGAACAATGAATTTCTCAGAGTATAGATGGTCATACTGATGAAGCCTTTCATTCGTAAGAAGGAAGGTGGCAGTGCGATACTAAGCGTTTGCTCTTTTTAGAATTTCTAAAGTGCTAAAATGTGCATAGCTGGTATCTCATTCGAGAAGATCTGTGAAGAGAATGGAATTGAAATTAGGTACATGGATGAATTTAATCAAAGCATGGAAGACAAACTAAGGGAGAACCCTTACGTCCAGACAACCAGAGTCGGTTGAAGTCGAAAGGACATCGAACGAAGAAATACTCATCCTTGAAGTAAGAACGCTTGTTGTAAAGCATATAGAAAACTTTGCAACGACACCAAGCTTCGACGATTAATAAAGAGGGTGAATCACCTCTCTTTTTGAAGCTTGGAAGATGTGTTAGTTAAAAAAAGGTCGAAGGTCGATGTAGTCGCATCATGAACATAATATACAGAGAGTTGAGAAAGGCTTATCTTTTGGAATGCAATTGAGTTGGCGCTAGCCCGATCTCCTAAAGGAAATTTTGAAGGAAGTTATTGAAAGGTGGGAAGGGGTTACTCAGGCACATGTACTTGTTACAGGCGATGTACCCCTAAGGGGGACTGTGCGCCCATTGGTCGATTATTAGTACTAAAATCTTGCCCTTCAAAATCCCATGGCAAGCTAAATCGTCTGAAGTGATTCAACAGCTAGTATCGATGGCGTTTGATTTAGAGGGTTGTCCAGTACTCTTAATCTAGGTTGTTCATTCAGCGAACGAGGTTGGTTACGAAGAGGAACCATGGAAACTATTTTCCACTATAGTTCAGCCGTTATTGAACATCTGGCTTAAAATGGAGTAAACGTAGAAGCTTGAGCAGTAAAAGAGCTAGCTTCTGGAGGAGTAGAAGGATCGAAAGTGCCTTTAAAACATGTCGATCGTTGAGTCACTCTAAACTGGAAAACTAGATAGCGAACACGGCAAGGTATGTTTTATTTATAAAAATTTCTTTTAATGTGTACCTATGTGAGCAACACTTGGAATCCAACGAAAATCGATATGTGTTGACCAATTGGATTCTGAATGTTGACCGAGGCCATTTGAGGAGTCAATCTATGTAGTATGTGTCATGTGTCCAATACACAACAAACAGAACATTATGTGTAGATAGCATGCTCGTGTTGAACCGTGTTTCAGATCTACCCATTATCCTAAGATGAACGATAATAGAACCGCTATCCAGAGTGCTGTAGAGCCCTCTTTATGGGATCGTTGTATTGTGCAGTAACTTGAAGCTATTTGAATGTCGGAGTGCGTTCGATGCGACCGTTTGAGTTTAAAATGATAAATTGTGATTGACCACACATTGGCAAAATAGGTTCATGCCTTCTAAATGAGTAAAAGTGCAAAGGCATTACGAAACAAAGGATGTCCCAAAGAAGTTTGAAGTGAGAGTGGTGAAAAAACTAAGCTAACATCAAGTGAAGATGAAACCAGTGAGACTTGAGTCTTTGTGGTGTTAGCTTCGGGTTATTCTCGGGGCAAATCTTAGGAAACTGAAAGTTTGCAATAGTCGAAGTTCGAGTGGATAGAGTATCACAAATTGACGCTCCTGCCACCATCAGCCATAAGTGAACTTCATCCATAACCAATGATGATCCAAGAACCACCACTATGATGCTTGGCTTCGATAACCTACCATTGCGCTTTGAATCTAAATTTGGGCTTAAAGAATTTTGGGTCAAATTTAGGGAAGGTTGTTGTTGTCAAAATAAAGAGCTAGCAGCGACAATTGCTAGGAGCAGATGGCGGGGAGATTGAATGGTCAATGATAGGTGGTGTAGGTCAAAGGGATCAAGTCGAAAGAATTCGATGTTGGGCAAAGAAGTAGAAGCTCTGATAAAAAGGCAGAAAGAGAAAAGTGATGTGAGATTCTCTAAGTCTACACATTTATAAGCATTAAGATGACTAAGGAATTCATGTCGGTGCTAACATAAAGTGGTCGGTACTGATATGAATTGATGATTGTAAAAAAAGAGAAGAGAAGAAAAGAGAAAGGGCTCTCGCCTAGGCAAGGCATGGAACAATCTTCGGAGTGACATAGATCAAGGCCTTGGCATGAAAGGACTACTATTTGAAGTGATTAAACAGATGCCCTTGGAATAGAGACGATGTTTCAAAGCAACTCTTGGACAACCAATGGACTTGAGAAGATGTTTATATATGCTTATCTTGATCTAAAGCACGCTTTATTTTCAACAGAAGCGTACTTTGTGGGGGCAAATGTTATTCAACTTTTAAACCAAGCAGCTTTCTGATGAATCTTGACATTAGGACGAAGATGAAATTGTTCAAGAATATGGTGGCAAATTGGAATGGAAATGGAGGGCTAAGAGTTTGCAGTCCAAATTCACTAGGGAAAAGAGGTCGGTGTCGACCTTATTTCATGTCGGTGTCGAGTTTATGGCATGAGTTATATTAATCTCTTATGTATTAGTCGGGGCATAGATGGCTACATTGATCATCCTGGGGCCCATTTATAAAGAAGTAGTTAAGCAACTCCAAAAAGCAATGCAGAAAATGACAAATGCTAAGTGTGCCAGGACATCTTGGTACAAAACTGAATTCAAAGGTGAAAGTGCTCGAAGCTTGAAGAATCAAAGATACGAGATGGAGCAATGATGAACCATGTGGTTTTCACTAAGCAAATTATGTTAGTACCGACATGACTCACGTTGGTACCGACATGTTTTTATTACAGGGAGGACTCTGTCTTCCCTCCTACTTTCTTGGATTTGGAGTTTTACATGGTCTTCAATGATCTAGCAACCCTGGTGGGCAATTCCCTATAAATAGCAAGCCTAGACTAACCTATATAGGACTTTTGGCCATTCTTCTTCTTCATTCCTTTATCTCTACTCAAATTTTATCCCTTAGGGGCTATTTAGATCTGTTCTAACCAAAAAAATCTCTTTTACTTTTGATAAACTCAGTCTAAATAATATTAAAGTGGACATAGGTCATAGAATTTGCCTAATCACTATAAAAATCGGTGTGTTTATATTGTTTTTCTACTATTTCTTACTGGATCTCTTTGTTTTCATATACTTCGGGTGTTATGCCACTTTTTAGTCCAACGCCTTAAATTCTAACGATTCATATTTCTTGATATGGAGTGAGTTCAAATGTTATTTTTGGCCTTTGAATCAATGTGTCCGAAGGTATAGGTAATAAAATTTGTAGATTTTGCTTTAGATTAAATTAAATTGAACCTTATATACATACTCTTAAGTATCCTTATAGAAAGAAGTTAACTTAACTTCACTCATTATCAATTGTACTTTGTCAAATAATGTCTGATTACTCCTTAGCAATACATCAATATGCATCATATAAAGGAGTGAATTTTGAGACTGAACCTTATTCGACTTTAGGTACATTCGAAACTTCTTCCAAATACACTCAATTATTCGATTAAATCAAATCCTTTTATTTTCTTTGTACATTATATTTTTCTACTTTAGTTTTATATTCAATGAACTTATCATAAATACCTACTTGTGTATCAAATACACATGTTCATTTCTATGATAACACGTCTATGAATTTAATGAAGTAAGTAGATTTGTTTTATTAACATCATATTTTGAAGTACATACATTTATATGTATCATTGTAAAGAGTGAACCAATTGTTATGTCACTCCCATTAAATGGATAATTTGCCCATAATCATTTGAGATGCAATTCACCAGTATAATATGATTCATAATCATTTGATTAAAGAATTATTTTTCAAAACTATTATTTAGTCCATATTTCCAAAATAATTGTAAAAATTTAGACACTTCTATATTACGTAGGTAATGCAACAAATACCATTATTTTAATAGATCCAGTTCACAACGAATATTCAAAATGTTCATAAAAAAATAAAGCTATACTCACTTTCAACCAACATTGAAAATAATTATTATTTCACAAATAATATTTGGTGTATTCACAAAAATAATTTTTTGTATCTTGATAAATCCACTGATAAGTATTATATGATATGATCCCACTATTTTTGCCATTACAATAATAGCGTATGAAATATGAAGTTCCATCTAACTACTTATTATGGACTATTTATTTCTTTTATTATAACTAATTTATAGTCTAAAGTTTTCGGTCATATATCTTAAACTTGTAGAAATAACTTTCGCAGAAAATAATTTTCTATATGAAAATACTATTGAAATATAAATCACATTTCTCATTCCATATTAAGTATCTTTTAGTATTTTATACAATTCTCATTTTCGATGTCTCTTCATGGAGCAGAGGGACAATTAACTCTCTTCATCCCAACTGTGCCT
Source organism: Allium fistulosum (assembly GCA_030737815.1). NCBI lineage: Eukaryota > Viridiplantae > Streptophyta > Magnoliopsida > Asparagales > Amaryllidaceae > Allium > Allium fistulosum. Next base: position 867,283,297 of record CM060906.1, on the reverse strand, counting down.
ATCTTACGTCTACTCTCGAGCATTCAATTTCCTTTCAAAATTTTCAAAACGTTAAAAAGGAAACCCTTGTTATAAGGACAAAACGAACTTTTTAAAAGAATGCATTTGGTCATTTTTAATATTTAAGGATAACGAATAAGTTACACTTTATGTATACTGATCAAACTGACATTTCAATGGCTGAATTCTAAGATACATCCTGTAGCCCTTGATTTAGTACTACATCTAACACAAAGGATCCTTATTGTAATCAATCGTACTAAATACATGATTTCACATTATGGTTTACTTTCTTATTTTAAGTGAACTAATTTTACTGAAGTTTCGTACATTATGAATCATGGTTGTTTTCCATATAATATTTATACGTAAGCGAATATGGATCAAATATCCATATTCTTGTATTGCTTAAGAATTCAAAAATCATAAAAGACAATGCACAATCTTGAATAAATAAATAAATACTTAAGCAACCAAGGCATGAATGTTTTAGTGGTTGTGTAAAATTGGCCCTTGCATGGGTCCTAAAGTGACAACATGCCAAAAAAAATATTGGTAAGTGTATTTTATACTTCTATGTCAATCTTAATTCATTTCATTTGTATATTTTAAACGATAGAAATTTTATTAAATATAACGGTTGTATAAATTTATATGAGTAGATTATTTTAACTTTACATAACATATATTCTTATAGTATTAGAATGGTTAAATTTGTCTATTTCATTTTTCTGATGAGCTTCCACTAGATTTTTATGTTTTGCAAAACCTTAAGAGTAAAGATAGAAATATTTTGATTCCTCTAGTGGGTGTTAGGTCTTGCTTGCCTTAGGATTTTGACCTTGAGTTTGCTCAATAAATCATAGGCTTACAAATGATGGATAACAATTTATTGGTTGTATCGTATACAACTCCTAACCCATGGTCCTTGTCCTAATCTCAATCTCGGCCGTGAGTTTGATCAACAAGTATAAAGAAATTATTTGCTCGTACCCATCATTTCACGATGGCCTAAGTATAACACATACCTTGAGTTTCCTTAACGAATTCATGCATGCATCTTACATCGTCTAACAATATACCAATAGTACTTCACATAACCTCTATAGCTTGAGTTTGCTTGACAACTAGAGAGTATACAACTAATCTATTAATATGTAAATTGTAGAGGACAACATTATATATCGAAGATTCATGAGCTTTAATTTATTTATATTGAGTGATATTGGTTTATATATTGTATTTATTATGAAAAACCTCATGGTTCAAGTGTCGAATGCATCTGAAATCATGTTATACATACATTACACATGTGTTTATCCCTAAAATCTTAATTGACTTTATTTTAGTTCCACATTTCTTATGTTATGAAATTATAGTCTTTAATTTTGAAAGAATCATGGCTGAAAACCTTAACCCCCTCTCCCAAACCAACCGCCACCTTCCCCACTACTAATTCTCCTAGATTTGGGATCGGCTTTCGTTCCAAATGATCTAAACGACCCTTTTCTCTTCTAAACTCATATTTTCGGAGTGAGGCCGGAGATCTGCAATTTTCTCTTCTCCTTGAAATTCTAAATTTCTTAAAAATAATTATAGTTTATATGTACATACAATTGGAAAATAGTAGAAGATGAATGAGAAGAAGAATAGGGTCAAATCAAATTGCCAAAGCCAAAGTAAATTGTAAATCAAATCTAAATCTCTTTTCTAATCTAGATCTCTGATAAATCTATGTATGCTTGTGGTGTATATATCCAAATAGAGAGAAAATGAAGTCAAACTGGAATAACATGGATTAGATTTGAAGATTTGAAAAGCTAAATAGGTGAGTGCGAAATAATATGTTTTTATATAATATTAGATTTATATCATTGTAGATCTATTCATGTATGCTTGAATGTAAATTGGAGTTGTATGGTAAATTTGGATACATGAAACAAAATTATGTACCTTGCCGACGTATTCTGTTAGTGATAACTTGAGTTGTATATTGCATGAATGTAACTCTGGAAAATACTGGGTATTAATAGTCCTTGAAATTTATATAATAGGTGATAATTCTAGATTTCTAAATTTAAAATGACTTGTGTAAATAAAAATGTAAATTGAGTTATTACAGTAAATTATAGGGATTTATGTAGTAATTTAATTTATTGGAATATAGTATGTTGCAATGTGAATCTCTACAGATTATCAAGTTTCATATTTACAAATAAAAGTGTGGCGGTGGAAATAGCAAGGAATACACCTAAAAAGAAAGAGATGTATAAAATACAGTTTTTACCATATTTTGTACTATCTATTTTAATAACTATATAAAGATAATTCCTTGTAATTTCAAACGCAACACAAATTCCTCTTTTAGGTAAGATATAGAAATTTAAAGCGTTAACCTTTTCATTTGGGAGAATGTAATTCCAATACAATAAAATGCAAAAATCCCTAAGGACTAATTTAAAAAGCATGAATGGGATAACAAAACGATCTAAGAATATATGCAATATAAATAAGATGGAATGAAATAAAAGAAATGAAAAGTAGAAAAGTCATACTTTAAAACAAAAAGGTTATAAATAGCCCTCTAAAACAAGGTAGGGAATTAAAGGTTAAAGAGGAATAGAAATAGAAAGTAAAATAGTGGGGAAAAAGGGAAAGTAAACGAGTAAAGGCATTTAAATCCTTTAAAAAGAAAGTAGTAAATGACCTTAAAATAAATAAGATGTAAACACATAATAGAAATATTGTTAACAGTAAACAATAGAGGCATAATAATTAAACAAGAATTAATGAAGATATATATAAACACATACAGATATATATTTATATATGTACATACATATATATACATATATATACACACATATATATATACACACATCTTTCTGTGTGTGTATAGCCTCAAGTATGTGTTTATGACGGACGTGAATTATTAAAATTTAGTAAATAAGAATGACACGGTCATCGGTATGGGTTGGAATGCGAGGTCAATAGTTTTACACAATAGAAGTCTACCCACCGCAAGGGGCCACTAGTAGTTGTGTATGCAATACACTGATATGGGACATATCTAACTATAGGTCTCGTGGAGTTATATATGCTTGCGTATAGGTGAAGGAATACCCTCAGTAGAGTCAGCTTCAATAAAATAGGGGGTGTTGCCTTGATTGCGTTAGGAAATCTAAACTGGATGGTGAGCAGCTCGATGATATGTCAGTGTGTGTTGGTACCAAATCAGGAGTAGGAGCTGTACATAGTTAAGCACTTCATTGGTCATGCGCGGTCAACGGGAAAGGCAGGGTTACACCTAACGGGTTATACCTCCTACTAGGGTAGATCACGTTAGGTCATGCACCGCCATAGTTGTTTCCTAATTTATTTGTTAGGGACAAGGCTAGTTAACCCATAAAAAAGATCTTTCAAAACGAATGGGGTAGTCCGAGGAGCTAAGTCCACTATAATTCGTGGAGCCGAGTCCATAATAGGAAGCAGGCAAGTAGTAAATCCCCAAGGTGAGATAGAATCAACTAAACTATTGTGACCCCATTATTAGGCACGGTGGGAGTTTCTTAGTACACACGATGATGAGGACGTAATACTGCATTGATGATGGATCCTGACGGGGTGCCAGGTTATGGATACTTGTAGGATAGTATATTGGTCCGGGAGGGATTGTGATACTTACACACACAAGTATGTAGTTATATGTACAGCTGGTAGATGGGGCGTATCGTACGTGTACGAGCAGTTGAGGCGACTAAGTAAAATAAAAGGACATAAGATGTAATGGAAGACAATCAGCATGAAATAGTTTTATGTAAATTATATACTTCACTAGTCACTAGAACGTTGTTCTGACCCCTCTTCATTACAACCCACAGAATATCTTTAGAGGGACAGGTATTGGTGTAAGGCAGGAACAAACGGAAGGACTGGTTTCCTAATGCATGCTCGGCACTACCAGAGACACTAGATATTAGAAGTGTCAATCTTGGTTAGTAACTATATGTTTTATTATACTTTACTATTCTGCTATGAGTTATATCGTAGTGCTTTGATATGCATTTATTTATTTATTTTCAGGATGCCAAATCAATGATGTATACTTTGGTAGACTTGGGTTTTCGATTTAACAAAAATTCAGATCCATTGGGGTGTGGGTTATTACATTTGGTATCGAAGCTTAGGTTAGTCGATCTTGAAAAAATTAGGAAACGATGAGTGAGCATATTTGTATTTTTACCTATAAATATAAATATATTATATACCAAATCCTATAATTTTGACTACGGAGTAGTTGTATTTATACACTAAAAGATGGATAAGTCGATTATGAGTCAAAATAATGGAAAGAAGTTAAAGATATACACTTACACCGATTACCCCATGGGAAATAGGTTATATGGAAAGGCATTGACTTAAGAAGAGCATGAGTGCATCATATGGAAGATCCATAAAGCTGGATAGAACGTGACTCCCTAGTTGGGCCCTCGATGGCCTAAAGGTTGTAGATCCCTGCATGATTGTCGATTGATGATGTATAGCAAGTCCAGATAAAGGAAAAGTAAGAGTCCATATATTGTAGATATCCGAAAGTAATTAAGCTCCCAAAGGAAGGTGTAAAGTACACTCCAAGATCATAGCCAATTTTAATATTTGGAAAAAGAAGATAAGTTAGAAAGTAAGTAGAAAAGAAGAAAAGTCCAAAAGAATGGATGAACTTAAAAAATCCACTATGAGTCGGACCCCATGTAAAAGAATTTAATATAAAATTTGAAATGATTTTAATATAAAAGTTTGAGAATATATATATATATAACATATTTGAAATGATTTTCAAAAGAATTATTTAAAGGTAGAAAAACCATATTTTTAAAAAGCAAGTAAATATTAAAATATCCATACACACACACACACACACATATATATATATATAACTATGTTATATTAATAAAATGTTTTAGTAGAAAATTTAAAATTTGTTGGACCGAAAATAATAGTAAATGGATTTTAATAAAAAGGTTAATTCTTTTGGAAAAAAAAGTAGAATGTATGCAGCTTGTTGATTTTTCTAAGATGAAAAAAATTTAAGTTGAAAAATTCTTTTTAGGGGTGACAATGGTAAGTGGTATAAGTTTGAAATGGGGTAAAAAGAATGGAAAAGAATATTATAACTTGAAAATAAAGCGATAGGCAAACACATTGCAATGGTTGAATTAAGAAGACAATAAATTGAGAGAAAAACAATTGGAATAAGGGCAGTTTGGGTAGGGGAAGGTTGAATAGTAACAGCATTGTAAAATAAAATTAGGAAATTATATAAAATTATGTAAGTGATTAGAAATAACGTTAGGAGATTATATTAAAAATAATGCTAATAATCTAATTAGAAGCAACATAAAAAATTAAAGGCAAAACAAAGAAAAATGGATATTTTTCATTGTTGTGCGCATTTATTATAGGTATCTTTTAAAAGCCCCACTCATATGATATTAGAGACTCCACCAAGGATTAGAAGTAAAGATAGTATGAGTGATAAGAAAATGATAGAGTGAGAGTTGTTCTTATCTGCTCCATTTTTTATTGTTTAAAAATGATAATAGAGGTTTAGAAATACTTTAAAGTACATTTTTTTTGAAAAAATGGTTTTGTGTATAACAATTCAGTATTTAAAAAGAAAAACTTATTAAATTGTTTGAGTTAAAAATCCTAATTTTTAAGAAGTAAAAGTTGAAAAAGGTCTTTATAAGAAAAAGAACTTTTAAAAATTTAATTATAGTTTTAAAAGTTAAGACACCAAGTTATTTTTGAATTTAATGAAATTTTTCTAAATGTGCCTTCAAAAATAAAAGTTTGGGATTAAATACTTCAAAATTACAAAGTTTTAATTTTTGAAGAAAATTAGCAAAGACCAAACCAAAATTTTAAACATGGAGTAGATATGAAAGATTGCATATGTAAGACGGCTTAAAAGGTAAGGTTGTAAAGAAGATAGTGATGACTACTCATGGAGTAGCAATAGAGAATCCCCATAGAGCCTAAGGAATACTAGTGAGAACTTATAAATGTTTTGTTAAACATGTGTGCAAGCCATAAGAAGGACCCACAGAGGAATGATAATGTTAGCACCAAAATTGGTCACTAACACCCTTGAATAGAGTTTTGCAGAGGGACTAATGAAGAAAGTAAAATAAAATAGAGGAATAATGCATTGAATGCAAAAAGAACAACAGAAAAGGAAACACCAGATTTATAGTGGTTCAGTGTAATTGCCTACATCCACTTTGAATATGGTCTTTATTACTTTTTCAATTACTTGAATACAAATACAATCCGTAAACAAACAACTTGAATGCAAGTTTGCACAAAAGAGAAGTGAGTACAAAAATGGCAGAGTATCCCTGGAGTTCTCAAAAAAAGGTCCATTCAACTGTACCCATGCCCCTCTATTTATAGACGATGGTTGGCTGGTTCTTCGGCATAGGCCCATGACCGAGACACTCGGGCCCATTACTGACAACTCCTGTAGACCGAACCGAGCATACCGAGTCTCCAATGCCGAACGGTGGTCGTCGACCCACTTTGGCAGAGTTCAGGTTTTCTTGTGAGTGACTCTAAGTAAATGATGGGTTGAGCCGTAGGGAAAGGATGCCGGTCGCATCTCCCTGATCTAATAACTGTGGCCGAACCACCTCTTCTTCATTCACCTTGACCGACCCGCTAAGGCCGAACAAACATGCGATCCACTTCCACTACATCCACCCTGACCGACCCATATTGATTTCCTTTCCTTGACCGAGCGATACATGCCCTAATACTTCCGAAGCCGGACCACAATCAGCCGAACCATCAGGGCCGACCTCATCTGCACCGAGCCACTGGGACCAACTCCTTCTTGACTGAACCGCTCTGTCTTGTCTAACTTGGCCGATCCTCTATGCCTATGCTCCAATGTCGACCCACCTTGGCTGAGCCATACAGATACAATGACCCATGCATATAGGCCGATCCAAACTTGAGTTACATCGGTTTCTTATACTTCCAATCCTCTCTTAGCTCGAGTCCCACCTAGTTTCAACCATAGGCTCTGCGACTATCGCCATATAGACGGGCCAAAGTGCCGGGTAACATTTGCCCCCCAAAGTGCGTCGTGTGAATCAACACGACGTGCTTTGAATCAGCCATTAGTCCTTGCTTTCAGGAGCTATTTCATTCAGAATGATAATCAGCGGTCATTTAGATCATGTTCTTAACTTTTCAAAAGTTGAATGTATACGATCTCTTGAAGGTTGAATCACATTGGGTTTCTCAAACCCACTCTTCTCCACCAATCGGGTGAAATTCGTCTTTCCATTGCGCTATCATCTTGTCATACCTCGTTCAGCCTGAAAAAACCTAAGTCATGTAGTTGTTTCTTTTCCTTTTTTATAGTCGTTGTGGATAGACTTTAGCTCTGGACTTCAGAGAAGTTGTATTAGAACTTAATTTTTTGATCAGTAAATAAAATTTTGTTTCTTTGTTTCCCATGATCTTCATTGTTTAGCTTATCACCTAACTTGTAATTGAAATTCAGAGTCTTGTGGGTCACGTAAGCGTCAGTCCGCTTTCACATGACTTGGAGATTTTTGAATTATTTATACTCTAGTCCGCGCTCCGGGGACACAGAGTATCCTAGTCCGCGCTCTGAAGACTTGGAGATTTTTGAATCGTTTATACTCTAGTTCGCACTCTGGGAACTCAGAGTATTCCACTCCACGCTCCGGGGACTTAGAGATTTTTGAATCATTTATACTCTAGTCCGCACTCCGAGGACTCAGAGTACTCCAGTCCGCGCTTTGGGGACTTAGAGATTTTTGAATCATTTATACTCTAGTCCGCACTCCGGGGACTCAGAGTACTCCAGTCCGCGCTCCGGGGACTTAGAGATTTTTGAATCGTTTATACTCTAGTCCGCACTTCGGGGACTCGGAGTACTCCAGTCTGTGCTCCGGGGACTTAGAGATTTTTGAATTGTTTATACTCTAGTCCGCACTCCGGGGACTCAAAGTACTCTAGTCCGCGCTCCGGGGAGTTAGAGATTTTCGAATCATTTATACTCTAGTCCACACTCCGGGGACTCAGAGTACTCCATTCTGCGCTCTAGGGACTTAGAGATTTTTGAATCGTTTATACTCCAGTCCGCACTCCGGGGACTCAGAGTACTCCAGTCCGCGCTACGGGGACTTAGAGATTTTTGAATCGTTTATACTCTAGTCCGCACGCCGGGGACTCAGAGCACTCCAGACCGCGCTCCAGGGACTTAGAGATTTTTGAATCGTTTATACTCTAGTCCACACTCCGGGGACTCGGAGTACTCCAGTCCGTGCTCCGGGGACTTAGAGATTTTTGAATCATTTATTGATCGACTTTTAATTTTATATGTGCGTTCATTTGCCAAACAGATTAATGCAATTTAGTTTTTCCATAGAATTGTAACACACGGAACATCAATAGTTCGTAGGAAAACAGCTTCAAGCCTTTATTAATTATAAAAAGTAGGGACAAACTGAATTGTCGTATTACATGTCAAAAACAGAGAACAACAAAAGAAACACATACTGGAAACAACTGTTACTAAAATGAAAAAGAAATAGACTAAGTGTAATAACGACGCAAATGCTCGCTATTCCACGCTCGAGGGAGCATCACGCCATCAAAGGTCGCTAGCTTGAAAGTTCCTTCTCCAAGCTTCCGTTCGATGACGTATGGACCTTCCCATGTGGGTTTCATATGTGACGGGACTGGAAAAACTCGCTTCAAAACAAGGTCGCCCACATCAAAGTTTCTTGGTCGAACTTTTTCATTATAATATCGAGCAGCTCGGTGCCGATATGCAACCGCCCTTAAATCAGCTTCTTTACATTTTTCGTCGACAAAGTCTAGTGATTCCAGTAAGAGATCCTGATTCGTCCTAGGATCATAATGAGTCACCTGGTGAGAGGGAACTTCAAGTTCCACGGGTATAACAGCTTCAGTGCTGTATGCCAAGGTGAATGGAGTATGGCCAGTCATGGACTTGTGAGTGGTTCTGTAGGCCCAAAGTGCTGTCGGAAGCTCATCCACCCGCTTGCCTCTGGCCTTCTCCAAACGTTTTTTAAATATGGACTTGATTATTTTATTTACGGCTTCAACTTGCCCACTGGCTTTAGGGTGAGCGACTGCCGCAAACCTTTTCTCAATGAAATATTTTTGGCAGACTTCCTTGAACTCCCTACTCTCAAATTGAGTTCCGTTGTCCGTAATGATAGTTCGTAGGAGGCCAAAACGGCATATAATGTTTCGCACAACAAAATTAATGACTTTTTTGGTGGTGACCGTAGCTAAGGCTTCGCTTATGCCCACTTGGTGAAGTAATCGACCGCGACAATTGCATATTTCGCACCACCTTTAGAGATCGGCAAGGAGCCGATTATATCGATCCCCCATATTGTAAATGGCCATGGACTAACCATTTGTGTGAGTTCCGTCGGCGGGGCTCTCGGGATCTTTGCATACTTTTGACATTTGTCGCATCTTCTTACATAGTCTGCGGCATCTCGATTCACGGTCGGCCAATAGTATCCATAGTGGAGGATCTTTTTGGCTAACATCTGACCCCTAGTATAGTCGCTACATTCTTCTTCATGAACTTATTTTAAGACCCGCTTTATCTCATCGTGGGCGATGCACCAAAGTAAGGGAACTGAGAATCCTTTCTGATACATTATTCCATCCTGCATTATATACCGTGAGGCCTTGCGAACAACCTATCGTCTCTCATTCTTTTTCTCATGCAAAGTTCCATATAGTGGGTATTCTTTGAACGGGGTCATCCACGAGTCCCTTTTAGTTTCTATCCCTAACACAAAATCTACTTCCATTTCGTTTATACTCAGGGCGTGCAAGGTTTCAATGGGAACCAAGTCCATCTGTTATGCATCACCTGTACTTGTGAATTTAACCAATGAATCGGCTTCCCCATTTTTTTCATGCGGTATATGCGAAATATCGTAATACTCAAGATCCGCCAATAGTTCTTGAACCCGAGCAAGGTATGGGGCAAGTCTCTGCCTCTTTGCTTGATAGTCTCCCCGTACTTAGTACACCACCAATTGTGAGTCACAAAAGATTTCAACTGATTTTACTCCAAGTTCCTTGGTAAGTTTCAAACCAGCAATCAATGGTTCATATTCAGCTTCGTTATTCGTAGCTGGGAAATCGAGTTTCAAAGCATAACAAATTGATTGGTTTTTAGGAGTTTCAAGAATAACACCAGCCCCAGAACAACGGTCGTTGGATGCCCCATCGGTATGTAGTTTCCATCGAACGGCGGGGACTACATCACTACTGCTTGAGTCGTCTGATATGGTAAATTATGCGATGAAGTTTGCTAGCGCTTGCCCTTAGATAGCCCTCCGTGGCAGGTAAGTGATATTGAACTGACTTAGCTCAATGATCCATTTGAGTAGCCTTCCAGAGGTTTCTGGTCGTTGGAGCACCTGCCGTGGAGGTTGATCGGTATAAACACCGACCGGGTGTGCCTGAAAATATGGACGGACCTTGCGTGATGCGATCACCAAGCAGTAGGCTAGCTTCTCAATCTTAGATAATTTCTCTCTGCCCCCGTTAAATGTTTACAAACATAGTACATTGGCTTTTGGACTCGGACCTCTTCGCAAACCAAGGCTGTACTGATGGCATTCTGAGATACGGCCAAGTAAACATACAACTCCTTATGGTCTACAGGCTTTGACAGAACCGGAGACCTCTCCAAGTGTCTCACCAGAGCTTGGAATGCATCCTCACAGTCCGGCGTCCATTCAAAATTTCTCTTTCCTTTTTTTATCACATCAAAGAAAGGAATACACTTGTCGGTCGCCCTGGATATAAATCGACTCAACGCGGCGACTTTTCCATTCAGGCATTGTACTTGCTTTATAGTCCTAGGTGCTTGTATGTCCCGAATAGCCTGAATCTTTTCTGGGTCGGCTTCGATCCCCCGTGCATTGACAATAAAACCCAAAAACTTTCCCGACGCAACACCGAAGGAACATTTCAGTGGATTGATTTTCATTCCGTAGTACCTGAGTATATCAAACATCTCCGCTAAGTCTCGAATGTGGTTGTTTGACTGTCGTGACTTCACGAGCATGTCATCCACATAGACTTCCCTTGTTCTACCAATTTGGTCTTTAAACATCTAATTCACCAAACATTGATAAGTTGCTCTTGCATTCTTTAACCAAAAAGGCATCACTACATAACAGTAAACGTCTGTGACAAAACTAGTGTGTTCCTGATCTGGAATGTGCATCGGGATCTGATTGTATCCTGAATACGCATCCATAAATGACAATAATTTGTGTCCTGCTGTCAAGTCGACCAACTGATCAATTCTGAGTAAAGGGAAACTGTCTTTAGGGCATGCCTTGTTCAGGTCTGAGTAATCAACATAGATCCTCCATTTCCCGTTTGCCTTCCTTACCAGTACCGGATTAGATATCCATTCTGGATAGAGGGCGTCGAGGATGAACCCATTGGCTTTGAGTTTATCCACTTCCTCTCTGAGAGTAGCAGACCTCACCGGGTCCATACCTTTCCTTTTTTACTTCACTGGCACATGCTTCAGGTCAATGTTCAACATATGACTTGCGATGGTGGGAGAAATCCCACATATATTGGAATGAGTCCAAGCGAAAACATCAAGATTCGCTCGGAGGAAATCGGTAAGATCCTCAATCATCGAGGGGTTGAGTTGTGATCCAATCTTAAGCACCCTTGTTGGGTCATCATTGCTGACTGGAATGTCAATCGTCAGTTCAGCCGGTGCTGCTTTAGCCTCCTTGGGTTATTCATCATCGTCTCTCGGATCAATGTCTCTATAGATCCGACCCTGTTACCCGAGCCAAGGCTCGGGCATTACTTGTCAATTTTCAGCAGCATGAATGCGGACAAAGTTGTCCAAACTCTTCCCCTTCTCTCTCCGTTGGGCCTCTCTCAGCTCAGCCACATAACACGCACGACCAGTCGCTTGATCGCCATGCACCACACCAACTCCTCTGTCCATTGGAAATTTCAAGGTTAAACACCACGGGGCCAAAGCTGCCCTAAACTCCGCCTGGGCCGGTCGGCCTAGAAACACATTATACGGGGTATCAACATCCAAAACAATAAATGGAAGGATCCATACCCTCCTACGTTCACCTTCTCCTAACTCAACTGGTAATTCAACAAAACCTATCACATCAGTGGCTGCACCGTTAAAGCCGTGAATGCGGGCTTTAGTTGGTTTCAGATCCTTCGCCTCCATCTTCATTTGGTCATACGCCTTTTTGAAGATAATATTAACAGAACTCCAACAATCAATCAGTATCCTTCTCACGAACGCCGGCCCAATCATGGTTGAAATGACCATCGGGTCAATGGTAGGTGCCTCCACCTGGTCGGCATCCCTGCTCCTGAATACTATATCATCCGTCATCATTCGCTGTTGTTTCACTGGGGTCCCGTCTTCCCTTCATGGGCTGGAATAGTGGGCATACTGAACCTCCGTGGGTACTCAGCCTGTAGGATAGCATCCGTGAATGGAGTATGGCTCCTAGATACACCCCAATCATCGTTGGATAAGCCTTGATTTTCCCTCATCAGTTGTCTAACCACAGCTGATAAATCTAGGGTCTGGATGGGAGGTGGCAAATTGGAATTTGTCCTGCGTGATCATTCCGACTGGTGCCTCCTTGGTAAGTGATCTCCCGAATGCACGTTCTGGGGACCCGCTTCGCTATGGCCCTTACGAGGTGGTGGACCAGCCTCCACCTGTGCTCCAGATCTTAAGTTTCCCACTCCAGTTTGAGTGTGATTTCCCAGGTGCAGGTGAGGGGCTATGGTTCTAGGTAGGGAACCCGGACCATCTCTGTTGGATTGTTCTGCTGCACATGTTTGTGCCGTTTCAATCCTACGGCGTCTACGCCTGTGATGTTCATTAGACGAAGCGGAGCTGTCGGATGATGAGTAGGAAGCGGGGCTTCTTCCGGCATTCTGACGCTGCTGTTGGGCGATCTGGGTCATCAGGTTGGCATTTGTTTGAATCTGCTCGTTAAGCTGCCTCCTGCTTTCTACGAGCTCCCTCATTAACTCATTGAACTCTGCCCTAGCGACAACTTCTGATTGGTTTAGGACGGTGGCTGTCCCTGCACCTGGATTAGCTTGTTGATTACTAGGTCCCACTTGCTGGACGCTGGCGGTCTCGTTGACATCTGCATTGTGGGAGGCTGATCTAGTACGCGGTCTTCCCATATTAGAGTTATCTGTTGGAACTCTGAATAGAATCTATGAACTCTTGAGAGTGAACTTAGATCTCCTTCGAGGGATTTCTTCAATCCAGTAGCGGCAAAGAAGATCCCAACAGCTTGAGAACGTGAGATTCTCAGTGAAAGCACCAAAATTGGTCACTAACACCCTTGAATAGAGTTATGTAGAGAAACTAATGAAGAAAGTAAAATAAAATAGAGGAATAATGCAATTGGATGCAAAAGGAACAACAGAAAAGGAAACACCAGATTTATAGTGGTTCGGCGTAATTGCCTACGTCCACTTTGAATATGATCTTTATTACTTTTTCAATTACTTGAGTATAGATACAATCCGTAAACAAACAACTTGAATGCAAGTTTGCACAGAAGAGAAGTGAGTACAAAAATGGCAGAGTATCCCTGGAGTTCCCAAAAAAAGGTCCATTCAACTGTACTCCTGCCCCTCTATTTATAGACGATGGTTGGCTGGTTCTCCGACGTAGGCCCATGATCGAGACACTCCGGCCCATTACTGACAACTCCTGTAGACCGAACCAAGCATACCGAGTCTCCAATGCCGAACGGTGGTCACCGACCCACTTTGGTAGAGTTCGGGTTTTCTTGTGAGTGACTCGAAGTAAATGATTGGTTGAGCCACAATGAAAGGATGCCAGCCGCATCTCCCTGATCTAATAACTGTGGCTGAACCACCTCTTCTTCATTCACCTTGACCGACCCATTAAGGCCGAACCAACATGGCCGATCCACTTCCACTACATCCATCCTGACTGACCCATATTGATTTCCCTTCCTTGACCGAGCGACACATGCCCTAATACTTCCGAAGCTGGACCATAATCAGCCGAACCATCAGGGTCGACCTTATCTGCACCGAGCCACTAGGACCAACTCCTTCTTGACCGAACCGCTCTATCATGTCTTACTTGGCCGATCCTCTATGCCTACGCTCCAACACTGACCCACCTTGGTCGAGCCATACAGTTACACCGACCCATGCATATAGGCCGACCCAAACTTGAGTTACATCGGTTTCTCATACTTCCAATCCTCTCTTAGCTCGAGTCCAGCCTAGGTTCAACCATAGGCTCTGTGACTATCGCCATATAGCCGGGCCAAAGTGTCGGGTAACAGATAAGTAGTATTTAAGTACACTTCTACATGTTCTAAAGTATGCTCGTTTGAAGAATCACGGATGAAAAAAGTAAATACCAAGATTTGGATTAAAAGAAGATGGTAACAAAGGGTAGTGAGATGGCAAACACACATAGAGGACATTGGTAGTCTCAAAGTTTAAGAAGGAAAGATAGAGGGCAGAAAAGTTATTCCGCCAAGCTAATTTGCTAATGAGTTATTCTAAATGTGCATAGTTTGTATTTCTTACCCATTGCAGTGTGGGGATGCACGGTTGTCCCATAATTGAGTGTGGTGATGGAAGTAACGGATAGACCTTATTCATTAGAAGTCATAAGGGAAAGTTAAGATATATGTGTTCGAGAATGATGGCATGTTAGAAAGGTCTATTTAATCACCGACAAGAAGTAATAGGACCACAACATCGTTAGTCAGTTGATGTTAAAGGTTAGCTTCTAGTAATAATTTTTTTGAGGTTTGGGTTGTAAGTATCAGTTGTTTCTGTAAAATGCGTAAAATATCATGAGAAATGTTCCTTTTAAAAATTGGTTTTCTGGGTGGACCGCTATATTAATTGGAAAACTGTATAAGTAAGGAAATTTTTTGTAGACACTTAACTATTGCAAAATAAATAAATAAAAGGTTGGAAGTTTATAAAATAAATTAGGGAATTTATTTGATTAGCTACTAATATAAAACTAAAGTCCCAAAAGCCTTAAAGTTTTGGGAAGATAAATTTGGCGAGCAAAGGATATGAAAAGTTTGTTACGAAGCCACGGGTCAATGTCCCTGTACCTTAAAAGTTGAAATTTGTAAATGAACTTGTGTGTTGGTTGTTGTTATAAATAAAATAAAAGGTTTTTGAAAAGTTGAAATTTACAAGGTAGTTAGATAGAGTCCACTATGATGTTAAACTATTGACTAAACCCCGATTTCATGTGGTGTGGCATAATTTGTTTTGAGAATATATATGTGTGTGTATGTATGTATATATGTATACTTTTGAAAAAAATTGTTCAAAATTCTTAGTTTTGGAAAATAAAATACCTTTGTGAAAAGTTTTTGAAATTTTTTGTAATGAAATTATAAAGTTTAAATTTTTTTACTCATATTTTAAAAGGTTATATAAAATGATTTTTGAGCAGAAAAAGAAGGAATTTTTTAATTTTCGAAATGCTGCATACTTAGTTGATAGGTTAGCTAGTATGGATTTTACCATGCAGTAGAAGTGACAATAAAATAAAATACGGCTAGAGACAAGGGAAAAAGCTGTTTTAGCTATGGAGTCACTTCCATCATGCCTTGTCGGTAGGTTCTGACCCCCTCTTCATTACAATCCACAAAATATCTTTATAGGGATAGGTACTGGTGCAAGGCGGGAATAGTGGAAGGATGGGTTTTCGAATGCAAGCTCGACACTGGTAGGGACACTAGATATTGGGAGTGTCAATCTTGGTTAGTAACTATATGTTTTATTATACTTTACTATCCCGCTGTGAATTATATCGATAGTGCTCCAACATGCATTTATTTGTTTATTTGCAGGATATCAAATCAATGATCCGTAGTTTGGGGGACTTGGGTTTTCGATTTAGCAAAAATTTAGGTTTTTGTTTTAGCGAAAATTCAGGCCCGCTAGGTTGTAGGTTGTTACATATTAATAACAAACTACAAATTCCAATTAGCGGTAGTAACGAAATTAATGATTTTCGCTCGGGTTCTATATTTCTCACAGTGGCAACAGATCTTATCAAAAAATAAAAGATATATTTTTTACTATACTAATTTGGCACATTTGGTCTGAATGCAATAATAGATAATTTTGACACATTGAAACTCCTTCAAATATACGGTTGGAACTAATTATTTAGGATTGTAAGCAGTTATCAAAGCATGGAAACATCAAGACAGGGGATATAAAGGGTAAAGAACTCATCTTCTATGAATTTGGCTTTGAACTTCATCTCACAAGTAGAATTAGCAGTAATTCTGACCATGGCGTCCCAAATTTTGACAATCGCACAAACAAAAACAACTGATATTGTCTAAATCGGCCACAAAAGAAAGGGAAGCAAAGCCATATCCATATGCTACTAAGACTCTAACGTCAGATTTGAAGAAGGATAAGAAGCGATTTGTAACGTCCCGCAAATCTATCTCTTTGATAAATTATATTTATTTTTAAAAATATTTAGATATGGGTTTAAAAGTAAGAAATAATCATGTTTTAAGTGGTAAATAATAATGGTTATTTTATTTGGGAAAAATATTTGCGGACAAATTACCAAGATAAAATATTGATAATTTGTAAAATATCGATAAAACAGTCGGAAATCGTTTTATCAAAAAACTATTTTAAACAATAAGGATTGTGCACAGCTCTAGATTCATACACTAATATATGTACTGAAACAAGATTATGAAATAAAATAATTTATTTTTTTGAAAATAAAATGTTTATGACATCGACCGTTGATATCATCGGTATTGTGCATTTCTTCGAAAATTCAAGTTAAGTTTAAATAATAAATAGATGGGTTTTTATTTACAAATAAACCTATTTTAATTATTTAATAATGATGGTAAAATAGTTTTCTAATTTTTTTACCAAAATAGATAGTTCGTAAAAAAAAGAAAATGCGACCGAAGAACGTTTTCCGAAATTTCGACTTTTTGACACCGGAAAGTTGTCGAGAACGTTGTTCATCTTTGTGTACTATATATACACATATATAAAAGTTAATTAACCAAATAATAATAATACACTAATAGTATTTAATTATGTTTAGCAAGTGATGTGACAAGACATGGTTTTAAAATAATAACTTATATATAGCAAGTACATATCATCTTCTCTTATCATTTCTTTAAGTACCATCATTATTATCCATCATGGTTTAGGGGATGTGAATAGAGAGGGGGATGTGACATATAAGTAGGAGGAAGGTGGTGATGTGACTTGTTAAAATAATGACATGTTAGGATATTTTAATCTAAGGTTAGTTTGGTAATTTTCCAACTTTCTTTTACCTATAAATACACATCCATTTCACTATATTTTCAGTTACTTCTCCATTTCCATTTTCCTAAAGCTTTCTTCATATTTAATGGCTTCTTATGTTAGTTTAAGTTTTCTTTTTAAATCAAAAGTTTTAAATTGCTTTAAAGATGCAAACTAGTTTTTAAACTCTTTCTTCTCCATTTTTCCCTCACTTTATTCGGCCATAACTTCCTCTATTTTATACCAAATCAAGATTTTCTTTTTTTTCATATCATATAAAATTTTAGTAGCTACAACTTTCTTTTTTATCACTTTCTCTAATTTCAAGCTTAGATATGTCAAAATCTCATTTTTTTTTGTAGTGTGCTTTTAAACTTAGAAATTCAGGTCTGAAAATAGCTCTCCTTCTTTTGACCATATCTACCTCAAACAAAATATAATTTGAGTGATTCTTTTTTAAATTGTAGAGAAAAGAATTTTCTAAAACTTTTCTTTTGATCGCTTTTTCAAAATATGAGAGTAATATGTCCAAAAATCAAGTGGAAGATGATATATTTTTAGGGTGATTTTTGGTGCATCTAAGGCATTTCAAGTTTCAAAGATTTTTGGTGAGTAAAACTACTTTTCTTTGGAAAGGTTTATGATTTTATTATGATGTGTTGTTGTGGTGATAGTATGATGAGAAAATTGAATGGTTATTATGTTGGTCGATGGTGATTTGATGGGTGTTATGTTTGGTATTGAATTTAAGATTTGAATGTGATGTTGTCGAGTTAGTAAGCATATAACCTTATGTTTATATGTGTATTTCATTGTGATGTTAAGAGTATGGTAGTATATATGTATGGTTGTGATTTAAGAATCAAGTATGTTGAGTAGAAACAAAGATAACAACTTTGTGTGTTGCGACGGACGTGAGATCCGATTTGGAATCCAAACTAAGTTTTCTAGTTTTAAATTTTGGAAATGGTTTCAAAGTTTTTATCTTTGTTTTCAAGTTTCAAAAACTTTCAAAATTAGGTTTCCAAACTTGTAATAGCAAGGAATAAGCAAAGTATTTCGCTTAAAGTGAGTTTAAGCGAACTGCGCTCATAGCGATAGTCACTATGGATGGAGTTCGACAAAATTGTCGATTTTCGTTTTAAAATGTTTTCTTTTGGAATGTATTGCAAAAGTTTTCCAAACTTAATTAGTAATGTAAAAAGAGTTAAGTTTAGATAATTTAATAATTTATTTATTTAATAAAATAATTAAAAGTAATCAGTACTTGATTAGTAATTAAGTATTTAAGTAAGTGATTAGAGGTTAAGTAACACTTAAGGAAGGTTAATTATTGATCAATAAGGTTTCAATTAATGATTAATGAAGATAAGAAGTAATAAAATGGTTAATTATTATTTAATTAAGTTAAGTTGGTTAATTATTATTTAATTAAGTGATTATTAATTTAATTTTTAATTAATTAGAGTTTAACTAATAATGAATTGTTTAAACCTTAACTAAGATGCATTAGGAAGTTAATTAGGACTTAACTAAGTTCATTAAGTTAATTAAAGTTTAATTATGATGATCTTGATTTAATTTTGATTAATTAAGATATAATTAGGGTTAACCCAACTAAATATACTTTAATCTTTTCAAAGGTTGTTTTAAAGCCAATTGGTTATATTTTAAATCAATTTTCTTTTTAAGATTAATTGGTTTTAAACCAAAGGATATGTCGTCTGGACCATTAAGTAGCCAAATGAATTAAAGTAGTGATTATAAAATGTTGACATGTTTTATGGGAAGTAAGTTGACTTGTGTTTAGCACAAAGGTTGAATATCGGTAATGTGATAAATGCAAGGAAGTTAATTTCAACATGTGGGTCATGGTAACTTAAGCATATAGAATATGCTTCTATATGTACATTTTTCACTGATAATAGATGTATTTATATTTGTAACTTGAACATCTACCTATGATAGATTGTATGTTATGTGTGAATCCCTTACATATCTGATGTTAGGAAATACCCATGATATAACTTGGATAAGTAAACCCGACTTTAATGATCCATTGTAGTCATTAAACCTCTATTTGGTTTTCGAAAGTTAATATTTCATTTTCTTCTAAAATGGTTTTCAAAGTTATTTTATTTTGAACAAAATATTTGAAGAATGATTTAACTATTGTTTTGAAAATTATATAAAGAAGTTTTATAAATAATTTTGGGGTATTCATAAAAGGAGTTTTAGAAATAGTTTTGAATGTTTATAAAAAGGCTTTTATAAATGGGTTATAATGTCTATACAGGGAAGTTTTATACAAGGTTTGAAAGTTTATAAAGAAGTTATATAATCATGTTTGAATAATTAGAGTTTCATAAATGAGTATGGAAGTTGATAAATGTTTTGTAAATGGGTTTGGGTTAAAGCAAAGAGGATTTTATGGATAAAGAAATTTATAAAAGAATTTATTGAAAATAATCACAATAGGAAATTAAGGTTTGGGTTTCTCGAGGTGACCTTTTAAAAAATGGTGGTATGGAAATCCGTTCCACACTTAACACCGAAGGAATAGTGCTTAGAGTTATCCTTTTCTCCAATTTAAATAATGTAGTTAAATCCTTTTTAGAGATTAGGTAATGGAAAATCTTACAAATGTTTTAAGAATATACTTATGTCAGAAAGATTAGTATACAATGTTTTTGAATGAGATTTATTGAACAGAGATATGTTTTGAGGCTTAGTGGTTGCTATGGATAAATAAATCTCAAATGGAATTGGTTGTTGTTTGTTATTTGATAGTTAAATAACCGACTATCAAGTTTGAACCAATTTGAATTAGGAAGTATGAATGTAAATTCGAGTTCCCCGTTGAGGACTCGAAAACTTACTTCAAAAGAACCGGGAATGAGTCAACCAGAAATTATCGGTTGTTGATACAAAGAGACCGGAATCGAATTTATATATCCAAAAACCACTCCGAACCAACATGTACGTTCAAGTGGAAGACATCTTGATGATGATTGAAGATGGTGCTCTTTGAAGTGAAAGGGCTACTACTACTAATCCTGAGGGTGATTCCAAAATGGATGTAGTGGAGTTAGTACCTTCGGTTTCGTTCAGACCCAAAACGAACTTGTATGGACGAAAGCTGGCATTGCATTGATTCTTGGAGGGCAGTGTCAGCATTCCAAGATGGATTTCTATTCAGAAAGGTAAAACGTAGCCTCAAGCCTCATTAATCAGGACTGACTAAAACAGGGGATATGTAGTAGGGCTATGTTGGTCGCACCTATTAGGGTATATCATCACCCTTCTAGATTTATACACAATCATCAATGAATTCGTGTACGTAGGAGCGCTCGATTAAAGGTTGCAAAGCAACTGGGGTGATGATATATTCGGTACTATCCAGCAAAGGGTAGGCTGGTTCTGTGTTAGCAGAGGTCGTTAGGTATGACCTCGCTACATTTTTTAGAGGTGTACTATGGCGGGCGGTACCCCAGTAGCCCAGTCATTCGATTGATTCCATTCTCCAATATGTGCCTTACGTTTTCGATTGTGGAGCCTAATATGTTGGAATGTGAGATGCAAGCATTTCAGTTATTTTATTTATTTACTTTAAACCTAGACACTATGATAATATCATTGGATTTTGATATAAAATATTTGGGTTATCTTAAGGAAAAAACCCATCCGTTTTTATGTGCGGTGTGATCTTACGAGATACCCTTCGTTTGAAAAGTTTTCAAATGTTGAAATCAGTTTGGTTGTTACTTGTTATCGAGTTTTACTCACGCTGGTTTACTAGACTGACCCTGGCGTTATTCCATGTAATGCTCGGGTTAGACCGAGCATGTTTTCCCAGGTTTAGCTGGATGCTTGGGAGTTGGAGAGGAGCTGGATGGTCAAGACGTATTCATGTATATTTTTCTTCAGCTGTATTATAGAGTACGTATGTTTGTCAATGTAAGGATAGGTTTTCATACCGTCCAAATTTAGGATAAGTCTAGTGTACTCTGATATTGTATACATGAATAAAGATGTTTTCTTTTTGTAAAGATCATTGTTGTATTATATATTATTCGCTACGTTGTGAGGTTCTATGTTGTTTAGTTTTCTTCTACCTTCTACCTTCTTCTTTCACCCCCAACAAATCGGTATTTTTGACACTTGAATGTTCGGCATGTGATACAGTGGACGTATTAGTGTTGATTTTCGAGGGTCGAAAATCTGGTTCATTGCATTTGGTATCAGAGTTGAAGGTTAAGTGAGAACCTTGGCCCTGGTGGGGTAAACTCATTTGGAATTAGGTAAGTGAGACCCTAGAATAAGCCTGAGTGTATTATAAATTTGAGTGTGTATTTGTTAGTGAGTAAAAATGTTTTATATTATGTTGTTAATCTGTTGAGTGGCTTAAGAATTCTGGTCGATGCGTTTGGCCAACGTTATCGATAGGGATTTCCTAAACACTTGAACAAGTCCAATTGACATAATATTGTTTTAAAGTTGGAAAATGAAATAATTTTACCTAGGATATATTTTATATATAAAGGAATGATTTTCAAAAGTCTATATAGTTATCGATGAGATATAGGGTTAAAATTGGATTTAGAATAGAATGTGTTTAGTTAAAAGAAAATCTTTAGATGACCTTATAAAAATGAAAAGGATTGTGAGAATATTAAATCCCGATGGCTTTGATAAAGATTTAAATGATTTTGGAAAAGTTGTAGTAATTGTACTTAAAGAGATTTTAAGATTAAATATTTTAAAATGGATTTGAAAGTAAAGTTTTCTTTGGACAGTTCGGGAAGGAGTTTCAATCTATTTTGTGATAATTGGAATAATCTTCTAAGTGACAATCAAATGTTTGCTTAGGCAGATATGATAGTGCACTTAGTAAATTATCCTCTTTGTCATTGTACTATCGAAACAAGTTCGAATCCTAATGAATCCAAAGCTAGTGGATGATTTTATTAAAGAACTATTTATTTATAAATAGTATTGTTTCAAAAGGGAATTTGTGAAGAAAGAAATATTTTTATGATTAACTAGTTTCAGTGTCTTAGAAATGGCTAAAAATGGGTAAGAGATGTGTTCGGATGGTAAATACTTCTCTTGAGTATTTCCCTACTTAGTAAAAGGGTTATGTAATACTATTTGGTAGTACCCGGTTCTTGATATCATTTTAGAGTTACTCGGGCTATATATTATGTTTTCAAAAGGGCTAAATATAAAGTATCATTTCAAAATGTTTTTTAAAATAAAACCCAAATATTGTGTTCTCGAATCCCTTAAAAGAATAGAGTTTTAAAAATAAAAGGATGTTTTGATTAAGAGCGGGTTAATAAATAATGTTTTAAATTTATTGAACATCCTAGGTTAAGTAAAACCAATTTAAGATTTGAAATTGTATATACTCTTTTGGATATAGAAGAGTATCATACTAAAATTAATTTGACTTATAGAATGTTAATAAACTTAAGTAATGTTCTTAAGTAAAATGGAGATTCTTTAAAAAGGGTAATTATAATCTTGGGAAGTAGGAACCAATGGGATTAGTAAGTAGGTTGTACGTAGATCATTTCTTCTTTTCAAATAGTTCTCGATCCAAGATTCGAGTACATGACTCGAGGTGTTTCACACCATTCCGAATAGGGATTTATCGCCCGATTTTTTAAGGCAAGCGTTGATGAGGGTTCTTATATGGAACCAAAGGTTGTCTATCATAGTTTATGGCTATGCAAGGAGTACAAAGGTTTCTAATTAAGGAGCTTGATCAAAGTTCGCACTAGGAAGTCGAGTGAGCGATACTAGTTTGGAATGAAAGTTATGTGTTCAAGTGAGTGATCGAACCAAATTTTTTACATAGGAATGATCTATGTACATCATACGGATTAATGAATAGTTTTAAGTATTTCTCAGGATAAGGTTGTGGTATAATTTTGGGGATGAAATTCTTTTAAGGGGGAAGAACGTAATGACCCGCAAACTTATCTCTTTGATAAATTATATTTATTTTTAAAAATATTTAGATATGGGTTTAAAAGTAAGAAATAATCATGTCTTAAGTGGTAAATAATAATAGTTATTTTGTTTGGGAAAAATATTTGCGGACAAATTACCGAGGTAAAATATTGATAATTTGTAAATATCATCCTAGGTAAAATATCGATAAAACAGCCGGAAATCATTTTATCAATAAAACTGCTTTTAAATAATAAGGATCGTGCATAGCTCTGGATTCATACACTAATATATGCATTCAAACAAGATTATGAAAATATTTTATTTTATTTTTTTGAAAATAAAATGTTTATGACATCGACCGTATAGTTTAAATAATAAATAAATGGGTTTTTATTTACAAATAAACCTATTTTAATTATATAATAATGATGGTAAAATAGTTTTTAAAATTTGTTTACGAAAATAGATAGTTCGTAGAAAAATAGAAGATGTGACCGAAGAATGTTTTCCGAAATTTCGACTTTTCGAGACCTTAAAGTTATCAGGAATGTTGTTCATCTTTGTGCACTATATATACACATATATAAGAGCTAATTAACCAAATAATAATACACTAATAGTATATTATCTTATGTTAATTATGTTTAGCAAGTGATGTGACAAGACATGGTTTTAAAATAATAACGTATATATACTAAGTACATATCATCTTCTCTCATCATTTCTTTAAGTACCATCATCATTATCCATCATGGTTTAGGGGATGTGACTAGAGAGGGGGGGATGTGACATATGAGGGGGATGAAGGTGGTGATGTGACTTGTCAAAATAATGACATGTTAAGATATTTTAATCTAAAATTAGTTTGGTAATTTTTCTATTTTCTTGTGTCTATAAATACACATCCATTTCACCATATTTTCATTTACTCCTCCATTTCCATTTTTCTAAAGCTTTCTTCATGTTTCATGACTTCTTATGTTAGCTTAAGTTTTTTATTAAATCAAAAGTTTTAAATTCCTTTAAAGATGCAAACTTGTTTCCAAACTCTTTCTTCTCCATTTTTCCCCCACTTTATTCGGCCATAACTTCCTCTATTTTATACCAAATCAAGGTTTTAGTTTTTTCAAATTGTATAAAATTGTAGTAGCTACAACTTTATTTTTTTATCACTTTTTCTAATTTCAAGCTTAGATATGTCAAAATCTCATTTCTTTGTAGTGTACTTTTAAACTCAGAATTTCAGGTCCGAAAATAGCCCTCCTTCTTTTGACCATATCTACCTCAAACGAAATCTAATTTGAGTTATTCTTTTTTTAAATTGTAGAGAAAAGAATTTTAAAAGAAATTTCTTTTGATCACTTTTCCAAAATCTGAGAGTAATATATCCAAAAATCAAGTGGAAGATGACATATTTTTAGGGTGATTTTGGGGTGATCTTGAGGCTTAGTGGTTGCTATGGATAAATAAATCTCAAATGGAATTTGTTGTTGTTTGTTATTTGATAGTTAAATAGCTGACTATTAAGTTTGACCCCAATTTGACTTAGGAAGTATGAATGTAAATTCGAGTTCCCTGATGAGGACTCGAAACTTACTTCCAAAAGAACCGGGAATGAGTCAACCATAAATTATCGGCTGTTGATACAGAGAAACCGGAATTGGATTTATATATCCGAAAACCACTCCGAACCAAAATGTACGTTCGAGTGGAAGACATCTCGATGATGATTGAAGATGGTGCTCTTTGAAGTGCAAGGGCTACTGCTACTAATCCTGAGGGTGATTCCAAAATGGATGTAGTAGAGTTAGTGCATTCGGTTTCGTTCAGACCTAAAATGAACTTGTATGGATGAATGCTCATCAACTGAGAATGACTAAAACAGGGGATACGTAGTAGGGCTATATAGGTCGCACCCATTAGGGTATATCATCACCCTTCTAGATATATACACAATCATTAATGAATTCGTGTATGTGGGAGCGCTCGGTTAAAGGTTGCAAAGCAACCGGGGTGATGATATATTCGGTACTATCCAGCAAGGGGTAGGCCGGTTCTGTGTTGGCAGGGGTCGTTAGGTACGACCTCGGTACATTTTTCTAGAGGTGTACTGTAGCGGGTGGTACCCCAGTAGCCCAGTTATTAGATGGAATCCATTCTCCAATACGTGCCTTATGTTTTCGATTGTAGAGCCTAGTATGTTGGAATGTGAGATGCAAGCATTTCAGCTATTTTGTCTATTTACTTTAAACCTAGACACTATGATAATATCACTGGATTTTGATATAAAATGTTTTGGTTATCGTAAGGTAAAAACCCATCCGTTTTTATGTGTGGTGTGGTCTTACGAGATACCCTTTGTTTGAAAAGTTTTCAAATGTTGAAATCAATTTGGTTGTTACTTGTTATCGAGTTTTATCACGCTGGTTTACCAGACTGAGTCGGGCGTTATTTCATGTAATGCTCGGGTCAGACCGAGCATGTTTTCCCAGGTTTAGCTGGATGCTTTAGAGTTGGAGAGGAGCAGGATGGTCAAGACGTATTCACGTGTATTTTTCTTCCGCAGTAGTATAGAGTCTATATGTTTGTCAATGTAAGGACAGGTTTCCATAACTGTCCAAATTAAGGATAAGTCTAGTGTACTCTGATGTTGTATATATGAATAAAGATGTTTCCTTTTGTAAAGATCATTGTTGTATTATATATTATTCGCTGTGTTGTGAGATTATATGTTGTTTAGTTTTCTTCTATCTTCTACCTTCTTCTTTCACCCCAATAAATCGATATTTCCGGCACTTGAATGTTCGGCATGTGATACAGTGGACGTATTAGTGTTGATTTTCGAGGGTCGAAAATCCAGTTCGTTACACGATTTAAATTCGGTTGCCATTTTTTCGAGCGGACTCAAAGCTTTATTTAGTGGAGTTTCTGAATAAAGCACCTCGTTAATTGGAGATAAGCATTTATTGCAGCGCACTTTGACCGATTGTCATTTATTATGTGCTTTTTCTTTTTTTTAGTCAATTTGTTATTATGACTGCTTTTTCGTTTATAAGGATATTTAGGGTACATATGGTGGTTATTGAGTATAAATATTATTTATCACTTCTAACAGTGTTTGTTCCCTTAATATCCTAAATTTGTAAACCTTTTTTCCTAGTAAATAAAGAACTTATTCAAAAGAAAAATAATATTTTACCCAAAAACCACATTATTATTTATTAAATCTCACTGTACTTTATAACTAAAATAATTTCTTCAAATTCACTTTAAAATAATTTTTGTTGTCATTATGAATTTCTCCAAAATTTTGTAAATAACAAAGCTATTAAAATTAACATGTTAATTTCACTACAAATTGTTAATTGTGGTTGTTTATAAATATCACCCTAAATTTGTAAATAACCTTATTTACTCCAAAGTTACATGTATTTATTTATTCTTAATTTAGTTATTTGTTTTTTCCTAAATATATGAAGAATTATTATTAAACATATCTCATCCAACAATGCAACTATCAACAAATAAACAATCATAGTAGGACACGTATCATATCAAATATGTTACAATAACCAAATGATCATAAAATGGGTATGATAATATTTCAATAGGTGTGTGTGTGTCGATGAATACCTATTTAATATTTTAAATTATAAACACTTACAATCATTGAATCCTGCCAAGACACTTTTGCAAATAACTACAAAAGCTAGCAAACCGTATGCAGAATATCCATAATTTCACCATGAACCCAAGAAACAAACCGCACGTGAAATAGAGGTCATATGCAAAAGATATGGGATTATGAGAGTTAGAGTTTAAAAAGTAAATGAATAATTTCTAGGGGATATAATGTAAATTTATCTTCTCCTTTAAGTTTAGACCACGCATGGTAACTCCCTCAATGTCGTTGCCAAAAACCACTGTCGGCTAAGCGCCTTCACCTACAACCTCCTCGACGCCTACACCGTCATCCCGACTCCTCCAACCATCGACGACTACTGCCATTACCGCAAATTCCATTCGGTCGAGACCTAATTTTTCCAATTCCATTGCAGTTTCCGGTCATGTCAATGACCATCCGGCTAATCCAACCACATTGATGAACTCTTCTCATTGTCCTCTACAAAATTGCACCCTTTGATCATTCCATCGTCATCATTTGCAAAACCTTATAATCGACGGCCCGGCTTTGTTCTTCCATTTTCAGCCATCTCGAGCTCTGTCTCCAAAAATGAACACCTGTTGTCTCTTTGCCTCGTCAACACGATCAATTTAAAATATAATTCAATGGGTTTTTTGGACACTTTGAATTTCTAGAATAACGTTAGAGAAGTTGTCCACCATTAAGATATGATTTAGAGGATTTAGGTTAGAGAAGATAAATGATCCAGTAGAGGCTAGGGTCATGGAAGACTCATATTTATAGCGAATATTCAGATATTTTTGGTTTCTAACAGAGTTCTGAGCCTAAAAATACCTATT
Source organism: Allium fistulosum (assembly GCA_030737815.1). Classification (NCBI taxonomy): domain Eukaryota; kingdom Viridiplantae; phylum Streptophyta; class Magnoliopsida; order Asparagales; family Amaryllidaceae; genus Allium; species Allium fistulosum. Next base: position 867,255,388 of record CM060906.1, on the reverse strand, counting down.
TCAACCAATTTATCCAAACTCTAGGAACGTTTTATATATCAAAACCCATTTATCGAACATTTCGAACGTAATGAAAATATCAAAATTTCCCAAAAGAAATCTGCTTGAAATAGTATTTTATCATTAATTTAATTTAAATAGCTATTGATAATCAATTGATAATAATTCTATCAAATTTGCAGATCGTTACAGTCGCTTTATCTTCTATGAGAATCCAACAATAGAGATCACGAGGGTGGAAGCTTTACCGGCCCTAAATAAACGAGCGTTGATTGATCCACATAAACAAACTCCACCAAGAGTGAGAATGATAGTGGAGGAAGAAGAGGATGATGTGGAAGGATAAGAAGAAGAGACTGAAGGATAAGAGGAAGAGGTAGAGGAAGAAGGAGAAAGTGATAACTTTGATAAGGAGTCTACCAGGGAAAATACATAAGAAGATCCCAAGTTTCAAATCCCCGTTCAAAAACATCTCTGTGCGGACATCACTGAGGCCACGCTAGGCCCATCATCGAGCCATGCCAAAGCAGACCTATCCCACCATTCTTTAATTTGATGATGTAACCAGTTCTTTCGATCACCCTACCTCGATGACCTTGCCAGTCTGAATTTCGACTTCAATGACCTTACTAAGGATCTTCTCGCAAGAGTAAATGCCGTCGAACCAAACACACATGTAGGAAGTGATGTTATTCCGTCTGAATAAACTACAGTACATGGTCCGTAGCATAAGTAGAAATGACTTTACATACCAATTAGACATGCACTATGCATCCGCATACACATATAGACCACACTTTTCCTTAATCTATATATCTATATTTTTCCATTTTTCTTTAATGTGCATGTGATATGGGTTATTATAGTTACACAATACTCTCCACTAACCCTGAGTAGGCAACGATAGTCTGTATCTCCCTCGAGAGGTTCTCTTCCACACCACGATGACGATCGTCGAAGGGATGAAAGAGAGTGACATTGTTGTGACTCTTAATCCAAGACATACTCCTAGCACTATCCATCACCCACGGGCTCAAGTTCCTACCATGCTAAAAAAACATGCTTCATTTCATCACAACCGCTCTTCACAATCAAGGGGAAATCATTTTGTAACAACCCGTACCTCCATAGGCCCAAATTTCGACAAAAATCAAAACCCAAGTCCATCAAAGCACAGTTCGTTGGATTTGGTACCTGCAAATAAGCATAAGCATTATCAGAGATTGATAGAAATATAAAATCACAGTAGAAACAATAATAGGATAAGAATACTAACTGTGACTACTACCTTGGAACTAATGGTATTCCTTAGATAGCAAATTGTCACATCAGCATCGAGCATGAGAGAAAAGAAGATTCTTCAACAACAAAGCACATCCAACTCCAGTGACTTGTTCTTCTAAATTCGATCCTGTGGGTTGTAATGAGGAGGGGGTCAGAGAAACGTTCTGGTAACTGGAAATATAAACTTTCCATAAGATAAACTTACACCGACTGGTTTCCAATTAATTGTTATGTCCATTAAGGTTAGCAATTCTAATCTAACTTTGTGTTGCACATAGGATTACTTACTTACCCCTTCCCAAGGTACGAAATACTAACGAAGCCATATCAACCATCGAATACTTCCAAACCCATTAGCCACTTAGTACTTCTAAATATGAAGCAGGCTTCTATAATACTTTGAAAAAGAGAAATAGGCAAACTCTTCCATTTAACACCTTAATCAAGGTAGACACCGTCATTAAAGTCATATTCTCAATGTGGTTTCCTAACAATGTTGTTAATGGTCGGTAGGTCCTAGCTACAAGACCTCTAACCACTATTTAAGGCTTCCGACATTTAATATCCAACTATTACTGCATCTATCGCTGATAAAATCGTAGCCATGTAATAAACAATACCCAAGCCACTTAATACCTTTTATTGGAAAATAGACAAACTTTAGTCATTAAAGACCTTAATTAAGGCAGACCCCATAATTTAAGACCTATCGTACTCCTAAGTGGTATTATTGTTATTACGGCCTTAGTAATGAGAGAGACTGTACCCAAGCCACTTAATAATTCCAAGTGGAAATAGGCAAACTCTGCTCATTTAAGATCTTAATTAAGGTAGACCCCATCATTTAAGACCTATTTCCAGAAGCGTGCTCCTCAATTGTGCCATCTAGCTGTCATTGCTTGGAAATCTTATTGAGCTGCTTCATACTTCTTTATAGAAAAGAGAAAGACCTACAGTCAATTAAGACCCCAAACGTGAAGCGAACCATTCTTGAGATATCCGTTATCACTCTTTAATGATAAATATGGCATCTCGTTAGGTTACTTCTTTCCGTAGGGAGGCAGATCCTTTAGCCACTTAAAAACCTCAACACTGAAGTAAACCCTTTTTAGAGACCTTATTTATTTATTTGGAATCTTACTATGTTACTTAATTCTTCCATTTATAAGAGAGGCGGACCCTTCAACCACTTAAGACCTCAAACCAGAAGCGAACCCCTATGGAGATATCTCTCACCGCTCCTAATTCTAAATTTGGACAATTTAATAGTTTTCAATTAAGAAAGCAAGCCCAATCTCTCATATCGTCACGGGTCTTAGGATTAATGATATCTCGCATCAATAGTAAGTACGCCCGACTACTGGTAGCTTCAAAGTGAAGGGCAGTCTTCCATCGAGTGACTCTATTGACCTCGCATCACTAACCTACTAAGCCCGATTAACCATCCTAAGTCTTTATTTATATTATCTTAGGCAGAAATTGGACTTGGCGTACTAATTCCCTTTTTATTTAAGGCGGTAAGATTTACCTTAAATATTAATCTACCCATAAATCCCCGTTTAGTGCTCATAAATGTCAGATTGTCCATAAAATCCTAGCAGCCATTTCCTAAGATATTTATGTATGATTACTAATTTCAAATTAGTAACATTTTATATCTATTCCATTTTTATATGTCCCATTAATCAATTTACTCTATCAGATTATTGCTACTCCCATATTTATTACCATTTATTGGAGTTACAACCTTTTAAATTCTTTGCCTATTAGTTAATTATCCTAAACACGAATATATGTGCAAGCGTCATTATGAGCTTTACATTTAATTATTACAAGCGTGGTAAATTACGTACAAATATTAACTTTTATCACATATGTTTTAGTTATATATCTTCACTAGAATATTCTTTTCCATGTTAAATTGTTGGAATCATATCTAAAAAGATTATCCGCTATAATTTCCATAAATTATTCCAAAACAAAATATTTAACTTTAAAAGATAACATTGTTTGTAATTACAAGGAATATTATTTCTTTTATTACTGAAATAGACAGTGTAAGCTACAATGAATTCAGGCTACACATCTCTCTCTCTTTCTTTTTATATATATTCATTTTTAGATCAATTGCTGCATTTTTTGCTAAAAAGGAAAGAAATCAAACTAATTTACAAATATTAAACGGATCTAAATTCCAACAATTCCAAACGCAGAAAAGTTTATATTCCAATAAGATTAGAGTAATAATCCAAATTTGTAAAATTGTTGTACAACCTACTTCAGATTTGGAATAAATTTCATTCAAACCAATATTCTAAATTCATACTTTTGGGACTGATTTCCAGATTAGGTTGTAAGTAATGCTAAATCTTTTCATAAACAAGAATATATAGGTGATATTTATTATATTCATCGTATTCAATTAGTTGCCTACAACTCATGTACAATTATCTAATTAGGCATAAAAATCAAATAAACACCAACGGGGTAATTTTCATATTATAACAATCTATAAAATTTCCTACTCACCTTTTAAAAGCAATCCAAATCTCCAGATCTGAAGTAAAACATTTAATTCATCTCCAAATCCTTTTTAATCTAAGAGATATGTATAAAAGGGTATACACATACATTATAATTACACATCTGAGAAGAGATTTGGGACTGGGGGAGAAAATAGATACAAATATAAATAAATATATAAATCACCTCAAATACGCATATGGTTGATTCTCTTCTCTTCTCCTTTTTAGTAGATTTCTACTCTTCTCCGATTTGTATGAATATAGATACAAATATCTTATCTTTCTAATTTAGAAAGAATGTGGAGAAGAAAAAATGGCAGAGCTTCGCTACTGCCCCTATAAAAATATGAGAAGAGAAAGGAAGGCTAGGCTTGAATTTATAGGCGCTAGAATCGACTAGACCCATACGATTTAAAATATTAAATCTGGGCCGTTGCGGCATAGGTTTATTACAACCGCCAGCTCACCATCGATCGAGCGCTGGTGGTCGACCGTCCCCAATAACCAGTCGGCCTATAGGCCTGGGTAATTAATATAAAAACATTAATTTTTCTTATTTAATTATTTTAGTTCCGAATTCGTTTTTCATCCGTAACTTCTTTGTTTGGACTCCGATCGTAAAACTCCAAATATGAAAATTGCTCAAAATTTTACCACGAACACAATGGTGCAAGTTTCATGGTCAAATTCCATCGTCTGCACAAATTCCACTTTTTGAGCCTAATTAATTAACTAACTAACTAGTTAAATAACTAACGCCAAATTACGGGGTGTTACATTCTCCCCCATAAAAAGAATTTCATCCCCGAAATTTGACCAATGACTAGGTCATGGTTTTGGCTTCTAATTATCCTAAATTACTCAACCAATGAATGTACAACAAATTTTCAACTAAACGCGCATAGTGCATAGTGTATTACTGTATCACCACACATAAAATATGTATGCAGAATGATTCTAAATCGAATCCTCCTATATGAATGCATTTCTTTTGAAAACATTTTTGAAAATTTGATGCAAACAACCTACATATATACTGGCAGTTCTACATGTATGCAGCTTTTTGAAAAATCTTTTCAACCAAAACCCTCATGCTCCTACAAATAGAAGTATGAAGCAACCAATTTTGCATCCACTTCCTACCATCTAATAATCTAACGCATCAAAAAATCGCTTTCTAAATTTTACTCCTATGCCGAAAAAAAGAATCAAGATGGAGAATTTAAAATTATTACCACACTATACTCTTCGTATTCCCATAGTACAGTGGAAAGTTCTTAGCTGCCCCGGATTTACTCCAAATTTTCCACGCACAAAATGCATAAGGAGGTTTATTTTCAGGCTCTAAAACGGAATTCGGTCTAAAAATAGATTTGCACGCGTCATCAATAAGGTATGGAAATAGAAATTACAAGGCTAAAACGGTTTTTCCCTTGTTATCGCTTGCATTTATCGCATCGTCGACCATAATGCACCGCTAAATTCTCAAATTCTAACTTTATTTGCCTTCCCTAAGCCTAGCATGTAGCCTCCAAAACCAAAGTTTTCACTAAATTTTACTCACTTTTCAAATTTGTACGTCATTTAGAAAATAAAATTCTAAAATATTTAGAAGCACATTTACCCTTGAAATCAAATTTTGAACAAAAACTATAAAAATAATTTAAGAGCCAAATTAACCAAAATACAAAACTTTTTCTTACTTTTTTTTCAAATGGGAACTTTTCAAATCAAGGGGAAATTTTTTAAAATATTTTTTCTTCTCAAAAATTTTAATAAATCAAGCCACAATTTCAACATAGTCGAAAGTCGGTTATGCGCTAAATGCAATAACCAAATTTCAAAATTCTACAATTAATTTTTACCCAAATATTTGACATTTTATTTAAAAATGTCAACACATCTATTATTCAAAAAAATTAGCTTTTAAGGAATATAAGCGATGACACATGATATAAAAATAACTTTATCATGTCCTTCACTAAAATTTTCAACTATTCTAAACTTCCAATCTTATATTGTTTTTACTGTTAGTTAAGTGTATTTATGTGATTCCATATTTGTATTGCTTCTCTACTATACATATATATAGGAGCGGTTCGCATATCTAGGAACAATAACGCGGAAAATGAATAGAAACTCATAATATCGTACGTGCCTTTTATAAGAGACAACTAACAGTTTTACAACCCAACAACCCAAAAGAAATGAATAAATGCTGGAAAAAAGATACAACAATCCTAAATAAAACACTACCTAAGAATTCTGAGAAGGCCTCGCTCCGCGGCTGGAGCTCGAGCCATTGTCGCGACCGCGGAATGGTCGTAGCATGGCGGTTATGTTCCTATCTCACGCCCTTGGCGCTACTGCTTCGTCCTAATCCCTTGGAGCTTTGCCTAAACCTGGCGGATAGCAACAATCTCAGGACTCATGTATCCCTCGGCGCCCTGCGCTATCCCCTACTGCTGGTGCTACTGCTCTGGTGCTGGTACAGGTGGTGCGGCAGGCGGTAAAGGAATATTCATCCTCTTAATGGTGGTTCGGTCGATGGTAGGAGTGACCTTCCTCACTACTGGCTCTCCATCCAAATTTACCTCGTAATGCCTAAACATTCGTGTGGGCAACTGGCAATATGGAAAGTGATTCCTTGGGGTACCAGCTCCCTGATCAACTATATGGAGCATCAAGATATGAGTCCAATTGACGGCCATGCCACCAATTATAGCATAGGCTGCTCTCCACATCGAGGTATAGATCTGGTCAAGGCTTCCTGTCTTCGGAATGATGTTTGCTGAATGATGCGCATGACGAGACAGGCAACCGGTCGCAAATTGTCGGTCCTCAAATTAGTGACATTTCCAGAAAAGATCCACGGTAGAATCTCAGAATCAGTCATCTCTATGTCATCCAAATTTGCACCTATTGCATATAACTAAAATCCCAAGGAGATCATCATCTGTCATCCCTTCTTCCCGGACTCAATGTAGATATTGTCATTATCAAAATTCTGCGCCATCTGTGCATCGAAAAGATGGATGCTGCATGGGTAATATTCCCGCTCATAAGTCTCGAAGCGAAGGATCGGTGCAAGTCCTACCATGATGAAAAGCTCCTCAAACCCCAAGAGCGATGAAATCTCTGAATTTCACTAGTCGCCGTGGAGAAAACCAAAGTCCGTCATTTTGAGATAAGGGGAGATCTTTCGCTCGCTCCGGTCAAGCCAAGTGACTTCTTGAGGAGTGAGGACGGGATGATGAGAGGAAGAGTCGTCAGTGCATGGTGGTGCCATGGGCTGAGAGGCAGTTGGAAAAGGGAGAAAAGGGTTTAGATCTGGAGTGATAGCGGGGCAAGACGTGCAAAGATTTTGTCGTCGGTTGGTGGATGAATGGAGGAGACAGGCTTTGGTTAAATGGGGGAAGAGGGAGGTGGAAATGGGTTCAGCTAAAAAAGTGGAGAGGGGGAAGAGAGTGAAGGGGTGCGATGGCTGAAGGTTTGGATGTGACTTATAGTCGCGTTCCAGGTTCGGGTCCAGCCCGAATTGACCTAGCGGTCAACCACTATTAGGTCAACCGGTCAACCACTACAGTCGATCGCTAGCCCAAATTTGGGCATGACCAAAACTTGGACCCAATAGGTCCGGTTAAATTAATTATTATTCTAATGACCATTTCGCACACTGTCTTCAGCTTAACCCATCCATAAAAATTCTGCCTTCCACACGACGGTATCCACCTTACCGAGTAGACCCTTCCTTGACAAGATTACGATAGCCTCGGCAAAACTATTGCGACCAATGACACTTACAAAAACCCAAAAATATTCCAGCTACTATTTCCTGCCTACTTTGCATGGAAATATTTCTTTCAATAGCTGATGGGTACATCAACACTTCAAACTACATACCCTAATAAAATTAAGTGTCATTCCTATTTTATCTGTACCTTAAAGAGAGAAAATATAAAAACCTTGATTTTATAAACCGAAAAATCATTGAGCAAAATGTATGCTCCTTTATAATTGTTTCTAAATAATAGAAACCATTTCATCCCTTTAAAAATCGAATACACACACACACACATACATATATATATTTTAGGGTCTCCAAAAACCTTCTTTTTGAATACAAATTTTCCAAATTGGAAAACTATTTCCTTGCCAAAATCAAAATCAAGCCTTTAGTTATATATATAAATATTTAAGGATTTAAAAAATTAATCTTTTATAAACAAAGAATTTCTTAACATGACCAACTTAGTGGTATATGTGTTTCTTTGAAAACTAAAATTTCAAAACTTTCCCAAAAAAATTTCCAAAATAAACCTTTGGGAAAAGAAATCTTTTGAAAACCTTTTTTTTCAAAATCTAAGGTATTTACAAAATATACTTTATAAAAATTCTCTCACAGATTTTAGAGTAAGGAATTGACATTAATTATTCAAATAAAAATCCAGATTGCCATTAAAGAGATGATCAATGAATGCACCCTAGCACAAACTTGCTTCTGGACAATTGCGACATACAGACTTTAATTTCTCATCCATTTGGAATAAATGCGTGATTCCGACTGGAACTCAAAATCCAAAATCACAAGGTATCTAGAATCTCAACATTCAAGTCGAACACCTCCAGTCTCTGGGATTCTGCCATATGTCGTACTCATGCTCTTCATCAATAGCACTTTACGCATTGCCAGCACTCCATGGGGTACTTCGGAGTCGGCGTGAAAATCTTAACTCTAAGTTGTTTCCAACCCATAGTTGTTTTTCCCATTCCCTTGGGGTGGAACTACAACTACTTCTATAGTCGAAACTCTTAAAATCTAGCATAAAAATATAATGTTACTTGATAGGAAAGTACGAATACATTCTCTTAATTTATCCTAATTCCTCCGATCTACTAACCCAGGCTCTAATACCAAATGTAACAACCCATACCTCCATGGCCCAAAATTTTGACAAAAATCGAAACCCAAGTCCATCAAAGCACAGATCATTAGATTTGGTACCTGCAAATATGCATGAGCATTATCAGAGATTGATAGAAATCTTAACTCACAGCGGAAACAATAATAGGATAAGAATACTGACTATGACTACTACCTTGGAACTAATGGTATTCCTTGGATAGCAGATTGTCACATCAGCATCGAGCATGAGAGAAGAAGACTCTCTAACAACCAAGCACATCCAGCTCCAGTGACATGTTCCTCTAAATTCTATCCTGTGGGTTGTAATGAGGAGGGGGTCAGAATGACGTTTTGATTACTGGAAATATAAACTGTCCATAACATAAACTTACACCGGTTGGTTTCCATTTAATTTTTATGTCCATTAAGTTAGCAATTATAATCTAACCTTGCATTATATACACGATTACTTACTTATCCCTTCCCAAGGTACGAAACACTAATGAAGTCATATCACTCATCCAATACTTTCAAACCCATTAGCCACTTAATACTTCTAAATATGAAGCGGGCTTCTATAATACTTTTAAAAAGAGAAATAGGCATATCCTGCCATTTAAGACCTTAATCAAGGTAGATCCCATCATATAAGACATATTCCCAAGGTGGTTTCCTAACAATATTGTCAATGGTCGGTGGGTCCTAGCTACAAGATCTCTAACTACTATTTAAGATTTCCAACATGTAATGTCCAACTATTACAGCGTCCATCGCCGATAAAATCATAGTTATGTAATAAACAATACCCAAGCTACTTATTACCTTTAATTGGAAAATAGGCAGATTCTGGTCTTTTAAGACCTTAATTAAGGCAGACCCCATCATATAAAACCTATCCCCAAGGCGTGCTTCTAAATGGTATTATTGTTATTACGGCCTTAGCAATGTGAGAGACTGTACCCAAGCCACTTAATACATCCAAGTGGAAAATAGGCAGACTTTGGTCATTTAAGACCTTAATTAAGGTAGACCCCATCATTTAAGACCTATTTTCAGAAGCGTGCTCCTCAATGGTACTATCTAGCTGTCATTGCTTGGAAATCTCATTGGGCTAATTAATACTTCTATTATAGGAAAGAGGAGGACCCTAGAGTCACTCAAGACCCTAAACCTAAAGCGAACCCTTTCTGAGATATCCACTACCGCTCTTTAAATATAAATATGACATATTATTAGGTTACTTCTTTCGGTAGGGAGGCGGAACCTTCAGCCACTTAAGACCTCAACACTGAAGCAAATCATTTTTAGAGACATCCTTATTTATTTATTTGGAATCTCATTAGGTTACTTAAGACTTCCATTTAGACGAGAGGAGGACCCTTCGCCACTTAAGACCTCAAACCAAAAGCGAACCTCTATAATGATATCTCTCGCCGCTTCTAATTTCAAATTTGGATCATTTAATACTTTCCAATTAAGAAAGCAAGCACAATCTCTCATGTCGTTACGGGTCCTATGATTAGTGATATCTTACATCAGTAGTAAGTACACCCGACTGTTGGTAACCTCAAAGTGAAGGGCAGTCTTCCGTCGAGTGACTCTACTGACCTTGCATCACTAACCTACTAAGTCCAATCAACCATCCTAAGTCTTTATTTATATTATCTTAGGTAGATATTAGACTTAGCTTACTAATTCCCTCTTTATTTAAGGCAATAAGATTTACCTTAAATATTTATCCATCCATAAATCCCTGTTTAATGCTCATAAATGTCAGTTTGTCCATAAAATTCTAACGGACATTTTCTAAGACATTTATGTATGATTACTAATTTCAAATCAGTAACCTTTTATGTCTATTCCATTTTTATCGGTCCCATTAATCCATTTACACCATCAGATTATTGCAACTTTCATATTTATTACCATTTATTGGAGTTACAACCTTTTAAATTATTTTCCAATTAGTTAATTATCCTAAATGCGAATATTACGTGCAAGCATCGTTATTAGCTTTTTATTTAGTTATTACAAGTGTAGTAAATTACGTACAAACATTTACATTTATCAAATATGTTCTAGTTATATCTCTTCACTAGAATATTCTTTTCCATGTTAAATTGTAAGAATCATATATAAAAAAATTATCCGCTATAATTTCCATAAATTAGCCCAAAACAAAAGATTTAACTTTAAAAGATTATATTGTTTGAAATTACAAGGAATGGTCATTTCTTTTATTATTGAAATAGACAGTGTAAACTACAATGAATTCATACTTTACACATCTCTTTCTCTTTCTACTTGCATTTATTCCTTTCTAGATCGAATGTTGCATTTTTCTAAAAGGGAAAGAAATCAAACAAATTTACAAATATTAAATGGATCTAAATTCCAACAATTCCAAATGTAGAAAAGTTTATATTCCAATAAGTTTAGGGTAATAATCCAAATTTATAACATTGTTGTATAACCTATTTTAGATTTGGAATAAATTTTATTCGATCAATATCCTAAATTCATACTTTTGGGACTGGTTTCTAGATCAAGTTGTAAACGATGCTAAATCAATTCATAAACAAGAATATGTAGGCAATATTAATTATATTCAATCATATTTAATTCATTGCGTACAACTCATATACAATTATCCAATTAGGCATAAAAATCAAATAAATACCAACGGGATAATTTTCATATTATAACAATCTATAAAATTTCCCTAAAAGCGATCCTAATCTCCAGATTTGAAGTAGATCCTTATATTCATCTCCAAATCCTTTTTAATCCAAGAGATATGTATAAAAGGGTATATACATATATTAGAATTACATATCTAAGAAGAGATTTGAGACTAGGAGAGAAAATAGATACAAATATATATAAATATATAAATTACCTCAAATACGCATATAGTTGATTCTTTTCTCTTCTCCTTTTTATTATATTTTTACTCTTCTTTGATTTGTATGAATATAGGTACAAATATCTTATCTTTATAATGTAGAAAGAAAGTGGAGAAGAAGAAATGGCAGAGTTCGCTACTGCCTCCATAAAAATATGAAAAGAGTATGGAGGGCTAGGCCTGAATTTATAGGCGATAGAATCAACTAGAACCGTATGATTTAAAATATTAAATCCAGGCCGTTGCGGCCTGGGTTTATTGTAGCCGCCAGGTCACCACCGGTCGACCACCTTTGGGTCACCGATCAACCGCTGAGGGTCGACCGTCCCCAATAACGGGTCGGTGTGAGAAATGCGGATTAAGGATCTTAAGGCTAGAATTAATACCAGAGGGGGGGTGAATAGTGTTTTGAGAAATTTGTTAATCTTTTTGAGTTTATCTTACTTTGTTAACAATGTATACACTAATCAGACACAGATATGAACACAGAATCAAACACAGATGCAAATATAAAGTAAAAGCAGTAAAGGAAAGAACACACCAGATTTTATACTGGTTCGGAGTTACCCATCATCCAGTCCCGCACAACTAAGTACGGATTTCCTTTCAAAATCAATTCAATAATTACAACCCTCGGTTTCAAGGCTACGAGGTACACCCTCCAGAATAACAATCCTCTGGGTAGAGATACTTGATTTCCGGGGCAACAAGTTCACCCAATTGATTTCCAGGGCTACAATCACACCTTCTCTTGCTCGATTGATTACAAAAAGTCTATAACTCAGATTAGCACTTGGATCTTGTAGAGATAGTGGAGAGAATCAAAACCAGAAATTATCTAGTTAGATTCGATATTGATTTCGGCAGAGTAATGGTTTAATTTGTAAATAAGAAAGTGGAGAAGAAGAAGAGAAGTTAAATCAGAGAAAAGTGTTATAAAATTCGTTGAAACTGACCCCTATTTATAGAAGAACAACAGTCATGTCCATTCGTGAAGAGTTATGGCGAATAGACACTTCTTTTGAAATTTAAATTTTGAACTCAATTGTCACTATGTCGACATGGTGCCTATGGGCATGTCGACATCCCTCAGCCAAATTTGATGTTTTGAATTTCTATAAAAATAATATTTATCTTATATAAAAACTATTTAAAACTTTATAAATATACTTGAATATATTTGAAATTCATAAGTGAATATAAAGAACAATATCTATATATTATTTTAACTATAATTTAAATCAAAGTATATAATTTGAAAAGATAGTTTAGAATCAGAAGAAATTTTGACTCTGAAAATAAAGATGTTTTGAGGCTAAAATTATTTTAAAAACGGAATCGAGGGTTTTGAATCTTTTTAAAAGGAAAGTTTTGAAATCATTTCGAAAACAAGATAATTTTGAAAAATCATTTGAATTAAGCTTAGTGGATACAAAACAATGTCCCACTAGATTTTCGTAGGTTCCATCCTACTTAGGGTTCCATCCCTTTAACGGGCTCGAAGGGGATTCCATTCCACGAATAAATTGGATATTAAGATGCCAGTGCTTTTCTACGAGTTTTAACAAATATTCCTAATAAAACAAACTTAACCTTGAAATCTTGAACTCTTGATAATCTTGATACTCATGAGTCTTCTATCTCTATATCTTGAATCTCTATACTGTACAGTCTTCATTCTTTATACCTGCATGGTTAGATCCTGCATATACATATATATCTAAACTTGTAATGTTAGTATTTATATTTTATAATCTATTCTATGGTTGTTGTCATCAAAACCATCATCTCATTGACTAACAGTCGGCCTGTGGGCCTGGGCAATTAATTTAAAAACGTTAATTTTTCTTATTTAATTATTTTCATTCTGAATTCATTTTTTGTCCATAACTTCTTCGTTTGGACTCCGATCGCAAAACTCCAAATAAGAAAGTTGCTCAAAATTTCACCATGAACTCAATAGTGCAAGTGTCATGGTCAAATTTCATCGTTTGCACAAATTCCACTTTTGGAGCCTAATTAATTAGCTAACTAACTGATTAAATAACTATCGCCAAATTACAGGGTGTTACACATTCTCAAAACATGCACTCTCCTTTGTGCACACAACCCTGTACATAGTTTATATGTGGGCTCCACGTTACTCATGCCTCCATAGGTACATCTTCTTATAAGGGTAAAGATCCTTTAAATCTTTCAGCTCCTCCTCAACAACTCTCAACCTCCGTGGCTCCCCTTGCCAAAACTTCTTATGAAAACTGCAAGCCCCAAGCCCAAGGGGCTATTACTAATTCTACTCTTGTTGTTGTCACATTTTTAAACTACCACCATTGTCTCTAGGTTGCTGCCTTCATTCAAGCTTAACCTTAATTGGGTTTCATTCCAATATAACCTTGATTTTCTTTCGAATGGCGCCATTTCTACTTCCATTGATACCATTAAGATTGTAATGAACTTCCTTTACCTCTGGTACCCAACATACCTGAAATAGTGCGTTGTTGTAGTACCCAGTCGATGGAGGGAAATCGTCAACGGTAAAATACAATCGATTAATTGATAAACTATAATATATCTCATAGCACATAGATAAAATATAATATCAATATAAATATAAAATATGCGAGACAATAACATAATCAAAATGAACCAAAACATCATATCATAGTGTAGCATAGGCTAATCAGATTATATGAATCGAATAATAAGAGTTTATACATCTTCACACATCAAGTAAACTCTACTATCTTTATACAATAATAGTGCTAAATAGTTACATAGCGCTGCTAATCAGAAATAAGCGGTAGCATCTCCAATAGTAAAGGCATATATGTGAGTAGCTTTAGTCTCCTGCTTTATCCACCGCACTGCTCCATGCGCTATCTCATACCTGCCTCCTAAACCTACTCACTTAATAGTACCTAGAATTTAAGAAACAATGCAAATAAATTTGAGTCGAACAAATTTCTAGCACGAGTGATCTATAATCTCAAAAACAGATGCAAAGTCACTATATTGTAATAAGAGCATATAGTATGGAAAATCATACCTGACCTGCTCTTGCATTTAACAAGCTAGCACATAAACACAATATATGGTAAATAACCATCATCATTACAGGTGTAATACTACTCTAAATACAACTAGGGTGTCAGGATATTAGGCACAATAATACCTACATCACATGATATCGATAAAAATATATAAACCATCACACAATTTCACATCTCTTAACTCATGCCATTAGATATATGATGACTCAAATGATCACATCGTACGATTAACGACTACTTAGCATCTTGGCTCTATCAATGTTCGAATCCTTGCCACTCAAATAGCTAGGAACTAGACCAACGTCGTAAGGTCCAATGACACAGATTATGTCATATGACCCACAGCGAGCATTCTCACCTACTCCTTTATGAACATACACCAAGATCTTTAAGTCATCAATGATCCCTTGTCGCACATACCGATAGTAGAACCCTCTTGTTCCACTATACAAGTCATCGTCATACTGAACTTGCCTACTCGGACGATCACCGGGTGCACCTGGTAGCTCCTCCTTGAAATACTCAACCAAAATCCATTGTAGCATGGATCGGTACCAATCCGTTATTGATCATGCATCCCATGTACTTAGCCAAAACCACCACCTAGTTACTTCTCCAAGTCAAGTTAGCTAGATGTAACGTTTCGATAGATCGGTACCAATACATATGGATTAATGTTTATCCATGCCTCCCATGCCTTAGCCAAAATTTCACTTAACACCATTATATTGAACCATAAATTTACTAGGTTCCAAACATAGGTATGGATCGATACCAATCCATATGGATCAGTGCCGACCTATCTACTTTGTGAATTTGGCAAAGTATTTCTGCCTTGGTCTAATTTCTAGGTCAATCCATCTATTTCTGAAATATTTTATCTATATGAAACTCCTTTCGCAGCCATCTAAATCCAAACTCTCTAGAGTTGATCCAACGAAGCTTGTTCTACTATTATGAACCTTCCATCATTTACATGATATAATCGGAGAGCTTCTTATATAGTTCATCCATCTACACTCAAAGATCCTCACCCATAGATCGATTTAACCAGGTCCTATCCACATTCAAACAACATACAAGCATCATATCATGGCAATTCAATTAATTATGCATTCATGCCTTAGTCTAACATCAATATAAATATCCATTGCATGAAACAACATGATGGAAACAGTTTATAATCATTTAAATACATTTTTATCTCGTTATAGAAAACAAATCTGATCAAAAATCATCTTTTTAACTTTAAAAATGGATCCAAAGCATCTTTAAACATATGTAAACATATATAGTAAGTGTGAGATCATAATTCACTCACCAGTCAATGTAAAATCGTTGAAAATAGCCTAGAATCAAGTGAATTCAAATTTGAATACCAGACCTATGAAATTTATCTTCCTAAAAATCTAATTTGATAATCTCTAGTTGGTATCTTGCTTAATGACTCCTTATTCTCGAGTTTAACTATAAATGGAATGATCTAACAAACGATTTAAGTAGAGATAGAGTTAATGGAGGTTTACTTCTATTTTAGGAAGAAGAAGAATGATTTCAGACTGCCTCCAACTGTTGTAGTTAGCAGAAAACCCAAAATTAATTAATAGATCTAATTGTGGGCTTAGGTACCTCTAAATCTTTCTAAAAGCTATCAAACTTAAAAATGAAATATCTTGTAAAACGCTTAGCCAAATCACTGTAACGATCACTCTATATAAAGGAAAACCATCAAATCTTTCATTTGGAACATGTTTCGAACTCAAATTCGGCTTCTATCGTAAGTTATAGCCATTACAAAACTCTAGGTTAAAAATGTAAATAATTAATTTTAAGGGTCAAAAATGTCAAAATACGGTTATCTCTAAAGTTTTAGTCCATTCTAAAATCGTTTGATTATGAAAATAATATTTTTATAATCCATCAAATCTTTCATATGGAACAGGTTTCAAACTCAAATTCGGCTTCTATCAAAAGTTATTGCTATTATAAGATTTCTAGGCTAAGAATGCCAATAATTTATTCTAAGGGTCAAAAATGTCAAAATATAGTTATCTTTGAAGTTTTAGTCCATTCTAAGGTCGTTTGATTATGAAAATAATGTTTTTACAATCCGTCGATAAGTAAAAATGTGAGTCGTTGCAAAGATGTTAGAGGAGAGGTATAATTTCTATCATAGAGTGGCCAAGCACCTCAATAATATAGACACTGTCAACTAAACCCTCATCTCTGAAAAAAAGGTCAAGTAAGATAATGAAAAAAAATCATCAATCTTGATGCCAAGGTAGCTTCTTTAAAGAAGAATTTTGTTGAAACGGAGAAATCCTGGGTGAAGCAAAAAGAATTTGCAAATCTTATCAAGACATCAAGAAAGAACTAGATGCCATCAAGTGACAGCTATGTGATGCCTACACTAGCAATGTTATTCTAACTAAGGAGAAAGATGAAGTACAAGCCGTTGTAGAGAAAACATCTTTAAAAGTAACCACATTGTAGGCGGAGCTCGCTAAAACAAAGGACGCCATCTAAGAACTCGAACTCAGTTTTTGATCTTAAAACTGAAGTAGACATGCTTAAGTTTTCTCTTGCCGAATCCCAAGTCGATCTCGCACAAGCTCGCTTTGAGATTAAGGAGAACAACACGGATATTGCTTGCTTCGATGATGACCACTTCATCTTTTGTGAGATAGTGTCTAGTACCCGCAGTTTACATTGGCTTAATGACTATGACCGCATCATCGTGGACAACCACGAGAAAATCATCCAAGATGAGCGGGTTCGAGCTAAGCGTGAGGGTTACTTGTCCAATCAGACATTCTGGATCAAATTTTCTACTTGTACAATATGGATGCTATTAAGAACGGACAAGTTATACTTCCTGAAGAGAAAGAAAAACAACCCATCAAGAGGATCACCCCTAAATTTTATACTAAGGAGCTAGTGGATAAGCTTATTTATGAAGGTTTAAAATAAAAGTGGCATACAACACCTATACTCGCCGATCACTCTAATCTACTGCCTTTGACTGATTCTGGTTACTACATCTAACCTTCGATCGTTGCTTGACCACTTTCATAGGGTCCAATGTCGTCACCCACACATTGCTGATCTAATATAACAAGAAACCGATGTCATTTCCACCATAATATGGCGATTTTGAAGCTTATTCACAAATTTCAGTCACCTTGTCCGTCTTGTCTACTAACAAATTCAACCACAGTGCTCCTATATCTTAAATAAACATTTTGACATGCATAATGAAACACAAATCGTACACTTCACTACCTTTTAACATTTTGGTGCTTTCACTTAGAACCCAACTCAGGTTCAGATATAGCTATCTACTTTAGATCGGATAGGTTCAAAAGTTAGATCCTCAATCTCTAGAAGAACCGCTGTTGAGAATTAATGGCGCTAGGAAGAAGGAGAACTGCTTCCGGAAGATCCACAAGAGCTGCAATGCTGGAGAAGAAACCAATCCTCGGCAAATTGAAGCCAATGCGCCAACAACCCATTAGGCAGACCGAATTCTGGCGCCAACACAGGTGATCAGGTGCCGGGATCTTCTATTCAGCATGGAGTTATCACAAAGATGAATTAAATAAGATGGTTGATGAAATTAATCAGAAGATGAAAAATAGCCAAAAAGCTCTTATGGACAAATTGAATGCCCTCCTGACCTTACAATCACTTGCTGCTCCAAGAACCATGCCAGAGCCCGCGGCCACCATGGAACATGAAAATTTCTCTATTTCTAGCCTGAAAAGGAGAAATGAAAAGCAACAACAAAAAGGACTAGTAGGTGGGACTACGGGAATCACCATAGAAGGAAATGCAAGTGCTCCACCAACTGCAAAGCAGCCCGTCGTAAACTTAAATCTGGGGATGAAAACCCCATGGGAAGATATAGCAGTGGATCTCTCCGACTCTGAAGATAGAGAACAACTTGATGACGACGAGTTAAAAGAGTACACTAACGTACTCAACGTCGGCAGAGAGGTCCAAACTGCCCCGGTACGACCAATTGCAAGCCAATGGAACTCCGAGGCAGTGGCTTTCCCAAAGACAGAATAGTCTAGGCTTCAGTCCATTTCCCAAGACCGTTTGTAAAATCAAACACTTGGTACAATCACTGACAGCTAACCCACGGATTACCGGACATCCGAGGTGTATATCGCGGATATGGTCAAACGTCTAATGGACAAAAGTAAGAATAGGAGAAATGATGGGTGGGGATTTGCTCGAAGCCGGACTCCCTTCACTGATGACATTCTGAATGAACGATATCCTAAAAAGTTCACTATGCCAACCATCCCATCCTATGATGAAACTAGGGACCCGAAACTGCACTTGTATAAGTACAGCTGGTACATGGACGGAGTGAATGCTTCAAATGCTGTTCGGTGTAGATGTTTTCCAATCTTTCTGTAAGTAATCACTTCCATGTGATTCAACAGGCTCCCACCTAAATCCATCTCCACTTTCGATGAGTTAGCAACAAGGTTCCTTGATAAGTTTAGGCTTCACATGGCACAACCAAAAGACGTGATGTCCTTATCGGGCCTATTCCAAAGATGAAATGAATCTTTGAAATCCTTCATGAGTTGTTTAACACTGAAGTCACTGAAGTAAGTAACTCAAACGAAGATATGATCTTCATAGCTTTGGTCCACGCCATCCATCCCGACACTGAATTCGAAAAATGGATCAAAATAAGGCAACCTACCATTAAGGAAGACTTTAATCGAAAGGCCAGCCAGTACTTGAAATTGGAAGAAGCAGAGGAGCTAAAAGGAAAACCTGCTAACCTACAACCAACCAACGTTGGGTAGAACAGTATGACAATGAACCAAAATGCAAATGCCTCCGGAACCACTGTAGGAAATGCGGGGAAGGATGGGAATTAGAAAATGAAGAATCAGAATTCCAATAAGTGGAATGGAAGTAGCAAGCGACTTAAAGGCTTGAGGCCCGAAGACTACACCGAGCTCAGTGATACTCTAGAGAACATCTACCTTGCGACACAAGCGACGGAGGAGTACAAAAAGCCACCTAAAAAGGAGGCGATTAAATAGCAAAAGTGCTTCGGAAAGTACTTTCGTTTCCATGAAACACATGGTCACAACACAAATGAGTACCATCGCTTGAAGAACCTAATTGAAGAACTAATTTGGGAAAATAAGCTTCAGCAATATGTGAGGAAGCCGTAAAATCTTGACCAGTCTGCAGCACACCAAGCTCCCAGAGATCGGGGGAACCAAGCCGAAACCAGTGTAGAGAGATCTAGATGGACCAACCAGGGACTTATTATCGGAACAATATCTGGAGGACCTCATCCCGTGCAGAAGGGTTGGGGAGAAATGGAGCGATATGCAAGCTCACTAAGACACGTTTCGATAGATTCGTGCTTTGTGATCGAAGGAAGAACTCCTGCCAAGAAGCAGAGGACCCTAAATGATGACATAGTGTTCCGAAATCAAGACACTAAAGGAATAAAAGCTCTAACTCTCGACCCCATGGTCGGGACAGTAGGAATCAGATCAGCCATGGTCCGATGAGTATTGGTAGATAGTGGCAATTTTATGAATATCCTTTTCAAACGCATCTTTGATCAGATGAAGATCAATATGAAAGATGTATCTGCTTGTTGAATAAAGATCCAGAGATTCACCGGTAAACCTAATCAACCTGTCGGAACAATTGATTTACCCGTAGAACTCGGGTAAAACGGCCAAAGAGTCGTCCTCATCTAAACCTTTGTGATCGTAGATGGAATATCCGCCTACAATGCCTTCTTGGGACGACCTGCTTTGGCAGATTTCAAAATTATTTAGCTCAGTGGCGTCTAAGCATGAAATTTCCGTTAGAGAATGGAGTTGGGTTGATCAAAGGAGAACAAAGTGTCGTTAGAGAATGCTATATCGCGAAACTATGCGAGTCTAAAAGAATGGAAAGGGGAAGAATGTAGGGAGAACTCTCCACATTCGTGAACCTACTGAATAGCAACTACATAGCTGCCCTGGCTTGGGGACCATAGCTGATTCAACAAGGCTTTGGACCCTAGAAAGAGGAGCTTAAGGGAGGATTGGGCAACACCGGCAGAATTGACGGTGTCTGTCCCTGTCGAAATGGATGACCCAATACGGGTCCTGCACATCTTGGAAATAAGATGCGACTGGAACACATTAAATTTCTTTTCGGCTACCTAGATGTATTCGCTTAGACACATTTCGACATGTGCGGGGTGTCACCGGAGATTGCATGCCATGCACTGAACATTGACCCCAAGTATATACCAGTGAAGCAGAAGAGGCACGGCTTGGGACCCGAACGATCCAAAGCGCTAAGGAAAGAAGTGGACAAGCTGATGGAAAATGGTTTTATCCACGATGCAATAAAGGTCGAATGGGTATCTAACCCGGTCTTGGTTAAGAAGTCCAATGGGAAATGGCGAACTTGTATCGACTACTTAGACCTAAACAAAGCTTGCTCAAAGGACAGCTTCCCTCTGCCCAGAGCTGGACATGAATTGCTATCATTCATGGACGCTTATTCGGGATACAACCAAATCATGATGCATGAACCTGATCGGGAAAACACCAGTTTCATTACTGATCTGGGATTATACTGCTACAAAGTGATGCTATTTGGCTTAAAGAACGCTGGGACAACCTACTAACAACTAGTGAACACCATGTTCAGACATCAAATCGGGAAAACTATGGAAGTCTATGTAGAAGACATGTTGGCTAAATCACGTATAGCCGCAAATCACTTGAACAACCATGCCAAAATGTTTACTTCGCAAATATGGAATGAAACTTGATCCACTTAAATGTCACTTCGAGGTAGCCTCTGGAAAGTTCTTGGGATTCGTCATAAGCGCCAGAGGCATTGAAGCAAATCTCAAACAAATTGCTGCTATACGGGAAGTCGAGGCCCCAAGGAACAAGAAAGAGTTACAAAGCCTAAATAGAAAAGTTGCGGCACTAAGCCAGTTCATCTTAAAAGCAACCGGTAAATGTATACCATTCTTTGACGCGTTAAAGAAAGGAAAGAAGAACTTCGACTGAAATCAGGCTTGTCAAACTGCATTCAAAGAGCTGCTGCGATATATGGAAACTCCACCAATCCTATCCAAGCCAGTAGACGGAGAAGAATTGTTCATCTACTTAGCAGTCTCACCTCATACATTAAGTGTTGCGCCTGTACGAGAAGAAGCTAAGATCCAGCGACCCGTATATTACATCAGTAAACGATTCACTGGAGCCGAGAAGAACTATCCGAAATTGAAAAAACTAGCATATTGCCTCTTGATCACATCCAGAAAGTTACGACCATACTTCTAGGCACACCCGATCAAAGTGCTAACAGATTAATCTTTAAAGCAAGTGTTGTACTACGTTGAGACCTCTGGACGGCTTATCAAATGGAATAATGAATTGAGTCAGTATGAAATCACTTACCATCCTCGAAGAGCGATCAATGGGTAGGCATTGACAGATTTCATTGTCGAGTTTACTTTATGAGATAATGATGAAGAAATTACTCCAGAAGTGGAAACACGTTGGAAGCTATCCGTCGATGGTGCATCTAACAATTTCTGCTAGGGGGCAGGAGTAGTGCTTGAAACTCCCGAAGGATAGTTCGTTTGCTATGATTTACGCTTGGAATTCCCTGCAACAAATAACGATGCAGAATACAAAGCATTGATAGCTGGGCTAAAGATTGTGAAGGAACTCGAGATAAATCCATACACATCTATAGCGACTCTCAGCTAGTCGTCTGTCGGGTGAAAAGGCAAGTACCGGGCTCGAGGAGAGAACCTCGGCCCATATCTATCTAAAGTGCATGAACTGCTGAATGATGTCGAACATTACACCATAACTCATATCCCGAGGGAACAAAACGCGAAGGTGGACTATCTAGCCAAACTGGCCAGTTTCGGAGAAGCTCAGTCATTGGGGCTAGTCCCAGTTGAAACTCTGACCGCTACAAGCATAAGATAGATGGACATCGATTGGATTTTTGAGACAATCGAAGAACCAGAAACGTGGATGACGCCGATCAAGGGTTACCTGCTCAGAGGAACGCTCCCCATAGACAAGAATTAACGAAAAAAGCTCCTTCGAAAGGCACCACGGTTCATAATGCAAGATGTGATAATCTACCAAAGGGGATTCTTTACCCCTTTGCTCAGACGTGTGACCAACGACAAAGCTCGAAGGATCCTAAGAGAAGTTCATGAAGGCGATTGCGGAGATCACACCATGGGGCAAACCCTTGCAAAGAAAGTTCTCCGATATGGATATTTTTGGCCGATAGTAAACCGCGATGCAGCAAATTACGCCAGAAGGTGCAACCAATGCCAAAGATTCAGCAAGATCAAAAGAACTCCTTCAACAGAGCTAACGCGGATGGTCAGTCTGTGGCCATTCATAATCTGGGGAATCGATCTGATTGGTGTATTACCAATGCCTAAAGGAGGAGCCAAATACCCTATCGTTGTTGTTGACTATTTCACCAAACGGGCTAAAGCAGGCTAGCCACTATTACCATAAAGAAAGTTATTAACTTTGTTATTAAAAACATTATTTGCAGGTTTGGTGCCATAGAAAACAACTATGGATAACGGGACTCAATTCGAAAGCATTGGGTTCAAAGACTTTTGCAAACGCTTCCAAATCAAGAAAAGCTTTTCCGCTGTTGCACATCCACAAGCAAAAGGGAAAGTGGAAGCAATGAACAAGATCATCAAGTCCACCATCAAAAAGCGGCTAACTACAACTAAAGTAAATTGGGTTGATGAACTTCCGCTCGCACTATGGGCTTGTAGGATAATGCACAAATCTGCAACCGGGCACTCTCCGTGCGCCTTGGCATATGGTTCAGAAGCAATAATCCCAGTCGAGCTGGAAATCCCTTCTCATCGAAGGCAAAACTTCAATCAAAGGCAAAACGAGCAGCCCATGCTCGAGTCACTCGATATGGTCGATGAGAAGAGGGAAGAAGCTGAGTTAAGAACTGCCGCTCACCAGAAAAGGGTCGTATGGTACTTCAACTCCAAAGTCCATAACCATACTTTCGAAGTGGGAGACCTTCTCCTCAAACGGGTCTATCATAACCAGGGACATTCATACCAAATTGGGAAGGGCCCTATGAGATCAGTCAGAAGCTAGGGGATGGCACATTCAAGCTAACAACCATTGATGGAACCTAAATTCCCCGAGCATGGAACAGTGAATCGCTGCGTCGTTACTTTGTCTAAGACTATTTTATGTACTTCCTATTTCAACCAAATAAGCCATCTCGAAATACCGGAGGCATTGTAAATAGGCAGAACTTGCCCAACTTTTATTAATGAAATTGCTTTGCTTTCTGAACCAATAAAACCATGTTCATAAAAGTAACCTGCCGAGTCGACAGGGTCAAATCGACTCAAACCGTTGGATCGGCGGAACCCGATCCCTGCCTTCTAAGAACCGATGTTGCTCCGGTGACACCGGGAAGGCTCAAATCAAAGCCGCGCACCCCCATAAGCCGTGTATTACTTCTTAAGTCGTGGAACCACGCACTCAAAGCACGAACTCCTCACATTACTCGAAGATTGGCAACGTCAAGAAGTTCCAAACCGTCCTGGATCGACAGGTCGTATCGATCCCACATACGTCGCGCATTTCATAAGCCGTGCATTTCATAAGCCGTGCACCGCTTCTTGGGCTGTGGAATCACGCCTAAGCAAATATAATTACTTAAGCTGCGCATTTCGTAAGCTGTGCACTCTTAAAAGCCGTGCATTTCATAAGCCGCGCACTCTTAAAAGCCGTGCATTCGGCGCAAACACTACTTAATATTACTCCGGCACCATCAGCAAACCGTTTAAGATTTTGTAAGTACCGATATTGTACTAGCAACATCGGGAAACTCGTCCGTTGTAGGACTAATAAGAATCAATCCACTTCCACTCTCAGAAGTAATGAACATGAATCCAGCAATGTTGCACAACTACGAATCGACAAAGATTTTCGATCGTTGACTGACAAAATATCTGGAATCGAGACGTTCGAATCACAAGTTCCCAAAGATAGGAACCACAAAATAGACTCAGTTATAGACATCCGAGGAATTGCTTGGATCAACCAGTCATTTGTCAAGTCTTCGGAGCAAACAGTCCCATGAACTAGGAGGCATACACCGACACTCAACCAAAGTAGTAAATACTTCCCAGTTTTGTTACTACAAACAAAGAATTTTGGCAGTAATTATGAGGCTAAATAAAACAGTGACGAATAAAACTGGCATAAGTGCACGAAACATAGATAAGTAGACAAAATAAAGCTACAATCAAAATTTCAACAGTTTTATTACTTATAATATTTTTGATGTACAACAACAACAGCGGGGGCCATGCCCGCACAATATCAGCCAAGAATGGGAAAATACAAACACCACTGTGGCAACAACAAGTAGAAATGCTAAGTGTAGGCTCTGCACTTGTACAAAAAGTAATCAAAAAACAAAAGGAGCTAAAAACAAATCAAGGCTTCTTCTCACCGCTTCCCCGGTTGCCTTTCCCGCCTTTGATCGGTAACTTCTCAGGTTTGTCCCCTCCCGGGGTAATCTCGTCCTCCGAAACATGGCCATAGGTGGACCCACCTTTTCCTTTATGCTTGTGAGGTCTGTGAGCACTCTTTGATGACCACTTTTGTTCTTCAACCTTCTCCTTCTTCACCGCTATCATCTGCTGCTCGGTCGTCGGCTGCTCGTCCTCTGCTTTGTCTAGTTGAATAGCCTGACCCGTTTGCTCTTGTGTATCAGCAGCTACCAAGCCTTCCTCTTGAGATACGGAGGGGTCATCATCCTAACCATGCAGTGCTGCAATTTGCTCGGATTGCGAACCGGGTTGTGAGCCGGATGCAGAGACAATAGTTGATTCGGTTAGAATGGCAGTAGATCCAACATTGTGATGAGGAGGAAACTCAACAGGAAGAGAAGGTTGATCTACAATGTCAGAATAAAGGGAGGTTATCTCGGCAATTTCATCAGGCGTGAATTAAAAGTCTTCAAGCACGGAAAGGATAAGAAAATTACCTACTGTGGGGGTTTGTTCATGCGTAACAACTTCGAAGCCTTCGACGTTACCCTCCTTTGACGGTTGCACGATTATAGAAGAAGTAGAAATGACCCCCTCATCAGCATAAAGATGTGAAGATGGCTCACCCGGGCCTGAAGGAAAATGCTCAGTAACAGCCTGTGGCATCGATGGTTTCATGTTCCCTTTCCAGCCTCAAGATTTTTTGGCCTTCCACTAAAGCTAGGCAGAATTCTTCGTTCAAGTATGCTTGAACCAACTCCTCTTTGGTGTAACCGCCACCCATGTCTTGAAATCGGGCCAGAACTTCTTCCCAAACTACAGCAAGCATGCGAGGGGACAGCGGGCCCAAGTAATTGAGGCTCCGTTGATGTAGCGTGGAATTAACGTAGAAGCCTAAAATAGTAGCACCCAATCCTTCCATCTTCTTCGCGAAGGTGTCTTGAAGTTCTGAAAAGCTGACTTCCGTACTAGCCTTTTCTACCGCTAGCAGATTTTTCTCAATGTTTAGAGTCGAGATTTGCTCACGAAGAAAGGCAATTTCTTAGGTCTGATCGGCGATGGTTTTCTTCTCCGCCTCGACCATCGTCTATCTAATCCTTAGTTTTTCTTTTAAGGCCGCCTCGTCAATGTGGCACTTCTTTATTTAGTCCTTAAAGATGAGTGTGGCCTGGTCGGTGGACTCCTTCAGCTCCTTAAACAAAGAAGCACTTTTACTTTCTCTCTTGAGAGCATCATCCCTCTCCTTCTTCAGCCTCTCAATCTCCGCATCATGGTCCGCAAGCTACTTCTCATACTCATCCTTTTCGGACTCGAATAAGAGAATTTCTTGGTAATTGTTTCGATTAACAGTGAAAAGCTACATGCATAGTTTTTCCCACCCCTCAGCTTGCTCCAAACCGCGCTGAATCGCATGGAGATGAGGTGAATAAGACTCTGCATGGACCGATTTCAAATTAGGCTTATCGAAAACAACCCCTTTAAGAACAAGTTGGGGAATGCAGCCTGGATGTATGGAGGACCAACGGGGAGAATGTAAGGAGCACGCCTAGAAACTAGAAGAGAGGTGGTCATAGCAGCATGAGTGGAGGAGGTGAGGACACCAGAAGCAGAAATGGTTATTCCAGAAGAAGCAGGAAGCTGTGAAGTGGGTTCCTGCCCTTGGTCTTTTTTCAGCTTCTTTGATAATTCTTCTCGCTCAATCGGGCTCTTCCTCTTCTCATGGCCACTTCCTCTATCGCGGCCTTGGTCCTTCTCAGCATGATGACTCTCCTCCGCCTCCGTGTCCTTCCTTTTCTTCCTTCCATTATTTGGACTCTCAGGAAGCGTGATACCCGGAATAATGTCCCTATGAACGTTAAGACTCTAGTACTCAATCAAGATCACTGTAAAAACCACGAGACATGATTCCTGCAGCAAATGATGTAAACAGCTTTAGGAAAGAGGCATTTGATGGACTAAAATAACCTAGAAAATAACAATAATATAAAGTGTCCGATCCTAGTGAAGTGTGTGATGTAGTTTAACAACCCCAGCAGAATACACAAACCAGATCGGTCACCGACTAGTGCCAGGGCATCTATTCCTCTGGGATGATTTGAGTAAGTAGGGAAGACAACCCTTCCGAGGTGAAGTCATCCATCAAATCACCCATATTTACAAAAATGTCGCTCGTATCTCCCAAGTCAATATCGGCACCATCCAGCAAAGGGCTGGGAATAAGTTCATTCTTGGGAGAAGCTTCGTCGGTATGTTCTTTCAAAGGAGGCAATGGGGTATGTTCTGGACTCAACTTTGAGGCCTCGACGCCTAAATGGATAATACCCTCTTCGGTGTTAGTATCCCAATCTATTTCTTCCACATTTAGAGCGTGCTCCTTGCTGATCTCTCCTTCCTCCTTCCCTTCAATCAACGGAGCCTTGCCTGCCCATTGAACAAACTCTTCTTCTTTCTCCTCTGGGATCGATGGCATTTTGAGCAGACTGTCGACCCCAACTTGAATGTGGATATCTTCAAAAGTCTTCTCTGACCCGTCGGATGGGTCACTTTCTTCTTCCTCATTATCATCTTCACCAGAATCATGGAAAGAGGAAACAGAGCGGGTCCGGGGTCTTGACCGGGAAGGAGCGCTAACAAATCCAACAGACTCCCTGGGTGTAAGAATCCACGTCAATGGAGATTTTCGTCTGTGAGCAAGAACCTGATTGTGCACTCTAGAGCATCGGCTGCTTTTGAGGCACTATGAATAGTGCAAAGTGCCAAATTCTTATTAATCTTCAAAAGAACTATAACGAATATACGATCAATTAGAAGACTTGTAGCAATTAAAGGAAGTGCCAAGAGCGGTGAAAGAAACTTACCCCCCCCCCCCCCCCCCGTGGTCTATAGACGGATGAATCCCTTTGGACATTTAGCGAAGAAGAACTGATTCTTGAATGAGGGTACCTTGCTGGGAAGATCAAGCATGAGTTTCCGGTTGCGTTGCGCTTCAATATAAATGAGCAACAGGTTAGCCTCTCTCTTTTTGAATAATAAAAGATACTACAACTTGGCAAAGCTCGGGGCACGATTAAGCGCTCGTATAAACATAACATATAAGCACATCAACATGGCGTACCCATTTGGAAGAATTTGGAATGGGGCCAATCCTATATTCTGAAGCATTGTCATTAAGAAATGATTGAAAGAGGGCACTGCACCGTACATACACATATAGCAATGACAAGCTATATATCCCGAACGTGGCCTATGAGCGAATTCCCCTCTCGATGGCAGAAGTACGTCATCCTCTGGGATACCATACTACGAGCAGATGCTTCACAACATCCTGTTTGTAAGGATGGAAGGAGCTTTCTCCGGAGGATCGAGCAAGACTCTGAAGTTAGGAGGAGTGCGATCAACGATAGGGCCAACTGGAATCAGATGACCATATTGACCCGAAGTTATAGGAGCAGCAGACCCCGTTGGGATCGACGAAGACTCCACTTCAGAAATAGGAGAGCTTCCCTCAATTGACTTGCACCGATAAGATTTGCACGCCACTCTATATAAGAAAGCTTGTGTTCAAAACAGTAAGGTGCGCAAAACCCTAGCATAGTTGATACTTGAAATTCGGAAGATAATGGACGTGTACCAACCACCGATCGGATTCTAAGTATTAACCGTGGGTGTGTGCGATGTGTAATTTAAGTAAGAATGGGCCTGATGTCCTTAACGTTGTGAACAAACCATTCCATATAGATGGCTCACTCACACCGGAAAGAGCGATCCGTATCACTTATTAATATTTTTTCTTCTATACTTACCCATTATCGACCAATGATCGATAAGGGATTCATTGTCCGAAGCGACACGGAAAGCTCTTCCTATTCCAGGTACACCGGCCGTGCAATGAAAGAACCAATCCAAAGTGAGCAACTATAGATCGATGGGTCTGAATTGGGAAGACAATTCCCATCATACGTCGATTTTAGTTCTCTGAAAAGTGATAACAGCCTGAGATGCATACAAGACACTACTCTAAGCTATTATCACCTCCCAGGAAAACCACAATCAATCCGCAAGACGTTGTGCCGGGACCGACTGTGTAACTCGGTGCAAGTTAATTCTGACACTGTGGATGAAGATAGCAAAGCATGTCGAGCACCGAGGCAAAACCCTAGCTTCGTTCCATGAAGTACTTAAGACTCGATTTACTATCTTCTTCCACAAAACGACAATCAACTTGAATCTTCCACTGTATCCGTCGCCAACACAACTTCATCACCAATCGTTGATAATATACCAAAATCAGCATCACCAACCTTCAAAATGGAGAAAAGTGGGTTGATCTCTAACGCAAAGCAACCCAAATTAGGGTATTGATGGATGGGTGACAACTGGAAATGGAGAAAGGCATGACAGTAGAACGGCGGTGGCGACTTCAGGAGGCGGCGACAAGTGGCGCTAGAGGCGAAGATCAATGGCGGCGGCTCTTTGGCGATGGCAGGCATTGGATCGACAGCAACTCAAGATGCTTGGATCGGCTCGGCTCGAAAAGGTAAAGTGAGAGAATAGGAGATCCAACCCCTTAAAAAAGAAAAGGGGAAAGAAAGAAGAAAATCGGAAAATTTGCTAAGTACTTGGATCAGCACTGATCCGATCCAATTGGATCGGTACCAATCCAAATATACTCCAAAGAGTTCAAATTTCATTTGTTCAGCCCACTCAATGTTTGTATTCATCATAGAAGTTATCAAGTTAAGATCACTCTATAATTATGAACAATGGAGATTCATAACTAAGGACTAGACAGTTCTAGTATGTCATAGACAACTGTTCAGGATGGCTAGATACGACCAATAAAACTCCATAAAACAAAAACCAAAAGATAAACAATTCCAGAGCACACCTTATTTCCAACGAAAGCATGCATTGGGGGGCAAATGTTTACTGGGTTTTTAACCCAGCAGAGTTCAAAAGGAGTTAGAAATTAAGCCAGAATGACTCGAGACTTGACTGGAAGCCCTAAAAGCACGGGACAAAGGAACCTTGTCACTTTGTCCCAAAAATATGCCAATACTTTGGATCGGTATCGATCCAAAATTTTGGCTTAAGGTTCCTCCAAACCACTTGCGTTATGTTTTTACCTCTCTACTAAGTCTATCTACCAAGTTTGGTAACAATCCAAGCATCCAAGTTCATGAAGTAAAGACTTATCAGATTCAAACTAAAGTTCAGTCAAACTCATGAGTGAATCAACATCAAAACAAGTCAACAAGCTATGAAATTACATGGAAAGCCTCATAAGCAAGCAGTGAAGCCAACCGGAAAGAAGTTGTGCAAAAATTGCACAACTCTTTTTATCGGTACCGATCTAATCCAATTGGATCGGTACCGATCCAAAAAGTGAGCTTAGAATCTCTCCAAATTTTTCGTGCTTCTTCCTGTGGACAATCACAGGCTTCTGGTGCAATGGTTCTGATCTAAGCGCTCTCTAAATCCTATAAATACCATCCTACCTCCAACAGAAAAGGGATTCATAACTTGATCTCTGCTGAAGCTCTGCTATTCTTTCTTCACTCCTCTTCTCCCACACAACATCCATTAAGAGACAATTGAGATCCTCCTTTTGTTTCTAACAATGGTGGCTTAATCTAACGTGAAGAAGAGGAATCATATTGTAATTCAAACCCTCTTGTAACAGCAGTTGATCAATAAAAGCTTTAAAGTGGACGTAGGCTTCGTTAACAGCCGAACTACTATAAAAATCTCTTGTCTCTTTATTTTTTCTGCAATTTACTATTGTTTTTCCTATTTTATTTGCCTTGATAAATAGGGCTGGTGCTTTCACACTCAATGTAGGGTGTTGAACCATTTTTTGGGTTAACACATAACGAAACACATATCATACACTTCACTACCATTTACCATTATTTCTTATCAAATCTTATTCCTATCGACAAACAAACACCACCAACACATCCATTTTATCAAGACAAACAAATCAACGTATAATACATCCTGTTTTAATCCTGTTGTGGAAACCCCAAAATTAAATGTCAATTGATAGTTAATTTTTTTGGCCATTGGGAGTTATAAGCTCTACTAGAAGGGAAATTACATCCGGATAGAAAAATAGATGAAAATATTTGAAAACGGTGCCCATTATGGTTACACACCATGTATACAAGAACATTATTGGGTTTTGGGTTAGATTGACAAAGTCTAAATGCCACCGTATTAGGATACGTGCATTCTATAAATTAGCCAAACCTCTATCTTGTAATATAACAAATCTCTCATCTCGACAACCCCTACATTATGGGATAATAAATATGTGCAATAAGGTAACGCACCTTAAAATTTCATTTTTTCACTCTTAGTTTTAAGCGACTATATCATAAATAATTAAAGAAATAATGCATCATTTGCAGATTATTACCTAAATCTATCGCACATATACATGTTAGCAGTATACGACCTAAGTCTACATACATCATATGTAATGGTATCATAACTTACCGCACTTATATAAGTTAGCTATTATATCAATATATATAAAAATCATCATCATCCAAGTAAGGATCATCAACTCTACTACTGGACAAACATCCTCCAAGATTGCGATCTTTAGATTATGACCTGTGACGACCCACCTTTCTGACCCCTGAAAACGACACTTAATACATCCATGGTATTCATGTGTCATTTCCTAAGTATCTAAAAGACGAGTTGTCATGGGGTAAAATAAAAGAACACAATAATAATCTCACAACAGAACGGTTAAATATAACATAAAAATAAGACAGTACATAAGGTTGCTCCCAACATGGAGTTATCAGAGTTACAACAAAAGTACTACTATCATTCTAGGTAGTTATAACAACCTGCCTTTAAATATACATACATAGAGCCAACATCTCATAACAGCGGAAATAAATAGCTAGATATATAAGGAGCCTCCTGCTCATCCACCATCTTCAAAAGAGTCCAAAGAAACCTGTCATTTTCGGACTACTCAAATATAAATGAGTACCCGAGAGTTTAGAAAAAACAAACAATTCGGGTCAGACAATAAGTCTGGTATGAGTAAACTCCAAATAAAAAAATAGAACACACAAAATAACCGGTGAGACCACATCGCAAAAACGCAGAACGGGTTTCCCCTCACAAGGACAACATCCAAGCATAAAAGAATGGATACAAATAATTAAACATCGCGAAGAGCGCAAGACGCTTCCTGATGCAATTAAGAAAGAATCAATCCAAAGATTTGAATCAAAAATAAGGAAAAGGAATTTTTTCCAACAATGACTAGGAGAGTGCACCTCCCTTACCGAAAGTATACCTCTAGAAAATATACTTGAGAACTACGATGGCTCTCGGAAACCTCCAAGCCGGACCCCGCCAACCTTACCGAGTATCCGAGTATTTCACATCTCCGTGCGCATACAACCGAAACCAATCTAGAGTAGATGTGAAATTACCCTAATGGGAGCAACCCCACATAGCTTGGCCCCACGCGCTCTCTACTTAGTCATTTCCGATAAAGGATATCAATGCTCTAAATGAGCAACAAATTGTCTTAGATTGGCGAAACAAAAACAAAAGAAAGAAGGGTATCGAAATTGATAGTCAAGATATCAACTATCGGGGATAACAAAACGATCGTATCTGAAAATTAAATCTTATACTTTTTCAATGCTTGGAAAATATCCATATACTTATCTCATCGGTATAAGTATATTCACAAAACATTTGGGAGGATTTCATATTTCAAAAGCATACTTATATGGGTAAAAAACAATTGTCTACAAGAAATGCGAATGTTTTCCATTATAATTATAAAGATCATTTATGGAAATCAAATCTCCTACACTTGTCACATTTCTGATATTCTCGACTTACTCTACCCCTCGCCCAGAAACAAAGCCAGATAAGTTAGGGCATTGGTTGCTCCTAGCCTTGCCTAGACACTTCGGTTCCAGATCTCACAGATAGAGGATCAATCTACTCATCGGCTTTTAGTGCCAAGTACAGGACTACTTTCTTTCCATAAATAACCCATTTAAATCATTATATAAATTTTGAAGCTCCTTTAAAATACTTTAAACAAAGATTTAAAACTTCCATTCAAATCATAACTTAAACCCATCATCTTTAAAGGAGAATACGACCAAGAGGGGTGAAGCTCCCTCTTAATCAAATGAGATAGCTAAAAGGGGTGTTATTTCTTTTTAACTAAAAAGTCACTAAATGTCAATCCTAAGTTAAAAGGTGGTGTAAGTTCCCTTTAACTAAACATCAAAGTTATTGCTCATAAACTGGCCGAGCATAAATCAAACAACCAAACAAGAATAATAACAGACCCATTATTATTAACAATTTACAATCAATAATAAACACAACATTTATTAAAATGTGAATGAGTCAAAGTAAGATTACACTCACTATAAAATAATTGAATTATACTCATAGAATAAGTTATACCCACTAAACTATAAAAACAAAGAATATACTCACAGAATAAGTTATACCCACTAAACTATGAAAGCAAGGAATATACTCACATCCTATTTGCTTTGATGGAGACTTGGAATACTTCACCTTTTATAATGAATTTTAGTTCTTTTCTTTAGTTTGTGAATGAATTAAAATGAGATATGGACTTGGCTATTTTTAGGTGAAGAGAAGGGTACTTTAGTCATTTCCTATAGCCTAACTGGATTCGACCAGATTTTGGTCCAATAGAAACCAGCCTTATGGCTTAATTTGATTCGACCAGATTTTGGTCCAATAGGAATCCTCCTTATCAACTGTGGCATAACATGATTCGACCAGATTTTGGTCCAATGGCAACCATCCGCATGGCAGAACCTGATTCGACCAGATTTTGGTCCAATGGCAACCGTCCGCATGGAATATAATAATCATTATGCTATTTTGTTTCATTAGGCAAGTAATTATACTATTCTGTTTTATTAGG
The DNA here is from genome assembly GCA_030737815.1 of Allium fistulosum. NCBI lineage: Eukaryota > Viridiplantae > Streptophyta > Magnoliopsida > Asparagales > Amaryllidaceae > Allium > Allium fistulosum. The sequence goes on along the minus strand of CM060906.1, from coordinate 867,221,162 downwards.
CAAGTAATTATAATATTCTGTTTTATTAGGCAAGGTTAATAATTCTCTCTTGTTTTATTAGGCAAGTAATTATACTATTCTATTTTATTAGGCAGGGTTAATAATTCTTTCTTGTTTTATCAGGCAAACTTATTCTTAAATAAATTGGTACCCATAACCGCCTTATAACTCGAACCATCTTTAAACTAACATTTTACATCGGTTAAAAAAATCCATTCGAGACATTTTATTCAAATTTTTATTCTAGATATAAAATCCATTGTTTAATCATTTAAAAACATATTAACTATTCAAGTTCAAAGTGATTAAATTATGGGTTGTTACATGACACATCACTTTATTGCAGAGTTTATAGTCAATTGTCATGGATGATATCCTTTGCTCCATTACTTGCTTTGCTAAATGCAAGTTAGATAATAGGCGTTAATGTACTAAAGGTGATAAATGTCTATCTCATAGTAAATTATTAACTTTACTGAATTCTATTATGGAGCATCTATAACTTACAACCAACGAGCTTTATTGCCCAGAGGTAAAAATCATCTATCAAAGTATGAACCATCGGCTCTGGTGTCAACCACTCTCCTAGTATGTGACAATATAGTCATGACCAATGACTATGCTTTTAAAGTGGTAGTCGACATAATGAATCATCGGCTCTTATTGCTTATCCTACCAGAGTGATCACAAGTCATGGCTAGTAGGCTTTGATGCTTTAATGGTGGCAACCACTTATCAAATAATAAATCATCGACTATGTTGCATGTTATACTGAAGTGACCAAAACTCACGATCCATAGGCTTTTCCACCAAAGTGAGTGTTTTCTAAAAGTACATAAAAGTCGCTCTATTGTAGGAAAATGTGCGGCGTGATAATCCAAGACTATGACCAAGCGATGTCTAAAGTTCTATATATGTGATGTAGCAAGAAACTACTACTAATACCTCTTAACTGCAAGTATATGTGCATTGCGGTACTAAACCAATGTTATATTATTTCCAACACTTCTTTCGATTGGTTTGTTTTCTTTTTCTCTAGTTGCTTTAATATTATAGCGTTTTTCAACGTATTCCTCTAAAATAAGATCGAAATTAGCATCAAATGGCATAAAGTCTGCATCTCTATTATTGTATTTTCGTTTGAAGTTATGAATAAACACTGTAGCGATAACTACCTTAACTTGAATTGGAAATTGGTAAGTCGTCATGTTACTTAAGATCGTAAATTTTTTCTTCCGTACTTTGAATGTTTTTTCAGTTACCATACATAAACTTGAATGGTAGAAATTGTTTTTTTATTTTGCTTTATTTTGAGTTTCATGAAGATCGAGTTTATAATAATTCCATTTTGATATGGAGGCATATAACCATCTATTAGGGGATGCCCCGAGTCAATTAAATAATACCCAATCTAGATGAGGATGTGAAAAGTTTGAGTCCCTATCGTATAACATAAATTGTACTCTACTATCATGTGCAATTCATTCTTAGCCAGCCATGACATATACAAAAGTCATTCAAATGAACACATGACTATAACATTTGTGTGGTATATCATTTTCATTCAACAAATGGTTATGCACTACTATCTATCAAATATGCAGCATGTGTGTACCGTCTACAACCTTGATACAATGTTTGAAAAAGGGTAATATGTATTTGAACTTCTAATTTGTTCCGATATAGTTTTAAATCATGAATCGTTCGGTTTATTCATATCTTTGACATTAACATAACAACGAAGGGAACAACATGAAAATAAACTCAAATAGTACTATCTAAAATTTGAAACATTTTAGCAGCCTAACGTGTTGAAAGAGATAGAGCGATGATGCATACAAACATTGCAGCCATTCTTTAACGTAGAATCCCACAATAGGTTGCAAACCGTAAACTTGCAAACTGTAATACAACGTAATGAAATGACTTTTCAAACGAAAGTTTTGTTGGTAATGCTTTTGATATCCAGACAAAAAATTGCTAATTCAATGCATGTTTGTATAAGTTGAAGTGTGAATGGATGTTTTTTGTATTTTCGTCCATTCAATTTTTTTTTGATGCGATCAAGTTCTTTAAATCTTCAAATCCGAATCATTATTTACACTCACATGCACATTTACTAACATCACTTAAATTTTTAATAAAATTAAATCATAAAACATACCTCAAAAACCCACTTTAAAATTAAAAGAGGATTTCCTGTTTGTTTTCATTTTCATCTTTTAGTTTTGAATTTTTGAAGCTCATTTTCAATTTTCCCTTTTGAATATTTTCGACATTTTGGAAATTGCATTTGGTTTAACTATTTTCAAAATTTGTTTTTAAACAAAAATTTCAAAATGAGATGCACAAAACAAAATTGGCTATTTTGAAAATTACATTAAACCACGACACTGAATGAATATTTATGATGCTTGATTCAGTTGCATATAATATTACATGAACATATAACTACACAAAACACATTCATATAACATTGTTGTTCTATGGTAACTCATTCATATAACATTGTTGTCTATGGTAAATGATGATTGAAGTAGTCAATAAAATGCGATATCAAGTTTCATTAACAAAAGCATTCAAATCATTCTCATAATATATTAAAACTAATTATATCTATGCTTTTGTTATTTCAGAAAATAACAACAAGGACTCCTTGCTTGTGGAATGTGATAAGAAGGCCTTTCAACACAATGCCATCATAGTTGCATCTATTATGAAATTTGGTCATCATTGTCGAATGAAAGCAAATTTTCCTTGAAATTTTGGATATAATCACCTGCTCATACAAGTCAGAAAGAGAAAGAGATTGGCAATATTGGGACTTCCCTTTTGATTATCAATATTGAGCATGCTTTTAGGATTGTAAATTTATAAAGTATGCTTTTAGGCACTCTTTCTTTCTTTGCTGCTAGCTCTCAAAGGGCAATCAAACTTTGAATGAATGTATGGAAAAGAAACTCTATGTTTTGTATACTACATGTACTGTTTTGTAGTGTACTGATCATGCCCAAGATGTGTCAAGATAAAAATAATTATACACTTTGGGATTTAGTTTCTTAAGTTTTCTTATAAGAACAAAAGGATAAACACAACTCATTACTATGGTTAGTTTTTGTGTTGTTAAACATACTATCAAACAACTATCTCTGGTTGAGTTAATTTACGTCCATGCAACCACTCCCTTCAAACATGGATGGCTTTAAAAGAACGAGATTGCACCTCGACCTAAGTGGTTCACATTGGCTACAAAGGTTGTATTGTGTGAGAGTGGCATAGTATAGACATGAGGGAGAACATTATCAGGCACATTGTAATTTCATTTGATAAAGAAAAGAATCTGTATATAATAATGTAGTCTTAGCTTAGATATGGTTAATGAATATATATTCATCTGTAATTTCATTATGGAAAGACTCATAATGAGCTAGGATTATAAAATATCATTAAGTTTAATATGATATATAATTCAGGCGTCCCTGTCTCATTATTTTGAAAGCAAGCAAAATCAACTGTTTGATTAAATGTACCGCAACATCTAGTATAATCAGCTAAACTTCCATGTTCAATCATAAGCAGCGTTCAAATTACACTATAACAAAATAAAATAAAAGAGAGACTGAGAAGAAAGAGATAAAGCTGCAATCCATAGTCATTAAGTTAAAATAATAAACCTATGTTCCTAAGCATACTACTTAAATTTTACCCTCAAACAAATTTACAAAACAAACTTTAAAAGAAAAAGAAAACAACGCAATACATACCCTAGTCAAATTCATCTAAATTGAATAAAGGGCAGCAAACAACATGTATCCCCAAAAGAGATAAACACAAGCACAAATGATATAAAGTATGGGAAGACATTGCTCCAGGAGTCCAACTAATCTGCACTCAAATGCAACATTTACTAAGTACAACAAAGCATTCTAATGAATTGGAGTGATTTTTTAAATACACTAACGGGTATTTTGAATGAACTATGTAACAAGGGAACCCTAATTCATGTATATAAATCAAAGAGATCATCAAATCATTCGCGTTTAACCTTAGATATTGTTAGATTGAAGCAAACGAGATAAGCAACAAACAAAAAAAATGAGTTTACCTGATTTTCGATGATTTTGGGATAAATCCGACGAAGAAGATGATGATTTCACTCACAGTATAATTTCAGGATTTTACGGCCGGAGAAGAGGAAGAAGATTTCAGCGCGTTTGTTTTGTATTTGAATTTTGAGTTTTCATTCGGTTGAAAACTTGGAAAATAAAAAAAAAGTTTTTAATTCTCTATGTTAAGCCCATTTTGAAAAATGGTTGTTTTCAAAAGAAAATTTTACAAAATGGCAAAGTAAACGAGTTTTCATTATTTTTCAAAACTGAAAACTGAAAATACTCTGAAAATGGGAAACCAAACAGGTCCTAATACGAACGGTTATGCATAATCGAGCAACATAGAAATAGAATGAAACCTAATCTTAAAACATAATTATTTTCAATTCTATCAAGTAAAAGAAAATGAGAAGAACAATTGCATGCACGATATTTAATTAGATTTAGAATTTGCATGCACAGTATTGTTGTAGTCCCGTTAAATTTGGGGGACCGATAACGATAATTATATGTTTGACTATAGCATGTTGTTTTCTATTACAGTTGATTCTATCGTTCTCGATTTTTTTTTCCTTTTGTGTTCTTATTGAACTACAACAAAACTAATAACTGAATGAACTCTATTATGTTAATCTTAGGGTTATTTAAAAAAAATTAGAATTAAAGACACCGTCAAATTTGAGTCGATTGAGAGAGAGGAATGTTACATCATCTACGTCCGTATAGCATTGATTATAGGAGGAATTAATTTAAAGGACAAAATTTTGTATATTTTTAGCCTCAAGGACACGACCTCAATATTTTAACCACAAGACAAACATTCTCCTAAAAATTATTCAGAAGGACAAACATTCTTTCAAAATTATTCATAAGGACAAACATTTATTCAAAACCGCTACCGAACTAAAAACTGCTACCGATAACTACAAACTGATACCTAAAAACTGTAAAAACCGATACCTAAAGAAAATCGTCCGGCTAAAATACTGAGAAATTTTGTCGAACTATAATTTCCTTCAGGTTATAATTGTATCATCAAGAACTTTCTATTAGCCCCAAATTCAACATTCGTGTAATCAGATCTACGAAGAACGCTTTAAATATCTACCATCATTGATCTCTACGAAAATCCTGAATCCGAACCATGATTAATTCGATTGCAAATTACAAAGAAAGTCTCTCCCGAATTGCAAACGAAGTATTCGACGCAGACGAAGATGAGCTTGAGAACTCTCAGTTGATTTACGATTCTCCTTCTTCTGCCCGTAGAAATTCGAGGCGCCGATCGTCGAGATTCGCGTCTCCAGTTTCTAAATCACCGGTCTCTAATGGGACCGGCAGCGATCCTGGTTCAAACGACGAGGTTTGTTTGAATTTCTAATTAATAATTACTTTTAGGATTATATTTATTCGTTTGCTTTGTTATAGATTGCAAAATATAAATCAGATATTCAGAGGTTAATGACATCTGAAGCTGAAATTAAGGAATTGGCGTTCAGCTATGCTGCTGTTTTGAAGGAGAAAGAGGTATTTAGAAAACATGAAAGCAGTATTTATTGTGTTGGCATTCACTAAATTTGGGTGGATAATGATTTTCCTTTTCTAGGCATAGGACATGTACGATGTTTCTCACTTGGAGAACCACGCCAAGTTGGATATAAGGAGTAGAGATAAATAAAAACAACTATAGTTTCTATTTTACATTGAAGTATAAAAATGGTTATATTTAGTCTTGGTCCTTTGTTAGGTGATAGAGTTTTGATATAGCTTTAGAAATACAAGATTTGAGGAGAGAGAACAGAATTGAAGAGGAAGGAACAAGGAAGAGGCATAAGAGAAAACTTGTAAACAGAGGAGAAATTAATTGATAACTTACTTGGTTTGTCCCCATTTGTTGAACCATCTATATAAAGATTACATGATTCGTTTCTAGCACCTGCATATTGTTCCAATAAGACAAAAATCTGAAAAGTAGGCTACTAACATTTACTAACCGATTATGCTTTTAGAAGAAAATAGGATCCTATGCTAAATATACTCGGGCAAGTCAGACCGGTCCAGCACATGTATCAACCCATTATCAACTAATCTCTTAGCGTAACCGTATCATTACCGTCCTCTTCAAAATCGACCTTGTCCTCGTGATCGTAAGATGAGCATCATCATATATAAATATCATCTCAAAAATGCTCTGCACATAGAATTTACCATCTGGATCAATTATGAAATTTTTACTCTCATGTAGCTTTGTTGTATTTTCCACCAAATCCATCAAAAAGAATGCGGCGTTGCTTTCTTTGCATTTTATAATCAGATTTGAATAGGATATAACCCACAATATCAACTTCTTTACGACGTCAACATATGGATTCTTAGTTGCATCAAAACTAAGATAAATATCGTCATATTTGGATAAATTGCTAAGAATTGAAACATTATCACAAAATTTACTAGCAACTTCAACATAGATAATATTGGAATGGGTTATTGATTGGTTGTATGTGGTGTTAAATGAGTGGTGTGAGAAGTCGTTGTGGAGGTGGTGAAATGTGATGATTTTAGATGGTAACTCAGGAGGGTTTTTGTATAGGGATGGAGTTCGGGATATGAATAAAAGTGGATTTAGAGGCATACTAAAGAAACAGTGGTTATTGAATGACTTGGGTGGGTGGTGGTGGATTAAGCCTGACTAGAAATGATTGTGGGTTAATGGGTCGTGTGAGGGTAATTGTTGGAGTGATGGATGATGGAGGAATGGAGGAAATTTTGGTGGTGAGGTCGGCTAGAGTTTGGTTAAGGTGTTGTAGGATTGTGTTTTGAGAGGCAAGAGTAGATTTTATTTCGACGATGTTGGCATGTTGGGATTTGAGCATAGTTTCTTTTTAAAGGAGGATGATTTGGACGGCTTGTAGGGTGGTGCAAATGGCTTGTTGGGAGGGACGGATGACTAGTTTGGAGGGGAAGATGTCTTGTGTTATTTGGACCATGACTTGAATAAGATATGAGTAAAAAAAAATTCTTATTTGAAGAGAAGTAAAGCAAGAACTAAAAGATGGAAAGAAGGCAATGACATGAGTGAAAACACCAAACGATAAGTTTTGATATAGCTTTAGAAATAGAAGAATGGAGATGAGAGAATGGAGTTGAAGAAGGAACATGAAAGAGACAAGAGAAAACTTATAAATAGAATGGAAATAATCGATAACTCGGTTAGGTTAAACCCATTCATATGCATGTAAAGAGTAAAACTGTGTATTTTCTTTTGCCCTATCTTCTTGGGGACAAACTAGTGGCCATGATGTATGAGTTATTTGTAGTAGTATATGAAATAAAAAGCAGAAATACTGTTTTTTATGTTCTTGCACAAAAACCTCAGTTATACATACTAACATTTCTTTATTTTCTTTTATTTTGTGCACAGTCGCTTCATTATCTGTTTTGTACCTTATTTCAAGATAATTTTTATATTTTCGAATTTCAATAATTTAAAACACTTTCTAATGCGGCATTTGTAGTCAGAACATTTACAACTAACTAATAAACTACTAGTCTAAGTGTATAAGTTATGTAAGTTTTTATTTATGTCATATTGTTGACAAACTTTACTAAATCAGCATTAATCTAAGACACATATAACACATGTTTAAGCATATTAACTTAAGCAACATGAATGACAAACCATAAAGCAAAGCATTGCCAAATAATTTTTTTTCATAAACATTGCCAACTTTTTAGAAGAAACGTTTGATTAGCAATGGAAACGAGTTCAACAAAATTTTATTATCAAGGCATGGTTGTTGGATATGTTCATAATAAAGATACGAGTTACATCTCTATTATAAACACTTATTTTGTAAGTAATTACAAGTAGCCATGATTAACATCTTTTAGGCAGTTATGAATAGTAAAACATAATTTTTTTGGAGTAAGCAAGCCGAAATTATTAAAAAATTAAGTCATAAAGTTGAAATAAGTTACAAGGAAGTATTTGTTGCTTATGATTTATCAACTTCCGAGCAACTTATTTTTTCATCTTGTAAGTTGTTGGCTAGACATAAAAATAAAAATTAGTAACTTTTAAGTTATTTTAACAGCTTATAACTAAATGCCTATATGGTTTGCTTTTCATCTCAAGCACGATTTAAATACTACATAACCCCGATCTGAATGTAACCCGAATGTGCACACTATTAATCATTTTGAGAGTCTACTTTTAACTATCCAAACTCATACCTGACGTAGGTATTATTAGGATTGTGTATTTTCATCACTACCTAGTCCGGTTTAGACCTGATCCAATTGTTCATTGTATAAGATATGCTTGCGCATCGTTTTATTTGTTTGTGAACCTGGTTTCATAATTACTCACTTTGTTCCTAAACTTTGTTTATGTACTATTTTTAAGGAAAATCACGAGTTAGAAAGGTTTAACATCAATGTTTCAGACCGATATTTGGACTATAAATTTGAAACATGTGACATGTTTGGATCAGGTTTGGGTTGTGATTATAACGACCAGACTTAGATTTTCAGCTATCCTGATCGAGATAAGGCTACTTATAAGCAAGGTTTTGAAGTTTTGACTGGAACCTCGGGATTTCGGCCATCTTGATTCGGTTCCGGTCGCCGTGGAGATGAAACGTTGGGCAAATTCTGGTTCTGGTCAACACAACATAATTATCCTGTGAAATTCGATGTTTTATGATGGAAAAACAAAAAAATCAAAAATGAGAAGGAAGAACATCAATTGAAAATATTACAAATATAAATTACAAATCATACCTCGAGATCCTCAATTCCTCTTTGATTTGTCGATTAGATCAAACAAATATAACTAGGGTTTTTTAATTTGTTGATTTTGTCTTTTTTTTTCGTCTTACTTTCGGGTTTTTGGTTTGTGTGGTTGATAAAGAGAACTAGGAGGCTTATGTGTTATAGCGATATGATGGGCTGAAATGTTACGGGCCTGGTTGTAAGAAGTTTTTTTGACTTTATTATTCATAAAGTCGTAAAATGAAGAGAATTTGAGACTGTAATGTAACTGTGGGCTATGATATATTGGTTTTTTGTTAAAGTCTAAATGCATTATAGAACAACAATTTTGTTTTGATCCTGTAATCCAATTTTATCTTGGTGAACATGTCATTGTTTTGTGCATATTGCGGAAATCAAATCTGAGACTGAAATCGATAGTGAAATCTCCAAAATTGGTGAAATCAACTGAGACGACTAAAATCTGAAATGTTCGAAACCGAAACCGAAAACTCAAACTTTGCTATAAGTAGTTTCCAAACAAGCTCTTAGAAGTTTAAAAATAGTTGCACCACATAAGACAATGGTTGGAGAGTGCCATTTGACATACATTCATCCAACCTATATCGACATAAGATCATCTACTAACTTTGTTGTTGCATGTTTATTTCTTTATTTGCATTAAACTATTATTTGGTCCTAGTACCAATGATAGTCTCTGGGTATGGTGAAACAATTGATAGAGGCACTTTGAGAACTTCAAGTTTTTCCTTCAGTTCACGTAATCTCTCATATTAAATACTTTGTCCACTTAACAAAATGTAAAATAGTTACTACACTAATACCTCTAAAGCTCTATTTCTGCAATCTATGTTATTTGTTTGTAAACTATATTAACTAATTTATCTACTAGCAACTTTGTACATCATATGATAACCCAAATTTCTTTCTCTCTTCTTGGCAGGAGCAATTATTGAAATTACGTGACGAAAATGACTCATTAAAGAAAAATTTGGATGTCAAAGAGTCTGTTGGGTTTGTGTCAAAAGATGAAAACTCTAAAGCATTGTCAAACAGTAGTAAGGTATACAGTTACTTGTTCGTCTGTATCCAACTTATACCTCGATGTTTGTTTTTCTTATAATACACTGATTCCATGCGTTGATCTCAACTTTACATGCTTAGAGCTATACATTCTAACACAACAATCTATTATTTAAATATTGTGTGCATTTAGAATGCACGAGAATTTTTTGTTATTTTAATGTTTATTCTATAAACTGTTTCTTATTGTTTGCTTCACATCACCAGCTCCTCATCTTCATCAATGTTTTTTTAAGAAACCATGGATGCGTCTCGGATCCCTATTGTGTTGAAATGGTTTATCCTATATACATGATTCGAACTTCGTTTCTCACCCATTTCTCAGTTAGGTACTCAATTACTTGGCTACTCTTTTGTTAAGGTTTATCAGACATTATACATGTTCCATGGCAAGTTATGCACTGCACAATGTGCTAACTTATCAAAAAGCCATTAAAAGCTGTGTCAATGAAAATTAGCCTACTCTGTCTCTCATATAAACTTGTACTAAATTATACATATAATTGTTTACCAAAGTATTTGCTATATTCCAATATGGTTCTCACATCAAGGTCTTCTCCAAACTTATGAACAACAAAATAAGTATTTTCATTATGAATAAACACGGCCACGATAAAAAAATGCACTCACATTTATTTGAAACTCTTAATCAAGGTTATGATGCACCTATTCTTGAAAAAGCATCCTGCAATTTTATTACTTTTAATATAACAGTTCTTGCAAAGAAAAAGAAGATGTAACTGCAAATGAAAAAAAGAAAAGGAAAAAGGAAAACCATATGCAATGAAAAGTATAATTCAAATTTCAAAGCGAAGATATAGATTCTTTTTTAATTACGAAAGTGATTCATTATTGAGATTTAGTTTTTTAAATTAAAATATATATGCATATTTCAATGCCATATAATTAAAAAAGAGATGTATTACTTTTGAAACAAAAAACCTGATATATCTGTAGTGCATAATATATTTAAAATGCCATTTTTCAGAGATCACTTCAACTTTGATCATAGACAAAGTAGATCCAAAATTAGCAAACTTTCATGAATACATAGAAATGGAGAAGCGCGTGTAACTGAACAACATCTATTTTCAAATAGAACATCAATTTTCTATTCTTAAAAAAGACACTAGTATGTTGATAGCTCATAGCGCACTAAGTATCTAAAGGTGCCCTAAGATGCTCTTTTGAGAGCATTACTTCAGCTTGTAAATGCTTAGGAATGTACGATGGTGCTTGGAGCATCATTAAAATAGCATGACAACACGTTTAACTACACCAATTATCTTTTTACCACTTAAGTGAAAATGTATTTTAAACTTTGCAACATTATGGAATGCACCTACTAAAGTTGCCAATTTTTTCTATTTCCACCATGTTTTATACTTCTTTTGAAATAAGAAAAAAAACTCAGATCTATATGCATACTAAAGAATGGTACAACTTTATAAAATGTTTTCTCGTTCTAAACGAGGTTTTTCTCTCTTTTTGCGACATATTACCATGAATATGACACATTAGTAACTAAAGATAACCATTTAGCCATCTTTCATGGTTTCAGAACTCAAAAATCTCACTCAAACTTCCATGCACAATCTTTACTTTGGGAGAATGTATAGCAAATAGGTTCAAATGATTTTGCTTGATACTAATACAGATCAAGATATTGAGATACCGATTGAGATCTTGGCTGCATATCTTGACCAAAATAACATGTACAAAAGTTTGAAATAATTCTTTTTTACTTGGCAACCCTACTATGTTATTATTTTCCAAAGTAGATATGACAATTTAGATTGGGCAAGTTCTTTTTCCAAGTTAAACATGTTAAATAATTTGGATAAATTATTGTTTACATAATAATTTCGTAAGAAAATTCATATAATGCTTACAAACCAAGCAATGATGGATGAAAAATAACGTTTATTATACATATATTTTTATCATACGTGACCGACCGTATATAAATTTTTACATTTGAAACGTGATCAGAAAATGAGATGTAAAACCATATGCTTCCTTTTTATTTACTGGGCGATCCTTAGCACCTTAAAGAAATTAACATGGCAGTATGAAAATCATATTCTTGGTCTTTACCATGTTTGGAACTGGTGTTGTTTACTATTGCTGACGACAAATATTGACATGAGATGAAATAATAAGAAGAAGATGAAAGTGGCTACTCATGTTCATGTTCACTTGTTCAATGTGGTTATTATTTAGCAATTAGCATTCAATTACAGTATAATGAATTTCGGCAATCAACAATGAGGTTATCTACATAGCAGGCCTTCATTAAATTTATTGACTACTAAATAAGACATCCGATCACAGTTAAATTATCGAAAAAAAACTAGTTGTCAAAAACTATATCCAAAGTAAATGCACAAATGTAAACTACTCCAATAAGTAAAATATATTTGTGTTAACAACCAGAAAAGGTTGTATTCTCAACAATCCAGCACAGGGCTACATAATGTATAATTAAACAACATTAATGTCAATTCACTTTTGATGGCCTTGCTTCGAACATCATGTTGCCTAGCTATTTCTAGTAATATTTTACTTGGATGTAAGATGTATGTTAAAGGCCCAAATATGCATATAAGTCCGTTAATTTAAATGCAGTAAAAGGGTAGATAGGTTAAATTATCGTCAAATACCATGTTCCACTAGCCTTTTATTTCAAATTTATTTTAGTGTAACTCATGGGGTAATTTGTCATCTTACAAAATGATATATATTACTTGGTACTTGGGTTGTTGTGGTATTGCATCAATGAGACAAAATTCTGCGCACTGCAAAATATGGTACATTAGTGTGCGGGTTAACTGTATCTTCAGTGGGAAAAAAGTTTGTTTTACTTGATGACGGAAAGTTTTTGAGAATGCTATGTACTTGTAGCTTTTGGGAACTCAGTTTTGATATCACTTTCAATTCTCATGTATTTGAATATTCAAAAATGAATAGTTGAGATTACGGAGTTTCATTTGAAACCTCAAATATTTCCTTAAAACAATAATTCATAAATCAAAACTAAAAAGTCTATGGTAGTTCTGCACTACCACCAGATAAAACCAATAGGGTCAAAATTTTCAAGTTCCGACCAAATCCTTACCATGATATACATACATATGCACACATATATGAGTGTGTCAGTGCATGTATACATACATATATATCATACTGTAGGAAAAAAGTCATGTGTGGAGTATATAATGTGTGTTATAATAGTTCATTTTTTACAATTTAAGAATAGTTCCAGCAATCAACTAAGTTCCAAAACTAGATTTTAGACATGACCAAGATTCTGAGGTTCCATCAAGAAGCTCAATCCTTTTTAAGAATTGTTTATAAGCGATGACTAAGATATTCGTGGTAGGTTCAGGCTGAAACCCATCCGTAGTGATGGCTGGAATTTTCGAGTTCTGGCCCTAAAAACATTATTCTAACTGAAGATAAAAATAAGTTGTGTGCTAAATGTTGTTTTCAATTCATAGGACCCTTTAGCTGATTTATTATGAATTATTCATGAAGTTTTAAGCTACTAAATTATCTGTATGCAGTTCTATCTGCAGTTTTAATTTGTTGATTCAATGTTATGTCTTCACAGGCATCTACAAGATTACAGAGGAATGTTTCTCTGGGTAATTCCCGTGTAGGAAACAATTTGGGGAGAATGTCTCTTACTAAGCAGGATGGATTCAGCAACGGTTCCATGCAGACATTGCCATATTCTACGGGGAATGAGAAGGTTTATTTTGTTAATTTGTAATGCATGCATGCATGCGCGCGCACACACACACATATAATGATTGGAATAGAAACACAATTTTTTGTCTGGCCGTGAACTTCCATAATTGCTCTTATGCAAAAGAGACGTCAGAAGGTCAAATCCTATTCTAAACAAAAATTAATATTTAGTGTCAAATGGAAAATTTGGTACACAAATAAGATCACAAGTTCAAATCTCAATCTCAGTGGAAAAAATCATATTCTTTTTTCTTTATATTACTCAATTTATGCTTATTAAAACTATATATAAAATTAAAATTTAATAATTTCAAATACAAAAGCAAGGTTTACAAAACATGATTTAAATCGTAAATCGTAAAGTTCAAACTTAAATCAAAACGAGATTTTAATTGTAAATTGTAGATTCAAGTGATCCATATTTTAAGATGCACTTTAAAATTAATTTTATTGTGTAACTTCAGAACTGAATTTCTCTCCAGTTCTATTTTTATTTTGATTTGGAAACATTAGAATTGGAAGGGTAGATCCAAATAATTATTATTAAGTGTGTTAGTTTGAGTTGAATGTTTTTGAAAATTGCAGTTTAAACGAAGTTTGAATCAAAATGCAAATTGAATCGTAAATGGAGAGATTTGATCTGAAACGAAATTTATCGTAAGATTTTTGACAAGTATTTTAACACATGCAATGTGCCAAAAAAATCTCATATGTATATGTGTGTGTGTGTATATATATGTTTATATATATATTATTTATTATATATTTTATTAATAGTTGGAATAGAAACCCAATTTTTTGATTCGACCGTGAATTTTCCGAACTACTCTTACAATATATAGACGAAGTCACGAGTTAGAAACCCGGTGACCGCAAAAATTGATCTCTATTTTTATTTGAGAAAATAATATTATCAAAGTCATATAACAATATTTCACATATTTTATCCTTTCTTAAATGTATTTTCATTTTTATTATCAATAAATCAGTATCCATTCTTGGTTTATTTCAGATTTAAGTAGATTTATTTCAGATTTAAGTAGAAGTTGCATTTTATTTTGATCTTTTTATAGCTTTACCTTTGTGGAAAAAGACTATACAAAATATGTGAAAGGTAATTTCATCTGGCCATTTGAACTCATTTAAAAAAACCTTTCGCATAACAACCAATTTTTTTCTTATACTTAAACATCTATTTGAAAAAATAATATTACAATTGAAAATCATGATTATATCTTTATATATATATTTTTCGTTTTATATATTTTTCTCTAATCAATAACACAATATTTTGAAATCACGGTTACTAATATGATTGTATGAAATTTTTATCAAATTGTAAATAACTAGTACATCATGTAAAGTTTGGTTATTTCAAATAAATGTATTTTGTTCAAAATATTTTTGCACAATCAAAGTACTCATAACCTAATATAAACCTTGAAATGACTTTCAACTTCATTCGTAAACAAGTTTCAATTAAATTAGTTTTTACTTTAATAAACAATGACATACTTTGAAACTAAGTCTAATATACTTTGAAACAATGACATACTTTTGAAACTAAGTCTAAAAAGAACAATAGTTGTTGAGTTCAATGGTTTGAATAATATTGTGAGTTGCGTCATATTATTTAAAAACGTTTTCTGCTCCATCATATATGCTACTTTTTCTATTGATGTCGATGTAAAGATTGAACAAATAAGAAGGGAAAACAATTGCTACAACAATATTTTATATGCTTTGAACCACCATATTATATTTAAATTAAACATCTTTACATGTTTTCGTATGTTGAACTAATGTTATTATGTCACTAATTGTCAACTATGTTTTTAATTTTAAATTGTTAGCTTTTGTCGTTTATATGTGGAGCATTTGTCATTTGTACCAATATGCTTTTCATGTGCCTAGCGGGCATCAACCGTATATTTGTTTTGCTTTTTATGCATGGAGCTCGTACTGATTGTATTAATCATGTTGTCTCACAAGTATAGAACACGTACCCTATACACTAATTATTTTGTATATCACGCACGAAGCGTGTGCCGTTAGATTTTGTGTGTGTGTGTGTATTGCATGTTCTGTCTGTCCTGTATCTTTCTGAGTTGTGATAATGCATTTGATCATGTTTGATCTGAAGAAGGCACCTCGACTAGCCCTCATATAATCTTTTTTCAAGCATGTCAGTACAAATTATTCCAATTTCAAAATTTAAACTTGTTGCTTTATTTATTTATTTTCATTTTTTTTTGAAATATGGTACTTAGGTGGTAGTACATTGCAGTACTTACAAGTCTTAGGTAGTATATACCTTACTGCATGTCAATATATTTTGTTTGCCATAATTTATTTGTTATAGTAACGTTCTATTGGATCTCTCTGTGTGTGTGGTGTGTAGGCTCACGTAATATGAACATTTGGTTGTTTCACAGGCTATTCAAGATTCTGAAACTATTCAATTGAAAGCACAGCTGGACAATGGGCGTGAAACTGCATCAGCTATGAAGTTAAAACTACAAGGTAACAATGTGGAGTCATTTTTGTGGTGAATATCATGTTTCCCAAAATGGAAATAATTTTTTTAATGTATTGTCCATAGAGGAACGCCAGTTGAGAGAACACTCCCAGAGAGAGCTCCAAAATACAAGGAATGAGAAAGAGAGGGTAAGTCCCTTTTATACCTTGTTAAAGTTATTTGTTGTATAGATAAGCAATCTTAGTAACTATTGTTTGCTATCATATCCTGAGAGGGGCTCTTTCTGTATGCAAAACATGTTTTTGGCATCTGATATATGACCCCCAGTGTTTTTGCTATTAACCCCCATCAGAAAATTTACTTTATCATTTGCAATAATACCCATTTCGTCCCTATAAAATCAAACCATAAAATCAAACCCTATCTTCCAAACCTAACCATTATCAAACATCGCACCGTACACTTCCATCAATAACCGCATCCATCCATCATTGTTGTTATCTCTAAACTCTAGTTCAAAGGAAAACCATGCAATTTTTTAATCATTCTCTCAAACCCAAAATTAAATAATCAGTGCTTTAATCTAACAAATTAAATTCATTAATACAATAACATAATGTTTTATCAAGTGTGAATGTTTATTGCAATTTAGATATGAAATCGAAGTTTTTTTATTTTAGTTTTACCTAATGTAAATGAAGATTTAACTTATTTTTTATTTTTAGAATAGAATTAATATACATTTTGATAGGGATATTATGGTTGGATTTTGGGGGTTAAAAGGACAAATATCGGGTTTAATTTTTTTAGGACAATGGGAATTGAATATAAATAAATAGGAAAAACACATACCTAATTTCGTCTGCATCATGTATAATCACATTTATTATAACGAGACAAGTTACACGATAAATGTGGTTTAAAAAGATGCACGACTCCTCCAATTGAACATTTTGAAATTTAATTCTTATGAGAAAACTATTGGGTATCGATTATTTTTCCTTGTAGCAAGGTTTTATATCTCAGATTTCAGTCGCGTCTTGTCTCGGGAATTTTACATACAATATCTCGTATTGGACGAGATCTTGGGTGAGATGAGTGAATCTCGGGTGTATATCTCGAATTTTAAAGTCCATATCAGATTATCTTGGAGTAAGTTAAGAGTCCAAAATTGACATTTACAATTTTTTTATGATAATTGATATTTAATATAAACTTATTAACATGAATAATTCATAAAAAATAATAATATTAATTTTTCTTTTAGAGGAGAGTGATTATATAATTGATTTGGTATTGATTAAATAGATTTCACTCATTTGAATATTAAAAATAAAAAATAAACAAAGGTCATTTATTTTTTCTCACTCGTTAAAAATAAAAAATAAAATTAGAGAGCAAATAAAAAAAATCATTAGAGTGCAATGTCTTTTGTATCCACGTAAGAAGTTAAAATAATATGTAAATGAAAAACATCTTCGAATGAGTTCTATTAAGATTTATCTCAAATTCTGCTTAAGATCTTAATATCTTGGATAAGATAAGTATCAAAAAAGAAAAAAAAAATTAATGTCTTTGAATGAGAACATCTACTAAGATTTATCTCAAATTCCGCTTGAGATCTTAATATCGTGGACGAGATGAGTATCAAATAAGATAGAAAAAAATTTTAATGTCTCATTTCGCTAAATCACATCTCGTTCAAGTTCGAAAATGAGATCTCGAGCGAGATCTCGGGTGAGATAAAACGAGATTTGAAACAGTGCTTCGTAGACACAAAACGTTAAACTATAGCTCACCGTTAATCTTCTAATTCTCGTCAACATAGCATCTTACTTGATTTACACTTAGGTTTCAAATCTGGGGTTTCGGTCACGTATCTTCTCAGAAATTTAGAGATCCGATCTCGTATTAGCGGAGATCTTAAACGAGCCGAGTGCATTTTAGGCATCCATCTCGGATTTAAAATTCATCTAGGGACTATCTCAAAGTATATGCTGTCTAAAATTTGTTTGCATACACATTAATACCTACGAATACTACTTTAAGAAATAATTTTAGCTTACTTGATTTGCTCTTTCATAGTTTTAACTCCAAATTGTTTAATTCCATATACATTGGCTCCTAATTGGTTTATCCAAAGCTAAACCATATACATATAAATACACACAACGCACACACATAAGGGTGTTTGTTTTCATGAATTGAATCTCTTACGAAATTCAATCGAATCGATACAATCATATTCGTTTAATTCTCTAAAAAAACCAAATCAACATGATATCACAATCAAATCCTCTTGTAATCTTTCATAAAAATCCCCCCCCCCCCCCCCCCCCCGTAATCGAAGTTGGTCATCATCTAACCAAATCAAATCCTCTTCTAACTTCAAAATCAATCAAACACCAACAAAATTCATCATATCAAAGTATAACAGGAGGATAACATTCAATTGCGAATGAGATAGATTGAATGAGAGAATTATTGATCGATTTTCTGTAACCGATATTAGATTCGAATTCTTAGTGTTTGGTTTGAAAACGAGTTTTGAATTTGTGTGCAACTAGTCGCATCTCGAGTTGCGTGCATCCGATGACGAGTCCGCTGGCGTCATTGTTTCTATTAACATTGAAAATCTCTATTTCGACTGGTAGCATGCATGTCTATATGAATTTATGTTTTTCTAATTATCACACAAATTTTGACTTTCGTCAAAATTTAAACCTCCACAATTTTTTTTTATATTGGCAAGATATCTGATTTTGATCTCGGCCTAGATATCTTCCGAGATATCGATATCGGTATCGGCAGAGATATCGATATCGGTATCGGCCGAGATATCCATATCTTGGTCAATAAAAAAAAAAAATTCTAAATCGCCAAACTTTGATGCTGTGTGTTATCAGGATCCATAATGAGATCTCGGCAGAGATTGAGATTTGAAACACTAGATTATACTATATATGTCAAGTATACCTATTGTTTTCTACTTCAAAATCGTAGTATTGGATAATGCTCCTACCTTTTCTGACAGACTGCCACTGAGTTGAAAGAAGTGCAAAATGAATTAATGGAGAAAATTGCAGAATTAAGTAAACTGCAAGTGGAACTGAGCAGGAGGGACACAAAAGGAAATGATTCACTGGAAAAATTGAAAAACGTGATATCAAGACTAGAGAAAGAGAATGAAGTGCTCAAGGTAGACTGCATATCTTTTGGAGTGATAATATTAATACCGTTATATAAGGTCCTTAAGTATAAAAATTATTATGAATGCATCTTTTAATGTTTATAAGATTGCTTTCCTCTCTTAGTATAGCTCACTGTATTCTTTCTAGACAGAAAAAAAAGAACTTGAATCGGCTCTAAATCCCCACACTAAGAATTCTCCAGAAATTTCTGGGAACAATGATCCTGGGCTTGTGGATAAGGTATGTCCTCCTTTGTTTAGCAAAATTTATCAATGTATAAGTAAAGCATCTACAGTTCGAATCTGCATGATATATCAATATTTATATCCATGACAAACTATCTTGATATTCTATTTGGCCTGTGGATTATAATCTTTCTGTAGTCTAAGATTTGACAATAATAAGTTGATTTTGGTTTCATGTTTTGATGAAAGTCTAGTTATTTTCCCATTAGCTGTTGTAAAACATGGATTCTTTTACCATAAACGTGTCTCTTCTATCCCATATTATTTCCAAATGCAGGGTTTTTTTTTTCTATCTTCAACAATAACATGATATTTGATATTATCTTCGTGTTGATGATGTAATATTTCAAAATGTTATTCAGTCTGTTGCAGAATACTTTGACCCAAAGGACCAAGAGTTATGTCAGTTGTCACCATTGTCATTTTACTAATTGATTTTCCTTGATAAATTGTAAGATAACGTGTTTCCTTAGTCATCTGTCCCCTGAATCAAGAATTTAGCATTAACTTAGAGAACTGGCAATAAATCTTCCAAATTTGCTTAGACTTGTCTATATTAGTTTTTATGGCTACTGGAAATCACTTCATCTGGATTTTACCCTCGATATTTATGATATTACATCTTAGATGGCATATTGCTTAGTACTTGGTGCCCAAATTTATTCCGCATCCGATTTTTTTTAGTACTAAGTGATACTCGTCTTTTTAAAGTCCAACTGTGTGTAATGCATCTGCACAACTTTTTAGTATAGCAGTTACTATAATTGCTGTAAACTACCCACTTGTGTAAAATTTCTAGTGGGGGCGTACCGTTCACTGTTCTGTAATAAAAATATTGATACCTAATTAATCTTCTCTCAGTATTGACTTATTTGATTTAGAAAGCAATTGAAGAAATGGAATCATTAATTCGGAAATTGAAGGAGACTTTAGAACATACATCTAAGGAGAGGGATAAAGCATGGCATGAATTGGATCGACTCAAGCAACATTTGCTTGATAAGGTATTTGATCTCCGTTTAGTCATGAGAGATTACACGTCATCTGCAAAATGAGTCATCATTTTCAATCTTTCGTTTCATAATTAGTCTATTTCTTACTACCGATTTCATACTGCACAATTACTGATATTGTCGTGTATATCCTCTGTAACGAATATAGAAAAGAAAATTGCACTTCCATAAGTTATCTACTTTTAAGGGTCCTAACCTATCATCTACTTAGCTAACATGCCTTACATGTTAAAGAATTCCAGTATTTGTTGCTTGACTTCTGTGTTATGTATGTTGATTTTTTAGAAGAGAGTATTCAATTTTTCATCATACCGAGAAATTATTCTAATGTCACTATTACAAAATTACAAATTATAAGACCTGATGGTTGTTTGATTGCTATTTGATCATTTGTCTCTTCCAGAATATGTCAAATGCAACAGGCTAGCTTCAAAGTATTCAAGAATACATGTCATGTCATTTTCAAATATTTCGAAGTTGACATGATTGAACAAGGATGCGATTGACTTAAGAAAATTGTTCACCCACTTGTCAGCTTTTACACTCTTTTTATTCACAGATATAAATTGCAATTATGGAAACAATTTTCCCAATGTATTTTGCCCTTTAAAAGTTAGACCCATGTTTTGTTGTGACAGCATCAGATGTGATTGCTTACTTTAGTTGTAAAGTTATTAAAATTGTAGAAGTGCACAAAATAGTTACGAGTGAATAGGAAATAGTAAGTTGAAGCTTTATGAAAGCTCCACTTTATGATATTTCATGTTAATTTTCGTTTGTCGAATACTAATGATAATGAATAGTATAATTTCCAAAATTAGACGTTTCTTTTATATTAATTTGAATAAGTTGCGTTTCCTGTAGTCTCTTAGTGATTGTAGTAGTTCCATTGGTCTCAGCATCTGTTCTCCATTACACGTTTGCTGATACTTTTGGGATCGGGTGCGCAATTTTAGTAAGGTTTTTCTTTTCAAAAATTCTGCAGTAAAATTGAAGATGGTTTGTCTAGGAACTTGAAGAGTCGGACAAGATGGATGAGGACAACAGAATTATCGATGAGCTAAAGGAAACAGCTGAACGCCAAAGAGCTCACATTTCACAGTTGGAGAGTGCTTTGAAGCAAGAATCTTTAAACAAAGAAGAAATAATGAAATTTAAAAGCAATGAGCTTCAAAAATCAAATGACTTGATTAATGAGCTGAGGCAAAAACTTGCAAATTGTATGAGTGTTGTCGATTCAAAGAACATGGAGCTTCAAAATCTTCAAACTGCACTTGGTCAGTACTATGCCGAAAGCGAAGCCAAGGTAAGGACATGTATTTTATGCATGTCATTATTGAACCTACTTTGTAGTAGTCTAGTTTTGAATTTTGTTATCTGTGTATTATATTTATTCTTCTTTGGTTGTTGGTTGGTTTTCATAGGAGCGACTGGAAAGAGAATTGGTTGTTGCTAAAGAAGAATCAGCAAAATTGTCTGAAAACCTAAAGGTACGCCTTAACAAAAGTGTTCTGCTCAGTAAATTTGTTGTGTGGACAGCAAGTAAATCACTTGACAATATTCTAAGCATCAAAGTGCTTTTTTGTAAGTCGGCGATGGTCAACTTTTCACCCTAATCGTATGAAATGTTTTCCTAGTATTTTAACAAAAGAGCCATCTTCGGTTGAAGAGGTCGGCTCATCGGATTGCTAATTGTTTGAAATATGTTTGATTCTAGATATGATGTTAAATATCTTAAATACTAGTATATTCTGGATAAAACATTCATATCTTGTAAATTCTGATATTATCTATTAAATATCAGGCTCAAAATCTGGGTATTGAAATGTCCAGAAGAGAAAAAGAAGAAATATTGGCTAAATTTTCGCAAGCAGAAAGAATGTTACTGGATAGTAAGCGTTCTATGCAGAAGCTAGAGGAAGATAATTCAAAGTTACGACGTGCATTAGAGCAGAATATGACAAGGCTAAATCTGATGTCTCTCGATTCAGACAATTACGTTGACAGGTCCTTTAAGGATGTTGATATACGACTGCATATGATTTGACATATTAGTTTTTGCTATGTCTTGATTGTTATATTCGAAAACCATTTCGTAGCAGCATTAAGTGCAAAATCAGATTAAATAAAACATTATGCCTTGCCTGTATTATTAATTGTTAATAATACGCATTAATGAAAACCTAGGTTGGTCTAAAGATTTAGCATATGTAGAATACACTGCCAAAGGTTTAATCGGATGTGAATTGACTTGGTCTTTGATAAAACATTATTTGTTTTTTCAAGCTGGACGACTAAAGTTTTATATATCACTAAAATAAAAAACTTGCCAGTCGCCAGTCATTATACAATTGTACCGTTTCATGTATTCAGGAGGATACATCTCTATATTGGTGTTTTCTAAATTATGTTTTTCATTCTCTCAAATATTCGTTTTCACAGTGATGATGATGTTATTCTTCATATTGTGTTAATATTGGGATAGGACATCACCTACCTGATTTATTTCTTTATTGTTTGATGTATGAAAATTAACAATAAAATTCCGATACTGATGACTATTTTGATGGCAGGAGGATTGTGATCAAATTATTAGTGACCTATTTTCAACGAAATCATAGCAAAGAAGTAATCTACTTTTCCCTTTCGTGTTTTTTTGTGTATATAAACTCAAGATGTAACTGGTTTACAAACTTTTGATTATGGCGGCAGGTTCTAGATCTAATGGTTCGAATGCTAGGTTTTTCTGAAGAGGATAAGCAAAGAATTGGCTTAGCTCAGAATGGTGGTGCAGGGAAGGGAGTTGTTCGAGGCGTGTTAGGATTTCCAGGACGCCTTGTTGGTGGAATTTTAGGAGGAAGCTCTTCTGAAACGTCTCCTCAATCGTCTGATAACCAGGTCAGTTTGTTCACATTTTGAATGCAGAATAACTCTTTTTTTGTCACTGAAGACCTTGAAAATGAATCCTGAGCTCTTAAAATCGATTTTGCTTTATGCTGCATCAGTTTAATAGCTGTATCAAAATGCTTACCTTTAATAATGCTATTCTGTTGCAAATGGAAAATTCATTACTGTATCTTTATTTTCAGTTTTTCTTCTTCTTCGGATTATACTAGTGTGTAAGCCGTGCGTTGCACACGATTATGTTATTAAAATAATATTTATATTTTAATTAGTGAATATTAGGCTTAGGTCCTTAAAATCAAACTTAATACACGAAAACTCGTCCCCAAAAAAAAGATTGTAAATTAGGTCCATAGAATTAAGTTACTGAATAATTGCATACATTTGAATAATTGCATAAATGTCTGCAATTATTCAGTGAATAATTGTGGAAATTTCGCAAATTTTTTGTGAATAATTGTGGAAATAAAAAATTGCGGAAATGTCTGCAATTTTTGGATATAATTGCATAAATGTATGCAATTATTCAGTAACTTAATTCTAGGAATCTAATTTACATACTTTTTTTGGCAAGGATGTTTAGTGTATTTTAAAACTTAATAGGGACTTTAGCCAAACTGTCCCTTTTAATTATTGTTGAAAACAGAATTTGATTGTGCAATATATAATAAAGTTGTCGAGATAGCTGAATTATAAATTAAAATGACATGCAACCAATAAGGTAGAGGATTCAATCTTCGCTAACTATGTATCCGTATGTGAATTATTGTCCTAACTCAAAAAAAAAAGTCAATGTAAATGGTTGATGTTATGTGATGTATATTTTGTATATACATAAATGAAAAATATAGCTTTATAATTTCTGGTTGTATGAATATTGTTTATGTGTGTGTATAATTGAATTGTTATTTTTCTTAAGGATTTATAAATGGATCAATGAATATTACATGAATTTAAATATTTTAAATTCATGATTAACTTAACCAATTAAATGTAAGCAGTTGAACATAAAAAAGTAGGAGAAAATTGAGAACTTTGTATGCAATTGTAGATAAGAGAAGCATCTTATGGTCAGCTTTCACATGTAAACTTTTATCCCTTTTTTAAATTTCAATTACTAAATCATCTTAACTTTGCAGCTAGCCATAGATTTCTTATTATCGTAGGAGGGTCATGTTTACAACTTTGATAATGTAGCATTTAGATGAGCAATGAGTTGGATGAGGTTAAATATCATGTTGGAAATTGGGCTGAGATAAATGAGTTAAACATTATTATTTTTTATTATTTATGTATACATTCTATGTTATGTGATTTATATACTTATACATCTAAATAAAGTGATAAGTTTATCTTTTGTTCTCATATTTATGAGTATTGTATGCTTAGATTGTCTTACTTTTAGGATCTATTAGATAAATGAATATTAGTTCATTGAATCTATCTAAATAGTTTAAATTTAAGGTTGCATAATTAGTCCAATATATGTATTTGAATATAAAATATTAGAAAAGAATTGAGAAAGGTTTGCAAGTAGTTGTAGAAATTATAAAATGTAGGTATTTGAAGTTAAACAGTTTTGTTTCAGCAATGCATGATAGCTTCATTGAGATAAACAAATTATAAAATAAATTTGTTATTATTGTTACTCTTTGTATTTAAATGAATAATTGATTTTACCAATTTGTTGATGCGGCTATGATATACAAATTGAAATTGCTATCTTCAAGGATATATTTGATGGATTGAATGCCAGTTAACTGAGTTTATCGAACGGTTTAAATTTTGGATTGTGTAATTAGTTTAAATATATGGACTTTAACGTAAAGTATTAGAAGAGAATTGAGAAGAGATGTAAATGATTGTAATTTTTTAAAGTATGTATTTGAATGGAAAATAGTGCGAGAAGCTTAGTAGAATAACTAAAAAGTAATTAATTATAAAAATCTGGAAATAAAATATCTAGAGAATCAATGAGAGTGGAGAAAACACCTAGAATTAATAGAAGAGCTACTTTACTATTATTTAATAGATTGCTAAATAGAAATTGTTTTTATGTAATGGGCACGTACATGATAACATTGTCCTGAAAGTATATACCTTCTCCAACAACAGGGCATAGTAAAGAATAAATTAAAGTAGTCGTCTAAATGTATAGCCTGACTGTTATAGGGTCGTGTAACAGTTGCTATAGCAATACGCTTATATTAACTCTGTTTGCATATATTTAGCAGTCATTTGCAGATCTATGGGTTGATTTCCTACTCAAAGAAACAGAGGAAAGAGAAAGGAGAGAGTCTGAAGAAGCTGCTGCTCGTATGTCATCAAGCACAAAGGATGGCACAAATAGCTCTACGAATACCAGTAACAACACCTTTTCAACTTCAAACCACTCGTCAAATCAGTATATTCCTTCTCGACAACAAAGTTCATGCGAGAATCCAGACTCTGAATTTGCAACTGTTCCCTTAAACTCTTCATTTCATCCTTCCTCGAAGATGGATTCCTATTCGTATAGAACACCTCCGAGATACTGAGAAGTCACTTTCAAATGCATGCTTGAGGATAATAGATGTGCACACAATTTGTTTGTTTAATATTCCATTTGTTTATTTTAAATTTGTCTTTTTTTTTTGTGATATAGTTGTAAAGAGATTAATTATCACAATTAGCATACTGATAGAAAAGGTTCCGGTGTTATGATTTTCTTTCGTTTTGCTTGTATTTATTACATGGCATGCTACATTTCGATCCATGATGCAGCCAAAAACTTGTATGACATATGTTTGACATTTAATCTCAAGACATCCGCGGCTTGTTTTATGGAGTGTCGATATCCAAAATTGGTGAGATGATGCGACGACTTCGGTAATGTTAGGAAGCTGCAACAATTCCATGCATAAATACACAACTGTGTATGAATGGGTTTTGTGGGGTTAGAGAGATAATAGAATATACATAGACTTTAAGGTAGAGTGATGCAATGATACTTTTGATTAGAATAAGTCTGTATTTAGGGCTGTTTATGGATACTTGAAAAATCCGAAATCTGTTTCCGTCCGCATTCGAAAAATGGATGAATATCCGATATCCGGAAAAATGCATGCGGATATGAAGACATCCGCATTTGATAATTATCCTTTCGGTATTTTTTCAAGATTATAGTTTAAATTGTGTATATTTTAGTATAGTGAAAGATATTTATAATTTTATTAAGTTAGAAGTTTATATTATACTGATTAAATGCATATTAACTAAAAACTATTTATTATCATTATATTTGTTTATTTTTAACACTTTTATAATCAGTGAGATTGAAAAAAGTTTTTATGTTAAACTAAAAATTTTCATTTATATTTTTTGATTTATCGATCGTTAGCGGATAGGATAATTATCCGATATCTGTCCGTATCCGCGGATATTCGACATCCGTAATTTCGAATGCGGATGCGGATATGGCACTATCCGCATCCGAAAGTATCCGTTGACAGACCTATCTATATTAGTTTAACCACAAGGATAGTGAAAATACATGTTTAACTTTGGTCCAATGTCATTTAGTTGGTTCATAACTGAATCTACCTAATAAAATATCAACAAATTCAACTTCAAGTTTGGTATACAGCGCTAGAGACATGGTAAAGCATCAGCTATGCCAAAGTAAGATGCTTTTGGACCTAGACCTTTTCATTGTCTTTCTAGTATGCTAAAAAAATTCCGCATCAAACTATCTGACAACCATGGAACAACTCCAAGAATTACACTTATCCACCTTAATTTTTTTATTTTTTTATTATAGAATTTTTATGTATACGTTATTTTATTGATAAGGACTCCATTAAAATCGTGCTAGAACAACAGACCAAGGTCATATTTTTCTTTTTCCTTTTAAGATCTTTCATCCTTAGTTCTTTCTTTAAATGTTCCACAGTTTCATTCAACATTTATGCGTCAACGTATATTGTGATGATAACATTACCAAGTTCATTTTTTCTTAACAAATACGCTTTGAAGGATAAGATCATTAGTATATTCTTCTTTGATCAAGTACTCATTTATAATATTGTACCATATTCATCCTGATTGTTTTAATCTATAATATAATGATTGTTGAATTTTGATTGAATACTTGGTACATTGTTTTCTTCTTGGTATATTAATTTTTTTAGAAACTTTTATATGAATTTCAGTATCTGAAGTTCAATATAAATAATTAGTTATCATATCCATTAGGTACATTTCAAACTCTTTTAACATTTTCAAACTTATTAAATATCGAAAATTTATTGCCCCTCAAAATCAATCTCAGTTCTATGTGAAAACCTTGAGTAGCCAGTCAAGCTTATATAGAACAATCTCACCATTTTCATTTTCCCAAGAAAAAACCAATCTCTAAGCTACAAGTTTGACATCGTTGTGTGTGTGGACTTAGGTCCAAATGCTTCTCTTCTATATAAACCTTTGGCTCACTCAATACTTGGATTGTAACGACCCGACTTTCGACCCTCGAATGTCGACACTAAAATACATTCACGGTATTCGTGTGTCGAACACGCAAATTCTGGAAAGACAGAAAGTTAGGGTTAAAAAAACAAAAAAAAAGAACAAGAAGGAAAGAACACAACATTAGAATCTCACAGCGGAACGATAATTTATAATATCAAAAGAATAGTACAACAGGTTACTTTGAATACATGATTTTCAAAGTTACAAAACCTAAGTACTATGATCAGCCTGGACAGTTATAACTACCTGCTCTCATAATGTTGATATATGTACATAGCTAAAACGGAACAACTGAAATAGAAATAGATAGATAGATAATGGAAGCTTCCAGCTCGATTTCAGAACTCTGAAGCATCCAAGGTAAAACCTAATACTCAGCTTACTCGAAAGAGTATGTGAGGAATTTAGGAAAAAACAAAGACCAAACGTAAGACATAAGTCTGGTATGAGAAAACTCCAGATACATGAATACATGTAATAGTAACCATTGAGACCGTACGGGTTCCCATTACAATTTTTGTCTCAAAAAAAACCAACTATTTATTAAGTTTAATATAGTGATATGATAGATAATGTCTAGTGTATGATATAATGATATCAAATAGTTGTGATGCTTACACTGGTTACACCACAACATATTGTACATTCAAAACCACTAAGTTACGTTTGCATAATGGATTTCCCACGGAGACGCCTCTAGTAAACTGAAGCGGATCTCCATGCACAAGGATTAGAAAACACCTTCCGAGTGTCGTATATCTCAAGATAAAATATACCATAACATAAACACAAGCGACCCACGTTCGAACATAAACATGAACCACCTGGAACCAAATACCATCAACTCCCATCAACCAACAATCGATAAATATCTCTAGATATAGTGTTGATAATACCCTGACACGGGTCAGCTAAAACCCAGGTTGTGCAGCCTACTATGTCTTTTGCCATTTTCGACGTCGAGGTTACGTTCGACAGCTTTTACACGAGTCTTCATCACTCGAACAAAACGAAAATCCCAGATTAGATCCTCACATCTCGAACAGATGTCGAAACCACATATGGATTCTCATATCTCAACAGATCTCGAAATCACACATGGATTCCCATATCTTGAATAGATCACGAACAACCACATGTGTTCGAGCATCTCAAACAGATCTCGAATCTCCACGTAGATTCTTTTCTTCAACCGCTTCCAAAACATAAAACCCGTATACTAGTTTTGAAGTGCTGTTCGGTAAGTAGAACACTTACTGATCCTGGACTCTTCAAAACCAATCGATAAATTTTCGTTAAACTCAATTACGGTTCTTTTAGAGGTAAGTGAGAGCTAGAGACGTTTCATACCAATACTCCTCCCCGGGGGTTCTTATTGGTATAAAAGTGAAGCCTTTCGATTACTCCCTAAGTTAATATTAGGTCAAGTTTGAGAATCGACTAATCGATTATCCAGTTAAAATAATTGCTTATACAAATCACGATTCGTACGCTTAACTCGTTTCTAACATTCCAACTTAACTATTTCTCGCCCAAGAGTGAAGCAAGGTAAGTTTGGGCACTGGTTGCTCCAAGCCTTGCCTAGACACTCCAGTCTTAAATCTCACAAATAGATAAGTCTGCCTTGTCGGCTTTTAGTGTTAAGTATAATATTAATGATTTTCATAACCAATAAGGAATCAACTCGATTAACACATTTTCGACATTTTCTACTTACCTATTCCTTGGTTAAGAGGGAAGCTCGGTAGGTTAGAGATCCATTGCTCCGTCTCTACCCGACATCAATTTTAACTCTCACAAATAGATAAGATTACTTCGTCGGCTTATTACTGTTAAGCATAGTTAATTGCTTTTCTTATAAGTATTAAACAAAGATCTATTTGGCCATTAAGCAATTACTAACCCCTTTTATATACATTTAAAATACCACAAAATACTTATAATAGGTTTTAAAATATTTATCCAAAATATTACTTAAAAATAACAAGTTTGGAAAATCAATAAAACTTGGAAAAAGAACATGTTTTTATTCTAAAATTTCTTTCTTTAAAAATTCATAACTAATTCTTAAAAATTCATAAATATATCAATCTACTTTTAAAATACTCTAAAAATAGTTAGGCAATACTTTTAAAAAGAATGAAACAAATCGCTCGAACTTAAAGTCCTTTTGGAAACAATTGAAGTCTAAAAATCAAAGACTAAACGGGGCAGTTTTGCACTATTGATGTTTTGGCGGTTTTCGAGATGTTACTTAACTTTTTACTATTCAAGATTTTAATAGCAGTAAACATATATATAAAACAATGCAAATATGACAAGAAATCCCCATGGATCAAGTTCCATAACAATTGTAAAAAACAAGACAATTCTGAACTGCATCTATAACGACTATCGCTATAAGTGCACTTTCAAGTTCAAGTCATACCTCAACCTATATGCTTTGTTCAAGGCCTAATCATAGGCCATATAAGTCAATTCAATTCCATATATGGATCTTATGTTCCACTTGTTTTCAAAACAAGAATCAAAATCAATGTTTTCAACATATTTCCAAGTTAATTCAAACAACTTTAACACAACAAATTATAATCATATATAAGTTATATTATCAATCCAGGTGGTGAGTTAGCTCACCTTAAACCCAACAAACAACCACGCTTAAGCACTCAAGTTCAAACCCAAGCTAGCAAACTCCTTTCTCTTCTTCCTTTCCCTGCTTTACCTTGCTCCTAGCCTCCTCTTGCCTCCTCTAGCTCACGGCCTAAGGGTGTAGGGGAAGTTTGGCTTTGCCTTTTCACAATCTAACTAGGTAGAAGGTGATGTTATGTGGTGGCAAGGCTTTCCTCAAAGTTTGAGGTGATTCGGAGATGGTTTGTAAACTATTTTCTTTAGAAAGATAAGAAGAAGAAGACGATGAAGACATTGAAATTTTAACTCAAAACTTAGGAATATTTGTGATACATTTCCTAAGGTATGCCTCTTCTTATATAGGCACAAGAATGGTGCTCTTTAAGCTTGCCTTCACCCCCACCATGCCATGGAAGAATCACCTCCCATCACTTCTCCTTTATGTCTCTTTTTCTTTATGTCACTTCTCCTTTATGGCTAATTACTCTTATACCCTTCTCATAATAATATCTCTATTCCTAATAGAACTTTCTAGAACATTCCATGCTTTATGAAGAGGAGGGTGTGTTAATTAGTTGCTAATATGTTCATTTGATCATTAGTTAAGTGCACGATAGTTCGAACAAATTATATTGATCGAAAAGCTGTTTATCGATTGACCGATTTTCGATCACACTATCGATTTTTCTTCGAAAAATATTTTTTTGTAAACACTGTTCAAAACAAGTTTCTCAGCATTATTTATTAATTAGATGATGTTAAACAATGTTATAAAATCATATTTATAACACTTAACTATTATTCAAAATGTATCGATATTCGAAGACGAAGTGTTCGAATTTCCGGGTCGCTACATTCTCCCCTATTTAAAACATTTCATCCTCGAAATTCAACAAGAATGATAATAAATGAAGATAAAAGAAAGATATATATACTGCTGAAACTGTACACAAACTAAACTGCAACTCAAATACTGACTAAGATAAGTAAACTCCCGTCTGAGAACAAATCCGAATAGGAGTCCCTCAAACTATCCTCAGTCTCCCACGTCCAATCCCGAGCATCTTTGCTCCATTGTACCTTGACTAACTTTTACAACCTTAGTCCTCAATTGCTTCGTATCTCTATCAACAATATGAACATGCTGCCTCAACACAGTCAAATTTGGCTCAATCTCCAAGTCCTCTTACTGCGATACTTTCACTATCATCGAAGGATCATGCATTAACTTACGCAAATGCGATACATGAAATACATTGTGCCTACCTGATAGCCTAATCGGTAACTTGGCTCTATAAGCGAGTGTACCAATATATCTAGACAATACTTGCAATACTTATCTAGACAATACTTGCCTATACTGATCAGTCTTCAGTAATCAATACTTGCATATATATATATATATATATATATATATATATATATATATCCTGCATATACATATCTATCTAGACAATAGTATTAGTATATATTTTATAATAAGATAAGTTAAAAAGGTTGTTGTCATCAAAACCAATATTTCAGTTCCTAACAATCTCCTCCTTTTTGATGATGATAACCTGTATTTATAAAATATACTTACCATACCATAACTCCTATCATAACTCCCCCTTACTCCATAACTCCCCCTTACTCCAAGCCAACTACTATTTTATAACTTCTCCCCCTTTGTCATCAACAAAAACTTCTTACTAATAAATTCCCTGAACTTGATATAAGATGTTCAACCATAATACAAACTAGAGTAATCCATATATAAGTGTAATAAATGCTAAGTGTGATCATAAGTATGAAATGTGATCATGAGTGTGATCATAAGTGTAATCCTATAGTAAATCAATCATCATCCAATCATATTTACAGTAATGATTCAATCAATCATATATACAAACCACACCAAATGTTTTTTCAAGTCAATTAAGTTTAAAACACACCAATAACATACAGAATGACTAGACATTCCTTGGTACTTCCACACATCCATCTTCTCCAAAGATTGGGTTTGCTTTGATGGCATCCATTCTTCTTTATCTTTGTCGAGAGTGACTGGTGGATTTCCTTCAAGATCATCCTTGTTAAGGGCTGAGATCATCCAACGAAGGGCGTCGAAATGTCTCTCTTACTCCTTGATCATCTGTATTTGACTCAATTCTAGGTGACGCTGATTACGAAGTATGAATGTAAGGATATTCTTGAATGAAGTGAGAGTTTCCTCAAGATTATCACTTAGATTCTTAATCGGAGAGGCCATAATTCAAGAAGTAGGAAAAAAATGAAAGAGAGTGATTAGAAATGAGATTTGATAAATTATTCTGGAAGAAACAGGTATAAATAGGGGTAGAAAGTCGTTTAAAATGAATAGACACAAGTTAGTTACATGAAATAAAAATTTGAAAGTGTAACTACTTTCTGCCCGTTGTATGTCGACATGGGGGGATGGGGGATGTCGACATGCCTCTGTCTAAAGTGACAATTTTCTTTGTTTTGAATATTATGAACAAATCTATGCAACTATAATTTTGTATAATATAAAAACAAGCAATCACAGAGACAAGTGAAGTTGAATAAAAGATTTCATTGATGATTCTAGTCAACATTACATAAACTAATATAATATTAACTAAAATAAAGGAAAATACATGGATAGAACTTGAAACAAACAAGATAACATGAACTAAAACTAATTAGATGAAGATGAAGAAGATGATAGTCCAAGCTTTCTACTAACTTTCCCGAAGAACTTGTCGATTTTAGTGGAAATCTTATCCATTTTCTTACTCATTGATCTTTTAAGTGTCTTTTGATTTTCCACTATAATTCTTTGATTATTAAGAATGGTCTTATTGGATGGATTAGCGGGATTAGTAGGATATTCAATACTTTCTAAGGAAGTTTCTTGATCTTCCTCTTCTTCCTCTTCAATTTCCATTCCTTCCTCTTCCTCTTCTTCTTCTTCCTCCATTTCTTCCATCTCTTCGTAGCAAGCCTTTCTTCCTTTTCCGTAAGTGTTTCATATGGTTGAAACACTGATGGAATTTGCATAAGGGAAATGTTTCCATGGTTGAACACTTTTCTAGTTATAAATTCTTCCCTTTTGAAATCAACTCCAAAGTAATTAAAAATCCGAGTGAGATAAATACCATGATATAATGTGTTTTCATCCATAGTAAAATTCTTGGGCCTTAGCTCATCCAAAATAACTTGAGCCCAATTGATATCATAATTTCCAAAAATTGCAAAAAGAGCTTTGTAAACTTTCAAAGTTGGGTTGTTGTAGTCTCCCGATCTGGGTATAAGGGTGTGTTGAATAAGAAGATTAATAATTCTTGCTTTTGGACGAAAATAACGATTTTTGAATTCAAAATTGTCATCCCCTTCAAAGATGTGATGAAATGTCTCTCGATCATTTTCATTTATTTGAAATTCCGAGAGATTCATTCCGGTATACTTGCATCCCAAAATATTTCCTAAAATTTCACAATCCAAAACTATTTGTGTTCGTTTAACACTACTCCAAATTTGTCCATCTTGTCCATCATAAAAACCACGATTTAAATTCGCATAAAACATCTTAACAAGGTTTGGATAACATACAAAATCATTTTGTTTGTTATCTACTACACTAAGAATAGAACATTGTTGAAAAAGATTTTCTATTTCATAAGAAGGAAAATCTTCAAAAATAGCAAATTTCCCCGTATGAATTTTACCAAAGTTTACATAGTTGATGTAAGCTTTGATAGCTTCCGGGTCATTAAAGAGAAAGTTTTTGATAGATTTTGGAAGTCTAATGGTGTTAGGAGTGCTTGAAGTGGCCATTGAAGAAGTTTAAGAGGAGTTGAAGATAATGAAGATAAATTTGAAATTTGAAATAAAAGTGAAAGGTAATGATAAAGAGAGTAAATTTAATAGAGATTATATAGACATGTTCTCTGGTCAAGAGGCATCTTTCCAGAGCATTAAAGTTGGTGAAAAGGTGGAGGGAAATCCAAAAGTTTGAACTCAAATTTTGAAATCAAATTTCTGAGGGCCATGTCGACATGGGGTATCCCGGTATGTCGACATGTGCCTATTGAATCAAAGGACAAGTGACTATTCCTAATTTCTAATAAATGTATATATTATTTCCTATATTCTACTTATATAATTCCTGTGATAACATTAAATATAATAATACTTAAATATTAATAATTTAATATTTCAAATATTATTAAAATAATATTATTTCTGAATTTAAAATTCAAATTTCAAGGGATAAATTTGAATTTAAAATTCATGGAAATTAAAAAATCAAGCAAACAAACAAGCATCCATTCAAAAAGGAAAATTAAAAATAATGTAAATGCGTACTTATTTTTAGATCCATACTCCCATCGTCGTCTGATTCATGAATAGCAGTGAAACACAGATTTGAATTATCCATCTTCTTTTCATCGTCACTGGATGATGAGTCTGAGTCATCAAGAGTTGCTGTGTATGCTTTCTTTCTTTTCCTTGACGAATCATTGTTTGGAGGGAACAACTGTTTATCTGGATACATACAATCTTTCCTATGATGTCCAACTTTATTGCAATTGTAGCATCTATCATTGTTGACGTTCTGCGTATTATTTCTGGAATTCCTTTGGTCATTTCTTTTGTAATTATTCATTTTTCTATATTTAAGGAATTTCCGAAATTTTCTTGTCATGAAAGCAATCTCCTCATCACTGTCTGGTTCCGAATCTTCAGTTGTTGCATTGAATGCTAATGACTTCTTTTCAGTAACCTTGTTTTCTCTTCTTCCTTGCAGTTGAACTTCATAAGACATCAGATTCCCAATCAATTCTTCTATTCCAATCAATTCTTCTATTTTCATTAGACTGATATCATTTGCTTCTTCGATTGCAAGTGTCCTTTGATCCCATTCTGGAGTGAGTGAATTTAGAATTTTTCTGACTTGGTCTTCCTCCGAAAAGCTTTTTCCCAGTGCAATTAATGAATGGAAAATATCTTGAAATCGACAATACATGTCGGAAATGGACTCATTTGCATGCATTTTAAACAATTGAAACAGATTAGTTAATATGAAAATTTTAGTCTGTTTAACTTTGCTTGTTCCTTCATGAGTAACTTGCAAAGTTTTCCAGATTTCAAATGCAGACTTACAAACAGACACTCTATTAAACTCATTCCTATCTAGTGAACAAAATAATATATTCATGGCCTTTGAGTTATTTTGTGCAACATTCTTTTGCTCAGTAGTCCACTGGGCAAAATCAGTAGTTGGTTCAACATACTCAGTTTGTGTGATATTACAAGTGTCTAATCCTACTGATTGTAAATAAATTTTCATTCTACAAGCCCAATATGCATAATTATTGCCATTGAAAAGTGATGGTTTGACAGTAGACTGACCTTCTACTAATGAACTAGTGTTAGTGTTAATAGAACTAGTGCCAGAGTTGACATTACCAGTGTTGGTAGCCATTAAAACAATTTTCAAGTTTCAGATTATGAAAACCTGGCTCCGATACCAATTGAAAGGGAGTGCGGATTAAGGATCTTAAGGCTAATTTAACACTAGAGGGGGTGAATAGTGTTTAATGGATTCTAAGACTTATATGGACTAAATTAAAATTATGACACAAACAAATGCAGAACTTAATCACAAAACAATCACAAAATCAAACACAGATGCAGAAAGTAAATAAAAAGCAGTAAAAGAAAAGAACACACCGGATTTTATACTGGTTCGGAATTACCCTACATCCAGTCCTGTACCAAGGAAGAACACCTCATATAGATTTTTATTATACCAAAGTCGAGATTGCAATCCTCAGTTTCTACAGGCCTTGAGGTACCATCCTGTCTCACGAGTCCGGGGCAAACTCTCTTGATTTACGGGCCACAAGATTACCCAATTGATTTCCAGGCACAACCACACCTTATAGAGAGACTCGATAAACTTTTGATTACAAATTGATCCTATAACTCTGAATAGCACTTTGATCTTCGAGAGAGGGTAGAGAACCAAACAAGAGCGAGATTCTAATTTGATTCACTTGAGAATTCGGCAGAATTTCGGCACGATCTTAAAATATGAAATTGTTAGAATATGGATTTATAGAGAAGAAGAATTGAAGAAAATAAAAAATAGTTAGTTAAAAAATTCGTTTGTGAAGGCTATTTATAGACCAGTAACGGTCATAACCATTCGTGAAGAGATTTAAACGAATAGACGCTTCTTTTGAAAATTGAAACTTTTGAATTTAACGGCTACCATGTCGACATGGGGTATCCCATGATGTCGACATCCCTAAGTTAAAAATAATGTAAAATTTGTTTTGAAAATGGTATTGAACGGAAAACAAGCTGAAATGTTTCTGGAATAAAATAAACTAATTTTCCTATTTTTTGAAATAAAGAAGAGTATAAAAATATATTTTTAGAATGTATATATAAATTTGATTTTAAATCTCAAGTATATATATTATAAAAGAATATTTAAAAAATCAGAAGATAGTTTTAAAAACAAACGAAGTTTAAAACAAAAGTTTATTTAAAAACAAAAACAAAGAATATTTTAAGGCTAAAACATCTTTTTGAAAATCATTTGAAAAGATAATTTTTAAGGCTAAAACATTTTGACAAACAGTTTTGAAAATCATTTTGAAAAATAGTTTTGAAAAACCATTTTGAAGTAGTTTTGCAAGCTTCTTCCTGCAGAATATCTCATCACATCAGGACTCGAGAACTTGTACAAAACCAGGATGTTCGTGGGTTTGTAAGCCACTTGTCGTAGGTTTGTAAGCTACTTGTCGTGGGTTTGTAAGCCGCTAAGAAGATAGAAATGGGTTCCATCCCAAATGAAATTTGGAATGAAGATTTCCGTGCTATTATGAAGTTTTAACAATAAACTAGACACATATCTTGAAATCTTGATCTAGATACTCTAGAGTCTTCAATCTTGAATCTTGAGTCTTGAGTCTTTATACTGATCAGTCTCCAGTAATCAATACCTGCATATATATATATATATATATCCTGCATATACATATCTATCTAGACAATAGTGTTAGTATATATTTTATAATAAGATAAGTTAAAAAGGTTGTTGTCATCAAAACCAACATCTCTGTTCCTAACAGTATTATCGCAGTATATTGGTGATTTTGTAAAGTTTGAACCAAAATCTTTTAACGTTTGTTGCATATAAATGACTTGTGAGCATGCTAAAGCTGCTAAAATATATTCTGCTTCTGTTGTGGATAGAGATATAGAATTTTGCTTTTTGCTAAACCAGGAAACTAGAGAGTGTCCTAAAAAGTGATAAGTTCCGCTTGTACTTTTCCAGTCTGATTTGCAACCAGCATAATCAGCATCACTTTATGAAAGTAATTCAAAGGAATCCTCTTTTTGATAAAAGAGTCCATAATCTAATGTGTTATTTACGTATCTTATTGTTCATTTTACAGATTTCAGATAGGTTTCCTTAGGTTGAGATTGATATCTTGCATAAAGACATACACTATGCATTATGTCAGGTCTACTAGCGGTTATATAAAGTAATGATCCAATCATTCCTTTATATAATTTTTGATCTACATCTTTTGAATTTTCTTCCTTATTTAATTTTTCATTTGTTGCCATGGAATTGGCTTAACACTTGTAATGAACCAGATTTTCGACCCTCGAAAATCGACACTAATACGTCCATTATATCACATGCCGAACATTCAAGTGCCGGAAATACCGATTTATTAGGATGAAAGAAGAAGGTAGAAGATAGAAGAAAACTAAACAACATAGAATCTCACAACGCAGCGAATAATATATAATACAACAATGATCTTTACAAAAAGGAAACATCTTTATTCATATATACAACATTGGAGTACTATAGACTTATCCTAAATTTGGACAGTTATAGAAGCTTGTCCTTACAGTGACCAATCATATATACTATATAGTATAGCGGAAGTATAATACGTGAGTACATCTTGGAAATTCAGCTCTTCTCCAGCTTTGAAGTGTCCTGCTAAACCTGGTAAAACATGCTCGGTATGACCCGAGCATTACATGGAATAACACCCGGGTCAGTCTGGTAAACCAGCGTGAGCAAAATTCAATATCAAGTAACAACCAAACTGATTTCTACATTTGAAAACTTTTCAAACAAAGTGTATGTCGTAAGACCACACCACACATAAAAATGGATGGATTTTTACCCTACGATAACCAAAACGTTTTATATCAAGATCCAGTGATACTATCATAGTTTCTACGTTTAAAGTAAATAGTGGAAATAGCTGAAATGCTTGCATTTCAACACTAGGCCCTTTAACATGGTAGACCGAATTACCTCACCCCCTTGACACCGAGGCCTTATACTACCACGATGTTTGCGCGCAAACTAACTCTGAAAGGGACATCTAGAATGGGGTGACCGCTCCCAATGGTAGCTAACCACATAGCTCTAATGCATGTCCTTTTTTTGCCATTCCTCCTGGTTGTGAGGCTTGAGGCTACGTTTTACATTTTTGAATAGAAATCCATCTTGGAGTGCTAACACTACCCTCTAGGCGTTAATGCAATGCCAGTATTCATCCATACAAGTTCGTTCTAGGTTTGAACGAAACTAAAGGCACTAACTCCACTGCATCCATTTTGGAATCACCCTCAAGATTAGTAGCAGTAGCCCTTGCACTTCAAAGAGCACCATCTTCAATCATCATCAAGATTTCTTCCACTCGAACGTACATGTTGTTTCGGAGTGGTTTTCAGATATATAAATCCGATCCCGATCTCTCCGTACCAACAAACGATAATTTCCGGTTGACTCATTCCCGCTTCTTTTGGAAGTAAGTATTCGTATCCTTGTCGAAAACTCGAATTTTACATTCATACTTCCTAAGTCAAATTAGGCCAAATTTGATAGTCGGTTATTTAACCATCAAATAATAACAACAAAATCTAGAGATTTAATTACCCAAAGCAATCACTAAGCCTCAAAACCATTTTCATTAATAAATCTCCTATCCCAAACATTTATCAACATTCATATACTTATCACCTTTACATAAGCATATTCACAAAACATTTATAAGATTTCCCATTTCCAAATCCCTTAAACGAATTTAACTACATTATTTAAATTGGAGAAAAGGATAACTCTAAGCACCATTCCTTCGGTGTTAAGTGTGGAGCGGACGTTCCATACCACCATACATAACATACAATCAGATATGTAAGGGATTCACACATAACATACAATCAATCATAGGTAGATGTCCAAGTTATAAATATAGCTAAATCCATAATCGGGTGAAAGATGAACATATAGAAGTATATCTATATGGTTAAGTTATCATGACCCGCTTATTGAAACTAACCTCCTTGTGTATATCAGGTTACCGATATTCGGCTTAATGGTCCAGACGAGAGATCCTTTGATTTAAAATCAATTAGCTACTTAATGGTCCAGACGAGAGATCCTTTGATTTAAAATCAATTAGCTTGAAAAGAAGATTGACTAAAAATATAACCGATTAAGTTTAAAAATAACTTCGAAAAGATTAATATATTTTTAATTAGCTTAAACCCCAATTATATTTTAATTAAATCAAGATTAATTCATAATTAAACTTTAATTAACTTAATGGACTTGGTTAAGCCCTAATTAACTTCCTAATGTATCTTAGTTAAGGTTAAATCAATTCATTATTAGCTAAACCCTAATTAATTAAAAATTAATTAAATAATCACTTGACTAAATAATAATTAATTGACTAACTAACTTAACTAAATAGTAATTAATCATTAAATTACTTCTTATATCCATAAATCACTAGTTAAAACCTTATTAATCAATAATTAGTCATTAAACTTCCTTAAGTGTTACTTAACCTCTAATCACTTGCCTAATTACTAATTAAGTGATAATTACCTTTAATTAATTTATTAAATAATAAAATATTAATTTAACTAAACTTAATATCTTTTTATATTACTAATTATGTTTGAAAAACTTTTGCAAAACCATTTCAAAAGAAAACGTTTTAAAACGAAAACCGAAAATTTTGTCGAACTGCGTCTATAGCGACTGTCGCTATGAGCGCAGTTCGCTTAAACATACTTTAACGAAAACACTTGCTTATTATTTCCTATTTCTTGTTTAGAAACATAAATTTTAAAGTTTTTGAGACTTAGAAACAAAGATAGAAACTTTGAAACAACTTTCAAACTTTAAAACAAGAAATCATAGTTTTTGATTTCGAATCGAATCTCACGTCCGTCGCAACACACAAAGTTGTTAACTTTGTTTCAACTCAAAATACTTTGGTTCTTACATCACAACCATACATCCATACTACCATACTTTTAACATCACAATGAAACACATATATAAACATAAGGTTATATGCTTACTAAGTCGACAACATCACATTCAAATCTGAAATTCAACACCGAACGCAAACATCCATCAAATCACCATCAACCAACATAATAACCATTCAATTTTCTCATCATATTATCACCAAAATAACACATCACAGTAAAGTCAAAACTTTTTCCAAAACAAAGTAGTTTTACTCATCGAAACTCCACAAACACGAAGCGAACTTCGACTAGACTTTGGAAACAACACACGAGCTTCGAAGAGTAAAGATTTTCCAGGGTTTTGAGCTTCAAATGGGCTCGGCCTGATGTGTGGGGGCTCAGCCTAGTGGTGTGGGGTGGGTGTGTGCTTGGTTTCTTGAAGAATAAAGTGAAGAAATGAATATAGGAAAGTGTAAACTAGATTCGGAAGAGATTTAAAGTGAAAACTTAGGATTTTTAAATACTTAGAAAAGTTTTAGAAGCCATGAAAATTTTTGAGAAGAAGTTTTAGAAAATGAAGGAGAGAATGTAAACAAAAACATGTGTGTATGGGTGTGTATTTATAGATGAAGAAAAGTGGGGAAATTACCATTTTATCCTTAGTTTAAAATATCATAACATGTCATCATTTGACATGTCACATCACCACCTTCCTCCCCTCATATGTCACATCTTCTCCCTCGATAGTCTTATCCCCTGAGCCATGATGGGTAATGATAATGGTACTTAAGGAAATGACAAGAGATAATGATATGATTTAGTATATCTATAAGTTATTATTTTAAAACCATGTCTTGTCACATCACTTGCTAAACATAATTAACATAAGATAATACATAATTAAGTATATTATTATATGGTTAATTATCTACTATATATGTGTATATATAGCGCATAAAGGCGAGCAATATTCCCAATAACTTTCCGATGTCGAAAAGTCGAAATTCCGGAAAACGTTCTTCGGTCACATTTTCTACTTTTCTATGTACTATCTATTTTGGTAAAAAAAAAATTAAAAACTATTTTACCATCATTATTAAACAATTAAAATAGGTTTATTCATAAATAAAAACCCATTTATTTAATATTTAAACTTAACTTGAATTTTCGAAGAAATACATAAAACCGATGATACCAACTGTCGATGTCATAAATACATTTTATTTTCCAAAAATAAAATAAATTATTTTATTTCATAATCTTGAGTGAATACGTATATTATTGTAT
Source organism: Allium fistulosum (assembly GCA_030737815.1). Lineage (NCBI taxonomy): Eukaryota > Viridiplantae > Streptophyta > Magnoliopsida > Asparagales > Amaryllidaceae > Allium > Allium fistulosum. The sequence goes on along the minus strand of CM060906.1, from coordinate 867,178,886 downwards.
TTGTCCAGAGCCATGCACAATCCTTATTGTTTAAAAGCAGTTTTATCGATAAAACGATTTTCGGTTGTTTTATCGATATTTTACCTAGGACGATATTTACAAATTATCAATATTTTACCATGGTAATTTGTTCATAATGTTTTTCCCAAAAAAAAATAACTATTATTATTTATCACTTAAAACATGATTATTTCTTACTTTTAAACCCATATCTAAATATTTTAAAAATATAATTTATCCCAGCGATAAATTTGCGGGTCGGTTACATTCTTCCCCCATTAAAAGAATTTCGTCCTCGAAATTTGCCAAAGTCCTATCCCAAAACACCTAACATTATTCCTTTGAAATTTTTTAACAAATAATTTTCTATCCTCCCAACATATAAAAATATTTCACAAAAACTCTACCTAGGTTCAACCATTTAAGTTATATTTACAAAATTATTTTAAAATTTTCTTGTGGAATACTCTTCTACATCCTAAGAGCATATATAACATTTGATTTTAAAATATAATTCGCTTCTAACTATTTAGATGTTAAAATCCAAATACTGCTTAATAAAACCAAGTTTGTTAGATTCTCTTATTAAATTAATTCGAATTCAATTTCATTTATTAATCTACCTTCTAGTCAAAATACCCTATGATGGGTCAACCCTTAACCTACTGAGTTTGACATAACCTAGAGCCATGAACCTTATTGGTCTTATTCTTTGCCTATCTACAAGGTCAAGAGAGGTAAAACTGAGATGAAAATTAATATCAACTAAGAACAACAGAAGAATCATACATAGATAGAATATCATTCAAACAACACATAATCCTAGATACACACCAAGTTACTCCATCATAGATTGGAATTGCACTCTAAAAGATAATATACAGCAGAAGATACTAAACATGGAATAACTTAGGATACTATTCTTAATACTAGTCCTTATCTTCCTGGGGCTAAACTAATCCTTCCATAACTCCCTTTCCTTTGCTGCTACTGAAGAAGATGGTTCTGTGAGGATAACAAATGGTCTAGGCTACTCCCTTATCTTGAGCATTGGACAATCCTTGACAGTGTGGCCCTTTAAGTGGCAACGATAACATTTCCTTTGTGCGATCTATTTTTCAAGCTTTTGCTTCTTAAAAGACTTCATCTTTTCCCATTTCATTTTCTTACCAACCTTACATTCTTTAACAAAGTGATCCTTTTCCCCATATCCGTAACAACCATATTTGGGAGCTTTTTCTTTAAACTTGCTCTTCTTATCTTCAGTTGGTGCGGCAGTAGATGGCTGTGGAGAAAAATCTTCAAACTGTAGAGCATTACTTATCATCTTTTTGAATGATCCGTGGATATAATTCATCATGTCATTACATAGCTTCTCACACCATCCCAACAAATTCTTAACCTCCATGATCGATTTCGAACCCAATAACTTCCTTTGACTTAAAATCTCAAAATCACGGCATAATGAAGCAAAGCCCATTGGGGTTTGATCTTCCTCAACCATATATCCCTTAGTTCTGAAAACTCTAGTATTCATGATTCCTGGATTACCTGAATTTATATCAAACATCTGATTTCAAACTCTTACTAATTATTTAATAAGTTTAAGGAAAGGTTTTAAAAGCAACTAAAGATAACTGCATACCATTCAAAACATTTCCAAAGGTATACATGTTACACATAACTTCCCAAACACCTTACATATTAAGAGTTCATACTAAAGATACTTATCCCCATCTACTACTATCCTATGGTTTCCATGAATATATTCCCTTAATTATGTGATGACCCGAAATTCCGTGCTCGGAAAATCGCATCATCGAAAAGAAAGAAAGGGGTGAGAAAGTAGAAAAGATAGAGAAGAAGAAGAAACAACCACAGAATCTCAACAGCGGAACGAATAAAATATAATATATCACATAATAGATTACATAATATCATATACATCAGAGTTATCCGATAATACAACACATACTAGACAGTTATAAACACCTGTCTAGTTAATACAACTCACACATCACAGAGATACAACACAGCGGAAATACAGAATAAACACATAGATACTGACACAGCGGAACCAATATATATCTATACGCTGAAGCCTCCTGCTCCTCCACAGTTCGTCAAAGCTAACCTGAATCCCTTGACTACCCGTAAAAATTTGGGTACCCGAGAGTTTATGGAAAACAGAAATAAACTTCGGGTCAGACATGGGTCTGGTATGAGTAAACGGTTAAAGTTGGTTAACTTTTAAAAACCTTTGAAAACAAAAGGTATCACGTAAGACATCCCACACATAAACATGGAAATGTTTTTACCTTACGCTAACCAAAACAGTTTAATAGGAAATTCAGTGATATTATAATAGGTCTAGGGTTTTCAAGTAAATAAGAAATAGTTGAAATTGTTACATGATTAAATTCCAGCATACATAGGTATACAATCAAATCCGATGGCACTTATTGGATTTTGGATTCCATACAATGGCAGGGCTACTGGGGTACCGCCCGTCACAGTACGTGGCCTAGATCACCGTACCGAGAACCCATCCTAAGTTCCCTGCAACACAAGGCCAGAACATCCCTTACTGGATAATTCCCGCACAAGATACCCCACGGTTGTCATGATCAACCGCACACAAAGCCGAATAATAAGGGACATCTAGACAGGGGTAATCTCGTCCTACTTGGGTGCTACCCACTAACCTTGCTGCACCTCCCCTGTTTTAGCCATTCCCGGTTGATGAGGCTTGAGGTCACGATTACCTTTAGAGAACACATCTCTTAGAATGCTCATCGTCCACCTGACGATGTTCTGAAAGCATTCAATCCATACAAGTTCGTTCCGGGTTCGAACGAAACCGAAGGCATTATCTCGTTACACTCGTATTGGAATCACCCTCAGAGTTAACGACAATAACCCTTGCATTCTGAATCACCATCTCGAATCTATAAGTACTATCTTCGTCAAACTCATTACGGAATCACCCACAGAGTTATACTGACGTATAGTTCTTATACCTCGAGTCTTCACTTGCTCCATTTGAATATCACGACCTAACGTTATTTTGGATCGATGTGGTATTCGGGTCTCCAGACCTAGAATCCCGGTATACGGAAACCCGATCCCGGTCTCATCGAAATCCAAACCGTGTCTTTTAAGGCCAAGTTGTTTTAAAGTTAAAACAATTTAATTCAATTATCTATATACACACAGATAGATAAATCACAATATAACAATAGATATAACATCATCATCATAAACAGATAATCCATATTATCTACTCAAACAGATAATCAATATCATCATACTGAACCAAACATCCATAACACAATAGGTATATATCTGAGATCACAATCAATCATGGAAATCAATATCATCCATCATATATAAACAAAGATTAATAATCACCTCATTTATAATTAATTTAAAATGAATTAAATTAATTACAAATCTCTAATTAATTTAAAGTAAATTAAATTAATTACCCCATCAATATTAATCTTGCTTACATAACCATTAATTAATTACAAGTTAATTAATTAATCATTTCCTACTTTTCCATCTTAATTAACCATTTTAGATTAATTATCTCAAATTATATTTAAGTAATTATCCTCTAATTATTTTACAAATTAATTACTTCATACCAATCATAGAAAGTAACCTTTTAAATTACTAAAATTAATTCCATTTCTTCTTAATTAATTACTCTAATGAATTGCTTCATTTATTAATTATTCCCAAATAAATCCATTTTAACTTGCATCATTAATTACAATAATTAATGATCTCTAATTACATTTATTTCATTTAGTAATTTATCTCCAATTAAACAAAATGTTAATCACCTTGATTAACTCCATTCAGTAATTAACTACCCTTAATTACTTCAATTAATAATTTAATTACTCCATAATTAATTATTCTCTAATTAATCCCTTGATTAATTTTTTACCAAGTAATTATACTCAAATTACTTTCATTTTTAAATCATCCAAAATTAATTACTTCCCTAAGTAATTATACTCATCCCATCCTCAAAGGTTTATTTAAATTAATTACTTAAACAATTCACATTTAACTTAATTAATTTTAATGAGAAATAAATTTCTCATTTATTTCCATAAGTAATTTATATTTAGCTAATTCACAATTTATTATCTTAAATTAATAAACTTAATTAATTATCCAGATTAATCATATTTATTCCTTTATTTACTAATACTAGTTAATAGCCTTCATTAATCATTAACACTTCTTAAATTTACTTAAAGTAATTAAATTAAGATTTATTATCTATTTACAATTACATTTCATCTTTAATAACTCATTAATAAATCCTTAATTATTTAATTAATTAAGTATTCAATATCACTTAATTAACTCTTACTTACTTTATTAATTAATAATCATAGATTAAAATTCAACTCTTATTTAATTAATGATTCTTAATTTTCCATTTATTACCAATTAATTATCTTAACCCTTAAGTAACTAATTTAACCTTTAATTACTAAACTAATTAATCTCATCATTAATTAATCAAATTAGATAATTATTCATTTACTTAATAATTCCAAATCTATAAATCTTCATTTATTTAAAAGGAAAGGCATTTTCTTATTAATGGTCAACTTCTCATTTACAAATGCCTTTGGAACATTTTACTTTTGACTCTACTTTTACATTTCATTTCAATTTTAGATTCAAGATAATTTACAACCTAACTTAGCTAAATTAAAACATTTAAATATACTTTAACATTATAAAGTTATAAAACATTTCATTTTTATAAAACTTATATTTATTTAAACTAGGAGACAAAATAATTTGAATCCTATCTTAAAATCTGGTTTAACTTAGTTTTAAACTCTGTTTTAAAAATTTAAAGCTAAGCCTGACAGGCTTTGCAAACCTGGCAACACCCATAAACTAACCCGAGCCTACACTTCTTCAAACTCGAGTCACCCACGCGTTTCACAACAGTTTCCCCGAGTCCCATCCCTAATCAAATTTCTTAACTCAAGTGATAGTTTAAAACAACCGTTCTATATACCCACGCAAACTCGAGACCTGCTTCGAGAAAAACCCCAAACTACTCGAGTAAAACTCGAGACTTTCACTCCTGCTCGAACCAATAACTCTCAGCCTCCACCAGTGAAACGCCGTGCACGTGCACAGCTAATTCGAGCTTCTCCGACCAAGTGCGACGACGTCCCACGCCGACGTTCATCCCCTATCACCATCACTGCCACCAGCTCCTTCCATTTCAATTCGAATTTGAAATTCGATTCCATCTGAAGCCTGGAACAAGAAAAACAGGAAACGACCAACCTGGAACAACCCCTCGACCTCGCCACCTCGTCCACTGGTGGTCACGAAATTCCGGCCACTCCTACGTCAGCTCACCCCCTTCCATCCCCTTGAGCCCGGTTGAACTCGATCAACCAGAGGATGCGCGCGAGACAAAAACCCATCCCCGTTAGAAACTAGGGTTAAAAACTTCGAACACCAACCATTTCCCCCACCGTAGCCATGGCCATCTACGACCAATTTTCCAGTCATCCCCATAGGCTCCTCCATCACCTCTCACAAGCCCGACCACCCTCGACCACGTGATCATCGGAAATGCTCGAAAACATGATTTCCAGACGAACCCAAATAACCCATTCAATACTACATTAAAAATTATGAACTTGATCTTAAAAATCCTAGCTTTCATCTACTATTTCAGATATATGATTGTATCAACAAATTTCCATATTTGGTTTTTAACATTTTTCAAGTTCCTCTGTGATTTCTTCTACCCGACAATGTTTCCTATTTAAAATTATTGCAAATATTTTTAAAGCCTAGTTAAGTTTAAAACAACAAACTTTGGTTTAACAACTTAAACCTAAAGAAGATTTAGGAAAGAAGAATTTGAAGATGAACTCAGTTTTAAATTCCTGGAGCACTAAACAGAGGTGGTCACAAGCCTTAGCTAACATACTCACAGTTTTCAGAGGCTTAAAACCCATCATCCAAGCATATATACAAGCATACATCACATGTTTACTTCAAAAATAAGTCATATATATATCAAACAAAAAGATATCTCATATTAACAGTTTTAAAGTCAGAGGCTTATCTAAGATCAGAGATGTTTTTAGTAGCATCAGATATGCACACACATACATAAGTTCACAAAGCATTGCATATACACCTACATATAGCCAAACATAATCACAGAAATTATCAGAGTATTTAAGTTTTAGTTTTAAAAGTTTACTCACCAGAATTTAAATCAGAAGCTTGTTCTTTTGAAACAGGGAGGCTTGAAAACTTGCATACATTTTTGTTGTTTTGATCTTTAAACTTGCACTGGCATTAAAACTTGAATGTGAATTAATCTGACATCTTGTTATAGTGGAGATGTTCTCATCTTTGATTCAAACTGACATGCTTATGCTTTCTATTTGATTTCAGGTTTGTATTTTGTTTAAGCTTTTAAAACTGGAATTGTAAAACTGTGGTATACGAAATAAAAATGAAGCAAGGTTGATAAATAAACAAGTAAAGAGAATTGTTTATTATAAGTACACAACAATCAGAGATTTTTATTTTGCTTTGTGGCTGAAAACATTTCGAACATACCTTGTTTTGATGCTAGGATAAAAAGCATTAAATGCCAATGTACTATATGTCTCAACCTTATCTTCTTTTAGTACATAGATATTTTTAGTCTTACCTTGTTTATTCTTAGGTGCCAAGCATACTTCCCCATTTCGTATGGCATTGAAATGATTTTTCTTGCCTTATCTTATTGTCTTGTACTTAGGTGAATTTTCAAGCCTGCAACATATGTCTTTGCTATAGGGTATAACATATTTAACTTAAGTTTTAGTTTTAAGGTTGTTATGGTCATTGTATTATGTTAGTTTGCATATTTGTTTCTATCTCTACATAAGTGTATTTATTTCTCATTTCTAACATGAAAGTATTTACATTTTAAAAGATAAACAATCAATATATAATTACCCATTATCATTCTATTTTATAATTACTTTAAATATTTACAATGTATATTTTATTATCTATAATTATTATATTTATTTTAGAGATTCATATATATTTAAAAACCATAACTTCTTTTCAAAATATATATAACAATTTTCATTTATAATAAAAATCTACTTATATAGACATCACATTATAAATAAAGCTCATTATTACATTAAAAGAATTTATCACTTTATTACTTATTTTCTATTAAGCTATACTCTAAAAGAACAAAGTCATTTATTTAATTTAAATCTAAGCTAAAACCATTTAGACAAATTTTAACTTAAATCTTGAGTATATTCTAAAGCCAAATAGTTATTTATTAAATATTGAATTTAAATCAAATTTAAAACAGACATTGACTATTTACAATATATACAAATATATGTATATAAATAGAAAACAATTTATTAGCTTTAAAAGATAATTTATCAGTTAAATATCCATTTAAAAGAAAATTATCAAGTCAATTTATATTTTATTAACAATTATATATCAAATCAATTCAATATTTAATATAGATTATTAAATTGATATTGCTCAAAATTTCGGGATGTCACAAATTATCTCTCTCGAGGTGGCTGCTCTTTGAATCATTCCTCTGACTTGAAGCGCTCTTTGAATCATGGGACAATCTTTCTTGATGTGTCCAAGTTGTTGGAAAAAAGAAGCAATGTTTCTCCCAAAATTTGAGAACTACTGGCCCTTCCTTTCCTTCGGTAAAATAGTCCATGGTATGTCCCGTCTTGTGATAGTGGTAGCAACAAATTTCTTTTCCCTTTTTGAAGAATTTCCTTTGTTGACTACCCTCTTCTGATTTGTCTTCCTATGGCCTCTTCCAATGCGGTAGGAATTTTCTCCTTTTGCAATTATCGACACTATTATTCTTGGGTGAGGTTGTCGGCTTCTTCTGAACTCCCAATACCTCTTCACTTGGAACTATTACTACTTTGGTGGCCTATCCATCGGCCTTTCCATAATGTGAGGTTGACTTGTTCGATCTCTTTCTCCATCCACGTCTTTCTTACATACCCATTTCTTATTACTTAATCTTGGTAAAATATCATTAGAATATACTTCCATTATTACTCCCGAACATTAGTTACAACCAACAACCTATTCATTTTGGAAACTTTCCTTTATATAAAATATAACCTTAGGTAAAATTATTTCATTTATCATTTTTAAACAATATCGTGTCGGTTTGCCTTGTTCGAGTGTTTAGGAATCCTCTATCGGTACCGTGGCATCCAACGTTTCAACCAGAGTCCTTAAGCCACTTAACCGATAAATCAACACAATACAAAACATTTTTATACACTAAGAAATACGTGCTCTTATATATAAGGGGTTTTGGACCAAAGGTCCCTATTCTCAAAGCTCATGTACAAAAAGTCCCTGCTAATAAACCCATGTAAATCAGGTTCCTGTTTTGTTATTTTTTACCAAATTGTCCCTTTCTAGAAAATCAGCCAAGCATTAAAAATTAGGGGCAAAACTGGCATAAATTAGTCAAAAACTAAAAATAGGGACCAAATTTTCATAACTTTTTTGGAAGGGACTTTTCTTACATCATCTTCCAATTCTAGGGACTTGGCAGACGTTCCTTGTATATATAATACACTCCACTCAATCTAGGACATTACTAATTCTAACCCTAATGAGCTTACCCCATCAAGGCCTTAGTGTTTGCTCAACCTAAGCTCTGATACCAAATTTAAAGAACCAGATTTTCGACCCTTGAAAATCGACACTAATACGTCCACTGTATCACATGCCGAATATCCAAGTGCCGGAAATACCGATTTGTTAGGGTGAAAGAAGAAGGCAGAAGATTGAAGAAAACTAAACAACATAGAATCTCACAATGCAGCGAATAATATATAATACAACAATGATCTTTACAAAAAGGAAACATCTTTATTCATATATACAACATTGGAGTACTCTAGACTTATCCTAAATTTGGACAGTTATAGAAGCCTGTCCTTACATTGACCAATCATATATACTCTATAGTACAGCGGAAGTAAAATACGTGAATACATCTTGGCCATTCATCTCTTCTCCAGCTTCGAGGTGTCCTGCTAAACCTGGTAAAACATGCTCGGTCGGACCTTAGCATTACATGGAATAACGCACGTGTCAGTCTGGTAAACCAGCGTGAGTAAAAATCGAAATCAAGTCACAACCAAACTGATTTCTACAATTGAAAACTTTTCAAACAAAGTGTATGTCGTAAGACCACACCACACATAAAAACGAATGGGTTTTTACCTTACGATAACCAAAACGCTTTATATCAAGATCCAGTGATATTATCATAGTTTCTAGGTTTAAAGTAAATAGTGGAAATAACTGAAATGCTTGCATCTTGCATTTCAACACTAGGCACTACAATCAAAACCGTAAGGCATGTACTGGAGATTGGATCCCAACGACGGCAAGGTTAGGGACTACCTTCTGATGATACACCTCTAGAAAATGCACTAATGCTAACACAGAGCCGGCTACCCCTTTAACATGGCAGACCTAATTACCTCACCCCCTTGACACCGAGGCCTTATACTACCACGGTGTTTGTGCCCAAACCAACTCTGAAAGGGACATCTAGAATGGGGTGACTGCTCTTAATGGTAGCTAACCACATAGCTTTGCTGCATGTCCTTTTTTTGCCATTCCTCCCGGTTGTGAGGCTTGATGCTACGTTTTACCTTTCTGAATAGCTATCCATCTTGGAGTGCTAAAACTGCCCTCCAGACGTTAATGCAATGTCAGCATTCATCCATACAAGTTCGTTCTAGGTTTGAACGAAACCGAAGGCACTAACTCTACAACATCCATTTTGGAATCACCCTTAGGATTAGTAGCAGTAGCCCTTGCACTTCAAAGAGCACCATCTTCAATCATCATCAATGTCTTCCACTCGAATATACATGTTGTTTCAGAGTGGTTTTCAGATATATAAATCCGATCCCGGTCTCTCCATACCAACAAATGATAATTTCCGATTGACTCATTCCCGGTTCTTTTGGAAGTAATTATTTGTGTCCTTGTCAAAAACTCGAATTTTTCGTTCATACTTCCTAAGTCAAATTAGGCCAAATTTGTTAGTCGGTTATTTAACCATCAAATAACAACAACAAAATCTAGATATTTAATTACCCAAAGCAATCACTAAGCCTCAAAACTATAACGACCCGATATTTTCAACCATTCGCAGCCGCACATGTCGGACTTGAATTGCTCAAAATACCGCGTTGTAAATAAAAATTTGGCAATTTCATCATATACAGTAAATAAATAATCACAGATCACAGACACAGAGTAATATAATGCAGCGGAAGTAAAGAAATAGTAGTTCATGAAGCTACTATAAAAATACATCAGAGTTAAGTAAGATACAATAGGAATACCAAGATACAGCAGGAGTAACAGTATGATAATCAGGTACAACTCAGAATACAACTGGAATCAACTGGATAACAAAATGAATAGATATCTGGATCTTCAAAGCAAAACTCCAACTCCAAAGGTGAGTCTCAAATGCTGTATCACTTAGTCTGACCCGAGCGTAAAGCAAAACACAAAACACTCGAGTCAGGACATACATACTTATACAATGTAAACCAGCTCAAGTGAACTGTAATAAAAGGTACAAGTAACTTAAAGAATGCATGGGATCGCCCATTCTTTAAGGATCCGTTAAACTATCTACTATGTAGTAATATTCCCTATTATAATAATGTCTAATATAAAATAAACATACTTTTAAATAGCATTAAGGCTTTACATTTTCCACCTTAACACGTAATAGTCCCGGTAGTCTATCCAGTATTAGCATACTCCCAAAATGGGGGCTACCCTCGATACTCCACAGGCTACGGGAGAAATCACAAATCGTAGTAAAGCTCGATATGGTAGGTGACACGACACACAAGACAATGCCAGGGTAGATATACCAATTACGCATCCGGACTGGTGGTGACACATAGCAGCCACTACCGCCCACCTCGAACAACACTCCCAAATCAAGGGGTGCACCCAATCAATCACAAAGTAATAGAATGGTATCGAAGAAGTGTGTCCGATCAGAGGTGCTACCTCATTGGCCCGTCGATCGCTCCTGTTTTAGCCACCTTATGCCAACTCACGGGAGTTGGGTCCACGTATATACCTTAGGATCGTCGCCACCATCCTACTTCATTCTGGAAACTCCACCGCGTACACAGTTGTTAAAGTGGTTTTCGGTATCGACAGAGAGTATGTCCATATCCGATCCCGGTCTCTTTAACAACCAATCGTTATTATAACCCATGGATATTTATTTTCAAAACAGTATATACTTTCAAAACCAAAATATCATATCTATTTCAAACCATATCATTTATTTTAAAATAGTATATACTTTCAAAACCAAATTATCATATCCACTTCCAAAATTAAACATTTAATTATAACACTGTGAAACCATAATAATTAAAAACCCATAACACTCTAAAATGTAACTTTTATAACCATGGCAATTCAAAACATTACATTTTAGAAATAATGGCATTTCGAAAACATAACCTTAGGTCATCATAGCATTTTGGAAAAGCGATACTTAAGAAATCATAGCAAGTTGGAAATGTAACCTTAAGGGATCATAGCGTTTTTGAAATGTAATATTTAAGAAATCAAGGCATTCTGGAATGTAATACTTTCCACTTTACCATTTTATATAATCCAAATGTTTATATACTTACAATTTTTTACCATAGTTATTTTATCACTTCTATTTTATTACACTAATTAATTCATTTGGATATTAAATAAACCATGCTTTTAAGTTAAATAAACTTAATTACTGTAATTTCCCATTTAAAGTTGAAACTCCTTATGTTAAGTTAAAGTATATTATTAACTTGCATTTCATTATTACAGTAAGGAACATTTATTGTTTTAATCAATATTACATTAACTAAAATTACATGTCAAATGTTCATTTTTAACTTACATTTTATTTTCACAATAAAGAGCATTTATTTTCTTAATCAATATCCCATTAATTAAAATTTCATGTCAAATGTTCATTTTTAACTTACATTTTATTTTCATAATAAAGAGAATTTATTGTCTTAATCAATATCCCATTAATTAAAATTACATGTCAAATGTTCATTTTTAACTTACATTTTATTTTCACAATAATGAGCATTTATTGTCTTATTCAATCTCCCATTAATTAAAATTACATGTTAAATGTTCATTTTTAACTTACATTTTATTTTCACAATAAAGAGCATTTATTGTCTTAATCAATATCACATTAATTAAAATTACATGTCAAATGTTCATTTTTAACATACATTTTATTTTCACAATAAAGAGCATTTATTGTCTTAATCAATATCCCATTAATTAAAATTACATGTCAAATGTTTATTTTTAACATACATTTTATTCTCATAATAAAGAGCATTTGTTGTCTTAATCAATATCCCATTAATTAAAATTACATGTCAAATGTTCATTTTTAACCTACATTTTATTTTCACAATAAAGAGCATTTATTGTCTTAATCAATATCCCATTAATTAAAATTATATGTCAAATGTATATTTTTAACTTACATTTTATTTACACAATAAAGAGAATTTATTATCTTAATCAATATCACGTTAATTAAAATTACATGTCAAATGTTCATTTTTAATATACATTTTATTTTCACAATAAAGAGCATTTATTGTCTTAATCAATACCCCATTAATTAAAATTACATGTCAAATGTTTATTTTTAACATACATTTTATTCTCACAATAAAGAGCATTTGTTGTCTTAATCAATATCCCATTAATTAAAATTACATGTCAAATGTTCATTACCTACATTTTATTTTCACAGTAAAGAGCATTTATTGTCTTAATCAATATCCCATTAATTAAAATTACATGTCAAATGTATATTTTTAACTTACATTTTATTTTCACAAATAAGAGCATTTACTGTCTTAATTAATATCACATTAATTAAAATTACATGTCAAATGTTCATTTTTAACATACATTTTATTTTCACAATGAAGAGCATTTATTGTCTTAATCAATATCACATTAATTAAAATTACATGTCAAATGTTCATTTTTAACTTACATTTTATTTTTACAATAAAGAGCATTTATTGTCTTAATCAATATCACATATTTCCAAATTAGGTTATATTTCCAATCACAAATTTCCATTCATTTATTTAACATTTTTAATACATAGAAAATCATTTTTCACTTTATTAAATCATTTTAAAAACCAAATTTAAATTAAAGTATCAAAATTTACATTTTTAAAATACTTAAAACTTCCAAAAAAATATATAAAATAACCACGGGTCTGTATAATATTTTCTAACCTAGGTCAAGTGATACGGATAATATATCATTTCAATCCGTAATTTACAAAGAAAAATTCGGGTTCTATCATTTCAAACCCGCAATCCCAAGTTAAATAAAATAAATAAAAATCGCTCAGGCCTATCATTTCAGCCCATAACGATTTTTCCCTATTCTAAAGTCCGTTCGGGTATGTATCATTTCAACCCATAGTGATAGGGAACTTGCAGTGATGATAAGCAGGAAATAAATAACAGTATACAAATAATATTATAACAGATGATATAACAGGCATATAAACAGTATTTAACATCACATAAATATATCACAGGAATGTATGAACATAACACATTATTTTATACAATTAACTTGTCACCAATTCACAATTATAAAAGTATGTATGTCTAGAGTGAATAACTCACCTTTTAAAAGCTAGAATTGAAATTCAAACCCAAATCTAAACTCCGCAAAGCACGAAAAGGCACGACAATATTCTTTTGAGTGGATGAAGAGTCGGATCCAAATCTTGTATACAAACAATTACACAAACATAAGTGTATAATTCAACATACAAGATTATGAATCAAACAATGAACAATATGATTCAAAGGGACATAACCTTTTGATAAAACAAAGCAAGATGCAAACTTGAGTGAAAAGAGAGTCCAAAATCCACATCTTGTACATAAAAAAAAATAAAGCAAACAAATATCCCAAACATAAGAATATGATTCAATACAAAGAATAGAGATTGCAACAATGAAAAGATAGGAAATAAAAATGACATAACCTTGATAACTCAAAGCAAGGTGATCAATACATGGCTTGGTTTGGTCAAAGTTTTGGTGATGTTATCTTCATGGTGGTCACGTCCTTGGATGGTGGTGAGGAGGAGGGATGATGGGATGAGGTCAGAATTATGGTGGAGGCCAAGCAATAGCAATGAAACAAAGGAGAAACAAAAGAGAAATGGAAAGGAGGAAGAGAAGGAAGCCATAGCTTTCTGTAATTTTTTTTGTCAAATGACTTTGAGATGAGAAGTTATTCACGTGGATTGCAAAACTAGATGGCGACTAGGGTTTACAAAAAGAATGAACGGCTATAGATGAGTAAATGATAGGAAACAAAAAGGCAAGAATTAAAGAGAGAGAAACATATACATATAATTTATTCTTAAATGCAAATGGAAATGAGGAAATGAGATAATGAGAATATTATGTGCTTGATTTGATAAGGGAATACACGGCTAGAATAGGTGAATGGCTAGGGTTTGAAATAAAGAGGGTAGGTAAATAAAAGGTAAGAAATTAAAAAGGCACAATTTAAGGAGGAAGAATCTTGTATATTTTTTCCTTTGTTTGCACGCAATGAAAAGGCAATAAATATACAAAACAGGTAACCTATATCCCTTGAAATTCCTAAGCTATTATTCAAAGAAAAATCAATCAAAGATCAAATGAATATATTCAAAGTTTATACATATAAAATAGAAAATAAAAATTAGAGAAACAAACATAGGAAAATAGAAAATAAAATATAGAAAGTCATTGCGTGCAAACACTGTATTTTTATCTAAATTAAAAGTATAAGTTTAAATTCCCAAAAAATCCATATTAACATTGGTTTAGATACTAATACATTAATAACTTCCCAATTCATCCAAATTTCAATTAGCAAAGTAATTAATTTCATTCTCTTACCATAAATCTATTTGTTATGAAATTGAATTCCCATAAGTTATAAATAAATTTCAAATAAACTAATTTGATTCAATTCTAATCCATTTATTAAGTCTATACCACTCTACAAATTTCATTACATTAATATATATACAAATATCCATCTTTCCTTTGTATTAACATTTGTTCTCAATTATATTGAATTTGTTAAATGTATACATTTATTATGATTGAATACTCCATTAATTCATTCAGATAGGTTTCATTCTTTTATATTATCTTATGAATAAAATATGCATTTCCATTTATTTCATTACATTCACATTTTATAATTTACTGTCTTATCCCAAGTTAATGAACATTTACTTACATTTAAATGTAATAAATTTCCAATTCATTTTATAGCCTAAATAGAATGTAACTTGCAATAAATGCTATCATTATCTTTATATTACATTCAAGTTTATTATGTCCACTAATTATCATAATTGTTTACAAAATGTTTAATTCATCCAATTACCATAAACTATATACAAATTCATTTATTCATACCACACTTACATTTATTCACTTATATTCAGTTTTATACCCCAAATCTAACATTTACAATTTAATTAATAGACCAATTAAATAGTAACTTACAACCGTTACTATAACTTTTAATCACCCTTTTTGAATTCATTGTTCACAAACATATGTTACCATTCTTATATATCTAATCTTTATCCAGTGGTCATTTATTTCATACTAAATCATTTATAAATTTTAATGTTTGCATTTGTTTTCTTACATAAATTTATAGCCAAGTATAACAATTTACATTACTTCAATAAATTGTAATTTCATTTTAATTGTTAATAATTAGTTTTTAAATACATTGTTACATTTCATTTTGGCATTCATTTCATTATTAAATTACAAAGTTTTTATTTCTTCCAAATTTATTTACCAAAATCTTATTAAATTGACAACTTTAATTATTGAAAATTTATGGGTCGTTACAAAAACCATTTTCATTTATAAATCTCCTATCCCAAACATTTATCAACATTCGTATACTTATCTCCTTTACATAAGTATATTAACAAAACATTTATAAGATTTCCCATTTCCAAATCTCTTAAATGTATTTAACTACATTATTTAAATTGGAGAAAAGGATAACTCTAAGCACCATTCCTTCAGTGTTAAGTGTGGAACGGATGTTCCATACCACCATTTTTTTAAAAGGTCAACCTCAAGAAACTCAAACCTCGAATTCCTGTTGTAATTATCTTTAATAATCCTTTTTATAAATTTCCCTTTATAGACATCCAAACCCATTTATAAAATCTTTTTATAAACATTCAAAACTATTTCTAAAACTCCTTTTATGAATACCCCAAAATCATTTATAAAACTTCTCAAACTAATTGTCAAATCATTCTTCAAATATCTTATTCAAAATAGAATAGCTTTGAAGACCATTTCAAAAGAAAATAAAATATTTACTTTACAAAACCAAGCGGAGGCTCGATGACTACGATGGATCATTAAATTTGGGTTTAACTTATCTAAGTTATATATAGATACTACCAAACATCCGATATGTAAGGGATTCATACATAACATACAATCAATCATAGGTAGATGTCCAAATTATAAATATAGGTAAATCCATAATCGGGTGAAAAATGAACAGATAAAAGTATATCTATATGGTTAAGTTATCATGACCCGCTCATTGAAACTAACCTCCTTGTGTATTTCAGGTTACCGATATTCGGCATTTGTGCTAAACACAAGTCACTTACTTCCCATAAAACGTGTCAACGTTTTATAATCGCTACTTTAATTCATTCACTACTTAATGGTCCAGACGAGAGATCCTTTGATTTAAAATATAACCGATTAAGTTTAAAAATAGCTTTGAAAAGATTAATATATTTTTAATTAGCTTAAACCCCAATTATATTTTAATTAAATCAAGATTAATTCATAATTAAACTTTAATTAACTTAATGGACTTGGTTAAGTCCTAATTAACTTCCTAATGTATCTTAGTTAAGGTTGTATCAATTCATTATTAGCTAAACCCTAATTAATTAAAAATTAATTAAATAACCACTTAATTAAATAATAATTAATTGACTAACTAACTTAACTAAATAGTAATTAATCATTAAATTACTTCTTATCTTCATAAATCACTAGTTAAAACCTTATTAATCAATAATTAGTCATTAAACTTCCTTAAGTGTTACTTAACCTCTAATCACTTACCTAATTACTAATTAAGTGATAATTACCTTTAATTAATTTATTAAATAATAAAATATTAATTTAACTAAACTTAATATCTTTTTATATTACTAATTATGTTTGAAAAACTTTTGCAAAACCTTTTCAAAAGAAAACGTTTTAAAACGAAAATCAGAAATTTTGTCGAACTGCGTCTATAGCGACTGTCGCTATGAGCGCAGTTCGCTTAAACATACTTTAACGAAAACACTTGCTTATTATTTACCATTTCTTGTTTAGAAACATAACTTTTAAAGTTTTTGAGACTTAGAAACAAAGATAGAAACTTTGAAACAATTTTCAAACTTTAAAACAAGAAATCATAGTTTTTGATTTCGAATCGAATCTCACGTCCGTCGCAACACACAAAGTTGTTAACTTTGTTTCAACTCAAAATACTTTGGTTCTTAGATCACAACCATACATCCATACTACCATAATTTTAACATCACAATGAAACACATATATAAACATACGGTTATATGCTTACTAAGTCGACAACATCACATTCAAATCTCAAATTCAACATCGAACGCAAACATCCATCAAATCACCATCGACCAACATAATAACCATTCAATTTTACATCATATTATCACCACAATAACACATCACAGTAAAGTCAAAACTTTTTCGAAAACAAAGTAGTTTTACTCATCGAAACTCCGCAAACACAAAGCGAACTTCGACTAGACTTTGGAAACAACACACGAGCTTCGAAGAGTAAAGATTTTCCAGGGTTTTGAGCTTCAAATGGGCTCGGCCTAATGTGTGGGGGCTCGGCCTAGTGGTGTGGGGTGGGTGTGAGCTTGGTTTCTTGAAGAATAAAGTGAAGAAATGAATATAGGAAAGTGTAAACTAGATTCGGAAGAGATTTAAAGTGAAAAGTTAGGATTTTTAAATACTTAGAAAGGTTTTGGAAGCCATGGAAATTTTAGAGAGGAAGTTTTAGAAAATGAAGGAGAGAATGTAAATAAAAACGTGTGTGTATGGGTATGTATTTGTAGATGAAGAAAAGTGGTGAAATTACTATTTTATCCTTAGTTTAAAATATCATAACATGTCATCATTTGACATGTCACATCACCACCTTCCTTCCCCTTATATGTCATATCTTCCCCCTCTCTATTCACATCCCTTGAGCCATGATGGGTAGTGATGATGGTACTTAAGGAAATGATAAGAGATAATGATATGATTTAGTATATATATAAGTTATTATTTTAAAACCATGTCTTGTCACATCACTTGCTAAACATAATTAACATAAGATAACACATAATTAAGTATATTATTATATGGTTAATTATATACTATATACGTGTATATATAGTGCATAAAGGAGAACAACGTTCTCAACTACTTTACAATGTCGAAAAGTCGAAATTCCGGAAAATGTTCTTTTGTCACATTTTCTACTTTTCTACGAATTATCTATTTCGGTAAACAATTTTTAAAAACTATTTTACCATCATTGTAAAATAATTAAAATAGGTTTATTTGTAAATAAAAACCCATTTATTTAATATTTGAACTTAACTTGAATTTTCGAAGAAATATATAAAACCGATGATATCAAATGTCGATGTCATAAATACATTTTATTTTCCAAAAAAAAAATTATTTTATTTCATAATCTTGTTTGAATACATATAGTAGTGTATGTGTCTAGAGCCATGCATGATCCTTATTATTTAAAAGCAGTTTTATCGATAAAATGATTTCCGGTTGTTTTATCGATATTTTACCTAGGACGATATTTACATATTATCAATATTTTACCTCGGCAATTTGTTCATAATATTTTTCCCAACCAAAATAACTATTATTATTTATCACTTAAAACATGATTATTTCTTACTTATAAACCCATATCTAAATATTTTAACAATAAATATAATTTATCCAAGGGTTAAATTTGCGGTTCGTTACACCACTGATATTTGACATGCCAAATTTTGAACTAAATCTTTAGCATATTTTTCTTGACTTATAAAAATACCATTACTTAATTGTTTTATTTGTAATCCTAAAAAGTAATTTAGTTCTCCCATACGACTCATTTCAAATTCGTTAGTCATTATATTTGAAAATTCTTTGTTTAATTTATCGTTAGTTGATCCAAAAATAATATCATCTACATATTTTTGTATTAGTTGAATATCATTTTTATTTCTTTTAATAAAAGGAGTACTATCTAATTTTCTTATTTCAAAATTAGATTGTAATAAATTTGATTTAAGTCTATCATACCAAGCTCCAAGGGCCTGCTTTAATCCGTATAAAGCATTCTTTAATTTAAAAACGTGATTAGGGAATTTCTCATCCTCAAAAAGTGGGGGTTGTTCTACATAAACATCTTTTTTAATAAATCATTTAAAAAGTACTTTTAACATCCATTTGAAATAATCTAAAATTATTATGATTTGCAAAAGTGAGTAAGATTCTTATTGCTTCTAATCTAGCTATGGGTGCAAAGGTTTCATCAAAATCAATATCTTCTTCTCGACAATACCTTGAGAGACTAAAGGAGCTCTATTTCTTATAACTTCTCCTTATTCATTCATTTTATTTCTGTAATACCCATTTAGTTCTTGTTACAGATTTATCCTCAGGTCCTGGGACTAATTCCTAAATATCATTTCTTCTTAATTGATTCAATTCTTCTTGCATAACAAGAATCCATGAATCATCTGTTGATGCTTCATTTGGATTTTTAGGTTCAATAGTTGAAATGAACGCAATATTACTCATTTTATTTAATTGATTTCTTGTTTTAATAATAGATTCTATGTTTCCAAGAACGTTTTCTATAGGATGATCCTTTAATATTGTGGTTTTCTTATTTGGAAATATATTTTCAATATCTTTATCATTTTCATTATTAGTAATTTCATTTGTATTATCGAAATTTTCTTCTTCATTAATACTTGTATTATTAATTTTAAAATTGTCATCACATGAAGCATGTAATGTCTCTTCAATAGTAATAGTTCTAGTATTAAAAAATCTATAAGCATTACTTCTGTTTGAATATCCAATAGAAATTCCTCTACCTGATTTAGCATCAAATTTATCTAAATTTTCTTTAATATTCAATATAAAACATTTACTACCGAAAACTCTAAAGTATGATACTTTAGGCTTTTTATTATATAATAGTTCACATGGTGTTTTCTTAGTTAAAAGTCTTATCAAAACTCTATTTAAAATATAACATTCTATAGCAACTGCTTCAGCGTAAATTTTTTTAGATAAATTACTATTATATTTAACATAGTTCTAGCGCACTCTTGAATCGTTCTATTTTTACGTTCTACTACTCCATTTTGTTGAGGTGTTCTTGTAAAAGAGAAATTATGAGTAATTCCTTTCTTATCACGGAAAATTCAAACTTTTTATTTTCGAATTCTCCTTTGTGATCACTTCGAATAGTTTTAATTTTAATAGATATATGATTTTGAATTATTTTAACAAAGATCCATGGAGCTATTCTGAGATAGAAATCACTAGCTCCTGGTGCGACTTCATAAAAGCACTCATTGATAAGATTGAAGAAAATGAAACGCATGTGGTGGTCATTATAGCGGTTCCTTCTGATCCTAGAAAAGGTCCGAAAAAACTAGCTACGAAACTACCGAGCAGAGGAAGGACCATAAGTAATACATAAGATCGAGTGTATTCATAAAAAAAAAAGATTTAGACATTTCAAAAGCATTACTTTTAAGTTTTAGGAAAATCGACCAAGTAAACCTAAAAAAATCATCTACGATTAAAAAAACATATCAATTGTGATTTATTGATTGTATTTGCGAGGGAGCGAAAAGATCTAAATGAAGAAGTTCAAGAGATTGAGAGTTAGAGATCATATTTTTTGACTTAAAAGAACTTTTTCTAAGTTTTAAATTTGCACACATCACAAAGATTATTAACATCAAAACTTATTTTAGGAAGTGTAACACCCCTAATTTTAAATAGTATTATTTAGGAGATTTAATTAGATAAATTAAATAGAATAATGTAGAGATTAGAAACATAAGGGAATTGAGATTTGAGATCTAATTAGGGTCGTGCCTTAACTAAATGGATTTGTAAAAATGGTTTATAAGTTAAATACCTAAGAGAATAAGGCAAGGGAAATATGGGGATAGCTGAATCCTATAACCCCCTAAACCCCTTACCTCATTCTCATCACATTTTCATAAATCAAAAACATAAAAAAAGGAGAAACAAGGCCGGCCATAACCCTAGGAGATGAGGAGCTCAAACTCAATTAGAGGCTAAGATTCAAGCTAGGAAGATTAAAGTGAAGAATAAATATCAAGTTCCTTATCCAAACAAGGTGAATAATGATCTAAACCATCTCATATAAGTCTTTTTGAATGTTTAATTTTGGGTTTAAGGTTTAAAACCGTTTGGATGGATGAATGGTGATATGCTTTGATTTATATACCATGTTATAATTTAAACAAGGATTTTTGTGGGATGATATAATTCGATTTTAACGTTAAAATCATGCAAATTGATTTTCGAATTCCATGATGTTTGAAAATGTTATGTAAAACATTATTTTGATGATGGGTTTAAATTTTCATAATATTCCAAGCTATGGATAATTTATTATGAATTTTGAATGGAAGAAATAGATAATTTTGTTTTTAAATTATTTAAGGCAATCAAGTGTTGTTTTCGGGTCTAAAATTTATATATGTAAGAAAATATATCAAAAGTGAAGAATTGCAATTTTTAGGGTATTTTCCTAAGCGTTTTACTAAGGTTATAAAATTATTTAAGTTAGGGGACTTAAATGTTTTTTTAAAGAGGAGGGCTTATTTGTTAAAATGTTTTTAATTATAACTATTTAATTCGGCAGCCTTTTTAGAAAAGAATTTTGATAAAGAGTGGGCAACCAATCATATTTTGACAAATTGGGTAAGTTAGGTAAAAAAGAATTACTTTGAAAGGCAATAAACCAGTTTTGTTTTGAATTACAACTTCGCCACATCCTTAGCTTGCTTCCGTCACCATGCCCAAATGACCTTTCTCACATATTCGAAACTAATGCACATGATATCAAGCAATTGGTATGTAGTGTATTGGAGAAAAGCCGAAGGAATGATGGTGTCGAAGGCATGCTTCCGAAGGGGTTGAAGCCACTCTAATTAACTTTCGAATCAATCAACTTACCTTTGTTTAAAAAGAGGCTTTCGAACAAGTTGCCGCTTGCCTTTGTTTTTAGAAAGGAGCTTTCGAAAGAGTTGCCGCTTGTTTTTGTTTTAAAAGAAGCTTTTGAAGGAGTTGCCGCTTTTAAAGCTATTCGATTCCCTTGCTGCTGCATTCATACCTTTCGAGTTATTTAAGGTCGCTTTTCTTTATAGCCTTAAAACAACGTTTTAGAAATGGGTGCTTTTGTCTTTTAATTTTAATGTCGCCTTCTCAATGCTCTCGAAAGGGTAGTTTAGCAGCTTTTAAATGGTTTTGGAGGCAATGGTTTCGAAAGGGTGGGTTTCGGTGTTTTCCTCTTCCCCAATTCTTTTCCTTAAGAGTAATGCTTTCGAAAGCAAAGCTTTCGCTTTTGTTCTCTTTGACCCAATAGTTATAATTAACGTTAAACCCAATGATTTCTAAAGAGATACTTTCAAATGGTTTTGAAGCTATTTTCCATAGAATCTACTTGAACTAAATGCCTTCGAAAGGTAAGCTTTAATTGTTTCGAAAGGTATATCTTTAAGTGTTTCGAAAGGGAGGTTTCAATGCTTTCGAAAGGTATGTTTTTAATGATTTCGAAAGAGAAGGTCTAAAATTTTAAGTAATGCTTTCGAAAGGGAGAGTGACAGCAGGTAACTCATGATGTCATAATGATTCGAAGGATCTAGTCGAAAGCCTTAGTTTTCAAATAAGAAACCCAATCTCATTTTTAAGGGTAAACCCATGGCAATATGAAAGAGTTTGGAAATGGCATTTAAATTTGGAATTTTTGAATAAGGTTTCCTTGCTAAAGATAGTGGGTTAAGGGTATTAACCATGTTTCCTTTGAAAAATGATTACAAGGAATTTAACCATGGATATTTATATTGTTATGTTATTTGATTAGTTATCATTAATGCTTGTGTAACTATATTCAATTCATTTATAACCCATAACTGTATCTTAGGGTAAGGGCAGAATAACTGGCTAGGTTGGCCCAATAGTGAATATTTATATATTGAATTTAACTCATGTGTGAGTAGAATTGCATCGAGGAGGTCAGACATACCAGAATGTAGGATTCCCAAGACTAATCAAAGGATTATTGGTATACTGGTTCTTAGTAACCCCATAAAAACTAAGTTATGGAAATTGTTATTGGCAGGGGCAATAGGTTCTTAGTGATCCCATTAAAACTATGTCCGGAATAAGTTATTGATAGAGATCAATAGGTTCATAGTCAGCCCAAGAAAACTATGACATGAGAGATGTTATTGGAGAAACCAATAGGTTCATAGTGAGCCTATGAAATCCATGTTTGGATGATGTTATTGGTAGAAACCTGTAGGTTCATAGTGAGCCCATGAAAACTATGAAAGTGGATAGGAAATGCATAAAGAATTTAACATGTTATTAGTTAGCCCATGAAAACTAATAGGTTAATAGTGACCCTAGAAACTATACCATGAGATAGATAGTCAGGTGAATAGGGATGGGAAATCCAGAGCATGTTGCATGTTTGCATATCATCATGATACTTTTTATTATGTTATGTCTTAAACATTGTGGATGCAGGTGCATAGTATATGGTTATTATAAATTGGGATTACTATACTAGTGAGGGGAAAACCCATTCCGCTAAGCGGCGTGGTCTCACTAGATTTATTATGGTTCGAGATGGTAGGTTATTATTCACACCAGACTTTTTGTCTGACTCGAAGTTTATGTTTTCCCTTTAAACTCTCGGATGCTCAATTGATTTTGAGTAGTTTGAGAGTTAAGGTTTTCAGGTTCTCCTTTAGTCGAATAAGCTTTTGGAGACATGTAGGAGGCAAGCTACCTATTAGAAGTTCTTTCTGTTTGATTCCGCCGTGTAATTGGATGTAATGGCAAAGTTGTTTAATTGCCTGTATTTAGACTCTGATCTACCAAGGGGGCATCTTCATATGTTTCTCTTGGCGTATTTTGTAATAATTATATTTCTCTGAACATGGTTTACGAATTGGGATTATGTAATGAATTTTAAATGTGATTTGAATTTGGATGAGAAATTTGTTTTTAAAAAATTGATTTTAAAATTTCTCATATCCATGTGTTTCAGGTATATCAATGTATCTAACATTACCTTATTTGGTTACTAAGAATTAATAACTATGGATGACTACAACATCCATATCAGTTAGTTTTGGGCCTCCAAATGGGGATGTTACAAGTTGGTATCAGAGTAGAGGTTTATGCAAAATTTAAAATAAATTTGAATCTTAAAGATTTTCAAAAAATAATCCAATGAATCAGAAAATGAGATTGGGTCTTGGGTCAAAGCCATAGTAACGTACTTGCATTTGTTATATATATACCTATAAGTACGTATTTCCCTCTCTCTTAGACCGTTCTTCTGTATCTTACTAAGGCTCGTATGCAGATTTATGGGAAAGAAAGATATTGAGGCAGGAAACGGAAGAGGAAATCTAGGTGGAGGAAGCACCACAACTAATGGAAATGCTCGACCCAACACCAAGAGGAATCCAGGTCGATAGGCAAATGCTAATCCAAATGCTAATGCCAACGTAGGTGCTAGAACCCCGCCAGTAGATATGGGGATGATGTATCAGTTCTTTGTCAATCTGATGCAAGCTGCAGAAGTAGCTAGGGGAAATGCTATGAATGTTGGAGGAGCTAATCCCGTGGCCCCAGTTGGCAATAACTATGCTAAGCTGAGCAGAGACTACACTAGTCTTGTGGGAAGCCGTTTTTGGGAATAGAGTATGCTGCCAAAGTAGAAAATTGGTTATTGCACCATGAAATAAGTTTCACTGACGTGGAATTAGATGATGAGAAAAAGATGAAACTTGATTCATGACATTTGCAGGAAGCATCACTTTATTGGTGGAATAGTGTTACTGTGGGAGTTCCTGAGGAAGAGTTGACTTGGGCAGAATTTCGAAGGAGATTCGAAGAAAGGTTCTTGCCTGAAGTTGCCAAGTCAGTATTGCTGAGAAAGTTCATGGACTTAGTGCAAGGTGACATGTCGGTGATTAAGTATGCTACGAAGTTTGATGAGTTGTCAAGATACTGATATGCTACCATTGACACCGTCATTAAATGGAACGAGAAGTTTATTCGAGGGTTAAGACCCAAGATTGCCATGGCGACTATGCCGCACCTCCGTGATCCAAATACAGTTGTAGTGGAGACGACAATCAGGAATAAAGAGATGCTTTCTACTTTTGGGAAAGAGAAGAAGGTTGAAACCCAGGATTCTAAGGGCAAGAAGAAGAAATTCTTTAAGAAGAAAGGAGCTCAGAAAAGTGGAGCTACCAAGAAAAGGAAAGTCGATGTAGTTTGCTACAAGTGCGACAAGAAAAGACATTATGCCCATGAACGTCGAACTGGGAAAAGGGAAAAGGTTGCATATAAGAAAGGAGTGAAATGCTTCAACTGTGACCAGATTGGACATTACAAGAATCATTGTCTAGAACTAGTCAGAATGGACAAGGGAAAGGTTTTTGCTTTGAAACCTTTTTCTTTTAAACCAATTGCTGCTGAGAAGGAAAAGATTGTGATGGAATGTACGCTTTTGATTCATAGTATACCAGTTAGGGTACTATTTAATACCAGTGCATTGTATTCATTTATATCTCAGTGTTTGGTAGATAAGTTATGTTTAGAACCCTCATACCTTGTTACTTCCTTTAGGGTTGCGAACCCACTAGGAGGATATACAACTCTGGGGATGAGAAGTGACTAGTTAGAACTTGATTTGTTAGATCATAAGTTTATATGTAGTTTGTATGTTTTTGATTTCGTAGGCTTGGGGATCATTTGGGTATGGATTGGTAATTGGATAAATATGATGCTAGGATATTTTTCCAAGATAGGGATATATCTCTAAGATACCCAATAGTCACAGCCGAATTATATACTTGGTGGAGAAGTCAGACTCAAGTGTTTGGGCTTTGCTGAATGCAATGGAAGTAGAAGAGGAATTGAATTAGGTTTTGGTAGCGAGAGAGTTTGCAAATGTTTTTGATCCAGTCACAGGACTACCACCGAAGCGAGCCATTGAGTTTCAGATAGATCTTGTGCTAGGAGCAGAACCTGTAAGTAGACCACTTAGTAGGATGACACCTACTAAGATGAAGGAATTAAAGGTGCAGCTAGTGGACTTAGAGGAAAAGAATCTTATTAGACTAAGTAGTTTGCCTTGGGGAGCAGCCGCGGTGTTTGTGAAGAAACCAGATGGGTCGTTAAGGATTTGTATCGACTATCGTAAGTTGAACGAAAAGACGATCAAGAATAGGTATTCTTTGCAAAGAATCGATGATTTATTTGATCAGTTGAGTGGAGACAGAGTATTTTCTCAATTGGATTTGGCGATAGGTTTCCATCAGTTAAGAGTGGCTAAGGACAATATTCCCTTGACGGCGTTTTAGACTAGGTATGGTACGTATGAGTGGTTAGTGATGCCATTCGGGCTAACGAATGCACCAGCTTTCTTTGTGGATTTGATGAACCGGGATTTTCGAGAGCACTTGGATATGTTCGTATTAGTATTCATTGATGACATTTTAATATAATCTAAGGATGAAAGAGAGCATGAGGTTTATCTTAGAGTAGTGCTTAAGACGCTAAGGCGGCATCAACTAAAAGCAAAGTTTTCAAAGTGTCATTTCTGGAAGAAAGAAGTTAAGTTTCTTGGTCACATGGTTTTAGAGAAGGGTTTGTCGGTTGATCTAGATAAGATCGAAGCTATTAACAACTGGAAGAGACCAGAGACGGTGACTAAGATCAGAAGTTTTCTTGGACTCGCTGGCTATTACCGATGATTCATTAAGGATTGCTCGTGGATAGCAGCGCCTTTGACTAAGCTAACTAGGAAGGACGTGAAGTTTATTTAGTTAGACAAATGCGAAGAAGCATTTCTTGAGTTAAAGCATTTGTTGACTAATGTACCTATGTTAGTAGTTCCAGATGGGAATCAAGGATTAGTAGTGTATACCGATGCATGTGGAACCAGATTAGGGGCTATGTTGATGCTGAAAGGTAAATTTATTGCCTATGCTTCACGACAGCTTAGACCACATGAAGTGATATATCCTACTCATGATTTAGAGTTGGCAGCGGTGATCTTTGCACTGAAAGTATGGAGACATCATCTCTTAGGGGAGAGATTTGAGTTATACAAATCATAAGTCCTTAAGGTATTTATTCTCTCAGAAGGAATTGAATATGAGACAACAGAGGTGGCTGGAGTTTTTAGCAACTTATGGTTCTGGTATAGAATATACATCTAGAAAAGGAAATAAAGTAGCAAATGTTATTAGCAAGCATCAGAATGTGGTGTTAGCTATGTTAATAGAATGGAAGGACCTAGAGGCTTTGACTACTTGTAGTGTGTAGTTAAGGCTGACTGCTAGTTCTAGTCGGAGCACTGCCATGTTATCCTGCTTGGAAGTTCGACAAGTTCTGATCGTTTGCTTCTATGCAGAGAGAATCCACTTTAATCCAAGAAGATTAAAAGGCTTGAGGTTGGATTGCAGATTGATGATCTAAAATATTTTAGTCTTGACCAGAGGGGATGGTTGAGAAAGAAGGAACTGTTGTATGCTCCGAATGTTGGGGACTTAAGGAGAGAAGTCCTTAGGGAATGCCATTGATCAAAATTTACGATTCATCCTAGGGGGAACCAAGATGTATCAAGAAATAAAAAGGAGTTTCTACTGGGAAGGCATGAAGAAGGATGTTGGCTTGTGGGTAAAGCAGTGTGTGAACTATCAACAAGTGAAGGATGAACATCAGAAGCCGAGTGGGTTACTTCAACCTTTGGAGATATCAGTTTGGAAATGGGACTCGATATCCATGGATTTTATAAACGGGTTGCTAAGGTCAAACCGAGAAAATGAAAGTATATAGGTCATAGTGGACAGGTTGAGTGCCCATTTCATTTTAGTTAAGTTAACCAGGACGACACATGTTTTAGCTAAGTTGTTTATGAAGAACATAGTTAGACTACATGGGATTCCTAGTAGTATAGTAGGTGATAGAGATACTTTGTTCACTAGCGAGTTCTAGAAGAGTCTACAGGAAGTGTTAAGTACCAAGCTCAAGATGAGTATTGCTTATAACCCTCAGACAGAGAGAGTTAACTAGGTACCTGAGGATTTGTTTAGAGCTTGTGTGCTAGATTTTGGTGGATCTTGGGAAGATCACCTACACTTAGCTAAGTTTTCCTATAATAACAGTTATCAAACTAGTATAGGAATGACGCCTTTCGAAGCTTTGTATGGAAGGCCATGCAAGTCACCAGCATGTTGGTTGGAAATTGGAGACAGATTAGTCTTAGGTCCCGATCTGGTATAAGAGGCAATAGAGGCGATTGAGTTAATCTAAGGTAGGATGAAGGAAGCTCAGTCTAGACAAAAGAGTTACGCAGATAAGAGGCATAAGGATCTAGAGTTCTCAGTTGGAGATAGGGTTTTCATTAAAGTATCACTGATGAAGGGTGTGGTACGATTTGAAAAGTCAGGGAAATTGGCATCAAGATATGTTGGACTGTCCCCAAGTATAGAGAGGGTCGAAATGCTCGCATACCGAGTAGAGTTGCCGAGCATTTTGGCAGGTGTCCATAACGTATTTCATATGTCTCATCTTCGTAAGTATGTACATGATCCAGAGACTACTATTCCTCCGACTACATTGGAAGACTTAATAGTAGAACCGGATCTGACTATTGTTAGGCAACCAATTCGGCTTGTAGCGAGAGATGAGAGGAGGTTAAGAAACAAGACAGTCAAGTTGGTGAAAGTTCACTGGAGCGACAACGAGAAGGACTGTACTTGGGAGATAGAAAACATGGTTAGAGATACTTATCCTGATCTGCTTTAAGGGTATGTTCTATATTTACTTTATATGCATTGTTTACTAGTTAGGTAGGCTAGTATGGTAAGTAGGAGTTACAGATGATTACTATGCTTAGTATTTAGTCCTTGCTGAATTTCGAGGATGAAATTCTTTAAGGAGGGTGTAACGACCCCGAATTCTAATTACATTTAATTTGATAATTAATTGAATTTTTGAATTAAAATTGTGAAATAAATCGATAAATTGAAGCGAGTTTCCCCGAATCCAAATAAAAATATATTAAATCAATTTAAATTTAAAAATATTGTATATATATGTATATATGTGAATATATATGTATATGTGCATATATGAGTAAATTTGAATATATATGTGTATATTTGATTTGAATTTAATTCTTAAAGATAAATGGTTTGAAAATAAATATAAAAGTATATTCATTGACACAGGTATAAAATAAATAAATAAGTAATTTTAAAATTTAGAATTGATGGTTAATAATAATTTGAATTTATAAAATAAATAAATATATATATATAGAGAAATAAAGACAATTTGTATGAAGATGAAACAAATACTTAAGCTAGAAATAAAATATAAATATGTAGATAAACTATAAAAATATAAAGTAAATACATTGGATAAAATCTAATAACAAATTAAAATCTAGAAATTTACCTATATTACAAAATGAATATAAAAATAATTAGTATTAAATTTAGAAGTAAATAATGGAGATAGAAATAAATATAAAAATACATAATATAAAATCATTCAAGATAAATTATATCTAGTTAAATAAATTAGTTAAATATAACAATATATTTAATATAGAGGTTCATTTATATTACAAAATTATAAGTATAAGGAGAAAAATACACATTCAAATAACAAGACAAAAGAAAAGATAGTATATAAATATACTCAAGTATGAAACAAAACCAAAATATCTATGTACAAAAAGCAAATGAAGATAAGTATGCAAGAATGACAACAATAATTAATACAAGTGCCTTCAGCAGAAATGAAAGGAAGATAAATAAATATATATAAGCTTGTACAAACAAATAAACTAAGTATAGGCTGGTAAAGCAAGAAACAAAAGTGTGTATGTGTGCTTGCAAAAGAAGACAGCAGATATATATTTAAGTAGAAACATATGAAGACATAAAGGACTTAAGCATTTAATGCTAAGCATAAACAAGGTCAACTCGAAATGTATCAGCCTCCATATACAAGAGAAAAATCTCTGAATGGTTGTACAAAGAAAAAATTATATAACATCACTTGTACAAAATAATAATATAGCCTGTACACATTTCTTTTTATATGTATTAGTCTTCATCTCAGTTCGATCATCTAAAACTGAGAAAACATGAAGTAAACATCATCTTAAAAACTTAAATAAACTTCGATCTAAACAATAATACAAATCAAAGCAAACCAGGAATCAAAGCATTCAAGGCTTTCAGCTTCAATACCCTTCAAGTTTCCAGTTTTAAAGCTTTCCAGTTTCAAATCCAAGCATTTCAAACTTTTGCTCTCTGTTCTTCTTCTAGAAATCAGTGAGTAAACTCATCTTAGACCTGAGTTAGTTTGAATCATGGATTTGTATGTGGTCATATTGAAAGTTATTTGCTGATATGGTTTTGTGTTATGCCTGCATATATATGTTAGTGTGTATATATCTCTGGTAACAAGAAAATAAAACCCTGTTAAAATTATTACAGGTTATACTTTTAGTTTAAAATCAACTTCCAGGATTACATGTGAATGAACCTCTAAACCCAAATATTTTTTTTTCTGTTAATGAACTATCCTCATAAAATATATGGAATCGTGTTTTGCATATGGAAATACTTAAAGTATGTTTGTATAATTGTTGAATGTGCCTGCATGCTTGTAAATAATGATGCAAATCTGTATATATATATTTTCTCTGTTCTTTAATCCAGGTTCAACTCAGTTCAAAATAAATCCACATCTATTCATATAAACAATGTTAGGTTAAAATCTTGGAAAGAAATTTGTTTGTATGAAACAGATATTATCTTTAAAATTGTTCCCACAAGAATTTACAAAGTAATTAGTTAGAAGATAGAAGAACAGTGAAAGACAAAAACAAATCAGAAATTTGATTGTTAAAATTTCATGTTTGGATTTCATAATTAGTTTCGTCTTTAAAAATAATGATTTTTGAAAATAGAATCACAATTTTTAAGTTTATATATTGGAAGAAAAGAAGGGTTGAACGGGATCGGGTATTTCGCTGGATTCTGACGATCGCGAAGTTCATTGATCTCGTGCTTGGGGCTGAAGGAGGTTAAGGGTCTGAGCATCATCAGAAAAAATGCCGGAAGAATTAAAAGTTGATGTGGTGGTTGGTCAACGACAAAGTAGGTTTTGGAGACTGTTTTTAGTCGAGGGTGTTGTCTGGTGGTTTTTGTCGCCGGTGATGGTTCGAGTTGGACCAGACCATGGGGTAAAGGTTCGTGGGGAAGTGGCTGAGCTTTGGTCAAGCTCGTGTGATTTCTGATGGTCAGGAGGAGCGTCGGCGAGGCGACTTACTTATGGAAGTGGGTTCCAGTTTTAAGCTGGGGGCCTCGATTTCGATTTCACATTCGAATCGATACTTAGGTAATCGGGGACGATGGAGGAGGCCAGCGGTCATTTGTTGGCAATGACAAAAGGCGTCGGAGGCGACTGGAATGGTCGTGCACATGCACGATGGTGAAATGGTGTCAGCGGGTTGGTGTAGGAGGAAGAAGGGTCTAAATCTCAAAGCAATGGTCTCGAGTTTGCTTCCGGGGAAGAGAAGGTTTTGACTCGGGTAACACTCGGGTTTGACCCGGGGAGGTTTAAAACAGTTTTCAAGTTTAAAATAAATTCAAGTTTTAAAGACGTTTTAATATTTTTTTTAAATAATTGTTTTATTTGGAAATGGGATAAGCAAGGGTTTAAGTTAATTATTTTGGAAATAATTATGCTTTAATTTAAATTTATTTATGACATTATTTCTTAATAAATTATTTTAAATAAATAATGGCATTAATTAAGATAAATTGATATTTTGATTAACCTTAATTTCTTGAATAAATTAATGTGTTAATAATGATAAAGGGTAAGGTTATTAATTAAAGATTTTGATATCAATGAAGATAATTAAGAATAATCACTTATTGTAATTAACTAAAGGTAATTAATTAATCTGACCAATTAATTAAGGAAATTAATTTGAGAATAATTGAATAAATTTAAAGGTTAATTAATAAACGAAAGTGATTAAGGGATGATTATTAATTAAGGATTAATAAATAAATTATTAATTAAGGATAATTAATTAAATGGTAATTAATTAAGGGTTAATTAATTAATGTCATTAATTAAAGATAATTAATTAAAGGATAATTAAATAATTAAAGGTTAATTATTTAATGATTGAAAGTTAATTAATTTATTATTAGAGGATAATTAATTAAAATGGTTTGTAATTAATTAATAAACCAGGATTAGTAAATTAATCATAAGAAATTAATCTGTTTAAATTAATCAAATAATTAAATTGATCTTACTTATGGATGTTTGGATTCTATTGGATGTGAATTGTTTGATATCCCTGATATATGATGCTGTGTGATATATTCTGATTTGTGTGTGATCTATACTGTAGTTTATTTATCTGGGAAGAATGTAATATATTATCTGTAATTTATATATCTGTGATATGTGAATAAAAGATAAGCGTTATAGTTATACCGCTTATCAACTATATTTCTGTGTTCTGATCTGTGATGATTGATGATGTTGCACTACTGTGTGAAACCCCTGGACCACGCTTTTACATACACAAATATGGATTTCACGAGGAAATCGGTTAAGTCACAGATGTTTTAAATTTAGTATTTTTGAAATTGAAATTTTAATTTCAATTGATTTTGGAAATGAATTTGGGTTAAATGTTAAAGCTTTTGAAAAGGAGATTTTAAGATTGTTAGCACCAAAATTGGTCACTAACCTCGTAGAGAAAGATTATGTAGAGAAATAAGTGACGAAGGTAAATTAAACAGAGAAGACAATGCTAATTTAAATGCAGAAAGTAAGAACACCAAATTTATAGTGGTTCAGCGTAATTGCCTACGTCCACTTTGAGGTTAAACTTTATTGATCTTCTTAGTGATTGATTACAAATACAATTCGTAGATTAAATGCTTGAATGAAGTTGTTAAGTAAAGAAGATGAGTCTGAAAAATGGCAGAGTCTCCCCAGGGTTCTCCCAAAAAGGTCCCTTCTCACTGTGACCCTGCCCCTCTATTTATAGACAAAGATGGGCTGGACTTCCCAGGTGGGCTCGGTAGCCGAACACTCTAGCCCAAGTATAGTGGTTGCTGTATGCCGAACCAAGTAGGCTGAACACAATGATGCCGAACCACCCTTTCTATGCCGAACGGTATGTTTGATGTGTGGGAAGTGTGGAATGGTTGTTAGTCGAAGCCGAACGAGCCTCTGTCCAAACGAAGCGCTTGACCGAACAATGCTTTCTGGCCGAACGATCCCTTTGGCCGAACGATAACTTTGGCCGAACGATACTGCCATGTCGAGTAGTCATATACGCCGAACGCCTTCTAATGCCGAGTACTCCTGGATGCCGAGTGCTACGCCGAGTACTCCTAGATGTCGAGTGCTTCTGGATGCCGAGTGCTACTAGACACCGAGTACTCCTGGATGCCGAATGCTACTAGATGCCGAGTACTCCTGTTGCCGAGTTCCACTGGATGCCGAGTACTACTTGATGCCGAGTATTCCTGTTGCCGAGTTCCACTGGATGCCGAGTACTACTTGTGCCGAGTTCTCGTAGTATGCCGAGCACTAGTTGCCTGGTCAAATCTCCAGGAAACAAAGATAAAAGTTATTTTGAATAAATTGGTAAAGTTTCCAAATTAAATAATTCAATTTGAATTTGAATTCAAAATAAGGAATTGAATTCCATGTTTGAGATTTATGATTTAAAAATGTTAAACAAGTTATAAATGTGAATTTAAACCATTTTAAAAATATTGGTTTGAGAATTTGAATCTAACCCAAAGACTTTAACTCATAAAAATGATTCAGATTTTCCGAAATGAAAACTGTTTTTTTCAAATGATAAAAGCTTTCATATAAGAAATGTAATTCCAATTTGAGTTAAAGGAATTTCAAGTTTGAATTGAATAATGGTTATCCAAGTTATGAGTGAATTCTTTTTGAAAGCTATGAATTGAATCTGTTTATTTTTAACAGATTTAAAATGGTGATTTGTTTAAACCATTCGAAATGAAATTGTTTGAAAACTATAAGTTAAATCTTTGATTTAAAGATTTAACGAGTTAATCCAAATTGAAATGGAAATCGATTTGAAAATTTATGAATGAATCTTTTTGTTTAAAGATTTGAAAATGGTAATTTGTTAAACCATTTGAAAAGAAAGTTTGGGTAATAAGTTGTGACTTAACTGAAATCCCAATATCCATATATTTTTAAATATTGCGCTCACTATTCGGTTTAGCCGGGAGAGGACCTTTGTGTCACACGACCCATTCCGAATAAGTGATACGTCATATATGGATAGCATTTGAAGACTGGTGTTGAAGACCGGGTGTTTGTGAAAATGATAGGATAACCTATCGATTGTCTCTGCACTGGGTAGCTCCTGTTATAGAGATTCCCTAAGTGATGGGAAGTCCGATCGGGATTGTGAATACCCGGATTTCAAGGGCTTCTTCGGAAGTGCCTTCGGTTTTGTTCGAACCCGGAACAGACTTGTATGGTTACATGTCTGACATTACATTTTGAGATATAAAGCTGATTTCTTTCAAATACATTTCTGTTGGTGGCGGAGAATTTATTCTCTTAGCTTAACACCCTTCTCTGAGACGTACGGGCTCAGAGGTTATGTAGTTAAAGGTTATCAGTGATATACTCCCAATTTGGTAATGTGGCATGCTGAGTGTTGCTGTGTGTTGATCATTTATTGATCATTTGTGATCAAAGCATGGCTTTGTGAAAAAGCGTAGCTTTGTGGATGAGACCTCTTCGGACCTCACAACCCGGAAATGGTCGAAACAGGAATATGCGGCAAGGTTATGAGGGTCGCGCCCTTTAGGGTATGTCATTTCCTTCTGGAAAAGGGTGGTATCATGGTATGGAGCCCAGATACTTACTCATGTGGACACACTTTATTTATTATGTGTGATGTTGGTTACCGAGGCCTCGGATAAAGGTCCCAAAGGACCGGGGGATGGCATATTCGTGAGTTACCTAGTTACAGGGGTAACTCGGCCTTGTGTTGGCAGAGAGCTAGTTAGTTCTCGAGACGTCCAGCCAGAGGCGATCCCATGTGGCGGTAGGAAGTTCCTTAGCCTGACCATTTGTTGGAAATCCAATTTCCAATACGAACCTTGTACGGTATTAGTTGTAGAACCTGCTATTTAACATAACAGCTATAGTAGGCATAATATAATGGTACCTATGCTGGCTAAGATTAATATTGTATTTTGAAAAAAAATTCTACACTATGCACTAATGATAATATCAAAATGATTTGTTTTGCGTAGTAAGCATATTTGACTATCATAAGAAGAAATCTCCTCCAAGTCTGCGATTGCATTGTGTGTGTGTGGCGGGAGGTCTTCTAGTAGTTTCATTTTCCATAAGCATTGCGGGTTTCAATGTTTAAAATCCTTTTGTGTTCGTTTTAAAGATAAACTGTTTTTGTTGCTCACACCAGTCCCACGACTGACTCGGAGTTTATTGTTCCTTTCCTAAACTCTGGGTGCTCACAATTTTCCACACGAGCAGTCTAGAGTTGTGTTTCTTTTTCAGATAATCAGGTTCAGTTGACATTGGAGCTAGTTCAGTTTTGGAGATCACGACTGACATTGCTTACCTTTGTTTTACGTGATGATGGAACGAGCTGATGTTGGAATTATTGGAGTCATTCTCCGACTGATCATTTGGAGTCATCTCTTCTACTGATATTTTTCCGCTGTAGCATTGTATCATATCTCTGATATTGTTGTATCATATTGATATCATGGTTGTATATCATTCTGGATATTGTATTCATTGGAGTTGTATATGATATCATTGATTTCTTTATTCCGCTGTGTTGTTATACTTACTGTGTTATAAGCTCCGGCACGATTCGAATTTCAACGGTTGAATCTGCAGCATTCAGGTACAATTGGAGTACGGATGTCGATTTTCGAACGCTGAAATTTGGAACGTGACAACGTGGTATCAGAGCTAAGGTTGAACTTTAGCTCAGGAGTATAACACATTAAGTAGCTCATTAGAGATAGGGTGAAGTATATACCCTAGAATGAGTATTCCTCAGATATCCGTTCGAATGCCTCAGTAAATTCTCTTACTATCCACTGATAGTAAGTATGAGTGCAAGAAGAGGATGAGATAGGGGACAGGGAAATACGACTATAAATGGTTAATATCCTGTAACAACATGGAAACAATCTTTTCTCTATCAATCTCTTTTCTTCGTCATCTCTTCTCAATTCTTTGATAATTTCTGGTAGATCCAAGAATAAATTCGATATATTTGTATGGGACATAAACTCCGGATGGACCAAAATTGTTTGTTGGATGAATTGTTTGCTATGGTTGATTGGTATACTTTAGTTTCTAAACTAAAAGTTTTGAAATTGTATCCATATATCTGTCTATTATTTTGGGTCCCAGTATATTCTACGAATGGTTAGTTATCCCTTTGAACTAACCGATGCCACTGCATATTTCGTAGATCTGGATAACCCGAGTATCTTGTGAAGTGTCAAACAGATTCGTTCTTGTATCTGTTATTGATATTCTGATTTGGTAAGCCAAATGTAGAATAGATATTCAGTTTGAGTTGATGAAATATTCTTCATCTATCTTTGTGTCTCCTTGGCAATTTCGAGGACGAAATTCTTTTAAGGAGGGAAGTCTGTAACGACCCCAAATTCTAATTACATTTAATTTGATAATTAATTGAATATTTGAATTAAAATTATGAAATAAATCGATAAATTGAAGCGAGTTTCCCCGAATCCAAATAAAAATATATTAAATCAATTTAAATTTAAAAATATTGTATATACATGTATATATGTGTATATTTGATTTGAATTTAAATCTTAAAGATAAATGGTTTGAAAATAAATATAAAAGTATATTCATTGACACAGGTATAAAATAAATAAATAAGTAATTTTAAAATTTAGAATTGATGGTTAATAATAATTTGAATTTATAAAATAAATAAATATATATAGAGAGAAATATAAGACAATTTGTATGAAGATGAAACAAATACTTAAGCTAGAAATAAAATATAAATATGTAGATAAACTATAAAAATATAAAGTAAATACATTGGATAAAATCTAATAAAAAATTAAAATCTAGAATTTACCTATATTACAAAATGAATATAAAAATAATTAGTATTAAATTTAGAAGTAAATAATGGAGATAGAAATAAATATAAAAATACATAAGATAAAATCATACAAGATAAATTATATCTAGTTAAACAAATTAGTTAAATATAACAATATATTTAATATAGAGGTTCATTTATATTACAAAATTATAAGTATAAGGAGAAAAATACACATTCAAATAACAAGACAAAAGAAAAGATAGTATATAAATATACTCAAGTATGAAACAAAACCAAAATATCTATGTACAAAAAGAAAATGAAGATAAGTATGCAAGAATGACAACAATAATTATTACAAGTACCTTCAGCCGAAATGAAAGGAAGATAAATAAATATATATAAGCTTGTACAAACAAATAAACTAAGTATAGGCTGGTAAAGCAAGAAACAAAAGTGTGTATGTGTGCTTGCAAAAGAAGACAGCAGATATATATTTAAGTAGAAACATATGAAGACATAAAGGACTTAAGCATTTAATGCTAAGCATAAACAAGGTCAACTCGAAATGTATCAGCCTCCATATACAAGAGAAAAATCTCTGAATGGTTGTACAAAGAAAAAAATATATATAACATCACTTGTACAAAATAATAATATAGCCTGTACACATTTCTTTTTATATGTATTAGTCTTCATCTCAGTTCGATCATCTAAAACTGAGAAAACATGAAGTAAACATCATCTTAAAAACTTAAATAAACTTCGATCTAAACAATAATACAAATCAAAGCAAACCAGGAATCAAAGCATTCAAGGATTTCAGCTTCAATACCCTTCAAGTTTCCAGTTTTAAAGCTTTCCAGTTTCAAATCCAAGCATTTC
The DNA here is from genome assembly GCA_030737815.1 of Allium fistulosum. Lineage (NCBI taxonomy): Eukaryota > Viridiplantae > Streptophyta > Magnoliopsida > Asparagales > Amaryllidaceae > Allium > Allium fistulosum. Next base: position 867,140,162 of record CM060906.1, on the reverse strand, counting down.
AAACTTTTGCTCTATGTTCTTCTTCTAGAAATCAGTGAGTAAACTCATCTTAGACCTGAGTTATTTTGAATCATGGATTTGTATGTGGTCATATTGAAAGTTATTTGCTGATATGGTTTTGTGTTATGCCTGCATATATATGTTAGTGTGTATATATCTCTGGTAACAAGAAAATAAAACCCTGTTAAAATTATTACAGGTTATACTTTTAGTTTAAAATCAACTTCCAGGATTACATGTGAATGAACCTCTAAACCCAAATTTTTTTTTCTGTTAATGAACTATCCTCATAAAATATATGGAATCGTGTTTTGCATATGGAAATACTTAAAGTATGTTTGTATAATTGTTGAATGTGCCTGCATGCTTGTAAATAATGATGCAAATCTGTATATATATTTGCTCTGTTCTTTAATCCAGGTTCAACTTAGTTCAAAATAAATCCACATCTATTCATATAAACAATGTTAGGTTAAAATCTTGGAAAGAAATTTGTTTGTACGAAACAGATATTATCTTTAAAATTGTTCCCACAAGAATTTACAAAGTAATTAGTTAGAAGATAGAAGAACAGTGAAAGATAAAAACAAATCAGAAATTTGATTGTTAAAATTTCATGTTTGGATTTCATAATTAGTTTCGTCTTTAAAAATAATGATTTTTGAAAATAGAATCATAATTTTTAATTTTATATATTGGAAGAAAAGAAGGGTTGAACGGGATTGGGTCTTTCGCTGGATTCTGACGATCGCGAAGTTCATTGATCTCGTGCTTGGGGCATAAGGAGGTTAAGGGTCTGAGCATCATCAGAAAAATAGCCGGAAGAATTAAAAGTTGCTGTGGTGGCTGGTCAACGACAAAGTAGGTTTTGGAGACTGTTTTTAGTCGAGGGTATTGTCTGGTGGTTTTTGTCGCCGGTGATGGTTCGAGTTGTACCGGACCATGGGGTAAAGGTTCGTGGGGAAGTGGCTGAGCTTTGGTCAAGCTCGTGTGATTTCTGATGGTCAGGAGGAGCGTCGGCGAGGCGACTTACTGATGGAAGTTGGTTCCAGTTTTAAGCTGGGGGGCCTCGATTTCGATTTCACATTCGAATCGATACTTAGGTAATCGGGGACGATGGAGGAGGCCAGCGGTCATTTGTTGGCAATGACAAAAGGCGTCGGAGGCGACTGGAATGGTCGTGCACGTGCACGATGGTGAAATGGTGTCAGCGGGTTGGTGTAGGAGGAAGAAGGGTCTAAATCTCAAAGCAATGGTCTCGAGTTTGCTTTCGGGGAAGAGAAGGTTTTGACTCGGGTAACACTCGGGTTTGACCCGGGGAGGTTTAAAACAGTTTTCAAGTTTAAAATAAATTCAAGTTTTAAAGAAGTTTTAATTTTTTTTAAATAATTGTTTTATTTGGAAATGGGATAAGCAAGGGTTTAAGTTAATTATTTTGGAAATAATTAAGCTTTAATTTAAATTTATTTATGACATTATTTCTTAATAAATTATTTTAAATAAATAATGGCATTAATTAAGATAAATTGATATTTTGATTAACCTTAATTTCTTGAATAAATTAATGTGTTAATAATGATAAAGGGTAAGGTTATTAATTAAAGATTTTGATATCAATGAAGATAATTAAGAATAATCACTTATTGTAATTAATTAAAGGTAATTAATTAATGTGACCAATTAATTAAGGAAATTAATTTGAGAATAATTGAATAAATTTAAAGGTTAATTAATAAATGAAAGTGGATAAGGGATGATTATTAATTAAGGATTAATAAATAAATTATTAATTAAGGATAATTAATTAAATGGTAATTAATTAAGGGTTAATTAATTAATGTCATTAATTAAAGATAATTAATTAAAGGATAATTAAATAATTAAAGGTTAATTATTTAATGATTGAAAGTTAATTAATTTATTATTAAAGGATAATTAATTAAAATGGTTTGTAATTAATTAATTAACTAGGATTAGTAAATTATTCATAAGAAATTAATCTGTTTAAATTAATCAGATAATTAAATTGATCTTACTTATGGATGTTTGGATTCTATTGGATGTGAATTGTTTGATATCCCTGATATATGATGCTGTGTGATATATTCTGATTTGTGTGTGATCTATACTGTAGTTTATTTATCTGGGATGAATGTAATATATTATCTGTAATTTATATATCTGTGATCTGTGAATAAAAGATAAGCGCTATAGTTATACCGCTTATCAACTATATTTCTGTGTTCTGATCTGTGATGATTGATGATGTTGCACTACTGTGTGAAACCCCTGGACCACACTTTTACACACACAAATATGGATTTCACGAGGAAATCGGTTAAGTCACAGATGTTTTAAATTTAATATTTTTGAAATTGAAATTTTAATTTCAATTGATTTTTGAAATGAATTTGGGTTAAATGTTAAAGCTTTTGAAAAGGAGATTTTAAGATAAAAGTTATTTTGAATAAATTGGTAAAGTTTCCAAATTAAATAATTCAATTTGAATTTGAATTCAAAATAAGGAATTGAATTCCATGTTTGAGATTTATGATTTAAAAATGTTAAACAAGTTATAAATGTGAATTTAAACCATTTTAAAAATATTGGTTTGAGAATTTGAATCTAACCCAAAGACTTTAACTCATAAAAATGATTCAGATTTTCCGAAATGAAAACTGTTGTTTTCAAATGATAAAAGCTTTCGTATAAGAAATGTAATTCCAATTTAAGTTAAAGGAATTTCAAGTTTGAATTGAAAAATGGTTTTCCAAGTTATGAGTGAATTCTTTTTGAAAGCTATGAATTGAATCTGTTTATTTTTAACAGATTTAAAATGGTGATTTGTTTAAACCATTCGAAATGAAATTGTTTTGAAAGCTATAAGTTAAATCTTTGATTTAAATATTTAACGAGTTAATCCAAATTGAAATGGAAATCGATTTGAAAATTTATGAATGAATCTTTTTGTTTAAAGATTTGAAAATGGTAATTTGTTAAACCATTTGAAAAGAAAGTTTGGGTAATAAGTTGTGACTTAACTGAAATCCCAATATCCATATATTTTTAAATATTGCGCTCACTATTCGGTTTAGCCGGGAGAGGACCTTTGTGTCACCCGACCCATTCCGAATAAGTGATACGTCGTATATGGATAGCATTTGAAGACCGGTGTTGAAGACCGGGTGTTTGCGAAAACGATAGGATAACCTATCGATTGTCTCTGCACTGGGTAGCTCCTGGTATAGAGATTCCCTAAGTGATGGGAAGTCCGATCGGGATTGTGAATACCCGGATTTCAAGGGCTTCTTCGGAAGTGCCTTCGGTTCTGTTCGAACCCGGAACAGACTTGTATGGTTACATGTCTGACATTACATTTTGAGATATAAAGCTGATTTCTTTCAAATACATTTCTGTTGGTGGCGGAGAATTTATTCTCTTAGCTTAACACCCTTCTCTGAGACGTACGAGCTCAAAGGTTATGTAGTTGAAGGTTATCAGTGATATACTCCCAATTTGGTAATGTGGCATGCTGAGTGTTGCTGTGTGTTGATCATTTATTGATCATTTGTGATCAAAGCACGTTTTTGTGAAAAAGCGTAGCTTTGTGGACGAGACCTCTTCGGACCTCACAACCCGGAAATGGTCGAAACAGGAATATGCGGCAAGGTTATGAGGGTCGCGCCCTTTAGGGTATGTCATTTCCTTCTGGAAAAGGGTGGTATCATGGTATGGAGCCCAGATACTTACTCATGTGGACACACTTTATTTATTATGTGTGATGTTGGTTACCAAGGCCTCGGATAAAGGTCCCAAAGGACCGGGGGATGGCATATTCGTGAGTTAGCTAGTTACAGGGGTAACTCGGCCTTGTGTTGGCAGAGAGCTAGTTAGTTCTCGGGACGTCCAGCCAGAGGCGATCCCATGTGGCGGTAGGAAGTTCCTTAGCCTGACCATTTGTTGGAAATCCAATTTCCAATACGAACCTTGTACGGTATTAGTTGTAGAACCTGCTATTTAACATAGCAGCTATAGTAGGCATAATATAATGGTACCTATGCTGGCTAAGATTAATATTGTATTTTGAAAGAAAATTCTACACTATGCACTAATGATAATATCAAAATGATTTGTTTTGCGTAGTAAGCATATTTGACTATCATAAGAAGAAATCTCCTCCAAGTCTGCGATTGCATTGTGTGTGTGGCGGGAGGTCTTATGGTAGTTTCATTTTCCAAAAGCATTGCGGGTTTCAATGTTTAAAATCCTTTTGTGTTCGTTTTAAAGATAAACTGTTTTTGTTGCTCACACAAGTCCCACGACTGACTCGGAGTTTATTATTCCTTTCCTAAACTCTGGGTGCTCACAATTTTCCACACGAGCAGTCTAGAGTTGGGTTTCTTTTTCAGATAATCAGGTTCAGGTAACATTGGAGCTAGTTCAGTTTTGGAGATCACGACTGACATTGCTTACCTTTGTTTTACGTGATGATGGATCGAGCTGATGTTGGAGTTATTGGAGTCATTCTCCGACTGATCATTTAGAGTCATCTCTTCTACTGATATTTTTCCACTGTAGCATTGTATCATATCTCCGATATTGTTGTATCATATTGATATCATGGTTGTATATCATTCTGGATATTGTGTTCATTGGAGTTGTATATGATATCATTGATTTCTTTATTCCGCTGTGTTGTTATACTTACTGTGTTATAAGCTCTGGCATGATTCGAATTTCAACGGTTGAATCTGCGACATTCAGGTACAATTGGAGTACGGATGTCGATTTTCGAACGCTGAAATTTGGAACGTGAAAGAGGGGAGCTTGGAACACCTGTAATTTTAAATAGCATTATTCAGGAGATTTAATTAGATAAATTAAATAGAATAATGTAGAGATTAGAGTGATAAGGGAATTGAGATTTGAGATCTAATTAGGGTCGTGCCTTAACTAAATGGATTTATAAAAATGTTTAATAAGTTAAATACCTAAGAGAATAAGGCAAGGGAAATATGGGAATAGCCGAACCCCATAACCCCTAAACCCCTTACCTCATTTTCATAAATAAAAAACATAAACAAAGGAGAAACAATGCCGGTCATAACCCTAGGAGAAGAGGAGCTCAAAATCAATTAGAGGCTAAGATTCAAGCTAGGAAGGTTAAAGTGAAGAACAAATCTCAAGTTCCTTAACCATATAAGGTGAATAATGGTCTAAACCATCTCATATAAGTCTTTTTGAACATTTAATTTTGGGTTTAAGGTTTAAAACCATTTGGATGGATGAATGATGATATGCTTTGATTTATATGCCATGTTATAATTTAAACAACAATTTTTTTGGAATTATATAATTCGATTTTAAGGTTAAAATCATGCAAATTGATTTTCGAATGTCATAATGTTTGAATATGTTATGTAAAACAATATTTTGGAGATAGGTTTAAATTTTCATAATATTCCAAGCCATGGATAATTTATTATGAATTTTGAATGGAAGAAATAGATAATTTTGGATTTAAATTATTTAAGGCAATCAAGTGTTGTTTTCGGGTCTAAAATTTATATATGTTAGAAAACATATTAAAAGCGAACAATTGTGATTTTTGGTGAATTTTCCTAAGTGTTTTACTTTGGCTATAAAATTATTTAAGTTAGGGAGTTAAATGTTTTACATGTTTTGTTAAGGAGGAGGGCTTATTTGTTAAATTGTTTTTAATTGTAAATTTTTAATTCGGAAGCCTTTTTAGAAAATAATTTTGTTAAAGAGTTGGCAACCAATCATATTTTGACAAATTGAGCATGTTAGGTAAAAAATAATTACTTTGAAAGGCAATAAACCAGTTTTGTTTCGAATTACAACTTCGCCACTTCCTTAACTTGCTTATGTCACCATGCCCAGTTTGACCTTTCGCACATATTCGAAATTAATGCACGTGATATCAAGAAATTGGTATGTAGTGTATTAGAGAAAAGCGGAAGGAATGATGGTGTCGAAGGCATGCTTCCGAAGGGGTTAAAGCCACTCTAATTAGCTTTCGAATCAATCAACTTACCTTTGTTTAAAAAGAGGCTTTCGAACAAGTTGTCGCTTGCCTTTGTTTTTAGAAAGGAGCTTTCGAAAGAGTTGCCGCTTGTTTTTGTTTTAAAAGAAGCTTTCGAAGGAGTTGCTGCTTTTAAAGCTATTCGATACCCTTGCTGCCACCTTCATACCTTTTGAATTAGTTAAGGCCGCTTTTATTTATAGCCTTAAAACAATATATTCGAAAGGGGAGATTTCATCTTTTAATTTTAAAGCCGCCTTCTCAATGCTTTCAAGAGGGTAGTTTAGCTGCTTTTAAATGGTTCCGGAGGCAATGGTTTCGAAAGGGTTGGTTTTGATGCTATCTGCTTCCCCAATTCTTTTTCTCAAGAGTAATGCTTTCAAAAGCAAAGCTTTCACTTTTGTTCTATTAGACACGGTAGCTATAATTAATTTTAAAACCAATGATTTTGAAAGAGATACTTTCAACGATTTCAAAGCTATGCTTCCATAGATCTACTTGAATAAATGCCTTTGAAAGATAAGCTTTAAGTGTTTCGAAAAGTATATCTTTAAGTGTTTCAAAAGGGAGGTTTTAATGCTTTCGAAAGGTATGTTTTTAATGGTTTCCAAAGAGAAGGTCTAAGATTTTAAGTAATGCTTTTGAAAGGGAGAGTGATGGAGAGTAACTCATGATGTCACAATGATCCGAAGGATCTAGTCGAAAGCCTTAGTTTTCAAATAAGAAACTCAATCTCATTTTTAAGGGTAAACCCATGGCAATACAAAAGAGTTTTGAAATGGCATTTAACTTTGGAATTTTTGAAGAAGCTTTCCTTGTTAAAGATAGTGGGTTAAGGGTATTAACCATGTTTCCTTAGAAAAATGATTATAAGGAATATAACCGTGGATGTTTATATTGTTATGTTATTTGATTAGTTATCATAATGCTTGTGTAACTATATTCAATTCATTTATAACCCATAACTGCATCTTGGGGCAAGGGAAAAATAACTGGCTAGGTTGGCCTAGCAGTGAATATGTATATGTTGACTTTAACTCCCGTGTGAGTTGAATTCCATCCAGGAGGTCAGACAGACCAGAATGTAGGATGCCTAAGGCTGATTAAAGGATTATTGGTAGACAGGTTCTTAGTAACCCCATAAAAACTAAGTTATGGAAATTGTTATTGGCAGGGGCCAATAGGTTCTTAGTGATCCCATGAAAACTATGTCCAGAATAAGTTATTGATAGAGATCAATAGGTTCATAGTCAGCCCATGAAAACTATGACATGAGAGATGTTATTGGAGAAACCAATAGGTTCATAGTGAGCCCATGAAAACTATGTTTGATGATTTTATTGGTAGAAACCTATAGGTTCATAGTGAGCCCATGAAAACTATGAAAGTGGATAGGAAATCCATAAAGAATTTAACAGGTTATTAGTTAGCCCATGAAAACTAATAGGTTAATAGTGACTCTAGAAACTATAACATGAGACAGATAGACAAGTAAACAAGGATGGAAAATCCAGAGCATATTGCATGGTTGCATATCATCATGATACTTTTTATTATGTTATGTCTTAACCATTGTGGATACAGATGCATAGTATATGGTTATTATAAATTGGGATTAAGATACTAGTGAGGGGAAAACCTGTTCCGCTAAGCGGCATAGTCTCACTAGATATCTGTATGGTTTGAGATGGTAGGTTATTATACACACCAGACTTTTTATCTGACTCGAAGTTTATGTTTTCCCCTTAAACTCTCTGGTGCTCAATTGATTTTGAGTAGTTTGAGAGTTAAGATTTTCAGGTTCTCCTTTAGATGAATAAGCTACCGGAGATGTGCAGGAGGCAATCTAGCTATTCGGAATTCTTTTTGTTTGATTCCGCTGTGTAATTGGATGTAATGACAAAGTTTTTTAATTGCCTATATTTAAACTCTGATCTACCAAGGGGGCATCTTCATATGTCGCTCTTGGCAAATTTTGTAATAATTATATTTCTCTGAATGTGGTTTACGAATTGGGATTATGCAATGAATTTGAAATGTGATTTGAATGAGAAATTTGTTTAAAAAAAATTGAGTTTAAAATTTCTCATATCCATGTGATTCAGGTATATCAATGTATCTAACATTACTGCATTTGGTCACCGAGAATTAATAACTATGGATGACTGCAGCATCCGTAGTGTTGAATATGCTAGTATATGATTTTTGTTTGATGATAATAAACATATATATATATATATATTCATTTAAATGTATTTGTTATTGTACTATTTTATTTTTCACATAATTAAATAAATATTTGATGAATAAAATAAATAACACATAATTCATATTCAAACAAATATTTTATTCAAACAAATATTTTATCAAATAGTACAAATTTAAGCTCTCACTATACATTTACACATTGTCATTTTACAATACAATTTCGAGTACATCACAAATTTCAATTTACAATTTAACATCTCACTACATAGTCACTCAACACTCGTATTTTTATCTTCAACTCTGTTCCAGCCAGAATCCAGCATCTGAGCTATCTGCAAAATAAACAGTGACGCAGTAAAATTGAAAAATAAATATTTTGTAGTGCAAATTAAAGTGTGTGTTTTTGAAAATATTACTTGCCTAAGTTATTTGGGTTGTTCGTCATTTATTTCTTTTGAATTCATCTACACGAACAACTTGTGACATGTGCACACCCATATACACTTGCTTGATAAAATTGCAGGGACAGGTGAGCACAAGGTCAAACCCAAGCCAAAGGCTGGATTCAACTCAAGTGCATATGAGTCTCGACCAAGTCAACTTAACCAAACTCGAAGAAAATCCAGATCAAAAGTCAACACTAACATGAATACAAAGCTTCAGCATAGAATACATATATACATGCATGTTCACACATGTATACATGTATATACATATAGTGGCAAAACAAACAACAATGGTGACTTTAGAACAAAACAGTAAAGACTTCAAGTTTGACAAGCAGTGGTGACCATATGACTCAAATGCAAACAAAAAGTCAACAATATGCATAAGACTGCAACAACTCGAAATGGTACAAGAAATGTACAAGTTCATATGCACAGAATCGAAACAATATGCACACATGGACAAGGCATGCAACTAGACTCAACACAAGAGCAACACCTGAAGACAACATGAACCAGATCAGTGCACATATACACACAAGAGAGCAAGCAGTATAACATGAATGAGATGACTAGAAGAAATAACAAATTTAACTTGAAGCAAATGCAAGACTACACAAAGAAACCAACCCAGGTTGTAAATGTACATAGAACAACAAGACAGCATCTCGAGTTTCAGACTGCGAAGGCAACCCAGTCCAAATGAATAAGTTCAATGTCAGAAACAAACCAGTGCAAACATTCAACATGTACAACAAGCCAGTGCACATGAATCAGAGGAAACAAAAAATCCAGACCAGAGAAATGAAATGACAAAACCAGACATGAACAAGCTACAACATCATAAACATGAATGCAAAATGGACTAACAAGCTACAAAAGGGATCAAATTCAAATGCAAGGCCAACCACAGACCAGATTCAGGCACAAATGATAACAGACTCCAACCTGAACCAACTGCAACATGAACACTACCACACATACAACAATTCAGACCAAAACCAAGTGTATCAACCCAGAGTAAATGAAATGCAATATGAAGTCTTAAATCAAGACATGTACACAATGCAGACCACATGGATGCAAAATACTTGAACACACATGCATATATATATCAGTTTCAAAGACATGAACAAAACCATGTACCAAAGTGCAAAGCAATAGAGTAGTGGACAATTCAACATGAAACTAGAATTAATGCCGAGCCATCACACACATATATACATACATATATGTATGTATATACATGGAGATGACACGCATGCACAAGCATAGTATGACAGTGCAGCAGTGTTCAAAATTTCTATAAGTTGCATTTCGAACAAAGTCAAGGCAGAAAAAACAGAGAATGGTCATACGAATTGGACAAGTCAAAGTCCAGTTTATCACAAATCAAATGTCAAAGTCGGAGCCAAAAAAGAATGGAACTCACAAGTAAAACATGATGAACCAGTCAATATAAATTACGGTGAAGCGGTTTGAATAAGAGTTGCAAAACAAGTCATAGCTAGAAAATCCAGATTATCTCAATTTTTTTAATGCGGAAGTCAAAAGAGAAAAGAACGGAGCTAATATCAAATTCATGAAGTACACGTATGATATGAACAAGTCAAGAATTCATCACATCATTCAAGCAAAGATCAAATGGACAAGTGAAAATCACAGAAGAATTCAAACAAAATATACGAACGATAATTTAGGGTTTTAATCCCTATAAATTCCCATATCATCATCGGCATATTTTCGATCGAGTTCAAGCATAACAACGATAGTAAATAAAGGCAATTCATGTACCAGTTCAAAGCACTAATTCTAACTCGACTATTGAAGCAACCACATGCACTTAAAGCCAAGAAGACAATTGACGAAGCTAATCAAAGCATAAATTCACTTCAATCGATCAATATATCCAAGCGGTGTCTTCAATTTTCCAAAACCCTAGCTTTCGTTCGAAAAGGAACGAAGCAACCAAAAGATCGGCCGAAGTTTACAGAAGGGAGAAATTCTTATTTCTTATATTTTATAAATCATAGTGGGCCGGTCTAATTTATTTTTGGGCTTAAGTTTATTAAATAGGGTTTTGGTTTTTATTTTGTTTATTTTTTATTTTCAGTTGTAATTTTCTTTTAAACTTTTGTAAAATTCTAGCCGTGTGACTAGATTACGAACTACGGTGGTGTAGTTCGAGAATTTACAACTTGGTGGCTGAGTTGTGGTAGGTTTTGAGCGTAGAGTTAGGTTAGTCATTAGCGGGTGTCGCAAGTTTATGTGTGTAAGCGCCCGACTACTTAATTTCTAGTAGAAACCTTGGGGGCAACACGTAGGCAGAGTTTTGCCAAAGCTGGGTAAATCTGTGTTGTTTTATTTCTACTTTTATTATTCTGCTATTATCTGTGCTGCAATTATTATATATATTTCCGCATTAATTATTATTATTATTATTATTAGTATCACCCTATTCACCCCCCTCTAGGGTGAAATCGATCCTACACGTTGTAGTTAGTTTTGGGCCTCTAAATGAGGGATGTTACAGGAAGACCCCTAACCAGATCATTTTTGACAATTTTAGAAAGGTTTTTGAAATTCAATGACCAAATCTTTTGTGCCAAATCCAAGGATCACTTGATTCAACCAAAAGTCACAGATTATCATTTGATACCTTCACACTTAATATGTAAATGTTTCTTTTCCTAGTGCCTTCAAAGAAAATGTTTGACTCATTATCTTCAATATGACATTTATCCTTTTCAAGTTTAATTTTGAAGCCCTTATCACACAATTCAGTAATACTCAATAGATCATGTTTTAAATTCCAAACTAACAAAACATTAGAAATAGTAGGAGTTAACAATAACCGACATTGCTGATGCTAATCACATATCCTTTAGAGTTGTCTCCGAAATTGATCGATCCACCATCTTTGTAAATGTTATCTTTTAAGATCTCTGGATTTCTAGTCATATGCCTTAAGCAACCACTATCCAGTATCTATTTGTTCTTTTTAGTTTGTAGAGTTCGATCACTAGGTGTTCGTTCATCAAAAGCCAAGTAAAATGTCTCCTCCTACAAATTATACCTTTTCAAAAGACCGAGTGTCTTTTCATAATGAATGAACATAAATTCATGAAATAATGCCATGTTAATTTTGTCAGATTGCTTTTTAGAAATAGTGTTAAAAATACTATCAATATCTTTTGCCATTAAAACTTTTCAAAACTCAAATTACTAAATTCTGAAAACCAATGCTCTAATACCAAATGTTATTTAGCAGAAGATGGATCTTAAGGCTAATTTAACACTAGAGGGGGGGAGGGGGGTGAATAGTGTTTTTATAATTTTTGTAAATCCTTTTGAATTCTTATAAGATTATAGTTTAAATAATACAATTTACAATCGCAAATTCAAACATTGATAAATATAAATGCAGTAAAATTAAAAAGGAAAGAACACACCAGGATTTTATACCGGTTCGGAGTTACCATACATCCAGTCCTGTACAATTCCTTATGTAGATTTCTTTTTAAATAACAAAGTTAATACAATCCCGTTTTCAAGACAACGAGACACACCCTTCAGACTTTCGAAACTCTGGGTAGACTCACCTTATTTACACGGGCCACAAGCACACCCACTTGAATTTCCAGGTCACTAAGCACACCCAATTGATTTACACGAGCTATAATCACAACCACTAATATACGAGTATGATTTGATAAAGTTTTATAGACATAGATCATTGATCTTGAACATAATTGATCCTATATCCTCTTGAATAGCACTTTGATCTTGTTTTAGTGAGAGAGATGAGAAAAATCCGAGAGTTGCCACTAGAGAATTGTGACACTCCACCACAAGACCCACACTAACAATGAATATTACAAAGTAATATTATCGGCTAGTGCAGAGAATAGGGCTGGTTAGGAGCTACCATACGTGAATTTTACTTTAAGCGAGCATTGACACGTCGATTAATATGCTATACATTTCTTTTTCAAGTGGAATCGACATATACAATTCAGGCTTAAAACAAAACTACGGTGGTTATAATAAAAATTCAAAACAACATATAATAATATACAATCAAAGAATATCAGATCAGTCACAATGGAATATAATAAATACAAGTCTGAACAGACATATAATAAATACATGATGTAGACTATACATATACAAAGTGCTACATCTCAAAATGGATATCTACACAAAAGGAGTCTAATCTCAACACAAGATACTACATAATGTAAAATATATACATAGGATGACAAAAGAGAACGACTAGCTAATAGGTAAGATATCCACTATAAAGTCTTAAGTTGAAGGACCTGAAACATCTTGGTCTGACCCGAGTATTATAAAATAATAATAAACGGGTCATTCTAGACTAAGATAAATGTGTTAGCAAAATTGAATGATAGATAAAATAATTTAGATCTCACTTGTAAGAATATATCAACAAATATTAAACATGCATCGATAGCTTCAAATCACCAAATACAAAAACTCATAATAGCTTCTTAAAAGCAAAAACCTCCAATACGATTTGGTGATAATCCAACAACGTTAAATCTAGAAATCTCATAAATAGAAATCCAAAATTCCATAAATAGGGGGCGCAAAACTCCAAGATTGATGAAATAAATTTACCTATATGCATGTAACTCCAAGATAGACATATAAGTCTATAAACATCAAGATAGGTATGCGACCTATAAATATCAAAATAAGTATAAAACCTATGAACTCTAAGATAGGTATGAACTATAAACATTGAAATAGGAACAAGTCCTATAAACATCAAGATAGGTACAAAACCTATAAACATCAAATATGAACAAGTCCTATAAACATCAAAGGCGAGTCATAACTCGTCAAAAAGTGTTATATACTTTTATATAGTAATCGAATAGATAACAACCATGTATCCATACCAAACGAGTTTACCCAAGCGTTTATTATACAATAGCAAACCCCACTCGTGTGTAACAATGGTTCGGTCGAACAAGTCCAGGAGTTAATCGGTAAAACAAACGCGATTGTTCCATACCACTCATTTTATTTAACCATTTAAATCATTTTCTCATTCGATCGATAACATGCACTTTATGAAAATATTTCTCTTTTAAAACTACTTTTAAGATATTTATTTATAATGGAAATATATATATATATAAGTAAGCTTTTCAACTATTATTCCGAAACTGTTTGCACAAAAAATGGACAAACACCTCAAAGTCGTATGATTTAGTAAATCTTATGTCGTTCTTAGTGATTTGGGTGATTTATGCAAATATATGAAAAACAGGGGCTAAACTGTAAAAAGACACGTAGATTTATAGTGGTTCAGCCAGAATGTGCCTACGTCCACTTTATATGTTATTTCTCTTCTCTTGTTTAGATTACAAGTACAAAGCTTTGATACAAGTAAAAGAAAGTTGTTTGAAAGTTCTCTCCGTGCTTGAGCTCTCAAGAACTTGTCCCCCATTGTTGTACCCCTGCCCCTCTATTTATAGAGTGAGGCTGGGAGCAAGGGTCTTGGATGTATACAGCTGCTGGTGGGCTTGGGCTGATGCAGTCTGGCCTGGCAACCTTGGTTCGGTATAGCTCTGGCCCAGTTGTAAGTAGACGGAGTTTGGTTCGGTAGGACTTCGGTAGGAGGTGAAGTGATCCGGTAGTATTTGGTTCGGTGGTTGGTTGGATCGGTGGGGTCGTGGAGAGGAGTTGATTCGGCAGTGTTGGTTCGGCGTTGAGTTGGTGATATGGTTCGGTGAGGCTTGGATCGGTGGCTTCGTTGGTTTGAGGCTGATTCGGCAGTGAGGTGGGAAGTGGATTGGTTCGGCGTTAGGTAGTGAGTGAGTTGTTGGTTCGGTGGAGTCGTTGCATGCGAAGCAGGTTGGTTCGGCAGGTGTTCGATAGGGAAATGGTTCGGTGAGGCTTGATTCGGTAGCCTGTATGTTTTAGTTCGGGAGTTAGTTGATTTGGTGGTGAGAATTCACCCAATCATTTGCCCCCCAAAGTAGGGAATATGTTTAACATATGTCGTGCTTTGTTTCAGTTGAGCCATCATATTCGGCCCGAGGACCGAACCATCTGGTCCGGCTATCGAACCTTTCTTTATAAATAGGAGCCTCAAGCCTTCATTTTTCCTCACCGAACGAGATAACCGAATCAACTTTTGGACTGCCGAATCAATACGTGCCGAATCAATACGTACCGAATCAGGCAAGTTCTTCCGCCGAATGGCTTCTTAAAGTAGCTTCACCGAATGAGTTCAATACCGGATGGGTTGATGCCGAATGGACCTCAAACCGAATGAATTTGATACCGAATGAAATTTGAAAATCTTTGCCCGGTGTACATTTCTACATCCTTTTGTTCTAACGACGTGCTTTTGTGTTGCAGGTAATGTCTCGAAAAGCAGAAACTCGATCAGATAAAAAGAAGTCCCAGGGCGAAGGAGAATCTTCCGCAGTGCCCCCTGCTCAGCCAGGACCGGAACGTCACGGAACTGCCCCGAGATCACTGGTGGACGAGTACGGCCCTCAGGAGCTTCTGAACTCCCCGCCCGATTGCTTTCCCAGCTCCCTCAAGGAGGAGCAGCTTGATGTCATCTCCCGTTCTTTCGGAATCGATAGAGCGCGCATGCTGTTGCCAGGGAGAGAAGTTATGCCATACGACCCTCCCAAAGGGTACTTTGCCTACAGCAGATACCACTCATGTGCGGTGCCATCCCGTCTCTTAATGCTTGGGTAGTCAGCTTTCTTACATACCTAAAGGTGGCCCCATTCCAGCTTCAACCCAATTCCTATACTATACTGGTGAGCCTCTTCATCATCTTTCAGAGGAAGTATGGGCGTGCTCCTTCCAACCGGGAGATCCGGTACTTATATAATCTGAGGGGCTATAAGAAGGGGTCCCCATACATCAGCTTGGAGTCAGTTGTAACCTTCAAGCCGGTCTTGGATCTGTATTCTAAGTACAGTATATTCAAGAAGGAGTGGTTCTTCGTCAGGGACGACTCTGTTTCTATTCGGCGTTTCACCTCTGGATGTAAGTCGACGCTTTATTTATAATTTCCATTCTGGTTGCGATGCTTCTTCTCATACGTTTTCATTTTTTGCTAGCGACAGGTGGCTTTGCGGTTGTGGAAACTGATCACCTGGTTCAGATGGCGGCTGAGATAGAAGCTATCCCCGTGAGAGGTAGATCAGCTTCTTACCTGATCAGAAATGCGACCCTTCTGGAGTATAATTTGATCCTTCCACAGCAGTCAGTAGTCAAGCAGAGGGAAACGGCGGAGGAGAGGGCGGCTGCTCAAGCTAAGGGAGGTATCACAGTAGAGAGTGGCAAGAGGAAACCTTTCGCAAAACCTCCAGTTGTCGTAGGTAAGAAACTTAAGAAGTCGGACGGTCTCTCCCCCAGCACTTGTCCAATTACTCAGGGGGAGGAAGATGTGGAGGAGGAGAGAGGTGAGGGTGGAGATGACCGGGAAGGTGGTGATGGTAGCGATGGCATCGGGGCCTTGCTTCCTGGGCAAGCAGGCGAGATTCAGCAGTGGACGGATGATGCATTCCGCCAAGCTTTCGAGGGGCTGGACGGAGAATCGGCTTCGGTAGAGAAATCCAGGAAAGTTGACAAGGCCGAGACCGGTGCAAGCATGTCTTCCCAGACTATTCTAGCCAAGGTGGCTCCGACGACTCAAGGTGAACTTTTGACTTCTGCAGGCTCCATTCATGATAAGGACTTAGGAATATTTTATGATCCGCTCCCGTCCTGGAACGAAATCCAGGACTTATTGCAGTATCCTACTCCTCCCCAGGGTTTGTATAACAGATGTGTTTCCTTTTTATTTCTTTTAACTTTTAATTTAACGCGTTTCTTGAATTATGGATCAATGTAAGCTTGTGACACTTGTTCTTCATATCAGGAGCAGGTAAAACGGCCAAGGCCTCAGAGCTTCGACACAGGCTTGAACAATACAAGCTCTCCAAAACTTCCGCCAAGCCGAAGCCTTCGACCCACCATTCCGGGGATGTAGTCGGCTACCATCCTCTTCTTGGGGTTATTGAAGAGGGTATTCAAAAGAGAAAGAGGAGTCATCCCTTATCCGAACCTTCACTTGGTCCTCAGTCCCCAGTTCAGCCTCTTCACGATATCACGGAGGAGGATACTGAGTTCGCACTCTCTCCACACCCGTCTGAAAATCCTACCGATACTCAGATTGATCGTCCTGGCTTGGCTCGTAATCCATTTGCGGGTCATCCTGATCTGGATCCAAGTTCCCATGATATTACCTTCGACGAGGTTACCGGTGAGCACCTTCTTCCTCGTAATCCCATGGTACGGGTGCTTGATGAGGCTAAGTCCTTAGATCTCGATTTACTTACTACTCGGATAGTTACCATGGGAGACGAGGCCAAGGCTAATATTGATCGGGTGGCGGAGGAGACTGGGAAGCTGATGGGGCATCATGCCCGGCTGGTTAAGGCTGGAGAGGAGATTGGGAGTGCCAACATCCGACTACGATTGATGGTTTCGGACCAGGCCAAACAGCTTGCTGATCAGGCCATTCAGATTTCTCAGCATGAGGCTGCCTCCGGGCGGTTGAGGAAGACTATGGAGGAGGCTAGTAAGGCTGAATTGCGGAAGATGGAGGCTGCCTGCAAGGAGCAGATAAATATGGCCATCTCGATAGTGGACGATGTTCGAAGGGCGGATCTTGAGCAGGTAGAGGAGCTGTCGGGGAAGCTTGAAACCGCAGAGCTTGCTCAGGTCAGGCTAAAGGAGGAGATAGAGGCGATGAGGAGGTCCCTTCAGGCTGACTGCTCGCGATACCGACTGGAGAGGGATGCTGCCATTGCAAGGCTATCGGTTTCTGAGGCTCGTATGAGGGAGTTTGAGGAAAATGAGGGGATGATGGATGATATGCTGCAGGATATGTACTTTCGCATTTGGAAACAGGGCAGCTTATCTTGGATGGACGACTACCCCTGGGTTATGGCTAGGATTTACCTCAGGGCTTTAGAGGAGGCTAAGGCTGAGGCGGATAAGGAGGGTGGAGCGGCCTTTAGGATGGATGCGGTTACCGCTCAGTTCACCAAGGAGGAGAAGATAACGGTGAAGGAGGGGATGCGGTTGTTTGCGGTTGAAGAGGTAGGTGTGGAAGTAGGGGATGACGACCAAGACGATCAAGGGGAAGTTGTTGGTAACCTCTTCTTCAATAGTTTCTTCTTTCGTTAACTCTGTTACTTATCACTAATGATTTCTCTTCTTGCCTGATCAGGCGGTCAACACCAACAAGACAAGGGTAAAGATCTAATGCAGCCAGCTCCCTGATTCGACCTGGATGTTTCTTTTGGTTGACTCGATACTGTTACACATGTTGGTTTTAAAACAGTAACATGGCTTTCAAGTTATAATGGTGCTACTTGTAATAAGAGATTTGATTTTCGGCATGTAATTCTT
This sequence comes from Allium fistulosum, assembly GCA_030737815.1. Lineage (NCBI taxonomy): Eukaryota > Viridiplantae > Streptophyta > Magnoliopsida > Asparagales > Amaryllidaceae > Allium > Allium fistulosum. Next base: position 867,122,000 of record CM060906.1, on the reverse strand, counting down.
AACTTATGATAATTTCGTTATATATGGATGTTTTTTGTAGTCTTAACGTGCTGAATAAGAAATATAGCTATGCGTGTACTTGTGATTCAGTGGTATTTGATGCTAAGTTCCTACTTAAAGTATAATTTCATATCTTGTAATACTAACGTGATGTGCGAATAAACTATAGCTATGTTTTTAGGCACACAAAAATAAAATACCGTCCCTCCTGCTTTAGTTGTAGACGGAGGCTTTAGCGTGACTGAGTATGAAAATGTGGCCGAGTGCCCGGCCATCCGGTCTCATTTGCGAATGCCTCCTATTCTGTGACCTGTGCTTTAGGGATCGTTATAGAGGATAAGAGGAAAGTTTTAAAAATAGAATGGAAATATAGGAAATAGTAAAAACTTCCAATCACGGAAGGCCGTCGATGTGCTTAAGTTCGTGGCAAATGGGTTTTGTAGTCACTTTCCCTTGCTGTGGGTCTTGGAGACATTTGTCACCCATCTTACGCCTCCGCGGGGAGTTAATTCTTTTTTTACCTCAGCCGTACTTAAGACACATCGGAGCCGAGATCGCACACAGTAACTACCCGAGCCATTATGGCCCGTAATCGTGGGTATTATTCGATTTACCATGGCCGGCTAGCGTGGGTGCCGATCGTCAACCGTGAACTGCCCCTGGCTGGCCACACCTTATGTTGGGGCTTATTGTCGGTTCACGGTTGCTGGCGAGCCGAACGCCGTAATGAGCTGCCTCGGCTATAGTCGGCCTTCTCGGTAGCTTATAATCGGCTCATTACAGTTGGCTTTAAGGGCCGTCGCGATCAATGAGTTAACCCGCAGCAGAGGGGTGCTGGAGCAAAAGTGTCTCATTGGCGAGGACATAGATTCGCATAGTACCTGTCAGGTCTTGTCCAGGTGAAGTTGCGCTGTGGAGTGCTTTGAATTGAAACGCTGTATGCACCGGATTTTGTTCAACAGAAAAGGATAAAGTTAACAAGCAGCCAAGATATAAAGGAACAAGTTAAAAAAGAGACAAGGTTTTTTAAAGTGGTTCGGCACGAAAATGCCTACGTCCACTGATTCTCTTTGTTAATTCACTTCATATGGGCAGTACAAGTTAAGAAAAGTATCGACGGAGGTGTTGGATGTTCCATGCCCTCTGGAACACCTCTCCGTCCACTGTTGACAAAATATAGGCTCCGTTGTGGAGATCTTTATGAATTACATATGGTCCATCCCAGATTGGGTCTAGCGCTCCAGGGCAAGGGAAGATTCGCTTGAGGACAAGATCCCCTTCTTGTAAGGTACGATGCTTGACTTTGGAGTTGTATTGTGCCGCCACTTTTTGTTTGTGGGCTGCTGCTTTAAGGACTGCATCATTTCTTTTCTCCTCAACTAGATCCAAAGACATGTGAAGGAGTTCTTCGTTCTCTTCTGGGTTATAGTGGATCCTACGGTGGGAAGGCACAATGGTTTCAACTGGGAGCATAGCCTCCGATCCGTATGCCAAAGAGAAAGGAGTGTGCCCCGTTGATGTTCTGAAAGATGTGCGATATGCCCATAGTGCCGTAGGAAGTTCATCCACCAAGCGCCCTTTGACCTTTCGAGCTTCTTTTTTATTAGAGTTTTCAGAATTTTGTTGACGGCTTCGACTTGTCCGTTTTCCTGGGGATACGCTACGGATGAGAAGCTTTTGTGAATTCCATGCTCTTGGCACCAGTTGGCGAATTCCTCGCCGTCAAACTGAAGTCCATTGTCTGATATGATTTTGAGTGGGACTCCGTACCTGCAAAGAACATTTTTGATCAAGAAATTAATAACTTTTGCTGAAGATACTTTATTCAGAGGTTCCTCTTCCACCCATTTGGTGAAGTAGTCGACTGCCTCTACAGCGTATTTGGCCCCGCCTCGGCCTATTGGTAGTTCGCCGATTAAGTCAATTCCCCATACTGCAAAGTGGCAAGGGCTAGTCATTTGAGTAATCTCAGTCGTTGGTAGCCGCGGAATCTTAGCAAACTTCTGGCATCTGTCACACTTTTTGACGAAATCCAAGGCGTCCTTGCTTAAGGTGGGCCAGAAGTATCCATATCGGAGTGTCTTTTTTGGTAATGTTTGTCCTCCGGTGTGATCTCCGCAGCTTCCTTGATGAATGTTGGATAAGATTTCCCTGGTTTCCCTCCCAGCGACACACCTTAATAACGGGTTAGAGAATCCGCGTCGATAGAGGACGTCTTCTTGTATTGTGTAGCGGGAAGCTTTTCTCAAGATTTTCTTGACTTCGTTACGCCCGTTGGGTAGTGCGCCGTTTTGTAAGTAGTCTCGGATGGGAGTCATCCAAGTTGCCTCTTTGGTTGCAGCTATCAGATTCACTTGCTCAAAACTTGGGGTCAGTTGCTTTGAGATGGTTACTGCCCCGAAGATGGCGCTATCTCTCACACTTGCTTGCTTTGCCAATTCGTCGGCCTCTTGGTTCTCTTCCCGAGGAATGTGTTTGACTAAGTAGTGGTCCAATCGGCTGAGAAGTAACTTGGTCTTCTTTAAATATGCTATGAGTCGTTCTTCTCGAGCTTGGAATTCTCCTAGTATTTGATTAACAATAAGTTGAGAATCGCTGTGAAGACACAAAGAATTGGCTCCGATTTCTACGGCAAGTTCTAGTCCGGCTATCACTGCTTCATATTCTACATCGTTGTTGGTGGCAGCGAACTACAACCTTATAGCATAGTGCAGTTTGTTTCCCCTGGGAGTGATTATTACCACACCTGCCCCCGAGCCTTGTTCGTTCGATGCACCATCCACAAAGAGATTCCACTTGATGTCTTCTGCTACTTCCAATTGCTCCTTTTCTTCGTTGGTAGTGAATTCTGCAATGAAATCAGCCATGGCTTGTCCCTTGATGGCGGTGCGAGGGTGATAGGTGACATCATACTGACTCAGTTCAATGCACCATTTAAGTAGTTGTTTGATGTGTGTTTAGTGTTTGATGATAACAAACTATATATATCGTATTTTAGATGTGTTTACAGATTATACATATACAGAAATTTTATCAACACAGAATTTGAATTCAAACTGAAATTTTATTCTAACAATCTTTTATTACAAATTTTGAATGGTACAAATTCTGACTCGAATTCTGACTCACTATAACTGTACAATTTCTGTATACATCACAATTTTATTTTACAGTCACAGTCCTCACTACATCACTCATACACTCAGTTGTTTGTCTGCATTTGCACTGACCAGTTCCAGTATCTGTCTTGTTTCCTGTGTACCTGTATAATTAACAATCTACAGCAGTAATCTGAAAAGAAACAAATTTAATTTGCAAAAATATAGAATTTGTTTTTTAAAAGCTGTCTCAAATATATGGGTTAAAGTCATCATCTTTGATTGTGTAATATCTGTGCATATCAGTATTCATATCAGGGACAGGTAATTACGAGTGGCTACAGTACACACGTATGCACGCGTGCACTGCCTCGCCAACTCGAGTGCACAAGGTCAAATCAATATCAGATTCAACACAAGTGCAAATGGACTCGACCAAAATCAAGTAATGTACACATGAATGCTATAGCTCAACTGCAGCACCACTGAATCAACAATCAAAGAAATGCTCAACAAGGAAAAGACTGGGTGCAGACACATGAATGTACACCAGACCAGAGTGTCAACTTGCAAGTCAACAAGCAACAGGGAATTCATGTATGGAGGCAGAACAACAATGCAAACATCAGACAACAAATGAATTCAACATTAGTTCATAACTCAAGTGAACCAAACCAAAACAGAGCCAAGCTACACAAATATGAAGTGCACTTAATCGAAATGAACAAGTGAGGCATATGTGTAATCATATGTATAGCATGTCAAAGCAACTGGTTTGAAGTGCACAGTAAAGATCATGTGAACACAACAGCTACAAGTGTACAAGAAATACAACTGCAGACACAACAAGTGTACAACACAGTGAAGATCAAAGAACAGTATGCACATGATATACAACAGTGCATCAATGACTGTATGAACTCAAATGCAACTTCAAGTGACTACTGGAATGAATGCATCAAAATGACAATATCCAGATTGAACAAGATGATCAAGTAACCAGAGCTACCCAGGGTTCAGATGAACAAATATCACAAGTGTCAGTGCAACTGGACAACAAAACAGACTCAACAGATATCACAAGAGATACAAGTGAAGTTACAACAAGTATGCAGTAAAATCGAATGCATAAGAAAAGAATTCACAGTGAAGAGTATGGCAGTGTCGAATGCACAACTAGTAAACATCAGCTACAAGTATGCTGCAGGTCAGGAGTGAAATAACAAAGCCAGCAAGTCAAAGAAGCCAGAAAATCACGCTAACAAGTTAGGAAAATATTGAAACAGTCAAAGCCGCATATTTTGGTTATTCGAATCAAAGTTGAAAAAGTCAGATTTATAATTTAGGAAAGTATCAGGACTGTTTAAAATCAAAAAGATCGAACGTTCAATAATCGAAGCCGTGAGTCAAAAGAAATTTCCCAAAATATCGAGATGTAAAAACGGCAAGTATAAACAACGTGGTGATCACGTAAATCAAATCAGACTCTATATAAACAACCACGATATCATCATCGACAGCGTGGTGAAGAGCAACGAAAATAAAACCCAATCATCACCGACATAAAACTCAAGCAATAAAGTTCAAACCAAAGAACACAAAGAAGATATCACATACCAATTTCAGAGCAGAAGCTCCAAATCGACAAAGGGAACAGCGAAGCCAGAGCTACAGAGAATCGACGAAGTCGTATTCGCCAGAGAATCTAAATCTCGAAAGCCCCAAGGAGCAAAAGGGAACGATACTATCTCAAGGCTATCGAGCAGTACAAAGCTTCAGACATCAAGCAAATCTCAAGCCCTAAATTTGACAGAGAAATCGAAGAACTCGTCGTCGCCATAACCCTAATTAGCAAGTCGCCATTTATTTTTCCAGAGAAAAGGATCGAAGAAATAAAAGGAAGCAGGCCGAAGTTTGAGCAAAGAAGCGGGCTGACGTGTTTAATCAAATAATAATAGGCCGGTCAAATTTTTAAATAGGGTTTTAAATTTAGTCTTAATTTTGGGTTTAAATAGGGTTTAAATTTGGGCCAGGTTTTAATTATTTTGTTTTAGGCCGAGATTATCTTCTAGAGCAAAATTAGGTATCGAGGTTAAATTTCAATTTTGCTCCTAGGGTTAAACTGTATTTTGTTTTTCAGTTTGTATTGTCAAAGTCCAGTTAGAGTTAATCACCACCTAGGGTTTAGGTGTTGTCAGATTGTCTAGTTAGGGTTAGTTCAGTGAGCAGGGAGGCTGCGAGTTTGCAAAGCTCTATAGGCGGGAGCAGAGTTTGCGAGTAAACGAAACTCTATAGGCGGAGCAGGGTGTGCGAGTCTGTAGGAGTGTTTGTGAGCGGGAGCGAGTGTCTGCGAGTCTGTCAGAGTGTTTGTAAGCGGGATACTGTTTAACTCTAATAGAAATCTGGGAATGCAGCAGTAGGCAGGGGTTGCCGAAGCTGGGTAAATTCTGTGTGTGATTTACTTTACTGCATATTTATTTATCTGCTGTTTACTTCCGCGTTTAATTTGAGAAAATTTGCGATAACCCTATTCACCCCCCCTCTAGGGTTAATCTAGATCCTACAAGTGGTATCAGAGCGAGGTAATTTTTCTTTAACTCTAGAGTCATGAATCTATCAAATAATGCTTTTTCTGAGGGGCAATCTATTGCTAGGCCACCAATGTTTAATGGGAGTGACTATGCGTATTGGAAGGTTAGGATGGGTATTTATCTTAGTTCTGTTGATTATGATGTTTGGGATATTATCGAATCTGGATATAAACCTCCCACTATAACTGTTGGTGATACTGAGATTCCGAAACCAAAGGATAAGTGGGATGCTAATGATAAGAAATTAAAAACCACTAATGCTAAGGCCATGAATGCTCTGATCTGTGCTCTTGATAAAAATGAATTTAATAGAATTTCTCATTGTACAATAGCACAGGAAATTTGGCACACTCTGGAGGTGACACACGAAGGAACTTCTCAAGTCAAGGAGTCTCGTCTAGCCCTGTTCAGCAATGAATACGAGAATTTTGTGATGGACAAAGGCGAGAGTATAAAGGACATGTTTGGACGCTTCTCAACACTGGTATACAACACTAGAGCGCTTGGAAAGGATTTCTCTGAGGTAGAGCTGATAAGGAAAATACTACGAGTCCTACCAATGAACTTTGAGGCAAAAGTCACGGCAATACAAGAATCGAAAGATTTGAGTAAACTACGCATGGAGGATTTGATCGGAAATCTGATGACGTATGAGCTTGAGTTGAAAGCAAAAGAGGAACGCATCAATTCCGAACCAAAGAAGAAGACAATTGCCTTAAAGAGCAGAGAAGAGAGTGATGAAGAAGAAGTTGATCCAATTGAAGGACTTAAAGTGGCTATCAATAATTTCAGAAGATGGTCGAAATACAAGCAACGAAAGAAGAAGACCAGTGGTAATAGATCTAGAGATTCAGACAGCTCTGAAAACGAATTAATCTGCTATAATTGCAACAAACCTGGCCACTTCAAACAAAATTGTCCACTTCTCAAAATCAACAAAGGAAAGAAAAAGAAGAAGAAGGCATTCGCAGCGACTTGGGATGATGAGGAAGGAGAGGAAGCTTCGAGTGATAGCTCAGAGGAGGCTAACCTGTGTCTTACGTCCAGATCAGATTCAGAGGCAGAATCAGATTCAGAAGTAAGCCCAGAGGTATATAATGAGGTAAAAAACTTTTCTTATAAAGACCTTGCTTATTTATGCATCGATCTCACTAAAACAGTTGAAGCTCTTGATTCTAAAAATGAAAAACTGAAATCTGATAGGAAAGAACTTGCCCGTGAAAATTTTAGGTTAGAATCTGAACTTGAAAAAATTCAAAACCTAGAATGTAAAAACTGTAAAGCTTTAGATTCAGAATTATCTAAATTAAAAAATAGCTTCGAGGATCTTTTAAAAGAAAACCTGAATCTAAAGGAAATTATTGAGACTAGGAAAAAGGATTTTATAAATAGATGCACTACGCTTGTGTCTGAAAACTCAGCACTGAAAACCAAAGTCCTAGATCTTGAGAAATCACTGAATAACTTTTCTAGAGGAGAAAAATCATTCAATATGTTATTAGGAAATCAATTGTTTGCTAACAATCGAAAAGGACTAGGTTTTGGTAAATCACAAGTTGATGATAGTGCAAAAGGAAAGGGCATCTTTACTGAACGTGAAATATTTGGACATCGTGTTGAAAATGGTAGTCATAGGAACAAGAACACGAATTTTATACAAGTTTGGGTTCCTAAAAATTCTACGAATAAATTTCAAGTGTATTGGAACAAGAATGAAAGGACAAAACAAGTTTGGGTTCCAAAGGGATTGTTTATTAATAATTATTCTGCCACTAACAACCATGGACCTATAAATAGGTCACATACATCTTTAACCGTGTAGGTGTGGTGGCAGGCTGAGGAACAACATTGGTGTTATCTGGATTCTGGCTGTTCCAGATATACAACGGGTGTCAAATCAACGTTCCTTAGCCTAGTATAAAGGTGACAGATTCACTATGAGCAAACAACGAATGATTATCGTACAGGTAAAATAGGTAGTTGTATTTCTTTCAAACGATAGATAACCTGTAAGAATCTGCATCTGAATTAAATCAGCCAGTTATGATTGATGATGTTAATTCTGATTTTTAACCAATTATCTTGCTTGAAGTAATTGTGATGGATCTAACTTGCTTGATCTTTAATGACTTGACTTTAATCAGTGGTTAAAAATTGATTAACCATCTTCTTCTTGAACTTAATCTGTTTGGTCAAACTATGATTGATTTCTGATTGCTCATGCTCTAAAAAATATTTTGAGAAGCTGCTGAAACTGATGCTTCACTTATGAAAACTTTAAATTGCTTTTGAAATAATCTTGATATTTTAATTGTGATTCTACGAAAGGTATTCACACTCGCTCTTCAATTGATAAAAGTGTGTGTACGTTCCATTGTCACAGTGGTTTGTTTCTGAAGTTGAATCCGAGTTTGTTGAAATGGCTCTTAACTGCTTCTAGACCCCGTATTATGTTTTCTGTGTGTTTGTGTTTGCACGTTTTCACTCTAATTCTAAAGAATCACATTTGAATACCACTAAACGAAATTTTGAGATATTTTTCACACACACAAATTTGGACTATGATATCTTTCGTGTGAAAACTTTAATTTAGTTGGTTATTCTGATGTTGATTATACGGGTTCACTGGTTGACAGGAAAAGTACTAGTGAGACATGTTTCATGCTAGGACATTTATTAGTTACATCATTCACGCACGAAACACATTGATGTGAGACACCATTTTCTTAGAGATCACATTGCTAGGGAAAACATTTGCATTAAATTCATTTCAACTGAGAATCAACTTGCTGATATTTTCACAAAACCCCTCCCCGAAGACAGATTTTCCAGATTACGTTTGGATTTGGGAATTATGGAAATTGACTAATCATTTTTCAATTTTTGGTTGAAATAATCTTGGATATTTATTTTCAACTTCAATTTCTAGAATTCAAACCTGTTTTGGATATTATTCAAAGATTGATTCAAATATGGTATTCAGTAGTGGAAATACGTTTGGTTTATGAAATTTCATAATATGATTAATTTGGTAACTTATTCCACGACCATTTCTATTTCTACCATCTTTCTATCATTCATAATGGTTTTGAAAAATGAGAAGAGTGAATTGCTTTTTAAATTAAAAAGGAAAAATCAAAGAGAATTTTAAAATATTCCTCATGCATCCATTCTCATTTAAAAGTCCTTATGGTTATGCATGGATGGATAATGAGAGGTTATCATCACTTCATTCTCATTTAAAAGTCCTTATGGTTATGCATGGATGGAGCTTGATAACTAATGAGTAACTGCTAATCCCATTTAAAAGTCCTTATGGTTATGCGTGGTTAGTAAGTGCTTATTATTTTTTATGCTTAAATGACAAATCTTTTTAAAATTAAAATAGAATAGAATATCTCTCTTCTCATTATAAAAATCAAATTATCGATCCATTCTCTAAAATGTGGAAATTGTTATCTTGTTATGATATATTATGGTTTTTCCCTATTTTTTCCATTTGTTTTCCCCTACTGTTTCATTATTTTTTGTTAGTCTTTTGATGATAACAAAAGGGGGAGAAGGAAGAGATTTTGATAAGAAAATAAGTATTTTTGGAATACTACACCAAATTTGTTAAATGTTGTTAGTTATTTTCTATAGTCCTTTTATTCGACTGAATATGGAATAGTCTCAGTTGTAGGGGGGGTATTCATGTAGGGGGAGTATACATGTAGGGGGAGCTAAATATAGTCTTGTTTAAACACATCTACTGGAATTTCAAAATCTTTAATATATGTTTGTCATCATCAAAAGGGGGAGATTGTTTGATGTGTGTTTAGTGTTTGATGATAACAAACTATATATATCGTATTTTAGATGTGTTTACAGATTATAAATATACAGAAATTTTATCAACACAGAATTTGAATTCAAACTGAAATTTTATTCTAACAATCTTTTATTACAAATTTTGAATGGTACAAATTCTGACTCGAATTCTGACTCACTATAACTGTACAATTTCTGTATACATCACAATTTTATTTTACAGACACGGTCCTCACTACATCACTCATACACTCAGTTGTTTGTCTGCATTTGCACTGACCAGTTCCAGTATCTGTCTTGTTTCCTGTGTACCTGTATAATTAACAATCTACAGCAGTAATCTGAAAAGAAACAAATTTAATTTGCAAAAATATAGAATTTGTTTTTTAAAAGCTGTCTCAGATATATGGGTTAAAGTCATCATCTTTGATTGTGTAATATCTGTGCATATCAGTATTCATATCAGGGACAGGTAATTACGAGTGGCTACAGTACACACGTATGCACGCGTGCACTGCCTCGCCAACTCGAGTGCACAAGGTCAAATCAATATCAGATTCAACACAAGTGCAAATGGACTCGACCAAAATCAAGTAATGTACACATGAATGCTATAGCTCAACTGCAGCACCACTGAATCAGCAATCAAAGAAATGCTCAACAAGGCAAAGACTGGGTGCAGACACATGAATGTACACCAGACCAGAGTGTCAACTTGCAAGTCAACAAGCAACAGGGAATTCATGTATGGAGGCAGAACAACAATGCAAACATCAGACAACAAATGAATTCAACATTAGTTCATAACTCAAGTGAACCAAACCAAAACAGAGCCAAGCTACACAAATATGAAGTGCACTTAATCGAAATGAACAAGTGAGGCATATGTGTAATCATATGTATAGCATGTCAAAGCAACTGGTTTGAAGTGCACAGTAAAGATCATGTGAACACAACAGCTACAAGTGTACAAGAAATACAACTGCAGACACAACAAGTGTACAACACAGTGAAGATCAAAGAACAGTATTCACATGATATACAACAGTGCATCAATGACTGTATGAACTCAAATGCAACTTCAAGTGACTACTGGAATGAATGCATCAAAATGACAATATCCAGATTGAACAAGATGATCAAGTAACCAGAGCTACCCAGGGTTCAGATGAACAAATATCACAAGTGTCAGTGCAACTGGACAACAAAACAGACTCAACAGATATCACAAGAGATACAAGTGAAGTTACAACAAGTATGCAGTAAAATCGAATGCATAAGAAAAGAATTCACAGTGAAGAGTATGGCAGTGTCGAATGCACAACTAGTAAACATCAACTACAAGTATGCTGCAGGTCAGGAGTGAAATAACAAAGCCAGCAAGTCAAAGAAGCCAGAAAATCACGCTAACAAGTTAGGAAAATATTGAAACAGTCAAAGCCGCATATTTTGGTTATTCGAATCAAAGTTGAAAAAGTCAGATTTATAATTTAGGAAAGTATCAAGACTGTTTAAAATCAAAAAGATCGAACGTTCAATAATCGAAGCCGTGAGTCAAAAGAAATTTCCCAAAATATCGAGATGTAAAAACGGCAAGTATAAACAACGTGGTGATCACGTAAATCAAATCAGACTCTATATAAACAACCACGATATCATCATCGACAGCGTGGTGAAGAGCAACGAAAATAAAACCCAATCATCACCGACATAAAACTCAAGCAATAAAGTTCAAACCAAAGAACACAAAGAAGATATCACATACCAATTTCAGAGCAGAAGCTCCAAATCGACAAAGGGAACAGCGAAGCCAGAGCTACAGAGAATCGACGAAGTCGTATTCGCCAGAGAATCTAAATCTCGAAAGCCCCAAGGAGCAAAAGGGAACGATACTATCTCAAGGCTATCGAGCAGTACAAAGCTTCAGACATCAAGCAAATCTCAAGCCCTAAATTTGACAGAGAAATCGAAGAACTCGTCGTCGCCATAACCCTAATTAGCAAGTCGCCATTTATTTTTCCAGAGAAAAGGATCGAAGAAATAAAAGGAAGCAGGCCGAAGTTTGAGCAAAGAAGCGGGCTGACGTGTTTAATCAAATAATAATGGGCCGGTCAAATTTTTAAATAGGGTTTTAAATTTAGTCTTAATTTTGGGTTTAAATAGGGTTTAAATTTGGGCCAAGTTTTAATTATTTTGTTTTAGGCCGAGATTATCTTCTAGAGCAAAATTAGGTATCGAGGTTAAATTTCAATTTTGCTCCTAGGGTTAAACTGTATTTTGTTTTTCAGTTTGTATTGTCAAAGTCCAGTTAGAGTTAATCACCACCTAGGGTTTAGGTGTTGTCAGATTGTCTAGTTAGGGTTAGTTCAGTGAGCAGGGAGGCTGCGAGTTTGCAAAGCTCTATAGGCGGGAGCAGAGTTTGCGAGTAAACGAAACTCTATAGGCGGAGCAGGGTGTGCGAGTCTGTAGGAGTGTTTGTGAGCGGGAGCGAGTGTCTGCGAGTCTGTCAGAGTGTTTGTAAGCGGGATACTGTTTAACTCTAATAGAAATCTGGGAATTCAGCAGTAGGCAGGGGTTGCCGAAGCTGGGTAAATTCTGTGTGTGATTTACTTTACTGCATATTTATTTATCTGCTGTTTACTTCCGCGTTTAATTTGAGAAAATTTGCGATAACCCTATTCACCCCCCCTCTAGGGTTAATCTAGATCCTACAGTAGTCGCCCAGAAGTGTCGGGACGATGGAGTACCTGCCTCAGTGGTTGATCGGTCAGAACTTTGATGGAATGGGACTGGAAGTAGTGACGCAATTTCCGTGATGTGATTAGTAGACAGTATGCTAGCTTCTCGAGTTTAGGATATCTGACTTCTGCCCCCGTAAACCTCTTACTGACGAAGTAAACTGGCCGCTGCGTGCGGTTGTCTTCCCTTACCAAGGCGACACTCAGGGCGTGAGATGACACAGCAAGGTATAGGTATAATTCTTCGCCTTCACTTGGAGTCGAGAGTACCGGTGGTTTCTGGAGGTGTTCGATTAAGTTAAGGAAAGCGGTTAAGCATTCGTCAGTCCACTCGAACTTTCCTTTGTCTTTCTTTAGAGCTTCGAAAAAGGGGACGCACTTGTCCGTTGCCTTGGAGATGAATCGGCTTAGGGCGGCCACTTTTCCATTCAAACTTTGCATTTCCTTCCGAGTGGAAGGTATCTTGATATCCCTTAGCGCTCGGACTTGTTCAGGGTTTGCTTCAATCCCTCTGGCATGGATGATGAATCCCAAGAACTTTCCTGATGATACTCCAAAGGAGCATTTTAGAGGATTCAACTTCATTCCATACTGGCGAAGTATTTGAAACATCTCGCCTAGGTGGCTTACGTGATCTTTGGCTTTCCTTGACTTTACCAGCATGTCATCCACATATACTTCCTTAGTTTTCCCTATTAGCCCTGCAAACATCTTGTTGACGAGGCGTTGGTAGGTGGCTCCTGCATTTTTAAGTCCGAAGGGCATTACCTTATAGCAGTATAAACCCCGGTCGGTGATGAAACTAGTGTGGTCTTGGTCGGGAGCATGCATAGGAATTTGGTTATACCCTGAGTATGCGTCCATAAAAGATAAGAGCTCGTGCCCGGCTGTGCTGTCTACAAGTTGGTCGATTCGAGGAAGTGGGAAGCAATCCTTTGGGCAGGCGTCGTTTAGGTTGGAGAAGTCAATGCATGTTCGCCACTTTCCATTAGCCTTCTTTACCAGCACCGGGTTAGCGATCCATTCCGGGTAGATGGCTTCTCGTATGAAGTCGTTGGCGAGTAGATTCTTTACTTCTTCATCGAGGGCTGCTGATCGCTCTGCCCCCATGCTTCTCTTTCTTTGTTTTACGGGCGCCTTGGTAGGATCAATGTTTAGTACGTGGCATGCAACATCGAGGGAGATTCCGGTCATGTCAGTGTGTGACCATGCGAATACATCCAAGTTGTGGCGGAGAAAGTCGATGAGTTGCTCCTTCAACTCTGCCTTTAGTTGGGATCCAATTTTCAATAGTCTACTCGAGTCATGCTTGTCTACAGATACAAACTCCATAGCCTCTACAGGCTCGGCGGTGGCCTCCTCCTCTCTGTCCCTGGGGTATAATTCATTGAAAGGGTCGCTGGTATATCGAAGAGGAGGGGCTTTCTTTAGTTGCTATGCTTCTAGACTTTTCGTGTAGAGGGCAACCTCTACACCCTTCCCTTTATCCTTCCTGTGGTTGTTGCGAAGTTCAGTCACATAGCAGTCTCGAGCAACGTCCTGGTCTCCTTCTACTTCCCCTACTCCATTGTCCGTTGGAAAATTCATCTTTAGGAACCATGGGGCTAGGACAATTTGGAAGTCAGACAGGGCTGGCCTTCCTAAGAAGGCGTTGTAGGCCGAATGGTTTTCTATTAGCACAAACATTTGTTTCCGTACAACGGAGCGGGGATGGCTTCCAATCTCAATAAAGAGGTCCAGTTGCCCGAGGGGCATCTTCGCATCTCCAGTGAAACCGTGTAGTGGTTTATCGCAGGGAGACACATCCTTCATTGATAATTTCATTTTGTCGAATGCATGTTTGAACAGGATGTTTACTGAGCTTCTTCCAGTGTCTACTAGGATTCGGTAAACTTCGGCGGGACCGAGCCGGGTAGAGATAACCATGGGATCCATGTGAGGGTATTGCCTTCCTTCTAGGTCACGCTTACCGAATGTGATGTCATCACTTTCTTTCCGCTTCGGGTGGCGCTCTTCTATAACCGAATTGACATAGTCTTTATTGTCTCTGAGCGACTTTCCATATCTTTCCATCGCTTTCCAGCTTCTGTCTGCGATGTGCGGTCCTCCCGAGATGGTATGGACCACTATCTTCTCTTGACTAGAGCTGCTAGTGTTGCGGTTTCCTCTGCCGATCTCCGGTGAGGATGGCCTTGGGTTCTCATTGGCAGGAGCTAGAGTCCTGTCCTGACCTTTTACATAACGTTCCAGTTTCTTCCTTCTGATGTGTTCCTCAATCAAGTCCCAGAGATGATGGCATTCATTGGTATCATGCCCATGAGATTCGTGGAAACGGCAGAAATTTCCAGACTTCTGCGCGTTATCTGGTTCCTTCTTGTATGGTGGGCGTTTGTATCTAACTTCGTCTTGGGTGGCAAGGAAGATATTTTGCCCCCAGCATTGTCTCTGGGATCATTTCTTCGAACATCCCTTGCCACAACAGGGGCGTTGCTGTGAGTTGCCTTATTTTGCTGTCCTGACTGCCCCTCAACGGCAGCATCCTCGAGCCTCATATATTTCCCGGCTTCATGGAAGAAATCGGGTAAAGTAGCTGGTTTTTCTTTTGTCAACCTTCTAGCAAATTTAGTGTCCTGATGCACACCACTACAGAGGGCCATTAGGATAAGCTTCTCATCGGCATCTTGGACTGCGGCTGCTACGGCGTTGAATCGGGTTAGGTATTGCTGCAGTTTCTCTCCAGGTTTCTGTTTGACGCTGGATAAGGAATAAGCGTCCTTAGGTTGCTCCACATGAATGCGGAATTGGTTGATAAATTTTTCTTTCAACATTTCCCACGAGCTGATGGATCCCTGGGGTAGATGACAGAACCAGGAGGTAGCGAGATCTGCTAAGAAGAGCGGAAAGCATTTGCACAGTACTCCCTCTGTTGCTCCACTCATGAGCATATGTTGTGTGTATCTCTATAAGTGTACAACGGGGTCGGAGGTTCCTTTGTAAGGTTCCATTGTCGGCATCTTCCATTCTCGGGGAGTGATAGCAATTTCGATATTGCGAGCGAAAAGGCTGGTTACCCTAGCGCCTATCCCTCAGTCTCTTTGCTCCCGTTGGACGCACTCTCTGAATAAGTGTGCCATCCTTTCATCAGAATTTGGAGCAGATAGAAATGAGTTTGGTTCTGTTCTGTGGGATTGATTCCGTCCAGATGACCTGTAGGGATGGTATCGTCTATCATTCCTCATATTTTCCAGTGGCTGCCTTTGATCTTCTAGGAGCATGCTAGGGTCAGCTACAGTTGGCCCTTGCCTTGATCTTCCCCTGCTGGGTTCTGATCTAAGCACATCCTCGGGTCCAACTTCGGGCTGGACTCTAGCTCGGCCCCGTACACTGGCGTTTCCGTGGTTAGGCAGTATGACAGGCTCAGCTATAGTTGACCTTCGTCCGGTACCTCCCCTGTTGGGTTTGGTACCAAACGTTTCCTCAGGCCTAACTTCGGGCCATGCTCGATCTCGGCTCCTACCCTGGCTACTTCTGCCGTTAGCTCCTTTGAAGAAGGAAGACCTTTGTCGTCTCTGAGATCCTCCAGACTGGGACTCGCCCCATGATTCAGTGTTGCGGTTTGACTCTTCAGCATCCCTTAAGCGTGACATGAGATGGTCCACCAAGGCTTCCTGCTGGGACGTGAAGCGGTTAGTTACTTCAACCACAACCCTGTCTAAATCTGCCTTAGTAATTGCTGCGGGTTGTTCTGTGGCAGGAGTGGTCGGATTAGCCTGTCCTTCATTTGGTACTGCTACTGGAGGAGGACGATTTACTTGATTTGTGACAGTTGGATCTGGAAGACTGCTGGATGCGATGTTTTTTCCTTTGTTAACATCTTTTCTCGGTTTGGGAGGCATGCTTTCCAAGTGGCGAACGATGCTGTTAGGAAAAATGTTAAGTGGATGAAGCTGAAGCTTCGAGCTTCTAGCTTTCAGTGAAAGCACCAAAAATGTTTGCACAAAAAATGGACAAACACCTCAAAGTCGTATGATTTAGTAAATCTTATGTCGTTCTAAGTGATTTGGGTGATTTATGCAAATATATGAAAAACAAGGGCTAAACTGTAAAAAGACACGCAGATTTATAGTGGTTCAGCCAAAATGTGCCTACGTCCACTTTATATGTTATTTCTCTTCTCTTGTTTAGATTACAAGTACAAAGCTTTGATACAAGTAAAAGAAAGTTGTTTGAAAGTTCTCTCCGTGCTTGAGCTCTCAAGAACTTGTCCCCCATTGTTGTACCCCTGCCCCTCTATTTATAGAGTGAGGCTGGGAGCAAGGGTCTTGGATGTATACAACTGCTGGTGGGCTTGGGCTGATGCAGGCTGGCCTGGCAACCTTGGTTCGGTATAGCTCTGGCCCAGTTGTAAGTAGACGGAGTTTGGTTCGGTAGGACTTCGGTAGGACTTGGTCCGGAGGTGAAGTGATCCAGTAGTATTTGGTTCGGTGGTTGGTTGGATCGGTGGGGTCGTGGAGAGGAGTTGATTCGGCAGTGTTGGTTCGGCGTTGAGTTGGTGATATGGTTCGGTGAGGCTTAGATCGGTGGCTTCGTTGGTTTGAGGCTGATTCGGCGTGAGGTGGGAAGTGGATTGGTTCGGCGTTAGGTAGTGAGTGAGTTGTTGGTTCGGTGGAGTCGTTGCATGCGAAGCAGGTTGGTTCGGCAGGTGTTCGATAGGGAAATGGTTCGGTGAGGCTTGATTCGGTAGCCTGTATGTTTTAGTTCGGGCGTTAGTTGATTTGGTGGTGAGAATTCACCCAATCAGAAACATTTCTAAAACCTTTGCATATGAGAATGGATAGTATATATGTATATTACTAAAATCCTTTGTATGAATATATATATATTAGATTTGTACATGAATAGTCTTGTATAAAACGATTAGATTTAGAAATCAATCATTTGTAAATCCAGGTTGAAACGTGCATCAAAAGTGTTTAATTCTCCCAAGATCCATAGAACAATCTCTATGTTCTAAAAAACATAGAAACGAATTCAACAATTCGTAATTCATGAATCCGGAAACTATAGATAAAATTGACATGAAATGCAGTATTAAAATTTAGTAATCAACATATGGAATTCAACAGGGCAAACAAGTGACAAATGGATCGATCGGAAATATCGGAACGTAGCCTGGATGTCAGATTTAGGCTACAACTGGTGCACTGGTTCGACCAACCGTCCACCGGTTGATTCACCTGGGCCGACGTCATGTCCAGTCGTTTTCGCTCATTTTCCTATGATGCTTCTTTAACGATCTAAGGTACTAAATAAGTAGTCATGCATGCATATAGACATGTATAATTGGCTGAAATTCATGATTTCATATGGTGGGTTTCAGTAGATAGCAAATACAATTCAATTAGACAATGAATCGATCAACATTTTGAGATCATATACACTTTGAATTCAACCAATCATCTAACAGCAGCAACCATTTACCTAAGGCTAGAACTAGTGATATAAACTCACCTAAACTAACCCGGAATTTAAGATTAGAGCTTAGAATCTCCTATGCCTTTCAAATTCAATCACAACCAAGGCTATGAACAAAGATTGGATAGGAATTGATCAAAATCAGAAATCAAAAACTTAAATAAATCATTAAATTGATGCGTAGATAGATAGAGGAGTCTAGCTTTTATCAAAACACACTAAAATAGATTGAAAGCCCCTTGATTTCACTCTTTAATTTGCAAATTTGGAGATTTAGGGTTTTTGTAATTAGAGGAATTTGAGTTTCTGGTTTATGAGATAAAAAGGAAAAATGAGAAACGATGTATGTTATGTTTTCTCATTTCTACTTCTTTTGTTTTAGGCTAAGTGGGTAAGAAATGTGGATCCATTAGCCAAGTGGTGCTAATTCTTTCAAAACCAAAGGTTACTAATTTATTGTGTTTCATTTTAAAATTTTATAGAAATATTAATTTAATTAAAAAAATATTCTAATTTAACTAACATTTATTTCTAAAATTTCCACAATATAAATAACATGTCAAAATTTCACTTTTATCAATATTGAAATATTTTATCAAAATTAATTACAATTAAAATGAAAAGTTATTCTTCATATTTTTATAACATGAACCATTTATTAAGAAATCATATTTCAAATAACGAAATAATTTCTACACAATTTATTTATTCATTTTCTCCAAAATTATTCCTATATAATCAAATATAAGAATTAAATTGCATAAAAAGAAAATTCATTGAATTCCCAATTTATTAAACTCCCAATTCACTTTAATTTGGAAATACAATAATTTACAAATTCCCCTAAATCATTCAATTAATTAATTAATTCTTATCTTAAATTTAGATTCTTGGTAATCTCGACTGGGGTTGTTATAGACTCCCCTTATAAAAATTGCGTTCCTGCAATTTCTTAAGGAAAAGTCAGTAACAATTCAACGACGCATCTAAAGAGATAAAATCATAAGCACGAAATAGTTCAAAACAAGAGTATCACCACTAATGAGCACGAGAAAGGATTTCCATATGCGTTTGCTCGATGAACTCCCTAGTTTCCCATGAATATTCCTTTGGATTGCTAGACCATTGGACTTTAACAAGCGGAACGTCTTTATTTCAAAGGCATTTAACCTTCGATGCAGCAATATGAATAGGTCTCCGCTCATAAGTAAGGTCGGGTGAAATTTCAAGCTCCACAAGAATTCTTGGCTCAAGAATAGAATCTGAATCACGAAGAGCCTTTCGAAGCTGTGAAACATGGAATACATCATGAATACCGAAGAATTGGGTAGGAAGAGATACCCAATAAGCAACAGGGCTGATACACTCTGTGATAGTGTATGGTCCAATATATCCCTGAGCCAACTTCCCTGAATGACTGAACCACATCACACACTTCAATGGAGATACACGAATAAAGACTCGATCTTCTACATAGAATTCCAAGGCCTTTCTCCTATTATCTGCATAGGATTTATGTTTGTTCTGTGCTTCTGTCATTCTCTGTCGAATGAGATCGATCTTCTCGGAATCTTCACAAATAGAGTCGGGGCCTAAAATAAGCTTCTCCCCGTACTCAAGCCAACAAGAAGGTGATCGACACGGCCTTCCATAAAGGGCCTCGAAAGGTGCTATACCGATACTAGACTTAAAACTGTTATTGTAAGCAAACTCAACAAGGTAGATATGATCTTTCCAACTCCCAACGAAGTCGAGAATGCAAGCACGAAGTAAGTCTTCCAATATCTTATTCACTGGCACCATCTACCCATCTGTCTAAGGATAATATGTAGTGTTGAAATTAAGCTTTGAACCCAAAGCTTTATGGAGACTCATCCAAAATCCGCTTGTAAACAAGGGATCCTGATCGCAAACAATGGCACTACGGTGCAATGAAGTCTTACGCTCTCTTTAACAGATCTTAGCAAGCCGAGAAGTATTCTGATTGGACTTAACAAGAATAAAGTGGGCCGATTTTGGTCAAACAATCAACAATCACCCAAAACTATTATGGCCAGCCCTCGAACGAGGAAGACCATTAATGAAATCCATAGAAACCTGAAAACGAAAAGGAAGAATAAGATTATGATCATTACAAGATCGACACAAAAGCGGATTTAAAATATGAACTTATGGAAGTAAGCTCATAGTACCTGGTCCCATTTCCACACCGGGACCTCCAATGGTTGCAAAAGACCACTGGGGCGCTAATGCTCGGCCTTAACAAGCTGACAAGTTAAGCGCCACTTCACAAACTCTGCTCATCCCACTTCATGCCTTCCTAATAATAAAGACACTTCATATTGACATATAATTTACAACTACTGGGATAAATAGTATATTCGGAGCGATGACACTCCCCAAGAATACCTCTACCATAATCACCATCATCAGAACTAAAAGCCGACCACTTCTGCGAATACAACCACGGGCCTCAATAACAAAATCCTTCAGCTCATCACATTGGTGAACACCACTACACTGCTAAAAAAGATGAGATAAATTAGGATCACACTTCTAGGCTTTCATGATCTGATCCAAAACAAGGACGAGCCTCTAATCTAACCTACAAGATGGAAGAACTAAAATCTGGGATACGATCTCTAATCTCACAAGAAGATAGAATCTCAAGATCCTTCCACTCGGCTAACATCAAAGAAACAACAGCCTCCTGCTTACGACTAAGAGCATCCACTACTCGGTTCCCCTTTCTCGGAGTGTACTGAATATCAATACCGAAGGAAGCGAGGAATTCGAGCCATCTCTATTGTCGCATATTAAGCTCCTTCTGAGTTAATAAGTACTTCAATGACTTATGATCGGTTTAAAGCACAAATCTCTCACCCAACAAATAATGACGCCAAATCTTTAAAGAAAAGACTAAAGCTGCGAGCTCCAAATCATGGGTGGCGTATCTCATCTCATTCGACTTCAACTGCCTTGAAGCAAAAGCAACAACATGGTCATGCTGCATAAGGACAGCAGCCAAACCAAACCTACTAGCACCCATGTAGACCACAAGATCTTGATTCCCATTTGGAACCATACGTACAAGAGCGTTAAAAAGAGTTATAAAAAGAAGCTTCACACTTATCTGACCAAATATACTTAACTCCTTTTCTGGTCAAAGAAGTGAGAGGTAAGACGATATTGATAAAGCCCTTTATGAATCAACGGTAATAACCTGCCAATTCAAGAAAACTACGAATCTCTGATACATTATTAGGCCTTTTCCAATTTTGAATAACTTCAATCTTCGACGGATCAACAAAAATACCTTCTTCGGAAACTACATTCCCAAAGAACTTCACTTGCCTTTGCCAAAATTGGCACTTGGAAAATTTGGCTTTCAACTGATTCTTCCTAAGTGTCTCCAAAACAATCCCATGATGTTCCACTGCTCTTCCTCAGATTCAAAATAAACAAGAATATCATCAATGGATATAAGAAGGAAGCGATCGAGAAATTCCAGGAAAATACGATTCATGAGATCGACAAAATAAGTTGGAGCATTCGCTAATCTGAAGGGCATAACGAGCCACCCATAAGAACAATAACGGGTACGAAATAAAGTAAGAGGAATGCTATCCTTAGCCACACGAAGCTGATGAAATCCTATCACTAAGTCTAACTAGAAAAGACTTTAGCGCCACAAAGCTAATCAAAAAGATCGTCGATCCCAAGCAAAGGATACTTGTTGTTAATAGTAAGCTCATCAAGCTTGTAGTAATCAACGCAAAGCCTAAGAGTACCATCATCCTTCTTCACAATCATGACAAAAGCTCCCCAAGGAGAAGAACTAGACTGGATAAACTGCTTTGCTTCCAACTTCGACAACTGTTTTCTCAACTCCTCAGTCTCCTTAGTAGACATTCGATTGGGAGGACGACTAACTGGATGAGCACCAGGAATAAGATCAATTGGAAACTCAATTGCCCGCTTGGGAGGCAACCCCGAAAGGGTTCAAAAATATCAAGATAATCACAAACAACGGGAATTCGGGAAATGCCATCATCTTCTCGAGCCTCAAGAGAAAATAACGATGCTTTCAAATCAGAATCAACATCATGAAGAGTGATAGAAATACGCTTAACGGATTTTGGATGTCTAAAATAAATAGTTCTTTTAGGACATAGGATATGGGCTTCATAATAGTTAATCCAATTCGTTTCGAAAATCATTCCAAACCCAAGATACTGCATAACATGAAGATCGACATGAAAAGAGTGACCACATAAGATAATCTCGACATCTCCACAAAGCATACTAAGGGTTGCAAACCTGCTGATCGGGTTTATAATTCTCAGCGAAGTCACTAAGCACACAACATCCCGTGATAAAGCATCTATAAGTTCCTTCGATACGAATGAGTGAGATGCACTTGAATCGAAGAGAACCCGAATAGGAAGGTTCCGAAACACAATTACACCTTCAAGAACAAACGAAGATATACCTCGACACTGAGAAGATCCACTAGAAGCCTGCACAATACCAAGCTTCCCAAAAGTGAGGCCTTTAGCTTCTCGGGGACAAGATGCTACAAGATGACCCTCCTTCTTGCAATAACGACAAACAAGAGCTTTAGGACAATCCTGAATGAAATGCTCCTTAGAACCACAATTGAAGCACTCTCCTTTAGTTAGTTGTGATGAAGTGGAACTAGAACCTTGCTTCTTGATGTTCTTATCAGGAAAAGGGCTTTGACTTGTTGAACGGTTGCTTCTTCTTTGGATGAAAACTCTTCTTCTCCACTATGTCTTCCTCACTACTATCCTTTTTGACCACTTCAAGCTTAAGGGTCAAATCAACTAATTCCTAAAATGAAACCTTTAATTGCAACATCAACGCCTTTTTAAGATGCTTCTTCAGACCATCCACAAATCTTTGATTCTTCTTTAGTGGAGTACTTATGTGCTCGACCCCGTATTTGGAAAGAGCTTCGATGGTCGACACATATAGAAGACTTCCTTTGCTTCAACTTAATAAACCTCTTAGCTAATGAGGCCTTCTTTGATTTGGAATGAATTTCAACTCAAATCATCCCCTAAACTGCACCCAAGAAAAAGTAGACCCATCCACCTCCGCTATAAAAACTTGTACCAATCAAGAGTTAGCTCTTGGAGCTGACTAGAACATACCTAAATCCCTTACTGATCGTCAAGACCCATGTGAGAAAAGATCCGCTCGCATGTCCTGAACCATGCATGCACCTCAATCACACTCTCAGAACCTTTACCACCAAGTTGTGCAAAGTCACTGCATATACGTGCAAAACTCGACTCGTGAGAAGAATAATCCGGAGGAGGTCCGGTAGGCTGAGTATTCCTAACGAGTTCCATAACTGCTTGGCGGACAAAAAAACTCCATCCGTAGGAGGGCCACTGGACTGCCCACCAAAAGAACGGGTAGGTGGTTTACTACCAGTCGTCTTAGATTATGAAAGAAATAAGATAAGATAAAAGATTATTTAAGAATCGTACGATTCGATATTAGAAATTTCAAAGATAGACACTAAGGAATATACTTCATGGAGACCTAAGAAACGATTCCTATGACTTTCCTAATCCACAATTCGTATCTGTAATATCATATTTTGTTCTGAACTCAGCTCTGATACCAAGCTGTGATGCCTCACCCCAAGACCCATACTAATAGAGAATATTACAAAGTAATATCGTCGGCTAGGGATGAAAATAGGGCTGGTTAGGAGCGAGCCTCCATGAATTTTACTTTAAGCAACCATTGACTCATCGATTAATATGTTATACATTTCTTTTTCAAGTGGAATCGACGTATACAATTCGGGCTTAAAACAAAACTACAGTGGCTATAATAAAAATTCAGAACAACATATAATAATATACAGATCACATAATATCACATCAGTCACAACAGAATATAATAGATACAAGTATAAACCGACACATAATAAATACATGATGTAGACTATACATATGCAATGTGCTATATTTCAAAATGCATATACACACAAAAGGAGTCTAATCGCAACACAAGATACTACATAATGTTAAATATATACATAGTATGACAAAAGAGAACTACTAGTTAACAGGTAAGATATCCACTCTAAAGCTTCAAGCTGAAGAACCTGAAACATCTCGGTTTGACCCGAGTATTATAAAATAATAATAAACGGTTCAGTCTAGACTAAGATAAATGTGTTAGAGAAACAAAATGATAGATAAAATAATCTAGATCTCAATTGTAAACATACATTGACAAATATCAAGCATGCATCAATAGCTTAAAATCACTAAATACAAAAACTCATAATAGCTTCTTAAAAGCAAAAACCTTCGAAATGATTTGGTGATAATCCAACAACGTTAAATCTAGAAATCTCACTAATAGAAATCCAAAAATCTCATAAATATGAGGGGCACCAAACTCCAAGATTGATGAAATAAATTCACCTACATGCATGTAACTCCAAGATAGACGTATAAGTCTATAAACATCAAGATAGATACGAGACTTATAAACATCGAAATAGATATAAAACGTATGAACTCCAAGATTGGTATGAAACCTATAAACATCGAAATAAGAACAAGTACTATAAACATCAAAGACAAGTCATAACCCGTCAAAAAGTGTTAAATACATTTATATAGTAATCGAATAGATAACGACCATATGTCCTATACCACATGACTTTACCCAAGTGTTTACTATACAATAGTAAACTCTACTCGTGTGTAACAATGATTCGGTCGAACATGTCCAGGAGTTAATCGGCAAAACGAATACGAGTGTTCCATACCACTCGTTTTATTTAACCATTTAAATCAATTTCTCATTTGATCGATAACGTGCACTTTTATGAAAATATTTTTCTTTTAAAACTACTTTTAAGATATTTATTTATAATGGAAATATATGCATACACACACACAAATATATATATATATATATATATATATATAAGTAAGCTTTTCAACTATTATTCCGATACATTTCTAAAACCCTCGCACTTTAGAATAGATAGTATATATGTAAATTACTAAAATCCTTTGTATGAATATATATATATATATATATTAGTTTTGTACATAAATAGCCTTGTATAAAATGATTGGATTTAGAAATCAATTATTTGTTCCGGGTTGAAACGTGCATCAAAAGTGTGTAATTCTCTCAAGATCCATAGGAAAATCTCTATGATATAACCAAAAAACATCGAAATGAATTCAACAATTCATAAATCACGAATCTGGAAAATATCAATAAAATTGACATGAAATGCAATATTAAAATTTAGCAATCAACTTCTAAAATTCAACTGGGAAAATAAGTGACAAACAGGTTGATTGGAAATACCGAAGCGTAGCCTGGATGTCAGATTCAGACTACAACCAGTGCACCGGTTCGACCAACCGGTCCATCGATTAGTTCGCCTGGGTTGATGTCCAGGCGACTCTGGTAACCTTCCATCGATCCATTTTCACTCATTCTTCTTGTGATGCTTCTCTAACGATCTAAGGTACTGAATAGGAAGTCATGCATGCATATAAACATATATAATTTGATGAAATTCATGATTTCACATGGTGGGTTTCAGTAAACAGTAAAGACAATTCAATTAGACAATGAATCGATCAACATTTTGAGATCATATAAACTTTTAATTCAACCATAATCATCTAACAGCAGCAACGATTTACCTAAGGCAAGAATCAGTGAGATAAACTCACCTAAACAATCCTGGAATGGAAGATTAGAGATTAGAATCTCATATTCCTTTCTAATTCAATTTCAACCTAGGCTATGAACAAAGATTGGATAGGAATTGATCAAAATCAGAAGAAAAAAAACTAAAATAAATCATTAAATTGATGCATAGATAGATAGAAGAGTTTACATTTTATCAAAACACACTATAATAGATTGAAAGCCCCTTAATTTCACTCTTTAATTTGCAAATTTGGAGATTTAGGGTTTTTGTACTAAGAGGAATTTGAGTTTTTGGTTTTTGAGATAAAAACGAGAAGTGAGAAACGATGTACATACATTTTCTCGTTTCTACTTCTTTTGTTTTAGGCTAAGTGGGTAAGAAATGTGGATCCATTAGCCAAGTGTTGCTAATTCTTTCAAAATTAAGTGTTGCTAATTTGTTATATTTCATTTTAAATTTTATAAATACTAATTAAATTAAAACAATATTCTAGTTTGACTAACATTTATTTCTAAAATTCCCATAGTATAAATAACATGTCAAAATCTCACTTTTATCAATATTGAAATATTTTATCAAAATTAATTACAACTTTTAAAATGATAAGTTATTCTTCATATTTTTATAAAATGAACCATTTATTAAGAAATCATATTTCAAACAATGAAATTATTTGTCTACAATATATTTATTCATTTTCTCCAAAATTATTCCTATATAATTAAATATAAGAATTAAATAGCGTAAAAAGAAAATTTATTAATTTCCCAATTTATTAAACTCTCAATCCACTTTAATTTGGAAATAAAATAATTTACAAATTCTCCAAATTCATTAAATTAATTAGTTAAAATTAATTAAATCTTATTTTAACTTTAGATTCTAGGTAATCTTGATCGAGGTTGTTACAATAATCAAATCGGTGGAGTTGAATTTGATTCCGATTGAATTTGAGAAGAATCTGATTAGAATTTCTTTTAGAAAATAGGAGAGTGAAAGAGGAGAGAAAATATAAAAGTAGTTAAAGAAATGTAATGACCCATAATTTAATCACTTTTAATTCTTAATATTTAATATATTTTTAAATAATAAATTAATAAATATTATAACAAATAAAACTCATTTAAATAATAACTAGCGATAGGAGAATGATTTTCAAAATTTGTTTACAAAAATAATTAGTTCAAAGAAAAATAGAAAATGTGATCGGAAATCGTTTTCCGAATTTCAGACTTTTCGTTGTGTAAAAGTTATCGAAAATGTTGTGCACATTATATTTAACATATACACCTACATTTATTAAATAACTTATGTATGGTTAGTAAAAATAAGTGGTACATATTTATTTACTTAAGTGAAAAGGTAGGATATGTGACATTTTATTAAAAATTTAAACAAAAATGAAATAAGAAAAAGCATATGTTGCAACTTATGACACATAAGTACATGGAAGTGTTTTACATGTTGGATAACATGAGGAGGAGAGTGGGAAATGTGTAAATGAAGGCAAGTAAGGAGGATGAGGTGATATTGTGGAGTTTAATGAGTGGAGGGTATGTAAGGAAGGCTATTTGGGTAATTCATACATTTCACTTTTTATAAAAACAATTCGCTTTATTTTATTTCTTATTTGCCATTTAATTTTCTTATTTTCTAAACACCCATCTTCTTTCTCAAGCTTCTAAAAGCATCCATCCATGGCTTCCTAAGTTTCAAACTTGAAAAAATCCAATCTTTTCGCCTCTTCCTGAAGTAAAATAAATAAAGATCATTCCTATCTTCTCTACATCACCTAACTAAACAAACAAGACCCATATCCACTCAAATCAGGCTTGGCCGAGCCCAAAAACTCCCAAGACCGAACCACCTCGGCCCTATAAGGCTCCAAAATTTTATCTTTTACAAGTTAAAGCTTAGATCTAGTGTCGATTGAGAGTTCGATGGTAGTTCGACTTAGTTTGGTTGCTTTTTGGTGAGCAAATTCTCACCTTTTAAAATAAAGTTTTGACCTTTTACTATATTGATGAAAATACATGTTATTTGTTTATGTTGTATGTGCTAATTATGTTGGATGTATTGCCTATTTAACCACCTTGAAAAGTTGACATCTTGATGATTAGTAAAGTAATTTGAGTTTAGATAAGAAGTTGTGTTCTTGTTTTACAAGTGTTGATCCACATGTTGTATATTTATTATTTACTTTTGTTTATATGCTCATACTATATTATGTGATGCTTGGATAAATAAATGACATTTGAAAAGCGTTTATGGAAGTGGCCGTATAACGACTATTGCTATATAAGCACTTTTGAAACCAACATTCTTTTTTGGAATCTTTGGTTTAAAATTTGTGTTTGAGTTTTACAAGGTTAATTAATTACTTTATTAATGATGGATAAATTTTAATTAATCATTTTCATAATGATGGTTCAAGGTTAATTAATTAGTTTAATAATGATATTTTGAATTTAATTAATCATTTTAAATAATGATGATTAAGGTTAATTAATTATTTAAATAATGATGTGACTAAGATTAATTAATCATTTTCTTAATGATGTTTTTAGAATTAATTAATCATCTTAAGCAATGATGTTTAAGGTTAATTAATTATGTAATTAATGACGTATTAAAGTTAATTAATCATATTGTTAATGATGTTTTAAGATAAATCATTCACTTTGATAGCAATGTTTTAAATTTAATTAATCATTTTAATGATGATGTTTAAAATTAATTAATCATTTTAATAATTATGTTTAAGAGTTAATTAATTATTCTAATAATGATGTTTTAAAATTAATAAAATCATTTAATCATGGATGATAAAAGTTAATTAATCATTTTAAATAGTGTCGCTTTGAAGTAATTAATTAGGATTAATGCCAATTAATTATGTTAAATAAAGATGTTTGAAATAGCTAATTTTTCTTAAAGTTAATTGATCAATTTAAATAATGATGTTGAACTAATTAATTTGTGTTTTGAAGTAAATCAATTATCTTGATAAAATTATTCTATAAAAAGTGAAATCCTAGCTCAAGTTTGGTTTTTAAAAAGTAAAAGTTTGATTCGGTAATAGAAAATTAGTTCTGTAAATGATATCGCTTGTATGAAAAGGATCTAGTCATACTCTTAACACTAAACGTCGAGATAGGAACTCATTTCTATTTCAAAGGATAGAAATACCATCAAGGCAATGCCTAAAGGTAACACTACCTCAACTTGCCCAGCTTCATTTTCAACAAAGGGATGACACTAGTTTGGACTCGACGAGTGGTGGTAAGAATATGAAATTTAATTTCATATACGATCGTTTTTAATCATCTTCGATAGTTGATTTATTAACTATCAGTTCATCTTTATTCATTGTGTATCGTCAGTCTAAGATGATTAGTTGCTCATTCAAGCATTTTTATCCTTTGCCGAAAATGACTAAAATCAAAAAGCGAGTGGACGTCAAGCTATGTGGGGTTGCTCCCATTAGAGTATCTCTACATCTACTCTTGATTTGGGTCGATTATATGCGCACTAAGATTTGACATATTATATTCTCGGTAAGGTTGGCGGGATCCGGTATGTACATTTTCAAGAGGAGTCATTTGAGAAAATGACCCTCTCAAGTATATTGTCTAGAGGTATACTTTCGATCAGAGGGGGTGCACCATACTAGTCATTTGTTGCAAAATTTCCCTTTCTTTCCTTTGATTCCAAAATTTCAAATTTACCTCTTTCTTAATTGCATCGGGTAGTGTTGTGAGCACTTTCGCGATGTTTAATTATTTGTATCCATTGTTGTGATTAGATGTTGTTATTGTGATGGGAAACCCGTTCCGCAGTTGTCGGCGTGGTCTCACATATTATGGTTATTTCCACCCTTTTGTTTAGAATTTTTACTCATATCGGACTTATTGTCTGATCCGAGTTGTTTGTTTTTACTACACTCTTGGGTACTCAATTATATCTGAGCAATCCAAGGCAGTAGGTTTTCTTTGGGCTCTTTAAAGACGATGGGCGAGCATGAGGCTCCTTTATTTATCTAGTTATATATATATATCCATTATGTTTACATATGTATGTATTTTGTATTAGAAAGTGTAAAGACATAACGTATAACTTCCTAGTTTGATAGTTGTAGTACTTTTGTGTAACTCTGATAACTTCCTGTTAGGAGTAACCTGATGTACTATATTATTGTTGTATTATATGTGACCTTCCCGATGTGAGGCTTTTTTGTTTTTTCTGATCTTTCGGACGCCTGGAAAATGGCACATGAACATCGAGGTAGTGTTAAGTGTCATTCTCAAGGGTTGGAAAGGTGGATCGTCTCAGTTGGTATCGCAGCTTTGGTTGAGCGAACACCTTAGCCTGATTGAGGTACAACTCAATAGAGATGGGGTAAGTGATGCCCTAGAATGAGTTAATCTTAAGAGAGCGTATTTGTAATTTTCTTTATAATAATAATATCTATCCTCTTAAGTCTCATTTTGGATCCATTAGTATTGTTTTCCTTAAAAATATTTTGATCCTATTCTTGTGTTCTAAAGATACCTATTATCTGTCTAGGTGAGAGAAGATAAATACAAGAATAGGAGTAAGGGGTGGATCTGGAACTAGCACAACTACTAATGGTAGAGCAGCTAGAAATGTGCCGGTTGTAGGTCCTGTAAAGGAAGTGGTAGCGCAAGTTCAACCTCCTATGAACTTCACGACTTTATGCAAGAGTTACACCACTTTGGGCGGGAAACCATTTTATGGTACTGAGGATATTCTTGGAGTGTAGACTTGGCTTAGATCCTATGAAATGATATTCAGAGATCTTAGGTTGGAAGATGCAGAGAAGCGTTTGCTAGCATCGCGACAACTTCAGAAGTCGGCGATGGACATGTGGAATTCTGTTACGGCTAATATGCCGAAGGAGGAGTACTCTTGGGCATAATTTAGGGAAGTCTTTGAAGCACAGTTTATCCCTAAAGATGGAAGGATGCAATTGTTTAGGAGTTTTCTAGATTTGAAACAAGGTGATATGATGGTGGCATAGTTGAGCACAAGTTTAATGTTTTATCCCATTTTGGACTTCGATTAATAGATACACCGCTTAAAAAGAACGAAATGTTTGTGAATGGAATGCGACCAAAGTTCCAGAGAAAAATGACTAATCATCTTGACATTAAGGAAGGAGTCCGAAAAGGAGTAGTGCCAGCAATCAATGCTAAGCCTTTATCAGTGATACCAGTGGGAGGCAAGCCAGATTTCAAGCATAAAGGAAAGAAGCAGTGGTCGGGAAAGAAACCCAAAGGTGGAGCCTCAGCACAGAAGAAGCCATGGGACTTGTCGTAAATTCTTTGTTTAAAATGCAATAAGATGGGTCACTTTGCTAATCATTGCACTAACCCTCCTAGCGATCCAATCTGCTACAATTGTAACAAGCAAGGACACATGAAGAACAAGTGTTCTTTTTCGAAAAAGGGGTCGTAGGGAAAGGCTTTTGCTATTAAGATAGAAGAGGAAGCAGGTGTTGCAAGGTACACTATCCATCCATGATCTTCCTACTAGGATATTATTTGATACGGGTGCTTCCTATAGTTTTATTTCAGTTGATCTTGTTGATAGACTTAACCTTGAACCCGTCCTATTGAGTAATCCCCTTTGTGTGTCGAACCCGATTGGGAGTCCAACAAACCTTGACACTATGTGTTTGCATGTACCCATCTCTTATCGAAATAATCTCTTTCTCTCTGATCTGTTTGTTCTACGGTTTATGGGTTTTGGAGTGTTATTGAGGATGGATTGGTTATCTAAGTTTAATGCCGTTTGGGATCGTGGTAGAAGGAAGGCCATGGTAAAAGATGCAGTAGGAAGAAACATTGATATGTTTTGTGAAGAGCCTAATGAAGTAATGAGTAGTTTTTTGTATTACTTGAAGTAGCTAAGGAAGAGCTTATAGATATACCTGTTGGTCGGGATTTCATGGAAGTTTTCGATGAAGTGCAAGGTTTACCTCCTTACTGTAACAACCCTGTTGTTAATGACCAAATTAATTACGATTAATTAGTGTGATTAACTTGAATCTGAAACTTTGGAATTTAATTGTGAAATTTAATCTAGTATGAATATTAATTTAAATTATGATATTCAATTTCGTCAAAATATTATTTAAATCGATTATTGGATTTTTAAATTCTTAAATAAAGTTGCCTGTGAATATTTGAATTAATTTATAGAAAGATGATCAAACTTAGTTTAATTAATTCAATTAGTTAGGATAAATAAATTTATTGATTGCTTAGAGACTTATAACTTGATTTAATTGTCTTGGGCCTTAGTGAATTACAAGCCCATTAGCTTATCCATTTATGTAATAACCTAAACACTCCCTATTCTAATTAAAACTCAAGCACTTCATAAAAAAATTAACTCCTCTCTCCTGTGAACAGCGTTCACCTCATATTTCCAAAATCGAATGCTATTTTGCCTAATCCCTAAAATCGCTCAATAGGAAATCAAACGAAAAACAAACAACAACCCTAGCCTAAATTGCGACTGGATGGCGACGTCGAGACCGAGGTGAGCAAGGAAAGAGGCACGACATTGAGATGGGATTCGATGGTGGCGAGGCTGAGGGTGGCGAAGTCAGGTGAAGGCACGAAGTACGTCGATAGTTTGGTACCATTTCATTCACAATTGCTACAGTTGGATTTAAGGTGAGTTAGTACTCACAATTTCTATCTCTAAATCCTATGTGCTGTTTAATTTGTTGAATTCATCTGAAATTGTGCTTGGATGGATTTGTGATGTGCATAAACCCTAGTTTTTGCCTCCATATGAATTGGTTAAGTTATTAAACTCATGAACAACCGCATATATGTAGGTATATGGTACTTTGTCTAGTTTAGTTCAGGCTTCTACATGGCTGTTGTTCCTCTATATTGCATTGCAGATTTTGTGGTTTTATTTCTCTGTTGTTTGCTGAACCTTTGAACTAGGCCACATTAAATGTTAGCATGTTCTTGAATGTTAAACCATTGAACTGATATATGAATATATATATACATAGGTTAGCTGTATTTTTCACAAACTAGCAGTATTGTTTTTTTTAACAAAAATAACTAGTAGCCCGCTTGAATTCAATACTAGATGCAAGTATACTTTTATACAAAGGATTGCCTGAATATATTTTGTAAGTTTAGTGAATACCTTTGTCAGTTACTGTTTTATAACTTCACTCTTATAAAACAGTTTGTTCTAGAAATATATTATTAACTTGTTTCATATTAAAAAGTATACATGGATTAAAATGAGATTATGTATAAGGTATATATAGGTTTTGAAATACCCTCCTAATAATAGCATGTCATTTCTTATCTTGTAGGATGTGTATCTATTCATATTTAATATATGCATCTAGCCTTGTTGTCAAGATATTAGTAGCCTGGCATATTTTTTTTTACCTATGGACTTGTTTTTGTACTTATATGTATTATAACTTACTTATAAACTACTATATACATGTAAGAACTGACTTCAAAATAGTATGAGAAGAAAACATTGTCTAATTAAATACATATACTTTAAAGTGTACTTGCTTTGGCCATTGTACTTCTTTTTCACACATAAGTCTTCTCTTGCCTTGGAATTTTCGAAAGTGGCTGTACATGCTTTAGTAGCTTGACACTTTTTAAAATATATATACATAAATAGCCTAGCATTGCATTGAAAATGGGTACATATTGCATTGTAACACTTTTTTTAATTTATTTTTCTATTGCCTGTACATTTTTGCTTTGAAGTTCACATGCTCATCCAAATATTCTTGCATTTAATAATTTTGCCCTTGCCATGTTGAGTTGGTTATGCAATGTTTATTAAATTGAATTTGATTTGTCCAAAAATGGAAATAAGGACACACATCCTTTATGTGTAATATGGTTTGAAGAATGGTCTCTCACCTGATCTGTCATTTCAAAATTTGATGGCCTTAGTCATGAAATCCTTGTTTTGCTATTGCTTGTACAACATGTCTAAATAAAGAAATGGAACATGTACTATTTAATTGATACATTAAGACAATCTTCGAATGCTCTTACTTTAAAAAAATAAAATAATATATACACAGCCATGCTAATTTCGAAATTTGTAGGCTCCTGTACTATGTACTTTTCAACTTATATAGTATGCTTAACTTTACTATATATACATAAGGTGGTATTATTGCTTTGCTTTGAAACTTAACCAACCTATACAATGAAATTTTAAATTTATGTAACATGCATATGTTTGTCAACTTGCATAACATGCCTATGTTTATTTTAGTTTTTATAACTATTGTTGTACATGCATTTATTATATAGTATAATTGTTTTGTATTATTTTTCAATTATAGAAAATTTGATTTGATTTGTATTCTACTGGATTTCGTATTTTTCTATGAAACAAAAAATTTAAATAAATGATTGAACTGTCGGATTGGTATGGGACTTTTCGTACAATTCTTTCGTTTATTTTTATAATTTGTTGAATAGATTTAAAGTGGAATTTACTAGCTTTTAGTAAATACTTGAATTTACTTTCTGGTATGGGACAGTTTGCTAAATTCTTGTAATTACCATAGTGACAGTAATCAACACTTTAGAGTTGTATATCTTGGGGTGTTCGGATTTTTAGTATGCCTATAAATCCCTAAGAGACGACAGCTTATTTTTCCAACGACCTAAGAGTCGATCTTACTTAGATTTTGGGTAGGCAGATCTATTTCTATGGTTAGGTTTGTTCTGGTATAATACGTCTGCCCTTTCTATTTTGGACAGGTATTATATTGCAGCCCTATCAGTTTTTCCCACCAGTGGACAATGTTTACCTATTTCTGTGGTTAGGTAAATTCACATAGCTAGTCTATTTCTATGGTTAGACTGTATCCTATTTCTGTGGTTAGGTATGTGGCGGGATTTATTTTTCTATAGTCCGGGACTGATTAGATCCCGTGTCGCACTGTTTTATACTGATAGTTTACTACCATTATTATTTCATTATTGATGATTATTTCTTCAGAGATTTTGACACGGATATTTAGTATCCTTTTGTTTTGGCTCTGAGGAATTTTGAGTTTGTTATCACCATATTTTAAAGGATAGTCCATTGGAGACTTGATATGAATTTGTGAAATGGTGATTGGTTTTATATGCCGTATTTCGATGATTATTTGTTTGGTCATATTTTTGTTATGACTTATTTGGATTGTTAAGTGATATTTTTATTCCTGTATATATTGATTTAACATGCCTTATTATTTCTAAGTTGAATTTGGCATATATATGGTGCTTGGGCATGTTTATCTATATGACTTATTTTGTTATGATTAAGTCATAAATTTTAATAACATGCATATATATACACACATTGTTTGAGCATACTTAATTGATATGACTTATTTTGATAGGGTTAAGTAATATATTCTTGTTATCGGTATCTTACTCTTATGATATTTAGAGATAGTCTGACCCGAGTGTTATTTTGCTTGGGTCAGGCCGAGACTTTTCAGGTTACAGGTTGACCTTTGGACGATTGGGCTAGCGGGGGAGATATACTATTTGGACTTCTAGTTTATCTCATTTAGCTATTTGGACTTTGTATAATTGAGATTATAGAATTGTCACATGTATATTATTTCAGTCTAGTATTCTATTTTGTAGAATCGCAGTTTTTATAAGTTATGGAAATTATTATTCCGCTGTGATCTGTGTATCTCTGATATTTGTTCATATTTTATTATGTTCTGAATACTTTTAAATCAGTGTGTCTATTACTTTGTATTAATACTGTACACGTCAAATTTCAGTTTAGATATTAAGTGAAAATGTATAAATGACGTCTCAGTGTTAGTATAAAGACATATTCACATCCGATCGCCCTTAACAAGTTGTATTCTCCGGATTAGCAGACGACATTACTTGTAATGTTCTTTGCTAAACTGGGCATCGCGGTGGGGTCGTTACACTTACCGTGAAGTGGAGTTCCGCATTGATTTGATTCTAGGAACCAGACCTATTGTTTAACCTCCATGAAGACTGGCTCCAAAAGAAAGGCGAGAGTTAGAAAGCTAGACATTCGACTTATTGCAGAAGGGATTGATTAGATGCAATACTTGTAGTTAAGGATCGCCAGTCGTCTTTGTTATGAAGGCGGACAGTTCTTTAAGGTTGTGAGTACACTACCGGGAGTTGAATAAAGGACTATAAAGATTAAATACCCTCTACCAAGGATCGATGACTTGTTTGATCAACTCCACGGTGCTTGGATATTCTCCCAATTGGATCTTGCCATCAGGTTTAAACAATTAAAGGTAGCCGAGAAGAGTATGCCCTTAACCGGTTTTAGGACTCTAGATAGTTTCTACAAGTTGTTAGTCATACTGTTTAGGCTGACTAATGCAACCTCTTTCTTTGTGGACTTAATGAATCGAGTGTTTCGGGATGTTCTTAATAAATTTGTTCTAGTCTTTATTGATGACATTCTTATTTATTCAAAGATGGAGGAGGAGCACGAGTACCATCTTCGAGTCTTACTCAATACCCTAAGGAGCTATGTGTTGAAGGCTAAGTTTGCTAAGTGCCATTTTTGAAAATCTGAAGTTAGGTTTTTAGGGCATGTTGTTTCGGGAGAAGGCATATTTGTTGATCCAACTAAAGTTGTTGCAGTTAAGACTGGAAGAAGCCCGAAAATGCGATGGAAATTAGAAGTTTCTTGGGATTGGCTAGTTTCTACGGTAGGTTCATCAAGGATTTCTCAAAGATTGCTTCTTATCTAACAAAGTTAACGAAGAAAGATGTTAAGTTCGTATGGACGCCTAAGTGTGATTGAGAATTCAAGGAATTGAAAGAGAAGTTGACTAGCGCTCATGTTTTGACTATCCCAGATGGGAGTGGGGGTTTAATGGTATAAACATATGCTTGTAGTTCTCGTCTGGGTGTAGTTCAGATGTAGCATGAGAAGGTTATTGTCTATGCAAGTCGATAGCTGAAGCTACATGAGAAAATTTATGTTACGTAAGATTTGGAATTTGTGGCTGTTGTCTTCACACTGAAGATTTGCGGGCACTATCTTCTAGGTGAAAAATTCGAGTTATTCACGTACCACAAATCCTTAAAGTATATTTTTACCCAAAAAGATTTGAATTTGAGGTAGCAGAGATGGCTGGAGTTTCTCTCTTCTTATGATTTGGAAAGTCTATACACCCTTGGGAAAGCAAATGCTGTTGCGGATGTGTTGAGTAGGAATGTTGCGATGGTTGCTAACTTGGAAGTCAAGCCAGTTTTAATGGAGAGGATTGCAGCTAGTCAAGAAGAAAATACTATTTTGGCTCGACTAAAGAAGGATATCCAATAAGGTATTGTTTCTAGTTTGGGGATTGATCCTCAAGGTGGCGGGCATATCTGTATTCTGAATGTTAATGGACTTAGAAGAGAAGTGTTAGTTGAGTGTCACCTTTCAAAGTTATGTTTCCATCCAGGAGTGACCAAGATGTTAAAGGATATGAATAGAGTATTCTGGTGGAAGAAGATGAAGCAAGATGTTTCAATCTTTGTGTGTTAATGTGCAAACTGCCAGCGGGTTAAGAGTGACTAACAGAAGTCAGCTAGACTGCTTCAGCCGCTTGAGATACCGAAGTGCAAGTGGGAGCAAATCTCTATGGATTTTATTGATGGACTTCCTAGGTCAAGAAGAGAGAATGAAGGTAATTGGGTTATAGTCGATCGGCTGACCAAGAGTGCTCATTTCATTCCAATTAAGCCGACTAGGACTGCTGAAAGTCTAGCGAGTTTGTATGTGAATGAGATTGTGAGGCTTCATGGTATTCCTTGTAGTATTGTAAGTGGCCAAGACCCAATATTCACTAGAAGGTTCTAAGAAGGACTGCAAACTGCTTTAGGGACTGAGCTAAATCTAAGTACAGCTTACATCCTCATACAAATGGGCAGATGGAGAGAGTGAACCACATCTTGGAAGATTTGTTGCAAGCATGCATTCTTGACTTTGGAGGCTCTTGGGAAGATCATTTACCCTTGTTCGAGTTCAGTTGCAACAACAGCTATCAGGCAAGTATCGGCATGACCCCTTTCGAAGCTCTTTATCGTCGTCCATGTCGTTTTCCTTTATATTGGGTGGGTGATAGGATTGTTCTTGGGCCTGAAATAATCTTAAAAGCAAGTGAGAAGGTAGCTAATATTAGAAGGAATATGAAGGAAGCACAGGATCGACAGAAGTGTTATGTGAATCGAAGGCGTAGGGATCTTGAGTTCTTAGTGGGAGATTCAGTGTTTGTGAAGGTTTCTCCATTGAAGAGTGCTATGAGGTTTGGGAAATCAGGGAAGCTTGCCCCTAGATTTATTGTCCCTTTTCCTGTTTTAGACTAGATTGGCAGGCTTGCTTGTAGAGTGAACTTAGCAAATAGACTATCGGATGTGTATAATGTACTTCACGCATCTCATTAAGGTAAATATGTACATGACCCTTCAATGATAGTAGAACCGACACAACAAGAGGATTTGGAAGCTCAGCCTAACCTAACCGTTCTTAGGAGGCCTATTCGTATGGTTGCTCAAGATATAAAGCGATTGAGGACTAAGGTGTTGAATATGCAAGTATATGATTTTTGTTTGATGATAATAAACATATATATATATATATTCATTTAAATGTATTTGTTATTGTACTATTTTATTTTCACATAATTAAATAAATATTTGCTGAATAAAATAAACAACACAGAATTTAAATTCAAACAAATATTTTATTACATTTTTGAATAGTACAAATTTGAGCTCTCACTATATATACAACATTTCAAATTACAACACAATTTTTTACTATACAATTTTCATTTACATTAGCACCTCACTACATATCACTCGTTCACTCATATTTGATCTTCAACCCTATTCCATCTTGATTCCAACATCTGAGCTATCTGCAAAATAAACACTAACGCAGTTAAATTGAAAAAGAAATATTTTGTAGTGTAAAATATAATGTGTATTTTGAAAATGTTATTTGCCTCAATTATTTGGGTTGTTCATCATCGTTATTTTGAATTCATCATGCACGAACAACTTGTGCCATGCACAGTGTATAACTGTACATGCCACAAGGCCGTGCACACCGATATACACTTGATAAAACTACAGGGATAGGTGAGCACAAGGTCAAACTCAATCAAAAGTTAGGTTCAACTCAAGTGCAATACAAATAAAGTCACGATACAAGCACAAGGTCAAACCCGAGCCATAAGCTGGATTCAACTAAGGTGCAATACAAATACATCACAAAATTGTCGAGTACAAGAATCCAAAAACCAACATAAAACAAGCCTCGACCAAAAATTCAATGTGTACACTTGAAAAATACTCAACCATTCAAACTCAAGGCAAGTGCAGACCTAAACTTCAATATGTTCGAAGTGGTGCACCAAACAGTTCAACTGTTCAGGCTAGTGGCATGGCACAAAGGCAAAGACCACATAAACATATATGCACACATATATGTATACACATATATGAGTTCAAAGAAACATCAAATTTAACTTGTATCAAAGGCAACCGCAAGTTAATAGACAACCAAGTACATGATACAAATGTCAATTGCATCAGGGCAGTGCACAAGAAAACAATGTAGCATGGTTAGATATGGAACCAAATACAAATGGTCAAGTACAAGTTTCAATGACTGAAACAAGACCACAACAATGAATTGATCAGGAGCAACAAAGGTCAGGTATAAGCATGGATGAGTAGTGATGACACAAGTGCACCATACAAGGGCAGTACAAAGTACAAAGAAACATATATATGAAATGCAGCAGCAAATTTAACTTGAACCGCCATACAACATCTTTATCAAGTGCAGGGAAGCATACATATATACATATGCAAACACACATGTATACATATATATAGGCAGTGCACATGTAACCAGGACCAGTGAAGTGAAACAAGACTAGACCCAAATCAACCATGAAATACACAAGCAAATCCAGACAACATGAAGTACATGAAGCAGTAAACAACATGTATACATATGCAGTGACAATATGGGATACAATGGAAGCAGTTTAATATGCAAGCAAGGCTACAACTCCAAGCAGACCACACATGAACATGTATGCAAGTGTGTCAACATAACCAGACTCAACAAACTATCACAGCAGCTACACTATGCATACACACACACACACATATTCAATCAAGCTCCACATAAAACCAGACTACATGAACACACTAGACTTCAAGTCTAACAAGGACAGAGGCAACATGGCAGTGGTCAGAGCAGTGCAGATCAACCCAGGTCAAATGAATGCACATGATAACAAACTCAACCATGCATGTTCAGACATGAACATAACTACACAAGTGGATACATCAATGCATTGGAACTGAACATTGAAAGCAAGTACTTGAAGTGGACAGAGCAAGAGAAAGGTACATAATATGGTACACAAGAAAAGAACACACATATAAAACAAAAGACGCAACAGTTCAACATGAATAGACTTGAAGCATACAATGCAGTTTTTCATGAAGCCGTGAGTTATATCACAATGAACAAGTCAGTACGTCAAGCCCTTCTCAAAGTCAAATGCCAACAAGTCATAAGGGAAACAAATTCAAATCAAAGGAGCATAAAGAACGAAACCAAATCCAAAGCCAGATGATAACACGTATGAACGAAAAATCAGAAAACCAAACAAACAGTAGTATCAGAGTTGGGAACAAAAGCAAAATTTTGTTTTAAAATTTTGATTTTTCAAAAAAAAAACAAATTACTGTTTTAAAATTTTGATTTTCTAAATGGCTTCTTTTAATAATGCTTTTGTTGAGGGTCAGTCCATAGTTAGACCACCAATGTTCAATGGTGAATATGCTTATTGGAAAAATAGAATGAAATTTTTTCTAAAAACCATTGATGCTTGGAATATTTTTGAGACAGCTTATAGGACACCAACTATAATGGTAAATAATCAAGAAATAGAAAAACTGATGGATCAATGGACAGATCTTGAAAATAAACTACAGAATGCTAATGCTAAGGCTATGAATTCTATTATTTGTTCATTGGATCAAATTGAATTTAATCGTGTCTCACATTGTCTAACTGCACAGGAAATCTGGCACACACTTGAAGTGACTCACGAAGGAACATCTCAAGTCAAAGAATCTCGCCTTGCCATGCTGAGTAGCGAATACGAGAACTTCACAATGTCGAAGGATGAAAATGTCAAAGAGATGTATGGACGACTTTCTAATCTCGTATACAAATCAAAAGCTCTCGGAAAATCATACACAGAGTTGGAAATAGTCCGAAAAGTCCTCAGAGTCCTTCCACGAAGTTTTGAAGCAAAAGTGACTGCTATTCAAGAATCAAAAGATCTGAAACAAATTTAAGTCGAAGAACTTATTGGAAATCTCACCACTTATGAGCTAGAAATGAAATTCAAGGAAGAACGTGAAGGAGGTGATACTCGAAAGAAATCAATAGCTCTCAAAGGAATGACTAAAAGTGAATATAATGATGACGATGGAGCAGCTGAGCTAGCGCTACTAATAAAGATATTCAAAAACTGGAACCACAAATACGGAAATCTAGCTCTAAATCAACAATTGAAAAGCAGAATAGTCAAAGTACTAGACAACCCAGAAGAGCAGGAGATCACATGTCACAAGTGCAATAAACCCGGTCATATCAAGCCCAATTGTCCTCAGAATCGACTTAGCCAAGGAAAGAAACCGAAAAGGAGAAGTTTTGCAGCCACTTTGGATGAAACTGGTGAAGATGATAAAAGCACTGGCAGTGAGAGTGAAAAAGCAGATCTATGTCTTCGAGGTGATATAACAGACAGTGATGATGACGAGCTAAGCGAGTTATCAAAACTTACTCAATCAGAATTACTTATATATTTTCATGAAGTAAATGGCTGTTTCGAAAGACTTAGGGAGAAATACGCTAAAATTGAATCACAAAGAGATACTTTGATAGAATTAAATAAACAACTTGACCAATTAGTCAAAAACCATCGAAATAAGAGCCCTAAGTGTGATAAGTGTCCATCACTTGAAGAAGAAATTAAAAAATCAGAAATTAAAATTAAATCACTTGAAAATGAAATTCTGATTTTGAAAGAAAATGAAAATACTAGGAGAGAAAATTCTATTAAAAAGTGCACTCAATTATTGAATGAAAATGAATCTCTCAAAAAAAAGTCAAACAATTGTCTACAACTTTAGGAAAATTTTCCAAAGGAGAAAGATCGTTAAATATGCTATTAGGGAAACAAACTGTTAATACTGTTAGACAAGGGATTGGGTATAATCAATCTAAATGTGTTAGAAGAGAAATTAATCAAGTCAATTCCAAGTGCACAATTTGTGGAAAAACTAGACACAATCACAATATATACTGGTATAGACCCAAACACGTGAAAACCATTCCAATTTGGGTTCCAAAAGGCACGAATATAAAATCCCTTAAAGTCAAACAAATCTGGGTGCCAAAAGGAACAAATATAAATAGTCTTGGGTCTACACAAACATATTTTTCAAAATCAGTTGCCACTAACAGCCATAGACCTATAAAACAAATAGGTCACAAAAATCTTTTCTCGTGTAGGTATGGTGGCAGGCTAAGGAACAACAACAGTGTTACCTAGATTCTGGCTGTTCCAGGCACACGACGGGCAGCACGTAGGCAGGTTTTTGCTGAAGCTGGGTAAATTTGTGTGTGATCTCTTCTGCATTATCTTTTTGTTTTTATTATTCAGCTATTTATCCGTGCTATAATTATTTTATATATTTCCGCATTAATTTTTATAATTATTAGTATCACCCTATTCACCCCCCCTCTAGGGTGAAATCGATCCTACATA
The DNA here is from genome assembly GCA_030737815.1 of Allium fistulosum. Lineage (NCBI taxonomy): Eukaryota > Viridiplantae > Streptophyta > Magnoliopsida > Asparagales > Amaryllidaceae > Allium > Allium fistulosum. The sequence continues at coordinate 867,079,641 of CM060906.1, read as the reverse complement.
AGGAAGTGAATCTTGTTAAGGTCTAGTGGAGTGAGGATGATAGGGATTGTACTTGGGAAACCGAGGATTATATTAGGGATTCGTATCTCGAGTTGTTGTCATAGTTGTTTGTTTGTTGTGTCTTTTAGTGTACTCACCGGTTGTGATGGAGTCACTTTCTTTATAATTGTTTGATGGAATGATACAATTGGGTTTCTTTTGGTATCTATTGTTGTTTATGATAAATTTCAGGGATGAAATTTCCTAAAACACTCCACTCCCCTTATTATACCCAAAATGACACATTAAAAGGCGTGGTGCATTGTAGGTATAACTAAAACTAACAAAGACTAAGATTCACAAGACAAATGTAGATAAAAACAGCGGAAACTTAAAATAATAACTTAATTAAAACAAAGCGTCATAATTGCTTCATAAATAAGTCAAATACCACATACATGTCTAAAAATCCAATATGTCTCATGAAACAAAAACTCATAGTCTCAAAATCAGAGTACATAATATCCCTCATAATAAGCCAGTACATAGAAGAACAAAAGCTGAAGTAAAAGAAGTACATAGAAGAAATCTCCTCCAAGAAACTCCAAGCTGCAGCAATCTACCGACTTCTCCCTTGATTGCCTAAGGGGGGAAATGGGGAAAATAGAGGAGTGGGTCAGACTAAAAATCTGGTGAATGATAGTAATTACTAGAGTCTTTAAGCAAGATAAAAGTAATAGACTTTACAACAGTTCTAGCATAAATAAGGATAATAAAGTAAATATGAAAGGGATAAGCTGAAAATAAATACGATTGAATATTGCTTAATTTATAAGATATGTTAACTTTGATTGCTTGCACTTGTCCTTGATTTCTACTTTGATTAGGCTGAATTCCTAATCCTAAAATTAGGATGTAACCCAAATTCTACCTTTTTTGATCGGCCTGCTACTCCATAGACCTTATTGCGGACCAGCCGCTATATAACTCTCTACACAGTAGCCAATGGTATCTACGGAAGATGCATAGAGCAACTACTGTGGATTCGGACGACATATACAGCACACTACACAGAAGGCAATGGTGTCTATGAAAGACACCTTTACTAAGCGCTTGGAACTCATAGCTATTACTGAGCACCTGCAATAGAAGTCGCACGCGTAACTGCCACCATGCCCATGCTACCTTTTGCTCCACCTATTAGGTCTTCTTATTACCTCCCACTTCCAGCATAAGCGTGCCCCTTATCTCACTTCAGGATGATGTGAGATCACCGCGTGTCCATAGAATCTATAGGGGAAATGCTGTCGGTACTGGCCTTTCATCCAAATAATATCTAGTTGCACTCCTTATCCAAATCCCCCGTGATTTGGACTTCTATTTGACCAATTACTACCATTCTTAGCATAAGCGTGCCCTAGACTCACCGTTTTGTCTAATAGGGAATGCTATTTGGTACAGGTCCTACTTTCATCTTTGTTTATTAACTTAGGTAAATTATTTAAATAAGCCTTTACATTTTTCTCTACTATCTGTGCTTATTAATTTATCCTAAGTCTTAAAATAAGCCTTACTATGTTCCTTTTTCTTATTATAACCTACGTTATAATCATGCTTATTACTTAACCCAAGGTCTAAGTGTGAAAATAAGCTTCTTTCATTTTTTTTATTCTTTTTAGTTATAATTCTAAGTTATAACTAGGCCAATCTTTTTAATTCAGTCCAATTAATGTCATAATTAGGTGTAATTTCAGTCGAATTCCATTTATATTACAGTCATTGAAATTTACATCTTATATTCTGTTATTTCAATTTTCTTACAATTTAATCCATATTCGCATTAATCCTATTCCAATCCATACGCGAAGAAGAAGGAGGAATAAAAGAAAACTGAAAATAGAAGAAAATCCAAAGCGTAAAAGAAGATGTAAATAACGTATAAATAACAGTAAATAAACTAAAATACTATAAATAACTATAAATAAATGGAAAAGCTATAATTAACAGAAATAAATTAAACTTACTAAAAAGAATAGCTGAAAGGAAATAGACTGAAAATAATTCTGAAAACAGTCAATAAACTACTGAAAAGGCTATTCTAAAAATCGAAGTAAAACTACAACTATTGGAAACCCTATTATTTTAAATTACTTAAAGAAATCTTAAAATAATTACAATCACTCACCTCCAGTCCTAAGCTCTTCCTTTGGTCTTCCCTGATCCACTTGGGGTTGTAAAATAATTTGATTTATAACGATTTTCTCCTTTGGAAAAATTATTCTGTTTAGGGTCCTTTCTAGAAAGGTGAACCCAATTGGAGAAAACCTAGAATGAGAAAAATTGTTAGGTCTAGGGGTCTATTTATAGGTGTAGAAGTGGATCTCGAACCATTGAATTTGGAGATTGAATAGAATGCAACCACATCATAGGCTGAATAGGGGCCATCAGATGCAGAAATGTTGGGACCGGATTAAACTAAAGGCTGCAAAACATGTGTTCGGTCGTCACTGATTCGTTCGAACGAACAAATGTTTGTTCGCTTGCCAAAAGCAAAGGCGGGTCGACCGGGCGGTCGACCGCCCCCTTGCCTAGGTCGACCGGCCGATCGACCTGACCATATATATATATATATCATTTTATTTCTGCTTATTTTGTAACTTGGTCATATTAGCTTGGTTTCTGACGTTCTATATATGGAAATTGACCATAAAATTACCATAGACACAATGGTGCAACTTCCATGGCTTAATTCTGATAATTTCACAAAGTTATTTTTATTATTTAATTAATTAACAAATTAATTATTATGGGTTAAATTTCGGTTTGTTACATTCTTCCCTCCTTAAGGGATTTCATCCCCGAAATCTCTAAGGATAAAAGAATGTACTAAATGTTTCCATCCAATTCTACAACCAACTACTCAATCATCAACCATTCATCCATTGCCCTTAAGTTTTTCTAATGCAATTTATGATACTTATGCAATTAGTGTAGTGTAAATGTCCCTAACTAATGCAAAAGATTAGGCGGTCTACTAATTCAGTTGACCTCCTTTTTTATGCAATCATGTTCGTGCCATGTATCCAAATGAATGCAAAAATTTCCTAATGATACTTATAATTCTATATGCATGCTACAAACATCATCCAAATGCAACAATCATGTGATAATCATCCATTTATAGCAATCATGGAAATAAAATAAAAATGCGCACAGATTCATATGCACATGCTCTAGTGTCCTATTTAGGCTGATCCCTAAGGAATAATAGTGCCTAGTGTACCTATATGCGTGCATAGCATCCACTAGCAAACACTTGCAATCACTAGCATACATCATTCATAACATGTTCTATTAACATGTTTACATCAAATTCTACCATCCATAGGCTAAATTCTAAGTTCTACCCTCCCAAAGGATAATAAAGGAAAGAACCTATTCAAATCTAAAGATGGAAAAAGGAATTCTAAAACTTATTGTCAAAAAGATGAGAATAAGAAGTACGAATCTTCTCTTCTGCTTCCCAAGTGGCGTCTGCAGCATCATCTCCCCATTGCACCTTCACCAGTGGAACCTCCTTATTCCTTAGTCGCTTGATGTCTCTTCCAACAATCTTCGTGGGGATACACCGAATAGAAGCTTCCCTTTCTACCTTCACCTCCTCTAATTGACTAGGCTCTACAACCTCCGTCGAGTCATGTAAGCACTTTTGCAAGTGCGAAACATGGAAAACGCCGTGCACTCCGGCGAGCCTCTTTGGTAGCTTCACTCGGTAAGCTATCTTCCCAACTGTCTCTGTGATAGGAAATGGTCCAACAAACCTAGGGGCTAACTTTCCATTTGATCCGAATCTTACCACATTCCTAAGCGGGGATACTTTGATAAAAACTAAGTCTCCAACCTCAAACTCTAAGTCTCTACTCCGCTTGTCCGCATACGACTTCTGTCTGTCTTGAGCCATCTTCATCCTTTGCCGAATCAAATCCACCCTCTCAGAAGTCTCTCTAACCATATCGGGTCCAAGTAATAACATCTCCGTAGACTCTACCCAACATGATGGGGACTTGCAAGGTCTCCCATATAAAGCCTCAAATGGTGCCATTCCTATACTTGTTTGGTAACTATTATTGTACGCAAACTCAACCAATGGAAGATGCTCCTCCTAAGTTCCTCCAAAGTCCAAAATGCACATCCATAGCAAATCCTCAAGCACCCTATTTACCCTCTCCGTTTGGCCATCTGTCTGGGGTGATAGGCCGTACTCAACCTAAGTTGCATCCCTAGTGCCTCCTGTAAGCTTCTCCAAAACTTACTAGTGAAAATGGGATCTCTATCACAAACAACGCTAGAAGGAACTCCGTGTAGACGGACTATCTCTCGAATATACAAGGATGCCAAATATGAAGCCGTATGCTTACTCATAACTGGGATGAAGTGAGCACTCTTGGTCAATCCATCAACAATCACCCAAATGCTAGTGTTCCCCTTCCTAGAAAGGGGTAAACTATCAATGAAATCTATAGAAATACTGTCCCACTTCCACTCCGGCACATCTAATGGCTGAAGTAATCAACTGGGCTTCTACTGCTCTGCTTTTACCCTTTGGCATATGAGACACTTAGCTACGAATTCTGCCATGTCCTTCTTCATACCACTCCAATAGAATATCCTCTTCATATCTCGATACATTTTGTCACCACCCGAATGAATAGTCATACGGGAATGGTGCGCCTTCTCCAAAATGCTCTCAACAAATCACTGGCGTGTGGAACACAAAGCCTCCAATCTCTCCTAAGCCACCCTCTGCTATCTTTGGAATAGCATTGGAGATGTCGCGAGACCTCTCCTCGGCTAATCCTATCCATAATGTCCATGAGCTCCGAATCCTCCTGCTGCCTCGAGCCAATCTGATCCATAAGGGTGGGCCTCACCTCTAATGTTGCCAACAATCCGGGAGTAATGTCCGTAGAGGGCTTAAAATCAAAAGTAGAAATAAACTCCAAGCTCCTCCACTCTACGAACAAAGGACTAAGGGTTGCCTTCTTTCTACTCAATGCATCCGCAACCACATTACCCTTGCCGGGGGTATAGGCTATCTCAAAATCATACGAGGCTAAAAACTCGATCCACCTCTGTTGCCTCAAGTTCAAGTCCTTCTGCGAGAATAGATTCTTCAAAGACTTATGGTCGGTAAAAAGCTCAAACCTCTCTCCAAGCAAATAGTACCTCCAAGAGTTAAGTGCAAAAACTATGGCAGCCAACTCCAAATCATGGGTAGGGTAGTTATTCTCATGCATCCTCAACTGCATACCACCATAACACACTACCCTCCCTTCTTGCATCAACACCACCCCAAGACCCGTTCCGCATGCATTAGTGTATACAGTGAAAGGCTTAGCTCCGTCGGGTAAAACTAACACTGGTGCACTAGTAAAGTCTCTCTTAAGCTTTATGAAGGAATCCTCACAATCTACATTCCACACGAAAGCTTTATTCTTCTTAGTAAGGCACGTGAGTGGTGCCGAAATCTTGGCAAAGTCCCCAATGAACTTCCTATAGTAACCAGCCAATCCTAGGAAGCTTCTAACCTCAGTAACGTTCTTGGGGGCCTTTCAATCTTGCACTGTAGTAACTTTGGCGGGGTCAACAGCCAAACCTTCCTTCGAGACTACGTGCACCAAGAAAGGAACTTCCTCTCTCCAAAAATGACACTTCGAAAACTTAGCTCTCAAATGATGACTACGAAGTGTGCGAAGAACTTCTTCCAAATGAACAGCATGCTCCTCCTTATTCTTGGAAAATACCAAGATATCATCCATGAATACCACCACTAACTTATTTAGGACATCCCTAAAGAAGCGGCTCATCAAATCAACGAAGTAGGCTGGAGCATTGGTTAGCCCAAAAGGCATAACCAACCACTTGAAGTGTAACGACCCGCTATTTTGGACCATTCGCATCCGCACATGTCGGACTTGAATAATTCAAAATACCGAATTGTTAATTTAAATTTGGCAAAACTGAGCATATATAGTAAATAAATAGAACCCAGATCACAGACATAGAGTAATAATTGCAGCGGAAACAAAAGATAGTAGTTCATGAAGCTACTATATACATATCAGAGTTAAATAAGGTACAACAGATGTCTCGAATACAATAATCAAATACAATATCAGAATACATCACTATAATCAAAGTTTTATTTGGGTATATATCATTTCAACCCGATTCCATTTCAATTCAAAATCAAAGCATAGCAAAGGGAACTTGCAGTGTGATAACTGGGATGGTGTCAAAGTAAATAAACAAGCAATAGCAACCATCAATAACAATCCAATAATTTATTCAAATAATCCCGAAATAATCGTATTAATTTACATTTGTTGTTAATGCAAATTAATATAATTATTTCTAGAATCTACACTATCATTTCATGTAGATTAAAGATTATTACACTAATATTTATACGGTTCTTCACTTGATATCCATTATTCAATTTTATACTACAACAATTTATACAACATACATTTAAATGGTTCAAAGTGCAATCAACTATATTTCTACATGTCGAGAAATTAAACATTTAAAGGGGTCGTATTATACAAAATTTATCTAATCAAATTCAACACATATATAAATTTCTAACTATCCTACGTGAATTTCAATTTCAAATTTATTTATCACTTACTATATTAACAATTTAACGTCAAATGTCAACATCAACAATCAATCATTTATCAATCAACTGGATTATCATTGTATAAATAACAAATAACGGTGTCAGATGTCACAGGTGAACTAATACAGGTAATAACATATATAACAGTGTAATTAACTAACAGCCATATATTTCAATTGTCGTTTCAATTGAAATCAAATTTAATAAATAAAAGAACATTAATCGTGAGTGATTGCTCACCTTACGAGGCTAGATGGATTTGACAAAGAGACGAGCTATGAATCCAGTCACGAATTTAAGAGCAAAGCACGACCGAACACAAATTCCACGATCAAAACTGAAAATGCAAAATCGATGAGAAAATCAAATTAGCTTGATATAAGATTTAAACAAGGCGTTTATAATATTATTATTTTCCTTAAACCCAAAAATCCAATCTAAAATACGTATACATTTTAAATAAATCTTAAATTTAAACACATTTACCTATATATATATAGACTATATCTTGCACAACAACTAAAACAACATATTATAAAATACTTGTAAAAATTGTATATAAACAGCAAATTCGTACATTGCATACATAAATGTTTTGTAACTATAACTAGTTTACATAATAATATATTATATTTAAACCTGTCTAACTATATAATTAATAAAACTTGTACATTATAACCAATTTATGATCTCTACATGGATATGCAGTTTAGAAATATATTATATTTAAACCTGTCTAACTATATAATTAATAAAACTTGTACATTATAACTAGTTTATGATCTCTACATGGATATGCAGTTTAGAAATATCTCATGTAAACAAAATAGCTGATGTGTAATAACTTTGAAAACAATTTAGAGCTTGTATAACTTTACAACTTTATATACTTAGAATATAAAACTGTATAAACATATATGTTCAGTTACAACCGAAGCTATTATATCTCCATACATAAAACATAAATAACAATATCAACTACAGTTATTTAAGAATCAAGTAAATATACATACTTACAAGATATATTATATATATACAAACCGAAAGGCAAAAGAGGAGCTGCACACTTACCCATAAACGAAATCTTTCATTACTCTATGTAAATAGGCAATCGGCCCGGGTGGAAGGAGAAAACAGGTGGAGGGTGGCCGATGCGAGATGCCTTGGCCAGACTGTGAGGTGAGTTGTGGAGTTTCTCGGCTAGAGGGGAGAAGATTGTATTCGGTTCAAAGTTGTGGCATGGTTTCGACGAGCTATAACAGATCGGAGGGGACTGAGGTGGTGAAGGCGGAGATTGTGGTCTCGGCTTGACTATTCGTGGGGATGGCAAGGTGAAGGGACGTGCGGCATAGAGTGGTGGAGGGAAAAGGCCAGGGGATGGTGATCGAGTTTCGGTGATATTGATGGTGGCGTGTGTGAGGTTGTGGCAAGGTGGGGCCAAAGTCAGGTGGGTTTGCGGTGCTCTCTGGTGGACGAGGTGGTGGGATGATGAGGTGATGGCGCGTGGTTAGGCGGAGATGAAAAGTGGGACGCTGGTTTCTCGAGCAGTTTCACTAATCCAAATACAATTTTAAATAAAAAAATTATTTAAAGAAGACAGAGCGAAAAGAAATAAGAAGAAGAAGAGGGGACAGCAAGAAACGGTGGAGCACAGTTAGTTGATGAAGAAGATGAGCGGCTATCAACATCTATATGCTTTTATAAACCAATCTATTATTTTATTTTTCTTTTCTAAATAGATTAGTACAGACGAATTTTGAAAGAGGAGAGAGAAACAGGGGAAGAGAAATGAACAGGAGAAGCAATGAACAGATATGCTGAATAAATATATTGACGTATAGGGAATAGTTAAAGTCAAAAAGCTGAATTCTGTGAATAATAAATCTGAATGGCTGTTTGTTTTCTGACGGAGACAAATAAAAAGACATATGGAAACTGAAAGACTCAAATGGGGGACTGATATGTCAAACCGTTCTGCGGATTTTGCCACGTATCGGACACCAAAATGCACAAATGAATATACTACACAAATTAGTACGACGAGACGAACAGAACGGTACACAGATATCAATGATACGATCGAATTATAAAAATTCGAATTTCCGCTCCCGGAAATGCTGCAAAATTGCAGAGAATAAGATAAACGGAGCTAGAGAAGTCCAAATTTGGAAAAACGAAAAATGACGTCTTAGTCAGAAGATGAATTAGAATTTTTCTATGTAAAAATATTCAGGTTTCGAAAACATTTTATTTTCATCAATTCCTAACTGATTAAATTGAAATAAAATTACACATGAAAATAAACTTCCATATTTTTGGATGAAAATTTACAGTTTGCTATGTTTAACTAGACGCATTTCAAATATTAAATTTTTATTTCAAAATTTTATCGTTTAAAATTTCACAAAATTTCAACTAATTACGTTATTAAAACAGTTAAAATTTACGGGTCGTTACACTCTCCCCCACTCAAAACTTTTCGTCCCCGAAAAGGAAGGAGGTAGGAGGATAGAAACAACCAGAAAAAAAATAGATTGGAATACAAGTAAAATAATTAATTTAAACCATAAAAATTTCAATTTAAATTAATTAATATTTAAAAATTTGGTTAAATCCCTTTGAGTTCACTTAAGTTAAATTAATCTATCTATTTCTAAATTCATTATCTTATTATCTAGTAATCATAAATTAACAATTTCTAAATCATCCATTTGTATAATCATTTATTGTACTCATATTTTATTCAACAAAGTTAATTCTTTTATTCCAATTTTATTATTAAGTTTATTCCACTTAATATATCTTATTACATATATTTAAACCATATAAATTAATTTAAACCATATAAATTTCAATTTAAATTAATTTATATTCAATAATTGGTTTAAATTTAAGGTATTTCTATAAGTTGATTTAATTTCAATTTGTTAATTCTTTCAGAACAAAATTTATTATATTCATCTCATTCAATTAACTTGTTATTCTATCATCTTTATTAGCATTTTTTATAATTAAAATCTAAGTGTATAACATTTATTATAAACACTCAAATTTTATTTATAAAATCATTTTATATTGTATATTATCCAATTATATTTTGACTTCTGAATAATTTTGGTAAGTTATATTGAAATGCAATTTAGTACTATGCAAATAATATTTTCAAATTCAATTATTTCAAGTTTAAATATTTATCCAAAATTTAGCTTTATTTATAATTGAAAACATCCTTTGACATAATTTTAAGAATTAAATTTCCGTTTAATTTCAAACCCTTTAAAGATAATTATGTATATACTATATATATTAAATCACTTTAATTTTTTTTTAAATAATATTCCCATATATATATATAAATCAAGTCATACTTAAGAAATTCAAATTAAAATATTTCCCAAACAAAACCGTAGCAAAAGCTACAGAATGGTTTCTCCACTTCGAAACTCGAAAATGAATGTCGATGATGCGGCCGTCATCACCGAAATTATTTTCCAGCGACAAAGAGAAGAGCATTTATTTCAATATTTAAAATTCTTTGAAAACGGTTTCTATTTGAAAATACGTTCAATGATATACATTTTAAAATTTTAAAAACCAAAGCTTGAAATTTTAGGAAATTAAATTCTCAAATTCTTACTTTAAATTCATTTAAATTTCTAAATAAATCTATAAACCAACTTTTATAATTCCATTTATTTTTATGTTGGAATAATCAATGATTTACAAAACAAATAGTGAAAATCAAATATTACCTTTCTGACAACCAATTCAGTTAACAATTCAATTTTAGAAAATTTATACTTATATATAATATAATCATACAAGATTATTTTATTTACCAAATTTTGAAAATACTATTGTGTTAGTTTGCTCTGTTCAAGTGTTTTGAAAATCCTATCGATAGCGTTGATCAGACGAATCGATCGAAAACCTAAATCAACATCAACAACTTAAACAACACAATAAAGAAAACATTTTTATATTAATAACAAATGCACTACCACGCACGACGATACAAGGATGGATTTCAAAATAAGTATAGGGATTCAAATTTGATGACTCAAATCAAAGAGAATTTTGGTTCGAAGTTAAGTTCGAAACAAAGATATGATGATTAAATAACAAAGTAGGAAGATTGATAAGTTTATATAAATCGCGGGCAACCTTAACCAGGTCGATCGTGACTTCAAGAATAAGATCAATGTAGAATTTCGAGGTAAATCGACATTTGATCTCAAGAGATAGAATTTGGCATAACCAAAGATGTCAGCATCTAAACCGAGGATATATAAATCTCCGGTGAATCGATTCTATCCTAAAAGAGTTTCACACCTTTACAAATCAATTTGAGATTGGCGGGACCGCCAACTCATTATAAAGATCATTCAAGGTGGAGTTATGGGATACTTCGGAATTAGAAGACGAATAGTGAGGGACACGAATGGATTTTGGAACCGCAGGGAACGTTCCAAAATTCAGAGGAATCGAGTCAAAAGGAAGAGATTCAACTCGAATGAAAGTGATTCTGTAAATACATTTACCCTATATGCTAAGTTTTGCCTAGAGCTACTAATGCTCTGATACCAACTGTAATGACCCGCTATTTTGGACCATTCGCATCCGCACATGTCGGACTTGAATAATTCAAAATACCGAATTGTTAATTTAAATTTGGCAAAACTGAGCATATACAGTAAATAAATAGAACACAGATCACAGACACAGAGTAATAATTGTAGTGGAAACAAAAGATAGTAGTTCATGAAGCTACTATATACATATCAGAGTTAAATAAGGTACAACAGATGTCTCGAATACAATAATCAAATAAAATATCAGAATACATCACTAGAATCAACTGGATATCTGAAACTGGATAGATAGCTGGATCTCTAAGCGAAGCTCCAACTCCAAAGGTGAGTCTCGAATACTGGTACACTCAGTCTGACCCGAGCGTAAAACAAAACACAAAACACTCGAGTCAGGATTAACATTCTTATATCAATAAATCCAACTCAAGTGAAATAGCAACTGAAATACAAGTAACTCAAAGGATGTTTGGAATAATCATCCTTTAAGGATCTGTTAAACTATCTACTATGTAGTAGTGTACGGTAAATAGATAATGCCTATCAGTAATATAAAATATCAAAATAGTGTTAAGGCGTTACCATTATTCCCCTTAACACATTTTATATAAGCGTTATAGTCTATACAGCACTGTAAACTCCAGCATAAACTAGTGGGATATCAGGGAGTACTCCATAGGTATAACACAAAACAAATCGTAGTGGTCGCGTATATAGGGATACAAGTATGACAAGGCACATGAGGCAATACCCAAGGTAGTGAAACTACCGTTTGCCTGATCCGGACTGGTGAGAACGCATCGCCGCAGCGATCGCAACACCGCGAAACAACACTCCCAAAATTTTGAGGGTGCACCAATCGATAACAAGTAATGAGTAGTTTTCGAAGAAGTGTGTTCGCTCGAGGTAGCTAACCCCATTTGGCCCGGCACGGCTCCTGTTTTAGTCATTTCCAATTTGACACAAGTGTCAAGGCTATCCATTATCGTTCTCTTTCTTCATTCATCACGAACATCATTCCAACCACTTCATTCTGGATCATACTCCGCGTATAGTTATTAAAGTGGTTTTCGGTTTAGACAGTGAGTATGTCCCTAACCGATTCCGGTCTCTTTAATAACTTTCGTAATTTTTACACCGATTGGTCGTTTAATATATTTCAAAACAGAATAAATTTCAATTTCAATTAGAATTTATAAATCAACATTTCATTTGTCTTTCTAAACAATTTCCATAATTTACGTTTCAAACTTCCAAATTTCCATTTCAAAATCTTATAATTTAAATTAAATATTTGATTTAAGACAATTCAAGTATTCATTTAAATTCGTATACAAGTTTCATTCCGAAATCATTTAAATTAATTTAATTTAACATTCAAATCAATTTACATTCATTGATCGATTTCATTCAATATTCGTTAAGTTAATTTATCATTCAAAACAATTTCTATTTAATTTCCAATTCATTAATCAATTACTTAAGTTCAACTTCATTATATCAAAACTTCAAATTGAATTAAATTAGATTCGTCAAATCAAATTCTTTAAATTACAGGTCTTACATAAATTTCAACAAATCTCATTTTTATTTCTTGTTAAAGAATTCAATTTCACATTTTTTTTACTTAGTTACAAATTCCAAAACTCAATTAATAAAGAAACTTAATTCACTTATTCAGGAAGTTCAGTCTCACTTATTATATAAAGAATTCAATCTTATTTAATTATTAAATAATTTCAAAACTTAATTATAAAAAATTTCAAACTTAATTATTAAATAATTTCAAACTTAATTATTAAATAATTTCAAAACTTAATTCAATCGTTTCTCAAATTAAACAACGTTCTTTCATCAATTACATTGTTAATATTTTGTTTCATATTATTAACTATTAACATTTTCCTTTCATAAAAAGTTCAAATTCCAACTTCATTTCAAAACCTTATCATTTATTCAAATAAAATCTTTATTTTATTTTTAAATCAAATTATTGACCAATCGGGTTTTATTTAATTTTCTATCCTAAGTCAAAGTTTTATTTGGGTATATATCATTTCAACCCGATTCCATTTCAATTCAAAATCAAAGCATAGCAAAGGGAACTTGCAGTGTGATAATTGTGATGGTGTAAAAGTAAATAAACAAGCAATAGCAACCATCAATAACAATCCAATAATTTATTCAAATAATCCCGAAATAATCGTATTAATTTACATTTGTTGTTAATGCAAATTAATATAATTATTTCTAGAATCTACACTATCATTTCATGTAGATTAAAGATTATTACACTAATATTTATACGGTTCTTCACTTGATATCCATTATTCAATTTTATACTACAACAATTTATACAACATACATTTAAATGGTTCAAAGTGCAATCAACTATATTTCTACATGTCGAGAAATTAAACATTTAAAGGGGTCATATTATACAAAATTTATCTAATCAAATTCAACACATATATAAATTTCTAACTATCCTACGTGAATTTCAATTTCAAATTTATTTATCACTTACAATATTAACAATTTAACGTCAAATGTCAACATCAACAATCAATCATTTATCAATCAACTGGATTATCATTGTATAAATAACAAATAATGGTGTCAGATGTCACAGGTGAACGGATACAGGTAATAACATATATAACAGTGTAATTAACTAACAGCCATATATTTCAATTGTCGTTTCAATTGAAATCAAATTTAATAAATAAAAGAACATTAATCGTGAGTGATTGCTCACCTTACGAGGCTAGATGGATTTGACAAAGAGACAAGCTATGAATCCAGTCACGAATTTAAGAGCAAAGCACGACCGAACACAAATTCCACGATCAAAACTGAAAATGCAAAATCGATGAGAAAATCAAATTAGCTTGATATAAGATTTAAACAAGGCGTTTATAATATTATTATTTTCCTTAAACCCAAAAATCCAATCTAAAATACATATACATTTTAAATAAATCTTAAATTTAAACACATTTACCTATATATATAGACTATATCTTGCATAACCACTAATACAACATATTATAAAATACTTGTAAAAATTGTATATAAACAGCAAATTCGTACATTGCATGCATAAATGTTTTGTAACTATAACTAGTATACATAATAATATATTATATTTAAACCTGTCTAACTATATATTTAATAAAACTTGTACATTATAACCAATTTATGATCTCTACATGGATATGCAGTTTAGAAATATATTATATTTAAACATGTCTAACTATATAATTAATAAAACTTGTACATTATAACCAGTTTATGATCTCTACATGGATATGCAGTTTAGAAATATCTCATGTAAACAAAATAGCTGATGTGTAATAACTTTGAAAACAATTTAGAGCTTGTATAACTTTACAACTTTATATACTTAGAATATAAAACTGTATAAACATATATGTTCAGTTACAACCGAAGCTATTATATCTCCATACATAAAACATAAATAACAATATCAACTACAGTTATTTAAGAATCGAGTAAATATATATACTTACAAGATATATTATATATATATACAAACCGAAAGGCAAAAGAGGAGCTGCACACTTACCCATAAACGAAATCTTTCATTACTCTATGTAAATAGGCAATCGGCCTGGGTGGAAGGAGAAAACAGGTGGAGGGTGGCCGATGCGAGCTGTCTTGGCCAGACTGTGAGGTGAGTTGTGGAGTTTCTCGGCTAGAGGGGAGAAGATTGTATTCGGTTCAAAGTTGTGGCATGGGCTCGACGAGCTATGACAGATCGGAGGGGACTGAGGTGGTGAAGGCGGAGATAGTGGTCTCGGGTTGGCTGTTCGTGGGGATGGCAAGGTGAAGGGACGTGTGGCATAGAGTGGTGGAGGGAAAAGACCAGGGGATGGTGATCGGGTTTCGGTGATATTGATGGTGGCGTGTGTGAGGTTGTGGCAAGGTGGGGCCAAAGTCAGGTGGGTTTGCGGTGCTCTCTGGTGGACGAGGTGGTGGAATGATGAGGTGATGGCGCGTGGTTAGGCGGAGATGAAAAGTGGGACGCTGGTTTCTCGAGCAGTTTCACCAATCCAAATACAATTTTAAATAAAAAAATTATTTAAAGAAGACAGAGCGAAAAGAAAAAAGAAGAAGAAGAGGGGACAGCAAGAAACGGTGGAGCACAGTTAGTTGATGAAGAAGATGAGCGGCTATCAACATCTATATGCTTTTATAAACCAATCTATTATTTTTCTTTTCTAAATAGATTAGTACAAACGAATTTTGAAAGAGGAGAGAGAAACAGGGGAAGAGAAATGAACAGGAGAAGCAATGAACAGATATGCTGAATAATTATATTGACGTATAGGGAATAGTTAAAGTCAAAAAGCTGAATTCTGTGAATAATAAATGCGAATGGTTGTTTGTTTTCTGACGAAGACAAATGAAAAGACATATGGAAACTGAAAGACTCAAATGGGGGACTGATATGTCAAACCGTTCTACGGATTTTGCGACGTACCAGACACCAAAATGCACAAATGAATATACTGCGCAAATCAGTACGACGAGACGAACAGAACGGTACACAGATATCAATGATACGATCGAATTATAAAAATTCGAATTTCCGCTACCGGAAATGCTGCAAAATTGCAGAGAATAAGATAAACGGAGCTAGAGAAGTCCAAATTTGGAAAAACAAAAAATGATGTCTTAGTCAGAAGATGAATTAGAATTTTTCTATGTAAAAATATTCAGGTTTCGAAAATATTTTATTTTCATCAATTCCTAACTGATTAAATTGAAATAAAATTACACACGAAAATAAACTTCCATATTTTTGGATGAAAATTTACAGTTTGCTATGTTTAACTAGACGCATTTCAAATATTAAATTTTTATTTCAAAATTTTATCGTTTAAAATTTCACAAAATTTCAACTAATTACGTTATTAAAACAGTTAAAATTTACGGGTCGTTACATGAAGAATCCATCTGGTGTCCTAAAGGCAGACTTATCTATGCTGTCATCAGCGACTCTAAGCTGATGGAATCCCATGGCTAAATCAAGCTGAGAGAAAACCGAAGAACTTACCAACTGGTCAAAAGGATCATCAATCCTAAGGAGTGGATATCAGTTCTTCTTGGTGAGCTTATTTAATTCTCTATAATATACGCAAAGTCCAAGAGAACCATCCGCCTTAGTGGCGAAGACTATTGGTGCTCCCCACTCCGATATGCTCCTTCTTATGAATCCCTTCTCCAAAAGCTCACGAATCTCCTTGCTCAATTCTTTCCTCACCATAGGTACCATGTGCCTCACAGGTAATGCTATTAGCTTAACATTCTCGGTCAAATAAATCCTGAAGTCAATCTCTCTCTTAGGGGGTAGTCCCCTAACCTCCTCAAAGACGTCTGAAAAATCTCTAACGACAGGAACCAAATGCAACTCTGATGATGATGAATCAAGGAAATAGAGAAAACTCAACATGACTGACCCTTGTCCTACCACTGCAAGTCTCAAGTCCAACGACTCTCCTCTCATAGTCTAAGATGGCTCCATATGTGGATAACCAATCCATCCCTAAGATCATTTCATACCCCGAGAATCCCAAAACATAGGCATCGCAGTCAAATTCTACGCCTAGGATAAAGATTTTCAAACCCTTACAAGCCATAGATAAGTGTGTCGATCCTCCTATGGGGTTTGAAACAATAATGGGGTTTACTACTAATGATATGTCCAAGTGCAAACAATCTACTAGAGAACTAGAGATAAAAGAATGTGATGCTCCAGAAGTAAATAAAGTCTGAATGGGAAAATCAGATATAGAAATCAAACCTTCGACTGTGACTTTCTTACCTCTGTCTAGAATGCTACCAGAAGGTGCCGTTTCTAACGTCTGAATCTGCGCAACTGGTGCACTCACTCCCTGGGGACAACTCCTACTCATATGACCAGGATGCCTGCAAGTATAGCACTTACCCTTCATCTTCTCCTTCCAGCAATCCTTGGCCATATGTCCAACCTTCCCACAACTATGGCACTTTATTCCTTTCTTAATCCGCTTCTAAGGACCATCACCTTTCTTCTTCTTATTATTCTTTTCCCACCACTTCTTCTTTGAACCTTCTGACTTAACCTCCTCTTTAAACTCTCCCTCCTTGACTGTATCCGACATAAGTGCCATCTCGACCATAGACTCATAAGTAGCTCCCATCGGTACATGAGTCAGCAATAATCCCTGAAGGGGTTGATTTAATCCCTTCGCAAACTTCATAGCTTTCTTGTGCGGCGTGTTCACCAAATCCATACCAAACCGTGACAACTCATTGAATTGATTGATGCACTCATTAACAACAAACTCCCTTGCTTCAAATTGATAAACCTCTCCAGCTGAACACTCTCTTCTACCTGAGATAGAAACTTCCTATCGAATCGCTCCCAGAATCCATCCCAAGTAACATTTCTAGCCTTCAACTCGATCACCTCCCACCAATAAGATGCCTCCTCCTTTAGCTGCCAAGCGGCTAGCTGAACTCGATGCTTATCATCCATCCCAAAAGACCAAAAATCCTCTCCGTGTCCCTAAGCCATGCTCTCGCCTCCACAAAAGTCTCATTTCTAGAAAAGGTCTTCCCGCCCAAACTCACAAAATCTATACAAATCTTAGAGAAATTGATGGCGGTAGGTGGGTTGATGGGATTCCCACCCGCTGGTGCAAGATTGGGCGTAGGCCCGTGCACCTCTGGAGTCGTGACTTGTAAGTACCTACAAAACTAGGTTGGGACTGGAATGCCCTCGGGAAGGTTAGGGACATCAGTCATTCTACGAAAAGAAAACGATAGTTTTAGGAATGAGTCAAAGGGGAATTGAACTGGACTTATTAGGGGATTTTTATAGAATTTTTATACTAAAAATCATTTCTGAAAGTTATTTTTTGAAAAATACTTTTAAAACAAGTTATTTTGAAAAATACTTTACTTTCAATTTTTTTTTTTGGAATCATGTAACCTTAGGCTCTGATACAAGTGAAACACCCCCACACCCCTTAATATACCCAAAAGGACACATTAATAGGCATGGTGCGTTGTAGGTATAACTAAAGCTAACAGAGACTAAGATTCACAAGACAAATGTAGATAAAAATACCGGAAACATAAAATAATAACTTAATTAAAACAAAGGTTTATAATTGCTTCATAAATAAGTCAAATACCAAATACCACATACATGTCTAAAAATCCAATATGTCTTATGAAACAAAAACTCATAGTCTCAAAATTAGAGTACATAATATCCCTTATAATAAGCCAGTACATAGAAGAACAAAAGCTGAAATAAAAGAAGTACATAGAAGAAATCTCCTCCAAGAAACTCCAAGTTGTAGCAATCTACTGACTTCTCCCTTGATTGCCTAAGGGGGGAAAAGCGAAAAATAGAGGAGTGGGTCAGACTAAAAGTCTGGTGAATGATAGTAATTACTAGAGTCTTTAAGCAAGATAAAAGTAATAGACTCTACAACAGTTCTAGCATATATAAGGATAACAACGGAAATAGGAAAGGGATAAGCTGAAAATAAATACGATTGAATATTGCTTATTTTATAAGATAGGTTAACTTTGATTGCTTGCACTTGTCCTTGATTTCTTCTTTGATTAGGATGAATTCCTAATCCTAAAATTAGGATGTAACCCTAATTCTACCCTTTTTTTAATCGGCCTGCTACTCCATAGACCTTACTGTGGACCAGCCGCTATATAACTCCCTACACAGCAGCCAATGGTATCTATGGAAGATGCACAGAGCAACTACTATGGATCCGAATGACATATATAGCTCCCTACACAGAAGGCAATGGTGTCTACGAAAGACGCCCTTACTAAGCGCTTGGAAATCATAGCTCTTACTGAGCACCAGCAATGGAAGTTGCACGCGTAACTACCACCATGCCCATGATACCTTTCGCTCCACCTATTGGGTCTTCTTATTAGCTCCCACTTCCAGCATAAGCGTGCCCCTCATCTCACTTCAGGCTGATGTGAGATCACCGCATGTCCATAGAATCTATAGGGGAAATGATATCGGTACTGGCCCTTCATCCAAACAATATCTAGTTGCGCCCCTTATCCAAATCCCCCATGATTTGGACTTATATTTGACCAATTACTACCATTCTTAGCATAAGCGTGCCATAGAATCACCGTTTGTCTAATAGGGAATGCTATTTGGTACAGGTCCTACTTTCATCTTTGCTTATTAACTTAGGTAAATTATTTAAATAAGCCTTTACATTTTTCTCTACTATCTGTGCTTATTAATTTATCCTAAGTCTTAAAATAAGCCTTACTATGTTCCTTTTTCTAATTATAACCTACGTTATAATCATGCTTATTACTTAACCCAAGGTCTAAGTGTGAAAATAAGCTTATTTCATTTTTTTATTCTTTTTAGTTATAATTCTAAGTTATAACTAGGCCAATCTTTTTAATTCAGTCCAATTAATGTCATAATTAGGCGTAATTTCAGTCCAATTCCATTTATATTATAGTCTTTGAAATTTACATCATATATTCCGTTATTTCAATTTTCTTACAATTTAATCCATATTCACGTTAATCCTATTCTAATCCATATGCAAAGAAGAAGGAGGAATACAAGGAAACCAAAAATAGAAGAAAATCCAAAGCGTAAAAGATGTAAATAACGTATAAATAATAGTAAATAAACTAAAATACTGTAAATAACTGTAAATAAATGGAAAAGCTATAATAAATTAAAATTACTGAAAAGAATAGTTGAAAGGAAATAGATAGAAAATAATTCTGAAAACAGTAATTAAACTACTCAAAAGGCTATTCCAAAAATCGTAGTAAAACTACAACTATTGGAAACCCTATTATTTTAAATTACTTAAAGAAATCTTAAAATAATTACAATCACCCACCTCTGGTCCTAAGCTCTTCCTTTGGTCTTCCCGGATCCACTTGGAGTTGTAAAATAATTTAATTTATAACTATTTTCTCCTTTGGAAAAATTATTCCGTTTAGGGTCCTTCCTAGAAAGGTGAACCCAATTGGAGAAAACCTAAAATGAGAAAAAGTGTTAGGTCTAGGGTCTATTTATAGGTGTAGAAGTAGATCTCGGACCATTGGATTTGGAGATTGAACAGGATGCAACCACGTCATAGGCTGAATAGGGGCCATCGGATGCAGAAACGGAGGGACCAGATTAAACTAAAGGATGCAAAACACGTGTTCGGTCGTCATCGATTCGTTTGAACAAATGAATGTTCGTTCGCTTGCCAAAAGTGAAGGCGGGCCGACCGCCCCATTGCCCAGGTCGACCGGCCGGCCGACCTGATCATATATATATATATATATATATATATATATATATATCGTTTTATTTCTGCTTATTTTGTAACTTGGTCATATTAGCTCGGTTTCTAACGTTCTATATATGGAAATTGACCATAAAATTACCACAGACACAATGGTGCAACTTCCATGGCTTAATTTTGATAATTTCACAAAGTTATTTTTAGTATTTAATTAATTAACAAATTAATTATTACAGGTTAAATTTCGGGTTGTTACATTTCCTTTAGAGGGGAGAATGTAACGACCGTAATTTAATCACTTTTAAATCTTGAAATTTAATATATTTTCAGTAATCATTTAATAAATATTATAACACAAATAAAACTCTTTTAAACAATAAATAGTGATAGTGAAATGATTTTCAAAATTATTTACAAAAATAATTAGTTCAAAGAAAAATAGAAAATGTGATCGAAAATCGTTTTTCGAATTTCCGACTTTTCGGGGTTTAAGAGTTATCGGAAACATTGCATATATTATAGTTAACATATACACCTACATTTATTAATTAACTTAAGTATGGTTAGTAAAAATAAGTGGTAGATATTTATTTACTTAAGTGAAAAGGAAGGAGACGTGACATTTTATTAAAAATTTAAATAAAAGTGAAATAAGAAAAAACAAATGTCACATCTTATGACACATAAGTACATAGAAGTGTTTTACATGTTGGATAATAGGACGAGGAGGGTGGGAAACATGTAAATGATGGCAATAAAGGAGGATGAGGTGATGATGTAGAGTTTAACGAGTGGAGGGTATGTAAGGAATGCTATTTTGGTAATTCATACATTCACTTTTTATAAAAACAATTCCCTTTATTTTTATTTCTCATTTTCCATTTCATTTTCTTATTTTCTAAACACCCATTTTCTTTTTAAGTTTCAAACTTGAGAAAAACATTTTTTTTCACCTCTTCCTTAAGTAAAATCACTAAAGATCGTTTCTTTCTTCTCCACGTCACCTAACTAAACAAACACGACCCATATCCACTCAAATCAAGTTTGGCCGAGCCCAAAAACTCCCAAGGTCGAGCCACCTAGGCCCTATAAGGCACCAAAATTCCATCTTTTACAAGTTAAAGCTTAGATCTTGTGTCAATTGAGAGTTCATGGTAGTTCGACTTAGTTTGGTTGCTTTTTGGTAAGGAAATTCTCACCTTTTAAAATTACCTTTACTATATCAATGAAAATACATGTTATTTGTTTAAGTTGTATGTGCTAAGTATGTTGGATGTGTTGGATAGTTAACTACCTTGAAAATTAACATCTTGATGATTAGTAAAGTAATTTGAGTTTAGTTGAAAAGTTATGTTCTTGTTTTACAAATGTTGATCTATATGTTGTATAGTTGTTATTTACTTTTGTTTATATGCTCATACTATACTATGTGATGCTTGGATAAATAAATGACATGTGAGAAGCATTTATGGAAGTGTCCATATAGCGACTATCACTATATCGTCACTTTTGAAACCAACATTCTTTTTTGGAACCTTTGGTTTAAAACTTGTGTTTGGGTTTTACAAGATTAATTAATTACTTTATTAATGATGGATAAATTTTAATTAATCATTTTTATAATGATGATTCAAGGTTAATTAATTATTTTAATAATGATATTTTAAATTTAATTAGTCATTTTAAATAATGATGATTAAAGTAAATAATTATTTAAATAATGATGTAATTAAGATTAATTAATCATTTTCTTAATGATGTTTTTAAAAATAATTAATCATCTTAAAAAATGATGTTCAAGGCTAATTATTCATTTTGTTAATGATATTTTAAGATAAATTAATCACTTTAATAATAACATTTTAAGTTTAATTAATTATTTTAATAACGACGTTTAGAATTAATTAATCATTTTAATAATTACGTTTAAGGGTTAATTAATTATTCTAATAATGATGTTTGAAAATTAATAAATCATTTAATTAAGAATGATTAAAGTTAATGAATCATTTTAAATAGTGTTGTTTTGAAGTAATTAATTAGGATTAAAGCCCATTAATTATGTTAAATAAAGATATTTGAAATAGTCAACCGATTCTTAAAGTTAATCGATCAATTTAAGTAATGATATTGAAGTAATTAATTTGTGTTTTGAAGTAAATCGATCATTTTGACAAAGTTATTATATAAAAAGTGAAATCCCAGCTCAAGTTTGGTTTTAAAAAAGTAAAAGTTTGATTCGGTTATGGAAAAGTAGTTCTGTAAACGATATCATTCATATGAAAAAGATTTAGTCATACTCTTAACACTAAACGTTGAGGCAGGAACTCGTTTCTATTTTGAAGGATAGAAATGTCATTAAGAAAATCCCTAGAGGTGACACTACCTCAACTTGCCTGGCTTCATTTTCAACCGAGGGATGACATTTGTTTGGAATCGACGAGTAGTGGTAAGAATATAAAATTTAATTTCCATATACGATCATTTTTAATTATCTCCGATGGTTGATTTATTAACTATCGGTTCATCTTTGTTCATTGTGTATCGTCGGTCTAAGACGATTAGTTGCTCATTTGAGCATTTTTATCCTTTGTCGGAAATGACTAAAACTAGAAAGCGAGTGGACATCAAGCTATATGGAGTTGCTCCCATTAGGGCATCTTCACATCTACTCTTGATTTGGGTTGATTATATGCGCACTAAGATGTGAAATACCCTATTCTCGGTAACGTTGGCGGGGTCCGGTTTGTGCATTTTCAAGAGGAGTCACAGGAGAAAATGACCCTCTCAAGTATATTGTCTAGAGGTATACTTTCGGTCATGGGGGCGCACTCTTCTAGTCATTTGCTGGAAAATTTCCCTTTCTTTCCTTTGATTTCAAATTTTTAAATTTACCTCTTTCTTAATTGCATCGGGTAGTGTTATGAGCACTTTCACGATGTTTAAGTATTTGTATCCATTGTTGTGATTGGATGTTGTTATTGTAAGGGGAACCCCGTTCTGAAGTTCGCTGCATTGTCTCACATATTGTGTTTATTTCCACCCTTTTGTTTAGAGTTTTTTCTCATACCAGACTTATTGTCTGACCCGAGTTGTTTGTTTTCCCTAAACTCTCGGGTACTCAATTATATTTGAGTAGTCTGAGAGTAGCCGGTTTTCTTTGGGTTCTTTGAAGATGATATATGAGCAAGAGGCTTCTTGATCTATCTACTTATCTGTTTTTGCTATATGTTTATGTATGTATGTATTTTGTATCAGAAAGTGTAAAGGTAGAATGTATAACTGCCTAATCTGATAGTTGTAGTAATTTTGTGTAACTCTAACTCCCTGTTAGGAATAACCTGATGTACTATATTATTGTTGTATTATTTGTGACCGTTCCAATGTGAGACTTTTCTGTTCCTTTTTTTTTTCTTTTCTAATTGTTCATTTATTTTACCCCACGACAACTCATCTTTCGGACGCTTGCGCAACAACACATGAACAACAAGGTTATGTTAAGTGTCGTTCTCAAGGGTCATAAAGGTGGGTCTTCTCAAGAAAATTCGTTGGTTTTACCCCTATTTATAGAGAAACAACAGTCATGTCCATTCACAAAGAGATACGACGAAACGACACTTCTATTCGAATTTGAATTTTGAAATGTACGGTCCATACGTTGAGATATATTGTGAGGGTATGTCGAGATATCCCTTTACATTTTGAAAACTTACTTCTTAAAAAATGTTTTGAAAATGTTAAACACTGTAAAATATTTTTATACTTTGTAAACTTATTTAAACATAGTTTATACATATTTCAATCATATCAAAACTTAATAAAACTTTATAAGATTATTTGAAATATTTTTTAAATATATAAAGGATTTAATATGAATTTCTTTTGGAATAGAATTATATATATGAAGTACGAGTGAACATATTTAAAATCAAGGTTATAAATATTATAATATACTTATAAATGTTTATAAATCATAAAATCATAACTATAATATAGTACAATAGATAGAAAGAATATTTAAAATATAAACTAAATAAAAACTTAATGTTTGAACATATAATAATCTTGTAAAATCAAAAGTCAAAAATATTTTGAAGGTTATTTTGAGAGATCATTTTGAAAACAAGAATTATTTTAAAATCATTTTTGAAATTTAGAATATTTAAAAACCATTTGAAAAGTAGAGTAGAGAAAGATCAGAGAAGTGCCATCAAGGTCTTAACAATAATCTATGACTCTATAACTTATATGGATATTTTGAATTTTTCAATACTCATGAGTCTTTAATTTCTAACTCTTAAATCTCTATATCAACCTCTTGAATTTTCACTTGATACTGTACAGTCTTCTTAATTAATACCTATCTAATATCCTTCACTATAAACTATGTATAACTTGATAAAAAACATTAATATATTTTATATAATGTCATATGGTTGTTGTCATCAAAATCAATGCCAAAGGTACTAACAGTCCAATCCTATGTCATTTGCCATATGCATAAATATACAAGTCCAAAGTCCATAAGTCCATATGCCAATATTAAAATTCAAGTCCATAGTCCAATTACATTGCCATTATATATGCTCAACAAATCAACACAACCGAATTGCTTTTTAAAGCACACAATCAAGTTTCTAATTTTAAGTAGTTAATATTTATTTTAATAGTTTATGGCATGCAATTTATCAATTACTAATTTTCATTCAAGGAGTAAGATAACTCACTCTTAACCAAGTAGAAACCTTAGCACAAGCTTCCAACTTCCTACCACCACTTTGCTAGCTGCCAAACCTTCTACTTCTCCTCTTTTTCCTTGCATCCAAGTCCTCCTAGCACATCAAATGCACATGATCAAACTTGGATGGGTGATGTTTGCTCCAAAACTT
Source organism: Allium fistulosum (assembly GCA_030737815.1). Taxonomy (NCBI): domain Eukaryota; kingdom Viridiplantae; phylum Streptophyta; class Magnoliopsida; order Asparagales; family Amaryllidaceae; genus Allium; species Allium fistulosum. Next base: position 867,054,170 of record CM060906.1, on the reverse strand, counting down.
TTAGCTTTTGTTAGATGATGGTTATTGCTATGTTTTTCCAAGATTATAGAAGAAGTTTGAAGAGTTTTTAAGTATGTTTGAGTTGCTTTAGTCTTAGGAAATTTTAGAAGATGAAGAACTAGCTTTTGTGAAATAAATTTTGCAAATGGCTTCATTAAGTGAATGGAGTGTTTACATAGAGGCCTGCAAGGGAACAACACTTTTTAAGCTTCCAATAGCAAACCAAAACATGTCCTTTCCATGTACATTTTCACCTAACTTTTGACACCTCATTTCTTAAGTTCCTAAAATACCATTTACCTACCCCCTTCCTTAATTACATTCTAGAAACACTTAGGATTAATTAATTTTTTAATATGAACTAAGGGGATTTTAGGCTTATAAATATGTTTATATATTTCTTTCATAAGTCCAAAAGAGATCGAACAACTTATATTGAATAAAAGTCTGATTATCGATAAAAAGGTTTTCGGTTGCATTATTGATTTTCATTAAAGTGTATATTTTTGTAAATACATTTTAGAAATAAGTTTCCTAGTATTATTTATTTATTAAAAAGAGTTTATTAAGGTTACAAAATCACATTTTTAATACATAACCATTTTATTTAAAGTTTCGATAACTCAAAGACGAAGTGCTAGGAATTACAAGTCGCTACGTTTTACCTTTAAGTTGTCAATTTGGTTTTTTTTTACCTTTTTTTAGAAATTCCTTGAAAGGTACATGTTTGGCCAATTTGTTGCTAAGGTTCGCGATCCAATTGTAATGAGCAAAGCAATTGCTTAGGTCAAGTTACAATGATGAGTACTAGCATTGTTGAACATCCTTTGGTTTCTTTCGAACCAAAGATACCAACATGTAATTATGAATATAGTGTTCAGCAAAATTCTATCATAATGACTATACTGAAGTCTGAGAATGTTCCAGTAATGACCACAATTGAAGCCCCTGTTAGTTATGTTAAACTCAAAAATATGAAGAGTGTTTACAAGAATAGAATTAGCTAAATGGCCGTTATAATATAGGTGTGTTATATTTTCTAGTTCTAAGTTATAGAAAACACATTTTTTGTCCAGAAGTAGGTTCTTTTCCCTAAAGATTTAATTGTGTTTAATCTGTTGTATAGGGTTATAAATATGTGTATTTTTGATTTAGTAAGGGCATTAACTTTCCAAATTAGACTGAAGGACTTTTGTTTGGTCCTAGAGAAATTTAAGAGTTTATATACCGAGTTAGGTAAGTATACTTTATTATCTTCCCAACACCAAATTTTAGTATCACTCTTATTATCTAGGTTGTAAAATTCAAACATCGTACCAAGTGTTACAAATTTGGTAAGAGTAGTACCTTTATGGGCACAGTTGAAATTAAAGTTCCAAGGAAATTCATTAAAAGGTCTAGAAACCTCGGAAATTAAACCATACCTGAAATTACAAATATCATCAAGTTACTTGAATTCCACCTTCAAATTTATAGCTGAGATCCAACTATCATGCCAAAAAGAAGTATTATTAGCAGAATGAACAATATGACTAATACCAAGATTACAATTATTGAAAAACTTTAAAATGAATTTCCAAAAGTAAGACATGTAGTTAGGATTTAAGGTATACGATGAATGTTATAAGTTCTACCATAAAATTAGTTAGAAATCATTTATTTCCAAATTAGTTTTTCGTGTTCGTTATTAAATTTCCATAGCCATTTTCCCAATAAAAACACATTGAGATTATAAAGGCTTATGATACCCAAGCCTCCTTTCTCTTTGGATTTACAAATGGTTTCTTAGTTAACAAGATAGTTAATGTTACTACAAGAACTGGTGCTTTTCTGTAGAAAATTTATTCAGATTTTATCTATTTTGTCGATTATCCATTTTGGGAAGTGGTAATAAGACATCCAGTATATGAGAAGTGCTGATAACACCGAGTTTATTAAGATGATTCTACCAGCTCTAGATAGAAGTCTGACATTCCAATTTGAAACTTTTTTATTAATTTTATCGATAATTACTTGCCAATCCTCCTTCTTAAGCTTTGTTGGTCTAACAAAAAGCCTAGGTAGTCTATAGGGAACTTCATGATTTTACAGTTAAGGGTATCGGCTACAAGATTTTCAACCTTATCAATATCGTTCAAGATTAAAACCGAGCTCGTAAATTTACATCATTCTTTTAATTGTTTATTACCTTCCCCTAACGATTGGAAAGATGTGCAATGCAAATGAAAATCCACAAATCATGCGGTAAAGACATCAACCTACTTGGTTCAAGCTATTTGATGATTGAAAGTGAGTTCAACTTACATAGATTTCTAATCATCTATCAAAACCCATTGTGATGCATTATGGCGCACAATAAGGACTTGATCAACATAGCTAAAGATTTGTAAATAGAAATTATTTGGTCCATGATCAAATACAAGATACAGAGGAGGAAATTGATGTTAAGCATGTATAATCACATGTATCCAAGCTAATATATGTAAAATTGTTCGCATTAGCATAGGCTTATCAATCTGTTGTAGTCGCTTAATAAGAGGTTTAACCAATTGGGTGTGGAACTGAGCAATAAGGCGCTTCTATTATAATAGATATGCAATAATTGTTAAAAGTATAACTCTATATATTCATTAATACCATCCAATTGAATATTTGAGTTTCGATATCTTACAAAATGTGATTGTAACATTGTAATTTATGCCAGTAATTATGTAATTGTTACATTACAGATCGGCAATAATGAAACATGAAACGACCTTTTATACGAATGATAAGTATAATAAAATACTTAAATGACTCCCTATGTGGGTGGTTTCGTTCACATATGTCTTATTGAATTAGCTATAAAAACAATGATGATTTAACATTAATTTTAGTTTGTGATAGTCACATAATCAGTTTTCCGTGTATGCAAGCGATGCATAAAATATCGTTGGACAAAATAATATGTTGATTTTTTAGTTGGTGTCAAATGATCTATTAATTATGCTGTACATCATAGTAAATCTAGTATGACTTAGGAGATTATACTAAGGATGAAAATATTCTTGCAATCAATCTTTTAATCATTTACCATATAAGGTTCTACAGCTCTTACTATTGTGCGGTTCAATTCACTTAATAAAACATGAGGCTTTTCAAGCATTCATTTTACCCAGAACCGATTATAGTAATATAATGATATTCATTATTATTTTTTCTTATGTATATTTTTGGAACCAATAAGGTTTCTTCTCTATCTTCCTAAATTTATACCATCAGCAATCCGTAATTTTATACCAAATAGTAGCGATATTGTGGTAAGAGATGGGACATTCACATCCAAAGTCGTAGGTTCAATACTCCTGAACTACATATTCCTTTATGCATACCCGGATTATATGTTGTGGGTTTAATGCATACTTTCTTGAAGTTTACAAGTGAATGTTGGTTCTTTGGAACTTAAAAAAACATCATGGTACGTTCGGAGCCTTTTATCAAATTTGCAAAACCCAATATCATATTAGTATTAGTATTAGAATGTTAGCTAAGAAACCTTTTTTTATCTTGAAATTCTGAATTTCATTTTGCGTCTGTCAAACTAATTTCTTCTCTATCCATTCCTAAATCAAACAATATAGAGAATATAAATATATATTTATATTATTTGCATCAAAGTAGGGGAAAACACCCTATAGCGACGTTTAGAGTGCAAGCGACCTGGAACACAATTTTCTTACAAATTATCTAGATGAATTTAATCTTGGTTAGAGTAAGTTTTTAGCAAAAATTAATAATATAAACAAATAAAGAGCAAAGTACAACTAAGCAAAATTCATAAATTGTAAAAAAGAGGCAACAATTTCTAGTGGTTCATTGATTGGGATATACATTCACTATAGTGTTTATTATTGACTTGATCAGTACATCAATAATTAGAAAGAATTTAAAAAGGAAAACAATTGAAATTTCGATGGAGTTTCTCCTTAAAGCTCAAAATTTCGATCCACTTTCTTATGAAGGAAGGTGGTATTTATAAAAAATGTAGGAGACTATTTTTGCTCAAATATTTGGAGAAAAATTCTCTAGAAGAGCTTGCTATGTCTTTTGAAGTCATGGCTATCTAAGTCTGGAAAAGAAAGAGATGTTGACTTGTGCTTCTTCCTCAAGTTGACCCATGGATGACATGTAGACCTATGTAAGGACACATGTCAATATGTGATGACCTAGGCCTTGCAAATTTGATATCCCCTCTTCATGTAGTTGCATTTCTTCATCTTTTCTTTGCTCTTCTTCATTCCAGATGCACTTCTAACCATTGCAACCCTTCAATAGCAACTCTACAACATCTATATAAACCCCCAAACACTCCCAGGCCACTTTGCTCCTCCCACTCTTAGTTTATGATCTATATCATTCTACTGGTTTTAATTTCCAAAGGGATCACACTCTATTCATTTAATTTCACATCAATATCATTCATATTCCTATACCATTTTTTCATTTATTCATGAGATATACCATATGTGTTATGGAAATCAATACTGAAAGAAGATATTTGTATAGGAAAGATATGAAAATCTACTATTCACTTTGTAAAAAGCCGAAATCCTATTGCAGAGTCATCAAGCAGTCTGCTTGAAGTCCTGTTCAAAAACTCAGGCAAAGTTGCTGTAAACCCATTTCCTTGAGTTAAGAGAGGATTGAGTTAGTGAAAATCTAGAAATGGGTTTAGGACTAGATGTAGAATGGGAGTCCAAATCGGTATAAAGGTCGCTGGTGTGATCTTTTTGTTTGTCTATTTACTTTCCACTACTTTGTTATTATTGGCTAGTTAATCATTTACTTATTAATTAGTTGGTTTATATAACTTAGGTAATTATTTAAGCTAGCCATATAATTTGATCCGACCCTAAAATTTCATTTGATATCAGAGCAAGGAATTTAAAATTTGTAACAATATTTTCAAATAATATGGCCATTAGTAACTTTGCTAAGTTTCTAGAGGGTCGATCCACTGCACGTCCGCCCCAGTTTGTTGGTTCCAACTATTCATATTGGCCTGCTAGAATGGAAATTTATATGTACGTTGCACATGTTGACATGTCCACTTATTTTCCCGTGTTTATACTTTTGATCTTCTTTCAACCTTTTCTACTACTTTGAAAAAATTCTCATACTTTGGAATGTCTAGAATATTGTATCAAAATATGAGTGATTTAGAGATCATTTGTGGCAAACTTAAATATAAGGAATCGATCTCGTATGAACTTGTTGGGTGAGCAACAACCACTTCATCATAGTACCAACTAATGAGCTAAAGTTTCATGATTTGGCCAATTATCCTACAAAGATACTCCTGAGCCACAAATATTGAAGAAATGGCTAGATAACATACTCGACTTTTATGCTCGTTTGTTTGTCATCGAGTATTTCTTTAATGTTATTATGTTCCAATAGATACATTAACTCTGTTAATGCCTTTGAAATCTCGTTCTCCATTCCATATGTCATCATTTGCTTTTTCCAATATTTTCATATAAATGATTTTTGTGAGCTTATTTCGATCACTGTAATATCACCACTTTTATGCAAGTGCCGCTATAAAATGATTTGATAGATTCGTTAATAGTATTGTCATACAGTTGTTATCATCAAAACAAAAGAACCGTGTTCCCAATAATATTTACATAAAACATAAATAAAATCATAAGCCATATATTTATTTAGAACAAGATTTTTCATAAGAGTAAAATTATGTAAACAAATTACATAACTCCTCTAAGACATATCCTTAGCTCTATCAACGTCACCTTTCTTCGGTCTCTTTCGGCCCTGGGTGTGTTCTTCGCTCTTTGATATCATTATAATGAGATATATATGGGTTCGAGAGTCCTTACTTGTAATGGCCCAGGATTTTGTTATTTGGAAATGGGAATATTTAATAAATTTTAAATGTTGGAAGGTTAATTCTTATAGGTTAAATAACTTGAATTTCAAAAATAGTGATTTATTGAATAAATTAATTGTTGAATTTAATAATTGGAAATCATTGAAATAATTGAATCTTGGATTTTTATTTGGATAAAAATAGTTTAAAAAGCTTATTTAATTTCTATTTAATAAGAATGAAGATAATAAAAACTTTTAAATTGAATTTAAAAGTGATTGACTTGATTTTGAAAATAACTCGTTTTAGTTAACGAGTGGAAATAGCCTTCCGGGGCACAGTCTTAGAATTCAACGAAACCAGTTCCATTGGATCTGTAATAGTGTATTATTATTGGATTTCAAATTTCGTAATGTTTGGATTTATTGTTTGGTCGTGAGAGATCGAAACAAGTTGAAATTAATATCGAAATTTAATATAATAATTGGATTCAAAAAGCTATCTTCTCCACACGATCGATTTAGATCTCGAAACTTGTTTCATTGCATTCAGAATAGGGATATAACATTAGGAACGCTAGGCAGCACGTCTTGATCGGGGTTCGATATAAAATATCTAGATATTTTGGAATTTTAAATATATATATTCAAATCAACCTCCATTCCTTCATTTCAGCCGACCTACCATTCTCCGCCACCCTACTCATGCCTACCTCTTCATTTTTAAAGCGCGTTTTCCCTTCATTTTAAACACAGCAGAAGGAAAAAGAAAAATGTTAAATTCAAAAATCAAGTCATCCACATTTACTAAATAAAAAAAATGAAAACGGCTTTAAATATTGAGATTCATCATTTGCTTCGTGCTAATATGGGTTACGATGGGTTCGACGGCTATTTGGGGTCGAGGACATTCATAGGGAGGAGCTAGGGCTCACGATTTCGGGCATTTTAAGCATCGATTGGAGGAAAAGACCTTGGATTTGGAATCGGAGGCAAGTTTTACAGCTCGACACAAATTTTCGTGAATTTTCCTTGAAGTTTGGATCGCACGACCCATAGTGCAGCGACGAAAGGTGTCAGGTCGCGTTTCAGGGTGTGGGCTCGGGAATCATGTGAAGGATATGGACGCGTGGAGTTTGGGAAGAGGGTTGCTATGGCGATGTCGGATTGAAGTTTTATGGCTTGGAACGTCGTATCCTCGGTGGTAATTGTTAGGAACTGGAGATAGTGGTTTTGATGACAACAACCTTTGTAACTTATTTTATGATAACTTATATACTAACACTATTGTCTATATATATATATATGAATTTTATTATGCAGGATATATATAAGGCATGTACTGATTATTAAAGACTGTACAGTATAAAGATCAAGGATGAAGAAATCAAGTTTGAAGACTCATGAGTATCAAGATCAAGATTTCAAGATAAGTGTCTAGTTTATTGTTAAAACTTCATAATAGCACGAAAATCTTCATTCCATATTTCATTTGGGATGGAACCCATTTCTATCTTCTTAGTGGCTTACAAACCCACGACAAATAGTTTACAAACCTACGACAAGTGGCTTACAAACCCAAAAACATCCTGGTTTTGTACAAGTTCTCGAGTCCTGATGTGATGAGATATTTTGCAGGAAGAAGCTTGCAAAACTACTTCAAAATGGTTTTTCAAAACTACTTTTCAAAATGTTTTAGCCTTAAAATATTCTTTGTCTTTGTTTTTAAATAAACTCTTGTTTTAAACTTCGTTTGTTTTTAAATCTATCTTCTGATTTTTTAAATATTCTTTTATAATATATATACTTGAGATTTAAAATCAAATTTGTATATACATTCTAAAAATATATTTTTATACTCTTCTTTATTTCAAAACATAGGAAAATTAGTTTATTTTATTCCAGAATCATTTCATCTTGTTTTCCGTTCAATACCATTTTCAAAACAAATTTTACATTATTTTTAACTTAGGGATGTCGACATTATGGGATACCCCATGTCGACATGATGGCCATTAAATTCAAAAGTTTCAATTTTCAAAAGAAGTGTCTATTCGTTTAAATCTCTTCACGAATGGTTATGACCGTTACTGGTCTATAAATAGCCTTCACAAACGAATTTTTTAACTAACTAATTTCATATTTTCTTCACTCCTTCTTCTCCACAAATCCATATTCTAAAATTTTCATATTTTTAAGATCGTGCCGAAATACTGCCGAATTCTCAAGTGAATCAAATTAGAATCTCATTCTTGTTTGGTTCTCTGCCCTCTCTCGAAGATCAAAGTGCTATTTAGAGTTATAGGATCAATTTGTAATAAAAAGTTTATCGAGTCTCTTTATAAGGTGTGGTTGTGCCTGGAAATCAATTGGGTAATCTTGTGGCCCGTAAATCAAGAGAGTTTGCCCCGGACTCGTGAGACATGAGGGTACCTCAAGGCCTTTAGAAACTGAGGATTGTAATCTCGACTTTGGTATAATAAAAATCTGTATGAGGTTTACTGCCTTAGTACATGACTGGATGTAGGGTAACTCCGAACCAGTATAAAATCCGGTGTGTTCTTTCCTTTTACTGCTTTTTATTTACTTTCTGCATCTGTGTTTGATTCTGTGATTGTTCTATGATTAAGTTCTGCATTTGTTTGTGTCATAATTTTATTTTAGTCCATATAAGTCTTAGAATCCATTAAACACTATTCACCCCCCTCTAGTGTTAAATTAACCTTAAGATCCTTAATCCGCACTCCCTTTCAATTGGTATCAGAGCATAGGTTTTCATAGTTTTCATAATCTGAAACTTAAAAAGTTAAAAGTGGCATTTTTAGGAAATTTTGTTAATACTAGTTTGAATCTATGCATTTCATCAAAGTATCATAGATCTGCATATAGTTTTTATGAAAAATCAAGTTATCTACCGAATTGGTTTGTTATGCAGGAACAGACATGTTACATGGCTTTTAAAGAATCAACAACCAATGGACAAACTGTGAAAATTGAGAAAGATAAATGGATAATTGATAGTGGTTGTTCAAGGCATATGACTGGAAATCCCGAGATACTCAATGACATTATATATCAAGATGGTGGATTGGTCAACTTTGGAGACAACTCAAAAGGATATGTGATTGGCATCGGCAATGTCGGTAATTCTAAAACTCCTCTTATTTTTGATATTTTGCTAGTTAGGAATTTAAAAAATAATCTGCTAAGTATAAGTCAACTATGTGATAAAGGATTTAAAATTAAATTTGGAAAAGATAAGTGTCACATCGAAGATAATAAGTTAAATATTATCTTTGAAGGAATTAGGAAGAAAAACATTTACATCCTTAGTATGAAAGTTTCAAATGATAACTTATGTCTTTTGGGTAATACAAGTGACCCTTGGATTTGGCATAAAATATTTGGTCATTTAAATTTCAAACTGTTATCTAGGTTATCAAAACTTGACTTAGTTAGAGGTCTTCCCAAGTTAAACTTTAAAGTAGATAGTATATGTGATGCTTGCCAATTAGGAAAACTTAAGAAAAGTTCATTTAAATTAAAAGATATGATTTCTACTTCTATACCTCTAGAATTACTTCATTTAGATTTATTTGGTCCATCTTAAGTTCAATCAATTAATCACAATAAATATGTTTTTGTAATTGTAGATGATTATTGTAACGACCCTGAATTTTTGACATTTGAAATGTGAATATTTAATTGAGTTTAAATATTCGAATGATAGTTTAATTTGAAATTCTATCGTTTAAATTGAATTTAAAAGTAGCGTTCCAGGGCACAGTCTTGGATTTCGACGAAACCAGTTCCATTGGATCCGTAATAGTGTATTATTATCGAATTTCAATCTTCGTAGGGTTTGGATTGATCGTTTGGCCGTACGATAAGCAAACGCACTGAAATTTAATTAAAAATTCAATATTATAACTGGTCCAAAAATCTATCTTCTCCATACGATCGAATTTGGACACGAAACCTTTTCCATTGTGTTCGGAATAGGCGTATAACATTACGAATGCCTGGCGGCACGCCTCGATATAAAGTCAAGATTTTGAGTTGCGATTCGGAGGCGATTCAAATTTGAATTTAAATAACTTATACAATGGTTTGACTGGTCAATGTGGTGTACATCAGCTGATATTATTTCACATCAGCTGTTCTTCTTTCATTTCGCTACCACTGTAGCAAAGCGTGATCTATACGCAAAGAAATTTTCTTCACGTGACCTTATCTTTTCCTTCAGTCAAACACTCAGAAAAAAAAATATAAAATGAACGAAACGCTCTCTTTCAACAAAACAATGGCCGATCTCCTCTTCATTTTCAAAGAAACGAAATTCGAACTCATTCCCTCTTTCGTTCTCGTTTATAAAAAAATAAACAATGGCTGCTCGTTTTCAAAAATCAAAATCGCGTACGTTCGATTGGGGGTGAGGTTTTGGGGTAGCTCGATCTCGAGCTAGGAGACGTCTGAAGCGGTTCGAACTCGAGTTCGTATTGGAATTGCGAGGTAACATCGATGGGTGTGCGGCTGCATTCAAGCGAAGGCGCAAGGACGGCGAGGCTAGGGTTTCACGATGATATGGTCGCGAGGCGACTGGAGCAGTGAGCGCGGCGTCAGATCGTGAGGGGGATGCGAACGTGGCGGTGGCCTCGTGGGTTGTCGAACTAGGGCTGGTGAACTCGGCAGAGGTGGCGTGTGATGTGGGTTGCGTGCTTGACTTCGACAGTGGTCCTGGTTTCGAGCATTGCGATTTCAAATAGGCAGTAAGTTACCATTTTATTTCAATTTAAATTTGATTTTATATGTACATATATTTGAATATGTATAGATACAGTGGGAGATATATGTATGCAGTTTTTACAGTAAAACAGGAAATAAAATTGGTTTTAAAAAAAATATTAGTTCAAATTAAAATCAGTGGTGAAATCAAAAGAAATATATATATATATATATTATGGATATATATACATATCTTTAAGTACTGTAGATTTTTAAAATCAGGATGAATTATATTATGTGCAGTTTGAAAGTGGAAAATATAGAAAAATAGAAATTTTAAATAAAACCTATATAGTTTATTTTTATAAGTATATACCTTCAAAAGAAAATAGATATATACATTTTAAAATCACTGGTTAGTTTAAAATTATCAAATGGGAAATTTATTGTTCGATTTAATTCGAATATTAATAAATTGTACAAATTGTTTATACAAGGTCTATAAATCGAGAAAACAAACTGGAATGGAAATGGACTGCAAAATAAAAAGCTAAGGTGAGATCTTCTCACTCAAATTGAAAGTTGGATTTGCAGTTATTGATTGATTGCTGTTTGGATGTGATATTAGATATAGTAGGATATATCTATATATATATATATCAATATATATATATATATTGGCATATGTATATATTGGTGATTGATTTTCCCGCATTATATAGCGGATGAGACCCTACTGCACCGCATAATAGCGGATGATATTTTATAAATCCCATATACCGCGATATTCCACCTCGAAGTGGAATAGGTATTGTGCTAACATCTGTGAATGCAGGGAAACAGGTTGGAGGGATCCAACTGGATTCCTCAAATTGTTTGAATATTATTTCATATGTGAATGATGTGATTTATTGATAATCTGTGGATGATTTATTGATAATTGAAATTGTTGAAGGCTAAAATTTAGCCGAATGTATTTTTGGTATCGCTGGATACCAGAAATAAATGAAATTGGATTTTTGAATTTAAAGTTGGAAATTTTAAGTAAATTCTTTTTGAAAAGATTGGTTGAATTTAAAAGAAGGAATTAAAGTATAAAATTTGATTTTTAGTAATCTTATCGAATAAATTTCTAAAATATGGCAAAGGATTTTAATAAAAGGATTTTTAGTAATATTGTTTAAAAATTGAAGAATTTATGGAGAATGGAATTTTAAATAGTTTGGAAAGAATAAAGGAATTTATTAAAAAGGGGATAAATCTCTAGAAATCAATTTGATAAATGATTGGGTATTTGAAAATAAATCTTTGGGAAATCGATATGAGAACTTATTTGGTGTTGAATTAAAAATGGATTTTTGTGTTGAAATAAATTCGGAAATCGATTTGTAAAATGATTTAGCATTTGGAAATAAACTTAGAAATCAATTTGTAATTGATTTGTGTTGAAATGAATTTTGAAATCAATTTGTAATTGATTTGGTGTTGGAGTAAATTTTGAAATCAATTTGAAATTTGATTTTGGGGTTAAAAGTGAATATTTGAAAATATAAATTCAAATGGAAATTATAAAGGAAAGGGAAATTTGTTTTAAAAATAAACACTGATTTGTTTTTAAAGTATGGAAATAAATCTACAGATTTGGATGTAAATTTAAAAATAAATCGATAAGGATTTATTTACTTGGTTTAAATGGACCATTTTGAAGTGAAAGTGTATTCTCACTATAAAGCCGAGTACATTTCCAAAGTAGCTTTTAAAAATATAAATTAAAGGTTCTACAGTTGGTTTTTAAAAGAAATATTTGGAAATATATTCCGCGTAAGGAAATTGATTTGAAATTGATTTTCAAAAGTTGAAAGGTGAAAAATGATTTGAAATTTTTTTCAAAGTGTTGAAGTGGAAAAATATATATATTGTGAAGATATTTTGAAAATAAATACTTTGGGAAAAATTATTTAAATCTGATGATTGTTGTGAATATTGTTGATAGTTAAATCACCGACTATCAATATTGCCTTTGAAATGGCACTTGAATTTGTTTTTATAAACAAACGCTTATTATTCGGTTTAGCCGGGAAAAGACCTTTGTGTCAGATAACCCATTCCGAATAATGATATGATGTGTATGAATTGAAATTGAAGACCAGTGTGAAGACCGGGTATTTTCGAAAATGAAAGGACAACCTGTCGAATGTCTCTGCACCGAGTTGCTCCGGTATAGAGATTTATATCACTCTTTTGTGATGGGAAGTCCGATCGGGATTGTGAATACTCGGATTGCAAGGGCTTCTTTGGAAGTGCCTTCGGTTCTGTTCGAACCCGGAACAGACTTGTATGGTTACATGTCTGACATTACGTTTTGAGATATAAAGCCGATTTCTTTCAAATACATTTCTGTTGGTGGCGGAGAATTTATTCTCTTAGCTTAACACCCTTCTCTGAGACGTACGAGCTTAGAGGTTATGTAGTTGAAGGTTATCAGCGATATATTCCCAATTTGGTAATGTGGCATGCTGAGTGTTGCTGTGTGATGATCATTTATTGATCATTTGTGATCAAAGCGTGGCTTTGTGAAAAAGCGTAGCTTTGTGGACGAGACTTCGTCAGACCTCACTCCCCGAAAATGGTCGAAACAGGAATATGCGGCAAGGTTATGAGGGTCGTGCCCTTTAGGGTATGTCATTTCCTTCTGGAAAAGGGTGGTATCAGGTATGGAGCCCTGGTATTTAACCTATGTGGATACTCCGATCACATTTATTGTGTGATTGTGTGTTTATCGAGGCGCCTCGGATAAAGGTCCCAAAGGACCGAGGGATGACATATTCGTGAGTTACTAGTTACAGGGGTAACCCGGCCTTGTGTTGGCAGAGAGCAGTTGTCTCTCGGGACGTCCAGCCAGAGGCGATCCCATGTGGCAGTAGGAAGTTCCTTAACCTGACCATTTGTTGGAAATCCATTTCCCAATACGGAACTTGTATGGTTTTAGTTGTAGAACCTGCCATTTACTTATGGTGGTCACCACTGTTTAGATGGTAGCTATAGTAGGCATAGTTCGAAATGTCTATGCTGGCTAAGATTTATATTATACTTTCGAAATGTTTTCCACACTAGACATTAATAATAATAATACAATGATTTGTGTAGTAAGCATCTTTGACTATCATAAGAAGAAATCTCCTCCAATTCTGCGTTTGCATTGTGTGTGTGGCGGGAGGTCTTATGGTAGTTTCATTTTCCAAAAGCATTGCGAATTAATTTTATTTTCTTTGTGAAAATAACTGTTTTACGATCTCACACCAGTCACCATGACTGACTCGAAGTTTATTGTTTCCTTTCTAAACTCTGGGTGCCCATAATTTTCCACACGGGCAGCCTAGAGTTATGTTATCAGGATATTTTGGATATTCTGGAGCTTTGGAAGCAAGCTGGATGGCGAGACGTACTCCCGTACTTGTTTATTTATTCCGATGTGTATTCTGTATGAGGACGAGTTTATATAACTTTCCATTGTTGTATCGAGTTGTATATTGACTCTGATTGATGTATGTATAAACTGATATAGTTCTTTGTTTTAAAAGACTAGTAATTATCTATTGTATATTGTTCCGCTGTGAATGTGAGATTCTGATATTTTTTCTGTTTCTGTGTTTTTCTATTCTCGTTTTCTTCTGTCTTCTTCTACCTCTTCTTTTAACCCTAATGGTTCTGTTTTCCGGCATTCGATTGCGCGGCATTTGATACAGTGGACGTATTAATGTCGACTTTCGAGCGTCGAAAAATCGTATTGTTACAATTATTCTAGATATACTTGGACAATTTTTCTTAAACTTAAAAGTGATGCTTTTGAATTATTTAAGAATTTTGCTAGAAGAATTCAAAATCAATTTTCTTTAAAAATAAAAACTATTCGTAGTGATCATGGTGGAGAATTTGAAAATGAAATTTTTGAGAATTCTGTAATAAAAAAGGAATCACTCATAATTTCTCTTTTCCAAGAACTCCACAACAAAACGGAGTTGTAGAACGTAAGAATAGAACGATTCAAGAGTGTGCTAGAACAATACTTTCCGATAGTAACTTACCTAAAAACTTTTGGGCTGAAGAAGTCGTTACAGCTTGTTATATATTAAATAGGATTTTAATTAGACCATTAACTAATAATACACCATATGAATTACTTTACAATAAGAAACCCGTAGTAGCTTATTTTAAAGTTTTGGTAGTAAATGTTTTATTCTTAATACAAAAGATAATTTAGATAAATTTGAACCTAAATTCGACAAAAGTATCTTTATCGCATATTCTAATAGAAGTAAAGCATTTAGAGTTTATAATTTAAGAACTAACACTATTGAAGAAACAATGCATGTATCTTTTGATGAAAATTTTAAAGATACTGTGCAGATAGAAGATGAAGAAGATTTTGTAAATTTAAATAATGAACCTAATGAAACTAATTGTGAACTTATTCAACCTAATAAAAGAATTAGACTATTAAAAGATCATCCTGCAGAAAATATACTAGGAAATATTGAATCTATAGTTAAAACAAGAAATCAACTAAATAGTATGAGTAATGTAGCTTTTATATCAACTATTGAACCTAAAAATCCAAAGGAAGCAAATCTGATGATTCATGGATTCTTGCTATGCAAGAAGAATTGAATCAGTTCACCAGAAATGATGTTTGGGAACTTGTTCCTAGACCTGAGGATAAAAGTATAATTGGAACAAAATGGGTTTATAAAAATAAAATGAATGAACTCGTTGAGGTTGTGAGAAATAAAGCTCGTTTAGTCGCACAAGGTTATTATCAAGAAGAAGGAATTGATTATGACGAAACCTTTGCACCCGTAGCAAGACTAGAAGCTTTCAGGATTCTACTTGCTTTCGCAAATTACAACAATTTCAAGTTATATCAAATGGATGTTAAAAGTGCTTTCTAAATGGTTTTGTAAAAGAAGATGTTTATATTGAACAACCTCCACTTTTTGAAAATAATGAATTTCCAAATCATGTATATAAATTAAAAAAAGCTTTATATGGTCTGAAACAAGCTCCTAGAGCCTGGTATGAAAGACTAAGATCTTATTTACTACAATCTGGTTTTGAAATTGGTAAAATAGATACAACTCTTTTTATTAAAAGAAACAAAAATGATATTCAATTAGTACAAATATATGTAGATGATATAATATTTGGGTCAACTAATAACATAATGAATAAAGAATTTTCAGATATAATGACTAAAGAATTTGAAATGAGTCATATGGGAGAACTAAGCTTCTTCTTAAGACTTCAAATCAAACAGTTAGATAAAGAAATTTTCATTAGTCAAGAAAAATATGCTAAGGATTTAATTAATAAATTTGGATTGACCACTTCTAGTGGGAAACCAACTCCTATGACAACTAATGTAGCTTTAAGTAAAGAAGATAAATCAAAAGATGTTGATCAAAAATTATATAGGGGAATGATTGGTTCGCTGCTTTATATAACAGCAAGTCGTCCTAACATCATGCATAGTGTCTGTCTCTGTGCAAGATATCAATCTCAACCTAAAGAAACTCACTTAAAAGCTGTTAAAAGAATTTTAAGATATGTAAAACATACTTTAGATTATGGTTTATTTTACCCTAAAAATGATGTATTTGATTTAATTTCATATTGTAATGCTGATTACGCTGGTTGTAAATCAGACCGAATTAGTACAAGTTGAACTTGTCGCTTTCTAGGGCATTCTCTGGTTCCTGGTTTAGTAAGAAGCAAAACATTGTATCCTTGTCAACAACTGAAGCAGAATATATATGTGCTGCTTTCGCTTGTTCTCAAGTTATATACATGCAACAAACTTTAAAAGATTTTGGATTAACTATAACTAAATCACCAATTTATTGTGATAATACTAGTGCAATAAACTTATCTAAAAATCCAACTCATCATGCTAAAACAAAACATATTGATATTAGACATCATTTTCTTAGAGATAATATAAGTAAAGAAGTAATAACTCTTGAATATATTAATACTGAAAAACAAATTGCTGATATATTAACCAAACCATTAAATGAACAAAACTTTACTAAATTTAGAAGAGAATTAGGTATATGTTCATTAACTGAAATATAAATTATAAATAATACAAGTATAGTTAATAATTAATATAAATAAAAATTTCTCAAAAATTGAACTGGGCATGTCGACATGACCCATCCCCCTATGTCGACATACAGGCCGAGATTTTCAAATTTAAATTTCCCTCTAAAATTAGTTATTTAGTTATATATTTATATATTTCGACTTTTACTCCTTTCCTCTGTTCTATTCTCTATAATAAACTTCTAAAACAGTAAATTAATGGCTTCCTCTTCTAATAATGAACCTTCTTCACCCACTTCTCCTCATTCTGGCCCTTTTCAACGTTCCACACACGTACAAGTCATCAAATTACAAGAGAAGATGAAAGATTTGCTTCAACTGATGATGGAAATTCAAGTGAGTCAACTGCGAATGGCTAGAGAACAAGATAGGCAAGGCAGAATTCTTAGGAATTTACAAAAATTCCTTATGGATAACCATGCCAATCCCATTGTCATCGAAGAATCATCACAAGCCATGGATTCTGAAGAAGAAGAGCCTATGGAAGAACCACAAGAGGATCAAGAAGAAGAACATCCTCTGACGAATCCGGATGTTCATATGGACGAAGACGATGGCGTGATTTGCGTTGGAGAGGTCCTTTTTGACGCTAATGGGAACTTGGTCGAACAACGTGGAAACTTTTGTCTCCATTATCCAAATTGTTCGGTCCATAATCACCAATAGTTAAGGGTCCTCATTAAGTGTTTTTCATTTTTCTTTTTCTTTTTCTTGATTATATATTGGTTTGTTAGTTTGTATATAAAGTGTTATCTTAATTAATATTCTTCTAAAAACAATCTTTGGTGTATAAAATCTTGAATTCCATTTAACTTAGGATGCTATATTTCACTCATACATAGTTATTATTCTTATATCATATGTTTGTTTATCTCATTTTCTATTAAGTTCAAGGATTACAGGTTATTGTTTTGTTGATGACAAAGGGGGAGAAGTTATATAAAATAGTAGGCTTGGAGTAAGGGGGAGTTGTTGGTGTAAGGGGGAGTTATGGTATGAACGAAGTGGTAAGTATATTTTATAAGGTTGTCATCATCAAAAAGGGGGAGATTGTTAGGAACTAGAGATAGTGGTTTTGATGACAACAACCTTTGTAACTTATTTTATTATAACTTATATACTAACACTATTGTCTAGATATATATGAATGTTATTATGCAGGATATATATAAGGCAGGTACTGATTGTTGAAGACTGTACAGTATAAAGATCAAGGATGAAGAAATCAAGTTTGAAGACTCATGAGTATCAAGATCAAGATTTCAAGATAAGTGTCTAGTTTATTGTTAAAGCTTCATAATAGCACGGAAATCTTCATTCCATATTTCATTTGGGATGGAACCCATTTCTATCTTCTTAGTGGCTTACAAACCCACGACAAGTAGCTTACAAACCTAGGACAAGTGGCTTACAAACCCACAAACATCCTGGTTTTGTACAAGTTCTCGAGTCCTGATGTGATGAGATATTCTGCAGGAAGAAGCTTGCAAAACTACTTCAAAATGGTTTTTCAAAACTACTTTTCAAAATGTTTTAGCCTTAAAATATTTTTTGTCTTTGTTTTTAAATAAACTCTTGTTTTAAACTTCGTTTGTTTTTAAAACTATCTTCTGATTTTTTAAATATTCTTTTATAATATATATATATATATACTTGAGATTTAAAATCAAATTTGTATATACATTCTAAAAATATATTTTTATACTCTTCTTTATTTCAAAACATAGGAAAATTAGTTTATTTTATTCCAGAATCATTTCATCTTGTTTTCCATTCAATACCATTTTCAAAACAAATTTTACCTTATTTTTAACCTAGGGATGTCGACATCATGGGATACCCCATGTCGACATGGTGGCCGTTAAATTCAAAAGTTTCAATTTTCAAAAGAAGTGTCTATTCGTTTAAATCTCTTCACGAATGGTTATGACCGTTACTGGTCTATAAATAGCCTTCACAAACGAATTTCTTAACTAACTAATTTCATATTTTCTTCACTCCTTCTTCTCCACAAATCCATACTCTAAAATTTTCATATTTTTAAGATCGTGCCGAAATTCTGCCGAATTCTCAAGTGAATCAAATTAGAATCTCATTCTTGTTTGGTTCTTTGCCCTCTCTCGAAGATCAAAGTGCTATTCAGAGTTATAGGATCAATTTGTAATCAAAAGTTTATCGAGTCTCTCTATAGGTGTGGTTGTGCCTGGAAATCAATTGGGTAATCTTGTGGCCCGTAAATCAAGAGAGTTTGCCCCGGACTCGTGAGACAGGAGGGTACCTCAAGGCCTTTAGAAACTGAGGATTGTAATCTCGACTTTGGTATAATAAAAATCTGTATGAGGTGTTCTGCCTTGATACAGGACTGGATGTAGGGTAACTCTGAACCAGTATAAAATCAGGTGTGTTCTTTCTTTTTACTTATTTTTATTTACTTTTTGCATCTGTGTTTGATTCTGTGATTGTTCTGTGATTAAGTTCTGCATTTGTTTGTGTCATAATTTTAATTTAGTCCATATAAGTCTTAGAATCCATTAAACACTATTCACCCCCCCTCTAGTGTTAAATTAGCCTTAAGATCCTTAATCCGCACTCCCTTTCTATAATGCACGACCGTGGTTTGGGTTCGTTGTGCGTGTACATGCAGTGGTTTAGTGGGGAGGAAGATGTATTATGAAGGGTAATTAAATAGGAATATGATTAGTCAAGTTAATTATATTATTTAGTTTGTAAATCTTATAAACCCAATATCTCATTCGTTTTTGGTCCAAATCCAACGCGGTCAGCCACGTTGGGTTCGTATTAACGAGATCTTCACTATGGATCAAATTGGTTGAATTTAGAGCTTGCAGAATTTTCAGTTAAATTCGAACGCCGTTCAAATTTAATCAGAACTAGAACGCGAAAGCGACAACTGGAAACTATGGTGAGTTAAACTCACTCATTTGGTTAATCAATATATTTTTATAGTAAATAAAAATTATTTCCGCTTGTTGGGTTGTTGAAATTGATGATTGTTGAAATTTATCTAGGATGACGATATAGCATCTTGAAATGCTATTAGATTGGTTGAACTGGATCTAGGGTCACGATATAGCATCTCGAATTGCTATTAAACTGTTTATGTTTATTTTTCAGCTTATTTCCAGTATTGAATCATATATGTGTGAAATTGATAAATGGATTGTGTTTGGAATTATGTTGTTAATTATAGGGTAAATTGAATTGGAATATATTGGTGTTATCTATTTGGCCAAATAAACACCGTTGAAAAATAAATGAAAAGAAAAAAAAAGTTTTATTGTGAATGACATTTGGTTAGCAGAATCCATCCCTGTTCTGTTATTAGATTAAATTGGACATTATTTGAGTGCCAGTTGATTTATATTGGATAATTGATGTGTTAAAAATTGATTGTTAATTATGGATTGACTTACATATATGCCTGTTATTATGTAAATGCATGTAATTTAACTTGTAAAGTTAAATTGAAATTAAATGGTAGCTTGTTAAGTACCATTGAGATCGTTAAGCCTCTTTCTGGATTTGGAAGGTTATGTTTTCTGTTTAACTTCAAATTTTATAAATTTGAAGTAAAAGATTTCATTTAATAATTATTATACAAATTGTTTTGTTTAAATTTTTAATTACAAATGTTTTGTAAAATCATTTATTTAGTAAAGTTAATTATGTTTTAAAATTAATTGTTTAATTGATTTTGTTTAAAGATAATAAATTATTTATTATTATTAGTTATTTAAAACTAGAAAATTATTTCAGTAATAATACAATTCAAAAGTTGATTAATTTTATTTAAAGGTTGATTTAGTTTATTTTATTTAAATTTTAAAATGTTAAAGGTTAAATGATTATGTTATTAATAAATGTTTTAAAAGTATTTTTTTATATTATCAAAAATGGCTAAGATATTTTTGTGACGTTTAAAATCTTATTAGGTAATAAATTGTTTATAAAAGAAATCCTTTATGAGAAAAATTGGTTAAAGGAGTTTATAAATGTGAAGGTGGATTGAAATTTGAAAAGGGAGTTACAAATGGTTTAAAATTTGTAAAAGAATATTTCTCTAAATTAAACTTTGAAATTTATAAAGAATTTTTATAAATAGATTTGGAAATATTTATGAAATAGAGAAATTTTTGGGAAGTGATGGTATATTTTCATAGCGTAATTCGAGGGCAGAGATTGCCTATAATTTGGGATGTTTTCGTTGTGATAGCGACGTAACCATTGTGCAAACTGCGATCTATGATTGATTTCATGGCGGAAATCGGGAGGTAGAGATTGCCTAAGTTAAGTTTGGTTTTTCTAGGATAGAGACGCAACCATCGAGTTGTGATCCATGGTCGATACCGAATGGCACTTCCATATCTATTTTTATAATATAGTTTTTAAGTATTTAGAAGGGATGATTTGTGAATATACTTATTCAGATAAAATAAGTATATGAATGTTTTAATAAAGAGATTCGATTTATCGATATCAAATTAAATGAGGCTTAGTGATTTCAGTGGGAAATGTGATCTTTGGTTGAATGTTTGTTTATTTGATAGTTAAACAACCAACTATCAAATCTTGGCTCAAATATGCAATCCTTCTTAATTTTGGTGGTAGGAAACGATTTCCTACTTAACACCGAGGGGTTTTAACTCTGGAAATATCTAGGTGAAACACAGGAATTATATGGTACAGTTACCATCGGTGGTGCTATACTGTACTTATAAACTCATTGTTCTTCTAGGATAAATGATAAGGAGATCCGTCCACTTAAATGGTTAGGGGGTGATCCCCGCTCTTATGTATTGTTCGATTATTTCCTAAAGAACCGGTCTTGAGCATTCCAGAAAAATCGAAGAATGGTTTATGGAGCATCCGGGAAGCGGGGGAGTGTACTCGTAAGAGATGACTCAGAACCGTTACCACTCCAAAAGCATATACGGTTCTATGGAGGAGTTTCCATGTTATATTGAGATGTTGAAATCCATGTGTGGTTCCGAGACCGTTGGGTATGGGAATCCGTGTGTGATTCCAAGATCTATTTGAGATGTGGGAATCTGTATGTGATTCCAAGGCCATTGTGGTGTGGGAATCCATATGGGATTCCGTGATCTATTTGGGAGCGGTGCGTAAGCTGGAACGCCGGACGTAGCCTCATCAGTGGAAATGACTAAAACCAGAGATAGGAGGCATGACCAGTAGGGTTGGCAAACCCAAAGGGTGTAATCGGCTCCTTTTTCTAGGAATATCGACACCTTCACTTGTTTTTGGCGTGCCGGAGCGATGCTCTCGGTCTTAGAAAGACCAGTTACATTTTTCCTATAATACCCCGGCTAGACGGGTATGATGCTTCGGAAGGATAACTCTGATCCTTGTGCAGGAGGACCATTCTCAAAGTACTGAAGGCACCTCCATCGAAATCCTGCACAATTAGCGAACAAGCCTTAGCTAGTTTTGATTTTGTACTTAGTATTTTTGTGATGTACACAGCACGAGCATCACTGCTACTTGATTATTATTAATATTTTCGCCCTTAGACATTATTATAATATCACTGGATATTCTATAGAAATGGTTTGGTGATCGTAAGGTAAAAAACCGTCCGTATTTATGTGCGGCGTGGTCTTACGATATCTTTATTTTAAAAAGATTTTATAACTTAATAAATCCAATTGAGTGTGTTTCTCACGCTGGTTTACCAGACTGATCCGTGTGTTATTAATTTATAATAATGCTCGGGTCAGACCGAGCATATTACAGATATAAATTTGGATTTCTTTGGAGCTCAGGAGACGAGCTGGAGACTTAGACGTATTCTCATACTTGTTTTTTCCGCTGCAGTGTTTTTTTTCCGCTGCAGTGTTTGTTTGAAATTATCAGCAATTGTGAGGGATGTTCATTGATGTAGTTGGATCAATGAGATGATGGTCATATCTGGCCATAAAATACGATTAGGGTCGTGATTTTTCGACGGTGGTGGTTCGATTTTGACATCTGAAGGTAACATCGATGGTAATGACGGGTGGTTCATGAGGAGGCGGTGCGGTTCGTCTGGCCAACAACAACCTATGGGGAAGCAGCAACTGCTAGAACACCCAACGGTGATGTCGAGCTGCTACAAGTGGGAATAGATAAGGTAATGGAAATTATTATTATGCCCCTCTAATTAATAATGTCTTAATTTATACAACTTTTAACTCATGTAACTTTTACATACGAACTCCAATTCATGCTAGGTTTCTTCAGTTGGACTCATGGTAGAATTCCGAACAATTTGGTGTTGGGTTTACCGAGTTTGGAGCTTGTTAGAACTAGTGCGTTGGTACGAACTATTTAATTTAATTATTTGAATTTTAAATTATAAAATAAATACTTATTGATGAAAAATCATATTTATTAAGGTACGTTGTATTCTCATGATGACTATTTGGTTATTATAATATTTGGATATATTATGTCTTGATTGGATTGTCATTGTTAATTGTAATATTTTAGGAGTTTAATTAAAATAAATATTTGGTTTGAATTGGAAAATAATTGATTGGAATAAAAAGTATAATGATAAGAAAAATAGATAAATAAATGGTAATAAGATTATTTATATATTTTGGATGGTTTCTATAAATAATGGCGATTTAACAAACTTTACTAAAATTAAAGTATGAAATTTAATAAGGTTATCATTTATGAATTCCCTGGAATTCATAAATAATAACTATAATTAAATATATAAAATTAATATTTGGGAAGATTGTTATTCATAAAATAGAATGAGACCATAGATAATAACGAATTTCAGTAAAGATAGTGTTGTACTGTGTAAATAGTAAAATGATTGATTTTACAGTATTTATGATACGAATATTATTATTATTACTTGGCTTATAAAATAAAATGTATTTTTGGATAATAATAATAATAGTAAAAAAATATTTTTCAAAAGTGTTTTTGAATAAAATAATTACCATTTTGATGTAAATATAAATAAAAAGAAGTTTAGGTAATTTAAAATAATATATTGTATTTTTAGGAATAAAAAATAAATGGGTTTTTGTAAAGTATTAACGAGGTTTTAAAATATATTATTATTTTGATGTAAAATAATAATATTATCGTCTAAAAAGCGATTTGATGAAGATTGCTATTTTTGATTCAAAATATGGTAATTAGAAGTATATAAAGGGTTTCTGAAGTATATTATCATTTTTGGAAAGAATATTATTATCCTGGTATATAAATAAAAGTGGATTTTATAATAGATAACAATAAATGATTTTATACGTAAGGGAGAAACAATTATTGTTAACATAATGTTTTGGATGGATATAGTATGTAGTTAGTTATTCATTTAAACGATCATATGTTTGTTTTATGATGATGGAATCGCATTAGGACGTGGGTACGATACTTCACCATTTTTACTACCAGGCGATAGGTAGTTTATTAGGTTAATTTGACAATTGATGGTATGTTACTACTATGAGGTGATTAGTAGACATTTGATTATTTATACTTGCAATGGCAATGCATTACTATAATGGATGGTTAGTATGAATGTAAGTATATTGATATTGTTATTATTTTCTTATTGATGATTGGAGTTGACATTACATGTTACTGATGTTGTATGGCTATGTACGCTATTATTGTTATTTTCCCATATAATTATTTGTTGTAATGGATGAGTAGGGATACTATTTTCTACTTCTACTATTTTCATTGGTTGCAATGGTTGCATTGATTATGATGGTTGTAGTGGTTTTATATATACAATGGTTGTTATGTACTAACAAGTATTCAGATGTAGGAGAAGAGCAGAAAATAGAAATACGTTGGCTTGATCCCTCAAAGGGGGTACGTAGGCAGTCATTTTCTATGCAGTAGCCACCGGTTCCCCTGAGGTCGAGGTGTATAGAAATTGGCACAGTCTCAAAAATAGTTGACACATTTTCCCTTTATTATGTATTTGTAATGTGGAAGTAGGGGAAAAGATGTTGCAGTTATTTGATACATTAAAACCATGTAACATTTTACATTATTAAAGTGATGACCTTGTATAATAACTGTATTACTAAATTAATGTGTACATATAGAATGTTTAAATTCCACTATGATGTTTCCCTTTTTTACATTCATAGTTGTAGAATTTTTATTTTATATATCCATGGTCCACTATCCTTAATGTTTGAAATTAGTTGCAAGTGTATTATTTTTGTGTTTATAATAATTTTTATATGTTAAAAATAGTAGGTCAACACATTTTGTATTAGAGCTTATGTTTAGTGACACCCTGAGCCTTAGGTAGGTTGGGCCATTTGTAGTATGATGATTTACACCTTAGGCTAGGTTAGAATGTTGGACGAGAGAGCGTTTTGACCGACAAATTGTATTATTTGTGTGTATGGGTTGTTTGTTTAACCACCGTTAACTCACCCTAAAATGATGTTTATTTATGACGACCATTGTATGAAAAATAAACAAATTTGGAGTGGGGGTAGGATGAACAGTTATAAGAGGAGTTAAGTGTTGGTTATACTCTGAGTGACACACACTTTATGTTAGATTAATTTAAACTCGACCTTAATAAATCGAAATCACTTTTTATTTTTAATGTGAATAATATTTGTTTTGACAATTTATAAAATATACATCTATGTTGTTAAAGATATTTTATTAAAAAGTGGAAAATGGTTACTTTTGAGCGTGGAAGTGACTTGTTGAAATTTTTGATGGAATAAAGTGTCTAGTTTTGAAATAAAACATTTTAATGAAGAAATTTTCGAAAGGAAAAGTGAACATAGGAAAAATATTTTATTTTAAAATATTGGAAGTTGAATTCAATCATAAAAAAAATCATTTTGTGTGAGAAACTTTACTTATCTTTAAAACATAATTTGGAATGTGTTTCTATATAGGTATTACGATTAAGAAATGCTTTATTTGAAGTGGAAAATTTTTATCTAAGAAAAGAGAAATTCTATTGGTAAATATTTTATTTGAAATATTTTATGAAAGGATGTCCAATTAAAAATATTTACTTTGATAACAGTATTTTAATGAGAACATTTTAGTTAAAATTATCTATAATTTGGGAACATCCTTTGAAAAGGGTAATTTGTAACCTCATTATGACTTAGAATATTTTATAAAATATTTTTTTGAGCGATATTTCAAAAAGAAATATTTTTGTTAAAGGATATTTAAAATATATAATGTAAAATTTGAGGAGTTTTTATTTAACAAGGTTTTTTGAGGAAGAGAAAACAATTTTGAAATAGTATAGAATTTAAAATGTTTTTGTCAAAAGTAACTTCTTGGAGAATATTTAGTAAGAACCTTTATTTAAAAAGGATTATTCGTTGAAACATTCTTTATAGTGAATATTATATGATTTGGAGAAGATTTATTACAAGAAGGTTATTTCCACAATAAGAGAATTTATTTTTAAGGAATTATTTTCTCAAAAGTAGAATTTAAAAATAATATAATGGAAACCTTTTTATCTAAAAAATTATATTATTGGTGGAAATATTTGAAAATAGTTTGATGGAGGTATTTTAGTCAAGAAGTATTTTTTTTAATTAACAATGTGACAAAGTATTTATTTGAAAGAAAAGTTTTATCAAACAAGTTTATTTGATTTTAGAAACTTCTTTTTGGAAATTGATTTTGGTTTTAACGATTTTCACTTAATGGATACTCTTCAAAAAAATGGTGTTTTGAAAGAAAAATAGCTTTGAGTAAAGATTTTGGTTGAAAAGACATAATTTGAATTTTTTATTGAGAATGTATTTGAAAATATATTACGAAGAAAAATATATATTATAAAGTATCTTGTTTTACAATAATTTAAAGAAAATAAGTTACTAAGATATGGGTGATTTGATTTGGAAAGTAAATGATTGAAAAACTAAAATATTTAATTGAATAACAACTTTGGAGGAGTTTGTTAAAAGGTATTTAATTAAAAAGATGTTTTTTTGGAAATTTTAACTAAGAACTATAAAACAAGATTTTATATCATGGGGTGTAAGATGATGAGATATGATTATTTTTGAGTCTACCACACCCATTATGACGATATTACCTTGTGACTGTTATGTGTGACTTTCCATTAGAAGTTATGGGAATGTCTAGTTATTCCCTTCCATAGAGAAGGCTGGGATATGATGTAGGGACTAGCTAATTCAATGTTTGGGATATGACCTTTTTGTTGTATTTGTTCGTTTTGATTGAATTATTTACGTAAATTTATATCTTGTTAGATTGCATTTGATTTCTTTTTTGCATTGTATTGTTTAACTATCGATTTAATTAATTCATGTCTTGCTTGTTTTAATTGTTTCCCTATATTTGTATTATGTTGATTGCCTGAGTAATGATTGGTTTTAATTATTGTTTATTTACCTATTTGTTTACTTGGTTGCTTGCCTATTTGTTCGATTGTTCTGTATGATAAACGTACGATGAGGTAGTTAACGAATATTAATTTTTGATGGGATATACATTAGAGAAACTAGAGGATTGATAAGGGACATATTTAGTTTAGTCATAGTGGGATAGCGTAGTTTCCTAAGACGAGGAAGACTAGGTATTTGGAATGACTAAGAGATTTGAAGATGCTCCTTGAAGATGAGAGTAGTAATTAGAGAACTCTGGCTATTAAAGACTCGATGAGTACCATTTGGGAATTAGGATGACGATTGGGAGGTTCAATATATATTTATCAAATTATGCATTTGAAACCTACATTTTTCAAATAATTACCAGCTTCGATAAATATTTTGAACAAAGGCTTTCCATTTTGGAATTTTTACAAAATGACGTTTTCTCAAAAATTATTTTGAAATTGGTTTATAATTGTGAAAATACTTTGGTAAATTATTTTATAAAATGGTGGTGATATTTTAGGAAGAAAATGGATTTTGGTTTTAAACATAGATGGGAAGCTTTGACTTGAAAACAAAATTGTTTTGCTTTGAAGATATATTGGCACACTCCTCACTAGTTGATCCTTCTTTAGTATTTTGGGTGGGTTATCCTTATTATCAAATGAAGGAATTACTATAAAAGGATTTTTGGAATCAGATTTCTTTGACATGATTTGAAGGTTGGAAGAAATGAGATCCAATGTCGATGTTTAAGACTTAACGACTTAATGATGGGAGTTGTGATGATGATCCATAAGGACAGTGTCTATGATGGAAACTTACAAAGTGCAAATGTCTTTCCAAGCTCATATATAATTTGATGGAATTATGGTTTACAAGTTAGAGTCATTACGGTGTTATAATAGCATAAGTAGCGTTTCGAGCCAAGTTGGATAGACAACCCATAACCCAGCCTAATAACCATATAAGTGAGGGTACAAAACCCTAGCTATCATCTCCATCTTCGTTTTTTCTACCTAATTCCTGAAATTCCACTTAATCTCATTTTTATGGCCGATGATTTTCGCTAATTACAAATTGTTTCAAAATTAAAAGTTTCCAATACCGATCGAAGTATATATACTGATTCAAAGCTCTCGATAAGGCGAGGAGGCACTTGAAACCAGTTTTCCAGTTCGATGTACCATACGGTTGGAAATTGGCAAATAAAACTGGATCGTCCATTTTAGGGTTTGCAATCTTCAATGAAATGGAAATCGAGGAGTACAGTCTCATAGAGGACATCGAGGGAGGTCCATTATTGTAGTTGGATTGGTGAGGAACGGTCGGACCTAGCCCTAAAATTTGATTAGGCTTGTGATTTCTAGGTGGTGATGGTTATATTTTTACGTACAAGGGTGATGTTAAGGGTAGGGGCAGGTGGATAACGAGGAGGCAGTGCGATCGGTGGGGTTTGTTTGACCAATGACGACATGTGGGAGGAGCGGCGACTGCTAGAACATGTGGTATTAATGTCGAGTTGCTACATGCAAGGATGGAGAAAGTAATGGAAATTACCATTAAGCCCCTCTAATTAATTAATAATTTCTTAATTTATACAACTTTTAACACACATAACTTTAACATACGAACTCTGATTCATGAGCGGTTTCTTCCGTTGGAATCATGGTGGAATTCTGGACAATTTAGCACTAGGTTTGCTAAGTTTGGAGGCTGTTAGCAAAAGCACGTTGATATGAACTATTTAATTTAGTTAATTGAATTTTAAATTATAAACTATATCTATTGATGAAAAACCACATATACTAATGTAAGTTTTATTATATGGCTAATTGTTTGGTTATTATAACATTTTGGATGTATTGTGTCTTGATTGGATAATCATTGTTGATTGTAGTATTTTTGAAAGTTCAATTAAAATAAATATTTGGTTTGAATTGGAAAATAATCGATTGGAATAAAAAGTACAATAATGAGAAAAATAGATATATAAATGGTAATAAGGTTATCTATGAATTTTGGACGGTTTTTATAAATAACGATGATTTAACATACTTTACTGAAATTAAAGTACAGAATTTAATAAGGTTATTATTATGGATATTGGGGGAAATTCATAAATAATAACTATAATTATATTTTAAAAATTAATATCAAGGAATTTTATTATTTATAAAATAAAACAAGACCATAAATAATAATAATACAAATTTAAGTAAAGATTGTGTTATTTTGTATAAATGACAAAATGATTAATTTTACCATATTTATGGTAAGAATATTATTATTATTTTATTTATAAAATAAAATGTTAATTTCATAAAAATAATAATAGTAAAGAAATGTTTTCCAAAAGCGCCTTTGGATAAAATAATTACTATTTTAAGGTAAATATAAATAAAAATAAGTTTTGATGATTTAAAAGAAGATATTGTATTTTTGGAATAAATAATAATAAATTGGTATATGAAAAGTATTAAAGGAGTTTTAAAATATATTGTTATTTTGATGCAAAACAATAATATTATCATCTAAAAAGCGATTTGATGAAGATTGAATTTTTTTGATTCAAAATACAGTGGTTAGAAGTATCTAAAGAAATTGATGTGTAAAAGGCTTTCTGAAGCATATTTTCATTTTTGGAAAGAATATTATTGTTTTGATATATAAATGAAAGGGGTTTTTATAATAAACAGTAAAAGATGGTTTTATATGTAAGAGAGTAATAATTGTCGTTAATATAATGTTTTGGGTGGATGTTATATGTAGTTAGTTATTCATTTAAACTATCATATGGTTTGTTTCACGACAATGGAATGACACTAGGATGTTAATGCAATAATTTACCATTTTTACTACCAGATGATGGGAAGTTTATTATGGTTAATTTAATGATTGATGATCTGTTACTATTATGAGGTAATTAGTACACATTTGTTGATTTATATTTACAATGGTGATGCGTTACTATAATGGATGGTTAGTATGAATTTGATTACAATTATATTGTTGTTATTTTCTTAATTTGGGTTGACATTGGGTGTTATTGATGTTGAATAGCTATGTATGCTATTATTGTTGTTTCCCTTATGATGATTTGTTTATGATGGATTAGTAGGGATACTATATTCTACTTTTACTATTTGCATTGGTTGCGTGGTCGCATTGGTTGCGATGGTCGCAATTATTGCATGGTTACTATGGTTGTTATGTACCAACAAGTATTTGGATGTAACAGAAGATCATGAAATAGAACTGCTTGATCCCACAAAAGGTGTACGTATGCAGTCTTTTTCTATGCAGTAGTCATTGGTTCCCTTGAGGTCGGACTGTATACAAATTGGCATAGTCCTAATGTAACATCCCACCTTTTTGTACGTTTTAAGAAGACACGCATGTCGACTCAAACCATACAGAAGGGAGGATTGTTATTGGGGTGAATAAGAAAAAGAAAAGAAAGAAAAAAACAAAACAGAATCTCACAGCGGAATGACAAAATATAATAATCAAATAATAGTTCATGAAACTGTATACAAAACATTTGATTATACTTATACAATACAAAATCAGAGTTACACATATCAGAGATAAATAAATGATAATGCAGCGGTACAGTATGAATGTAGTGGAATAAATATAGTAAATAATAGTAGAACAAATCTTCATCTTCGTCCTCTAGAAATAAGGTCTTCAAATCCTGAAATGCTCAAGCTGACCCGAGCGAATTGGAAAGACAAAACATTCGAGTCAGAACTAAAAGATCTGATGTAAGTCAAATCAACGGCAAATAAATATGAGTGTAAACGGCGTCGGAGATGTTTACGGGGTTTGACATCTCTTATCCAGTATCTAACGTGAGTGCAGTAACTTAAGAGATGTTCGGGATTCACATCTCCTAAGGATCCGTTAAACTATCTAATATGTAGTACAATACGCTATTATAATATGTCTACAGTAAGATAAACTATTAAAATAGCGTTAAGGCGTTACCCATTTCCCCCTTAACACATTTTATAGTGCCAAAAGTCTATACATTACCGTGACTCCCCGTAAATTGGGGCCGCCGGAGGATACCTCATAGGTACGACATAAAACAAACTCGTAGAAGGCGCGCTAGTGTAGGTGACACGGCACAACTAGGCAATTCCTGGGTAGATATACCAATTACACTTCCAGACTGGTGGTAACGCATAGCAGCTACTACCGCCCACCTCAGAACACACTCCCAAATCAAAAAAATCGAGGGTGGCCACCAAAATCGCAAATCAGAATATAGTATCGAAGGAATGTGCCCGATCGGAGGAATGACTTCACTTGGCCCGTCGATTGCTCCTGTTTTAGCCACCTTATGCTAACTCACGGGAGTTAGGTCCACGTATATACCTTATAGGATCGTCGCCACCATCCTACTTCATTCTGGAATCTCCACCGCGTACACAGTTGTCAAAGTGGTTTTCGGTATCGACAGAGAGTATGCCCATATCTGATCCCGGTCTCTTTAACAACCAATCGCTTATTACACACCGGATGGTTCTTTTACATTTCCAAAATCATTTCATAACTGATATCAAAATATAATATTCAATTCAAATCATATCATTTTCGAAATCATTACTTACTTTCGAAATCATATTCACCTTTTAAAATCATAGTTCGAAATTATATTTCCTTTCAAAAGTCATATTTCAAAAATAGGCTAAACTCTCGTTTCAAAATATCATATTAAACCAAATATGTTATTTAAATCCCAACTTAGGTTATAACATCATTAACCATATTCACTTAAAAATCGAGAATTTGAATATAAACCCATCCATTTTACTTAGTTTGGAATTTAGAAGAAAATAGTTTTAAATAGTTATAATTAGTTAATATAGATTTAAAATAGATTAAATATAATTAAAATAGATTAAATAGCTTTAAAATAGATTAATTAGATTTAAAATAAGTTAAAACAGGTTAATTAGTTTAAATAAATTAACTGGTTTAAAATAGGTTAAAATGATTTAATATAATTAATACAGGTTAAAATAGTTTAATACTTTGAAATCTTAATAATTAGAAATTTTGAAATAATATATTTTTAAAATAGTTTATATTAAAACATGAATTTGGAATTTATATCAAATTAAACTATTCATTTCATTTCAACGCATTTGGACCATTTTCAATTTCCAAGCCAACAAACCAAATTCCAAACCTTTCAATTTAACATTTCAATAAACTATTGAATTTCATATCGTTTCAATCTATGTTCAAATATCAATTCAGATTTGTGACGACCCAGAATTTTTATATATTTGAAACTTGAATATTTAATTAATTTTAAATATTCAAAGGTTAATTTTTAACTTGAATTTCAAATATCAATATTTATTGGGTAATTAATTGTTGAAATTGATTTTCGGAATTGAGTAAAATATTGACTCTTGTTTTTAAAGCTGGTTAAAAATAATTTAAAGGCTCGGAAAATTTATATTGTTAATACTGAAGGTGATGAAACTTTTAAAATTGAATTTAAAAGTAGTTTGTTCAGTTTTGAAATTTTATCGTTTAAATTGAATTTAAAAATAGCCTTCCGAGGCGCAGTCTCGGAATTCGACGGAACCAGGTCCATTGGATCTGTAATATTAAATTATTGTCGGATTTTAAATTTCGTATTGATCGGAGTTAGTATGTGAGTATACGATGTAAACACGCTGAAATTTAATTGGTAAATAATCTGATGAAATTTAATTTAGTTAATCACGCTTCTGGTATATGCCATCTTCTTGTTATTTAATCACATACTTTCTCAACTTTAAGCCATTCAATCAACTATAAAAAAATGCTCTAATTAAACTAAAAGAAAAAAATATATAATATTAAGAACAGAGGCTTCCTTCAGAAGCAAATGAGAAAAATCTACTGCCTTTCTTTTATCACTTCAGGACCGAGTTTCCCCTTTTCGTCAACCAAAATCTACATAGCAAAAGAAAATTTAAAATGGCCGAGCCATCTTCAAATCCCTAAATTTAATTCGCTTCCCTTTTAATTAAATCAAAATCGAAGAAAAGGGCAGACGAACTATCTCACGTTCCTCGACCATTCAAATCGTTTTCCCCCTCGTTTCCGAAATCAAATAAGGCTAATCGGAATCATTCGAAGCCGCTCTTCCCAACCTCCCCTTTTCTTTGATGTGAATTCAAATCGAATTCATATAAAAAAAAAGGGGGATGACCAGTTATTCGTTCAAATCTAGGGTGAGGCGGCACTACTCTCGAGTGTTTGGATCGACGTCGCGATACTATAGGGCGACGCATCTGGGGCCGCGATCGAATAGGGTGAAGGGGGAAGGTCGGAGAGGCATCGCGAGGCTGGAGGAAGGGGTCGCGGCAGTTCCTGGTGGGGTGCGATGTGGGTTAGGGTTTGGGAGTTCTCGCGGCGACGTGGGTGGCTTCGATTTCGAGCAGGAGGTCTTAGGGCAAGGGGGTCAAGGCCCTTCGTTCGACAGTGGGGTCAGTGGCGAGTGGTTAGGGTTTGATCGCGATATTGGGTACGGCGTGGCAAGCGATATGAAGCACGCGAGGTATTTTCTGATGTTTAAATTAATTTGTCTAGTTTGGAAAATTTTATTTAAAGTATACAATCATTTCTGTTATAATATATATATATGTAAAAAAAAAATTCATTACAGTAATGAAGTTTCTCTTAGTTTATATACAGAAAGAAATATATATAAATGAAATTTTTAAAGATTCAAAGTTGTATAAATTAGATTTTTAGGTCTATAAATTATTTAATATATATGTATGGGTGGTTTCAAAGGAAAATGTTAGTTTAAAGGTGAATTATTAGTTTAAATTTTAGTAAAAAAAATAATATAGAGATTAACTGTTTAGATTATTCAAATGATAATAAATATAAATTGTTTAATCAAGGTCTAAAATTTGGGATAAGTAGTTTAGGGAGAAATTAAAATAGATTCGTTAAATGAAATTAATTTAAATCAAATTTATAAATTGGATTTATTTTCAATAAGTTCAAATATTGATAAAACCATATGATGTTTATTCAGAGGTTGAAACCTGTAATGAAAATAAGCTGGTATGGAGCGGGTTTCAAATAAAGGGTCAAAGGTGAGTTAATCTCACTCAGTTGAATTTAAATTTAAATGGTTAAATTTAAATAATTGATTGAATGGGTGAATTGATTTGGATGTGCTATATTATATATAGTAGTATATAGCAATATATACATATTGGCATATGTATATATTGGAATTGTTGATATTCCCGCATTGTATAGCGGATGAGACCCTATGCACCGCATAATAGCGGATGATTTATATAAATCCCATATACTGCGATATTCCACCTTGAAGTGGAATTGGTATTTTATATTGTGCTAACGTCTGTGGATGCAGGGAAACAGGTTGGAGGGATCCAACTGGATTCCTCAAAAATTTTAGATTATTTAATATTCTGTGTTCTAAATATTTGATATCATGTGATGATTTTATATTGGATGATGTGGCTGATTTGGATTGTCCAGTATAATAAATTATAAAATCTATGGAAATTGAATTTTTGAAAAGAAATAAAGGAATAAAAGTTTAAGTAAAATAATTCGAGGAATTGGGATAAAATTTATAACGAATTGAAATAAAAATAAGGTGATTTGGAATTTTAACAAATATGAAATAAGGGGATTTTGAATCTACAAGGGATAATAAATTTTATACTTAAGTGATATTATTTGAAGAATAAAAGAAGTTATTTTTGAAATTAAGGATTAAAGTTAATTAAAGAATAAATAAGGAGTTTTGGAAATCTGTAATTGATATTGGTAAAAAGGGGTTTAACTCGTAATAAGGAATAAAAATCTAAAGGTTAATGTATTTTGGAATAAATGAAGTAGCAAAGGAAATTTACTTCAAAGTAAGTAGAGTAAATTGGGAAATCAATTGGAAATTGATTTAGTTGTTTAAAATTGGAATTTTAGAAGAGAAATGAGATTTTGGAATTTATAAACCGGGTTTATAAAGTAAAATAAAATATCAGTGGATATTAGAAAATATAAATTCAAGGTGGGAATTTATAAAGGGATGTGAATTGGTTTAAAATAAATGTTGATTTATTTTTAAAGGATGGAAATGAGAAGTGTATTTCTCTGGATAGCCAAGTACGTTTTCAAGGTAGTTTTAAATATAAGTTAAAAGTTTTAATATGTTTTAAAAAGCATGTTTTAGAAAATTGATTATTTTTAAATGTTAACTTTTTTAAAGTAAGTAGTTTCAAAAATCTATTACTGTAGTAATTATATAAAAGTAATTTGGTATTATGTTTTAAAGAGGAAGTCAGCTTATATTTATAAAGTGGTTTTATTTTAAATATTCTTAAAATATATATTTTGATAAAGTATTAAAGTAGTTTTAAAATTTCAATGTTATAAAATATATTTGGTGTTTTTAAATTATTTTAAAATTAAAAGTATTTTGTACTTGGTGATTCAGTGGAAATAATTATTTGGGAAATGTTTTCCATAAGCGGAAACTGTTTTGAAATTGTTTTCAAATGAGCTTTGAAAATTTGGAAATATATCTTGGAAAGATATTTGGGCAAATAAATAATGTGGGAAATTATTTATTGTGTGATGGTTGCTATGGATGTGAATTGATAGTTAAATAACCGACTATCAATATTGGCCAAATGCGCTGATCGTTTCGAAGAGACCGGGATCGAGTTTCCGTATACCGGGATTCTAGGTCTGGAGACTCGAATACCACTTCGATCCGGTTTGTACGTTTCGTGTAACGTGTTCGGAGTCGAAGATGGAGCTGTGAAGTGCAAGGGCTAGTCGCTACTAATCCTGAGGATATTTCCAAAATGGATGTAGTAGGAATAGTGCCTTCGGTTCCGTTCGGACCCGGGACGGACTTGTATGGACGAATGCTTTCGTGACATCGTCAGGCGGACGATGGGCATTCTAAGGGATATGTGCTATAAAGGTATCGTTTAGCCTCGAACCTCATCAACCGGGAATGATTGAAAATCAGGGGTTATGCAGCAAGGCTTCGTGGGTAGCCCCCACTTGAGAGTAAAGTCATCCCTGTCTAGATGTCCCTTTTATTTCGGCTTAGTGTTGCGGTTGCTGATCCCAACCGTGGGGTGATTTTATTTGGAATTATCCAGTAAGGGATGATTCCGGCCTTGTGTTGCAGGGGAGCGGGCGTACTCCTCGGTACTGTGATCTAGGCCACGTACTGTGACAGGTGGTACCCCAGTGCCTAGTCATTCGTTGGAAATCCATTCTCCCTACGTGCCTTGTACGAGTTTTGTTTGTATTACCCACTTTGTGGCTAGTATGCCGGAATTTAATAGATGTAACAATTTCGGCTATTTTAATAAGTATTTGTAAATAGACACTATTATAATATCAGAGGATTTTTATAAAAAGTGTTTTAGCTATCGTAAGGTAAAAACCCGACATGTTTATTTGTGGCGTGGTCTTACGAGATGCTTTTGTTTTCAAAGGATTTTGAAACTTTAATAATCAATTTGAGTGTGATTTTCTCACGCTGGTATTCCAGACTGACTCGGGTATTGTTTTATATGATGCTCGGGTCAGACCGAGATAAACAGGTTCAGATTGTAGCTGTGGAGCTCAGGAGACGAGCTGGATGGCGATACGTACTTCCGTATTTGTTTATTGTTCCGCTGTGTATTTGGATGTATGTCATTGATGTGATGAACTCTGATGATGTATTCTGTAAATATATTGTATAAACAGATATATTTTTCTGTTTGAGTAAAGATCTGTTTCGTATATATTATATTTTATTCCGCTGCGATGTGAGATTCTGTTGTTGATTTTCTGTTTCTTCTTCTTCTACCTCTTCTTCTTTAACACAAATGGTTCGATTTTCCGGGTCTGGAAAGCCGGGTCGTTACAGTTGGTATCAGAGCTTAGGTTGGCGATAACCTTGGCTCTGGTGGGAACTTTGAGTGTATTAATAGATATGAGCGCGTATTTGTTAGTGAATATAAAATGGTTTTATATTGTGTTGGTTTATCGGTTGAGTGTTTATAGATTCTGGTCGATGTGTGGGACGCCACAACATCGATAGGGGTTTCTAAACTCTTAAACAAGATAAACCGACACAGTATTGTTTTAAAGTAGGGTAAATGATATAATTTTACCCAAATTATTTTTGTATATAAAGGAAAGTTTTGTAAACTATTCTAGTTAATATATATATGGTTGTTTGGATGTTAGATGTGATAATATTGGATTATTATCATTTTTATATGGAAACTTAACTAGAAATTGAAATTTATAACCAAGGTAAAGAATAAAATTTTATAATAAAATAAAATTTGAAATGTAGATTATAAATGTAATTTATAAATTGGAATAAACTCCATATCCAAATGAGATAGTAATTTGAAATAGAATTCCAGAGAAAGGTTTAAATTTAATTGGATGGATTGGAAATTTGGAATTCTTGAGAAAGGACTTAAAATTCCTTTGGATTTGAAAACGGTTTTCAAGGGTGTGGGAGAAATAGTAGTGATATTATTTTGGGAAATATTTTGAATTGGATTCGAAGTCGGGTGAGATTTGGTATTTAAAATATTTGAAATGATTTAAAGTGATAAAAGCACTAAACTCTCTTCGGTCGCTGGAAAATAATTCCGATGATGATCGCGACATCATCGGTGTTCATTTTCGAGTTTCCAAAGAGAAATTGCTACCGAATTGTTTCAAATTGAAATTGTTGCAAACTGGGTTTGATTTTAGAATTCAAAAGATAATGGAATTTACCAAAGGGGTTTGGATATAGTTGATTTCAAAAAGGAATTTTGAAATTTTGAAAATTTGTGTATACTCTGGAACCTTATTTTGGAATATTTATAGAATAATAATAATGAAAAGAAAATATATATACTTGACTAAAATTTAATGTATAATCCGGAGTAAAGGGTAAAATGTGAATGGGACTGCTTTTAAATGGATGAAAGTGATAAAATAAACCAAATATTAGGTATAAATTGGAATGAATTTCTTAATGAAGTAATGGATTATGGAAATAGAACCTTAATTGGCTAAAAGAAAGTTGATTTTGTAAGTTGGATATGAAATTGGAAATGAACTTAGATTAAGTAGAAATTATTAATTGCAATCCGAGATAAAATACAAACAAATCGAATGTGGATAATATAAATAAAGCTCGACATATATTTTGGGATGCTGTTAAGTGAAATGAATTGGAACAAAATTAACTTAAGTGTGAATGAACTCAAGTATAAATAAATGGAATATGACCTTGAAATATTATCCAAATGAGTTTAGGTTATGGACTTTGAATTGGTTGAATAGAAATTGAATTGTGAGTTAATAAAAAAAAATTGGATGGTGAATTAAAGGTAAATGGTAGAATCAGAACTTGAGTTATCAAATAAAATTCGACTTGGATTATCAACACATTAAATATATGTGGAAATGTGTTAAACAAAATGGAATTTTGATTAAGGTAATAATGGTTTGTATTGTAAATGAAATCCAAGTGGCTATGAATAAATAATGGCTTTGAATCTTATTCAATGAACAAAATATTGAATTTAAAATTTAAAAAGGGGCTAATTGAATGAAATTGATGCAAACTGCTATAGAAATGAACTTAAGTTGTTAACTTAAGTAAATGTTGAATGAAGGCTGAACTCAAATCTCAGTGTTTAAAAATTTGAGAAATAATGATTGAATAAAAGCTTGAATTGTTTCCGAGCTAAATAAATGGTTGTAAATAAATTAAAATGGAATGGGTCAAGTGTAAATTGAGATGGATTTAATTTCAATGGTTCTAAAGCTGAAGTAATCATTTTATCCACATTAATATTGTCGAATTGTATTAGAAATGGATCGTTGATGTAAAACGAGGTTAAATACAATTCTATGAATTGATAGAAAGGAAATAAAATTGATTTTTGGAATTCAATTGAAATAAATGTGAGTTGTTTGGGTTAAATATGAATTGAAAGTAAACAACTGAGTTGCAAACCACTTTGATTAAATAAAGTGTATACGAATTGATTGTAAACAATTAAAATTTGATGTTGAAAACCTTAAGTGGCTTATGAATATGGTTTAACTAGCATCGCTTATACAAAATTGTAAATTTGTTGTTAAATATTGTTGAATTTCATGATTTTGGCACTTATGCATTTGAATTGAGTAAGTACAGGTCCAGGGAAGCCGTTTGGCTGGGACGGGTCATGCCAAAAGCTTAAATAAATAGCCACTTGCTTAAAAATGCTAAATAAGGTACGCCTACGCAATAAAAATAGTAAATATGAACTGTTTTTCTGTTTTCCGGCCGGGTGGGCCGATGTATATATATTTGTGCATCCTGCGATATCGCAGAAGTCCCTCCGTACAAAGGAGACTCTGCCAAAATTTTCCGTAAATTTTGGGAGTTAGAAAATTTTTGAAATTTTTGAAAATTTTCATTAACAACAAACGACTTAAAATTTGTAAACAAATAGAAGTGGAAACGAAAATATTGGAATTCATTTTGAAATGGGTTAAGTAAAGAAAAGTTGAAGAATCTCTTCAAAATGGACTAAAATAGTGAAAGTGGAAAATTTAAAATGAATGGGGTAATGTGAATGGAATTCAGTCTTTAATTGAAAGAGAGATTGGATTCAAACGAATTTGAAATGAAAATAT
Organism: Allium fistulosum; assembly: GCA_030737815.1. Lineage (NCBI taxonomy): Eukaryota > Viridiplantae > Streptophyta > Magnoliopsida > Asparagales > Amaryllidaceae > Allium > Allium fistulosum. Next base: position 867,014,304 of record CM060906.1, on the reverse strand, counting down.
GGAAAACCGAAGTGGTAAAGTGGAAATAACTATACAAAGTATACCACATCTCTATTTTGAACTTAAGAAGGAAATGATGGAGTTCTTCAGTAAATTTGGTATTGGGATGAAAATTAAATTAGAATGTCGTGATTAGACATTATTACAGAGTTGTATACAGGTAATTTAAAGGCAGGTGAATTGGGATTTTTGATTATAGAAGATAAATTGAATTGCCCAACTAAAAGGTATGTATTTGAAATTTCTAAATGAAATTTGATTGGGATTTTGATGCAGCCACTTGGCCTTTTGTTTTCTTTTGGATATGGGAGGCCGTAGAGCCATTTTTGTAGTAGTACCGAGCTAGCCGCGCAAAGGAGACGCTGGCGAAATTTTTCGGAATTTAGGGAGTTAGAAAAATTTTGAGAAAATTTTGATAATTTGAAGTTTGATTTCAAATTTAAAATTTGAATTGATATATAAGGAATTGTGTTTGAGGCTTATGGGTAAGTTTGGAAGTTAGATAGAGGAATAGAGTGTCCTTAATTAACTGAAGGTTTTGTGAATTGGTGGAAAATTATTTGGGTTGAGAAAAAATTAATAGGTTACGGATCATTCTTCCTAACTATAATTTCGGGGACGAAATTCTTTTAAGGGGGAAGGAATGTGACGACCCAGAATTTTTATATATTTGAAACTTGAATATTTAATTAATTTTAAATATTCAAAGGTTAATTTTTAACTTGAATTTCAAATATCAATATTTATTGGGTAATTAATTGTTGAAATTGATTTTCGGAATTGAGTAAAATATTGACTCTTGTTTTTAAAGCTGGTTAAAAATAATTTAAAGGCTCGGAAAATTTATATTGTTAATACTGAAGGTGATGAAACTTTTAAAATTGAATTTAAAAGTAGTTTGTTCAGTTTTGAAATTTTATCGTTTAAATTGAATTTAAAAATAGCCTTCCGAGGCGCAGTCTCGGAATTCGACGGAACCAGGTCCATTGGATCCGTAATATTAAATTATTGTCGGATTTTAAATTTCGTATTGATCGGAGTTAGTATGTGAGTATACGATGTAAACACGCTGAAATTTAATTGGTAAATAATCTGATGAAATTTAATTTAGTTAATCACGCTTCTGGTATATGCCATCTTCTTGTTATTTAATCACATACTTTCTCAACTTTAAGCCATTCAATCAACTATAAAAAAATGGTCTAATTAAACTAAAAGAAAAAAATATATAATATTAAGAACAAAGGCTTCCTTCAGAAGCAAATGAGAAAAATCTACTGCCTTTCTTTTATCACTTCAGGACCGAGTTTCCCCTTTTCGTCAACCAAAATCTACATAGCAAAAGAAAATTTAAAATGGCCGAGCCATCTTCAAATCCCTAAATTTAATTCGCTTCCCTTTTAATTAAATCAAAATCGAAGAAAAGGGCAGACGAACTATCTCACGTTCCTCGACCATTCAAATCGTTTTCCCCCTCGTTTCCGAAATCAAATAAGGCTAATCGGAATCATTCGAAGCCGCTCTTCCCAACCTCCCCTTTTCTTTGATGTGAATTCAAATCGAATTCATATAAAAAAAAGGGGGATGACCAGTTATTCGTTCAAATCTAGGGTGAGGCGGCACTACTCTCGAGTGTTTGGATCGACGTCGCGATACTATAGGGCGACGCATCTGGGGCCGCGATCGAATAGGGTGAAGGGGGAAGGTCGGAGAGGCATCGCGAGGCTGGAGGAAGGGGTCGCGGCAGTTCCTGGTGGGGTGCGATGTGGGTTAGGGTTTGGGAGTTCTCGCGGCGACGTGGGTGGCTTCGATTTCGAGCAGGAGGTCTTAGGGCAAGGGGGTCAAGGCCCTTCGTTCGACAGTGGGGTCAGTGGCGAGTGGTTAGGGTTTGATCGCGATATTGGGTACGGCGTGGCAAGCGATATGAAGCACGCGAGGTATTTTCTGATGTTTAAATTAATTTGTCTAGTTTGGAAAATTTTATTTAAAGTATACAATCATTTCTGTTATAATATATATATATGTAAAAAAAAATTCATTACAGTAATGAAGTTTCTCTTAGTTTATATACAGAAAGAAATATATATAAATGAAATTTTTAAAGATTCAAAGTTGTATAAATTAGATTTTTAGGTCTATAAATTATTTAATATATATGTATGGGTGGTTTCAAAGGAAAATGTTAGTTTAAAGGTGAATTATTAGTTTAAATTTTAGTAAAAAAAATAATATAGAGATTAACTGTTTAGATTATTCAAATGATAATAAATATAAATTGTTTAATCAAGGTCTAAAATTTGGGATAAGTAGTTTAGGGAGAAATTAAAATAGATTCGTTAAATGAAATTAATTTAAATCAAATTTATAAATTGGATTTATTTTCAATAAGTTCAAATATTGATAAAACCATATGATGTTTATTCAGAGGTTGAAACCTGTAATGAAAATAAGCTGGTATGGAGCGGGTTTCAAATAAAGGGTCAAAGGTGAGTTAATCTCACTCAGTTGAATTTAAATTTAAATGGTTAAATTTAAATAATTGATTGAATGGGTGAATTGATTTGGATGTGCTATATTATATATAGTAGTATATAGCAATATATACATATTGGCATATGTATATATTGGAATTGTTGATATTCCCGCATTGTATAGCGGATGAGACCCTATGCACCGCATAATAGCGGATGATTTATATAAATCCCATATACTGCGATATTCCACCTTGAAGTGGAATTGGTATTTTATATTGTGCTAACGTCTGTGGATGCAGGGAAACAGGTTGGAGGGATCCAACTGGATTCCTCAAAATTTTTAGATTATTTAATATTCTGTGTTTTAAATATTTGATATCATGTGATGATTTTATATTGGATGATGTGGCTGATTTGGATTGTCCAGTATAATAAATTATAAAATCTATGGAAATTGAATTTTTGAAAAGAAATAAAGGAATAAAAGTTTAAGTAAAATAATTCGAGGAATTGGGATAAAATTTATAACGAATTGAAATAAAAATAAGGTGATTTGGAATTTTAACAAATATGAAATAAGGGGATTTTGAATCTACAAGGGATAATAAATTTTATACTTAAGTGATATTATTTGAAGAATAAAAGAAGTTATTTTTGAAATTAAGGATTAAAGTTAATTAAAGAATAAATAAGGAGTTTTGGAAATCTGTAATTGATATTGGTAAAAAGGGGTTTAACTCGTAATAAGGAATAAAAATCTAAAGGTTAATGTATTTTGGAATAAATGAAGTAGCAAAGGAAATTTACTTCAAAGTAAGTAGAGTAAATTGGGAAATCAATTGGAAATTGATTTAGTTGTTTAAAATTGGAATTTTAGAAGAGAAATGAGATTTTGGAATTTATAAACCGGGTTTATAAAGTAAAATAAAATATCAGTGGATATTAGAAAATATAAATTCAAGGTGGGAATTTATAAAGGGATGTGAATTGGTTTAAAATAAATGTTGATTTATTTTTAAAGGATGGAAATGAGAAGTGTATTTCTCTGGATAGCCAAGTACGTTTTCAAGGTAGTTTTAAATATAAGTTAAAAGTTTTAATATGTTTTAAAAAGCATGTTTTAGAAAATTGATTATTTTTAAATGTTAACTTTTTTAAAGTAAGTAGTTTCAAAAATCTATTACTGTAGTAATTATATAAAAGTAATTTGGTATTATGTTTTAAAGAGGAAGTCAGCTTATATTTATAAAGTGGTTTTATTTTAAATATTCTTAAAATATATATTTTGATAAAGTATTAAAGTAGTTTTAAAATTTCAATGTTATAAAATATATTTGGTGTTTTTAAATTATTTTAAAATTAAAAGTATTTTGTACTTGGTGATTCAGTGGAAATAATTATTTGGGAAATGTTTTCCGTAAGCGGAAACTGTTTTGAAATTGTTTTCAAATGAGCTTTGAAAATTTGGAAATATATCTTGGAAAGATATTTGGGCAAATAAATAATGTGGGAAATTATTTATTGTGTGATGGTTGCTATGGATGTGAATTGATAGTTAAATAACCGACTATCAATATTGGCCAAATGCGCTGATCGTTTCGAAGAGACCGGGATCGAGTTTCCGTATACCGGGATTCTAGGTCTGGAGACTCGAATACCACTTCGATCCGGTTTGTACGTTTCGTGTAACGTGTTCGGAGTCGAAGATGGAGCTGTGAAGTGCAAGGGCTAGTCGCTACTAATCCTGAGGATATTTCCAAAATGGATGTAGTAGGAATAGTGCCTTCGGTTCCGTTCGGACCCGGGACGGACTTGTATGGACGAATGCTTTCGTGACATCGTCAGGCGGACGATGGGCATTCTAAGGGATATGTGCTATAAAGGTATCGTTTAGCCTCGAACCTCATCAACCGGGAATGACTGAAAATCAGGGGTTATGCAGCAAGGCTTCGTGGGTAGCCCCCACTTGAGAGTAAAGTCATCCCTGTCTAGATGTCCCTTTTATTTCGGCTTAGTGTTGCGGTTGCTGATCCCAACCGTGGGGTGATTTTATTTGGAATTATCCAGTAAGGGATGATTCCGGCCTTGTGTTGCAGGGGAGCGGGCGTACTCCTCGGTACTGTGATCTAGGCCACGTACTGTGACAGGTGGTACCCCAGTGCCTAGTCATTCGTTGGAAATCCATTCTCCCTACGTGCCTTGTACGAGTTTTGTTTGTATTACCCACTTTGTGGCTAGTATGCCGGAATTTAATAGATGTAACAATTTCGGCTATTTTAATAAGTATTTGTAAATAGACACTATTATAATATCAGAGGATTTTTATAAAAAGTGTTTTAGCTATCGTAAGGTAAAAACCCGACATGTTTATTTGTGGCGTGGTCTTACGAGATGCTTTTGTTTTCAAAGGATTTTGAAACTTTAATAATCAATTTGAGTGTGATTTTCTCACGCTGGTATTCCAGACTGACTCGGGTATTGTTTTATATGATGCTCGGGTCAGACCGAGATAAACAGGTTCAGATTGTAGCTGTGGAGCTCAGGAGACGAGCTGGATGGCAATACGTACTTCCGTATTTGTTTATTGTTCCGCTGTGTATTTGGATGTATGTCATTGATGTGATGAACTCTAATGATGTATTCTGTAAATATATTGTATAAACAGATATATTTTTCTGTTTGAGTAAAGATCTGTTTCGTATATATTATATTTTATTCCGCTGCGATGTGAGATTCTGTTGTTGATTTTCTGTTTCTTCTTCTTCTACCTCTTCTTCTTTAACACAAATGGTTCGATTTTCCGGGTCTGGAAAGCCGGGTCGTTACAAGATTACTCCAATTTCAAAATATTCAAAGTTATTTTCAAACAACTTCAATAACTTAATTTCGATAGAATTTCATTTATACTTAAAATTTTACTTTAAACTTCCAATTTAATTTCTTAAAGCAATTCCTTTAAACCAATTCACATTTCAACATAAAACTTGATTTTTCAATAATAATTCAATATATATACATCAAATTTTATTTCAAGGTATCATTTGCTTAATTCAAAAATTTAAGAAGTTCAAAATCATTAAATTTAACCAATCCGGTGTCCGTATATAATTTTCTACCCTAGGGTCAAGTGATACAGATATTTATCATTTCAATCTGCAATTTAAAAATTTTATATTTACGGATATATATCATTTCAATCCGCAATCCCAAAAATGTGAAATCCATAAAATCGCTCGAGTCTATCATTTCAACCCATAACGATTTTTCCCTAATCTATAGATCATTCGGGTATGTATCATTTCAACCCATAGCGAACCTGCAGTTTATAACAATATAAATACAACATCCATTCATCCAATATCAACAATCAACATCCATTACAAACATCATGCAAATCAATCAATAAATATCAATATAGAACTGATAATCAATAACAGGTATTTTACTGGCAATTTATATTCAATAATAAATTAAATAACGATTTAATTCAAATAAATTAAAATTAACTGAGATGATGATTTAAAATATACCAAACAGTCATAAATAAATTTCTAATCACATCATAAATTTAATTTAATAAACATAAGAAATTTTAGAAGTTGTGAGTGGGTTAAAACACTCACCTTTGAATTTAAATCGAATTTAAATCCAAATTAGGGCCCAAATTTGAATTGTCTCAGAATTCGTCCAAACCAGTGTCAGAATGTCCAAAATTTCAATACGATCCTAGCGGAGAAAACCGCACGTGAATTGGACCTCGTACGTAAAAGTTATACTCGTTAGACATTGAAATTCAAATTAAATTAAAAAAAGAGCCTAACAGATGCAGCCACGTCACCCTGCCCTAGTTCATGCGCAACCCTAAAATCGCATACGCAAAATAACCCCTGCTCAAATACTCCCAGCCGCCACCATACAGTCACTTGCCGTGCCGCCTGCAAGGCGATTCACCAAGATCGCCTGCCACCATCGTCTTCCCCTAAGATTGCCGCCCCTCCTGGACCCACGAACGAGCCTACGTCGTCTCACAATCGGTCAGCACCGCCGCCACGACTAACTGCCATTTCTGGCAAACCACCAACCCTACGACAAAAACGAACACCACCGACCAACTCCCTTCGACCTCCCTTACGCTCCTGTACTACCCAATCGCCGCCAGGACGAAGATCCATCGTCCACTAATCGAAACCCTAATTTGGACGGCTGCGGTTCATCCTCAGTTTCTAGTCAGATAGTGATTCAAATTGAAAAATGAATCATACCAGTGGATTACGCTCATCGAGAGCTTCAAAACTGTATAAAATTTGATAGGGTTTGAGGAGTTTGAATTTTTTATTTGGTTTTGATTTTGAATTCGCAAATTGGGAATTAGGGTTTGTCTGCCATTGGAAAGAGAGGAACAAATGAAATTGTATGTATAGACAAACTGAGTTGAGGAACACTAGGGTTTATAACAGGTTATTTATAGACAAAGTTGAAAATAGAATGGATGAACAAGATTTTGATTTACACGTTGAACGATAAATGGCCCGAAAAGCCCGTTCTGCCTCCGGAACGAAAATGGGTCATCCCATATATCAAAATAGATGTTATCAAATAATTTAAACTCAATGCAACAGGTTTCAAGTCCTAATTCAATCGTATTAGGAAGTTATGTTAAATCAGCTTATTTCAATTTGATTTCAATTGATTTCGATTAAATTGATTTCTAGGCATTTCGAGCCTGTACGATCAAACGACAAGTCCGATCGCTACGAAACTTGAAATCCTACAATAATTCACCGTTACGGATCCGATGAAACTAGTTTCGTCGAAATCCGAGTTAGTGGCCAAAATGACTATTTTTACATTAATTAAATAAATAAATATTAAATTAATTAATCACCTTTTTATTCAATACTTATTAACTAGCAGATTTTTATCATTTTTGATTTATTAAACATTTATAATAATCCTAAACAAGTTTACACATCAATTCATTATTTAAAGTTTTACTAATTACAGTGTCCAATTTCAACTGTAATTAAATTCGATTTTATTATAATTTAATTTCAAATAAATTGTTTTAAATTTGACTCCAACCTTTATATTCAACCAACAAAAATCTGATAACATAGTTAACATTTGTTTTACATTTCATTACATTAATATTCTCAAATTTCATCTCAATCTCCATTAACGTAATATTTAAATATTTAATTTCATTTAATTGTAATTAAATCCAATTATTGTATTTTAAATTCCAATAAATTAATAAATCTTGATATCCATTCTTTTTATTCAATTAATTGTCATATTATGAATAGAATTAACATTATTTCCAATTATTACATTAATTTACACTAACATAACATTGAATTTAGATTCATTGCAATTGATTACCAATTTTGATTTAATGGACTAAATAAATGGGTAACTTATAATAATTGTTACCATTAGCCTTTAATTACTTCTATAAGTTACTACTTCCAAACAAAGGTTATAAATACTTACATAACACCAATTTTATTCAATTACCATTAATTATATACTGATCCATCAATTGATTCAATATTTACACTTGCTTTCTTATATTCACTTTATAATCAAGTTATAACATTTGAGTCATTTCAATTGATTGGAATTTCATTCAATTTATCAATAATTAACTTTAATTAACTTCGTTGTTACATTTCATCTTAGTTATTATTTCATAATTAATTTACAAATTTTATTTCTTTCAATATTAAATTACCAAAATCTCATTATATTAACAAATTTAAATCGTCGAAAATTATGGGCCGTTACACCTAAAAATAGTTGAATTATTTTCCCTTTATTATATGTGTATTTGTAAGTTGGCAAGTAGTAGCAAAGGTGGAGCAGAGATCTAAATCAAAAGTTGTATTTGCAGGATATTGGTTTGATATAATTTTCTTAAGCTATAGTCATGTTGTTATTCATTAATTGTGATTAATATATTGAAAACGTCATTGTTATTTGATAATTAAAACCGTGTAATATGTTACATTATTGAAGTAATGATCTTGTATAATAATTGTATTACTGAATTAATGTACATATATAATGAATGTTTAAATTTCGCCATGAGATTTCCCTTTTCTTTCATTCATTGTTTTAGAATTTTTAATTCTATATAACCACGGTCCACTATCTTTAACATTTGAAATTAGTTGTAAACGTATTTTATTAGCATTTACAATAACTTTTAGATGTCAAAAATAGTGGGTCATCACATGTGACATAGTTATGACGAAGAGAATTTGTGTAAATAATCGTTAAAAAAGGTACCAATTAAATTGTAAAATTGGATTTTACCGATAAAGACGTGTAAATGATAATTTGGTCAAACCGTCACTCTATTAGCTAAGGTGACAAGTTAACATAATATTGAAATAGCTCGATATTAATCGCTGAATGAATTTACTCCTACGAGTCACACAACCTTATTGGTGATTTCTCCATAATACCACATGATTTAATTAATTTATAATTGTTATAAATTAATTAAGTTAATTAATATTATACAATATTATTTATTTATTTATTTGATGAATTAGATGGTATTAGTATATTTTGGGTGCCATTAGTAATTAAATGTGTGTGTGTATAAAATTTATATATGTACGTATCAATATATGAGATCGATTTACATTTAAATATGACTTAAATGCCAATAAGTATTACATGGGAGCAGTTGTTCATGGGCCCAAAAAGGCCTCTTATATGGCCGACCTAGAGAGAGGCAAAGGAGGGGTTGATGTGGTTCGAATTTCGGATATAGATTTAGAATTTATAAACAAAGAAATAGTAAAAAGGGGAGAATTTGTCTCCACTTTTTCCCCGTTAAAAAAACCTACCTCTCATTCATTTGGCTCTCTCTTGCTTTTGTTGTCCCTTCATGGTCGTATACTTCAGTGTCTCTGTTACACCCATTCTTACTTTGAACTACATTGAAGGAAAATGTGGCAGGGTGTGAGACCAGGAAGAGTACCCTCATGCCGAGATAATTAGACGAAAAGAAAATGAAATTGAATCAATCAAACTCATACTGCATAAGGAGCCATCTTGAAGCTACAATACTTAACTCAACCCAAACCTTGCACTCAAGGGTATTACGGCAGGAGGTAACTACTACACTCATAAGTAAATAGTGGAAGGTCATAATAAAAATACAAAAGATCAAAATAGAACATGAATACTAGGTCGAAGTATAGGAAGCAATACATGTTGAACTAAGCTGGCTGCATCTCCAAAGCCCATAATTTGTCAACAACCACAAGAACAGGTCTGCACAGTACATACTAGTGGCAACCTAGGCAGTATCGCAAGGGGTCAAAGCACTCCAAAGGGCTGCATGCAGAGCCATTCAGGATACGCTTCAACGCATAACGATACTCATAGGTAGACGATAAAGATATGGAGCTCCTCCTTTCTCTTATCAACAACCTGAGCTTACTTACAACGAGGGCAACCAAAATCGCAATCAGATCAGATCTTGGCTAGCCTCGAAAATGTTCCAAGCATATGTCAAATCAATTCTCAACATGGAATAGGGCAGGGCAACTCCATTTCCACCAAATATGACAACAAGTTAAGCAAAGACAGCGGAGATGTCAACACGACAATATAGCCTGAGCATCAGGTTATATTGTTATCACCACATCTATCCACACATATCATAGCATCCAAAGCCTCACGGCGCCCCCCATCATTCTACTTAAGACATCTGCCTCTCCAGGTTAGAAGAAGCTGACCCACATAGGCTTAGGCTTCCCGCCTAATTTTTTAGGCATTCGGCTTTAATTTCCTAGAATCCCACTAATGCCATGGCTTCCCACCAGAGATGCATCACCAATCTAGGCATAATAAATAGGCATCATAGATAAACAACTGGTGGCAAAATCTGAAGGCAGAGACTGAAGCAAAGGATATAGGGCAATTATGGGATGCATTAATGCACTTTTTCACATTATAAAAGAAGGCACTAGAAAATGTAAAAGGGGGATTTTTTTCCAGAATCAAAAGATAATCATAAAAATTGAGAGATATTGTATGTTTCTGGAAAATTATAATCATTTGTATCAAAAAAACAATATACAGTGTTTTATCTCGTGGACATAGGATTAACAATAATCTGAACATGTAGAAATTTCTATGTCCTTATTTTTCATGCTTTATTGTTTACTTGTGTGCATTAGATTGTGAATTGTGTTTCCTTTGCAAAATTATTTTGACATTCTAACAAACAGTTAGAGTGCAGCTATAGGGCCATGTACATTCAGTAGCTTGGTCACTTCCTAAAGGCTGATTTAACATCAGTAAAATCTGTTGATTCAAATTCGTAGGAGTATTCATCATCCAGATTACTTCACGATCCAGTTGAGTGTTGTGAAGTCAAAAAATTTCACTAACATTTTTGGCTCTAGAATGAAGGCCCCAACCTCCATTCTCTTTTTCGATTTCAGGTGAATCTGCCTGAATCTCCATTCCCCTTCTCTAATCCCCAATGATTCTGCTTAACACCATTTCCCAGTTTCCTGCCCCTATGGATCCTATCCAAACCACCATTCTCCAGTCAAGACACCTCCATCATCCAAGGCCCATTTCCATTACTCACCAATCACGCTAGTTATGTAGTGGGTGAGTAATAACGATACTCTCAGGAATGAGAACGGTGAGGCTGACTACAAACTACTTGATAGAAAGACTCAATAATCGGTGTTGCATGGAATCAAGTTGAATAGCTTCTACCAGTTGATCTTCACCCCCCTTATCAATCAATGACTACAAGTTGGGTGGAAGCACGTGGGTATTTGTTGATTTGGACAGTGATTCTGACGATGGCAAAAAATTCCAAATCTAGAATCCAGGAACTCCCAGTACAACGTCAAGATGATTTCGAAGAGGCCCTCTCACTACGGTCAGGTGGATAAGGACATTTGCACATTCTGCTTGAAAATCAGGTTATTCAATGCCATACCCTTTAACGCACATCCCCATCCGGGCTGGGCAGCATGACAAAGTGATTGAGATGCACACCGATTGGAAGGATCTGCTACCATCCTTCATTGGAACAAAACGAAGCCATGCACTTCTCTCCCTAACCCAAAAAGACACCTTTATCAGATAGATAGTCGAGATCGAAAGCATGATTGATTCAAAATCAGGCTGAAAAATCAAAGGTTAAAGCATCGACTAAAAATGAAAAGGACAAGCGTTCGATAATGCACAGGAAACCTCAGACCACATTCTGAGCGGTCTGCACCACTAATGTAACTAGCCTTGTAAAAAAATATGAATGTGTTAAACTGGACATAGGGATATTAAACAGTCCGAACCATATAAAAATCTTTATACTATCTCTCTTTTTGGTATGACTAAATGATCTCCCCATACACATCCCCAGTTCACCGCCTATAGTCACCGACACACAAGGTCAATAGATGAGAACGACACACTCTACAATGAAAATGGTGAAACTGGACTCAGACACTTGGAATTACATCAATGCAATTCGACTCTCTAGCCAAATTACTGCACTGGACACAGGGATATTAGACTGCCCGAACCAGTTATCAAAACGGAGTTGCAAACAATGCAGCTCGGCTTCTCAGCCTAACTGGTCATAGGGATACTAAATGGCCAGAACTAGTATAAAAACCCCTCTATGTTAGTACTGTTGACATAGCACACCAAAGGTACAGATATTAGATAGCCAGAACCAGTACAGAAACTCATGCACATGTGAAGGTTGTAAATATACAACTTGACTTCACAGTCAAATTTTCTCTCAGTCCTCCCCAAAAAAGGGGAAGACCGTGCCAAGTACACAACCAATTTACCTTCATAGCCCACTGCCGTCATTCTATAGTTGCAAAGCAACTTTTGAGCGATAACGGAAATCTCAGAAAAGAGAATAGTGATGATAGATAATGACGCGGCCAAGAGTATGTGTGACACTACACCCCCAAACAAGAGGGCAGGTCATACCAAGCATACGACCAAGGCAGCATAGGATTTATACCCCATACAAGGGGTCAGGTCATATCAAATGTGCAAATAAAGACTGCAGCCTAAAAGTCAAGACCAGGGGCCATAAGCTACCTTAGGAGCTTATTCTAAACATGGCAAGAAAACGAACGAACCATAAGTAATTGATCAGGTACAGATCCAGACACTACTCAGAGCTTGCCAGGTATATATAAAAAAACAAAGTTACCAATACTTAGTTAGCTCCTTACATGCTTACCAAAATGCAATTGTCCATTTTAAATATCTGTAAAAATTTACAGCACGGGTCACATTATGAAGTGACACCTCATAAGGAAAGCTATGTTAAGAACCCGACTCAAAGTCAGAAGATGAGCTAGTTATGACCGCTCCGCGCCGATATGACCTGCAGGAATGCGATGCCAAAGGTTGAGAGGAACCACCTATCAGTTGAAGAGCAAGAGATTGATCATTCGGCTCGGCAATAACAACTGATGATCGGGCATGAGTAACACAACCATGAACAGAACCATGGTAAGCAACGCAGGGATCATAATTGGAAACGGCCTAGACATTCTCATTATCTTAAGGCTCGTACTTATAATTGGCATGATTGTGCAAGAAGGAAAAACAAAGTTCAGGCCAAAAACATCTAAGAACATTAATGGAACATTGCCGACCAATTCTTGCTACTGTCGTTTTCACTTTCTCTTTATGGAGCTCTTCTAATAGAGATGTTCTATCCAACCCACCTTGGGAAATTGCAATGGAATCTAATCAGGCCTCACATTCCAAGTTGAATATCTTGTTCTCAAGAGCATTCATATGTTGAATGGCTATGCGCTTAATTCGTTTAATCTCATTCAAGAGTTGATGTTTGTTTTCTCAACATTTCTTGTGGAGGGGATGAAGAGCCTCTCTGCATCGGAAAGGTCGAGTGAGACGCGGGTTTGCGGCATCCCTAGTTCTCCCCTATAATAATCCTCTAACTCTTTCATCTTAGCCTCATAATAGTCTTTATCATATTCTTCCACTTGAGAACCTCGTCTAGGTCGGCCTTGGAATGGGGCATTGGAATTACATCCAGGCTGAGAGAGGAGCATGTAGCAGAAGTCGTCGGAGGATCATCTTCTACACTCATACGTCGCACAATCTCTTTGTCCATCTTCACAATCTTATGCCTTAAGTTATTGGTCTCATCTCTATATATAGCCCCATATATGCTCTCAGGATCCTTTAATAGGTCCTCTAATTCCACTACTCTGGTTAAAGTAGAATCGAGTTTCTTTTTGAGGGAGGCTACCTTCGAACCCTGATCAAGAGGAATGAGCCAAAAAAGGTTAAATAAGTCCATGCACATTAGGATTAAATAATAATACAAATAAGCTAGATAAGAGGTTAGTACCCTAGGCATTGGTTTTGATGACAATAACCATATGCCATTATATAAAATATAGATACTAAAGTTTTTATCAAGATATATATTGTATATAGTGCATGATATTAGAGAGGTGTGATTAAGAAGACTGTACAATATCAAGAGCAGATTCAAGAGGCTGATATAGGGATTGAAGACTTATAAGTTTGAAGATTCAAGATATAAAGATAAGTTATAAGGTCATAGATTATTTTATTAAAACTCTGGTAGCACCTCTTTGATCTCTCTTCAGTTTCCAAAAAAGTTTTTAAAATCTATTCTCTGATTTAAATGATTTTCAAAAATCCTGGTTTTCAAAAATGAAGTTTTAAAGAATCTCTGTTTTCAAAATGATTTTTCAAACATCTTTTCAAAATAATTTTCAAACGATTTTTAAACTTATTTTTATTAACAAGTTTATTATTTTTGAGTAATTAAGCTTTTTATATTTTAATATACTTTTAATTTATTATATTTAAATATAGTTTTTGGTTTTATATTTTCTAAATAGTATGGTATTCAAAAGTACATTTTTGACATTCATTAATACTTTAATTTTAACATATATTCACTTATACTTTATACATATGTATATACATACATATATATAATTTTTGTATATATTATTTATATTTAAATCCTTTATATTAAAACATTTCAAAATAATTTTATAAAGTTTTCTTAAGTTTTATTATGATTAAAATGTGTATAAACTATGCTTAATTGATTTTACAAAGTATCAAAATATTTTGCAAAACTTAATATTTTAAAAACAAATTAAAATAAATGTTTTTCAAAATTACAAAGGGTATGTTGGCATACCCGTATAGCATATGTCGACATATAGTCTGATATTTTCAAAATTCAAATTTTGAATGGAAGTATCCTTTCATTGTATCTCTTCAGGAATGGACATGACTGTTGTTTCTCTATAAATAGAGGTTCTATCAACGAATTTTGGTTAACTATTTTCTCATATTTCTCTTGTTGAATATGCTAGTATATGATTTTTGTTTGATGATAATAAACATATATATATATTCATTTAAATGTATTTGTTATTGTACTATTTTATTTTCACATAATTAAATAAATATTTGCTGAATAAAATAACTAACACAGAATTTAAATTTAAACAGATTTTTTATTCAAACAAATATTTATTACAATTTTGAATAGTACAAATTTGAGCTCTCACTATTTACTCAATTTTCAAATAATACAATTTCAAATTACAACACAATTTTTCACTATACAATTATCATTTACATTTGCACCTCACTACATATCACTCATTCACTCATATTTAATCTTCAACAATATTCCAGATTGAATCCAGCATCTAAGTTATCTACAAAATAAACACTAACGCAGTAAAATTGAAAAAGAAATATTTTTTGCAGTGTAAAATAAAATGTGTTTTTGAAAATATTATTTGCCTCGATTATTGGGTTGTTCGTCATTATTTAATTTTGAACTCATCTTACACGAACAACCCGTGACATGCACAGTATATCACTGTACATGCCACAAGGCCGTACACACCGATATACACTTGATAAAACTGCTGGGACAGGTAAGCACAAGGTCAAACCCGAGCCAAAGCTAGGTTCAACTCAAGTGCAATACAAATAAAGTCACGATATGAGCACAAGGTCAAACCCGAGCCAAAGCTAGGTTCAACTCAAGTGCAATACAAATAAAGTCATGATATGAGCACAAGGTCAAACCCGAGCCAAAGCTAGGTTCAACTCAGGTGCAATACAAAATCAAAAATAGAATGGTCAAGTTTTAATGACTGGAACAAGCCTCGACCAAAAATTCAATGTGTACACATGAAAACAACTCAACCATTCAAATTCAAGTATGAACATAGTTGTGCCTAGACAACTGATTACAAAACCAGACTGCAAATATTAAAGTGAAAAATGAATGCAACCAGATCAGATACAAGAAAGATAGGGCAAAAAACAAGGAGCAACAAAATAAACCAGTACAAAAAGTGGTGGACAACATATAATGGAGGCAAACAAGTATACATATGTAAAGATATCAAGTGCATAAAAATGGAACAACTGAATACAAGTACGAGTTTTCTGATCAGTGCAACATGAACACCAGCATGAATGGTCAAAGCATTGTGAACATATCATAACCCATGAAGACCATCGGATCAGAGACAAGTACACAAGTCATGTACATGATCAGAGAAATGAACTTAATGAAGCAGTGGACAAACTGGGCAGAGCAGTTTCAAAAAAGCATGAAGATATACAACAGAGATGTAACGCCCCACCTCTATACCCACGCTAACCAAGAACACTACGAGGTAGTGCTGTCAATTAGCATGGAGAATAAGGCTGTGGAGGAGCGACCATCCATGTAACTTCTTTGTGCGAGCACCGATATGTCAGATAGAATAGAATGCATATCTTTTAAGGAGGAAATCCGACATACCGATACAAACTCAAAGCTATCACACGGTGGCTATATAGAATCTTCGGAAACAAACATAGAAGTAATCATAACATAAATCAGTCACAGACGTCCATATCACAAAGGTGGAAGAAGATATGAATATGTATATAACACGTGAAAGTGTACATCAGAGTAGTGGTCAGAAAGATCCACGATAATACAAAAGAATAGCAACACGTGCTATACAAAAGAATAAGTACACAGCATAGAGTCTATACCTCAAATGCGTACATCCAAAAACTACTAATCTAAGTAGTGCCAAAAGTCAGAATAATCCTGAAGAGAAGTCAAGCAGAAGCACCTGTAACATCTCGGTCTGACCCGAGTATTATTTATAAGAAAATAATAAACGGATCAGTCTAACTATAAATATCAGATGATATGGTATAAAGTAAAAGACATGACATGAACATGTAATAACCATAATGGCATACTACTATAAGTATGTAATTGAAAATCAACAAGAGATTAATCAATATCACAAGAATCTTCTCAAAGATAAAATAGGGTATCATACCCTAAACTTGTATTCATAACAAGTCAATGACACACAAATTCACCAATGCACAAAAATTGATATCATATCAATGAAAATCATGAAAATTGGTGAAGCACAAATTCTAGAAATCAACACACGAAATCCAGAAATCACATAAAAGAGGGGGAGGCCTATCACAAGAACGGGAGCATGAAAACTCACCAACGCGTGTAACACATGAACGAGAAGCTATCTCATGGAAGCTATCCATTAAATTTTAACACATAAACGGCCCGAAGACGATGGGGCGCTACCCCACATATGTGATGGTGAAACATCACACAAACGGGGTTTAGTCTCCCTCGTAGACAAAGAGACATCGCACAATTGCTAGTCTAAATCAAATCACAAAAATGATCGTCATGATCATCGAGAAGTGTCAATCACACCAAGCTAGTAAATATATGAGTTTAGCTTCATGTCCCATAACCACTTGCTTAACTTAAATATTTACGAACAAGCTGTGAATCTTCACTAGAAAATTGTCACAAAAGGGTTCAATCGAACAAGTCCAAGAGCTAACCGACAAAGTGAACGCGAGCGTTTCATACCACTCGTTTTACTAAGTCGTTTAATTCGATTTCTCATCCGAGTGAAGTAAAGGCTTGTATATACTAGTAGATTAGAAAACGGTTTGAGCAAAAGAGCTTTGTAGTAAAATAGTGTTGAAATCACTTTGATGAAAGAGTTTTGATATTTACTACTAGTATTGAAACCTTCATATCTTTAGAGTGACAAGTCACAAAACGATCGTTGAAACAAATCGAATCACATAAATTCACGTTCGAAGACACGAGTAAAGTCCAAAGAAATCAATCCCAAAACCATCAAAGTAGGAATATACTTGCGACCTAACATGGTCGAATTAAAGTACAAAGACTTTAAGTCAAATAGGTCGAACGACCTAAGGGTAGACTGCCGTGCGACCTAGCAGAAGAACAGGTCGAGCGACCTAGTGAAATACAGGTCAAACGACCTAAGTGTAAAAAGGCGAGCGACCTAACGCCTTAACAAAGCCATGCGACCTAACGTGCTACGACCCAGTGGTCGAGCGATTTAAGGGGTCATGCGACCTAAAGTAATTGAGGTCTAACGACCTAAAGAAATCAAGGCCAAGCGACCTAAGGGTGAGTATGTCATACGACCTAATGGGTTGCAACTTAGGGGGGTGAGCGACCTAAGGGGTGGAGGCTGAGCGACCTATCAACCCAAGTGACTCAGTGAGGCCGAGCGACCTAGTGAAGGCAATAGGGCGAGCGACCTATAAGTAATAAGGTCCAACGACCTAAAGGAGGTAAGGTCTAACGACCTAAAGGTATTGGGGTCTTGCGACCTAACGAAACTGGTATTGCGACCTACGACCTAATGGTGGGAGGCTGAGCGACCTACGCTCCAAGCAAGATCGAGCGACCTAAGGAATATGAGGTCTAGCGACCTAAGGACTCGAGCGACTTAACTGCAAACGGTTTAAGGTCATACGACCTAAAGAAGAACGGCCTAAGCACTCGAGCGACCTAACTCCAAACGAGCTAATATAAGCATATAAGGTCGAACGACCTAACTGTTAAATTGAGCAGCGCCGCGCGACCTAAGGGGAAACGACCTATAGCTAGCGTAACTCTCCCATGCCAAGCGACCTAACGAGACAGAACAAGCTAAGTGCAGTTTTTCGCCAAAAACACTAAAATTTGGGGTTTTTCACCAATCCAATCCAAACCAAATGCAAATATGCATGCTAACGTGATGGGGAATCATTCCCAACAATCCAATGACAGTTATAGGCAAGATGTGAGATTAAAAATCTCACCTTTGCACCAAAAACCAATGAAGATGAAGCTTGAAGCTAAACAATGACAACAACAAGCTTGAATCAATGTCTTCACTTGAATTTGGAGTAGATGTTGGATTTCCAATGAAGATTAAAGCTTTGGAGTTTTAATTTCCCATTCCCTCCACCATTTTTGAAGAAGCTTGAATGTATATGCAAATAGAAATGAAGTATGAAGAGAAGGAAGGGGTTGGACTGAGTTAGTGTGTGTTCAGCCCAAACCAAAGTCCTAAGCCAAAAAGTGACGAAAATTTCACTATCTCCAAACATATCGAAGTTTACACTTAAGAAGATCGCAAACGTCATTTTGAACTCAATGGAGGTGGTCTCGAGTCCTAATTTGACCGTATGCAAAAAGTAGCTTTTCGGACCAAAATTCGATTAACGATAAAATATTTAAATAAAATATTTAAATATAAAGTCGATAAATATGCGGGTTGTTACAAGAGAAGACTGCAACAAAATGATGAAGTCCCAAATTAACATAAGTTCAACATGCTCAAGGATACAAATGGTCAAATGTAAAACATGAAGCATCAACATAAGTTCAGATAGTCATGTACATATTCAAGTTGTATAGACTAGTTCAAAAGGACTTCCAATGGAACCAGAATCAAAATGTACAAAATTAATATATGCACAAACCAAAGTGACTATGATCAAGCAACAAGGAAACAAATGCTTTCAGACTTCAACAGAAAAGACTACAAGAACATGAAAATTAATAGACCACATACATATATACATATGTTTGCACACATGTATACATATATACATGCATTCAGACATATCATCCAAACAGTTGTCTAAAGCAAACAAGTGCAGGTACACAAGTGAATGACAACATGCAACAAAAATGAAGTACACAGCATACATAGATGCATGTGTGTACACACACACACACATATATATATATATGTGTGTGTGTGTGTGTGTGTATGTAGTGATAACCAGTACAACAAGGCTAGACAGTCCAACCAAGTTAGCAGTTTTCAAGAGGAAACAACATATATGCAATGATGAATAAGACTGCAATATCAAACTACATGGTGCAACAAACCTACATACATACACACACGCACATATGCATACACACTTGTATACCTATATATGTATATGTATGTATGTATATATATATATATGTATACAAGTGTGTATGCATATGTCCAGATGAAGATTGAACCGTGATCAAGGAAAACTATGAACACAGTTTCCTCAACCAAGACACAATGAAGGCAGCTGCTCGAATGAGCAAGTGCAGACTCAAACATCAATTGCACCTGGGCAGTGCACAAAAAGACAGTGAATAATGATATGCAAAAGTTCAGACCAAAATAATGTCACAGGGGATTTCAAACCAAAGTCAAGTTTAAATGTCAAATAACAAAGCCAAAGCCGTGGTGGTCAAAGTGATAACAGGAATCGATCAATTCAGAGTCAAAACCAGAAAATAACAAAAAAATCGAAAGAATCCAGATTAACACAATTTTAAAGTGGCCGAAGTCAATAGAGAAAAGAACGGAACAAAATTCCAAAGCAAATGCAAGCCGTGGTGACCAAGCAAGCATATCAGAAAATATACGAATTTGAACTAGTCTAATCAAATCGTATGCACTCAAGCAAAATCGAACGGTAGAAAAAAAATTATCAGACAAATTCATTCGATCGAAAATTTAGGGAATTAAACCCTATAAATACCGTCAACATCATCGGCATTAAAGGCATCGAGTTCAAGCATATCAACGAAAGAAACAAAGCAAAATTGCATACCAGATTTATTCAAATCGAACTCGACGTAGTGAAGCAACCGAAGGCAAATCGTAGATAGGAGACGATTGACAGAGCAAACGAAGAAAATCACTTAAATCACTCGAAATTCAAGCGGTAACTTCAACAAATCACGAAGCCCTAATTTTGAACGAAGAGGAATGAGGCAGCCATTTCTCGAGCAAAGGAAAAGAAGCAGATACGAAAAAGAATACAGGCCGAAGACATAAAAAAGGGGATTCTCTTTTAATATTTAAATTGGGCCGGTCTTATTTATTATTTTGGGCTTTAAGTTTTAATTTAGGGTTTTTATTTTTATTCAGTTGTCTTTATTTTGCATTTCTCTTTTAAACTTTTGTAAATTCTAGTCGTGTGACTAGAGGACGAACAACTGTGGTGTAGTTCGAGAATTCGCAACTCAGTGGCTGAGTTATGGTAGGGTTTTGAGCGTAGAGTTAGGTTAGTCGATAGCGGGTGTCGCGAGTTTATGTGTGTAAGCGTCTGACTACTTAATTTCTAGTAGAAACCTTGGGGGTGGCACGTAGGCAGGTTTTTGCTGAAGCTGGGTAAATCTGTGTGGTTCTATTTCTGCTTTTAATATTCAGCTATTATCCATGCTGCTATTATTCTGCTATATCTGTGTTGCGATTATTATATATATTTCCGCATTAAATTTTTCTAATTAATAGTATCACCCTATTCACCCCCCCTCTAGGGTGAAATCGATCCTACAAGTGGTATCAGAGATAGGAACAAAAACTAAATTTTGTTTTTAAAAATTCGATTTTTTCAAAAACCAATTTTTGTTTTAAAAATTTGAATTTTTAAAATGGCTTCTTTTAATAATGCTTTTGCTGAGGGTCAGTCCATAGTTAGACCACCAATGTTCAATGGTGAATATGCTTACTGGAAAAATAGAATGAATTTTTTTTCTTAAAACCATTGATGCTTAGAATATTGTTGAGATAGGTTATAGAGCACCAACTATAGTTGTAGATAATCAAGAAATTGAAAAACTGATGGATCAATGGACAGATCTAGAAAATAAACTACATAATGCTAATGCTAAAGCTATGAATTCTATTATTTGTTCATTGGATCAAATTGAATTTAATTGTGTCTCACATTGTCTAATTGCGTAGGAAATCTAACACACACTTGAAGTGACTCACGAAGGAACATCTCAAGTCAAGGAATCTCTCCTTGCCATGCTTAGTAGCGAATACGAGAACTTCACAATGGCCAAGGAAGAAAATGTCAAAGAGATGCATGGTCGACTTTCTAATCTCGTATACAAATCAAAAGCTCTCGGAAAAAAAAATCTGGGAAATGAAGAATTATTACGTTTAACTCTTATGCAAATTATGCTTGGGCTTTTCTATTTGCTAACTGTGGCGTCTATTCCCCATCTTCCTTCTCGTTAATCCTTTTCTTTTAATCTTTTCTCTCTTAAGCTCTTCTCTTCTCTTTAATCTCTTTAATAGATCTAATCATGAATGATTCAGTGCCAGAGATGCAGAATATATACAAAGAGGCTCCTTCAGAAGTAGATTGGGTTGAAGCAATCAATCGAAAGAAGAGGTTCCCGGGCAAAGGAGAGGATATTATTGGGAATTCTAACACAATAGCTAATCAACAATCGAGGGTTGCAGGCAAAGGAGGGTTCACTACCAGAAATTCAAAACCTAAGGGTCTGTTTGGTTTCATTTTAAGTTTTGTGTTTTCAATGCATATTGTAAAATAGGAGAAAGTAGAAGAAATGATGTAAAATTCCTAGCCATTACGACGATGGACAAACGACGATGAAAATGAATTATTCTTCGTGCTTTTGTTATGTCCCAAAAAACGAAAAACAAATGTATTTTGTTTTCCATGTTCCAAATAAACAAAAGCACAAAAAACGATTTATTTCCTCCGACGTCCGTCCATCGACGTAATCGCCAAGAATTTTATATTTTTTTCCACTTCCTTCATATTTTGTAGTACACGTTGAAAATGGAAAACTCAAAACTCAAAATGATACAAAACGGACTCTAATTTTCATTACGCAAGGGATGTTGGTAAAAGAGTTGATGTTGGTTGGAATTAAAACAAACCTTTTACCGCTAACCTAATTTTCATCAATCTAGAGTTAAAGGTCATTGCAATGTGAAATTTTAGATTTCTTCGGACGTAAAAAATCCCCTTGTTCAGAAGTGCTAAAAGGTTCAGACGAAAATGGTGCTTCTTAACTTGAATTCATTGAACCCTAAATTGCTGAAGGGTTTAGATAAGGGAGACTCTCGCAGGTTGCCTTTGAGGAGGCTGAAAATGGATGGCATAATTGCATCATGTTCTATATTGTGAGTCATAGACCATACGTCAAAGCAATTGAAGCATATTCCAAGAGGATGTGGAAAACAGAAGGTAACTTTACCATTCAAAAAAGAGACAATTGGTTTTTTGTAGAAATATTTGAGAATGTTAGGTATTGTAGGAAAATCCTAGAAGGGGTCCTTGGTTTTTCGATAAAAATCTTATTATTATGAAAGAATTATGTCCAAACATGAAAACGGATAGAGATTTTCTTACTTTTATTTTAGTTTGGATTAGACTTCCTAGTCTATGTTTTAGATTATGGGGTCCTAAAGCTATTAGTGCTTTAGTGAGTGCTATTGGTAACCCAATTAAATTGGATAAAGCGACTCTTAATAGAACTAGAATTTTATTTGCAAGAGTGTTAGTTGATATCAAAGTTGAGTATGGCTTCCCTAATTTCTTGGAAGCAGATGGAGAAAATGAGGAAATTTTCAAATAGGAAGTGAGACACGAGAAACCCCCCTCCCTATCGAGTGCTCGAATTGTCTGTGTTTTCAGTCATGTTGAGAAGCAATGTCTTATGAGTAAAATCTGGGTCCCAAAAGTTGATAACAACAATGGAGAAGGGGATGATGTTATAGTATTGTTAACCCTAAGGAAAATTTAAACAATAACAATCTAGGGGAAGTAGGTTTACCTATGTAGGAAGAAAAGATAGCTTGTTAGCGCCAAAATTGGTCACTAACCCCCAAATCCAGATGAAAGCACCAAATACCAATCACAGCTCAAAGATAGAATGTATGTAGAGAGCAATAATGTGAAGAACAGTTAAAACTGAAATGAAAGCAGTAAAGAACAACAGATTTTATAGTGGTTCGGCTAACTCCGGCCTACGTCCACTCCAGAAGTTTGCTTTTTATTGCTGTAATAATCGATTACAGTTACAAAATGGCAGAGTTGCCTTAGCTTTAGAAAAGAGAAAGTAAGAGAGCAGAAAGAAGATCCCCCTTTTACTGTGCCCCTGCCTCTCTATTTATAGACAAAGATGGGTTGGACTTCCCTGGTGGGCCTGGCAGCCGAGTACCTCAGCCCAAATGGAGTGGTCTCCATATGCCGAACCATAGATGTCGAATGTTGAATGCCGAACAAGGTGTGAATGCCGAACGATCTCCTCATGCCGAACGTTGGGAGGTGCGAGGTACCGAGGTGCGAGGTACCGAGGTATGGAGGTGCGAGGTACCGAGGTATGGAGGTGCGAGGTACCGAGACATGAAGTTGCGAGGTGCAGAGGTACCGAGGTGCGAGGTACCGAGACATGGAGGTGCGAGGTGCAGAGGTATCGAGGTGCGAGGTACCGAGACATGGAGGTGCGAGGTGCAGAGGTGCGAGGTGCAATGCCGAGCGAGGTGAGGTATGCCGAACGAGGTGAGGTATGCCGAATGACCCATCCAATGTCGAACGCTCCCTAATGTCGAACGATCCATCCAATGCTGAACGCTCCTTGATGCCGAACGATCCATCCACTGCCGAACGTCTCCAGATGCCGAACGATCCATCCACTGCCGAACGTCTCCAGATGCCGAATGAGATTTATGCCGAGCGCTCCATCGAATGCCGAACGATCCTTAGTGTCGAACCTCTCAAGTATGTCGGACGCTATATGTATGCCGAGTACTCTTGAACGCTATTCGAACGTGAATGCCACCATGCCGAACTATGTTTAATGCCGAACCATGCTTCCTAGACCCAAATTATAGTTGATTCATCTTTATCCAATCATATTTCCATCTCCCAAGTACATTGCATCATCCATCCATCCAGTCGACTGAATCCATCGTACTATAGCCTCGACGAACATGCAGTTGATTAAGTTAAACCCGTCTGTCCGCGGCCGTACCAAAAGGCGGGTTAACACTTGCCCCCCAAAACATGCCTTGCTGTGAAAGGTGTGTTTTGAATAGCCTCAAGTCCAATATCCCAAGTATGTATGTTATCCACATCCATACTTTCCGATTCATAATCCAATCCATTACCAAGCCATCTTATCCGAGTGCCACGGCCATATCCTGGTCCATTTCCGCGACTGTTCCGAGTCGATGTCTGATTCTTATCCAGTAACCAAGTCCTTAACCAATTCCAGATCCATCTGAACCCGACTACCGAGTTCCAATCCATCCATATCCAATAACCTATAACCATATCCGTGACCTCTCCGGGTCGATATCCAAATCCGGGACCGCTCCGGGTCCTTGTCCGAATCCTTAGCTATTCATAGCCAATATCCAAATCCGTAACCTCTCCGGGTTCTTGCCAAGCGCAATCCACACTTGACGACCTACGTTAAGTAATTCCATGGTGTTCATGGTTCAGTGTCCCTGAACGTCGAAGAATGCCGTGGCTTAAGTCCTAAGCCGAATCCTGGTCACTCCGGACCCTTGTCGAGCATAGTCCATACTCGACGACCTAAAATAGTAACCGATAGTATATGGCCTAAGTCCAAGGCCGAATCCTAGTCTCTCCGGACCCTTGCCAAGCATAGTCCATACTCGACGACCTTTTAGCCAAAAATCTAGAGAAAATCCAATCAAAATCCAATCCGAAATCCAAATCCAAATAGAAAACCAGAAACCCATATCAAAAATCCATACCAAAAAACAAACATCCAAACCAGAATCCAAACCAGAAAATAAGCAAAACAGGGAGTTCAAACCAAACTCCAAAACCAAACCAGAAAAAGCAAATGTCCAAGTCAAAGGAAAAAACAGATTTCGCAAACCCGGGCGTTTCGGTAAGCCATCATCTCAGAGCATGCCTGAGGGTTATCTCCGACCCCGTACATGAGTAAGTGATTTAACCGTTTGCCCGGAGTTTGTTACTTATTCCAAACCATCAAGATTAGTTGATGACCAATCGGCCACCATTCCTGGGCCTCATGCCCTCGTCGTTCAAGGTAGGCGGTGGCTGCTCCTGTTCCACCGCCGCATTTCGAGTTTCGACATACTGTTGCAACCGACCATTCCTTATATGCTCCTCGATTATATCCTTTAGATGTCGGCAGCTGTTAGTGTCATGCCCGTCCAGGTAATGAAAGAGACAGTGCCTTTCTGATGCCCTTTCACGTTCTGTGGGTTCCCTCCTCGATGGCCTTCGATAGGGAAGGCGATCTCGAGTATCTAAGAAAATCCGCTCCAACGTTGCGTTCAATCCTGTGTAAGTGGAGAACTTTGGTTCTCCCCAGCGCTTCCTTTTCCCTTTATCCTTGCCCCCACCTGAGATTTCG
This sequence comes from Allium fistulosum, assembly GCA_030737815.1. Lineage (NCBI taxonomy): Eukaryota > Viridiplantae > Streptophyta > Magnoliopsida > Asparagales > Amaryllidaceae > Allium > Allium fistulosum. The sequence continues at coordinate 866,988,231 of CM060906.1, read as the reverse complement.
CCGAGTAGTCCTCCATCCTTAGTCATGTTTACTTCCTTTGACCTCATGTCCAAACATGCATCCTCTTGTCGAAGAAATCTTTCAGCTTCATGAAAGAATTCCCCAAGATCCAACGGTAGGTCCCGTACCAGTGATACTTTGAAATTTGAATTATCTCTGACTCCTGATACCGCAGCCATCAGAACCATTGATGGATCTGGCCGATCCACCGAAGCAATTGCTGCATTAAATCGAGTTAAGAATGTCATGAGCGATTCATCTGCCCCCTGTTTGACTCACGTTAACGTCATCACGTTCTTTGGCCTTTTTATGTGAACTCGAAACTGACTTAAGAACTTGTCCACCAGCTCTGTCCATGTTCCAATGGATCCATCCTCAAGCTGTCTGAACCACATAGCAGCAATTTCAGTCAAGTACAGGGGGAAACATCGGGCCATAACCTCCTCCGTTGCCCCCAGCACTTCCATATGCCTAGTGTACCTCATCAAGTGGTCGGTGGGATCCGTCTTCCCGTTGTATACTTCCAGAGTGGGTAGTTTGAAATCGGACGGATTCCTAGCTGTCCTGATGTTCCGGGTAAACGGACTTTTGTTAACTCCCTCTAAATCCCTATTTGTCAGACCTCCGCGAATAGTCCGCCTGATAATGTCAGCCAATCCAGTGTTTCCAACTAATCCAGACTGCCCCCCAAGTCCCCGAGGAAATTCTGGCACATATTCTTCATCACGTACTCCTGATGGCGTGCCCCCGAGTCTAGGTCCATCTAGATTGTTAACTGTTTGTTGATTGGGAGCTGCCCCCTGTTGATTCACTCCATCTGTCTGTTGGTTGAGTTCCTCTGGTCCAGCTCCATGATCTTGAGCACCTGCAGTTCCTGGTTGTACAAATTGCCTAAGAAGAGCCTGCATCATCTCCTCTTGCCGTTTCATCATCTGCTCTTGCATAGAATTCATCATCACTTGCATCTCATCCCGAGTTATGTAGATGGATGCATGACCCTCTCCAGCTCCAGAAGATGCCGCTTGACTTCCTTCCTGATTGCTCCTTTCCACTGCTTGCCTCTTCGTTGGTGGTCTTGCCATTGCTTTCTAAGATCCAAGTTCCTAACTCCAAAATTCCTGAGTGTTTCAATTTCTCAGTGGAAGCGCCAAAGTGTTAGCGCCAAAATTGGTCACTAACCCCCAAATCCAGATGAAAGCACCAAATACCAATCACAGCTCAGAGATAGAATGTATGTAGAGAGCAATAATGTGAAGAACAGTTAAAACTGAAATGAAAGCAGTAAAGAACAACAGATTTTATAGTGGTTCGGCTAACTCCGGCCTACGTCCACTCCAGAAGTTTGCTTTTTATTGCTGTAATAATCGATTACAGTTACAAAATGGCAGAATTGCCTTAGCCTTAGAAAAGAGAAAGTAAGAGAGCAGAAAGAAGATCCCCCTTTTACTGTGCCCCTGCCTCTCTATTTATAGACAAAGATGGGTTGGACTTCCCTGGTGGGCCTGGCAGCCGAGTACCTCAGCCCAAATGGAGTGGTCTCCATATGCCGAACCATAGATGCCGAACGCTGAATGCCGAACGATCTCCTCATGCCGAACGTTGGGAGGTGCGAGGTACCGAGGTATGGAGGTGCGAGGTACCGAGACATGGAGGTGCGAGATGCAGAGGTATCGAGGTGCGAGGTACCGAGACATGGAGGTGCGAGGTGCAGAGGTATCGAGGTGCGAGGTACCGAGACATGGAGGTGCGAGGTGCAGAGGTGCGAGGTGCAATGCCGAGCGAGGTGAGGTATGCCGAACGAGGTGAGGTATGCCGAACGACCCATCCAATGTCGAACGCTCCCTAATGTCGAACGATCCATCCAATGTCGAACGCTCCTTGATGCCGAACGATCCATCCACTGCCGAACATCTCCAGATGCCGAACGATCCATCCACTGCCGAACGTCTCCAGATGCCGAATGAGATTTATGCCGAGCGCTCCATCGAATGCCGAACGATCCTTAGTGCCGAACCTCTCAAGTATGTCGGACGCTATATGTATGCCGAGTACTCTTGAACGCTATTCGAACGTGAATGCCACCATGTCGAACCATGTTTAATGCCGAACCATTCTTCCTAGACCCAAATTATAGTTGATTCATCTTTATCCAATCATATTTCCATCTCCCAAGTACATTGCATCATCCATCCATCCAGTCGACTGAACCCATCGTACTATAGCCTCGACGAACATGCAGTTGATTAAGTTAAACCCGTCTGTCCGCGGCCGTACCAAAAGGCGGGTTAACACTTGCCCCCCAAAACATGCCTTGCTGTGAAAGGTGTGTTTTGAATAGCCTCAAGTCCAATATCCCAAGTATGTATGTTATCCACATCCATACTTTCCGATTCATAATCCAATCCATTACCAAGCCATCTTATCCGAGTGCCACGGCCATATCCTGGTCCATTTCCGCGACTATTCCGAGTCGATGTCTGATTCTTATCCAGTAACCAAGTCCTTAACCAATTCCAGATCCATCTGAACCCGACTACCGAGTTCCAATCCATCCATATCCAATAACCTATAACCATATCCGTGACCTCTTCGGGTCGATATCCAAATCCGGGACCGCTCCGGGTCCTTGTCCGAATCCTTAGCTATTCATAGCCAATATCCAAATCCGTAACCTCTCCGGGTTCTTGCCAAGCGCAATCCACACTTGATGACCTACGTTAAGTAATTCCATGGTGTTCATGGTTCAGTGTCCCTGAACATCGAAGAATGCCGTGGCTTAAGTCCTAAGCCGAATCCTGGTCACTCCGGACCCTTGCCGAGCATAGTCCATACTCGACGACCTAAAATAGTAACCGATAGTATATGGCCTAAGTCCTAGGCCGAATCCTGGTCTCTCCAGACCCTTGCCAAGCATAGTCCATACTCAACGACCTTTTAGCCAAAAATCTAGAGAAAATCCAATCAAAATCCAATCCGAAATCCAAATCCAAATAGAAAACCAGAAACCCATATCAAAAATCCATACCAAAAAACAAACATCCAAACCAGAATCCAAACCAGAAAATAAGCAAAATAGGGAGTTCAAACCAAACTCCAAAACCAAACCAGAAAAAGCAAATGTCCAAGTCAAAGGAAAAAACAGATTTCGCAAACCCGGGCGTTTCGGTAAGCCATCATCTCAGAGCATGCCTGAGGGTTATCTCCGACCCCGTACATGAGTAAGTGATTTAACCGTTTGCCCGGAGTTTGTTACTTATTCCAAACCATCAAGATTAGTTGATGACCAATCGGCCACCATTCCTGGGCCTCATGCCCTCGTCGTTCAAGGTAGGCGGTGGCTGCTCCTGTTCCACCGCTGCATTTCGAGTTTCGACATACTGTTGCAACCGACCATTCCTTATATGCTCCTCGATTATATCCTTTAGATGTCGGCAGCTGTTAGTGTCATGCCCGTCCAGGTCATGAAAGAGACAGTGCCTTCCTGATGCCCTTTCACGTTCTGTGGGTTCCCTCCTCAATGGCCTTCGATAGGGAAGGCAATCTCGAGTATCTAAGAAAATCCGCTCCAACGTTGCGTTCAATCCTGTGTAAGTGAAGAACTTTGGTTCTCCCCAGCGCTTCCTTTTCCCTTTATCCTTGCCCCCACCTGAGCTTTCGCCGAGTAGTCCTCCATCCTTAGTCATGTTTACTTCCTTTGACCTCGTGTCCAAACATGCATCCTCTTATCGAAGAAATCTTTCAGCTTCATGAAAGAATTCCCCAAGATCCAACGGTGGGTCCCGTACCAGTGATACTTTGAAATCTAAATTATCTCTGACTCCTGATACCGCAGCCATCAGAACCATTGATGGATCTGGCCGATCCACCGAAGCAACTGCTGCATTAAATCGAGTTAAGAATGTCCTGAGCGATTCATCTGCCCCCTGTTTGACTGACGTTAGCGTCATCACGTTCTTTGGCCTTTTTATGGGAACTCGAAACTGACTTAAGAACTTGTCCACCAGCTCTGTCCATGTTCCAATGGATCCATCCTCCAGCTGTCTGAACCACATAGCAGCAATTTCAGTCAAGTACATGGGGAAACATCGGGCCATAACCTCCTCCGTTGCCCCCAGCACTTCCATATGCCTAGTGTACCTCATCAAGTGGTCGGTGGGATCCGTCTTCCCGTTGTATACTTCCAGAGTGGGTAGTTTGAAATCAGGCGAATTCCTAGCTGTCCTAATGTTCTGGGTAAACGGACTTTTGTTAACTCCCTCTGAATCCCTATTTGTCAAACCTCCGCGAATAGTCCGCCTGATAATGTCAGCCAGTCCAGTGTTTCCAACTAATCCAAACTGCCCCCCAAGTCCCCGAGGAAATTCTGGCACATATTCTTCATCACGTACTCCTGGTGGCATGCCCCCGAGTCTAGGTCCATCTAGATTGTTAACTGTTTGTTGATTGGGAGCTGCCCCATGTTGATTCACTCCATCTGTCCGTTGGTTGAGTTCCTCTGGTCCAGCTCCATGATCTTGAGCACCTGTAGTTCCTGGTTGTCCAAATTGCCTAAGAAGAGCCTGCATCATCTCCTCTTGCCGTTTCATCATCTGCTCTTGCATAGAATTCATCATCACTTGCATCTCATCCCGAGTTATGTAGATGGATGCATGACCCTCTCCAGCTCCAGAAGATGCCGCTTGACTTCCTTCCTGATTGCTCCTTTCCACTGCTTGCCTCTTCGTTGGTGGTCTTGCCATTGCTTTCTAAGATCCAAGTTCCTAACTCCAAAATTCCTGAGTGTTTCAATTTCTCAGTGGAAGCGCCAAAGTGTTAGCGCCAAAATTGGTCACTAACCCCCAAATCCAGATGAAAGCACCAAATACCAATCACAGCTCAGAGATAGAATGTATATAGAGAGCAATAATGTGAAGAACAGTTAAAACTGAAATGAAAGCAGTAAAGAACAACAGATTTTATAGTGGTTTGGCTAACTCCGGCCTACGTCCACTCCAGAAGTTTGCTTTTTATTGCTGTAATAATCGATTACAGTTACAAAATGGCAGAGTTGCCTTAGCCTTAGAAAAGAGAAAGTAAGAGAGCAGAAAGAAGATCCCCCTTTTACTGTGCCCCTGCCTCTCTATTTATAGACAAAGATGGGTTGGACTTCCCTGGTGGGCCTGGCAGCCGAGTACCTCAGCCCAAATGGAGTGGTCTCCATATGCCGAACCATAGATGCCGAACGCTGAATGCCGAACAAGGTGTGAATGCCGAACGATCTCCTCATGCCGAACGTTGGGAGGTGCGAGGTACCGAGGTATCGAGGTACGGAGGTGCGAGGTACCGAGGTATGGAGGTGCGAGGTACCGAGACATGGAGGTGCGAGGTGCAGAGGTATCGAGGTGCGAGGTACCGAGACATGGAGGTGCGAGGTGCAGAGGTATCGAGGTGCGAGGTGCAGAGGTATCGAGGTGCGAGGTACCGAGACATGGAGGTGCGAGGTGCAGAGGTGCGAGTGCAATGCCGAGCGAGGTGAGGTATGCCGAACGAGGTGAGGTATGCCGAACGACCCATCCAATGTCGAACGCTCCCTAATGTCGAACGATCCATCCAATGCCGAACGCTCCTTGATGCCGAACGATCCATCCACTGCCGAACGTCTCCAGATGCCGAACGATCCATCCACTGCTGAACGTCTCCAAATGCCGAATGAGATTTATGCCGAGCGCTCCATCGAATGCCGAACGATCCTTAGTGCCGAACCTCTCAAGTATGCCGGACGCTATATGTATGCCGAGTACTCTTGAACGCTATTCGAACGTGAATGCCACCATGCCGAACCATGTTTAATGCCGAACCATGCTTCCTAGACCCAAATTATAGTTGATTCATCTTTATCCAATCATATTTCCATTTCCCAAGTACATTGCATCATCCATCCATCCAGTCGACTGAATCCATCGTACTATAGCCTCGACGAACATGCAGTTGATTAAGTTAAACCCGTCTGTCCGCGGCCGTACCAAAAGGCGGGTTAACACAGCTAAAATGGAAGGGATTGATGACAAAAAGGAGAACGTAGAACAAAGCGAGAAAGGAATTTTGGTTAGGAGCAATGAAGAGAAGTTGACGGACAGGGTAAAGCAAGAAGAAAAAGATACTAAAACTGAAATATCTGAAATTCTAGTAAGAATAAAAGTTAATATATGAAAGAAGTGGAAGAAGCAAAGAAATTAAATCAAAATTGTGAGGCCTTAATTGAAGAGACATCGAAGGAAATGCAAGAGACAAATCCTATCAATCTGAATTTAAAGGCTATTAATAAATTAAAGGAGGAATCTTGTAGTTCAAAAGTGGAAGGGGGATCCTCAGATACTATTAAGGAGAGGGCATCTCAACACTCGACTGAATCAGTCCAACCCGCTTCGATCCCGTTAGAAGGAGCAATTGGTCCCATCCAGGCCAGTAACGAGACATCATCAGCTCCAGTTTTTGTCAACGCTGATTCATCATAGGATCCCTTACCTTTTTCGGATAGTAGTAACTTTGTTCTTATCTCTGATAATATTCTGAAATGTTCTGACACAAGTTTGTATAATTACAAGGGGATATTTCTACCGAGAGCAAGGAAATTGTACAGGTGATTAAGAATGAAACACAAGTGGAAACTGAGAATATGAAGGACGGTACTCTCAAAATTGACACTGTCAAAAAAGATAAGTTGGTTAAAAAAAGATCCTGAATGAGAGGAAATGACAACAGAAAAAAAGAAGAGACTATGGGGAATGTAGCTCAAGGTAGGGAGTTAAGAAGTGGCCACAATAAATCATTTAAACTATGACAATTGCATGCTCGAACGTGAGGGGTTTCCACAAACCCAATAGGATGATAGAGATTAATAGACTGATGAAGCTCTATAATGTAGACTACTTTGGTTTAGTAGAAAATAAACTCAAATCATTTTAAATTGAGAAGTCGAGGAAATATTTGTTTTTGGATTAAGACGTGGTTAGTAATATTTCATGCTACTTCAAATGTAGAGTTCTTGTTCTTATAAATAAACATGTTTGGAATTTTAATGCAGTAAGCATGTCAGAACAACACATTACCCTAGAGTTGATGAATTGTGGAGTTGCAAGAATCAATACTACTTTCGTTTATGCTCAGAAGTTTGATTATCAAAGAGAAAAATTATGGTTTCACATAAAGAAAGACGCACTTCACATTTTTAGACCTTGGATTCTTCTGGACGACTTCAATTATGTAAGGAAATCTGGTGAAAAACAAGGGAGTACTCTGGTCCCTCCAAGTATGATGATGGAAATTGATAATCTTATGATACAAACTGGACCGATGGATATTCAAGTTAGAGGTTTTCAATTCTCTTGGTGGTTTAGACCCCATAGAAACATTCTTACCAAAAAAATTCGAGTCCTAATCAATTACGCATGGATGGAACAGGTCGATGACACATCAGCAACCATTTTGGCCTCCTGTGTTAGTGACCACTCTCCCATCTTAGTTTCGCCAGTTGACTTGCCTAATAACAAAGGTAAACCTTCCCAATTTATGAATCACTAGACTATTTATGATGATTATAATATAATATTCGATAAAGGATGGACGGTAGAATTTCCTAGTACTCCTTTATTTTGTTCACTCTCCAAACAAAAAGCTATAAAAGAATCTTTAAAGCAATGGAGGGGGAGGGGGGAATTTAGACCAAAAAAACAAGTAGAACCTCTTAGAGAGAAATGTGGTGAGCTTAAGCGCAAACTTGAAGTTTACAAGGATGAGAATTTGGGTCTTTAATTGAATAGTATGAAATTAAAACTAGTAATTGCTTTAAAACAAGAATACTTGGTTATACTTCAAAAACCAAAATGCGACTGGATCATGCTAGGAGATGAACCCGCTTCCTTTTTCTAGGTTAAAGTGTCCAATCAAAGAAGTTTTAACAATTGGACAGTTCTATTTCTATTCAAGGGAAGTTATGTCGTAACTAGGATGATTTTATGCCGAAGACAATGAACATTATGTTCATAAAAAATGAAATTTGTACCAGCTATTAATGATTGTTGACAGTAATATACTCATATGAGCATGAAAATCAAATTTTGCTTATGGACAAATTTTTAATTGAACTTCTATTTCATTGATATACACAGAACTGTTAATTCAAAAGTTTTATCAAATTTTTATATTATTATCTGTAGTTGTAATAGATTCAAAATTTTAAAATCCAACCATAAAATTTTCAAAATGTCATTTTACGTAAATAAAATTAAGTGTTTGAATGTCCCTAGTGAAAAAAATGAATATGCATTTTCATTTGAAATGGAAAGTTTAGATATGTGAACGATGTTAGAAGCTTGAATCTCATTAGCAATAGGAAATTCACATTCCTTTCCTTTATGATTAAGTTTATTAAAACTGCATGCAAATCAAAATGTATTTCAGTTTTTTAATCTTTCAAATTATATTTATGAAGACGTGTGTATAGCGCATTTGGAAAAAAACTCCTCCAAATAATATTTTCTGTTCACTCTTGCAATGCAAATTCATCCTCTACCGTGCTGCTGAAGCAATCGGGTTTACAGCAGATAAAATTGAAGTGCAGAAAACTATTTAATTTTCTTTTCAATGGGCCTACCTCTCAACACAAAGTCCACGTCCCACATTCTCCAAAATCACATTGAGCCCTTCTTCTTTTCCTTAATTTCCTCTTTTCATTGAAATCCCTTCGTCCTTTTCCGATCATTTCAGCACTCCATAATACTCTTAAAACTGGAATGTCCATCGAATAAAAGACATGTGACCATGATTTCGATCATGTTTGAATCATATATGCCTATATTATCTTAAAATAACCACAGACGCTTCTATATAATTCGCAATTTTAACCATGTTTAATATATTCGCCACCATAATGTCCAATCTTAACTATATTTAGCTGTCTCTGAAATTTGCGACGTAATGAATTGTTATGACGGAAGCATAGTCAGCTAAATTACATAAAATCTACTAATTTTGTTTTTGATGTTTTTAATATAAGATATCTCTACCTACCTTTTCGTTGGACTTTTTGAACATCTCCTTAAATTTGAGATCTATATATAAGCATAAAACACAATCATTTACATATTGAGAATTACCTTTACTCATTACGTTTTTCCTTTATAGTTCAATGATCCAAATGTGAAATGTTACTTCTGTGTACACATGCATAAAATGGAAAGCTTTTAGATGAATCATGCATCTCCGCTATATAAGAAATTTCCATACACAAAACATTCACGAATCTAAAATAAAAGGACATGGTACCATTTAAGATATATATTAGATTAATTTTAGTTTTTGCTACTTTTTGATACGTATTAAGTAGTAAGGGTTTGTACGTACATTTTATGTTCTAAGCATATCATCAAAACTATCTCTCTATAGTCTATACATACGTGTATACAAGCAAGGAAGAGGAAGAAGGGTTGGTCAATAAAAATAAGTTAATTCAGAAGAGTAGGGTAGGCGAAAGAAATAAATAAAGAAAGAAATAAAAAATTGAAGTCGTTCTTCTCTCCTATTAAATGCAGCAGCTGGAACTTACCACCAACCTATAATTAATTCATCAGCCCCAAAACCATGGAGATTCTTCAGTTCACCCTCCTTCTAGATCCCCAAAATGTCCTCTTCCTCATCCTACGTCGCCACGTCATCTCCTTCGCCGTCATCCTCCTCCTCTTTCTTCCTCGCCAACCTTTCCAACCTCGGTCTCGGTTACGCCATCGCCATCGCTCTCGCCGCCCTCGTCCTCCTTTCCTCCCTCCTCCTCGCCTCCTACCTCTGCTTCCGCCGTCAAAACCTTAACCCCAACCTAAACCCTAACTCCGTCAACTCCAACGGAGTATCCGTCCCAAGAATAATTTTCGTCAACGATGATGATGACGAAGACATCGAGCAGCAGGCCCGATCCGGTCTGGATCAAGCCGTAATCAACTCTTACCCGAAATTCAAGTACAAGGAAATCAAGGATTCTGATAACAACAACAATCGTAACAGTACCAATCTATGCTCGATTTGTTTGTGCGAATTTAGAGAAGGGGAGATGCTTAGAATGATGGCGGATTGCAAGCATTACTTTCATTTGTGTTGTATCGATGCTTGGTTGAGGCTTAATGGATCCTGTCCTATTTGTAGAAATTCGCCAATGCCTACTCCTTTGAGCACTCCTTTGTCTGAGGTCGTGCCACTTTCTCAATATGCAGCAGATAGGAGACGGAGATAGAAGGTTGCATCACAAATGTGATGTCAGGTTTGGGAATTTTGTTTGTTCTTATATTTCAGTAGCTTTTAGTTGTTTGTTTAATATATGGTTAATCAGTAAATGGCGATGATAATGTTGAATTAGTGGTAGTTTGTTATAGGTAATGGAAGATGATGATTTTGATGGTTTAGAAGTATAAAAGATGAAAAAAGTTTAATGTTATCATGTGAGTTTTCTTTAGTATCACTGTATCAGTATGGTGATGTTAGACGATGTAGATCATAAAACATGGAAAATGCAAGCTTCTGAAACACATGAGGTCTATGTATGTAAAATAGGGATTTTTGAGTTTAATGTTCTATCCTTGAAATGGATTTTTGAGTTCTTGTTTCAATCGTTCATTCGTGTAATTTACTATGTTTCCATTCAACAAAACTGGTTGTCTTTGTGTCTGGCGAATGATAACACTTGAATATGACTGTTGAAACTCATCAATCATACATGATATCACATTTGTTCATTTGGATCATCGTCAATTTTCCTCCTCGAGTAGTCCTCGTCAAAGTGTTCTTTTGGGCTGTGTCTACTAGTCCCAAATTGAAATGGACTAATTTGTTGTATTTTTTGGGACAGGACATTTCGTTGTAACCGTGAGAAAGGAAACGTCTTTTCAAAGAAACTGGAAATTTGTCTTGAAGTTCAGATATAATTCTTCTAAGTAATCATATCTTCCGACATTATAGTAGGTGGAATAGTGTTTGAGAAGCGATTTATGTTACACACTTGTGTTAGACCAACTCCAGTACATGCACCAAATCAAACCGTGTAACTGTTTTTTAGATGTTCCAAAATCAAATATCAAATATAAGTAGTCCAAACCAAACTTCGAACGAGTATGCAAAGTTGATCCTATGTCATTTTGGATGAAAATTTGATGTTTTGATTTTCTTTTAAGTGCTAATTTAAATGGTCACCTATTTGAATTTTGGCGACCCTATATGGAGAAATTGAAGTGGTCGAAAGTAGCTTGATGAGGAAGAAAACGGTTCGTAAATCGGAGCTCGGAGGAAGAAGATAAGGCGATGAAAGGGGATGTTGTGGCTAGCATCAGGCGACGACGTCTGTGACTACAGGGTTTGAAACCTGAGAGTATGGATAGACGTCTGTTGCTTCAGGAAATTTTTCCTGAGTACAGACGTCTGTGACGACTTCTGCTTATTTTGACCAGTTTTTTTTTATGTGAAGATTTGTGATATTCGCAGGGCCATTTTGAAATTTTGCCTAGGTTTTCTATTCTCATATATAAGCTATCTTCTGGATTCAGATATGTGGCGCGACTGAAAGAGCGATTTGGAAAGCGACTGCAAGGGTTTTAGCCTCCATTAATTAGGGTTTATCAAAATACAATTTTCTTCAATTTCCTTCTCCACAGTTCAATTATATTAGATTTTTGATCACTGTAATCAATCTCTTGTACTCTTCTCATTGGTTTTAATAAAAGCTCTCTCTCAAAGTGAATGTATACTAACACAACGTTAGTGGAACCATTATAAAGCGGTGTGATTTATTTTTCGTTATTGCTAGCTTCTATATTATATTGCTTGTTTGAAGATTGTGATTGATCTTGGATTGAATTGAGATTGAGATTGAGATATTGGTTGGTCGTTTTTACACTTCTTACCACGATCTCGTTTTCCGCTGTGCTTTGGGGTTTTGATTTGAGTGGTCTCGAGTTAGAATTTCCCACAACATTTGGTATCAGAGCTTTGGTGTTGGTAGGTGGTTGTAGAAATGCCGAAATCAGGTAATACCTCAGGTAGTTCCTCAATGGCTAATCCAAGTGGTGTAGCGCCTTATGTACGTGAATCGTATGCGGCTTCGTGATCACAGTTGGTTATAAACAAGTGGAATGATGATAATGATTTTGAAAATGGCAATGGAAGATGAAAGCGGTTTTAAGGAGAAATCAGATGGCATTGGGTAGCGTTTGACACACATTTGTTGCCGACAGACATCTCGGATGTTAAGAGAGAGGAAATGGAAGAGTGAACATTCAGTACACTTCAACTTGCTATGTGAGAGAATGTTATCTTCGAAATTAGTGGTGAGACTACCGCTAAGGGTATTTGGGACAAGTTGGAAGAGTTGTATATGAAGAAGTCACTAATTAATCCTTTGATCTTGCTGCGAACGTTCTTCACCTATAAGATTAAGGAAGGTACTTCGTTTAAGGCGCGCTTTAACACTTTTGATGATTTGCTAATGAAGATGAAGGCGGTAGATTTGAAGATCGAGGAAGAGAAAAAGACGATGATATTATTTTGTTCGTTGCCGGACCGTTACACGGGTTTCTCAAATAGTTTGATATATATAGCCGGGATACTTTGACTCTATATGATGTCAAAACGGGTCTTCTTAGCGAGAAGTTGCGGGATCAAATGAAGGAGTTAGGTGATGGAAGTAGTGGTGTTAGCAGTGGTCATGGTTTATTTGTGGAGAATGAGAGATATGTGAAGAAGGAGAACCGTGGGCGTTCTAAATCAAGGAAGCCCGGTTGGAGAGGAAAGTCGAAGGAAAGAAAGGGCAAGTGCTATATTTGTAAGAAGTCCGGTCATTGGAAGAATGAGTATCCGAACAAGGAGAAGACAAAGAAGGAAGTAACATCTTCATCTGTAGCGGTGGAGAGTGGAGTTGGTGAGGGAGACGTAGATGTGTTGTCGGCAGTAGCATCGGATGTTTCGGGTAGCGAGTGGGTGCTCAATTTGGGGGCGCCTTATCATATGACGCCAAATATGAATTGTTTTTCTTCTTATATCGACAAAGAAGGAAATTCAATTTTTATGGGTAATGGTGCTATTTGTAAGTCGAAAAGCATTGGTTCCATGCAAATTCAGATGTTTGACGTACGCTATGTTCCGGAACTTCGGAAGTCTCTTATTTCTTTGGGGCAGCTGGATTTTTTAGGTTGTAAGAACACTATTGAGAGGGATAGCTTGCGGATTTCGAAGGGTGCGCTTGTGGTAATGAAGGGTGCTAGGACTCATGATATTTGTTTGTTTCAAGGAGCGACTATAAAAGGTGAAACTTGTATGGGAGTTGATAGTTCTCGTAGCTTGGATGCGACTAAGTTGTGGCATTTGAGGTTAGGTCATGTCTCGGAGAGGAGTTTGGATATTCTTCGGAAGAGGGAGATGATCGATGGAGAGAGTTTCAACAAACTAGAGTTTTACGAGGAATGTATCATGGAAAAGCAAACTAAAGTTTCATTCGGTAAGGGAAATCATGATTTAAGAAGGGTTCTTGAGTACGTTCACACGGATGTTTGAGGACCAGCACTGGTAGCTTCTTTGGGAGGAGCAATGTATTATATTTCTCAAAAAGTATGAGTGCATGTAATGAAGACCAAGTCAGAGGCATTGACAAAGTTCAAAGCATGGAAAACTCTTGTTGAGAATGAGCGTGGTATGTCTTTGAAGGTTCTAAGGTCCGACAATGGCGGAGAGTATGTTTTAGGAGAATTCTTGGAGTTTTGCAAGCATCATGGTATTCAGAGGCATTTTACTACACCATGAGATCCGCAGTTGAATGGTGTTGCAGAGAGAATGAACCATACTTTACTTGAGAAAGCTCGATGCTTGAGATTGGCATTGGGTTTGTCTAAGGGATTTTAGGTCGAAGCTTTGTCAACCACGGTGTAGATTATTAATTGAATTTTGTGCTCGGCTATTGGTAACAAAATTCCGGAGGAAGTGTGGAAAGGAAAGAACATTGGCTTGAGTTATCTTCATGTATTTGGTAGTCTGATTTATGTGCATGATCCGGGAAATGATAAGCTTGAACCTAGAGCCTTCAAGGGGATTTTGCTTGGTTATACGGATGGAGTAAAAGACTATCGGATTTTGAATTCGAAAATGAAGAAGGTTGTGAATTCTCGTCATGTTATGATGAGTCGGATTTGTTCAAGAAGAATGAGAGCTTATCGGATGTTCCAGATTTGGTTCATGATGAATCAAAGGAGAAGTATGTTATTCCCACATTTTGTCCAAGGAGCAGAGGGAGTAAAGTAGTTGGAGATGCTTGCGAGGAGGTAGCGGTTGATGTGCCATCACATAGTCCACAAGGTGCCTTTAGTAGTGTTGATGATGTGCATGATTCTAGAGAGGATTCGGTTCAAGGTGGAGCCGAAAGGAGTTTGGGTGATAGTATTGCTACTCGGGTTGGTCGTCGTGCTATAAGGCCACCCGAAAGATATGGTGATTGGAACTGTCTTAGCTTTTGTGATAATTTGGACTATGCTCTTCACGTAGTCCAAGATAAGCCGATGAACCTTGATGACATCATGGAGTCGAGTGATAACTCGAAGTGAATTTGTGCCATGGAGGAAGAGATGCAATCGTTGTTGAAAAATCAAACTTGGAATTTGGTTCCACTTCCTAAAGGAAACCGTGCTATTGGATGCAAATGGATGTATAAGGTGAAGAACAATGAGAGATATAAAGCTAGGCTAGTGGCTAAGGGGTTTGCACAAAGGAAGGGAAATGAGTATGATGAGATATTCGCACCGGTTGTGCGACATACTTCTATCTGGATATTACTTGCCATAATTGCTATTCACGACTTGAAGTTGGAGCAACTTGATGTAAAAACCGCCTTCTTGCATGGTGACTTAGATGAAGACATCTACATGGAGCAACCAGAAGGTTTTGTTGTGGATGGTAAGTCAAATTTAGTTTGCAAGGTAAAGAAATCACTATATGGTTTAAAACAATCACCTAAACAATAATACAAGAGATTTGATCATTTTATGCTTCAAAATGGTTTTGATAGAAGCATCAAAGATGCTTGTGTATATTTCAAGAAGTTGAAAAATAATTGTTTGGTGTATTTACTTTTGTATGTGGACGACATGCTCATTGCTTCTAAGGATAAAAATGAAATCAACAAGTTAAAACTGAGTTTGAAATCAGAGTTCGAAATAAAGGATCTTGGAGAAGCAAGAAGGATATTGGGCATGAAAATAGAAAGGGATCGAAAGCGTTTTGAGTTGAAATTGACTCAAAAGGAGCACATAGAGAAAATGCTTTGTCAGTTTAGCATGGAGAATGCTAAGGCATCAAATACACTTTTACCTTTGCATATGAAGCTTTCGAGCAAGGGATCACCTATCTTGGAGAAAGACAAGGCTTGTATGGCAAAGGTGCATATGCTAGTGCGGTTGGAAGTCTAATGTATGTTATGGTGTGTACAAAGCCCGATATTGCAATTGCCGTCGGAATGGTTAGTTGGTATATGGCTAATC
The DNA here is from genome assembly GCA_030737815.1 of Allium fistulosum. Classification (NCBI taxonomy): domain Eukaryota; kingdom Viridiplantae; phylum Streptophyta; class Magnoliopsida; order Asparagales; family Amaryllidaceae; genus Allium; species Allium fistulosum. Next base: position 866,972,692 of record CM060906.1, on the reverse strand, counting down.
CGGGGAAATCGCATTGGGAAGCTGTGAAGCTTATATTGAGATACCTTAGTGGTACATCATCTCATGGTCTTGTTTTTGGCGGTAGTGATGAGAAGAATTACAAGTTGGTTGGTTATTGTAATTCGGACTACGTTGGTGATAGTGATCGAAGAAAATAAACTTTCGGATATGTCTTCACACTTGGAGGTACGGCCATAAGTTGGATATTGAGATTACAGATTGTGGTTGCTTTATCCACTACGGAGGCGGAGTTGATAGCCGTGGTAGAGGCGGCAAATGAGTCACTTTACTTGAGGTGATTGTTGTGTGACTTGGGATACGAGCATGATAGTGTCGATGTTCGATGTGATAGTAAGAGTGCTATTCATTTGGCGGAGAATTTGACGTTTAGTTCATGGACTAAGCATATTGAAGTGAGAGAGTCATTTCTAGTAGCCATGGATGATGATAAACAAATATATTTTTTGAAAGTGTACACAAAAGATAACGTAGCGGACATGTTCACTAAGACATTGCCGGTTGGAAAGTTCGAGCATTGATCGAACTTGATTCACTTGGAGAAGTGCTAGGTGTCACGGGGTGGCACGGTTAAGGAAGGAGTTTGGTTGTAGATGAGAAAGAGTATCAGTGAGAGATTGAGATTCTATCTTCTTAGTGAGTTTTAGTCTTTGGTGAGACGATTTAGGATTTGGATGTTTTCAACACTTCATTAGCGGGCGGGGGCTTTGCCTGAGCTCGTTGATGAAGTGCAATGGGCGATGGCCTTGCTAGAGCTCATTAGGAAAGCATTCATTTTTGGTTGAAAGTAGAAGTGGTGATAGTTGGTGCTATCGGTTGTTAATGATAGTATGGTATCATTGGAGTTGGAGATGGATATAGTGTTGAGGTGGATTGTTGAATTTTGGCGGCATTATGGAGAAATTGAAGTGATCGGAAGTAGTTTGGTGAGGGAGAAAACGGTTCGCAAATCGGAGCTCGGAGGAGGAAGATATGGCGACGAAAGGGGTTGCTGTGGCCAGCATTAGACGACATACGTCTGTCATTAATTGTTAATTGTTTTGATACAAAACAATAAAAAAACTTCGTTTATATTATTTTTTATCTAAACTCCAACCAACTTAAAATTAAATTTTTGTTCAGAAATACCACAATATTCAAACTCTACTCTAATTTTCATTTTTAAGTCTCACTGCAACTTCAATAACAGTATCAAATGACTGAAATTTGTTTGGTAGCTTTTTACTTCACTCCAAAGTTTAAATAATATCGCTCTACGTCGAAAAATAGCGAGTGTTTTTATGGAAAAATATTCGAATGTTGCAACTGTTGACTGCAAGCAAGAGAAATTTTTGGAATCATTAGCTTGGATAATCTTAGTTAAGACAATGTTTTGCGGGTAACACTATCATTACTCTAAACTAGTACACACGTTCTGCTCACCAGTCAAACATCAACAACAAGCTTATTGTCAAAATCATGGCACTTAATAAACAACAAATTAGTTCTTCTAGAGATATAATCTTTATGTTTGCAAGCAGAGTGTTAATATCATGTTCTTTTTTTTCTTAAATAAATATAAATAAACAGGAGGAAGGTTCAACGAAAACCTTCATTTGTAGTACCTCTTTAACAATTCTATTTCTACGCAAGTTTTTATTTAATCAATACTATGATTCTATTTAAAAGAACCCAAATGATTGAGCAAGATAAAAACAATTTTTGCTGCGGAAAATGACAGGGAAAACAAATATTTAAATTGACAAGGGCGTTACATGGCGTGCTACAGAAGAGTGCCAGGGAACCTTCTTAGTAAATAAAAGCCACGTTCAAATCATTTGCATTGGGTCTAAGATTATATTTGGAATTCAAAATTTAGATCCGACATGTAGATTCAAGTAATATTTATATTGTTCACGATCTCAACTGATTTATGATAGTTTCTAATCCAAGATGGTATTGAGATTCTAACTTCTAAGATATAAAACCTCAATCGCAATGTACCTTTATTCATGACTCAATTTTATTCCAAGAATTTGCTAAAAAATTCCAGATATGGAGTACAGATTTCATTGCCTGCATATCAAAATAATAAATATAAATGGTAAAACAATATCAGTCATTGTGCAACCAAAATCCAAATAAAAAGCACAAAATTCAAACTTGATTCATTCCCGTATGGAGCTTGGATTCAGTTAATAAGAGAGACGAAAGCAAAAATTGATTGACAACTTGAAGTTTTGCAGAGAACTTTTGTTTGGGATTAGGATGGGGATTAGAGTTAAGGTTAAGGGTTAAGGATGATGTGAGAGAAAGAAAGTCCAGGTGACGAATACGAGGAGGGTGATGGTCCTGATGGAAGAGGCATGTGCAAGGAAAACTCAAGGGCTAACCTAATCTGAAGTTTTTCAGAAATCATCTGGTCCAAACTTCTATTGTTCCGATCTGCCCAACAATTAAAACCCAAGGTATTTTGCAAATTTTCCAAAAAACACCTTTGCTCGGACAGAGAAAATACATTTTTCGTAAAATTTCCTATGTTCTGATTGGCTGGAAACACCGAAACAAAAATGTTAGTACCGGATGATTTCCTACCGATCATGAGACAAATGAATACCTGCCACCTACAAAAACTAGAATCAACATCAAAATACGATATCTGACGCTCAAATGGACCTAAGCGGAAGAGCTTCTATTTAAGGAAAATATATTACGGAACTATACATGCACAAAAACAGGATATATACATGAGATTGTGTATAAGAAATAAAACTAATAAAGTTATAATTGTCAATAATCAGAGTACAGTATCTTCATTCAAATAGAGTACTGGATGATACAACTAATAAGATACAGTCTCATCTATAAGTAATAATGCATGTCATGCATGAAGCTGGAAAACCGATAAATAAGAACATCAGTCTCAGCCATCAAAAGCCTAGCAGTTTAGTAGCACTATCCTTAAAACATTTGACTCTTAGTCTACTTGTTATAGTGCATTAGAGCATTCCCAACCATAAGTGTTGCTAAACATCTACTCCTACCCTCTCATAGCCGACCGACTCTTCTAAGAGAGCTGGGGCTTCACCACCTCGGCTCGGGACCATTATTATAGATAACTTCTCGTTTCTAAAAAAATTCTCCAATGTACATATTCTTGTGAGCGGGCGGTACAATAGCCTATCTTGTCATTATGCAACTCACTTATACACGAGTGACTGAGCCAACAATGTGCTCAGGTTTGATTCGGGATCCATGGTCGCTACACGACTGACAACATGTCACTGCAGAGAACCTCACAGCCACATGCACTCAAGTTCGTGTCAGGCCCTTTCGCTACTCTATGTTTAACCACTTGCCACCCAAGAGAACCCATGAGCTAACATGTGTTCCAGCACATGCAGGTGTAGAACGCAATTCTGCATCCGACCAGTACATGGTCTAAGTGAATAGCCATACCCTGTCCGCCTTATTATGACACTGATATTTAATATATCCTAAATAGAAAAGTCTTTTCTGCAAATGGTACAAGAACTATTGGCCATTTGGACCATTCTGCTTTACAAGTCATGCAAAGATAAACAAGCAAAGAAATATTTCATTTAGTTCAAAGAGTGCGGAGGCACAATGCCCGCTCCACTATGCTTACAAAGATATTATATCACTAACTAGTTGAAAGGAAGAAAAAGGACATGAACGTGCATGCACCATGATAAGCCAGCTTCAAATGCACGGATGAAATCTCTTAGCACCGGCTGATCAATATTTTGTTGTAGAAGTAAGGGTGTGCTGCCACATTTGAAGCCTTCCACATCGAGTCTCACAAGATATCTCGAAAAGCTACATGTCAACGATGCTAAGAGTCCGACTAGAACTTTAGATTTGATGTCAAAGACAGAGGCGACAGCCATTACTGTTTCAAGCACAGCGTTAAAGCATCCAAACCGGTCTAGATTCGAAACCGTTAGTGAAAAATGAAGAGGAAATTCGCCAGCATCAGCTGGACTATTGACATGACAATGATGGTCAATCACCATCGAAAAGTTGGCCATAGAGCATGATCTTAGGCCAAGCAATGAGACAAGATCCATCTCAAAAAAAAGTTCTAAACGGCGGTCTGAACTACAATCAACAAGAATAGTTCAGCACCAAAAATGCTTTCTCCATTCTTATAACACCAAACAAGTTTGACAAAACCAAAAAACACTCAAGGGAGTTTGGAAAGGATGAAGAAGACGAAGTTCGTTGCTTTTATCAATAGAGAATCGTGGAGAATTTACAAGCTGTTAAGAAGTTTCATGTGAAGTTTTTGTCGGTTCAGAATAAAGGGAAGTAGGATTTATGTACTTGCACCTTCGAACATGTGCTTTGGATTAAAATGGCAAAAGGAATCTCAGCCATTCAGATAAGATCACCATCACTTCATGCACATGGGAGACGTGACATGTCTCTACCATGCTTGGAAAAGTGAACCGTCGCAACCGATAGCACAATGCCACATGGAGAGTGCATTAAATGCACTGCAGAGTCGTTGATCGGTAAGATTTTCGTGGTTTGACAAGCCCGCATTCGCATACGGATGTGTACTGGGGATAAAATGTTGCTCAATTCTTTTGCAATTAATTAGTAGGTCGAAGCCTGGCCCAATCAAAGTCGGCCGACATATTCTACGACCAGCCCGCATAGGCCGCCCAAGCTCAAGAACCCAAACCATCCCATCCACTTAGCAAGACATCAAAATGGAGCCCGACTATCTTAACCCCTAGCAGCGTTCACAACCTACTACTTAGATAAGAACAAAGCAAAGTATAGCCCTGCCCGATCCGTTCCAGCCCAGCTCGAAGAGGATCGGGTCCCTCATACCAATTAACTCTCAGCCAGACCCTAAGTCAACCAACTCAGTAAGCCTTGCCATATAAGCATATAGGAATAATTGACAAGCTATCCATCTGTACAAAACACCGCAGTTGGGTGGTTGAACTGATATAGCAAACCATCGGCAGTATATGCGCATTAAATGCATTCTACACGTGGTGCGGAGGGGCAATAAGTATATTTTTTCAACCACACATCCATTTGTACCATTACAACTATCTTTCATTAGCCTCTACAAACAGATCAACAATCATGCACTTTTCTCGCCAGTTTTAGAACACAATCTCGACCATTTATCATCCATTTCAGCTACTCTAAATACCTTATGCATTGCCACTTCAAAGGGGTTGGAATATATAAGAATTCTGAGTACTATACACAATTCAGCGCTCTTTACATCACAAGCCCCCTAAGATAAACAACTGTATTAGCCTTAAGTGCTTTCTTTCTTCTTCTTATTCATTTGTGATTAGTTGTAATTATAAGAGATATATATAGTAGGAGAACTTCATAGTGCATGTAGGCAAACTTGTCGAACCATTCTATATTTGATGTCACTTACCTTCAACTACTTATTTTATTCCTTATTTTCACTTTTAAGCCAAGTGTTTGCAAGTAACCTTTGGACATTAGTCTAATTACAAGATACAATGAAATAGGCATTTGGAAACATTTTGTGATTTGCCTTTATATACGTATAAAACTGATTTAATTTTGATTTTACAGAACTTATATGTTCGTTGTTCCTAAACTCCTTTGGGATAGTCCATACAAGATCCCTCATGAGAAAGTATTACGTGCAGCCTCTCAACTCACACAACTTGTCAACTCTTTGACCTAGGATCTACAAGGGTTTCTTATCAATTCTTATATTGTATTATCTCATAAACTATGCTTTAGATAAAATTAAATTGAACCATATATACTTACTCTTAAGTACACGACATTACAAAAATAAGTTAACTCAACTTCACTCATCATCAATTGTATTTTGTCCAAAAAGTATGATTTCTCCTTATCGATACATCATTTGTATCATAGGGAGGAGTGACTTTTGAGATGAACTTATATGGTTTTTATGTACTTTTGAAACTCTTTCCGATACACTCACATATTCAATCAAATCGAATTCTTTTATTTCCTTTGCATATCTTGTTTTGTACTTCCATTATAAATTCTATGAACTTAACGAAGATATACTACTTGTGTATCAAATACACATGTTCATTTCTATGATAATTCATTGGTGAATTAAATGAAGTAAATGGATCAATTTTGGTACTACTAGATCTTGAACTTCATACATACACACATACGTACAAACAAATATATACATATACACATACATATGTGTGTGTGCGCGCGTGCGCGTGTGTGTGTTGAAGAGTTCGTTAGTTGCTCCCATAAAATTTGTAACGCCCCAACTCTATACCCATACTAACAAAGAATATTACATAGTAATATCGTCTGCTAACATGGAGAATAAGGCTGTTAGGAGCGACCAAGCATGAATATTTCCTTGAGTTAACACCAATACGTTTTACTATACCTCAAAAATCATATGACGTGTACAGTATCGGCAGAAAGCAACGAACATGGTGGTTAAAAAGAAGTTCACATCAATATATAATATCACACAGAGAAGGCAGAATCGCAAGACGCGGAGGAATATATAATATTGACATGAAAATACATACATAAGTGAGTCTACAAAATAGAATACTAGACCCACTTAATATACATGACAAGCACAAGGCTAGTATCGAAAGAATATACACATCATGAGTGACTATCTTAACAAAAGACAACACTGATACAAGTCTATAACAAAAAGATTTAAATAACAGATATAACTTTCTCCAAGCTAAGCCAGCATCTAAGAGTCCCGATACTTGAAATGTCTTTGTCTAACCCGAGTAGTACAAAAATAATAACCTGGTCAGGCTAATTCTAATTCAACAAAAGTGAGATCGCAGAGTAACATAAGAGACTAGCAATGATATAGTCGTAAACATACATATTATGCCAACCTCTAAATACTAATAACTGGCATAATCACAATAATTCACCATGTCATAAAATCATATCATGTTTATCATAAGAAATCATCTCAAAATACGGTGAATCTAAATATCTTATATTCTAAATCATAAACTTGCATGAAAGAAAGTGAAAACCATTAGACAAGCATAAAAGCACATCAAACTCAAAAGATGAGCTTTAAAGCAAGTCGGAACCAAAGACAAGCATGAAAACCAGTAGAACTAAAAATATGCATGAAAGCAAGTTGAAACCAAAGACAAGCATGAAAGCGGGTCAAAACTAAAAACATGCATGAAAGCAAGTCAAAACCAAAGACAAGCATGAAAGCGAGTCGAAACTAAAAACACGCATGAAAGCAAGTCGAAACCAAAGACAAGCATGAAAGCAAGTCGAAACTAAAAACATGCACAAAAGCAAGTCGAATTAAAATCTCACAAATAAATTCATAAATTAAAGGACACGCATGAAAGCGAGTCAACATATAACGAGTCGATATCCATCGGTCATGCATAGATGCATGCCATAATAAGACAAGTCGATACTCGCCGTACATGCCTAGATGCATGCCATAATAAGACAAGCTGATACTTGTCAAACACATCTGAAAATGTGTTATCTAAAAGACGAGTCGATACCCATCGATCATGCATGGACGCACGCCATAATAAAACAAGCTGATAATTGCATACATGCCTGGATGCGTGTTATCTTAAAAGATCATTTCTGATCTAAAGTTTTATATACTTTCCAATTTTAAATACTCAAGTATCCCATAATGTCCTATAACCACTTGGTGTACTTAAATATTTGCTAAGGGATCGTAAATTCCACTAAGCTAAAATATTAAGTGTTAAATACTTTCAATTAGTGATTAAACTAGTGTTGCCCCCAAATATCTCATAACCACTCGGCGATACTCGAATGTTTACTAAAAGTCGTAAACTCCACTCTATAAAATATTCTATCATAAGAGTAAAATAATTAACTGATAAAGTGGTTGTGACGACCCAGATTTTTAACGGTTGTTAATTGGTAATTATCTGGTTTAAAATATCGGGTATTAATTTTGATGGGTCGAACAAATGAATTTCTGATAAATAAACATATCTGAATATATATGTGGATTTGGAAACTAAAATAAATATTGAATTAAAAACTATATTAGATATTAAATCTCTGGGTATGATAAATCCTATAGAAAGAAAATAAACTTTTTGTATAGATAAACTTCACCATTTAAACTGAGATAAAATATCCATAAAAAAATATAGATACAAGTTTTTTATGTTAGATGATATATATATATATATGTATGTATATATATATATATGTATGTATGTATGTAAATATAAGTGTATAAATATACAAATATAGGTAATTGTAACTATGTATAAGTATGTATATGCATATGAAATAGTGGCGATGATAAAATGAAATGTTTAGGCAAGAGTTTTATAGACATAAGCAAAAATGTATAAGGTATTTGTACATTAGGAAGTAATGTATATGAAAATGTTGTATACATAAGCAATAAAAAATATATATACATGAATATACATGTAAACATCATAGGGAGACAAGAATTTAATTATAGTATACAATACATCATTTCAAGCTTACAAAAACTTAAAATCAGGTCAAGGCAACATCAAAACTTTTTATGAAAATCCAATCAGTTTTTACCAAATCAAAGAAAGAGAAAAAAAAATGAAAATAGCATGTACATGTACAAACTTGTACTGTACACTTCATCTTCTTTATATGTACAGGCCAAGGACACTTTGTTCATTTTCTCATTCGAAGACTAGCTAAGTAAAAACAAAGAAATCATTACTGCCATTTCTCAAACCAAAGGAAATAAAAAAAATAAATGTAAAAGCCTGGAAGAAAAAAATCTTAGCTGGTAGCTTGTTCTACACACTTCATTCCCTATATACAGATATATGTGACCGGGCTTATCCTCTATTCATTTTCTTTCATTTGAAGTAAGTTAAATAAAAATAACAACAGATTCAAACATCTGCCTAAAACAAAAATCAGTTTCCATCCTGTAAAAAAAAACTCAAGAATCATCTCAACCATCAAACAGTAGTTTCAGATCAAAGACCAAGTAGATCTGATTCAATTTCTAGTTTTCAAGCATTTTCTCCAGCAATTCAAGTTTTCAAAATTTCAGAACTATTTCAGAAGTTCTCTGTACATCAACATGTGAGTAAACCATCCTTTAAAAAATAGTTTTAAAGTATCGCATGTGATAATCCTATATGGAGAAGTTGTTTGCATGATTGATTTTATCTGGATATATATATGAATTGCTTTGTTTATATGTGAATATATCTGTATATATATAAACTGCTCCTCTGTTCTTGTTTTCCTGTGAGTAAACACTTTTTAAAATACAGAACATATGATTAATCCTTAATATAAGCACTAAACTCACCTAGTCATGTTGTGATTATGATGTGCATGAATGTTTAATCTGAAATAAGGTTTGAATTTAGTGAAGATCAATATGTATATCTGAATGCATGTTTGTCTATTGGAAATCATACCTTTGTTGTTTCACAGGCTAGAAGATAAATTCAACAATCATTTCCTATCTATCCAATCTTTATCTGGCTGCGATCTTTAAAAGAAAAATGATTGCATTGATGTAGATTTATGTTTAAAAATGGTTACAAGAATTCTAATTCAATGATTAATTAAAATTTCAGAAATAACAGTAATTTTTTTATATAGGTCAAAAATCAATGCATGCGAATTCATGTTTGGATTTCATAATTGTAATCGTGGTAGGAAATCATGAATTTTGATATGTATATCCATATCTTTAGGCTTTTGCTTGTCGAGATAATCGAAGTTGATCGTATTTGGAAATTTCGCCAAATTCTGTCGAACGTGTGATAGTTGATCGACGCGCTTGGGGTGGAGGAAGCGGGTGGCCAAATGAACTCGGGAAAAATGGTTAATGATTTTTCCTTTGGTCATGGAGTCCCACAGGAGGTGATTTAAGGTTTGTCTACTGAATGTGGTCATCGATGTTTTCGTGGCAATTACGTCGTCGAGAGGGTGCTGGAAGTGATCGCATGGGGGGAAAACCAAAGACTGGAGCTCGAGGCTTCTTTGGTGAAGTCGGCGAGGTTCATCGTGGTCGAGATCAACGGTGAGGAAAGGATTTCCATTGATGGTTGTTTCCAGATTTTTCAAGCGATGGGTTCGATTTCGATTTTTGGGTGTTTTCGACGATCTGAGTTGTTGTGAGGAATGGTGGGGTTGTTGATGTCTGGTCGATGATCAGAGGAAGGGTCGGAGAGCGTTGGATAGGCGGTGTACGTGCATGGTGCACCTTTATATATATCTGACGATGATAGGATTTGGGGAAGAAGCAGGAATCTCGGGTTTGACTCGAGAGGAATTGTAGTGTGACTTGAAGAAGCGAGATTCGTGAGTGCTCGGGGGTTCGTGTGGATTTGCTCGCGTGTGTCTCGGGTAAAATTGTAGTTGTCTCGGGACTTTAAGCAAGCTGTGTATAGGTTATGTAAGGATTGTACAGCTTGTACTAAAGCATGAATTTCAAGTTTAAAGATAAGGAAAGATACAAGTTTGTAAGCATAATAAATCAAGTTTTTTTCCAAAATTAAAATATACACAAAATTTTCCAAAGAAAAATGTTTAAGCAAGTTTTTAAATATATTAAGTAAATAAGTTTTAAAGGTAATTAAGATTTGATAATCAAATGAAGTAATTAAAATATGATTTATTATATTAATTATTGATTAAGTGATTAATTATTAATAGTTAAGGATTATAAATTAATTAATTAAGAGGTTAATTAGTTTGTAATTAAGAATTATTAATTAGATAATTAGAGATAATTAGTGGTTAATTAATTTAGTAATTAAGTTGTAATTAGTGACTAATTAATTACTTAATGGAAGTAATTAAGGATTAATTACTTAGTATAATTAGTTAAGGATTGATTAATTAAGGAAACCAATCAAGGATTAGTTAAATAATGAGTATGATTAATTAAGGGATAATTGATCAATGAAGTGATTATAAGATAATTAATTTGAGTAATTAATTAAGGATCAATGTAATTAATATGGATGGGTAAAGGATAATTAATTTGTGTAATTAATTAAGAGTTAATTACATATTGTAATTAAAGGATAATTAATCAAAAATGATTAATTAAGATGGATAATTAAAAGATGATTAATTAATTGGTTTGTAATTAATTAATGTTAAGTAAGGATAATCTAAGTGATTAAATATTAGTAAATAAATTTAATTAGAGATAAATTAAATTTATTTTGGAAGTGATCAAATCTTGCTTATGAATGGTTGAATGATGTTAAATGCCTCGAATTGGTTGATATCTCTGATATGAAATGTTTTATGATATGATATGTCTGGGTGGACAGTGATAATGTGGTTATCTATCGATGGTGAATTGCTGTGTAAAAAGTGACATCTTGTATTTAAAGTTGAATTATATTTCACTTGAATAACTTAGGTTAAGATGGTATTGAATTCGAAGAGACCGGGGTCGGGTATAAGTAAATACCCGAACCCACTTCGATTTGTAACCTACAATGATTCTTTATTTGATTGATTTGTGAAATCAATAGGCTGAAAATGGAATAAATTTAAATGACTGGACCATTTAAACTAAGTAAAGGTACTTAGGGATTTATTGTGAATATAAGTGTTGACTATAGCAAGTTGTGAACTTACAGTGATGAACGAGTTACCCGGGTATTCAAATGAGTTTTATAACTTAGTATTTCAAGTTATGGGTTTACTCACGCTGGTTTCCAGCCTGACCCGGGTGTTACTTTGATGTAATGCTCGGGTCAGACTGAGTATTACAGATTTCAGGTAAGGACGTTCTGGAGCTCAGGAGGCGAGCTGGATGGCAGGAACGTATGGAGTGTATTCCGCTATGATACATTGTTATTTATCTGGAACATGTTGTTTTACTGTCCAGTGATTGTGAATGTTGTAACTCTGATGTATTAAAATGTAATTGACTGATTCAGCTTTCTTTGTGTAAAGAATATTATTTGATATTATATTTTATCCGCTGCGAATGTGAGAATATGTGTTTTGGTGTTTCTGTTTCTTCTTCTTCTTCTTCTATCTCTTTCTTCTTTTCCCTAACTATCTGGAATTTTCGGGATCGAAAATTCCGGGTCGTTACACTTGGTATCAGAGCCAGGTTAAGCGAGAACCTTGGCTCTGGTGGGTTTACTCATCAAGGATAGGGTTAGCGGTACCCTAGGATGAGTTGAGTGTATATATATATATATATATATATATATGAGTGCGTACTTGTTATTTTCTTATATAAAGGTTTTAAAAATGGTTTTAAAACTGGATGATTTTATAAAAGTTTATATCATATTTATAAAGCAATAATTGGTTATTAAATAAGAAATTAAGTAACATATATATACATATCCAAATAAGGATTGGATAAAATGAACTATACAAATAAGATGAATTAAAATGGTTTCAAATAAGAAATAGAATTGTTATTGAGTTTAAATAGGATGATTGTTTTCCAATAAGCAAATAAATGTTTTAAGGAAGTAACCATTAGATGTGAATAACTTGTAAATTAGAAAGGATGTAAATTGAATTTTTTTGAAATTGTTTCAAATGTTAATAGAAATAATAAAGAGTATTATTCAGAATATTTTGAATCTGATCTTATTTTAAAATAAGAGTTGTTTGAAAGCATTAAAGGAAACTGTTTGAACTAAAACCAAAAGTGGTTTAAAATTTAAGGATAACTTAGAGTGTAAAGGAAATAACATGTATATATGAGGAATATACATAATATCAAAAATAGTTTGAAACAAACTTTAAATGTTGAGTTTTAAAATTTGGAATGAGATGTGATGCCCAAGGGGATAAGTTTTGAACTTATAAGATTATTAATGTGAAGTTTAAAATTTGAAGTGGGAATTCAAATTTGAGTAGGGTTGACTGAAGGAATGAATTGAATTTAACTTAGGGAAGTTAAATGATTGGTTTAAATGGGAAGTTATGAGTGATCTCAAAATGGGTTTGAGATTTGGAAATTAAAAATGGGTGTTTGGATAAATTTGGATGTTTATTTATCCTCATATCATTCCATTATTATAAATAATATATGAAACTAAGAATTGGTTTTAAAAATGGATAATAAATTAGAATCTGAAGATTTAATTGTTTTTGAGTTTTGGAATATGTTAAATAAATTAAAATTGGGTAATAAATTGAATTTTTAAGATAAAATTGTTTTGTACTCTTATTTGAACTTTGAAATAAGTTAAGTAAAGATAATTTAAAATGAAATTTTGAGAATTGGACTCAGAATTAAATTGTTTAAAGATTTGGATTATTGATTTAAAAATAAAGGTTAATTTGATTTAAGGGGTTAAATCAACATTTGAAAATTTAACTCGAATTTATATAATTCGAGATGGGTTAAAGTTGAGATTTAGATTTCATTAGTTCAAATTAAATTTAGTTTGAATTAATTAGAATTGAAGATGGATAAGTATAAAATTCAAACGGAAAATTTGAATTGGATTAATTTGAAATAAAATTGAAGATTGAATGAGTTCAAATTCAAATGGGAATTAGGATTAATTCATATAGAAATTGAAATGATTTGAAATTGAAGTGGATTCAATTTGAAATTAGTCTAAATTAATTTGAATAATTTGGAATTGTAATTAAAGTGAATATGTTTAAAATCAAATGGAATTTGATTTGAATTTAGGAAAGAAATTGAGAATTAATTCAACAATGAATTGGGGTTAAATCAATTTCAATGGAAATTGAAGTTATTTAAATTGGAATTCAAATGGGAAGTGGAAATTTAAATTGAATTGATTAGAAATGGAGGTTGGGAATTGAACAGTTTGACTCTGGACTATTTTCAAAATAAATTGTTTTAATATAAATCTATTTTTCCAAACCATTTACTATACAAATTTTCCTTTTTAAACCTAAAACTATCTTAAACTTGTTTTACAATTATTTTTGGAACTATTTAACAATTTTACAACTGGTTTATAAACTAATTACTATTTTTCAATTGTTTTATAAATAATTACTGTTTGCGCCAAAATTGGTCACAAACCCCAAGTATTGTGAAAGCACCAGTGTATGAATACAAATCACCAAATATTCAAACACAAATCTCGGATCTAAGCAAGCAACAAATAGCAATCCAGAAACAAAGAACAGTGACACATAATTTATATTGGTTCGGCTATCTCCGGCCTACGTCCACTTCAAAGTTTTATCTTTTATTGATTATCCTTGCTGGTTACAGATGGTTGCTGCAGATACAATGAATGAATTCGAGTATAACAACAATGGAAAGAAGTAGAATTGAATCCAGCAGAATCTGGGCGTCCAATGGCAAAAAGATCCCCTTTCTGTAGGCTTCAGGGGGCTATTTATAGGCGTAGGAGGCTGAGATCGCGCTCAAACTTCTTCTGGCACGTGAGGGGGCCCATGCGACCGACCCCACCAAGTTTCGACTCGATCTGCGATCGATACGAAGCAATTTCGTATCCATCAAGAAATGATCCAATCGAGCTGAAACTTGGCAGGATTGTTCTTTACCTTGTATGCAAACAGCTGTGAAAAATTCATTGCATTTGGATCAGGAATTTAGGAGATACGATCGATTCAAGATTATGGTTCCGTGTATGCTGTCGCGTTCGTATCCATCCTCCGCACCACTACATTTCGAATCGACCTAGGCACGTGAGCATGCGGTGATGTGGCGCGCGACTCTTGGATCGCTCCACCTTTTGTGTCGAGTTGATCGAGTCATTCCTAGGTTTTCGCCTCGTTTGTATCGACACGTTCGCATCTTATGGACCGGGCTCTGCTTCGTATCGATGAAGCTCTGTTCGCATTGATGACTGTATCGGTATCTGGAATGCATCTTCGCATCGATCACTAAAGGGGGCACTGTTCGTATCGATTGGTTTTACCTCTGATCGTATCTATCTGCTGATCGATACGAACCAAAGGTTCCTATTGATCGATACGAACGATGATTCATGATTTGTGGGGATCAACTCGAAGGGTGAATCTAGGATTGATGTGACAGAATCTGTACGTCATCGATACGAACAGGTGGTCTTGATCGATTCGAAAAGAGGATGCGAACAAGATGGGGTTCGTTCTGATCGAATCGATACGAACCGAGGTTTACTTTGATGGATGCAAACCTGATGGATTCGAACTACACAAAACTCGATGGGTTCGAACATACTGAGGCGATGCCACTTTGATGGATACGAACCTGATGGATTCGAATAGGGCATCACCTCAGCTCTATGATGGATACGAACAACATATTTTACCTAACTTGTATCGATCATATCTTACTCATACGAACTCCGATTAACTTGAAACTTGGAGCACTGGCTTTTATGGCTTTGCTTGTCATGTCTTGTCAGTTGTAGCCCGATCCGGACTCGGACAAAATTTATCGATTTCCATGGTCATCCTGCGACGCATAGTGGATATTCATGATTAGTTATTATCGATTTTCAGTCAGTTTTGGGTATCTCAGCTTTGCCAAAAGGTGGGATAAAACTTTGCCCCCCAAAACATGCCTTTTGGTAAAAGGTGTGTTTTGATTAGTCTCAAATTGAATGCAGTGAGTTCATGTTTTATTCAGAGCTTATAGCATTTTCAATCAAGTCCATGGTTGTTCGAAGCCGAATCGTTATCAATTTCTTCCAGTGGAAGTTAAGAATGAAATTCTATAGTCTCTCCGTACTATCGATGGTCACTCCAGACCGTTGCCAAGCCCATTCCAGACTTAGCGATCGAATAGAAAGATCCTATTGCGCTCCGGCGTTGCTTTCTATTCCTTGCACTCAGGCCCTAGTTAGGGCGTAAAGCGATGTCTTGGTCGTTCTGGACCGATCGTAGCCTCTCCGGGCTCCTGCTGGATCCCATCCTGTCACTCTCCGATGAAGGGGAAACAGCGTTAAGTGAGTCGATCCTGTCGCTCTCTGGCGAAGCAACCCACTTCTTGCACTCCGGACCCCGTCTCTCCGGGTAGGGTCATAAAGCGATCATTTTTATATTGGTATTTAATACTCATCCTTCAACTCTCCGGTCAAAGGTTTATTTCAAGAAATTCAAGTTTATTTATTAAATTCAAGTCCTAAATGTTCAATCTCAAACATCAGGAAAAAACTAAACATTGCCTCTCTAGGCAGATCGGTCTATATCCATCTCAGAGCATGCCTAGGGATCTCTCTGGTTCCCGTACATGAGTAAGCGGAGTAGCCGTTTATTCTGAGAGCAAATCTAATGAAATTATTTGACCGAAGTCCAAATCCTGAACTTGGCCCTTGCCATCTTAATCAGTTGATGACGAGTCGTGGTCCTGATCCGGGATCGTTTCTGTTAGGTGGAGGCGGTAGCTGTTCAGGCCTTACCGCCACTGCCCGTTCTCTGACATATTGTGGCAATTTTCCACTCCTGACGTGTTCTTCCACCTCATCCCTTAGGTGGCGGCATTTGTCAGTTGTGTGCCCATCCAGCTCATGGAATAGGCAGTATTTTCCAGTTCTACGCTCTCGCTCTGTTGGATCTCTCCTGGGTGGTTTTCGATAGGGGAGTTGCCCCCGAGTTTCAGTGTAAATTCGTTCCAGGCTTGCCGCCAAATCTGTGTATTGCTTGAATCTGGGCTCTTGGAATTTCTTCCGTTTATCAGGACCATCGTGTGCGTCATCCTTCTTTCTCTTTCCTTTGTCCGCCCTGGGTTGTTCCCTGGCGGTTGCTTCGCCTTGTACAGCGTTTATTTCCTGCCTCTCGGCTCGTGATTCTTCTAATCGAATGAATCTTTCAGCTTCATGGTAAAACTCTCCAAGATCTTGCGGTGGGTCTCTTGTTAAGGAATCTTTGAATTCGGTACCTTCTCCAACTCCAGCCACTACCGCCATCAAAATCATCGATGGATCCGGGCGATCTACAGATGCCACCGTTGCATTAAATCATAGCAGAAAATCTTTTATGGACTCTCCGGTCCTTTGTTTTATCGATGCCAAAGTCATCACACTCTTGGGTCGCGTCACGTGGACCCTAAACTGTCTCATGAAGCAATCTACCAGCTCGCCCCATGTTCTGATCGATCCAGTTTCTAATTGCCTGAACCAAAGTGCAGCCAAATCTGACAAGTATAGAGGGAAGCATCGAGCCATCACTTCCTCGGATGCCCCCAACACTTCCATGTGCCTGATGTATCGAGTAATATGCATCGTTGGATCTGACTTCCCGTGATAAGGATCTAGCATAGGAAGTTTGAACTTCGGAGGGTTCCTTGCATTCTTGATATTCGGAGTGAACGGACTCCGACTGACTTCTTCCAACCCTCCGCTAGATAATCCTCCTCTCATGAGTCGTCGCACTAATCCAGCCATCTTTTCATCTCCATCCTGGGGTTGCCCTCTTGGTCTTGATGGGTATTCTGGTACGTACTCTTCGTGTGGCCCGTTGTCATTAGCATCGGCTCTAGCCTGTTGAGCCCCTACCATCGGTCTTCCAATATCGGATCCAGAGGGTCTGCACCCGAGTCCTTGTTGATCACCTTCTGGTCCTGCATTCTGACCTTGAGTTTGATCTCTGTTAGTTTCTGCAATCCCAACTCCCTGTTCAGCACTTGCAGTTGCTGTAGTTGGTCCAAGATTATGCATATTTGCTGCTCTCATCTGCTCAAAGAAATTCTGCAGCATCTCTTGCTGAGTCTTCATCATCCTCTCTTGCAATGAATTTGCTATAGCTTCCATTTCATCTCTGGTGATGTAAATCGAAGCTTGTCCTTCTCCAGCACCAGAGGATTCCTCTTGACTTCCTCCCTGTTGGCTTCTCTCAGCTCTTTGTCTTGTTCGTCGAGTCATTGTCTTTCAAATCTCAACTCTTCACGCTTTCCAAATCTGAACTTCAATCCGATGTAGCGGGTGCTAGTCCTTCTCAGTGAAAGCACCAAAGTGTTTGCACCAAAATTGGTCACAAACCCCAAGTATTGTGAAAGCACCAGTGTATGAATACAAATCAGCAAATATTCAAACACAAATCTCGGATCTAAGCAAGCAACAAACAACAATCCAGAAACAAAGAACAGTGACACACAATTTATAGGGGTTCGGCTATCTCCGGCCTACGTCCACTTCAAAGTTTTATCTTTTATTGATTATCCTTGCTGGTTACAGATGATTGCAGCAGATACAATGAATGAATTCGAGTATAACAACAATGGAAAGAAGTAGAATTGAATCCGGCAGAATCTGGGCGTCCAATGGCAAAAAGATCCCCTTTCTGTAGGCTTCAGGGGGCTATTTATAGGCGTAGGAGGCTGAGATCGCGCTCAAACTTCGGGAGACTTCTTCTGGCACGTGAGGGGGCCCATGCGACCGACCCCACCAAGTTTCGACTCGATCTGCGATCGATACGAAGCAATTTCGTATCCATCAAGAAATGATCCAATCGAGCTGAAACTTGGCAGGATTGTTCTTTACCTTGTATGCAAACAGCTGTGAAAAATTCATTGCATTTGGATCAGGAATTTAGGAGATACGATCGATTCAAGATTATGGTTCCGTGTATGTTGTCACGTTCGTATCCATCCTCTGCACCACTACATTTCGAATCGACCTAGGCACGTGAGCATGCGGTGATGTGGCGCGCGACTCTTGGATCGCTCCACCTTTTGTGCCGAGTTGATTGAGTCGTTCCTAGGTTTTCACCTCGTTTGTATCGACACGTTCGCATCTTATGGACCGGGCTCTGCTTCGTATTGATGAAGCTCTGTTCGCATTGATGACTGTATCGGTATCTGGAATGCATCTTCGCATCGATCACTAAAGGGGGCACTGCTCGTATCGATTGGTTTTACCTCTGATCGTATCTATCTGCTGATCGATACGAACCGAAGGTTCCTATTGATCGATATGAACGATGATTCATGATTTGTGGGGATCAACTCGAAGGGTGAATCAAGGATCGATGCAACAGAATCTGTACATCATCGATACGAACAGGTGGTCTTGATCGATTCGAACATGAGGATGCGAACAGGATGGGGTTCGTTCTGATCGATTCGATATGAACCGAGGTTTACTTTGATGGATGCAAACCTGATGGATTCGAACTACATTAAACTCGATGGGTTGGAACATACTGAGGCGATGCCACTTTGATGGATATGAACCTGATGGATTCGAATAAGGCATCACCTCAGCTCTATGATGGATACAAACAGCATATTTTACCTAACTTGTATCGATCATATCTTACTCATACGAACTCCGATTAACTTGAAACTTGGAGCACTGGCTTTTATGGCTTTGCTTATCATGTCTTGTCGGTTGTAGCCCGATCCGGACTCGGACAAAATTTATCGATTTCCATGGGCATCCTGCGACGCATAGTGGATATTCATGATTAGTTATTATCGATTTTCAGTCAGTTTTGGGTATCTCAGCTTTGCCAAAAGGTGGGATAACACTTTGCCCCCCAAAACATGCCTTTTGGTAAAAGGGGTGTTTTGATTAGTCTCAAATTGAATGCAGTGAGTTCATGTTTTATTCAGAGCTTATAGCATTTTCAATCAAGTCCATGGCTGTTCGAAGCCGAATCGTTATCAATTTCTTCCAGTGGAAGTTAAGAATGAAATTCTATAGTCTCTCCGTACTATCGATGGTCACTCCGGACCCTTGCCAAGCCCATTCCAGACTTAGCGGTCGAATAGAAAGATCCTATTGCACTACGGCGTTGCTTTCTATTCCTTGCACTCAGGCCCTAGTTAGGGCGTAAAGCGATGTCTTGGTCGTTCTGGACCGATCGTAGCCTCTCCGGGCTCCTGCTGGATCCCATCCTGTCACTCTCCGGTGAAGGGGAAACAACGTTAAGTGAGTCAATCATGTCGCTCTCTGGCGAAGCAACCCACTTCTTGCACTCCAGACCCCGTCTCTCCGGGTAGGGTCATAAAGCGATCATTTTTATATTGGTATTTAATACTCATCCTTCAACTCTCCGGTCAAAGGTTTATTTCAAGAAATTCAAGTTTATTTATTAAATTCAAGTCCTAGATGTTCAATCTAAAACATCAGGAAAAAACTAAACATTGCCTCTCCGGGCAGATCGGTCTATATCCATCTCAGAGCATGCCTAGGGATCTCTCTGGTTCCCGTACATGAGTAAGCGGAGTAGCCGTTTTTTCTGAAAGCAAATCTAATGAAATTATTTGACCGAAGTCCAAATCCTGAACTTAGCCCTTGCCATCTTAATCAGTTGATGACGAGTCGTGGTCCTGATCCGGGATCGTTTCTGTTAGGTGGAGGCGGTAGTTGTTCAGGCCTTACCGCCACTGCCCGTTCTCTGACATATTGTGGCAATTTACCACTCCTGACGTGTTCTTCCACCTCATCCCTTAGGTGGCGGCATTTTTCAGTTGTGTGCCCATCCAGCTCATGGAATAGGCAGTATTTTCCAGTTCTACGCTCTCGCTCTGTGGGATCTCTCCTGGGTGGTTTTCGATAAGGGAGTTGCCCCCGAGTTTCAGTGTAAATTCGTTCCAGGCTTGCCGCCAAATCTGTGTATTGCTTGAATCTGGGCTCTCGGAATTTCTTCCATTTATCAGGACCATCGTGTGCGTCATCC
This sequence comes from Allium fistulosum, assembly GCA_030737815.1. Taxonomy (NCBI): domain Eukaryota; kingdom Viridiplantae; phylum Streptophyta; class Magnoliopsida; order Asparagales; family Amaryllidaceae; genus Allium; species Allium fistulosum. The sequence continues at coordinate 866,952,079 of CM060906.1, read as the reverse complement.
TTCTTTCTCTTTCCTTTGTCCGCCCTGGGCTGTTCCCTGGCGGTTCCTTCGCCTTGTACAGCGTTTATTTCCTGCCTCTCGGCTCGTGATTCTTCTAATCGAATGAATCTTTCAGCTTCATGGTAAAACTCTCCAAGATCTTGCGGTGGGTCTCTTGTTAAGGAATCTTTGAATTCGGTACCTTCTCCAACTCCAGCCACTACCGCCATCAAAATCATCGATGGATCCGGGCGATCTACAGATGCCACCGTTGCGTTAAATCGTAGCAGAAAATCTTTTATGGACTCTCCGGTCCTTTGTTTTATCGATGCCAAAGTCATCACACTCTTGGGTCGCGTCACGTGGACCCTAAACTGTCTCATGAAGCAATCTACCAGCTCGCCCCATGTTCTGATCGATCCAGTTTCTAATTGCCTGAACCAAAGTGCAGCCAAATCTGACAAGTATAGAGGGAAGCATCGAGCCATCACTTCCTCGGATGCCCCCAACACTTCCATGTGCCTGATGTATCGAGTAATATGCATCGTTGGATCTGACTTCCCGTGATAAGGATCTAGCATAGGAAGTTTGAACTTCGGAGGGTTCTTTGCATTCTTGATATTCGAAGTGAACGGACTCCGACTAACTTCTTCCAACCCTCCGCTAGATAATCCTCCTCTCATGAGTCGTCGCAATAATCCAGCCATCTTTTCATCTCCATCATGGGGTTGCCCTCTTGGTCTTGATGGGTATTCTGGTATGTACTCTTCGTATGGCCCGTTGTCATTAGCATCGGCTCTAGCCTGTTGAGCCCCTACCATCGGTCTTCTAATATTGGATCCAGAGGGTCTGCCCCCGAGTCCTTGTTGATCGCCTTCTGGTCCTGCATTCTGACCTTGAGTTTGATCTCTGTTAGTTTCTGCAATCCCAACTCCCTGTTCAGCACTTGCAGTTGTTGTAGTTGGTCCAAGATTATGCATATTTGCTGCTCTCATCTGCTCAAAGAAATTCTGCAGCATCTCTTGCTGAGTCTTCATCATCCTCTCTTGCAATGAATTTGCTATAGCTTCCATTTCATCTCTGGTGATGTAAATCGAAGCTTGTCCTTCTCCAGCACCAGAGGATTCCTCTTGACTTCCTCCCTGTTGGCTTCTCTCAGCTCTTTGTCTTGTTTGTCGAGTCATTGTCTTTCAAATCTCAACTCTTCACGCTTTCCAAATCTGAACTTCAATCCGATGTAGCGGGTGCTAGTCCTTCTCAGTGAAAGCACCAAAGTGTTTGCGCCAAAATTGGTCACAAACCCCAAGTATTGTGAAAGCACCAGTGTATGAATACAAATCAACAAATATTCAAACACAAATCTCGGATCTAAGCAAGCAACAAACAACAATCCAGAAACAAAGAACAGTGACACACAATTTATAGGGGTTCGGCTATCTCCGGCCTACGTCCACTTCAAAGTTTTATCTTTTATTGATTATCCTTGCTGGTTACAGATGATTGCAGCAGATACAATGAATGAATTCGAGTATAACAACAATGGAAAGAAGTAGAATTGAATCCGGCAGAATCTGGGCGTCCAATGGCAAAAAGATCCCCTTTATGTAGGCTTCAGGGGGCTATTTATAGGCGTAGGAGGCTGAGATCGCGCTCAAACTTCGGGAGACTTCTTTTGGCACGTGATGGGGCCCATGCGACCGACCCCACCAAGTTTCGACTCGATCCGCGATCGATACGAAGCAATTTCGTATCCATCAAGAAATGATCCAATCGAGCTGAAACTTGGCAGGATTGTTCTTTACCTTGTATGCAAACAGCTGTGAAAAATTCATTGCATTTGGATCAGGAATTTAGGAGATACGATCGATTCAAGATTATGGTTCTGTGTATGCTGTCGCGTTCGTATCCATCCTCCGCACAACTACATTTCGAATCGCCTTGGCATGTGAGCATGCGGTGATGTGGCGTGCGACTCTTGGATCGCTCCACCTTTTGTGCCGAGTTGATTGAGTCATTCCTAGGTTTTCACCTCGTTTGTATCGACACGTTCGCATCTTATGGACCGGGCTCTACTTCATATCGATGAAGCTCTGTTCGCATTGATGACTGTATCGGTATCTGGAATGCATCTTCGCATCGATCACTAAAGGGGGCACTGCTCGTATCGATTGGTTTTACCTCTGATCGTATCTATCTGCTGATCGATACGAACCAAAGGTTCCTATTGATCGATATGAACGATGATTCATGATTTGTGGGGATCAACTCGAAGGGTGAATCTAGGATCGATGCGACAGAATCTGTACATCATCGATACGAACAGGTGGTCTTGATCGATTCGAACATGAGGATGCAAACAAGATGGGCTTCGTTCTGATCGATTAGATACGAACCGAGGTTTACTTTGATGGATGCAAACCTGATGGATTCGAACTACACAAAACTCGATGGATTCGAACATATTGAGGCGATGCCACTTTGATGGATACGAACCTGATGGATTCGAATAGGGCATCACCTCAGCTCTATGATGGATACGAACAGCATATTTTACCTAACTTGTATCGATCATATCTCACTCATACGAACTCCGATTAACCTGAAACTTGGAGCACTGGCTTTTATGGCTTTGCTTGTCATGTCTTGTCAGTTGTAGCCCGATCCGGACTCGGACAAAATTTATCGATTTCCATGGTCATCCTGCGACGCATAGTGGATATTCATGATTAGTTATTATCGATTTTCAGTCAGTTTTGGGTATCTCAGCTTTGCCAAAAGGTGGGATAACAATTACTATTTTTAATTATTTATAATTACTTAACTATTTTACAACTATTTTACGAACTAATAATTATTTTTCAACTATTTATCTATTTTAAAAATTTTCAAGCTATTTTCTAAATATAAACGGGTCGGAGTTCAAACTATTATTGATTAAATACCCAACTGAGATAAGAATTGAAGTGATAATCCAAATGGGGATTAAGGCAAATGTGAATAAGTGAATAAAATCAAAGTGAGGATGAATAGAAAGGGAATTGATTTAACTGATAATCAATGAAGATAAATACGTAGGATGTACGTATATTATTTTATTCGCATAGTGATTTGATCCAGATTCGAGCACAGAATTTCAAGATAGTATTATCAATCCGAGTTGGGATTTTTCACTCGATTTTCGACGGCGAACCTGGATATGGATTTTTGATTGGTTTTGGATATTCTCTATCATAGTTGTGACTATGCAAGGAGAATGACGGTTTCTGATCAAGAAACCAGATCTGAGTCCGCACTAGGAAGTCGGGTGAACAATACTAGTTCGAAAGTGAAATTGTGTGATCGAGTGAGCGATCAGATTGATATAGCGTACGGATGAAATGTGTACATCTTACGGAGTTTGAATGAAAATTGATATTGAAAATTTATGGTTAAGAATTGTAAAATGGTCTTTGAAATGAAAGTATATTTTGTGGTTAATAACTTTATAAAAGAGTAATCAAATTTGAATATTTGATTTGGAATAAACAAAGTTATATATCTTTGTTATATATGGTAAACTCCCCTTGTTGAATCTATAACCAGAAGAAAAGGGTTTTTTGAAAGTATTTGAAGTATAAAAAGTGAATTTATACAAGTATGAAGTGATTCAAAAAATTTCCCAAGGTTATTATATATATATAAAGGATTTTGTAAAAATTGATTTTGAAAAAAGGTTTTGGGAACCTATGGATTTCTAAAAAAAAAGGGGCTTTTGATTTTTGAGGAAAATCAAATTTGGAATTTGGAAAGCCTAGTTTGTGAATTATCGATTGTGGGATAATCGATTTTGAGAAAGGAGATTTATATGAGATTCATACTTGGTGTATGATTTGGAAATACTATATATATATATAGTATAAAGTGTTTTGAAAGTGGCTATGGGGAAAAAGGCGCTCCCTTGAATGAACTTCTCAGGAGTGCCACAAGATGGTACTGCCTTGAGCCCTAAGGGGGGGGTTCTAAAGTTGATCCTGTGAGGAGTCCGGACAAACTAGTTCTTGAGGATTGTTGGGTAGCGAAAGTCGAGGGCGCTGATGCCTACAGGGGCATTTGGGTTATGCTGTGACGATAGTGTAACTCGATGTCGCTGTGATCTACTGTGTGGACCATAGCGAAAATCGTGTGGAGGATGAGTGCCAACAGTCTACACTTGATTTTGCCGGGACGGCAACATAACATCGGTATACTGCGATCTATGGTCAAGTGGAGAAGTTTCTTTCTTTTGGCAGCGAAATTCGAGGACGCTGATGCCTACGGTTATATGGGTTTTGCTGTGATAGCAACGTAAAGCCCTGGTATAACTGCGATCTGTAGCGGGTTCCATGGTGTAATCGAGGGGCGCGGAGGCCTACAGTTGTCTATGGATTTTGCCGGGATGGCAACGTAACCATCGGGTTAACTGCGACCATGGATGGGGGTGATGATATCCAGAGCATTCTCACCAAAGATATTTTCTCTATTTTCGAAACTGTTTTCTATATTTTCAATAAAATTATTTTCCAAGTATTCTCATTGGGTGTTGAAAACGAGTTTACCAAGTACTTATAGATTTTCAGTCCTACGCCTGATCAATGTATGACCGAATTTTTATGAGAACAAGGATGGACTTGTTGAGACATCGAGATTATAAAAGTATTTTATAAAAACTACTTTGAAATAATATTATATTGATATTAAAAAGTGTTTTAAAAGTGATCAAAGAATAATTTAACTGATAATAAACATTATAATTAAAAACTCTTGCTTCGTTCCTTTTCGAGGACGAAAAGTTCTAAGGGGGGAGGAATGTGACGACCCAGATTTTTAACGGTTGTTAATTGGTAATTATCTGGTTTAAAATATCGGGATATTAATTTTGATGGGTCGAACAAATGAATTTCTGATAAATAAACATATCTGAATATATATGTGGATTTGGAAACTAAAATAAATATTGAATTAAAAACTATATTAGATATTAAATCTATGGGTATGATAAATCCTATAGAAAGAAAATAAACTTTTTGTATAGATAAACTTTACCATTTAAACTGAGATAAAATATCCATAAAAAAAATATAGATACAAGTTTTTTATGTTAGATGATATATATATATATATCTCTCTGTGTGTGTGTGTGTGTAAATATAGGTGTATAAATATACAAATATAGGTAATTGTAACTATGTATAAGTATGTATATGCATATGAAATAGTGGCAATGATAAAATGAAATGTTTAGGCAAGAGTTTTATAGACATAAGCAAAAATGTATATGGTATTTGTACATTAGGAAGTAATGTATATGAAAGTGTTGTATACATAAGCAATAAAAAATATATATATACATGAATATACATGTAAACATCATAGGGAGACAAGAATTTAATTATAGTATACAATACATCATTTCAAGCTTACAAAAACTTAAAATCAGGTCAAGGCAACATCAAAACTTTTTATGAAAATCCAATCAGTTTTTACCAAATCAAAGAAAGAGAAAAAAAATGAAAATAGCATGTACATGTACAAACTTGTACTGTACACTTCATCTTCTTTATATGTACAGGCCAAGGACACTTTGTTCATTTTCTCATTCGAAGACTAGCTAAGTAAAAACAAAGAAATCATTACTGCCATTTCTCAAACCAATGGAAATAAAAAAAAATGTAAAAGCCTGGAAGAAAAAAATCTTAGTTGGTAGCTTGTTCTACACACTTCATTCCTTATATACAGATATATGTGACAGGGCCTATCCTCTATTCATTTTCTTTCATTTGAAGTAAGTTAAATAAATAAAAAACAACAGATTCAAACATCTGTCTGAAACAAAAATCAGTTTTCATCTTGTAAAAAAAAACTCAAGAATCATCTCAACAATCAAACAGTAGTTTCAGATCAAAGACCAAGTAGATCTGATTCAATTTCTAGTTTTCAAGCATTTTCTCCAGCAATTCAAGTTTTCAAAATTTCAGAACTGTTTCAGAAGTTCTCTGTACATCGACATGTGAGTAAACCATCCTTTAAAAAACAGTTTTAAAATATTGCATGTGATAATCCTATATGGAGAAGTTGTTTGCATGATTGATTTTATCTGGATATGTATATGAATTGCTTTGTTTATATGTGAATATATCTGTATATATATAAACTGCTCCTCTGTTCTTGTTTTCCTATGAGTAAACACTTTTTAAAATACAGAACATATGATTAATCCTTAATATAAGCACTAAACTCACCTAGTCATGTTGTGATTATGATGTGCATGAATGTTTAATATGAAATAAGGTTTGAATTTAGTGAAGATCAATATGTATATCTGAATGCATGTCTGTCTATTTGAAATCATACCTCTGTTGTTTCACAGGCTAGAAGAAAAATTCAAAAATCATTTCCTATCTATCCAATCTTTATCTGGCTGCGATCTTTAAAAGAAAAATGATTGCATTGATGTAGATTTATGTTTAAAAATGGTTACAAGAATTCTAATTCAATGATTAATTAAAATTTTAGAAATAACAGTAAATTTTTTTATATAGGTCAAAAATCAATGCATGCGAATTCATGTTTGGATTTCATAATTGTAATCGTGGTAGGAAATTATGAATTTTGATATGTATATCCATATCTTTAGGCTATTGCTTGTCAAGATAATCGAAGTTGATCGTATTTGGAAATTTTGCCAAATTCTGTCGAACGTGTGATAGTTGATCGACACGCTTGGGTGGAGGAAGCGGGTGGCCAAATGAACTCGGGAAAAATGGTTAATGATTTTTCCTTTGGTCGTGGAGTCCCACAGGAGGTGATTTAAGGTTTGTCTACTGAATGTGGTCATCGATGTTTTCGTGGCAATTACGTCGCCGAGAGGGTGCTGGAAGTGATCGCATGAGGGGAAAACCAAAGACTGGAGCTCGAGGCGTCTTTGGTGAAGTCGGCGAGGTTCATCGTGGTCGAGATCAACGGTGAGGAAAGGATTTCCATTGATGGTTGTTTCCAGATTTTTCAAGCGATGGGTTCGATTTCAATTTTTGGGTGTTTTCGACGATCTTAGTTGTTGTGAGGAACGGCGGGGTTGTTGATGTCTGGTCGATGATCAGAGGAATGGTCGGAGAGCGTTGGATAGGCGGTGTACGTGCACGGTGCACCTTTATATATATCTGACGATGATAGGATTTGGGGAAGAAGCAGGAATCTCGGGTTTGACTCGAGAGGAATTGTAGTGCGACTTGAAGAAGCGAGATTCGTGAGTGCTCGGGGGTTCGTGTGGATTTGCTCGCGTGTGTCTCGGGTAAAATCGTAGTTGTCTCGGGACTTTAAGCAAGCTGTGTATAGGTTATGTAAGGATTGTACAGCTTGTACTAAAGCATGAATTTCATGTTTAAACATGAGGAAAGATACAAGTTTGTAAGCATAATAAATCAAGTTTTTTTCCAAAATTAAAATATACACAAAATTTTCCAAAGAAAAATGTTTAAGCAAGTTTTTAAATATATTAAGTAAATAAGTTTTAAAGGTAATTTAGATTTGATAATCAAATGAAGTAATTAAAATATGATTTATTATATTAATTATTGATTAAGTGATTAATTAATTATTAGTTAAGGATTATAAATTAATTAATTAAGAGGTTAATTAGTTTGTAATTAAGAATTATTAATTAGATAATTAGAGATAATTAATTAATAATTAGTGGTTAATTAAATTAGTAATTAATTTAGAAATTGAGAGATGTTTTTCTTCCCTTGATTCTATATCCTGTCAAGGCATTTTCAACTGTCAGGTTCTGGCATGATCCCTGGGTCAGTAGTGGCATTATCTTGTCTACTTTATGTGACTATAATCACATTGTGCAGTCTGGTATTCACATTGATGCCAAGGCTATTGATTACATTTATGACGGAAAAATTGTGCTCCCTGACACTAGTAATCAATTCCTAAGGCAGTTGTGGGATGATATGCAGCAACTTTTCTCCCCTGTTCCAAAATATGATAATGTTGTTTGGGACTTCAAGCCTCATACAATCAAAGGAGCTTACAACTTCATCACTGCCTCTGCTCCCCTGCCTGCTTCTAAATGGAGCATTGTCATCTGGTCATCTGATTCACATTCTCAAGAAAACTTGATGCTATGGAAAGTCATTAGCCAAGCCTTGTTAACTAGAGATGTTCTGAGGAAATATGGCATGGGATGCACTCTGAAATGCCTGTTTTGTGACTAATATGACGAGTCTACCCAACATATTTTCTTTGTTTGCCCTGCCCTTCATTTTCTCTTGCATAGAATTGGGTTGAAAACTGGTATAAATTTTAATACTGCTAACTCTGGTGAAGTTTGGGATAATTTCTACTCAGCTGCTAGGATTAAGAATGAGGTGGGAAGGATGATTGCTGTTTGTATGAAGGTTTATATGAAAGTTATATGGAGACAAAGGAATGCAATTCTTTTTGACAAAGAGAGAAAGAATATGGAAGATATTTGGCATGAAGTTAAGAGTGGCACTTACTGTCAAATGAAGAATTGTAATTCTGTTTTCTCTTCTGATCTGTTGCAAATTTGGGAATGATGCCTGATTTGCTTTTTCTTTTTTTTCCTGTTTTCTTTCCTTGTTCTCCTTTGTTTTCTGCTATATCATTTATTGTTCTGTGCAATAAATCTGGTAGGGGACCAGTTAAACCCGCTGGCTTTGCCAAAAAAAATTACTTAGTATAATTAATTAAGGATTGGTTAATTAAGGAAACTAATCAAGGATTAGTTAAATAATGAGTATGATTAATTAAGGGATAATTGATCAATGAAGTGATTTTAAGATAATTAATTTGAGTAATTAATTAAGGATCAATGTAATTAATATGGATGGGTAAAGGATAATTAATTTGTGTAATTAATTAAGAGTTAATTACTTATTGTAATTAAAGGATAATTAATCAAAAATGATTAATTAAGATGGATAATTAAAAGATGATTAATTAATTGGTTTGTAATTAATTAATGTTAAGTAAGGATAATCTAAGTGATTAAAGATTAGTAAATAAATTTAATTAGAGATAAATTAAATTAATTTTGGAAGTGATCAAATCTTGCTTATGAATGATTGAATGATGTTAAATGCCTCGAATTGGTTGATATCTCTGATATGAAATGTTTTATGATACGATATGTCTAGGTGGACAGTGATAATGTGGTTATCTATCGATGGTGAATTGCTGTGTAAAAAGTGACATCTTGTATTTAAAGTTGAATTATATTTCACTTGAATAACTTAGGTTAAGATGGTATTGAATTCGAAGAGACCGGGGTCGGGTATAAGTAAATATCCGAACCCACTTTGATTTGTAACCTACAATGATTCTTTATTTGATTGATTTGTGAAATCAATAGGCTGAAAATGGAATAAATTTAAATGATTGGACCATTTAAACTAAGTAAAGGTACTTAGGGATTTATTGTGAATATAAGTGTTGACTATAGCAAGTTGTGAACTTACAGTGATGAACGAGTTACCCGGGTATTCAAATGAGTTTTATAACTTAGTATTTCAAGTTAAGGGTTTACTCACGCTAGTTTCCAGCCTGACCCGGGTGTTACTTTGATGTATTGCTCGGGTCAGACCGAGTATTACAGATTTCAGGTAAGGACGTTCTGGAGCTCAGGAGGCGAGCTGGATGGCAGGAACGTATGGAGTGCATTCCGCTGTGATACATTGTTATTTATCTGGGACATGTTGTTTTACTGTCCAGTGATTGTGAATGTTGTAACTCTGATGTATTAAAATGTAATTGACTGATTCAGCTTTCTTTGTGTAAAGAATATTATTTGATATTATATTTTATCCCCTGCGAATGTGAGAATATGTGTTTTGGTGTTTCTGTTTCTTCTTCTTCTTCTTCTATCTCTTTCTTCTTTTCCCTAACTATCTGGAATTTTCGGGATCGAAAATTCCGGGTCGTTACAGTGGTAAATAGTGTTTCATACCACTAGTACTACTAAATTGTTTAATTAAAATTCTCATCTAATAAAAGTAATATTTTGTTATAAAAAATTCTTCTTTTTAAATCATTTAAATATTGGTCCAATGACCATATTAAATGTATTGAAAAATACTTCTTATTTTAAATAGCCTTTAAATCGAAATATATATATATATATATATAATATTTCTTCACTTTTGAAATTATTATCTCGAAAATATTTTCTAACAATAATACTTTGAATTTGGAAATATTATTATAGGTATAATTTATTTAATTTATAAAAGTGATTTTTAAACTATATATATTATATAATATAATTTTCTAGAATTTATTCTTCAAAATACCTTAATAATATATATATAATATTATCATTGATAAATTCAAATTCATAGAATTGAAATTCATCCAAAAAGAATCGTAAATCACAAATTAAAACCAAGATCAACCAAAACAAATACAACAGTACTGCCTAGAGCAAAATAGGCTCCAAGAACTATCGTCGGTCGGACTTATTTGAGTACTTGGTGAAAGTGACTAAGGATCGAGTAATATGAATAATTATCTAAGTTATAAACTTGTACGGAATAAAAATAAAAAGTAAATAACGATAAGTAAATAACATCAGAAATTTTTATACCGGTTCGAACTTTCCGTTCTACTTCCACTCCCAGACTCCTTTTGGATTTAAACCGATACCCTTTCATAACCCGGAGGAATAGGTATTACAACCGCCTAAGCAACCGAACAGGACTTCAATTGCCTAGACAACCAAATAGGACTTCAATCGCCCGAGGATTCTATAATAAGACTTTTAACAACAAATAGCAGAAAAGTATTTGACTAAGTATGTTCTTGAATAGCACTGATAAGTCGATAATGTACACCCTTCCTATAATCTTCTTTTTTGTGGTATATAGTGTTGTTTGTGAAGAAACGAAGTAAATTTGATCACAGGAAAATATTCTTGAATAAACTAGTGATCAAAATACAAAGATATTTAGAATTGAAGGCTTGTAAGTTCAATAGCAAAGATAGAGAGAATTACGAATAGAATAGCAAATCAAAACATCGGAATTCTTTGCTTTATATAGTGTTTAAAGGTTGCAATCGCTCGTGAAGTATAAAACAGTGAAGAGTTGTGACCGCAAATTTCGATTAAGAGTTGTAACTCTTCACGAAGGAGACACACCTTTCCAAAAAACTAGCCGTGATGTAGATTCAACCGGCTGAAAAGAGTGTGGCAGCATTCGAATCGATGATTTTGAAATCAGCAATGCCACGTTGCATTTTGCCTAGTTTTAAGCCGGCCGAATATACTCATTCAGCCGGTTGAATATTCATGATATTCAAAAATTATGCACATTCATAGAATTCAGTCGGCTGACTAGGTTGATTCAGCTGGCTGAATTCCATGTTTATTTTGTTGTTCTTTAAAATTCTTTATCGGGAAAAACGTGTGTGTGTATATACCACGTAGAAGAGATTTTAACAAATTTTCACCTCTAGACACAGACTTTATGATAGATAACAACTTTGTAGCATTATTTTGGCCTTCATTTTGATATGTTTGTCTCTTTGTATAAGTGATATCATTTCCTGCAAAAGTGGATATTATATACAATATATACTTGTATAGTTGTCACTATCAAAATATCAAAGTACAAGGTTCTATCATTCTCCCCCGTTTTGATGATGACAACTATATAAGTTTAATTTTAAATTTAATCAATCTTTAGATAATTCTCCCCCTAAGTGTATACTCCCCCTATGTTAGCACCAAAATTGGTCGCTAACCTCGTAGAAGAAGATTGTGAAGAGATATAAGTGATGAAATCAAATTAAACAGAGAAGACAGTGCTAATCTAAATACAGAAAGTAAGAACACCAAATTTATAGTGGTTCAGCGTAATTGCCTACGTCCACTTTGAGGTTAAACTTTATTGACCTTCTCTATAGTTGATTGCAAATACAATTCGTGAATCAAATGCTTGAATGAAGTTGTTATGTAGAAAAGATGAGTCTTGAAAATGGCGGAGTCTCCCCGGTGTTTTCTCTCCAAAAAAGGATCCCTTTCACTGTGACCCTGCCCCTCTATTTATAGGCAAAGATGGGCTGGACCTCCCAAGTGGGCTGATTGTCGAACGCTCCAGCCCGAGTACAGTGGTCGTCGTATGCCGAGCAAGGTTCGCCGAACGCTCTGTGCCGAACCATCCCTTCTATGCCGAACGGTATGTTGGTGTCGTGGGAAGTGTAGGATGGTTGTCTGTTGAGGCCGAACGCTCTGCGCCGAACCATCCCTTCTATGCCGAACGAGGTGGTTGATGTTTGGGAAGTGTAGGATGTTAGTCAGTTGAAGCCGAACGCTCTTCTTGACGCCGAGTGCCCTTACGCCGAGTACTCCTGTACGCCGAACAGTCTCGTATGCCGAGCAGTCTTGACGCCGAGCACACTTGTCGCCGAGCACTCGTTGGATGTTGGGTGCCTCGCCGAACACTCCTGGCTGTCAAGTGCCTCGCCGAACACCATGGGATGCCGAGTACTCCTGTATGCCGAGCAGCCTTGACGCCGAGTACTCTGGTACGCCGAACAGTCTCGATGCCGGACACTAATGGATTCCGAGTACTATGCCGAGCACACTTGTCGCCGAGCACTCATGGATGTCAGTTGCTTCGCCGAACACTCCTGGATGGCCAGTGCTTCACCGAACACTCCTTGATGCCAGTCGCTCTCTGATGCCGAGCACTTATTGCCGAGTACTAGTTGCCTGGTCAAATCCCCAGGAAACACTTGCCCCCCAAAGTGTATTGCGTGGCCGAACGTGATGCGCTTTGAATCTGATACAATCTACCTCGGAGGTACCTTCTCGAGAATGCTAGCGAAGGAGGTGCAAAATGAACGAGATTTAGGTGCCGAACGATACGCTCGAAGCCAAATGTACCTCGTGTACCGAACGTCACACTGCTACGATGCCGAACCCTTCGGTGTTGACCGGTTCTACCGGGTATAGCCTCTTCAACTTCTACCTCCCTCTATATAACCAGGTCCTCACCGTCTCTCTTCCCTTTACGCCTTCTCTTCAGCCATTCCTTAGAGACTTTCAACTCTTCCCATCCTACCAGATATAAAGCCTTTATAATCCATTCTCAACTTCGATCGTCGAATTAGGTATCCTTCCTCTAACAATTGCACTACTTCCATTTTAGGTTCATCGTGGTTTGCTCGTTTTGAGTTGTCTAATTGGGGATAGCTCCTCCGTGCCGAACGATAGAAGGGTAGATGGGGTGTTGAATGGCGTAATCTTTGCCGGGCGATCTGTCTCTGTCGTTCGGCGTGGATGGAGAAGGTGTAGGGTAGAGTTGAAATCGTGGCGGAGCACCACTTTTAGCCGAACGATGACATTAGCCGACCAATACGATTGATACGCCGAACACTGACTTTAGCCGAACAGTATAAATGACATGCCGAACGATGACTTTAGCCGAACAGTATAACTGACATGCCGAACACTAACTTCAGCCGAACAACCCTTAGGTCGAACCATTACCTTAGTCAAACAAAGCAATTGCCGGACAATTCTTGGACCGGATAATGTCTTTAGCCGGTCAATACAAATGTCGAACAACATTAAAAATGCCGAACAGGATAGGTGTCTAACTATACTTTAAGCCGGTCACTTTAGAAATCATATGTCTTCTGAATCTGGGACTGTAATCTCCTCAAGGCGAGCTTTCTGAGACGGTCAGCGATGACGGTCTTCGAAGGCGATGATTCGAAGCTAAATATTACATCTTTAGAACCTTTAGATTCTTATTGCCTGCACATAATTGCTTGCACTAGTTCACACACCACATGGGGGGAAAAATCGTGTTGCTAATTCTAACGTTCAACGTTTTTTAAGTATAGCTCTCTCAAGCATTTAGCCAGGTTCATTATTTATTCGGGATGTCGAGAAAATCTAGTTCTGCCACCATATCTGACAGGCCTGGGCCGTCAGCAAGGCAAGGAGCCACAGATGCTTCCAACCCGTCAATCTCTCCCGCTCATAACTTGGCGCCCGATGCTCTGGAGTCAACCATCTTATTGGACAATCCGATCGATTCTCAAGCCTCGAAGATCAACGAGGCCGCTCTGCGACGGATATGTTCCATTCACGGGATTCCCTTTGCTGACGTGTTAGTTCCTTCGAGACACGACCGCCCTCATCTGCCCCCAGTCGGGTACACAGCCTGCAACAAGTTCATGTGTTGGATGGGCAGTGTGCCTCCGTTCAATTTATTTCTCCGGGATGTGCTGCAGTATATAGACATAGCTCCGTCGCAGCTGCACCCGAACGGCCATGCGTTTCTATATGGGACTTATTTACTTTTCATGGCCGTCTTCTCCAGACCTCCAACCCCCGGCGATATCCGATACATTTATATGTTCAAGAGACGGAAAGATAGCCCTTCCTTCATGTTCCTCGAGCCATACCACAAGTGCCAGATCTTGACAGGGGCCTGTAGCAAATTCGCCCTGTACAAACAGGAATGGTTCTATGTGCGCTGCCCTTCCGGTTTCGCTAGGAGATGAGTTGAAGGCAGTAAGTCTCTCTGCCGAGTTACTATTCATATTTAACCCGAGCATGTCTTTACTAACTTTCCATTTCATCTTTTCAGGTATCATCCCACGCCCGGAAGGCCGAGGATATTCTGATGCTGTCGATGCGATTAGAGCTCTTCCGGCCGAGGATCGAGATATCCGAGCTATCATTTCAAATGAATCGCTGTCGGGGTTCGGCTTGCTAGCTCCTGGTCGTCGGATCAGCCTTCCAGAAGGTGTTACAATTCCCAAACCTTCATCTGGTAAAGGGAAAAAACTTGCCGGACCGTCGTCGCGTCGCGCTCCCGACGCGCATGAAGAAGGCGAGCGCAAAGAGGATGATGCCCCCGAAACTCAGGGTGAGAACGTGGGTCCCGCTTGGTATCCGGCAATCGAAGTTCAGGATATTGAGATATCATCCTCCCCTTCGAAGGGAAAGAAGAAGTTGAAATACACGGTTCAAAAGGAGAAAGTTGGTGGCACCTCAAAAGTTACGCCTACCCCTCCTGAGAAAGAGGCTTCTTCGCAGCATCTGGAAAGTTCCTTGAGAGGTTTATCGAACCTTTCTATTCCCAAAGACATACTTAATTACGGGTTCGATGATCCTGAAGCTCTCAAATTCTCTTCGCCCGCTAGAGGCAATGTAGGAGTTCAACTCCCGGCTCAAAGAGACAATACTCCGATTAGCAAAGATAAACGAACGGGTCCGTCGGGGGGAACACTTAGGACACACACGCACATGCGCATTCCATAATATACTTCAAGTCTTTTTAATTCGTGAATTCTCCTTAACTCGTTGTTATCTCCCTTCTTTGCAGGTGATATGGGCCGCTCACACGGACTTGATCGCCTTCAGGGGTCTTCTATATTCCATCACTCCGGACGGGATTCCGGTTCAGGCAGACGCCGGGACCGAGGTGATTATGAAGATAGGGACAATCGTCCGCGCGAGTCGTCTCACCGCAAGAAAGCACACTATCAATCTTCCCAGTCCCGCGATCTTCCTCCTACAACTGAGCCGGATAAAGAGAAGTCTTTGCAGAAGGGTTATCAGTCTGATGCTGCTCGAGAACAACATTCCAGTTCATCGAGTACGAGGCAAGTTCGAGAGCCGCGTAAAAGAACGGAATTCTCTAAGCCTCCTCCTCCTACTCCTGCCGTGGACCCAACTGTTGCGGAAAAGATGGTCGACCTTAAGGCCAAGTTTCCGAAAATCTGTTTTGACGGTTTGAAATTCCTCCCGGCCATCCATCACATTCCTGGGCACGTGAAGCAAAGTGCCATTGCCTGCAACAATGACGTCTATGTTCAACATGACGCATTCGTGCACTTGGTGGAGAAGATCTCAGAAGTATCTGTCGAGCGTCAACACGAGATTGACCGTCTGAATCTGGAGGCTGACAGCGATAAGAAAATCATCAAACTCCAAGACGAAGAACTCGCCTCTTATAAGTCAAAGCTAGAAGCCGTTGAACAAGGTGCAAAAGATACTGCTGAGGCAGTTACTCGCTTAGAGGGGGCTCACAAAAAGGAGCTTGACGAAGCAGTTCAGCGCAGCGGCGCCCTTGCCCTAGAAAAAGACTCTGTCCAAAAAGAAAGGGACGGGCTTGCTACTCAAGTCAAAGAGCTGAAAGAACAACTCTCCAAGGAGAAAGAAGACAAAATAGCCGCTCAGGAAGAATCACAGCGGTATTGTGATGAGATTGTTGCTACCCGACTCCTGAAGGCAAAGCTCGACGGTGAACTTGCCGGGGTCGAGAAAATGAAGGATGAGGCCCGTGAGGAGGGCAAAAGAATGGTTGTGGAGGAGCTTGATTCTCGCCTTGAGGCGGCCGTAGAGGCCGGCAGGGAAGAGGTCAAAAGTATGTTTGACCCGTTGATCGCCGAGTACGGAGCCCGCGTCCTTATGCACCGCGACCTAACATTCTTGGGCGACGGCTACCACGAATCCCTGGCTGAGGCATGGGAAACTCTGATAAAGATCAAGAAAGTCGAGTCAGGCTCCGAAGAAATCGACGAGGATGCATTGGTGAAGGAGTTCCTGAGGGGGAATGAGCCATCGGATTTATCCGCAGCATTGGCTCTTTATGGCAAAGGCTCTTCCACTTCGAAAGAGAAGAATGACGAGGCTGGCCCGTCAGAGGCCGACGCTACTACTCCTCACATCGCCGCTCCTTATGCTGCTCAATCGGCCGGTCGGTCGACGCTTGATCCATTCGAGCAGCATGCCAGTTATGATCCCGAAGATCCTGGGCTCGGCGTTCATGTGCTGTCACCTATCCTGGAGGGTGAAACCCCGCGCGCCACCGATAGCAAACCGGATCCTGGTATGAAATTCTTCTTTCTCTAGAAGTCGAAGAGATCCCGTCATTTTTCAGCAGTGGTTATTCGTTCTAATGCCCACTTCTTATATTTTCGTGCAGGTCGTTCTGACGCCGAGCTAACTCCGAGGAGCGATGACGCCAAGGAGGAAGCGGGGAAAACAAGCGACGTTGCTCACGCAGGGGTAACTCCCGGCCCAGACGCTCAAGTGATCGGGGCGCTTGATGATGACAAACTTGATACTTCGTCTCCTGCCGAAGGAAGCGACGAAGTTAAAATCACTGGCGCCTCTGAACATACTTCAGAGATGAGCATGAAGGACCGTCTCGCCGACGAGGAGAAGAGAAAGGTCAAAGTCAAAGTTGAATCTGAAGTCCTGGAACTCACTGACCCGCGGAACAGACCTCTGAAAATCATTCTCCCGGGCAGGTCCAAACCACTAGATGTTCCGTCTCCTACTCCTGACTCCGTCTCTCTAGCAAGCAAAAAGTCCAAGAAAAAACGTGAGGGAGAGGAGTCGTCGGAAACACCTAAGGCAGACAAGAAGAAGAAGTCGAAGAAATAATCGATGCACTTGTTCAACAAGTTTCCTGACTAAGCTTTGTAATTGTTTTTATCTCCCATGATTTGTAGTTTGTATAGAGAGGTCTGAATTTTGTAGGAGTGGTCATGTATCCCCATTTTGGACTTATTGAATAAAGTTTTAGTTTCTTTTGTGTTTGAATGCTTCTCTTGTCTTTATTTGGTTTGCTGACTAATTGTAGCCATAACTCAAGTTCTTATGAGTTGCATTATCTCCCAGTCCATTCTTGCGCTGTTCAAACATTTTTTGGACATGGCGTACCTCTCGTCCCACATCTTTCGAGTACTTGGACTTCTTGCAGACTCTGTGTCCCGGGGACTTGGAGGCTTGAAATAGTTTATGCTCTAGTCCGCGCTCTGGGGATTCGGAGATTTGGGATCATTTATACTCTAGTCCGCGCTCGGGGGACTTAGAGTACTCCGATCCGCGCTCCGGGGATTCGGAGATTTGGAATCGTTTATACTCTAGTCCGCGCTCTGGGGACTTAGAGTACTCCGCTCCGCACTCTGGGGATTCGGAGATTGGAAATCGTTTATACTCTAGTCCGCGCTCTGGGGACTTAGAGTACTCCGATCCGCGCTCTGGGGATTCGGAGATTGGAATCGTTTATACTCTAGTCCGCGCTCCGGGGACTTAGAGTACTCCGATCCGCGCTCTGGGGATTCGGAGATTTGGAATCGTTTATAATCTAGTCCGCGCTCCGGGGACTTAGAGTACTATGATCCGCGCTCTGGGGATTCGGAGATTGGAAATCGTTTATACTCTAGTCCGCGCTCTGGGGACTTAGAGTACTCCGATCCGCGCTCTGGGGATTCGGAGATTGGAATCGTTTATACTATAGTCCGCGCTCCGGGGACTTAGAGTACTCCGATCCGCGCTTTGGGGATTCGGAGATTTGGAATCGTTTATACTCTAGTCCGCGCTCCGGGGACTTAGAGTACTCCGATCCGCGCTCTGGGGATTCGGAGATTTGGAATCGTTTATACTCTAGTCCGCGCTCTGGGGACTTAGAGTACTCCGCTCCGCACTCTGGGGATTCGGAGATTGGAAATCGTTTATACTCTAGTCCGCGCTCTGGGGACTTAGAGTACTCCGATCCGCGCTCTGGGGATTCGGAGATTGGAATCGTTTATACTCTAGTCCGCGCTCTGGGGACTTAGAGTACTCCGATCCGTGTTTTGGGGATTCGGAGATTTGGAATCGTTTATACTCTAGTCCGCGCTCTGGGGACTTAGAGTACTCCGATCCGCGCTCTGGGGATTCGGAGATTTGGAATCGTTTATACTCTAGTCCGCGCTCTGGGGACTTAGAGTACTCCGCTCCGCACTCTGGGGATTCGGAGATTGGAAATCGTTTATACTCTAGTTCGCGCTCTGGGGACTTAGAGTACTCCGATCCGCGCTCTGGGGATTCGGAGATTGGAATCGTTTATACTCTAGTCCGCGCTCCGGGGACTTAGAGTACTCCGATCCGCGCTCTGGGGATTCGGAGATTTGGAATTGTTTATACTCTAGTCCGCGCTCGGGGGACTTAGAGTACTCCGCTTCGCACTCTGGGGATTCGGAGATTTGGAGTCGTTCGTACGAGCCCGTATGTCGCGCAGAATAATGTAATTTATCATCCAATTAAGAGATATAGAAACTTCATAGAAAATGTGGCTTCAAGCCTTTATTAATGAAAATCAACTAAATTGCTCGATTACAACTTTAAAAGGAAACTAAGTCATTATTGAATGGAAACATGCAGGAAACAATAGTGCCTATAACAAGAAAGGGAAACATGCTAAATGTAATAGTGCCGCAAATGTTCACTGTTCCATGCTCGGGGGAGTGTCGCGCCATCAACGGTCGCTAGCTTGAATGTTCCTTCTCCAAGCTTCCGTTCAATGGCGTATGGACCTTCCCAGCTGGGATTCATGCGTGATGGTACCGGGAAGACTCGTTTCAGAACGAGATCTCCCACATCAAAGATTCTTGGGCGGACTCTGCCGTCATAGTAACGCTTGACTCGATGTCTGTGCGCCGCCGCCCTTAATTCAGCTTCTTCCCGTTTTTCATCGATGCAGTCCAGTGATTCCAGCAAGAGGTTTTGGTTCGTCTTGGGATCGTAGTATGTCACTCGGTGCGATGGAACTTCATGTTCCACGGGTATAACGACTTCAGAGCCGTATGCCAAGGCGAACGGAGTGTGGCCGGTCGCGGACTTGTGGGTAGTTCTATACGCCCATAATGCTGTCGGGAGTTCATCTACCCATTTGCCTCCAACCTTCTCCAGACGCTTCTTTAGTATGGACTTGATTATTTTGTTAACGGCCTCGACTTGTCCGTTAGCTTTTGGGTGTGCAACGGCGGCGAACTTTTTCTCGATGCCGTACTTTAAACAGAACTCTTTGAACTCTCTACTTTCGAATTGCGTTCCGTTGTCTGTAATGATGGTGCGTGGAAGGCCAAAGCGGCATATAATGTTTCGTACAACGAAGTTAATGACCTTCTTAGAGGTGATAGTGGCCAAAGGTTCTGCCTCAGCCCATTTCGTGAAATAGTCGACTGCAACTATTGCGTATTTCGCACCACCTTTGGATAGAGGCAAAGAGCCGATTATGTCGATTCCCCAGATCGCAAATGGCCAAGGACTGATCATTTGTGTGAGTTCCGTTGACGGAGCCCTCGGGATTTTTGCATATCTTTGACACTTGTCGCATTTTCTTGCGTAGTCCGCGGCATCCCGGTTTAAGGTGGGCCAGTAATATCCATAGCGGAGGATCTTCTTTGCTAGCGTTTGCCCCCCAGTATGGTCGCCACATTCCCCTTCGTGAACTTCCCTCAAGACTCGCTTTGTTTCATTATGAGCGATGCACCGTAACAATGGGACTGAGAATCCTTTCCGGTACATGGATCCACCCTGCATTATGTACCGCGCAGCCTTTCGAAGGACCTGTCGTCTTTCGCTTCTTTTTTCTGGTAAAGCCCCGGTTGTCAGGTACAGTTTGAATGGGGTTATCCACGAGTCCTTCTCGATCTCTGTTTCCAACACGCGATCGATTTTCATCTCGTCTACGCTCGGGGCATGCAAGACTTCAACGGGATACAATCCCATTTGTTGAGCATCGTCGGTACTTGCGAACTTAGCCAACAAGTCGGCTTCTTTGTTCTGTTCTCGTGGGATATGTGAAATGTCATAACGCTCAAGATTTGATAGTAGTTCTTGGACCTGAACGAGGTACGGAGCAAGCTTTCGTCCTTTTGCTTGGTAGTCTCCTCGTACTTGGTAAACCACTAACTGCGAGTCACAAAAGATTTCGACTGATTCGATCCCGAGTTCTTTGATGAGCTTCAAGCCAGCGATCAGTGCTTCATATTCAGCTTCGTTGTTCGTAGCCGGGAAATCGAGCTTCAGGGAATAACAGATTGATCGGTTTTCCGGAGTTATAAGAACTACGCCCGCGCCGGAGCAACGGTCGTTTGATGCACCGTCAGTGTATAATTTCCATCGAATGGGGGGAATGATGTCGTGATCGTCCGGTTTGATGGGTATGGTAAATTCAGCGATGAAGTCTACTAACGCTTGCCCTCGGATGGCTCTCCGTGGTAAGTACGCGATATCGAATTGGCTCAACTCGATGTTCCATTTTAGCAATCTTCCAGAAGTTTCCGGTCGTTGAAGTACCTGCCTCGGGGGTTGATCGGTATAAACGCCGATTGAATGCGCTTGAAAGTATAGGCGCAGCTTGCGTGATGCAATCACCAAGCAATAAGCCAATTTCTCGATTTTAGGGTAATTCTTCTCTGCCCCCGTTAAACGCTTGCTAACATAATATACCGGCTTCTGGACTCGATCCTCCTCACGAACCAAAGCTGCGCTTATCGCATGAGGGGATATAGCCAAGTAAACGTACAGCATCTCATGGTCAACTGGTTTAGATAGCATTGGTGGGCTCTCCAGATGCCTTACCATGTTCTGGAATGCTTCCTCGCAGCTAGACGTCCATTCAAAATTCCTCTTTCCTTTCTTTATTATGTCAATGAACGGGATGCACTTGTCAGTTGCCTTGGATATAAATCGACTCAGCGCAGCTACTTTTCCATTCAAGCTCTGTACCTGCTTTATAGTCCTGGGCGCTTGTACATCTCGAATGGCTTGGATGTTTTCTGGGTTGGCTTCGATTCCCCTAGCGTTGACGATGAATCCTAAAAACTTCCCTGATGCAACGCCGAAAGAACACTTCAGCGGGTTGATCTTCATTCCATAGAACCTGAGTATGTTAAACATTTCAGCTAAGTCTTGAATGTGGTTGTTTGACCGTCGTGACTTCACGAGCATGTCATCCACATAGACTTCCATGGTTTTGCCCAGCTGGTCCTTGAACATTCGATTCACCAGACGTTGGTAAGTTGCTCCAGCATTCTTTAATCCAAAGGGCATCACTACATAGCAATACAGCCCGACATTTGTAACGAAGCTGGTGTGTTCTTGGTCCGGAATATGCATTGGGATTTGGTTGTATCCTGAGTACGCATCCATGAATGACAATAATTCGTGTCCTGCTGTGGAATCGACCAACTGATCGATCCTAGGCAACGGGAAACTGTCCTTAGGGCATGCTTTGTTCAAGTCGGAATAATCTACGCAAGTCCTCCATTTCCCATTCGCCTTCTTTACTAGCACGGGGTTGGAGACCCACTCCGGGTAGAGGGCGTCGCGGACGAACCCATTTGCTTTGAGTTTGTCCACCTCCTCTCCAAGAGCGGCGGATCTCTCCAGATCCATTCCTCTCCTTTTTTGCTTGACTGGGACGTATTTCGGGTCTATGTTCAACATATGACTCGTGATGGCGGGAGAAATCCCACACATATCAGAATGCGTCCAGGCAAAAACATCAAGGTTTGCCCGGAGGAAGTCGCTAAGGTCTTCAGTCATTGCGGGGCCTAACTGTGATCCGATCTTCAGTATTCGCGAAGGGTCGTCACAGCTAACTGAGATGTCAATTGTTAATTCAGCCGGTGCCGCCTTCTCTTCCCTGGGTTTCTCATCGTCGTCTCTCGGATCTATATCTCCATAGATCCGAGAACTATGCCCGAGCCAGGGCTCGGGCACTACTTGTCAATTATTCGTATTGAGGATGCGGACGGGATTGTCCGCAACCTTTCCTTTCTCCCTCCGGTGGGCCTCTCGGAGCTCGGCCACATAACAAGAACGACCAGCTGCTTGGTCACCGTGAACAATGCCTACTCCTTTGTCAGTCGGAAACTTCAAAGTCAAACACCACGGGGCTAGTGCCGCCCTAAATTCAGCCAGGGCCGGCCGACCCAAGAAAACATTATACGGAGAGTCCACATCCAAAACTACAAAGGGTAGAATTCGTACCCTCCGACGCTCGCCTTGTCCCAGTTCAACTGGTAACTCGACATATCCTACCGCATCAGTCGCAGCGCCGTTAAAGCCGTGGATACGAGCTTTGGATGGTTTCAAGTCTTTTGTCTCTAGCTTCATCTGATCATAGGCTTCTTGAAGATGATGTTGACTGAACTTCCACAATCAATCAAAATTCTTTTTACATATGCTGGTCCGATCGTTGCAGATATGACCATGGGATCGACGGTCGGAGCCTCTACCTGATCAGCGTCTCTGTTCCTGAACACAATATCGTCTGTCATCACGCGTTGCTGCTTAGCAGGGGCCCCGTCCTCTACGTTCGAACAGCACTCAAAATCTGCATGCTTCAAGGAGCTTGCATATCGTTCCATCTCTTGCCAGTTCTTATCTGCGGGATGAGGTCCGCCGATAATTGTATTTATGACCAGTCTTCCAACGGTCCGAGCAGGCTCCTCAGGATGACGTGGAGCTGGTGCACGACCTGGGTTGAACGTTGCCTGTCCTCCTTCCTGTGGATCCTTTACGAATTCTTGCAACTTCTTTTGTCTGATCAATTTCTCGATAGCATCATGCAGGTGTCTGCATTCTTCCGTGTTGTGTCCATAAGTTTCATGGAAGCGGCAATATTTCCCAGTCCGCTTCTGTTCTTCAGTTGATTCTTTTGGACGTGGTTTTCTGTACTGAAAAGTATTGCAGGTGGATAGGTAAATGTTCTCAAGTGGGGCGTTTAGCGGAGTGTACTCGCTGTAGCTTGGAATTCTCGACTTCCACTTTCCCGCTTCTTTCCTCTTTCCTTGACTTCTTCCTCCGGACTCTTTGGGCTGCACAGGCTTACTCTGGACATTGACTTGGACCTTTCCCGAATTGTCTCCAGATTGCTTCACAACAATGTTGCTCTTGATTGACTCTTGGGCAGGTCCCGGTGCCTTATCTCATCGTACCCACCTAGCTTCCTCTCTTCTTATGAACTGGTGTGCCTTGGAGTAGAAACGCTCTAGCGTAGCCGGAGGTTTTCCTGCCAGCCAGTCTCCAAATTCAGAATCCGGATCTACACCTCTCATTACAGCCATTAGGATTGCATGGTCGTTGGGATTACTGACTTCAGTTGCCGCAACGTGGAATCTTTGTAAGTACTCCTTCAGCGACCCTCCGGGATTCTGGATTACACTCGACAGAGACATCACGTCCTTCGGGCGTATAGTGTGTATCCTGAATTGCTCAATAAACTTCTTTGCCAACTCCTCGAAACTTGATACGGATCGCGGAGGAAGTCGGGTGAACCACATAGTAGTGATCCCAGATAGAGTAATCGGAAAGCACCTACACTTGGTGGGATCATTTGCTCTGGCTGAATCCATCATCCATTCATACCTCATTACATGTTGTCTGGGGTCAGTCTTTCCTTCGTATGCAGGAATGGTTGGCATGCTAAACTTCTTGGGGTACGCCGCTTGCAGCACAACATCCGTGAACGGAGTATGACTTCTTGACACTCCCCAGTCGTCATTTGATAAGCCCTGATTTTCTTTCATCAGTTGCCTGATCATGGCTGTCAGATCGAGTGTCTGTATGGGAGTTGGGAGGTTGGAGTCAGTTCTACGCGCCTGTCCATGCTGATGCCTCCTTTCCTGGCGATCTGCCAATCGTGCGTCGTGAGGTTCAACATTGTTAGCATTTTGATGATCTGGAGCTCCATCCTCCATCTGTATTCCGGTTCGGAAGCTTCCAGTTCTGGCTTGGTCGCGGTCTCCAGCTGTTCGAACAGCAGCATCCGCCCTTGCAGCTTCAGTCTTACGGCGTCTACGCCTGGGTGGTTCATCAGAAGAAGTAGAGCTGTCAGATGAGGAATAAGCAGCTGGATTGCCCCCAGCATTCTGTTGCTGCTGTTGAGTGAGTTGTGCCATCAGGTTGGCATTAGCTTGCATCTGTTCTCCCAGTTGTCTCCTGCTTTCCCTAAGTTCTCTCATCAAGTCATTGAACTCTACTCTGGTGACAACTGGAGTCTGTTCTTGAGCGGCAATCCCTGCACTCGGGATCGCAGGTTGATTGCTAGGTCCTGCTTGTTGCACGCTAGCAGTCTCTCGGGCATCCGCATTAAGAGAAGCCGACCTGGTACGTGGTCTCGCCATTGTAGAGTTATTGGTATGAACTCTGAGTAGAATCAACGGATGTCCTATCAGTAAGTCGGATCTTCTTTGGGGGATTTGTTCAATCCAGTAGCTTCAAAGCAGATCCTTGAGGTCTGAGAATTCGACTCTCAGTGAAAGCACCAAAGTGTTAGCACCAAAATTGGTCGCTAACCTCGTAGAAGAAGATTGTGAAGAGATATAAGTGATGAAATCAAATTAAACAGAGAAGACAGTGCTAATCTAAATACAGAAAGTAAGAACACCAAATTTATAGTGGTTCAGCGTAATTGCCTACGTCCACTTTGAGGTTAAACTTTATTGATCTTCTCTATAGTTGATTACAAATACAATTCGTGAATCAAATGCTTGAATGAAGTTGTTATGTAGAAAAGATGAGTCTTGAAAATGGTGGAGTCTCCCCGGTGTTTTCTCTCCAAAAAAGGATCCCTTTCACTGTGACCCTGCCCCTCTATTTATAGGCAAAGATGGGCTGGACCTCCCAAGTGGGCTGATTGCCGAACGCTCCAGCCCGAGTACAGTGGTCGTCGTATGCCGAGCAAGGTTCGCCGAACGCTCTGCGCCGAACCATCCCTTCTATGCCGAACGGTATGTTGGTGTCGTGGGAAGTGTAGGATGGTTGTCTGTTGAGGCCGAACGCTCTGCGCCGAACCATCCCTTCTATGCCGAACGAGGTGGTTGATGTTTGGGAAGTGTAGGATGTTAGTCAGTTGAAGCCGAACGCTCTTCTTGACGCCGAGTGCCCTTACGCCGAGTACACCTGTACGCCGAACAGTCTCGTATGCCGAGCAGTCTTGACGCCGAGCACACTTGTCGTCGAGCACTCGTTGGATGTTGGGTGCCTCGCCGAACACTCCTGGCTGTCAAGTGCCTCACCGAACACCATGGGATGCCGAGTACTCCTGTATGCCGAGCAGCCTTGACGCCGAGTACTCTGGTACGCCGAACAGTCTCGATGTCGGACACTAATGGATGCCGAGTACTATGCCGAGCACACTTGTCGCCGGGCACTCATGGATGTCAGTTGCTTCGCCGAACACTCCTGGATGGCCAGTGCTTCGCCGAACACTCCTTGATGCCAGTCGCTCTCTGATGCCGAGCACTTATTGCCGAGTACTAGTTGCCTGGTCAAATCCCCAGGAAACACCCTATACATTTAATTCATTTCATTTATATATTTTAACCGATAAACATTTTATTAATTATATTAGTTGCATAAATTTATCTGTAACAATCTACTTTTCCGTACAGTTTAAGCGACAATCAACCACACATGACCCGCTCAAATTGAAAGGAAAAGGCGGATAGTTACGGAAAAAGAAAAAAGAAAAAAAGGAGATAAGAAGAAAACTAAATAACACAGAATCTTACAGCGGAATGAATAATCTATAATATATAACAAATCTTTACCTAAATAAAAATGTAATTTACATACACTAATCAGAGTATACTAACATATTTCAACCCGGGCAGTTATAACAGTCTGTCCTTACAATTGCTGATAAATATAACCAACAAACAACATAGCGGAATACAAAGAAATACATAGATATGTCTTGGACCTCCAGCTCGTCTCCTGAGCTCCAACGCATCCAAAGCAATCTGTAAATATACTCGGTCTGGCCCGAGCATTATAATAAAATAACACCCAAGTCAGTCTAGTAAACCAGCGTGAGAAACACACCCAGTTGGATTTTAATGTTTACAAAAATCTTTTGAAAATAAAGGTATCTCTTAAGACCATGCCGCACATAAACACGGATGGATTTTTACCTTACGATAACCAAAACATTTTCTATATAAATCCATTGATATTATAATAATGTCTAGGAGTCAAAGTAAAATATGAATATAGCTGAAATGCTTGAATCTCACGTTTCAGCATAGCTGGGCACAACTAAGTCCGTACGGTGCTTACTCGAGAATGGATTTCGTACAATGACTGGGCCATTGGGGTACCGTCCGTCATGGTACATCTCCAGATAAAACAAAATCGAGGACCTCCACAAGATCCCCTGCCACCACAGAACTGGCCATCCACTTGACTAGTAGTACCGAATATGGTAACCCCTCCATTAATGGGCCCCGAAGCATACAAATGAGAGATAGTATCGACACTAGATAAGAATGATCATACCCTAATTGGAAGCGACCCATTAGCCCTGTTACATCTCCCATGTTTTAGTCATTCCCGATTGATGAGTCTTGGGGCTATGTTTTACCTTTTATATAGCACTTCCCAGTTGGAATGCTAACACTGCCCTCCAGGCAGCAATGCAATGCTAGCATTCGTCCATACAAGTCGTTCAGGATATGAACAAACCGAAGGCACTACTTCTACTACGTCCATTTTGGAATCACCCTCGGAATTAGTAGTAAGCAACCCTTGCACTTCAAAGAGCTCCGTCTTCAATTCCATCATCTTCAAGATGTCTTCTCTTCGAAATGCTTGAGTTGGATTGAAGTGGTTTTCGAATAACATATCCGATCCCGGTCTCTTCGAAATAATTTTCGATTGTTTCTGGTAAACTCTACCTTGGTTCTTGAGGAAATAACCAGTCAAAGATAAGAACATAGATCACTACTAAGCGTTATGAAAGTCTACGGGGTGGATCGTGTAGTGTATATGCAAGTATATGTGACAAAATATATGATGCAACTAAAATAATATTAATCTAAGTAAATATAGAATAAGCACACCAGGATTTTATACTGGTTCAGACCTCCCATCCTACGTCCAGTCCCGAAGCTCCCCTTCGGAATTCGACTATCAAAAACCCTCGCTTCGCCCGGAGGAATAGGCTTGGTTACAATGAGTTGTTCTTGCCGAATGTGTGTTCTAGTATAACACGGATGTTAACTAATTAGTACAATTGCTTCCAATGTATCTCTCAAGAATATTGCCTATGAAGAACTGAGTATATGGAAGAGTGAATACAAGTAAAGATTGCTAGAGTGCAGAGATCAAGAATATAGTATAGAATTAGAAGCGTAAGTGTGTAAGGTGAGTCCTTTCTCTTGATTCTTGATGTTATATATAGTTGTAGATAGGTATCTTGAGTACTTATGTCCATTAACAAGTGCTCTACGGGTGCTTCTATTGATGATGAAGAGTTGTAGCGAAGAGAAGCGGAGATGTCCATTCGAATGTGACAGTTGAAGTTCTTATTTGAAATCCGAGTTTGAAATCAGATGTCTGGTATTTGTATCAGACGTCTGATACTATATATTTTTTGAACATAGTAGGTTTTCAGACGTCTGAGTGCTATTACCAGACGTCTGGTTTAGCCTGTTTGTTATTCCAGAGGACTTTTCCAAACGTCTGGCTTGTGCATCCAGACGTCTGATACTTGTGCATGTCTGTTTTGTGCATCTTTTCTTTTGCTTCTTTGTACCTATCGACTTATAGTCTCTTATAGTGTCCTTTGAGCCTCGTTCTTGTCTTTCTAGTGATGTTGTTCTAGCAAGTTCCTGTATATATAAATATATATGTACATTTGATTTCCAATGTATAGTTGTTGTCATTAAAACCATGGATTTGATTTTCTAAAAATCTCCCCCTTTTTGATGATGACAACTATACAATGTACTTATATATAATTTTTATAAATCTCCCCCTGAATTTATGCTTTCCATTTATTGTACTTTTTATTATTTCTCCCCCTTTGGCATTATCAAAAAGCATTAATTTTTTAATTTACCAATCGTTGTAAAGTTACAGAAATAACACACCAAAAAATAATTTTCATTAATCATATTAATTTGATTACATGCATAGATTTTTAGCATTTTTTATACAAAAAGATGGAATACTAAAAAAATCTAAGTATCTTTTGGGGAAGCTTTATCTTGATCACCTCCTTCATCTTCATTTTTGGAAGAGCTAGCTTGTTTTTTAGGAGATGTCGGAGTGTGTTCGAGAGGTTCTTTTTCCTCTTCAAATAATTTGAAATGTTTTGAAGGAGGAGGAGATGACACTGGAGTTGGCCAATCTTCTGAAGGTGGTGTAGGACCACGAACTCGTTGAAGAACCTCTTTTAGAACGGATAATGTAGTTGAAAGTGACTCTTCAACTGTGGCCAAGCGAGAGGCAAACGATGTTTCAAAACTATCAATACGCTTAGCTAATAATTTTTGATTTCGGGGTAGGATAAGTTGATTTTGGAGAGTTAAGTTATGAATACTCTCATTTGGATTTGTGTCAGTACGAGTCTCCAAAATATCATCTTGGGATGTATAATCAAAGGGTGCAGGAGGAGGAGGAGGAGTATTTTCGCGTTGTTGCTCTACTTGTTGTGATGGTTCAGGTTGTCTTTGAGGTGGAGGCCTAGCTTGTCCGGCTTGACGATGTTGCGTCCATTCTTCAAATGATTTAAAATCCGGAGGATTTTTTGGTAAGTGCATTAGAGAGAAAAAAAATTGTGGATGCATATTTTGGAGAAATCTCTTCAAAAGTGGATAAATATGAAGGGATGTTGTGAGCTCTTAGAAGTTTCATGATGTATGTAGGATAGATGATGGATGGTCGTGATCTAGTCCAAAAATGTTTGAGCTCGTCAAATATAAATTTTGCCCAATTAACCCTTGTTCCACTGAATATAGCATATAGAGCCTTGTGCTCTAATTCTGTGATTTGCTCATGACTACCAAGGCGAGGAATGATAGTGTTGATGATCATTCTATGAGAAGTCTCGCCTTAGGTCTTAGGTATTTTGATGCAAATCTAGGCATGTCATCTTCCCATATGTGATGTGTGATATTATCTCTCTATTTGAGACGCATATCCGGAATATTATATAAATCTTCTCCTGTGTCGGAACATCCAAGAGTACGGCCTATGATCCCTGGAGTAAGTCTAATTGTATTGCCGTAAACACTTGACCATAACCAATTATCATCGTTGTCGGTGTTCCAAACAGTTGTGCTATCTAAATTAGCATAGAAAAGAAATATGGCTAGCTGATCGATTTGAACATTATGGGATTGAAGGAAATCAATGTTTCTAATCCAGCATTTTCGCACATTTCGTCCAAATCATACATTGGGAACTTTAGTAAATTATAAAATGGACCTGTATGGAGCTTCTTCTTTTGAATATCCTCGTATCTCTTGATTGAATATGGTACACGATTCATCCATCTCTCAATTTGATCGTCAGAGAAAACTTGCGGATTGGATGAAGTGGCTTGATCTTGCTTGCGTTTAGAGATTTAGGGTTTTTTTGTTTTAGGAGCCATGAAATTCGAGCGTGTTGAAGGAAAAAAACAAGTTGGAGAATTAGAGAATCGACCTTGCAGTAGAAACGAAACAAAATGTAAGCGAGAATAAGCGAAAAAATAGAGGTTAGCAGGGTATTTTAAAGTGTCGATTGAATTTCAGACGTTTGGAAGGTGAATCAGACGTCTGATTTAACCTAGTTTGAAGACAATATATATGTTCAAACGTCTGGTTGGTGGTAGTAGACGTCTGGAATTGATCGATTTGGAAATTTTGAAAGGCAGAGAGATTTATCAAACGTCTGGATGTAGATTCAGACGTCTTGAATAGGCTGAAGTGTAAATTTTATAGGACAGATAGTTTTCTCAGACGTCTGGATGTAATACCAAACGTCTGAAAATGGCCGGAGTTTGTATCTTATGGAGGTAGAGACTTTGTTCAGACGTCTGGTCAATAGTTCAGACGTCTGAAATAGACTGGTTTGTATTTTTTATTAAGCAGAGATATTTTTCAAACGTCTAGTAGGTTATATCAGACGTTTGATATATGCACGATGTTTAAAAATTTGTGTGATACAAGAGTATCAAACGTCTGATGGCAATGTTCAGATGTCTGAAATAGCCAGTTTTTCTTAAAATAGCCTAATTTTTAAGGGTGTTGCTTATTTTTCGAGAGATTGATTTTTAGTAAAGCATAATATTATTATGTGT
This sequence comes from Allium fistulosum, assembly GCA_030737815.1. NCBI lineage: Eukaryota > Viridiplantae > Streptophyta > Magnoliopsida > Asparagales > Amaryllidaceae > Allium > Allium fistulosum. Next base: position 866,921,180 of record CM060906.1, on the reverse strand, counting down.
GGAACAAAATACGAATATACATAGATTAAAGTACAATGAGAATAAGTAAATTTATTTAGAAGACGATGGAGCATTACGATCTTCAGACTTGTCATCCCTCCATGGCTTGAGTGGAGACCATATATTTCCACGTTCATTTGTTCTTAGGGAACCAGAGAATCGCCTAGGTGAAGAATCCAAAGGTGTACGATAAGAAGTAGAGGGATCCAAAAGATTGCAAGGAATCGGAAGTGGTTCATGTACATCCTTCTTTCGTGAATTACAAAATTTGATCGCTACTTGCTCCAGAAAACTTAGTCGTCGTGCAGTGACCTTTTGTTCAAAGTATAATTCTCGTTGTAAATCTATTTGCTGCTTTTGGTAGTGATGTATCTCATCGATTTTCTCCTTGGTGTTAGGAGAGACAAATAGAGATCGTTTGGACTTCTTATTATCGGTAGCGAATCCCGTGTGATAGGAGGACCACTTATATGTCAGTTCCTGATCTGGTGTAGGAGTACGAAGGCGATGAGGTGTATCCGCTGAGCTATCCGTTGTTGGTGTTGAGAAGGAGAGATGAGAGTTGTCGGAAGACATGCTTTTTTGTGTGTGTAAAAATATGAAATTTATATATTCTTGTAAAAAGGCTATTTATACATGATTTTAAAGGTTATACATAGGTAATTTCAGAAAACAAATTGCTAAAATATTGTTGGTTAGTTTTAACAATATTAATTTGTGGATAAAAAAAATTTAGTCAAAAATAAAATGGTTGAAAGTGTAGTATTAGTTTAGAAGATCATTAAGAGAACATATTCCTAAATCGCGTCGCAGTTTAACAATTGTTTGTTCATTTAGTGGTTTTGTGAAAATATCTGCTATTTGATTTTCGGTATTTACGTATTCTAATGTAATAATTCCTTTATCTGCATTATCGCGTAAAAAGTGATGTCGTATATCTATGTGTTTAGTACATGAGTGATTTACAGGGTTTTTTGATAAATTTATTGCACTTGTATTATCGCAATATATTGGTGATTTATCGATAACTTTTCTGAAATCCTTAAGCGTTTGTTGCATGTATATCACTTGTGCACATGCTAAGGCCGCTGAAATATATTCGGCTTCACAAGTGGATAAAGAGACACAGTTTTGCTTTTTGCTAAACCATGAAACCAACGATTGTCCAATAAAATGACATGTTCCGCTAGTACTTTTACGATCTATTTTATATCCACTGAAATCCGCATCGCTATATGGAACAAGTTCAAATGATGATCCTTTAGGGTAAAACAAACTGTAATCTCTAGTACTAGATAGATATCGTAAGATACGTTTAACAGCTCTTTGGTGAGACTCTTTTGGTTTCGCTTGAAATCGGGCACAAAGACATACGCTCATCATAATGTCGGGTCGAGTAGCCGTCAAATATAGTAAGGAGCCAATCATACTACGAAATAATTTTTCATCAAAATCTTTTCCATTATCATCTTTTTCTAAGTGAACACTAGTACTCATTGGTGTTGGTTTGCTTGAAGTTTTATCCATTCCAAAGCGACGTAATAAATCGTTACAATATTTTTCTTGATGTATAAAAATACCATTTTCAAGTTGTTTTATTTGAAATCCTAAAAAGAAATTTAATTCACCCATGTGAGACATTTCAAATTCACTTTTCATTATTTTCTCGTTTAATAAATAAAGTCGTATCTATTTTACCTATTTTAAACCCAGAAGTAATTAAATGATTTTTAAGACGTTCGTACCAGGCACGGGGGGCTTGCTTTAACCATATAGGGCTTTATGCAATTTAAAAACATGATCAGGATATTTTTCGTGAACAAATAATGGAGGTTGTTCAACATATACGTTTTTTTTAATAAAACCATTTAAAAAAGCGCTTTTGACGTCCATTTGAAATAATTTAAAATTGTGATGACTTGCAAAAGCAAGTAATGTACGTATGGCTTCGAGTCTTGCTACTGGAGCAAAAGTTTCGTCATAGTCGATACCTTCTTCTTGATTATAACCCTGAGCGAATAAACGTGCTTTATTCCTAACTATATTTCCGTTTTCATCTGCTTTGTTTTTAAATACCCATTTTGTTCCAATAACTGATTGATTTTATGGTCTTGGTACTAATTCCCAAACATTATTACGTTCAAATTGATTTAATTCTTCTTGCATGGCTATTATCCAAAAATCATCGTTTGAAGCTTCTTTATAATTCTTTGGTTCAAAAGTTGATACAAATGCAATATGACTTATTTGGTTGAGTTGATTTCTAGTTACTCTGGAATTAAGATCCCCAATAATATTATCTTTTGGATGGTCTTTTAGAATTCTAGGGGGTGACACTAGAGTATTATTTGGTGCATTTGTCTCATTATTAGATGAGTCTGTTGTATTTGTTATAGCAATAATTTCTTCATCATCATTAGTATGATTGTTAAGGAAATTTTCATCAAATGAAACATGTAAACTTTCTTCAATTATGTTAGTATGTTTATTAAAAATTCTATATGCCTTGCTACGATCCGAATATCCAACAAAGATTCCTTCATCGGCCTTGGGGTCGAATTTTCCTAAATTATCTTTTGTATTTAATATAAAACATCTTGATCCAAAAGTTTTAAAGTATGATACTTTAGGTTTTCTTCCAAAAAATATTTCAAAGCAAGTATGTTTAGTCATAGGTCGTATGGTTACTCGATTCAAAACATAACAAGCCGTAGCAATAGCTTTACCCTAAAAATGTTTTGGTAAACCACTACTATTTAATAGTGTTCGTGCACATTCTTGTAACGTACGATTTTTCCTTTCTACTACACCATTTTGTTGTGTTGTGCGGGGAAAAGAGAAATTTTGACTTATACCCTTTTTATTACAAAAATTAGTAGAAAGATCATTTTCGAATTCTACACCATGATCACTTCGAATATTCTTAATTTCAAATCCATTTGAGTTTTAATTCTTTTAGCAAAAAATTTAAACATACCAAAAGTGTCACTTTTATGTTTTAAAAATAAACTCCATGCATATCTTGAAAAATCATCAACTATTACGAAAACATATTTGTTGTGATTTATAGATCATACTTGAGTTAGACCAAATAAATCTAAATGTAATAATTCTAATGGTTGTTTTGTAGAAATATTATTTTTAGATTTAAAAGAGCTTTTCTTTAGTTTACCGATTTAAAAAGCGTCACATAAATTTTCTACTTTATAATTTATTTTAGGTAAACCTCTAACTAGCTCATATTTTGCTAATTTATTAATATATTTAAAATTAATATGACAGAATCGTTTATGCCATAACCATGGATCGTCATGTTTTACGGTTAAACATAAGTTTGAATTTCGATTTATATTCATATTTAAGACATAAATATTTTTGTTTCTAAAACCCTCAATGATAAGTTGTTTGTTATTATCGAAAATATTGCATCTATCTTTTTCGAAATTGATTTGAAAACTTTTATCGCATAATTGACTAATGCTAAGTAGGTTATGTTTTAAATTTTCTACTAACAACTTGTTGATTCATGAGTTTTGATTCATGACACAAGCTTCAGAGATCATACGACGAGAATACTATATGAAAGCGACAAAAAGAGAATAAGTGCATACCGTGCACTACAAAGGAGATAATCTTACAATCCAGAGATTAGTATGGATATTTTATTTTATTTGAGTCTTAGAACAATGTTAAAATCATTCCTCAAATAGTCACACACGCACACAAAACATTTTATAGCAAAAACTATGTTCACTGTGCATATAACACCAGGTCGGCCGACCGACCAGGATCCTCGGTCGACCGACCCTGTATCATGTGCACAGTGACTTTCTGTTTTGTATACGTTTTAAACTCAGCTGACCGGCCAGGTTTTCCGGTCGACCGACCAGAGAAAAACGGCTAGTTTTCTGAAGAGACACGATCATTTCATGAAGAGGAATGTCATCTATTTCAAGAGGTATGGACACAACTGTTAACTAAAACTCTTCATGAAAGATTACAACTCTTCTACAACTATATAAACATATTCAATTCACTTCTAAAATTACCGATTCTTGTTTATATTTCTGAAATCTAATCTCTATTCATTTTTGCAAATAAAAGCATTTATTCTTATTTAATATCACTAGAATCCTTGAATTTATTCATATACTTCGATTCTACGTGATTATCTTCCTTCTAAATCTTCACACACATATATACTCTTGAGGATTTGATTATAGGAAAGTTGTACTATCAAAAGACAATCAGTGTTATTCAGAACACATTCGTCAACAAACTATTTGTATTAAGTTGAAGTCCTCTTCGGCTGTTGAGGCGGAAAAATTCCTGTTCGGCTGCTCAGGTGTCGTATACCTATTCCTTCGGGTTAAGTGAGGGGTTTAGTTTAAATCCAGAGGGTATTCTGGGACTGGACGTAGAACGGGAAGTTCGAACCAGTATAAAAATTCCTGGTGTGCTTACTTTAATTTGTACTTTACTGTTATTACCAGTTTCCGCATTAACATACCATATTACACGATCCTTAGTACTACACGTGTACTTTCATTTGGTATCAGAGCAAGGTCATCCTATAACCATCACAAAGTTATTTGATATTTAGTTTTAGTAATATGGCAACCACACAAATTAACGATGTTAACACTCACACTAATTCTAGTTTTACAGAAGGTCAATCGACTTCACGACCTCCACTTTTCAATGGTATAAATTACAATAATTGGTCAATTAGAATGAGAATCTATATGCAATCAAGTGGATTTGATATCTGGAATATTATACAAAGAGAGTATACAACTCCTACTGGAGAATACTCAACTTGGAGTAACACACAAAAACTAGATGCTACTTCAAATGCAAAAGCAATGAATATTTTATTTTGTGCATTAGATAGAAATGAATTCAATAGAGTTAGTATGTGCACTTTCGGTTATGAGATTTGGAGAACTCTTAAAGTTTCACATGAAGGAACGAACAAAGTTAAATTGAGCAAAATTTCTATGTTGAAACATCAATTTGAAAATTTTAAAATGAGGCCAAATGAATCTATAAATGACATGTACTCTAGATTTCAGGATATTTATCATGCTTTATTATCACTAGAACAAAAGTTTACTGATTTTGACGTTGTCACAAAAATCTTGAATTCTTTAACGGATGAATGGGAACGAAAAGTCCTAGCTATTGAAGAAGCAACTGATTTGTCAACATTAAAACCAGAAGAGTTGATAGGTAATTTAATGTCCTACGAAGTAAATTTGCAGGCAAAACGAAATGGAGCACAAGAAAAGAAAAATGTAGCATTCCAAGCAGAAAAAGATGATTCCGACTCAGATAATGAAGATATGGCCATGATCGCTAAAAATTTCAAAAAGTTTTTGAAATTCAACAGAAACAAATTCAAGGGAAACAAAAATAATTCCAACAACAATTCCAATAGCAGCAAACCATCATCTTCAACAATGGAATGTTATGAATGTCATAAGAAAGGACACATGAAGAAAGATTGTCCAGATCGTAAAAAGAATAATTTCAAGAAGGACAAAACCAAACGAAAAGCTTTTTCAGTCACTTGGGACGACACTGACTCATCATCCTCATCAGAGAGCGAAAGTGATAATGAACAAGCAAATGTATGCTTCATGGCTTCATCAGACGATGTAAGTGGTTTTACTTTTGAAGATTTAATTGAAATAAATTCTGAATTAGTAAATTTAACAAAACAACTTTAAAAGAAAAATAAGGAGTTGCAAAGAAAGTTAGATAGAACAGCTTTAGAAGTAGATATGTTAAAAGATGAGAAGGTAATATTGGAAGAAGAACTTGAAATCTCTCAACAATCGAATTCTAACTTATCTTCTCAAATTACGTCAATATCTGAGGAACTAGAAATTCAGAAAAATAAAAATGATGTTTTATTTTTTTGAACATAATAGTTTAATATCTAAGATTAAGGATTTAGAGTTAGAAAAATCTAGTCTTAAAATAAAATTTGATGATATTTCTAAAAATGTTTCTAATTTCAATAAAGGAAGAAAAAATCTTTCTAGTATACTAGAAAACTCTCAAACTTCTAACAATAAATCTGGACTAGGATTTAAGAAACAAAATAATTTTGCTAAAAGTAAAACTAATAATAAAATTAAGAAAGATATTAGGAAAACAGTTTATTCAAATACTAAAACTATTAAGATATGGATTCCAAAAACAAATAATACATTGATAAGGAATAAACATATCAAAAGTTTTATGGAAACTGTTCATAATAACAAAAATTATGTCTATAAAGGGAATTCTGAACCCGTATGGGTTTGGCTTCCTAGATAGCGGTTGCTCAAAACACATGACTGGAAACAAGGAAATGTTATCAAACATTATATACTCAAATGAAGGAGCAGTCACCTTTGGAGATAACTCAAAAGGATATATCATCGGCAAAGGCAATGTTAATAGCAACGGTACATCTAATTTACCTCTCATTACTGATGTTTTTTTAGTTAAAAATTTAAAACATAATTTATTAAGTATTAGTCAACTATGCGATAAAGGTTTTAATATAACTTTTTCAGAAAATAAATGTAACATTTTTGATAAAAATCACAACATCATTTTCGAAGGAAATAGAGATAAAAATATTTATATCCTAAATATGAATGTTAATAATGATTCAAATTTGTGTCTAGTAGCTAAAGAAAACGATTCTTGTCTTTGGCACAAAAGATTTTGTCACATAAATTTTAATACCATCAACAAACTTGCGAAAAATAAATTAGTTAAAGGATTACCCAATATAAAATTCGAAACTAACATATTTTGTGATGCATGTAAATTAGGAAAATTAACAAAATCTTCTTTTAAATCAAAGAAAGTAATATCTACAGAACAACCACTTGAACTTTTACACATGGATCTTTTTGGTCCAACTCAAGTACAATCTATTAACCATAATAGATATGTTTTTGTTATTGTAGACGATTTCTCTAGATATACTTGGATTTTCTTTTTGAAAAATAAAAGTGATATTTTTGATAATTTTAAAGTTTTTGTTAAAAGAATTCAAAATATTAAAACATTGAAGATTAAAAATATAAGAAGTGATCATGGAGGCGAATTTGAAAATGAAGTTTTTGAACAATTTTGTAACAAGAAAGGTATTAACCATAATTTCTCTTTTCCTAGAACACCACAACAAAATGGAGTTGTAGAAAGGAAAAATAGAACGTTACAAGAATGTGCAAGAACTTTACTAAATGGAACAACTTTATCGAAACATTTTTGGGCAGAAGCTGTAGCCACTGCTTGTTACGTACTAAATCGCGTTTCTATTCGTCCATTAACTAAAAATACACCATATGAACTTCTAAATGGAAGAAAACCAAATATTTCATATCTAAAAGTTTTTGGTTCGAAATGTTTTATTTTAAATACTAAAGATCAACTAGGTAAATTCGATCCAAAATCCGATGAAGGTATATTCATTGGATATTCGGAACGAAGCAAGGCTTATCGAATTTATAATAAACGAACTCAAATTATTGAAGAAAGTTTACATGTTTCTTTCAACGAAAATTTTAAAAATATAAATCCAAGTGTTACTATTGATTCTGATGATGAATCTACTCAGAATAAAAATAATAATGCAAATGAAAATTTTGATATTCATGAAACCAATTCAAACGTGACGTCTAATATAATAAAATCTCCACCTAGAATTTTAAGAGATCATCCTGTGCAAAATATAATTGGAGAAGTTAATACGAATGTTAAAACCAGACATCAATTAAATCAAGTTGGTCATGTAGCTTTTCTTTCTAACATAGAACCTAAGAATATAAAAGAAGCTTCAACTGATGACTACTGGATACTTGCCATGCAAGAAGAATTAAATCAATTCGAACGAAACGAAGTTTGGGAACTCGTTCCTAGACCCAGTGACCAATCAGTCATCGGTACTAAATGGGTTTTCAAAAATAAAGCAGATGAACTAGGAAATATAACAAGGAATAAAGCTAGATTAGTTGCACAAGGATATAATCAAGAAGAAGGTATTGATTACGAAGAGACGTTTGCTCCAGTCGCCCGACTTGAAGCAATACGAATATTATTAGCTTATGCGTGTTTTCATAATTTTAAACTATATCAAATGGATGTTAAAAGTGCATTTTTAAATGGATTCATAAAAGAAAATGTTTTTGTTGAACAACCACCTTTGTTCAATCATGAAAAATTTCCAGATCATGTATATAAACTTAAAAAGGCGTTATACGGTTTAAAACAAGCACCACGTGCTTGGTATGATCGTCTTAAAGGTTATTTATTAGAATCTGGTTTTGAAATCGGTAAAGTAGATCAAACACTTTTTATTAAGAAAACTAATAAAGATATTTTAATAATTCAAATATATGTTGACGATATTATTTTCGGCTTGACAAATGAAAAATTATGTCAAGAATTTTCAACTATAATGACAAATGAATTTGAAATGTCTCATATGGGAGAATTGTCATATTTTCTTGGATTACAAATTAAACAAATTGAAAATGGAATTTTTATTAATCAAGAAAAATATTGTTATAATTTAATCAAACGTTTTGGTCTTGAAAACACTGCTGCCAAACCAACTCCTATGAGTACAACGATTCATCTTGATAGAGATGAAGATGGCAAAAGTGTTGATCAAAAGTTATATCGTAGTATGATAGGTTCTTTACTTTATTTAACAGCGAGTTGCCCCGATATTATGATGAGTGTCTGTTTGTGTGCTCGATTTCAAGCAAATCCCAAAGAATCACATATGAGAGCAGTTAAACGCATTATTCGCTATCTAACTAAAACCAAAGATTTTGGACTATTTTATCCGAAAGAATGTCCTTTCGAATTAGTTTCCTATAGTGATGCTGATTTTGGAGGAAGTCGGACGGATCGAAAAAGTACGAGCGGAACATGTCACTTCATTGGACGTTCCTTAGTTTCTTGGTTTAGTAAGAAACAAAACTGTGTTTCTTTATCAACATGTGAAGCAGAATATATATCTGCTGCTTTGGCATGTGCACAAGTCGTATATATGCAACAGACATTACAAGATTTTAATTGTCATCTTGAAAAATCAATAATTTATTGTGATAATACCAGTGCAATAAATCTTTCTAAAAATCCGGTCAATCACTCACGAACAAAACACATTGATATTCGACATCATTTTCTTCGTGATTGTTTGGAAAAAGGATTAATTAATCTAGAATTTATCAACACTGAAAATCAAATAGCTGACATTTTTACTAAACCACTAAATGAGAATACTTTTATAAAATTAAGACATGATTTAGGTATAATGTCGTTTAAAGACTTATGAATAAAAATATGCAAAAATATGGAAAAACAAAAATTATTTTATTTCTGACCAAAGCGACGCTCGAACTCATGACTTCTGACTTATATGTTAGATGTTGTAGTATTGCCACTTGAGCTATGGGTGTTTCTTGTTCCAGCTCTGTTTCTAATTTGTACCATTAAAACTTAATTTCAAAATATACTATTTTTGACTCTAAAGCATTGTATGTCATTCATTTACAAACAGTTTTTGTTTAAAAAGTTCTGTGATTAAAACTAAAATTTGATTTTAAACCACTATTTTTTTTAGAAATAAATGGTTATATATACATACATATGCTTATTGAATAGAACATAAGATACAAAAAATCTACTTACAAAACAAAACTTGAAACAAAAAATGTCTTCTAACAATGACGTCTACAATTCTGAAAATTCTCATCTTTCTTATACATCCCCGGACGACGACTATTCTGATCGCATCACTGAAAATGGTCCCCAACCTACTTTTCCAATGCCTAATCGTGTTTTAGAATTCCCCTCTCCAGATAATGACCCCCGACATAGGTGGAAACCATGGGAAGACTCCCATACAGGTTATACACCTGATAAAAAGAAAGGGAAAAATGAAATGGTAGTATCTCCATCAACCAAACAAAAGATTGATGAAATTCATCACTACCAACAATAACAGATGAATATGCAAAGGGAACTTTATTACGAACAGAAAGTCACGGCAAGACGTTTAAGCTTCCTTGAAAAGATTGCCATGAAATTTTGTTCATCTAAGAAGGATGATGTTGCTGAACCTTCTTACAGAACTCCATCTCCTTCTAACCATGTTCAATCTCCAATAGCTCCAATATGGTCACCGGTAGAAAACGTTCCATCTCCAAATTCATGGGAACGTCGATGCTGATGCACCATGGCTATAATTTACTATATATATGTTATTATTTTGAATAAGATGTATAGATATATATAATGTAATAATATAATTATACTTCTATAATTCTTGTTTGAAAGACAGCATAAACTAGTCTGTTCACATGCCTCGGTCGACCGAAAAATCTAAATCGATCAACCGAAGCTGTCCCGAGAGGTTTTTAAAAACAGATTTCTTACAAGTCGGTCGACCGAACAACCTGTCTCGGTCAGCCGAACTTGTTTCCAGAATGACATTAGAACAATCTTTAACTCGGTCAACCGAATATCCTGCACCAGTCGACCGAAGTTCTTCCCGAAAGTTTCAGCACTATTCTGAACCTCAACTCGGTTGACCGACCCAGGGATTTCAGCCGACCGAACGAACTTTTTCTGCTGAAATTGCCTACATATTTTAACCCAACCATTCACCTTTTTATCTCACCTCTTCACTTTACTCTCCCACAACAGATTTTAACCCTAGCCCCCATTACAACCTTCCTAAATTTCTTCAAATTCTTCAAAGAAAAATGGCTCCCAAGAAGAGATCTAAGACTACTGCTGGCCAATCTTCCTCAACTCCTGTAGACTCTCAAATTGCTTCTTGGCTAGTAAGTGAAAAAGCTTTAGAAAGATGGATAAGGCTTCAAGATGCAAAAATCTTTGAGGAGTCTTTTGTAAGTTATCCTGATTTTACCGCCTACGGTGTTGAAAATGCCGCACTTGAAAGTGGTCTTGATGCTTTTCTTGACCATAGGAAAAACAACTTGAAAATTAATCATATAATGGTAAAGCTATTCCTAGCAAATCTCAATCTTGTAAATCCACCGAGAAACACTGAAAATTGTGTTTGGACATCGGTTTGTGGCACTTCGATTTTTCTCTCCATTGATCGAATGAATCATATTTTAAATGCTCGACCGGGTGGAATATCATTACATGATGTAGACTGTAATACATCAACTCGTGATCGCCTAAGTCATCTATTCTTTGAAGATGATGCTACCGATTTAAGGCAAACTTCATCTCTCCGACCTAAAGCACGACTTTTTCATCGATTCATGATGAAGTCTATTGTTCCAAGAGGAGGGTCATACCACTTAGTATATCCCGAAAACTTCAAGGCGTTATATGCTATGTGTGGAAATATTCGGGTAAATTGGACACAACTTCTCATGGATGAATTCCTTACGTTCAACCAAGGGAAAATGCTCCATATTTATTATGGAGAATACATAATGCGGTTGATTAATAACTTTGTCACCCATTCTCCGGAATCCGAAACATCCAAAGTTCGTACCTTTGACTCACGAACAATAAAATTAATGAAGTTACCCGATGCACCATCCCAAATCACCATCTTTCAGCAATGGCGTACCATTCCACGAGAACAACTACGTCGCAGCTATTCTACACCTCAACCATCCACTCATTCTACAGAACGTATAACTCGTCAGACCTCTATCCAAAGACCACCTCCCGGTACTAGCACAGCGGCTGCCATTGATATATTGGCCCAAAATCAACTAGCTTTGGGTTCTCGCCTTCGAAAAATTGATGGACGTTTCAAGAAGATCAAAGGCTTCTTCGTAAATTTATGGGATGCCTTATCATGCTCTTCTGAAGCCGGTGCTTCATTTGTTGCTCCTGGAAAAAGACCAGCACCAAATTTCTCTTGGTCTACATCCGAGAACACAAGTTCTAGCACATCGGCAACTCCCGCACCTACCACTCAAAGATGAGGTAAGGAACCGGCTCCTCTCGATGAAAATCTTCATCCAGAACAGTGGGATACCGACGATAATGTGGAGTAATTGTAGTATTTTTTACTTTCAAGAATTTCTTGTACTTTATTTATTTCTTAATTAATTGTTATGTTATGTTCTAAGCAAACATCTTTAAATTATTTCTAATTAAGCTCAAGAATGTACCATGTATATTTAAATGTTTTGCATTACTTTAATCTGTTATAAGTATTCCTTTTTGTCGATGACAAAGGGGGAGAAATGTATGCAAACTAACAAATTTTTGCAGAAAAGTCGCCATGTATTCAGGGGGAGAACTATAATATATATGTCAATATTACTTCGTCACATAAGTATTGTCATCAATTAAAAAGGGGGAGAATGTTGATTCATGAGTTTTGATTCATGACACAAGCTTCAGAGATCATACGACGAGAATACTATATGAAAGCGACAAAAAGAGAATAAGTGCATACCGTGCACTACAGAGGAGATAATCTTACAATCCAGAGATATGTATGGATATTTTATTTTATTTGAGTCTTCGAACAATGTTAAAATCATTCCTCAAATAGTCACACATGCACACAAAACATTTTATAGCAAAAACTATGTTCACTGTGCATATAACACCAGGTCGGCCGACCGACCAGGATCCTCGGTCGACCGACCCTGTATCATGTGCACAGTGACTTTCTGTTTTGTATACGTTTTAAACTCAGCTGACCGGCCAGGTTTTCCGGTCGACCGACCAGAGAAAAACGGCTAGTTTTCTGAAGAGACGCGATCATTTCATGAAGAGGAATGTCCTCTATTTCAAGAGGTATGGACACAACTGTTAACTAAAACTCTTCATGAAAGATTACAACTCTTCTACAACTATATAAACATATTCAATTCACTTCTAAAATTACCGATTCTTGTTTATATTTCTGAAATCTAATCTCTATTCATTTTTGCAAATAAAAGCATTTATTCTTATTTAATATCACTAGAATCCTTGAATTTATTCATATACTTCGATTCTACGTGATTATCTTCCTTCTAAATCTTCACACACATATATACTCTTGAGGATTTGATTATAGGAAAGTTGTACTATCAAAAGACAATCAGTGTTATTCAGAACACATTCGTCAACAAACTATTTGTATTAAGTTGAAGTCCTCTTCGGCTGTTGAGGCGGAAAAATTCCTGTTCGGCTGCTCAGGTGTCGTATACCTATTCCTCCGGGTTAAGTGAGGGGTTTAGTTTAAATCCAGAGGGTATTCTGGGACTGGACATAGAACGGGAAGTTCGAACCAGTATAAAAATTCCTGGTGTGCTTACTTTAATTTGTACTTTACTGTTATTACCAGTTTCCGCATTAACATACCATATTACACGATCCTTAGTACTACACGTGTACTTTCACAACTCATTTGTAATAATAGGAGAGTTAGAAATACCAGAGTTGATGACTTCTCCGATGCCAACGACATATCCGTTTGAGTTATCTTCAAAAGTTACTATTCCACCATCGATATATGTTATATTTGATAACATTTTTGCATTTCCGGTCATATGCTTGGAGCATCCACTATCAAGTATCCATTTCTTCTTATTTTTTATTTTGGGTACCTGCATGATAAAAATGATTTAATTGGTACTCATACACTTTGCTAGGGTCCTAGATGTTAGGAGGAGTAGGTAGTCACACCCAAGAAGGTTTGGTACCTTTATGAATATAATTTTTATTGTAGACTACGTTATCTAGGAAGTTATTAATATGTTTTTGTCTAATCAATTTATTATTTGTCCTAGGAATCCAAATTTTTATATTTTTGGTATTCGTTTTAGACATAGGTGATCCTTTAGTCTTTTGATAAATAAAACTATATTTCTTAATATTATTCCCTTTTTGTTTAGGAATTTTTTTAAATCCTATTCCATTTCTATTTCCTGAAGGTTTTGAAGTTTCGATAAGATTTTCCAAATCTTGTTTTCCTTTATTAAATTTTGAACCATTATTTGTAATTTTATCTAATTTTTCTTTTAATTCAAAATTTTCAATTTTCAATGTTTGTATATTACTTTTCAAGTTGATATTTTCTTTTAACAAGATATCCTTTTCTCGTTTAACTTTTCCTAAATCGATAAATATAGTCTCATATTCAGCCAAACTACTTTTAACTTTTTCTTGAGATAATTCTAGTTCCTCCTCTAAAATAATTATTTCATCTTTTAACATTCCTATTTCCAATTCTAATCGATTTATTTTGGCTAAGTGTTCTTTATTCAATTTTTTAATTTGTCTAAATTTATCAGCTAATTCCATGCTAAGCTCTAATAATTCATCATAGCTAAGTTCAGGGAATACCTCATCAGTTTGTGCCATAAAACATACATTAGCTTGTTCTCCGTCACTATCACTGTCACTATCTGATGATGATGAAGAATCCGAGTCATCCCATGTTACTTTGAAAGCTTTCTTCTTTTTGAATTTTTCAAATTTGTTCTTCTTTTTATCATTGTTGAGCTTGGGACAATCTTTCTTCATATGTCCAAATTGATCACATTCATAGCATTTGATTGACGTTTGATTTGTTGAACTTGATTTTCCTCCTTTCTGAAATCTGGTCATTTTCCTAAACTTCTTGAATTTGTTGTAGTTTTTGGCTATAAATACGATTTCTTCTTCATCTAAATCGGAGTCTTCATTTTTTGCTGGAAATGCTATGTTTTTCTTCTCCGAATTTTGTTCATTTCTTGCCTGCAGATTAGCTTCATAGGACATTAAATTTCCTATCAATTCTTCAACTAAGAGTGTTGAGAGGTCATTAGCTTCTTTGATAGCTAATAATTTTCTTTCCCACTCTGGAGTTAAAGAATTGAGTATTCTAGATACTAAGTCAAAATTTGTGAATTGAACTCCTAGTGCCATTAAATCGTGTTGAATAGTTTGGAATCTAGAGTACATGTCTACTATAGATTCATTTTGTTTCATTTTAAATGATGAAAATTGATTTTGTAAAATTGAAATTTTAGTTTGCTTAACTTTATTCGTGCCTTCGTGTGTAACTTGTAAGGTACGCCAAATATCATATGCAGTGTTACATAACATGACACGTGAAAATTCATTCTTATCTAATGAACAAAATAACACATTCATAGCTTTGGCATTATTAGAAGCTGTAGTTTTTTGTGTATCATTCAATGTATTCATAGCAGTTGTAGGTGCTTCATATTTATTTTGAGTGGCTGACCAAATTTCTAATCCATTAGCTTCTATAAAAATTCTCATACGTGTTGACCAATATGCATAATTAGAACCATTAAACAGTGGGGGACGTGCTGTAGATTGACCTTCTTGAAAAATACTTGCCATATTAAAGTGATTCAAATACGTGTTACTGTAATTTGATCAAACCTTGCTCTAATACCAATTGAAAGTCTACGGGGTGGATCGTGTAGTGTATATGCAAGTATATGTGACAAAATATATGATGCAACTAAAATAATATTAATCTAAGTAAATATAGAATAAGCACACCAGGATTTTATACTGGTTCGAACCTCCCATCCTACATTTAGTCCCGAAGCTCCCCTTCGGAATTCGATTATCAAAAACCCTCGCTTCGCCCGAAGGAATAGGCTTGGTTACAATGAGTTGTTCTTGCCAAATGTGTGTTCTAGTATAACACGGATGTTGACTAATTAGTACAATTGCTTCCAATGTATCTCTCAAGAATATTGTCTATGAAGAACTAAGTATATGGAAGAGTGAATACAAGTAAAGATAGCTAGAGTGCAGAGATCAAGAATATAGTATAGAATTAGAAAGCGTAAGTATGTAAGGTGAGTCCCTTCTCTTGATTATTGATGCTATATATAGTTGTAGATAGGTATCTTGAGTATTTATGTCCATTAACAAGTGCTCTACAGTTGCTTCTATTGATGATGAAGAGTTGCAGCAAAGAGAAGCGGAGATGTCCATTCGAATGTGACAGTTAAAGTTCTTATTTGAAATCCGAGTTTGAAATCAGACGTCTGGTATTTGTATCAGACGTCTAATACTATATATTTTTTGAACATAGTAGGTTTTCAGACGTCTGAGTGCTATTACCAAACGTCTGGTTTAGCCTGTTTGTTATTCCAGAGGACTTTTCCAGACGTCTGGCTTGTGCACCCAGACGTCTGATGCTTGTGCATGTCTGTTTTGTGCATCTTTTCTTTTGCTTCTTTGTACCTATCGACTTGTAGTCTCTTGTAGTGTCTTTTGAGCCTCGTTCTTGTCTTTCTAGTGATGTTGTTCTAGCAGGTTCATGTATATATAAATATATATGTACATTTGATTTCCATTGTATAGTTGTTGTCATTAAAACCATGGATTTGATTTCCTAACACATTAGTGGATGGATTTCTTTATCATTTGTCCTAGGTGAACGAAACGAGATTTATACTTACAGTATAGCGTCATTGAAGATGACTATGCTATATAACTCACGTGTTTCTCGTAGATAGTTCCAAAGTTACATTTTAGGTCCATATTTGGTAGTCGGTTATTTAACTATCCACAAACACACATCCAAATCGTGGATGTATTGCAAAAGGGAAAACCAACATTGGTTTAGCACATAAGAAATCACTAACCTCTTTTAATTAATCTTTTCATTAATTAAAATCATCTTATAAATACTTGTATAAAAATAATTTTACGAAGATTCATTCAGAAACCCATATATTTTCAATACTTGGAAAATATCTATATACTCATCTTAACGGTAAAAGTATATTCATAAAACTGAGAAAGATTTCCCTTTTTATACAATTCTAAAATCATTTATAAACTCCTTTATAAATCTATAAAATCATTTATAAACTATTTATAAATTATTTCTCAAGTCATTTATAAACCCTTTATAAATCCATGCAACTATTTATTAAACTCTTTTTACAAATATATAAACCCATTTATAAAATTCCTTTATAAATACCTTAAACCATTTACAAAGCTCCCTTTATACATTGTAAATAATCTTCCTTTAAGTCTCCAAAACATTTTATAAAACTCTCCCGAGTCTGTTTATAAAACTCTATTTATAAATCTCGAAAACATTTATAAATAAATAATAATCATTTACTTCAAACACTATTATATAATAAAAATTAATAATTTCAAAACATTATTAATAAACAATAATAATTAATGTTTACCATTATGATAAATAATAATAATTAATTTCCAACATTATTAATAATCATTATTATTAATTTCAAACCATATTAATTATTTAAATAATTTACTTTTTAAAATATTGATAGATAACCTTAAAACAATATTAAGTATATATAAATAACTTTAAAAAATATTAAATATAAATAAATAATCTTTTAAAACAATATTTAGTATAAATAAATAAACTTTAAAATAATATTAAATATAAATAAATAATCTTTTGAATCAATATTAAATACAATTAAATACAATTAAATAACCTTTTAAAACAATATTAAATATAAATAAATAATCTTTTAAAACATTTCTAAATAACTTAGAAAAGATAGATAATAAGGTTGGAGTAAAAATATAAATTTAAACAAAATATTTCTGAAACCCAATTTTAAATTTAAAATCATTTCCTGTCTCAAAAACCAACTCCAACTCAAATGAAAATTTATAATATTTTTAAAATACTAATTTGAGGCCACTAGCTACCAAACGCTTAACCAATATCGATATTGATTTCCTATTACTACAGGGTTTAAGTTTGAACATATAACAATGTCATAACCCATAGTGTCAAAAATCAGGTTTGATTTTCAAAAATCCATATAACGGGAATATTATAGAAAACTTTTCAACAATGGCAAGGAATTCCATTGGATCCCTCCAACCTATCCCCGTGCATCACAACTCATATATATCAGCACGCGCACACAGATATATATATATATATATATATATATACACATACATATGTATGTATGTATGTAAAATCAACATCGGTGAGGAATCTTGTTGGATCTCTCCAACCTGTTGTCCTGCATCACAGACAATATATAACTATAATATAAGTCATCTGCTATAAAGCGAGCATATATAAAAGGTCATCCGCTCCAGGCGGGAATAGAACCAAACCAACTGATAAAACAATAAATCATCCAAATATTCAATCAACAATTTTTATCAACTATATAACATACTGGTTTGCCAAAAATGTGAGTTTAACTCACTGAAATTCCAGTTATGGCCGAGGCGTTCCGGTTTAACTAATATCGAATAGGCATTCAATTTTAACCCAAATTTAACTCCAAATCCATCCAATCAACCTCTAAATCATAGTATTCGCTAATACGATCTCGACGCAACTCGTTGCATTTAATTTTGACCTCGTATGAAAAGGTTACACAGTATATAAGATTTACAACATTCAAATTAATATTAAAATAATTTAAATTCCTTAATTACATTAGTTAGTTGCTAGTCACCTTATTTATATTTTAATCCAGGCTGCTCATTTTAAATTTCTACATCCCACTCCGATCGATCGCAGCCGCCATCTCGTGCCGCTTGCCGCTGTCGCAAGCTCGTCGACGACTCGCCTATCCCAACCGCGCCTCATGCCACTAGAGCTGCCTCTTAATGCCATGTCACCGCTGCAAAAAACGAGAAAACCCCCATGCCATTCAACATCATTTTCTGATCGCCACAGTTGATCATTGGCCACGAAACTTCGCTAGCGCCTCGCCCTCGCCTTCCTCGACATTTCCCCTTCAGACCCCATCACCTAAAGGTGCCTAGAATCGTCAGAAATACCAAAACCCGAACTCGAGCTGCCCACGATCAGAGGCAATTTTCGCCGCGTCTCGCCTCGCCGAATTCGATCACCACTATTGAAAAAGTTCAACTCGTCGATGCCGACATTTTCCTAGTTGAAGACTTTGCTTGACAACGTCGATAATGGCTCCGATGGCCGTCGGCTCTTGGATTGATGGAGCTTAAATTGAAAGAAAAAAAGGTCGAATTCTTTTCATGCACATCACACTATATAAATAAGAGGGAGGGTATGGGCTTAGACATGGCAGAGCGTGGTTTGCACAGTGGAGAGTATGGGTAGAAAGTATGTACATGTTATTTTATTCAATAAAATCCGATATTACACGTTCGAAAAATCTCGAACTCTTATCGAGACATGTCGCTTGGCGTTCTATATGTGATACCCTATTCCGAACACAATGGAACTACTATTGGGAGCTAATTCCATCATATACAGAAGTTAGCTTTCCAAAATCAAATTATATTAATTTAAATTCCTCTAATTTATTTCTACGCATTTTGAACTCGCACGACTAAACGATACGTTCGACCGTTACGAAATTCAACGGCATACAAAATTTCATTATTATGGTTCCAATGACTCCGGTTTCGTTAAAATCCAAGACAATGCGCCAGAATGATATTTTTCACAAGTTGATTAAACAAACTATTATTAAACAATTTCAACCACTTTTAATTACTTTTAAATTCTAATTTAAAAGTCTACTATCATCATTCTTATTTACATTAAATCCAAATAAGATTTCATAATCACTTTGTTTCACATTTAACCCAAGATTTCAATTATTTAAATAATCCCAATATTTAAATTACTATCCCAATTAACAAAATTTACTATTCAAATAAATCCTTATATATGAAATTTAAGCTATTTAACTTATAAAAATAATAATTCAATATTTAAAATCGATTAAATATTTCAAAATCAATTGACTAAAATTCTGGGCCATTATATTATCAAAGTATGTTATTTTAGCTTTATGTAGCATATGTTCTTACAATATTGAAAAGGTTAAATGTTATCATTTCATTTTACGAATAAGGCTCCTAATAGATTATTATATTCCTCAAAAGCCTAAGAGAAATATAGAAAAATTTCAATTTCTCTAGTAGGTGTCAAGACTTGCTTGCTTCGGGATTCTGACCTTGAGTTTGCTTAATAAATCATAGACCCGCAAGCGACCGATAACTCTTTATTTGTTGTATCATATATAACTCCCAACAGATGTAACCCGCGGTCTTCTTCCTAATCTCAATCTTGAACTTGAGCTTTCTCAACAAACCAAGAGAGATTATTCACTCGTACCTACCATTTTGCGATGGCCTAAGTATAATGTACATACCTTGAGTTTTCTCAACAAATACATCCATGAATCTTAACTCATCTGACAATATATAAATAGTGCTACACATAACATCCTTAGCTTGAGTTTGCTCAATAACTAGAGAGTATGCAAGTTATCTTTTAATACATAAATGGTAGTAGACAACTTTATATATTAGAGATCTGTAATCTTTAATGTATATATTTTAGAGTGATATCGATTTAAGGAGTAATTTATTTTTTATGAAATACCCTCGTGTTTTAAGTGTCAACCACTTTTGAAATCATGGTATACGTACTTTACATAAGTACTTATTCCAAAAATTAATTTTGGTTTATTTAATTTCCACTTATATTTATACATACATTATTTATGTTTAATTTTTTTTATCTGTTTATAATTTAATAACTTATATAACATTCATATATATACTATTGAGTAAATCATATTTAATTAGTTTAATTTATTAATTTAACTAAACTAAAATTCAAAAAATTTATTTTATTCATCGTACACAATTTACGATGACTTTTAACTATAACAGTTATATTATTATATACATATATTAATAATATGTATACAACTATATTAGTTAGCATTTAATTAAAACAATTTTAATTTAATATTGTTAATAAATTCAAAAAATTTATTTTTGATTTACCTTAAACAATTTTGACATAAATATATATATTGAACTTTAACATTTATAGTATTATATATATATGCATATATCAATGTATACATATATATATATATAACTTTTAATTATTTATTTAATTAATCCAATTGATTAAATATTAACATAATTTTCAAAAATATTAAATTTTATTTCCCAAATAATTCTAAAATATACTTTATAACTTCTATAGATTTTCATGTTATAGTTTACATTTAACTTTAATTTAAAATATATTTTAAATTTTCAAATTTAACTTTAAAATTAGCCTAAGTCCCAAAAAAATTGGACCTTACATCCGGGCCAACCTTTTGGATGTACTCCACCCATTGTGTCAGGCCAGTAGCTTAGAAGGAGAGAATACATGATTATTTAACCCCATGCCCAGAAACTACTAATTTAGACACCCATCAGATAAGTAGTTTTTATTAGTTGGCCCTAAATCTTGACCAATTAGACTATATAGACCATTTGGGCCCCGATACATGCAGTCTTTCAGCTAACACAACCATCACCTGACATGTAGGGGTAAGAGGCAGTGCGTCATCACATATCATGATGTGAGAACCCCCCCCATCATTCTAGTTGCAGGGATTGAACCAAGGACATCCAATAGACCAAGTGAATGCCTCAACCAACCTTGCTCTGATGCCATTGAAGGAACCTGGTCCATTTCATAGTGGGTCAAATGGGTAGATTTCCATTTTTCCATGTTTAGATCATAATGGGCCTATGAAGTCTAATTGAATTCACTAGGTCCAATCTGTATTCTTATTAATAAAATCATATTTTATTAATGTTTTCCAATTCTTAATTAATTAATTAATTCTAAGTTAATAAAGTGTGAAATTTGAAAAGGTATGAATACATCAAATATATTCATATTTTAAAAGGTATGACGAACATGTAAAACATATTTGAGTGTAACTGCTTAGTGTTTAAGTCTAAGAACAAACATTTTTTTTTGAAATTGGGTTAATATGTATTAAACGGGCTTTGCGGCCCAATAAGTCTGTAGGTACAAGTTACAATAAACATTCCGAAACAAATAACATCAGTTCATTATTCAATCTCAAAACTTTCCTAAGATAATTTAGGTCTCTCCACTTCGACAAAAATGGCGACTAACAGATGCTTGCTTGATTTTCTGTCTTCTCAGCCTTCCACTTCCAGTTCTCCAGTTGTAGTCTTTCTTTTGCCTCTAAGTTGGTGAGTTTCGTAATTCTTCCAATATTAATTTTCACATCTCTAGCAATATTCTCTGCTAAATCTAATTCATTTTTATCCTTTCCACTTTTGAAAGCCCTTATGTTCCGTTCTCTCCAGAGATGCCAGATAGTTGTTGTCAGAGAGATTTTCACAACTTCCTTCATCAAGTTCGTGAAATCTGTCCTATCACTCAGGTGATTTATCTCATCTTCTAAGCTTTGAACAGCTTCTGATTGCAAGTTTTTTAGCTTTTGAATAGCCCACACCCGTTTACTAAATTTACAGTCGAAAAATAAGTGCTTATGAGTTTCTGTTTCTTTCCCACACAAGTTACAAATATCTTCATTAAGAATACCCCATCTTTTTAGTCTATCTTTAGTACTTAGCCTGCCTTTGATTGCTTTATATGATGTGTGAGCCATTTTAGGGCAATTAGATTTACTCCAAATGACATTGTACCAGTTAACCATTTCATAGTGATTCCTGTTTTCATTCCAGACTTCTTTCATTTTAAAAAGACCCTTTTTGTTGTTTTTCCAGACCCATTTATCAACTCTCTTGTTTGGAAGGATAGGGATTTCCTCTATTTCAGGTTTCAGATTCCTTGTAATCAGTTGTTTTCCTGTCTCCCATTTGCTGTTATGTATTATGCTGGCCACCTGAATTTGTGGAGAGTTATTAGCTGAGTAACTTTCCCATCCAAATCTATCTATAATGCTTTTGTTATTTAGCCACGGATCCCTCCATAAATCTGTGTCTCTCCCATTTGCTATTTGCCTTTCAATAGATTTTTTAAGGGTCCCTCTTTGTTTTAAGATATTTTTCCAAGTCACTGAAGCATTGTTATCTGGTTGCATAATCCAAAAATTATCTTTTAGATATCTACCTCGCATCCATTTGGCCCATAGGTTTTCAGAAGAAATGAATTTCCAGGCTAATTTAAGGCCATATATCTTTTTAAGTTCAAAAAGATTTTTAAGTCCTACTCCTCCTTCCCTTTTGGGTCTGCACAACTCATTATAATTCACTTTGTGAAAACCTCCTCTCCATATGAAATCAGCGCACACAGTGTTTATCTTTGCTATAGAACAATCTGGTATCTGAAAAGTCTGTAGCCAGAACCTTACTTGTGAAGTGATGACAGTGTGTACCAATTCCACTCTACCTGCAAAAGATAGAAGTTTTGATCTCCATCCTTGTAATTTTTCACGAATTTTGTCAATCAGCTTTCCACATTCAGCATCTGTGATGTTATTATTTGATAGGGGAACCCCTAGGTATTTAACTGGCAAATCTCCTTCCCCTACTCCAAGTTGTTCTAGTATGTTTGTTTTGTTTTTACAGAATTTATTCAAGTAGCACTTTGTTTTGAGCTCATTTACCTTGAGACCAGCCAATTCCTCAAATTGTTTAAAAATCCCCTTTATAGTGTGTATTCCCATATCTGTAACTTTAAACACTACTAGTAAGTCATCAGCATATATGAGATGATTGACTGCTGGAGTTATCTTATATACTGGTTTTATCAGTGAATGGTAACTTGCAAGTTCCATTTGAAGCGAGAACCACTCCATGGCAACAGCAAACAGGTAGGGAGAAAGAGGATCTCCTTGTCTAATCCCTCTGTTAGTAGTAATGTACCCTTTAGGGTTTCCATTGATTATCACTGAAAAAGTAGGGGTGCATATGCAATGTGTTATTAATTTGAGCAGTTTGGCCGGTATCCCCATTTCATGTAGCATATGTAAAATGAATTGCCTGTTCACTTTATCATAAGCTTTGTGTAGATCAATTTTTAAACACACTTTGTCTGCTCCTTTTTTGTTAAAATCCCTTATTAGTTCATGGGCTAACAAAGAATTTTCTGATATGAATCTACCTTTTATAAAAGCACTTTGACTTTGTGAGATGATTTGAGGTAAGACTTTGTTCAGTCTCATACAGATGATTTTGCTGAGAATTTTGTATGTAACGTTGCAACAAGCTATGGGTCTGTAATCCTCAATTTTTCCTGGTTTGTTAACTTTTGGAATCAAGGTGATGAAAGTGTGATTAATTTCTTGAATGAATTCACCTGAGTTAAAAGCCTCTTGATAACCTCTGAGCATTTTGTCCTTCAGGTCTTTCCAGTGCACTTTGAAGAAGAGTGCGCTCATTCCATCAGGTCCCGGACTGGAGTCATTGTGGATAGAGAAAATGGCTCTTTTCATCTCCCTTTCCGTAACATCAGCTGTGAGCATACGGGCACCTTCACTGGAAATTCTTTTCCTGCAATGGATATGAGGTATCTGCTGCGAGTAATCTCCATTGTATGTGCTTGTAAAGTATTCTATGGCCTTTGTTTCCAGATCTTTTATGTTTACTGCAGAATCTCCCTGTTCATTTAAATGGTGTAATAAGTTGTTATTTTGATTATTTCTAAAAGACATTTTAGTATATAAAAACTTATTGCACTCATCCCCTTGTGTTAGCCATTTTTCTTTTGCCTTTTGTTTAACATCCATGGCTTGAATGCTCAGAAGGTTCTTCAGTTGTTGTTGTTTGTCAAAATATTCAGCATTTAGTTCCTCATTTTGTGGTTCTTCTTCTAATTGATTTTGGATCTTTTCAAGTCTGTCTTGAATTTCCTTGATGCCCTCTTGAATCTAAGAACAAACATGGAGTTATATATAGATATTATCGCATCAAGATCTAAAAGAAAAAAGATAAATGGGACATCATTGAATGGTTTCACAGTTCCTCTTTTGTAAATATTTAATTGATACTACACCTAATCAACATACAAGAGATGACATGTTACAATTATATTTTAAAGTGACAAAAGTAACAAACAATAAATTAGTCAATATATATATATATATATATGTGTGTGTGTGTAGATATTGGAATTTATACCTACCATGTATGTATTTGCAATATATACAAACACGCACATGCGTGCGCGCACATGTATACATATATATAATATATATAGACACACACATTATTGCCTCAATTTTAGATTGTCAATGAAA
This sequence comes from Allium fistulosum, assembly GCA_030737815.1. Classification (NCBI taxonomy): domain Eukaryota; kingdom Viridiplantae; phylum Streptophyta; class Magnoliopsida; order Asparagales; family Amaryllidaceae; genus Allium; species Allium fistulosum. The sequence goes on along the minus strand of CM060906.1, from coordinate 866,896,137 downwards.
AATAAATTTAAAAAAATTGTTTCTAAAATACATGCCTTAACAGTATAAATATAAATATAAATGTTTACATATATACGTGCAAGCATGTGCGCAAACATACAAATATACATACATACATACATACATACATATATATATAATGATTAAGCTAAAATAATTTCCAATAGATTCAAAAATTAACATCCATATTACATTAAACCTTTCGGATGTATTTACAACCGCACACACATACACAAATATATATACATACATACATATATATATGTATGTATGTATGTATGTATGTATGTATGTATATGTAAAGTGGTGAGCATAAAAGTATTATTTCCTTAAACAATCAAAATATTATAAAACCATAATGGCATACATCAAATCAAATAAGTTAGCAACAATCTCTATATCTTAAGGCCGATTAAAAATTAAAATAGAAATATCTAAATAATTAAATTGTATAATAAGTTTAGAATATTATTATAGGTAATTATAAAACATAGATTCATAACCTAAAACATTGTTTTGTGCATATATAAATTTTGGTTTTAATTTATCAATTTAAAACAAATCGAATCATTTAACAAATTATATAAATTGTACTGCTAATTCTAAATCAAGGGGAGGCAGTAATATGTACATATAAAATTGTGATAGGTATATTACATCTAAGAAAACAAATGAAATTTAAAATATATCTTTCAATAATAGGTGATATTTTGATTTGGAAATCTCTCCTTAGATCCTTGAATCTTCGCCCAACTTTACAAGAGAAGGATGAACCATGTAGCCATTAATTCAATTTGATGTTTTGATTTATTTTGGAGTTGATTCTATTTAGAAATTGGAGAAGAAAAATTTGACCATTAATCGATTTAGGAGGAGGCTATGGATGAGGAAAGAAGGAAGAAAAGAAAATCAAATGAAGAAATGAATGAGAGGAATTTGTTTTAAGAAAAGAATCGAAACCTTTGATATTCTTTATTTAAAAACTTTCCCTTTTAATTCCTAATTAATTTTCAATCGATACAATTCTTTCTTTTCCTTTGCATGTTCTTGCATGGACTGATTTTCATAAAGCCCATTTAGTAATTAACTACATTTAAAGCTCGTTCAAATACATACTAATATCGTATATCGTTACGTGTATATGTAACTTTTATATATACATCCAAATAATTAATAACAATACTCAAAACATCAAAAAAACTAATAATTAATATTTCTCAAATATTAGTTGATTTAATTAATTTATAACATTTTACAAACTAGTTAAATCGTATGGTTTTTCGAAGAATTCACAAATGTGATTGTGAGACTTAGAGATGTGAATTTAGTCGGCGATTAATTTTGAACAATTCAAATATTCACATTCACACATTACCTTAGATAGTGATGTGAACTTTAGCTGAATTCATCGCTTACAAATCATTTTAGTAAAATCCAATTTCATATTTTCTTAAGCGATGCCGTTTATTAACGATAATACACACACATTCTCTTTGTTAAAATTACATCACTCTAGAATATATGGAATTTAATATTGGTCAAAATTCCAATATTATTCACATTTAACTCGGGTAACCCAAAAAAAGTCCTTGCTTCAATAATAACATTTATTTTTAACCATTCTACGTTGGCCAGAGATTTGACTTTGATTGACTATATTTAACCCTAATACTAACTTCATACAACCAAGGAGATGAATTCTCTAATGAACAGTATTTCACTTCCAATGCTTAAACTCAGACCCAAGTATAGTTTCTTGATGGATTATCATGTCATGATTTAATTATAATCAAATTGTAGTATTTACATTGAAGTTCCACCGCGAATTATGTATATCTTTACTCTGGGATACCTTATCTGACCTAGTTGTTTTTAGCCAACATAAAACTCTAGGTTGGGTCATTCCATAGTTATCCAAAGTACTAGCTTCTTGGTCCCCTCAACAGCCAAAAGTAATACACCGTCCAACTTTTGGAGAGCATTACGTATTATAGTTTCGGTGGATTTATCTATATCCTTTCTTCGAAATATCTTGACCAGGAATATTTGAAATAATATATAATTTTATATTATGGTAATTTTCTCATGATTACAACTCTTTGTAATTATTATCACATAATATATCATTGAAGGATTTTTTATTTAACATACTTAAATTAATTACTTAATTAGTATATCACAATATTACAAGTATACAATAGAAAATAAAAACCTTTATTACGAACATGATTGGTTATCGAGTTGGATATGTGTAACAAATACATAATTCCTACTAAGGCATACTCCTAACTCTCCCATCTTTACTGACGATGTCAAATAGAAAATCATCTAAATGTTATTCGCCTCCATCATCGACCATTGTTGCAATAATACAGTATGAAAGAATGCAAATGTCACTATTCTAAAATTTAATCTTTGGACTGAACACCGAGACGGACCACATAGAAATGCTATTGGGTCATTGGGACCTTATTGCATAAAAACTCTAGGCCTTTTAATCAAAAAAAATTCAACCACATCCTAAATGATTTCAATCGATTGGTTAACGGGATCCAATCAACTAAAATTCCAATATTGCTAATGCTTCTTCCGCTATCCATCTTTCCAAATTCCGAGTGAAACTCTACTTCAACCGTGGCTTCAAAACTTCAAATATCATGCGATCATAACTTAGTCAAAATTCCCTCATACGAATCCTAACCAAAATATTTGATGTTCGATTAACACCTCTTCTCTATGACATTCCAATAAAAATACTTTAGATTTTCTCCTCCCTAACAACGCATGCTAACTCGGAAATTTCCTTATCCAACTTCTAACTCGTTTCTTGAGTCATATGCCTAAGCAGCATGTCACATGCCTAATGAATTATTTATTTAGGGAGGAAGATTGGGATCTTCAGCAAAGGCATATAGAATTCCTATACTATAGACTTGACATCAATTCATCATAGTGTGACTATCGTGACCACAATATACAACAAGATCGTGCCTAGTACATTGCATCAATTTCAAGTTATACTACTATCATCATCCAACGTATCGTCTATCTCTTTCTAAAATCAATCCATATCCTCAAGAAACCTAGTACGTATACATCACTAAAGGACTCGTAAACAACAATATTCAAATCATCACAATCATAAATAAATGGATCAAACCATTGGACGATTCAACATCATAATAAATTCATACACTATGTTAGTCATACAGTCTAAAATTTTGACTATAACATTCCATATCCAAAGATGATAACTCGCCTTCAATTTCGATATGCTTTCCTTTCTCCACAATAGATGGTGGCATAAGACTAGAAGTCGAAAATGCTATTGGGCCACATTCAATTCTTCGTTTTCTTTTGATTTTCTATTCTCTTTGTTTATCGTTTTATACCCAATCTTGTACATGCTATTTCCACATCATATTACTTCAATTTAGCATTAATTCCATACAATATTTATGTACATTTATTTCTCGATTTATATAAAATTATACATCAAACTTTGTGTACATTCAATATCCCATTATCTTCCAATTACTTTTATAAGCACTTAATAATATTATTAAATTTGATAAAAATTACATTTATTCTCTAAAATAAATATATTTCAGTATGTTATCCCACCTTTTGGCAAAGCCGAGATATCCAAAAATTAACTGAAAATCAATGATTACTAGTCATGAATATCGATTGTGCATCGCAGGTTCACCATGGATATCGATGAATTTTACTCGAGTCCGGATCGGGCTACAATTGATAAGGCACGTCAAGCAAGGTTAGGAAAAGCAACGTTCAGAATTTCAAGTCAATCCGAGTTTGCATGCTCAAGATATCACCAACGAAAAATGGAGTAGACAGTCCTAAGTTCGAATCCATAGGCGAAGCCCATGTTCGACTCCATCGAACTTCCTCTACTTCGAATCCACGAAACATAACCCTGCTTCGAATCCATCAAAGGGAAGGTCTTCGAATCCATGCAGTTGAAGAACTTCGACTCCATCCCACGACTATCTTCGAATCGATTCAGCTGAGAAGCCTTCGTAACGATCAACTATGGCCTACCATGATCGATACGAAGGAAACATCCATTCGATCGATTCGAAGGAGCATACTTTCGAATCCGTTACCTCGAATCCACCAAGTCAAAGCGGCTAAAACCATGGATTCGACCCAGTAAACTCGGAGAAAAAGATGGATCAACCCAAGAAGCACGCGCGCCACATCACCACGCACATGCACCGAGCATCGATTCGACCCTATCGATTCGAAGGGATCGATTCGAACCACTCGTGTCCACCGGAAATGCAATCTTGGATCGATCATAACTCGAGATCTACAAGTCCAAATGCTATGAAATTTTCACAGGAGCTTGCATATACATGGAAGAATGTCCAAACCAAATTTCACCTCGATTGGATGCTTTTTTGATCGATTCAAACTCAGGTTCGAATTGATCCCAAAGTGGGCCCGGATTTCTAGAATCCGGGCATGTGGGCCCCCTCACGTGCCAGAAGTGGTCTCCCGAAATATCAGCCTCCTACGCCTATAAATAGAGCCCCTAGTCATTCAGAAAAGGGGTCGGACAATTTTGAGAGCTAAAGGGCGCCCAGACTCTGCTAGATTTACTCCAGATCACCATTGCTTCCTTAGATTCAGATTATAATCATAAAATCTGTTGTACTACGCGATAAGAAATTGTAATCTTCAAGCATCGAGCAATAAAATCATAAAAACCTTGAAGTGGACGTAGGCCGGAGATAGCCGAACCACTATAAATTGTGTGTTACTGTTCATTATTTCTGGATTGCTATTTGTTGCTTGCTTAGATCTGATATTTGTGTTTGAATATTGCTGGTTTGTATTCATACACTGGTGCTTTCACAATACTTGGGGTTTGTGAACAAATTTGGCGCAAACACTTTGGTGCTTTCACTGAGAGGAACTAGCACCCACTACACCAGATTCAAAGTTTAGATTTGAAAGTTTGAAAGATTCAGATTGACTCGACAATGACTCGACAAACAAGACAAAGAGCTGAGAGAAGCCAACAAGGAGGAAGTCAAGAGGCATCCTCTGGTGTTGGAGAAGGACAAGCTTCGATCTACATTACTAGAGATGAGATGGAGGCTATGAATAACCTAATGCATGAACCAATGATGAAAAGCCAACAAGAGATGCTGTAGAATTTCTTTGAAATGATGAGAGCTGCAGGAATACAGAACCTTGGACCAGCTACAGCGGCTATGAATGTGGAACAAGGAGCTAGGGTTGCGGAACCCAATGAAGGTCAGAATGCAGATCTAGAAGGCAATCAACAAGGACTTAGGGGCAGACCCTCAGGATCTGATGGTGGAAGGCCTACAGATGAAGCTCAACAAGCTGGATCCAACGCTGATGCTAACGGGCCACACGAAGAGTACGTACCAGAATACCCTTCAAGACCAAGAGGGCAACCCCAGGATGGAGATGAAAAGATGGCTGGATTAGTCCGACGGCTGATGAGAGGAGGATTGTCCAATGGAGGACTAGAGGAAGTTAGTCGGAGTCCGTTCACCCCGAATATCAGGAATTCAAGGAACCCTCCAAAGTTCAAACTGCCTATGCTGGATCCTTATGATGGGAAGTCAGATCCAACGATGCATATTACTCGATACATCAGGCACATAGAAGTGTTGGGGGCATCCGAGGAAGTGATGGCTCGATGCTTCCTTCTATACTTGTCTGATTTGGCTGCACTTTGGTTCAGGCAATTAGAAATTGGATCGATCAGAACATGGGGCGAGCTTGTAGACTGCTTCATGAGACAGTTTAGGGTCCACGTGACGCGACCCAAGAGTGTGATGACTTTGGCATCGATAAAACAAAGGACTGGAGAGTCCATAAAAGATTTTCTGCTGCGATTTAATGCAACGGTGGCTTCTGTAGATCGCTCGGATCCATCAATGATTTTGATGGCGGCAGTGGCAGGAGTTGGAGAAGGCACCGAATTCAAAGATTCTTTAACGAGAGACCCACCGCAAGATCTTGGAGAGTTTTACCATGAAGCTGAAAGATTCATTCGATTAGAGGAATCACGAGCCGAGAGGCAGGAAATAAACGCTGTACAAGGCGAAGGAACCACCAGGGTGGACAAAGGAAAGAGAAAGCAGGATGACGCACATGATGGTCCTGATAAACGGAAGAAATTCCGAGAGCCCAGATTCAGGTAATACACAGATTTGGCGGCAAGCCTGGAACGAATTTACACTGAAACTCGGGGGTAACTCCCCTATCGAAAACCACCCAGGAGAGATCCCACAGAGCGGGAGCGTAGAACCAGAAAATATTGCCTATTCCATGAGCTAGATGGGCACACAACCGACGAATGCCGCCACCTAAAGGATGAGGTGGAAGAACATGCCAGGAGTGGTAGATTGCCACAATATGTCAGAGAACGGGCAGCGGCGGTAAGGCCTGAACAACTACCGCCTCCACCTAACAGAAACGATCCTGGATCGGGATCACGACTCGTCATCAACTGATTAAGATGGCAAGGGCCAAGTTCAGGCTTTGGACTTCGATCAAATAATTTCATTAGATTTGTTTTCAGACTAAACGACTACTCCACTTACTCATGTATGGGAACCAGAGAGATCCCTAGGCATGATCTGAGATGGAGATAGACCGATCTGCCCGGAGAGGCAATGTTTAGTTTTTTTTTCCTGATGTTTGAGATTGAACATCTAGGACCTGAATTTAATAAATAAACTTGAATTTCTTGAAATAAACCTTTGACCAGAAAGTTAAAGGATGAGTATTAAATATCAATATAAAAATGATCGCTTTATGACCCTACCTGGAGAGACGGGGTCCGGAGTGCAAGAAGTGGGTTGCTTCGCCGGAGAGCGATAGGATTGACTCACTTAACGTCGTTTCCCATTCACCGGAGAGTGATTGGATCGGGATTCGATAAGAGCCCGGAGAGGATATGATCGGCCAATGATTTAGGCCATGACATCGTTTAATGTTCAGATACACTGAACTAGAGTGCAAGAAGTGAGTCGCTTCGCCGGAGAGCGACATGATTGACTCACTTAACGCTGTTTCCCCTTCACCGGAGAGTGACAGGATGGGATCCAGCAGGAGCCCAGAGAGGCTACGATCGGTCCAGAACGACCAAGACATCGCTTTACGCCTTAACTGGGGCCGGAGTGCAAGGGGTAGAAAACAACGCCGGAGTGCAATAGGATCTTTCTATTCGATCGCTAAGTCTGGAATGGGCTTGGCAAGGGTCCGGAGTAACCATTGATAGTACGGAGAGACTGTAGAATCTCATTTTTAACTTCCACTGGAAGAAATTGATAACGATTCAGCTTCGAACAGCCATGGACTTGATTGAAAATGCTATGAGCTCTGAATAAAACATGAACTCACTGCATTCAATTTGAGACTGATCAAAACACACCTTTTACCAAAAGGCATGTTTTGGGGGGCAAAGTGTTATCCCACCTTTTGGCAAAGCCGAGATATCCAAAAATTAACTGAAAATCAATGATTACTAGTCATGAATATCGATTGTGCATCGCAGGTTCACCATGGATATCGATGAATTTTACTCGAGTCCGGATCGGGCTACAATTGATAAGGCATGTCAAGCAAGGTCAGGAAAAGCAACGTTCCAAATTTCAAGTCAATCCGAGTTCGCATGCTCAAGATATCACCAACGAAAAATGGAGTAGACAGTCCTAAGTTCGAATCCATAGGTGAAGCCCATGTTCGACTCCATCGAACTTCCTCTGCTTCGAATCCACGAAACATAACCCTGCTTCGAATCCATCAAAGGGAAGGTCTTCGAATCCATGCAGTTGAAGAACTTCGACTCCATCCCATGACTATCTTCGAATCCATGCAGTTGAAGAACTTCGACTCCATCCCACGACTATCTTCGAATCCATTCAGCTGAGAAGCCTTCGTAACGATCAACTATGGCCTACCTTGATCGGTACGAAGGAAACATCCATTCGATCGATTCGAAGGAGCATACTTTCGAATCCTTTACCTCGAATCCACCAAGTCAAAGCGGCTAAAACCATGGATTCGACCCAGTAAACTCGGAGAAAAAGATGGATCAACCCGAGAAGCACGCGCGCCACATCACCACGCACATGCACCGAGCATCGATTCGACCCTATCGATTCGAAGGGATCGATTCGAACCACTCGTGTCCACCGGAAATGCAATCTTGGATCGATCATAACTCGAGATCTACAAGTCCAAATGCTATGAAATTTTCACAGGAGCTTGCATATACATGGAAGAATGTCCAAACCAAATTTCACCTCGATTGGATGCTTTTTTGATCGATTCGAACTCAGGTTCGAATCGATACCAAAGTGGGCCCGGATTTCCAGAATCCGGGCATGTGGGCCCCTTCACGTGCCAGAAGTGGTCTCCCGAAATTTAGGCGAAATATCAACCTCCTACGCCTATAAATAGAGCCCTTGGTAATTCAGAAAAGGGGTCGGACAATTTTGAGAGCTAAAGGGCGCCCAGACTCTGCTAGATTTACTCCAGATCACCATTGCTTCCTTAGATTCAGATTATAATCATAAAATCTGTTGTACTACGCGATAAGAAATTGTAATCTTCAAGCATCGAGCAATAAAATCATAAAAACCTTGAAGTGGACGTAGGCCGGAGATAGCCGAACCACTATAAATTGTGTGTTACTGTTCATTATTTCTGAATTGCTGTTTGTTGCTTGCTTAGATCTGATATTTGTGTTTGAATATTGCTTGTTTGTATTCATACACTGGCGCTTTCACAATACTTGGGGTTTGTGACCAAATTTGGCGCAAACACAGTACTTACTGATATTTCATACATTTCAACATCTTTTATACACACACACACATATTGCTTTGTTGCATATATATATCGTTTTTTATATATTTTTAAAATACAACATATTTGTATGTTATTATATATATTAGAATTTGCTTGTAATTATAGTTTATCATGTATTAATCTCAGGAACCATTATCATGTAAATCAATCATGAATTTTATGTATATATTGGATATTCATCAATTTATATTCTATTTTCTATGTTCAGGCAACTATTTCATTTCTAAACCAAATCAATGGTTCCATTAAACAAGTCAAACTTATTTTATATCAATAATGGACTTTCTAAACCCTAAGTTATCTAAACCATAGAAATCATAGTATTTAATGAGTAAAACCCAATCATAATATTTAACGAGTAAAACAAAGTTTATATCAATTTAGGTTAACCAAACTCACAATTAATCGTCTAGCCTCAAATGAAGATGCAAAGTCATCAATTCCTCCGCTGTCCGGATTTAGACGTGGCCCAAAACTTCGTATTTCCAATTGAAATTGATATCGGTCCGTTGCGTTGTTTGTGCTCATCGATTTGATAGTTTATTTGTTAAATTTCATGAAGTATTGAGAGAGATATGATTCCTTGATTAAAAATCGAGAAGTGTGTTTCTAAGGAAGAAGAAGATGAAGAACATATGTATGTTTTTTTAAAATTTGAATTAAAAACCTGTGTGTATTTATAGATGAGGCAAATATCCGTTCACTCAATTAGGCCAAGCTTGTTTAAATATTCAAACCATATTTATGAAAAATGTCGGTATCTCTCTCATCCTAACTACGATAGGGGCAAGCTTAAAGTCGGAATTGATCAAAAAATTGGCCTAGTTGGTTAAAATTACCATTTTACGATTGGGGCAAGCTTAAAGTCGCAAGATTCATTACCATTTTACCCCTATGGTTAAAATTACCAAAATGTCCTTTATTTAATTTAGTTCTCGAAATTACAGAATATTATAGGTACTTAGATGGTTCAAATGTTTGTTGATCATCATTATGTCGTATTGATTGGTATAAGTATTGATTGGTATAACGTTCAGGATTTGTAGCATGGTCATCTACTATGCTTGTTGGTATACATACTTATATTTGATTAATAATTTATGAGTGCTCTCTGACTAAAGTTTGCTTTAATCCTAAAAAACGTTTCGTTAGTTTATTCAAAAATCGTTAATATCCTTTTAACATATGTAATTCAAGTTCAAATCGGAACGTATCAAAATTGAACCATATTTTATGAATCGACTTAAAACCTGGATTATTATTTACCGTTTTAATTAAGCGGTTGATTCGAAACGAAAACTGTTTGAACTCCAAACTAGATCGAACTAGTCGGTGCCGGGTCTTAATTGTCACAGTAATATTTGAGGACTCACCAATATCAGAATTCACTTTAGTTAGGGTGATTCCTGCCTAGTGCTCATCAGCGTGTAAAAACTCACTTTTGTATTCATCGTGTCTAATTGTTACGTTATCTTTGAACCAAGTCTTTGATTATGCACCAACTTTCCAACCTTTGTGCATATTCCATCTTTAATAAAGTCTATCTAATTTCAAAAGAAAGAAAAAGAGCGCTGTTGGCGTTTCTTTTTTAAGACTAGACTGGTATATAGGTTAAAAAAAAAGTTTCCTCCTTTTACATTCCAAATTTACATTTGTATTATGCTATTTTTGTCATCTTTCAAAGTAAAATGTTAAATATTTAATTTAAAGGTCTGTAACATTTAGTAATCTTGACACGCGATCACTGGAATCATAGATGGACATCTATTGTATTCGCAATTAAGGCCAAAAAAATTACTTTTCTTGCTTAGTAACGCAGTAAATAATATATTATATATATATATATATATATATATATATTAAGACCGAGCATAACAAAATATATTAAATGATGAAACATACCTAATTTTATTAAAGATAACAATAAACAAATTTGATAAATCTAAGTGGAAATGTCACTGAACCAGAAAAGCAGTCATTCCTCTTCATAATAAATACCATCACAACAACAGCATGCCTCATTTCCTCTCTGACTTCATAAAAGCACCTGCTAAAATGCGCACCACCCCTCCTGCTAAAATGCACACCACGTCCGTCGTCACCGTTCTCCGACCATCCTCATCTTCCGACGACGGTGACGGCCCGTACTTCGACCTCGAATTCACCATCCCCGACAAATCCGAATTCACTTCCGAATCCGTGTTCTCAATTTCCGAATTCGATACCAACAACCAAGCCAAAAGCTCACCGAAATCCGAGTCGACATCAAAAACGCAGTTCTCATCGAAAGTTCAAATATTTCTACTGAAATTCAAGTCTAAGCCAAAACCAGTGGAAGAAGTACGCATCATATCTCTGCTTAAGAAACAGGACGCAATGGAGGAGAGAAAGGGCGTCATCAACAAATATTTGAATAAAATCAAGCCGTTCAGGAAGAAGACCAACAGCAACGAAAAAACAGTTCGATTTGGAGGTGAAGTCATTGCAACGGAGAATGAGCAAAAGGGAAAAAAGGGGAGTATTACTAGTTCGGTGGGGTTGAGGAAGAGTAGGTCTGCGTCGGCGGCAGTTGTGTCTGTGAGATCACCGCCAGGGAAAGGATGCGATGACTCGCTTGCGGTGATGGAGGATGGGATTCAGAGCGCGATCGCGCACTGTAAAAGGTCGCTAATTAGTGGTAAGCTTACCGCTCCAATTTTAATGTTTTGGATCCTTTTCTTCGATATAACAACATTGAACAAAAATAATTTGGATAAATTTGAATGTAGGAACAGAGTTGGGTTTGGCACGCTGCAGAAGCGATCCAGGCGAGGATCGGTCGACGTGATCGACGAGATTTAGAAATGAAATCGAAGAGTATTTGGTTGTAAATTTAATGCCACTTAATGTATGATTAAATACTTTATGATGGAGCGTATCTCGTTTTTCTTTTAACCGAAATATTGAGTAGTAATTTAAGTTATTTAACCAACATTTTGTTGCTGGTTATGTTAAGCATGAAATTAAGAAAGATTTTTGTAGCTTTTAGTGATTTCATTTGGCAATCCTAAGCTTGTCCAATAAAACCTTTAATTATTTAAGAAGATGCTAGGATCGCCTTCTTAGTTTAAGACTTTGTTCGAACAAATTGTTCTCTGCTTGCAAGTTGCAATGTTAGAATTGTAGTAGAAAATGGTTTAGAATATAAATTAGAATGCTTGTTAAATAAATATCTGGATTTTAAAATATATTGAGCACAAAAACTTGTTGATTAAGCAACCAAAATGGGTTCTGGGCATTTGTTAACAGACACACCTAGCTTGAATATCTGTTAAATCTGTTATTTTGGATTTTGTGAAATATAATTGAAGAAATAATAATTATTATAAGTGGGTTTGTGCTTTTAGACGATTTTATTGCACTTGTTAGAAACAGGTGTTCAGGCTTAAAAAAAGACGAACAGTTGTTTTTCATGTTAAAACAGACTAGTGTACAGAGCCGTTTGCAACTGCAGAGTCCAGGAAATTGAAGAAAATGTAAAAGTAGAAGAGAGGTGGAGCAAATACGGTCAATTCATGTGCCCAAGTGCGCCGACGTAGCACCTCAAACGCTCAGTCGCTCACGCCGTACGTACATGCGTGGGGGGGCCTGGGGGCCTGGGGGCCTGTCAAGGTCCTTTGCAATGCTATGTTCATCTTTGGTACTATCAATTTAGTACTAAAATTACAACTTGTTACGTACACACTTTCCTCTTTTGATTTCTCCATATGTGCTATGTTGCGAATTTAGTGAAAGCCAGTATGTTGCTTTTCCCTACCTGCAATAGAATGAACTGATCGCGCACATTGTACATGATAAGACCTAAAAACATTTGACACCCGTATATGTATAAACAAGAAATTTATTTCAATCTTAATCATCGAAGAGTCTACTATCAGTAAATGTCTTTTAAATTTTTAACAAAAATATATCTTATTTTTCAACCATTATTTTCAAACTTCCTAATGTTGAAACAAACCTGAGCAGATACAAAGTTCTACAAGGAGACAGGGTAATGTTAATAGATATTTTCACAACCAAATCGAGAAAAGGTTAACAAAAACTTATTTTGCTTAGTTTTGTGAAGCAAATCTATAAAATATTCCAAAGCGTTTTTGTAAAATAAAGGTTGGTTTTATATAATAATAAAGTACAAATAAGTCAAAGTTTTACTACGCTGGTACAGACTCAGAAAGGTGACATGGATTGGAAAAGCATAGAAGACGCTGCAATATAAAAAGAATATGTTTCAGGTAAAGTGCGGTCATGATTTCATAAACTTGTGGAATAATTCACTGCTTGCTGATGCTCAGCTTTTGCAGGCTGCAACACGAAATCAACTCTTTTTTGAACTGACTTGCGTTTGACCATAACAGTATACAGCTTTGACAGTATATTAGTAAAAGTACACGCTTATTTTTGGAGAATTTTTCCTAATGTTCATCCTTTGAGAAAACATGAATTAGATGCATATGAGAAATTAATAACTGAAATACGTAGATTTTCATATGTTATAGAATTATTTTTGATCGTTTTTTATATTTTTTCTTGCCTGCTAATTTCTTTATTATATCTTTTCTTCCTTGATGAAGAATAGAACTATACAAAACATTAATGCTCTTATTATATTTGTCATGTTTTAACAAACGCAATCAATGGACTCTGTTTATACGGGCTCAAATCATCTGGATTCAAATTTGATGTTCCAGTATGACCAGCCATTCAACAGATGACACATGCATAAGTTTTTACAAATAAATCTCAAAGGAAAAGGTAAAATGGTATTATTTGCATAATTTCAAGCATTCTGATTGAGTGGGCAAACCGGAACAAGAAAGCTTGGGTCTAGGTGATTTGCTCCCTATTTATACACTACAACCATCGTGGAACCATCACAACCACCATTGATATATGTCAACTTTGATGTGTATGTTGTCTATCAAAACGACAAGTGTTATGCGCTTGTAATACACTTTTCTTTACGAAGCTTCAAACATTTGCAGTTTGCAAAGCTTGTTTTACGAGTCCATCATCAATTTACTGAAGTAAGAAAATTGTCGCATGATTTAAAAAACATGAAGTGCATACTTTATAAGTTATGCCCGAATAGTAACAACAACTGTAGTTGACAATTTCTTTACAAATGACAAGAAATACTCATTAGAGTCGGTCCTAAAAAATTATGATGTCCAGTGCGGTTTTCTAAATGATGTCTTTAGTATTAATTCTCTTAAAACTAGCGAACGGACCCTTATTTATGGGAATCATATATATTTTGGAATTAATACAATAAAGTGAATATAACCTCTTAGATTAATACTAGATTTACTGTTATATAGTTTATATATCAAATAAGCACTTAATACTTATATGAACCAACATTTCAACATTCAATGTTCACAATTATGTTCAATCATCCCTTCGTTAATATTTATTTTGTTTTTCTATTAGAACTGCCCGACGGTTGTTTTATCGAAAACATCATGATATTTAATATAACTCAGTTGTATTTAACTTTTGCTTTTGTTCAACTTTAAATCTCAATTTAAAATATGATTCTCTGCAAAACAGAGTTTATATTTATAATAAGAAAAAAGCATATAAGTGTCAACATGGTTGGCTCAGTTGGTTGGTAGTTTAAGCTACGAGATTAAATGTTACGAGTTTAATTTCTGAGATCGACACTTGTTAGCATTAAAGAACCTTGTTTTAAAAAAACATACAGTTTGTTAAATAGTTTCAAATTCAATGGAGTTAAACTATAATATGTTTGCTTGAAAATTTCATAATTGCTACAACATAAGAAAACTTTATGTGACGCCCCGCATTTCGAAAGGTTTAAATCAACAATAATCCACACATGTCCAACTCAAACAATCCAAAATACGGATAATCAATGGGGTTAATTTAGAAAAATAAGAAAAGAAGAAAACAACACAGAATCTCGCAGCGGAATGACAAAATATAATAATCAAACAAACAGTTCATGAAGCTGTTTATACTATACATTTGATTAAAATTTATACAACATTTATCAGAATTATACATACAACAGAATAATAGAATACAACATTGCAGTAGAACTACAATGTGGTGAAATAATACTAGTAATATTAATGTATCAATCTTCGTCTTCGTCCTCCAGAAAATATGATCTTTAATACGCTGAAAACTCAAAGTTGACCTGAGCGTAATGGAAAAAACAAAACACTCGAGTCGGAACTAAAATATCCTTATGTGAGTCAAATTAATATCACATATAACAGGAGTGGAATAGTGTTAGAGATGTTTACGGGGTTTTACATCTCTTATCTAGTGTATAACGTGTGAGAAATGCGGATTACGGATCTTAAGGCTGGAATAACACTAAAGGGGAGGTGAATAGTGTTTTGTGGATTTTCTAAATCTTTTTGAAACTTATGTAAATTTAATCACCAACAAATGCAATTCACAGACACAGATATAATCACAGAATCAGACACAGATGCAAATAATAAATAAAAGTAGTAAAGGAAAGAACACACCAGGATTTTATACTAGTTCGGAGTTACCCAACATCCAGTCTCACACAAACGTACAGATTTCTTATAAAAAATAATCTCTCAGATTACACCCTCGATTTCAAGGCCACGAGGTACACCCTCCTGTATTCGAGTCCGGGGCAAACTCTCTTGATTTACCAGGCCACAAGATCACCTAATCAATTTCCGGGGCAACAATCACACCCAATTGATTTCAAAGCTCAACCGCACCTTTTACTCAACAGTTTGATTTGCAAATAATCCTATAACTCTAAATAGCACTGAGATCTTATGGAGAGAGTGGCAGAGAATCAAACAAGAGATAATCAAGTTTGATTCACTTGGTATTTCGGCAGAGTATAGTTTGGGATTCTTTAGAATAAATGTGGAAGATGAAGAGAAGAGAAAACAAGTGAAATCTGATGATAAATTCGTTTAGAACAACTGGTATTTATAGGAAATCAACAGCCATATCTATTCGTGAAAGGATACGACGAATAGACACTTCTTTTGAAAATTTGAATTTTGAATTTAACGGACACCATGTCGACATGGGGGGTTGAGGGATGTCGACATACTCTAGGCAAAATTGATGATTTTGATTTTCTTATTAAAATTGGTTTCTATAATTTGTCAAAACGATTTCTAAACTTTGTAAATATATTTGAATATAGTTTAAACATATAAAAGAGTTTAGAAAGTAATTTTTAATATATATAATCTTAATCTATAAAGTGATTTAAAATCTGAGTAAATAAATATTTTAAAGCTAAATATTTAAAACAAGAGATAGTTTAAAAACAATGATAATTTTGAAATCAAAATATTAAAAACGATAAAGATAGTTTTGAGGCTAAAATATTTCAAACAAGAGAGATGTCTTTTTGAAAAGAAGGTTTTGAAAACATTTAAAATAAGAGATATATTTTTGAAAAACATTTTTATAAAATTAGTGTATATCAAAATAGGGCCAGTATATGTTCCACTAGATATTGTCACGGGTTCCATCCCTTTAACAGGCTCGAAGTGGATTCCATTCCACGAATAAATTTCGAATAAAGATGTAAGTGCTTTCAAGAAGTTTTAACATAATTCTAGACTCAATACTTATCGTGTACTATTAAATCTTAAACTCTTGATAACTTGATTTCTTGATACTCATGAGTCTTCAATCTTGATATCTTTGATCTTTAAATTCATCAGTTTTGTATCTCTATACTGTACAGTCTTCATTCTTGGTACCTGCATGTTTATATCCTGCATATACATATATGTATCTAAACTATAATGTTAGTATTTATATTTTATAACAAGTCCTAAGGTTGTTGTCATCAAAACCATCATTCTCAAGAACTAACACTCCCCCTTTTTGATGATGACAACCTATGTTTATAAAATATACTTCTCCTTCATAATAACTCCCCTTAAAACTAATAACTCCCCCTTAATCTAAGCCTAACTACTCTATTTTATATTTCTCCCCCTTTGTCAACAACAAAAACTAATCCTAAACTCCCCCTTAATCTAATACTATTAAATTAAATACTAATAAGGAAGTATAATAATTAAAACAAATATATTATTATATATGATGTTATATTTACATGTATATATGAAACATAAACATACAAATATATTTAAGTACATAAATTATAGAATAACAATACTAACGAGAGTTTTTGACAATCGGAGATTTGTGAATCGAACAATTTGGATAATGAAAACAAAAGTTTCCATTTTATTCAACCAAATTCCCATCTTTGTCAAAACAGAGTTTGCCTACACAGACCACGTTGTCGTCTTCTTCCATAGGTGCTTCTTCCTCTTCTTCTTCTTTTTCCTCTTCCTCTTCCTCTTCGATGTGCTCTAAAGGATTATGCACGTGAATGTTGGGAGAACCTTCTTCAATCACAATAGGATTTGCGTGATTATCCATTAGAAATTTTTGTAAATTCCGAAGAATTTTGCCTTGCTTTTCTTTTTCTTCTGCCATCCTTAGTTGCACAACTTGAAATTCAGTCAACATTTGCATGGCATCCTTCATAGATTCTTTAATCTTTATCACACATGCCAGTGTAGTGCGTTGGAATGGACCAGAATGAGGAGAAGGGAAAGAAATGGTGTCAATTTGGTTTGATTTAGTGGAGGAGGCCATTAATTTTAATTTACAGAAGTTTTATTTTAGAGAAAGAAAAGTGAGAAGACAGAAAAATTCGAAATACATAGGTTTATATAACTACCAAACTGATTTTATTGGAAAAATCAAATTTTAAATTTTTTGCCGTTGTATGTCGACATGGGTGGTAGGGGTATGTCGACATCCTTATGAAAAATTTGATTTTCTTGTATATATATGTTACTATATCTATATTTTATATCTCAGTTATTGAACAAATGCCTAGTTCTCTTCTTAATTTAGTAAATATAGGTTGATTTAAGAGGTTTGGTGAAAATATCAGCAATTTGATTCTCGGAATTGATATATTCAAGAGAAATAATCTCTTTACTTATATTATCTCTGAGAAAATGATGTTTGATATCAATATGTTTAGTCCTAGCATGATGAGTAGTATTTTTAGACAAATTTATTGCACTAGAATTATCACAATAAATTAGTGATTTTGAAATTGTTAATCCAAAATCTTTTAGAGTTTGTTGCATATAAATGACTTGGGAGCAAGCCAAAGCAGCAGAGATATATTCTGCTTCAGTTGTTGATAAAGGAACAGTATTTTGCTTTTTGCTAAACCATGAAACTAGAGAATGCCCCAAAAAGTGACAAGTTCCACTTGTACTTTTTCGGTCAGATTTACAACCAGCATAGTCAGCATCACAATAAGAAATTAAATCAAATGAATCATTTTTAGGGTAAAATAAACCATAGTCAAAAGTATGTTTAACATATCTTATGATACGTTTCACAACTTTTAAGTGAGTTTCTTTGGGTTGAGATTGGTATCTTGCACAGAGACAAACACCATGCATGATATCAGGTCTACTCGCAGCGATATAGAGTAGTGATCCAATCATTCCCCTATATAGTTTTTGATTTACATCTTTTGAAAGATCTTCTTTATTTAAAGCTTCATTGGTTGCCATGGGAGTGGGTTTTCCACTTGCAGTAGTCATACCAAATTTACTCACTAGATCCCTAGCATATTTTTATTGACTAATAAAGATATCATTATCTAATTGTTTTATTTGTAAACCTAAGAAGAAAGTAAGTTCACTCATATGACTCATCTCAAACTCTTTTGTCATTATTTCAGAAAATTCTTTATCCATTTCATGATTAGTTGAACCAAAAATAATATCATCTACATAAACTTGAATATCATTTTTATTTCTTTTAATGAAAAGAGTATTATCTACTTTACCAATTTCAAAATTTGATTGTAATAAAAAAGATCTTAGTCTGTCATACCATGCTCAAGGAGCTTGTTTCAAACCATATAGAGCTTTCTTAAGTTTGAAAACATGGTTTGGATATCTTTCATCTTCAAAGGGTGGAGGTTGTTCAACATAAACTTCCTCTTTAACAAATCCATTTAGAAAAGCACTTTTAACATCCATTTGAAATAATTTGAAATTATTATAATTTGCGAAAGCAAGTAGAATTCTAATGGCTTCTAATCTTGCTACGGGTGCAAAGGTTTCATCAAAATCTATTCCTTCTTCTTGAAAATAACCTTGTGCGACTAATCGAGCTTTATTTCTCACGACCTCACCAAGTTCATTCATTTTATTTTTATAAACCCATTTTGTTCCAATTATACTTTTATCCTCAGGTCTAGGAACAAGTTCCCAAACATTATTTCTGGTGAACTGATTCAATTCTTCTTGCATAGCAAGAATCCATGAATCATCAGATGATGCTTCCTTTGGATTTTTAGGTTCAATAGTTGGTATAAAAGCTACATTACTCATGTTATTTAGTTGATTTCTAGTTCTAACAACAGATTCAATATTTCCTAGTATATTTTCTATAGGATGATCTTTTAATAGCCTAATTCTTTTATTAGGTTGAATAATTTCACAATTAGTTTCATTAGGTTCATTATTTAAAATTACAAAATCTTCTTCATCTTCTATTTGTACAGTATCTTTAAAATTTTCATCAAAAGATACATTCATTGTTTCTTCAATAGTGTTAGTTCTTAAATTATAAACTCTAAATGCTTTACTTCTATTAGAATATCCGATGAAGATACCTTTGTCGGATTTAGGTTCAAATTTATCTAAATTATCTTTTGTATTAAGAATAAAACACTTACTACCAAAAACTTTAAAATAAGCTACCATGAGTTTCTTATTGTAAAGTAATTCATATGGTGTTTTATTAGTTAATGGTCTAATTAAAATCCTATTTAATATATAACAAGCTGTAGCGACTGCTTCAGCCCAAAAGTTTTTAGGTAAGTTACTATCAGAAAGCATTGTTCTAGCACACTCTTGAATCGTTCTATTCTTACGTTCTACCACTCCGTTTTGTTGTGGAGTTCTTGGAAAAGAGAAATTATGAGTTATTCCCTTTTATTGCATAATCTCTCAAAATTTTCATTTTCAGATTCCCCACCCTGATCACTACGAATAGTTATAATTTTTAAAGAAAGTTGGTTTTGAAGTCTTTTTGTAAAAAATTTAAATGAATCAAAAGTATCACTTTTATGTTTCATAAAAATTGTCCATGTAAACCTAGAATAATCATCTACAATTACAAAGACATATTTATTGTGATTTATTGATTGAATTTGAGATAGACCAAATAAATCTAGGTGAAGTACCTCAAGAAGTTTTGAAGTTGAAATCATATCTTTTAATTTGAAAGAACTCTTCCTAAGTTTTCCTAATTGACAAGCATCACATATACTATCTACTTTAAAGTTTAACTTGGGAAGTCCTCTAACTAAGTCAAGTTTTGATAACCTAGATAACAGTTTGAAATTTAAATGACCAAATCTTTTATGCCAAATCCAAGGGTCACTTGTATTAGCCAAAAGACATAAGTTATCATTTGAAACTTTCATACTAAGGATGTAAATATTTTTCTTCCTAATTCCTTCAAATATAATATTTGAATTATTATCTTCGATGTGACACTTATCTTTTTCAAATTTAATCTTGTATTCTTTATCGCAAATTTGACTAATGCTAAGCAGGTTGTGTTTCAGATTCTTAATTAATAAAACATTAGAAATAGTAGGAGTTTCAGAGTTACCGACATTGCCGATGCCAATCACATATCCTTTAGAGTTGTCTCCAAAATTAACCAATCCTCCATCTTTATAGATAATATCATTCAGCATATCTGGATTACCAGTCATGTATCTTGAACATCCACTATCAAGTATCCACTTATTCTTCTTGATTTGCACAATTTGTCCATTGAGTGTTGATTCTTCAAAGGCCATATAACATTTTTCTTTCTGCACAGAATAAAAACTTGATAGATAACTTGGTTTTCTATAATAACTATATGCAGACTTATGAGACAATGATGGTTTGAACAGTTTTAAACTAGTGTTAACAAAATCTCCAAAAATAGCCATTTTAAAAACTTTTTCAAAATTCAGATTATGAAAACTTTGAAAACCTTGCTCTGATACCAAATGTGAGAAATGCGAATTACGGAACTTAAGGTTGGAATAACACTAGAGGGGGTGAATAGTGTTTTGTGGATTTTCTAAATCTTTTTGAAACTTATGTAAATTTAATCACCAACAAATGCAATTTACAAACATAGATATAATCATAGAATCGGACACAGATGCAAATAACAAATAAAAGCAATAAAGGAAAGAACACACCAGGATTTTATACTGGTTCGGAGTTACCCTACATCCAGTCCCGCACAAACGTATGGATTTCTTATCAAAAATAATCTCCCAGATTACACCCTCGATTTCAAGGCCACGAGGTACACCCTCCTGAATTCGAGTCTGGGGCAAACACTCTTGATTTACCTGGCCACAAGATCACCTAATCGATTTCCGGGGCAACAATCACATCCAATTGATTTCAAGGCTCAACCGCATCTTTTACTCAACAGTTTGATTTACAAATAATCCTATAACTCTGAATAGAACCGAGATCTTATGGAGGGAGTGGTAGAGAATCAAACAAGAGAGAATCAAGTTTGATTCACTTGGTATTTCGGTAGAGTATAGTTTGGGATTCTTTAGAATAAATGTGGAAGATGAAGAGAAGAGAAAACAAGTGAAATCTAATGATAATTCGTTTAGAACAACTGGTATTTATAGGAAATCAATAGCCATATCTATTCGTGAAAGGATACGACGAATAGACACTTCTTTTGAAAATTTGAATTTTGAATTTAACGGACACCATGTCGACATGGGGGGTTGAGGGATATCGACATGCTCTAGGAAAAATTGATGATTTTGATTTTCTTATTAAAAATGGTATCTATAATTTGTCAAAACGATTTCTAAACTTTGTAAATATAATTGAATATAGTTTAAACATATAAAAGAGTTTAGAAAGTAATTTTTAATATATATAATCTTAATCTATAAAGTGATTTAAAATCTGAGTAAATAAATATTTTAAAGCTAAATATTTAAAACAAGAGACAGTTTAAAAACAATGACAATTTTGAAATCAAAATATTAAAAATGATAAAGATAGTTTTGAGGCTAAAATATTTCAAACAAGAGAGATGTCTTTTTGAAAAGAAGGTTTTGAAAACATTTAAAATAAGAGATATATTTTTGAAAAACATTTTTATAAAATTAGTGGATATCAAAATAGGACCACTATATGTTCCACTAGATATTGTCGTGGGTTCCATCCCTTTAACAGGCTCGAAGTGGATTCCATTCCACGATTAAATTTCGAATAAAGATGTAAGTGCTTTTAAGAAGTTTTAACATAATTCTAGACTCAATACTTATCTTGTACTATTAAAATCTTAAACTCTTGATAACTTGATTTCTTGATACTCATGAGTCTTCAATCTTGATATCCTTGATCTTTAAATTCATCAGTCTTGTATCTCTATACTGTACAGTCTTCATTCTTGGTAGTTGCATGTTTATATCCTGCATATACATATATATATATATATCTAAACTATAATGTTAGTATTTATATTTTATAACAAGTCCTAAGGTTGTTGTCATCAAAACCATCCTTCTCAAGGACTAACATAACGTGTGTGCACTAACTCAAGAGATGTTACAGAATTTTCCATCTCATAAGGATTCATCAAAATATCTATATATAGTAGAATACGCTATATATATAATGTCTAACCAATAAAATAAATATTTTTTCCTAGTGTTAAGGCTTTACATTAATCCCCCTTGACGTGTTTTTAAGCATTGTCGTATAGTTTGCATATAACACAACTAGTAGAACGTCGGTAGATAGGGATGCGTCGTGATACGACAACGATAAACCAAAATCGTAGCTGTCTCATATAAGGATAAAAGTATGACAAGGCATGTGAGGTAATGCCCAAGGTAGGATATTACCAGTTCGAGTTGCAAGGCTGGTGGTAATGCATCGCCGCAACGACCGCCCACCACGTCCACCCATTCCATATCGAGTCAAAGGAAGGTTATCCCAATCAAGGTGCACCAATTGAAATCAACAACAAAGTAATAGTATGGAACGAGTCCACAACAAAATCGAAGAATGGGTGTCCGCTAGGAGTAGCTAGCTCACTTGGCCTGGATCAAGCCATCCTGTTTTAATCATTTCAAATTGGCACAAGTGCCGTGGTCTATCCATCATCGTTCTCTTTCTTCAAATTCTGCAAACGTATAACAAATCCAACCACTTCGTTCTGGAGTCTCCTCCGCGTACATAGTTGTTAAAGTGGTTCCAATATTGACAGAGAGTATGCCAATAATCGGCCCCGGTCACTTTAACAACCAAACGTCGTTTTACACACCGGTTGGTACTTTTACATTTTGAAAACGATTCATACTTGATATCAAAAATATCATATTCGCTTCAAAATCAATTTCATTTCAAAGTACCATATTTACTTCAAAATATCATATTCGGTTCGATATGTCACTTTTACTTCAAAATTCAATTTGAATTACAATTTAGGTTATAACTTCATTTTACCCAATTCGCATTTAAATCAACGATTTAAATATAAACAGTTCCCACTTTAACCAGTTTGAATTTTTAGAAAACAGTTTGAATAGTTTTTTGTTTTATTATTTATAGATTAAATAGTTTAGAGATTTAAAATAGTTTGATATAAAATGGTTTGAGTATTAAAAATAGTTTATATAGTAAAATAGTTTGGAAAATCAAAATAATTTGAATATTTTAAAAAGATAGATTTTAAACAGTTTATATTAAAATAATTTATTTGAAAATAGTTTCAAGTCAAACTGATTCAATTCCAAATCCTTCAATTCATATCATCTTCAATCTCAATTCAATTAAAATCGACTCAATTTTGATTTAAATTCAAATCGATTTCAATTCCAATTCAAAATAATTTCGATTTCGATTCGCTTCAAATTAATTTCACTTTCGATTTCAATTTTGAGTTTCATATTAACTTCAAATTATTAACTTCAAATTCAATTCAACGATTCGATTCAGTGGTTTAAATTTCAATTCAGTTCTTATTTTAAACCATTTCAATTTTATATAAATTTCAAGTTCAATTTCAATTTATCGATTTAAATCACTTAAATCAAATTAAACTTCACTGTTCAATTTAAGGTTCAAACCTTTAAAATAATTCAATTCCGAGTACAAATTTGAAATGTCAATTTAAATCACTTTTACTTGGATTTAGTTCAAAGTTCGAATAAAAAGTTCAAATCTTTAAAACATTTCAATTATTATAATTCAAGTCATATTTCAATCATAACTTTAAATTCCAAATTAAATTCTTTAAAACAATTTCTTTTAACAATTTTAATTTCAAGATTTCAAGCTCGAGTTCAAAAATAATTTTATTTCCATAAATCAATTGTTTTATTCTTTAAAACTATATCATTAAAATAATTCAAAGCCAAAAAATTTAAAACCATTTAATTTAACCAATCCGGTGTCCGTATATAATTTTCTATCTTATGGCTAAGTGATCAGCTATTTCAATTTAATTTCAGGGATGGATATATATCATTTCAATCCAAATCACATTGTCATAGATATTTATCATTTCAACATATTTCTTAATTTATTCGAAATAATTCAAATAACAGTTTGTATACTGTCAAATAATATACATGGTGATAACAGGAGATATATAAAATAAAAAAACACCCAAATCATCTAATACATCAACCAATAGTCATTCATCACAAAGAACATCCACCTCAGCGAATAATCATGACAGTTAACTAGTTATCAAAATCAGGAGTTTAACTAGCAATTTAATTCTAATTCAATTTAACTGTCAAATTTAAATTTCTATCAGTTCAAATCAGATGTCAATTTTAAATGTCAGTTAAACTACCAAACAATAGTCAGCAAAATAAATAACTTCGTGATTTCAATTTAACTAACATAAAAATATTTAGTCATTCGCGAGCGTTTAAAACACTTACCTTTATTTGAGATTGAAAAAATTTCAGCTTCAAATAAATTCAAATTCAATTCCATGCTGTAGTTCCCGTCGGTACGATTGCAACGCGACTTGTTTCGCTCGAATCAGACCTCGTATGGAAAAGTTACGGATTTTAAACATTCGATAAAAATAAAAATTTAATTAACAAAAAAATTGAAATAAGTTTTTAAATCGTTACATGTATCTCTATCACACTCTCTACCCAATTGAACGCATGCAAAACCCATCTCACGTGACCCATTACCATCGACGCGCGCCAGCCCCAGCCAACGGCCATCGATCCAACCTCACCACGACATGCGCCACAGCTCACTCCACCCACGGCCAAAATGCGACCGACTCCGCTGCCTCCATCATCACGCGAAACCTAAAAACCATGCGACCTTTGAGCATCGATTCTGGTGATTTCACGAGCTTTCAACACGATCCAACTGTTGGATGCGTAGAGCTCGATAGGATCTTCATTTTTTCTTTTGGAGTCGTTCGATTTCATTGAGCGGATTGGAAGATATCAATGGAAGAAGATGGGAAAATTTCGGCCATTAAAGCTTTTAAAAGAGGCGGCTGAAGTTTAATCTTTAGGGTTTTGCAAATGAACAAAAAAGATGGCCTTGTATAGAAAATTTTGCGGCACTATTCATCTGTGAAATTTCCGAACTCGAAACGACGCGTACCGCTTGGCGTTCTATATATTATACCCTTATTCCGAACATAATGGGACTAGTCTTGGGAGCCAATTCCATCATATTCAGAAGATAGCTTTTCAAAATTAAATTGCTTAAATTAATTTCTATGCATTTCAAACTCGCACGGTCAAACGATAAGTCTAATCGCTACGAAACTTGAAATCCTATAATAATTAACTATCACGGATATGATGAAACTGGTTTCGTCGAAATCCGAGACAGTGCTCAAAAAGACTATTTTTACGCGTTAATTAAAATAAACTATTTTCCAAAATCAAATTAATCACCTTAAATTCGATTTAAAAGTTAACTATCTTCATTCTTATTTAAATAAATTTTAAATCGACTTTTGACATTATTTTCATTCACATTAAATTCAGAATTCAAATATTCCAAAAAAAATTCAATATTAAATTTAAACAATTTAATTATCCAATAAATCACCATATTTTAAATATAAGTTATTTAACTTTTAAAATTAAACTTTTAAAACGAATTTAAATAACAAAACACCTACTACACTTAGTCCCACTAATCCAATTTCGATGAATTCCAATATTAGACCTTCAATAAATCCCAATATTAGATTTCAAATGAATTTAGTTATCAATAATTATTTTATTTTCATCTAAATAATTCAACACTTATTATTCCATTCTAACTATTGATTATAACCACATTTAATATATTAAACTTCATTCTAATACAAATAATTTCTTTAAATCTTATCGAAATTATTATTTCAAAATTTTATTCAAGTTCATATTAAATAAATTACATAAATAAAACATTAAATTTTTATTTCTAACCCTTTTTATTCAATAATCATATTAAATTCAATAATTTAAAATAGTTAAAAATACGGGTCGTTACACTTTAAATATGAATAGAAATTGTGTATTTTTTAACAAAAAAAAAACTTTCAAAATTTCTATTAATTTACTGTTAAAATCTTTTTTCTTAAAATTCCTTAATGAGAAGAAATCCAACACCATTCATCTAATTTTTCAACCTCAAATTCAATAATACTTCTTAATAAATTGCTTTCAAAATTAAAATACTAAAATGCAAATCTATTGGAATAAAAAAGAATTCAAATATCATTCAAAAATAAACATACTTCAAAAAATAGCGATTTAGGGCTAGGATTTCTTTCCTGCAAAGAGGAAGAATTAGACAACGATTGATGAAGAATGATGATGTTATTGAAATTGTGAAATCCACCGATCTTCTACTTCTTCTTGATAACGTTTTCCCTTGGAAAATCTTTATTTTGTGTGTGCTACTACTTTCCTTTTTGCACACGCATATTTTCCTCCAATGTCCTGCTCTTTTGACGAATGGGAGAAAATGGGTAATATTAAACAATCGGGCCTGAAGTTTTAATTCATTTTGTGGTCATATCTATACATAAATACAATGGAAAAAAAATGATACACCACAAAATTTGACGCTCATTGCTTGTCCCTGTTTGCATTAGGCCAGAACCGACCCTGATACTCATTTGTCTTTATGAATATATTCTTTATGTACTTCAAAATGTCATGTTGTGATCACTTAATTTTTGTCTTATCTATTCTATTAGATACGAAAGAGAATATAGAACTCTTAGTATTCTTATATCTCATTCACTCTCAGACTAAATAGTGCATTCTCCTTAATTTTTGGTATAATTTTCCTTTTAGACCCTTTAAATTTTTTCAATATTCCACAAAACTACCATCATTAACATAGCAATTAATGTTATCATTATTCTTTCTGATAAAGTACTATTATGTACGTTTCTTTCTTTTGATAAACTCATAATCACCATTTCTTTGTAATCTAGCAGAGGTCTCTTCATCTTCTCCAAGTTATCATTACAATTTTTTCATTCCTTATTTTTTTTCTACCATTTTTTACATTCCTCCCATTTAAATTATTTTCATTATGTTATCTCTTCCCATATATTAGTTTCATACATATACTATAATTAGAAAAAACTAAAATACCTATTTCCAATCTAAATCAACTTAAAGATTCTATCCAACTGGTTTTTAGTCAATCTCTTTATTTTTTATCTAACTATAATTTGGTTGAATTCATCATTGGTTCTTTAATTTCTATTCATTTAAAAAAATTATCATTTTAATCATGTTTTGCAGAGATTGTGTTTTTGTCTGTTGCTTTCAGTA
The DNA here is from genome assembly GCA_030737815.1 of Allium fistulosum. Taxonomy (NCBI): domain Eukaryota; kingdom Viridiplantae; phylum Streptophyta; class Magnoliopsida; order Asparagales; family Amaryllidaceae; genus Allium; species Allium fistulosum. Next base: position 866,868,284 of record CM060906.1, on the reverse strand, counting down.
TGGTAGTTTTCATGGAAAAATTGTCTAAAAGCCTTCAAAAATCTGGCTTACTGATCTATCAAGCTTGATTTAAAGGTTTGATTTTTATTTTATTATCTTTATTTTCATTTAATTTAAGGTTGGATTTTTTGTTTTAGCTCTAATATATTATTGCATATCTTTACTTCAAATTTTGTGTCCAAAAAATTATTTTCTTCTTATTTTTGTTACAATCTTTATGGATCTATTCTATTATATAAGAAAGAGAATATAGAACTCTTAGTATTCTTATCTCTCATTCACTCTCAGACTGAATAGTGCATTCTCCTTAATTTTTGGTACAAATTTTCTTTTAGACCCCTTAAAAATTTTCAATATTCCACAAACTACCATCATTAACATAGCAATTAATGTTATCATTATTCCTTTTGATAAAGTACTATTATGTACGTTTATTTCTTTTGATAAACTCATAATCACCGTTTCTTTGTAATCTAGCTGAGATCTCTTCCTCTTCTCCATGTTATCATTGCAATTTTTTCATTCCTTTTTTTTTCCACCATTTTTTTACCATCCTCCCATTTAAATTCTTTTCACTATGCTATCTCTTCCCATATATTAGTTTCATACGTATACTACAGTTCAAAAAAAAACTTAGAAAACCTATTTCAACTCTAAATCAACTTAAAGATTCTATCCAAATGGTTTTTAGTCAATCTCTTTATTTTTTATCTAACTATATTTGGCTGAATTCATCATTAGTTCTTTAATATCTATTCATTTAAAAAAATTATCATTTTAATCATATTTTGCAGAGATTGTGTTTTTGTCTGTTGCTTTCAGTATGGTAGTTTTCATGGAAAAATTGTCTAACAGCCTCCAAAAAATCTGGTTGGAAGGCCCCGGTTGGTCATTGCCATTGACCATGACTGACAGTTGCAGAGGTGCACACAAGAACAAGAAATAAAGAAAATTAAAGAACAAGAATTGCAAATTTTTAAGAAAATCAAGAACTGGAAGGACAAAGAAATTTGTCAAAAAAAAGGAAGTTTTCTCAGAGATAAAAAAAACTGCAGAATAGGATAATGAACTTTGCATAACATATATATTGGACATGGTTGAACAGTTACGAAGAACTTTAAATCTCACAATAATTTAGATCAAGATTGTTTTGCAAGAAATAGGTAAATAGATTGTAGATTCAAGAACTCAAGACAAAAAAAATGAACAAGGAACAATATTTGAATTTAACAGACTACAGGCAAATGAACTAACAATTATTGTTAAGGATCTAGAGTAAAAGGTATCAGCTGAAAATTTGAATTTGAAAGAATTCACAAAAGATGAGAAGAAAAAAAAGAAAAAAACTAGAAAGAAAACAGAGACAAACTGTTGAAGATAGGAAAGTAATGCAAACAGAGACACTAGATTTCTTTACAACAGAAAAAAATTGGAAATGAAGAATGATATTATGCTTCAAGTTCTGCACACCAGCTACAAGTTTTACAACTGTATTTATACAGAACTGAAAAAGAACATTACAGCCCAAACACCCATTTACACACACAAACTTACCCACTCACAAACCTAAAAAAAAGCCCATATCAGTGTGCACGTGCACACCTTGACGCCCATCAACATCTGTCATCTCAGGTCAAGTCTTCAACCACTGAAGCACATGTTACCTTCCTGCAGCATCCAGTCACCGACTCCGGTTGTTCTTTGATCATCTCCAATGAACCTGACAGTGACTTGTCATCTTCTTCTTTTTTCTGCCTGGGAACAACTGCCTCCTTTCTCCATAATAATGGCTACCAAGTTTTGAGTTGTTACACTGGCTTACTGATCTATCAAGCTTGATTTAAAGGTTTGATTTTTATTTTATTTTCATTTAATTTAAGGTTAGATTTTTGTTTTAGCTCTAATATATTATTGCAGATCTTTACTTCAAACTTTGTGTCCAAAAAATTGTTTTCTTCTTATTTTTGTTACAATTTTTATGGATATGAATATGGTCTCCTTTATATGTTTAGAAGGTTGTTGGATTTATTAATACATAGATATCAAATAATCTTTGGTTATTTTGTAAATTTTATAATACATGAAGCTTGACCATTTTTTATTCTTAAGTTTTCTATTTACATCAACGTTCGTCTTATTTGTATTCGTTTAGTGTGATTATGATTTTCATTTCAATTATTTATTTTGTAGGGAATAATTGGCTTACTAACTTATAGATATAAAATAATCTTAAACTTTTTATAATACACAAGAGGCAAAGCTAATCTTTTTTATTTTGAAATATAAGTATATACGAAAAATCAAGTTGGGAAAAATCTTATACTTTCTTATTATTTTAGTTTGAATCTGTATCATTATCAACTTGGTTTCGTTCATATTCTGCTGAAGGTTATTGGATTGATTAATACATCAATATCATATATTTTTTTATAAAATCCTTGATATGTAATGTTGAACTATTTTTTAGTTCTCAAATTTTATATTTACATCGACGCTAATCTGATTTGTATTTCGTTAGTACGATCATGAATTTTATTTCCTTTGTATATTTTGAATAGCATGATTAGTTTACTAACACATATATACCAATCAATCTTAAATTATGTATAATCTTAGACCTTATGGAATATATTAGCAATTATCTTTTATTTTCTACAAAGATTATTTGATGCTATGTTGTTTTGATTTAATTCTGCAGTTTGAAGATGTTTATAAATCATTACAAATTGAAGATGTGTTATTGATAATGCTTACAAGTAAACTAACTTCAAATGGAAACAACTGTATTTAAAAAGAATAAATTGATAATATTCATTTACTTCAAATTCAAACTAATTTGAGAATTATCATAATTAATTCTCTTTTATTGAAATTTATTGTTAGAGAACAGTTACGTACTAATCTTCATTAATCTTAATCAATTAGTGTCCAAATTTAGCCAATATAACATTTTATTTTTATGATGGTTAAGACTAATTTTTAATTTAATTAATTGTATTTCTCCAAAGTATACTTTTGTTAAACATGTTGTGTAGCTCTTATTCATATTATTTGTACATTTTCAAACAAACTAGGATTATGTTCAAGTAGTTAGAATCATCAAAATTAGAATATGCATAGTTAACAAGTCAAGTTTTTTGAAAAGTCCTAATATAGTAAAAATAATACAATAGATACTATATACATAATTATTAGTCAAAAATTATTGCATGATCTATAAACCTAAATGTTACTCTAGATACAAAAGATAGAAGGTCAAATGGTTATAGATCAACCACTAATTCCCATTTATGCTTTCATTTTCGAAAATAATGGTAGGTTTTAGTTCCTTTGTTATTTTTAGCTTTAAAGCTAAATGCTTTATTTCAATTTTTTTTTAAAAATCAATATAAAGTATGCGTAATTTTGTTAATTTGATAATTGGTGACATGTTTATTTTATGATTCGGTTTTTTAATGTTATAATAGAATCCAATCAAATTTTCTGAAAATTAATACGATCATATTTATGGCAAATTAGTTTCTTAAGTTATCATCGAAGATAATTAAGACATAATAAATTCTCTAATTTTTTTGTGTGTTTGTTAGTACGATCATGAATTTCATTTCCTTTGTAAATTTATAAGGCATAATTGATTTACTAACACATGTACATCAAATAATCTTTAATTGAGTATAATATGAGATAAAGTTGATGTATTTTCCATTTTTAACTATAAATATTTAAGAAAATCAAGTCGGGAAAATATATCCATGAAGTAAAAGAATTGTTAAATAATAAATTTCTATATTGCATTTCGAGAAAAGTATATTAAAAGTTTAGTTCTAAATAGGCGTTCTATAAACTTAATTTTTATCTAAATATTTTATTTTGTTATACGCAATCTAGACTTATTTTTCGTAATATTAGATATTTTCAATAAATTTCTTTATGCTATATTGTTTTGATTTTTTTTTGTAGCGTGGAGATGTTTATAAATCATTACGAATTGAAGATGGGTTAATAATAATGTTCACAAGTATGCTAACTTCAAACGGAAAGAATTATGTTAAATAGGAATAAATTGTTGCTAATTTCATTTGATTCCAATTCAAACTGATTTGAGAATTATCACAATTAATTCTTTTTTATTAATATTTAATCTACTCAGGGAATAGTTGCATATTAAGTCCCCATGTTCACGGACAACGGAAACGTTAACCAAAAAGCGGTTAGCGAGCATTATGTCCTACTTATCTAAGATAAGTCTGACATAATTGATATGTCTGCGGTTTAATGATTCGCACTTGGACTTAAAAATGCAGCGTTTTTGCAATATGTATTAATCATGTTCGACTTTTCTGAGATAGTTCAGACGTAATTCCTGTTTTTTTTTGAACTTTTTGAATTTTTTTGTAAATAATTGATAATACTTCTCATTCAATCCTATACATTAATTGATAATAATTAATTTATAATTATGGCAAATATATATATATATATATAATTAATATACATTACATAAATACTTCATGTCCAACATCTAATCCAATTTGTCCACGAATACCACAACCTCCAACCTTTAACCTCAAATCATAATTGTCCACTAAATCATCCTAACTCTCATTACCGCTAATCAATTGGTATTCGCCTTTAGTTTAATATAACATTTTATTTTGTGACGAATTAAAAATAATTTTTAATTTTACTTCATTGTATATTTCAAAAATATACATTTATTAAATCACGTTTTATAGCTCTTATTCATATTAGTGGAAAGAAACAAGGATAATGTTTAATTAGTTGGAATATGCATAATTAACCCGTCATGTTTTTTTAAGAAGCTTAATATAGTAACAATAATACAATGAGTACTATATACATAATTATTAGTTAACAAATTACTACGTGATCTTTAAACCAAAATGATACTTTAGATATAATAGATACAAAATTTGACTACTCATTCTATACATTTTCTCACATCATATTATGATACATGTATTAAAGAACATGATATTTCAAAACTACTATAATATTTTCTCTAATTTAACTAGTATAGTATAATGTCAAAATGTGTAATAATAAAAATGTTGTTTCACTAAGCCAAATTTAAATACTATCTCATTTTGAGCATAACTTCTGTACTCTAGGTTTACAACACTATTATCATATAAAATTATGCACATATTTAGATTTATATGTTAAAAATAAGATAAAATTATGTTGAACCAATTTAAGTTACATTTGAAAATTAATTAAATGACATGCTTAGTAATATAGCGCTTACAAAGTTAGGAACAACTAATAGTTGATATAATGTTTTCTATACAAAGGCATTGTGCTCTAAAATATTAATAATACTATATGCTCCTAGACCATTTAAGTAGATTTATCAACAAACTTTTGTTAGTAGTATTCATGAAAAAATTAATCTAAAATTTTACATCCCACAAATATTTGCTTTCGTCTTCATATACTATAAAAATCTAAAAAAATACACCGTTAACAGAATTATATACTAACCACCATATGCATAGCACGGGTTCGTACTCGTATAAATTTCTTTGCATTATTGTTAGACTGTTGCATCCGCATGGTGTTGTCACTACATATATGTAATATTTGATATAACATCAAATGGACACTACTTTATGAAAAAATTCGATGGTAATGCTTAATATATAATTTTATAACTCATTTGTACTTTGTTTCCATCATTAACAGTCTACAATTAATATTTAAATATTACACCTATATGTATCATATACTTTACTTTTGCAGATCACCTTTATTACACTTGAATCAACTCGCTTTGCCTCTCAATATCCACCAAAATAAATGTTGAACTACATTATATGAGCAACCCTTCTTTGTGTTGATCTTAGACATTTTATAATCGACTATAACAACATATGTAATGATATCGTTGCTCCCACTATTCATGTGTTTTATTTATATTTGTCCCAGATCATAGTGATAATTAATTGGTATGGCGAAATCTTAATATTATATTATAAATACTGACGAAAACATACTTAATGATACAAATTTTACTATTGTAGCTACCAAAGCTATTGTAACGATCTTAACCTTTACACGGGTAGTCGTATCCGTAATACATAGATTAATTACTAAAACCTTAATTATGATCAATAATCTTAATTTTAGTGTTAGTAACCTTTGTACATGTGGTAAAAAAATCTCGGTACATGTGGGCATAAGAGATCGCTCCGCTAACGTCTGAATATGTCTTAATCTAATTAACTTGCATAAAATAATCACTTTTCTATAGGGTAAAGTAAAAATAATATATAGTTAATTGCAATATTAATTCTTTCTAATCATTCGTCTTAGTGGATGACAAGAACTATCATTCAATTTATGAATTTTATGGCTATACCATTAACTGAAATGTAGTTACATCGAAATCCAAATTACAATAATATTATCTAGCAATAGTAGTTTGCTTAATAATTACACCATAAAATCAACTTAACCAAAATAGTTAAAATTTCATCTTTATATTTATGGAATTAAATATCAAACTATGTATTTCTATGGCTCTATATTTGCATTAAACCAGTAAACAAATATTATACATATGACAATTTGATCTTCAACCATCTTTATAAACCTTGTCACAACAACATAATGCTACAAGTTACATAAAATTACGTAGTACATAAGGCTCTCATTTGCTTCCACTTCCTTATGCAAATATTACAATCGACGTTATTATTCTTGGAGCATGTTGAACATGCAAATATATTATATCAGATCAAACAAAAACAAGTTTATGATCACCACGTAAACTAAACTGAAATGGTTTTAATTACATTCACAAACTCATGTCCTATGTGCATATAGATCTTTATCACAATGAATTTACCACTTTCTTCTAAACAAGAGTGACATATTTAAAATGTTTAAATAGAAAATTGTTTCCTATAGGCATAAGAATATTCAAATTTTACATTTACTTTATGTCATCTTATCTCCATTTAATTTAAAAAAGAAATGCTTTCCTTTAATGTAAAACAATTATATATATATATGTATATATATATATATATGTATATATATATATATGTATGTATATGTGTGTGTATACTGAATTTCAAATACCAACATTTTATAAATTCATGCGACAACAGTAGATTTTATATACAAATATGTGTGTGCGGGTGGGTGCACGCACATGCGAGCGTGCATAAACATACACGCGCACACGTGCGCACACATAGATACATACATACGTACATATGCATGCATGCATGCATGTATGTATGTATGATGTATGGATGTATGTATGTTTGTGCAGATAACTTTGTAGCATGGTCTATGATCCACGTATATGCAATATGTCATATAAGCCAGCTAAAATAACTTAATTAATGTTATCAAAGCATATCTTCTCTTCATAAAAAATGTTCTCACATCAAGTAGACTAATCCCTTATATCATGAAGACAACATTTGAATGCCTTGATGACACTGGAATTTCAGTCGTATTAAAACATGGCTTAATCTTCATCGTCAAACGTAGAATAATCTCATTGTGAGTTAAAAAATCCTTCAAGATATGCTTTGAATTTAGTATATAAGTATTGTTGGATAAAATCCCTTCAGATGATCAGTCTAAGGGAATAAAAAACCAACGCAGCGGGAAATAACTGGATCGTGATTGTAGTGAGACGAAACAAACAGAGATAAACAACAGAACAGATAGTCACAGATCTATGCGATGCAGAAAAATAAATAACACCAGTATTTATAGTGGTTCCACTACCGCAAGGCAGTGTATGTCCACTTAGGGAGAGGATATTTATTAATCACCGAAAGATTAGAGTTACAAGATTGATTCACTTTTGGAGGCTATACATAAAAAGAATTTACAATATAGACAAAATTCTGTAGAGTTTCAGCTCTCTAGGATGGCTGCCATTGTTGTCCAGAAGCTCCACTATTTATAGAGTGAAGATATGAGGAGGGGTAGCTGCTATATAGAAACCCTAGGGTTTGGTTCAACATCCATCTGGTTTGGCATCACTTTGGTTCGGCAAAGTGCACACATGGTTTGGTCCAGCATACATCACTTGGCATTTGGTTCGGCAATGCCCAATCTGGACCGGCATGCTTTTGGAGTGACGCTACTTGGTTCGGCATTACCTTAATGTCGAACGAAACACCACCGCTCCATAAATATGGAGTGGCAAAGCCTAGAAACACCGGACGAGATTTCACGTCCGGCACTTCCACTTCTCCTCTTCTTTACCGAACAAGATATTTCGTTTGGCATCACCAAATCACTGAACGAAAACTTTAGTTCGACAACACTCCTTTACCAAATACCGAAAGAAGCTTGTCCTTCATATCAACGAATGACTTCCACTACCGCTCCAACCATTAGCTAACTACCGAATGAAGTAGTTTGTTCGATCTCCATTCTACACCGCTCCAGTTCCACCGAACCAAAATAGTGGTTCAGCAATTCTCCCTGGAGCTTGCTTCTAGGGTTAGGGCTTCCTCCTTCCTCATCGACGCTTCTCCAATGGCTTCTTCCCGAATTCAGGTATCAATTTCTAACAATCTCCACCTTGATACCAAATTCCATACAAGCCTTCCAACTTCATCTACACCTTCATGCTCCAAGCAATGGATACTTACCCAATGAGCTTCGGTAATGCCATCACCCATTAGACTCTGTCAACGAACTCCGGCAAGGCCACCGCCCATCAACAAAGTGTTTGAAGTACCCAGTCCATGTAGAACGTATCAATCTCCACCATGAAAACAAACATCTCCATGAACCATCTCAACTCTCCCCCCATGCCACCCCGTGGCACCTAGCACTTCATTAGGCAAATAAAGTCCAAGCAAAGCTCGAACTTAGCAACAGGCAACGACTTGGTAAACATGTCTGCTGCATCATCCTTTGTGTGAACCTTTTGAAGACGAACTAGCTTCTCTTCACTCATCGAGACAAGGAACGACTCTCTCACCTCAATATGCATCGTCCTTGAGCTGAATGCTAGATTTTCAGCTAAGTGAATTGCACTCTGACTGTCACAGTACACATCCACTCCTTCATCTACGAAGCCCAAATCACACAACAGTCGCCTCAAATAAAGTGTCTCCTTAGCTGCTTCAACCGCAACTATGAGATCTTCCTCTGTAGTAGACAAAGCCACAATCGTCTGCAACCTCGCTCTCCAACTGATCGTTGTCCCACAAATGGTGAACACATATCCGAAGGTTGACTTCCTTCGATCTCTATCACCAGCATAGTCGAATCGCAAAATCCAACCAAGCTAAAATCTCTTCCTCTGCCGCTAAAGACAAGTCCATGGTTTGGAGTTCCTCTAAGGTATCTGAAGATACACTTCACTACTTCCCAATGCGTCTTACCTGCATTTTCCATGAACCTACTCACCAATCCAACAACCCGTGCAATGTCAGGCCTAGTGCAGACCATGGCATACATCAAGCTGCCAACTACACTTGCATATGGGACCTTCATCATATAAGCCTTGTCCTTTTTTCCGAGATCGGAGAGCCTTTACTAAAAAGTTGTATGTGCAAAGGCATGAGTGTGTTGATTGCCTTTGCCCCTTCCATGCTAAATCAAGCAAGCACCTTTCGAATGTACTCTTTTTAAGTGAGGCTCAAAAGTCCTAGCTTTCTATCTCTTTGGATTTCCATACCCAAAATTTTCTTTGCTTCTCCAAGGTCTTTCATTTCAAATTCCGCTTTTAGCTTTCGCTTTAAACTATCAATTTTAGCTTTATCCTTGGAAGCAATCAACATATCATCCACGTACATGAGTAGGTACACCCATCTACCATTCTTTAAATGCTTGAAGTACACACAAGCATCTTTGATGCTACGATCAAAACCAAGTGAAACCATAAAAGAGTCAAACCTCTTGTATCATTGTCTAGGCGACTGCTTAAGTCCATACAACGACTTCTTCAATTTGCAAACCCAATTTTCTTTTCCATCTACAACGAATCCTTCTGGCTGCTTCATGTAGATGGTCTCATCCAAGTTTCCATGCAAGAAAGCAGTTTTCACGTCTAGTTGCTCCAGCTCCAAGTCATGAGCTGCGACGATAGCGAGCGAAATGCGGATGGACGTATGCCTCACTACTGGAGAGAATATCTCATCATATTTCAATCCCTTTCTTGGTGAAAATCCTTTAGCAACTAGTCTAGCCTTGTATCTCCCATAATCCTTCACCTTGAACACCCACTTCCAACCTATGACTCGGCTTCCTTGAGGAGGTGGTACCAAATCCCAAGTCTTGTTCTTCCTCAACGACTCTAACTCCTCTTCCATAGCGCTCATCCACTTCAATCTGTCATGTGACTTCAAAGCTTCATCAAGATCAAGTGGCTCCTCATGGACCACATGTAGGGTATAGTCAAACTGATCACCAAGGCTAAGGTTCGCAAACTGCCAATCACCATACCTTTCGAGCGGCCTAATAGTCCTATGACTGACCCAGGGAGGTACTACTTCGCCTAAACTCCTTTCAGATCCACCTTGAACTGAACTTCCTCTAGATTCGTGCACATCACCAGCACTACTAGAAGGTACCTGTGGACTATCCTGTGATGTTTCATCAACTGCGTTTCCTAGACAGCATCAACAACAACTCTACTATTTGGCTGGAACACGAGAACTTCTTCCATCTCCTTAGGCCTATCAGAATCTTCTGATGTGGTAGGTAGCTTCTCCTTCGGATTGAACATAGCAGACTCATCAAAAGTAACATGTTTGGAATGAACAATCTTCCGATCAACAGGGTTCCAAATTCGATACCCTTTATACCATCGGTGTATCCCATTAGTATGACCTTGTATGCTCTAGCCTCCAACTTGTCATCATCTATATGGTGGACGTACACAGGACAACCAAAAATTCAGAAGTAACCAAGATACACTGCTTTACCTATCTCCTCTGGAATTTTCCCATCTATGGCTAAGCACGGTATTCGATTTATGATATGCGCGGTAGTTGATAATGCCTCAGCCCAAAAGCCTCTAGACAAGCCCGTCGTCAATCTCAAGCAACGGACCTTCTCCAGTAGAGTCCTATTCATCCTTTCTGCAACCCCATTGGATCGCGGATCGCCGAGTGTAGTGAAATGTCTCTGAATGCCATGCTTTTTACAAAAGTCATGGAACTCCCTTGAGGAAAATTCACAGCCATTATCAAATCTCAGCACCTTCAACCTAGAACCAGATTGGTTCTTAACAAGCGCTTTCCAGTCTTTGAACTTCTCAAAACTCTCTGATTTGGCCTTCATCACATACACCCATACTTTCTGAGAAAAATCATCAATAAAAGAGATGAAATACTTTGCTCCTCCATGTGAAGGAGTAGCAACCGGTCCCCAGACATCTGTATTCACGTACTCAAGTACTCGCCTCGATCTGTGGAGTCCAACTCCAAAAGATACTTTAGTTTGCTTACCTAACACACACTCCTGGCAAAAGTCCATCTTGTCAAAGCTTTCTCCTTTCATCATCTTCTATCTTCGAAGCAACTCTAAGCCCTTCTTTGAAATATGACCCATCCTGAGATGCTAAAGCTTTGTGGCATCCAAAGCACAAGAACTGTCTGCTCCAACACACGATTCTCCAAGAACTGTGGTTCCTTTCAGCAAATACAGATTTCAGAACACATCTCCTTTCGTAAGAACTAGTGCTCCTCTCGAAACTTTCAAACTATCCTTCTCGATAGTTACCTTGCATCCCAAAGATGCTAATTGTCCTAAAGAAATTAAGGACTTCCAAAGACCTGGAACATACCGGACACATGTCAAAGTGCGGATCACTCCATCAAACATCCTGATCCTCACTGTACCTTCACCCATTACTCTACAGCTAGCATCATTACCCATAAGAATAGAGCTTCCCTCTCATCCAACGAAAGAACTGAAGTAATCCTTATTAGGCGTCAAATGGAAAGACGCCCCCGAGTCCAGCACCCAATAGTCTAAGACATCCGATACTACTGCAGACAACACATAGTTAGATATAGACTTCTCTACTGCAAATGAGAAAGATCCGTCTTCTTCCTTCTTCTTCAAATATGGACAATCCTTTTTCTAATGACCAGGTTTCTTGCAGATAAAGCTCTTCCCATCCTTATACTTTCCTCTCCTGCCATTACCGGGCTTCCTTGACTTGGAACGCCCTCTAGAGTGATAATTCTTCTTATCTTCTCTACCTCTTTCAACAAACAGTCCGTGACTACTACTTCCACCTTTACTTCCTTCACTTATCTCCTTCATCTGATCTCTCAAGCCCTAAGGTAGACGGCCTGACTTCACATCTTCCACTGTCAATGTGTCTCTAGCGAAGATAAGGCTGTTAGCGAAACCTGTGTAACGCACCGGAAGAGAACACAAAAGAATCATTGCCATTTGCTCCCCATCCATCTTCAAGTCAACAGTCTTCATCTTCATCATGAGATCATCAAAGAAATTTAGATATTCCTTCACTGAAGTACTCTCTCTCATCCGCATGGTGAAAAATGTCTTCAGCAATATCAGACGGTTAGTCAGAGATTTTTTCAAGTAAAGATTTTCCAGCTTGGTCCAAATGCCCCTAGCAGTGGTCTCACCGCTAATGTCTGAGATAACATTCTCTCCCATAACTAGCTGTAAAGTAGTAAATGCCCATTTCTCCATGTCCTTCCTTTCCACGACTGAGATGTCAGCCGTCAACTCCTCATGGGCAAACACTGCTGGATGGACTTCATTCCTCATTAGAATAGCCTTCATCCTCCATTTCCATTTCTCGAAGTCTTTATCCCCATCCATTTCTAAATTTCCAACTATGATCCTAACGCGATATACATCCCTCTAGTATAGGGTCTTGTAACAACTAGATTCGCTTCATCTCCTGCCATAGCGTCTAACACTCCTCAATCAACCTTGCAGCTCTAATACCAGACTATTGGAGAAAATCCTTTCAGATGATCAGTCTAAGGGAATAAAAACCAAATGCAGCGGAAAACAACTGGATCGTGATTGTAGTGAGACGAAACAAACAAAGATAAACACCAGAACAGACAGTCATAGATCTATACAATGCAGAAAAATAAATAACACTAGTATTTATAGTGGTTCCACTACCGCGAGGCAGTGTACGTCCACTTGGGGAGATGAGATTTATTAATCACTGAAAGATTAGAGTTAAAAGATTGATTCACTTTTAGAGGCTATACATAAGAAGAATTTACAATACAGACAAAATTATGCAGAGTTTCAGCTCTCTAGGATGGCTGCCATTGTTGTCCAGAAGCTCCACTATTTATAGAGTAAAGATATGAGGAGGGGTAGCTGCTATATAGCAGCCCTGGGGTTTGGTTTGGCATCACTTTGGTTTGGCAAAGAGCACACATGGTTTGGTCCGACATACATCACTTGCATTTGGTTCGACAAAGCCCAATCTGGAGTAGCATGCTTTTGGAGTGACACTACTTGGTTTGGCATCAACTCAATGCCGAACGAAACACCATCGCTCCATAAATATGGAGCGGAAAAGCCTAGAAACACCGGATGAGATTTCTCATCCGGCACTTCCACTTCTCCTCTTCTTTACTAAACGAGATATTTTGTTCGGCATCACCAAATCATCGAACGAAAACTTTGGTTCGGCAACACTCCTTCACCAAATACCGAACGAAGCTTGTCCTTCATATCACCGAACGACTTCCATTGCCGCTCCAACCATCAGCCAACTACCGAACGAAGTAGTTCGTTTGGTCTCCATCCTACACCGCTCCAGTTCCACCAAACCAAAATAGTGGTTTGGCAATTCTCCCTGGAGCTTGCTTCTAGGGTTAGGGCTTCCTCCGTCCTCATCGATGCTTCTCCAATGGCTTCTTCCCGAATTCAAGTATCAATTTCTAACAGATATAATTAACTTTATAGGCCTATTACAAATTGTAGTAACATGTTAGTCTTCAGTGTATATGATACTGTAAAGTAAACTTAGCACATGCATTACAAAATCAAACAACTTGAAACAACAAAATAAGGCTCTGATACCAATTGTGAAAAATAAATAACTGAACTTTCTTATATCTGTATGGTATGAAACTTTAAATTAACAATTCATGTACATACTAAATCTGATTATATAAATCACATACCTTTTCACTTGTCATAGAATTGATTTATACCATTTGCCATAGACTTGAAATAAGAAGAATGCGATTTACACTATTACAATTTCTTGCCTACTACTTCTTTATCATGACCACTCTTTGATGGAAAAGAGAACTATATTAGATGTTAATATTATTATTATATTTTGTAACAAATTAATAAGTATGGACTAGGAACTCTATTTATAACACTCCAACATGATCACAACCTATATTGTATTGCATGCATGTGTATGTTGTCTACCAAAATGACAAGTCTCATACACATATCAGATTGCATGTAAATGTCCTTTTCTTTAATGAAAATTGCCACAACATTTAGTTGCCAAGTGTTAAACATGCAACCAACTCTTATGTGCAAAGGACACTTGCAAGATGATACTTTATATATAATAGACACTAATTGTGGGAATATTAACGCATGTAAATTTATTTTAACTCAATATGATAATGTAGAGTCATATTTAGTGAATGAAATTCCAGCAATATATTCCATAAAGATATTTTAAGTCGTTTATGTTTATATGGATAGAGCTGATATTTTAAATGATATTAAAATCAATTTTGCAAATATATTTTCAATGATTTTCAAATCAAGTATTTTTTGACTAATATATGCATAACAAATTTAAAGGCACGTTTATATAAAACAATTACTTATACGGTAGAAAAATACTATTAGTTTACTATGAAAATATCTAACATGCATAATAATTAGTTTTGTGCGAAATAATTATCGAAATTTTTTTGTCATACATAAAAATTGCAATAGTGGTACTTTCTTTTGCACTCTAAACATTTGTTATATACAAGATGAAAACAATTTTTTCGTGTTGTATTGTGTGTGTGTATAAATGTAGTATACTTGCACTACAAATATATGAGCGTTATTGTGCAATAAAACCTATTGCTACAAAATTCATATTGGCCAAATATTTTTCATGTAAATAATTACCGTGGAAATCTCCACTAAACTCTAGCCATATTTTGATCTCTGATTTGATATCTTTGCTGAAGTTGAATGATGTCGTCATGTGTGGCTCTTTCATAAAGTCAATCGGTGGTGGTCAATGGGTGGGCATGGTTGGTCAACCATTTTAGGGCAATATGTTTAATTAAGTGTGTAACACTTGAATACTAATTTAAATGGACCAAGAGTGATTAATGTTATTAAATTCAACCATAAGATAAAGAATAAATTAAATCTGAATTTTAGCCCAATCCAAAATCCTAAATATATAAATCCTTAACCACCTCATTCTCATACTTTACCTTCAATTTTCATTTCAAAACAAACGAACAAAAACTCCTATCAAGTCGGCCATCATTATGAGAGAGAGGTAGAGGAAATCAAAAGGAAACGAACTAAACCTTTCATCACTACGAAGAAAAGAGGATTTTAGTCAAGTTCTACAAATCTAGGTGAGTGATTTTTTTCTATATCCTTCCAAACCCATCTAAGTTCAAATTTGATGATGTTTGGGAGTTTTAAAGGTTGTTAAACTTGTTTTAATGAATAGAAATGACTTTTTATGTGTTTAGTGCTTTAAATATATAGAATTTGGTCTTTTATTAGGGTAAAATATGATTTAGTCTTCTCTAGATGTCACTAAATTTTAATATTATGGTTTCAAAGGTTTTGAATTCCATAATTTTTGAATGAAACAATAACTGATTATTAATTCTCTAACTGGAAAATGACTAATTACGGGTATAAATTAATGTTTTATATTATCAGAATTCAATATTTTGTTCTAAATTATTTATTAGAGGTAGAAGAAGATGTTTAGTAATTTCGGTGAAATTTTGCAAATTTTCTCATTAATTTTCAAATTACTATGAATTAATTTGTGAAATTTTTTTTACCTTAATTAAAGAAAAATATTATGGGAAAAGATTAATTAACGGGGCTAAATTTTTCGACTAGTCGGAGGATACCGTTGCAAGTTAAATGCCACTAGTGAATAAATGGCATGTGTACAGGTTAGGTTAAAAGCTATTACTTTATTAAGAGAAAAAATCATTTTCAATTTAATTGAGGGTTTACTACTATAACATGTGATGGCTTGGTTTTATCAACCTTCGATGGCATTAAGAAATAAGGCATGTGATAGTCAACTTTCGATAGCTCTAAACCTTTGACATGCGATAGCATATAAAAGTCTCAATATGCGATAGCCCTAAGTCTTGACATTCAACAACTTTATGTCTTAACCTTCAATGGCATTAATGTCAAAATGTGATAGCTTGTACAAGCTCAACCTTTGATAGCTTTAAGATTTAAGATGCGTTAGCTTTGCCTAGTTATAGCCTTGTGGTCCGATAGCTTTCCCTTGTGATAATCATGTGTTACGCGCGATAGGTCAAGGTGCGATAGCTTTGAAATGCATTGGGTTTGCCTTATGAGGGCCTTGCTGTGTAATAGATCATGGTGAAATAGCTTTGCGATGCGATGTAACGACCCATATTTTTATGTATCGCACTATCGTAAAATATTATTTTGAAAACCATATTAGGTTGTATGATTCTATAACTTTGAAAAATGTTAACTAGTGACATTTTCCATCATTTGAATGTTAATAGAATAATTTCAGCCCTAAAAATCTTGTAAGGCCTGTAGCTTTTGATAGAAATTGAATTTGAGATTGAGAACGCTTCCATTGGAAAGATATGATGGTTCCACTTTCCGTAGAGTGGTCGTAATAGTTTTTGGACTTAATGTTTATGAGATATGGTTGTTTGAAATTTGGATAGCTAAGTGGATAATGAGTGAAATTTATGTTAACCCAAAAAGCCTGTTTCAGGATTAGAGCCATATGGGAGTAGATGTGACATCCTCTTTCCCATTACATACTTCCTCCAAATAGAAAATTCCTCAATTAATCTCCTCTTTAGCCAAACAACATTCTTTTACCTTACTTTAATTAGCTTAAATGCTCAAAACATGATGCGACTAAAGTATATTGTTTATTGAAGACTAGGAAGACCTAGAACGAAGCCTCATGGAGTTGGGTTTGTATTGGGTAGAGAAAGTTAGGTAGCCATTAGGAAGCAAATCAGATCATTGGCAAGTTCAAAGCATGTCGGTGGTAGGTGGTTTTAGCCTGGAACTTGAAGTGCTTTGGGAAATTTATGTTGGAGCTTTAGGCTTACAAGAGGATGTCGAGAAGTAGGGAGTTATAGACTTAGATTTTTTTATTATAGAAGTACGCTCGGTATCGGCCATATGGATCCGAATTGATTTGGCAACTACTTCAAGGAAATGAGAATGAAGATTCAAGCCGAGATGAGGGAAAGTACTTAGCCATTTTTGGCTAGGTAAATCATGTCGGCACCGATATGTCTAATCATGTCGGTATTGACATGATTGGAGGTTGGCTAATCACATCAAACTCCTAGGAGTTGATGATTATGCCTTGGAGATCATGTTGTATGCGTTCGTTCGTTCGTTCGATGTTAGATTTTGACGTTGTGGCATGGTAAAGAATGATGATTGATGATGAAGCAATCCTGTGACGGTTCGACGTGATGGTTTCATAACTTTGATATGAGAATTCTATAACTTATAAAGGATGTCTAGAAGTGTTATGATGATGATAACTTGACAGTGGGAGTTATGATGATGATTCATATAGATGAGTTCAAGAAAGGGGGCTCGTGGGTAGAACGAGGAAGGGTTCTACCATCGAAGATGGAATGAGGATGGGTTATACTATGGGAAAATGGAACAAGAAAGGTTCCTATTATGGAAAATGAAAACAAATGGAGCGAGGAACGCCTCAGGAATGCGTGCAAAGGGATCATTGATATTTGGAGGGTTTTGAAGTGTGCTCGTAAAGTAGTGGTAAGTGAGGACGCTCACTAGGTATTTGGACTTGTACCACGGATCAAGGAAAGGATCTGTATACCCCAGATCGAGGAATGGATCTAGTTTCCTGACCGTTTGAATGGCATGGATTCGAGCATCGAGAAATTGAGAATTTTCCATTGGTCTCTAGCAAAGGATGATTATATGAGATATCAAATATTCAATGCACATAGGTGATTGTGAGGATTGTTTGATGAATGCTATGCTTGCCATGTTTGTTTATCACTCTATGGACGTCACAAGACATGGGTATTGTGGATGTGAATACCTTGACACCCGATATTGTACTTAGAATGCAATGCACCTTTTTGTCGCATTGGACGTATGAGTACCATGGATGCAAATTTTCTTTATAAGAGACTAATCATTCTTATTTCTGATTAAGAATGAGCTAACATATAAGAATTGCTTTTAGGAACTCCATTCTAGAGCTTAAGAGGAAGGGTGGACTCAGGAGCTGTTAATGTTGATTTGCAGAGGGTATTCAACATCATGATGAGGAACATGCTACATGTAACATCCCGATATTTTCAACCATTCGCATCCGCACATGTCGAACTTGAATTGCTCAAAATAGCAGATTGTTAATTTATATTTGGAAAAACACAGCATATACAGTAAATAAAATAATCACAAATCACAAACAAAAAGTAATACAACAATAAGCAGCGGAAACAAATGAATAGTAGTTCATGAAGCTACTATATATATAACAGAGTTACAACAAGATATAACAGAAGTCTCAATACAATAGTCTATAACAAAAGTCCGAATATATCATTGGAGTCAACTGAATAACTGAAAGCTGAATAGATAGATGAATCTCCAAGCGAAGCTCTATCTCCAAAGGTGAGTCTCTAATGCAGTGACACTCAGTTTGACCCGAGCGTAAAGCAAAACACAAAACACTCAAGTCAAGGTTAACATTCTTATATCAATAAATCCAACTCAAGTGAAATATCAACTGAAATACAAGTAACTTAAAGGATGTTTGGGACAACCATCCTCTAAGGATCTGTGGATCTATCTACTATGTAGTAATATATGCTATTATAATAATGTCTAAAGTAAAGTAAACTATTAAAATAGCGTTAAGGCGTTACCCATATCCCCTTTAACACATTTTATAGTGCCATAGTCTATATAATACCATGATTCCCCGTAAACTGGAGCTATCAGAGGTCACTCCATAGGTATGACGCAAAACAAACTTGTAGTGGTCTCGATAGGGTAGGTGACATGACACAACTAGGCAATGCCAGGGTAGATATACCAATTACACTTCTGGGCTGGTGGTAACGCAGAGCCGCAACAATCGCCCACCTCGAGCCACACTCCCAAATCAAAGGTGCGCACCAAATCAATCACAAAGTAATAGAATGGCAATCGAAGGAATGTCTCCGATCGGAGGAGCTACCTCACTTGGCCCATCAATTGCTTCTGTTTTAGCCACCTTATGCTAACTCACGGGAGTTAGGTCCAGGTATATACCTCATATAGGATCGTCGCCACCATCCTACTTCATTTTGGAATCTCCACCGTGTACACGGTTGTTAAAGTGGTTTTCGGTATTGGCAGAGAGTATGACAATATCCGATCCCGGTCTTTTTAACAACCAAATGTTATTATAACACCGCGGTCATTTCAAAATAGTTTATACTTCAAAACCAAAATATCATTTCCATTTCAAAACCATATCAATACGATATCATTTTCACTTCAAATATATCAATTTCCAAAATCATAGCACTTTCAAAGTTATAACACTTTCGAAACCAAAACACTTGAAATTATAACACTTTGGAAATCATAACACTTTGAAATCTTAACACTTTTCCTTTAAACGGTTTAGATATTAATAATAGTATATATAATAAAATAGTTTATAAAATAAAATAGTTATATAAAATAGTTATAGGTTAAAATAGTTTATAATAAAATAGTTAGTATATTAAAATAGTTTATATTAAAAACAGTTTATATTAAAAATGATTTATATTAAAATAGTTTATATTAAAATAATTTATAAGGTAAATATATAAATAATTTTAAATATAATTTAAAAATACTTTATATAATAAAATAGCTTCCTCAAATTTCACAAATTGATTCAAATTCAACTCAAATTCAATTCAGTTTCTCAATAAACCATATCAAATTATATCGATTTCAAATACAGATTTGAACCATAAAATAAACCATTTCAATTTCAATATATTTCAAAGCTTTAAATTTTCAACATTTCAAACTAAATTTGATAATTTCATTTATATCTCAATTTAACTTCATTATTATTTAGTTTGAAATATTCACTTAATCAATCCAATATCATTTAAATAAACTTTAAATTACATTTGAAATAAACTAGGTATTCCTTCAATTTATTTAAACTTGAAATATTCAATTTATCAAATCAAGTTATAGAATCATATCCTTAATCTCAAATTCAATAGGTTTCAAATCGATTTTAAAATTTATATAACTCTCAAATGAATATGATTTCAAATTAAATTAAATTTATCTTCCCAACTTTAATTTATTCAAATTATTATAAAGTCTATTTTTTAAAATATAATTTTAAATAAATACTTAAACATATATATATATATATATATATATTAATTAATTAAATAAAACTCATTATTACACTTAAATCTTATTATTAAACTTATTTTATATTAAAACTAATTTATACATATTTTAAAATACTAAAATTATAAGTAAATTCTTAAAATTTATAACTTCAAAACTAACTTAAAATTTTAAAAAAAATCAAAACATATAATTTTAAAAATCAAGAATTCAACTATATATATAAAATAACATTTATATATGTAATATTTAAAAATCAATATTTATATAAAACCATATATATATCTTTTTAAACCTTGGAAATCATTTATATATATATATATAGACCAACGGTGTCTGTATATAATTCTCTATCCTATGGTCAAGTGATACGAATATTTATCATTTCAGTCCGCAATTTAAATATATATGGGTATATATATTTTCAACCCGCAATCCCAAATTCAATTTAATGAAAATCGCTTGGGTTTACCATTTCAACCCATAACGATTTCCTCCTATTCTATAGATTGTTCGGGTATGTATCATTTCAACCCATAGGGAATTCTATACTAACAGGGAACTTGTAGAGTGATAACTGATGTGATAATAATATAACAGACATATATCATCAATATAAATAATAGATAATGGTGTCAGATATCACAGGTGAACAGATACAGATAATAGCATATATATAGCAATGTAAATAACTAACAGCAGCATATTTCAATTGTCGTTTCAATTGAAATCAAATTTAATAAATATAAGAACGTTAATCGTGAGTGATTGCTCACCTTTCGAGGCTAGAAAGATTCGACGATGAAATGAGTTACGAATCCAAGCACGAATTCCAAAGCGAAGCAAAATTGAACGCGAAATTGACGAGCAAAGCTGATAGCTCGGAATTGGCAAAATCAAATCAAAACTGGATTGATGAAGATAAATGGTATGAGTGAACTTATTTATATATATAAATCATATTCTAAATTCAAACACATTTTAAATTATATATATGTATATTTCAAAAATCATAGTTTAAATTAAAACACATATCTAAAAATAAATCTTCATATTCTATTCCTTTGAAATCAATATTCATTAAAGTCCATAGTTTACAAAATGTTTCAAACAATATTAAACATAATATATATATACGTTTTAAACCATAAAACCCCTTTCAAAATATTAATCAAAACATATAGTATATATGTGTACCAACATAACAATATATATGGTTTACACATATAAAGTCAGAAGAGTCTGGAGAAATCAATTTGCCAGATACAACCTTTTATATACACATGCAATTCAAAATTATAGGAATAACATAAACAACAAATATGAAAAATATAACTGCTATATTAAATATATATCCTGATATACATACACTGAATTATATATATAATGACCAAACATATTATATACATCTTATATAGATTTATATAAACAAGCAGATTGTAAATTACTTATATAAACCAATGTATATAAATAAACACGTTACCTCTAACCTATGCAACTTATTTTTTTTCTTTTAAACTGTATTCGTTTCAAAAATAAAAATCCATGCATTTTATATAGGTATATATAAAAAAAAAAATTCCAAGCCATATTTAAACAATAAATACAAATTTAATATATATATATATGTATGTATGTATGTATATATATATATATAAATGCTGCGACCATAAGGATGAGAAAAATGTCACCAAAACTGTAACATATATATAACCTTAAATATACCTGTATTCACACAGTATGAGTTTAGATATATATGTAAAACTAGCATGCAAACTTACATAAATATATGTATACACGGTAAAACAATACCGAGACCGATATGTATGCTATCTTCATATATAAGAAATGTATTCATATGTTTCAAAGATCAAAACCTATATATATTTTTTTAAACAATATAAGATAAAAGAAAATTTTCTGCCAGCAAACCTTGATATAAGAACGTATAAAATAAATAAACATTTAAAACTTATAATATATAGCATATACAAATATATAACAGTAAAATATATAACTTAATACTTTATATATACACACAGACAAAATATGAATTACTATATATATATCCGAGCCGTGCAAGACTATGGAGTGGAAGGAGAAAGCGGAGCAAGGCACATGGAGGTGGTGGCGTTGCTGCCTTGAGCACAGGCGGGGAGGAAGAGGGGAGGAGCGGTGAGGCCGAGACAAGGAAGTGATGGATTGCCTAATGGAGCAGTGGTGGAAGTGTCGCGGGAGGAAGCTTTGGCCGTAGGTGAATAGGTTCAAAAGCTCGGTCAAGGGAAGATAGCAGGAATATATAGTTTGGTTTTTTTTAATAAGGAGAGGGAAGAACGAAAGATCGTGAATCGGTAATAAAATGAAATATCGAAATAAATTGAGAACGTGGAGCATAGCAAGGGTCTTGAAAGTTGAATTTAATGAAATTAAATGCTAATGACCTTTGGAATTTATACTGTGGTTAAATGAACGGACAAATGAATTCAAAAAGTTCAAAACGGTACCGATACGGATGACCGTTTCGCAGTTTCCGTGGCGTCCCGAATTACGAAATATACAAATGAGTATACTGCGAAAATCAGCATGACGAGACGATCAAAACGACATACGAGTATCAATGATACAACCATCCGGTCAAAAGTCGATATTCGGTACCGAAAATGCTGCTAAAATGCCGAAAATAAGATAAACGGAGCAATAGCAGTCCAAATTTGAAGAAACGAAATATGACGTCTCACTCATAAGATGGTTTACAAATTTATTATATAAAAATATTCAAGTTTGGAAAATATTTTATTATCATCAATTATAACTGATTTGAATTTAAATAAAATTACACCATAAAATAAACATTCATATTCTCTGATGAAAATTTACCATTTGCTATGTTTAAATATACGTATTTCAAATATTAAATTTTCAATTCAAAATTTTATTATTTAAAAATTTCACAAAAATTCCAGTTAAATATATTATTAAAACCATCAAAATTTACGGGTCGTTACACTACAAAATGTTTATGCGGATACCTAAATGTTGCTATTAGTGGTGGTACTCAAGTGCAGTAGCCAAGGGTCGATTTCGCAAAGCTGAATAAGGATTTTGCCAGTCTTGGAGGCAAACCATACCAAGGAATAGTGGGTCTTTGATGATTTTGTGTTGAAGCATATTATGACGAGGAGGTTGGCTTCTTAACAACACCAAAGAAGAGCTATGAATTGGTGTAATGCACTTCGAGCTATGACTCTCGAGGACCAATTTACTTAGGATCAGTTTAAAATGAGGTTCGAGGAGAAGTTTATACTGGCAACTCACAAGTCGATATTGTTCAGGAAGTTTGCAGCTCTGAAGCAAGGAGACATGTATGTTTTCAAGCATGTAGCCGAGTTTGACACTTTATCAAAGTATGAATTGTCTTTCATCGACACTCCATTAAAAAGAACGAGAAGTTCATTATCAGCTTGGATGATTACCTTATAGAGAATCTAGTATGAGATATTCACGAGTGCTTTAAGAGGCTCATTAAGAATGCTCTCTGACTTGAGATCTAAGTTAGCTGTTGTTTCAAAAGAAGAGCCAAAGCGACAATCGAGTAGGGAGGCAAGAATAAATGAAACAACAAGAGCAAGTAGCTATAGAACAAGGATGGTCATCAAAAAGGCAAGTGAGACCCTATTTTCCATAACTGTGGCGAAAAGAGCCACCTAAGTAAAAGTTGCAAAGCTATGGGTAATAAGTGTTTCAACTACAAAAGTAGGGCATATGCAGAGGGACTGTCCCGAACCAGTGAAGTAGAAGCAAGTGGTGAAGATATATGCTTTGGATGTTGTTACGATTTCGTGGAATGCTCCCTCGATGATGGAAAAGGGGAAAAGCATCAATATTCAAGGTATGCTTTCTATTTATGATGTTATGGTATGTATTTTGTTCGATACTAGGGCTTCATATTCCTTTATATTTGTAACCTTGTAGATAGATTAAGATTGAACCCTGAGACTGTTGATTGACCTTTGGTAGTGACTAACCCTGTTTGAGGCTCCACTAGCCCGTGTATGGTTTGTTATAGTTTGGTATTATTGAGTTGTTGATGCTCTTTTTGTTTGCAATTGTTTTTTTTGTTTTTGGGATTTGGCATTATTTTGGGGATGGACTTGCTTAGGAAGTATGTGGTAATGATAGATTATGAGAAGCTGGTGGTGATGATATGGACTTAGGATGGGCAGAAGATAGAGTTGGGCTGCCTACCGAAGGACGATGTTATGGTTAGCTTTCTATATTCACTAGAGGTCCCGTAGCATGAGTTGTCATCTATGCCTATTACTAGAGAGTATGGACGTACTCGAGGAAGTGACCAAATTACCGCCACACCAGGAAATAGAGATCCACATAGATTTGGTGAATAACGCTAGACCAGTAGTTATGCCATTGAGGCATATGACAGCTGGAGAGTAGAAGGAAATAAATGTGCAAGTGAATGACTTAATGAGGAAGGGGTTTATTTGTAGGAGTATATCTGAGTGGAGTGCACCTGTAATGTTTGCCACTAAGGTGGACGGCTCTTTGAGGTTGTGTGTTGATTATTGTAAGCTGAATAAGGTGATGAGGGTAGCACACAAAGTGTTGTAGATGGACTAGCAGGAGGCTACTCTTTCATGTATAGTATACTTTAGAGCTTTTTACTATTTCCATTGTGCAACATTGTGGAGCTTTAGTAGTGTTTATTTATTTAGAGACAGATACCTTGGGGTTTATTTAGAAGCTGTATAAACTCTATTTTTGGTTCGTATAACTTTATTGAACCTATGCTCTTGTCTATGGCGGTTCATTTAGTTATATTAATGTCTCGCCCATTTTATATCTACGTTGACATTGTATTTTATTCGATGTGCTATAAGAAATACGGTAGATTCTATGATTGTTTTTTGTTATTTTACAACCCTTACAATAGTCCTACATCAGCCAAACACCGTTATAACGCACTATACAGGTATGTTGGGTGTCAGAGGTACAAGGTGGTCGTCATAGGTGATAACTTCAAAATGCGGTAGCTTTCTAGTGTAATAGCTTCAACATGCGATAGCTTTGTGGCATAGTAGGTTGACATGAGATAACCTTAATATATGATATCCTTGGTATGCAGTAGCCAGAGATGCTAAAATTTCTTAAGTAAAACAAGAAAATACTTAGTGGAATTTGTAAGCTAGTTCCCAAAATGTTGATTGATTATTTCATCGGGATGAAATTAGGAAGGAAAATAATAAGTTCAATGTAGAAAATTATTTAAAATTGGATAATGAAATAAGCTTAGGGAAGCTAAGAAATGAGAGTTGAATCATTTAAATGAAAGATAAATTTTCTTTATGTAAAGAATGTGTAGAATACACAATAAATGAACAGAAGGAATGGATTGAACCAAAGATCGTAAAATATACCGATTGTAACGACTCGTATTTTACGTATCGAAGGATCATAAAATAAATATATTTAACTCATTTGTGGTCATATCATTCTAATATTTTGGGATATGGTTCTTAGGGATGTTTTACACATCTATGATTTTTCCCGGATTTCTATGTGACCATTTTGGCCCTGAGAATCTTATTTTGATCATAACTTTTGGTACGAGCCGAATCAGATGTTTTAACCTAGTTCAGTGCTTTGGGATGGTGGTTTCCCATTTCATAGAGTGGTCATATAGGAAAATCGGATAAGTGGTTAGTAAGTTATAGCAGTTTTGAGTTTTGTAAACTACTGGCCAAAATTAAAAAGGGGATCAATGGGTCAATTAGCAAGCCCATTAATCTAATCAGGTTTAGCTATAAATATGAGGTAAGAGAGACCATTTGAAACTTTTACCTCTCATTTCACATCAGCCTTAAAACCTACCTCATCTCTAATTCTCCATTCTTTACATAGATTTCATCTCAAATCGTCTCTAATCTCGAATTAGAGGCTAGATCTTCATCGAGGGGCTTAATCTCGTCGATTAGATCACATCTACATCCGATTGGATGTAATTGAATGATTTGCTATGTTTGATTCATCGTTGTGTTTGAAATTGCTTGCTATGCTTGATTCATTTGCTAGTGTTGTGTATGTTTTAGGACTTAGATTCGTGATCGGAGCATATCGGAAGTTCATCGGATTCGCACGAAACTTGGAGGATAGTCTCTGGAGCATGCAAGGAAGAAGCCATGAAAATTTCACGATGATTGGAGCAAAGTATTTAGATCGATACCGATCCGAATTTTGTGCCCTAATCGAAGTGGGATCTAGGGGGATGGTAGAGCATGGGTTCCAGTGATGCTCTATGAAGTTGGATCGGAGGATAGGCCAAGTTGTTGAAGATATGATGGATCATCTATGCTGGATCAGCTATGAAGCATAGATGGAAGGACCAAGAGGCTAAGAGGAAAAGCTATGGGTCTATGGCATCTAGAAGAAGTGTACTGGAGACTGGAAGTGAGAGGGAGCCAAAATTGGCTAAGTGTTTGGATCAATACCGATATGATCCAATTGGATCGGTATCGTTCCAAATTATCGGCTCCAAAGTTAATGAGATTTGGAGGGAAGACTCTAGGATGGTTATGGATCATGTTGGAAGTTGTGGCTCGCTGATTGCTTCTACGCTTTGGTAGTTATGGCATGATGAAGTTTTAGCTCTTCAATCCGAAACTCAGATAAGAAGTGGAATCGAAGGAGTAGATTGACAACTCGGGATGGAATGCGGCTGTAAGATAATGGACCGGGTTGGGTAGTAGGCTCATGCCCAAAAATGGATTAGAGTTGTGGAAAGCTCTGAAGATTTGGGAGTGCCAAGGAACTATTGATGACTCGGAGTGTTCTAGTTTTTTTCAAAGCAAAGGTACTATATGCGGGGGCACCCGAGGGCTGGTAGCACCAGTCGTGTACTCTGAACCGGTAGGGTCTAGGTTAGGTGGTACAGAGGTATCACAAGGGACAACCGTGCGAGGTTTCTAACCGGTGAGTACGGTGAACACAATCGAGAATCGGGATTTCCATTAGTCTCTGGCAAAGTGAGGACGAGGCCAAACGAGTTATCATATGTTCAAGGCTTTAGAAGATGATGGCTAGGTTTTTAGATTCTATGGTTGCTATGATTACTATCTCTTCTTTCGGGTAGGCTATCATCTACAGGAATGCTGGAGAGGGATTGGGGATAGGGCCAATGGAGGAGTTTGCTTAGATTCTTCTATCCTGTTCTGTTACAGTATCATATTGTTGTTTATTTTGAGTAGCATATTATAGCTTTTGATAGTCATTTGCCGCTCACACCCGACTGTTTTCTGATTCAAGGTTTTATGTTTTGCTTCTTATCATCTTGGATGCTCTTAAATGAGCAGACTGGGTGGCAGGTTGGTGATGTCGCTGCTGTATGGGGACAAGCTCGGAGGAGCTATGTCGTATTACTTTATATTTCTAGTTTCCGCTGTTTGTTGTTATATACTTTAAGGATTGTAGTGAGGAAATGTTGTACAGAGATATTATGACATTTGTACCATCACTCATGATGTTCTAGTGGAGATGTTATCTTTCATTTGTTATGGCTCACTATTTTTCTGTTGTATATTTTCTATATTATATTTTATCCATGCGCTGTGAGATATGCAATGGGTTTTTCTTCTTCTGTATTTTCATTTCACCCCTTGATGATCGTCCTTTATCAGCCTGGCACATTTACAGTGCTCTTTTAGGTCATTTGGTGCGGGTGGTATGAGGCGATTGTCACACCGACTCATTAAGTCGTTGAATAATAGGATGTCATGACTAATGATGGATACAATTCAACGACATATGGCATAGTGCCACGACTATGGAAGTCTATAGGGGGATTAATAACTTCGAATTGCATGTACCTTAATGAATGAATCGACAACGTGAAATGAAAGTGTTTTGGGACTAAGAGGACCTATGGAGGTTAGAAGGGATGCTTGCTATAATATATTTAGGATGCTTACATTCAGCCTCCAAAGAAAGTTTGGGTGGCTCCCACGGTGGAATGAGTGGCCATTTCATCATTGACGGTTTTTGAGAAATTTAAATTAGTGATAGGAAGCCCTAGGGAGGTAATTACTAAATAAAGTTAATGATAACTTTTAGATTAACACCTAAATAAGAGTCTGGAAATGCTTGTGAATGTGTATGATGATTGTATGATAAGGATCATAAGATGTGTTAAGTATAAGATATACTTAATCAATGTGAATTAATATGGAATGACTCATAACTTAAAGAAGTATAGGGATACTTTTGTTGAATTGATGTTATATGTGTGCTCTTATTGTGATGACTGCTTAAAAGATATGATGTAATTGAGGTTGTTTTGGAATTTAATTATTACTTATTATAATAATGTTTGAAGATTAATTATTATTATTTTATTAATAATGTTTGAAATTCTTAACTATTATATTTATAATGTTTTAAAGTTAATAATTATTATTTATTAGTAATATTTTGCTGTTAATAATTATTATTATATAATAATGTTTTGAAGTAAATAATTATTATTTATTTATAATGTTTTGAACTTATTAATTATTATATTAATAATGTTTTGAATTTAATAAATTATTTTATTAATGATGTTGGAAAGTTAATTTATTATCTACTTAGGATGTTTAAAGTAAATTAATTTATCTAAGTAATTGTATTTATAAATAATAAATTAATTTATAAAAGGAATCTTGTTTAATAAAAGAGATTTAATAATGAGTTTACAAATGAAAATGAGGTTTGGATTTATAAGAAATTTTGAAGGGCTTGATAAAGGATTTTATAAATGGGTTTTAAAGGGAATTTTATAAGGGATCTTTATAAGGGGTTCTATAAAAGAATAATATTTTATAAATGATTTTATAGATTTATAAAAGGAGTTTAATAAATAGGTTTATAGATATATAAATAAGTTTTATAAATGGTTTTAGAAATTTATAAAATGAGTTTTATAAATTGTTTTAGAGATTTATAACGGAGTTTATAAATGGTTTAGAGCTTTACGACAAAAGTTTATAATTGATTTCAGAGTTGTATAAAAGGAAATTATAAGTACATAGGAAGTTTTTTCAAATTGAAAGTAGAATGGTTTGTGAATATATTTATACCATTGAGATAAGTATATGGATATTTTTTCATGTATTGAAAGGAGTATAAAGGGTTGTGACTATATCTTTGTAAAAGTATTTTGATACAAGTATTTACAAAGTGATTTTAATTAATGAAAAGATCAATTAAAGAGGTTAGTGGTTGATCATGTGCTCAACTAATGTTGTTTTTCCTATGGAAATAAATTCCTGATGTTTTATTTGATAGTTAAATAACCGATTATCAAATTTGGCCAGTTTTAAACTATCATTGCCGGTTCGGAGAAACTGAGATCAGATATATTATCAATAACCACTTCGAACCAACATATGCATTCGAGTGGAAGACATCTTAAAGATGATTCCAAAATGGATGTAGTATAGGTAGCGCCTTCAGTTTCATTCGGACCCAGAACGAACTTGTATGGAAGATGTAGTAGGGCTATATGGGTCACTCCCATAAGGGTGTGTTGTCACCTTTCTAGATTATCATATTATGGATTTGGTTGTGCATGAGAGCTCTCTATAAAGGTTAGGAACAACCAGGGTGATGACATGTTCGGTACTATCCAGCAAGCGGTAGGCCGGTCCTGTATTGGTAGAGGGGCAGAGGCGTCTGTAGCCCTCGGTACATTTTATCTAGAGATGAAATATACGGAAGGTAGTTCCTTACCTTACCATTATTGGAATCCATTCTCCAATATGCCTCATACGGACTCGATTGTATACCTATTATGCTAGAATTTAATAATGTAACAATTTTGGCTTTGATTCCATATTTATTTTAAACCCAAGACATTGTTATAATATCATTGGATTTATAATATAAAATGTTTTGGTTGGTAAAGTAAAAACCCATCCGTGTTTATGTGCAGCATGGCCGTACGAGATACCTTTTATTTTAAAAATGGTTTTCAAATGTAGAAATCAATATGATTGGTTTGTTTGATCTTTCTCACCTAGTTTACCAGACTTGTCCGGGCGTTATTTTCTTATAATGCTCGGGTCAACCTAAGCATATTTTTCAAATTTAGCTGGATTCCTTGGAGCTTTCAGGTGACGAGCTAGATTCTCCAAGACGTATTCACGTACCTTATATTCTTCCGCTATCATTTTCCAGTTGTCTGTTTATATTTATTAGCAATTGTAAGGACTTGATGTTATAACGGTTCATGCTGATAATAGGATTGTGTACTCTGATGTTGTGTATATAATAAAGATGCTTTTTTTGTAAAGATCATGTGTATATTACATATTTCTCGTCGCGATGTGAGATTTTGTTCTATCTTTTCTTTCTTCACCCCTACGACCTATCTTTCGGACACTTAAATGATCGACACACGAATACCTTGGATGTATTAAGTGTCGTGTTTAGGTGTAACAAAGGCAGATCATTTCAAATAGTTAATTTGCTACCTCTTGATTGTATAAGCATATGACTATAAAATTACTTCATAACTATGCATTTTAACAAATGTTTAACCTTACTTAATGATTATATCAGCATACAAAAATAAAATTACTTCACATTGGTGTTGTGAGACCAAAGGTGTCACTGACAACTAGTTTAATTTAGCACGTTGAAAACTTTTGGGAAATACTCTTAAATGTTTCAAAATAGGTAAAATATCACTCTTGATAACCCTTTTAAATTACACCCTGTTATCCCGCCTTTTGGCAAGGCCAGGACATCAAGGAGTTGGGTTCCGAATGTCGTTTGTCATGGATATCGATGAATTTTGACCAAGTCCGGATCAAGCCCCAATCGATGGGACATGATCGGGAAAACTAAAGCAAACCAACGCTCCAAGTTTCAGATCGAACCGAGTTCGTATGCTCAAGTTACGATGGACGCAAGGCAAAGGGAAGAGCGCATTTTTGTATCCATCAATGAGCGGCAGTTCGTATCGATGGATTTCGTATCCATCGATGGTCCTCGTTTTCGTATCCATCAGACAGTGCCTACGTCGTATCCATCAGACAGTGCCTACTTCGTATCCATCAGACAGTGCCTGCTTCGTATCCATTAACCAGTGTCAACTTCGTATCCATCAGATAGTGTTTGCCTCGTATCCCAGGATGAAGTCCTACTCGAATCCATCAGGTCAACCAGCTTGGATAACGTGTCATTTCTCGAAGTGAACGAGGCGAAATAAATGGAGACGATGCAGTCAACGCGGAGCAAATATCGGATCGAGGCGAAGCGCACGCACCACGTCTTTTCCTGATGCGAATGCGCCGAGATGTATGGAGTCGACGTGGTCGATTCGGAATGAAGACCGGATCGAGGCGAAGTGTGCGTTCCACGTCTTCACAGAGGCGCGTGATACCATCGAGTCGAAGCTCAAAGCGCAGGGAAATGGATACGAACCAGACAGCCTATGAGGAATTCCAGTTCGTATCGACCATATCTCGTAATCCACTGATCCAAACATGATGAAATTTTAACTGAAGGTTGCACACATAACAAGGAACGTCTCCACCAATTTTGAGCTCAATTGGAAGTAATCCTGATCGATACGAAATGATTTCGTATCGATCACAGATTGGCTTGAAACTCTCTGGAAGTGGTCGAATGGGTCCCCTCACGTGTCAGGACAAGTCTCCCGGAGTTTGAGCGAAATCCAAGCCTCCTACGCCTATAAATAGAGCCCCAGAATCAATGGAAAAAGGATCTTTTTTCGCTGAAGCGTGCAGACTCTGCCGGATTGAGATTTGCATCATACTTTTGCTATCAATTTCGAATTCTAAACTGTAATCCGCTGTTCATCGCTGTAAACGCTTGTAATCATTGAAAGAGAATCAATAAAATCATCAAAACTTCATAGTGGACGTAGGCTATACGCCGAACCACTCTAAACTGCTTGTCTGTGCACTTTACATTCCTATTTGTTGGAGTTTTTGTTAGATAATCTCTGTTTTACATTTATAATCTTCATTTTATCTCTTCAAACAACTCCCGAAGAGTGTTGTGCCCATTTTTGGTACAAACACTTTGGTGCTTTCACCGAGAAAACCAGCTTTTTCTCCTGCTCGTTGGATCTGCCGTCGATACCGGATTGTACAAATCCAAGAGGAAGATCCAGATATCCAGTCCGGAATCCTTCCATTCTATTCAGATTTGCTCAAAATCTAGGAAAGGACTCCACCACCGACGATGGTCAGCACAAGAACTGGCGCCACCGCTACAGAGCAAGAAGGCAGAGACAGGCAAAATCCAACACAGCCGCCTTCTTCCAATCAAGACAATGCCACTCAGTCAGACTCAACGGGGCTAGTCACCCGACAGGAGTTTCAAGTATTGCTCCAGGAGCTGACCCAAAGCCGTCAGCAGTTGGCAGAACAGTTACGCGCCAATATCGAGCTGACCAACCAGCTAAACCGCCGGGGACACAGAAGGTCTAGGAGAGATGATGTCTCCAGAGCGTCTACCGAAAGCTCAGCTTCATCTGATTACCACCGCCAAACTACCCGTCCTCGACTAGAGGGGAATCGCGCTCAAGCTGCTGAATATCAGCCTGCCTTAACTGTTGGGCAACTGAGGGTAGGACCGTCGACCAGTTTCCAAACCGGTCCCTCAACACGAGGAGGTACTGCCCCACAGTACACCACCGATAACCGCGCCACAACCGCCGCAGCAGAGACAAGGGTCGATACCCGAAATCAATCTGAGCCGATCAATCAACAGCGAGGACATACTCCTGAACCTTATGTCCCAGAGGACGTTGAGCCAAGGAGGCGAGATACGGGTCGTCGACAACGCCCGATCCCTACTCGCGCCGTGGAACCCGACCACGCCTTAGCTCATCACGCTCCGAATCCGCCTGTTTCGGATATATCAACCATGATACGTCAAATGATCCGCGAGAGTCAGGGGCTCACTAATGATGACTGGGGAATTTCCCGTAGTCATACCCCTTTCACAGACGAAGTGTTACATGCCGAACCCCCTAGGCGATTCAGAATGCCGACTCTCCCGATGTATGAAGGGAATAGTGACCCCAACCAGCATATTCTGAAGTATGAATGGTCGATGAGCGCTGCAAGGGCCGACGACGCAGTGAAGTGTCGGAGTTTCCCCATCTCTCTGGGAGGAATCGCGACAATGTGGTTTACCCGCCTACCACCTAGATCAATTTCTTCGTTCGATCAATTGGCCAAGAGGTTTGTGGAGCAATTCCGGATGCATGTTGCTAGGCCAAAGGACGTCAACACCTTGTCCAGCGTCACTCAAGCTCCTGGAGAAACACTCAGGCGTTACTTGGAGAGGTTCCACGCAGCATGCGTCGAGATCACCAATCCCAACGATAATTCAATCTTAATGGCTCTGACCAAGGGGATTGATCCTGATTTTGAATTCGGAAACTGGCTGGCTGGAAAACCGCCCGCGTCGTTGGACCGTTTTTACTCCAAGGCCGCTCAATTCCTGCGGCAGGAGGATGCAAAACAGTCTAGGAAGCAGGACGATGCGAGGCCCAGCATTGAAGGAATACAGAGCAATGTGGCAGTTAAACAGTCCGGCGAAAGTTCCGGGAAAGTTCAGCTGAATATACAAAACAAGCAAACCCAGCAGAGAGGAAACAATGGCCAGAATAAGAAGAGAGATGAGAACCGAGGTTCACGACGTAGAGCTCAGATGTTTGACAGTTATACACCGCTAAACACGTCATTGGAAAACGTATACTTACAGACTTGCAACACTGTACAGTATAAGAAGCCTGCTCCGAAGCCCTCATCGGAGAGACAGATTCAGACAGGGAAATTCTGTAGGTTCCATGAGAGCTATGGACATAATACTAATGAGTGTCGACACTTACAGGACCTCATCGAGAAGCTGATTAGAGAGAGGAAGCTAGATCAGTTTGTACGGGCGCCGCAGCCTGGCGGAGCGGGCCCCTCGAATCAAAATCGTTCACAAAATCAGGAAAGAGAGGATGAACCCGCTCGTGCGGGTGGGAGATTAGTTATCAACACAATAAGTGGTGGCCCCCATCCGGCAGACAGAAGCTGGGGGGAAATGGAGTCGTATGCCAGTTCTATCAGGCATGCGGACTTCGAGTGTTATAGTAATTGCGAGGATGGAACCCCGGCAAAACAACAAAAGATAATGTCCGATGATATCGTGTTCAGGAGCCGAGACGCCGATAAAGTCGAAGCCCCTACTATCGACCCACTAGTCATATCTGCCCAGGTAGGTCCTGCTTGGATGAAGAGGATCCTGGTTGACAGTGGGAGCTCTGTAAACATCTTGCTCAAACGGGCTTACGATCTGATGAAGATGGAGACAAAGGATTTGAAACCCTGTTTATCCAGAATCCATGGTTTCAACGGAAGTGCCACGATACCCATCGGAATAACTGAACTCCCAGTCGAGTTAGGCATTGGAGAACGCCGGAGGGTCCGCATGTTACAATTTGTTGTGTTAGAGATAGATTCGCCATACAATGCGTTTCTGGGTCGACCAGCTTTAGCCGAGTTCAGGGCGGCGATCGCCCCATGGTGTCTGACTCTGAAATTTCCCACTGATCATGGGATTGGAGTTGTTCAAGGAGATCAGGCCTCGGGAAGGGCCTGTTATGTTGCTGAGTTGCGCGGGGCGCAACGTAAAGAGAAGGGGAAGGGCGTAGAGGAATCTCTCTGCGTCCGTTCTATCGACAATTGACAATTGACGCCCGGGCCTCGGCTCGGGCACCACGACCAATTCCTGAAAGACCTGGACCCCAGGGCCAACGAGGATAAAGACGAATCAACGGAGAGTCAAGCCTCTCCAGCCGAACTGACTGTGGACGTCCCAATCAGTGAGGATGATGATTCAAAGATGCTGAAAGTTGGGTCCCAACTAAACAAGCAGACACAGCAGGAGTTGGTCGAATTTCTTCGGGCGAATCTCGACGTTTTCGCCTGGACACATTCTGACATGTGCGGGATCTCGCCGAGCATTGCAAGTCACTCCCTGAATATAGATCCGCGACATGTCCCAGTGAAACAGAAAAGGCGCGGTATGGATCCAGAGAGATCTGCCGCCCTTAAGGAGGAAGTTGATAAACTGCAATCGAATGGGTTCATTCGAGATGCCTTGTATCCAGAATGGGTGTCCAACCCTATACTGGTTCGAAAACCAAACGGGAAGTGGAGAACTTGTGTTGATTACTCTGACCTAAACAAGGCCTGTCCAAAAGATAGCTTCCCACTTCCACGAATCGATCAGCTCGTAGATTCGACGGCCGGACATGAACTACTATCCTTTATGGACGCTTATTCCGGCTACAATCAGATACCCATGCATCTGCCTGATCAGGAACATACCAGCTTCGTGACCGACCTGGGACTCTATTGTTACAGAGTCATGCCGTTTGGTCTAAAGAACGCTGGAGCAACATACCAACGCTTAGTCAACCGAATGTTCGCTGATCAGATTGGGAAGACCATGGAGGTTTACGTGGATGACATGCTGGTGAAGTCCCGATTTTCCACCGATCACGTCAGAGATTTGAATTTAATGTTCAGCATCCTCCGGGAGTACGGGATGAAGCTCAACCCACTCAAATGTCACTTTGGCGTTGCATCCGGAAAATTCCTTGGGTTCATTGTCAACGCTCGAGGAATAGAGGCGAATCCTGAGAAGATCTGGGCTATTAGAAATTTGCAAACCCCTAAAACTATAAAGCAAGTCCAGAGTCTTAACGGGAAGGTCGCAGCATTGAGCAGGTTCATTTCAAAGTCCACCGACAAATGCATTCCTTTCTTCGACCTGATTCGGAAGGGCAAACGAAACTTTGAATGGACCACGGAGTGTGAAGGCGCGTTCCGATCATTAGTTCAACATCTCTCCACACCTCCGATCTTGTCAAAACCGGTTGACCACGAGCAATTATATCTCTACCTGGCAGTATCTGAACATGCGATCAGTGCTGCTCTAGTCCGGGAAGAAGACAAAGTGCAAAACCCGGTCTACTATGTTAGTAAGCGACTAACAGGAGCTGAAAGAAATTATCCAAGGCTGGAGAAACTGGCTTATTGTTTGGTTATTGCCTCAAGGAAGCTCCGTCCTTACTTCCAAGCTCATCCGCTTATTGTGTACACCGACCAGCCGTTACGACAGGTCCTTACGCGGCCTGAGACGTTCGGTAGGTTACTCAAGTGGAACATTGAGCTAAGCCAATTTGATATCGCATACGCTCCGCGGAGGGCCATTCAAGGACAAGTCCTGACTGATTTCATAGCCGAATTCACCATCCCGGAAGACTTACCCGAAACCAGTGAATCTCCCGAATACATCTGGAAGCTGTATACTGATGGTGCGTCAAATGATCGGTGTTCGGGCGCTGGGGTTGTACTTGAGACTCCCGAGGGCCGATCCATATGTTATGCTCTTAAATTCGACTTTCGTGCAACTAATAATGAAGCCGAATATGAAGCCCTCCTAACCGGCCTAAGGCTTGCCAGAGATTTGAGAATTATCGCTGTAGAAATTTATTGCGATTCGCAGTTAGTGGTATACCAGGTGCGAGGAGAATACCAGGCAAGAGACCGAAGACTGGCCGCTTACTTGGCACGAGTTCAGGAAATCCTAAACCAGTTTGATTATTATGCCATCTATTATGTGCCTTGGGAACGCAATCAGAAAGCCGATTCACTGGCGAAGTTAGCCAGCACAGGCGAAGCGCAACAAATGGGACTTGTCCCCGTTGAAACTTTGGCCACTCCGAGCATCGATCGGATAGAAATGAACTCTGTATTTGAAACCGCTCCCAATAGAGAGTCCTGGATGACTCCGTATCGGAATTACATTGAGAATGGGGTGCTACCTGAACCTAGAAATGAGAAGAGACAGATTCAGCGAAAAGCCTCGCGGTTCATTATCCAAAACGGAGTCATGTACAGGAGAGGTTATTCCGTTCCTCTCCTCAGATGTATCGCCCACGAGGAAGTCAAGCGAGTGCTGCATGACGTGCACGAAGGAGAGTGCGGCGATCATACCGGCGGGCAAGCTCTCGCTAAAAAGATACTCCGATATGGATACTACTGGCCGACAGTGAACCGAGATGCGGCAAACTATGCCCGAAAGTGCGATAAATGCCAGATACATGCCCGAATTCTGAGAGCTCCGCCAACTGAAATAACCCAAATGGTCAGTCCCTGGCCATTCGCAATGTGGGGCATTGACATCATCGGCGCTTTACCTTTAGCAAAAGGCGGTGCGAAATACGCCATCGTCGCAGTTGATTACTTCACAAAGTGGGCTGAGGCCGAAGCCCTAGCAACCATTACGACAAAGAAGGTGATAAATTTCATGGTTCGCAACATCATCTGTCGATTTGGACTCCCGCATACTATCATCACTGATAATGGAACCCAATTCGAGAGCGCAGAATTCAAGAATTTCTGTCAACGGTTTCATATCCGCAAAAAGTTCTCGGCTGTCGCACACCCCCAAGCGAATGGGCAGGTTGAAGCTGTCAACAAAGTTATAAAATCGATCCTGAAGAAACGACTAGAGAAGGCTGGGGGCAAGTGGGTCGATGAACTTCCTATGGCATTATGGGCCTATCGAACGACCCACAAAACCGCGACCGGACACACTCCGTTTTCCCTATCTTATGGCTCAGAGGCCGTTATTCCGGTCGAGACAGAAGTGCTCTCTCATCGCGTGACTTATTATGATCCAAAAACAAACGCTATACTCCTAGCCGAGTCTTTGGATCTATTGGATGAAAAACGGGAGGAGGCTGATTTGAGAGCAGCCGCGCATCGAAGCCGGGTCGCCCGATTGTACAACACCAGAGTTCGACCTCGAACCTTTGAACTCGGCGACCTCGTGCTCAAGAGAATTTACCCAGTTCCTTCACACATGAAACCGAACTGGGGAGGGCCGTATGTAATTACACGAAAGCTCGGAGATGGTACATTCAAGCTGTCGACTGTGGACGGTCTCGATTTACCGAGAGCTT
Source organism: Allium fistulosum (assembly GCA_030737815.1). NCBI lineage: Eukaryota > Viridiplantae > Streptophyta > Magnoliopsida > Asparagales > Amaryllidaceae > Allium > Allium fistulosum. The sequence goes on along the minus strand of CM060906.1, from coordinate 866,829,604 downwards.
GGAACAGCGAAAGTCTCCGCCGCTACTACATATGACAGGCTTTATTTGTTTCATTCTATTTAGCAATTTGTTTCTGCATTTCGAAATTTGAATTTTGTAATAAGGCAACTGACTTTGCCGCATTTTCTTATTTCAGCAATAAAATGCCGCTTCTTCGAGCCAGAGCTGTGATTCATTATGTACGATATACAACATCACGATGCACGAAGAGCTAAATCCCATCACGCAATGGGACTTATTCAAATGGAGAGTGGCTGTGATACGACCGGCCACTCACTAGGTGAAACCCGAGCTCGGGGACAAGCCATGACACCGATATTAATAGGGTTGACATACGACAATCCTACACTTAACTCCGTATTCCCAGAGTGCGAAGCGGAGTATAAACATTTAACTCCATATTCCCAGAGTGCGAAGCGGAGTATAAACACTTAACTCCATATTCCCGGAGTGCGAAATGGAGTATAAACATCTAACTCCGTATTCCCAGAGTGCGAAGCGGAGTATAAACACTTAACTCCGTATTCCCAGAGTGCGAAGCGGAGTATAAACATTTAACTCCGTATTCCCAGAGTGCGAAGCGGAGTATAAACACTTAACTCCATATTCCCGGAGTGCGAAATGGAGTATAAACATCTAACTCCGTATTCCCAGAGTGCGAAGCGGAGTATAAACACTTAACTCCATATTCCCGGAGTGCGAAATGGAGTATAAACATCTAACTCCGTATTCCCAGAGTGCGAAGCGGAGTATAAACACTTAACTCCATATTCCCGGAGTGCGAAATGGAGTATGAACATTCGACTCCGCATTCCCGGAGTGCGAAGCGGAGTATAAACATTCGACTCCATATTCCCGGAGTGCGAAATGGAGTATAAACATTCGACTCCGCATTCCCGGAGTGCGAAGCGGAGTATAAACATTCAACTCCGCATTCCCAGAGTGCGAAGCGGAGTATAAACAGTCAACTCCATGTTCCCAGAGTGCGAACAGCCGCTTACGAGATGACGCATATCCCCGGAGTGTGGATGGAACGATTCATAAGAGAACAAGCGTGGTTCGACCACTCGGTCCTCGCTTGGTGCCATCACAAGCTGATCATCACAACTTGACCCCGAAACTGGGGGCAGAAGAAAATGTTAGTCATTGCCCGAAACTATGCGATGCTCAGCTCCGATGCGATCCCTTATCACAACTCGAGTCCGAAAGTTCCATACTTAACAAGTAAAATGAGCTATTCTTGAAGCAATCAGAAAATGCAAATACACTGGACCAAAGTCCGAACACTGCAATATTCAAGCATAGAAAGGAACGCAAGCTGAAGCTAAAAGACAAAATTTTATTCCAACTAACTCAAAAACAATGCTTCATACATGAGTTCTTTCCAAAATGTTCCTACTAGCAGGGGCCGAACCCGCATCTATACACAGCCTACAAAAGGGAAAAGCAAAAAAGATAACGAAAGTCCCTAACTGCCTATGAGAAGAACGTCTAATCCTTCTGTTTCCTCAGCTTCTTCTTCCTCGAGGAACTACTGGAGCCACCAGTACCCTTTCGCTTGGAGCCTTTCTCCTTAGGCAAGCTCCCTTCGGGTGGAGGCATAATGTCAATATCCTCGTCTGAGCTGGACTCTATAGGGATACTTCCCGAGGGAGGAGTGGGAGGAACAGGCTCGGCAGCTGGAGGAGGGGCTGGCACATTAGTATCAGTAAGTGTGCCCCCAGGGGACACAGTCATAAGAGGAGTGGGGCACTGTGCCGCTGCTCCGCCGTCTACTCCACCACCGTGCGCCGCGGCCGCCATCTCGGCATTAATCTCGGCCAACATCGCCGCTTCCCGCCGTGCCCTGGCCTCGCTAGGAGCCGTAGTAGTCTGGGACAAGGTGTCAGAAGTAGCCGTGAATCCACCCAAGCCAAATGGTAAGTCCGCAAAAGGGTCACTTTGACGGCCAAGGAGCTCGTTTATCATCTGCTCGTCGAAAGAAAGTGAGCTTCCCTCCGTCACTCCAACTAGTGCTATTGCTGCGACGGAGGTCGCCTCAGAAATGATGGCTCCTGGCGCTTGACCTAATACTTGGGTGGTAGGAGGCGCGGCTGGTGCAACTCCTGTCACTGATCAAAGGAAAAAACATGTCATTAGCAACATTTCAACACGGGTTCTTCAATCCAAATATACTGGAAGTTAGTTCAAAGTACCTTCCTCGATTTGGCTCGAGGTCGTCTGAACTACTTCAGAAGGATGCTCCTTAATAGGAGATAAATGCGGTTGATCTGGGTCATACGCTGGGATAGAATGGGAGTAGATCATCGAAGTTGGCTCAGACTGAGATGACACGACTATCTCAGAACTCATAACATGGTGTTCAGCACCAGAGCTCTCTCCGACTTCCTGGATCTGAGCACCAAGCCTCACCTTGTCATGGGAAATCATGGAGTCATGGAGAACCCTCTTTTCGTCATCATTAAGGATGCGGTTCTCCAGCTCGAACTCATCAGGGGCTTCATCAGGGTGCCCAGATCTCTCCTCATCAACCAGTAGGTTCCAGGCGTTATAGAGATGTGTGGGGTAATCGTCAAGCCATGTCAAGTCTCGGTGCCTTAGCACATTGGCGTTGTAAGTGACGAGTAGCTCTTCCACCTCGGCCTCGATCCTGGCCTCCGCCTGCCGTACTTTATCATCAACTCCAGCCTCAGCCTCACGGGCTTGTTGTATAGCCGCTTCCTTCTCTTTTTGGAGTGTCACTGCCTGGTCACAGGCTTCCTGCGCAGAGACATTAGCTGCGTCTTTTTCCTTAGCCATCTCTGAAAACTTTGACTTCAGCTCATTAAGCTCCTTGAGAGCGGCATCCCTTTCGGCAGTAATGGAAGTGTTCCTGTGACCCATGTCCTCGATGGCAGTGTAATGTTCTTGCTTCATCCTGACCATGGCAGCGGTCACCTCATCAACTTTCTTTAAAGCCTCCATTTCAGACTTACGAGAAGACTCAGCCTCTGAGTTGAGCGCTTTTATGATTTGGTCATTGCGACCCAGCTCCTTCTCGAGTTTCTCGATGGTGACGCCCCGCTCAAATGCTACTTTAGATGCCTTCCTCGCGGCCCGTCCCCACTCCCTATACTGGAAAAAGATGTCCGCGACATAATCATGGATAGTGGTCTCCGCGGTTGGCGGGATTCTCTTCAGATGCGGGGGGAAGACATACCCATCAAAACAGATGTCAGGAAATTCCTTCCTCATCTGCGCCAATTTGAGCGCTCCTTCGCTAGACGCCTCGGTCGGGACCGACACAGTAGCCGAAGAGGTGGCTATTTCGGTCCTGCGTAGAGGGTCGGACCTCAAAGCTTGAGAAGGCGGCCTAGACCGTGAAGTTTCGGGAGGACGTGTAACTGCGACCACAGGAGGTGCAGAGGTCCTGGGGGGAGGAGAACGAGATCGGGATCGGTGAACATGTCCCCTATCTCTGTCAGACTTCTCCTGACCAGAGTGTCCCGTGTCATAATCTCTCTCGCCCTCTCTCCTGCGTGGCTCGTGATAACGGCGCTTACGCAAACTACCAAGCACGGAACCTTTCCCAGACATCGTACCTGAAAAGAAAACAACAAAGAGTCAGTAACCATTTGCGATGTGTTGTTTATGGTTAGGAAAGTGTGTTATGCCGTGAGGAGTGTGTGAATGTGTAACCCCCCGGACCAACCAGAAGTGTCAGTCGCATTGGCGAACTCAGACTCGCTAACATCATCGATATGTCGCGGTCCACCTGACCCAACATCGTGTTGCTCCAGCTCGATGTCAGGGACTGGAGGGTCAGTAGGCCCTTCAAATTGATCTCTAGCTTGCGGGGAGGACGCCTCCGTAATCTTAACTCCTGGCGAAGGACGGTGCAAAACCACAGACTTCCGCCTCCCAGACTTAGGCTGTTTCGAAGCCACAGCTTTGCCTTTCCTCTTAGCATCGGACTCTGGGGTTGCATTAGCAGGTCCGACCAACGGTTCTTCGTCAGTGTGGGTTTTCTCGGAGTCGGGTTCCTCGATTATCACAACCCTGGGCTTCAGCCGCTTGACCTTTTTCCTGGAGATGGTCTTTAATGCACCGTCGAGTCTTATGCTCTGCCTCCGACCGATCAGTCCAAGGACTCTGAGATTCCGATCTGTCAATAACAGTTCAATATTCCTTTCTTCGCTAGGAATCTCTTGGAGGACCCGAACTATCTCTTTATAGTAGCCACCCTCAGGCCGCTGGATGATAGCTGACAGAAAAAGAGAAGAAGACGTAAGTTTAATTTCACTCCGAAAATTGCCCTGTCAATTACTTGGGAAAAAAGACGATACTCACGTCTGAATAACCATCTTCTGGCAAACCCCGGAGGACATCGGACATAGAACCACTCCGACTTAAAATAGCTTAGCCTAGTCCACGACCCCACGACAACTTGGCAGTTCCTTACAGACTCCAAGAACGTATAAGATGGGCTGTCAGTCCGACTCTTGAAGTTAAACAAGTATCTTATGTCGGTCATACGGGGAGGACGATGGAGGTACTCCATGAATACAATGAACAAGCTGTTGAGTGAGGCATATCCGTTTGGATGCAATTGAGACGGAGCGATGTCCAGATAAGCCAACACTTCTCTTATATAGTCGTTGAATGGAGGAAGTGTGCCGGCTGCGCACGCATGCCGATTAAAAGCAGTATACCCCTCCGGGGGATTATGTGGCCTATCATCCGGTCCAGGCAACAATACCTCATCCAAAGATAAACCATGCCTTAAGCATATCCTCCCCAGCATGTCTTCGGAGATATTGGATGAGACGGAATCAGGTGGACTGTTAATGAAGGACGCGTTGGGCAACTCGTCCGGAGCTGGGCCAATAGCTTCGGTCTCGATGACCGGAATCTCAATTCTGGGAAGGATAGGGTTCTGAGTTTCTTGCTGCTGCGAACTTGACGGTTCCATCACTAGCTAACTCACGAGAAACCATCATTAGGTGACAAAAAGCCCGTGCATTCCCCAGTGTAAAGTGCATGAATGTGTTGTGTAGTGCGAGTGCTGTGCGTGACTTGAGCAAATTCTGCAGAATTAAAGAAAATGTGCAAGCGACGAGATTCTGGAAGACAGACAAACATGACCGTCATCGCTGACCGTCATGACTGCGCCATCCAGATGATAACGATCGATTCAAGATTAAAGAGTTCGTTGTACTTTTCTGTTAAAAGGCAGTTCCATCGACGAGCTTCGAAAGTCAGTCAAATATGCAATCCTGTAATCAAGTCCAATTATGCAAGGCAGAAGCTCGTCGGAGTCGAATATAAGAACATGCAAAAGTTCGCTAAGTTCGTCAAATTTCAGCATGGAATCGATCGTAGTTCAAGTTCAAATTCAGTCGGAGGCGTGATGTCTTTTGTATCGATCCAGTTCGAATCGATACTTTCGTATCGATCAGGTCAACTCGATGCCTTTCGTATCGATGTCAGTTCGTATCGACCGGAAGAGGAGATTTCGTATCGATCAGGTAGGCTTACTTCGCATCGGCCAAGGGTTAACGGCTGTAAGACAACCAAGTGCAATAACTTCGCATCAATCTGGGGCTATCGATATGGGACCAATGAGATCTCTTGGTCTTCGTATCGATCGAGAGAGGTAGATTTTCGCATCGATCACGCCGGCCAAGCGCTTACATCAATCATCTTAGTTCAACACAAGCCCCAACCACCTTAGATCGATGCGAACCTCTGCGTCCCCTTTAACCCATCAATCGATGCGAAATCATGAAATCTGGATCGAGTCGAACCCTCCTGTCCCGGATCGACACGAACTAGTGGCGAAACAATTACTCCAGAACTCTTTCTTCTCCGATTGAAGCGAGCATAGCCATGGCCATCCTCGACCAAGCTCTGGTCCAGATCTGGCCTTGGCACCACCAAAATCGATAGTCAGCGAAGGCACGATGGATCTGAGATCTGAACTTCGTCGCTCGAATTTAGCCGTGATTGCTTATTTACCTGAATCGAATTGGAGTTTGGGAAATAATAAGGTGATGTTTTGATCGATTCGAAGATTGGAGTAATTCTTCTCTCCTGCTTGTCTGTGAATCGATACGAGAAGGCAGAAGACAACAGTAAAAGTAAAAGGTAAAAAAGTGAGAAATGGCAAAATCCCAGATATTTATATGAAGCCTAGGACGGAACCGAGTCGATTCGACTCCCAGTCAATCTGACCGGTCGCAACCAGTCAAGCAGCGCATCGATGCGAGCATTCGTATCGAACCCACTAACCTTTATCGGTTCGAAGCGCACAGGGAGGCCAGGTGAATACGATGGGTAGATGCACGCGCTTTCCTCGTATCCATCAAGCTGTGCATTCGTAGAGGCGAAATGTTCACCAAACACCATCGTTTCGAAACATCCAGAGTATGGGCCATCGATTCGAAACAGAGCAGACCTGTTAATACGAGCGTCCATTTCGTATCCATTAGAATCTATCGATGCGAACATCCATTTCGTATCCACCGGATATCGCCAACTCGAATAAGGATTCACCGCGATGTGTGACCATCGATACGAATGATCATTTTGGCATCCATCAAGTCAACCTGCATCGATACAAGAGAATGGCTAAAGGGTACGACTTCCAAAGTTATTCGAAGAAGGCCTGCAGCTTTTCAAAGCACGTCATGTTTTCACAAGACGTACTTTGGGGGGCAAATGTTATCCCGCCTTTTGGCAAGGCCAGGACATCAAGGAGTTGGGTTCCGAATGTCGTTTGTCATGGATATCGATGAATTTTGACCAAGTCCGGATCAAGCCCCAATCGATGGGACATGATCGGGAAAACTAAAGCAAACCAACGCTCCAAGTTTCAGATCGAACCGAGTTCGTATGCTCAAGTTACGATGGACGCAAGGCAAAGGGAAGAGCGCATTTTCGTATCCATCAATGAGCGGCAGTTCGTATCGATGGATTTCGTATCCATCGATGGTCCTCGTTTTCGTATCCATCAGACAGTGCCTACGTCGTATCCATCAGACAGTGCCTACTTCGTATCCATCAGACAGTGCCTGCTTCGTATCCATCAGCCAGTGTCAACTTCGTATCCATCAGATAGTGTTTGCCTCGTATCCCAGGATGAAGTCCTACTCGAATCCATCAGGTCAACCAGCTTGGATAACGTGTCATTTCTCGAAGTGAACGAGGCGAAATAAATGGAGACGATGCAGTCAACGCGGAGCAAATATCGGATCGAGGCGAAGCGCACGCACCACGTCTTTTCCTGATGCGAATGCGCCGAGATGTATGGAGTCGACGCGGTCGATTCGGAATGAAGACCGGATCGAGGCGAAGTGTGCGTTCCACGTCTTCACAGAGGCGCGTGATACCATCGAGTCGAAGCTCAAAGCGCAGGGAAATGGATACGAACCAGACAGCCTATGAGGAATTCCAGTTCGTATCGACCATATCTCGTAATCCACTGATCCAAACATGATGAAATTTTAACTGAAGGTTGCACACATAACAAGGAACGTCTCCACCAATTTTGAGCTCAATTGGAAGTAATCCTGATCGATACGAAATGATTTCGTATCGATCACAGATTGGCTTGAAACTCTCTGGAAGTGGTCGAATGGGTCCCCTCACGTGTCAGGCCAAGTCTCCCGGAGTTTGAGCGAAATCCAAGCCTCCTACGCCTATAAATAGAGCCCCAGAATCAACGGAAAAAGGATCTTTTTTCGCTGAAGCGTGCAGACTCTGCCGGATTGAGATTTGCATCATACTTTTGCTGTCAATTTCGAATTCTAAACTGTAATCCGCTGTTCATCGCTGTAAACGCTTGTAATCATTGAAAGAGAATCAATAAAATCATCAAAACTTCATAGTGGACGTAGGCTATACGCCGAACCACTCTAAACTGCTTGTCTGTGCACTTTACATTCCTATTTGTTGGAGTTTTTGTTAGATAATCTCTGTTTTACATTTATAATCTTCATTTTATCTCTTCAAACAACTTCCGAAGAGTGTTGTGCCCATTTTTGGTACAAACACACCCTATTTTTAAAAACTAGTATAAATCATGGAAAAATATTGAAAACTAAGCAATAACACTAATTTCTTTAATTTGTTTTCCTCTTTGCACATAATTTCAACTAAACGTAAAAATAAGAAAAACAATCAAATAAATTGAATATTTTCACTTTTTCTGCAAATAATTACGAAAAACCATCAATATACACAAAACGTTTGTAACTATCCTCAGTTATTGCCACAAATATTGTTAAAATTATCAAATAACATTTTTTTTTCCTTTTTTGCAAATATTTGTAGTTTTTACTATAAATTTTTACGGTAGAAGTTTCAAAATTTTGATTTTATTTTATTTTGGTCGAATATAACTATGATTAACTACAAATTTGTCTAAAAAATGTTTTATTATGTCAAAAATAATTATAGGGGTTAATTTAGAAAGTTTGACCGAGAGGGGACAACTTTGAATTAAGTTGGAAAATAAGGATATGACACTAATTCTTCGTTTCTATTGATTTTTTAGATGATGGTGTAGTGCGACGAAGAGATCGTAGTGGTTAGGGTTTGATATAAATTAAGGTTTTATGGGTGTTCTAATGGGGGTGAGATCTAGAGGGGGCTAGGGTTTGCTCTAAATTAGTGTTTTATGATAAATTTAGTGGTGGTGACATCTAATCGCATCGGGATGTGGTAAAGCTTACGATCGTGGGATGATGAGGCATTGGTGATGAACGAAGATGGTAGGAAGGTGAAAGTAGGGCGAGGAGAGGGAAGGGGTGAGCTAACAAGAAATAACTTGAGCGGCTTTTGATGTTTAGATGGGTGTTCTTTTAGCAAAGCTAAGACTAGTGAATTATAGGGAATAAATTAGTTATTTTCTTTGATTTTGAAATTTGTAGCCAAGATCTAAAAGATTTTGTAAACTTTTTCCTTTTGACCAATTATGAGTAGTTTATTTACTATAAATAAAAAAATTTAAAAATGTTCATATTTTTTAAAATTACCAATGTTGTGCTTTACTTGATAGTGCATGGAAATATAAAGTTGAAATGTATAATGTATGATGTCAAGGACAACTAGCTCTTGTGTTAATTGTTAAGAGCTCTAAACTGAGTTTCTAGATGTATTCGGTTCGAACCCCTGAGACAGCGAAATGAATCCTCTGTTTCCATTGACATTGTTGTGGGTTCCATCCATATTGACTACAAAAGTATTCATTTAATTTATATCTACTATATTAGGAGTACGATGCACATCTTCATGAAATTCTAAATGTAAAAGGTTGGCATTTTATTTGGCTATTTGGATCTTTATATATATATATATATATATATATATATATGGAAAAATTCATTGTTAAAAAGGAACTATAGACCTTTTATGCAAAATGAACAAAATTTGCACGTATTGAAAGATAAACATTTAGTACTAAAGAATTCTTAGTTAAGTGCACTACTCTTAGGTCCATAATAAGTCGTCGTGCAAGTTATCATTTGTTTGAATCCTTTGTTACAAAGTCACGAAGTTAAGTTGGATCAATCGAATATTAAAGTCCACTCTCAAGCATTTTTTTGTGCAAGAATAAAATGAAAACAAGAAGAAGAAATATTCAAAATTCGCCCTTTTCTTAGAGGTGGTATATGTTTATTTATAGAACACTCTAGCCTTTGGATTTGAGCCACATGTCACCCATAATAGATGGACGGTGGAGATTCAACTTCTTTTAAGGAATTTGATGTTCAAAACATAATAACAAGTATCAGTTCACCACGCCGCGGTTCAGTCATTATATCTTTCGGCCGCTTCAAGAATTATCACACGACAGCTTCAAATATCATCTCTCTATAGTTTCAAGAATCACTACATGATAGCTTCTATACTCTATCTACCTCAAGAATCATCACACGACAGCTTCTATATATCATATCATGATAGCTTCAGGAATCACTACACGATAGCTTCTATACTCCACCCGACGATGGCTTTACGAATCATCACATAACAAGTTCTATATATCATCTTATGATAGCTTCAAGAATCACTACAGGTTAGTTTCCATATATCACCCCACAATGGTTTCAAGAATCATCACACGACAGCCTCTATACATCGTCTCACAATAGCTCCAAGAATCACATCAGGATAACTTCCATATATCATACCATGATGGCATTGGTTCCTTGTTCCATGATAGATTCGACATTTCATCCTGTGACGACCTTAAAATTTACCACTAGATGACTTGGATGTTCCACCTTTTGACAATGTCTCTATTAATTATTTTTGAAATTTTTTGGGATATAACACTTACCCCCCTTCTTTATAAAAGATTCACTAATGCTTTAGTATAAGTAATATTTTCCTTCTCCGATAAGTTCACTTCTAGAGCTGCAGTTCTTATTAAAGTTTGTTTGACTTCCTTGATTTTTGGACAGTTTACTTTGTGCAAAACATCATCAGTAGCTTTGTTTGATACACAATATATGATCGATTTTTGAATCATTTTTATTCTCTTGACCTTTCCTTGATGGATGATTTAACCGGGCCTGGCTGTGGGATCAAAGGCTTAGTTGACCATTACTCTTTTGATGGTTGCTTTGGCAAGGTCTTGCGGTAAGACCGAAGGCTTTCCATCCATCTTCCTTGGATCGATGTTTTAACCAGGCTCAACGATAGGATCAAAAACCTAATTGACCATTAGTATTTGGATGGTTGCTTTGGCTAGGCCTTGTGTGTGGGGCGGGAGGAGGGGAGGGGGGTGCAAAGGCTTTTCCATCCATCTCCCTTGGATGGATGCTTTGACCAGGCCTGATGGCGGGTTCAAAGGCTTAATTGACCATTACCCATTGGATGGTTGCTTTGGCAATGCCTTGCGGTGAGACCAAAGACTTGTTTGTCCATCTCCCTTGGATGGGTGCTTTGACGAGGCTCATGGCGGGATCAAAGGCTTAATTGACCATCACTCTATGGATGGTTGCTTTGGCCAGGCGTTATGGCAAGACCAAAGGCTATTCCATTCATTTCTCTTAAATAGGTGCTTTGACTAGACCCGGTAGTGGGATCAAAGGCTTAATTAACCACCACTCTTTGAATGGTTGCTTTAGTCAGGCCTTATGGAGAGATCGAAGGCTTTTCATCCACCACCTTTGGATGCGTGCTTTGACCAGGCCAAGCGGCGGGATCAAAGCTTTAATTGACCATCACTCTTTGGATGGTTTCTTTTGCGAGGCCTTACGGTGGGATCAAAGGCTTTTGTTCTCTTCCGGGCATAAGGGGTGCTTCTGTTCAACAAATCTTACCAACTTCATTAGGTTCGAAGCTAACTTATACAATGCATCTCAATCTAGGGGCTATCATTTAGGCAAAATCTCTTTGATAATTCATTTTATTTATCCAATGTCATGAAATACGACCTCAAATGCTCACCATTCCATGTTTCTAATATTACATTTTCATCAGGTATAATTAGTCGATAGGTTCCCGAAGGAATAACTTCGTGAATAAGCAGTGGTCCTTCCCAATTTGGTCCCAATGGGCCATCTGCAGGATTATCGCTATTACTTCTCTTAGCACTAGGTATCCTTTTTTGAATGCACTTTCTTTCACTTTCGAATTATAATGGTCAGAGATTCTTTATCGATATTCGACTGTACATATAGCGGCTTGATATTTTACTCATTAAGTAGATGAAGTGACTCTTTTTTAATCTCTTGATTTGTTTCATAAGCGTAAGCAATTCTTCAGCATGAAGGGACTTCGATTTCAACTGGCAACATTACCTCAAATCCATGTTAAAGGGCATAGGGTATGTCTAGTAACTATTCTTATGGAGGTCCGGTATGACCATAAGACAAGCGGAAGTTCCTCTACCCAATTTCCTTTGGCTCTCCCTAATTGTTTCTTCAAGTTGTTTTTCTTGGTCTTGTTTACTGCCTCCTAGCCTTTGGATGTTACACTGATGAGAGACTCTTTATTATTCTGTTATTTTTACAAAAATGAATAAACTCTTCGATTTCAAATTGAGTTCCATTATTAGAGATGGTTTTATTTGGGAGTCCAAATCTGGTGACCATATTCATGATGACGAACTTCAAAATCTTCCAGCAGTTATATTCAATAAAGATTTGCTTCTACCCGCTTAGTAAAGTAATCAATAGCCACCAACAAAAATTGTGCTCCCACTTTTGAGACTGGAATAGGACCAATTATGCCAATTCCTCACATATTAAAGGTCCATGGACTATCAACGGTAGTTAAATTGCTTGGAGGGAGACGTGGTATTTTAGAGAATTTTTGACATTTGTCGCGCCTTTTAAGATAATTCATAGCTTCCTCTATCATTCGGGGCCAACAATATCCTTGAGTCATGGCTTTCTTTCTTGTTTTATTCTATTGGAGTTATCTCTACAAAACCCTTCACAGGTTTCCTTCAACAATCTTGTCCTATATCCGGAGTAACATTGCAAATAACACTTGAGTATCCCTTCCTATACAATATTCCATCAATTAGGGTATATGAGGGAGCTTGGTATCTCAGTTTTTGTGCTTCTCTTTTATCTTTTTGGTAACACTCCCTTCTCGATATATTCAACTAGGGGCATCATCCAGTTATCAGTGCATAAGAATACTTATTCTTTCAAGAGCTTTTCTAATATCACTATCTTCTTGGGAACCATCCTTATTGCTTGGTAGTCTTTGAGCTTTGGACCTAGTTAAAATTAAAGCTTCATTGCTTAATTCTTCTTTTCATTCCTCAGTCTAGGGCTTTGTTTAAATTTGAAATGTATGATCTTGACTTCAGGTGCTCCTTGTGAGCTTGCCAATTTTTCCAAAGAGTCTGCATATGCATTGTTTTCTCTTGGTGTTTGATGCATGTAAAACTCTTCGAACTGAACCAACACCTTATTGATTCTTTTGTTGTATTTGACTAAGTGAGCAACTTTGGTTTGGAATGTCTTGTTTAGCTCATTTACCACTAATTAGGTATCACTGAATATTTCAATTCTCGGAATCTTAAGTTGTTGTGTAAGAGCCAGTCCTGTAATCATGGATTCATATTCATCCACGTTGTTGGTTGCCGATAAACCTAATTGTTAGAACCTCGATTTCGATGACAACAGCTATACAATCACTTGCATTCAATATACATAGGTATATATATCATCCATATGTAGGTAGACTTTCGCAACCAAAACTTGAAGACCAACACAAGGATTATTATATTGAGAAATATTAGTACATTCTGTTAATGTCTTAAATAGATGATATCTACAATCTCCTTGAGTAATCTTTACAAGCATATGCACTTACAAATTATTTAAAAAAAGAAGATAACAGAATATACATGTGTCAGACGTCTGGCGTATGTGCTCAGATGTCTGGCAACATGTTCTGTTTTTAAAATTTTAAACAGACCAGACGTCTGGCACAAATGGCCAGACGTCTGACCTGGGTAATGACCATTTTTCTCAAAAGTGATCTTCTTCAATCGAAGAGTTGCATCCTCTTGTTTTGGTCATAACTCTTTCTCCTCAAACATTGTGACTCTTGGACTGAAATGGAGTGAACCAAAAGTCGTTACTTCTCAAACAAACTCTTCACCGTCTATAAATAAACATGAAATTGAAAATTACAATTAACTTGTTATTCTGAACTTTCTCTCTTTATTTTCTAATATTTCTGTGATCTCTCTGATTTCCAAAAGTACTCAAAAACACACTTTTATCTCTTCCTTATATCAAAGTTTAAACTACATACTACTCAAAGGAGATTATAGGAAGAAGCTGTACTTGTAGTCAAAATCAGTGTTGCATAGAACACACATTTTTCAAAGAAATACTCTTGTATAAAAGCCAATTCCTCCGGGCGAAGCGAGGGCAATTGGTTAGTGTATTTCCGAAGGGGAGTTTCGGGACTGCACGTAGGACGGGAGGTCTGAACCAGTATAAAAACTCTAGTGTGATTACTTTTAATTTTACCTGCATTATTACTCTGTGCAATTCATACTATCATACATGTACTTGTCATATACTATATACATATACGATCCATATAGACTTTCAATTGGTATCAGAGCAAGGTTAGTTCAAATCATAGTAACACGTATTTGAAAATTTGTTAATATGGCAAGTATCTTTCAAGAAGGTCAGTCAACTGCACGTCCTCCACTATTCACTGGATCTAATTATGCATATTGGTCAACCTGAATGAGAATTTTTATGGAAGCAAATGGTTTAGAAATATGGTCAGCAACTCAAATTAAGTATGTAGCACCTGAAACAAATATTAGCACATGGACAGATGCACAAAAAACCGTTGCTTCTAATAATGCTAAAGCTATGAATGTACTATTTTGTTATCTTGATAAAAATGAATTTTCACGTGTTATGTTATATACTATTGCTTATGATATATGGCGTACTTTACAATTTACACACGAAGGTACAACTAAGGTCAAGTAAAAAAAATATCAATTTTACAAAACCATTTTTCATCTTTCAAAATGAAACAAAATGAGTCAATTGTTGACATGTATTCAAGCTTTCAAACTATACAGCACGATCTTATGGTACTAGGAGTTAAATTTACTGATTTTGATTTAGTATCTCGAATTCTCAACTCTTTAACAATTGAGTGGGAAAGAAAAGTACCGGCTATCGAAGAAGCTAATGATCTCTCTGTACTCAAAGTTGAAGAGTTGATTGGAAATTTAATGTCGTATGAAGCTAATTTGCAGGCCATAAAGGAACAAAACCATGAAAAGAAGAACATAGCATTTCAAGCAAACAATGAAGATTCTGAATTGGATGAAGATGAAATTGTATTTATTGCCAAGAACTTCAACAAATTTAAGAAATTCAAGAAAATGACTAGATTCCAAAATAACGGAAAATCAAACTCATCAAATCAAACTTCGATTAAGTGCTTTGAATGTGATAAGTTCAGACATGTGAAGAAGGATTTCCCAAAACTCAACATCAAGAAAAAGAAAAATAAGTTTGAGAAATTTAAGAAAAAGAGAAAGGCATTCCAAGTCACATCAGATAACTCTAACTCTTCCTCTTCATCCGATAGTGATACAGAGCAATCAAATGTATATTTCATGGCACACACTAATGAGGTATGTCCCGATCTTACTTATGATGAAATTTTAGAAGTAAGTATGGAACTCGATGACAAATATAGAGAAACTAAAAAATTAAATAAAGAATATGTTGCTAAAATAAATCGATAAGAACTTGAAATAGGGTTACTAAAAGATGAAAAATCTATTTTAGAAGAAGAATTAGAGAATGCTCAAGAAAAATGTAAGAATCTTTGTATTGAAAATAATGCTTTATCTTATGAATTAGGAAAAGTTAAACTAGAAAATAATAAAATTAGTAATGAGCACATTATCTTAAAAGATAATCTAGAAACTTCAAGATCTGAAAATACTGATCTTAAAAACAAATTGGATAAAATTACAAATAATGTTACAAAATTTAACAAAGGAAAACAAGACTTGGAGAATTTAATTAAAATTTCCAAGCCATTCAAAAATCGAAATGGTATAGGGTTTGAGAATAAAACAAAAATTACAAAGTATAATAAGATTTATACTAAGATAAAACCTTCTTCCAAAAATAAGAAATTAATCACAAATTCAAAAATGATTAAAATATGGGTTCCTAAAACAAATAACAACCTAATTAAATATAAATATATAGGTAATTATATGAAAGAAGTGATTCACAATAATAATTATATTTCTAAAGGAACCAAACCATCTTGGGTATGGTTACCCTCACCAATTAACACTTAGGACCCAAAAATAAAAAGGGTACCTATTTAAATATTTTTATTTTTTGCGGGTATCTAAATACAAAATAAAGAGAAATGGATATTAGATAGTGGATGCTCCAAGCACATGATGGGAAATGCTCACATGCTGTCAAATATAAAATACATTGATGGTGGCACTGTAACTTTTGGCGATAATTCAGAAGGGTTCGTCATTGGCATTGCAGAAGTCATCAATATCGGTATCTCTAACTCTCCTATTATTTCTAATGTTTATTAGTAGAAAACCTAAAACATAATCTTCTTAGTATAAGTCGGTTGTTTGATAAAGGGTTTGAAATAAAATTTGAAAAAGAGAAATGTCAAATTCTCGATCAACGAAAAATTTACTCTTTGAAGGATTTAGAAATCGTAATATATATCCTAAATATGACAATAAAAATAATTCAGATTTATGTCTATCCACAAATCATGATGATCCTTGGATTTGGCACAAATGTTTTTGTCATATAAATTTTAAATATATTAACAAACTATTAAAACATGATCTAGTTAGAGGTCTAGTTAAAATTAATTATAAAATTAAAAATTTATGTGACGCTTGTCAAATGGGCAAGTTAAAGAAAAGTTCTTTCAAATCTAAAAATAAAATATCTACTAAGCAACCATTAGAATTACTTTATTTAGATTTATTTGGACCAACACAAGTACGTAGTATAAATCATAACAAATATGTGTTCGTAATTGTAGATGATTTTTCAAGATATACTTGGACATTATTTTTAAAACATAAAAGTGACACTTTTGGAATGTTTAAAATCTTTGCAAAATGGATTACTAACTTAATGGATTTAAAAATGAAAAATATACGCAGTGATCATAGAGGAGAATTCAAAAATGATTTTTTCACTAATTTTTGTAACAAAAAAGGAATTAATCATAATTTTTAGATTCCACGAACACCACAACAAAATGGTGTAGTTGAAAGGAAAAACAGAACTTTACAAGAATGTGCATGATCACTACTAAATAGTAGTAATCTACCCAAACATTTCTGGACTGAAGCCATTACCACTGCCTGTTATGTATTAAATCGTGTCACACTTCGACCTATGACTAAAAATACATGTTATGAAATATTTTATGGAAGGAAACCAAAAGTTTCATATTTCAGAACTTTTGGGTCAAAATGTTTTATTTTAAATACTAAAGATAATCTTGGAAAATTTGATCCCAAAGCCGACGAAGGAATTTTCATTGGTTATTCAGAACGTAGTAAAGCTTATAGAATTTATAATAAACGAACAAATATCATAGAAAAAAGCTTACATGTGTCTTTTGATGAAAATTTCCAACAAACTATTAAAGAAGAAGAAGATGAAATTTTAACTCAAAATCAAACTGAAAATACAAATAATATGAATAATTCATCGTCTGATAATAATGAAAATGTTTTAAGATCACCCACACGAATATTAAAAAATCATCCTTTGGATAATATAATTGGAGACTTAAATTCTCGAGTCACTAGAAATAACTTAAATCAAATGAGTCACGTTCCTTTTATCTCAAATATAGAAACTAAAAATTATAAAGAAGCATCTAAAGATGATTCTTGGATCTTAGCAATGCAAGAAGAATTAAATCAATTTGAACGTAATAATGTATGGGAACTCGTTCCTAGACCATCAGATCAATCTGTAATAGGACCAAAATGGGTTTTCAAAAACAAAGCAGATGAAAATGGAAATATTATTCGTAACAAAGCAAGATTAGAGGCTCAAGGCTACAACCAAGAAGAGGGAATTGATTATGAAGAGACTTTTACTCCCGTAGCTCGTCTCGAAGCAATTCGTACTCTACTTGCTTTTGTGTGTCATCACAACGTTAAATTATTTCAAATGGATGTTAAGAGTGCCTTCTTAAACGGTTTTATCAAAGAAAAAGTTTTTGTAGAACAAACGCCATTATTTATTCATGAAAAATATCTAGATCATGTTTTTAAACTCAAAAAGGCTCTATACGGCTTAAAACAAGCACCACGTGCTTGGTACGATCGACTAAAAATTCATCTACAAAATTCTGGATTTCAAATAGGCAATATAGACAGTACACTATTTATAAAACATAAAAATAATGATACATTAGTTGTACAAATATATGTTGACGACATCATATTTGGATCAACTAATGAAAGTTTATGTAATGAATTTTCTGAAATAATGAAAAATGAGTTTGAAATGTCACACATGGGCGAATTATATTTTTTCCTAGGATTACAAATAAAACAATTGGACAATGGTATTTTTATAAATCAAGAAAAGTATTGTAAAGATTCACTTAAACGTTTCGGAATGGAGAACACCACTAGTAAACCAACTCATATGAGCACAAATTTATATTTAGACAAAGATGAAAAGGGAAAAGACTATGATCAAAAATCTTATCGTAGTATGATCGGCTCTCTATTATATTTATCAGCTAGTAGACCCGATATAATGATGAGTGTCTGTCTGTGCGCTCGCTTTCAAGCTCAACCTAAGGAATCACATCATCGAGCAGTCAAACGAATTTTACATTACTTAACTAACACCACAGATTACGGCTTATTTTATCCTCAAGGTACGGCTTTCCAACTCGTATCATATAGCGATGCAGACTTTGGAGGATGTAAAACAAACAAAAAAAGCACAAGCGGTACCTGTCATTTTATCGGTCAATCTTCAGTTTCATGGTTTAGCAAAAAGCAAAATTGTGTTTCCCTCTCGACATGTGAAGCATAATATATCTCTACCGCCTTAGCTTGTGCTCAAGTCATCTATATGCAACAAACACTTAGAGATTTTGATAAAATAATTGAAAAATCTCCGATATACTGCGACAACACTAGTGCTATCAATTTATCTAAAAATCCAGTTAACCATTCTCGAACTAAACATATAGACATACGACACCATTTTCTTAGAGGCAATGTCGAAAAAGGAATTATCTCCCTCGAATTTGTTAACACCGACAATCAAATTGCCGATATATTCACCAAACCATTAAATGAACAATCGTTTGTAAAACTTAGACGAAATTTAGGGATTTGTTCATATAATGAATTAATAAATTAAACTATATTATTCTAAATGGTTACTCAGAAAAGCAAACAAGTAGAAAAGTCTTCTTCACCTTTCGTTTTAATACCTTCCAAACACCACAAATTGTTTTTAAATAATTTTTAACCATTAATTTTGTTAACTAGCAAACAATTTTTTTCCCTAATTAGAAATTGACAAACCTATATATATCTCAAAGATAATTTTTTTAAACCATATAATCTTTCACTCTCTAAAAAAAACAATTAAACTTTTATATATAATGTCATCTAATCACGATTCGACTTACTTAGCAATTGATTTCTCCTCTCCTTCTTCCGACGGTTCGTATACATCTCCTACCAAAATAACACCAAAATCCTCTCCTTCCAAACACATTGTTCCTACTCCTACTCTTGTGTACCATACCGGCTATTCTTCGAAAGAAAAAAAAGCCAAATATGGTATTAATCTTGAAAATGCTTCTCTTCATGACAAAATTGACGAAGTTCATCATTATCAAAAAGAAATGATGAACGTTCAAAAAGAAATGTACTATACACAACGAACCAAGGAGCTCATCTAAACTTTTTAGAAAAGTGCATTCTTGCAATATGTGGACACTCTCCTACAAAGGATTGTGTTCATGTACGATCTCCTCGTGTGATCGAAACTCCTCCATGTGCTCATCGAATAACTTCACGTAAACTATGGGGAAAAGGAACATCTGAAGCCCAATTCAGTCCAGTACCTCCTTCTTGGTCTCCAATACGAGCATTAAAAAGGATACAAAGGAGAAACCAAATTCGTGGGAGAAAAAATAACTCTGTTCTTCTAAGAATCGTATTTCATATATATATATATATAATATTCATATATAATATTTATATTCTAAGTTGTATGACTCAACCCATTCAAGCATATACCTTATATCTTGTTCTTAAACAAAAAGTTATATCTATAATAACAATCCAAAAATCTCTAAATACAAACAAAATTGTCACTATTGTACCACAACAAGCTGTGATATAGAGCTATAATATTTATCCTAATAAGCTAGTTCATTCATACTTATGTTTGTAAGAATATTTATATCAAACAGATGTCTGCTTATATACTTAAAAAAACCTTGCACGTTTCAGCTCAAACGTTTGTGACTACCACCATACGTCTGTATCATGTTTCTGAAAAAATTGACAAACTCAGCTCAGACGTCTGATATTATTCTCAAACGTCTGATCCTAATCTTTGCCTCGAAATTCCCTAAACGACGAGACGTCTGATTAACACTACAAACGTCTGACCATACTCCGCAGTCACCTTTTCAGCCCAATGTATAAATCATTATTTCCGTTCTTTTACAATTTTTTCACCAAACCCTACAACAAAAACCATAAGCCCCAAATCGATTTGCTTTCTTCTGCCAAAATCTTCAACTCAATGGCACCTAAATCTAAGAAACCTTTTCCCAAGCGCAAAAAGACAGGCCAAAGCTCTCAACAACCATCTCAATAATTTGTAACAGACGAAATCATTAATGATTGGATGGTGGAACAAGATGGCAGGCAAAAGCTTTAAGAATTGGAAAAGAAAAGAATAAATTGTGGTCCATTTTACCCACTAAGGATATTCTTCAACTACGAAATCGATGATTTGGTGAGTGATGCTGAGATTCACCATCTCATTAATTTTTATTCTAACTCGGGTCAAATTGATCAATTAGCTATCTTTTTATTCTTCATAAATTAATGTTCACTTCATATTTGGAACCCCTCTAATCCGAAAAATTGGATTTGGTCAAGTGTTTATGGGGAAATTATCAAGTTCAACGTTGAAATGCTTGGATAAATATTACAGTGCTCATATACATGAATTAGATTACAAGATATACCTGATATGAGATACCAGCCAAGAGATGCAATTACACATCTCATTTGGGAAGATGACATGGGAAAATTATCACCAATCCATTTTCATCCACAAGCTAGACTACTTAATCGAATGCTTGTCAATACCATACTCCCTAGATTAGATAATCATGAGCAAGTGTATGACCATGACCATAAAGCTTTATATGCTATTTTCGGTCATACAAAAGTAAATTGGTCTCAATATATTTTTGACCAAATTAAAAGCTTCTGGACACCAGTTCGTCAAACAATCATTTATGCTCCATATATTATGCGAATTTCGAGCGCAAAATGTGCCTTCTTTCTTATCACAATATGAAGAACTTCACATGAAGGAAAGTGGAATTCGCTTCCTATCTTTGATGCATCTTCCCGAAAATCCTCCAAGTATTACACCATTTTTCGAGTATCAACACCAACAACACCAACCTCAACCCCAACAGTCTACTCCTATACAACCTACCTCTACATCAAGGCCTTCTGAATCAACAGGTTATCACTCTGATTCCGAAATTCAAGAGACTCGAATTGCAGCAGGACAAGGAGAAAGTATTAGAGATATAACACTTCAAAACTAATGTATTCTATCTCTGAATCAAAAAGTCTTGGATAAGAAAGTTTCTCGCCTCAAACGATCTTCTTCTACATGGATGACTAAGGTAGAAAAGACTTTAGAAAAGGCCGTCTCAACTCTGGGAAAGGTTATGCGGAAAGTTCGCGGACGATCATCTTCACGATCTTCATCATCTACGTCTCCTACACCACCTCCAACACCTCATGCACATCCATCCAGAACTCGAACAGTCGAAGAGCGTTTACAGACCCATGCTCTTGGAAAAGCTCCAATCACTATGGACACTGAGGAAACTGAAGATATCTCATCGCCTCCACAAAAAGCCCAACATCACGTACACTTTTCATCTTTTCAAGGACTTTCTATTCAAGAAAATGAAGAATACCATGATCAGTCGCAATGGCAACATAACGACTATGATGACACTTCATCTAATCTTTGGGGTTATTTTTCCTCTCAATAAGTTATTTACTAATTTTAATTTCAAATTCCTGCTTGTTTGACTATGATAATTTGCTTTAGAACTTTGACTTTATGATTAATAGCATTATGATATTGTCTTATTATTTCATAAACTCTTTTTCGATAATGACAAAGGGAGAGAGGGTTCACACTAGGGGAGAAATTACAAAAGAAAGGGGGAGCTTCTTATAAAATGAATTGTATAGTTGTCATCATCAAAAAGGGGGAGAATGTTAGAACCTCGATTTCGATGACAACAACTATACAAGCACTTGCATTCAATATACATAGGTATATATATCATCCATATGCAGGTAGACTTTCGCAACCAAGATTTAAAGACCAACACAAGGATTATTATATTGAGAAATATTAGTACATTCTGTTAATGTCTTGAATAGATGATATGTACAATCTCCTTGAGTAATCTTTACTAGCACCTGCACTTACAAATTATTTAAAAAAGGAAGATAATAGAATATACATGTATCAGACGTCTGGCATATATGCTCAGACGTCTGGCAACATGTTTTGTTTTTAAAATTTTAAATAGAGCAGATGTCTGGCACAAATGGCTAGATGTCTGACCTGGGTAATGACCATTTTTCCCAAAAGTCATCTTCTTTAATCCAAGAGTTGCATCTTCTTCTTTAATCAAAGAGTTGCATCCTCTCTGTTTTAATCGAAGATGTGAACCAAAAGTCGTTACTTCTCAAACAAACTCTTCACCATCTATAAATAAACATGAAATTGAAAATTACAATTAACTTGTTATTCAGAACTTTCTCTCTTTATTTTCTAATATTTCCGTGATCTCTCTAATTCCCAAAAGTACTCAAAAACACACTTTTATCTCTTCTTTATATCAAAGCTTAAACTACATACTACTCAAAAGAGATTATAGGAAGAAGCTATACTTGTAGTCAAAATCAGTGTTGCATAGAACACACATTTGTCAAAGAAATACTCTTGTATAAAAGCCAGTTCCTCCGGGCGAAGCGAGGGCAATTGGTTAGTGTATTTCCGAAGGGGAGCTTCGGGACTGCACGTAGGACGGGAGGTCCGAACCAGTATAAAAACTCTGGTGTGATTACTTTTAATTTTACTCGCATTATTACTCTGTGCAATTCATACTATCATACACGTACTTGTCATATACTATATACATATACGATCCACATAGACTTTAACTAATTTCATAGCATAACGAAGTTTATGTCCAGTAGGAGTGATCACAACATATGCTGCTCTGGCTCCCTACTCATTTGATGCTCCATCTACATATAATTACCATTTTCGCTCAAGTTTCTTTTCCTTCTCTCACTATTCCTTAATAAATCATGTGCATTCTATAACAAAATCTGCTATAGCTGGTCCCTTAACTGATATCCTGGGTAAATAGTCGGTATCGTATTAGCTTAGTTTCATTCCTCATCTTACCAACCTTCTTGATAGTTCTGGTTTGCCAAGGACTTGTCGCAATGGATAATTGGTCAAGACCTTGATCGGATGTGCTTGGAAATAAGATCTTAGCTTCCATGCTGAGAACAGTAAGCAATACAACAATTTTTCTAAAACCGGGTACTTGGCTTCAACATCATTTAATCTCTTACTTGTGTAGTAAATCAGTTATTGAATTCTATTTTTTTCTTTAATTAGG
Organism: Allium fistulosum; assembly: GCA_030737815.1. Lineage (NCBI taxonomy): Eukaryota > Viridiplantae > Streptophyta > Magnoliopsida > Asparagales > Amaryllidaceae > Allium > Allium fistulosum. The sequence continues at coordinate 866,806,123 of CM060906.1, read as the reverse complement.
ACCGAACTAATTGTATGTTCTGATACGACCATATACAGAAATAAGTCTTCCCCTTCCATGGGGTAGAAAGTATTGGTGTTGTCTCTAGGTGGCCTTTTAACTCTAGAAAAGCTTTATGGCATTCTTCTATCCACTTAAAGATTTTCTTCTTCTTGATCACGTCGAAAAAAGAATACACTTATCTATCACTTTGAATATGAATCGATTGAGGGCCACGATTCGTCCATTCAATCCCATTACTTCCTTGCTTGTCTTTGTCTACACCATATCTCTAATAGCCTTTATTTGATCGGATTAGCATTAATTCCTCTTGCGCTAACAATGTACCCAAAAAACTTACCAGATTGAATTCCAAAAGGGCAGTTTTGTAGGATCAATTTCATTTTTTACTTTCTTAGTATGCCAAATAATTCACCTAAGTCCTTAACATGATTAACTTCTTAGATTTTACCAACATATATCCATGTAAACTTCCATGTTTCTCCCTATCTGATTTTTGAACATTCTTTCACGAGTCGCTGATACGTTACTACAATGTTTTTCAATCCAAACAGCATTACTTTGTAATAACACATTCCCTAGTCTGTTACAAAGCTGGTAATTTCCTTAACGGGTTTAAATATTGGAATTTAATTGTAACCTGAAATAGGCATCAATAAAAGATAGTAATTTATGACCACTAGTCACATCGACTAACATATCAATTCTGGGAAGCGTGTAACAATCTTTGGACATGCCTTACTTATATCTATATAGTTGACGCATGTTCTCCATTTTCCATTAGACTTTCTAACCAATACTAAATTCACCAACCATTTTGGGTAGAACACTTCTTTAATGAATTTGTTATCTAACAGCCTCTTCACTTCCTATTTTAATTCCATAGTGTGAGTATTATTAAATGGTCTTTATCTTTTTTTTATCGAAATGGATTTAGGATATAAATTGGGCGCATGACACATTATTATTGGATTGATTCCCTCCATATTACGGCGGGTCCATGCAAATATTATAGTGCTTGATTGTAAGAACATAATCAATCTTTCCCTTGTTCCTTTGTCCATTCCCTAACCTATTTTCACGATCTTGGTTGAATCTTGAGAATCTAGTTTGATCTCTTTTAAGTCTTACATGGATTGTGTGTTTTCTCGTCTATCCCTGGAGTCCACATCTGGTACTATTTCTTTGAGATTTCACTTTCATTTTGATTAACTTAATTTCATCCCACATGCTTTCTTTTCCTTACTCTGAATTTGGTCCCTTCCTTTGTTACTTGATACGTCTTTGTAGAAGGTTTGACCTATTTGCCTTAGATATTAGTTCTTGATGACTGATATGCAAGAGCCTTTTATTTTGGTTATATTTATTTGACTTGGGTCTACAGCAAGATTCTCCCACTTTATTATATTATTCGCGTGTTGCAAAATACATTTCATGAGAAATAATTTTTTCTTCACGAACGGCGCCCTATCTAGATTTGCATAGAAACTTAAGCAACAAATAATTTGGCAAAACAAAAGCATCAATTTTATGTAGTGCCGATCTTCCGAAGAAAGCAATACAGTAGGAGGGTTGATCCATGACCATGAACAAGGTTTCAAGCATTCTTGAGTACCGGGGAAGGGAAATTTGGACAAATAACTTGATTTAGCCAATTGGAGTAGAACACTTGTTGTTGAACTCAAAAATCGGTTATAGGCTTGGTTCAAGCTTCTCTTTTGGAATCCCCATGTGTTAAAAGGCTCTCTTAAAAATAACGTTTAACACACTATCAGTATATACCAAAATTTTGGATACAAGCAAAAGCCCAATTTGAGCTGTTATCATGAGTGGATCATGTGGGGGCGCCTGCTCCTAAGTTCCTTAGAAATTTTCGCCAAATCTAGTTTCTGGATAGAACACTTGAAAGGTTTCAATAGAGGTTTTTCACTCATCAAATAGATGCCCTATGTGGCCACTTTTACATAGCTACTCCTTGACCCTTTGCTCAAGCCTGTAATATGCAATCCTTTATGGATCACATTAATATGATTGATTGGTTGCGGTAGATCATGGAGGAGCTAAATATTCAAGATATTGGTGTTGTTAGTCGGTGACTTCTCGTTATGTGGGGGTTATCAACCTATCTTAACAAATTCTTTAAAAATTCCTCTCCTGATCATGTTCTGAATAATCCCATCCAAAACTCCGCAGTCATCACTTTTATTCCCATTTACCTTGTGAAAAACACAATAGTCTCCTCCTTTGTTTGGTTTTGGGTTAGTTCTTGCCTTGAATGATATTGGGTCGATTTCATCTTTGGTCATAGCATATGTATAAGAAATAGGTTGACTTAGCTCAACAAAAATTTGCCTTGGCAGATTCATCCCACCTTCTTTTCTTATTTGGAATCGTAAAGTTCCATGTTTCCCTTTGATTCTTTTTATTATGAAATATCTCATCCATATGCACAAATTTGTCAACTTGGAAATGAAAATCCTATAAATCCTTGCATTCATGCATATACAGCTCCTTCCAAAATGGCGCGTTTTCAATTAATCTAGATTTCACCGCCATTAACTTTTCCCTATCATGTAGTCTTTCGACCTTAATAGTTTCTACATTAAACCGCTTCAGGTAATCTATTAGCAACTCCCCAGGTTTCTGCTTGATATTAGCCAACACACTCACATAGATTGTTGGTTCTTTTGAGGTACACAATTGTGTCAAAATTTATATGCGAATTACTCCCTTGAATAGATCTTTTTTCCCTATAGCGTCGATACCACTTTGTTATAGCTCTAAAGAATGTAGTTGAAAACAATCTACATTGCGTTGCGCTTGGGCATCATACAGATCCATTTGGCTTTCAGATCAGTTATGACATCACACGTAATAGATGGAATTTTGACATAGGACGGCAATGGCGCAGCCATGATTCTTTCTATTAACGATGCTCCCCTAAAGTTGTTATTGGACTTAGGATCCGTTGTCCTTTTTCCCTTTAACTCAGCCATGTCTTTTATCATCTTGTTGGCTAGATCTCTCAAATGTGCCTCATCATCCTTGTAATTTTCCCATTTTGGTTTATACTGTTTTTGTGAAGCGGAGCTTGCGGATTGCTTAAATGGTGATTTTGATCTCCTATTTCGCCCTTGAGTTAAATGATTTGTCTCTTTCTTTTGGGACCCTAGTGTACTTCTCCCAACATTCTTGCTTTTCAAATTTGATTCTCCCGCTTTCCTTTGTGGAGACTCAACTTCTTCCCCCGGTTTCTTTTGTCCATTTTGATGTTTTTGAAGATTTTTGGGAGATTAACATTTCGATGAGCTCATGCATAGTTTCCAACTTCTTCTTCATGATTGGAGTTTATTTCCTTCCTTTGGCGTTTCCTTTGGTGTGAATGCTTATCCAACTTCCACATTCTCTATGTTGAATTGAGGAGTCACATTGCCTTCAAGGTTGACATAGTGTATTGTTCTTCCTGAACTTGTACATTTACCTTCTTAGTTGATCTTCCCATTTTGAAAGACTAATTACTAGTTTGTCTTTAGATTGTCCTTCAGTTCAACTCTCAACGAAAGCACCACTAAACGTTGGTGCTAAATTTGGATCAGCTTTGTATGTTTTGATTTAAGTGGTCGAAGGCGCTTGAGTAAGATAGAATTCTTAGTCACATGCGCTCCTTTTAGGTCCACAAAAAGTCATTTATGCAAATTGTCATCTGTTCGAATCCTTTGTTACAAAGTCACGAAGTTAAGTGCAATAACCTGGTGTTGAGAAGTAATAATTTAAAGTTAATAATGGAGATATAATTAAATAAAATGGATTTTTAGTATATTAAAGCACTAATAATTTTGAATTAATTGGAATTATTGAATTTTGATGATAAAATATTTATTGTTGAAATCTAACTATTTTGGGGAAACATTATTTAAAGAAACTATGGTATAAATTATTCTGGAAATTTAAATGTTTTAAAGTTGTGAATTATTAATAAATTATGAATTAAAAGTTTATTTTAATAAAATGAATTATTAGTAAAATGAACCAAATTGAATACGTTTGAATGAATAATTAAAATAAAAAGAATTTGTAGAAGATAAATTCTTTAAAAATTTACGATGTTGAGTAAATCCTTGAGTGATATAAATGTGACTTTAATTTGAGGTTTGATGTCAAATTGAGTTAACGATAAATTAGTGAAGATTTGAAAGTAAAAGAGAAAAAATGAAATAAATAACCTTGATCCAAACATGAAGCTCAAGCCCAAACCCATCTACCAATATCTAGAATTCTCATGGCCTAGAAAAAACTTCATTCATCATGAAAACAATTCACATAAGCTTCCCCTTCTACCTTTCTCGGTTATTGCTTCAGAAACAAAAAGGCTAAGAAGCCCTCCTCCTCCCTCTTCTAAACTTCAAATAAAATAGAAATAAAATTTTATAAATTCCAAAATCAATATATTAGCATTGCAACAACAAGCTACACCGACACACATAAAGTAGATTGCATTTTTATCAAGATTTGAGTTCTGAAAGCTGCAAATGTAGGAGGAAGTAGAAGTAGAAAGTGTATTGTGTAAGCTACAGCTAAGATGCATAATTTTACTCACTAATTTGCGTCTAAATATGTCTATATTGTTGGAATACTTGGTTAAATGTTTGTTTGCTGAGTTGTATGTGGGTTTGTAGTCTTAAACATGGTTTAATTGTAGAGAGATATGATTGAATTCCGATCATCAAAGTTATAGGAAATCATGACTGGGGTTTCCATTGGTCGACCACCAACCGGTCGACCGCTAGTGGTCGACTAGTGAACATGTTTCTTTAGTGCCCTTTTGTACAGTTAAAAAATGAAAAAAATACTTAAAAATATAATAAATAAATAATTATAAATTAGGTTTAAGAATCTTCTTAAATTTTATAAAATCATGAGATCAGGTTCTAAGTATTATTATGTATTTATTACTATGTTTTATTTATGACCTTATATATATATATAAATAAAGTAAAGGTTTTAAATTATATTTGATGGTTTGAAATGTAAAACAAATTAACTTGAAGTTTATAAATTTATTTTAAATAGTATTTAATAATAGGAATTGAGGAATGACAATTATAAATGAAATTTTTATTTGTAAACTGATTTTGAAATCTCTGAAGGTATATATGTAAGTAAATATTGTGCATTAAGTTATAATTATTTACTCTTATATATCTAATTACATATAATTATGTTAAGAAGTTCTGTTATATCATTATAATTTCTTTTTTAATTTATATTTAAATATTTTGATTGTTTTCATTCTGTGTAACAAGGAATCTGAATAAATGAAGTTATAATACCATCTATTATGGGACTTTTGGTAATATTTCTCCGGTTATTCTTTGGACCCGTTATAGAGAATAATATTGTGGAGGTTCAAGATTGTGAGGAATTTGAGTAAATGGATTAGCAATACCGTTTAATATGGAATATTTAGTAATAATTTTTTTGGTTACTTCAATAACTCATGATATAGAATACCATGGAGGAGTGAGTGTGATATGTGAGCATTGATTAAACAGACTAGTAACACACAGTGGTATGGGACGACGTTGTGATATTTGTTCAGTTATTCCTTACTCATAAATGAGACTCATGCGAGGATAATGGGTTATGGTTATGAGGTAGCTCATAGGATTGAGCTAGGTAGTTTTCCCAAGGGTTTATGCCTATTGATATATATAATCCTCTATCAATGCCATACTCCTGGTAATTGGCATTTGGGTGAATCATATTAGACCAGTATCCACCCTGGCGGCCTGATCTTAGGTTCGCACCCATATCCACAACACAATGTAGTATTCACCATAGGATGGTCAACCGTTAGTCCTTATGCCACCTGGGCCGATACTCTGTTACCATAGGTCCCGAAACTGGAGTCCTCGCATTGACAAGCACATTGGTGGATATTATCACGATTCCGTGAAGGTAACCGAAGACTGCAGGAGTGGATGTGGGTGGATAACTCGTGTGCTCTTGGAGCAGGCAGACGACTATCTGATTCCACTAGTTCTTGTGTGAATGGTAGACTGACGTATATTCATAAATCTCGTATGTTATGATGAGATATGATCCTATTTGAGATTGATGTCCAATGTACGGTCATTCCCTATATCCTTCTTTGGCGTGGGTTGCCACTTATATTTTCTTAGGTGGGTATTGCCAACTATATTAGTTATCTGTAGGTGTTGCCATTTATACAGTATGGATATACAGATGATTACTTATTACATTTATACGAGTTTGATGAACTCAGGAATGTCTAATTTATATTTATTTAGGGTATTGTTGTGTGCTGGCCCAATCCTTCTTGTTGATTTTTTGACTTGATGATGATATTTTATTATTTGAGAGCAATAGATATACTTGGATATTGATGTGTGCTAGTCTGACTATACTTGAGGATATCTCAAGTATTGATGATTTCTTGACTTTGATGATGATTCTGATATGGATGATCCACACATTTGACATTGATTCTATGATTTCTGATTTGATGTGATTTCGTATGGGTAATAACACATATATGCATGGTTACGTGATACTTGTTATCCCGAGTTATTTTGACGTTGTTTATCATATTAAATTTACCGTGCATATACCGAGTTATATATGTATATTGACCTATATATTTAGACATTTCCGATCCGTGTGTTATTTATGTAATTCACGGGGAAGTCCTAGACATTTCAGGTTCAGTGAAGTCCTAGACATTTCAGGTTCGAGGAAGTCCTAGACATTTCAGGTTCAAGGACGACGAGACTAGCCTGTGTTTTCTAGGCATAGAGGAGGCTAGTATTCAGTGTTGTTGTATATTATCTTGTATTGTATAGTATCATATGTGTGTGTGTCCTTGTGTTGAATATTGGAATATATTGTATATTTTATATTATATACTTTATCGCTGCATTTATGACTCTATGTTATCTGTCTTTTACTATATATTATCTATTGTTCTATCTTGAAGACACACGTGTTTATTTCTTTGTGCCGATACTGTGTATAAGTTAGTTATTTATTTGAAGTTTAAATACGTACCGGTGTTAGTGCAAAGGAATATTCTCATGCATACCCCCACATAGCCTCATTCTCTGTATTATCCAATAGCATTACCTAGTTATACCCTTGGATAGTATGAGTACAGAGGTGGAATATTTCATTAAGTTGGATCAATCGGACATTAAAATCCTCTCTCAAGCTTTTTTATTTATGCAAGAATAAAATGAAAAAGAGAAAGAAGATACAATCAGAATTTGCTACTTCCTTGGAGGGGTGCATGTCCATTTATAAAAAACTCTAGCCTTTGGACTTGAATCACATGTCACCCAAAATAGATGGATTGTGGTGATTTAGCTTCATACAAAGAATTTGATGTTCATAACACAATAGCATTTATCAGTTCACCATGGATGGTTTAGCCATTCTATCTTTCGATTTCTTCAAGAATCATCACATACAACTTCTATATATCATCTCTCGATAGCTTCAAGAATCATTACACGATAACTTCCAAATATCATCCCACACTGGCTTCAAGAAACATCACACGATAGCTTCTATATATCATCTCATGACAGCTTCGATAACCACTATACAATAGCTTCCATATATCACCCCATGACGGCTTGAAGAATCATCACACGACAGCTGTTACATATCATCTCACGATAGTTTCAAGAATCACTACAATATAGCTTCCATATATCAACTCACGATGACCACAATAATTTTTTACACGAAAGCTTATGTACATCATCTCACGATAGATTCAAGAATTATTACTTGATAGCTCATGTACTTCACCTTACGATGGCTTTAAGGATCATAGCACGATGGCATTAATTTCTCATTTCACGATAGCTTCAAGGATCGTATCACGATGACATTAATGCCCACTACAACAAAACAGGCTTTTTACAATGGGCAATGCCCGTTGTAATATGTGTTCCACAACGGGCAGCGGACCGTTGTAATAGGCGAAGTTGTAATAGGTCACCCATATTTTACAATGGGCAGTTAATGTTGTAAAGACCGTTGTAGTAATCTTTTTTACAACGGTCGCCGACCGTTGTAATAGACTGTAATACAAGCTTCTTTGCCCGTTGCAAAATACTATCATACAAGATGGAGAGCATGTTTCACAACATGCCCTGACCGTTGTAAAAAACATTTTGACAACGGTTTTCGACTGTTGTTATAGACTTTAATACAAGGCGCAAATGACCATTGTGAAAATGATTTTTACAACGGTTATTGATCGTTGTAATAGAGTATAATACAACACGCTTTGACCGTTGCAGAAAAAATGCAAATTAAAAAACATTTACAGCAACGTATAGGTAGCACATCCATACAAATAATGAATAAATTAACAGTAATAAATATTACGCACAAACAACCAAAATCACATGCGAAAAGACTAAAAGATAGTCATAAAATTCCAACACTCCAAAAAGTCAGATAAGTTTACCTCCCAAATTCATAAAGCATTAATACATAACAGTCGGCTATAAATATCAAGTTCTAAGTACAATCATACTAGACTAAGGATATAAAGTCTTTGTGCTACGCGACGGTTGATCCAACGGCCTCTTTAATAGTGGACATCTCTGAATTTGGTCTAAATAAAAAAACTTCTGGTTCCATCGCTACATCCACCCATACTTTCCAAGCTTCTGCTCCAAGCTTTACAAAATGTACCGACGCATCAGGATCAGTGCTTGCTATTGTCCCCTCAGCAACTACGTTCTTCTCCCAACTCAATAGCCTGCACTTTTTTTTCATCAAACCATCCACAATAACTCGTTCTTGCTGATCTTGACCTGCTGCGTATTGTTGCTATCGCGGTGTGACTGCAAGAAAAAAAAACTTTAGTGAATATGATAATCATGATCAAGTGAAGTTACCATTAAAAAATCACTGGCAAAGTTACCATCTCGGAAGTCAACACCTTTCGTAATAAAACAGAACTTGTTGTGTTGTAAACTTTGTATTGACTTAGCTCTAACAAGATCATTAAGCTTTTGCAATACCTCTTTGTACTGAACTTGTGAGGTTTCGTCCAACCGATTGTGACAAAGCGAACAAAGTAACCACATTGCACATGTGCAAAACGGCCCAAATAACCCAATAATTGAATATAGATCCACGTGGTCATGCATATATACTCTATGTGAAAGGAATGTATACTATACATTTAGGTATGATATTAACTCTGTACCGCACTCTTTGTTCCTTAAATAGAAAGTTCGCCCCTAGCCAGCAAGATAACTCACAGCAACTTCCAATACATTTCTCACCTACAAAATACATCATTTGAATAATGATTAGGTCTTCTTCTTTTTAAAAATATATTTGAAATGGGTTATATAATGAATTACCTAAGCATTTGATCAAACAAAACAATTGAATAAATAAATAAAATGATAGTCTAAAGTAACGTTGCAGTACATATAAAACCCATGTTAATGTTATAGGCTATATTGGAAGAAAAAAAATAAACTTCCCTAATACTATAAAAGGATCAAGAAATAATTCATGGTTATGCGCATAGGACTAGGGTAACATAAGCTAAATTTATAGTATTTGTACCTAACAAGTATCATATTTAACAGTTTTAAATTTTGCAATTACTTGAGCAGTTTTTTCACCAGTTAGTCCGCAAAAGATTGTAAAACGAAATTCAGAAACAGTGGAATCATCTGGACGTAAATGAATGCAAGTTATAAACATTTTAAAATGAAGTTGTGATACATCAATTTCAATAACGCCTGTATCAAGCTTATGATATTGAATATAATTTACTAAGAAGAATGATAACAGGTGTTGATACCAAGTACTATTTGGTAAAAAGAATGATATCCGGGTAGAATTTGTTAACAAACCCACAAAATTATAATGTGGAGAAATATCAAAAGACTATTCTTAATTGCCAATGTGCAATACGACAGTCCATTTCTGTATTATCTAATGGTTATGCTTGCTTCATACATAAATTCAAATCGTTCATATTCTAAAAGTGTTCTTCATGATCTAACCAATTAAGTAGTTTAGAGCATAATTATGAAGCAAAATTTTCACGCAGGAGGCCAATAATACTCCCCTTAGTACATGCATCTTTATAGCAAATAGTTCGTGGCATATTCAACTGTATATAATATACCATCCTTATGTGACTATGCCTGGACCCTAAGATAAGATAGTGGAATACTATGCCTAAACCCTAAGATAAGGTAGGGGAATTATGGATGACTTCGGTTTATTCTGGTACATCATAATATGCTTGTTTAGGGATCATTGTATTGTACAGTTTACTAGGCACAATCATTGCGAGAGAATGAATTGATAGCCAACGTGCAATCTCTTAATACTGAGTGTCGCTTGTTTAATAATGCAGTTATTTTTTTACTTCCTTTTAAAAGTCCTGAGTGAATTTTCTTCTATTAAATTTTAATGAAAAATATGACAATATTATTCTTTCAAAAATAACCTTCTGAAATGGATTCGGCAAAGTTAAAAATCAACAAAAAATTAAACTATATTCTGATAAAATATAGAAAAATTAAACCCATTAGGATTGTTAAGTGGTAGGGCGTCGGAATAACACACAGGAGGTCACAAGTTCAATCCCATCATGTCACATACTTCTTAAGCAATAAAGGAAGACCCTCTTCATTTGCATGGAGTTGCATAATACAAAATTCTTCTGGATTTTAAAAGAGAATTCTAAAAACAAAAAATGTGAAGAGAAAGAAAAAATAGTTAAATATAAATATAAACTCGATCGCTACTTGCAAAATGTAAGTTAAAAATTCATCTAAGAGTGTAATTGAAGAAATTTATCATTCAAGATTCAGAAGCTTTATTTAGCACTAATTTATCACTTAAATTGAAGTTGTGAACACTTACCACTTAAGTTTAGAGCACTTGTTGTAAACAAACAAGGTTTTAAAATTTCTATCATTTATATTATTTTTTATTAAGAACCACTTGTTGTAAACAAACGCACCCTAAATTACATGAGAATATGATATATTAGTATAATATGATTGGAGCTTATATACGTTTTAAGTATGCTTACATCAAAAATTCAAAATAGCATAACATTGGTGGATCGCCATGGAAAAGGACACCAATCAAGATTGATAGCATTATTTGGATAGTTCAAAACGGGAAAAAGAAAATTTCAATACCGAATAACAAGAGAATGTACCATATAAAGCCTTGTTCATTAATAACTCATCTGTCAAAAATAGCGTTTTGTTAATTAAGAATAGACTGTCAAGTGGTATATTAGAATTCGTAGACATGAACGTTAATGGGTGCATCTAATTTGCAAGGATTATTTTCTGGTTAGAAGTTAACATGTATCCATTTTTGTTCTCAGTTCTACAAGCGACTACAAAATCCGAAAATTTTACACGGTTCTAAACAAAAAATGAAGGGGATTCTAAAAATAAAAATTTGCTCTTATTATTATAAACAACAAAAAAAAATACTTGGAAGATTCAAATTTGCTCTTATTATTATAAACACCTCTACTCCTTGCTCCAAATAACAGCAAAAAAAATATTAGATGATGCTAGAGCATGCTTTTCATATGCACAGTACTACTACACTATCATTAATATATGATTTACTGATTTTTTTTGAGAAATCCAAAGTTAAAAAAGGAAAGCCAAACAAGTAGGCATTTTAAACAACAAAATCATATCCACAACCAAAAAGAGCATGTCAAGCAAGCAATTAAAGGAAACGACAAGCATGTCAAGCAAACAATCATGTTCTGGTAATTCAGTTTCAAGGAAACGACAAGCATGTCAAGCAAGCAATCATGATTATTTATATATTCTAACCTGAGGTGTATGAGTGTGAGGCATCTCCATATCTGCCACATTATCATTTCTTCTCTGTAAAAGTACAAGAGAATACTTAGTAATTCATAAGCACATATCACATATTTATTAACAATAGCTAATTAACTATAAACTTACTGTCATGTTCAAATTAGTCAAGTAGTCTACTCTTGCCTCCAAATTAGTTAACATATCCCTTTGAACTATTACTTGATTTTCCAATGCAGCCACCTTTTTTGAATTATGTGCATAAACACCTATTTGAGATGGTGCTACACCAAAACCCAATCCCCTCACCCTTCCCCTATGTTCATTTCCAAAAACATGTGACACTCCATCTCCACTTACTGATGCTGTTCCATGAGAATTCTGAGCACTACTCTGCTCTTTTATCTTAGCCTATAGATTAAAATAGATCATTTCAAGAAAAAAGAAATATGAATAAACTATTGAATAAATCTAATTCAATGTGGCATTTGTTAGCGTCTTTATTAGTTTCAATAAATCTGAAAACGCGCCTTCTTGACATGGCTGTTTTTCTTTTTTCAGGTGGTCGCATTTAAAATTTGTTCTTTAAAACGCATATGTGAACGGAAGAAGTTTATGCTGAGCAGAACAAATAAAAAGGCAAGGAATGATCAACTGTAAAATCAAATACAAGTCACTGTTGATTTTGTAGCATACGTTAAAGATAAGCTGGATGGACATATCCACCCACTAATTAATGCCGCGTTACTGTTTTGAAAAAAAGACGGAGAAACGGTAATCGTTGTGGCGTGCAAGTTACGGTTGTGTATATTAATGCACACGCCACGGTTCCCCACTACACTCCATTTTTCACCATCTGTGAACATCTTTTGCTTTCATTAGAAATTTCTAAAAACACTATCAGTATGCATAGTATAAAATTAAGTATAATACTAGCTATATCTAGCATTACGTATAATTTAAAATTTAAATATAATGTTAATTATAACTAGCAACTATTCGTCGGTTTAAATATAAAACTCAATGTCATTTAAACTAAAAAAATTTCAAAGTTTTTGTTCTTTCCGATTCTTATATTTCACCATTTAGTTTATATAAAAAAAAATATAATTTTTGGAAGTGCATAAAAAAACTAATTTAGTTGAATTAGGTTTACAACAAAATTACTTTTATAAAAAAAAAAGACTACTTAATATATATTTTTAACATAGAGACATTTGTTAGCGTCTTTATTAGTTTCTTATCTATCCAATGTGGCATGTGGAGTAATTTAGACAAATTATGTGTACAATTTGCCTCTATTTATTATTAGGGACTCCATTTTTAACGAAGATCACCAATCAATATTCATGTGGAGCAATTTTGTTTCCCTTCAATATTTGGATATTTGGAAACTTGGTATATCCAAATAGCAAATTTAATAACATATATGTACGGTAAAGTCAATTTTCATATTAAAAAACTTCAAAATCATTGTAAACTATGAGTTTGTTAAAACCGATACAGAAATTTGAGACATCAAATGTAAAACTTGTTTAAAACATGATTCATAAACAAGAACAAGAACAAAAAAGGAAAAGAAAAAAAACAAACCCGCTCGTTATATTTATTGAAAACAGCAAATTAACATCACAAGTACGCCCCCAAAAACCCTAGGAAGAAATCTCGCTGGCCTTGATCTGCACATAATGCCCATAATCCTTGGCCTTATCCTTCACAGCCCCAGCCGCCTGCGCCATCTTCATCCTCGCCGCATCCACCTTATCCGATCCAACCGGGTGCTTCCCAGACACGTAGTTGTAGATCCAGCCCAAGGCGGACAGAGCCGCAACGCCCAACCTGCCCGAAACCACGAAGCCGCTCGTGGCCAGCGCGGCGACGATTGCAACGGGTACGAGGAGCGGGCTGAAGATTACGAGGGAGATGACTGTTGCAGTGAGGATGAGAGGTGCGGTGACAAGACCTTTCGAATTTGGATAGTCTTCGATTTTGAGAACAAGCTAAGCGAATGATTGCAGGGATAGGGTTAGTCGATTTGGGGTTTGGCGGTCAAATTTGGGGAAAGGCGGACAGTGAAAGGGAAAGGCTGAAGGAAAAATATGTTTACGTGTTTAGATGGTAATTTATTAAAAAACCCTTTGACATTATACAACGAGCAATTCATGTCCGTTGTGAAAATGAAACCTATTACAAGGAGTATAGAAAGGCCGTTATAAAATATACACCTATTACTAGGGTTAGCAGAGGACCGTTGTAAAAGACCCAATATAAAACCTCTACTACAACGTTCAAAAACGGACCGTTGTTAAGTTCTATTACAACGGGTAAAAATTGCCCTTTGTAAAAATAACGTTGTAATAGAGTATTTTTGTTGTAGTGGCCTCATTTTACGATAGCTTCAAAAAATATTTCATGATGGCTTCAATGTTTCTTTTCACAATGGCTTCAAGGATCATATCATGATGGCATTAATTGCTCATTCCACGATAGCTTTGGCATTGCATCATGTGACAAACTCTAAGAGTTACGACTCGACAGCTTGGATATTCTATCTTTTGACGATGTCACCATTAATTCTTTTTGAATTTTTTTGAGGTATAACATAAACCATTTTTCAATTAAAATAAACATGGATAATAATTAAGTAAAAATGAAAATTATTTCTTAGAATTTTTAATGCGATTGAACATCAATTATTATATTTATAAAAAGTGCGGAACAAATCCTTTAACTGTAAAAATGTATGAATAAAATAAAAAAACTTGTGGTTTATGCCTTCTTCAATTTTTAAAACTAAAGAATAAACACGATCATAATTCAAGATTTGTACGGATTACATTTTTATATTGTTTTATGTTTTCATTTTCATTCATGAACATTGATTTTTGGATATTTTAGAGGGATATCGGAGGTCAATTAAGATTCAGAAACAAAGAAAGGAATAAGTGCTGTATTATCGAAAATGTTAATATAAACACATTAGACACATGCTAAAATTGTTACGCAATTACTACATTGAATTCCCTATGTTCGTATTACTTTCATAGGAAAAAAAAAAGAATATTTGCACTTGCTTTTTGGTTTTGTTTTTTCAAAATAATTATCGTTAATATGAAAACGGGGGAAGCTATCCATTTATTGTTAAGAAGATTTCTTATTTACACATATAGTAGTAGCTGAAGTTATATACTTAATAGTCGAGACCCATCGTTTTGTTCTGTACCCTACTAAAAACCTAAAAAGATAATACTATTATTTGATTAGTAGGTGATAATATAGTATTAACATGGGGTGATAGCGTAGAGAGTGCGGACATGTAAAATAATTGAAATTGGTGGCAACGTATTAACAAAAGGGAGTAATAGCGGAGTGAATGGGTCAATGTAATTTATGGCCAGGGGTGTTGCGTGCATTCTTGTTTATATATTTGACTTGCAGGTCAGTCATCTTAGAAAAGCAGTCGGCAACAGACTCGCTGCTGCTTTTCTTATATACCTCTTTGAACGTGGAACATGGATTCATCAGATACCAAGAAAGAGGGAGAGAAAGAGATAGAGAAAGACTGCCTTTGTTTGATGCTAATTATGATGTTTCCTCTATCAGGCACCCTCCTCCTCATAGAAGTGACGTTTTGACTCTTAACTTTTCATTTGCTGAATTTTGAATGGTTCCACATTAGGGAGATATTGTTGAACTATTGTTACTCAAGGCATCATCCCCTGATTCTTATCCTATATAAGGACTGGTCAGATCCAATCCTTAATGCTATTTATTGGCACGTCGCTTTACTTAACTTGACTTTGATCAAAATTGGCATTTTTATATTCCCTTGTGGAAAGTTACCTAACAAAACATTGAAGTTTAACAAGTGCAAATAGACGTCTTGAACGGAAATTAAATTAACCCTATACTACAGTCCCAAGGCACTAACTAAAAATAAACTGTCACGTCAACTGAAACAATAAATTAAAATAAGCTTTTATGTAGTTTCACCACTACAACCATTCAGGCATTCATAAGTAATTGCAATTAACCCGTCAGCCAACTGTGCATTTCTTCCAAAGCAATTAACTAGAATCTAATTTCATTATTACTTTGAAATAACATTAGTTGATTAAAATAAAATGAGGTTGAGTTCAGACTTCAAAAATACGTTACGGTTAGATTGCCGAAATCCAAATTTAACCTTTGATCACCTTAAATAAATTAACATACGCATAATTATCCATCAAACATTTGTACACACGATTCTCAATTTTTTTTTTCTTTTCAAAGGAGAACCCGCTGTCTTTTTTCTTTTTATCCGAGGAAGGAATTGATAACTTCACTAGGCCGCTTCGGTTTGCTCCATCTACCCGTGTAATTTTCCTTCCCAGCAGATTCAAATAATTCAAGTAACTCCGATCTGCTTCCTCATAAGGGCCCGGCCCACCAAATCAATTCGGATCCTTCCCCACCTCAAAATAACCAGCCAGCCCACATTTACTTGTCCATTAAAAGAAACAGCACCGACCCAACTTCCAACCCAGGCCCGCTCCACAATATTATCCCCATACAATCACATGCTCCTAATATGCCGGCCTACCCAAGTAATGGGTCCAGTTCCAAGTTCCAAATGAAGGCCGAGCTGTTACCTCAATTCTTCCTCAGTTCCAAAGATCCCAGCCGAACCAAGTTCAACAAGTTGTGGATCTATACAGATATTTCATTGCTCAGCAAGCAAACGGGCTTTTTCCAGCCGAACTATTTCACTAGACTTAAGCCAGGCTGATATGGCCACTAGTGACACACCAGTTCAGGAGGATAGTGCACCCACAAATACAAGGCCCAAGAGGTGGATACAAATGCCAAGGAGATACTTAGAGTAAAGGGAAAAGGGAATCATGTGCATGCTTCAATTCGGTTAGAAAAATATGTAGTACAGCCTTCTTTTTTTTCTTTTTGCTTTTGAATTTTCTGTTTTTTATCGTTACAAAAGTTTATGGTTACAAAAGCTGTTGTATAGGATGGGTATAGAATAGGCCACGTCAGCAAGGTTGTTGAGAATTGGAGCTATATATGTAATAGAAAGGAATGGAAAAGTAGCAACAATATTTTCTGAAATTCTTGCACTGTCTTCTCCCTCTCAGTATTCTTCTTCCTCCTCACATTTTTTTTTGTCATTCTCTTCCTGCTACACCGAATCCCCATCATTTTGGTGCTTCCACTGCTTGATCTCTCCTTCCTTCCATCCATCACCTTCCATCACCATGACCCGAATAGACGGTGCCTTCCAACAACTCACCGACCACCAAGACGCCATAACCACCATCCAGGCTACCCAAACACAACAAAGTGCCATGCTAGAAACCTTAACCGCCGACAACATCGACAACAAAACCGTTCTCCAAGACATCAACAAACAAATAGCCGACATCCACCGCAAACTTGACAGTCCACAAACTCCATCACCAACTAACCAAACATCAACCACATTCCACCCATTCCCCAACAACCGTCAACCACCCTTACTGGTAACACCAACACCAACTCGAACACCTAAGTGCTCACTAACCTCCTTTGACGGATCCAATCCACACGATTGGATATTTCAGGCGGATAGATTTTTCGCTTATTACTCCACTCCGGAAGACCGACGGGTCGATCTCGCCATCTTCCACATGTAAGGCCAAGCATTATCATGGTTTCAATAGATGCATCGCAACAATCAAATCTCCACTTGGGCGGCGTTGACAAAAGCAATCGAGAAGCGCTTCGGCCCACCCACATTTCTCAATCCACAAGCGACATTGTTCAAACTCAAACAAATTACTACCGTCGAAAACTACCAAGCCATATTTGAAAACCTTTGCAACCGTATTACTACACTTTCCAATGAGTCCATACTACAATGTTTCATCTCCGGCCTCAAACCAAACATACAAAACGAACTCTACATCCTCAAACCTACAAACATTTCCGACGCCATAGATGGAGCAAAGCTTATAGAACGGAAACTGACCGAGCTAACCAAATACCCATTCACAAAAACCAACTACCAGTTCCAAAAACCACTTACTACCTCACAACCCACTCAGTCAATTCAACAAACACCACAACCACACCAACCTAGAACACATGTCCCTATTAAACAACTATCCCAAGCCGAGATGAATATTCGCAAGCAACAGGGACTGTGTTTTAACTGCGATGAGAAATACCAATTCGGTCACCGATGTAAACCGACCCATATTCTCATGATTCTACCCGACACCAATCCTGACGACGAACCCATCATAGAACGACCAGATACCGAACCAATCAACGCTCCTAATCCACCAGAAATTCCAGCCCCACCAACCGACACACCACAGGAAATATCATTCCACGCTCTAACCGGATCCTCCCACCCACGAGCACTCCGCATCCCAGCCTCAATCAATGGCAATTCAATTTCCATCTTAGTCGACACAGGATCTACCCATAATTATCTCCACCCGAAAACCGCGAAATTTCTGGGCCTACGAACGGACAACGCAAGCTCGTTCACCGTGACAGTAGGCAATGGGGAGAAACTACGAAGTGAAGGCTGCTGTTCTAATGTAAGTGTTACCATACAAGGCCATGTGTTTTTTTATTAATTTTCATCTATTGGAGATAGCGGGCTCTGATGCGGTATTCGGAATACAATAGCTCGAAAAGCTTGGCCTAATTACCATGGATCACAAGAAACTCACGATGTCATTTGCACATAAAGACCAAATGGTCTGTCTCACCGGGTTAGACCCACTAATTAAGCCTTCCCTTATTTCTCTACCACAACTCAAACGCCTAGACACCACTTCCTTTGTTTCGCAATACCTCTATTTACAGTTTCAACCTATGCAACCCATACCGGAACCAAATACCATAACACATAAAGACCCACAATTACAAAAAATATTAACCTCCTACGCCCATCTATTCACCAAAACCACTAACCTACCACCGAACCGCACACTTAACCATCACATAAATCTCCTTCCCAATACCACCCCAATCAAAACTAAACCTTACCGATATCCATACTTTCAAAAAAATGAAATCGAACGTCAAGTCGAAGAAATGCTTCAATCAAAAATTATCCAACCATCTACTAGCCCATTTTCATCTTCGGTTCTTTTAGTCAAGAAAAAGAACGGTTCATGGAGATTTTGCATCGACTATCGAGCACTCAACACCATCACAATCAAAGACCAATTTCCCATACCAACAGTCGACGAATTATTAGACGAACTTTATGGTGCAATTTTATTTTCAAAACTAGACCTTCGAAGTGGTTACTTCCAAATCCGTGTCCACCCACCCGATATTCCCAAAACAGCATTTCACACTCACGAAGGCCACTATGAGTTTTTAGTGATGCCATTCGGTTTAACCAACGCATCATCAACCTTTCAAGCCACAATGAATAATATTTTCCGTCCCCACTTGAGAAAATTTATACTAGTTTTTTTCGATGATATCCTTGTTTATAGCTCATCTTGGACTGCACACCTAGATCACATTCACACCACACTGAACATCTTAAACAAAAACCAATTCATCGCTAATTTGGCTAAATGCTGCTTCGGAATGACCGAACTACCGTATTTGGGTCATATAATTTCGAACAGAGGAGTTAAAGTAGACCCATCCAAAATCGAAACAATATTACACTGGCCACCGCCCACTTCAGTAACAGCCGTACGCGGGTTTCTAGGCCTTACAGGCTATTATCGCAAATTTATAAAACAATTTGCATTAATAGCTAGCCCACTCACTGATTTGCTAAAAAAAGATCAGTTCACATGGAGCCCATCAGCCCAACAAGCTTTCGAAACCCTCAAAGCCGCAGTCACCAAAACTCCAACCTTATCCCTACCCAACTTTAGCCGCCCCTTCACTATTACAACTGACGCGTCAGCAACCTCCATAGGAGCAGTGCTTGCGCAAGATGACCACCCAGTAGCATTTTTTAGCCTCAAGCTTCCACCACACCTCCAAAAGCCTCCACAAATGCCCGCGAAATGTTCGCCATCACCTCCGCCATAAAAAAATGGCATCATTACCTTTTAGGCCGACCATTTCAAATCTATACCGACCACCAAAGCCTCCGCGAGCTTGTCTCCCAATCCATACAAACACCTGATCAGCAAAAGTGGCTCACCAAACTCTTGGGATTCGATTTCACAATCCATTATAAACCAGGGAAGAAAAACGTCGTCGCCGACAGTCTTTCCAGATTTACGAACGAGGCAACAATGAACGCAATATCAGGGCCGACATTTCCCTTACTCGCTGATATCCGCAAAGCTTTGCACGAAGACAGTGAAGCGCAAGAAACCATCATCCAATTGCGCTCAGGTACGTGCTCCAACCCAAAATTTCAATTAAAGAATGATCTATTATTTTGGGATAACCGAATTTACATTCCGGCCAACGAGGAACTGCGAAATATTCTCATTTCTGAGCTTCACTCTTCAAAAATTGGGGGACATTCCAGCATCAAAGGAACTATTGCCCGAGTTGCAAGTAATTTCTATTGTCCAAACTTAGCGGCGTCAGTCCAAACTTTCATCAAGCAATGCTCTACATGTCTTCAAACCAAGGCCGACAACACACCCTATAAAGGACTTCTCCAGCCACTGCCGATACCTGACCAGATTTGGGACGACATTGCAATGGATTTTATTACCCACCTACCACCATCCGTGGGAAAAACAACTATTTGGGTAATTGTTGATAGGCTCTCCAAATACACGCACTTTTGTGCACTACCACCGTCTGTCTCCGCTTCACAATTGGCCTCCCACTTCATTCACGAATATGTGCGCCTACATGGGTTTCCAAGATCAATCGTATCGGATCGTGATCGCCTATTCACAAGCAACTTTTGGAAAGAATTATTTCGTCTTCACAGTACAAAGCTTCGAATGAGTAGTGCCTACCATCCACAAACCAACGGCCAATCCAAAGTAGTCAATAGATGCCTGGAAACATATCTTCGAGCCATTGTCGGTGATGTACCAAACAAGTGGGCTAAATGTCTTCCTTGGACTGAATGGTGGTACAACACGAGTAAACACTCGGCCTTGCGTATGTCACCATTTCAAGCCGTATATGGCCGTCCCCCTCCAATAATTTCCACTTACATCAACCATACTACCCAAACACCAGACCTAACCATGTGGGCCAGCACACGTGACCAATTACTCCACATCATAAAAATCAATCTACAGAAAGCACAATCCAGAATGAAGAACCATGCAGACCAAAAACGTACAGACAAACAATTTGACATTGGCTCTTGGGTGTTTGTCAAAATGCAGCCTTACCGACAAATTTCTGTTCGAAACACCCACCATAAACTATCCAAAAGATACTTCGGACCCTACCAAATCATCGAACGCATAGGTCCAGTGGCATACAAACTTCTTCTTCCAAGTGACTCTCACATACATCCAGTCTTCCACATTCTACTACTCAAATTATGCCCAAACCCAAACACCGCAATACCACAGCCAATTCCACCAACCGATAGCACACACGACCTTGAGGACAAGGTTGATCTTGAAGGGATAGGTGTTGATATGGCGACTAGTGACACACCAGTTCAGGAGGATAGTGCACACACAAATACAAGGCCCAAGAGGTGGATACAAATGCCAAAGAGATACTTAGAGTAAAGGAAAAAGGGAATCATGTGCATGCTGCAATTCGGTTAGGAAAATATGTAGTACAACCTTCTTTTTTCTTTTTGCTTTTGTATTTTCTGCTTTTTATCGATACAAAAGTTTATGGTTACAAAAGCTATTGTATAGGATGGGTATAGAATAGGCCACGCCAGCAAGGTTGTTGAGAATTGGAGCTATATATGTAATAGAAAGGAATGGAAAAGTAGCAACGATATTTTCTGAAATTCTTGCACTGTCTTCTCCCTCTCAGTATTCTTCTTCCTCCTCACATTTTCTCTGTAATTCTCTTCCTGCTACATCGAATCCCCATCACAGGCTTAGCCCTCCGATAGCAAAGGTCATTCACAGATCGTGTTCCTATCCATTAATTAATCTTCCTGCAACTTTATCAGGCCTGCTTGGCCTGCATCCAGCTGAAACGAACCACTCGCAGTCAGTTAAAATCAAATTTGGATTTCCCCACAAGTCACACACACAGGCGTTCCAAGTCTAGCCCGCCTTTCTATCACCTCTCGATCCCCGCCAAAGATCGACTCTATCATGCCGCACTACGTCCAGTCACCGCCTCCAAGCAGTGCAGTCTGTCCAGTTGGAGGCTGACCCCAATCCCCATCTCGAATCCATTCACAGCGCATTTTTCAACCGAAGCTGATGCAATTCATTACTCTGAGGCTGATACTAGCGCCCAGACACCCGCTGCTACAGTAACCGAGGCGTTCAACTCCGAAGAGAGAATGACCTACTTACCGATGACATGGAGGCAAATGGCACATCTCAATGTCAAGAACGAACTCTCTATCCAACACTCAATCGCTGCGAATCTTGTGGAGATATTTCCAATCCGGGAATAGCTACGGACTCGTTGACAACTCGTTTAGGTAATGGTGACAAGAGTCTGCTAAATATGGTTCTCCCTCTAAATTTTAACGTCGTCGTCTACCTCATATCACCATGAACCAAGCAT
The DNA here is from genome assembly GCA_030737815.1 of Allium fistulosum. Lineage (NCBI taxonomy): Eukaryota > Viridiplantae > Streptophyta > Magnoliopsida > Asparagales > Amaryllidaceae > Allium > Allium fistulosum. The sequence continues at coordinate 866,783,591 of CM060906.1, read as the reverse complement.
GGCTGCTGTAACGTGGGTAGACTCTGACCATTCGTCATGTGCGGCTGCAGACCAAAACATGACTCTTCTAAATGACACTTCCTTCCGTTTGTCGTCTTCCCCGTTGTCCAAGAAAATTAAAAAAGGCCAAAAACAAAAACAAATTTCATCGCAAGATAGAGTCAAGGGTATATGCCCTACGCGTAATTATATAATTTGTTATATATATCTAACTAGATAACCAATCTTTTTCAAAATAAAAGTTGTTTTCCTTTTATTATATACTTATATAATATTTTATATTAATTAATTAATTTAATTAAAATTATATTTAACAGAAAATCCATAAATAATATATTTTATGATAGTAATTACAAAATGTTGCAACCATGAGTAATTTATCACAAAAATAATAAATATATCATTTTAAATATTCCTAGTCAAGATGTATCGAAATTAGATATCGATACATCCGTTGAGACTAGAGTACATAAATCTCTCCAAATATTGGACAGTGTATTACTCATATGACTACTGGGGACACCAAGGGCTAACGTACTGATAATTATTGAATAAATATGGAATGACTCACTCGATAATTTTTTGTGGGTTAATATAAATAAGGCCGAACAAAAAATATCGATGTGACAAAATTACATAGTTATCAAGTCATCTTGACTTGAGAACACCGTTGATTTTCAATGTGAAAGCTCCACTTTGATTATAGTTAAATGTGGCACGATGTCCATCGAGCAACTATGGTTGGATTAAGTGAAAGCATGAAAGTGAAACACATTCAAGAGAGGACTCGCCTCTTCAGTTATACTAGCTTAGTATCATGGTCAACTGAAGTCAACTCAAAGTCAAAGTCCAAAATGAACCAAGGACTTTGTGTTTGGACTATAGAGTTGAATATGAACGATATTGGAATTTTTATCATTACCAAATTCAACAAGTCCAAAGTGATATGGTTTTGATGAAGAGAATTGGTATAAATAAAAGTCACAACTGGGTAACACTTAATAAAGTAAAATTAGATTTGACCGAAAACCAAGTAAGCGATAAATTTGGTTAAAATGTCATACCACATACTAAGTGACGTGTGAACGTTAATATTCGAATAGTTCAATATTAATCGCTGATCAAATTTATACCTAACGAGTCATACAACCGAAGCGATGAATTCTCCTTTGACCGAAACAATTTAATTAATTTGCAATTGTTATAAATTAATTAAATTAATTAAGATTTGTGAAATATTAGTTATAAATTTGATTTTGATTTGATAAACAAATATTATTAAATATATTTATAATAGTTATATATATATTAATCGATATGCTTTTAAATTGGATTAAAATGCAAAATATTTGTTGGGGCTTAAAATGGGTTTAAAAGCAATGCTCAGCTCTGATATGGGATAGGCGACTAAAAGATGTGATAGAAATAACTATATTAATACATATATGTATTATAAATTATGTTTTATATTTTATAAAATTATATTAATACATAATAAACTTTTTGTAGGAATAAAAAACTTTTTTTTATATTTAAAATATTTAAATAAAGTCAAAAGTTAAGAAAATTGATTTTTCAATTATTTAAATTATAAAATCACATAATAAATTTTAAAAATTAAAAATTATCTTCTTGTGTTTTACAGAAAATTTAAAACTCAAATATAGTTTTGAAAAATTATTTTTATTCATTTTATAATTATTTTCGTATGGTCATTATTAAGTAGTATATTTTATAATTAAAAAAACATTTTTTTTTGGACTATGCATAAGACTAGGTAGTGATATATTTAATATAATTATTTTGAGATTTTATTTGTATTAATATATTTAATTATTTATTCATCATTATACATATATATAAGCAGTTAATACATACATATATATATATATATGTGTGTGTGTGTGTGTGTGTGTGTGTTTAATAAAATTATATTTATGTATGTGCTGTTTTCAACCTTGCAATAAAAAATTTATTATTATATTTAATATATTTTATTAATAATTCACACATATTTATATGGTTATATATATTATTAATATTTCATACTTATGTTTATATATACATATTTATATATTTATAAAAAATTATTTAAATAATTTTTTTATAGTTTATATATATATGTATATATGTAATATATTTATATATAAGTAAAATATATAAACATACATTTGGAAAATATATTTGTATGTTGGACGAGCTAAAATGTCCATTGCGGTGTAAATCCGAGCACATATACATGGACGTGTTATACCTTGCACGGATTGGTATATTACACATGCGCATACATATATATGTTTATATGATATACATACATATATATATATTATATAACATTAAATAAATAATATAATATAATTTTATAAATTTAAATAAAATAAGGATATTATTTAATAGGAATTTATATATATTCTAATTAAATTAGACTTTATAGGCCTAACAAAGATATAAAATAGTAAAAAAATTGAAATTCACCCATTACTTCTACCGCGGGCTAGCCCAGTTCCAACACATGTTCCCACTAGATCAACAAATTCATCTAAACCAAAGCTTCATCTAGTTCCATAATAACCTTGATCGACATCCTCCCCTTGTGGAACATAAGAGGGGTTGGAAACACCCCTACAATTCTTAGGTTTGATAGGGTAATTTAAAATTTAATGTCAGTGTCATTGCTATCCAGAACTGGTTATCGACTCCCATGGTCTCGATTTCCTCACTAGAAAGTTTACGTTTTATGGTGGTGTATCTAACTGTAATGAGAATATTAGGGTTCCTTCAGAATTTGACCTTGACTGTTGACACATCAATGACTTAGACCAACTTATTGCGTTTTCCCTCGATATCATTCCTAATATTCCACCTACTCTGATTATGATCGCTTATTCCAAATGCAATTTTCTTGATCATCGGGATCTTTGGGATAATACAATTGAACTTTCCATTTTTCGACCTCATCATGGATCGTTGGTGGTGACTTTTAACATCAGTGCCAATGACGGCGAGAAGATAAGTGGAATCCCTTCTAATTGTCAAGCTTTTGATGATTTTAATCAAATGATCATAACCACCGATCTCTATGAAATACCATTTTGTGGCTCTAGCTAAACTTGGTGTAACAATTGGGAAGGAGATTCCTGAATCACGTCTTGGCTTGATCTTGCATTTGGCAATAAAGGGTGGTTCACATAACCATTATACTCTATAACCGACCAACCCCATCGACTCAACTTATTTCATTCTCCTATGATCCTAAGGTTAGCTCTCGTGTCAAACACTACCCTAAAAACTCTTTAGATTTCAGAATATGGATGAAACATCACTCCTTCCAAGATGTGATTAAGATGGCTTGGGACATCCTAACGGGTGATGGCCCTATGATTACGATTGCTAATAAACTTAAGAATGTCAGATCTGCTATAAAAAATTGGAACTAACAAATTTTTGGTAACATCTTTAGTCGTGCCATGAATGCTGAAAAGGATCTCCCCATTAAAGAGGCTATCTATGGTGAAGACCCCTCCCCCCTAATCGAGAAGTCTAGATCCTTTCTCAAAATATTTCAAAAATGAACTTGAAATTGAAGAGGTTTTTTAGAAATAGAAAGCTAGTATTAAATGGGCAATCTTTGGAGACATTAACTCCAAATTCTTTTACTCTTATGTTAACAAAATTTGGAATAAGATTCACCTCCACAAAGTCCAAAAGGAGGATGGTTCTTGGACTTTTTCTAGTGGAGAATTGAGTATGGTGATTACAACTCATATTGAGGGACTATTTGGCCCTAGGGGCAATTAAGTAATTTGTTACACATATCTAACTCGATAACCAATCCTATTCGTAATAAAGGTGTTTGGTTTCTATAATATACTTTGTTATATTGTAGTATAATTGATTAAGTAATTTAAAGTGTATATGATAGTATTTACAATGTATTGTAATCATGAGAAATTTATCATATCAAAATAACATATCACTATAAATATTCCTAGTCAAGATGTTCAAGACAGGATATCGATATATCTATTGGGACTAGAGTACGTAATGCTCTCCAAATTTTTGGCAGTGTAGTACTCATGGCTGTCGAGAACACCAAGGGATTACGTACTAATAGTTTTTGGATAATTATGGATGACTTACTTAAGAGTTTTCTGTTGGTTAATATAACTAAGGTTAAGCAAAGAATCTCAAAGTAACGATAGTACACAGTTCTCTCGACTTGAGAATACCATTTAATTTCATATATTGGTATGTACAAATAAACAACTTATAAAAGTTATAGTTGATTGACTATCTTAAATAGTTTAAAATGAGTGATATAGAATTTTAGAAATTTTATATAAAATAAATTAAACAAATTAAATATGATTTAATTAACAAGAATTAAAATTAATTAAATAAGATTCAATTAATAATATACATATACATACTAAATACGTATATTAAATTATAAAAGTTATAAATAAGTTAATATTATATAACTATATATGTATTAAATTAAGTGGAACTGGAAAGAAAACCCAAATAAGATTTAAGAAATAAGTGCATACTTGTAGTACGTATATCGTGATTTTAGATATGTCTGATACTTGACTCACGAGGGTACTTCATAAGTTCCCTAAATCGATATCACTTAATATATGTATATTAAAGATTTTGAATCCTTAATGTATAAGTTGTCCTCCATCATTTATATATTAATAGATTACTTGCATACTCTTTACTTGTTGATATTCCTCAAGCTAAAGATGTCATATGTAGTACTATTAATATATTGACTAGATAAGGTAAGATACATGCATGTATTTTTGATATTCCTCAAGGTACGTGAATTATACTTAGCCTTCATGAAATGGTCGTTACGGGTGAATAATCTCTCACAATTTGTTGATATTCCTTATGGTCCGGATGAGATTAAGACAAAGACAAAGACCACTGGTTAGGAGTTATATACGATACAATCGATAATATGTTATCCATCGCTTGCGGGCCTATGATCTGTTGATATTCCTTAAGGTCAAAATCCCAAGTCAAGTGAGTCCTAACGCTCACTAAAAGAATTGAAAGATTTCTATGTTTTTCTTAAGATTTTGAGAAACATAAAAATCTAGTAGGGATCTTATTAGAAAAATGAAATGCTAACATTTAACATTTCAAACATATACAAATGACTGAATCAAGATTGACAGAAGAAATGTATAATATACTTACCAATAAATCTTTTACATGCTGTCAATTCAAAACCAATGCAAGCGTCTAATTATACAACTACTAAATAAATTTGTAACTTAGTCACTTATGTGTTTATTTGTCCGGGATTGTATATTGTCTTTTATGATTTTTGAACTCTTAAGCAATACAAGAAGATGGATATTTGATCCAAATTTGATCTTGTATAAATGTCATATGGTGAATAGTCGCAATTCATGATGTTCAAAACTTTGATGAAGTTAGTCCATTTGAATTAAGTAAGTAGACCATAGTGTGAGATCATGTATTCAATACAATTGATTACAGTAAGGATCTTGTTGTGTTAGATGTAGCACTAGACCATGAGCTACTAGATGTACCTAGGTAATCGATCATTGAAATGTCAGTTTGATTGGTTTGCATAAGGTGCAACTTTAGATACCCTTAAATGTTAAGGATGACCAAGTATACCTTTGTAAAGAGTTCATTACGGTCTTGTAATAAGAATTTCCTTTTGAATGGTTCGATAGTTTGGAAAGGAAAGAAAATGTACTAGAATGGACGTAACTATGCACATTTCGGATGAAGAGAGTGAATGATAACTTCTGCTTTATGAAGAAACATTAGAAATGAGAATTGTATAAATTTCTATTAGATACTTACTATAGAATGAGAAATGTGATTTCCATTCAAAATGTATTTTCAAATAGAAAACTATTTTCGGTAAATGTTATTTCTTCGAGTTCAAGATAATTGATCTAAAACTCAAGGTTGTAAACTAGTTACTGTGAATGAAATAAAACCTGTAATAAGACTGTAACATTCTGTTCCGAAGTTAAAATAAATTAGATATTTTATTAAATTTAATAAATTTAATTTTTGGATTTATTTGATAATAAAAGAAAATATTAATTGAAAATTTAAATTTGAAATTTGAATTGTGCTTTAAAGATCCAAAAGTTCTCTGGAAATTTGTTTGGGCAAAATTAATTATGTTTTATAGAATTTTGGATTTTTGAAAAATAAGACAATTATTTATAATTGCTAAAAAATAAAAATAAATTGAAAAGTTATATTTTAATAAATGAAAAATCATTATTGAAATGAAGTAAAATTTAGATTAAAATGCATCGAGCGGAATTTTAATCGAGTATCAAATGACGGTCGAGTAATAGAGTGGTTAAAGGTTCAAAATGAATCTAAAGGAAATTTGAACTTTCCTTCTTTCTTATTACACCACATTCCTTATACTCATCCACTCCCATTTCCTCATCAGTTTTACCCATGTATTCCTGTTCTTATCCAATTCAAAAGTCCCAACCCTTCTTCAAAATCAAAGTCAGCAAACGATAGAAAATAAAAAAAAAACGCTTAAAATTAAGCCACGCTACTATCAATGATGGAGTAGCAGCGACATAGCTTCAACCATGACAAGGAGAGAAGGCATGAAGGGGTTCGATGCCGGTGCGATGAGGTGGAGGTATTGTTCATCTAAGTGCGATGAGGCAGAGGCCTTAGTAATAAATAGCGTGATATTTTATATTATAGAATGCATGAAAATATAGGTACAAGATGGAATGTAAAGATATGAATATTACAAGTAAATTAGTTATAACTTGTTAAATTATAAATCTTGAAGGAGGCAAGTGTAAGTACTAAGTATGGCTATGGAATAAGAAGAAATCAAATTTTAATTTAAAAATTATGATGAGAAGAGCAAAAGATTTGGGTCAGATCCATATGTGTAGAATAAGGTACTCATCGTAGGTGCTGCTTTAAGGTTACGTTAAATACATAGGGTTGCAAGTTTCGATATATTTTTGGTTAAAAAACAAATTACATGTTACCTTTTTTAATTAGGATAAGGCCAATTTAACTTTCACTACCAACCAATATACTTTGAATGCTGATGTTTTAATTTTCGCAGTTCATATGTTTGGATTGCTCTAAGTATCATAACGCAACACCCAAAACCATTCTCCTTGTGTACTATTTTCCACTTTAAAACTTACCTGTTATCGTTCTGGATAAACGAAAAAAATCTTACAACCATACATTACTTGTTGTGAAAAATATGAATGAGCGGAGGCGTATTTCATCCGGGTCTATTATTGCTTATTTGAGTAGCAATGCAACTTAAAATCGGCTATGAAATCACACAAGAACAAACAATGGAAAAGAAAAGGAGAAAGAGACATAGAAGATTTAACATGGTTCGGATATAAGTATCCTACCTCACGGAGACCCAACAAACCTTTATTTTTCTTCACTTCGAGAGAGAGTACAATATGAAAAGAGTATGAATCACCCAATAAATTTCACTCACCCTAAAAAGTACAGAAATATGGACATTATTGAGGATATTTTGGTGAACACTTTTGTTGGTTTGTGATGAAAAGATGAGCAAATGTCTTCGTATTTATATGTGCAAGGATGAAGACTGCCTTAGAGATAAGGATGAAATGTTTCCAGATTTGATTTAAACACAAATTTAGCATATTTGTGTTTGTTTCCACATATCCTTATTTGCTTGATTCCTCAAATCAATTAATATCTCTTCTGATACTAATTGATTATTTTTTCAATTTGTTTTTCCATATTTGATTAATTACGGGAATCAATTAATATCTTTTCCATTACAAATTTGGAAAGAATTTAAATCGTTCAAATTTAACACTCCACCACAATTTAAATATATTCATCAATCAACAAAATTAGTTGTTGGGTCAGCGCCCCATGGCGCTCAAGCAGCTGAAATCAAACTGATCAAGTTTGAGCGATGCTCAAACTTGTCCTTAGGAAGTGACTTTTTCATTATATCTGAAGGATTATCTATAGTACTCATCTTCACCAACTTGATCTTGCTTTGTTCTTTCTCAAACATAAGAAAGAATCCTCTGACATCAATGTGCTTCATCCGAGAACTATAACCTTGGTTCTCTACAAGATGATTCACACTCCGACTGTCTGAATATAGCTCTACTATTTGCTACACCATAGAAAGATCATCCAATGGCTTAAGTAAATACAATCCCTCCTTGGTTGCTTCCATAATCGATATCAACTTGGCCTCAATAGTCGATAAAGCTACTATAGGTTGCAACTTTGATCTCCATGATATCGAGTCTATGCCAAGTGTAAAAACATAGCCCGACACCGACTTCTATGCACCTCTATCCCTAGCATAATCTAAATCACAGTAACCTCTAAGAAAGATATCGCCACCTACTCCACCATATAACAAGCCAACTAAAGAAGTGCCATGAAGGTATCTAAGTATCCATTTCACTGCTTGCCAATGCTCTTTGCCAAGGTTAGACATATCTCGAGTCACAACACTCACCGCATGGGCCAAATCCGATCTCGTGAACACCATAGGATATATGAGACTACCAACAACACTAGAATAAGATATATCAGCCATATAACTCTTGTCTTCATCCGATGTAGGAGATAAGTCTTTCGACAACTTGAAATGAGAGCCTAATGGAGTGCCAACTGGTTTAGCTTTCTCCATACCAATCGGGCGAGGACCTTCTCGATGTACTGCACCTGAGTGAGTCTCAAATCTCTTCGCTTCCTATCTCTGAATATCTCCATTCCCAAAATTCTTTGTGCTTTTCCCATATCATCCATATCAAACTCCTTGTTGAGCTCCACTTTCAACTCCGTAATTCTGACCATACTCTAAGATGCAATCAACATATCATCAACATACAACAAAATATATATCATATCTCCATCACACCTCCTAGAATAAATATACGAGTCTTTGAAGCTTCTAGAATATCCCTGTGAAAGCATAAACTTATCAAATCTATTATACCATAGTTTAGGAGACTGCTTCAGTCCATATAGAGATTTGGTAAGTTTACAAACATAATTTGGTCTGCTACTATCAATGAACCCCTCCGGGTGCTTCGAATAAATCTCCTTATCTAGATCACGATGCAAGAATTCAGTTTTGACATCTAGTTGCTCAAGTTTCATATCATAATGAGCAACTAATACTAACAAAATACGAATGGATATATGCCTGACAACTGGAGAAAAGATATCATGATACTCTATCTCTTTCTTCTAAACTTACCCCTTTGCAACTAACCTTGCTTTATATCTCAGAACACCATTTCCACCGTCCTTCACTCTATAGATCCATTTACATCCAATAGCTCTCTTGTCGGTGGGAAGAGGCACCAAATCCCAAGTATGATTTTTCTGCAAAGATTCAATCTCCTCTTCCATATCAACTAACCAACTAGAACTATCAATTGATGAAATAGCGTCTCTATAATATCTGGGCTTATCATGGACAATATTCCATGCATATGTTGCCATGCCATCAAATTCAATGTTTTTGATGATCAATCCAACAAAATCTTTAAGCCACTTAGGTTTCCTTCTCTGTCTAAGAGGCCTAGTCTCTGAATGAGCTCCACCTTGAGTCTGATCCTTTGTACCAACATCTGTACTATCCTCATCAACTATGGTTCCATTGGAAACACCATCTGTACCTCTACGAAAAGAATTTGAAGATGACTTGCCTTGTGTTTGGTATTCCGAATCCATCCTCATACTGTCATCGGATGAGAAAGGCTCCACCTCCAACATATCCTTCTCATCAAAAGTCACATGCCTACTGATAATGTTCTTCTTTCTAATAGGACACCACAACCTATATCCTTTCACTCCTCTCCTATAACCTAGAAAGATACACTTACGAGCTCTAGGTTCCAACTTTCCTCTACTCTCATGTACGTAAGATGGACATCCAAATACTATAAGAAATGAATAGCTAATAAGCACTACTTTCCATACTTCTTCAGGAATCTTCATATCTATGGCAGTAGAAGGTGTGCGGTTGATGAGGAAAGCTGCTATAGAAAAAGTTTCTACCCAAAATCCCTTCTTCAACTTAGCAGTCAATCTGAGGCAACGAGTTCTCTCTAATAAGTTCGATTCATTCTTTCAGCAACTCCATTAGACTGAGGGTCGCCAGGTGTGGTGTAATGACTCTTAATGCCTTCGGACTCACAAAAATCGATGGATTCCCGTGATACAAATTCACCGCCATTATCTGAACAGAGAACTTTTAACTTCTTTCCTAACCGCTTTCCAACCAGAGATTTCTCTTTCAAAACCTGGCAAAGGTTTCACTCTTAGACTCTAGGAAGTATACCCGTACTTTACGAGAGAAATCATCTACAAACAGAATGAAATAACTAGCTTCACCTAAGGATGGGCAAGGGGAGGGACCTCAAACATCTTTATGAACATACTCCAAGACAACTTTTGCTTTATGCTCACCAATGCGAAAAGAAATCTGGTTTGCTTTCCAAGAACACATTCTTCACAAAAGCTAAGCTTTGAGTGCTGAACACCATCAATCAAACCTGCTTTCTCAACTCATCCAAACCGCATTCACCAATATGTCCCATCCGAAAGTGCCACATTCTGAAAGAATCTGGATCAGCAGAAACAGCAGAAGCCGATTCACCAACTACAGTAGTGCCCTTGAATAAATAAAGATTTCCTGCTCTCACACCTTTCATAACAATCATGGAACCCTTCGATATATTCATCTTCTTTCCCTCAACTACAACCTACAATCCAAGCCTACTCAAAGCCCCAATAGAAATCAAACTCCTTCTCAAATCAGGTACATGTCTATCATTAGTAATAGTACGAATAACACCGTCAGACATCCTGAACTTCACACTACCAGCACCAACCATACCGCAAGAAGCATCATTGCCCATCAAAATCTGTCCTCCATCAGTCTCATGGTATGTAGAGAAGTAGTTCCTATCAGTTGTCATATGATAGGATGCGCCAGAATTAATATGCCATAAATTTCTCTTCCCAGAAGAGCCAGAAGCTGTAAACATATCGGTATCACTCTCTGTAGCTGGTTTTCTACAACAGATGCTAAAGCTTGCTTTGGGTCTTTTCTTCTTTCTTCGAGCTTAGGACATTGAGCTACAAAGTGCCCCGGTTTCTTTCAATAATGGCAAGTCAATCGCTTAGGCCCTTTATACCGAGACCTTGAATTACTTCGACCTCCACCATTCTTTGACTTGCTTTGGCTTCTACCTCTCTGAATAGATAAGCCCTTTGTATCACTATCCAAACTAGTGCTCGCCAATCTACCTCTCAACACTTCATTATAAAGACCAACATTTACATCTGATAGACTAATCTTATTACGACCAATATCATGGAATTAACAAAAGCAGTATACTCCTAGGCAAGGAACACAAGAGGATCGCTGCTTGGGCCTCATCAGTAATATCAACATCTGTTGCCTTCAGATTCATAGTCAAAGTGGTCAAAGCATCTACATGCTCCAAGCTTCATCTTAAATGAATAAAGTTGTCGTTGAAGAATAATCTGATTGGTGAGAGACCTGTCTTGATATGCATTAGATAATGCATCCCATAATTCCTTCGCTGTCTTCTTTTGAAAGAATTCTCTAAGAACTTCATTTGAAAGACTCAACTGAATTATTGTAAGAGCTTCATCTTCCATCTCTTCCAAAACAACTGCCTCAATATCTTTCAATTTCTCAGGCGCATAAACAATCTTAAAAGTTTTCTCTTTCTTCAACACTATCTCCATCTTCATCTTTCAAGTTTCAAAATATCCCTTTCCATTCAAAACGTTTGACAACATAATTAACACTAGATCTACCAATAGACTTTCCAGAAGTAGCCATAATACCCAAATTGAACAATAACACTAGCTCCAATACCAAACTCTTATGAAAAATTTGAATGAGAGGAAGCATATTTGATCAGGATCTAGTATTGCCATTTAAATACCAATGCAACTTAAAATCAACTATGAAATCACACAAGAACAATCAATGGAAAGAAAAAGGGAAAGAGGCATAGAAGATTTAACGTGTTTCAGATAAAAGTATCCTACATCCACGAAGACCCAACAACTCTTTACTATTTCTTTACATCGAGAGAGAGCACAACATGAGAAGAGTATGAATCATTCAATAGATTCACTCACCCTAAAAATTACAGAAATATGGATCTTATTGAGGATATTTTTATGGAGAACACTCTTGTTGGTTTGTGGTGAAAAGATTAGCAAATGTCTTCATGTTTATAGATGCAAGGATGAAGACTGCCTTGGAGATAAGGATGATATGTTTTCAGATTTGCTTGATTTTATTTAAACACAAATTTAGCATATTTATGCTTGTTTCCACATATATCCTTATTTGATTGATTCCTCAAATCAATTAATATCTCTTTTGATACTAATTGATTATCTTTCCAATTTGTTTTGCATATTTAATTGATTACGGGAATCAATTAATATCTTCTTCCTTATAAATTTGAAATAGATTTAAATCTCCCAAATTTAACATTACAAATACGTTGTCAAGTCTTCAGCCAAGATGTAGCACAATTTGAACAATTAAATTAATGGAAAGGGGCATTTCACCAGAAGGACAAACTTTGCACTCCAATTAGTTTCTAGGACACACATTCAAAAAAATTACTTTTAAGGCCAAAGTCAGCAGAATAATTACTTTCAAGGACAAAGTCAGCAGTCCAATTACTTTCAAGGACATAATTTCATAGGTTTTTAGGCCCTAGAAACTAATTATTTTACGTTTTGTCCTTGAAATTAATTATTTCAGTTGTGTGTCCTAGAAACTAATCCCACTTGCTAAAAAGGCCCTTGTGGCTAATTTCCACTAATGGAAACATATGTTAACACAGTTTAAAACTTAATATTTGCTATTTACTTGAGAATGTAAGCCTAATAATACAATGTGTAATTTTGTATCTCAACACCATTAAATAGGTTATTAAGCTAAATTGAAAATCCGAATAGAGCATCTAAAGTAATATACTATTTGATTAAATTTTAGGTGTTCATTCCAAAAAATGAACAACCAAGTTAAAAAGAAAAGCACTATCATTGTTGAAATTTTCGGCACCCCCTCGCATCTTCACCATGCACACACTTCATTTAGTGTAGAAGAGGCAAGACTATTGAATGAAACTCTTTGGTACCAACGTCATGATTGGATATCCCTACATCCCCCTTACAACACATATATTTTCATGACAACATTTATTGTAACAAAATGAATCTCTTGTTGTTGCATGCTACGAATCTCATATACATGCTCATCTTCTGTAAGATATCTAACAATATGAGACTTATCAGAATCCAATCTACGCACCCACTCCAATACAATGTGAGCCAAACCTAACAAGTCTTCACCTTGGCGAACATTTTTCAATTCAACTTGAAGTTATACAAAATCTTTAAACACTTGGATAAGGTCGCTAACACCTATCAGTAGTTCATATTAGGTCGCTACCACCACTTAGCAGTTTGGCCAAGCTGTTTTTACAAAGAGTCCTCTTTTTCATAGTTGGAACAAGTTGCGTTCTAACATATAACTCCACCTTAATGAGAATCTCGAGCTCAAGCCACATACTGGAGCATACTTAGGTCAATCCTGCGTCATATTAGTCCCCTCGAACCATCGGCTCTTATATCATGTTGAAATTTTCGACACCCACTCGCATCTTCACCATGCGCGCACTTTATTTAGTGTAGAAGAAACAAGACCATTGAACGAAACTCTTTAGTGCCAGCGTCATGATTGGATATCCCTACATCCTGCTTGGAGCACATATAGTTTCATGACAACATTTATTATAATAAAAGGAATACCTTATTTTTACATGCTACCAATCTCATATATATGTCCATCTTCTTTAAAATATCTTGCGATGTGGGACTTATCAGAATCTAATCTATGCACCCACTCTAATACAGTGCGAGCCACACCTAACAATCATTGGGATGAACAAATTTAATATGCCATAGTCCAATCAGTTTTACAATTTTAGACATTAATCACAACTCAACAAATAAATAAGCAAAAATTCATAATTTACATAAACATACATTTCAGCTCAATGGACGATAAAAGCTAGTGGTGGGATTATGACAAGGTAGAAGGCAGTAGTACAAGAACTGGGGCAATGCAACAACAGTGGTGACTGGTGGCAAGGCAAAAGATAGCACGATATATGATTTGTCCAATTACGATAACATGATTTGGTAGAAGGCTGAGGTCAACGAATTGAGGTCATGGCGGTTGGTAGGCTGAGCCCGACGAATTGAGATTGTGAATCCCTAAAACTAAAACGTAATTTGAAAATCTTTATTTCCTCTCCACCCTTTATTGCCATAGTCCATTGTGTCACGAGATTTGGCTTGGGTCGGCATTGATTATAGAATATGAAGAGGGAGAATGAATAAAATACAATTTGCTTGAACAAAATGACAGGGTAGCGATAAACGTTTGATAATATGTTTATTAGATAATAATTAGGTAAGAGAAAAGAATGCTTTAATTTAGGAGATTATTATCGTTATTATTTCTATTTTACTAATTCAATGAATTAGCGCAAAGTCAAAGTTTTAAATTTGTTTTAATAATTCAACGAATTAGTACAAGTCAAAGTAATAAAATCTTATAATCAAGCTAATAAGGTTAAATGAGAGAATTAGGAAGAATTGATTATGTATGGTGGTAAGGGCACCCTGATTTCTGCTTCGGACAACCATGGTCGGCCGTTAATGGCTGATCAACAAAAATAATAATAAAATACATGTTCGTCGGCGGACAACCACCGACCAAACATGTGTTTGGTCGACGGTTAATCATCGATTGGAGCTGTGCGCGGTAGCCCCTAACGTTTAACCGGTGCCCATCGCGCCACACTTGTTATTTTCTTCTACTTTACTGTTATAGGAGCTAGTGTAAACGATGCTCTTAATAAATTATTATTAGAGGGTAATTATTTTATTACTCCTAATCTATTGCCTCAAATACCCATAAAATTGGTGGTGCTTGTAATAAATTTTAAACGGAGTTTATTATTGAAATAATTTTTTGAAGTCTAGTTTGAAAATTTATGCTAAAGTTCAACATAAGCATACAAATAAGATTGATATATCAAACTTCTTACACGTTGTTTTACCACTTTCATTCAAGTCTATAACATATTCAAACACTAAAACCGATTTCCAAAAAAAAAAAAAAAAAAAAAAAATTAGACTTCTACGTAACACAACCAGACCCTGTCCAACAACACCCGTTATATGTTCACACATGTACACATTCTGCAGGAATTCCTCGCTTCCGATCAGTACAGTAGTTGTAAATCATGTAATTTTCCTGGACCCATCTCAACTTCTTTGCACCGGTAACATCCAACTGCTGATTAAACCAACTTTCCATAGAAGCACACCTCGATTTACCGTAAGTCCAAACACAAGCACTTGACTGGAAATTTCTATACAACGCTACAAATGGCGCTTTACTCCAATCAGTTTTCACTAGCCCACCTCTTGTTGCCCAGTCTTCCCCATCCCATATACTTGAATATAGTCTCATTGGTTCATTTCTCGGGAAGTCTACATGATACCTATCCAAGTTCTTGAAATCTCTTATCGGAATTCCATCCACGTAGAAGCTATTCAAAAGGGAAAGAGACTGCTGTATAAGAGCATGTTTGACAACTATTTACATGTGGTTAAATTGGTATTCATACTTAGCAAATACTTGCTTATGACTTACTTCTACTTTTTACAGCTAATTGTCATACATTTTTACATTTTCTAAATTACTCAAAGGTTGCAATTCAAAACAGCTTTCAAACTTCTCAATATGTATAGATTTATGAATGTATATGAATTGACTGTGTAACACAAGTAATCGATAAAATGATTCTTACATGACATGTTGGGGATTCCATAAGATGGAGTACGTGTGGAAATCTTTAGTGGGATCAAACCAGAGATAAAATTGTTGTTCTCTGTTCCCCTTTCCTCTGGTGAAAACATTAGTATGCAAAATGTAAGGGTCTCCACTAAGGTTTCCGAGAAACTCAAAGTCTATTTCATCATGATTTGATCCTTGAGATGATAACTGTAAGTTCCATATAAGACAAGATTAGTTATGGTTAAAGCAAGTACATGATGTATAATTAGAGACTCACGTAAAAAGTAGTCACGGTGCCGGCAGAGTTCCCAGGAACGAGCTTGATTTGCATATCGAGTTTACCAAAGAGATATTGATCCTTGGATTGAAATCCGGAGCCTGACTCTTTGTCTAGCGACAATGATAGAAGTTGACCGCTATTTGAGATTCGTCCATGGCCATTGCCCCAAGTAATATCAAATTTGGTATAAAAGTTATCAGTGTGTACACTTGGAAGTGAAGATGATACATGGAACAAAAATAAGATAGAGAGGTTTAAAAGAAAATAAGGAAAAGAAGAATACATATTAATTTGATTGATAGACTATGGTAATAGATGGATGAGTATTTATAGGGATATATTTAAAAGAAAGAATCTCGTGAAAAGGAGCCAAAGAAAACAGTTGGCCATGGTATGAGTTTTTTGAATTCCTCCTAATTATTAACAAAAGTTTTTCTGTTATGTAATGATAAAGAAGTACTTTCTACATATTTTTTTACTAGCCTTTCCGAGCCCTTTACATTCGCAAAGTTCTCATTTTATCCAGTTTTGAAAGAAAAGATGCATTAATCCTAAGATCACAGTGTCCTTGAATCTTGTTGCATGCCAAATAAAAATGTTTGTTAAAGAAATTCCTTGCAAGTTTCAAATATGTGTTGCCCTCCAGTTTGGATTTCACTTTTTTTTTCACCACCATTTTCCCAAACAAACAAAATCAAAAGTAATTTTATTATCATGTCTTATTATGACTAGATACTTAGAACACAAAAGTTCAGTAAACGTAGGCAGTTTCCTTTTTAAGTTCATTGCATGATTCAGTCTGGCAAAAAGTTATAAGCATGTATTACACTCTTTGCATGAATTAGCTTTGCTTGAAAGACCTTTATCAACTTTTTACCCAAGGGAAAAATGAGTGCCGAAAGCTATTGAAATAGACAGACATAGCTTTCAAATTAAACTAGAGACAGTTGATCTATTATGTTACGAAGCTTATCTCTACAGTTTTCATTCAGCCATATGATTATTTATGCAGTTAATTCGTCGGTTAAAGAAATGTCTTTGTTAACTAGACAGCTTGTTCACTGCGAACCTCAACCTCGCCGTTGCAAACTTAATCATTTACTTGCTCTGGTGGAAGTAATATAATCCCTTGAATACATCGTTGTAAATTATTATTACCAGTTCACGGATGCAATTGACATGTGCTTTTCATTAATCATTTTACTGCGTTATATAAAAAAAAAATTGTAATTCAAAAAAAATCTTTTGAAAATTTTGATTTTTTGAAAACTTTGGATACTTCCATCCTCCTCTTCTTTTCTTCTCTTCTTTTTTTTTTCTTTTTTGTCCTTTGTACTGAAAAAAATTAAAATACTTTCATTTTTTCCCTTCATTTATTCTTCTCCTCTTTTTCATTGGTTGGTTATTCTACAATGCTTATTCCTTTTTCATTTTTTTTCTCACTTTTCCACGAAGAATAATTATTTTATAGCAATCGACTATTATTTAATTATTTATTGCTAAAAATCACTAAAGTAAATCACCAAAAAGAGTAGCATAGTTGGTTAGAATATGCGATGCTTACATGTATGGTCGAGAATTCAATCCTCGTTAATTGCGTATCTTTATGGAAATTTAACCAAGTTTCAAAAGAAGAAAAATCACTATAAGAAAATATTGACTCTGCAACGGTAGTATCAGTGGAAAATCCACTTATATTGATGTATTAACAATGGATTCAAGATAGATAAGCATTAAGAAAAAAATCCATCTCCAAAAAAAATAGTCTTCGTCAATTCTTCAAATTGATTCCTCCTCTTCACCTAAAATTATCTTCGTCCTCCACGCAAATTAAATTGATCCGCATGAGCTACTTGTCTTGATGCTGCTGTGTACTTGTCCACGCTGCCGTCGGTTTAGATGGAAGCTCAAAGAAGAAGTCGCCATGAAAGCAACACCGATCTAAAGTGTCCATCGCTCGCTTATTGAATCTGAAAGGTGATGTTGATGTCGAGCTGTTACTTTAGTTGGTTGTTCAATGTCGCTGCCTGAAAAGTAGACAAGGTCTGCTTTTGATCATTTCCAATCTGGATATCGCCTTCAATTGCTGATTTTGTGGGTTGGAATTCCTAGGCAGATCGAGATGTTGAAGACTGACTGCCTGAATCGACATGGAGTTGCTGATCATAAATGCTAACTTACAATGAACCACCGCGGTTCTTAATTTCTTCATCGTCTTGCAAAGAAGAACTCTGCCCAAATTTTCATCTCTATCTGGTTGGGCATGCTCAACTATTTCACGTTGATTGGTTCTTCACCCATTAACCATTAACAAATACTCTTAGTTTCTTTTAAGAGACTTGTAGGCCTTTGCTCGTAGAGTCATCCCTTGATATTGTTGTATCCGTCATCTCACCAACAAGCTAGAGCTGCGGCTCTTCCTCATTTTATTGTTGGATGACATGAAATCACACATGCTTCACTCATAGGTTTTACCTACTGCATTTGTAGGCTTCCACTTCAAAGAATTCTCTTTGAGCACTCCACAAATGTCCAACCCTATAAACAGCGTTCTACACATCGTCATCTTCAACTATTTCTTCTAGCACCGCCTGTACCCTAAAACAAATCGCCATCACCGCATACCCTCTTCATATCACTGCTTCAGCATCCATGCCATCCACACTTCACTACAACTGCAAAATTTCACAATTCAACAACTCATCACAAGCCATTATCTCCTTTACACTGCAAACTCAAACACAAACTTGACCAAAGCCAAGAAACATTTTTAGTCATTCAAACCCAACTTCTACCAATTCAAATTGAAGCTAAACATAACATCACCAACTTCATGAAGGTTCTCAAGCATCAAAGGTTCAAGTTTGATTTCATCATAGATTGTCTCTGGACCAAGTTTTTACACCGCGTCACCTTCTTCAAATCAAGGCAACATATCAACTTCCATGAAAAATAAAACTACGGAGACATTGCACCGTGCAAACATAGTTTGGTCTTCAGTGAAATTCAATCAAAACACAACATCACCAAGTTGCAGCATGCCTTGACAAAATCCAAACCTGACTCGATCAATTCATATTCATAAAAACAACAAACATAGTAGACTTTGACAAGATCGTCAACTCCATGTTGACTCAGGAAGTCAGTCTTTAACATCTCGATCTACCTATGATCTCCAACCAACAAAATCAACAACTATGGGTGATTCTCTAGATTGGAAACGAGTCAAAAGCAAGCCTGTCTACTTTTCAGACAGCGACATTGACCAACTAACTAAATCAATAGCTCGACATCAATATCACCTTTCAGATTCAATAAGCGAGCGATGAGCACTTCAGATCAGTGTTGACTTTCACGGCGACTTCTTCTTTGAGCTCATGTTAATCCAAAAAATGGATCAACACTCAGGATTGAGTGTGAAAGCACCAACCCTGTTTATCAAGGCAAATAAAATAGAAAAAGGCAATTGTAGATCGCAGAAAAAGTAATGAAACAAAAAGATTTTATAGTGGTTCGGTTGTTAATGAAGCCTACATCCACTTCATAACTTTCTATTATCTGACTGTTGTTACAAGTTGGATCGGATTACAATATGATTAAATCTCCTAAGTTAGATTAAGTCACAAATGCAAGAGTTCACTAGAGAACCACACTGAACTTCTAAATGACTATTGTGTGGGAGAAGAAGAGTGAAAAATAACTTCTACAGAGTTCCAGCAGCCAGTCTCCAAGGTCCTCTTTATATTGCAGATAGGTGGGTATTTATAGGGATTGGAAAGCTATTGGGCTAGGCCGCTTTACCAGAAGCATATTCTTAATGGTACAAAGTCGCTCCGAAAATTTCACAACAAACCGACTTATCCTGATGGATCGCTAGCGATCCATAGGGCATGGACCGTTAGCGATCCATGTAGTTAAACTATTTTTTGATCATTTCACTTGTATCGCGCTCCTTTCCTTATGTAGATTCTCTCCATGTAATTTCATAATGAGTTGTCTTGTTTTGATGGTGATTCATATATAGGTTCCAATGAACTATAGCTAGAATCAGATGAATGCTCACTTCTCGAACTAGCTTGCTTGGAATATCATGAAACTTAGCAGACATCCCTAGAAAAGATATAGATTTATGATGCAAGAAGTTTGGAGGATCCACGAGCAATGCCTATGGATCATTAGCATCCATAGGTGATGGATCCATCCCTTAGCCTATTTTTGCATCTTTCATTTTCGGTCCTTCTTAGTTTCCTTTTCTGGTCCTTTTGGTTGATTCTTGAGTTGTTTTGACTTGACGTGGATGCTCTCGTTCCCCTGGAATTCTATTGGGTTAAAACCTGGTTAACATTTGTCCCCCAGAGTATGCCTTCATTGGAAACAAGGTGTGCTCTGAAAGTAATTGCTTTTGAGTTACCTTTTCATGAAGTTTAATTGATCGTGTTGAGGTTATCATGCGAATTTAGCTTTGGCTATTTAGCCGTCCATTGAGTCTTTAATGTGAACCATTGCTGCTTGTAACTATAAATCAATCTCAATCCCATAATTTTCCAAATGCTTGCAAACAACACTTAGATCATACTTGCTGAGTTTGGATAAAATTGACTGCAACTTGATGGACCGCAAGCGATCCAAGGACTTACCAAAATTTTCAAAGTAACCTCCTACTTAACTTTGTTCGAGCTAACTTCCTTCATTCAACATTTTCATTTGCAAACCGAGCTAACTTCTCTTGCAACCCGATCCAAATGCCATCAAACCCTAAGCTCGCTCACGCCACTGCCGTTGTTGATCTCCACCACCGAAGCTTTCTGCCTCCGACACCACCTAAACTCACCGCCACTTCGAGCCAATTTCCAGCACTTGAAACATTGCCTGCCTGGATTGCGACCGATCTTGCCTAGCTTGGATGCTAGCGTTGAAATTGTCCATGTTTGCCTTTTGATTTGAGATTGGTAATGTGAATTTTGGCATAGTATTAGCGATTGGTGATGAAGTCATGTTGGTGACAGATGCAGTAGAAGATTCGAGTTGATTGTGACTTGTGGAAGAAGATAGTAAATCGAGTCTTGAATTCTTCATGGAACGAAGCCAGAGTTTTGCCCTGGTGCTTGACATGTTTTGCTATCTTCATCCATAGAGTTAGAATTAACTTGCACCAAGTTACACCGTTGATCTCGGCATGGTGTCTTGCAGATTGATTTTGGTTTTTATTGGAGGTGATAATAGCTTAGGGTAGCGTCCTATATGCAGCTCATGCTGATATCACTTTCCAGAGAACTGAAATCGACTTATGCTGAGAATTCTCTACTCGATTCAGACCCATTGATCTGTAGTTTTGCACTTTGAATTGGTCCTGTCATTGCACAGTCGGTGTACCTAGAATAGGAAGAGCTTTCCGTGTCTCTTTGGACAACGGATCCGTCATCGATCGTTGATCAATAACTGCTAAGTGTAGGAGGAATAACTTTAATGAACGATACGAAAAGCGTTTTCCTTTCTCTGTGAGTGAACTATCTACACAAGATAGAGCGTTCGTAGTGCTCAGGACACCGAGCCCATCCCACATAGATAACACATTGCACTTGCCCCAGTCAACACTTGAAATCCGTTGAGTTGGCATAAATCAATATTTTTTGGAATTCAAGTGTTAAGCATAGGGGACTTCTAGTTATAAATAGAATTAGTTGACCGCATTAGATATAAGTTCTGTTGTATAGAATAAAGCATCCGTCATCCTGTCGTAAATCCAGTAGAGGAAGTCCGGCACTTTCGAAAGTCAAATCGTCTTTAGTTATGTCTTCACAAACGGTTTCAGCAGCGCCTACTTCTTCAGCACCACCAGCTGAATATGATCAATTGGTTCCAATTGGTCCGGTTGTAGATTGAACTTCTCCAAACTTTAGAGTTTTACTCAACCCTCCAGAGAGAGCTTCCACCGTAATTTCTGCTAAAGTCTTGCACAACATTTTTTTACAGCATGGCATCCCGGATGATGAGGTACGCCTTCCATTGGAAAACGAGTTTGCACACATGCCACCTTCGGGGTACACCGCCTGCCACCGGTACATGTGCTTGAATGAAGCAATGCCCCCTTCAATCCTTTCTTAAGAGAGACTCTTCTAAACTTAGAAATTGCTCCATTTCAGATTCACCCCACTGGATACATAATTTTGACTTGTCTTTACGTTTTGTTTATGCGGACATTCAATTGTGCCCCAAGCTTTGATGAGCTGAGATACTTCCTTTCATTCAAGAAGAGAGACGAATGCCCATCTCTTGTGATCATCGAGGCTCAAAGAAATTGCAAAATTATGCTGCAGCTTCAAAGTAATTTGTCTCAGTTCAAGACCCAATATTTTTTCATTAGGTGTCTTGAGGGATTTAATCGCCTTTGGATGACATAGGGTAAGTCTTCTCTTTTACTCGTTGATATTTAATATGATGATGCAGGATTTTTAATAGACTGGATACTCCTTGCAATTATTTCGAGGCCAAACAAAGATCCATCACTTGATCCCATCTTTCGTACTCTGAAGGCTGTAGACGCTAGAGAGAGATCGGTTAAGTCTTTACTAACGGATGAGAATTTGCTTTGGTACGGGTTGTTGCATCCCAGGAGATCTTCCATCGCCATTGAAGTTCCATCTCCTTCCTGTTCTAGAATTCGAGCATGCACTAATTCTTCATCGCACGACTCCGAAGAGGGCGATCTACCAGAAGGAGAAGGTCCATCCATTGGATCACCTGAAGAAATTCATAAAGAAAAAGGCGTTATGACCGGAGCCAGTTGCCCGATTAGGATGCCCCCGATCCCAAAGGAGGGGAAGAGGAGTTCAAGCAGCGTGAGGGCAAGGCCGCAGTGATCACAGAAAAGGAGGAGGGTGAAATTGAAAGTAGTAGCAGCTATGATTCCTCATTTAATAATGAGGAATTTAATGCAAGTTCTAGTGAAGGAGACTTCGAATCATGCGACGGAACTCCGGGAATGAGTCCTATTCTCCTGGATTCACCTCCCTAAGAAATTATTGCTAAAGGTGTTCCTCCAGCAGCCAAACAACTTCATGGTTCTTCGCCCAATGAAACCGATATCAACTTTGGAGACCTGGGCAACGTTTATGTAAACATCAATGGACTCATGGGAGATGATTTCGAGTTCGAGGGATTGTCTTCTCGCCCCGGTCATGCTATGTCTAGAGTTAGCCTGACTCCCACTATAGTGGCTTCCCGATCCAGTTTGTGAAGTCCTTTTAGGCCGCCTACGACACGTTACACATTTCAATAGGGTCACCTACGTACACTTACATATGCATTATTTGAGTTCATTCTGTATCGCTAAAGTTCTTCATTTATTTTTTTATCAGGTACTATGGGAGATCATGGTCTTTATGAGGACCTTGAAAAATTTACTGACGCACAACGCTGGTCAAGACGGACTTCAAGCCGCCATCATCTTTGAGTAACAGAGGAAGAGTGGAGAAGGAGGAAAGATTTGGAAGCTGAAGTTCATCGTTAGGACGACAAGGACCGAGGCAGAGTTTGCAGGAGTGGTTATGGAAAGAGGAAAACTCCCAACGATCGGGAAAAGCCATCTAAGAAATCGAAGGTAGACCATGGTTCTTATCCTTTCGAGTACCAAGCATTTGCCAAGATTCCAATCTCTATTGGAATTAAAGTTCCGAATTCTACTGTTCAATCTCTCCATTAACCCAGAATCCGTTAACTCACGTAGTACCTGCTTCTAGTTCTTCATGCTCCCATAGGAGGCTAGCTTATATTCGCCCATATGGTCCCCCTAAGTTTGAAGCCGTGCTCCCCGGATGGTTTCCGAAGGGAGTTAAATTTGATCGTGACCTGCACCTGATCCGTAAAGATTCTTATATGCCCCATCTTCAGGCAATTCAGAACGATTTGGATCAAGCTGAAGAATGGGAGAAGTTATGTAAGCAACTGGTGGACACAAACTGTAACAACTACCAAGAGGCCCTTTCCCTTGAGTCAAAAAAGGATGATTATGTGAGGATGTTAATGGAACATGCACTATAAGAAAAGTTGTTTTTTATAACGCCAATAGATAATGCTTTATTGCATAGTGTTATTGCTTATTTTAATTTTGTTTTATTTGGGGTTGGATCGGTTATGTAACACTTAGAGGATCCCCACTTATTTTCACGGCCGCTCTTCCAATTATTTCGATTTTCCCGCTTCCTCAAATTAATTTCCCTCTTCCCTCAATACAATGGCGATTAGCAATGGCGGACCTTGAATTCGGATAAGTTGATTCCAATTTTTTTTTCTTGCTTCCATCTTTCTTCGCTCAATTCTCTTGCTTTAGCTTCACGTTTCTACTTCAACTTCAGATCTAACAAGACCCTTCCAGTTCGTGTCCTCCATCCACATACCCCCAAACAAATCCTCCGTCTCTCCCTCAAATCCACGTCTCCCCAAATTGACTCTCCATCTTCCTTCCAGTATTAACCTCTCCCATTTTAGTTTCACAAATCAACTTATTGCCATCGCCAATTTGTCAACAACCAGCAACATTCAATAGACGAACATACAATAAGTGTAAAATTTTCACATCGGTTTATGGATGTGGCTTACGAGGTAATAATTTTTTTTCCACCAATTACTTTTACTCAACTTTATTCACAATTTCATTCATATGTTTCCAATTTTATTGATTTTACCTTTCTTCCCCTCAAACTGAGTATTAAGCATTATCTGTACCCCAAAATTGAGAAGAATCATAGGTTGTTGTAGTTATTACTGTCTAACTTTTTATTATTAGTGGTCTTCCTTGAGATAATTTTTACTCTTATGATATTCTTAAATAATATTCCCTCTTCATTTGAGTTTGCAGCAGTGAAATGTTGGATAAGCTTGCAAATTTATTTGGCTCTATAGCTACAGTACATGTTCAAGTTTTTCTAATAGGGTAAGTTATGCATTTCTTGGATATGTTTCAGTGCATGTGTTAATTCTTTTCATTTCAAATTTGTTTCTGAATGATGATACGAATTTCAATTAGAGGGCCTGTATGCAGATACCAGAGGCCTGTATGCGAATTCATATGGATGCTCAATTTGGGTAAAGGTGAACCCAGTAGTATTTTCACTATTTTCACGAACTATATAAACTGTCATGCATTTTTTTTAGTGAGCAGAGTGACCAAACAAAGCACGGTAGAGATGTATGTTATAAAAATATATCAACATTGTTATAAATATATATATAGTCAAAGACAAGAGAACCAACATAATACTATATATAATAATGTAGCTTATATATATAAAATAGACTTATGTACAGATCAAAAATCAAACTGGTACTCGACACACTTTTGAACATCAATAAACTAACACATAAACACAAAATATATATCTAACATACATATACTAAATTATAACGTAATATATAAACATGACACTTTAACTATAAAAATACAAAAAAACAAGACCAAGGTAAAGAATAGAAAATCACCATGTAGCCAAAAAGTATAGAAATAGTAGCCCACGTGATCACCATAGGCCAAGTCTCACAGGAAAATTTTCATTCTCATGCAAAACTGGGTTCGACAGAAAGAGCAAGCGGAGGTTGGCGGAGCTAAGGGCCGGGGAACGTGGTGGAATGGTGGGCTTCGGCTGGGAAGTATGGGTCACGGAGGCTTTGAAGCGGAGGAGGTTTTGCAAGGTGCTAGTCGTGGTTGCTGCTGAGTGAGGCGACAGGGCGGAAGGGCTGAGGAGAAGCCCGGTGATGGGTGAAAAGATGAGCAGCGAGACGTGGAGGAGGTTGGGAAAAAGTTAGGGGGAACGAGTTTGCTTTTCTTTCTGACCAAAATATGTGATCTACAGGAGAAAATAGAGAGGAAATGGAAGGGCTTTAGTTCAAAGGAAAATCAGGGGAAAGTAGAGAATGAACATATATTAAAATGAAAGTGTACAACCAAAAAATAATAATTTCAACAGTGGGAATGACAAGCGTCAAAGAAATGGGTAAATGGTGAAGGCAAGTTTCAGAGAGAAACCAAACTTTATTTTACTTTATGATTTTGAAAATGGATCAACCGGTTGGAAACGAAACAAAATAAATAAAATGGAAAAAGTAAGAATAGTAAAGGTCACACACCTCGAATTCAGATATAATAAAGGCTGATGGCTGATGGATTAATATACGGTGAAAATTGAATGGTCACAAGGAATTTGAAATGTTCGAAACCGCCGATACTGCAAATTATTTCATCATCTTGCAGAGAACTGGACTTCAAATGGCAGAAATGGATATACTGCGAAGATCAGTACAACGAGACGATCAAAACGGTATACAGATATCAGTGGTATGATCATCCGATCAAAAGTCGATATCGGTACCAAAATGCTGCAAAAATGTCAGAAATAAGATGAACGGAGCAATAACAGTCCAAATCTAGAGAAACGAAATATGACGTCTCACTCAGAAGATGATTTACAAATTTTCTGTATAAAATATTCAGGTTTGGGAAATAGTTTATTACCATCAAATATTAGCTGATTTAAAGTGAAATAGAATTACACAATAAAATAAACTTCAATATTATCTGATGAAAATTTACCAGTTGCTATGTTTAAGAAGACGTATTCCAAATATTAAATTTTTATTTCAAATTTTATTGTTTAAAATTTCACAAAATTTCAATTAAATATATTATTAAAACAAATAAAATTATTAAAATTTACGGGTCATTACATACCAACACGGTTCGATTCATGATTCAATATACGAAACTATGCCACCACCAACCACGACACCAAATGTCTCTTCTTCTGAGCAACAATCTGAAGACATTCATTTGAAAGACATGAAATAATAACTACACCCATTTCCACTTACTATATTCAACATTACAGTCATATATATCCCCCACCTTTTCTAACTTCATCCCTTAATCTATCTAGCAACACTGTTCTCTACCCTTAAAATGCCATCCCCTAGAATAGCAAACCAGAGAAGAAAAAAAGAAAAGGCAAGAACAACTCAAACTCAAGTAGGAATATAGAAGATGATCTAAATAATAGGCACGAATACTCCATGGAACAAACTGCACTCATCCATGAGCAATCCAGAGAACCATCCTCCAGTACAAGACACTCAAGAAACAACCCCACCACCCTCTCCTCCTTACATCACTAATGCTACACAACATTTCCTTATGGAATATAAGGGGTGCTCATCTCCCTTAAAAGCACCTTGAAATTAGGAATCTAATCAAAGAACATCAGCTTCATGTCATAAGCATTTGGGAAACCAAACCAGACATTACGCTCTCCCTCAAAGCAAGTAAATATATATCTCCTAACTAGAAATTAGACCTTAACCTATCCCATGCCCCTTATGGCAGGCTGGTAGTCCTATTGGACCCTTTTACTTACTCTTTAACCAGAATCAGCTCCTCTAATCAATTACTGGATTACAAAGCTAACCATATAATCTCATCCACATCTTTCTATCTCACATTTGTCTATGAACAAAAGCACTTGAACCCAAACAAGTGCTGATGAACTCCTTTTCATCTCTATAACTTATTAATAAACCATGGCTCTGCATGAGAGACTTCAACTGTATGCATCATTCGCATCAGAAACTTCGTGGCCTCTCATAAACAATTAGAGTAATAGTTGATCTCCTACATCAAAACCTCATACCTGCTAACCTAATCCCTATTAATTCCCCTGGACCAACCCAAACATGAAACAACAAAAGTAGAATTGGAATAAGGACTTACATCAAACTTTACCATGCCTTTAACAACCTCCAATCCATTGTTCAATGGCCCAACCTTCACTGCACCACCTTGCCACACTCAATCTCACTGTAATCCTCTCCTTCTCTCATGGGGGATAATGACATGGAAATTTTTCCCACTTTCAAATTTTTAAATCATTGGCTCAACCATGTTAATTTCAATGGTCTTTTCCCGGAGGTCTGGAGCACTCAAGTTCAAGGTAGCCCCATGTTCATTCTTCAGTATAAACTCAAGCTACTTAAACAAAAACTTATAGTGTGAGCCAAGGAAAGATATGGATAAGGTGATAAACTATCCAATAACTCAAAATACCTTCTTGTTCAAGCACAACAATCCTTAGCCAATGGCCTACTGAACATAGTCTTCCCAAAGAGTAACATAAGTTGTGTATGAAGCCGTAACAGGCTCTTAAAGCTGAAGCTTATATGTTAAGGCAAAATAATAGAGACAAATAAGAAAAGGTAGGTTAGCGAAATATCAAATACTATCAACCCTCTATTAAAATTGAGTACTAGAGAGAGAATTCATTCTATAATTAATAACAAGGGTCATCTATGCATAGTTGGGATTGGTGTTATAATATTTTGTCGCTTGGAGTTGGCGAGTGTCGTGAATTGTGATACAAAATCACACTTAGAAGAAATAGTTATAATAAAAGGGAAATAAATAATATGAATTGCTAAAATTGATACTGCAGATATGCATATGCATATCATAATAAAAATAAAGCTTTAACTATTTCAAATCAAATGCAACAATCTATTTTGTTTCCATATAAATGAGGATTTGAACACTAATTAATCTCTTGTTATAAATAGACTTATATAGGAGTCATTCTAAGATGTGGAAAAAAGGTTATTTTTCTAGGTTTGAAGGACTGAGATTTCTCCTTAATATTAAAGCTTTCTTTAATATTTTTAGTGAATTTAATAAAGGTTTGGAGGAATTTCTTAGTCTTTTATTTTTCTTTACTTCTTGTTTCTTCTTAAATCTAATTATATAGAGATCATTGGAATAACTCTAACAGTTGGTTTCAGAGCCTACTACATAAATTTTTCTAAAGACAGTTTAGTTATGGAAAAGATAAGTATTGAAAAATTTAATGAGAGAAATTAAGTGTTATAGAAGGCAAAGATTGAGAATTTTTATACCTCAATAATCTTTACAAACTATTGAAGAACATATAAAAGAAATCTAGTAACGTATCTAAGAGAAGTGAGGAATATTATATAGGAAGGCTGCGGTGGCTATTTGGTATTTTTTCTAAGAATATGGTGTTTCATATATTGCTAATGAAACATCTGCTTTTGGAATTTGGAAGAAATTGGAAGGAATCTATGCAAAGGATTCCACAACAAATAAGGCTTTTGTAATGAGAAAATTGGTAAATCTGAAGCTTAAGGGTGATGGGTCAATTAGAGAGCATCTTAGCCATTTTGAAGAAATTGCGAATGAATTGGTGATCGTGAATTATAAGGCAGATGTTGAGACATAATCCTTGATGTCGATGAGTTCATTGCTTTAAGGTTGGGAAATAATTGCGGTGGCATTGATTAACTCAAATTTGGATGAAGTTGCTTCAATGACATCGGGTGTTAATAGCCTACTTCACGAGGAGATGCAAAGGATAAACCTAATGGAAGGAAATGATAAGGAGGAAAGGGAAAGGGGAAATCCTATTGAAAAGGTCCATCTTACAAGAAGGGTAATTGTCCAAATATGAAAAGATGATCAAGCGGGTCAAATATGGATAGAGATTTCATAAGTTATTACTGTGAAAAGCATAATCACCAGCTGAAATTTTGTAACAAACTTAAAAAGGATAAAGAAATGATAAAAGCATTAGAAGAAGGTAAAGATAAGCTTGAGGAAGGAAGCGGTGATGAGGTGAGCTTTGGTACTAGCAATGATATTTTCTATATTGACAAGAAAAGGAGATGAGTGGGCGCTTAAAGGTGCATGTTTCCGCATATGCAATCAAAATGGAGCATTCATTGACTATAAGGAGCAAGAAAGCAAGGTTAAATGGGCGAATTTTAAAAAACAATTCCACTTTAGATGGGCCTATAAAGTCTAGTTGATTTTAGATCCAATGTACAATATTTTAAATAAAATAGTTACTTTGTTTAGTTTGTTTATAAAATATTTAATTTAATTAAAATTTAATTATAATCTTATAAGTATATCTGATACACTTATGTGTGTAAAGTGCATGTTCAATATGTATATAGTGTACGTGGTTAATGTGCACGTTTACAGGTGCCAAGATTTACACCACAACGTACACATTTGTCTCTTATATGCGCATTGCTATCCAAAAAAATTATAGTCTATATATAATATATTTTGAATTTTGAATTTTTTAATAAAACAAATCATTTTAACAAAGTCAATAATTTTGAAATTCAAAATTCTATTCAAAATATCTTATTTGTTACTTGGTAAAACGGTTTTAAAACAGAACTTGATCTATTAATTTAGAATATATATATATGCATAATATTAAAAATGAAAATAAAATTATCGAAATATTTAAATAGACAGGACTAACAAAAATAAATTTATTTCATATTTTTTATTTTAATATATGTTTATTTATTTACTTTACACTAAAACAATGACAAAATATGAATAATATATGTAGGTATGTATATAATAACTTAAATAGCTTTTGGCCAAACTTTTTTTAAATTTACATACAAAAGTAATTTTATAAAATTAAAATGTTAATTTATATGTAATAACCCTTCATTTCCACCCTCAAAAGTCGACACTAATACATCCACAGTTTTCATGTGCCGAGCATCCAAGTGCCGGAAATACATATTGTTAAGGTGAAAGAAAATAAAAGACAGAACATAATCTCACATCGTGATGAGTAATATATAATATACAACAGAACTTTACCAAAAAGGTGACTTAAATATACATACACATCAAGCAGAGTCAACTAAACAATCATTAGCATGGACAGTTATAACAGCCTATCCTTACAATTTCTGATAAATACAACAAGAAAATGCAGTGGAAATAAAAAGATACGTGAATACGTCTTTGTGGAATCCGGCTCGTCTCCTGAAGCTCCAAAGCTTCCAAACTAGATTTTAATATGCTCGGTCTGACCCACACATTATTAGAAAATAACACCCAGATCAGTCTGGTAAACCGGCATGAGAAACACACCTCAAATGAATTTTTAATGTTTAAATAAACCTTTCAGAATAAAGGTATCTCGTAAGACCATGTTGTACATAAACCCGAACGGGATTTTACCTTACGATGACCAAAACATTTCTATAGAAAATCCAGTGATATTAGAATAATGTCTAAGAGTTGAAAATATAATAATCAAGTAGCTGTGATACTCGTGAGTGTATATCACAACAATAATAGGTATATAATAAAAAATCGCTAAGGCGCATTCGTTAATTATGTAGAATTCCACGAAGGTGCCCTTAGTACTTCGAGAACGGTCCTCCTACATAAGGATCAGAGTTATCCTTCTGAAGCAACAATACATCCTTAGTGGTGTAGAATAGGAATACATAGTTGGCCACGCAAGGTCGAATGCAATGCTCCATGCATGCATAACAACTGTAGGCAACTATAAGAAGGAGAAGACTACACCCTTATGGGATTAGCTAAACCCCTAGCCATGCAACATATCTCTAGTTTTAGTCATTATCGCTGATGCGGCTACGTCCGACATTCTAGCTTACGCACTGCCACCTGACTAGATCATGGAATCCCATATGGGTTCCCATACCCCAATGGGTCTCGGGACCACACATGGATTCCCACATCTCAACAAAGATCTCGGAATCACACATGGATTCACATACCTCAACTGGTTTCGGAATCACACATGAATACCAACATCCAAAACAAATCTTGGAATCACGTATGGATTCCCATACCCCAACGGGTCTTGGAATCATACATGGATTCCAACATCTAAAACAGATCTTAGAATCACCTCCAAGCATAGAACTCGTACATGGTTTTGGAATGGTTACAGTTTCGAGTCATATGTTACAAGTACACTGACCTACTTAACGGATGTTCCAAAACCAATCGATCAATTTTCGAAATGCTTAATAGCAGTTCTTTTAGAAATAATCAAACAATACTTAAGAGTGAGGATCATCACCTAAACGTTTATGTGGATAAGATCTCCTCATCATTTGTCCTAGAAGAAAAAAATAAGTTTATACATACAGTATAGTACCACCGATGGTAACTGTACCATATAATCCCTATGTTTCTTCTAGATATTTCTAGAGTTAAAATCCTTCGGTGTTAAGTAGGGAACATTTCTGTACCACCAAAATTAAGAAGGATTACATATTTAGGCCAAGATTTTTAATAGTCGATATTTAACTATCAGATAATCAAACATTCTAGGACCGAAAGGGTGTTAAAAAAGGAGAAATTTGGATTGGTTGGTGTTTTTTCTTTCTCCGACTATTTATCTCCCTCTAGTGTTGTGAATAGGGAGCTATCTAAAGGTCATGGTAGTTATATTATTTCTATACATACTGCTGACCAAGATAGGTTTATAGAGAGTTTTAATATAGTCAGTGCCAGCCCAACAATACTTGATGCCCTAGACGAAATTGTAACTGAAAATGGAGTGTAGAAAAAATAAGGGGAAAATAATGGGTTGTAGGACTTGAACCTGTGTTGTGAAGGACATAGCACAAGACTTACACCACTTTTCTACAACCTATTTCTTGCAAATGTTGCCTCGCTACACTTCTAGATCAATATATTTTAAAACATTAAGGACATTTTGCCCCCTCCACCATCTCCGGCGGTGTTTCCCTAGGCGAAGGCCTCGCTTGCCTTGCCTTTGGGCCGGGCCTGAATATAGTGAATGCTCATAAATCAAAATGAATGATCCTATTGGAGTTGATATAATATGTCCTAACAGATTTCAATTCTTATTGATGAAAAAGGAAGTTTTTGCTAATAAAGTGATTGAAACTTTGCATTAGAATTTTCACAATGAAGCTAGGAATTGGTTCACTGTTCTTTACAATAATGGTGACTGATTTGGGGATGGGATGATTATTCTGGTGGATGTGGCAAGTCCTGATGTTGTGAATAGGGTGGAATTGAACCTTACTGAACAAGGAGCGGTGATTTTGGCTCTTGAAATTGGAGTGGTACAAGATGATTTGGTTGAAAATGAACTGGTGGACAAGTTGGTTAAAAATGAATTGGCGAATAAGTTTGTTAAGGAGGGGACAGTTTACAATACTGATAGCTTTGAATCGTTTAAGGGTAGTGATTCATATGATTTGGTGAAGGGTTTTGACTCATTATTGGATGAGGGCTCTGTTACTGTTCTTACTGAGTTGGTTGACTTTTTTGATCATGAACTGAAAGATGATTTGGTGGAGAGTTCATCTACTATCGTTCTTAGTGATACATGTTTGTGTTTGGATATGGTTGTGCACAAGAATGCGCACAGTGATATGCATGAGAAGTGTGATGTATTAGGTTTTAAATGTATTACGTCTTTATTAGTAGAAGGTTCAAATGTCTAAGGGAATGAGGGGATGGTGTTTTTAAAGTAAATGAGGCTAGTAGGGTTTTTGTATTTGTTGATGGTGGTGAAATAGGTGCCGAGGAGATGATGGGTTCTGTGTGTTAGTTTGAAAACACAGGTTTTGAAGATGTTGTTGTTATAAGCATGAGGGTAACGATTTTTAAGTTTGTGGGTAAGAGGTTCGGGATCCGATTCTAGTGGCTTCACATGTTTGGGATTCGATGTGTGATGAGGCATGCGGGTTTTGTACCGAAGCAGTTTGGACAAATGAATGTGGCATATATCATGGCTTTGAGCAAGGGTTTGAGACAATGGACCTGAATGTTGATATTTGCTCTAGTTCATTCAGATCGGTGAGGGGGAGTGCTTATTTGCGTATAACAGCCACTAGAGCATTCTAGCTCAAGTTTGTTTAGGCATTTAGGTAGCATGTATTGTTCCTTGTGTTTTGACTAGTTTATGTACTAGTGCTATGTGTGATTTAGCTAGAAGCACGACTTTTATTTTGATGATGAACAGTTGGACACTATGTATATTAGTAGTAGGGAGTTAGAGCTAGTTAGATTGCTTAGATCATAATATATGTTAGTTGGAATGTTAGGGGTTTATATGACCTATACACACACACACAAAATTAGGTCCTTTTTTAAAGATAATAATATTGATATAGCATATTACAAGAAACTAAAATAGAGTATCTCGATTACCGATTTTATAGGAGTCTAGGAGGGTTCCACTTTCGTCATTGGGCTTGTCTCCCGATTAGGGCAGTTCGGTAAGCTTAATGTTGGTTGAAGGAATAATTGTGTTAATATATTACAATCGATTATCAGTGTTCATTCGATGCACCTTATTTTCATGAATTTAAGTGTTGATATGGTTCTAAATGTTACTAATAATTATGGATCGAACTTTAAGGTTGAAGGAGGGTCCTTTGGAGCGAGTGTCTCGAGTTCAGAGTGCTCGCTCTTGGTCCTTTTTAGTGGTGGAGAGTTTTATGTACTATGTTTTTAGGGGAATATATTCCCAGAAAAGGTGATTTTTCTGCTAAGAAAGTGTTTGACCGGTTTATCATAGTGCTAATTTGGTTGGATTACCGCTTATAACAGGAGATTCACTTGGTCGAACACTAGAGAAATTCCTTCGATGGCATTTTGAGATTGGTTTTTCATCAGTGATAAGGTGGGAGATAAATGCCCCATTTGTAAGATCATTAGACTTTCGAGTGTTTACTCAGACCATTGTCTTATTATTTTATCTTGCGATAACCAACGCATTGTGTAATAAAATATTTAGATTTGAAAAGAAGTAGTTGTTAAAAATTAATTTTATGGGATTAATTGCAAATAAATGGTTATCCATAAATAATTATAATTATAGATTTTTAGGTAGTATAGCTAAAGTATTCGTAAGGAAAATTAATGATTTATGCTTTGTCTTGTAAAATGGAGTAAGGATGTTTTTGGAAATATTAAAGTTAAAAAAGATAAATTATTTTATGAAACTTGAAAGTTAAATAAAATAGAAGAACCTGGAATTCTAAACGTTTCTAAGAAAAATGTGCTTTTAGATCTAAAGGAAGAATTAAATAGCATTGCTACATAAGAGGAAGTGATGTGGAAACAAATGGCTATGGTTTATTAGATGGATAACGAGGATAAAAATACAAAGGTTTTTCATAAGTACTCAATGGTAGGAAACGTAACAACACTATTGATTTGATTTTAATTAGCAATGTCGAGATTTTTGATCGAGAATACTGCTTCACTGACTATTATACAGAAATGTTTTGGAATAAGAAAGGTCACAAGATTAAGGTTTGATGGACGACATGTATTCTAAGGATGCTAGTATAGATTTACTGGGTTTGGATTAGCCATTTTCAAAAGAGGAAATTTAAGGGCTACAAATGATATGCCCAGTGATAAATCACTTGGGTCTGATGTGTTTACTATTTCATTTTATAAGTAGTTTTTGAATATTTTAAAATATGATATAATTAAAAGTGTTTAGTGAATTCTATGATGGTTCCTTGGACCTAGGTAGGTTTAATTTCGCTAATGTTGTTTTACTTCATTAGAAAATAGAAGGGAACAAACTGAAAGATCTAGGTCTATTTCGTGATTAAATTTTTATTTTAAAATTATTTCAAAGGTTTTAGCTAATAGGTTATGTACTAAAATGAATTAATTAATAGATAGCATACAACTTTTATCAAGGGTAGAAATATTACGGAAGGGGTTGCGGTAGTTCAAGAATTTATTAAAGATTTTGCAAAAGCATTTGATTCAATTGGCTTGGATTTTTGTAGGAACTTAGTACTCACTATAGGTGTTAATGTTAGATGGGTAGGTTGGATTTTGTCATTAATTAAAATCAAAATCCATTTAAATGATATTTTAGGAAATAAAATTAAATTGAAGCATGGGATTAGTCAAGGAGACCAATTTCCGTCTCTTTTGTTTAAACTAGAGGTAGACATTTTGTTAGGATTATTAAGTTAGCAACTAATATGAGATTTTATATAGTATACGTAATTGTATTACGAATAGAGGCCTTTTTATTCTTTAGTTTACAGATGATACCATACTCTTTACATCACATTGGCCTCTATAATCCTTAAATTTATTTTTCATAATTTTGAATCACTTTCAGGTTTGAAGATTAATTTTGATGGAATTATTGTTATTGAATGATTTAGATAAGGAAGATAATCAATTTGCTAGTACATTGAATGTAAATCTATGAAATTTCCTATAGACTACTTAGAGTTTTTGACAAGACCAATGTAACGACACGGAATTTCGAACACTTCTTATTTAAATATCTGGATTATTTAAATATTTGAATCTTGGATTTAATACGATTAAATTGAATTAATAACCTTGTTAAACCCCATGTAAATACCAATTGATGATGGTAAAATTGTTATTGATATTTGTTTACAAGTACTTTGAAGAAATATCAATAATGTGAACGAAAATCACTTTATCGATAAACAGCTTTTTTCTGGGTAAAAGTTGTTCAAACTTTTTTACATACACTAAATAACTTAGAAGAGCATTAATTAGTAATAAAAATAATTTGCGCTAAATCACTTTTAGGCAATCTTCTAGAAGCTTCTAGAAAGTGTAGAGAGATATTTGTGGAGGAGGGAAATTTGGGAATGCTTAATGCTTAAGGAAAGGACACCACTTGATTGCTACTTAAAACTCTTAGTTTATGGGGGGAGATGAGCCATCTTGGCCAAAAATGAGAGGGTGATGGGAAGGGTAAGCACACCACTTGATGCCTATATAAACAACCCACTTGGTTGCGTCAATCATTTTGCTAATTTTCCTAAGTAAAGCACTTAACTCTTAAGCTCTTTCTATTCTCTAACTTTATCAAATCAATGCAAAACAATCCCAAACTTCACCAAAATTTGGCTAGGGGCCAAAGTCAACATAGGAATCATGAATAGCAAGTCAAAAGTGGAAGAAAAGGAGCAAAAACCCCAAATGTTACTTGGGCTGTGAGCACTTGGAAGGAGGATGGAGCAAAATTTGGCTTGTGAAGGCAAATAGGTGATGGTAGGAAGTGTCTTAGGTGCTTGCAAGATTGTGGTAGGAAGTTGAAGCTTGTACTTGGTTGTAAATTGGTTTTGGGCGGGCTAACTCACCATTTAAAGAGTATATGAAGTGTATAATGCTTGTTTATATTATAGTATTTGTTTGGCTATATATTATTGCTTATTGTCTTGTGATTCTTGCTTTGGAAAACAAATGGCATATGTCAATGATGTGTTTGGACTTGTATGAATTTGTATGACTTATTGCATAGCCTTGTAACAAAGTTCATAGGGTTTGGTTGGAGTTTGATTTGAATATGACTTGATTTGAAAGTGGTTTTATAGTGATAGTCACTATAAACGCACTTTGGAAATGCCTTGTGTTCGGAATTTTCTATAGATATTTGTAGAGAGATCCTCCAGGGTTTCTCAGCATATTTGTAATGTATATTGTGTGTATTAGCTACTATAAAAAGATTGGATGCTAAAACTTTTGTTTTCATATCGATAACTTGTAAGGAAACAAAGCTGGCCCGGTTGCACTCTTTAATAGCCTTCGGCCGTAGCATTTATAAAATGTTGTTTTTGCCCATGTACAACATTTTACTACATTCTGGAAATGACGTCTTTTCTAATTGAGAGTTTAAATTGCTCTGAAATGACTTTAATTTAAGTATTTCATTTCAGTCCTTTTAGACATGTTTTCTAACTTATATTAGAGTATTTTAAAAGTGCTTTGGAAGTTTTATGATTTTTTAATAATTAATTATGAATTATTAAAGTACGAGGCTTGTTTTGGATTATAACATGTATGTTATAATAAATGGCTTTGTAAAATTAATTTAAAAGTATATTACCTTGTCTAATAAGTGTAGATAGACATAGATCTTTGAATGAATGTTTTAAAGATAATGGTAAGTATATATTGGTTTTGGGTTTATAGTAAACAATGCTTAAGCAACATTTGCTTTTAACCCTTTTTTATTATACTTAGTTAAATAATTGGATCTTAAAAAGAATGTGTTAAAGATAATAATAAGTAAAATGGTTTTGGGTTTATCGTAATGATGTTTTAATGACATTTGTTTGTAACCCATTAAAGTATACTTATGCAAATATGGATTCTTATTTAAGCTTTGTGAATATCATTATACCACTTGGAATAAGAATATGGATACATTTCTAAGTATTGAAGAAAGTAGAAATGAATAGTGAAAGAGTAGAAATGAATAGTGAAAAAGTAGAAATGAATAATGAAAGAGTAGAAATGAATAGTGAAAGATTAGTATACATGTATATATCTTTTGTAAAGGTTTTTTGAATATATATACAAGTATTTACAAAGTGGTTTCATTTAACAAAAAGATTAATTAAATAAAAAGGGATTAGGAGTTGCTTAAATTGCTTAATCGTGCTTTCTGTGGCTTAATCGTGCTTTGCGTGACTTAATCGTTCTGTGTGCGACTTGATCGTGCTTTATTTGGTTGCTTGTTTATGGAAAGTATTTAGTCATATACTTAGCACTAAAAACCGATGAAGTAGACTTGTCTATTTGTGAGAGTTAAGAATGATATTCGAGTAGGGTTTAGAAGCAGCAATGCTCTAACCAACTGGCTTCAATCTTGACCAAGGGATTATGTAAGTTGAAAAGATCGGAAACGTGATAAGTATACGAGACTTGGTTTCCATTTATGATCGTCTACTTTGTACTTGATAGTCGATTAGTCGACTATCGAGATTGACCAAATTAACTTAGAAAGTATCTAAAAGCTTCATGGTTTCATACAATTTGAGATCCTCTAGGGAGGAGTATTGATATAAAACATCTCTAGCATTGAGATCTTATGTATACAAGATGTAAGGACCCGGAATTTCGGACAGTTCGTAATTAAATATCTGAATTATTTAAATATTTGAATCTTGGATTAAATGTTATTAAAATTATTTAATAAACATTTTAACCCCCTTCTAAATCATAACTAATAAAGGTAAATTTGTTTTAGAAAAATGTTTACAAAATATATATTCTTTGGAAAAATATCGATAATATGACCGAAAATCGTTTTATCGGTAAACAGCTTTTTAACCATCAGAAGTTGTTCATTTTTTTTCACATACACTTATTTGTTTAGGAAATTAATAAAATGAAATAAAAATATTTTTTCATTTAAGGAAATAAACTTTATGGACGATGTCATGCATGAGCTAAGGGAAAATATTTAGGAAACGAGCAAATAAGGAAAATCCTTAACCCTTAAGCAACTTTGACATAAAAGAGAAGTGATGTGTGTAATTAATGATGTTAAGGTTTTGAGGTGTTTTTGGTCTTTCCCCATTCACATTCCTGAGTTTATATAAGGAGGGATACACCCTTAGGAATAAATCACAAAAAGTACAAAGCTTGAGTTGTAAAAATCAATGGCTTCTCTTCTTCTTCTTCTCTTATGTTCTAAAAAGAAAGAGTTCCAAATCAACTCTAAATCAATGCAAACTTTGCCGCTGGGCTTAGTACAATATTAGAAATCCTTCCACCAAGCCAAAACATGAATAAGTGGAGCTATACTCCCTTGGGAAGCATAGGCTGTGAGCAATTGGTGGTTTGGGAGGGAGGAAAAGCAAGGTGAAGCCAAAGAAAAAAGGAAGGAATGAGGTGATTGAAAGTGAGGTTAGGCTTTTGTTCTTGGATCTTTGGTTTTGGTTGGATTAAAGGTGAGTTAACACCTCACTTTAAATGGAAAATATAACACAAAAATATTAGTATTTGATTATGTTAATTTTGTTTGAATTGTTGTTAACTTATGTTAAAACATTGGTTCGAAATTCTTACTTTAAAAGTAAGTGACATTTGTGATCCATGAATATGGACTTGAAAAAATTTGGAATTGACTTGAATGGACTTATATGACATATGGCCAGACCTTTAACAAAACACATAGGCTATAGATGGACTTTGATTTAGATAGGACTTGGACTGAAAGTGCATTTATAGTGATAATCGCTATAGATGCTGTTGTGAATTGCCTTGTTTTTTTGGCAATTATTATGGAATTTTGTAAAGAGATCCTAAGGATTTCTCATCATATTTATAATTTTTTTATGTATGTTTGTTGCTGTCAAAAGCTTGAGTAGTAAAAAGTTAAGTAACATCTCGAAAATGGCCAAAACATCACTAGTGCAAAACTGCCCCGTTTAAACTTGATTTTTGGACTTAAAAGGTTTGAAAAGATATTTAGATTTAAGTATTTTATTTCACCCTTTTTATAGGTAGTTACTAACCACTTCTAGTGAAGTGGTTTGAGTATTTATGAATTTATAAGAATTAGTTGTGAATTTTAAAGAAGAGATATTTTGTTAAAACAAGTTGTTTTTAAGTTTCTAATAATTTTTAAAACTTGTTATTTTGAAGTGATATTTTAAAGGAATGTTTTAAAATATATTATAAGTATTTTGGAGTATAAATATCCTATATAAATATCTTGGAAAATATTTTATATAAATATATTTTTTGGATTATAAAACAAAAGGTTTAGAAAAGGGTCAGTAATTGCTTAATGGCCAAATAGTTAAATTGTTTAATTACTTATTGGAAAATAATTAACTATGCTTAACACTAATAAGCCGATGAAGTAACCTTATTTATTTATGAGAGTTAAGATTGATGTCAAGTAGGGATGAAGCAATAGAACTCTAACCTACCGGGCTTCCCTCTTAACCAAGGAATAGGTAAGTGGAAAATGTCGGAGACGTGTTAATCGTGTGGATTTCATATTGTTTATAGAAATCATTAATATTATAGTTAACACTAAAAGCTGATGAGGTAGACTTATATATTTGTGAGATTCAACACTGAAGTGTCCAGGCAAGGCTTGGAGCAACCAGTGTCCAAACTTACCTAGCTTCACTCTTGGACGAGGAATAATTAAGTTGAGAATATCAGAAACAAGTTAAGCGTACGAATCGTGATTTGTGTAAGCAATGGTTTTTGACTAGATAATCGATTAGTCGATTATTGATCTTAAACAAATATAACTTTGATCTTTAAAACAGAGGTTGTAAAGATAGTAACTAGTAGGAAAATGATTTGGGTTTGTTGTGACAATGTGTTAATCGCATTTGTCTTTAACCCTTTTTGGATACACTTAGGGATGTAAATAGATCTATAAAAGAATGATTTAAAGATAGTAACAAGTAGGAAAATGATTTGGGTTTGTAGTGACAATGTGTTAATCGCATTCGTCTTTAACCCTTTTCAATTATACTTAGGGATGTAAATAGATATTTGAAAGAATGATTTAAAGATAAGAAAAAGTGAAATGGTTTTGCGTTTGTAGTGACAAAGTTTTAAGTGACATTAGTCTTAAACCTTTTGAATAGATTTGTGAAAATACTTAAATCCTTAAAATGGATATTTTTGAAGGAAATTGTATGTATGGAATCTTTTGGGAAAAGATAGAAAAAGTAGAAGTTTATTAGGTAAAAGAAGCTTACTAATAAATGGGTTTTAATTATTAAAAAAAGATTAATTAAATGGAAGATTTACTTAAGTAATTTAATCATACTTTATGTGGCTTGATTGTGTTTTGGATGATGATAGTGTTTTGTGCGTTTATTTTTTTATGGAAAGTAGCCTAGACTTGGTTTCCATTTACAAACATTTATCTTATACTAGATAGTCGATTAGTCAACTATCAAAATTGAACAAATATGAATTAAGAAGTTATTGAAATGCTTCGCAATTTCATACCAATAAGAACACTTAAGGAGGAGTATTGGTATGAAACGTCTCTGGCTTTCGCTTACTTCTGAGAGAACCGAGATTGAGTTAACTGGAAAATTCATTGATTGGTTTGAAGAGACCGGGATCAGTAAGTGTTCTACTTATCAAATACCACTTCAAAACTAGTATGTGATCTATGTTCTGGAAGCGGTTTTGAAGTGGAATGTTATAGAGTTGAAATGTTTATCTTAAGGTTAAGTCTAAGGGAAACTTTAACATTAACATTTCTAACGATGCTATCATATTAGACTATCTATCTTGTGGAGTACTCCAAGGAAGAGTACAGTGTTAGCATTTGTCGGAAGTCTTATGCGGGGGAACCTATGTGGAGGTTTGAGATCTGTTCAAGATGCTCGAGTCCATGTAGTGATTCGTGATCTATTCGAGATATGAGAATCCATGTAGTGATTCGTAATCTATTCAAGATGAAGGAATCCATTTTGGAGTTCATGTTCTGTTCGAGTGATAAAGACTTGTGAGAGAGATGCCAAACGTGAACTCGACATCGGAAATGGCAAAAAAAAGAGTAGGATGCACGACTTGGGGTTTAGCGATCCGCGTTAGGATGTTATCAACTCCAATTCCAGAGATACTTATTAATATTTTGCGTGTGGGAGTTATTGATGTTTGGTTCATGTAACATCCTAAAATTTTCAACCATTTGCATCCATACATGTCGGACTTGAATTGCTCAAAATATCATATTGTTAATTTATATTTGCCAAATCTCAGCATATACAGTAAATAAATAATCATAGAATCACAGACATAAAGTAATATCACAATAATGTAGCGGAAACAAAAGAATAGTAGTTCATGAAGCTACTATATATATATATAACAGAGTTAAACAAGATACAACAGAAGTCTCGAATACATAGATGTCTCAATACAATAGTCAAATACAAAATCTGAATACATCACTGGAATCAACTGAATAACTGAAAGTAGAATCGATAGATGGATCTCCAAGCGAAGCTCCAACTCCAAAGGTGAGTCTCGAACACTGAGCCACTCAGTTTGACCCGAGCGTAAAGCAAAACACAAAACACTAGAGTCCGGATTAACATTCTTATATCAATAAATCCAACTCAAGTGAAATATCAACTGAAATACAAGTAACTCAAAGGATGTTTGGGATAACCATCCTCTAAGGATCCGTTAAACTATCTACTATGTAGTAATATACGCTATTATAATAATGTCTAAAGTAAAGTAAACTACTAAAGTAGCGTTAAGGCTTTACATTTTCCACCTTAACACATTTATATATTCCCATAGTCTATACAGTACCGTAATCTCCCCCGTACTTGGCGTCATCAGAGGGCACTCCATAAGTATGGTACAAAACAAACTCATAGAAAGCGCGCTAGTGTAGGTGACATGGCACAACTAGGCAATGCCAGGGTAGATATACCAATTACACTTCCGGGCTGGTGGTAACGCAGAGCCGCAGCAATCGCCCACCTCGAGCCACACTCCCGAATCAAGGATGCGCACCAAATCAATCACAAAGTAATAGAATGACATACGATGGAGTGTGTCCGATAAGAGGAGCTACCTCATTGGCCCGTCAATTGCTCCTGTTTTAGCCACCTTATGCTAACTCACGAGAGTTAGGTCCACATATATACCTCATATAGGATCGTTGCCACCATCCTACTTCATTCTGGAATCTCCACCGCGTACACAGTTGTTAAAGTGGTTTTCGGTATCGATAGAGAGTATGCCCATATCCGATCCTGGGGTCTTTAACAACCAATCGTTATTATAACACCGCGGTCATTTCAAAATAGTTTATACTTCAAAACCAAAATATCATTTCCATTTAAAACCATGTCAAAACGATATCATTTTCACTTCAAAAATATACACTTCCAAAATCATAGTACTTTCAAAGTTATAATACTTTCAAAATCAAAACAATTTGAAATAATAATACTTTGGAAATCATAATACTTTGAAATTCATAACTTTGGGAATCATACCACTTTAAAATCATAACACTTTCCTTTAAAAGTTTAGATATTAATAATAGTATATATATAATAAAATAAAATAGTTTATATAGAATAGTTTATATTTAAAATAGTTAGTATATTAAATAGTTTATATTTATATTGAAAATGATATATATATAATAGTATATATTAAAATAATTTATAAAGTAAAATATAAAAATAGTTTAAATATAATTTAAAAATACTTTACATAATACAATAGCTTCCTCAAGTTTCACAAATCGATTTCAAATCCACTAAAATTAAAAAATTCAAA
The DNA here is from genome assembly GCA_030737815.1 of Allium fistulosum. Lineage (NCBI taxonomy): Eukaryota > Viridiplantae > Streptophyta > Magnoliopsida > Asparagales > Amaryllidaceae > Allium > Allium fistulosum. The sequence goes on along the minus strand of CM060906.1, from coordinate 866,739,413 downwards.
TTTTTTTCCATCTCAATTCGTCAAATTCAATTCAATTCAGTTTCTCAATAAACCATTTCAAATTATCGATTTTCAAATACATATTTGAACCATAAAATAAGCCATTTCAATTTCAATATATTTCAAAGCTTTAAATATTCAACATTTCAAAACTAAATTCAAAAATTTCATATATATATATATATATCAAATTCACTTTACTATTATTTAGTTTTGAAATATTTACTTAATCATTTCAAATAACATCTAAATACAACTTTAATTTACAAATTTAAATAAACAAAATATCCCATTTATATTTATATAAGTTTGAAATATTCATTTAAGTCACTTTTAATCAAATTCAAGTTATAAAACATATCTTTAAAATTTCAAATTTAATAAATTTTAAATCAAAATTATTTAAGTAAAATTCTTAAATAAATATAATTTCAAATCAATTTCAAATTTATCTTTCCAACCTGAATTTATTTAAAATCATTATAAACTCTATATTTGTAAAATATAAATTTTCAATAAATACTTAAACAATATTAAACATTAATTTATTTATATATATTTAAAAATAGAAAATTATAAATAAATTATTAAAATTTTTAATTACAAAATTTACTTATAACAATACAATTTTCAAAACATTTAATTTTAGAAAATCTAAATTTTAAACTTTATAAAATACATTTATATATAATATCTTAAAAATCAATATTTAATAAACCTTATATTTCTTTCCAAAACCATAGAAATCATTTTCAAAATATTTATATATAGATCAACGGTGTCTGTATATAATTCTCTATCCTATGGTCAAGTGATACAGATATTTATCATTTCAATCCGCAATTTAAATATATACGGGTATATATCTTTTCAACCCACAATCCAAAATTCAATTTAATGAAAATCGCTTGGGTTTATCATTTCAACCCATAATGATTTTCTCCTATTCTAAAGATCGTCCGGGTATGTATCATTTCAACCCATAGGGAATTCTATACTAACAGAGAACTTGCACAGTGAGAACAGTTATGATAACAATATAATAATCAGTAACATGCATATATCATCAATATAAATAACAGATAATGGTGTCAGATGTCACAGGTGAATAGATACAGATAATAGCATATATATAAAAATGTAAATAACTAACAGTAGCATATTTCAATTGACGTTTCAATTGAAATCAAATTTAATAAATATAAGAACGTTAATCGTGAGTGAATTCTTACCTTTCGAGGCTAGAGAGTTTTGACAATGCAATGAGTTACGAATCCAAGCACGAATTCCAAAGCAAAGCTTGATTGGCATGAATCGACGAACAAAGCTGATAAATCAGAATTGATGAGATTAAATTAGAACTGGATCGATGATGATAAGTGGTATAAGTGAACTGATATAGATATAACCTAGAATTTATATATATACAAAATCATATTCTAATTTCAACACATATTAAATTATATATATATATATACACACGATTCAAAATCATTATTCTAAGAATACAAATATTTAACACTCAAAGGTATATAGATATATTATATTTAAAAATCGATACTTATATATATACTTCAAAGTGAGGTACAAGTATATATTTTATTATTATTATTATTATTATTATTTTAAATATATATTTATAAACACATCAAAACTATATTGTCAACATATAATAGATACTGTATATATATATATGTTTAACTAGTATATAAACTGACCTTAAACTCAAATATAATATAAATCCAAACAGATCGTTATATGATATCTATACAAACAGGTTATATTCAAATATATATAATAATATATAAATATATATAATAATATATAAACTAACGTATAAATTTACATATATATATATATATATAGTATATATATTTCCTTTCAAGCCAAAAGTTATGAAACCCGTATTTTATAAACTATATATCTCCTTTTAAAAATATTGTGCAATATTCACACAGTTGGTAATAAGCACTGTAAACCATGGAATGTATATATACACAGTTCAAAATTTTCAATATTTAACATATACATATATAGGTAAACTCTGTAACTTGTGCATAAATACTGTAACATATAGACCGCTGTATAACATATATAACTAAATATATAATATATATAGTAATACTTTTAACATAGAATATACAAAACTTATACCCTTGTACTGTTGAAATTATATATATGTAATACTTCTTATCTAATACATTCAAACAACATGATCTGTATACATGTAAATCAAAGCACAGACTTATCTATATATAACTGGCATATATAACAAAGCAGGCATAAATACCACATACTATAACATATAACGAATACATATAACATATAAGCTAATAAAGTTATACATAGATCATATATATAAGATATACCTTAAATAAGGAAAAAGAAAAGTTGCACGTGAGCTTGCAGGCTGCTGCGCTCAAGGATGATAAAGGTCACGGCTTGGATTGCAGGCGAGTCGAAGGGAAGTTGCCGAGTGATAATGGTGGTTCGTTCGGTGGTGGTGGCGGCTGGAATGAGGCTAGATCTGAAATAGCGGAAGATTGGGAGGGGCCTTGGGTCGCGGGTGGTTGCTGGAAACGATGGAGATGGTGGCCGTACATTTGGGTGGTCGGGCGATGGCTGCGCGGAGAGAGATGAAGTCATGCTGGCTTCTTTCGCATAAAATTTTATATCTATACTTTTATTTATTTATTTTTAGGATGAAACGATAGAAGGGAGATGCACATGCACGCAACTAGACTTTGTATAAATATATAATAACAAAAAAAAAATTCAAAAGATGAACAGGCATAGAGAAAGGTAAGAGAATGCACAGAGGACAATATAAAGGAATACTTTAATTTAATTTCTTTCACGAAACCAGAAACAAATTGGAACCATGGGAATGACAACAGCCATGTACAAGAATTCAAGGAAATAAAACAGCTGCCTATTGGTTGTCTCGGGAACACAATAGGATACAGGGAAACAAACAGCTCAACGGATAACGATACGGACAACCGTTTTGCGAATTCCTCTACGTACCGGAACCACAAAATATAGAAATGAGTATACCACAGAGGTCAGCATGACGAGACGCTCAAAACGGTATATAGGTATCCGTGGTATGGTCATCCTATCAAAAGTCGATATTCGGTACCGAAAATGCTAATAAAACGCCGAAAATAAGATAAACGGAGCAATAACAGCCTAAACATGGAGAAACGAAATATAATGTCTCACTCAAAAGATGATTTACAAATTTATTATATAAAAATATTCAGGTTTGGAAAATATTTTATTATCATCAAATATTAACTGATTTTAAATTGAAATAGAATTACGCAATAAAATAAACTTCCATATTTTCAGATGAAAATTTACCATTTGCTATGTTTAATTAAATGCATTCCAAATATAATTTGTTTTTTTCAAATTCAAACATTTAAAAATTTCACGAAATTCAATTAAATATATAAATAAAACAAATGAAAATTATTAAGAATTTACGGGTCGTTACAGTTCACGTTGTTCACGTTTATGTTCGGACGATGGCCTTTTGTGTTTACCATAACGGTATATTTTATCTAGAGATATACCATAACGGTAATGAATCGCCCTTTCGACCCTCGAATGTCGACATTAGTACATCCATGGTATTCACGTGCCGAGCACCCAAGTGCCGGAAAGATAAAAAGTTAGGGTAAAATAAAAAGAAAAAATAGAAATAGGAAGAAGAGAACACAATATCAGAATCTCACAGCAGAACGATAATATATAATATCAAAGGAATAGTACAAAGGGTTACTCCAATACTGAAATTTCAGAGTTATCAAAACCTAAGTACTATCATCAACTTGGACAGTTATAACAACCCATCCTCATAAAATGCTAATACATCAAATAGTAATGTAGCAGAAATAGGAATACTACGGTAGGTGAAACATCCGGTTTAACTTCTCGACTGCAAAGAACATCAACGAAAACCTGCCCTTCTCAGACCACTCGAAAGAGGACACATGCAACTTAGGAAAAATAAAAACCAAGCTTCAGATATAAGTCTGGTATGAGAAACTCAAGAAATATGCGATCAACATATAATAGTACTTTTGGGACCACATGGAATGACATAATGATTACCCCTCAAAAGAACCACCATCTAATAGGTACATAAGATGATATAATAGATAATGTTTAGGGTGTAGAATATAAACATTATAACATAGCTGGAATGGTTACATTGGTCACATTCAACAACATATTATGAGTACAATCAAAACCCGATAAGTAACGTTCCATATTGGATTTTCCACGGAGATCTCTTTGGTGGAGCCGAATCCGAACTCTATGCACAAGGATCAGAAAACACCTTCTGGGCACCGTATATCTCTAGATAAAATATACCATAAGGTAAACACAAAGGCCCACACCCAAACATAAACACGAACTACATGTAACCAAATATCATCAACTCCCGTTCAATATCAATAAGCATACTCTAGATAATAGAGTTGACAGTACCCTGTCGTGGGACTGCAAAACCCCAGATTGTGCATCCTACTCTATCTTTATCCATTTCTGATGTCAAGGTTACGTTCGGCTTCTTTCACATGAGTCTTCGTCACTCAAACAGAACACGAATCTCAAACTACATCCCCACATCTAGAACATATCATGAAACCACACATGGAATCCCATATCTCAACAAATCTCGGAATCACACATAGATTCCCACATCCTGAATAGATCAAGAACAACTACATGTGTTCGAGCATCTTAAACAGATCTCGAATCTCCACATAGATTCCCGTATCTAGAACCAATCCACTTCCAAGAGATAGAACATGTATCTCAGCCTTGAAGTGGTTTTCGGTAAGTAAAACACTTACCGATCCCGATCTCTCCACGACTAAATTGACAAACTTGGTCATTCAATAATGAGAATGATCGCATATGGAAACCAAGTCTCGTATACTTTTCACATTATCGATATTTTCTTCTCATGTTATCCCACGATTAAGAGTAAAGCCGGTAGGTTAGAGCTCTATTGCTCATATCCCTACACGAACATCAGTCTTAACTCACATGGATAAACAAGCTCAATTTATCAGCTTTTAGTGCTAAGTATAAAAATGAATGTTTTCCATAAACGAGTAAACATACAAAGCACGATCAAGTCACATAAGCGACTTCTAATCCCTTTTTTGGTTAATTAATCTTTTATTAATTAAAACCTCCTTTATACTAAAACTTCTTTTACGTAATAAAAAATCATTTATGAATTTCTACTATTCATTTGTACTTTTTCAGTACTTTAAAAAGTATTCATATGATTTCAAAAGGTAAAAGTACATTCACAGATTTCTTACTTTAAATCTTTGCTTTTTCTATACCTCAAAAAGTTTTTATATACTTATCTCAAATTGTATAAGTATATTCACAAATCATTAACAATATTTCTTACTTTAAACCTTTGTTTTTTTCTATCTTTTTCAAAAAGATTCCTTACTTATAATTTCGTTCAAAATATCCATTTTAAGGGTCTAAGTACTTTTGCAAATTCATTCAAAAGGTTTAACTGAAACATTGTCACTACAAACCCAAAACCGTTTCACTTATGGTTATCTTTAAAACATTATTTTAAAGATCTATTTACATTCATAAGTATAATAAAAGGGCTAAAGATGAATGTTATTAACACATTGTCACAATAAACCCAAAATCATTTTACTTATGCTTATCTTTAAAACATTCTTTTAAAGATCTATTTACATTCATAAGTATAATAAAAAAGGGTTAAAGACAAATGCGATTAACACATTGTCACAACAAACCCAAATCATTTTCCTACTTATTACTATCTTTATAAACCTTTGTTTTAAAGATCTAAGTTCGCATACGGTTAAGATTGATAATCGACTAATCGATTATCTAGTTAAAAACCATTGCTTATACAAATCAATGTTCGTATACTTACCTCATTTCCGACATTCCCAACTTAAATATTCCTCATTTAAGAGGGAAGCCCTGTAGGTCGAAGCTCTATTGCTCCATCCCTACTCGACATCAGTCTTAACTTCCAGAAATAGAGAAGCCTACTTCATTGGGATTTAATGTTAAGTGTAATATTAATGATTTCCATAAACAAGTAACGAACAACCTTGTTAACCCATTTCTAACATTCCCGACTTTATTATTCCTTGTTCAAGAGGGAAGCCCGATAGGTTAGAGCTTTATTGCTCCATCCCTACTTGACATCAATCTTTAACTCTCAGAAATAGATAAGCCTACTTCGTCGGCTTTTAGCGTTAAGCAAATTTAATTACCTTTTTAAACAAGTAAGTAAAAAAACAAGATTAACACGTTTCCGACATTTCAACTTATATTGATCCTTGTTCAAGAGTGAAGCTAGGTAAATTTGGGCATTGGTTACTCCAAGCCTTGCCTGGACACCTCATTATTGAATCACATAAACTTATAAGTTTACTCGTCGGCTTTTAGTGTTAAGCCTAGTCAATCACCTTTGTCAAAACTTATATATATGTATAAAATAATACTTTAGAAATAATTGTAAATAGGTTTTAAATATCCATGTAAAATATGACTTGAAAATAACTAATTTAGAAGTTTGATTAAAAACATGTTTTACATTTTGCAGCACTTTACTTTCAAAATTTGTAAATAATCATTAAAACTATAATTAAACTTTTATTCTTTTTTTCATTCTCAAATACATTTTATAAGAACTTCCATAAAAGGATTTCATAAAGAAAAGAATTTAGAAACCATTTAAATCATGAAAAACTATCAAAATGTCGTATTTTAAACACTTAAAATAATAAGCAACTTACTACAGCATTTATAAATGCTGTTAAAATTCCTTGTTAAAACAACATTGAAAAGCACAATCTTTGCGACTAGTTTTAACCACTTATACAAATGATTTAAGATTTGAAATTTTTACAGTAAGTACTACCTTTAGTGTACTTAAAAACAATGGAAAGAAATTCCTAAGAATATCTTTCTATTTATTTATAAAAATTCCTGAAAACAAGGGATTCCGAAGTGCACTTATAATGACTATTCTCATTTCAAACGCTTTCAAACTTTTTTCAATTTAACATATAAGTTAAACAACCATTTAAACATCCAATCAAGGCCACATTACATGTTTAAGAGAGTAATAGAAGTGAGGTTATATAATATAAAGTTACCATTTGCTTTCAAAAGCAAGATGGGTCCAAAGTTTATAACTTTACTTAGTTAATATCCCTTTAAATTTATAATTCAAACACAACATATATATTCATAATATATACAAATAAGTTTGTGAGATAACTCACTTTGACCCATTTCTAACCTAAGCGTAAGGCTATATGAACCAAAGAACCACCTCCTTCCATCAACAAAAGCCAAAAGGTCCAATCTTTAGCATTTCCAAACCAAAGCCAACACTTTCCTCCTCCACCTCCTCCTCCATGCTCATGACCCATCAAGGGTTCCTTTCTTCCTTTCACCTCCTCCAACTTCTTACTTGCAATAATGCTTCCCATGATGTATTAAGCCTAAAGCCAAAGTTTAGAAGAGATTTTATAAGATTTGGTTAACTTTTGAAAAAGTTAGAGAGTAATAAGTGGATTAGTGCTTAAGCACTTCCACCACTTTAAACCCTCCTACATCATCTCAAGCTTTGAGAATTATTTGTGTTATTTCCTAAGGGTGCACCCCTCCTTATATAGGCTTAGGAATGTGATGGAAAAAGACCAAAAACCCCTCAAAACCCTTATGACATTAATTACAAACATCTCCCTTCTCCTTTATCATTTACTTAACTTTTAAAACTTTCCATTTAAGCTCATTTCCTATGTATATTCCCTTACCTCATGCATGACATCATCCATAAAGTTTATTTCCACAAATGGAAAAATATTTTTTTCCATTTTCTTTAATTCCTAAGCAAATATGTGTATGTAACAAAAATCTAAACAACTTCTGACGGTTACCAAGCTGTTTATTGATAAAACGATTTTCAGTCACATTATTGATATTTTTTCAAAGTATTTATTTTTGTAAACATTTTCCCAAAACAAGTTTTATTACTTATGATTTAAAATGAGGTTAAAAAGCTTATTAAATCATTTTAATAACATTTAATCCAAGATTCAAATATTTAAATAATCAGATATTTAAATACGAAGTGTTTGAATTTCTAGGTCGTTACATTCTCGTCCACTTAGAATATTTCATCCTCGAAATTTCAACACAAGCAACCAAGGAAACATTCACATAGTAATACTTAATAGCATTCAAAATCACATAGCAAACAAAACTCGTGGTTTGCTCAAGTTCAAAATTCTCTCATCGCACAAGGATGATAAACAACCTACTAAGCATACCATACGCTCAACAGCCTCCTATTTTTACTTAGTAGACAATTCATGCTACCTCATATAAAATCAAAGAGTCATCACCTAAACTCCTCATAAGCGAAAAAAACTTAGCATGAAAATATACTAAAGCCCAAATGATGTACATGGATCATCCATACGCAATATCAATTCTGATCACTTGCTCGATCACATAATTTCAGTTTCCAACTAATATAGATCACTTGACCTGTCTAGTGCGGACTCCGATTAGGTCCCTTGATTAGAAACCTCCATTCTCCTTATATAGCCATATACTATGATAGAAAAATTTGGGATCTTATCGAGAATCCGTATCAAGTGTTCGTCGTAAAGAATCTAATGAAAAATCCTTATTCGGACCGGTGTAAACCATCTCGAAATCATATACTCGAATACTGGATCAAGAATAGTCATGCGAATAAAATGATCTACGTATAATTTACATATTTATCCAATTGATTTCTTAACTATATCAATATCTTTAAATCACATCTATTTTATCCAAATATTATTTTTCATTCAATACTAAAATCATTTATGAACCATTTCATAAAACATGACTTCAAGTTTATAAACAGTTTAACTTGAGTTCATACCCTTATAATACTCCATGACATCCTAAGAGCATATACAAAACATTAAATTCAACTTTACTTAATAAGGATGTTCAACAAATTAAACTTGTTTTAACTTACTACCTTCTCAATTCAAGTGTTATATAAACTCGACTTTTATATCTTCACAAAACACTTAGCTTCAAGTTCTATAACAACTTGGAAGTTTACAACTGTCCAAAATCATCAAAAATCTCGTTTCATTTTAACAAATGAAAACTACCAAACAACATATCATAATATAACGCACATATCATACAATCCTTATGCATAGGCTATATGTGTCCATAAATTAGCTTATCAAATTTCAATAATTTATTGAACACACTTTACCCAAAAAGGGAAAACCTGTAAAGTTGCAACATTTATTCCGGGCTATACCACTACCACTGGGCACCCTCATAGTATACATACAAAAAATTTCTATATTAAAAAGTCCATATCTAATCACTTTCCAATGAAAACTTTAGAACTAAACACAGAGAAGTACTCAAAACTCGGAGACCTTATAGAGAGAAGTACTCAAAACTCGGAGACCTTATAGAGAGAAGTACTCAAAACTCGGGTTTTATTTCGAATCATTTTGAAATAATAAAATATACATATATCTTTTGTATAACAAATCATACTTCCGGAATCAAATCAGAATCCATTTTACCAAAACAACCTTGTAGCGTCCCATACTTAGAAATCCGAAAATGAACGTCGATGATGTTGAATTCAACACCAGAATTATTTTCAAGCAACAAGAGTGAGTTCAGTACATCCAATCCATGCCTTTTGGACTTAACCAAACTCATTTCAAAATGGTATCAAATACTTCATAAATTTTTACTAAGTACCATGATCTCAACTTCATAAACTAATTTTTTAAATACTTACTTTCAAATAATACTACTATTATTTTTCCAGAATCTTGAAAAACATTTTTAAACACACCGGGATTTAAGTTCTCAATTTATAAGTTAAATTCTTCTTATTTATAAATCATGTTTTATAACCCATGTAGTAAAAAGGTAAAAGTGCCCAAAAACCGATCAAGCAGAAATAAACAACCAACAAATGATAGTTAATGCCTATAAACTAGCCGAGCATAACTAATCCAATTAATGAGGGATAATATATATATATATATATCATTAACCCATACATTAATTAAACTATACTTTGACAATTCACTTATATAAGTTACCTCATGTAAGATCTTTAATTTTTGCAGTTATAGTTACCATTAAGGTATACATTTAAAACAATTACAATTACGCTATCAAATGTATAATACACTGAGCTCATGCTAGGGCATTCTGTTACCCTATCTCTTAATGAGTCATACCCACCAAATCCAAGGTTCTCGCTTAACCTTCAGCTCTGATACCAAGTGTAACGAACCATCCTTTCATCCCTCGAATATCGACACTGATACATCCACGGTATTCACGCGATGAGCACCCAAGTGCCAGAAAGATAAAAAGTTAGCATAAAATAAAAGTAAATAGAATAAGGAAGAAGAGAACACAAAATATGAATCTCATAGAGGAACGATAATATATAATATCAATGGAACAATACAAAGAGTTACTCTGATATAAATTTTTTGGAGTTATCAAAACCTAAGTACTATCATCAGCCTGGACGGTTATAACAACTTGTCCTCACAAATGTTATTACATCAAATAGTAATGCAGCGGAAATAGGAATACTACGGTAGGTGAAACATCTAGCTTGTCTTCTCGAGCTACGAATAACATCAACGAAAACCTTCCTTTCTCAGACTGCTCGAAAGAGCATGCGAAGAATTTAGGGAAAGCAAAAACCAAGCATCAGATATAAGTCTGGTATGAGAAAATCAAGAAATATGTGATCAACATATAACAGTACTTTTGGGACCGCATGGAATACCATAACGATTATCCCCTCAAAAGAACCACCATTTAATATGTATATAAGATGATATAATAGATAATGTCTAAGATGTAGAATATAAATATTATAACATAGCTAGAATGGTTACATTGGTTACATTCAACAGCATATTATGAGTATAATCAAAACCCGATAAGGAACGTTCACATATTGGATATTCCATGGAGACCTCTTCGGTGGAGCCGAATTCGAACTCCATGCACAAGGATCAAAAAACACCTTACAAGCATCGTATATCTCTAGATAAAATATACCATAAGGTAAACACAAAGGCCCACGCATGAACATAAACATAAACTACGTGGAACCAAATATCATCAACTCTTGTGCATCATCGATAAGCATGATTTAGATAATGGAGTTGAGAAAACCATGTCGTGGGACTACAAAACCCCAGAATGTGAATCCTACTCTACCTTTAGCCATTTTCTGAGGTCGTGGTCACGTTCTGCATCTTTCACACGAGTCTTCATCACTTGGACAGAACACGAATCCCAAATTGGATCCCCATATCTCGAACAGACCACGAAACCATAAATGGATTCTCATATCTCAATAGATCTCGGAATAACACATGGATTCCCATATCCTGAATAGATCACGAACAACTACATGTGTTCGAGCATCTTAAATAGATCTCGAATCTCCGCATAGAATCCCGTACCTAGAACCAATCCACTTCTAAGAGATAGATTACGTATCTCAGCCTTGAAGTGGTTTTCGGTAAGTAAACACTTACCGATCTCTGTCTCTCCAAGACTGAATCATGAATTTGGTCATTCAATGATAATGAGAATGATCACATATAGAAACCAAGTCTCATATACTTATCAAGCTTTCAATATTTTCCTCTTACACTATCCCTCAATCAAGAGTGAAGCCGGTAGGTTAGAGCTTTATTGCTCATATCCCTACATGAACATCTGTCTTAATTCATATGGATAGACAAGCCTACTTCATCGTCTTTTAGTGCTAAGTATATGAATAAATGTTTTCCATAAACGAGTATAAATACAAAGCACGATTAAGTCATACAAAGCACGATCAAATCATATAAGCGACTTCTAATCCCCTTTTTGTTTAATTATCTTTTATTAATTAAAACCTCCTTTATTTGTAAAACTTCTTCTACTTAATAAAACATCATTTATGAATTTCTACTATTCATTTGTACTTTTTCAATACTTTAAACGGTACTCATATGCTTATTTCAAACGGTATAAGTATATTCACAAATCATTAACAAGATTTCTTACTTTAAACCTTTGCTTTTTCTATACCTCAAAAAATATTTATATACTTATCTCAAATGGTATAAGTATATTCACAAATCATTAACAAGATTTCTTACTTTAAACCTTTGCTTTTTCTATCTTTTTCAAAAAGATTCCGTACTTATACTTTTGTTCAAAATATTCGTTTTAAGGATCTAAGTACTTTCAAAAATCCATTTAAAAGGTTTAAGACTAATGTTACTCAAACATTGTCATTACAAACCCAAAACCGTTTCATTTATGCTTATCTTTAAAACGTTCTTTTAAAGATCTATTTACATTCATATGTATAATAAAAAAGGGTTAAAGATGAATGTTACATTCATAAGTATAATAAAAAAGGATTAAAGACGAATACAATTAACACATTGTCACAACAAACCCAAATCATTTTCCTACTTGTTACTATCTTTACAAACCTTTGTTTTAAAGATCTAAGTTCGTATTCGGTTAAGATCGATAATCGACTAATCGATTATCTAGTCAAAAACCACTGCTTATACAAATCAATATTCATATACTTAACTAATTCCGACATTTCTGACTTAACTATTCCTTGTTCAAGAGGGAAGCACGGTAGGTTAGAGCTCTATTGCTCCATCCCTACTATATATCAACCTTGACTCCCAGAAATAGAGAAACCTACTTTGTCAGGTTTTAATGTTAAGTGTAATATTAATGATTTCCATAAACAAGTAACAAACAACCTTATTAACTCATTTCTGACATTCTTGACTTAACTATTCCTCGTCCAAGAGGGAAGCCAGGTAGGTTAGAGTTCTATTTCTCCATTCCTACTAGACAACATTCTTTAGCTCTTAGAAATAGATAAGCCTACTTCATCGGCTTTTAGCGTTAAGCAAAGTTAATTACCTTTTTAAATAAATAAGTAAACAATAAGATTAACACGTTTATGATATTTCAACTTATACCGTTCCTTGTTCAAGAGTGAAGCTAGACAAGTTTGGGCATTGGTTTCTCCAAGCCTTGTCTAGACACCTCATTCTTGAATTTCACAAATAGATAAGTTTACTCGACGGCCATTAGTGTTAAGCCTAGTCAATCACCTTTGTCAAAACTCATATATATGTAAAATAATACTTTAAAAATACCTGTAAATAAGTTTTAAATATCAAAGTAAAATATTACTTGAAAATAACTAATTTAGAAGTTTGATTATAAACATGTTTTACATTTTGCAGCACTTTACTTTCAAATTTGTAAATAATCATTAAAATTATATTTAAATTTCTATTCTTTTTTCAAACTTAACGTCATTTTATAAGAACTTCTAGAAAAAGATTTTATAAAGGAAAAAATTTAGAAACCGTTTAAATCATGAAAAACTAGCCAAAACGTCGCATTTTAGACACTTAATACAATAAGCGACTTACTACAACATTTATAAATGCTGTTAAAAGTCCTTATTAAAACAACATTGAAAAACACAATATTTGCGACTAGTTTTAACCACTTAAACAAATGATGTAAGACTTGAAATTTTTATAATAAGTACTGCCATTAGAGTATTTAAAAATGATGGAAAGAAATCCCTAAGTATATCTTTCCATTTATTTATAAAAATTCCCGAAAACAAGGGATTCCAAAGTGCACTTATAACGACTATTCTCGGTGTAGATATTCTTTTAATGTTCGAGTCAGCCCTGTGTATGTTTTTAGATTTATCTTTGGATGCTTTGGAGATTCTAAAGAAGAATTAGAGTTCTACCTATCATAGTATTTATTTTCGTTGCATTATTTTGTGTGCATCATCAGCATTTGTGAGGACATGTTATTATAACAGTCCAGGCTGATTTTTGTAACTCTGAAAACTTGGTACCTTAGAATGATAGTTTGTACTATCTTTTGTTATTAGATATGATCATTCCATCTAGTACATGTTGCTGTGTGATAGGAGGTTCTTACTTTGTGAACAGTGACGAAGCTTAGACGCTTACCCCTACACGTCCCATTACATGGGTTGGTGCAGAGTAGAGAGGCTCACCATAAAATCAGGAATAAGGTTACCATTTGTAGTCATGCCTCGAAAAGGGGGTAGTCTTTACATGTGGTATTAGAGTTGAAGGTTAAGCGAGAACCTTGGCTTTGGTAGGTATGACCCATTAAGAGATGGGGTAATGAAATGCCCCAACATGAGTTAAGAGTATTATAAATATGAGAGCATATTTTTTAGTACTATAAAAATGTTTTATATCATGTTAATTGGTTTGTTGAGTAATTTATGAATTCTGGCCAATGCGCCCGATCCATGTTATCGATAGGGGTTTCTAAACACTTGAACAAGGCAAACCGACACAGTATTATTTTCGAAATTGGTAAATGAAATAATTTTACCTAGGAATATATTTTACATAAAAGTATACAATTTTCATAAATTGGTATAGTTATTTATGATATGGTTATTTGTTAGAAAATGATAATACTTAATTATTATCATTTATTGTTTGCTTAGTTGTGCTCAGCCAGTTTATGAGCATTTACTATAGTGTTGATTTACGAGAAATCTGCCTTCTTAAAACATGGGTTGGGTAGATAATAAATTTATAGGAACATTAAATACGAACACCTTGTGAATTAAGTTTCACGGTTTGACTATAAGGCATTCAATGATAACGTTGGGTAAAAATTAAATTTTAATAAGGGTTGTTTATTATAATCTAAATAAAGATATACATTTGTGAAAAGATCTAGATAAGAAAGCAACTGTGTATAAACGTGATTTATGAACGAAAAGGATTTAAATAGAGAATTTGAGGACTTAAATCCCGATATCTTTGAAAATGTTTTTCAAGGCTTTGAAGAAAATAATAGTAGTATTATTTGAAAGTAAGTATTTGGAAAATTGGTTTATGAAATTGAGATCATGACACTTAGTAACATTTACGAAGTAAATGATACCATTTGAAATGATTTTGTTAAGTCCGAAAGGCTTTAATTGGATGCACTGAACTCACTCATGTTGCTTAAAATAATTCTGGTGATGACTCCAACATCATTAGCACTCATTTTTGGGTTTTTTAGTATGGGATGCTACAAAGTTGTTTTGGTAAAATAGATTTTTGATTTAATCTCAAAATATGATTTGATATACAAAAGTTTTATGTATATATTATTTCAAAATAATTTCAAATAAAAGCTGGTGTTTAATTTTAAAGTTTTCTTATTACACTATTTCATGGACATAAGTATCTATGCACTAGGAAAGTATTGAAGTGAATCATGATATAATATGTTGTTTGCCCGTTTTCATTTTTTAAAACGAAATGGAATTTTTTGACGGTTTTGGATAGTCGGGAACTTCGAATTGTTATAGAACTTATAATTAAGTGTTTTTGAAAATATAAAGTTGAGTTTATATAACACTTGAATTGAGAAGATAGCAATTTAAAAACAGGTTTAAATTTGTTAATCATACTTGTTAACAAATTGATGGTTGTATATACTCTTAGGACGTAATGGAGTATTATATGAGTATGTACTTAAGTTGTAAAATGTTGATAAACTGGAAGTATGATTTATGAAATGAGGCATAAATAATTTAGTATTGAAGAGAATACTAATTAAATGAATGTGATTGAAATGGAATCGGCGTATTTAAGAAACCAATTAGTTAAAAACGTAAGTTGTAAATAGATCATTTTATTCACATGACTGTTCTTGACCCGGTATTCGAATACATGATTTTGAGGTGGTTTACACTGATCTAAACAAGGATTTTTCACTTGATTCTTGATGGTGAACACTTGATATGGATTCTTGATATGATCCTGACATTTTCTAACATGGTATAAGATTATATAAGGAGAATAGAGGTTTCTGATCAAGAAACCTGATCGGAGTTCGCACTAGAGAGGTCAAGTGATCTATACTGGTTAGGAAGTGAGATCTATGTGATTGAGCAAGTGATCGGAATTGATATTGCGTACGGATGGTCCATGTACATCATACGAGATTTATTATATTGGTATACTATGTTTATTGGCTTAGGGAGAGTTTAAGGAATAGCTCTTCGATTTGTTCTAGGGTGGCATGAATAATCGTTTAAGCAATAACCCGAGGCCGTTAAGCAGAAGGTACGCTTAGTAGATTGATTATCATCCTTGTGCGATGAGAGGGTTTGAACTTGAGTAAACTGTGAGCTTTTTTTGCTAATGATTAGGATACTGTTAAGTATCAATGTATGGTTGTTTCTTTTGTTGCTCGTGCTGGAATTTCGAGGACGAAATATTCTAAGTGGGGGAGAATGTAATAACCTAGAATTTTGGATAATGATGTTAAACTTGTTTTGGAAAAATGTTTACAAAAATATATTTTTTGGAAAAATATAGATAATATGACCGAATTGTTTTATCGATAAACAACTTTCTAACCATCATAAGTTGTTCAGATTTTCTTTTACATACACTTATTTGCTAAGAAATTTAATAAAATGAAATAAAAATATTTTTCCATTTATGGAAATAAACTTTATGGATGATGTCATGCATGAGCTAAGGGGAGATATTTAGGAAATATGCAAGTAAGAAAAATCCTTAACACTTAAGCAACTTTGATATAATGGAGAAGTGATGTCTATAATTAATGATGTTAGGGTTTTGATGGATTTTTGGTCTTTCCCTATTCACATTCCTAGGCCTATATAAGGAGGGGTACACCATTAGGAATAAATCACAAAAATTACAAAGCTTGATTGTAAAAAATCAATGGCTTATCTTCTTCTTCCTCTCTTATGTCCTAAAAGGAAAAAGTTGAAAATCAATTGTAAATCACTTCGAACTTTGCCACAAGGCTTAGTACAATATTAGAAACTTTTCCACCAAGCCAAAACATGAAGAAGTTATAATGATCCGCCTTTTCGATCCTCAGAAGTCAACACTAATACATCCTCGATATTCGCATGCCGAACAACCAAGTACCAGAAAGATCGATTGTTCAAGGAAAGAATGAAGAAAGAAGACAAGAAGAAACCAAATAATATAGAATCTCACAACGCAATGAATAATCTATAATATTACAATGATCTTTATAAAAGAAAACTTTTATATACATACATCCATCAGAGTGCTAGCCTATCATCTACCTGGGCAGTTATAACAACCAATCCTTACAATTTCTTACAAATACAACAAACCATGCAGTGGAACACAAAGAAATACGTAGATACGTCTTAGGCCTCCAACTGGTCTCCTGAGCTCTAATGCATCTAAAGCTAAATCTATAAATATGCTCAGTCTGACCTGAGCATTACAAGGAAATAACGCCTGGATTAGTCTTGTAAACCAACATGAAAAACATACCTCAAATGCTGTAACGACCCGTAATTTTCGATAATTAAATAAATTTTGGAATTAAATGTTGTGAAAATATGTTATTTAAGATTTAATAATGAGAAAATAACTAGAATATAATTTTAGTAATGTTAATTTAAGATAATCGATGACTATGTGAATGTAATTTCAAGTAATTGAAGTAATTGCAAGGTTAATTTGGTGATAACTGCAAATAAGAAAATAAAATTTAATGTTAAATTTAATATTGTAATTATATATTATTAATCGGAATATGAAAATAAAATAATTAGTATGTAAATTTAGTATCTTCTATTTGTAAACAATAAGTTTGGGAATGTGTTTGAATTAGTAATGTATAATAATTGCTTCAATTATCTTTTGGTTATCTAATCCGGTCAATTAATGTGGAAATCGATAAAAATTAAATACAATTGAAATATTGCAGTTAATGTGAATTAAAATGATAACTGTAGAATATTGATGTAATAAATGGTAAACCAATGTTAATTATATACATAAAGTAATAATGAATTGAATAATAAGATGAAAAATCAAATAAATGGATTTATTGGAATTTAAACTAATAATCAATTGAATTTATTTATATTGAAATTGGACACCGTCATTAGTGCAATATTTAACATTGGTTTTGACATGGAAATTTATATTTAAAGATTATAAATCACTAGGTAATCAAAAACGATAAAATTTGTTTGTTATTAAATTTGAAATTAAAAAGTGATTTAATCAATTTAATAATAATTTTTTAATTAGCGTGAAAATAGCCATTTTGGTCACTGTCTCGGATTTCAACGAAACCAGTTTCAACGGATCCGTAACGGTGAATTATTGTTGGATTTCAAGTTTCGTAGCGATCAGACTTGTCGTTTAATCATGCGGGCTCGAAACGCGTAGAAATCAATTTAATAAAATCAATTTAAAATAAGCTAATTTTTAAAAGCTAACTTCTTCATACAATGGAATTAGGACTCGAAACCTATTCCATTGAATTTAAAAATATCTAAAACATCTATTTTGATATATTAGATGACCCACTTTCGTTTCGGAAGCGAAACAGGCTTTTCTGGTCATTATTGTCGTTCGTACCAATTCGATACGTGTTCATTTTTTTTATCGGGCTTTGTTCATATAAATAGCTTTGTTTCTCAAACCCTAGCAGTCTTTTAGTTTCCACCGTATGTAATTCCTTCTGTCTGTTCCTTTCTTCAATGGCAGAAACATATCCCAATTACGAAAACCCTAATTCAAATTCCAATTCAAATCGAAAATCAAACTCCCCAAAACCATATCGAATAATATAACATTTCGAAGCTCTCGACGAGCGTAACCCAGATCTGCAATTAAATTTTGCAATTGATGCTCAGTTTGGCCAGAAATCATTGATTTATTTTCGACCCTCTATATTTGGTTTTGTCCTTTGACGGCGGATCTTCGATTATACGACGATCAGATGAAGCTGCGGCGTAAAGTGTGACGTATGGTGTAACGACCCGTAAATTTAATTTTTTTAATAACGTAATTAACTGAAATTTTGTGAAATTTTAAATAATTGAATTTTAAAATAAAAATTTAATATTTGGAATACGTCTATTTAAACATAGCAAATGGTAAATTTTTATCTGAAAATATGAAAGTTTATTTTCGTTGTGTAATTTTATTTAAGTTTAAATTAGTTAATATTAGATGATAATAAAATATTTCTCAAACCTAAATATTGTTATATTATAAATTTGTAAATCATCTTCTGAGTGAGACGTCATATCGTCTCGTCAAATTTGGACTACTATTGCTCCGTTTATCTTATTTTCGGCATTTTAGCAGCATTTTCGGTACCGAATATCAACTTTTGATAGAATGATCGTATTACTGATATCTATGTACCATTCTATTCGTCTCGTCGTGCTGATCTCCGCAGTATATTTATTTCTGTATTTTGGGACCCGGTACACGATGGAAACGACAAAAACAGGTGTCGTATCGGTACCATATCCGTGACCTTTTGTTTTCTATTGCCTTTCAAACTTCAGCCGTGTCATCCAAGCAACAATTAATTGCTTTAATTACTCACCAAATCATAGCTAGACCATTAGAATTTCATTGTTCCCTTTTTATATATTTTGGTTCGTGGATAGTGCGGGCTTCCTTTCATATTCTTCCGTTCAAATTGAAATTTATATTATTTATAATTATCAAAACTAGTCGTAGATGTTTACAGTCATCTCCATTCGCCCATGGCCCTCTTCTTCTCCCTCCTATTCCAGGCCGTGCTACCACCTCCCATCACCTCGCCGAACCCGCTCCTCCCCTCTTGCCTGTCACTCTTCCTCACCTCCACCTGTTCACCAGATCCCAAGCCCATCCCCTACTCCTTACCGCCTTCACCCATCCCCATTCACCCTCAACTCCTTCTCCTTCCTCGACTTCATCCCCAGCCGAAACTTCAAGACCTGCCACCTATGATTAGCTCCACCCAGCTGAGCACAACACCTTATCACCTTCCTTTGCCCCCATCTCCTCTAACCATCAAAGAACCATCCGCTCCTCGTCTGGACCTACCGCCTGCCCAGCCTCCAAGTGGCCGAACCACCATCAGCATCTCGACCAACCAGAAACCAATCACCCGCCTGTCATGTTGTCCGCTCCACCCTCTCACAACAAAACCAAGTCCGGCCTCCCTCCTACTCTGGCCGACGCCGCACTAGCCTTCGCCCGCTCGCCCCGCCATCCCCCTCAACAGAAATTCCTCTCGCCTATAATATATATATATATGCAATATACGTGATTTGATAAAATATATATATCTATATTTTTTTGATTTTAAAGGTATGCGACTAAGGAATGATTTTTATGATAGTATCAGTATTTAGCATTATCAGTATCTGTATACATACAATAGTATACATATAATCGGTACATATAATATATACCGATTTTATACGTTTTCATAAAGCATAGTATATAGGCATGTGATTTTAAATAGGTGTTTAAATCTAAGTAGCGATTTCGTAATGTAATATATATATATATGTATGTATGTATGTATATCTAAGTCCGTTTATTTTCCTGCATTTTAAAAAGGATAAAAATTTAAATGTATATATATAGTTTTGAATCTTTGTGTTTTGATTTTCAATATAATATAAAAGATATAAAAGGTTATTCTGATATATATATATATATATATATATATATATTATAAGCTGTTCCTGTATATGAAACATATATGCTGTTGTAATTCGGTTCCATGGTTTTATACTTTATTTATTTACAGTTTTAACTGTTTGAATATGTGAGTCTGGGAAATATTGATTTGAAGTATCTGGTTTAAAAAGGTAATGTATATACATATATGTTTTGATTTGAGAAAGATTGGTGTTTTAAGGAATAATGATTTTGAAGTAGAATATATATATATATAGAATTTATTTTTATATGTGTTTAAAATTAGATATTTATGTTAAGGTATATATATATATATATATAGATTTTATTCTTAATATGCGTTTTCAAATTTAATATTGTTTTTAAAATATAACATATATATTGCATTTCATCAAATCCAAATTCGTCTACCTTGCTTTACTAGTTCTGTGCTGCCCGGAGATTATTTCCGCAACTCTACCTGGATCGTGCGTATCCGTGTCCGTGCATCTCATTCTTGTTATTTCTCTAGACTTGAAAGGTGAGTAATCACTCACGATTAACATTCTTATATTCATTAAATTTGATTTCACTTGAAACGACAATTGAAATATGCTGCTAGATTTAACTATTATTTATATAATTGCTATATATGACATGCTATTATCTATAACTGATCACCTGTGATATATGACACCATATCCTGTTGTTTATATTTTATTTTATTTATCACTGATGATATATCTCTGTTGTTGATATGTTATATTATTATCATAACTGTTCTCACTCTACAAATTCCCTGTTAGTATAGAATTCCCTATGGGTTGAAATGATACATGCCCAAACGATCTTGTAGAATAGGAGAAAATCGTTATGGGTTGAAATGATAAACCCAAGCGATTTTCATTGATTGTGAATTTTTTGGATCGCGGGTTGAAATGATATATACCCGTAAATGTTAAATTGCGGATTGAAATGATAAATATCCGTATTACTTGACCATAGGATAGAAAATTATATACTGACACCGTTGGTCTATTTTGAAAAATGATTTTTGGATTTTGAAAGAAAATATATGAATTTTAATAATGTAAAGATATTTTATTTTGAAAAATTTAGATTTTAAATTTATATGTTTTGGAAATTTTAATTTATAAGTTAATGTTGAAAAATAAAAATTTTAAGATTTGTTTATAGTTTATTATTTTAAAAATATATATAATAAGATTTAATACAAAATACAATTAATAATAAGATTTAATTTAATAAAATTTAATTAAATTAGTATATAATATGTTTTAAAATATTTATTTAAATTTTATATTAATATTTTAAAATAGATTTATAACTTTAATAATAAAGGTTGGGAAGATAAATAAATGTTGGCTTGGAATTTAAATTGGTTAATAATTTAATTTAAATAAGAATTTATTTGAACTTATTGACTTTTGAGATTTTGAAAGATATGATTTATAACTCGATTTAGCAAAAGGTGATTAAATGAATATTCTCAACTTTATATAAAATTAGAGATCGAATATCGATTTAAATGTATAAATTGGGATTTCAACAAATTGTTATTAAAATGGTTAAGTGAATATTTTCCAATTTGAAATAAATTAAAGTTAAATGTGAAATATAAATGAAATTTATATTGTAAATGTTTGAATATTTAAAACTTGAATCTTTGAACTTTAAATTGAATTGTTAAACTTGAATTGATTTAAGCTGAATTTGGAATTTAAGATGATTTGAATTGACTTGCGAAATTGGAGGAACTAATTTTATTTTATATAAAGTATTTTAATATATATAAACTATTTTAATATATAAATTATTTTAATATATAAACTATTTTAATCTATAACTATTTTAATATATATATTATCTTCAAAATCTAAACTGTTTAAGTTGAAACTGTTATGATTTTTAAAGTGTTATGGTTTCACAAGTGTTATGGTTTCAAAAGTGTAATGATCTCAAAAGTGGTATGATTTCAAAAGTGTTATGATTTCGAAAGTGCTGTAAAGTTTGAAAGTGTTACGGTTTTGGAAATGAATATTATTAAAAGTGAATAATGATATTGAATTTGATATGGTTTTGAAATGAATATGATATTTTGATTTGAAGTATGAATTATTTGAAATGAAATGACCACGGTGTGAAATAAGCGTTTTGTTGTTAAAGAGACCGGGATCAGATATTGTCATATTCTCTGCCAATACCGAAAACCACTTTAACAACTGTGTACGTGGTGGAGATTCCGAAATGAAGTAGGATGGTTTGGTGACGATTCTCTATGGTATTTACGTAGCCCTGACTCCCGTGAGTCAGCTTGATGCGGCTAAAACAGGAGCCATGCCAGGCCAAGTGAGGTCATTCCTCCGATCGGGCACATTTCTTCGATACCATTCTATTGCTTTTGTGATTTGATTGAGTGCACCCTTTGATTTGGGAGTGTGTCACGAGGTGGGCGGTAGTAGCTGCTATGCGTTACCACCAGTCCGGATCCGCAAACGGTATATCTACCCTGGCATTGCCTCGAGTGCCTTGTCGCATGCCCTATCGCGCCTTCTACGAGTTTGGTTTGTACCTTACCTATGGAGTGCCCTCTAATAGCCCTCCAGTTTACGGAGGAATTACGGTACTGTATAGACTATGGGAATATATAAAAATGTGTTAAGGGGGATATGGGTAACGCCTTAACGCTATTTTAATAGTTTACTTTACTATAGACATATTATAATAGCGTATATTACTACATAGTAGATAGTTCCATGGATCCTTAGAGGATAGAAATCCCAAGCATCCTTTAAGTTACTTGTATTTCATTTGACATTTCACTTGAGTTGAATTTATTAATATAAGAATGTTAATCCTGACTCAAGTGTTTTGTGTTTTGCTTTACGCTCGGGTCAGACTGAGTGTCACAGCATTTGAGACTCACCTTTGGAGCTTTGCTTGAAGATCAATCTATATCTATTCAGCTTTCAGCTATCCAGTTGTTTTGTTCAGACTTGTCATTGGTTTGTATTTGAGACTACATTGTATTTGAGATATTGTGAAGACCCAAATTATTGAGATTAGAATAATTAAAAAAAAACTTTCAAAACCAAACATATATATATATATATGTAGTCTAGAGATAAATATTGAGAATGAGTTGAAAGTAATAATAGTTGAATTGAGTGAGTCTTATATTCACATGTATACATATACATATATGTATCTTGAATATAAACAGTAATAAGAAATAGAATTTCAGAGGGAAGAGGATATATATACCCAGAAAGAATAAACATAAGATAAGTAAAGAAAGAACACCAGAGTAATTAAGAATATGTATACATTTACATATCCAGAGAAAACATATGGTTTGAGATATTAACTAGAGGTTAATTGATAAAGAGGATATACATGTATATAATACAGTTTAACATAAAGAAAATAAAAATAATTCTGTAAAGAGAAAATTGTTTTCAACAATTAGGTAAGGAAAAAAAAAGATGATATATTCTTTGATAAATTAAAATGCTTTAAAAACCAGTTTTATATTAGTTATACATAAGTAAAATTTTGAAAGATAAGCCACATGGGAATAATGTACAAATGAAACATGCAAATTGCATGTACACAGGGAAAAGCAGTGGATAACTGCTTTTACCAGAAATAGAAACCAGGGGGAAATGGCACATTTAGCCATAACAACACACACATAATTATTGAGTGATGTGAGGATAAAATGGGTTTTTCCCTTCAGTAAAACCCTAGTGAAAATGATTTAAATCAAGAAAAGAAGCAGAGGTTTTTCTCTCTGAGGAAAAACAGAAACATATTAAAAGAAAAAAAGAAGAAGAAGAACATACACTGTTTGCAAACTTAGGCAATCTCGGGAAAAAGAAGGGAAAGGTGAGTGATTAATCAATCTCATGAGGCTAAGGCATTAAGACCCAAGTTAAGGGCAGCCATTTTATTTCTTTTGTGCTTGATCAGCTTGTTTACTTTCTCTGAAATTAATGAATGCTGAGCATGGTTGGTGTATTGATAGATTTTTGGTTGATGCTTTGATATGCTTCATTTGATTGTTTGATAATAGTAATGCCATGATTTCTGGGATGGATCCAGTATCATAAACCATCAGTTTGTATTTATGATAGTAAGATAAATACAATTTTATTATGAAATAGGGTAAAATTGAAAGATAAGCCAGGCAGTGTGAACAAAGGAGGTTCATGCTTATGTCTAGTTTGTTTTAAATTAGAAATGAACAATGCAATAAATTATTTATGTGCTGATTTGTTCAGATCTAAGGCTAAAAATGTTTTTGGGGTTTTTCTCTAAAAACCTTACCCTATGTTCACAATAGAATTAAGCATAAGAATTTTTAATGGAACTCTACTGGATTTGTTAAGAGATCATGACATTCTGGAATACAGAAGTATACAAGTGATAAAACAAATTTTGAATGAGACAACTGGAAAGAAAAAGGAAATGAAAATATGATTTTCATGAATGAATGTAGGGATAGTTGAAATCCCTGAGTAAGATTAACTCTCTCTCTATCTGATTCATAGAAAAAAAAAAGAAAGTAAAAGCAATCAAGGAGTTAATAAAATCTTTCTGAAATAAGAAATGAGACTGGTCACTAGATTATAAAACTAATCTAGGAGAAAAGCCTTGATCTATTCATCATAAGGAGTATGATGGGTATGTGCATGACTTGTTTAAGTCCTATAGGCCTTTGTGCAGGGGTTAACAGAATTGAGTCCCTTGCAATGCACACATGGTGTTCAATGGCAAAAGAGATATGACCAAATTAAATTGATAAATCAAGTTTTATGTTGAGTTATGGAAATTAAAATGAGTTAATTCCATAAGAATGGGTGTACATGTATACTGGATTGAATGATTGAATGGTTGCTTGTGTGCATGAATGTGGTAGGAGCTCAGATATAAATATTTATCCAGTTATATCATAAATTCAAATATCTTCAAGTATTTTAACACCCTGCACTGCAATTTAAAAATGACAAAATATTGCATTTTGATTTCACTCATACCAGAATTATATTCTGACCCTATTTGTTGCTTTGTAACATCTGGGGTGTCTCATTTCTATGGAGGCAGCTCTAGATGTTGCTGCAGGAAAGGATGCATAGGAAACTTGTGTGCTTGGGCAATTGAAGATTACTTGCATTTAGAATGTTTAAGGAGTCTTTGGCAGATATGTTGTAATAATTAGGCCAAGCCAAAAATATCATTATGGTTTAAGTATTATCTGGATTGATATGTATTTGTTTTTCTGAGAAGTGAACTTGTAGGAATCCTTAAGTATTATTCATACTTGCATATGTGGGTTGCTATTTTAAAAGAATTAAATCTGCATAGTTTCTGGTGGAGAAAGATTTTGGAGATCATGTCATGTAATTTTGATATGTGCTCATGTCTCCTGTAGAAATGTTTGATGAACCTTAAAAAAAATGGTAGAGCAGAAACATCATAGGAAGAAAAGAATAGAGTAAAAATCAATGAATTCATAAAGATTGAGTTGAATCTAAACTGGCTAACCAGTAGGCTTAACCATGACTTATAATTGATATAGGTCCATGCAAGGCTGAAAGGCATAGCCTGAATCTGGTGGGGCATTTGATTTCCCCGGTGAAAACATGTATTGCTTGGAGTAATAAGCTCATTTACCTGCTTAGTAATTGTAGACTCTACTGCACCTATGCTTAGCTAATTCCTGCTATTTTGATACTTAATTCAAATCTGGTAGTATTGGGTCATAATCAAAACCTTTGATAAATTATAAATGCATATGGTCTTGTTTGTATTGAGCATTTCCACCATTCAATAGAACAGTGACCACAACATTGTTCTCTTCATTAGAAAATATCAAATATCTTCATCATAAGTTCACCTGGAAGTCTTGCATTTTGTCTGATTCTTTTTATTCACTTTGCCTTGAGTTTACTGTCTGCACACATGACCTTAGTCTCTGTTTAGCATGATAGTTTAAGTTAGCATTTTGAAATGACTGTATTGTTTTCCTCTGCTAGCCTTAAAAATTAGCTTGTCATTACAAACACCCACATGATTATTGCAACTTATAAATCAAAACATGGACATTCCCTCTGATATAAAAGCTGTTTGAAATTGAAATGAGTAAAACAAGCTAACCTAATAAACATGAGTTAGGTTGAACACTTTTTACTTAAAATAGAACAATATGTATCAAATCACAAAAATCCCAGGATTAAAAAGGTATGACTTGTAAATTCAGGAGTCAATTAATTTGTGAGGTAGAACAAGAAAATATGAGAACTAGTAATATTTAATCCTAAAGTTAATCAAGCTGGAGTTCTAAAAAGAAATATATATATGATAAATAGAAAAAGCTATGTGACACCAAATCTCTAATATGAGAATTAAGGTGGGAAAGAGTTTCTTTGCTGTTTAATCACTCTGAAAAGTAAAGATCCATTTATATATCTTCATATATGTAAATGATAGGATTTATTTAAATACTGATATATTTATATTAGTAAAATTTCAGGATCTTGGGGAATCAAATTAAGGGAAGTGATCCATTGTAAAGTATATTCATATGTATTAAAAAAAAATTCTAACAGAAAATTCTATAAAAATATATGATAAGAGAAGTGGGTCATTTCAGATATTCTGTTGTATTTTATTACAAACTCTGTTGTTTATATAGTAGCTTCATGAACTACTATTTATCTATTCCGCTGCTTGTTGTTGTAATACTCTGTGTCTGTGATTGTATGATTGATTTATTTACTATATATGCTGAGTTTTGCCAAATATAAATTAACAATCTGACATTTTGAGCAATTCAAGTACGACATGTGCGGATGCGAATGGTTCGAAATATCGGGTCGTTACATATGGAGTCGATCCATACGGTTGGTTGGTTGAAATAGTCAGCAAATCTACAAGAAATGGCGATCATATAGGTGCGGCGACGGAGGTTATTGGGGGTTCGTGGGCGCCGTGCGTGGGGGGCCAGTGGTCGGTCGGAGATGGGGGTTGGGTTGCCGAGGTCAGATCATGGTCGCGATTAGCTTTAGGGCATGGCGGATTAGGGTTTGCTAGCGGCTACTTCATGTTCGAACGAGATTTGAGAATTAGGGTTGCGTGAGTAAAGCAAGTGATGACGTGTCAAATTGATTTGTTGATTTAATTGTTTTATATTATATATCGTTTAACTTCTAATGATAATAACTTTTGCATACGAGGTCAGATTTATGTACGGTTTTCTCCGCTGCGATCGTATCAAAATTCCAAACGTTATGGAATTGGTTTGGACGAATTCTGAGGCTGTTAGATTTTGGGCCTTTATTTGGATTTCAAATCGATTTGGAATCAAAGGTGAGTGTTTTGACCCACTCCCAAATACTAGATTATCTTATGTTAGTTAAATTGAATTTATGATGTGATTAGAATTTGATTGGTTAATGTTTGGTATATTTAAATTGTCATTCTAGTAAACCTGACTTTTATTGAATTTAATCACCATTTAATTTAATATTGAATTTTAAATTGCCTGTTAATACCTGTTATTGATGATCAGTCAATTGTTGTTATTTATTTGTTGATCTGAATGGTGATTGTGATGGATGTTTAATTGTTGATATTGGATGACTGGATGTTATATTTTATATTGTTATAACACTACAAGCTCTCTTAGTTATTGCTAGGAAAATCACTATGGGTTGAAATGATACATACCCGAATGATCTATAGATTAAAAAAAAATCGTTATGGGTTGAAATGATAAACCCGAGCGATTTTATGGATTTTGAATGTTAATTCGGGATTGCGGGTTGAAATGATATATACCCGTAAATTTAAATTTATTACGGATTGAAATGGTATATGTCCGTATCACTTGACCATAGGGTAGAAAATTATAAACAGACATCAGATTGGTTAAATTAAATGATTTTAAAACCTTAAATTTTTTAATCCAGTTAAATGATATTTTGAAATAAAAATTTGATTTATATAAACTAAATTTGTGTCGTAAATCGAAGCTTTAAATGTTGAAATTGGAATTGGTTTAAAATGAATTGTTTAAAGGATTCAAATTGAAATTTTAAAATGGATTTGAAGAATAAACGAAATTTATCGAAATTGAGTTATCGAAATATTTGAATATTTAAAGTTTGAAATATGCTAAATTTGAAATGGTTTAAATTTATCGTTCGAACATGGATTTGAAATCGATATTGATTAAATGGTTTTAAATGAGAATCTGAATTGAAAGATAAAATTGAGTTTGTTGATTAGAACGCTGGACATGGTCCAGATGTGTTGAAATGAAAGAAATAGTTTAATTTGATATTAATCTCAAATTAATTATTTTAAAATAATCCGTTTAAAGATATATTATTTTAAAATCCTAAGTTTTAAGATTTTCAAACTATTAAACTATTTTAATCTATTTTTAACTATTTTAAACTATTTTAATCAAATTAAACTATTTTAATTTATTTTAAATCTATTTTAGATCTATTTAATCTATTTTAAATCTATTTAATCTATTTTTAAATCTATTTAATCTATTTTTAAATCTATTTAAACCATTTTAAACCTATGTAAACTATTTTAAATCTATTTAAACTATTTTAAATCTTTGTAAACTATCTTAAATCTATTTTTAATCTATTTTTAAACTATTTTAAACTATTTTAAACTAATTAAAAATTTATTTTAAATTATGCTAAACTATTTATAACCATCTAAACTATTTTAAAATTTTCAAACTGTGTAAAGTGGAAGTGTTTATATTTAAATCCTTGATTTAAAAGCGAATACGGTTAAATGATGTTATAACCTAAGTTGGGATTTAAATGACATATTTGAGTAAATATGATGATTTTGAAATGAGGATTTAACATATTTAATCGATATGATTTCGAAAGTGAATATGATTTAAAAAGTGATATGGATTGAACTGAATATGATATTTTGATATCAATTATGACACGGTTTTGGAAATTTAAAAGAACCATCCGGTGTGAAATAAGCGTTTGGTTGTTAAAGAGACCTGGATCGGATATTGTCATACTCTCTGCCAATACCGAAAATCACTTTAACTACTGTGTACGTGGTGGAGATTCCAGAATGAAGTAGGATGGTTTGGCGAACAATTCTATATGAGGTATTAACGTAGTCCTGACTCCCGTGAGTCAGCTTGATGTGACTAAAACAAGAGCCATGTCGGGCCAAGTGAGGTCGCACCTCCGATCGGACATTCTTCTTCGATACCATATTATGACTTTGTGATTGATTTGGTGGCCACCCTTCGATTTTGATTATGGGAGTGTGTTCCGAGGTGGGCGGTAGTAGCTGTTATGCGTTACTACCAGTCCGGATCTGCAAAACGGTAGTATCCTACCCTGGGCATTGCCTCGCATGCCTTGTCACATGCCTTATCGCGCCCATTACGAGTTTGGTTTGTGTCGTACCTATGGGGTGCTCCTTGATAGCCCACCAGTTTATGGTGGAGTTTACAGTACTGTATATAATACGACATTATATAAAATGTGTTAAGGGGGATATGGGTAACGCCTTAGCGCTATTTTAATAATTTACTTTACTGTAGACACTATTATAATAGCGTAATGTACTATGTATATAGATAGTGTAACAACCCATAATTTTTATAAATATTTTAAAATTAAATTTTATTTTGAAACTTTGATTTTTAAATAATTTTAAATTGAAGTTTGGAATTCTTCCAAGATATTTTGGATTTTTGTTTCTATTTTATTTTTCCAAATATAATTAAATATTGATTTCTGGAAATGTTATATTTTGTCAAACTTTGACTTTTATTGAAATTAATTGAAATTTAAAAATTTAAAATTTTAATCTTTTCCTTTGAAACAGTAATTGGTTTTGATATCTGTTCTGTTTTCGTTTCATCGAATTCCGTTTTAAAACTTTTAAAAATTTGATAAATTCAGCATTTTATACGCAGGATTTTATCTGCACTTTATTGATCATTTTCTATTTTATCTGCCATCCTTTTTTTTTGGGTTATGAATTAAGTTGTGTGAATCTTGTTGAGTTGGAATTTCCATTACTAGTTGTATTTTTGTTTACAATTTTAATTCTAGTTTCAATAAAATAAACTATTTTCTTTATTTATTTCCTATTTTTCCTAAGACTGATTATTTATTTTCTTTTCCACTTTATTTTGTTTGTCTTTTATTTATTTATTGTTTTTCTATTTGTTTATTTTGTATAAATATAAAGTGGAAATTCTAAGAGACAAAAAGCCTTTTACTTTTGACTTTTCATTGCCTAGACTTTTCAATTTCTTTGGCCGTTCTTTTCTACATTTGTGGCCATGAGTTTTTATTTACTTCTTCACGTGAAAACTTCTCAACATCTTCACAAATTTTCGACCATCTATTCCTGAAAAATGTAAGTCATGGCTTCTTCATTTTTTTACTACTTTTCCTCTTCATATTCCCTTGATTTTTGCTTGTTTTGCTTGATCTCTTCACATATGTTGCTCGGCCTAACCCCTTCACCACCTTCACCGACCAACACATCACTTCCTCCTCATCACCATCCACGGCCTGACCTCTTCCTCCTCTGACCAGCAAATGCCGTGACCATTCAATGAACATATCTCCACAAAACAATGCAAAAACTCTCCAAAATTGCCTAGCCGAGCCTAGTTTTCACCACCACCTTCATTTCCTTTCCACGGCCACCCCCTTAGCCACCACCACCAAGAAGTACACCACCTTTGAACATCACCTTAACCTCTGACCAGACCTGTACCTGACCAAGGCCGAGCCCATAGACCTTTGGCCGAGCCTAAATGATGCAACAAACCCTCCTCTTTTGCCTTGTCTTTTGACCTTCCTCACTTTGTAACCCCAAGACCTTTCTCATTCCTATTGCTAGCCGTGAGTTATGGTCTAATCCAGATCCATTTCAACCTGAAAACATGTCATGGCCGAGCCTAAAGTATGTTTGGCCGAGCACATATTGGGTCATGGTCAAGCAAAATTGATTTAAAGGCTTGGTGATGTTCTTTGTTTTGTTAACTTTATTTCAATTTGTTTCAATATATTTTGTGTAGAAATATATTTATATATTGCTTTGTTTATTTTGTATACAATATTTAATATCTTGGCTCTCTCCACTCAAATCAAAAGTCGTGCTATCATGCTTTTTGGAATTCATTTGTGTGTTTTGATTTGCGAACTCCAGCTTAAAAAGGCGAGTTATTCACGCTTGACATTCATACTTATAGAATTGTGAATTGATAACAAGTGAATGTGTAGATTGTTATATCATGTTACACCTGCCTGTGATATGTCTTATATGATGTTAAAGCCTGTCACATCATCTGATATTGTTATATTCTATTATACTGTTTATTTATATCTGTTTCTCACACTGCAAGTTCTTTGTAGAATAGAATTACTATGGGTTGAAATGATACATACCCGAACGGACTTTAGAATAGGGAAAAATCATTACGGGCTGAAATGATAGGCCTGGGTGATTTTTATTTATTTTATTTGACTTTGGATTTCGGGTTTGAAATGATAGAACCTGGATTTTTCTTTGTAAATTACGGATTGAAATGTTATATTATCCGTATCACTTGACTTAGGTTAGAAAATATTATACAGACCCGTGGTTATTATATATATTTTTTTGGAATTTTTAAAGTATTTTAAAAGTATAAAATATGATAATTTGATTTTTTTTAAATTGAATTTAAAATGATTTAATAAAGTGTTATTGATTTTTCTATGTTTTAAATTGTTAAATAAATGAATGGAAAAATTGTAAGTTGAAATATAACTTAGTTTGGAGATTTGTAACTTGGTTTTAAAATGGAGGTTTAAGTTAATAAAAAAAATGGAAATTAAGTTTATTTGTGAAATGGTAAATTAAATTAGTGTTAAGTAGATGTAAAATGGAAAAATTGTACACTTGAATTTAATAAGTAAAGTATTGAAAAATTGAATTTTTAATTGTAAAAGTTTCCTTATAAAAATCATAAGTTAAAAAGGTATTTAAATGATTATTTTTTTGAAGTGGAAAAATATGATTTTTGGTTTAAATTGAAGATTTATTGTTTCTGAAATTCTAGTGTAAATCTGGAAATTCTTTTAGTAGCACTTCAGAAATGCTATCGTTTCTGAATAATAACTAAAATCTGAACTAAAGTGAATATGTAGCACTTTGTAAGTGCTGTAGTCGCAGAAACTAAATTTAAAACCTGAAACTGATAACAGAGCTATTGTAGCACTTGTTAAGTGCTGTAGTTGGCTGAAATGTGATTTTGAATGTAATTGAACTAGTACAACAGTTTGTAAAAGCTGTCTTTGCTGAATTGAACTATTTTGCAACTAAAACAGAACTATTACAGCTGTTTTTAAATGCTGTCTTTGCTGAATTGAATTGTTTTCAAATATAACTCACCGCAGCATTTTCTAAGTGATGCGAAAAGCTGAAATTTAAATATTTGAAGTATTTAACTGAATAAATGAACTTAGAAAAGGCTAAATTTTGGGAATTGAATATTTGATTTGAAGGAACAATGACTTCACTTTTTAATGGTTTAAATAAATGAATTTAATTCGAAATTATAAATCATTTTGAAATTTATAACCACGGGTACACTGCTTTGTGTGTCATTTGATTTCCTTGTGATTGTTTTGATGACACCTTTGATTTGAGAGTGTGGCTAGAGGTGGGCGATTACTGTAGCTCTGCGCTACCCTAGTCACATTAACACTGTTATTTGCATTGGTTTACTTTAATATGGATATTTCTATGATAGTGTTTATTACTGCTCAAATTATGGTTTAACGGATCCTTAGAGGATGGGCGATCCCAAGCATCCTTTAAGTTATTGTGCATTGCTATTACAGTTCACTTGAGTTGGTTTACATTGTATAAGTATGTATGTCCTGACTTGAGTGTTTATGTTTTACTTTACGCTCGGGTCAGCCTGAGAATCACAACTTTGGATTCACCTTCTGGAGCTAGAGATTTGTTGGAGCTTATTTGTCTATCTGTTCATCGATTCCTATTCCAGTTATTTCCTATTCAGTATTGTCTCTGTATTATTGATTTATGGATCCAGACTTCTATTGTATCTATTTTTCTATGAGATTTTGTATATGTTTTGAGAGTATGTATATAGTAGCTTCATGAACTACTATGGTATTTTATTTCCGCTGCGAGTTATTCTTATATTCCGTGTTTGTGATTCTGTGTTTGATTTTTATTTGCTCCGAATTTTCTCGACAATATTCAAGTCCGACATGTGTGGATTTATTGTCGATTTGAATGGTCCAAAATAGTGGGATGTTACATTTGGTATCAGAGCTTTGGTTTTAGGCAAACCTTAGCCTGCGGAGCAAAAACTCATTAGAGATAGGGTTGAAATACCCTAGAATGAGTGAAATCAATCTCAGAATCATTCCTTTGTGAGAGAACGTATTTTCAAAGTATAAAATGATTTTCAAATAATTTTTAAAGGATTTCTTAAGATTATTTTGGTATAAAATTTTTATTTCGAAAGCAAAATTTTCTAAACTTCATCCTTTATGTATCCACCTTGTTAGTAATCTCTTCAGTTAGGATCCGCTAGAATTTTGAACTTCTATCTTGTTTGATCTGAATTCTTTGTTAATAGGAAGCTATTTGAGTATGGCAAAATCGGAAGAGTAGAAAACAGCTCGTAGAGCACGAAGAGCCCTGGCCAGTAAGGAACGGGAGGAAGAAATCGAGAAGTGGCAAAGGCTATGGATGGAAAGAGCAAGACCTGGTCCTTATGACCATGTCGTTTGTTATCGGTGTCAGGAAAAGGGACACTATGTAGCCATGTGTGGGAATAGGGATAAAGGAAAGAAGAAAGAGGGCCGGCGTTTTCGATCCAAGATCTTCTGTTTTAGATGCCGTAGTGAGTGGCACTTTCCCAGTCGCTGCCAGAAGGCGAAGAAAGTGAATTCTGCACCCACTACATCAGTCGACCAATCAACCATTTGCTATCACTGTAGGAGGCCTGGGCATATAGCCAGAAATTGTTTTGAGAGGAAGTACAGAAAGAAAGTTGCGTACGCATAGTTCATTAAGGAAGATGGGAGTGTAGTGCACTTATTGTAGAAATGCAGAAGTTGGGGGCACATTGAGGGGGAGTGTTCTGGACCCGTTGATGTACCACCCAGAAGAATTAATAATGATGCTTTGTTTATGTAGGAGTGGTGATCTGTCGATCTTTTGTTATCAGTAGTATGTTAGGTTGCATTAATTGAACCCTATTGTATCTTTTGCTTAGTTGAAGTGGTCAAACTTAAGATATTTATGCTCCTGTTTTTCGTATAATATGAATTTGAGTCTTTTTCAAATGATGAATGGGTATTCTTTTGTATTGATATAGGTTATTTGACTCTAATCTCGGTTAGGATTCTTATCGATTTGGATTCCTTTGAACTTTGGAATGCTCCCACTTGTTCTGAGATCTATTCCTGTCTCTCCTACCTATATTCTTTTGATTTTGGAGCATTGCATAACTCAACTTTGAATGACCTTTATAAGGTGGCGATCCCGCCAATCTTTGATGATTTGTAAAAGGATGAAACTCCCTTATAATTGGCATTGATTCACCGGAGATTTCTGTATCCTCGGTTTACGATGTTTTCTATCTTCTGCTATACCTGGATTCTATCTCTGGCGATCAAAGGTCGATTTGCCTTAGATTTTTGCATCGCTTATACTCCTGAAGTCACAGTTGACCGGTAGGGTCGCCTGCGATTCATATAGGCTTATCCATCTTCTATTTGGTAATTTAATTATATTATCTTTGTTTGAGCTTGTCTTTGAATCAGAATTTTATTTGATTAGAGTTTCTCTAAATTTGAATCTCTGTATTGTTTTGAAATCCATCCTTAAATCATCCCTTGGAAAATTTGTGGTTGATTTTATTTTTGGAATTGTGTATTCATCCGGATTGTTATTTTGATAAGGATGACCATATTTTATATAAAAGAGAAATGTTTTCGATAAGGATTACATACCCTTTTAAAATGAGAATTTGAAGTTTCGAAAGGATTTGAAATTTTGAAAATTATAAGGAATGGTTTCATATAAAATGATTTATAACTGAAGGTTTTGAATCTGAATTTGAGTGATTGAACTCCGACATTTTTTGAAACTGGTTTTAAGATTTGAAAATAAAAATAATACGATTTGAAAGTATTTTCCGAATAAGAAATGTTTCAAATGATTTTAATGGATTTCAATGTTTTCGAAGAAATTCCAAAAGAAGTTTTCGAGAAAATAGAAGTCCAGAACCCACTTATGTCGCTGGAAAATAATTTCGGTGATGAATGCATGCATCATTGACATTGATTTTCGAGTTTCAGAGAGGGGGATAGGCCACTTCGGTAGCTTTACTATGCGATTGATTTGAGAAACCAATTTTGATTTCAAATTCCGAAGTGTGATTTGATATTCGGAAGATATATATATATATATATATATATATATATATTCGAACAGCTGAAATGAGCCGGTGTTCAGTCTTTGAGTTTCAGATTTGATTGATATAACCCTATCTTTTGAAATTGATTTACTGATTTGTTGGTGATTTCCAACTCTTGGATTGTAAATATGATTCCTTCGACTATTTTGAAGGTTTAAGCACTTCCAAATCAAGGTTAACTTTTCGAAGCTAAGTAATTTTGAAAAGTATAAAGTATTTGATAAGTATATAAGTTTAGTTTGTATGTTTTGAAGTATGAAGTAATATGATTTAAATAAATTTGAAACTGTTTGGTTAAGTAAATGAATAAGACTAGTTTGAATCATACTAATGTGAAATTTAGTTTTGAAATGTTCTGGATTAAATTTAGTCTTCAAAATGTTTTGAGAAAAAATTAATTTTAAATGTTTTAACTTAGTAATATCTTTTATAAACTATATATATAATAATAATAATAATTTTCAAAGGTAAAGTAGATATTTCAAATAATAAAAATAAATAATTTAAAAAGGATAAAAGGTGAGTTATGAACCGGGGTAACATTTTGGGTATAATTGATTTTTGAGAAATAACTGGTTTCGAAAATAGATTGAAATTTAAACCCAGTATTTACATGATGTTTTTGAAATGAATTTGTTTGACCTAAATTATGTCGATTCATAAATTTGAATTATTTTCTAAACTTATGATTTTGGAAACTTTGAAACCGAAGATAATTGATTTAGAAGAATGATTTGGTGAAATCGTATATGATTTTGAAACTAAACTGATATTAAAACAAATTGAAATTTGAGAACCTTGTGTTACTAAATACTTGATTTGGGAGTTATCGAACTTATATAAAAATTGGTTTGTATTAGTATGATGTTGATTCGAAAACTATGGACTTGAAAAGGTACTCAAATTAGAAAAGCGAAATCTTATATAATCGAAGTCTATATAAGTGTGATTTGATATACTTTTGATTTGGAAAGTATTCGATTTGAAAATGAAATCTTATATATAATGGACCTTATATAAGTATGATATTCGAAAGTGATTTGAAAGGGTACTATATGATACATATTTTCGAAGTAAAAATATGGAAAGTGCCTTCTGCTTGATATCCGCTTTGTGGCCACATTGTGGATTCATTCTATCGATATTATTCTCTGATTTGGGTTTTCTGGATATGATACTCGAGTGTCCACGAATTCCATGGCGATCTCCATGGTCTTACGAGCGCGACTGCATAGCGTAATTCGCCTGGTTGAGATGGCTTAGGGGTACGGATTGTTTCCTGGGGGTTCCAGGCGTAACCATTGTGTATCCTGCGATATATGTAGGTCGTATTTAGTAGCGAAATCCGCAGGGCTGAGATAGCTTACGGATACGGATTGTTTCCTGGGGGATCCAGGCATAAACATTATGTATCTGCGGTCTACTAGTCATCATGGCGTAATTCGCAGGGCTGAGAAAGCTTATGGATACAGATTGTTTCCTGGGGGATCCAGGCGTAACCATTGTGTATCTGCGATCCATGGTTGGACAAAATTTGGTTGATTTGTTTGGATTGTACTTTCCATATATCTTTTAAAGGTTTTTCCAGTATTTTCACTGGGTGTTGAATTAAGTCTACTAAGTACTTGAAGTATTCTAGCTTTGCGCCTGATCAACGCACTGCCAGAGTCTACAGGAACGAGGATAAACTTGTTAAGACATCAAGTTATAAAAGTATTTTGATAAAGTGTTATATAAAGGATATTTTGATCAGTTATTTTTCCTTTTTAAAAGATTTTAAAGTGTTTTAAATATTGTTTACCTTTTTACTGACAATTTGAATTTAAAAGACTTTTATGGATATAATAAAATGGATTTAACCAAGTTACTAAATATTAAAGAATTCCAATTGAATTTATATAGTTTTAAATTAATGGCTCATCCTTGTCTTTCGACCTATTTTCACTCCTAGCTATCCTGGCTCACCATTTTTCCTACTACTATCCCTATTTCTCTTATTTTTTCCTGCTAGCTATTCCTATTCTCCTGTCTTCTTCCTTTTCGAGGACGAAAAGATTTGAGTGGAGGAGAGTGTAACAACCCATAATTTTTATAAATATTTTAAAATTAAATTTTATTTTGAAACTTTGATTTTTAAATAATTTTAAATTGATGTTTGGAATTCTTCCAAGATATTTTGGATTTTTGTTTCTATTTTATTTTTCCAAATATAATTAAATATTGATTTCTGGAAATGTTATATTTTGTCAAACTTTGACTTTTATTGAAATTAATTGAAATTTTAAAATTTTAAATTTTAATCTTTTCCTTTGAAACAGTAATTGGTTTTGATATCTGTTCTGTTTTCGTTTCATCGAATTCCGTTTTAAAACTTTAAAAATTTGACAAATTCAGCATTTTATACGAAGGATTTTATCTACACTTTATTGTTCATTTTCTATTTTATCTGCCTTCCTTTATTTTTGTTTTGGGTTTTGAATTAAGTTGTGTGAATCTTGTTGAGTTGGAATTTTCTTTACTAGTTGTATTTTTGTTAACAATTTTAATTCTAGTTTTAATAAAATAAACTATTTTCTTTATTTATTTTCCTATTTTTCCTAAGACTAATTATTTATTTTCTTTTCCACTTTATTTTTTTTGTCTTTTATTTATTTATTGTTTTTCTATTTGTTTATTTTGTATAAATATAAAGTGGAAATTCTAAGAGACAAAAAGCCTTTTACTTTTGATTTTTCATTGCCTAGACTTTTCAATTTCTTTGGCCGTTCTTTTCTACATTTGTGGCCGTGAGTTTTTATTTACTTCTTCACGTGAAAACTTCTCAACATCTTCACAAATTTTTGGCCATCTATTCCTGAAAAATGTAAGTCATGGCTTCTTCATTTTTTTACTACTTTTCCTCTTCATTTTCCCTTGATTTTTGCTTGTTTTGCTTGATCTCTTCACATATGTTGCTCGGCCTAACCCCTTCACCACCTTCACCGACCACCACATCACTTCCTCCTCATCACCATCCACGGCCTGACCTCTTCCTCCTCTGACCAGCAAGTGCCGTGACCATTCAATGAACAAATCTCCACAAAACAATGCAAAAACTCTCCAAAATTGCCTAGCCGAGCCTAGTTTTCACCACCACCTTCATTTCCTTGCCACGGCCACCCCCTTAGCCACCACTACCAGCAAGTACACCACCTTTGAACATCACCTTAACCTCTGACCAGACCTGTACCTTACCAAGGCCGAGCCCATAGACCTTTGGCCGAGCCTAAATGATGCAACAAACCCTCCTCTTTTGCCTTGTATTTTGACCTTCCTCACTTTGTAACCCCAAGACCTTTCTCATTCCTATTGCTAGCCGTGAGTTATGATCTAAACCAGATCCATTTCAACCTGAAAACATGTCATGGCCGAGCCTAAAGTATGTTTGGCCGAGCACATATGGGGTCATGGTCAAGCAAAATTGATTTAAAGGCTTGGTGATGTTCATTGTTAACTTTATTTCAATTTGTTTCAATATATTTTGTGTTGAAATATATTTATATATTGCTTTGTTTATTTTGTATGCAAGATTTAATATCTTGGCTCTCTGCACTCAAATCAAAAGTCGTGCTATCGTGCTTTCTGGAATTCATTTGTGTGTTTTGATTTGCGAACTCCAGCTTAAAAAGGTGAGTTATTCACGCTTGACATTCATACTTATAGAATTGTGAATTCATAACAAGTGAATGTGTAGATTGTTATATCATGTTACACCTGCCTGTGATATGTCTTATATGATGTTAAACCCTGTTATAAACCTGTCACATCATCTGATATTGTTATATTCTATTATACTGTTTATTTATATCTGTTTCTCACACTGCAAGTTCTTTGTAGAATAGAATTACTATGGGTTGAAATGATACATACCCGAACGGACTTTAGAATAGGGAAAAATCATTACGGGCTGAAATGATAGGCCTGGGTGATTTTTATTTATTTTATTTGACTTGGGATTGCGGGTTTGAAATGATAGAACCCGGATTTTTCTTTGTAAATTACGGATTGAAATGTTTTATTATCCGTATCACTTGACTTAGGTTAGAAAATATTATACAGATCCGTGGTTATTATATATATTTTTCTGGAATTTTTAAAGTATTTTAAAAGTATAAAATATGATAACTTGATTTTTTTTTAAATTGAATTTAAAATGATTTAATAAAGTGTTATTGATTTTTCTATGTTTTAAATTGTTAAATAAATGAATGGAAAAATTGTAAGTTGAAATATAACTTAATTTGGAAATTTTTAACTTGGTTTTAAAATGGAGGTTTAAGTTAATAAAAAAAATGGAAATTAAGTTTATTTGTGAAATGGTAAATTAAATTTAAGTGTTAAGTAGATGTAAAATGGAAAAATTGTACACTTGAATTTAATAAGTAAAGTATTGAAAAATTGAATTTTTAATTGTAAAAGTTTCCTTATAAAAATCATAAGTTAAAAAGGTATTTAAATGATTACTTTTTTGAAGTGGAAAAATATGATTTTTGGTTTAAATTGAAGATTTATTGTTTCTGAAATTCTAGTGTAAATTTGGAAATTCTTTTAGTAGCACTTCAGAAATGCTATCGTTTCTGAATAATAACTAAAGTCTGAACTAAAGTGAATATGTAGCACTTTTTAAGTGCTGTAGTCGCAGAAACTGAATTTAAAACCTAAAACTAATAACAGAGCTATTGTAGCACTTGTTAAGTGCTACAGTTGGCTGAAATGTGATTTTGAATGTAATTGAACTAGTACAGCAGTTTGTAAAACCTGTCTTTGCTGAATTGAACTATTTTGCAACTAAAACTGAACTATTACAGTAGTTTTTAAATGCTGTCTTTGCTGAATTGAATTGTTTTCAAATATAACTCACTACAGCATTTTCTAAGTGCTGCGAAAAGCTGAAATTTCAATATTTGAAGTATTTAACTGAATAAATGAACTCAGAAAATGCTAAATTTTTGGGAATTGAATATTTGATTTGAAGGAATAATGACTTCACTTTTTAATGGTTTAAATGAATGATTTTAATTCGAAATTATAAATCATTTTGAAATTTATAACCACGGGTACATTGCTTTATGTGTCATTTGATTTCCTTGTGATTGTTTTGATGCACACCTTTGATTTGAGAGTGTGGCTAGAGGTGGGCGATTACTGCAGCTCTGCCCTACCCTAGTCACATTAACACTGTTATTTGCATTGGTTTACTTTAATATGGATATTTCTATGATAGTGTTTATTACTGCTCAAATTATGGTTTAACGGATCCTTAAAGGATTGGCGATTCCAAGCTTCCTTTAAGTTATTGTGCATTGCTATTACAGTTCACTTGAGTTGGTTTACATTGTATAAGTATATATGTCCTGACTCAAGTGTTTGTGTTTTACTTTATGCTCAGGTCAGCCTGAGAATCACAGCTTTGGATTCACCTTCTGGAGCTAGAGATTTGTTGGAGCTTATTTGTCAATCTGTTCATCGATTCCTATTCAGTATTGTCTCTGTATTATTGATTTATGGATCTAGACTTCTATTGTATCTATTTTTCTATGAGATTTTGTATATGTTTTGAGAGTATGTATATAGTAGCTTCATGAACTACTATGGTATTTTATTTCCACTGCAAGTTATTCTGATATTTCGTGTCTGTGATTCTGTGTTTGATTTTTATTTGCTCCAAATTTTCTCGACAATCCAATGTTTTGAAGTATTCAAGTCCAACATATGTGGATTTATTGTCGATTTGAATGGTCCAAAATAGTGGGATGTTACATTTGGTATCAGAGCTTTGGTTTTAGGCAAACCTTAGCCTGCGGAGCAAAAACTCATTAGAGATAGGGTAGAAATACCCTAGAATGAGTGAAATCAATCTCAGAATCATTCCTTTATGAGAGAACGTATTTTCGAAGTATAAAATGATTTTCAAATGATTTTCAAAGGATTTTTTTAAGATTATTTTGGTATAAAATTTTTATTTCAAAAGCAAAATTTTCTAAACTTCATCCTTTCTGTATCCACCTTGTTAGTAATCTCTTCAGTTAGGATCCGCTAGAATTTTGAACTTCTATCTTGTTTGATCCGAATTCTTTGTTAAAGCTATTTGAGTATGGCAAAATCGAAAGAGCAGAAAGTAGCTCGTAGAGCACGAAGAGCCCTGGCCCGTGAGGAACGGGAGGAAGAAATCGAGAAGTGGGAAAGGCTGTGGAGGGAAAGAGCAGGACCTGGTCCTTATGACCATGTCGTTTGTTATCGGTGTCAGGAAAAGGGACACTATGCAGCCATGTGCGGGAATAGAGATAAAGGAAAGAAGAAGGAGGTCCGGCATTTTCGATCCAAGATCTTCTGTTTTAGATGCCATAGTGAGGGGCACTTTCCCAGTCGCTGCCAGAAGGTGAAGAAAGTGAAATCCGCACCCACTACATCAGTCGACCAATCAACCATTTGCTATCACTGTAGGAGGCCTGGGCATATAGCCAGAAATTGTTCTGAGAGGAAGTACGGAAAGAAAGCTGCGTACCCGTAGTTCGTTAAGGAAGATGGGAGTGTAGTGCACTTATGCCATAAATGCAGAAGTTGGGGGCACATTGAGGGGGAGTGTTCTGGACCCGTTGATGTACCACCCGGAAGAATTAATACTGATGCTTTGTATATGTAGGAGTGGTGATCTGTCGATCTTTTGTTATCAGTAGTATGTTAGGTTGCATTTAGTGAACTCTTTTGTATCTTTTGCTTAGCTGAAGTTGTCAAACTTAAGATATTTATGCTCCTGTTTTTTGTATGATATGAATTTGAGTCTTTTTCAAATGATGAATGGGAATTCTTTTGTATTGATATTGGTTATTTGACTCTAATCTCGGTTAGGATTCTTATCGATTTGGATTCCTTTGAACTTTGGAATGCTCCCACTTGTTTTGAGATCTATTCCTGTCTCTCCTACCTGTATTCTTTAGATTTTGGAGCATTACATAACTCCACTTTGAATGACCTTTATAAGGTGGCGATTCCGCCAATCTTTGAAATTGGCATTGATTCACCGGAGATTTCTGTATCCTCGGTTTACGATGTTTTCTATATTCTGTTATACCTAGATTCTATCTCTGGCGATCGAAGGTCGATTTGCCTTAGATTTTCGCATCGATTATACTCCTGAAGTCACAGTTGACCGGTAGGTTCGCCTACGATTCATATAGGCTTATCCATCTTCTATTTGGTAATTTAATTATCTTATCTTCGTTTGAGCTTATCTTTGAATCAAAATTCTATTTGATTAGAGTTCCTCTAAATTTGAATCTCTATTTTGTTTTGAAATCCATCCTTGAATCATCCTTTGGAAAATTTGTGGTTGATTTTATTTTTGGAATTTTGTATTCATCGGGATTGTTATTCTGATAAGGATGACCATATTTTATATAAAAGAGAAATGTTTTCGATAAGGATTATATACCCTTTTAAAATGAGAATTTGAAGTTTCGAAAGGATTTGAAATTTTGAAAATTACAAGGAATGGTTTCATATAAAATGATTTATAACCGAAGGTTTTGAATCTGAATTTGAGTGATTGAACTCCAGCATTTTTTGAAACTGGTTTTAAGATTTGAAAATAAAAATAATACAATTTGAAAGTATTTTCCGAATATGAAATGTTTCAAATGATTTTAATGGGTTTCAATGATTTCGAAGAAATTTCAAATGAAGTTTTCGAGAAAATAGAAGTCCAGAACCCACTTATGTCGCTGGAAAATAATTTCGGTGATGAATGCATGCATCATTGACATTGATTTTCGAGTTTCAGAGAGGGGGAGAGGCCACTTTGGTAGCTTTACTATGCGATTGATTTGTGAAACCAATTTTGATTTCAAATTCCGAAGTGTGATTTGATATTCGAAAGATATATATATATATATATATATATATATATATATATATTCGAACAGTTGAAATGAGCC
This sequence comes from Allium fistulosum, assembly GCA_030737815.1. NCBI lineage: Eukaryota > Viridiplantae > Streptophyta > Magnoliopsida > Asparagales > Amaryllidaceae > Allium > Allium fistulosum. The sequence continues at coordinate 866,695,209 of CM060906.1, read as the reverse complement.
GGTGTTCATTCTTTGAGTTTCATATTTGATTGATATAACCCTATCTTTTGAAATTGATTTACTGATTTGTTGGTGATTTCCAACTCTTGGATTGTAAATATGATTCCTTCGACTATTTTGAAGGTTCGAGCACTTCCAAATCAAGGTTAACTTTTCGAAGCTAAGTAATTTTGAAAAGTATAAAGTATTTGATAAGTATATAAGTTTAGTTTGTATGTTTTGAAGTATGAATAATATGATTTAAATAAATTTGAAACTGTTTGGTTAAGTAAATGAATAAGACTAGTTTGAATCATACTAATGTGAAATTTAGTTTTGAAATGTTCTGGATAAAATTTAGTCTTCAAAATGTTTTGAGAAAAAAATTAATTTTAAATGTTTTAACTTAGTAATATCTTTTACAAACTATATATATAATAATAATAATTTTCAAAGGTAAAGTAGATCTTTCAAATAATAAAAATAAATAATTTAAAAAGGATAAAAGGTGAGTTATGAATTGGGGTAACATTTTGGGTATAATTGATTTTTGAGAAATAATTGGTTTCGAAAATAGATTGAAATTTAAACCCAGTATTTACATGATGTTTTGGAAATGAATTTGTTTGACCTAAATTATGTCGATTTGGAAATTTGAATTATTTTCTAAACTTATGATTTTGGAAACTTTGAAACCGAAGATAATTGATTTAGAAGAATGATTTGGTGAAATCGTATATGATTTTGAAACTAAACTGATATTAAAACAAATTGAAATTTGAGAACCTTGTGTTACTAAATACTTGATTTAGGAGTTATCGAAATTATATAAAAATTGGTTAGTATTAGTAAGATGTTGATACCATTCTATTGCTTTTGTGATTTGATGGGTGCACCCTTTGATTTGGGAGTGTGTCACGAGGTGGGCGGTAGTAGCTGCTATGCGTTACCACCAGTCCGGATCCGCAAACGGTATATCTTCCCTGGCATCGCTTCAAGTGCCTTGTCGCATGCCCTATCGCGCCTTCTACGTGTTTTGTGACGCCCCACCTCTATACCCACGCTAGCCAAGGACACTACGGGGTAATGCCGTCAGCTAGCACGGAGAATAAGGCTGTTGAGGAGCGACCATCTGTATAATTGCTTTGTGCGAGTACCGATATGCCAGATAAAAATATATCTTTTCATCTCAAGAGGAAATCCGACATACCAATACAAACTCAAAGCTACTACACAGTGGCTATATGGACTTCGGAAACAAATATAGAAATAAACATAACACAAATCAGTCACAGACAATTCATATCACAAAGGCGGAAATAGATATGAATATAACACATGAAAGTGTACATCACAGTAGTGGTCAAATAAGATCCACAATAACCCAAAAGAATAGATACAAGTGCTAGCCAAAAGAATATGTATACATCAAGGAGTCTTATCTCAAATGTATACAACAAAAACTACTAAACTAGAGTAGTTGGCCAAAAGTCAGATGATGGTTCCAGATAGGAAGTCAAGAGGAAGCACCTGTAAAATCTCAGTCTGACCTGAGTATTATTTAAGAAGAAAATAATAAACGGATCAGTCTAGCTATAATTATCAGATAAAATGAGATAGAAAATGAGATATGATAATAAAACATATGATAACAAAAAGATGTCATACTATGATAAGTATACATTAGAAAATCACAAAAGTCATACAATATCTCAAGAATCTCAAAACACAGAAAAGAACGTCATATTCTTATTTTAATTCACCAAGCCACAAATAATGACATACATATCAATGCCCATCGTAAATGCTGGTGAAGCATAAATTCCATAAATCAATATCCAGAAAACACAAGAAAGAGGATGGCCAATCCCATAAAAATGAGCCGAAGCTCCTCCTGACAGGGTATAGTCCCCCATTGCGGACTTTGAGTCGAAGCTCCTCCTGATGAGCCGAAGCTCCTCCTAACAGGGTATAGTCCCCCATTGCGGACTTTGAGCCGAAGCTCTTCCTGACAGGGTATAGTCCCCCACTGCGGACTTTGAGCCGAAGCTCCTCCTGATGAGCCGAAGCTCCTCCTGATGAGCCGAAGCTCCTCCGAACACGGTATAGTCCCCCATTGCGGACTTTGAGCCGAAGCTCCTCCTGGTGAGCCGAAGCTCCACGAAGTAAACAAGCATCGACGCACCTAGAAAGATACGCCACATGCATAAATTGAGACGAAGCTCAATAAAAAGAAATACAGTCCTTCACACGGACAAAGAGACATCGCACATTGCTAGTCTAAATCACAAGAATGATCGTCATGGTCATAAGGAAGTGTCGATTACACTAAGCTAGTAAATATAAGAGTTTAGCTTCATGTCCCATAACCACTTGCTTAACTCAAATATTTACGAACAGATTGTAAATCTCCACTAGAAAATTATCACAAGAGTTTCACTCGAACAAGTCCATAAATTAACCGACGAAGTAAACGCAAGCGTTTCATACCACTTGTTTTGCTAAGCCGTTTAATTAGATTTTCTCATACGAATGAGGTAAAGGTTCGTATATACTAATAGATTGGAAAACGGTTTTAAGGAACGAGCTTTGATATTGAAAATAGAGTTGAAATCGTTTTGATGAAGAGTTTTGATATTTAATACTAGTATAGAAAACCTTTATATTTTGAAGTGACAAATCCTAGAAGTGATGGTAGAAACAATCAATCATAAAAATTCACATTCGAAGACGTGAATAAAATCCAAAGAAATCGATACCGAATCCATCAAATGGATATTCCCAAAAATCCCGAAGAAAATAAGTCATCAAAGTCGGTAATAAATGATAACAACAAAAGGGAAACAACACGAATCGATTAAAGTTGGAAATTCATACAAATAGGTGAAATAGGCAAACAGCATCAGGTCGGTCGGCCGGCTTCAGGGCTCGGTCGACCGGACCCTATTCTGAAAAATAGTTCGGGAAGCAGGTCGGTCGACTGCGCTCTGCAGCCGGTCGACCAAACCCAAACAAAGAAGTGCTTAGCACTTTTGGAAGCAGGTCGGTCGACTGACTACAGAGCTCGGTCGACCGGACCTGTTTCCAGCACTGCCCAACTTATCAAGTTCATTGGCCAAATCCCGACCAAATTGCATTTTCGCGAGCAACGACACTAAGGATTTAAGCCTAACGACAACCCGGCCTTATAAGCTCTTCAATGCATCACAAAAATCATGATCAAAGATCAAAGTTTCGATTTTTAAAGAATTGAACTCAAAACACTAAAAATTGGAATATTCACCAAATCAATCCAAACCAAGTGCAATTGCACAAGAATAAGTGTTAGGAATTCATACCTAACAATCGAAGAAAAATATAGTTTAAGATGTGAAATAAAAATCTCACCTTTGAACCCAAATCAATGAAGAAGAAGCTCGAAAGCAATGGCAAGGGAAATCACTCTTCAATTCCAACTCAACAAGCTTGAATCAAAGCTTTAAAGAAGGACATTCCCAAAGTTAGGTTTAGGAATAAACTGAAATTGAAGAGGAGAAGAAGATAGAGAAGATGAAGAGGAGGCTTACCAATGGGTTCTCTTTGAATTTGGAGCTAGAAGTTGGAGTTTGCAAGAGGGACTAGGGCTAGGAGTTTCTATTTTCCCATCTCTCCCACCATTTTTGTTTTAGAACTGAAAAGAGGAGGAAGTGAGAGTGAATGGGGAGGGATGGTTCAGTTTGGGGTATAAGGAGGGCTGAAACACAAACCCAAATCCAAAGTGAAAAAGTAGCAAAATTCTACTAACTCCAAACATATCGAAGTTTATACTCAAAAAGGTCGCAAACATCATTTTGAACTCAATGGGGGTGGTCTCAAGTCCTAATCCGACTGTTTGCAAAAAGTAGTTTTTCGGACTAAAATCCGACTAACGATGAAATATTTAAATATACAATCGATAAATATGCGGGTTGTTACAGACTCCCCTCCTTAAAGAAATTGCGTCCTCGCAATACTTAAGAAGAAAATAAATAGTAACAACCATAAAAGCATATCAACACAAAAGAAAATTTGAAATAAGAAGTTCACCATAAAGAGCACGAAAGAGTAAGTCCGAACGTGTTCACTTGATGAATTCTCTGGATTCCCAAGAGAAATCCTTAGGATAAGAACCATCGGACTTTCACAAAAAGAACATCTTTATTTCGAAGGCACTCAACCCCCGAAGAAATGATGCGAATAGAATGTTGCTCAAAAGTCAAATCTGGTGAAACTTCAATCCCTACTATAACACCAAACTCAAGAATAAAAATCGGAAACCTTAAGGCATTTCCGTAGTAGAAAGACGTAAGAAAACGTCGTGAATAACATAAAATTGAGCCGGTGCGACGGCGTAGTACAAAAACGATACGCCCGACAAACTGGAAACACGAATAACTCCGAACATCGACGTAGTATAATAATGGTACGTCCAATGAACGGAAACTCAAATAATTCGAAACACCGACGTAGTACAAGAACAGTACGTCCAATGAACCGAACACCATAAAAGAACATCGGGCGCTAGTCCATACAAGAAATGAGATAAAACTCAATAAAATGAAGTATATCAAAACGTCTGATGAACTTGATAAAAAGATAATTCCATTCAGACACCATCAAAGAATCAACCACTTGTTGCTTACGACTAAGCGCATTGGCAACACGATTTCCCTTCTGGGAATAAAAAGAATATCAAGATCATAAGATGCCAGGAACTCGAGTCAACATGAAGTTCCTTATGAGAAAATAAATATTCCAAAGATTTACGATCGAGGTGGAGAACAAATTTCTCCGCCAAACACAACGATGCCAAACTCTAAAAATGAAATCAATAGCCTCGTGCACTAGATCATGAGTGGCATACCTAGTCTCGATCGGCTTTAATGATTTAGAAGCACAAGTGATAGCACGTTCTCTTTTGCAAGAGAACGGCATCCAAACCAATACGATTAGCATTGGTAGAAAAGATAAAATCTTGGTTCCCTTCGGGAATTACAAGAATAAGAGTATCGAAAAGAAAGAATTTCTTTTAAATAATCTTCTTTCCCGAAAAGTTAAAACTTTCAAAATTACATTTATCTTTATGTAATAATCTTTCCAGAATTTTTTTACATTTTTACAAGTCAATTTACTGTGTCTGATTGTCTCATCAAAGCGTTTAGGAAATTCCTATCGATAACGTTGATCAAGCGCATCGACCAAAATTCTTAAAGCACTCAATGGGCAATACAATCACAAAATCATCTTCAAGATAATAAACATGTTTCTTAAAAACTTTTAAGAATATTCTTTGTTTGCTTAAAGAACAAAAATCCAATTGTACTTATAAATAAATCTTATGAAAAAGATTTGCAAAATTTTAAATTGCTATTTTCACCCAAAATCAATGAATACAAGAATGGTCTCATCGAAATATTCATAGAATACTCGATTTACAAAAATGGATGAAATAAACTAGATAAACTAAATGACATAACAAGTCATTCATAAGAATCATAACGAGTGAGGAATGCGGTAAGTGGATGCTAACTTCCGCAACTCGTAGCTAAAGAAAACCGATGGTAAGGTCGAGCTAAAAAGACCTTATCACCACTCAAGATATTGCTTAGGTGATAATCCTAAGACAAGCTCAAAAATACCGGAAATTCTCAAACTACATGAATGAGAGAAATAATGCTTTCCTCGTCATGAGGGTTAAAGAATAAAATGATGCCATCAAAAATTTGAAATTGGAATCACAAAGAAAAATAGAAATCTGCTTAACGGATTGAAAATGTCGAAAATGAATACTCCACTCGAGACATAGGATATGGCTATATAAAAATTAAGTCAATCCTTACAAAAATCAATTCCGAAGCCTAAGTAAAAATCAGCTCGGAAAGATAAATCACATAAAATAATTTCGACATCAATAAAAAGCAAATTGAGTGTTGCGGATCCACCAACCGGATTCGTAATCCTCAAAGAAGTCAACAAGCCCAAAAATGTTTAAAGAAAAGGAATCACAAGTTCTTTTGATATAAAAAATAATGAGATGAAGCCCATATCAAAAAGAACTCGAATAAGATAATCACAAAATAAGTGTCATCAAGGATAGAATGGATACCTTGACTAAGAGAAGAGTTGCTAGGGGCTAGCACAATATTTAGCTTTCTCATGTCCTTGTTCAAAAGTTTGGGACATGCAGATAAAAGATGACCCGGTTTCTTGCAATAGCGGCAAGAATGGGGTTTCAGACACATATTCGCATAGTGTTCTTTAGAATTACAATTATAGCATTGTTCACGACTAGAGGTAGGCGACTTTGCTACCGAAATTTCTTTCTTGCTTAGAAGTTTGAAGCATGCAGAAATATGGTGACCAGAATTTTTGCAATAACGACAAAAGAGCGGCTCCGGACACTCCTTTGCATAGTGGTCCGTGGAACCACAATTGTAGCATTCTCCACGATTAGGGATTAGAGTCTTTGCCACCAAAGTAGTTTGCTTCACTCTCTTATTGGGATTAAGGCTCTTGAACTTAATATGCCTCTTCTTGGAAATCCCAATATCACTATCACTTCCTTTACCAACCTCTTCATGTCGAAGAGTGATATCCACAAGCTGATGGAAAGGAACTTCAAGTTTTAGAGGTAAAACCATTTCGGGGTTCTCACACAAAGCACAAATAAACTTTTTATTCTTTACAAGATCCAAAAGTTGCTGGGCAGACATGAATACGCCATCCAGAGAAGGACTACAGGATTGACCAGCGCTATGACTGCCAGATCCAACCATTTCTTCTTCTTTAAGAAAGAAAGAAAGAAGAAGAAAAAGTTATTCACAAAATGAATTTCTATTAAACTTGATTGGTAAAACAAGGAATCATAAGAGAAAATAGGATAGAACGGGTCTAATTGACTCGAATAAAATCCTAAGGCACGACTCCTAAGAAAGACTTAGGACAATGATCCTTGTTAGATTATTCTACATTGTTCCGAAGTTTGGCTCTGATACCAAGCTGTGATGCCCCACCTCTATACCCACACTAGCCAAGGACACTACGGAAAAATGCCGTCAACTAGCACGGAGAATAAGGCTGTTGAGGAGCGACCATCTGTATAATTGCTTTGTGCGAGTACCGATATGCCAGATAAAAATGTATCTTTTCATCTCAAGAGGAAATCCGACATACCGATACAAACTCAAAGCTACTACACAGTGGCTATATGGACTTCGGAAACAAATATAGAAATAAACATAACACAAATCAGTCACAGACAATTCATATCACAAAGGCGGAAATAGATATGGATATAACACATGAAAGTGTACATCAGAGTAGTGGTCAAATAAGATCCACAATAACCCAAAAGAATAGATACAAGTGCTAGCCAAAAGAATATGTATACATCAAGGAGTCTTATCTCAAATGTATACAACAAAAACTACTAAACTAGAGTAGTTGGCCAAAAGTCAGATGATGGTTCCAGATAGGAAGTCAAGAGGAAGCACCTGTAAAATCTCAGTCTGACCCGAGTATTATTAAAGAAGAAAATAATAAACGGATCAGTCTAGCTATAATTATCAGATAAAATGAGATAGAATATGAGATATGATAATAAAACATATGATAACAAAAAGATGTCATACTATGATAAGTATACATTAGAAAATCACAAAAGTCATACAATATCTCAAGAATCTCAAAACACAGAAAAGAACGTCATATTCTTATTTTAATTCACCAAGCCACAAATAATGACATACATATCAATGCCCATCGTAAATGCTGGTGAAGCATAAATTCTAGAAATCAATATCCAGAAAACATAAGAAAGAGGATGGCCAATCCCATAAAAATGAGCCGAAGCTCCACCTGACAGGGTATAGTCCCCCATTGCGGACTTTGAGCCGAAGCTCCTCCTGATGAGCCGAAGCTCCTTCTGACAGGGTATAGTCCCCCATTGCGGACTTTGAGCCGAAGCTCCTCCTGACAGGGTATAGTCCCCCATTGCGGACTTTGAGCCGAAGCTCCTCCTGATGAGCCAAAGCTCCTCCTGATGAGCCGTAGCTCCTCCTGATGAGCCGAAGCTCCTCCTGACAGGGTATAGTCCCCCATTGCGGACTTTGAGCCGAAGCTCCTCCTGGTGAGCCGAAGCTCCACGAAGTAAACAAGCATCGACGCACCTAGAAAGATACGCCACATGCATAAATTGAGATGAAGCTCAATAAAAAGAAATACAGTCCTTCACACGGACAAAGAGACATCGCACATTGCTAGTCTAAATCACAAGAATGATCGCCATGATCATAAGGAAGTGTCGATTACACTAAGCTAGTAAATATAAGAGTTTAGCTTCATGTCTCATAACCACTTGCTTAACTCAAATATTTACGAACAGATTGTAGATCTCCACTAAAAAATTGTCACAAGAGTTTCACTCGAACAAGTTCATAAATTAACCGACGAAGTAAACGCAAGCGTTTCATACCACTTGTTTTGCTAAGCCGTTTAATTAGATTTTCTCATACGAATGAGGTAAAGGTTCGTATATACTAATAGATTGGAAAACGGTTTTAAGGAACGAGCTTTGATATTGAAAATAGAGTTGAAATCGTTTTGATGAAGAGTTTTGATATTTAATACTAGTATAGAAAACCTTTATATTTTGAAGTGACAAATCCTAGAAGTGATTGTAGAAACAATCAATCATAAAAATTCACATTCGAAGACGTGAATAAAATCCAAAGAAATCGATACCGAATCCATCAAATGGATATTCCCAAAAATCCCGAAGAAAAGAAGTCATCAAAGTCGGTAATAAATGATAACAACAAAAGGGAAACAACACGAATCGATTAAAGTTGGAAATTCATACAAATAGGCGAAATAGGCAAACAGCATCAGGTCGGTCGGTCGGCTTCAGGGCTCGGTCGACCGGACCATGTTCTGAAAAATAGTTCGGGAAGCAGGTCGGTCGACTGCGCTCTGCAGCCGGTCGACCAAACCCAAACAGAGAAGTGCTTAGCACTTTTGGAAGCAGGTCGGTCGACTGACTACAGAGCTCGGTCGACCGGACCTGTTTCCAGCACTGCCCAACTTATCAAGTTCATTGGCCAAATCCCGACCAAATTGCATTTTCGCGAGCAACGACACTAAGGATTTAAGCCTAACGACAACCCGGCCTTATAAGCTCTTCAATGCATCACAAAAATCATGATCAAAGATCAAAGTTTGGATTTTTAAAGAATTGAACTCAAAACACTAAAAATTGGAATATTCACCAAATCAATCCAAACCAAGTGCAATTGCACAAGAATAAGTGTTTGGAATTCATACCTAACAATCGAAGATAAATATAGTTTAAGATGTGAGATAAAAATCTCACCTTTGAACCCAAATCAATGAAGAAGAAGCTCGAAAGCAATGGCAAGGGCAATCACTCTTCAATTCCAACTCAACAAGCTTGAATCAAAGCTTTAAAGAAGGACATTCCCAAAGTTAGGTTTAGGAATAAACTGAAATTGAAGAGGAGAAGAAGATAGAGAAGATGAAGAGGAGGCTTACCAATGGGTTCTCTTTGAATTTGGAGCTAGAAGTTGGAGTTTGCAAGAGGGACTAGGGCTAGGAGTTTCTATTTTCCCATCTCTCCCACCATTTTTGTTTTAGAACTGAAAAGAGGAGGAAGTGAGAGTGAATGGGGAGAGATGGTTCAGTTTGGGGTATAAGGAGGGCTGAAACACAAACCCAAACCCAAAGTGAAAAAGTAGCAAAATTCTACTAACTCCAAACATATCGAAGTTTATACTCAAAAAGGTCGCAAACATCATTTTGAACTCAATGGGGGTGGTCTCGAGTCCTAATTCGACTGTTTGAAAAAAGTAGCTTTTCGGACTAAAATCCGACTAACGATGAAATATTTAAATATACAATCGATAAATATGCGGGTTGTTACAGACTCCCCTCCTTAAAGAAATTGCGTCCTCGCAATACTTAAGAAGAAAATAAATAGTAACAACCATAAAAGCATATCAACACAAAAGAAAATTTGAAATAAGAAGTTCACCATAAAGAGCACGAAAGAGTAAGTCCGAACGTGTTCGCTCGATGAATTCTCTGGATTCCCAAGAGAAATCCTTAGGATAAGAACCATCGGACTTTCACAAAAAGAACATCTTTATTTCGAAGGCACTCAACCCCCGAAGAAATGATGCGAATAGAACGTTGCTCAAAAGTCAAATCTGGAGAAACTTCAATTCCTACTATAACACCAAGCTCAAGAATAAAAATCGGAAACCTTAAGGCATTTCCGTAGTAGAAAGACGTAAGAAAACGTCGTGAATAACAGAAAATTGAGCCGGTGCGACGGCGTAGTACAAAAACGGTAAGCCCGACAAACTGGAAACACGAATAACTCCGAACATCGACGTAGTATAATAATGGTACGTCCAATGAACGGAAACTCAAATAATTCGAAACACCGACGTAGTACAAGAACAGTACGTCCAATGAACCGAACACCATAAAAGAACATCGGGCGCTAGTCCATACAAGAAATGAGATAAAACTCAATAAAACGAAGTATATCAAAACGTCCGATGAACTTGATAAAAAGATAATTCCATTCAGACACCATCAAAGAATCAACCACTTGTTGCTTACGACTAAGCGCATTGGCAACACGATTTCCCTTCTAGGAATAAAAAGAATATCAAGATCATAAGATGCCAGGAACTCGAGTCAACATGAAGTTCCTTATGAGAAAATAAATATTCCAAAGATTTACGATCGAGGTGGAGAACAAATTTCTCCGCCAAACACAACGATGCCAAACTCTAAAAATGAAATCAATAGCCGCGTGCACTAGATCATGAGTGGCATACCTAGTCTCGATCGGCTTTAATGATTTAGAAGCACAAGTGATAGCACGTTCTCTTTTGCAAGAGAACGGCATCCAAACCAATACAATTAGCATTGGTAGAAAAGATAAAATCTTGGTTCCCTTCGGGAATTACAAGAATAAGAGTATCGAAAAGAAAGAATTTCTTTTAAATAATCTTCTTTCCCGAAAAGCTAAAACTTTCAAAATTACATTTATCTTTATGTAATAATCTTTCCAGAAATTTTTTACATTTTTACAAGTCAATTTACTGTGTCTGATTGTCTCATCAAACCGTTTAGGAAATTCCTATCGATAATGTTGATCAAGCGCATCGACCAAAATTCTTAAAGCACTCAATGGGCAATACAATCAAAAAATGATCTTCAAGATAATAAACATGTTTCTTAAAAACTTTTAAGAATATTCTTTGTTTGCTTAAAGAACAAAAATCCAATTGTACATATAAATAAATCTTATGAAAAAGATTTGCAAAATTTTAAATTGCTATTTTCACCCAAAATCAATGAATACAAGAATGGTCTCATCGAAATATTCATAGAATACTCGATTTACAAAAATGGATGAAATAAACTAGATAAACTGAATGACATAACAAGTCATTCATAAGAATCATAAAGAGTGCGGAATGCGGTAAGTGGATGCTAACTTCCGCAACTCGTAGCTAAAGAAAACCGATGGTAAGGTCGAGCTAAAAAGACCTTATCACCACTCAAGATATTGCTTAGGTGATAATCCTAAGACAAGCTCAAAAATACCGGAAATTCTCAAACTACATGAATGAGAGAAATAACGCTTTCCTCGTCATGAGGGCTTAAAGAATAAAATGATGCCACCAAAAATTTGAAATTGGAATCACAAAGAAAAATAGAAATCTGCTTAATGGATTGAAAATGTCGAAAATGAATAGTCCACTCGAGACATAGGATATGGCTATATAAAAATTAAGTCAATCCTTACAAAAATCAATTTCGAAGCCTAAGTAAAAATCAGCTCGGAAAGATAAATCACATAAAATAATTTCGACATCAATAAAAAGCAAATTGAGTATTGCGGATCCACCAACCGGATTCACAATCCTCAAAGAAGTCAACAAGCCCAAAAATGTTTAAAGAAAAGGAATCACAAGTTCTTTTGATATAAAAAATAATGAGATGAAACCCATATCAAAAAGAACTCGAATAAGATAATCACAAAATAAGTGTCATCAAGGATAGAATGGATACCTTGACTAAGAGAAGAGTTGCTAGGGGCTAGCACAATATTTAGCTTTCTCATGTCCTTGTTCAAAAGTTTGGGACATGCAGATAAAAGATGACCCGGTTTCTTGCAATAGCGACAAGAATGGGGTTTCGGACACATATTCGCATAGTGTTCTTTAGAATTACAATTATAGCATTGTTCACGACTAGAGGTAGGCGACTTTGCTACCGAAATTTCTTTCTTGCTTAGAAGTTTGAAGCATGCAGAAATATGGTGACCAGAATTTTTGCAATAACGACAAAAGAGCGGCTCCGGACACTCCTTTGCATAGTGGTCCGTGGAACCACAATTGTAGCATTCTCCACGATTAGGGATTGGAGTCTTTGCCACCAAAGTAGTTTGCTTCACTCTCTTATTGGGATTAAGGCTCTTGAACTAAATATGCCTCTTCTTGGAATCCCAATATCACTATCACTTCCTTTAGCAACCTCTTCATGTCGAAGAGTGATATCCACAAGCTGATGGAAAGGAACTTCAAGTTTTAGAGGTAAAACCATTTCGGGGTTCTCACACAAAGCACAAATAAACTTTTGATTCTTTACAAGATCCAAAAGTTGCTGGGCAGACATGAATACGCCATCCAGAGAAGGACTACTGGATTGACCAGTGCTATGACTGCCAGATCCAACCATTTCTTCTTCTTTAAGAAAAAAAGAAAGAAGAAGAAAAGGTTATTCACAAAATGAATTTCTATCAAACTTGATTGGTAAAACAAGGAATCATAAGAGAAAATAGGATAGAACGGGTCCAATTGACTCGAATAAAATCCTAAGGCACGACTCCTAAGAAAGACTTAGGACAATGATTCTTGTTAGATTATTCTACATTGTTCCGAAGTTTGGCTCTGATACCAAGCTGTGACGCCCCACCTCTATACCCACGCTAGCCAAGGACACTACGGGGTAATGCCGTCAACTAGCACGGAGAATAAGGCTGTTGAGGAGCGACCATCTGTATAATTGCTTTGTGCGAGTACCGATCTGCCAGATAAAAATATATCTTTTCATCTCAAGAGGAAATCCGACATACCGATACAAACTCAAAGCTACTACACAGTGGCTATATGGACTTCGGAAACAAATATAGAAATAAACATAACACAAATCAGTCACAGACAATTCATATCACAAAGGCGGAAATAGATATGAATATAACACATGAAAGTGTACATCAGAGTAGTGGTCAAATAAGATCCACAATAACCCAAAAGAATAGATACAAGTGCTAGCCAAAAGAATATGTATACATCAAGGAGTCTTATCTCAAATGTATACAACAAAAACTACTAAACTAGAGTAGTTGGCCAAAAGTCAGATGATGGTTCCAGATAGGAAGTCAAGAGGAAGCACCTGTAAAATCTCAGTCTGACCCGAGTATTATTTAAGAAGAAAATAATAAACGGATCAGTCTAGCTATAATTATTAGATAAAATGAGATAGAATATGAGATATGATAATAAAACATATGATAACAAAAAGATGTCATACTATGATAAGTATACATTAGAAAATCACAAAAGCCATACAATATCTCAAGAATCTCAAAACACAGAAAAGAACGTCATATTCTTATTTTAATTCACCAAGCCACAAATAATGACATACATATCAATGCCCATCGTAAATGCTGGTGAAGCATAAATTCCAAAAATCAATATCCAGAAAACACAAGAAAGAGGATGGCCAATCCCATAAAAATGAGCCGAAGCTCCTCCTGACAGGGTATAGTCCCCCATTGCGGACTTTGAGCCGAAGCTCCTCCTGATGAGCCGAAGCTCCTCCTGATGAGCCGAAGCTCCTCCCGATAGGGTATAGTCCCCCATTGCGGACTTTGAGCCGAAGCTCCTCCTGATGAGCCGAAGCTCCTCCTGACAGGGTATAGTCCCCCATTGCGGACTTTGAGCCGAAGCTCCTCCTGGTGAGCCGAAGCTCCACGAAGTAAACAAGCATCGACGCACCTAGAAAGATACGCCACATGCATAAATTGAGACGAAGCTCAATAAAAAGAAATACAGTCCTTCACACGGACAAAGAGACATCACACATTGCTAGTCTAAATCACAAGAATGATCGCCATGATCATAAGGAAGTGTCGATTACACTAAGCTAGTAAATATAAGAGTTTAGCTTCATGTCTCATAACCACTTGCTTAACTCAAATATTTACGAACAGATTGTAGATCTCCACTAGAAAATTGTCACAAGAGTTTCACTCGAACAAGTCCATAAATTAACCGACGAAGTAAACGCAAGCGTTTCATACCACTTGTTTTGCTAAGCCGTTTAATTAGATTTTCTCATACGAATGAGGTAAAGGTTCGTATATACTAATAGATTGGAAAACGGTTTTAAGGAACGAGCTTTGATATTGAAAATAGAGTTGAAATCGTTTTGATGAAGAGTTTTGATATTTAATACTAGTATAGAAAACCTTTATATTTTGAAGTGACAAATCCTAGAAGTGATTGTAGAAACAATCAATCATAAAAATTCACATTCGAAGACGTGAATAAAATCCAAAGAAATCGATACCAAATCCATCAAATGGATATTCCCAAAAATCCTGAAGAAAAGAAGTCATCAAAGTCGGTAATAAATGATAACAACAAAAGGGAAACAACACGAATCGATTAAAGTTGGAAATTCATACAAATAGGCGAAATAGGCAAACAGCATCAGTTCGGTCGGCCGGATTCAGGGCTCGGTCGACCGGACCCTGTTCTGAAAAATAGTTTGGGAAGCAGGTCGATCGACTGCGCTCTGCAGCCGGTCGACCAAACCCAAACAGAGAAGTGCTTAGCACTTTTGGAAGCAGGTCGGTCGACTGACTACAGAGCTCGGTCGACCGGACCTGTTTCCAGCACTTGCCAACTTATCAAGTTCATTGGCCAAATCCCGACCAAATTGCATTTTCGCGAGCAACGACACTAAGGATTTAAGCCTAACGACAACCCGGCCTTATAAGCTCTTCAATTCATCACAAAAATCATGATCAAAGATCAAAGTTTGGATTTTTAAAGAATTGAACTCAAAACACTAAAAATTGGAATATTCACCAAATCAATCCAAACCAAGTGCAATTGCACAAGAATAAGTGTTAGGAATTCATACCTAACAATCGAAGATAAATATAGTTTAAGATGTGAGATAAAAATCTCACCTTTGAACCCAAATCAATGAAGAAGAAGCTCGAAAGCAATGGCAAGGGCAATCACTCTTCAATTCCAACTCAACAAGCTTGAATCAAAGATTTAAAGAAGGACATTCCCAAAGTTAGGTTTAGGAATAAACTGAAATTGAAGAGGAGAAGAAGATAGAGAAGATGAAGAGGAGGCTTACCAATGGGTTCTCTTTGAATTTGGAGCTAGAAGTTGGAGTTTGCAAGAGGGACTAGGGCTAGGAGTTTCTATTTTCCCATATCTCCCACCATTTTTGTTTTAGAACTGAAAAGAGGAGGAAGTGAGAGTGAATGGGGAGGGATGGTTCAGTTTGGGGTATAAGGAGGGCTGAAACACAAACCCAAACCCAAAGTGAAAAAGTAGCAAAATTCTACTAACTCCAAACATATCGAAGTTTATACTCAAAAAGGTCGCAAACATCATTTTGAACTCAATGGGGGTGGTCTCGAGTCCTAATTCGACTGTTTGCAAAAAGTAGCTTTTCGGACTAAAATCCGACTAACGATGAAATATTTAAATAAAATATTTAAATATAAAATCGATAAATATGCGGGTTGTTACAAGTTTGGTTTGTACCTTACCTATGGAGTGCCCTCTGACAGCCCTCCAGTTTACAGAGGAATTACGGTAATGTATAGACTATGGGAATATATAAAAATGTGTTAAGGGGGATATGGGTAACGCCTTAACGCTATTTTAATAGTTTACTTTACTATAGACATATCATAATAGTGTATATTACTACATAGTAGATAGTTCCATGGATCCTTAGAGGATGGAAATCCCAAGCATCCTTTAAGTTACTTATATTTGATTTGACATTTCACTTGAGTTGAATTTATTAATATAAGAATGTTAATCCTGACTCAAGTGTTTTGTGTTTAGCTTTACGCTCGGGTCAGACTGAGTGTCACAGCATTTGAGACTCACCTTTAGAGCTTTGCTTGAAGATCCATCTATATCTATTCAGCTTTCAGCTATCCAATTGTTTTGTTCAGACTTGTCATTGGTTTGTATTCGAGACTACATTGTATTTGAGATATTTTGTTGTATTTTATTACAAACTCTGTTGTTTATATAGTAGCTTCATGAACTACTATTTATCTATTCCACTGCTTATTGTTGTAATACTCTGTGTCTGTGATTGTATGATTGATTTATTTACTGTATATGCTGAGTTTTGCCAAATATAAATTAACAATCTGACATTTTGAGCAATTAAAGTACGACATGTGCGGATGCGAATGGTTTGAAATATCGGGTCGTTACATATGGAGTCGATCCGTACGGTTGGTTGGTCGAAACAGTCAGCAAATCTACAAGAAATGGTGATCATATAGGTGCGGCGACGGAGGTTATTGGGGGTTCGTGGGCGCCGTGCGTGGGGGGCCAGTGGTCGGTCGAAGATGGGGGTTGGGTTACCGAGGTCAGATCATGGTCGCGATCAGCTTTAGGGCATGGCGAATTAGGGTTTGCTAGCGGCTACTTCGTGTTCGAACGAGATTTGAGAATTAGGGTTGCGTGTGTAAAGCAAGTGATGACGTGTCAAATTGATTTGTTGATTTAATTGTTTTATATTATATATCGTTTAACTTCTACCGATAATAACTTTTGCATACGAGGTCAGATTTATATACGGTTTTCTCCGCTGCGATCGCATCAAAATTCCAGACGTTATGGAATTGGTTTGGACGAATTCTGAGATTGTTAGATTTTGGGCCTTTATTTGGATTTCAAATCGATTTGGAATCAAAGGTGAGTGTTTTGACCCACTCCCAACTACTAGATTATCTTATGTTAGTTAAATTGAATTTATGATGTGATTAGAATTTGATTGGTTGATGTTTGGTATATTTAAATTGTCATTCTAGTAAATCTGACTTTTATTGAATTTAATCACCATTTAATTTAATATTGAATTTTAAATTGCCTGTTAATACCTGTTATTGATGATCAGTCAATTGTTGTTATTTATTTGTTGATCTGAATGGTGATTGTGATGGATGTTTAGTTGTTGATATTGGATGACTGGATGTTATATTTTATATTGTTATAACACTGCAAGTTCTCTTAGTTATTACTAGGAAAATCACTATGGGTTGAAATGATACATACCCGAACGATCTATAGATTAAAGAAAAATCGTTATGGGTTGAAATGATAAACCCGAGCGATTTTATGGATTTTGAATGTTAATTCGAGATTGCGGGTTGAAATGATATATACCCGTAAATTAAATTTATTACGGATTGAAATGATATATGTCCGTATCATTTGACCATAGGGTAGAAAATTATATACGGACATCGGATTGGTTAAATTAAATGATCTTAAAACCTTAAATTATTTAATCCAGTTAAATGATATTTTGAAATAAAAATTTGATTTATATAAACTAAATTTGTGTCGTAAATCGAAGCTTTAAATGTTGAAATTGGAATTGGTTTAAAATGAATTATTTAAAGGATTCAAATTGAAATTTTAAAGTGGATTTGAAGAATAAACGAAATTTATCAAAATTGAGTTATCGAAATATTTGAATATTTAAACTTTGAAATCTGCTAAATTTGAAATGGTATAAATTTATCGTTCGAACGTGGATTTGAAATCGATATTGATTAAATGGTTTTAAAGGAGAATCTGAATTGAAAGATAAAATTGAGTTTGTTGATTAGAACGCTGGACATGGTCCAGATGTGTTGAAATGAAAGAAATAGTTTAATTTGATAGTAATCTCAAATTAATTATTTTAAACTAAACTGTTTAAAGATATATTATTTTAAAATCCTAAGTATTAAGATTTTCAAACTATTAAGCTATTTTAATCTATTTTTAACCATTTTAAACTATTTTAATCAAATTAAACTATTTTAATTTACTTTAAATCTATTTTAAATCGATTTTAAATCTATTTAATCTATTTTAACCATTTTAAATCTATGTAAACTATTTTAAATCTTTTTAAACTATTTTAAATCTTTGTAAACTATCTTAAATCTATTTAAAACTATTTTTAATCTATTTTTAAACTATTTTAAAGTATTTTAAACTAATTAAAAATTTATTTTAAACTATGCTAAACTATTTAAACTATTTATAACCATCTAAACTATTTTCAAAATTTCAAACTGTGTAAAGTGGAAGTGTTTATATTTAAATCCTTGATTTAAAAGCGAATACGATTAAATGATGTTATAACCTAAGTTGGGATTTAAATGACATATTTGAGTAAATATGATGATTTTGAAATGAGTATTTAACCTATTTAGTCGATATGATTTCGAAAGTGAATATGATTTCAAAAGTGATATGGATTGAACTGAATATGATATTTTGATATTAATTATGACACGGTTTTGGAAATTTAAAAGAACCATCCGATGTGAAATAAGCGTTTGGTTGTTAAAGAGACCTGGATCAGATATTGTCATACTCTCTGCCAATACCGAAAATCACTTTAACAATTGTGTACGTGGTGGAGATTCCAGAAAGAAGTAGGATGGTTTGGCGAACGATTCTATATGAGGTATTAACGTAGTCCTGACTCCCGCGAGTCAGCTTGATGTGACTAAAACAAGAGCCATGCCGGGCCAAGTGAGGTCGCACCTCCGATCGGACATGCTTCTTCGATACCATATTATGACTTTGTGATTGATTTGGTGGCCACCCTTCGATTTTGATTATGGGAGTGCGTTCCGAGGTGGGAGATAGTAGCTGCTATGCATTACCACCAGTCTGGATCTGCAAAACGGTAGTATCCTACCCTGGGCATTGCCTCGCATGCCTTGTCACATGCCTTATCGTGCCCATTATGAGTTTGGTTTGTGTCGTACCTATGGGGTGCTCCTTGATAGCCTACCAGTTTACGGTGGAGTTTACAGTAGTGTATAGAATACGATATTATATAAAATGTGTTAAGGGGGATATGAGTAACGCCTTAACGCTATTTTAATACTTTACTTTACTGTTGACACTATTATAATAGCGTAATGTACTATGTATATAGATAGTTTAATGGATCCTTAGGAGATGGAATCCCGAACATCTCTTAAGTTATTGCACGCACGTTAGACACTGGATAGGAGATGTCAAATTCCGTAAACATCTCCGATGCCGTTACACTCATATTTATTTATCGTTGATTAACTTACATAAGATCCTTTAGTTCTGACTCGAGTGTTTTGTTTTTTCATTACGCTCGGGTCATTCTGAGCTTTTCAGTGCATCGAAGACTGCTTTTTTAGTGGATGAAGACGAAGATTTAGTACTATTATTATTTATTATATTTATTTCACCGCGTCTTGTTGTTCCGCTGCATTTATTTATTTATTCCTGTTTGTATATAACTCTGATTTGTATTGTAAAAGTGTAATCAAGTATTATTTGTAAACAACTTCATGAACTGTTTATTTGATTATTATATTTTTTCATTCCGCTGTGAGATTCTGTGTTTTGTTTTCTTTCTTTTTCTTATTTATCCCATAATAATCCTCCCTTCTGAATTGTTTGAGTTTGACATGTGTGTTTTATTGTCGATTTAAACCGTCCAAAAAGGTGGGTCGTTACAAATGGATTTTAAAGTTATAATTTTTTTGTAAATAAAGGTATCTCGTAAGACCACGCCGCACCTAAACACGGACAAGTTTTTACTTTATGATAACTAAACCATTTCTATAAGAAATCCATTGATATTATAATAATGTCTAGGGTTTAAAATAAAATATGAATATAGTTAAAATGTTTGCATCTCACATTCCAACATAGTTGGGCACAACTAAGTCTGTATGGCACTTTTTGGAGAATGGACTCCATCAATGACAAGGCTACTAGGTACTACTTGTCACAGTACACCCGTAGAAAAATGCACCAAGGTCAACAAGAACATACTGGACTCCTGTAACACAGAGCCAACCTACCCATTCCTGGATAGTACCGAATATATCGTCACCAAGGTTGCTTTGCAACCTTTACCGAGAGCGCTCATGCACAACCAATCCATAAAATGAATGCATATCTAAAATGGTTATGATGCATCCTAATGGGAGCGACCCACTAAGCCATTCTACATATCAACTGTTTTAGTCATTTCCGTTTGATGAGGCTAAAGGCTACATTTTACCTTTTATATAAAAAACCCACTGGGAATGCTAACACTGCCCTCCAAGCTGTAATGCAGTACCACCATTCATCCATACAAGTTGTTCAGGGTATGAAAAAACTGAAGAAACTACTTCTACTACATCCATTTTGGAATCACCCTCAGGATTATTAGCAAGTAGCCCTTTCATTTCAAAGAGCTCCGTCTTCGATCTTCTTCAGATATTCCAATTTGAAATGCTTATGCCGGTTCAAAACTGGTTTTCATACGATATAACTGATCCCAGTCTCTCCAAACCGACAATGATAGTTTTAAAATAGACCAACATTTGATAGTCAGTTATTTAATTATCAAATAAACAAACGATATAACCAGAGGTTTAATTCCCTAAGGAAAATAACACTGGTTAAGCACACAACAACCCTAGGCCTCTTAAATTAATTTTTCAATAATCTAAACCACTTTGTAAATAATTATATTAAATATCATTTACAAGAATATATTTCAAAACATTTCATTTTCTCAAAACTTAGAAACCCTCCCATATACTTATATTAACGATTTAGGTATATGCGTAAATCACTGTACTTCAATACTTAGAAAATGTACCATATACTTATTTCAATGGTATAAGTATATTTACAAATCTTAAGAAAGATTCTTATTCCAAAACTACACTTAAAATTGGGTTAAAACGGAGTCATTAGAAGCAGAAATAATAATAACCCAAACACTATTCCTTCGGTGTTAAGTAGGGAATGAATGTTCTCTACCACCATAATTAAGAAGGTCAGTCAAGAAAATCACATCTCTATTTCAAATAGACTCTTTTATAAAAATCTCTTTCATAATTATAACTCAAATTCATTTTAAAATTCCTTTCACAAATATTATTTATAAATCTATGTAAAAAATATATATAGCATAATTTCAACCTCCTTTTATAAACTTGCAAATTTATTTGATAACTCCTTTATAAACATCCTTTTATATTATTTATAAAACCCTTTTATAAAACTTCTTTTATAAAAATATTATTTATAAACTCATTTTGTAAAACTTAAAATCCATTTATACAACTCGTTTATAAAACTAAACTCCTTTTATATTTATAAAATCCCTTTTCAACGTTCCTTTCATAATTATAAAACACCGTTTATACATTTATAGATTTATCACACTTCTAGTTTCCAAAATTGATCCAACTACTTTCTCTAAATTGACCCTTTCACATATTATTATAAACCCACAAACGTGATTTATTTCTCAAATTTATCAAATGGAAATATCTTCCCTTCTATAAAATATCACTTTTAAGACACTCTTCAGTTTATAAAATACCATTTGTAATTTATTCATTTATTTTCAACATTTTATATAAAATGTATCACAATATTTATTTTAAAATATTTCCATCTTCTTTAAAACGAAAATCACTTTTAAATAAAAGATAATCCCTTTTCATTTACTTTTTCAAAATTAGACATTTATTATTATAATAATTTCTCTATAAAAACCAATAGTCCCAAAATAATTATTTTAAACATTTACTTAAATATATGTATATAGAAAGAACAAATAAAGAAATTTTGAAATAGAATAGAAATTTTTAAAAAACTCATTTATAACAATATATCATAGAAATTCCAGAACATTCAGATTTAAATCATTTCCCAAATCAAATTTATTCCAAACCAAGTCAAAAATTAATAGTATTCCAAAATACTAAATCGAGGTCCATAGTTACTATAGCACTTAAAAATGCTATAACTAACCTTTTCTACCAAAAAGGTTTAATTTTCATATATGTCGGTGTCACATCTAATATGGCCAAACATTCATATTTTCAGCATTTAACAATCTATATCATAGATATATAGCCGAAATAAGTCAACAGGTAAATAACCGAAAATTATAAATCAGTCCGGTGAGAAATCCAGATTTTTCAACAATTTTCCCTGTATTTCAAATTTTAAATGCCAATCGCTTGTAAAAGCGAATATTTTAAGCAAACAACTAATAATTTCAACCGAACATAAACAATAAATTTTATCTACTATATAATGCACTGATTTATCTAAACAGATGAGCTACACTCACCGAAATTCCAGTTGGCGCCAAAGCATTTCAGTTTGAACTAAAATCTAACGATGTCCTATTTTATCTAAATTTTTGCTTGCTCCAAATTCAACCAAACGAGTTCCATCATGAAGCTTTCGCCAATACGAGCGCAATGCAAAAAGTTTCATCTCGATTGGACCTCGTGTGGTCAAGATATTGAATTTATAAGTTAACGATTTTAAATTTATATTTAACTTACTAATTACAATTAGTTAAATTAATTACTCACAAAATAGTCAAACTCTTTCTTCCTCTATTCAACTTCCTGCTCTATCCAGTATTCCCTCCAACATAGTCGTGCCCTTCCCCCACCCATATCTCCACCATCTATCAACCGTTCGCCAAACCATCGACTCCATCGTTCACCTCTACGCAAGAGCTACCCAACAGACCCAAACATCATCAAACTGACTTCCTCATTTGAAACATGACCTGGGCCGAACCACCCACGACATGAAATTATCGCACCCATATCCAGGTGAGCACACTTTAGGAATTTTGGCATGAGGTGCTGTAACGACTAGGATTTTTGGCCATCGAATATTAGGTGATTAGCTGATTTTATTATTGAACTATTGATTTGATTAGTCGAATAAATAAATTTCTGATAATTAAAATATCGGAATATATATAAATTGATTTGAAGAACTATAATAAATATGAATTATAAATCCCTGGATGTGATAAATTTTATAGAAACATGTATATATAAACTCCACCATTGAAACCCAAGGTATACTACCCATATATTTGTAAATATAAATATATACAAGCTTGTGAATATATATATAAATATATAAGTGTACAAGTAATATATATGAAAGTTTGAATAAAGGAAAATATATATAATGATAAAAATATACAAGGATATATATATATATATATCAATGAATGTACATGTAAACATATTGATGACACATATATATAAGTATATATGTGAAGTATGTATGTATGTATGCATACAAGGAGACAAGGTTAAGTATATGAATATATATATATAAGGCAAACAAGACAAAAATATGTTGTATACATATGTATGTGGTATGTATGTACATAAGAATGAAGATATGCTTGTAAACACACAATGGAACACAACATTTAATGCACATTCCCTCAAGCACATAAAATATCAAATCCCATTTCAAATAAATCACATCTTTTTCAAATAATCAAATTAGGTCAAAGAAATCTATAATCAAGGAAAAGAGAAAATAAAATAAAAACAAAAAGATAAGTGGAAAAGAAACTTACCGTGTACAAAAGAATGCAGCATACTTCTCTTATATATATATATATATATATATATATATATATCTCCACTTGTTTCATATTTCATTTACTCGAACCAAGCTAAGTAAAACAAAAAACACTACCATTTCACAAACTTAAGAAGAACCAAACAACTCAAAACAAGAAGTTCAATAACAACAAGCTAGCAACAGTTCAAAAAAAAATTCTCCGTTCAAAAGATATTCTGTGAGTAAACTTCTTTTTAAAAACCAAAACTTTCTTATAGTATGAGTATGCTTAAGAATGAAATAAAATAACAGTAACTGTTATATTTCTTGTATAAGAATGAATGTATTTATGCCTGTATATATATATGAATGTAAAGCCTGTACAACCAATCTTGCCTCTGTTCTGTTTTTCCCTGTCACGTTCAACCTTTCAAAAATCCATTTCTCTTCCTCTAGATAGTTTTAGGTCATGATGTTTAAAGGATTTATGTTTGTATTAGAGTATACTTCATTTTAAAAATAATTTCATGAAATACTATCAAGTAACAACACTGTAAAATAAGAGGTACAGTAGGTGGCTAAATATTTCCAGAAATTCGATCATTTTAATTTATGATTTCACTAACATGAATGGGATCGGGATTTAAAATAATGAATTTTTGTAGTATTTTTATGATTTTTAGTTTCGTAATTGGAGAGGTGGAGAGGTTTGAACGAATTTTGGCTGTGGGTCGAATTGCGGCGGTCTCGGGGTTAGTGGGCGTTGGGGTTTTGGTCAGAGTTAGCTGGGTGGTAGTGGGTCACGGGAAAAATGGTGGTGGATTTTTCTGATCGACGTGGCAATGGGTCAGAGGGTAAGTAGTGTTTTAGGTTCGAGTTTGGTCGAGGTGGTTTGTCTGGCAATGGCGGCGTCATTATGGAAGCGTGAGGCTGCGGTGTAGGGGAAAGGGTAGAGGGGAGCAAGACGAAGCTTCAGGCAAGGCGGCTTGGTTTTAGGTGGTCGGTGATGGCGGCGCGAGGTTGGGAAGTGATCGAGTTTTTTATCTGGGTTTGGGTTTGCTATCGAATTTTCGAAGGGTAGGTGGTCGTGGAAGTCTGGGTGGCTGGAATAGGCACGTGGGTCAGGGATGACTTGGAGGTGAGGTCGACGGTGGCTGGTGCGGCTTCGTTGGGATGTGCACGTGCACGCTGTGGTTCGTGCAAGTGTAGCAGCAGTAACAAAGGAAAATAAGCAGTAGAAAAGAGAAGAGGAAGAGGGGAGTCTGGATCGGGTTTGGGCCGATGGGCCAATGTTTTCTTTAAAAAAATATAAATATTCTAAAGTATTTTTCCAAATCTAATAACTTTAAAACTATTGACTTTTTAAAACTATAAATTCCCTGATTTTATAAACATAGAACCGAGTTTTGTCTTATCTCCTTAACAATTTGTTAATACACTTGTTAAGTAATAAATTCGAAATATAATTAGTTAGTGGTTAATGTAAATAAAACAAATTTAAAACTTTAAACTATTTGAACCCTAGGGTATTTTATATATGTTAATTATTGATTAATTTCTAAAATTTAATCAAAGTAAAATAAATAGTTTGTAATTAATTTTAATTAAAAATAAACATGATTTGGAAAATAATTAATTTTGTTTTTAAATTAAAGGGATAATAGTGTGATTGATTAATATAGGCTACAAATGGTTTAAATGGTTCAGTACATTGGATTGCCTTGATTTCTCTAGTGTGTTCCTTCCAGTTATTCTATGATATGAAGTACCCTGAATTGAGCAGTTAAATATAAACGTTGAGGCGTTTTATTTGAATATATATTTATGGTGAAATTTCTAAGTGAATGTGACATTCTGAAACTGAACTGTTTTGTTAAAAACAACTTGGCCTTAAAAGATGGCGTTTGGATTTCGATGAGACCGGGATCGGATATCAGCGATATCCGGAACCACTTCGATTTAATAAGCACTACAAATCTTTACGGATTTGATTATAGAGTCTAATAGGCTGGAATTGAATAAAATTTAGTAAATCTGACCATTTAAAATAAGCAATGGTACTTAGATATTATTTTATATATCAATGGATTTGTGTAATAAGTGGTTGGCTATGACAAGATAAAAAATCGTAGTGATGTACGAGTTACCTGGGTTTTCAAAGAAGCATTATAACTTAAGTATTTCTAGTTAAATGGGTTTACTCACGCTGGTTTCCAGCCTGACTTGGGTGTTACTTTATTGTAATGCTCGGGTCAGACCAAGTATTACAGATTTTCAGGTTAGGACGTTGGAGCTCAGGAGACGAGCTGGATGACAGAGACGTATTGATTAGATTCTGATTTGTATTGAGGGCTATATAGACAGTAGTTGAAGACAAGTATTATAACTATCCAGATTTATTGTGCTGATGATTGTACTTTGATAACTTGAATATATATTAACAATTACAGCTTTTCTTCGTATAAATGTTGTTATTTCATATTATATTTTGTTCCGCTGCGATTGTGAGATTCTATGCTGTTGTTTCTGTTTCTTATTCTATCTTTTTCCTTCTGAACCCTAACAGCTTGGTGTTTCCGGCTCTCGATTGCTCGGCACTCTATACAGTGAACGTATTAGTGTCGATTTTCGGGGTCGAAAATCGCTCGGGCCATTAGAGGTGCCATACGATCTCCTTAACCAAAATCCATACTCTGATTTCTCCAATACGCCTTCAAATCGACAAGAAAGCTAACCCTAGCATTTATGTAATACACTGCTGAGCCAAAATGGCTGCCGCACCTGACCATAATGCTATAGAAATGAAGATCTCCACCTAACTAACACAAAGATCAAGTCCTTTTATTTATTTGATTTTTATTTTATTTGATTTTGAATTTTGAAAAAACTGGATCTATGTTTTGAATGAAACAGTAAAGGTAGATATAAGAAAATGTATGGAGTTGGATTTTTTTTAGTGTTGGTGTGTGTGTGTATATATATATATATAATTTTCTAATTCCGGCATTTCACCATCCAGATTTTTCATTCGCGTATGGATTCCAAATGATAAAACAAAAATACGGTGCGCTTAGAACAGCAACACAACTCCAAAACAATAATAATATACACTGGTTATTAGATTCTCTAAAATCACAAAACACTTTCATTTGCCGATAAATCGTCAAACGAATAATTTAAATATTTAACAAATTAAAAATTATGAAAAAATAAAATAAATTAAATAAAAAAATACGTTAATAAAAATCGAGTCTTAAAAATAATAATTTATTTTCTTATTTTTTTTGGACCATATATTACTGCAAAATAAATTAACAAAGTGAACTTACCATTACTGTTAACTAATTAAAAGGAGTTAAATAAAACCATTAAATCCATTTAATTAATATTAATTTTAAATCCCAATATTTAAATCACTATCAGATATTAACTTCTTAAATTCAATGATTTTAAATAACCCATATATTTGAATTCAAGTTATTAAA
Source organism: Allium fistulosum (assembly GCA_030737815.1). Taxonomy (NCBI): domain Eukaryota; kingdom Viridiplantae; phylum Streptophyta; class Magnoliopsida; order Asparagales; family Amaryllidaceae; genus Allium; species Allium fistulosum. The sequence continues at coordinate 866,667,947 of CM060906.1, read as the reverse complement.
TTATTAAAAACTAATTATTACAATATTTTATTTTAATTAAATATCCAAATTCCAATGATTAAAATTTCGGGTCGTTACATTTTCCACCTTAAAAGAATTTCGTCCCCCAAAATTCCCATGGTAAGAATATCTCTAAACCTATTAACTTTTCAAAATCAATTTGTTTGGATAGGTTATTGAATTTTCTAAGTCCTTAAAATCATGAAAAATTTCAGCAACGTCTCCTTTGCATGGCTCGATTGGAACAACTACAAATTGCCACTATGAGCCCAAACCAACAAAAGAAAACATAAGCCAAGCAGCTTCCCATAACTGGGCATAAAACCATCAAACCAGATAACAATATAGCCCCGTACTTATTTGTCGGGCAACCAACTCTACTCATGAAACCAAAAGCATCAACTAGCCTTTACTTCCATAAACCTGCATCTTACTTATACATAATATCCATCCAAATAACTTATAGCCATGTAATTTGCATTTTCCTAGTGTCAAACATATATTTATTATAAAGCCCGTAAGATCAACGTATATCATCAATGCGTAATATCAAATCTGATCGCTCGCTTAATCACACAATTTCACTTCCGAACTAGTATCGCTCACTCGATTACTCTAATGCAGATTCTGGTCCGGTTCCTTGATTTGAAACCTCCTTTTACTTTACATAGCCATGTACTACGATATAAAAATTTAGAATCAAATCAAAAATCTGCATTACGTGTTCGCCGTCAAGAATCGAGTGAAAAATCCTAACTCGAATTGATGTAAATCACCTTGAAATCATATACTCGGATCTGGATCAAATAGATATATGAATAAAATAATCTATTACAACTTACGTACTTATTCAATTGTTTTTCATAACTATACTAATTTCCTTTTTATTCAAAATCATTTTAAATCACAATTTATCAAACCAACAGTATTTTATTTAATACTAAAATTTCTTACTAACCATTTCCTAGAATCATTCCATTTAATTTTACTTAAGTAAAATTCCATTTCATAACAAGTCCACATTAATATAATACTCTCTTATATCTAAAAGAGTATATATAAAATTTTCGAATTTGTTTTACTTAACCAGAATGCTCAACAAGTTTAAAAATTGTTTTAACTTGTTATTTCTCAAATTTATAAGTTATACAACTTATTTGCTTATGTTTTCTCTAAACCACTTAGTCTAAATTTTCTCAATTGACTCAGAAGATTCCGAATGTCCAAAATCATCAAAGATTCCATTTTCTTTTTTTCTTTTTTTTTATAAATGAAAATTATCAAACAACATATCATAATGAGATGCACTACCCAACTACCCTAATGGATAAGATACATAAATCTATAAAATATCTTAACTGAAAATTTCAAAATTAAACACCCCGTTTTATTTCAGATTATTTTTGAAATATTAATATACATATATCCTTTTTGTATATCAAATCATACATTTTGGAATCCAAAACAAACTTTGATTTTCCAAAACAAACTTCTATGGTAGCAATCGTCACTTAGAAACTCAAAAATGAACCCCGATGATGCTGTAGTAATCAGCAGAATTATTTTCCAATGACTGAAGTGAGTTCAGTGCTTCCCATCACCTTTAAAATCCATTTTAAATATCTCTATCAATTAATAGCTCTCAAATAATATTATTATCATTTCTTCCAAAAAATCTAAAAACAATTTCTAAAACACTGGGATTTGAATTCTCAAATTCTCAGTTTAAATCCATTTTTTTATTTATAACTTTATTTATAAAACATACCTATATAATTTCACTTCTTATATAAGATCATTTCACAATTGATTATCTTTATATAGATTAAAATAAATAACTTTATTATAATTAAGTTCAACTCAACATTATCGTCGGACACCTTATAGTCAAACCGTGAAACTGAATTCACATGGCGTTTGTACTCAATTTAACCAAACAAAATGCCCGTTAACTATCTAAGCAAACCAATTAATAACAAATGATAATAATTGAATATTATCATTCTCTAATACCCAAACACACCATGTATAACTATAATAATTTCTAAAAAATATTCTTTTGTATATATAAAATATAATTTAGATAAAATTATTTCATTTACCTAATTTTCAAAACAATACTACATCGGCTTGTCTTGTTCAAGAGTTTAGAAACCCCTATTGATGCAGTAGTTCCTTCTGTACCGACCAGAATTCATAAACCACTCAATCGATAAATCAACACAATATAAAACATTTTTATAGCACTAACAAATACAAGCTCACAAACACACACACACACACACACTCAAACTAAGCCTAGGGTCTCGCTTACCCGATATCAAATGAGTAACCCGACCAAAGCCTAGGGGTCTGCTCAACATAAGCTCTTATGCCACGTGTAACAACCTGCCTTTTCGATCCTCAGAAGTCGACACTAATAATTCCTCAGTATTCACGTGCCGAACAACCAAGTGCCAGAAAGACAGAGTGTTATGGGAAAGAAAGAAGAAAGAAGACAAGAAGAAACTAAACAACACAGAATCTCACAACGCAACGAATAATCTATAATATAACAATGATCTTTATAAAAGAAAACTTTTATGTACATACATCCATCAAAATACTAGCCTATCATCTACCTGGACAGTTATAACAACCCTGCCTTATAATTTTCTGATAAATACAAAAAACCATGCAGTAGAATACAAAGAAATACGTAGATACATCTTGGGCCTCAAGCTTGTCTCCTAAGCTCCAATGCACCTAAATCTAAATCTGTAAATATGCTCGGTCTGACCCGAGCATTACTAGTAAATAACGCCCAGCTCAGTCTTGTTAACCAGTGTAAGAAACAAACTCAAATGGATTTTAAAGTTATAAAAACTTTTCAATATAAAGATATCTCGTAAGACCATGTCGCATATAAACACGGACAGATTTTTACCTTACGATAACCAAACCATTTCTATAAGAAATCCATTGATATATAATAATGTCTAGGGTTTAAAGTAAAATATGAATATAGCTGAAATGCTTGCATCTCAGGTTCTAGCATAGTTGGGCACAACTAAGTTCGTACGGTGCTTATTGGAGAATGGATTCCATTAATGACAAGGCTACTGAGGTACCGCCTATCACAGTACACCTCTAGAGAAATGTACCGAGGTCAACAAGAACATCTTGCAACCCAACAACATAGAGCCAGCCTATCCCTTCCTGGAAAGTACTAAAAATATCATCACCTCGATTGATTTGCAACCTTTACCGAGAGCGCTCATGCACGGCCAGTCCATAAAATTAATGCATATCTAGAAAGATAATAATACACCCTAATGGGAGCGACCCACTTAGCCCTGCTGTATATCCCATATTTTAGTCATTCCCAATTGATGAGGCTAGAGGCTACATTTTACCTTTTATACAGCAAACCCACTTGGAATGCTAAAACTGCCCTCCATACAGCAATGCAGTGCCTGTAACACCCCACATTTTTAGATAATTAAATAATCAAATAACGATGAACAGTGAAAATAAAAATTTTAGGAATTGTCAAAATATGGCCTTGAAACTTATACCATTGTGTTTGTGGCGATTTTCTGATCAGTTTCCATATTTAACTTGTCGAAATCCGAGTTAATATGAAGAAGTTACGAGAAGAATAAGAAATCGAAATTATATAAATATATAAACAATTAAACAAAAATGAAAACCCCATTGGTCGACCCATAGGTCGACCCACAAAGCACATGGGTCAACCCGCGTTTTACCCTGGACGAGAAATCGTCCATGGACGTGCCGAAGTATTATAATTTGATTTTCGCGCAATCTCGAGCGTTGTTTTCAAGATCCAACAATTCGCAGCAAGCTTATGACGTGGTTGCACCAAATTCAATCCTAAAATCCAATGGCATAAGATCCCTAAGATTTGCTATAAATAGTACCCTAGGCCTAGCTATTTTCTCACAATCAGATTTTATCCCAATTGGGTTCATTGCCTGAGGCTCAACCCTAAATAGAAAATATTTCCGGAGAGAAGATCTTTTTAATACAAATATTAGACGCCTTAGAAGTGGATCCAGGAAGGTCATGGATAAAAGCTAAGGACGACAGGTGAGTGGATTTAAATTATATATCTTTTATGTTGATAATATATAATACCGTTAGATCCCCGTTAAATATTTTAATTCAGCATTTGAACTAATTTCAGTAATTTGTTCTACTAGTTAGTTATGTTAAAACTGTAAATTTTATAAGAGAAGTGCACTTATATTTAAATGTTATTTATATGGAAAAAAGAAAGGAATCCAATTAAATATAAGTAATATTAGGCTTAAAAATTATAGAGAAAGGCATAAGCCTAAAAGCGAGAAATTTACAGTAAATTATGTTAAAACTCGGGGAATGAAATAAAAAGGGGAAATCTAATAACTTGATTTGGAAGTTTGTGATAGATTAGTTGGCTGGTTTAGAAAAGGGAATACATTTCCATAGTTTAATATTGTAAGAAAAATGGTAAACGTAATTGTAAAAATAAAAGGAAGAAAAATGAAATTAGTGCAAAATAGAGACATTACTGTATTTTGCAATTAAAGAAACAATAAAAGAAATATCTTGCAGTTACGAGTGATTGTTTATAGCATTATTTAGTATTAAAATATGGAAATGGATTTTTAGCACAATTTTTGTAACCAACCAAATAGAATAGGAGTACTTCCCATAATAAAAGAGAATAATGTGAAGCGTTAAAGAAATTAAAGAAGAAGAAATAATCAAGTTAATTATTTGACAAGACTAGAAACAATAAACAGAAAATGTGACTAGATCTGCATTTATTGTGCATATAGTAGAGTACAAAGTAAGCGGTTATTATGATAATTAACTTATGACGGTTGGACGTAGTCCCAAGTTAAGACTATTATATAATATAAGAGAAATAAAGAAAATTTAGTATCATAATAAAAGAAGACAGACAAGAATAGAAAAGATACACTTGCAATTACATTTATAACATGTAGGTTATAAAAGAAAGAATATAAAAGTAACAATTGCAAGTATAGTTGTAACACGTAGGTTATAATTAAAAAGAAAGAAATAGAAGAGGCTTATTTTATCAAACTTAGATCTTGTATTAAGTTAATGTTAATCCTCTTTTGATTCGCGACTTAACAAGCTGCGACTTACGACCTAAAAGGCATACCGACCTAACAGGAGACAACTTAAGGAAGATTACGACTTAAGAGGAAAAACCGACTTAAGTAGGCTACCGACCTAAGGAATGGTCTGACTTAACATTTCACGAGTTAAAAAGGTCTCCGACTTAACAGTGTACGAGTTAAGGAAGTCTCCGACTTAACGGGTTATGATTTAAGGAAGTTTACGACTTAACTACATAGCCAACTTAGCTACAGAGCCGACTTAAACACGTACGACTTATGAAGTGGTCCGATTCAAAAAGTCTACGACTTAAGGCTGTTACCGACTTAACGACTTAAGGGATCTCCGACCTACCAGTTTAAGAAGCTTGCGACCTACGACTTATACGAAGTCACACACGACTTATACTAACTCGCTCGAACCAAAGGCCACCGACCTACGACTTATGTTAAGTCGTTGCCGACCTATGACTTGCAACTTAACAGCTCGTATTCAGGAGTAACTAAATGCAAGAGCTCCTATCTCGTCGCCGACCTAGGACCTACGACTTACTATAAGTCGGCTACGACTTAGAACTTGAGGAAGATTTCCTATTCAGATTCGACTCCTATAAATAGACCACCACTTTCAACATGGAGGGGACTTTTGGTGGATCATTTCTAAAAGCGTCGTTACTCTGCCGAACTCTCAACTCACTCGACAATTGAAGATTTTCATACATTCGTGACACTACAACAAGCTTCGAGAGGAATTTATTGCATTCTACACGGATTCATCAAGTTCCATCATCGGAGTTTGAGCTAGTAGTCGAGATTGTCTTTAAGATCAAATTGTATTGTTGTCATAAGTGGATTGTATCGTCTTGTAACCAGATTCAATAATAAAGAGATTCAAAGTGGACGTAGGCACGATTTCAAGCCGAACCACTATAAACTGCTGTCTTTTACCGCTTTTTCGCTACTTTACTGCTTACTTTTTGTTCCCGTCACACGGGTGGTGCTTTCACGATTCTACTACACACACCGGGTGTTAGCGTTCACTTTTCAACGTTAACATTTTGGTGCTTTCACTGAGAACCCAACTCAGGCTACCACTCACCATTGCTTCACGGAAGTTTGTTGAAAGAATTTCCTACAAAACCAGAAGTCTATCAGACATAATGGCTCCTGGAAGGAAACGAAAGTCTGTCAGAACTGATGATGACCGCGACAATACTGCCACTTCTCTTTCTCCAAATCAGGCAGCTCCAAGTGTCGGTGTGACTCGACAAGAGTTAGATGCTGCTGTATCCGGACTGTACCAGCAGATTGAAACTCAGAATAATCTGATGATGGAAAAGCTGAATGCTCTACTTGGGGCTAATCAAAGACCAGTAAGTAATGAGGAAAACTTTGCTAATGCCGCTCCCAATTCCAAAGGGAGAAATATTCCTCAAGGGGGATCAGGTGTTGCTGAAGGGGCACCCCTCCAGGCTGAAGGATCCAGGCCATCACCGGTTCTCCGTGAGCATTTACCTGGGCAAACCTCCGAAAAGATGGTCGAAGTCTATTCCGCGAAATCTCTAAACAATGAGGAATATCTCTCTAGCATGGTTCGGCAAATAATGAAGGAAAGCATGCAAAGAAACGAAGATGAGAGTGATTGGGGATTCGCTCCGAGTAAAACTCCATTCACTGAAAGGATCTTAAAAGTTGAGTTTGCGAGAAAATTCGTTCCTCCCACCATTCCTTCTTATCAAGGAACGAGTGATCCAAATCAATTCCTATACAAATATGATTGGCACATGACTGGTGCAGAGCAACTGACGAGATTAAATGCCGGTATTTCCCGGTATACTTAGAAGGAGTGGCGTTACTTTGGTTCACCAAGCTTCCTGTGCGATCTGTCGATCAATTTTCCGATCTGACCCGAAAATTCAAGGAACAATTCAGATTGTACATTTCAAGAGCAAAGGATATAATGTCTCTCTCAAGTCTTGAACAGAATCCTGGAGAGCCCATTAAATCCTTCTTGAATCGCTTTAATTTAGCCCTAGCAGAAGTTGATAACGCGGAACCGCGAATGATCTTAACCTACTTAATGCGGGCTATTGACAAGTCTAGCGAGTTTGGAAAATGGTTAAAAATGAAAGAACCAAACTCGCTCGAAAAATTCTACAAAAAGGCTGATGAGTTCATGCGCTTAGAGAATCTCTCCGCGTCAGCTAAATTGACAACAGTGGTGGAAAATAATGCTACAGTTCAGAACAAGAAAGAATCTGCAAATCAGAAGAGGGAAAGTAATGGTGGAAAGAAGCAGAAAGATCTCAAAAAGCCCCGCTTCCTAAAACCTTTGGATTTTACTCCTCTGACTAATACCTCGGAGAATATTTTCATCGCCACTAAGGATGCTGTTGATTTTCCAAAACCATCAGCAGTAAAAGTTGGGAAAAATGCTGTTCAAAGCGGAAGATTTTGCAAATTTCATAATCAACCAGGCCATGATACCAACGAATGCCGCCACTTGAAAAGCCTAATTGAAGAATTGTTGAGAGAGAATAAGTTGCGGCAGTATGTGAAAAGAAATAGAAAAGACCCGTCTTCATCTAACCAGGGGCAACTACCCCCAGCTCATTCATCTGGTTCAGGAGAGAGGCCTGCTGAAAAAGAAAGACCTGTTATCAATGTGATCACAGGAGGACCTCATCCAGCTGGCAGGAGTTGGGGTGAGATGGAAAGGTATGCTAGAGCTTTGAAGTATGCTCCAACTGAAGAAAGTGTCTTGATCTTGGAAGATGCTGCATCTCTAAAGCAGCAGAAGACTTTTCATGATGATATTATGTTCAGAACCAGGGATTCTATTGATGTGGAAGCTCCTACTGAGGACCCTTTGGTTGTCTCTGTCGGTATTGGGCCGGCTATTGTCAGAAGAGTTCTGGTTGATAGTGGTGCTTCGTGCAACATACTCTTTAAAAAGACATTTGACCAAATGAAAATTCCAATGACAGATGTACAAGCCTCTTCACACAAAATTGCTGGATTTACAAGAGAGCTGAAACAGCCAATTGGAACGGTGAACTTGTTTGTTGAAATGGGCGAAGGGCAGAAGAAGTTGGTTCGGAAGCAAACTTTTGTAATTGTTGATGGATTCTCCGCCTATAATGCTTTCTTGGGTCGGCCTACTTTTGCTGCTTTCAGGGCCGTCCTCGCTCCATGGTGCTTAACAATGAAATTTCCTACTGATAATGGGATTGCTGTCATTAAGGGAGATCAGAACGCAGGGCGAGAATGTTATCTTGTAGAACTCCGAGAGGTCAGGAAAAGAGAAATAGGGAAAGATGCGGCAGCTCCGCTCCGCATCACGGAACCAACCCTGTAGCAACTATGGAGTGGCCCCTGTACTGGCGAACACAGCAATGCAAGGAAAGAAATGGATCCCAGGAAAGCCAGTACAGGGGAGAATAGAGTGGTACCCGTGGAGGTAACGGTACCAATATCTGTTGACTCGAAAGACCCGAACAAAGTACTCAATGTGGGTTCACAGCTGAGCAAAGCAGTTCAAAACACGCTGATATCATTCTTAAAAGCCAATCTAGATGTGTTCGCTTGGTGTCATGCTGATATGTGTGGGATCTCCCCGGAAATTGCTGTACATACTCTGAACATTGATCCAAAATTCACGCCAGTGAAACAGAAAAGAAGAACTCAAGGCCCAGAAAGGTCGACAGCACTAAAGGAAGAAGTCGATCGGCTCATGGAAAATGGCTTCATCAGAAACTCCACTTATCCAAATTGGGTTTCAAATCCAGTATTGGTCAAGAAGGCAAATGGAAAGTGGAGAGTATGCATAGATTTCTCAGATCTAAACAAAGCATGCCCCAAATATTACTTCCCGCTGCCCAGAATTGATCAATTGGTGGACGGAACAGCTAGGCATGAGTTGTTATCGTTTATGGATGCTTACTCCGGATACAATCATATTATGATGCATGAGCCGGATCAGGAAGACACAAGCTTTATCACAGATGTGGGTCTCTACTGCTACAAAGTTATGCCTTTCGGATTGAAGAATGCTGGGGCAACCTACCAAAGGCTCGTCAATGCAATGTTCAAGCCTCAGATTGGTAGAACCATGGAAGTTTATGTCGACGATATGTTGGTAAAGTCAAAGAAAGCTGTAGATCACATGGGTCACTTGGAGGAAATGTTTGCAATTCTTCGAAAGTACGGAATGAAGCTCAATCCATTGAAATGTTCGTTCGGAGTAGAGTCCGGGAAATTCTTGGGTTTCATTGTGAGCGCCAGGGGCATTGAAGCCAGTCCTACTCAAATCACAGCTCTAAGGGAGGTCAAAGCCCCTAAAACAAAGAAAGAAATGCAAAGTCTCAATGGAAAAGTCGCTGCTCTGAGTCGCTTCATTTCCAAGGCCATAGACAAATGCACTCCCGAATGGACTCCCGAATGCCAGAATGCTTTCGATGAACTAATTCGTCATATGGAAACACCTCCGGTTCTTTCCAAGCCTACTGACGGTGAAGACATTTTCATCTATTTAGCAATTTCATCTCACGCCCTCAGTGCAGCACTTGTACGGGAAGATATGAAAGTACAGCGTCCAGTCTATTACATCAGTAAACGGTTCACTGGGGCAGAGATGAATTATTTGAAGATAGAAAAGCTCACCTATTGCTTGCTAATTGGTTCCAGGAAATTGAGACCATACTTTCAAGCTCATCCTATCAAGGTTCTTACTGATCAACCTCTAAAGCAAGTCCTGTTTCGTCCTGAAACTTCGGGCCGTCTTTTGAAATGGAACATTGAACTCAGCCAATATGATATCACTTACCATCCCCGGAGAGCAATCAACGGACAAGCTTTAGCAGATTTCATCGCAGAATCTACTGGCAAAGGTGATAGTGAGAATGAAACAACTGATAGCATTCCAATCCAGTGGAAGTTGTATGTTGACGGATCGAGAAATGATTACTATTCTGGGGCAGGGGTTGTGCTCGAAACCCCCGAAGGACGATCGTTGTGTTATGCATTGAGACTGGAATTTCCTTCAACGAACAATGAAGCGGAGTATGAGGCTCTTATTGCTGGCTTGAAAATTGCCAAGGAACTAAACATCAAAGTGTTACAAATCTTCAGCGATTCTCAACTTATTGTTTGCCAGGTAAAGAAAGAGTTTCAGGCTAAAGGTGGAAATCTGCCCGCATACTTGTCAAAGGCATGTGAACTTCTCGAAGATTTCAATCATTACACGATAAGTCATATTCCTCGGGTAGAAAACATGAAAGCAGATTCTCTAGCAAAGTACTCAAGTTCCGGAGAAGCTCAATTACTGGGATTAGTTCCTGTAGAAGTTCTGTCAGCTCCAAGCATTGATGAAATGGATGTTGATTGGATTATGGCTACGTCTCAAGAGCATGAATCATGGATGACTCCAATCAAAGAATACCTACTCAATGGTTCCCTGCCAGAAAGTTCTAAGGAACGTCGAAAACTATTGAGGAAAGCGTCAAGATATATAATTCAAGATGGCCGATTATACAGACGGGGATTTTCAATGCCACTGCTCCGATGTGTAACTAAGGAAGAAGCCAAGACAATTCTAGCCGAGATACACGGAGGAGAATGTGGAGATCATTCAGCCGGTCAAACTCTAGCCAAGAAAGTCCTCCGATATGGGTATTTCTGGCCGGATATTAATCGAGACGCTGCTATTTACTCCAGAAAGTGCGACAAATGTCAAAGATTTGCAAAAATCCCAAAAGCACCTTCCACCGAACTCACACAAATGGTCAGCCCATGGCCGTTCGCCATTTGGGGGATAGACTTGATTGGACCTTTACCGATCGCTAAATCCGGAATCAAATATGCTATTGTTGCTGTTGATTATTTCACCAAATGGGCTGAAGCTGAACATTTGGCCACCATTACTTCTAAAAAGATGATAAATTTTGTAACGAAAAATATCATTTGCAGATATGGTGTGCCATAGAAGATAATCATAGACAACGGTACTCAGTTTGAAAGTGAAGAATTCCAAGATTTTTGCAAACAGTTCGGAATTCGAAAAAGCTTCTCAGCAGTGGCTCATCCGCAGGAAAACGGGAAAGTGGAAGCAGTGAACAAAATTATCAAGTCAACCATCAAAAAGCAACTCGAAAAAGCAAAAAGTGGTTGGGTCGATAAGCTTCCATTAGCACTATAGGCATACAGAACCACTCACAAAACTGCGACTGGGCACACTCCATTTTCACTGGCATACGGGTCAGAAGCGATGATACCAGTGGAAGTAGAAGTTCCTTCACACAGAAGAATTCACTTCAATGAAGCTGAAAATGAAAAGCTGCAACTTGAAGCACTTGATTTTCTTGATGAAAAAAGAGAAGAAGCTAGGCTCAGAGTTTCATCTTATCAGCAAAGGATAGCCAGGCACTTCAACTCTAAAGTTCGCCAACGCAGCTTTGAGGTCGGAGACTTAGTTTTGAAAAGGATCATGACAGCAACTGGTGTGTTTGGGCCAAACTGGGAGGGACCATATGCCATTGGCAGTAAACTTCTTGATGGCACTTTCAAACTCATAACTGTTGAAGGAGATCCAATTCCAAGAGCCTGGAACAGCAACCACTTACGTCCTTATTTTACTTGAAAAAAGCTTTGCTCAAAGTTGTAAAATAGTGATGAATGTATCAGTTGTATTGTAAAACATTGTAAATCAGTGTAAATGAATGAAAGCTATAAAGTGGATGTAGGCCCGACTCTTGGCCGAACCACTATAAATCTTGTGTTCTTTACTATTTCATAATGCATGTTTCATTTCAATAAGTAAATACTTTAAATGTATTGCTAAAATGTCGATTCAAAATTGCAGGACATTAAAACAAGGCTCGTTCGTTACAAAGCCAAGCGACCTCTATAAATCACCTATTACGCAAATACCAAGCGACAAAAAATTCCAAATTCAAATCCTATACAAGAAGAACTTCACATAAAAAGTTGGCGACTCCACTATGGCAAACCTTTGTTAACTGGTTGAGATTGTCGATATGAACAAACATCCAACTAAGATAACTCGCGTTTGTCCCGTGAAGTCGTTCAACAGTGAAGTCCACTTCTTCGGATAAGGCAATTTACTTGTAAAAGGAAAGAAGATGCGCTTGGAAACGATAATAAAAGATCGCTAATGAGCAGATGATGAGAGAACATTGCCAAGCAAACAAAGAAGAAGCCAAAAGGAGGTATGCCTCTCAATAAAAGGGCCGGTAGAACCACCGAAGGGATACCTTCCCAAGCAGAAGGAATAGGGCCCTTGCTAACTGATCGTGATGCATCCGATCAGGCAGCTAGTGTCCGTCCCGTGGATCTACTCGCCCCTGAAACGCAACCTTCCTGGCACACCAACCAACCGACGCTCCATCCCAAAGGACAACAAAGCCCTCTAACGAAGCACGCCAAAAAATGAAAGTACTTCTCTCAATCAAAAAAGATTGGTGGAACCACCGGAGGGGCACCTTCCCAAGTTGAAGGAACAGGGCCCTCGATAATTGATTGCGATCGCTTGTGCAAACAAACATCCAATCAAGCAACTTGCGTCCGCCCCGTGGATCCATTCAACCATGAGAAAGTAACTTCCAGGCAATCAAAAAGCCCTCTTCGGAGGCACAAGCCCTCTTCGGAGGCACATGACCTCTTCATAGGCAAAAGCCCTTTCCCAAGGGACCACAAGCCCTCTTCGGAGGCACCTGCCCTCTTCGGAGGCAAAAGCCCTCTCCCGAGGCACCACAAGCCCTCTTCGGAGGCAGAAGCCCTCTTTGGAGGCACAAGCCCTTTTCGGAGGCACAAGACCTCTCCGGAGGCACAACTCTTTAAGAGGAGCCCTCTCCGGAGGCATGTCCCAAAATAGAATACTCAAATAAAAAGCCTTCTCCGGAAGCACAGTTCAACTCTCAAAGGAAGGTTAACTTGTTCATCTCAAAAAAGTTCCTTCTAAAAAAGTTGAAATGCTACAAAAAGACCCCTTCGGAGGCACACTTCACCTTGCTTGAAGTACCAAACATTTTCTTCAGACAGTTCATTTCACTGCATAGGGAAATCTACTTTCTTTTTTGACAAATGAAAGTGATCATCCCCGAAAGTTGAAGTGTTCTTCAGAAAGAAATAGGAAGTAAAAATTTCTCAAAAAAAACGAGATATGATCTATTAAAAGCAGGATAATTCTTCCCTTAAAAGTGGAATAGTTATTCTCTGAAATAAGATTATCAGTCTTGTGAAAGTTAGAAATGTTGCAATGCACTTGTGGTATGGGGGCAACACTATACAATTCAATTACATTAATAAAAGGAATATGCAAGCAACATACCGCAAGTTCATTGCAATATCATGAAAAATAGATGTGGAATAAATGCATTCTCAAGCACAGACCAGAAAGTTTGTACAAGTAAGAAGAATTGTTTATTCTACACTAAAATGAGAAACAAATGCATTCTCACATACACAAGAATTTGTACAAGTAAAATAGCTATTTTATTCAATACTATGAAAACTTTTTACATTGTACAGATCACAAAAAAAGAAGCGGGGACCGGTACCCGCACAATCTCCGGTCAATACATGAAAAAAGCAAAAATAAGAAGTAGAAGATCCAGCTTGCTATTCCTTCTTCCCGCCACCTTTGGAGCCTTTACTCGGCCTAATGATTAGTTTTTGAAGCCGTTGTGAACGGATCGGGGCAAAAGGAGAAAGAGGCGCGGCTGGATCAACTTCTGCTTCCTCTCCAGCGGAAATATTCTTCTTCTTCCTTATGGCACACTTCCCCTTCCTCTTCGAAGAAGATTCACTCCCCGGAGTAGCAAGCAATGTCGAAAGCTTCGTGTCATCATCTAGAGACCGCTCCGGGGTCTTCTCGATGTCATCAAGATCCTCCGCCTTCTGCTCCTGCGAAGCGGCCGGATCATCCAGGCCTTGAAGAGCTTCAATTTTCTCTGCCTGTGATCCCGGTTGGGAAGCAGAAGGCGGAGTAATTTGCGAAGATGGAGGAACGACAATTAAAGGAGTGGAAGTTTGTGCAGTATTCGGTACCTCCGCTGTAGAAGAAAAGAAGTTAAAATCGGTATCCTCCGAGAAAAGAGAAGGTATCGGTTCACCAAAGTTTAAGTAATAAGTAAGAAGGTCATCAAACTCGTTTAAATCAAATAAATGATTCACTGAACTCGGGTCGATGCCAAAATTACCTGGAGAATTCGGTTTTGACAAGACAATTTCAAATTTATCAGCCTTAGTGTCTTCTTGGCTTTGCTCCCTGATTTGAGTAAGGGGAGACTCGGTTGTGATGAGCTTAACCTCGACGCTTTTTGCGGGAGAAGAAAAGTGAGAGCTGGAACCAACGATATCGACGACGGTCGAAGTCGAAGTGTGGACAGGGGTAGTTAAAAACATTTTCTTCTCTGGATGTTCTTCTGTCACTATTCCAGCTCTAGCTTCAGCAAGTTGCTTTTTTCCCTTGGCAAGAGCAGCACGAGCTTCTTCGTCAAGATAGCGTGCCTCAAGTTCCGCCTCATCATAGCCTGCCCCGCCAAGCATGTCAACTGCTGCTTCCCATACTTCAGCCACGGTAACCTCATAGTCGGGGCCCAGAAAAGAGAGGCTCCCGTGACCCAGAACGTTGTGTAGATAAAAGTCAAATAAGGTGGAGCTGATGTTAGCTTTTGTTGTTTCATGCGATTGCTCGGCCGCCTCTTTTTCGGCAACAGCTGCAGCTCGACCAGCAACAGCCTCATCACGCTCTTTCTCAGCATTAGCAAGTCGGGACTTTAGCAATTCAATCTCCACGTTCTGGGAGTTAACTGTTTCCCACAGCTGAGTGTTATTTTTGCGGTATTCTTCAACAACGATCTGCTCAGCTGCAAATTTCATCTCAGCGTCCCTCTGAGCAGCGTGCGCATCCTGCACTTGTTTTTGAAACACTTCTTCCTTTTGAGATTGTGAAGCGGAAGAAGCGGCGAGATCTTCCTTGAGTTTTGTGACCTCGGACTCAAGTCTTGCATTATCATCAGCAATACTCGTCATCTCGGCGTCATGCTGTTTGCAGATTTTGTCCCATTCCGTCTTGTCGTTTTCCATGGTCAGCATGGCTTCAAGGTTCGCATGATTGACTCTTTGGAGTTCATCGACGAGTTTCTGCCATTGCGACATCCTCTCAATGTTAAGCCTAACTGCATCAAGACTTTTAAGCATGTCTTGCTTGTCGATCGGGACCAAATCTAGGTCAAAGCGCACTCCTTTTAAGCACCAATTCGGAAATCGGCTTTGAAGCATTGGAGGGCCATCTTTAACCTGATACTGGGGTCTGTTGATGATCGCTTGGATATCAGACTTCTTTAAAGAAGGAGAGCCGGATGGAACATTAGGAGAAATGGGAGCATCGGTCTTTTCAGAAATTGCAGATGCGTCACTTGGCTTGGATCGCTTGCTCGATTCGTCAGCAATATGAGTCTTCCCCTTGTCATCATAAGACTTTCGCTTATGGGAATCGTCACTTCTGTGAGAAGAATCATATCGCTCAGCGTCTTTTCTTCTCTGCCACTGCTCGTAATCCCGCCTTTCTTGAGCCTTCCTTCGAGCCCTTTCCTCATCTGTCTCTCTCTGGTCACCAAGGTATTTCCTAAATTCATAAGATCCACGGCCTCCATGGCGCTGAAATGAGTCATAGTATGAGCCAGTACGCCCCATCGGAGAATCTGAAAACGGAAAAGAAGTAAAGATTACAAATTTCCAGGAAGAAAGAATAAGTGCTTATAAGTGCAGAAAAATCCTAAGTGTGTGCGGCGTGCAAACTACGTGCGTCAAACTACAGACCACGCTTTAATGTGGGAACGGAGACGACAGGTGTAGAAGGTGTCGAAGCATGTTTAAAGGTAGAAGTCGCTTCAACGACAGGAGAGGTCGCTTTTGAAGTATTATCCTTGAAAAGCTCTTGAGAAGTTATCATTATATCACTCAAGTCATCAAAGGTGTCATCACCATGGTGCCCAGCAGAATTCTCCTTTTCAACTTCCACATCGGCTGACTTTTCAAAAATACGAGGATTCTCTTCCTTTTCAATAATTGGAGCAAGCGCCGGCTTGCTGGACGATCCCGCAACATCGATAGAAGTAGAACACTTTACTAATGTGGTGTCTACAGTTGACTCCTTTGGAACCATCTCTTCCGTTGAAGCTGGGGCATCTGCTGTCTGTGCTGAAGAATTAGAAACTTCACGGGGCTGAATAAAGCGGGAAGAGTCTAAAAGCCCAAAGTGATGTAAAAATTCGTCTGTCAATAGAAATTGAATACTCCTCTCCTCAACTGGCACCGTCATAAGCCTCTCAAAAGTCGCTTTGTGACCGGAATCTCTAGAAGGAGGAGGAAGTGCTGAAAAGAAAAAGGCAAAGTTAACACTTGACAACTCGGACTTCGGCAAAGTCGAAAGAACATAAGAAACAGAGACAAGTGATCTTACTTCCTATTCTCCAGATAGTGTAAAATCCTGGAGGACAGCGAACGTAGAAAAACTGGCTTAGGAAACTGTGAACACTATCAGGGAGACCGATGATTAACTTACGGTTTCTAGCACTTCTTACAACTGTGATGGAGGGATGGTCTTTGTTTTTAGCGAAAGTGCACAGATAACAAATTTCGTCGAAGCTTGGAAGACGATCGAGTGTCCTCCTAAATAGCACACAAAGCCCCATCAGGATAGCATATCCATTGGGATGCAACTGGAAAGGGGAGATGGTCAATCGTAGAAGAAGTGTTCGCAAAAAATCATTAAAAGGAGGGATAGCTCCATTCTGGCACATTTGTCGATTTACTGCAACAAAACCACGAGGAGGTCTATCAGCATTATCAGGCTTCCCGGGTAGTTGTGCGTCTGCTTCAGCAATTCCGAATTGAATACACAACTGGTTAAAGGTTCTGTGGCTCAAAGTGGTCGGGACCCTTTCTGGAGGATCATTCAACGGAACAGCAACTGGAAAAATCTCTTCAACTTGCTCTATTTCTTCTTGTGGAGAAGACATTCTACACAATCAACTGGATGTTCAAATGTGAAGGTGCATGTTTCCTAAAAAGTGTGAAGTGTTGTGCAAAACTAATAAAAATAAAAAGCAAAGCATAACTGGAATTAAACTAGCTGACAATCAGTCGATTACAAGATTTCAGAACTTGTTAATATTCAAGTGCAGTGTTAATGCAAACAAATCAGTTTCAGTTGACTATTACGATTTTGTTTTAATACTTCACTTGGATTGGTTATTGTACAGCATTTCATTCATATTCATTTAATTTGTTTTTTTTCCTTTATCAACTTATCTGTCATTCGATGTGGGCAGTCAGTGGCAGTATATTCGTCCCAGTATTCTGTGAATGTTATATTAAGCAGGTTGTTAGCTTTCAACAGTTCATAATTCAACAGTTCAAAGTCCAGGCAAAGCTTAAAAGTGTCAAGTGCTAAGTCGCCAATGAATCAAGTGCTAACTCGGCGACGACTTAAGAAAGATTTCCTATGGGTTAAGTTAAGTCGTTGGTTCTCTGATTCTTTGGGTCATTAGCCATAACACTTATAAAGATATATAGCCCCGATTCAAGACAACACATGTGCTAACTCGTCCACGACTTAAAGGTTATGAGGCGAGCTAGAGTAAGTCGTTTATACTACAAGACGTTGGCATTTCAAGTCAGCAGTCCCTAAGTCGTAGGTCGGATAAAGAAGCAAAAGCTCTAATTCGAGGCAACAAGAAATCCTCCAAGTCCTAACCCGGAAACGACTCAAAACTGCTAAGTCGGTTCCGACTTAAATCATGGAAGTCACTGGGTCACGCGAAATAGCTAAGTCATGAACAAGCCAGAATCTCAACCAGCTTTCTTCCCTAACTCTTAACCTGTTAACCCGATAGCCTCACAGTCAACGACAATCCTCATTCCGTCACACCAGTGGATCACCCAAAAAACCAATTCGAATCGCCTCAGATTCGCTGTGAATCCGATATATTCCTGCTCTATCACAACTACAACATGGTCGATGGCGATTGCAGGTCACTCGAAGAATTATCCATAGTGAATCGCGGCACCAAAAAACAAATGGAAGTCGTAAAATGGGGAGTTATCAATTCAACAGTGGACATGGGTGAACGAAGATCGGATCGACTTACGAAGTATAATGGGAAGATGATCGGCGATTGGATGGTTGAAATTTGTCTTTAAAAGCTCGGAACTGCGTCAATGGCTGATTCGAATAGAAGAACAGATGAGGAGGAGGAAGAATGATTCAACTATTTATACGCTGGAAGGTGGATCGACTTACACGATGTACGACCCACAACTTATGTTAAGTCGCTGCCGACCTAACCAAAAAGCAAGTTGAGAAAATCGAAACATATGACCTACGACCTAGGCATACACTTCGAGGGGAAAATGTTAATCCTCTTTTGATTCGCGACTTAACAAGCTGCGACTTACGACCTAAAAGGCATACCAACCTAACAGGAGACAACTTAAGGAAGATTACGACTTAAGAGGAAAAACCAACTTAAGTAGGCTACCGACCTAAGGAATGGTCCGACTTAACATTTCACGAGTTAAAAAGGTCTCCGACTTAACAGTGTACGAGTTAAGGAAGTCTCCGACTTAAGGGGTTATGATTTAAAGAAGTTTACGACTTAACTACATAGCCGACTGAACTACATAGCCAACTTAGCTACAGAGCCGACTTAAACACGTACGACTTATGAAGTGGTCGATTCAAAAAGTCTATGACTTAAGGCTGTTACCGACCTAACGACTTAAGGGATCTCCGACCTACCAGTTTAAGAAGCTTGCGACCTACGACTTATACGAAGTCGCACACGACTTATACTAACTCGCTCGAACCAAAGGCCACCGACCTACGACTTATGTTAAGTCGCTGCCGACCTATGACTTGCAACTTAACAGCTCGTATTCAGGAGTAACTAAATGCAAGAGCTCCTATCTCGTCGCCGACCTAGGACCTACGACTTACTATAAGTCGGCTACGACTTAGAACTTGAGGAAGATTTCCTGTTCAGATTCGACTCCTATAAATAGACCACCACTTTCAACATGGAGGGGACTTTTGGCGGATCATTTCTAAAAGCGTCGTTACTCTGCCGAACTCTCAACTCACTCGACAATTGAAGATCTTCATACATTCGTGACACTACAACAAGCTTCGAGAGGAATTTCTTGCATTCTACACGGATTCATCAAGTTCCATCATCGGAGTTTGAGCTAGTAGTCGAGATTGTCTTTAAGATCAAATTGTATTGTTGTCATAAGTGGATTGTATCGTCTTGTAACCAGATTCAATAATAAAGAGATTCAAAGTGGACGTAGGCACGATTTCAAGCCGAACCACTATAAACTGCTGTCTTTTACTGCTTTTTCGCTACTTTACTGCTTACTTTTTGTTCCCATCACACGGGTGGTGCTTTCACGATTCTACTACATACACCGGGTGTTAGCGTTCACTTTTCAACGTTAACATTTAATAAGCAAAAATAATAGCAATGGCCCGTACCGCAGCATTCCCTTTCAGGTCTAGGACTGATGGTCTCATACGTGGGTGGGCTGGGCATGCTGATTAGGGTAAATAAGTAGCCAACAGAATAAGAAAGTAAACTAAACACATAATAAAAGATTAGACATAGGGTATAATAAAATGGTAACGTGAGTTTAGAGTAGCCCAAAGAGAATCTGGATAAAGAGACTAACGAAGTAGTTCATCACAGATTTTTAGTACAGAAAGAGTACGTCCAATTTAGTTATTTTGGGCAAGAAGGAAGTACGAGACTTCAACGGGACGTGAGGATACTCTAGGATGGCCCTCTGGGGCAGGCCTAACGAAGCTGCACCCCCGGAGGCAGGTCTGTAGGTGTTCCATCAAGAGAGTATCCCTTGACTGCTTTTGCATTGCAGGCCTAACGAAGCGGACCTTTGTAGGCAGTCAAATGGTTGATGATGGAGTAGGATATTAATATGACACCGTACTCTAGTTTGCGAGTAGGTTATAGTGGGCAAGACCCATAAGGATAGTCATATGCGGATATTAGCCATCATCAGTCAAAGCGAATTCGGGAAAGACCAGAGCTAAACCAACAGGCCAATGATTCTTTCACTATCGAAACATTGGATGAGAGGTACAGTCAATTAGATGTTTAGATTGTTCGTTGTAGGGCACGGCCACTTAGCTCTTGAAAAGTCTTTCGATTAGTTGAGGGAGGGCTGAGTGGGGCCATAGCCATGATGAGAAAAAGACAGACCAAGTAGAATATCTGTATTGTAGGCCTAATGAAGCAGACCTTTGCGGATATAGAAAATCCCCGATTGAGTTTCGTACAAGGTAGACCTTGTTGGCGGAATTCAGGGAGTAGACAGAACAATTACGTGCAGTCCTCAAGGTACGCACTGGGTGGTACATTTTGGATGTTCGAGTAATAATATAAGCTAGCGCGGATGCAGTTTCACGTTTTCATAGTAGACGACGGAACATCTGTATTGTAGGCCTCACGAAGCTATCCTTTACAGATGTAGTTACAGTACGCTCTAGTAGCAAGATGATGGAGTCCTTTTCGAGGAGGATACGGAAGGTACTATGGGTAGTACCTAGGACCGATGCAGTCTTTGGGCATGCAGCTACATATATATTGGTTATTAGGTCTTAATCTACTAAGGAGTAGATGTGTACGATTCACGCACAGAGGCGAGAGTATTATAAACCCAATAAACCTAATATAACAGAAAATGGAAATAGAACGGTATATGTAGAATTATGCTTAGAAGTGTATAATTTGTCCATTCACCAGAACTTTAGTTCTGATCCTCTCCTTATATCATCCCACAGGTTAGATAGATGGCAGAGATTTTTCAACTTTGAGACACTTGTTTAGAAAGTGTTATTACCTTAGTGAGTATTTACTTATTATTATATTTTACTCAGTTCTGCTGTGAGATATTTATTTGAGCTCTGATATATTTATCTTTTCCTATTTGCATGATACTAGACACCCAACTCGAGCTTCAGTGGATTTTGGTTTTAGCATTTTTGCAAAAAATCCGGACCCACTGAAACTCGGGTTGTTACATTTGGTATCAGAGCTTAGGTTAGTAGATCCTAAGTAAATTAGGAAATATGAGTGAACGTATTTATATTTTTGAATAAAATATAAATATATTATGTACTAAAATCCAAATAGTCCCCAATTATAGATTTTAACATATGGAAAGTTTTTAGAAGTATGTTTGTGCATAGTTTGCTAGTTGGGTTTGGGATGACCCAAGGATGTTAAGCCCTATGTTATTGCCGATTTATAGTGTACAATAAGCTATGTTTCGAGAGAAGATTGGTATCCATATGTTATAGGAAGTGGGAAAGTTCCCTAGGGATAGTAGGGAGAGTATTTTTATTTTGGAAGAAATAAGAGATTTTAGTAAGGAAATGAGATTTCCAAGGTTTAGGAAGGGTATTCCTAGGGTAGTAAGAAGAAAATCCACTTTATGTCTAGCCCAATAAAATGAAACTTTTGGAATTGAAAAGTTGAAAAATATAATTGTTAATATGTTTGAGGAAGTAAATATTGGGTTTTTGAAAAAAAAAGTGGTATGAAATTTAAATTGGTTTTTATATGATGTAAATTTTGTTAAAAGTGAAATTCTTTTTAAGAATTATAGAGCATGTATAGTTCGCTAGTTTCTTTGTAGCTAAACAAAGATTTTAAATATAAAAACCTAAAGTGTGTTAAGTATCGAAAACGTAGGTTACAACATTTATTGTTGTAATAGATGTTTTCGTGAAAAATATAAGGAGCATAGACTATGACACTATTGTTATATTAGGTGACTCCCAAAGAAAATGTTTTTACATAGCATATGGGATTTATTAATATTTATTTTAATTGAATCCATATACTAGTATTTTTGGGTTGTAGTAACGGTGTTTTACGCAAAATCTATTTTGACCCCAAAAAAATGTGTTTTAAAGATAATTTCTAAGTATACAAATAAAGTGGTTTGTAAGTACACTTATTATTTAAATAAGTATATGGAAATGTTTTCTATTTATGAAAATATTAAAACAGTTTTGAAAATGAGTTCTTCTGAAAAAGATGTAAGTTAAACATTAGGAAATTAATAAATTTCGTAGGAAATGTCTATTGTAAGTGAATATAGAGTAAACATACTTTAATCTATTGGAATGAAATGAATAATGACATAATTTTCTATGAAACCAAATCACAAATAAAGATGTTTTGTGCAAGTTATAAGGAATACGTGAAAGAGATGTACAAGGTATGGAAATCACCATATTTTGTATAGCCTATTTCGATAAACTATAAAATAAGTTCCTTGTAATTTCACATAAACATGAAATCCTCTTTTAAAGGATTCATAGAAGGTTTTAGCGTTAATGGTTTCTCATAAAAGAAAGTAGTTTCAATACATTAAGGTATAAAACCATTAGGTGTAATAAGAAGTTTAATAATTAGAGACAGTGTTAGTTAGGAGGGATATTATAGAGAGCCTTAGTAGGAAAGCTAAGTAATGGAAATTTCATATTTTTCCATTGATTATGCACATTGGTTGCTTGCCTTTGTAGAAAGTCCCCATTTGTAGTAAGTTAGAAACTCCTCCAAGGTTAGGTAATTGGAAGAGTAGGAAAGTTAAGGGATTTTTGATAAAAAAATTGTTCTTATCTACTCCAGTTTTCGTTCTCCAAAGAGATCTCCATGGAAAATCCATTATGCAAACGTTCCTTATCGATTTTGGTTGTACCCCGATTATGCTGGAATGTAATCTATGTAACCATTTTGGTTATTAATTTAATATTTATTCTAAAACTTAGACATTATTATAATATCACTGGATTCTCTATAAAGGTTTGGTTATCGTAAGGTAAAAACCATCCATGTTCATGTGTGACGTGGTCTTACGAGATACCTTTATTTTGAAAGGTTTTTATAACGTTAAAAATCTATTTGATTTGTATTTCTCACGCTGGTTTACCATACTGATCCGGGTTTTATTTTCTTTCAACGCTCGAGGCAGCCCCATGTATGTTTCTAGATTTAGCTTTGGATGCTTTGGAGATCCCGAAGAAAGTTGGAGTTCTACT
Source organism: Allium fistulosum (assembly GCA_030737815.1). Taxonomy (NCBI): domain Eukaryota; kingdom Viridiplantae; phylum Streptophyta; class Magnoliopsida; order Asparagales; family Amaryllidaceae; genus Allium; species Allium fistulosum. The sequence continues at coordinate 866,644,661 of CM060906.1, read as the reverse complement.
TATCGTAGTATTTATTTCCGTCGTATTACTTTGTGAGTAACATAAGCATTTGTTAGGATAGTTCAACTGTCTGGGTTGATTAATGTAACTCAAAAAAAGTTTGTATCTTAGAATGATAGTTTATATTGTCTTTTGATATTATAAATGATCATTCCATTGTGTGATTCTAATGTTGTGTTCCTTCTTCCTTGTTCTATTTCTTTTTCTTTTTATTTTACTGTAATAATTCGTCTTTTCGGCACTTGGGTGCTTGGCACATGAATACCATGGATGTATTAGTGTCGACATTTAGGAGTCAAAAAGGTGAGTTTGTTACATTAAGCCTTCTTGGCTAAAACGAGAGGGTGAGGGTAGGGGTAAGCACACCACTTGATGCCTATGTAAACACCCCATTGGTTTCATTCATTATTTTGCTAATTTTCCCAAGTAAAGCACTTAACTCTTAAGCTCTTTCTCTTCTCTAACTTTCTCAAATCAATGCAAAACAAGCTCAGACTTCACAAAACTTTGCTAGAGTCCTAAGTCAATATAGGAATCAAGAATAGCAATTCAAAAGTTGAAGAAAAGGAGCATAAATCCCAAATGGTTCTTGGGCCATGAGAACGTGGAAGAAGGATGGAGCATAGCTCGGCTTGTGAAGACAAAAGGGTGATGGTAAGAAGTATTTTGGGTGTTTGGAAGGTTGTGGCTGGAAGTTGGAGCTTGTATTTGGTTGTAACTTGGTTTGGGCAAGCTAACTCGCCATATAAAGAGTATATGAAGTGTATAATGCCTGTTTATATTATAGTATTTGTTGGACTATATATTATTGCTTATTCTCTTGTGATTTTGCTTTGGAAAACAAATGACATATGTAAATGTTGTGTTTCGACTTATGTGACTTTGTATGACTTGTTGCATAGCCTTGTAACAAAGCACATAGGGTTTGGTTGGATTTTGGTTTGAGTATGACTTGATTTGAAAGTGGTTGTATAGCGATAGTCGTTATAAACGCACCATGGAAATGCCATGTGTTTGGAATTTTCTATAGAAATTTGTAGAGAGGTCCTTAAGGATATCTTGCTATATATGTGAAGTATATTGTGTTTGTTAGCTTTGTAAAAAGATTGGATGCTAAAAAATTTGTTTGCATATCGAAAAATGACAAAACGTTTAAGGAATCAAAACTGGCCTAGGTCGCACTCTTTAATATCTCTCGGCCGTAGTATATAAAAACTATTGTCTTTGCCTCTGCACCATTTTTGCAGCATTCTAGAAATGCTGTCTTTTCGATATGAGAGTTTAAATTGCTTTGAAATGAGTTTAAAATCAAGTATTTCACTTTAAACCTTTTAGAGAAGTTTTCTAACCTATATTAGAGTATTTTAAATGTGATTTTGGAATTTTTATGAATTTTTAATAATTAATTATGAATTATTAAAATAAGAGACTTATTTTTATGAAAGGAAAACATGTGTTTTTGAAATTTTGAATAAATTATAAAATAAGTATTTTTAAGTAATATTTTAAATAAATTTTTGAAATCATATTATAAGTATTTTTAAGTAGAGGTAACTAGTTTAAAGGAAAAACTTTATACTAATTTTTAAATCTAGGACGGAACTTTAAAATTTAGGCCTAAGGATAGTACCGCATTTCCTTCAACCGACTTCAACCGTTTTCTCCGTCATCTAAAGCCATCATCCATAGCCGCTGCCGCCCTAGCCCTACGCTACCGTAGCCGCCCAAGCCCTGGCCTGTCGTAGCTATCGCCGTCAAGCCGTCGGCATCCACGTCGCCACCATCGTCCAAGCCGCCGCCTTTCATTCCAAAATTGAAAAAAAACCTAATTTGACACTCCAATACAAACGTAAATTAGAAATTTCATGAAAATTGAAGTCAGGTGTCACTAAATCTAGAGGTAAGAACAAATGGAGAAGCAGAACATAGAAGAAGAAGAGAGTCCAAAAGGTTTTAATCACAAGTCGAATGTGATATAGCATTTCTGTATTTGAAACATAGTAGACTATGTTTGGTATGCTAAATGATAGACTAATATAGCATTTATATTTTTAAAATATAGTACCATTATCTGACTATGCAAAATGATATTTGGATATAGCATAAGTATATTTCAATTGAAAAGGATGAAAAAATATGCAAAATGATACTTGAATTCAGCATAAGTATATTTAAAGTGAACTAGCATGTATAGAATATACAAAATGAAATAAGTATTCCTAAAGAGAACTACCATGAATAGAATATGCAAAATGATAATTGCATATAGCATATGTATTTTTTAATGTAATATTTTAGTCACAAAGTCCACTACCATGCTTATGATATGCAAAACGCTAGTTAATGTAGCATTGGAGTTATGAAGTTCAATATCATGTTTAAAATAGGAAAAATGATAATTTAATGTAGCATTTTAGTTGTGAGGTCCAATATCGTCATTACAATATGCAAAATGGGATTTAATGTAACATTTCAATCACAAAGTCCGCTACCATGTTTATGAGATGCAAAATGATAATTTAATGTGGCATTTGAATTATGAAGTCCACTATCATGTTTAAAATATGCAAAATGATAGTTTGATATAGCATTTTAGTTATGAAGTCCAATATCAAAGTTACAATATGAAAAATGAAATTTAGTGTAGCATTTTAATCACAAAGTCCACCAGCATGTTTAAGCTATACAAAATGATAGTTTAACATAGCATTTCAGTTATGAAGTACAATATCATGTTTACAATATGCAAAATGATAGTTTAATGTAGCATTATAGTTACGAAGTCCAATATCATGATTAAAATATGCAAAATGAGATTTAATGTACCATTTTAATTATAAAGTCCGCTAGCATATTTGAGGTATGCAAAATGATAGTTTAACATAGCTTTTGAGTTATGAAGTCCACTATCATGTTTACAATATGCAAAATGATATTTTAATGTACCATTTTAGTTACAAAGTCCACAAGTATATTTAGGATATGCAAAATGATAGTTTAATGTAGCATTATAGTTATGAAGTTCACTATCATGTGTAAAATATTCAAAATGATATTTTAATGTAGCATTTTAAGTACAAAGTCCACTATCATGTCACAAGCTCGGTCACGGCCTCGATCAAAGGCTCAGTCACGGGCTAGGTCATGTGCTCGGTCATGGACTCAGTCAAGGACTCGGTGACAGACTCAGTTATGGAATCGATCATTGAGATATATTTGTTAACCAAGCATACCGTCGAATGAAAAAGCTAACTAGACGTCAAGCCTAATCGAGTATGTATGAATAAAAAATCCAATCTAATGCTAAACCTAATTAGGTACATATAAATGCAAAAGCAAAATGGACGCCAAACCTAATCAGGTACATATGAATGCAAAAGCTAACCGGATGACAAGCCTAATCGGGTATGTACGAATGCAAGAGCTAACCGGATGCTAAGCCTGATCGGGTACATATGGATGCAAAAGCTAACCGGATGCCAAGCCTAATCAGGTACATATGGAACCAATCTATACCCGAGATATATTGTTTAACCGAATGTACCATCGAATGTAAAAGCTAACCGGATGCCATGCCTAACTTGGCACATATGAAACCAATCTATACACGAGATATATTGTTTAACTGAGCGTACCATCGAATGTAAAAGCTAACCGGATGCCAAGCCTAATCGGGTACGTATGGATGCAAAAGCTAACTGGATGCCAAGTCTAATCGGGTACGTATGGATGCAAAAGCTAACCAGATGCCAAGCCTAATCGGCTACGTATGAATGAAAAAGCTAACCAGATGCCAATCCTAATCGGGTATGTATGGATGCAAAAGCTAATCGGATGCCAAGCCTAATCGAGTATATATGGAACCAACCTATACCCATGATATATTGTTTAACCGAGCGTACCATCGAATGCAAAAGCAAACCGGATGCCAAGCCTAATCGGGTACGTACGGATGCAAGAGCTAACTGGATGCCAAGCCTAATTGGGTATGTATTGATGCAAAACCTAACCGGATGCCAAGCCTAATTGGGTACAAATGAAACCAATCCATACCCGGATATATTGTTTAACCGAGCATACATATGGATGCAAAAGCTGATCGGATGCCAAGCCTAATTGGGTAAATATGGAACCAATCTATACCCGAGATATATTGTTTAACCGAGCGTACCTTTGAATGCAAAAGCTATTTGGATGCCAAGCCTAATCGGGTAAGTATGGATGCAAAAGCTAACCGGATGCCAAGCCTAATCGAGTACGTATGGATGCAAAAGCTAACCGGATGCCAAGCCTAATCGAGTACATATGGATGCAAAAGCTAACCGAATGTCAAGCCTAATCGGGTACATATGAAACCAATCTATACTAGAGATATATTGTTTAACCGAGCGTACATTGAATGTAAAAGCTAACTGGACGCCAAGCCTAATCGGGTATGTATGGATGTAAAAGTTTACCGGATGCCAAGCCTAACCGGGTACGTATGAAACCAATCGATACACGAGATATATTGTTTAACCGAGTGTACCATCGAGTGCAAAAGTTAATCGAATGTCAAGCCTAATCGAGTACGTATGGATGCAAAAGCTAACAGGATGTCAATCCTAATTGAGTAAGTATGGATGCAAAAGCTAATTGGGTACCAAACCTAATCGGGTACGTATGGATGCAAAATCTAACCGAATGCCAATCCTAATCGGGTACATATGGAACCAATCCATCATTCGTATTTTTAAATTAATGCACTACAATGTATCAAATTGAATGGAATGTGCCGAATAATAGTTAAAAATATCATGTATATTTTTAAAGTGCATTACAATGCATCGAATGTGCCGAATGATAAGTAAAAATATCATTTCTATTTTTAAAGTGCATTAGAATGTACTGAATGCGGCGAATGATAGTTAAAATAGTTTAATGTAGCATTTTAGCTATGCAGTTCACTATCATGTTTAAAATATTCAAAATGATATTTTAATATAGCATTTTAATTACCAAGTCCATTAGCACGTTTATAATATGCAAAACTATAGTTTAATGTAACATTTGAATTATGAAGTCCACTATTTTGTTTATGATACAAAAAAATAGTTTAGTGTAGCATTTTAATTACAAAGTCTACTAGCATGTTTAGAATATTTAAAATTATAGTTTAATATAGCATTTTATTTATGAAGTACACTAGCATTTTATTTATGATATCTGTAATATTCAAAATAAAGCAACTCAATAAACAATTAAACAAGCAACTGATGCATTATGTTTTATGCATATTTTATCATCTTGTGAAACATATGAGTAATTTTATCTAATCAAAATCACATCTTGTGCAGATTCTTAAAAAAAAACTTACTACAGCTCCTTGAAATTTGGGAACATTCAATCATGCTATTACAAATGCATAAACTATAACAACAACAATACAGAATATAACGTTCATTTATGCATTACACATGTAGAATTATAATAATAAGTTCATATAGCCTTTTTTTCTTAGTTCATTTCAACACACTTAATTGCCATCGTAACCTTCGGCACCACCAGCAACCTTAACCTCCACTCCACCTCCGCTCATCTGAACTCGGCCATTGAAGTCACCACCCAAGTCACCTAAGGCCTTCAAAGTAGTCGCCACCACTTTCAGTCTATCGCCTTCCTCTGAACGAGCTCCGCCTTCGCCCGCGCTTGCACCGCCGCCGCCTATTCTTAGGATGCGCCCCGCCTGTTCTTGTGATGTCACCACCTGTGCTAGTGATTTGAGAATGAGATTTGAAAACAATCTAGTTTTCTTGTAAAGAATTTCGTTCATGCGAAAGTATAAAGCTCGCGCCCTCAAAACGTAAAAATAATTGCTGCGTCCTTCATTCCAAAAACAATGTTATGTTTTTCCTTCAACAGATTTTCCTGTTTTAAGTATATATAGTTTTTATAAAATCAGTTAATTATTTTATTAAAGTATTAAAATGCTTTTATAATATAATATCTTTTAAATTGTTTTTAGAATTTTATTAAATATCTTATCTTATAAATAAATTAGCATACATACATACATATACATACATACATACATACATACATACATACATATATATATATATATATATTAAAGATTTTTAGTAAACATATAAGTTTTGGAAAAGTAAGTAAGTCTTTTACAAAAGAATAAAAGGCAGTTTTGGATTATAACACTTATGTTATAACAAGTGGTTTTGTAAAATTAATTTAAAAGTATATTACCTTGTTTAATAGGTGTAGATATACTTAGATCTTTAAATGAATGTTTTTAAAGATAATGGAAAGCATAAATTGGTTTTAGGTTTATAGTAAACAACGCCTAAGCAACATTTGTTGTTATCCCTTTTTAATTATACCCAGTAAATTATATCATTAAAAATAATGTTTTAAAGATAATTATAAGTGAAATAGTTTTTGGTTTATCATACCGATGTTTTAATGACATTTGTTTGCAACCAATTAAAGTATATTTGTGCAAATGTGAAACCTTATTTAATATTTTTGAATATTCTTATACCATTTGCAATCGGAATATGGATACCTTTCTAAGTATTGAAGAAAGTAGAAATGAATAGTGACGGAGTAGAAATAAATAGTGAAAAAGTAGTATACATGTATATATCTTTTGTAAAGGTATTGAAGTGTATATATATACAACTATTTACAAAGAGGTTTTAATTAAGAAAAGGATTAATTAAATGGTAATGGATTAGGAGTTACTTAAGTAGCTTAATCATGCTTTATGTGACTTAGTCGTGCTTTATTTGTTTGCTTGTTTATGGAAAGTATTTAGTTGCATACTTAGGACTAAAAGCTGATGAAGCAGGCTTGTCTATCTGTGAGAGCTAAGAATGATGTTCGAGTAGGGTTTAGAAGCAGCACTACTCTAATTCACCGGCTTCACTCTAGACTGAGGGATAGTGTAAGTTGAAAAGATCAGAAATGGGATAAGTATACGAGACTTTGTTTCCATTTATGATCGTCTACTTTGTACTTGATAGTCAATTAGTCCACTATCAAAATCGATCAAATTAACTAAGGAAGTATCTAAAACCTTCACGGCTTCATATAATTTGAGATCCCTCGGAGAGGATCACTGTTATAAAACATCTCTAGCTTTAAGAACCTATATATATATATATATGAGATCCCCCAAGCAAGACTCCTCTTTATACAGTTTTCTTACTTCTAAAAGAACCAGAATTGAGTTTACCGGAAATTCATTGAATTAGTTTTCAAAAAGTCTGGGATCAGTAAATGTTTTACTTACCACATACCACTTCAAAACTAATATACGAGTCAATGTTTTGGAAGCAATTGTGAAGTGGAATGTTATAGAGTTTAATTGTCTATCCTAAGGTTAAATCCAAGGAAGAGGTTTGCTTTAACATTTCAGACTAATGCTATAGAGTTGAACTATATATCCTAAGGTTCAGTCCAAGAGAGAGGTCAGCATTAGCATCTGTCATTTGATTTATGCTGGGATCCCTTTAGAGATTCATGAACTGTTCGAGATGCTTGAATCAAGATAAAGATTTGAGATCCGTTCGAGTGATGAAGACTTGTATGAGAGATGTCGAACATGACTTCAACATCAAAAATGGCTAAAGACAGTGTAGGCTGCACAATCTGGGATTTAGATAACTCACGACGGGGTACATCAACTCCATATCTAGAGATGCTTATCGATGTTGCGTGTGGGAGTTGATGATACTTGGTTACACGTGGTTCATACCAATGTTTGTGTGTAGGCTAGTTGTATTTACCTTATGGTATATTTTATCTAGAGATACACAACACTCGAATGGTAGTTTCTGATCCTTGTGCATGGAGTTCGAATTCGGCTTGATCGAAGAGATCTCCGTAGAAAATCCATTATGCGAATGTACCTTAGCGGTTTTAGAGTTACTTCAATATTGTTGTGTCATGAGATGCAAGTGCCACAACTATTTTTTGATTTATATTCTACAGCCTAGAGATTATCTACTATATCACCTTATGTACTTACTAGATGGGTGGTTCTTTTGAGGGGATAACCGTTACAGTATTCCATGCGGTCTCAAAAGTATTGTTATATGCTAGAAACATATTTCTTCAGTTTTTCATGCCAGACTTATGTCTGACTCATGGTTCTATATTCCCTTACTTCCATGGGTGCTCTTTCTAGTAGTGTGGGAAAGGCAGGTTTTCGTTGATGTTCTTTGGAGCTTCTGGAGACGAGCTGGATGCTTCCATTCACCTACCGTAATATTTTTATTTCTACTGCATTACTATTATGTATATACCAGCATTTGTGAGTACAGACTGTTATAACTGTCCAGGCTGATGATAGTACTTAGGATTGCTTCGAAATGCTATGTATCTTAGAATGACAGTTTGTACTGTCTTTTGATATTATATGTTATCGTTCAGTTATGACATTCTGATATTGTGTTCTCATTTTTTGTTTTGTTTTATTTTACCCTAATAATATGTCTTTCTAACACCTGAGTGCTCGACATGTGAATCTCGTGGATGTATTAGTATCGACATTCGGGGGTTGAAAAGGTAGATCGTTACAACCAATTAAACTTAAAAACAATGGTCAGTTAACTATTACCGATAAATTTAACAAAAGATTGTCTAGTGGAATGATAATTTCTTGAGGGCGGGTAGTATTGTTTCTATAAACATAATACTATCGGCATTACCTATATACTGGATGTCTTTTTCACTTTTTCCCAAAATGGGTAACTGATAAAATAGATAAAATTAGAGGAGACTTTTCATGGTGTGGGGAAAACCCTAGCTAGTAGTAGGTTAAGTTTTCTTCTTGGTTGAGAAATGGTATGTAAATTGAAGGTTGAGGGAGGTTTAGGAATAATTAATTTACATAAGCTAAATGTATCTTTATTAGGAAAATGTTATGGAAATTTAATGCTAAGAGTGATAATTTAATTTGGAAAGAACTAATCTCAAATCAATTTTATAGGGGTGCTTATGATTTACAACATATTACTCCTGGTAACATTTATAATATTTTTCACTTTTGGAAATCAATATTATATAGTTTGATATTTTTAAATTATGAATTAGTAATATCGTTCATTTGGTAAATAACACATCATTATGGTATGATTGCTCGTTAGCTGTTATACCCTTGAAAGTAGAGTTCATGTAGCTTTTCAAAATACTAGAAGAAATCACTTTCTCTCAATTTGCTTTGCAATGCATAAAGTTGGAATTGTATAGTATATAGATAATGAAAATGATGTTAAAGTCTGATATTAGGATAATAGTAAAAACTTTACTTCTAATTTATTTTATAAAAGTTTTAATTTTTTGAACTAAATCAAATTTTTTTAAATTTATTTGGAAAGCGAATGCGCCGCCAAGGCTAAGCTTTATATGTGGTTAATTTTACACAAGAAACTAAATACTAGAATTTTTAAAAAAGAAGGATTTGTCTATTAATAAAAAATGAAAATTTTGCAATATGAATTTGGGAACTATTATGCACATATATATCATGATTGTCACATCACTAATTTCAATCCCTTTAATATTCATATTATTTTTTATTTAACGTAACTAATCATTATTTTAATTGCGATTTTTATGGGAATAGTTTTAGATTTTATTTTACTAGTGGTCATAGGTTTTTACTAGACACTATTTTCACTATCATAGGTTAGTATATTTGGTATGAAAGAAATCAATTTTTTTTTTCAATGATATTAGTACTCCTTTTAAATTTTGATTTTTGCTATTATTTATTTTTAATTGATATCAAACCCTAGTTATAAATAAGTGAATAATATTAGTTTTGAAGAACTTCTTAAAATTGTTAAAATCTAATACTGATTTTCTAAAAGAAAATTTTGTTTCTAAAACTAGGAAAAATAAGAGTGATTTAAGTACCATTTCAGTGAATGTTTTTACTAACAACTACTCTAATACTCAAATTTTGCTAGGATTTTAGCTTAGTATTAGTTTGTATTTTTTAATCTTAATGTGCCTGTTAGCTCTTTACTTTTCATGTATGCTTTTATTTTGTTCTAATTTACTAGGCTTAATTATGTTTATTTATTTATTATGTTGTTTACTTTTCATTATGTTTTTACCTGGATTATTCAGGTTATATGGTTTTAATCATGATATTTATTTCTATTATTGAATTTCCATTATACTTCCACTCAGTTTGTTATGCTAATCTTAGCAGTAGTCTAGATACATCTTTCTTTTTTCTTATGTATTGCACAATTATAATCATTATCATTTAGCTTTGTTATTTTAATGATAGTTTCTTATTAGTTTATTTTTCTCTTACATTTATATGTATATAAATATTTATTTATGTACATATATGTACCAGTCTTAAATAGTTGCTGAGTATTTTTTGAGTCTTAGCTATTAATATGGATTGGTTTGTTACCGTCGTATTGCTGATTTATATAGGCTTCATATCTTGTTTAGCGATATATATTAAACTTGCATCTTTTAGCTATTTACTTTTTTATGTACTACTGGTTTACTAGGCTAAGTTGGCAATTTATTTCTATCATTTACTTTTTCATAATGCACTTACTTTTTTGTTATATTAAGTGGCTCTTTTGATACTCTTATTCTGTGTATTTTGCAATTTGTTACTTCATTTGGACTCTAGTTTAATCATGCTTTAGTTATTATATATTATTATATACTAGTGTGAACCCGTGCTATGCACACGGGGTTCACCACATAATATATTTAACGATATAATTTCGGATTTCCTATTACATGAAGGTGAAAACATATGTTTATGAATTGTAGTTTCTTCAGATTAGCTTTTTCTTAAATGCTACCAAAATACATTTAATGATCAATCTACTTAAGTGCTCTCAAGGAAAAAAGTATAACTAATATTTTTGGACCATAATAACTTTATACAAAAATGTTTATATAACCTTTACGTATTGTTAACCTTCCAGGGATCACATTACTATTCGTGTTTATTAATTTGCAAGTCTAAGCTACATAGGTCCAAATGGTTTTATTGTATCTTTAACATATAAAATTTAGTATATACGTAGTTCATTATAGTAATAGCATTTTAAATCTAGAATAGAGAAGTTATTCTCCAAATGAGATAATGTTTCAAATTTGGTTCAAAGAAACGAAATTCCAACATTTTCATTATTACACATTTTGACATATATAATATTAACTAGGGAGTTTGCACACAAGATCTCTATTTCTAACATTGCTATAAGAAAAGTTCCTATAGCAATAAGTATGTAAATTAGGTCCCTATTTTTCTAAATCAGAAAGCGCAAGGTAGCTTGCAATTTCCTAATAAAAAGTGTAAGTTAACTTGCGCTTTTCAAAAAGTTTTTCAAAAATTAAAAAATCAAATTTCTTTATTCCTAAATAATAATAATCATTGTTTAAGTATAATTTTAGTAAATAAATGCAGTTTTTCACCATTATCGAATTTTATAGAATTTTTTTTTGAAAACTGCAGGTTCCTTTGCCTTTTCTATTAGAAAATTGCAAATTACCTTATGTTTTCTACTTTTCAAAATACGAATCTATTTCGCATTTTCATTTCTGTAGGGACTATTCTTATAACAACATCAAAAATAAGGACCTGTAGCTTTTTTCTTATATAAACTAAATTAGAAAAACATAATAGAAGCTTGGAAACACCATATTTTCTTACTTATATAACGTAATATGACATGACAAAAATACATAAAATTTCATTGAAGATAACAATTAAATCAAACGGTATAAGGAAACATAATCAGTGAAATCAACTATTAAAAAGGATGATTATTATTATGGGAGTAGTTATTGTAGTTGGCTATATTACAATATAAAACAAAGTATATTATAAAATAAGCACATACAAATGTACAAAAGCAACAAATATTGAAATAAAAGTAGGAGTGTTGTGTAGCAAAATTACAATTTTATAAAATGAAAGAAATAGGCAAATTTAACTTGTTTTATTATGAACTATAATATGTAGAAACTATTATTTACGCAAAGATAAATTACATATTTTTCACAAAATTCATAGATAAAACTTGCACTTGAATTATGTGCATTAAATACCTTCACTATTTGCATTAAAATTCTTTATAACAATTTACTTAATAAAACACCTATCATATCTCTCCTCCATCACACAAATCACTTAATGCCTAACTCAACAATCAAACATATTTTTCATTTAATTCCGACTTTTTTATTGAATAACTTCACATTTCATCTTATTTTTTAATTGTTCCTAGCTGAAAACATTAACTATAAGTTTTCGTTGAAAATCCAATCAAAAATTTACATGAACATTTTTTGGAGTATTAATCCAATATCAATACTAATCCATATAATGTTGTTCATTTGCATATCAAAATATCAACATCATATGGTATTAATAACCAAATTAAATTATTACTCATATAAGAAAAATATATAATTATGTTCCATAACATATAGAATATATAATGTTACCTTTTGACCATAAACAAATATGTAGAATATAATATTTCTTATAAAACCACACTATGTTCCCTTACAATACTAGATTGGTTTCTTGCTAAAAGAATGAAATATAGTAAAGAAACATTTGTTAAAGTTATGGATCAATGAACATTACATTTTCCCTCGTGGAGTTAGGACATAAAATACTTCCGAAAAATTTCTAAAAAAGGATTTACATAAAAGGAAATGGCTGACTAAATGTTAATTCTCTAATCAATTGGCATTAAAGAGGATTATTGTAACAACTCACACCTTACTGGGCCCAATTTTTCCAAATAAATCGAAAAACCAAGTCCACTAGGGTACGGATCATTGATGTTGGTACTTGAAATAAAAGAGAACACCAGGGAACTATCGCTAAGAACTCATGGTGGAATAGTAAATTATAGTAAAACACACACACACACACTCTGACTAAGGCCAATACCTTTGGTATCTAGTGCCCTTGTCAGTGCAGAGCATGCATAAGGTAAGCTATCTTCCCACCGATCCTGTCTTGTACCGGTACCAGTTCCTCTAAATCTACTTATGGGTTGTAATGAGGAGGGGGCGCAAATTAACTTTTTGATGATTAGTAAATTACATACTTTATGCATAACACTAGTTTATGATGATTGTTTCCCATTACATGTTATGTCTATTACTATGCAGTTAAAGCCCAACTATATCCTCGCTAAAGCACGTAGCACTCATTGGCTGCTATGCTTTTTTATTTAGCGCTATTACATAGTAGATCCACTTAAAGCCCTGTTATATTCCGCTACTTCCGCTAAATCATTAGGTTTTAGTATCTACTTTAGCATCATTAATATAAAAAGGTCAATTGGCCTAGTTCTCTTTTAAACTAAATCAACAAAGTTAGGGTAATGACCTAAGTGCTCAACATAAGATAGAAATCTATTTTTGCAACCAAGTTAGGACTACATAAATCATGATAATTTTTGCTTCGTTATATTAGATTAAAATGTATTTCTTTTTCCTACACAAATGATGTGAGAACGAGAATAAATTAACTTTGAAGATATAATTTTGTTTCCAATAAAGCTTTTTGCACCTCAACTATTCTCTGTATATCCTCGCTTTATCCCCATTAAAACTTTTTTCATCTCCACCGCTATTGACCTACTAAGCGCTTTAACTACATAGGTCTATTATTCAAAGCTTAGTCATTTTAACTTCATATACGTGTACTATAACATACCCCACTTGAGGCTCGAAGATGAACGTCGATGATGTTGCACTCATCACCGGAATTATCTTCTAACGACGAAAGTGAGTTCAATTTATCAATTAATACAAATAAAGTAAACAGAATAGCTAAATATTTTCATTACATCATAGATTTTCTTTAACACTCTTTACATATACTTCAGTCATAATTAAATCGAAAATGTGCCCATGCAGGGGTCAGATATAATAAAAAAACATACTATAGAGCCGGGTTAACATATGATGATGTAACGACTCGTAAATTTTAGTAGTTTATTAATTTAATTAACTGAATTTTTGTGAAATTTTAAATAATAAAATTTTGAAATATAAACTTGATATTTGGAATACGTCTACTTTAACATGGCAAATGGCAAATTTTCATTTGATAATATGGAAGTTTATTTTATTGTGTAATTTATTTCAATTCAAATCAGTTAATATTTGATGATAATAAATTGTTTTCCAAACCTGAATATTTTATGCAATAAATTTGCAAATCATCTTCTGAGTGTGATGTCATATTTCGTTTCTTCAAATTTGGACTGCTATTGCTCCGTTCATCTTATTTACGACAAAATTGCAGAAGTTTCAGTACCGAATATCGACTTTTGATAGGATGGTCCTATCACTGATATCTATATATCGTTTTGATCGTCTCATCGTGCTGATCTCTGTAGTATATTCACGTGTGTGTTTCAGAATTAGGAGCACGATGAAATCAGTGAACTGATCAGTCGTACCAGTTCCGCATTCGATTTTTTTTGTTTCTGTTGTCCCTTCATTATCCACCGTTAAATCAATAGACACCAGAAACTAATATTTTTCAGTTTTGGCTTTTGTAATTCCATTAGCTATTACTATTCCAAATGTTATATTACTTCTGCTATTTCACTCCAGTCCTCTTTTAAACTTCTCTTCCCTTCTTCATTTTTTTTCTGTTATAGAAAAAAGTGAAATGTTTGTTCGCATGAAACTTTGTGGTGCGGCCCCTCTTCAAACCCTCCCCTCTTCTTCCTTCATCAATCGTGCTTCCACCTTCCACCTAGGAAACACCACCGGATTCAAACCAGAGCCCAGCATCTCCGCTCAGGCAACCCACACCGAAACCCACGCCTTGAACCTGCCCGCAACCCACTAGCATAATCTCTTCAACCCCTCTCTCAACATACGCCCTCCACCTATGTTACGCCTATCACCCCTGGATGGCAACCTCCGGCCTCATCCAATGCCGAGAACGTTCACCCGATAGCGCCCAACAACCCTACTCCGACAACCCACTGTGCAGCACCTCACAAGCGCAACCCGCCTCTTCTCTTATTTCTTCCCCTCAGCCGAAGGTTTATATAAGGTACTACACATATATTATATATATTAGTTTTGATATATATATTTGTTAATATTATGTTTCGATCTGTGTGTATTTGTTTATATAAGTTTTGGCAGTTGTATATATTAGTTCTTATATATATGTTCTAGTTGTTGGTTTTAAAAGAAGTTTGTATATATATATATATATATTGTTATACAGTTTATAGTAGTATAATGTGTTTATATACATATATGGTATATATGATATGCAGTTTATAAAGTTATAAAGGTTTATTCAATACATATATTTTAACCTGGTAATCAATGATTTTTAATAATAATTTATATATAAATAGTTTATATATGATTTGCTGGGTCCAAATATATATATGTGTGTATTTATATAGTTTGCTTGTTTATTTTGTATATATATGTATACATATTTTTATGGGTATGTCAGTAATATATATAGGTGTGATATATAATGGTTTATATATACATGATTTAGCAAACTATTACCTTGGAGTATTAAAATTCGATCTATAAATATACGTATAAGTTTGTATATATATAATTTTATTTACATTGCAAAGTTATGTTAATATCTGAAATAGCTTTATAACAGTTTAGTATATAAGTATACTTTTGAGTCTGCACATATACATATATATTGTTATGAGTTATTTAAGTATCATTTTATAATAAGCATATATATAAGTTATATATATATATATATATCATTAATATAATCTGTAAAGTTTATAAGTTGTATGTATCTGCCTATATATTGGTTATATATATTGTTGTTCGTTATGTAAGCAAGTTGATTTAAGTAATATGTTTTAAAGAGTACATATATGTGTATTATATAAGTTATATAAAATGAGATTGGATAGTGCAGTTTGCTGATGTTATATAGGTATAGTAATGAGTAAGTTTTATATATAAGGGAAGCATTATATATATTATATACATATTGCTTTGTCCAAGCATGTATTTGAGTTGCTGGTATGCTTGTGTAAATACAACCTACATATATTCAATTTACACTTAATATTTTAATACGATGATCTCATATATATGTTTTAATTCAAGGGAATCATAGTGATTATTTTTACTGACCTGTTTTATATGTATATGTATATGTTGATTTTAAAATATATGTGCTTTAAATTAAATAATGATTGTGTAATATAATAAATATAGATTGTTTGTTAATATATTACGTTAAATATATTATATGGAGATTTTTTTTTAAATATGTATTTCTAAATTTAAATTTTGGTTATATGTATACTATGCATCTCGTTTCGGATATATCCAGCTGATTTTGATTTGTTTTCATCAGTTTCAAATTCCCAGCTTTGTCTCATCGATCTCGATTCCATTTGCTTCACTTTGAGGTTTGTTGTTGGATTGGTCGATTGGCTGGTTCACAATTCAATTCATATCTTGTCGAGTTGTCAAATTTTTCTAGCCTCAAAAGGTGAGCAATCACTCACGATTAACGTTCTTATATTTATTGAATTTGATTTCAATGGAAATGACAATTGAAATATGCTACCGTTAGTTATTTACATTGTTATATCTGTATCTGTTCACCTATGACATCTGACACCATTATCTATTATTTATATTGATGATATATGCCTGTTATATTATTGTCATATATGTTATCACTCTGCAAGTTCCCTGTTAGTATAGAATTCCCTATGGGTTGAAATGATACATACCCAAACGATCTGTAGAATAGGAGGAAATCGTTATGGATTGAAATGATAAACCCAAGCGATTTTCATTTGAATTGAATTTGGTATTACGGGTTGAAATGATATATACCCGTATATATATAAATTGCGGATTGAAATGATAAATATCTGTATCACTTGACCATAGGATAGAAAATTATATACAAACACCGTTGATCTATATATAAATATTTGGAAAATGATTTCTATGGTTTTTGGAAAGAAATATATGTGTGACGACCCGGATTTTTAATGTCTGTTAATTGGATAATTAACTGGTTTAAATTATCAGAATATTAATTTTTGATGGGTCGAGCAAATGAATTTCTGATAATTGAAATATTGGATATATAAATGGCTTAAAAACTATAATAAATATTGGCTTATAAATCTCTGGATATGATGAACTGTATAGCAGAAAAAAAAAATTATATATGTATATTATAAAACTCCAACATTTAAATCACGATAAAATATCCTTAAATATATGTATAAATAAATATATACAACCTTGTGATGTTGAAAATATATACATATATAAGTATATACATATACAAGAATATAAATGTATGTATATACCTATATGAAATGAAATATAGAAAAAAAATATAAATATGCAAGTATGTGAGTGTATGCCATGTGAAGTAATATATATGAAAATTTATAAAAATGTGAGTATACATATATGTATACATATAGCGATAAATTATACATAAGAAATGTATATTAAAATAGGTATACGTATAAGTGTGTATATGACATGTAAGCAATAAATAAGGAGGCATATAGATATATGCAGCTATAAACACATAAGGAAATTCTAGGAACATATATATACTATGGGAATACATGGGTTTATGCAAGGCAAGAAAAAAGACAAAAAAATATGTACATACCTATAAATGGATAAGGATGAAAACATTAAATGTTATCATTTCAAAGCCCACAAGAGAGTCATTTCGAAATGTATATGAATCATTTTATTTTCAACAAAATGTTGTCTGGTCAAAGAAGAAGAAAAAAAATCTCTGATCGAAGAAAACATTTTGTACCAGCAAATCTATACCCCTGTACAACTTTTTCTATTTATACATCTCTTCTTGTTCCATTTTCGTTCATCAAAATTTAGCATATCAGAAAATAATCTTACAATCGAAGCTTAATTTACAACTCAACTAAGCAAACAAGGAGGTCAAAACAAACCATATCAAAAGCAAGTAGCAGTTCAAAAGTGTTCTATGCTCAAAGTTTCTCAAGTGGGTAAACTCACTTCTTAAACAATAGATCTGTTTAAATTTCAGGTTTGCCTGTGATCATCTTGGAAGTTATGAATTAAATATGCTGGTATGGTTATGTAATATGCCTGTGTGTATGAATATACTGGCTGCACATATCTGGAAACAGGCAAGAATGTCTCTGTTAAAAATTGCAGATTTTAATCTAGTTCAAAAATTCAATTCCACTACCCCTGATCTTCTATAGTTTGTGATGTTAAAACAAAATGGGTTTAAAATTACCATAACTTAATTTCAAATATATTTCCAAGAAAATATGAGATGGCTTTTATCTGGAAGAAGAAATACAGTGAAAATTCAAAGTCTATCCAATTTTCAACTTGCATGGATTCAAGATTCAATTACATCATCCAAATCCATTTCGAAAACAAGGATTTTTAAAACTAAAATCAGGATTTTTAGTTTTGAATTGAGGTAGTATTTCTAAGATGAATGGAATAGCTATTTTCATCATTTTCCGACGATGAACGTGGTGATGGGTGTTGGACTTGAGGCAGGAAGTGGTTGGTGGAAGGGGGATCATCGGAAAAATACTCATAAGTTTTCTAAATGATCGTCGCGATGGTGCAACGATGAACTAGGGTTTAAGCTTCAGTTTTGTTCGACGAAGATGACGCGGGAATTTCGTCGACTGTGGTGTATCGAGTTCGATCGCACCGAGGGGGATCGATTCATGGTTGAGCGGCGAAGGTTAGGTCGGAGTGTCGAACCTTCTAGTGGCCGGAGGTGGCAACACGAGGCGGTTTGGGTGATCAGATTTTGTTCCAGGGGTTGCTTGTTTGTTCGATTTTGATTTTCGGCGAAGTTGTGACGCCCCACTCCGAGACCCACATTAGCAAAGAGTATTACGAGGTAACACCGTCTGCTAATGCGGAGAATAGAGCTGGTTAGGAGCGACCATCTATAGCCTCGTCTTAATTATCTATTGAATACGCAGACGATGCCACTTCTTACCTAAATGGATCGACATATCCAATAAATACTTAATACAAAGCCATAGGTGGCTGAAGGATCTATCAGAATAAATATGACAACTCAAATGTAATACACATCACAGAACAGTAAATCATCACATACATTTTCACATATACCATACATTACATATTTTACAAAATGATACATGTCAGTGGTAAAGCAAACCACGATATACAGACGAGTCAATAGAGTACACATCAGAGTTACAGTCAAAAAGGACTACACAAAAAGCTATAACAAAAAGGAGCAAGCTAAATAGTCCATGCGGAAGCAAAATAGGCTAAGTCCAATGTACCTAACCTGAAACATATCGGTCTGACCCGAGTATAAAATACACGGGTCAGTCTAGCTAAACAAATCAGTTAGATAAACTGAACAAATACCATAATATGATAAGGAGGCAACATATAACATAAAAATTCCCAAAAGAGAAACAGACATCTAAGTAGAGATGTATAACAAGCCTCATATCATCGGCATCTCAAATAAACAAAGGATAGTAATATCCCAAATCAAGCCACAAATGGCAAATATCAAATACCAATGAAGGTAACACAAGATTCCACAAGGTAGTTGCGCTTATATCATGTGGTTGCATAAAACCATCACCGAACGGCACTACTCGAGGGAATATGAAATCATTCAGGAAAACATTATCGAAGGGACAACACCTAAGGAGACAGTCCGAAGACACTATCCAGAAGGTGATAAACCAGAAGGTGACAAACCAAAAGGAGACAGTCCGAAGACACTATCCAAAAGGTGATAGGCCAGAAGGAGACAGTCCGAAGACACTATCCAAAAGGTGATAAGCCAGAAGGAGATAGTCCGAAGACACTATCCAAAAGGCAATAACCCAAGGGAGACAGTCCGAAGACACTATCCCAAAGGCAATATGTGTCACAAACTCTCAGAAAGGAACCCGGAAAATGTTAACGTGAGTCCCATACCACACGTTCGCACTAAATGGTTTACTATCCATTAGTCAATTTCACACTCAAAGCAGTACAAAGTTTACCTCATCATATCGGTAGACCAGACCCAAAGGTCAAAACGGTCAAACGAATAGATTGGGAATTAATTGAAAGGATGAACGCACGTGTTCATAGCACGCGTTTTATCCAATCATTTAATTCTCCTCCCTCTTCGCTCGAAGTGCAAAAGCGTGTGTGTTTTAAATAGAATTTATAAATTGGAGAAGAGAGCTTTTAATACGATTTGAATGGATCATTTATAAAAACCCGTGAATGAAATCTAAAAAGAAGCCATCAAAATCAATCATGAATGATAACAACAAACCAAGTCGACAAAAATCGATAAACAGTGAAACTTCAACCAAAAATAGGCAATTAGGCAGAATTGGGGAAATCCAGACGTCTGGGGGTCGATTTAGACGTCTGGTTTTGGCCTCTGAAAAATTCTAGAGAAACCATCAGACGTCTGATTCGTCAAACCAGACGTCTGAAACCAACCAGACGTCTGGGTGTTTATCCAGACGTCTGGTTTTGGTTTCTGGAAATATTCCAGAAACCCTACCAGACGTCTGACATTGCAAAACAGACGTCTGACCTCCATTCAGACGTCTGAAACTCTAGTTCATACGGCTGAACATAGTTACTGCCCTTTTTCTTCTATCTGCCGTATGTTTATTTTCACTCCAGGTCCAAACCGGACGTCTGAGCTTGGCCTCCAGACATCTGGTCACCTGGTCTGGGCAATAATTTGCCTAGGCCGAAGTGGCCAAAACATATCGGAACAAGCCAATCCAAACCAAAAGCAATGAACATGAATAGAGGTTAGGAATTCATACCCAACCACAGCAAAACGATAGACTTAGATGTGAGTTCCAAAAACTCACCTTTTTAACTCAAAAACAAAGGTAAGAAGCACGAACACAAGAAGATTAACCACTCTTCACTTCAACTCCACAAGCTTCAATCTAAGCTCAAAACAAACATTTCCTAAATTAGGGCTTAGGAAATTTCTAAAATTGAAGAGGAGAAGAGATGGAGAAGATGAAGATGGAGCTTACCTTAGCTTCTACTTCAATTTGGAGCAAGAATTTGGAGTTTGCAATTGGATTTAGAGTTTGGCAATTCTATTTTCCCATTCCTCTCCCCATTTTCAGTTTTGATAGAGAAAAAGAAATGAATGAGCTAATGAATGAAGAGAGGGCTGAGCTAGGGTATAAAGATAGAACATTGGGTTGAACCCAAACCCAAAACCCAATAGAAAAAGTAGCCAAATTCGACTTACTCCAAACATATCGAAGCTTATACTCAAAAAGATCGCAAACATCATTTCGGACTCAATGGAAGTGGTCCCGAGTCCTAATTCGGCCGTTTGCAAAAAGTAACATTTCGGACCTAAATCCGACTAACGACGTTATATTCAAATAAAACATTTAAATATAAAATCATAAAATATGCGGGTTGTTACGGATCTCCCCTCCTTAACAAAATTGCATCCACGTAATTTCTAGAGAAGAATTTGCAACAACTACATACCTACATCCAAAAGGAAAGAAAATAAGCTTGAGATAAAAAGATATTCTCACAATTTCTAAGCAAAGATAGAAAACCCGGATTGGATCGCTCGATAAACTCTCTAGTTTCCCAAGTGCAGTCATTGGGATTAGCGGACCATTGAACTTTAACGAGAGGAACGTCCTTGTTTCGAAGGTGTCTCACCTCCGTGGCAAGTACGCGAATAGGTTGCTGAACAATAGATAAATTTGGTGAGATCTCAAGCCCTTGCAAACCAGGAGAATCGATAATAGAATCCGACTCTTGAAGACACTTCCGAAGCTGAGAGACGTGAAATACGTCATGAATGCCAGATAGATGAGCTGGAAGTGAAACTCTATAAGCCACAGGGCCAATACGTTCAGTAATTGGAAATGGTCCTACAAAGCGAGGAGCCAATTTCCCTGTCGTACTGAAGCGCATAACCCCTTTCAAAGGAGAAACATGAATAAAGACCAGATCACCAACCGAGAACTCGAGAGGCTTCCTACGGTTATCCACGTAGGATTTCTGGCGGCTTTGTTCCTCTTTCATTCTCTGACGAATAAGAACAATCTTCTTAGAAGAATCAAGAACAAAATCTGGGCCAAGAATAAGCTTCTCCTCAGATTCCAACCAACATGAAGGTGATCGACATGGCCTTCCATATAAGGCTTCGAAAGGAGCCATACCGATACTAGACTGAAAACTATTATTGTAGGAGAACTCTACAAGGGGTAAATGACCCTCCCAACTACCTCCAAAATCAAGAATACAAATACGGAGGAGATCTTCCAAGATACGATTCACCCGTTCAGTCTGTCCATCAGACTGCGGATGATAAGCTGTTCTGAAATTAAGCTTTGTTCCCAAAGCTTGCTGAAGACTCATCCAAAAATGATTGGTGAATAAAGGATCACGGTCACTGACAATCGAACTAGGAACACCGTGAAGTCTCACGATTTCCTTGATAAATAACTTAGCCAAAAGAGAAGCGGTCTGAGTGGACTTAATCGGAATAAAGTGAGCGGACTTGGTCAATCGATCAACTATGACCCAAACAGAAGTATGGCCCGACCTCGATCGAGGTAGACCATCGATGAAATCCATCGAAATCTGATCCCATTTCCACAATGGAATCTCTAACGGCTGAAGAAGACCAGAAGGGCGCTGATGCTCGGCTTTAATACGTTGACAAGTCATGCAATTGCTCACATAACTTGCTACATCGAGCTTCATGCCTTCCCAATAATATAGGCGACACATGTCGGCATACATCTTGCTACTACCAGGATGAATAGTATACTTAGACCGATGACAGTCATCAAGAATGTCATGCCTAAGTACAAAATCAGAAGGCACAACAAGACGGTCCTTCTTGCAAAGACACCCATGAAAATCAATGCTGAAATCCCGCAACGCCTCATCACGGGGTTCAGTTTCACAAAGCTGAATAAGATGCACAAGATCAGGATCACGTCGCTGAGCATCGGCAATATGATCCAATAAAGAGGGTCGAGCTTCCAAACTGAATAATACTACCTGAGAATCAGAGGATGGAGCTCGATCACGAATATCACAAAAAGATAGAGTCTCAAGAATATCCCATTTGGCAAGCATCATAGAAACGACAGCCGAATGTCTGCGACTAAGCGCATCAGCAACACGATTTCCCTTACCAGGGGTATATTGGATATTAAAGTCATAAGAGGCAAGAAACTCGAGCCAACGCTGTTGCCTCATATTGAGTTCCTTTTGAGTGAACAAATACTTCAAGGATTTATGATCGGTATAGAGAATGAAGCGCTCGCCTAACAAATAGTGTCGCCAAATCTTCAAGGCGAAGACGATGGCGGCTAACTCAAGATCATGAGTAGCATAGCGAACTTCATTTGGACGCAGTTGCCTAGAATCATAAGCAACTACCCGATCCTTTTGCATAAGCACGGCAGAAAAGAGGTTTGGGGCAAGCTCGAATCACATGGTCAGGAGAACCACAATTGAAACACTTCCGAATGGAAGGTGTTCCAGCAGATGGAGAACTAGAAGCAGGTTCAACAGGCTTTTTCTTCTTGGAAGGGAAAAATCCCGGCTTATGAAATGGAAACATCTTCTTGTTGGGGTTCTTGCGAACCTCAACATCATCACCACTATCACACTCCTTCTCGATGGCCTCGAGATGAAGTGCTGAATCTACCAACTCCTCAAAATAAAGTTTAAGCTGGAGCATTAAAGACTTCTTAAGATATTTCTTAAGACCGGAAACAAATTTCAGATTCTTCTTGTAAGAGGTGCTAATGAATTCAATACCATACTTGGATAAGGCCTCAAATGATGTGACATAATCAGAAACAGAAGACTTTCCTTGCTGCAATTCAAGAAAGCGACGGGCTAATAAAACCTTCTCAGATTCAGGAACGAATTTCAGTTCGAAGCGCTCCCGAAACTGGGCCCAAGAAAGAACAGACTCATCAAGTTCGGCTATAAGAAGCTCGTACCAATCAAGGGCACGCTCTTGCAATAAGCTAGAAGTTACATGAACTCGATCATGGTCAGAAAGATCCATGCGAGAAAAGATACGTTTGCATGTGCGAATCCATGCTTGGACCTCAAGAACGGACTCGGAGCCTTTGAATGGCTTTCCTCCAAGATGAGCAAAATCACTGCACAGACGTGCAAAGGCAGACTTGCGCGGAGGAGATGCACGAATAGGAGCTGGAGGCTGAGTGCTCCTAAATAACTCCAAGAATTGATCGGCAGACATGTAAACACCGTCCGGATGTGAGCTGCTAGATTGCCCAGCATCCGAGCGCCGTCCTCTGCCTCTTCCGGTCATTAGCTGAAAGATAAGATAAGAGAAAGGTTATTCACAAGGTAGATATCATTAATTCAAATATGGAATACTACGGAATAAAATGTATTCCTAGACGTATTCCCAAATTTTATCTACCCCAATGGCACGGAAAGAATAAAGGCACGATGATACAAAGATTTGTAACATTTTTACAACCCTTTGATGTACCATAATATGTGTCTCTGTTCAATGTTTACCATATTTTGTTCTGAAATCAGCTCTGATACCAAGCTGTGACGCCCCACTCCGAGACCCACATTAGCAAAGAGTATTACGAGGTAACACCGTCTGCTAATGCGGAGAATAGAGCTGGTTAGGAGCGACCATCTATAGCCGCGTCTTAATTATCTATTGAATACGCCGACGATGCCACTTCTTACCTAAATGGATCGACATATCCAATAAATACTTAATACAAAGCCATAGGTGGCTGAAGGATCTATCAGAATAAATATGACAACTCAAATGTAATACACATCACAGAACAGTAAATCATCACATACATTTTCACATATACTATACATTACAGAGTTTACAAAATGATACATGTCAGTGGTAAAGCAAACCACGATATACAGACGAGTCAATAGAGTACACATCAGAGTTACAGTCAAAAAGGACTACACAAAAAGCTATAACAAAAAGGAGCAAGCTGAATATTCCATGCGGAAGCAAAATAGGCTAAGTCCAATGTACCTAACCTGAAACATCTCGGTCTGACCCGAGTATAAAATACACGGGTCAGTCTAGCTAAACAAATCAGTTAGATAAACTGAACAAATACCATAATATGATAAGGAGGCAACATATAACATAAAAATTCCCAAAAGAGAAACAGACATCTAAGTAGAGATGTATAACAAGCCTCATATCATCGGCATCTCAAGTAAACAAAGGATAGGAATATCCCAAATCAAGCCACAAATGGCAAATATCAAATACCAATGAAGGTAACACAAGATTCCACAAGATAGTTGCGCTTATATCGTGTGGTTGCATAAAACCATCACCGAATGGCACTACTCGAGGGAATATGAAATCATTCAGGAAAACACACTACAACAAAACAGGCTTTTTACAACGGGCAATGCCCGTTGTAATATGTGTTCCACAACGGGCAGCAGACCGTTGTAATAGGCGATGTTGTAATAGGTCACCCATATTTTACAACGGGCAGTTAATGTTGTAAAGACCGTTGTAGTAAACTTTTTTACAACGGTCGCCGACCATTGTAATAGACTGTAATACAAGCTTCTTTGCCCGTTGCAAAATACTATCATACAAGATGGATAACATGTTTTACAACATTCCCTGACCGTTGTAAAAAAACATTTTGACAACGGTTTTCGACCATTGTAATAGAGTATAATACAACGCGCTTTGACTGTTGCGGAAAAAATGCAAATTAAAAAAAAATTACAGCAACGTATAGGTAGCACATCCATACAAATAATGAATAATTTAATAGTAATAAATATTACGCACAAACAACCAAAATCATATGCAAAAAGACTAAAAGATAGTCATAAAATTCCAACACTCCAAAAAGTCAGATAAGTTTACCTCCCAAATTCATAAAGCATTAATACATAACAGTCAGCTATAAATATCAAGTTCTAAGTACAATCATACTAGACTAAGGATATAAAGTCTTTGTGCCACGCGACGGTTAATCCAACGGCCTCTTTAATAGTGGACATATATGAATTTGGCCTAAATAAAAAAGCTTCTGGTTCCACCGCTACATCCACCCATACTTTCCAAGCTTCTGCTTCAAGCTTTACAAAATGTACCGACGCATCAGGATCAGTGCTTGCTATTGTCCCCTCTGCAACTACGTTCTTCTCCCAACTCAATAGCCTGCACTTTTTTTTCATCAAACCATCCACAATAACTCGTTCTTGCTGATCTTGAACCTGCTGCGTATTGTTGCTATCGCGGTGTGACTGCAAGAAAAAAAATTTGACTTTAGTGAATATGATAATCATGATCAGGTGAAGTTACCATTAAAAAATCACTGGCAAATTTCTCATGATATGTAGAGCAGTTTTTAATATAGCCTGCACGTTTTAACCTTAATAAAATTCAAAATTTTATGCTATACTTCAAATTATAATTAGAAATATAGATAGACAGGCTTTGGCTTCTCTGAAGTCACGACTTATGTATTAATATGTAAAACCTTATAGAAACAGATGGTTGAAGGTAATAAAGGGGAAGACTCGACATTCAATATGTTCACATTACTGTTCAGAAGCTGAATATACACTGGTATGGAAAGATTATACAATAGATAACTACCCCATCCATTTTTAATTTAGCACGCCAATAAACATCTTGCTTGAATAGCAGTGCTCCTGAACAAGTCAGCACAAATAGGTTTAACCATAATGCAAGCAGAGACAGGAACATATGATTGGATACAAAGAACAGACTATAAAATGACAGGAATTGTTGACATAATATTAATGAAGTTGACAAAAAAATGACAGGAATTTTCACATCTTGCTAGAAAAGAAGGCATCACACCACTTGCACATAATATTAATTATTTTTAAAAACAGTAGAGAGGAAGATAGGTCCTATGCTGAAGCAACTCATAGTATAGACATAAAAAACTTACAGTATATAACCATTCAGACAAAGATTCTGAAACAACCATAGATAAGATAATGCAACAGGGAACACTGACAAGTCAAAGGAAGTAAAATTTACATATTAGTACTGCTCATGAATTTGTATGATGATGACCCAAAAAATGGTACTGACGCATCAGACGATGGCAAAGAAGAAAATGGAGAGAAACAACAGAGCATTTCGAGAAGGAATTTGTATGATGAGCTGCTCATGAATTTGCCTAGGATTGAATCAGTTCCTCAATTGTTCAACATTTATGAAGATCAGGTAAATCTATGTTATAAATTCATGCAGATCAATGAAACTACAAATAATAAAACATTGGACACCCAGTTTTGTTATCAAATTATAAAACAGTAAATAAATGATTCAAAGACACTGGCTACAATTTCACCTTTCTTGCTTATTGAGAAGAAGTTGACAGACTTAAAACTACCATACACACACATTAATTATATGATAAAGTGAACCTCATCAATGCAAAATAACTAAAGGTACCTCCATCTTTGTCCAAGCAAACAGATCCCTCAGTCGAGAAGGTACTCATTCCTACCTATAGCTCTATAAATTTGCTTCCTGACCAGCTTATAAGTGGAACATCCACCTGTCCAACTACATCCATTTGAATATTGTTTAGACCACTGAAACATTAAGTTATTAGTACAACTGGTATGTAGTAAAAATTATTGCGGCATATCTATTAGTGATGTACAATTATAGCTTATAGAATAGTAAGTATTGCATACACATACATGTGTGTGTGACAACTGTCATCATAAAAATATACAGTTTACTAATAAAACCTCTAACAGCCTAGTATATTGATATATCAATATATCAAGAATATTATCCAATGTTAACTATATAGAATATTATCATTCACACCTGCACTCCTGTACTCGTTCGTATCCAATGTTAACTATAATTATTTTTTGTTCTATTTCTGAAATCCAATTTTTATAGTTCTCTCTCATGAGAACAAACATTGATAGAATAAAAAACTCATTTAGACGGTTATAAGAAGAAGAGTTGAAGCTGTTAAAAGCCTATCGACAGAGAAATGAAGCTCTTAAAGACCAATCAACGACACCACCAGTGACATGACCTATGGAGATTGAGAGACTAATGTTAACACCCTACACAATATCCAGCTATTTGTATAAAAGAGATAGATAAACCCATTTATGTTCACACAGTATCTATGTAGGTATAAAGCACAAAATATTTTACTGGTCGCTAAGAATACATGGTGTTTTAGTGAATATACATCTTAACTGGTTTTTAAATACATGTTAGCCTAAAGTCCATTAAAGATAGCAAATTTAAATAGTCTTGTAATTAGAAATTATAAATTAAAATTGTTAAATGCAAACTTTACATTGCAAGTCATTGCAACTCAGATCATATCAATACAGACTATGCCAACACAGTTCAGCGTGTTGGCGCTAACATCAAAGTTAGCTCCTAGCTATTGGAATTTCCAAAATGCCTTATATATTGAGATTTAACTCTTTAGAGTAGATGGAATTTAACTGGAAATAAATGTAAAACATATGCCGCATTGCAGACAAAAATAAACTAAAATAAAAATAAAAACGGCAATGGATAATTTTTTTAGAAAAAATACAGTAGCTTGAAATAAACAGGACAGTTGAACATCAACACCGACTAAGACATGTACCCTATATACATTTTCCCTACTGAGAACATCAGTAAGTATGCATAAGTGGAAATACTTAGAAATATTTTCTGTATTAAGTAATAGAATAGATTTTCGAGGTTGCCTAAATTTTTTGGTAGCAAACATCTTTTTTACGTGTAGAGGACTATGATGCAGCAATTATAATGTAAATAAATATGTACATCAGTTTTAGTGGAATGATGTCTGATTTATTATATTATCAGATGGTGGATTTTTTGAGCAAGCCGACATATACTTGGGAACATTGTACCATATCTGCAAACGTTTGCTCTCACCTGCTTCATTTTCACAAGTTGATTACAGTAGACATATGTGTATGTGTCATTTTTTGTCTAAGATTTTGTATATATAATATTATATTAGAAGTAGAAATTAGGTTGGAGAAGTTCTCATTCTATAGTAATAAGTTTTAAGAAAAACACTTATGTATAATTTGTTTTAAGGACAATTTGAAAAAATAAATGATAAATTTAAGCATCAAAACGGTGACATAAGAGGCTTATGTTTGACATAAAGGAAGGTACGGTGTATGTGAAATACATTATCGTGAATTGTATGTATTTGTTTTCTGTCAATGCTTCCTGAAAATAAAATACATTAGCTGCATTGCACTCTTTATTGATTACTGCTGCTAACCTGACTGTTTTTCTCGTCTGCAATTTCAACTGCGGATTGACTATGTTAAAAGAAGTTGGGACATGCTGCTATGATGGCAACGCACCGCTAAATAGATTTTTAACCCTTGCCAAGTTATTTCTTCTTTCGGTGCTGCTATGATGGCAACGCACCGCTACAAAGCACCAGATTGTAAAAAGAAAGAAGCTAATCTCCTTTTCTCTTTGTCCATAAAAATCAAATCATTGAAAAGTCTTTCATGCGTACTCAACCAAGCATGCACACCCATTACACCTTTGCTTCCTAGAAACATCTTTCCTCCCAGAATTGTATAACTATTGCAGAGCCTTGTGAATTCCATTCTAGGATTTAGATTCAGTGCTCTAGCAACTCCCATATCCTGGACATGCCTCATAACTTTTGTCCATTGCTCCGTTCTTAAAAGGGCACTTTTGGATTTCTTGACCTACTTTATTGACCATTTGGTAATCTATGAGATACGCCTGCTCTAGGTATGTCAGAACCAATCATTTTCTAAAAACAACATTTACCACTTATTAGATAAACGCTGAATAATATTTTTAGTCATATACTAATTTCACTAGTAAATATGTATATATCACAAATATGAATGTAAATTCAATCCTATTTGTCTTCGCTCAAAACACTAATCTCAACTCGTGTAATACTACGTTATTCCCGACTCTACCCAAGTTACATTGTCATGGTAACACCCTACGTCTGACTTCTCTATGGTTAACTATTTTCTTAATTCCTGATTTATAAAATTCTAGCTCAACCTGGCACCGACACCATATGTAATAGCATGGCTATAGTGATCGAACTATCAAAGGGAGTTTACTATCAAATAGCTCGGGTCAATAAGAACGGAAGCACCGATCCCACATATACATTACTTTAGATCAATATAGATACGTTGCAATACCAAACCACATATAAAATAATATGTATCACATCTCGATACAATGCAACATATATAAATAGTGAGGATTGAGCCATTATACAAATCACATAATATCTTTGAATGAATCGAACAATGCTATGTGTCTTGATTTCTATGTAGTGGTTGTTGTATTTAAATACAGTACTCCAAACATAACATACATTATGTATAATGTTTCCTATGGACCTCCTAGCAAACAAAACTGACTATTGTCCATATATAACCATCCTGAAATAAAAACTCCGCGGTCTGACCCGTGGTATGGTCATATATATAGCAAACTTCGGATCAGGCTAGAAATCTTGTTGTAAGTATAACAGTGCAACAGTAATAATGTATAAATGTGGTATCAAGTACATACCCGACAATTGTCAACTCCTCAAAAATGTAGATCTGTAGCGGGGTCCAGAGCTTCCGCCTCCCCTTTCTTCTCCCCGGGTCTCTTCTTTGTCTCTTCAACTCTTGCCTCTTCATAACTATCTTTGTCCTCCACTTTCTATTATTTTTATCCGCCTTAGCATTTCATTTTTTTGTCTTATAACTCTACTTTATCCTTTAGCCTTAGCCTTCGAGGCTAGCTTTCCATCCTAGCATCGCCTTGTCTCTTCCACTCCACCTGTTACTTTCTTTCCCAAGCCTCTTTTCCTTCCATTCTACGTCGATGTTTCGAACAACTAGTTTCGATCCAAATTGGAGAAGCCCTGATTCGATCGAGAAGACGACAGCTTCAATTGTTTTGAAAACCCTAGTTTCGAGCAAAGAGAACGAGCAGAAGCAAAGAGGAACGAGCAGGCACGAAAATAAAAGGGCTTTAGAAAAAACTTTCTGACCGTTGTAATTTGTGAATAGGGTAATTGGACTGTGCACCTTTTACAACGGGCAATTTATGACCGTTGTAAAGTTGTCATCTATTACAACGGGCAATTTATGACCGTTGTAAAGTTGTCATCTATTACAACGGGCCTGAATGGACCGTTGTAATAGCTATCTATTACAACGGGCAACCAATGCCCGTTGTAAAAAAGTGGTTGTATATGACATCTTTTACAACGGGCCTGAATGGACCGTTGTAGTAGTCTTATATTACAACGGGCAACCAGTGCCCGTTGTAAAAAGAGCGTTGTAATAGGGTATTTTTGTTGTAGTGACATTATCGAAGGGACAACACCTAAGGAGACAGTCCGAAGACACTATCCAGAAGGTGACAAACCAGAAGGAGACAGTCCGAAGACACTATCCAAAAGGTGATAAGCCAGAAGGAGATAGTCCGAAGACACTATCCAAAAGGTGATGAACCAGAAGGAGACAGTCCGAAGACACTATCCAAAAGGCAATAACCCAAGGGAGACAGTCCGAAGACACTATCCCAAAGGCAATATGTGTCACAAACTCTCAGAAAGGAACCCGGAAAATGTTAACGTGAGTCTCATACCACACGTTCGCACTAAATGGTTTACTATCCATTAGTCAATTTCACACTCAAAGCAGTACAAAGTTTACCTCATCTCATCGGTAGACCAGACCCAAAGGTAAAAACGGTCAAACAAATATATTGGGAATTAATTGAAAGGATGAACGCACGTGTTCATAGCACGCGTTTTATCCAATCATTTAATTCTCCTCCCTCTTCGCTCGAAGTGCAAAAGCGTGTGTGTTTTAAATAGAATTTATAAATTGGAGAAGAGAGCTTTTAATACGATTTGAATGGATCATTTATAAAAACCCTGAATGGAACCTAAAAAGAAGCCATCAAAATCAATCATGAATGATAACAACAAACCAAGTCGACAAAAATCGATAAACAGTGAAACTTCAACTAAAAATAGGCAATTAGGCAGAATTGGGGAAATCCAAATGTCTGGGGGTCAATTCAGACGTCTGGTTTTGGCCTCTGAAAAATTCTAGAGAAACCATCCAGACGTCTGATTCGTCAAACCAGACGTCTGAAACCATTCAAACGTCTGGGTGTTTATCCAAACGTCTGGTTTTGGTTTCTGGAAATATTCCAGAAACCCTACAAGACGTCTGACATTGCAAAACAGACGTCTGACCTCCATTCAGACGTCTGAAACTCTAGTTCAGACGGCTGAAAATAGTTACTGCCCTTTTTCTTCTATCTGCCGTATGTTTATTTTCACTCCATGTCCAAACCAGACGTCTGAGCTTGGCCTCCAGACATCTGGTCACCTGGTCTGGGCAACAATTTGCCTAGGCCAAAGTGGCCAAAACATATCGGAACAAGCCAATCCAAAACAAAAGCAATGAACATGAATAGAGGTTAGGAATTCATACCCAACCACAGCAAAACGATAGACTTAGATGTGAGTTCCAAAAACTCACCTTTTTAACTCAAAAACAAAGGTAAGAAGCACGAACACAAGAAGAAGATTAATCACTCTTCACTTCAACTCCACAAGCTTCAATCTAAGCTCAAAACAAACATTTCCTAAATTAGGGCTTAGTAGATTTCTGAAATTGAAGAGGAGAAGAGATGGAGAAGATGCAGCTTACCTTAGCTTCTACTTCAATTTGGAGCAAGAATTTGGAGTTTGCAATTGGATTTAGGGTTTGGCAATTCTAATTTCCCATTCCTCTCCCCATTTTCAATTTTGATAGAGAAAAAGAAATGAATGAGCTAATGAATGAAGAGAGGGCTGAGCTAGGGTATAAAGATAGAACATTGGGTTGAACCCAAACCCAAAACCCAATAGAAAAAGTAGCCATATTCGACTTACTCCAAACATATCGAAACTTATACTCAAAAAAATCGCAAACATCATTTCAGACTCAATGGAAGTGGTCCCGAGTCCTAATTCGTCCGTTTGCAAAAAGTAACATTTCGGACCTAAATCCGACTAAAGACGTTATATTCAAATAAAACATTTAAATATAAAATCGTAAAATATGTGGGTTGTTACAGAAGTTGTGGGTTCTGGGTAATCGATTGGGTTGAGATGGTCGACGATGACTTGCTAGTGGTAGCGACGTTGGTCGGAGGGAAGTCGATCGACTGTGCACGTGCACGAGGGTTCGTTTATATCTGTTGATTGTTGTGTTGTGATTAATCGGGGAAGAAGTAGTTCGCTTCGGGTCAAGCACGAAGTTGTACGCGAGTTGTCTCGAGGAAAGTGAAGAACGCGAGCGACTCGAGGTTTAGCTTGAGTATTTTCAGCTTGGGCTCGGGTTTCTTTTACAAAAAATTTTAAAGTTTAAAAGTAAATGAAAATTTGTAACAAGTTTCAAAATATAAGTATTGAACAAGTTTTTCAAGCAACTTTCAAAGATTGAAATTTTAAAGTACAATGTTTTTAAATTTGTTTGATTTAAAATGAATATATATTAGGTTAATTATTTGATTTAAATCCCTATGTGTTTTCAAGGAATTTAATGATGAGATTAAGTAAGTGTTTAAGATAAATGTATTGAATTTTAATTAATAAAAAGGGTTTCAAGTGATTTTATATAATTAATTTTAAGCATTTAATTTAATAAGATTTAAATGATGTAATTAATTGAGATAAAAAGTTTATCTTTAATTAATTAGGATTAGTTAATTTAAAGGATTAATTAATTAATGTAATTAATTAAAGGGTTAGTTAATTGATGTAAGTAATTAAGGATAATTACTTAATGAAAGTAATTAAAGAATAATTACTTAATGGAAGTAATTAAAAGGATAATTATTGAATGTAATTAATTAAAGGATAGTTAATTATATAATGAAATTGATTAAAGGTTAATTAATTTAATTAATTAAAGGATAATTACTTAATGTAAGTAATAAAAGGATAATCAAGCAATTAAAGGTTAATTCATTTATGTAATTAATCAAATGCTAATTACTTAATGTGATTAAAGAATAATTAAGCAAGTATGATTAATTAAGATGGGTAATTAAAGGATGAATTAATTAATTTATTTTTAATTAATTAATGTTAAGTAAGCAGGGTTTAAATGTGATTAAAGTAATTAATTTAATTAATTAGAAATGGTGTGGCTAATTAACCTTGCTTATGAATGATTGAATAATATTATATGCGTTAGAGTAGTTGGTAGCTAATATGTGAGTTGTAATGTTATGTGATATAATATATTGGATTGAACTGTGATAATATGGTTTGTTTACCTGTGATAAATGGCCATCTAAATATAAATATATCTGGATATAGATGGAATTGTTTAAACTTAAACGGTTCATTTTTAAGATGGTATTGGATTCGAAGAGACCGGGGTCGGGGATCAGTAAATACCCGAAACCACTTCGATTTGTAATCAAAAATAATTCTTATGAATTTGATTTTGGAACAAATAAGCTAGAATGAAATAAATGATGTAAACTTGGTCATTTAATCTAAGTAATAATACTTAGTTATGATTGTAAAATGTGTATTTGACTATGGCAAATTAAGAAATTGTAATAAGGTACGAGTTACCCCAGGTTTTAAAATAAGTTTTATGCATTAGTATTTCTTGTTAGATGGGTTTACTCACGCTGGTTTCTAGCCTGACTAGGGTGTTACTTTGATGTAATGCTCGGGTCAGACCGAGTAATTACAGATTTTCAGGTAAGGTCATTCTGGAGCTCAGGAGGCGAGCTGGATGGCAGGAACGTATGGAGTGTTTCTGCTGTGATATATTTTTGTTTATCAGAGACATGTTGATTTGTATATGTCCCGTGCTTGTGTATGTGTGTAACTCTGATGTATTAAAATGTAATTGACAGATATAGTATTCTTTTGTATAACTGTTATTATTTGATATTATATTTCATCCGCCGCGAATGTGAGATTCTGTGACTTGTTTCTTGTTTCTTCTTCTATCTCTTTTCTTCTTTTCCTAACTATCTGGAATTTTCGGGATCGAAAATTCCGGGTCGTTTCAATATGGTTTTATATAAATATTGATTTTAGATATTATATAAATGTTATTTTATATATAGTTAAATTCTTGATTTTTAGCTATGTATAAATTTGTTTAATATAAAATAAGTTTAATAATAAAGTTTGATTTAATTAAAATATAATATGGTTAAGTATTTACTTAAATTATATTTTAATATAAAGTTTATAATGATTTTTATAAATCAAGGTTGAGAAGATAGATTTGAAATTGATCTGAAATGTTATTTAATTAAGAATTTTATTTAATTAAATCGATCTGAAACTTATGGAATTTGAAGTTTTATTTAAATGATAGTGGATTTATTAAGTAAATATTTCAAAACTAAATAATAGTAAGGTGGACTAAGATATATATAATCTTCAAACTTAGTTTTAAAATGTTGAATATTAAAGTTTTGAAATATATTGAAATTTAAATGGTTTATCTTGTGGTTCAATCTGTATTAGAATCGACATAATTTGAATGGTTTATTTAGGAACTGAATTGAGGTTTAAATAAAAATTTGAATTT
The DNA here is from genome assembly GCA_030737815.1 of Allium fistulosum. Lineage (NCBI taxonomy): Eukaryota > Viridiplantae > Streptophyta > Magnoliopsida > Asparagales > Amaryllidaceae > Allium > Allium fistulosum. The sequence continues at coordinate 866,608,910 of CM060906.1, read as the reverse complement.
TGGAATTCGAGTTGATTTAAATCGATTTGTGAAATTTGAGGAAATTATTTTATTATATGAAGTATTTAATATATATATAAGTAATTTACCTTATAAATTATTTTAATATAAATCATTTTTATACAGACTATTTTAATATAAACCATTTTATTTTATAAACTATTTTATTCTATATATAATATTATTAATATCTAAACTGTTCAAGTGGAAAGTTATGGTTTCAAAGTTATAAATTTCAAAGTTATGTTTTAAAGTGTTATGATTTCCAAAGTATTATAAATTCTAAGTTTAAATTTGTCGAAAGTGTTATAACTTTGAAAGTGTTATTAATTTGGAAATAGATAAATTTGAAGTGAAGAATGATATTGTATTTGTAACGACCTGTAAATTTCCGTTCTATTGTTCTGATCTCCGTAACTCTTGGTGGTCGGGGAATGCTGTTAAGTCTCCCCGTTCTATTGTTCTCCGCTTGATTCCTTGCCTTCTCTGTTGGCACCTGTGGTGCGCGCGGAACAAGGCAATCTTCGAAAATGCTCGTATGGACCCTCCATCTATTATTCGGTGTGTTCGGAATGACGTTTTCCTTGCCTTCCGCGGTAGACCTTTCAGGGGCCGTATGAGCTCCCGCTCGGAAAATCTTGTTGGTCTTCTCTCTATTTCGTGTGCTTTGCCTCCCGCTAGATTGGGAGTTGGTTGAACACCGTGAGTGAGCGCTGTCCTTCACCCGACGCTCACTTCCCCTCCCCCCCCTTTTTTTGGTGTTTAATGTTCTTGTGAGTATTTCAGATTCAGTTTCTGTGGCTCCTACTTTGGTCCTGCTTGGTCTATGGTGGTCTACTATCGGGGTCCGACCTTCACACATGTGCTGATTCTTTGGTGACTTTACTTTGGTTGGTCGGCATCTTAGGATTCTTACTCAGCTGGATTCTCGATGGTGGCATCTTTGTTACTCTACCTACCACCTACCCCTGAAGTCTTCTTCAGAGGCTCCTATCTAGGCGTTTTCTCTTCGACACCTCCTGCTGCCTATTCAGGATTGCCTATTCCCTGGTTTTGCGGGACTTGAGTTTGTTAGTTCGCTTTTTGGTTGGTATGGCTTGGTGGTCTGGCCTTTTCCCATGGGTTAAGGCGGGTTTGGGACTGTTGGTGGATCGACTGCCTCTTCTCCCACTCAATCTTAGAGTGGATTTGTTTCGAGCAGCTGTAGTTTTTTCCTTCTGTCTTTTGGTTGTATTTCTTTTCAGCTGTTTTTTGGGTTGTTCATTTTGGAAGGCCTTTGTCCTCCTTGTTCTGTATTATTCTGTAAGCCCTCGGAGAAAGGCGATTTTTCTCATTTTTTATATATATTCATTGGTTAAAAAAAAAACGACCCGTAAATTTCTAATAAATTTTATTTGTTTTATTTATATAATTAATTGAATTTTGTGAAATTTTAAAGGTTTGAATTAGGAAATAAAAATTTTATTTTTGGAATACGTCTGTTTAAACATAACAAATGGTAAATTTTCATCAAATAATATTGAAGTTATTTTCTTATGCAATTCTATTCCAATTCAAATCAGTTAAAATTGATGATAACAAAATATTTTCCAAACCTGAATATTTTTATACAATAAATTTGTAAACCATCTTCTGAGTGAGACGTCATATTTCATTTCTCCAAATTTGAATTGCTATTGCTCCGTTTTTCTTATTTTCGGCAAAATAGCAGCATTTTCGGTATCGATTATCGGCTTTTGATAGGATGATCCTACCACTGATATTTGTATGTCATTTTGATCGTTTCGTCATGCTGACCTATACGGTATATTTAATTCTGTATTTTGAAATTCGGTACACAGCAGAATCCGTGAAAAACGGCAACCATATCGGTACCGTTTCCATGCTTTTTTGTTTTCCATTGTTGTAAACGTATTGGTGGTCTTCCTGGCTCTTCGTTAATCATCTGCATTGCTTTTAAAGAAATAAATTAATATAACTTTTAACATTCCCATGGTTTCAATATTTATTTTGGTTCAGTCACTTTTCTCAGGCTCTTCCCTTTCTCTTCGTTTCTGACTTTGCTTCTAATAATAATAATATAAAATAAAAAAAATATGTTTTTAAAATTGATATGTGTTTTGAATCGGTTGCACGTTTTCATTCGCCGGTGATGCCGCTTCCCATTCTTTCTGACGTTTTGCTTTTCAAAGAAAGTAACATATAATTATATAAAAGTATATCATATATATAAAATTGTTTCTGGAGATGGCTCATTTTTCTTCTTTCCGCTTATGCTTTTTCCTACCTCCACCATTATCATATGTATGCTTCATCTAGTCGTTCCCCCCAGCGCCTAACGAACATCTCCCCTCCGACCTAACCCCACAAACTTCCACGCTTCCAGCACCTCGCCCCGCATCTCCACCCGCCACCACAGCTTCTGCCACTTGTAAACCCGTTATCTCCTCTGCCCATCCATCCCACGCCACCACCACCGAACGCTCCATCCTCCACCTAGACCCCTGCCGTAGCCGCCCTAGCAACTCCGCCTTCCCGCTGCTTAACAGCGCCGTCAAATCCTTCATCCCCGATATGTTCACCACACGTACAGCCGAGCCTATTTTGGCTATGATATATAATGTCAAATTTTGTCATCTGTAAGTATATTTATACAATGAGTTTTGTTGATATTTGAAAAAAATGTATAATATGATTTATGGTATATAATGATACGTTAGTATATGTATATGTAAATATTGAGTTTGCGATTTTATTTATTTATTTATTTATTTTTCTTCTTTTACAGTTTTATAGTTTATAGAAATCATAACAGTTGTTGCATATTTCATCTTTATACTGTAAAGTAGAAAAGGTATTTTATATAATATTGCATTTTAAAGTTGCTGCATGTTGTCTCCACTCTTAGATTTAAAAAAAAAAGGTATCATATACATATATAGGCTTCGACCTATACCTGTTGTTAAGAATGGTACTCTTGGCCTTCTTTTCTAAAATTCATATATATATATATATATTTGCTGGGTGTGAGGTTATACTTGTTTTGTAATATACCAGATCTTGCAATTTTAAAGCAAGTTATACTAGTTCTGCTATATGTATATATGTATATTATGCTTATGTTGTACTCTGGGATGTGTACGCATATCTATAAAGTGTTTGAAAATTTTGGGTCTTAATTGACTTGATCAAATATAAAATATATATAGTATTATCTGATAGTGATATGTTGAGTTATTATACAATAGCCCATATAGTTGTACTATAGGTTGTGCAGTTGATATTGATTTATACTGTATTTGATTTCAAAGCAGTTTTTGATATGTATATGAATTATATTAAATATATGTGGGTGTTATTTTAATTATATGCTTGATTTTAATATATATGTTTTTATTTAAAACAATGATTTTAAATTATATATATATATATATGTTATTTTAATATATATTTTATATTAAATATTGATTTCATAGAAATAATAATAATATATATATACATCATTGTTGTTTCTATCAAAACTGATTCTGATTCGTTCTCATCGATTTCCCATTATCAGCTTTGTCCGTCGTGCCTGTTTTCTTCATTGAATCGTGTCCATCTAGCGTTGCTTTGGAATTCGCAGATCATTTCCTTGTCAAACTCTATCTGGCCTCGAAACATGAGCAATCACTCACGATTAACGTTATTTTATTTATTAAATTTGATTTCAATTGAAATGACAATTGAAATATGTTGCTGTTAGTTATTTATATTGCTATATATGTTGTTATCTGTATCTGCTCACATGTGACATCTGACACCATTATCTGTTATTTATATTGCTATATATATGTTGTTATCTGTATTTGTTCACCTGTGACATCTGACACCATTATCTGTTATTTATATTGCTATATATATTCCATTATCTGTATCTGTTCACATGTGACATCTGACACCATTATCTGTTATTTATCACTGATGATATATGCCTATTACTGATTGTTATATTATTATCATTACTGTTATCACTCTGCAAGTTCCATGTTAGTATAGAATTCACTATGGGTTGAAATGATACATACCCGAACGATCTATAGAATAAGAGAAAATCGTTATGGGTTGAAATGATAAACCCAAGCGATTTTCATTTAATTGAATTTGGGATTTCGGGTTGAAAAGATATATACTCGAATATATTTTAAATTACGGATTGAAATGATAAATATCTGTATCACTTGACCATAGGGTAGAGAATTATATACAGACACCGTTGGTCTATATATAAATATTTTTAAAATGATTTCTATTGTTTTGAAAAGAAGTATATGGTTTTAATAAATATTGATTTTAAAGATTTATTAAAGTTGATTTAATAAAGTTGATATATATTATGTTTAAGTATTTATTTAAAATATATATTTTTTCAAATATAGAGTTTATAATGATTCGGGTTGAAAAGATAAATTTGAAATTGATTTGAAATTATATTTATATAAGAATTTTACTTAAATAAGTTTGATTTGAAATTTATTTAAATTTGAAATTTTAAAGATATGTTTTATAACTTGAATTTGATTTAAAAGTGACTTAAATGAATATTTCAAATTTATATAAATTTAAGTGGGATATTTTCTTTATTTAAAATTTGTAAATTGAAGTGGTATTTAGATGTTATTGAAATGATTAAGTAAATATTTCAAAACTAAATAATAGTAAAGTGAATTTGATATATATATATATATATATTATCGAATTTAGTTTTGAAATGTTGAATATTTAAAGCTTTGAAATATATTGAAATTGAAATGGTTTATTTTGTGGTTCAAATCTGTATTTGAAATCGATATAATTTGAAATAATTTATTTAGAACTGAATTGAATTGAAATCGATGAATTTAGATTGAATTAAATGTGAATTTTGGAATTCGAGTCGATTTGAATTGAATTATGAAATTTGTGTAAACTATTTTATTATATAAAGTATTTCAAATTATATATAAACTATTTTATATTATTTTATAAACTATTTTAATATAAACTATTTTTAATATAAACTATTTTTAATATAACTATTTTTAATATAAACTATTTTAATATAAACTATTTTAAATATACTAATTATTTTAATATAAATTGTTATAACTTATAACTATTTTATATAAATTATTTTATAAACCCTTTTATTTTATATACTATTATTAATATCTAAACTGTTTGAAGGGAAGTGTTATGATTTTCAAAGTACTATGATTTCAAAATGTTGTGATTTCCGAAGTGTTTTGATTTTAAAAGACTTATGATTTCGAAAGCGTTATAACTTTGGAAAGTGATATGATTTTTTAAAATGGATATTTTGAAATGAAAATGATATCGTATTGATTTGGTTTTTGAAATGGAAATGATATCTTGGTTTTGAAGTATAAACTATTTTGAAATGACCGCAGTGTTATAATAACGTTTGGTTGTTAAAGAGACCGGGATCGGATATGGGCATACTCTCTGTCGATACCGAAAACCACTTTAACAACTGTGTACGCGGTGGAGATTCCAGAATGAAGTAGGATGGCGGCGACGATCCTATATGAGGTATATATGTGAACCCAACTCCCGTGAGTTGGCATAAGGTGGCTAAAACAGGAGCGATTCCGGGCCAATGAGGTAGCTCCTCTGATCGGACACACTCCATCGTATGCCATTCTATTACTTTGTGATTAATTTGGTGCACACCCATGATTCGGGAGTGTGGCTCGAGGTGGGCGATTGCTGCGGCTCTGTGACCCGACTCCCTACGCCCAGGAAGACGTATCATCTTTAAGAAAGAAAAGGATAAAAAAGAGAAAAGATACAGAAGAAAGAAGAAAACAACATCAGAATCTCAACAGCGGAACGAATAAATTATATTATTCACATAAGTACTACATAATATACAACATCAATCAGAGTTACACAGATAATATATCACATACTAGACAGTTATAAACACCTGTCTAGTTATTACAACTCAGAGAAAATAACAGAGAAACCAACACAGCGGAAAACTATATATATCAACAACATTGAAGCCTCCTACTCCTTTGCTCCTCCAGAATTTGTCAAAGCTAACCTGAATCCCTTGACTACTCGTAAAAATTTGAGTACCCAAGAGTTTAGGAAAAACAGAAATAAACTCCGGGTCAGACATGGGTCTGGTGTGAGTAACGGGTTAAAGTTGCTTAATTTTGAAAACCTTTGAAAACAAAAGGTATTACGTAAGACTTCCCACAAATAAATATGGGTAAGTTTTTACCTTACGCTAACCAAACATTTGATAGGAAATTCAGTGATATTATAATAGGGTCTAGGGTTTTCAAGTAAAGCTAGAAAATAGCTGAAATGCTTACATCTCACATTCCAACATAGTTGGGCACAACTAACTCGTACGACACTTATTGGAGATTGAATTCCATACAATGGCAGGGCTACCGAGGTACCGCCCGTCATGGTACGTGGCCTAGATCACCGTACCGAGGACCCACCCTAAGTCCCCTGCAACACAAGGCCGGCACCATCCCTTACTGGACAGTCCCAAGCAATACAACCCCAGCAGTTGTTGCAATCAACTGCCCACACAGCCGAAATAAAAAGGGACATCTAGACAGGGGTATATCTCGCTCTCAAGTGGGTGCTACCCACGAAACCTTGCTGCACCTCCCCTGTTTTAGCCATTCCCGGTTGATGAGGCTTGAGGCTACGATTACCTTTAGAGAACACATCTCTTAGAATGCTCATCGTCCACCTGACGATGTTCTGAAAGCATTCAATCCATACAAGTTCGTTCCGGGTTCGAACGAAACCGAAGGCATTATCTCGTTACACTTATTTTGGAATCACCCTCAGAGTTAACGACAATAACCCTTGCACTCTGAATCTTCCTCTACTTGAGATTCATGACCTATCGTTAATTTGGATCGATGTGGTTTTCGGAAGTCCAAATATGGAAACCTGATCCCGGTCTCATCGAAATCCAAAAACGTATCTTTTAAGGCCAAGTTGTTTTAAAGTTTAAAACAATTTAATTCAATTATTGTCTATATACACACAGATAGATAATTCACAATATCACAACAGATAATCACATTATCACCATAAACTGATAATCCATATCATCAAAAACATATAGTTAATATTATCATACTTAAACCAAGCATCCATATCACATAGATATTACTCATCTCATATCTGAGATCACGATCAATCAATGAAATATCAATATCATCATCCAAAAGCAATGATTTATTATTCACAATCTGTAACGACCCGTATTTTTACGGATCGAAAAGTTCGTAAAAATCTGGAATTCTTAGCATTGTTAGGTCGTTTCAGATTTTGTGCAGAGATACGTGAAGTCCTAGGTCGTAAATGACCTAAGACATGTAGTAAGTCGTGTGCGACTTAGGGAGCTTTAGCTCCAACATACCAGTTGCGTCATCATAGGTCGTTAACGACTTAAGTGATAAGGTAATGACCGACTTAAGAGGGATAGGCGACCTAAGGAAGTTGAAGTTGGCGACCTAAGGATTCTGGGGTTAGGTCGTATGGGAGATAGGTCGAGAGATACGCTTAGGTCGTGGGGTAGAGTTAGGTCGGCAACGACCTAAGTAACTAGGCGAGTTAGCAACCTAAGGAGTTTAAGGTAGTTCAAACGACCTAAGGTGCTATCGTAGTTAGATCGTGAGCGACCTAGTGTTCAGTTATGTTGTGAGCGACCTAGTGTTCAGTTATGTTGTGAGCGACCTAAGTTTGGAAGTTGGATAGTTAGGTCGTCTAGACGACTTAGGAGTTAGGTCGTATCCCAGTTTGTTCGCGACTTATGTTAGGTCGCGTGGATGCTTAAGGGATTAGGTTGTAACTTGTTGAGTCGAGTAAAGTGATAGGTCGTCAAGGCGCATCTCAGTTAGGTCGCACCTATTGTTGAGTTGTTATGTCATATACCTAAGAGTTAGGTCGTGGGTTCTGTGTTGTGTTAGGTCGCGTGAGTTGTTAGCTTGTAAGCGACCTAAGGAGGATAGCTAAGTGTTAGGTCGCGTCTTGGTTAAGTCGTAGACAGGTGAGTTAGCTAAGTCGTAGGTCGTCTGGAGTGTTAGGTCGGCACAGCAGCTAAGTCATAAGTCGCGACTGTTGTTAAGTCGCTAGGTCGTGCGCTGATGCGCTAAGTCTTGGGTCGAAGAGGCACACGCGTTAGGTCGTGATCTGGCTTAGGTCGCTAAGCGCTGTTGAGTTAGGTCGGCTGGCTTTGGTTAGGTCGAAGACTTTAGGTCGGTGGGGTTTTAGGTCGTAAGTCGCGGACGACCTAACTCCGAAGGGACGACTTAAGGAGATTTCAACTATAAATAGGAGGGCTTTGCTCCATTTTTGGGATCCGGATTTCGAAGCGACGAAGTGCTGCCATTTTGAGAGCTCGACTTCTACACTTCTTCACTTCTTTTCTCCACTTTAATCTTATGCTTCCTTCCATCCAAATCGAAGATCAAGTTAAAGATTCAAGAGCTTATCTTCATCCATCGAAGATAGATTTCATCATTTGAAGCGGATTGGTGATAGATCGAGATTGATCCTTCGCTGTCCAGATCTGAAGTGTGTTGATTTGGGGTTGTTTAGGTTATTTGGTGAGTGGTGATTATCTCTCATACGGATCCAAAGTAGTATATCAGATCGTTGGTTTGGTTTGGTGTTAAAATAGTGATTTCCATGTATTTTCCTAATCATATGTGTAGATCCATATAGATTCATTGTTCATGATGATTTGACATCCATTCTACTACATGTTAACCTATGCAAGTTCATTCATCAAGATTATAGAGATATTGTTCATGTTTTCATGCTTATTAGACTTTCAACTCTTTAATTACGAAATTACCATTATTGTTATAATTGTCTACTTAGATCATATTTGAATGCTTGATTGCTTGGATTAATGTTTGACTTGGTTGATTGCTATGAATTAGATGATTGATGATTTGATTTAGACCGAAGATGATTCAAAAGCTAAGGGGAAGGCTATTGAATTGGGAAAGCTGCTTGTGGCATACGTAGCGGATGATGAAGCTCTTATGCATAGATTTGATGATGATGTTGAGATGAGGCTTTGCGAGGATGTGATGAAGCGAAGCATGATATGAGATAGTCTTGGTCTAATCCAGACGGGATCATTCCAAGCAGGTTGATAACTCGGTGAAATGGTTCGAGTTAGAGGATAATGGATGCTCGAGAGGCGCCTGAGCTAGTATGAGTATAGTCATCGATGAGGATGACTAGGAGGCTGAGATCTCATCGTTGTTGAAGGTTCTAGCATACTCAAAGCAAGAGTACATGGGGACCCCCAAAAGACTAACCGTTGATGGTCGAGTACTCTGGGCAGATTCGATAGTCCTAGGCACGGGTCACGACGACGTGCGGGAGTTATGTCTAGAACCGGGGTTACCATTAGCCCTTGACTGACGGCTGAAAGAAGGTGCCGATCATTCAATTAACGGTGATATCGAAGCAATGATAACAGTGATAGCCAGAGTCATGGTTGTTTGGTTGTATCGTCATTCGGTCTCAAGAGCGGTATTTTCGGGGTGCTTATCTGATCTTGGTTTAGGCCTTGGGGGTTTGTACTTGGAAAACATCGCCCTTGACTCGAGTGATAATTGCTTTACTTTACATTGTATGCTCTACTATGTTTGCTTCTACTTAGTGTGTGTCTGGGGGCTATCACTGTAGAATGAGGTTGGAGTGGGAGGGTTGTATTCCTATTCCTTTTCCTTTATGCTCTTTTGGTATGTTGGTAGTTAATTTACTGCTCACTAAGACTGTTGTCTGACTCAAGGCTTTATGTTTTTAACTCTTATTGCCTTGGGCTGTTCATCCATTTTTGGGATGGGCAGACTAGGTAGCAGGTGACAGGTGCTGTTCTTGCTTTCTACGGTGTTGATATCGAAGACGAGTTGGAGGGTTGCATATTATCTTCTTATTATATGTACTGGATGTTCCGCTGCTTTGTATTCTCTGAGTGATATGTAGTGAGGCTTGTTGTATTGACTATTCGGAAGTTTGTATCCAACTATTATGAAGTTTTATTGATGAGATTCTATTCTGTGAAGCTTCACTATATATTTGTTCTATTGTACTTTGTCCATGCGCTGTGAGTAATACGATAGATTCTGTTGTTTTTAATTTACCCTGGCAATCGTCCATGGTTGCCTGGCACACTTTACAGCGCATTTTCTCTAGGTTCAGTGTAGGGGTTATGGGAGGTCGTCACATTTGGTATCAGAGCCTTGGTTAATCGATTTTACCCAATGCTCACTGACGTAACTACGTATGAGAGACGTAATTGTATTTTGATGGATGATTATTATATATAATATAGTAGCTTAGTAGAGTTTGAGTCCTTTATGCAGTTGTTTCTCAAGATGTGCTAATCATTCCTTTTTATAGATATTAAGGATGATTCGAAGAGGGAGACCAGCTGCTAGGGAAGGCCGTGCTACTGAGGGGGCTGCTGACTATGCTGCTATGTTCGAAGCTATGATGACTTCAATCATGAGGAGGCAATCGTTGGATCATCTGGACAATCCATTTGAGAAGCTTATGGAGAAGGCTTCCAGGCACGAGAACTTGTTTCCTAAAGAAGGATCTGTTGTTGCTGTAACTAAGGAAGGGTCTAAACCACCGCAAGGTGAAAACAGGAAGAGGAAGCAGCAGCAGAAGAAGGGTAAGGGTGGCCAGAAGAAGCAGAAGGGCGAAGTGACCTGCTACAATTGTCAGCAGAAGGGCCATTTCTCCAAAGATTGCAAGAATCCAAAGGTGCCAATGAAGTGCCACAACTGTGACAAGCCGGGGCACATCAAGAAGTATTGTCCAGAACCGCGGAAGGACATGTAGGTTGTGCAAGCTTATGCTTTGGAAGCTGTTCCATCGTCTTCGAAAGCTCCTACCGCTGAAGAGAAAGGAAAGAGTGTGGTTGTTCAAGGTACTCTTTCCATATGTGGTGTTCCAGTTAGAGTGTTGTTTGATACTGGGGCGTCGCATTCGTTTGTTTGTAGTGATCTTGTAGGCCGGTTAGGTTTGGAACCGGATATTGTTGATAGGCCATTGGTTGTGATTAATCCAGTTGGGGGTTCATCTTGTTTGTGTATGTTATGCCGTGGTCTGATTGTATCGAGTCATGGTTGCTCTTTTGTTTGTGATTGTTTTGTTCTGAACTTTGCGGGGTTCGGAATTATTTTGGGTATGGACTGGCTTAGGAAGTATGCGGCAAAGGTTGATTGTGAAAGGTTGGAGGTGACAGTCGAGAATGTGGAGGGGCGAAAGATTGTGATACGATGTAAGCATGAAGAAGGCGTCTTCATGAGCTTCATGTATTCGCTGGTTGTTCCACGGGATGGACTGTCATCTGTGCCAATCGCTAATGGATTCGAGGACGTCTTTGACGAGGTCAAAGGGTTACCGCCGCATAGAGAGATCGAGTTTCGTATAGATCTAGTTGAAGGAGCCAGACCTGTTGTGATGCCTTTTAGGTGGATGGCGCCTAGGGAACAACAAGAGTTGAGGGTGCAAGTTGATGATCTTTTGCAGAAAGGATTCATTCGGCGTAGTGTGTCCGAGTGGGGTGCACCAGTTGTGTTTGCAACCAAAGCAGATGGATCGTTGAGATTGTGTGTGGATTATCGTGAGCTGAATAAAGTGACTAAGAAGAACAAGTATCCATTGCCAAGAATAGATGACTTGTTTGATCAGCTTCACGAAGCTAAGGTGTTTTCTCAGATGGATTTGGCAACGGGATTTCACCAGTTGAGAGTGGCTAAGGATAGTGTGCCGAAGAATGCTTTTCGAACACCATCTGGTTTCTTTGAGTGGCTGGTAATGCCGTTTGGATTGACTAACGCGCCAGCATATTTTGTGGATCTTATGAATAGAGTGTTCAGAGATCAGTTGAACAAGTTTGTGCTTGCGTTCGTGGATGATATTTTGATTTATTCCAGAACTGAAGAAGAGCACAAGACACACTTGCGAATTGTTTTTGGAATCTTGCGGAAACATCAGCTAAAGGCTAAGTTTTCGAAGTGTCACTTCTGGAAGAGTGAAGTGAGGTTCTTAGGCCATGTTATCTCTGGAAGTGGAATAGCGGTTGATCCCGCTAAGGTGGCAGCAATCCAGGATTGGGTTAGACCTAAGAATGCATCTGATGTGAGAAGTTTTCTTGGATTGGCAGGATATTATCGACGGTTTATCAAAGACTTCTCCAAGGTGGCTGCACCGTTAACAGGATTGACGAAGAAGAACCAAGTGTTCAGATGGGATGCTAAGTGTGAGCAAGCTTTCAGAATCCTGAAAGAAAGATTGACGAGTGCTCTTGTTTTGACTATTCCTAGTGGGAATGATGAGATGGTGGTTTACACCGACGCATGTGGTACTGGACTTGGAGCAGTGCTGATGCAGAAGGATAAAGTTGTTGCGTATGCAAGTCGACAACTGAAGCCGCATGAAAGAAATTACCCGACTCATGATTTGGAGTTAGCGGCGATTGTTTTTGCTCTGAAGATGTGGAGACATTATCTACTGGGAGTTCTATTCGAGTTGTTTACAGATCATAAGTCGTTGAAGTATCTTTTCTCCCAAAAGGATTTGAATCTTCGGCAGCAACGTTGGCTAGAATTTTTAGCATCATATGATTTTGGTATAGCTTATACTCCGGGAAAGGGTAACGCAGTGGCAGATGCGTTAAGTCGAAGACATGCAGGATTGGGAGCCATGTTTTCAGAATGGAAGAATCTCGAGTATTTAGCTGGAATTGACTTCAGGCCTAGATGTGAATTGGAACCTGAGATGTTGGCAAACTTATCGATAAGACCTACTCTTGTGGAAAGGATTGGCGAGAGCCAAAAGCGAGACGATAAGCTTGTCAAGATTATCCGTGATTTGGAACCTGGATTGGATCCAGAAAAGGATAAAGGATTCGAGGTCGATCGAGAGGGTTGGCTTCGGAAGCAAGGACGACTAGTTGTTCCCAATATCGATGAATTGAGGAATGAAGTTCTGAGGGAAAGTCATCACTCGAAGTTGACAATTCATCCAGGAGGAAATAAGATGTATCGGGATATGAAGAGAACCTACTACTGGGAAGGTATGAAGAAGGATGTTGGAAATTTTGTTTCCAAGTGCATGAACTGCCAGTTGGTAAAAGCCGAACAAAAGAAGCCAAGTGGATTGCTTCAGCCATTAGAAGTTCCTACATGGAAGTGGGAGCAAGTATCGATGGATTTTATTGATGGGTTACCTAGAACAAGAACGGGAAATGAAGGAATTTGGGTCATTGTAGATCGTTTGACTAAGAGTGCAAGATTCATTCCTGTTCGATCGACTAGGACTGCATCAAAGTTGGCTGAGTTGTATGTTAAGTGGATAGTTCGATTCCATGGTATTCCGAAGAGTATAGTGAGCGATCGAGACCTATTGTTCACTAGTGGATTTTTGAAGAGCTTCCAGGAAGTTTTGGGAACCGAGTTGTGTTTGAGTACAGCTTATCACCCTCAAACAGATGGTCAGACCGAGAGAGTCAACCGAGTTTTGGAAGATCTCCTTAGAGCTTGTGTTTTGGATTTTGGAGGATCATGGGAAGATCATCTTCATTTGGTGGAATTTTCATACAATAACAGTTACCAGTCAAGCATTGGTATGGCACCGTACGAGGCATTGTATGGAAGACTGTGTAACTCTCCGACATGTTGGTTAGAGACAGGAGAAAAGCTGATGCTTGGGCTAGAGATGATTCGACAGACTTCGGATTGCATAGAGATCATTCGGCAACGAATGAAGGCAGCCCAAGATCATCAGAAAAGTTATGCAGATAAGCGTCGTAAAGATTTGGAATTCGACGTTGGAGATATGGCTTTTGTGAAGATTTCTCCACTGAAGAATGTTATTCGATTCGGGAAGAAAGGAAAGTTGACTCCGAGATTTGTTGGACCATTCCCGATCATCGAGCGAATTGGAAAGCTCGCCTATAGATTGGAGTTACCAGAGAAGATGTCGGGTGTGCACAATGTTTTTCATGTATCGTATCTACAGAAGTTTGTGCACGACTCGAATACAGTGGTTTCTGCTGATAGCTGTGAAGATTTCGAAGTTGATCCAGTCGATAAGAGACCTCGTAAGCCACTTCGTGTTGTGGAAACCGACACGAAACAGCTTAGGAGGAAGGTAGTTAAGTTGCTCAAGATACAATGGAGTGACGATGATAACGACTGTACATGGGAGATGGAAGAGAGGATGAAAGCAGCTCATCCTGAACTCTTCAAGGTATGGCCCTAAGGTGTCGTGTCATCTAACGACATTGTAACTTGTTCTAGTTTTAGAATTCTGCATGCTAAGCTAGAATTGGATGCATGGTTTGTTGATTGCTATGGATGGTAGGCATGTAGAATAGTCTTTGATTGCTTTGTTTATTTGGAATTTCGGGGGCGAAATTCCTAAGGGGGAGAGAATGTAACGACCCGTATTTTTATGGATCGAAAAGTTCATAAAAATCTGGAATTCTTAGCATTGTTAGGTCGTTTCAGATTTTGTGCAGAGATACGTAAAGTCCTAGGTCGTAAACGACCTAAGACATGTAGTAAGTCATGTGCGACTTAGGGAGCTTTAGCTCCAACTTACCAGTTGCGTCATCATAGGTCGTTAACGACTTAAGTGATAAGGTAATGACCGACTTAAGAGGGATAGGCGACCTAAGAAAGTTGAAGTTGGCGACCTAAGGATTCTGGGGTTAGGTCGTATGGGAGATAGGTCGAGAGATACGCTTAGGTCGTGGGGTAGAGTTAGGTCGGCACCGACCTAAGTAACTAAGCGAGTTAGCAACCTAAGGAGTTTAAGGTAGTTCAAACGACCTAAGGTGCTATCGTAGTTAGATCGTGAGCGACCTAGTGTTCAGTTATGTTGTGAGCGACCTAGTGTTCAGTTATGTTGTGAGCGACCTAAGTTTGGAAGTTGGGTAGTTAGGTCGTCTAGACGACTTAGGAGTTAGGTCGTATCCCAGTTTGTTCGCGACTTATGTTAGGTCGCGTGGATGCTTAAGGGATTAGGTCGTAACTTGTTGAGTCGAGTAAAGTGATAGGTCGTCAAGGCGCATCTCAGTTAGGTCGCACCTATTTTTGAGTTGTTATGTCGTATACCTAAGAGTTAGGTCGTGGGTTCTGTGTTGCGTTAGGTCACGTGAGTTGTTAGCTTGTAAGCGACCTAAGGAGGATAGCTAAGTGTTAGGTCGCGTCTTGGTTAAGTCGTAGACAGGTGAGTTAGCTAAGTCGTAGGTCGTCTGGAGTGTTAGGTCGGAACAACAGCTAAGTCATAAGTCGCGACTGTTGTTAAGTCGCTAGGTCGTGCGCTGATGCGCTAAGTCTTAGGTCGAAGAGGCACACGCGTTAGGTCGTGATCTGGCTTAGGTCGCTAAGCGCTGTTGAGTTAGGTCGGCTGGCTTTGGTTAGGTCGAAGACTTTAGGTCGGTGGGGTTTTAGGTCGTAAGTCGCGGACGACCTAACTCCGAAGGGACGACTTAAGGAGATTTCAGCTATAAATAGGAGGGCTTTGCTCCATTTTGGGATCCGGATTTCGAAGCGATGAAGTGCTGCCATTTTGAGAGCTCGACTTCTACACTTCTTCACTTCTTTTCTCCACTTTAATCTTGTGCTTCCTTCCATCCAAATCGAAGATCAAGTTGAAGATTCAAGAGCTTATCTTCATGCATCGAAGATAGATTTCATCGTTTGAAGCGGATTGGTGATAGATCGAGATTGATCCTTCACTGTCCAGATCTGAAGTGTGTTGATTTGGGGTTGTTTAGGTGATTTGGTGAGTGGTGATTATCTCTCACACGGATCCAAAGGAGTATATCGGATCGTTGGTTTGATTTGGTGTTAAAATAGTGATTTCCATGCATTTTCCTAATCATATGTGTAGATCCATATAGATTCACTATTCATGATGATTTGACATCCATTCTACTACATGTTAACCTATGCAAGTTCATTCATCAAGATTATAGAGATATTGTTCATGTTTTCATGCTTATTAGACTTTCAACTCTTTAATTACGAAATTGCCATTATTGTTAGAATTGTCTACTTAGATCATATTTGAATGCTTGATTGCTTGGATTAATGTTTGACTTGGTTGATTGCTATGAATTAGATGATTGATGATTTGATTTAGACCGAAGATGATTCAAAAGCTAAGGGGAAGGCTATTGAATTGGGAAAGCTGCTTGTGGCATACGTAGCGGATGATGAAGCTCTTATGCATAGATTTGATGATGATGTTGAGATGAGGCTTTGCGAGGATGTGATGAAGCGAAGCATGATATGAGATAGTCTTGGTCTAATCCAGACGGGATCATTCCAAGCAGGTTGATAACTCGGTGAAATGGTTCGAGTTAGAGGATAATGGATGCTCGAGAGGCGCTTGAGCTAGTATGAGAATAGTCATCGATGAGGATGACTAGGAGGCTGAGATCTCATCGTTGTTGAAGGTTCTAGCATACTCAAAGCAAGAGTACATGGGGACGCCCAAAAGACTAACCGTTGATGGTCGAGTACTCTGGGCAGATTCGATAGTCCTAGGCACGGGTCACGACGACGTGCGGGAGTTATGTCTAGAACCGGGGTTACCATTAGCCCTTGACTGACGGCTGAAAGAAGGTGTCGATCATTCAATTAACGGTGATATCGAAGCAATGATAACAGTGATAGCCAAAGTCATGGTTGTTTGGTTGTATCGTCATTCGGTCTCAAGAGCGGTATTTTCGGGGTGCTTATCTGATCTTGGTTTAGGCCTTGGGGGTTTGTACTTGGAAAACATCGCCCTTGACTCGAGTAATAATTGCTTTACTTTACATTGTATGCTCTGCTATATTTGCTTCTACTTAGTGTGTGTCTGGGGGCTATCACTGTAGAATGAGGTTGGAGTGGGAGGGTTGTATTCCTATTCCTTTTCCTTTATGCTCTTTTGGTATGTTTTTAGTTAATTTACTGCTCACTAAGACTGTTGTCTGACTCAAGGCTTTATGTTTTTAACTCTTATTGCCTTGGGCTGTTCGTCCATTTTTGGGACGGGTAGACTAGGTAGCAGGTGACAGGTGTTGTTCTTGCTTTCTACGGTGTTGATATAGAAGACGAGCTGGAGGGTTGCATATTATCTTCTTATTATATGTACTGGATGTTCCGCTGCTTTGTATTCTCTGAGTGATATGTAGTGAGGCTTGTTGTATTGACTATTCGGAAGTTTGTATCCAACTATTATGAAGTTTTATTGATGAGATTCTATTCTGTGAAGCTTCACTATATATTTGTTCTATTGTACTTTGTCCATGCGCTGTGAGTAATACGATAGATTCTGTTGTTTTTAATTTACCTTGGCAATCGTCCATGGCTGCCTGGCACACTTTACAGCGCATTTTCTCTAGGTTCAATGCAGGGGTTATGGGCGGTCGTCACACAATCTATAATTAATTTAAAATGAATTAAATTAATTACTTCTATCTTTAATTAATTTAAAGTAAGTTAAATTAATTACTCATTCCATAAATCCTGCTTGTACAACCATTAACTAATTATATATCAAATTAATTAATCATTCTCTAAGTATTCATCTTGATTAAACACCTTTGATTAATCATTCTCTAATTACAACAAGTAATTTAGTCCTAAATTAATTCCACAAATTTATTATCCTAAATCATTTATAGTAATTAACATTTAATTACTTCATTTATTAATTAAATATAATTAATTACATTTATCCTTAATTAATTACATTAATTAATCACCTCGTTATTAATTATTCCTTAATTAAACAATTCATAATTACATCATTAATTATATTAATTAATGATCTCTAATTTATATTTAAATTAAATTACTTCATTTAAGTTAATTACATTAAGTAATTTAATCTTTAATTAAACACAATTATTAATCCCCTTGATTAATAACAAACCAGTAATTAACTATCCTAAATTACTTATTAAAAAAATTAATAATCCCATAATTAATTATCTCCATTAATTAATCCTTTGATTAATTACAAAAGCAATTACCCAAATTACTTCACTTACAAATCATCTTGTATTAATTACATCAAGTAATTATCATCTAATTACTTCCCTAAGTAATTATGCTCCATTAATTACACTAAGTAATTTTACTTTCAATTTATCAAATGACTATCTTAAATTAATTAAACTAAATTAATTAACTTAAATTAATCATATCATCAAAATTAATTACAATAAGTAATAAATCTCTTAATTACTTTTATCAAGTAATTACATTTAACAATTTACAATAGATTATCTAAATTAATTAATCTAATTAATTATCAAAATTAATCACATTAATTAATTATTTGAAATAATCCTTAGTTAATTTTCTTCATTAATTAAAAACAATTCCTTAATTACTCCCTTAATTAATCTTTAATTCTAAATTATTAATTAAATAAAGAAGTCATTCTTAATTTAACTTATTCATTAAATCATTTTAATATCTTAATTATTTCTAAGATAATTTATTTCTTTACTAATGACTCCCTTAATATTAAAGTGTATTAGAACATTACATTTTAAATTTAAATTCAAATTCCATTTTGAATTTAAGATTCAAAATGATTAGTGTTTAAACATTAACCCAATTTAAATTCAATTTAAAATCTTTTAAATAAATGTAAATAACATTTATTACTTACATATGAAATTTATATAAGGAAAAGGCTTTTAAACTAAATTACTATGCAAAATCAATCTTTAAAATACATTAATTATTTAACTTGCAAATTCATTTACTTTCCATTCAAAAACCTTTTATAAAAGAATTTCTCAAAATCAAGTTAAACATTTGTTTGAAACAAATTTACTTTTTAAGACTATTTTATTTAAACTTATTTTTAAAACATTCATATTTAAAATTGATTTAAATTTTCAGATTTGGATTCAAAGTAAACTTGAATCCATTAGTTTTAAACATTGATTTCAAACTTTGTTTTGAAGCCTTGATTTTAAATCTTGCTTTAAAAAATCCAAATTTCATTTTAAGATTCAGAAGTTTCATTTGAAACTATACTTTATCTTTGAATTTAAACCACTGTTTAAATTCTGGTTTCAAAATTTTAATCTAATTAAAAAACTGAAACTACATTTAAATGAATTAAAACATTTACTTCATTTCATATTTTTGAATTCAAAAATTAATTTGAATTCATACTTCAACTGGATTTAAACTCTGATTTAAATCTGGTATACAAATCTAAGTTTTCATTTAAATTTGTTTTAAAAACTCAAAACAAACTTTGCTATCAGGTTCTACAAAGCCTGGAACAAACAACAGACTCGAGCCAGACCGAAATTACTTCGAGTCATCCCTCCCTCTGCTTCGAGTAAACACTCCAAAGACCCGAGTAAAACCCGAGTAAAAACCCTGCACACCCTCAAAATTCCTCAGCACTTCAACGACACGGTGCACGTGCACCGTGGCTCTGGCCATCTCCAGCCATCCACCCAGGCTTCCACACATCAACGACCATCACCTGACGTCGACACGACCATCCAAAGCCACCCCACTCGCTCAAATCGAAATCGAGCTTACCATCTCAAACCTGGAACACGATCAGGTTCCCCCTCTCGAACCTGTCAACGCTTCACCCTCGCCACTTCGACCACCTGAAGGTCGGCAGCTACGGCTACACCTTCATCAACACTTCCACCTCCATTTCCCAAAAAATGGTAGCACTCGATCCACTGTAAAACCCGTGGTTGATCGAACAACATAGCCTAGTTAAACTAGGGTTCTAAACAAAAATCCACTCGGCAACCTCCTCGATGAATTTCATCACCATCGGCCAATTTTCCTGGCCTCTCCGATCACTCATTTACCTCCAGAACGAACCTCAACCACTCCGATCAACGGTATTGCCCGAGGCAACCAAAAATCCGTGAATCGATCAAACCAGAAATGCAAACTCAAATCATTAGTAAAAAATGTGATTCAAGTTTTAAAAATCAGGATTTTGCTTAGGGATTCAGTTTATAAACTTGAATTGATAATCCAAGATATTTAAAAATACCATTTATATTAAACTTTAACTGTTCTTTAAGGTTTTCAGAGCAGACCTACTTTGTTTAACTTGAATTCAAATTTTAAAAATTACTTTATGATCGAACAAACATATTTTGTTTATATACTTTGTCCTAACAATCAATAGATTAAGCAGTAATGATTTTTGAACTTACCCAGAGTTTTGAAATCTATAAACAGAGGGATATCTAGATAACAATATGCAGGCATTATTTCACCAAAATACAGTACAGTGCATATATTTTCACACAAACAAAATCTCAGATATTCATCATACAACTAGATTTAAAACTTAGGTTATTTAAAATATGAAGTTACTCACTTGTTTTGAAAATGAACAGAGCATTTTTGTATTGAAACAGCTTGAACTTAAAAACTGGAATATGGTTTCTTTGATTTTCCTCCCACCATCTTCTTGCTTGTTGTTGTAAGGCAAACATTATTTAAGTTTGTAGAGATGGAAGTATTTGTTATTACTTTTGGTTTGTTATGCTGAACGAATGAGAATAAGTATAGATATAGAGGAGTTGTACAGGGAGTGATGTTCTGAGTTAAGCAAATTCAGGTACAAGTATTCATTTTTTTATCAGTGATTGCTTTACTAATGGGGGCTGAGTTGATCTTTAAAACAAATTTAAATGACTTTACTTGCTTGCATTAAATGTTGGGGTACTTTGTGTTCCCTACTTAGCTTATTTTATTTTTACTTGCCTGGGTATGTTATATCCTATTTTATGCACATATATACTTTATGTATATAAATATAAAGTTGCTATAGTTATTTGTTATAAATTTTAACCTAAGTATTTAATTCTATTTCTAACATGAGTGTGTTTATTTTTATTTTAAAACTTAAACTATCAAATATTTAATTACCTATTATTATTATTATTTTATTTTATACTTATTTTAAATATTTATAAGGTATATTTTATTATATATATTTTTTGAAAGATTTATTTAAATTTTAAAACCATAATTTCTTCTAAAATATATATAACAATTTCTATTTATATTAAAAATCTACTTGTAAAGACATTATATTATTAATAAAGCTCATTATTAAATTAAAATAATTTATAAAAGAGATTAGTCTCTTATTTAATAAATTACTTATACTATCAAGCTATGTTTAAAACAAAACAAACCTTTTTATTAAATTTTAAGCTAAAATCATTCTAAACAAATTTTGACTTTACCTTGAGTATATTTTAAAGCTAATGGTTATTTATTTAATATTAAATTTAATCAAATTTCCAAATTGTAATTACCAAAAAGATTAGAATTTGAAAACATATCCTTATTTATCAAAATTTAAAACAGACCTTGTCTATTTACAATATATACAAATATATATATATAAATAAATAGAAAACAATTTATTAGCTTTTAAAAGATAAATTATCAGTTAAATATTTATTTAAAAGAAAATTATTAAATCAATTCAAATCTTATTAACAATTATTATCATATCAATTTAATTTTTAACACAGATTATTAGATTGATATTGCCAAAATTTCCGGGATGTTACATTCCTCCCCCTTAAAAGAATTTCGTCCCCGAAATTTAAAACAAAGGTAATTTAATAATCTAATTAAAAATTTAATTTTAAACACAAGCATATATCATCAATATATGCTACAACCATAGCAATCAATCATCCAAATAACAAATCCAACTATCCAGACAAAATACTGGATAGAATTTTCTTGAGTTTCCTCGAGTATAAATACCGGGTTACTCGCTCTATAGAATCCAAACAATCAATACTACTAAGCTACACACATCTAGTTCTACAAAACAAGATAGGATATCAGACTACAAACAAGTCTGACTCAACAACCAAAACTCCCTGAACTGCTGGTTCTACAACCAGAGATAGATCTCACACGTACTCTCTCCGAGATACGTGAAAACAACAAATCCCAGTTATCCAAACTGACAATTCACTCCTGAAGATCAAACACTTATCCAAAATCAAATCTCCGATTCTTATCCACAAAATTCTTCGGACGATCCTGGGTCTCCTACATCCTTACTGATCAGCTCAACCCTTGCTGATGCCCTTAGAACAATTCTGAACCAAAACAATCTAACAAAATGATCTTTCCAAGATCAACCAAAACTCAGAACTCCACTCTACTCCAAAATCAGGAAACAGATCTCACTACTCTTATCCGGGAGAGATAAAACAGATGCACCCCAATCTGACCTTAAGATCCTGAAAATTTTCCTGTATAAAACTCTCTAATCCAAACACTGCAACATCCAAATGGTTCCACTAAAACAGCTGCCACCATGCTTCCCTGCGCAACTCTGATCTGAAACAGATGAGAATGCTGATGACGAACACAAGCACAGACTGGACAACACATCCCAAAAATAAGGTTCCACAGATCCATAAAGAGGAAATTCAGAAATTCCCTGATATCCTGATCTGCTTCACCAAAAACCCCTCTCCAGGAACCCTCCTCCAACTAGCTGGACCATCGGTACCACTCCTGGAATCCTAGTCGATATGAAAACTAAATCTCCAGATGCTAAGGCAAACCACTAACCTATCAAAGACATCCTGAAAGATCTCTGACAAACCAAGAGAACACTCAACTATCGCAAGTCACTTTTACGATCAACCCAATCTAATATCCAAAGAAAACCATTCTCTCTTTACCAATCAGAACAACTTAAGCCTATATAGCCAATCCGACGAAGAAACAGAACCACTCTCCTGCTTCTGAACTCCACTGCTAAGCTAGAAAGCTTCCTTGCCAACACACAGAACACTCCGAGCTGCACTGCTGACATCAATGCCAAGGAATTCCTAATCCAAAGCTATTCGAGAAACTCGGACCTCAAACCAAACAGAAACATCCTGCTGAACACAGCCACAACACCGAAGCAGACACACTTCCTTAACTTGTTCCAAAGAAACATCTTCGAAGACATCCATAGTCACTGTGTCTCATCACACAGCTACTACATCTTGAGGTATCAAGATATCATGACTCGCTTCTGTCCAACCGACAGATCCAAACTCTAGCTCATCCAACTTACACTTCAAAGATAAACTCCAAACCTTAACAGGTTTCCTTCAGAGATCGATGAAATCCTTTATCACATCAAAGCTCACTCGAGACGGTATTAGGTCTACAGTCTCGACAGATACACTTCCAACCTCAAACATTAAAACTCCAACCATTGGTAGTCGTGTTACACACACCACTACCCCATCTACCTTTATAACTTATATTGGAAAACCCGAACAGGTAACCCAACAGATAGGTAGAAATATAGATATATATATATATATATTCAAAATTACAAATACGCTCTCTCAAGAAAGATACCACTCCAGAGCTTAGGTATTCACTCAACCTAGCGCTCTGATACCAACTGTGATGACCCGACTTCCTACGCCCAGGAAGACGTATCATCTTTAAGAAAGAAAGGGATAGAAAACAGAAAAGATACAGAAGAAAGAAGAAAACAACATCAGAATCTCAACAGCGGAATGAATAAATTATATTATTCACATAAGTACTACATAATATACAACATCAATTAGAGTTACACAGATAATACATCACATACTAGACAGTTATAAACACTTGTCTAGTTATTACAACTCAGTACAACTCAGAGAAAATAACAGAGAAACCAACACAGCGGAAAACTATATATATCAACAACGTTGAAGCCTCCTACTCCTTTGCTCCTCCAGAATTTGTCAAAGCTAACCTGAATCCCTTGACTACTCGTAAAAATTTGAGTACCCAAGAGTTTAGGAAAAACAGAAATAAACTCCGGGTCAGACATGGGTCTGGTGTGAGTAACGGGTTAAAGTTGCTTAATTTTGAAAACCTTTGAAAACAAAAGGTATTACGTAAGACTTCCCACAAATAAATATGGATAAGTTTTTACCTTACGCTAACCAAACATTTGAGAGGAAATTCAGTGATATTATAATAGGGTGTAGGGTTTTCAAGTAAAGCTAGAAAATAGCTGAAATGCTTACATCTCACATTCCAACATAGTTGGGCACAACTAACTCGTACGGCACTTATTGGAGATTGAATTCCATACAATGGCAGGGCTACCAGGGTACCGCCCATCACGGTACGTGGCCTAGATCACCGTATCGAGAACCCACCCTAAGTCCCATGCAACACAAGGCCAGCACCATCCCTTACTGGACAGTCCCAAGCAAAACAACCCCAGAAGTTGTTGCAATCAACTGCCCACACAGCCGAAATAAAAAGGGACATCTAGACAGGGGTATATCTCGCTCTCAAGTGGGTGCTACCCACGAAGCCTTGCTGCACCTCCCCTGTTTTAGCCATTCCCGGTTGATGAGGCTTGAGGCTATGATTACCTTTAGAGGAATGCTCATCGTCCACCTGACGATGTTCTGAAAGCATTCAATCCATACAAGTTCGTTCCGGGTTCGAACGAAACCGAAGGCATTATCTCATTACACTCATTTTGGAATCACCCTCAGAGTTAACGACAATAACCCTTGCACTCTGAATCTTCCTCTACTTGAGATTCACGACCTATCGTTAATTTGGATCGATGTGGTTTTCGGATGTCCAAATATGGAAACCCGATCCCGGTCTCATCGAAATCCAAAAACGTATCTTTTAAGGCCAAGTTGTTTTAAAGTATAAAACAATTTAATTCAATTATTATCTATATACACACGGATAGATAATTCACAATATCACAACAGATAATCACATTATCACCATAAACTGATAATCCATATCATCATAAACAGATAGTTAATATTATCATACTTAAACCAAGCATCCATATCACATAGATATTACTCATCTCATATCTGAGATCACGATCAATCAATGAAATATCAATATCATCATCCAAAAGCAATGATTTATTATTCACAATCTATAATTAATTTAAAATGAATTAAATTAATTACTTCTATCTTTAATTAATTTAAAGTAAATTAAATTAATTACTCATTCCATAAATCCTGCTCGTACAACCATTAACTAATTATATATCAAATTAATTAATCATTCTCTAAGTATTCATCTTGATTAAACACCTTTGATTAATCATTCTCTAATTACAATAAGTAATTTAGTCCTAAATTAATTCCACAAATTTATTATCCTAAATCATTTATAGTAATTAACATTTAATTACTTCATTTATTAATTAAATATAATTAATTACATTTATCCTTAATTAATTACATTAATTAATCACCTCATTATTAATTATTCCTTAATTAAACAATTCATAATTACATCATTAATTATATTAATTAATGATCTCTAATTTATATTTAAATTAAATTAATTCATTTAAGTTAATTACATTAAGTAATTTAATCTTTAATTAAATACAATTATTAATCCCCCTTGATTAATAACAAACCAGTAATTAACTATCCTTAATTACTTATTAAATAAATTAATTACCCCATAATTAATTATCTCCATTAATTAATCCTTTGATTAATTACAAAAGTATTTACCCAAATTACTTCACTTACAAATCATCTTGTATTAATTACATCAAGTAATTATCATCTAATTACTTCCCTAAGTAATTATGCTCCATTAATTACACTAAGTAATTTCACTTTCAATTTATCAAATGACTATCTTAAATTAATTAAACTAAATTAATTAACTTAAATTAATCATATCATCAAAATTAATTACAATAAGTAATAAATCTCTTAATTACTTTTATCAAGTAATTGCATTTAACAATTTACAATAGATTATCTAAATTAATTAATCTAATTAATTATCAAAATTAATCACATTCATTAATTATTTTAAATAATCCTTAGTTAATTTTCTTCATTAATTAAAAACAATTCCTTAATTACTCCCTTAATTAATCTTTAATTCTAAATTATTAATTAAATAAAGAAGTCATTCTTAATTTAACTTATTCATTAAACCATTTTAATATCTTAATTATTTCTAAGATAATTTATTTCTTTATTAATGACTCCCTTAATATTAAAGTGTATTAGAACATTACATTTTAAATTTAAATTCAAATTCCATTTTGAATTTAAGATTCAAAATGATTAGTGTTTAAACATTAACCCAATTTAAATTCAATTTAAAATCTTTTAAATAAATGTAAATAACATTTATTACTTACATATGGAATTTATATAAGGAAAAGGCTTTTAAACTAAATTACTATGCAAAATCAATCTTTAAAATACATTAATTATTTAACTTGCAAATTCATTTACTTTCCATTCAAAAACCTTTTATAAAAGAATTTCTCAAAATCAAGTTAAACATTTGTTTGAAACAAATTTACTTTTAAAGACTATTTTATTTAAACTTATTTTTAAAACATTCATATTTAAAATTGATTTAAATTTTCAGATTTGGATTCAAAGTAAACTTGAATCCATTAGTTTTAAACATTGATTTCAAACTTTGTTTTGAAGCCTTGATTTTAAATCTTGCTTTAAAAAAAATCCAAATTTCATTTTAAGATTCAGAAGTTTCATTTGAAACTATACTTTATCTTTGAATTTAAACCACTGTTTAAATTCTGGTTTCAAAATTTTAATTTAATTAAAAAAACTGAAACTACATTTAAATGAATTAAAACTTTTACTTCATTTCGGATTTTTGAATTCAAAAATAAATTTGAATTCATACTTCAACTGGATTTAAACTCTGATTTAAATCTGGTATACAAATCTAAGATTTCATTTAAATTTGTTTTAAAAACTCAAAACAAACTTTTCTATCAGGTTCTACAAAGCCTGGAACAAACAACAGACTCGAGCCAGACCAAAATTACTTCGAGTCATCCCTCCCTTTGCTTCGAGTAAACACTCCAAAGACCTGAGTAAAACCCGAGTAAAAACCCTGCACACCCTCAAAATTCCTCAGCACTTCAACGGCACGGTGCACGTGCACCGTGGCTCTGGCCATCTCCGGCCATCCACCCAGGCTTCCACACATCAGCGACCATCACCTGACGTCGACACGAACATCCAAAGCCACCTCACTCGCTCGAATCGAAATCGAGCTCACCATCTCAAACCTTGAACACGATCAAGTTCCCCCTCTCGAACCTGTCAACGCTTCACCCTCGCCGCTCCGACCACCTGAAGGTCGGCAGCTCCGGCTACACCTTCGTCAACACTTCCACCTCCATTTCCCAAAAAATGGTAGCACTCGATCCACTGTAAAACCCGTGGTTGATCGAACAACATAGCCTAGTTAAACTAGGGTTCTAAACAAAAATCAACTACGGCAACCTCCTCGATGAATTTCATCACCATCGGCCATTTTTCCTGGCCTCTCCGATCACTCATCTACCTCCAGAACGAACCTCAACCACTCCGATCAACGGTATTGCCCGAGGCTACCAAAAATCCGTGAATCGATCAAACAAGAAATGCAAACTCAAATCATTAGTAAAAAATGTGATTCAAGTTTTAAAAATCAGGATTTTGCTTAGGGATTCAGTTTATAAACTTGAATTGATAATCCAAGATATTTAAAAATACCATTTATATTAAACTTTAACTGTTCTTTAAGGTTTTCAGAGCAGACCTACTTTGTTTAACTTGAATTCAAATTTTAAAAATTACTTTATGATCGAACAAACATATTTTGTTTATATACTTTGTCCTAACAATCAATAGATTAAGCAGTAATGATTTTTGAACTTACCCAGAGTTTTGAAATCAATAAACAGAGGGATATCCAGATAACAATATGCAGGCATTATTTCACCAAAATACAGTACAGTGCATATATTTTCACACAAACAAAATCTCAGATATTCATCATACAACTAGATTTAAAACTTAGGTTATTTAAAATATGAAGTTACTCACTTGTTTTGAAAATGAACAGAGCATTTTTGTATTGAAACAGCTTGAACTTAAAAACTGGAATATGGTTTCTTTGATTTTCCTCCCACCATCTTCTTGCTTGTTGTTGTAAGGCAAACATTATTTAAGTTTGTAGAGATGGAAGTATTTGTTATTACTTTTGGTTTGTTATGCTGAACGAATGAGAATAAGTATAGATATAGAGGAGTTGTACAGGGAGTGATGTTCTGAGTTAAGCAAATTCAGGTACAAGTATTTATTTTTTTATCAGTGATTGCTTTACTAATGGGGGCTGAGTTGATCTTTAAAACAAATTTAAATGACTTTATTTGCTTGCATTAAATGTTGGAGTACTTTGTGTTCCCTACTTAGCTTATTTTATTTTTACTTGCCTGGGTATGTTATATCCTATTTTATGCACATATATACTTTATGTATATAAATATAAAGTTGCTATAGTTATTTGTTATAAATTTTAACCTAAGTATTTAATTCTATTTCTAACATGAGTGTGTTTATTTTTATTTTAAAACTTAAACTATCAAATATTTAATTACCTATTATTATTTTATTTTATACTTATTTTAAATATTTATAAGGTATATTTTATTATATATATTTTTTGAAAGATTTATTTAAATTTTAAAACCATAATTTCTTCTAAAATATATATAACAATTTCTATTTATATTAAAAATCTACTTGTAAAGACATTATATTATTAATAAAGCTCATTATTAAATTAAAATAATTTATAAAAGAGATTAGTCTCTTATTTAATAAATTACTTATACTATCAAGCTATGTTTAAAACAAAACAAACCTTTTTATTAAATTTTAAGCTAAAATCATTCTAAACAAATTTTGACTTTACCTTGAGTATATTTTAAAGCTAATGGTTATTTATTTAATATTAAATTTAATCAAATTTCCAAATTGTAATTACCAAAAAGATTAGAATTTGAAAACATATCCTTATTTATCAAAATTTAAAACAGACCTTGTCTATTTACAATATATACAAATATATATATAAATAAATAGAAAACAATTTATTAGCTTTTAAAAGATAAATTATCAGTTAATATTTATTTAAAAGAAAATTATTAAATCAATTCAAATCTTATTAACAATTATTATCATATCAATTTAATTTTTAACACAGATTATTAGATTGATATTGCCAAAATTTCCGGGATGTTACACTCTGCGTTACCACCAGTCCAGATGCGTAATTGGTATATATCTAGCCTGGCATTGCCTTGTTGTGCCATGTCACCTACCATAGCATGCTTTACTACGAGTTTGTTCTGTACCATACCTATGGAGTGCCCTCTGACGACGCCCATTACGGTTGAGATTACGGTACTGTATAGACTATGGGAATATATAAAATGTGTTAAGGTGGAAAATGTATAGCCTTAATGCTATTTTGATAGTTTACTTTAGACATATTATAATAGCGTATATTACTACATAGTAGATAGTTTAACGGATCCTTAGAGGATGGTTATCCCAAACAACCTTTAAGTTACTTGTATTTCAGTTGATATTTCACTTGAGTTGGATTTATTGATATAAGAATGTTAATCCTGACTCGAGTGTTTTATGTTTTGCTTTACGCTCGAGTCAGACTGAGTGGTTTAGTGTTCGAGACTCACCTTTGGAGTCAGAGCTTCGCTTAGAGATCCAGCTATCTATCCAGCTTTCATTTATTCAGTTGATTCCAGTGATGTATTCTGATCTTGTATTTAACTATTGTATGGAGACATCTATGTATTCGAAGACTTCTGTTGTATCTTGTTTAACTCTGTTATATATATAGTAGCTTCATGAACTACTATTCTTTTGATTCCGCTACATTAATTTATATTACTCTGTGTCTGTGATTCTGTGATTATTTATTTACTGTATATGCCGAGTTTTGCCAAATTTAAATTAACAATCTGATATTTTGAGCAATTCAAATCCGACAGGTATGGATGCGAATGGTTGAAAATTCCAGGATGTTATAGTATTGATATGGTTTTGAAATGGATATGATATTTTGGTTTTGAAGTATAAATTTTTTTGGAATGACCTCAGTGTTATAATGACGTTTGGTTGTTAATAGCGATATATTACTACACAATAGATAGCTCCACGGATCCTTAGAGGATGGGTATCCCAAACATCCTTTAAGTTACTTGTATTTCAGTTGATATTTCACTCGAAGTTGGATTTATTGATATAAGAATGTTAATCCTGACTCGAGTGTTTTGTGTTTTGCTTTACGCTCGGGTCAGACTGAGGGGCATAGTGTTCGATACTCACCTTTGGAGTTGGAGCTTCGCTTGGAGATCCAGCTATATCTATTCAGCTTCCTGTTATTCAGTTGACTCCAGTGATGTATTCAGATTTTGTTATTTGACTATTGTACTGAGACTTCTATGTATTCGAGACTTCTGTTGTATCTTGTTTAACTCTGTTATATATATATATATAGTAGCTTCATGAACTACTATTATTTTATTTCCGCTGCTTATTGTTTATTACTCTGTGTCTGTGATTCTGTGATTTGTTTATTTACTGTATATGCTGAGTTTTGCTAAATAAAAATTAACAATACGATATTTTGAGCAATTCAAGTCCGACATGTGCGGATGCGAATGGTTGAAAATATTGGGTCGTTACAGTTGGTATCAGAGCTTTGGTTTTTTAGGCAAAAACTTAGCGTATATAGTAGATTTAATTACAGAATCGCTTTCCTTCGAGCTTGAATTTCTTCCTCTTTGATTCGGATCTACTTTGAATTCTGGGACTCCCCTTTTTGTTCTGGAATCCATCTTTATCTCCCTATTCTGAATGACTTGTAAAGGGGCGAAACTTTCTGTACCTTCCGTTTAGATGCTGCTATCTTTTACTATGCCTGAATTCTATCTCTTGCGATCGAATGACGATTTGCCTTAGAATTCTGCATCGATCTTATTCTCGAAGTCACGGTTGACCCGATTTAGGTCATCCGCGATTAATATAAGGCTATCCATCTTCATCTTTTGTAATTTAATTATCATATCTTCCTACCGAGTCTGTTTTCATGATTTGAGTTCTCTTCGATTAGGACTCCTCTAATTTTGAATCTCATATGGCTTTTCATACAATGAAATTGATTTTGAAATTTTTTTGATTCTTGTATAAGACGGACTTTATATAAGAACAAGTTGATTTTCAAAATTGTTGATTTTGGAAGGTATTCGATTTGAAGAGATAAACCTTATATATATTGGAATTTATATAAGAATGATTTGATATATTCGAGTTTATTGATTTTGGAAAGTACTTTATCTGAAAATGAAATCTTATATATAACGGAATTTATATAAGTGTAATATTTGAAACTATGATTTTGAAAGGGTACTATATATGGTATATTATATTTTGAAGTAAGAGGTATGGGGAAGTACCCTCCGCGAAGAAGTATAGTACGATATGCTTCGACCCAGATGGACTTGGGGAATCCAGGAATGGATTCGATCGATAAACCCTAATGGACTTGGGTGAATTCAGAAATGGATTTGAACTGATATGGTTGTCCGAACTTAAACTCATGAGTTCCTCGATTTTTTTTTCAGGGTAGAAGGTTCTTCAGTTTAACCAATGGAGGCGCTTTCGATCCTGGGATCTGTTGGTTATGGATCTTCCGAGAAGGAAGTGCATCCATTGCGTAAATCATTGAATCAGCAGCGTACCACTGCAGTAGGGGTCGATGGTCCCTTGTTTACGAACTGGTTACGATATTTTTCTGGAATCCAGAAGGTGGAAGGATCTTCTGGAAAGTTTTGTGCCCACTGCGTAAATACTAGATCAACAGCGGGCCACTGCTATTGTATCATCATTGTTTGGCATTAGATTTTGAGCGGTACTTCTCATACCTGTTTTTAAGTAATTTTCACTGGGTGTTGAAACATGTCTACTAAGTACTTGGAGATTCCTAGTCTTACGCCTGATCAACGTACGACCAGAGTCTGCAAGAACGAGGATAAACCTGTTAAGACATCGAGTTATAAAAGTATTTTGATAATGTATTATATAAAGGATATTTTGATCATTTTTCTTTCTAAATAATTTAAAATGTTTAAAATATTGTTATTTATATACTACGTGGTTTAATAGTAAATTATTAGTGTTATAAATATTTTAGAAGTTATTAATTAAATAAAACATATTTAAAGTAAATGATTATTGATTTATTAATAAGGTTTGAAAAGTATCTTGAGATAAATAAAATAAATTTATGAATTATGGATTTAATGTTTTCAATAGCTTCTTTGTAAATATAAGTAATGATGTAAATAATTGTTTTCAAATAGTTTACATATATTTATAAAGGTGTTATTTAAACATATAAATGGTATTTATAAATGAAACAAGAAATTTTACAAATGAGTTTTGAAAAGTATTAAAGATAATTGATTTGCAAATGAAGCTTTCAAATGAATATTTCAAGTAAAATCTATATAAGTTTCTTTGAATGTATAATTTAAAGATATTATATAAATGGAAATATTTGATTTGCGAAGTTTATATATAGTAATATACTTGGAAAATAAAATTTGAATCTCTGTTTTGGAATTATAGTTTGGATATCTACTTGATCATAGTACTAATAGTAAATTTATTGGTTATTTACAGTTTGAAATTTTGTATTAAACCATAATAAATGTTTTCCATGATTTGAATATTCATTTTAAACAAGTGTGTAAAAAAAATTAATTATGAAGATATGAAATTTATACTTTGACTTAGAAATTAAATGTAAGATTTGAAGTATACTATTAGTTTCAGTTTAATAATCTTGAGCTTATACTTATCTTAAAAATAACGAGTCTAATAATTTATCGGACTTAAGGAACTTTAATTTAAGGCTTATTATAATGTTTTGGTATAAATTTCTAACATTGTTTTAGACTTTTGAGAAATCTTTGCATAATGCTATGAGGATGTTTTAAATATATCTTATATTTTTACTAAGTGAATGGAGATCAATTTAGAACTAAATGAAATTTTATGACCTGAATTTACAGTTTGAACTAACAAATTTGAATCGAATAGCTATTTATGGATATAATAAATGGGTTTAACCAAATTATTGAATAATAATTAATGTAAATTGAAATTTATATAGTTTTAAATTAATTGTTTATCTTGTCTTTCAATCTATTTTTCTTTCTGATTGTTTCTATTCTCCTACCTTCTTCCTTTTCGGGGACGAAAAGTTTTGAGTAGGGAAGAGTGTAACGACCCGTAAATTTTAGTAGTTTATTAATTTAATTAACTAAATTTTTGTGAAATTTTAAATAATAAAATTTTGAAATATAAACTTGATATTTGGAATACGTCTACTTTAACATAGCAAATGGCAAATTTTCATTTGATAATATGGAAGTTTATTTTATTGTGTAATTTATTTCAATTCAAATCAGTTAATATTTGATGATAATAAAATGTTTTCCAAACCTGAATATTTTATGCAATAAATTTGCAAATCATCTTCTAAGTGTGACGTCATATTTCGGTTCTTCAAATTTGGACTGCTATTGCTCCGTTCATCTTATTTTCGACAGATTTACAGAATTTTCGGTACCGAATATCGACTTTTGATAGGATGGTCCTATCACTGATATCTATATATCGTTTTGATCATCTCGTCGTGCTGATCTCCGTAGTATATTCATGTGTGTGTTTCGGAATTCGGGGCTCGATGAAATCAGTGAACTGATCAGTCGTACCGGTTCCGCATTCGAGTTTTTTGTTTCTGTTGTCCCTTCATTGTCCACCATTAAATCAATAGACACGAGAAACTAATATTTTTCAGTTTTGGCTTTTGTAATTCCATTGGCTATTACTATTCCCAACGTTATATTACTTCTGCTATTTCACTCCTGTCCTCTTTCAAACTTCTCTTCCCTTCTTCATTTTTTTTCTGTTATAAAAAAAGAAGTGAAATGTTTGTTCGCATGAAACTGTGTGGTGCGGCCCCTCTTCAAACACTCCCCTCTTCTTCCTTCATCAATCGTGCTTCCACCTTCCACCCAGGAAACATCACCGGATTCAAACCAGAGCCCGGCCTCTCCGCTCAGGAAACCCACACCGAAACCCATGTCTTGAACCTACCCGCAACCCACTAGCATAATCTCTTCAACCCCTCTCTCAGCATACGCCCTCCACCTATGTTACGCCTATCACCCCTGGATGGCAACCTCCGGCCTCATCCAATGCCAAGAACGTTCGCCCGATAGCGCACAACTACCATGCTCCGACAACCCGTTGTGCAGCACCTTACAAGCTCATCCCGCCTCTTCTCTTATTTCTTCCCCTCAGCCGAAGGTTTATATAAGGTACTATACATATATTATATATATTAGTTTTGATATATATTTGTTAATATTATGTTTCGATCTATGTGTATTTGTTTATATAAGTTTCGACAGCTGTATATATTAGTTCTTATATATATGTTCTAGCTGTTGGTTTAAAAGAAGTTTGTATATATATTTTTTGTTCTTCAGTTCATAGTAGTATAATGTGTTTATATACGTATATGGTATATATGATATGCAGTTTATAAAGTTATAAAGGTTTATTCAATACATATATTTTAACCTGGTAATCAATGATTTTTAATAATAATTTTTATATAGATAGTTTATATAAGATTTGCTGGGTCCAAATATATATATATGTGTATTTATATAGTTTTCTTGTTTATTTTGTATATATATGTATACATATTTTTATGGGTATGTCAGTAATATATATAGGTGTGATATATAATGGTTTATATATACATGATTTAGCAAACTGTTACCTTGCAGTATTAAAATTCGACCTATAAATATACGTATAAGTTTGTATATATATAATTTTATTTACATTGTAAAGTTATGTTAATATCCAAAATAGCTTTATAACAGTTTAGTATATAAGTATACTTTTGAGTCTGCACATATACATATATATTGTTATGAGTTATTTAAGTATCATTTTATAATAAGCATATATATATAAGTTATATATATATCGTTAATATAATCTGTAAAGTTTATAAGTTATATGTATCTGCCTATATATTGGTTATATATATTGTTGTTAGTTATGTAAGCAAGTTGATTTAAATAATATGTTTTAAATAGTACATATATGTGTATTATATCAGTTATATAAAATGAGATTGGACAGTGCAGTTTGCTGATGTTATATAGGTATAGTAATGAGTAAGTTTTATATATAAGGGAAGCATTATATATATTATATACATATTGCTTTTTCCAAGCATGTATTTGAGTTGCTGGTATGCTTGTGTAAATACAACCTACATATATTTAATTTACACTTAATATTTTAATACAAATGATCTCATATATATTTTTTAATTCAAGGGAATCATAGTGATTATTTTTACTGACCTGTTTTATATGTATATGTTGATTTTAAAATATATGTGCTTTAAATTAAATAATGATTTTGTAATATAATAAATATAGATTGTTTGTTAATATATTACGTTAAATATATTATCTGGAGATTTTTTTTAAATGTGTATTTCTAAATTTAAATTTTGGTTATATGTATACTATGCATCTCGTTTCGGATATATCCAGCTGATTTTGATTTGTTTTCATCAGTTTCAAATTCCCAGCTTTGTCTCATCGATCTCGATTCCATTTGCTTCACTTTGAGATTTGTAGTTGGATTGGTCGATTGGCTGGTTTACAATTCAATTCGTATCTTGTCGAGTCATCAAATTTTTCTAGCCTCGAAAGGTAAGCAATCACTCACGATTAACGTTCTTATATTTATTAAATTTGATTTCAATGGAAACGACAATTGAAATATGATGTTGTTAGTTATTTACATTGTTATATCTGTATCTATTCACGTGTGACATCTGACACCATTATCTGTTATTTATATTCATGATATATCCCTGTTATATTATTATCATATTTGTTATCACTCTGCAAGTTCCCAGTTAGTATAGAATTCCCTATGGGTTGAAATGATACATACCCGAACGATCTATAGAATAGGAGGAAATCGTTATGGGTTGAAATAATAAACCCAAGCGATTTTCATTTGAATTGATTTTGGGATTGTAGGTTGAAATGATATATACCCGTATATATATATAAATTGCGGATTGAAATGATAAATATCCGTATCACTTGACCATAGAATAGAAAATTATATACAGACACCGTTGGTCTATATATAAATATTTGGAAAATGATTTCTATGGTTTTTGGAAAGAAATATGTGGTTTTATATAAATATTGATTTTAGATATTATATAAATGTTATTTTATATATAGTTAAATTCTTGATTTTTAGCTATGTATAAATTTGTTTAATATAAAATAAGTTTAATAATAAAGTTTGATTTAATTAAAATATAATATGGTTAAGTATTTACTTAAATTATATTTTAATATAGAGTTTATTATGATTTTTATAAATCAAGGTTGAGAAGGTAGATTTGAAATTGATTTGAATTGGTATTTAATTAAGAATTTTTTTTATTAAATTGATCTGAAACTTATGGAATTTGAGGTTTTATTTAAATGATAGTGGGTTTATTAAGTAAATATTTCAAAACTAAATAATAGTAAGGTGGACTAAGATATATATAATTTTTAAACTTAGTTTTAAAATGTTGAATATTAAAGTTTTGAAATATATTGAAATTTAAATGGTTTATCTTGTGGTTCAATCTGTATTTGAAATCGACATAATTTGAAATGGTTTATTTAGGAACTGAATTTAATTGAATTGATGAATTGAGGTTTAAATAAAAATTTGAATTTTGGAATTCGAGTTGATTTAAATCGATTTGTGAAATTTGAGGAAATTATTTTATTATATGAAGTATTTAATATATATAAGTAATTTACCTTATAAATTATTTTAATATAAATCATTTTTATACAAACTATTTTAATATAAACCAATTTATTTTATAAACTATTTTATTCTATATATACTATTATTAATATCTAAACTGTTCAAGTGGAAAGTTATGATTTCAAAGTTATAAATTTCAAAGTTATGTTTTAAAGTGTTATGATTTCTAAATTATTATAAATTATAAGTTTAAATTTGTCGAAAGTGTTATAACTTTGAAAGTGTTATTAATTTGGAAATAGATAAATTTGAAGTGAAGAATGATATTGTATTGATATGGTTTTGAAATGGATATGATATTTTGGTTTTGAAGTATAATTTTTTTTGGAATGACCTTGGTGTTATAATGACGTTTGGTTGTTAATAGCGATATATTAATACACAATAGATAGCTCCACGGATCCTTAGAGGATGGGTATCCCAAACATCCTTTAAGTTACTTGTATTTCAGTTGATATTTCACTCGAAGTTGGATTTATTGATATAAGAATGTTAATCCTGACTCGAGTGTTTTGTGTTTTGCTTTACGCTCGGGTCAGACTGAGGGGCATAGTGTTCGAGACTCACCTTTGGAGTTGGAGCTTCGCTTGGAGATCCAGCTATATCTATTCAGCTTCCTGTTATTCAGTTGACTCTAGTGATGTATTCAGATTTTGTTATTTGACTATTGTACTGAGACTTCTATGTATTCGAGACTTCTGTTGTATCTTGTTTAACTCTGTTATATATATAGTAGCTTCATGAACTACTATTCTTTTATTTCCGCTGCTTATTGTTTATTATTCCGTGTCTGTGATTTGTTTATTTACTGTATATGCTGAGTTTTGCCAAATAAAAATTAACAATCTGATATTTTGAGTAATTCAAGTCTGACATGTGCGGATGCGAATGGTTGAAAATATTGGATCGTTACAGATGATGTGGCCCGCACTTCTTAATATTGTGGAAAACAAAAATCTTGATTATCTACTAGGCCTCCTTCACCGTCCTCGATCTTCGTACATCGGCCCTTATTTCGTACATGTCTAATCTCATAAACTCAGCCGACACAAATGAGCACTCATAAGTTTATGGCGAAAACAATAATAAAACCACGGGTCAAACATAAAGTCTGGTATAAATAATACTTACCCAAAATAATCATATAGTAAGTTCAAATCGTACTGCACATATTAGGTTTTCCCCTCACTATTCAAACACCAAGAGGGGAACATTCAAAAATACTGACACAATTGATTCTTATTACGCCTGCATCTTACACAACTGGTTCTTACCTATTTCTGCATCTTACGCTTTCTTAAGCGTCCCCCCTTACAGCTGCACCCCCGATGTAGTACCACTCAATTCCCAATTTAGATTATTCTTTAATCTATTCCCATTTAATACCGCGCCCCATGCTCAGTACCGTCTTAACATTCCATCGAGGTTTATCCCTTATCTAATTCTACATAAAATCATCCCACCGTAGTCTTCTTTAGATTCATTCATTTGTACAAATATGTGGACCCAGCCACTCGCGATACTTAACTATTTAATTAGTTAAGCCCTAGACTGCAAAGAAACAACACCTATAGTCCCTCTATATTTATTTACTTCCAATTTTAATCTGCTCGGAATCACCCCACCGTAGTCAACCCCAAAAAAACACATGCAGTCCCTAAACGTTTGTTTAAGTTGGAACTGCTTGGAATACCCCATCGTAGTCCATGGAAGTTGATTGCCTCTCCTCACCTTCTCTAGGTGTGCACTCGAGTGAGCATCCCCACCCGACGTCAATAGCCCTTCCAATCTTATTTCTAGTGCAGGATCCCTTCCTCGTACTGACATGGCCTCTCCTTGAGTCACACCTACTTATGTCTTATTAGGATTCGTTTACTACTTTTCTTGGCACAGTATCACCTTGCCCCATGGACAAGGATACATCTCCCGTTAGTATCTGTAACCAGACATCGTACCCTTGCGATCTAATTGCATCGTATCGAATGCCCTATTCAAAATCCCAAACTACAACCACAACGTATCGTACTTACATACTAAGAGGAGCCCACAATGCCGACTTGCGCCAAAGACGACTTAGGGTCTGCTTCATCCGTGTCTAAATCTCAATGGTAACACCACTTATTTTATCGTGTCGGGCATCCAACAATAGTGTCCAGGTTGAATTGCCAGTGTGCACCTAGGAACCTCTCGTTGGTGCAAGTTGTTACAATTATTGTATATTTGATTCTTTCATTAAATTTAA
This sequence comes from Allium fistulosum, assembly GCA_030737815.1. Taxonomy (NCBI): domain Eukaryota; kingdom Viridiplantae; phylum Streptophyta; class Magnoliopsida; order Asparagales; family Amaryllidaceae; genus Allium; species Allium fistulosum. Next base: position 866,569,740 of record CM060906.1, on the reverse strand, counting down.
TTTCAATTAAAGGTAATTAATTTCAACTAATTCTCTATTTGTTGAAGTTAAAATCAAATGGAGCTGATAGCACTTAATTCCTTTTATCAGTTAGATGGTAGTATTATTTGATATAATCGTACCTATTTGACATGGGTTAACTTATTAACATTATCAATATTATGTAAGCACATTCATTGATGTGTGTGAATAAACATGCCTAAAAATTTATTTTATTGTATATCATAAGACATACATATGCACATACAATAAATCTAACCCAAAATATTAAAAGAAGAATGAAAGAACATTTCATACACACATTATATACCACGGACCATGTTCAGTATTCAACTTGTTCAAAAAATAATTCTACCAATACTCGTATTTATGCTCAATTTTGCAACATAAAATTTGAAGCAGTCACTCGGCTATAATAACAACTGTCAACCAAACTTAAAAAGGTAAACATGTTAGGTAAATTGTGTTTAATCTCTAATATATATATATATATATATATATTGAAATAAGCATATTTTCAGATTGTTTAAAGTAGTTTTAAAGTAGGAAGTATCATCGATTCGACATTGATGCATTTTGTGAAAGAAGCATCTGTGGCACGAAAACATTTTTAATTTGCGAACAACTAATGAAAATGATAACGACTAAAGTGTGAAAAAATGTCACACCATGTACATGATCCCAATAAATTAATACGAGAATAAATATCATCCGAGAATGAATTTGTAGTTAGTTTCATAAGGAAATGAGAGAAAAACCGAGTTGTGTTAAAGATAATTACTAATTAAAACTAATATAAAATAATTTATAATATGAATTTATGATATATTTGATTCCAAATTAGAGAATTGATTACATATTGATTTTAGAATCAGTTCTCATTGCCATTAATTTAGGAATTCAACCACATATAATTAACTGAATATTAAAAATGGAAAAAAATATGAAAATATACATCACATTGAAACTTAGCACGAAATCACTAACAATATCACTAATAAAAATCAAACATGTAAAAATTTAAATTAACTAAATTACATATATTCTCTAATATTTATATATATTTTTATAAAAAACCCAAGTTTACTTTTCCACATTTCTAAAATTGACCGAAGTTGAAAGTAAGAGTTTTAAAAACTTAAAGCATTGAAAAGAAAATCAAAACTAATGTTACTCTTAAACCTGAAAGCATAAATAATTAATGCTTTTACAATTTGATATTTCCACTTTTGTAGCAAGCATACAATTTAACTTTATAATTGTTGTATTAAATTCAATTTGCACTAAGATAATAAAAGGAAATAAATAAACTATACAAAAATTCATCCTAATTTGTAAATGATTAAATTATATACGATGATTTCACATACATAAAATTATAAAAATGAATATATTATTGTTTCAAATAAATATTAAATTGTACGTAGAAATATATATTTATTGATATATGCAATAGAAAGTTAAAGTAATCATGATAAATACATTTACTGCTTTATATTTTAATCCAAACTAAATAGAAAATTATTATTCATTATTCTAGTATATTTCGCTTTGTTTTGATTTTAATTTTTAATTACAGAAGTAATTGCACATTAATTGTCAAATTAATTCCCTCTCATGCTAATTCAATGAATTAACTATCACTAATGGGCTTATTCGTTCAAGTATAATTAAATTATTGAATACTAATGAACAAAAGATATAAACATATTCATTTAAAATATTTACAACCAAATAATAAATACATTATCAAATTGTCAAATCAATTAAACTACGCATGTACAACAATGAAGTAGTTAAAATAATCTCTTTTTTAAGCTAAACAGTGAAGCTTAAAAACCTAAAGTTTTAAAAAACCAATCCAAAGTTTCTTTTCAAATTGAAAGCATACATGAGAATTAATATTTTCACAACTTGACCTACTAACTTATGTAGCTAACGCATCATTCAAGTTAACAAATCATTTTAGTATATTAGCTTCTAAAAGAAAATTGACTTATAAATTATACATCATCCAACTATGTTGACTCTAACAACTTGAACATAATCCTAATTTGTTACAAAATGTGCAAATAATATGAGTATGAACAACACAACATGGTTTAATAAAGATAGGTTTTGAGGATATGTAATTAAGTAGAACTAAAAAGTTGATATGACAGAAAAATTATAATTATGCATGGATGTTGTAGATAGAAATAAGAATATTGCGAGGAGAAACATATGAAATAAAGAGATAATCATACTTTTGACACTATTTAATGCTAATCAAATTAGAAAAATATTATTATAGCTTAAAATATTAAATTTTATAATACATATAGCATAACATAACATGATAAGGGTACGCTAAACATAAACCATGCATTCACAAATTTGTGGAACAACCAAATTTTTTTTCCTTTACTTCAAGCATACATGCAGACGTAATAACAGAAATGATACAAAAATTAATATTATTCAAAGCACAATTGTAACGACCTGCCCTTTTTGGACGCTTTAAGCAGACACACATGCCGACTCAAACCATACAAAGAGGAAGATGGTTATTGGGGTAAATAAGAAAAAGAGAAAGAAATAAAACAAATACAGAATCTCGTAGCGGAATGACAAAATATAATAATCAAATAACAGTTCATGAAGCTGTTTTATAAATAAATTTGATTATACTTATACAACACAGAATCAGAGTTACACATATTAGAGATAAATACATAACAATGGAGCGGAACAGTATGATGCAGTGGAATAATATAGTAATTAATAATAATACAATCTTCGTCTTCGTTCTCCGAAAATAAGGTCTTCAAATCCTGAAATGCACAGGCTGACCCGAGCGAATTGAAAAGACAAAACACTCGAGTCAGAACTAAAAGATCTTATGTAAGTTAAATCAACGGTAAATAAATATGAGTGTAAATGGCGTCGGAGATGTTTACGGGGTTTGACATCTCCTATCTAGTGTCTAACGTGAGTGCAATAACTTAAGAGTTGTTCGGGATTCACATCTCCTAAGGATCCGTTAAACTATCTACTATGTAGTACAATACGCTATTGTAATAGTGTCTACAATAAAGTAAAGTATTAAAATAGCGTTAAGGCGTTACCCATATCCCCCTTAACACATTTTTATATATTCCTATAGTCTATACAGTACCGTAATTCCTCCGTAAACTAGAGGGCTATCAGAGGGCACTCCATAGGCATGGTACAAAACAAACTCGTAGAAGGCGCACTAGGGCATGTGAATATGACACACGAGGAGATGCCAGGGTAGATATACCAATTGCACTCCCGGACTGGTGGTAACGCATAACAGCTACTACCGCCCACCTTGGACACACTCCCATAATCAAAATCGAGGGGTGGCCACCAAATCAATAACAAAGTCAAAATATAATATCGAAGAAATATGCCCGATAGGAGGAATGACCTCACTTGGCCCGGTATAGCTCCTGATTTTAGTCACATCTAAGCTGATTCACGAGAGTCAGGGTCACGTCATACCATATAGAATCATCGCCAAACCATCCTACTTCATTTCTGGAATCTCCACCACATACACTGTAACGGCCCGAAAAATTTTCGACCCCGAAAATCGACACTAATACGTTCACTGTATAGAGTGCCGAGCAATCGAGTGCCAGAAACCCCAGACTGTTAGAGTTAAGAAGAAAACGAGTTAGAAGAAGAAACGGAAAATAACAGCACAGAATCTCACAATCGCAGCGGAACAAAATATAATATGAAATAACAGCATTTATACAAAGAAAAGCTGTAACTGTCTATATATATACAAGATATCAGAGTACAACCTCAACAAATAAATCTGGACAGTTATAGTAACTTGTCCCTAAATAGTGTCTACTCAGTCTATAATACACGGCGGAAGATAATCCATACGTCTCTGCCATCCAGCTCGTCTCCTGAGCTCCAAATGTCCTAACCTGAAATCCTGTAATACTCGGTCTGACCCGAGCATTACAATAAAGTAACACCCGAGTCAGACTAGAAACCAGCGTGAGTAAACTCATTTAATTTGAAATACTTAAGTTATAAAATTCCTTTGGAAACCCAGTAAACTCTTATATCACTACGAGTTTTTATCTTGTTATAGCAAACCACTTATTACATAAATCCATTGATATTTACAATAACATCTAAGTACCGTTACTTAATTTTTAATGGTCAGATTTACTTAATTTATTTAACTCCATCCTATCAGACTCTGTAACATCCCGTATTTTTAAGCCATTGAATTTGAACATTTAATTCATTTTAAATGTTTAATATGGGTTTAAGATTTATTTTGAACTAAAAAGAATTGGTTTAAACTAAAACAACAAGTGATAATTTCTAATGTGGAGGTTTAATTTGAGATTGGATAATAATAATTAAATATTCGAAATTGGGATAAAAGGTGAATTTGGGATAAATGATTATAAAAATGGTGTTTAAATGTATTTTTAAGCTCAATTGGGTATAAATAATATTGTTGGATTTTTAGATGAATTTTAAAGTGAATAAATTATTATTTGGGATTTTATATTAATTTAAAAATGAATTTAATATTTTTAAATTTCAATTAATCAGATTTTAGTCTGAAATGAGCCAGAATGATTTTTAATGTGATTATAAATTTTATATGATTTATTGTTAAGTTATTAAAATTTTAAAAGTGAAAATTGTAAGTGTTTCTGATAATTTCAGAAAATCGCCCGATTTAATAGACGAGTTAAAATAGCCTTTCGGGCAACAGTCTCGGAATTCGACGAAACCAGTTCCATTGGATCCGTAATAGTTAGTTATTATCGGATTTCAATTTTCGTAGCAATCGGAGTTGTCGTTTGACCGTGGCAGCTCGAAACGCATCGAAATCGATTTAACCGATTTAATTTTAAATTGATCATTTAATTTCGTATCTCGCGCATACGATCAAATTAGCTTACGAAACCTCTTCCATTGTGTCCGGAACGAGGAAAAACCCTAGGATAGCCTATCGGAACGTGAGAATTGGTGGTCATTTGCATTTACGGTTTAGTCGAGCATTTATATTAATTAAATAATATATATATATATATATATAAAAATGTCTCTAAACCCTAACATTACTTCACCGGCCGCCGCTTATACGTTTAATGGCCGGGAAGCAACGATTTTCTTCCTCCACATCTGCTCGATCCATGCATCGATTCACGAAGTGTTCAACTAAGAAAAGGTTGATCTCGACGAGCTCTAGGGATCCAACGGTCGAAATCGTCTCAAGCGCTGCGAGGAGGAGGAGAGGGAGGCCCGTTCGTGCTCCGTTCGATCGCGTTGTGCGTGTGATTTTGACCACCGAGCTTGGCCGCCTTCTGGCCATAGGCGCGCGTGGTGTGGAGCTTTAGGTCGGAGGTGTTTGATCGATCTATCGCGAAGCAAGGAGGGTGCGGCATCAAGCCCTAATCGATGTCGGCATGGGTTCGTCGACCTGCTTGTGTTCGCGAGGAAGAATAGGGTGAGCGGCCACGATTTGTTCTCTGGTGAACGGCTGAGATTGAGGGTAAAGTTTTTATAAAAGGAAATTTTTAAAATTCGTTTCAAACTTTAAAATTTAATAACTAATTCGTTCGATATCAGAATTCGACGATTTTGATGGCGTTGGAATCGCAGAAAAGAGTTCTTCGAGATGGTACAGATCTGGAATCATTCCGGGCAAGTAGAAATTTGAGTTAAATCGGACATCGTCCGGTTTAATTTAAATTTCGAAAGCTCGCCGAAACTCAAGGTGAGTTATTCTCACTCACATCTGGATGCTAGACATTATAAATAATTGATATTTAAATATCTGTGTGGTTGATTGTCTATATTTGTGTTTATCTGTCTGGATTGATATTATATTGTGATGTGCTAACATTTGTGATGCAGGAAGAAACAGGTTGGAGGGATCCAACTGGATTCCTCAAAATGTAGCAATTATTTATAGTTGATAGTCATACCTGTTTATATGTTGTGATTGATAAATCTGAAAGTTTAATTGTACTGTGAAATTGTTGTATAAATTATAATCACAGAATTTAATTATAAATGGATAAATTGTGTTTTTACGAAATAAAATGAATTGTTAAATTTAGAATTTCAAAGAATAAAATTTGAAATCGGATTTGAAAAGAAAAATGTAAATTGGGACAAATTGGGATTTTGAATGTAATGGGAAGTTTATAAAATGGGTAAATGGGAAGTATAGTTTTCTGGAAATGAAATTTATGAAAATATAAATTGTTTAAAATAACGATGTTTATTTTAATAATGGCTAATGTTATCCGGAACGTAAAAATATGTTAAATGGAGTTTCCAACTATAAATTAACAAGTTCAAATGAAAAATAGAATGTTTTGAAATGCCGTATTTCATTTGAATTTAATTAAGTGAATTGGAAATTTGGCTTCCATTGGAAATTCACCAAAAAAAATGTTTAATTTAAAATGTTTTAAACTATGATTTAAAAATGAATTTCCGGATATGGGAAATTGGGTGTGAACTTCGGATGAAGTCATAGTTAAATATGGGATTTGGGATTTATGTTGTAAAACATAATTGACTTGAAATAAATCAGTGGATTTATATGAAAGAGTACTTTGAAATGTTTAGAAACGGGAAAGTGTTTCCCTGGGAAAAACCAAGTAAATGATTATAAAAAGATTTTATTTAACTAAAGGTTAAGTTTTAAATCGTCTTAAAAGTATTTTTAAGAAATCGTTATTTTTAAAGAAATAAATTAATAATTTTAATACCGTAATAATTTGGGAGTATATTAGCAATTATTTTACAAATGGATTTATTTAAAAGTTGGTTTTAACTTAAGTTGTTAAAATTAGTATTTTTCTTCTTATAACGCTATTTTGAATTTAGTTAAACTGAAACCCTTATCTTTAAATCAAAGTTTATGTGTTAATAACTAGTTTCTTCACATATTTTAAATTTATATTTTGAGTAAATAAATAGAAGTAATTTTCATATTTTAAAGTATATTTCAGTATAAAATATTTTAACTGTTTTAAATGCAAATTGTTTTATACTTGGTTTTTCCCGATGGGAATAAAGGGTAAAGGATTTACCTTGTAAAGGAAGAGTTTGGAAAATTGTTTTCAAATGAGTTTTGAAAATGTGAAAATATATCTTTGAAAGATATTAGAAGAAAATAAATAATATGGAGATTATTTATTGTGAGATGGATGTGTATGGATGTTTGTGAACATTAATTGATAGTTAAATCACCGACTATCAATATTGGCCAAATGCGCTGATCGTTTCGAAGAGACCGGGATCGAGTTTCCGTATACCGGGATTCTAGGTCTGGAGACTCGAAAACCACTTCGATCCGGTTTGTACGTTTCGCGAAAACGATTTCGAAGTCGAAGATGGAGCAGTGAAGTGCAAGGGCTAGCCGCTACTAATCCTGAGGATATTTCCAAAATGGATGTAGTAGGGGTAGTGCCTTCGGTTCCGTTCGGACCCGGGACGGACTTGTATGGACGAATGCTTTCATGACATCGTCAGGTGGACGATGGGCATTCAAAGTGAAATGTTCTGTAAAGGTATCGTTTAGCCTCAAGCCTCATCAACCGGGAATGACTGAAAATCAGGGGTTATGCAGCAAGGCTTCGTGGGTAGCCCCCACTTGAGAGTAAGGTCATCCCTGTCTAGATGTCCCTTTTATTTCGGCTTAGTGGTGCGGTTGCTGATCACAACCGTGGGGTGATTTTACTTGGAATTATCCAGTAAGGGATGATTCCGGCTTTGTGTCACAGGGGAGCGGGCGTACTCCTCGGTACTGTGATCTAGGCCACGTACTGTGACAGGTGGTACCCCAGTGCCTAGTCATTCGTTGGAAATCCATTCTCCCTACGTGCCTTGTACGAGTTTTGTTTGTATTACCCACGTTGTGGCTAGTATGCCGGAATTTAATAGATGTAACAATTTCGGCTATTTTATAAGTATTTGTAAATAGACACTATTATAATATCAGAGGATTTTTATAAAAAGTGTTTTAGCTATCGTAAGGTAAAAACCCGACATGTTTATTTGTGGCGTGGTCTTACGAGATGCTTTTGTTTCAAAGGATTTTTGAAACTTTAATAATCAGTTTGGATGTATTTATGATGCGCTGGTATTCCAGACTGACTCGGGTGTTATTTTATTATAATGCTCGGGTCAGACCGAGTATATTTCAGGATAGGTTGCTATGGAGCTCAGGAGAGGAGCTGGAGTCCGAGACGTATTTCTCGTACTTGTACTATTCCGCTGCTGTGATTGTTGAGATTGTTGACTGGCTATGGTTGGTTGTATTGATATACTCTGATGATGATGTATTGTATATAAACAGATATAGTTTTGATTTGTGTAAAGTTCTGTTCTATATATTATATTTTATTCCACTGCGACTGTGAGGTTTTGATGTTGTTTAGTTCATTCTTCTTCTTCTTCTACCTTCTTTCTTTTCCTACAATCTGTCTTTTCCGGCGTTCGGTCGTCGGCATATTATACTGTTGAGTATTTTGTGTCGATTTTCGAGGGTCGAGAAGGGCGGGTCGTCACACTTGGTATCAGAGCTTAGATTGGCGACAACCTAGGCTTTGGTGGGGAAATTTCTCATTTTCAATAGAGTCAATAGTACTCTATTATGAGTTGAGTGTAATAATAGCTATGAGAGCGTATTTGTTAGTGGATATAAAATTGTTTTTGTACTGTGTTGACTTATCGGTTGAGTGTTTATGAATTCTGGTCGGTGCGGGAAGTACAACCGTATCGATAGGGGTTTCTAAACTCTTAAACAAGATAAACCGACATAGTATTGTTTTTAAAGTGGGTAAATGAAATAATTTTACCCAAAATTGTATTTTGATATAAAAAGAAATAGTTTTCTAAATTATTATATGTATTGGATGCTTGTTTGGTTGTTTCTTCTATAATCAAATAAGAAATTAAAACATGATCTAAAATTCGAAATGATTTATAAGCCAATAAGAATTTAAATATTAAAATGGTTTACAACCGAATAGAATTAATTAAATATGGTTTAAGTAAGAAGAAATGAAATTAAAATTCGATTTAAACCAGAATTTTTACTCCGGGAATTTTGAAAAGGATTTCAAATGAATTTAAACAAAGGTTTGGAAAAATTTAAAAACCTTGGGAATGTTGAAATGTTTTCCAAAGCTTTTGAAGTCAATGATGGAGTATATTTTGGGGAAATATTTTTGAATAGAAATTGTTTTGAGGTGGATTTTGGAAGTGGAAAGCATTGAACTCACTTCAGTCACTGGAAAATAATCCTGATGATGCTGGCCACATCATTAGAATTCATTTTCGAGTTTCTAAAGTGATGGATTGCTACCGAAATAGTTGATTATGACATTGTTTGGAAACAAGTGATTTTGGAATTTTCAAAGGAAAATTGGTTGGTAAAAGCAGTTTGTTTTGGAATTTGGTATTTGATTTGAATATCAAAGAGAAATGTGTTGATTTTTATTTCAAATTGGTTTTGAAATAAATCCGGGTAAATTGAGTTCTGGGAATTCTATTTTAAAATAAGAATGTGAAAGTTGAAATGATTCAACTATATAACTTATAAAGGAAAGTTGATTTAAAGAAGAATTGAGTATATATGGAATGTAAATTTACTTTGGGTAAATGAAGTTATTGAAGTAAATAGAAATTAGAATTTATCTTGGGATAAATTAAATAAAATTGGAAATTGGAATTAATTTGAGTTAAATTGAAAGAATAAATGAAGGTGAATGGAATATATCTGGATTTAACTTATGATAAGTTAAATAAAATTAAGAATTTGAAATTGAATTAAATCTAAATGAATTGGAATTAAAGGGAAGTTGATATAAAGGTGAAGTGTAAATGCTTATGATTGTGCAAATGAATTCATATTCTTAAGTTATTAAGTGTTAAAATTTGACATTGTGATTATAAAAATGTGGATTGGTTTGAAATGAGCAATATAAACTTACAAGTAAATAAGTTGGAGAACTTGAGAATGGAAGATTTTATTTTAACTCGAGTAAAATGGAATTATAATCACAAATGGAAATAATAAATGGAATGGTGAATTCGAACTTAATTTTAAATGGAATGCAAAGTAAGGTGAGACAATTATAAAATATAAAAGAGGTAAGTGAACTGAAGTTAGTAAATAAGTTGAACTTGGATATGGAGAATTAAGATTAAATTAAATTTGGTTTAACTTCGACTAAGATGGAATTAAGCTGAATATTAAAATTTCTGCTATGTTATGGATAAAATGAATGTAATTAAATTCTTATTTAAGGTAGTAAAGGAAATGGTTTAAATTCAGGTGGGCTAAATAAAATTTAGATGAACTTGAATTAATTCTGGAAAGGAATTAAATTGAAAATGCATATATAATTTAGTTAACCTTGAATTAAAATGGGATAAGAATTGAGTTTAATGGAAATTTAATTCAGTTGAGATGATGTTGAATGAAGTAAATGCTCACCCAATGAAATCCAAAATGATTGTTTGGAAATGAATCCTGTATAGGCTAAATTAAAAGGAATGTGTATGGTAATGAATAGAAGTTTGATAGTTTGGTCAAAATTTGAAAGGTTAATAAAATCCAGTTTTGGGATGGGATTTAAGTTAGTAATAAGTGTTGGAAGTGAGGATGAATAATGGAATTAGCTATAATAGTGATGGTTTGGATTGTAAATAAAATTCAAATGAGAGAAATAATTTAGGTGGTCTTTTTGTTAATAAAATAAATTTGTACATGGATTGGATAAATAAACAAAGAGCATTAAAGTTTGTAAATGAATTGAAATTGATGTGAATGGAAATCAAATGAAAATAAAATTAAATTGATATAAGAGGATGATGGAAATTTTGTGAAAGAACTTAAGTAACTTGGAAGAAAAACAAATGATTGTGAATGGGCATATTTAAGTAATTCCGAATGAAATTTGTTAGGAAATAAACTGAAATGCAAGTGAAATGAGTTTTAAATTAATTAATGTGATGAGTTAAATATATAAGAGTTGTAAATAACTCAGGAATGAATGATATTAATGTAAATTTGAATTGGTTAATGAGATTAAAATGTAAAGGAAATATTGAATTTAACAATTGCATTCGGAAAAGAAAATACTTGGATTGTGAACAATGCAAAAATTGAATAAAATTAATATACATCCAAGTTGAAATTAATTTTAAATGGTTATAAGCTTAAGTGGCAATTGTTTTGCTTGAATGACATGGAAATTTGCATGTATTTGCAATTGAGTGTTTAAAAGCAATTGGAATTGAATTGTGAATAAATTGATATGAATGGGAACCCAATTCAAAGAGTTTTGTATATGAATGCAAGTGAATTGGTTAAGAATAGCAAATGAAATTGATTTTGAATCAATAGGAATGAATTGACCTCTTAATGAGTAATGTTTGCATATGAATGGAAATGGATCATAACTGAAATGCAAATGTTTCAAGTTTAAAATGAAATTTGATTGTAAATCAAATTTGGAATGTAAGTAAAATTAAAAAGGTAAGAAAGGCATATGTAATCATATTGAAGTGGAAATGAATTGGTTGAGATAAATATGAATTGTATGTAGCGAAACTTGAATTTAAGGCATTCAAATGAAATAAAATGAAGTAGACTCGAATAAGTGATTCGAAAGTGATTGAAATCTTTGGATTGTTGAAAATATAGTGACATTGTTAAACTATGAAATTTGAGTTTGTAAAGCGAGTTAAAATGATGTCAGCATTGTGAAATTGGTTTATAAAGATGGTTAGCTTGCATTTACATTGGAAATGTTATTAAAATGCTCACATCTTGAAACTGATGAGTTTGTTGAGTATAGTACAGGTGCGGGAGGCGTTCGAGAGAGTTGGAGCGCGTATATGCGAGATATTAGCCGCTTGCTTTTAAAAATTTGCTAAGAGGTACGCCTACGCAAATATAATTGGGAAAATGATATATATATATTGTGATATATTTTGGTTCCCGGCCATGTGAGCCGATGTATATATATTTGTGTATCCTGCGATATCGCAGAAGCTCCTCCGTGCAAAGGAGACTCCGTCAAAATTTTTCAGAAATTTTGGGAGTTAGAAATTTTTTGGGGTTTTGGGAAAATTTTTAATAACTAGTAAAGTTATTTTGAAATAAAGTTAAAATAAAGGCTTTAGAGTAAATTGTAGCAATTGAGTTTGGGATTGGGCTAAAGGATTTTGGAAAGTGAATATAAGCTTTTAACTAAGCAAATTGGGTAAGTAAATGGGTTGGGAAGTATGTTCCTACCTTAGCAAATTTCGGGGACGAAATTTTTATAAGGGGAGAGGAATGTAACATCCCGTATTTTTAAGCCATTGAATTTGAACATTTAATTCATTTTAAATGTTTAATATGGGTTTAAGATTTATTTTGAACTAAAAAGAATTGGTTTAAACTAAAACAACAAGTGATAATTTCTAATGTGGAGGTTTAATTTGAGATTGGATAATAATAATTAAATATTCGAAATTGGGATAAAAGGTGAATTTGGGATAAATGATTATAAAAATGGTGTTTAAATGTATTTTTAAGCTCAATTGGGTATAAATAATATTGTTGGATTTTTAGATGAATTTTAAAGTGAATAAATTATTATTTGGGATTTTATATTAATTTAAAAATGAATTTAATATTTTTAAATTTCAATTAATCAGATTTTAGTCTGAAATGAGCCAGAATGATTTTTAATGTGATTATAAATTTTATATGATTTATTGTTAAGTTATTAAAATTTTAAAAGTGAAAATTGTAAGTGTTTCTGATAATTTCAGAAAATCGCCCGATTTAATAGACGAGTTAAAATAGCCTTTCGGGGCACAGTCTCGGAATTCGACGAAACCAGTTCCATTGGATCCGTAATAGTTAGTTATTATCGGATTTCAATTTTTGTAGCAATCGGAGTTGTCGTTTAACCGTGGCAGCTCGAAACGCATCGAAATCGATTTAACCGATTTAATTTTAAATTGATCATTTAATTTCGTATCTCGCGCATACGATCAAATTAGCTTACGAAACCTCTTCCATTGTGTCCGGAACGAGGAAAAACCCTAGGATAGCCTGTCGGAGCGTGAGAATTGGTGGTCATTTGCATTTACGGTTTAGTCGAGCATTTATATTAATTAAATAATATATATATATATATATATATATAAAAATGTCTCTAAACCCTAACATTACTTCACCGGCCGCCGCTTATACGTTTAATGGCCGGGAAGCAACGATTTTCTTCCTCCACATCTGCTCGATCCATGCATCGATTCACGAAGTGTTCAACTAAGAAAAGGTTGATCTCGACAAGCTCTAGGGATCCAACGGTCGAAATCGTCTCAAGCGCTGCGAGGAGGAGGAGAGGGAGGCCCGTTCGTGCTCCGTTCGATCGCGTTGTGCGTGTGATTTTGACCACCGAGCTTGGCCGCCTTCTGGCCATAGGCGCGCGTGGTGTGGAGCTTTAGGTCGGAGGTGTTTGATCGATCTATCGCGAAGCAAGGAGGGTGCGGCATCAAGCCCTAATCGATGTCGGCATGGGTTCGTCGACCTGCTTGTGTTCGCGAGGAAGAATAGGGTGAGCGGCCACGATTTGTTCTCTGGTGAACGGCTGAGATTGAGGGTAAAGTTTTTATAAAAGGAAATTTTTAAAATTCGTTTCAAACTTTAAAATTTAATAACTAATTCGTTCGATATCAGAATTCGACGATTTTGATGGCGTTGGAATCGCAGAAAAGAGTTCTTCGAGATGGTACAGATCTGGAATCATTCCGGGCAAGTAGAAATTTGAGTTAAATCGGACATCGTCCGGTTTAATTTAAATTTCGAACGCTCGCCGAAACTCAAGGTGAGTTATTCTCACTCACATCTGGATGCTAGACATTATAAATAATTGATATTTAAATATCTGTGTGGTTGATTGTCTATATTTGTGTTTATCTGTCTGGATTGATATTATATTGTGATGTGCTAACATTTGTGATGCAGGAAGAAACAGGTTGGAGGGATCCAACTGGATTCCTCAAAATGTAGCAATTATTTATAGTTGATAGTCATACCTGTTTATATGTTGTGATTGATAAATCTGGAAGTTTAATTGTACTGTGAAATTGTTGTATAAATTATAATCACAGAATTTAATTATAAATGGATAAATTGTGTTTTTACGAAATAAAATGAATTGTTAAATTTAGAATTTCAAAGAATAAAATTTGAAATCGGATTTGAAAAGAAAAATGTAAATTTATGAAAATATAAATTGTTTAAAATAACGATGTTTATTTTAATAATGGCTAATGTTATCCGGAACGTAAAAATATGTTAAATGGAGTTTCCAACTATAAATTAACAAGTTCAAATGAAAAATAGAATGTTTTGAAATGCCGTATTTCATTTGAATTTAATTAAGTGAATTGGAAATTTGGCTTCCATTGGAAATTCGCCAAAAAAAATGTTTAATTTAAAATGTTTTAAACTATGATTTAAAAATGAATTTCCGGATATGGAAAATTGGGTGTGAACTTCGGATGAAGTCATAGTTAAATATGGGATTTGGGATTTATGTTGTAAAACATAATTGACTTGAAATAAATCAGTGGATTTATATGAAAGAGTACTTTGAAATGTTTAGAAACGGGAAAGTGTTTCCCTGGGAAAAACCAAGTAAATGTTTATAAAAAGATTTTATTTAACTAAAGGTTAAGTTTTAAATCGTCTTAAAAGTATTTTTAAGAAATCGTTATTTTTAAAGAAATAAATTAATAATTTTAATACCGTAATAATTTGGGAGTATATTAGCAATTATTTTACAAATGGATTTATTTAAAAGTTGGTTTTAACTTAAGTTGTTAAAATTAGTATTTTTCTTCTTATAACGCTATTTTGAATTTAGTTAAACTGAAACCCTTATCTTTAAATCAAAGTTTATGTGTTAATAACTAGTTTCTTCACATATTTTAAATTTATATTTTGAGTAAATAAATAGAAGTAATTTTCATATTTTAAAGTATATTTCAGTATAAAATATTTTAACTGTTTTAAATGCAAATTGTTTTATACTTGGTTTTTCCCGATGGGAATAAAGGGTAAAGGATTTACCTTGTAAAGGAAGAGTTTGGAAAATTGTTTTCAAATGAGTTTTGAAAATGTGAAAATATATCTTTGAAAGATATTAGAAGCAAATAAATAATATGGAGATTATTTATTGTGAGATGGATGTGTATGGATGTTTGTGAACATTAATTGATAGTTAAATCACCGACTATCAATATTGGCCAAATGCGCTGATCGTTTCGAAGAGACCGGGATCGAGT
Source organism: Allium fistulosum (assembly GCA_030737815.1). Classification (NCBI taxonomy): domain Eukaryota; kingdom Viridiplantae; phylum Streptophyta; class Magnoliopsida; order Asparagales; family Amaryllidaceae; genus Allium; species Allium fistulosum. Next base: position 866,554,374 of record CM060906.1, on the reverse strand, counting down.
TTCCGTATACCGGGATTCTAGGTCTGGAGACTCGAAAACCACTTCGATCCGGTTTGTACGTTTCGCGAAAACGATTTCGGAGTCGAAGATGGAGCAGTGAAGTGCAAGGGCTAGTCGCTACTAATCCTGAGGATATTTCCAAAATGGATGTAGTAGGGGTAGTGCTTTCGGTTCCGTTCGGACCCGGGACGGACTTGTATGGACGAATGCTTTCATGACATCGTCAGGTGGACGATGGGCATTCAAAGTGAAATGTTCTGTAAAGGTATCGTTTAGCCTCAAGCCTCATCAACCGGGAATGATTGAAAATCAGGGGTTATGCAACAAGGCTTCGTGGGTAGCCCCCACTTGAGAGTAAGGTCATCCTTGTCTAGATGTCCCTTTTATTTCGGCTTAGTGGTGCGGTTGCTGATCACAACCGTGGGGTGATTTTACTTGGAATTATCCAGTAAGGGATGATTCCGGCTTTGTGTCGCAGGGGAGCGGGCGTACTCCTCGGTACTGTGATCTAGGCCACGTACTGTGACAGGTGGTACCCCAGTGCCTAGTCATTCGTTGGAAATCCATTCTCCCTATGTGCCTTGTACGAGTTTTGTTTGTATTACCCACGTTGTGGCTAGTATGCCGGAATTTAATAGATGTAACAATTTCGGCTATTTTATAAGTATTTGTAAATAGACACTATTATAATATCAGAGGATTTTTATAAAAAGTGTTTTAGCTATCGTAAGGTAAAAACCCGACATGTTTATTTGTGGCGTGGTCTTACGAGATGCTTTTGTTTCAAAGGATTTTTGAAACTTTAATAATCAGTTTGGATGTATTTATGATGCGCTGGTATTCCAGACTGACTCGGGTGTTATTTTATTATAATGCTCGGGTCAGACCGAGTATATTTCAGGATAGGTTGCTATGGAGCTCAGGAGAGGAGCTGGAGTCCGAGACGTATTTCTCGTACTTGTACTATTCCGCTGCTGTGATTGTTGAGATTGTTGACTGGCTATGGTTGGTTGTATTGATATACTCTGATGATGATGTATTGTATATAAACAGATATAGTTTTGATTTGTGTAAAGTTCTGTTCTATATATTATATTTTATTCCGCTGCGACTATGAGGTTTTGATGTTGTTTAGTTCATTCTTCTTCTTCTTCTACCTTCTTTCTTTTCCTACAATCTGTCTTTTCCGGCGTTCGATCGTCGGCATATTATACTGTTGAGTATTTTGTGTCGATTTTCGAGGGTCGAGAATGGCGGGTCGTCACAGACTCTATCATCAAACCCGCAAAGGATTTGCAGTGATTATCAAATCGAAGTGGTTTCGGATATCGCTGATATCTGATCCTGGTCTCTTCGAATCCAAGTGATAAATTTAAAAAGGTTAATTGTTTAAAATAAACAAATTATCATTCAGGGTGACAATATTCAAGTATTGGAATTTATTATCGATTCTTATTTCAATTAAACATATCATTGTTTTAATCTCACTATTTTAATTTGAAAACCAGTATCCCACGGAATTAAGCAAAAATATGGATCGTTAACCAATTTACGATCTACAACCCATATCCAAACGATTTACTCTTGATTCTAAAATTACTTTGATTAACCGTATTCATTTATATTTAAGACCAAATTAATTTCAAATTAAAACTTTATTAAAAATAAATATTATAAAATGCCATTATTTATAATAATAATAATAATGATTTTCATTAATTTGTAAAAATATCACTGAACTTTAACTTATGGATTTAATATGAATTTAGACTGTTAGTTAAAGGAAATATAAGCCATCATATAAATATATATAGAAATGAATTCCATTTCTTTCCTCTTTCTCTATTTTATTTATTATATTTTTCATTCATTCCCTTTCCATTTTTCTTTTCCCTTTTTCCTTATTTCTTTCCTTTTCTTTATCCTTTTTTTTTCTTTTCCTTTACTTTTACTTTTATCTTTTCTTTCCTTTGTTTTTCTTTTTTTTATTTTACTTCGGCCCAAAACCCGGCCCGTTACCTTCTTCCCTCTCCCTTTCTTTTTCTTTGCTTCTAGTTTTCCTGCTTCCTTCCCATTCGAGCATAACCCCTCTGTACATCAACTCGTGCACGTGCACACACTTCCCGACGACTCAACCCCACCGCCGATCAACTCCACAAACTTCCTACGACCTCTGCAACCTACCCCACCACCTGGAACTCTCGGCAAGGCCCTCGTTCGAAAACGAACACCCTCACCCAAAAACTGAAATGAAACTGTGCCACCTCTCATGCCTCACTGTGCACCCCAAGCCGCCGTACCCCACTAGACTATGTCACAACAATCGTAACCACCTTCCCTTGCCCTTCGCTCCATACCGTACGCCTAACTCCTCCTCTCGTCCCCACCATTTGCCTCGAAACCGAGACCACCCAACATCCCCCTTAAACCCTAGTTCGCCATCGACTAGGCACTACACCCTATAAGAAAATCGATCTCCATTTTTCGAAGATGCACTGCGCCTTGAGCTACCCCCACGCCAACCGGCTGCCCTCCAGACCAACCACGTTCTCCTATTTTCGACGAAGACCAAATTCCGATCAACCTCAAAATCCCATCCACCCATAAACTTAAAAACTACCATACCAACCTTAAAAATCGAGTTTTCCAATTCCGATCTCGACTGCGTGATCCATTTATAATATTAAGTCAGTCGAATCTCGACTATTTTTACCCATTCGCTGTAATATGGTGATTTCTTTCCCTATACTAAATGAAACCGAGTGAAATAATTTTTAAAATATTCTATGTTAAAAAACACATGACTTTGATTGAGGAATCACAGGTTAAAGCTGACTGGAAAATGAGAAATGGATTTTTGAAACTAATGTTTTACTTCGAAAATATGCATAGGAGTATGGGAAAGATACACAGTGTCTTCGAGTTTACCGTGATATTGACCCTGAGGATTCTGTACTCCATACTTGAAAATGCATATAAACATGACATATCCCATAATCTAGATCTATATATGTTATCTTCGGTAAACAATGTAAAGTGTTTACTCACCTTTCCCTTGAACAGAGCAGTCACTTATTTATTTATTTTTATTTTATTTTTTGAAGAGCTTGAACTAATTGTTGGCAAAGGAAGAACAAAGATAGGAAAAAGAAATATACAGACATCCATACTTCCATGTGCAGGCACATATACATTTGTTTACTTTGTAACAATATATCCTAAACTGATATTACTGTTTTAAAACACAATCTCAGATTTATAAAAGGATTTATTTTTGAAAGAAGAAGTTTACTCACTGTAAATGTTTTGAATAGAGGAATGGCCTTTGAACTGCTACTTGCTTTTGATCTTGTTTTGATCTTCTCTTGTTTAGTTGTTGCTTCCCGTTTCTTGAATGCTTTGTGTTTTTTCTTTAATTTTTGTAATGGTAGTTTGTATGTATATATATATTTCTTCGTCTTACTTAGCTCGAGTGAATGAAAATGAGGAAGACAGGGTGGAGATATATATATAAGATAATATACTACTGCCTTCCCCTGTACACAGCAAGCATCTTTTTTTTCTTCCAATTTTTTCTTATTTTTATTTTCTTCTTATCTTTACTTTGGTCAGAGATTTGCTATGGCCTGACCTGATTTGATTTCATATGAAAAAGCTTTGATGTATTATGTTTTGTATGCTAGAGTTGAAATGTGCATTAAATGCTTGAGTTGATGTTGTCTCCCTCTTGTGTATACAAGCATATATCCATTCTTATGTATATATATCATACATATGTATACAAAATATCTTGCCTTGTTTGTACATATATATACAGTTATGTGTATATTTATTTCAAGTTACCATATATATATATATATATATATATATATATATATATATTCCCATATATTTCATTTAATATATGTTTCGACATTTCTCTATTAACAAATTGTATATACATTTTAGATCATGAATATAAAACTTCTACATGTATATTTCTATATATACATATCCTGTATGTACTATTCCACACACCTATATACATGTACATCTACATAGGTTTGTCATCCTATACATATTTATATCTTACCCCTTAACATATACTTATACATATTTTACCATTATTTTCCTCATATATATATATATATATATATATATCACATTATTTCCCATTTACCTATATATTTTCTTTCTATGGGTATACATACATACTCGTATACCTATATACTTAAGTCTATATTATTAACATCATAAAGCTTGTCCATACCTATAGATATATATTTATTTATTTAGGGATGTTTCATCTTAATCCAAATGGTGAAGTATATATTCAGGTATTCTTAAATTATCATACCCAGAGATTTTATAATCCAATACCAATTTATATATATTCAGGTATTCTTAAATTACCAGAAATTCCTTTGTCCGATCCATTAATATCCTAATAATTTAAATCAGTTAACTACCCAATTATCAAACGCCAAAATCCGGGTCGTCACATACACAGTTGTTAAAGTGGTTTTCGGTATTGGCAGAGAGTATGACAATATCTGATCCCGGTCTCTTTAACAACCAAACGCTTATTTCATACCGGATGGTTCTTTTACATTTCAAAAGTCAATTCACAATTTATACCAAAATATCATATTCAGTTTCAAATCATATCCCTTTTGAAATCATATTCATTTCCAAACTATATTCACTTCAAAAATCATATTCAAAATAGCTTACAACCCTTATTTCAAAACTTCATTTTCGAATTCAATATGTAATTTAAATCCAACTTAGGTTATAATATCATTTAGCCGCATTTTTTTTAAACTAATTGGATTTGAAAATAAACACTTCCCTTTTCCTTAGTTTGAAAATTTAGAAAATAGTTTAAATAGTTATAAATAATAAAACTTTAGATAAAATATTATTAAATTGATTTGAGATAGTTAAATGGATTCAAAATAAATTAAATATAATTAAAATAGATTAAATAGCTTTAAAATAGATTAATTAGATTTAAAATAAGTTAAATTGGGTTAATTTGTTTAAGAGAAATTTAATGGTTAAAAAATAGGTTAAAATGATTTAATATAGTTAATATAGGTTAAAATAGTTTAATAGTTTGAAAATCTTAATAATTAAAGTCTTTAAAATAATATGTTTTAAAACAGTTTATGTTAAAAATATGAATTTTGAAATTAGTATCAATTTACTATTTATTTTATTTCAACAAAATAGAACCATTTAAATTTCTAAATCAACAAAATCCAATTCAAGTCTCCATTCACATTCTAAATCAAATATTACACTTATATCGATTTCAAATCATGTTCGAAATATCAATTTAAACCATTTCCATTTCAATACATTTCAAAGTTATATTTCAAACAACTCAAATAACTCAATTCTAACAAATTTCACTTTTTATTCCAAAATTCAACTTTGAAATTTCAATTAAATTCTTTTCACAATACCTTTAAACCAATTCAAATTTTATCATAAACTTGAATTCCGATAATAATTCAATTCATAGAAATCAAATTTTTATTTCAAAATATCATTTAACAAGGTTCAAAAATTAAAGCTTAAAAACCATTTAATTTAACCAATCCGGTGTCCGTATATAATTCTCTATCCTAGGGTCAAGTGATACAGATATTTATCATTTCAATCCGCAATTTAAAATTTTACGGTTGTATATCATTTCAAACCGTAATCCCGAATAAAATAAAATCCATAAAATCGCTCGAGTCTATCATTTCAACCCATAACGATTTTTCCTTAGTCTATAGATTGTTCGGATATGTATCATTTCAACCCATAGGGAACTTACAGTTATACAATATAAAATACAACATCCGGTCATCCAAGATCAAAAATTTAACATTCATCACAATCATCATCCAATTCAATCAATAAACATCAATAGGTAACTGGTAATCAATACAAATATTAAATTTGACAATTAAAATTCAATATTTAAATTAAACGATAATTAAATGCGATAAAAGTCAAATTTAATCAAGCCAAACTGCAATCAATAAATTTCTAATCACATCATAAATTTAATTTAACAAACATAAGAAATTTTAGTAATTGTGAGTGGGTTAAAACACTCACCTTTGAATTTAAATTGATTTAAAATCCAATTTAAACCCAAAATTTGAACGGTCTCAGAATTCATCCAAACCAGCGTCAAAACGTCTGGAATTTTGATACGATCCTAGCGGATAAAACCACGCGTGAAACGGACCTCGTATGCGAAAGTTATGTGAGTTAGAAGTTTTGAAAGATAAAGTTTAAATTAAAATAAAATAATAAAATAAAAACCCACGTCACTGCTTACCGTTCGAAACCCTAGGCCCCTCGTTAGCTCGAACTCACGCAGCCGCCAACGTCAAACTCCTTTGACCATCGATAAGCCGCCACTCTAGCCATCTTCATCGCCATCGGCCCCCTCCATCCTCTCACCCACGACGAGCTGCACATGACCGTCCCCTCGCGATCGCTTTCATCCCCCTCCTCCACGTACGCTGCCGCCACGTTTTAAAACCCTAGTCGAATTTTCGTGCGTAATCCAACCATTGAAAAACGAAACCAATAGCTCCGATGAACTACGCAGAGCACTCTCCACGCCATGGTATCGTCGATTTGACGATCCATTGAAGTCCATCACGACGAAACGAACGGCCATAATTTATTCTTCAATTTCTGGACAAACAGAGGTTCAATTTGGAAAACGAATTACAGATCTGAGATGCGCTCGTCGAGAGCTTCAAATCAATATATAATTCGATATAGTTTGTGGAGTTTGAAATTTTAGTTTAAATTTGATTTTGAAATTGAATTGAGAAGTTTGTTTGGTTTGTCTGCCATTGAGAAGGAGGAGAAGACTGAAATGTACGTACAGAAAAATGAAAATGAAGAGGGGTTAGGGTTTAGAATGGGCTATTTATAGACAAAGCTGAAAATATAATGGATGGACAAGATTTGATCTACACGTTGAACGATAAATGACCCGAAAAGCCCGTTCTGTCTCCGAAACTGTGACGACCCGGATTTTTAACGGTAGTTAATTGGTAATTAACTGAATTAGATCATTGAGATATTAGTTTTGATTTGTCAAACAAATAAAATTCTGATGATTAAAGATATCTGGATATATCAATTGATTTAAAAACCATAATAAACATTGAATTTTAAAATCTCTCGATATGGTAAATCTCGTAGAAAATAAATAATAAACCCCACCATATAAATTAAAGATAAAACATCCATAAATATATGTGTAGCATATACAAGTTGATGATGATCAATATAAATACATATATATATATATATACACACATTTGAGTACATAGATATGTATACGGTAATTGAAACCACATAGATATAAGTATATAAACATGCATGTATATGAATGTAGGCTCATATAGAATAATATATATGAAAATTTGTATAAATGAAAACATGTACAATAGTAAAATACACATAAGTAAGTATATATGTTCATATGTTAAATGAAATGGTGAAAGTGATAAAATGGAAATGTACAAATGATGACAAACATATAAAATGTGTGTATGTGTATGCTGGTGAGACATATACAAGTAAACAAATGTATATAAAAGTATGACAAAAACTATGTTCATGAGTGTTTGTATGTAGAGTATAGGTATGTAAGAGCATATATATATATATCCATGTAGTCAACTGATGCAGCACAGGATGGTGAAGAGTTAGGTCATGTACGACCTAACGAATCCTTTAAGTCGTTATTGAAGAGTGATACCCAGAATGGTGAAGAGTTAGGTCGCGTACGACCTAACGAGGGCTTTAAGTCGCTCCAACGACTTATTGAAGCTCGGCAACGACCTAGTGGAGACTCGCGAGTTAACAAGCTAAAGGGAAAGGCGCTCGAACGACCTACCGAGTTACGACCTAAGTTAGGTCGCGTAAACGAGTTACGACCTAAGATAGGTCGCTCTGATACTTCATTTGAAGACAGTCTCGAACTACGACCTAAGTTAGGTCGCGTGAACGACCTACGACCTAAGTTAGGTCGCGAGAAGCTTTAGGTCGCCACTTGCTATGATTCGCTGAAGCTCATGCCACCTGGACTTCTGGAAGACGCTGCCATGTTTTTAGGTCGGTCAAGTGTTAAGTCGTGAGGTTTTAGATCGTGATATTTTTAGGTCGTGATGTTTAAGTCGTGGACGACCTATATGATGTGTTGTAAATATGGAGTTGTAATATGTTGTATTGTTTTTCTTTGTGTTGTTGATAAGTCGCTGCCGACCTTAGTTAAGTCGTAGGTCGCGTGTCTTGTTTTTGGTCGTAAGTCGGTGATGTTTGTTAGGTCGTGGCCAACCTAAGTGTTGTACGGAATTATGTGTGTCGAGTTGTAAAGCTATAAATAGCGGTGTTGGGTCATTTTTAATAGTTTAGTTGATTTGAATAAAAACTTTTGTTTTGTTAGCTTTGTGCTTTCAATTAAATTGGTAGTTGAGTGTAATCTCATATCTCCTCTTTCAGCATTCGAGTGCGCTCGAATCAACGATCGTAGAAGCCAATTCACGGTATCAAGTGCGCTTGATCAACGTCTGAAGAATTGCAGATCTTCTTTCACGGTATCGTGTGCGATCAACGTGACGAAGATAGCTAGAATTCGGTATCCTCAGATCAATGAATTTGGGCCATTCAGTATTCTTAATTCCATCGATTGCTACTTTCACAGAATCATCATTTTGTTATTTCCTCTGCTGCATCATTTGGTATCAGAGCTAGACTTAGCCAATCATAGCTAAGCCGAGTCTTGGAGCCAAGATTTTATCAAAGAATTCAAATCGTGCATCACCTTGTTGTTTGAGACCGAGAACTTGAAGTATAGATCTGAACTAAGTGAAGAGTGAAGTGCGTCATTTGGTATCATTTGATCATTTGTTTGTTCAAGGCCGAAAGTTAAAGTTTTAAAGAATCAACCATGCCGCCGAGAAGAGCTAATCGCCATCAGAATGTTGAAGCTTTGTATAGAAGAGAAGAAGCCGATGAAATGGAGAAAAGAATAAACGAAAACTTTAGTGAGAAGCTTAACGAAGGGATTGGACGATTAGAGAAGATGATGTTGGAGATGAATTAAAATCGGAGAAGGGTTTCACCTGAATCTAACCATGGGGGAAGTAGAGTGTCACCACATTCCAATCGGGAGAGAAGTGTTGATAATGATCATAGAAGTGTGAGTCGAGATCGTTATAGAAATGTTGACAATCGAAATCGTGATAGGAATGTGAATGATCGTGATCGGAGGAATGTAGATAGAAGGGATGTTGGTGGAAGACGGATGGTAGTAGAGATGTTGGTGGTCAGGATTGACATCACTATACATCAGATTTTGAAGAAGAGTATGATGGTGGTAGTGTTCATGGACAAGGACGAGGACAAGGAAGAAATCAGTCGGAATATGATCACAAGTGGGAGTCTGGGATGAAGACTGAAATACCAGAATTCAAGGGAGGTATGCAAGCCGAAGAATTTCTTGATTTGTTAGCTTATGTTGAGGAAATATTTGACTTCAAGGAGGTTCCGGAGGATCGTAAAGTGAAGTTGGTTGCTACTAGGTTGAGGGGGAGAGCTATGGCATGGTGGCAGCAAACCAAACTTACTAGAGAACGGATGGGGAAGTCAAAAATTGTTGCTTGGGAAAAGATGAAGAAATCAATGAAGGCTACGTTCTTGCCCTATAATTACCAATCACTAATGTATCAGAGATTACAGAACTTGAGGCAAGGAACAAAGACGGTTGCTGATTATGCTGATGAGTTCTACCAATTAATTGCTCGAAATGACATTATGGAGACTGAAGAACAATTGACCGCTAGGTTTGTCGGTGGACTTAGAACACAGATCCAGGATATGGTGAACATGTTCGACCCTAGATCTGTGGCAGAAGCACATCAAAAGGCGTTGGCTTGGGAGAAACAAGGTAGACATAGGGGAGGTGTGTTTCCAAGTTTTACTGGGCAGAACAAGGGAGCGGGTAGTAGTTCTAATGTTCCTAAAGCATCGAGTAAGCCGGTTGTTCAGGAAGTGGCTAAACCAAGGGTCAACACTAATTTCAAATGCTATAATTGTCAAGAAGTGGGTCACAAGAGCAGCGAATGTCCAAAACCGAAGAAGAGAACTATGATTGCTGAGGCAGAGGAAGATGAGGTAGAGGTTGACTGTTCTAATTCACTGCATGATGAGGAGGAAGAGAATGTGTCAGGAGATGAAGGGTATTCATTGATGATGAAGAGGTCGTGTTTAACACCAAAGCAGGAGGAGGAAACTAGCTAGTTGAGGAGTAACATCTTTCAATCAACATGTACTATCTTGGGAAGGGTTTGCAAGTTTGTTATTGATGCAGGAAGTTGCGACAATATTATCTCTACAGAAGTTGTGAAGAAGTTATCATTGAAGACAGAGAAGCATCTGAAACCTTACAAGTTAGCTTGGTTGAGGAAAGGTGGGGAGGTGAAAGTTGGACGAAGGGCTTGTGTTAATTTTTCAATTGGGAAGAAATACAAGGATGAGATTTGGTGTGATGTTGTGGACATGGACGTATGTCATCTGTTGCTGGGGAGACCATGGCAATATGATAGGACTGTGCAACATGATGGACGTACTAACAGTTACAGTTTCATGTTTGAGGGTACAAAGATTACTTTAATTCCTAAGAAGCGACAACAAGAAGAAAGCAAGTTGGAGGAGATTGAAGAATTGAAAACTTTGTTATCATTGAAGGAGTTTGTTAAGGAGGTAGAAGAGGAGCCTGAAGTATTCTTGTTGATTGGACGTGAGAGTCATGAAGTGGTTGAGATCCCTGAAGAAGTAAAACCAGTGCTGGAAGAGTTTGACGATGTATTTCTTGAAGAGCTACCAATGGAGTTACCACCGCTGAGAGACATTCAACATCAAATTGATCTTGTTCCAGGTGCTGTGTTGCCACATAGACCACACTACAGAATGAGTCCAAAGGAACATGAGGAGTTGAGAAGGCAAGTGGAAGAGTTGCTTGAGCAGGGGCGTGTGCAGGAAAGTCTAAGTCCATGTGCTGTGCCAGCATTGTTAGTACCGAAGAAGGATGGGACGTGGAGGATGTGCACTGATCGTCGAGCACTGAATAAGATTACTGTGAGATACAGATTTCCGATGCCGAGGCTTGATGATTTGTTGGATCAGTTGAGCGGGGCTACTATCTTTTCGAAGATTGATTTAAAGAGTGGTTATCATCAAATTCGAATCAGACCAGGAGATGAATGGAAAACAACATTCAAGACGAGAGAAGGATTGTATGAATGGCTGGTTATGCCGTTTGGTTTGTCGAATGCACCGAGTACTTTCATGCGAGTGATGAATCAAATCTTTAGACCATTCATTGGGAAGTTTGTGGTGGTGTATTTTGACGATATACTGATATATAGTGGGAATCCAGAAGAACACTTGCAACATCTGAGAGAAGTGTTGATGGTATTGCGACAGGAACAATTTTATGCTGCAACGAAGAAATGCGTGTTCATGACGTAGAGTGTTTTATTTTTGGGGTATGTTATATCGGGAGGAGGTATACAGGTGGATCGGAATAAAGTTGAAGCAATCAGAAATTGGCCACAACCCAGGACGATAACAGAAGTTAGAAGCTTTCATGGTTTGGCAACATTCTACCGAAGGTTTATTCCACACTTCAGTAGCGTGATGGCTCCAGTTACTGATTGTATGAAGGGGAAACAATTTTCATGGTCGGAGGAAGCATGATTTGCTTTTGAGAGAATCAAAGAACTTTTGACGACAGCACCAATCCTAGTGTTTCCTGATTTTCAGTTGTTGTTTGAGTTGCATACTGATGCATCGAAGGTTGGAATTGGAGGGGTGTTAAGTCAGAAGGGACGTCCTATTGCATATTTCAGTGAAAAGTTATCAGGAGCGAAGATGAGATATAATACATATGATATGGAATTTTACGCTATCGTGCAAGCTATCAAACATTGGAGACATTATTTGTTTCATAAAGAATTTGTGTTATATACTGATCATGAGTCATTGAAGCATATGCAGGGACAGGACAAGATTGCGGCAAGGCATGCTTCGTGGATTGCATACTTACAACAATTTACATTTGTGGTGAAGCATAAATCGGGAATTACGAACAGAGTAGCAGATGCATTGAGCATAAGGAATCATGTGTTGACTACAATGAAGGTTGAAGTGACAGGGTTTGATGTGTTGCCAGAATTATTTGCCGATGATCCTTACTTTGCGAAGTTTGTTGATGAAGTCAAGGAGGGAAAGACGGATGAGTTTGTTATGGTGGATGGTTTTCTTTTTAAGGGAAATCGATTATGTATACCGGAGTGCAGCTTACGTATGAAGATTGTAAAGGAATTGCATGAGGAAGGACATGTGGGCAGAGATCGTACTTTACAATTGATTTCTCAATCTTATTATTGGCCGTCAATGAAGCGGGAAGTTGGAAAATTTGTGGAGAGATGCCATATTTGCCTAGTTTCCAAGGGTACAGCGACGAATGCGGGATTGTATATGCCGTTACCCGTGCCGGTTAGACCATGGGTTGATATCAGTATGGATTTTGTTTTGGGATTACCGAGAACTCAGAAGGGAAATGATTCGATATATGTTGTAGTAGACAGGTTTTCGAAGATGGCACATTTCATCGCTTGTAAGAAGACAGCTGATGCCGTCCGTGTTGCTGAGTCATTCTTTAAAGAAGTGTATCGCTTACATGGTTTACCAGAATCCATTGTTTCTGATCGGGATACTAGATTTTTAAGTCATTTTTGGCTAAGTTTGTGGAAGATGGTGGGAACAAAGCTAAATTTCAGTAGTGCTTACCATTCGCAGTCCGATGGTCAGACTGAGGTTGTTAACAGGTCTTTGGGAAATTTGTTGCGGTGCCTGGTGAAGGATAATCTGAAGAGTTGGGATATGAAATTACGTCAAGCAGAATTTTCTCATAATCATGCTATAAACCGTAGTACAGGGTTCAGTCCATTTCAGATAGTGTATTCAAGTTTACCAAAGGGGCCGTTGGATTTGACGATAGTACCACAACCCAAGGGAACCGTTAAACGGGCTGTTGATTTTGTTGATGGATTGGCAGAATGTCATCAAATCGTTCAGGTATGATTGGAGAAAGCGAATGAAAAGTATAAGCGGTCTGCGGATTTGAAGCAAAGAAGTGTTGAATTTAATGAAGGAGATTTAGTATATGCTGTACTAACGAAAGATCGTTTTCCAGTGGGAGCATACAATAAGCTTAAAGCTCGAAAAATTGGTCCTGTAACGATTGTGAAACGGATCAATGAAAACGCTTATAAGTTGAAGCTGCCGGAGGATGTATACACTTCTGATGTGTTTAATGTTAAACATCTTATAACGTATCATGAGAATGAGTTTGTTGTGGAAGAAGAGGGCGCAAATTCGAGGACGAATTTTTCTCGGCCAGGGGAGGATGATGCAGCCCAGGATGGTGAAGAGTTAGGTCGTGTACGACCTAACGAATCCTTTAAGTCGTTACTGAAGAGTGATACCCAGAATGGTGAAGAGTTAGGTCGCGTACGACCTAACGAGGGCTTTAAGTCGCTCCAATGACTTAGTGAAGCTCGGCAACGACCTAGTGGAGACTCGCGAGTTAACAAACTAAAGGGAAAGGCGCTCGAACGACCTACCGAGTTACGACCTAAGTTAGGTCGCGTAAACGAGTTACGACCTAAGATAGGTCGCTCCGATACTTCATTTGAAGACAGTCTCGAACTACGACCTAAGTTAGGTCGCGTGAACGACCTACGACCTAAGTTAGGTCGCGAGAAGCTTTAGGTCTACACTTGCTATGATTCACTGAAGCTCATGCCACCTGGACTTCTGGAAGATGCTGCCTTGTTTTTAGGTCGGTCAAGTGTTAAGTCGTGAGGTTTTAGATCGTGATATTTTTAGGTCGTGATGTTTAAGTCGTGGACGACCTATATGATGTGTTGTAAATATGGAGTTGTAATATGTTGTATTGTTTTTCTTTGTGCTGTTGATAAGTCGCTGTCGACCTTAGTTAAGTCGTAGGTCGCGTGTCTTGTTTTGGGTCGTAAGTCGATGATGTTTGTTAGGTTGTGGCTGACCTAAGTGTTGTACGGAATTGTGTGTGTCGAGTTGTAAAGCTATAAATAGCGGTGTTGGGTCATTTGTAATAGTTTAGTTGATTTGAATAAAAACTTTTGTTTTGTTAGCTTTGTGCTTTCAATTAAATTGGTAGTTGAGTGTAATCTCCTATCTCCTCTTTCGGCATTCGAGTGCGCTCGAATCAACGATCGTAGAAGCCAATTTACGGTATCAAGTGCGCTTGATCAACGTCTGAAGTATTGCAGATCTTCTTTCACGGTATCGTGCGCGATCAACGTGACGAAGATAGCTAGAATTCGGTATCCACGGATCAACGAATTTGGGCCATTCAGTATTCTTCATTCCATCGATTGCTACTTTCACAAAATCATCATTTTGTTATTTCCGCTGCTGCATCATCAACTTAGGAAACACAACATTAAATACCTATCCTTTCAAGCACACAAAACACAAAATCAATGTCACAGCAAAATGTGGTCAAGCATACGAAATGCCAAATCCTCCCTTCAAATTATCAAATCAACTTTATTCAAATCGGGTCATTGTTAAAATAAATAAAGGAAATACAAGTATAAGGGTGAGAATGGTTGTACATGAGAAGCTACAACCACTCTCTCTATATATGCTCTGTCTTTGTTCACTTCTGGCATTCGAACAAAGGTATGAAAGAATGATACAAGCCTTCATTACATTTTTTTAAAAAAGAGCTGCCATGGTAACAAAACAGAAGCTTGGAAGGGGATTTAAACAGTAGCAGCTCATCACTTTCAGAAAACAATGAGTAACATCTTTTCTAAAAGCTTAAGTATTTGAATATCTGGTTGCCTGTGGATTACTGGAAATAAGTATGCTTTGTGTGCATATATATTGGTGAATTTTATGTATATATATGGATGTATAGATGTGTGCATGACTGATATTCCTGTGACATCTTTGTTCTTAGTTTTCAAACTCAAGTTTTTGATCAAAATTCATTATCCCTTGATCTACTCTCCGTTAGGACTTAGGTTCTAAACAAAATTTGTTTGTTTAATCATAGAGTAAGTTTTAAAATTTTATTTAAGTTAAAATAATTTGAAATTTCTCTGGAAACCAAAAGAACAGGCAAGCTTGAGTTTTGTCAAAATTTCAAACGTCCTAATTTATTAATTAGGTATATAAACTAAATCCTTAATCAAAAACTTGATTTTTAGAAGTGAAATCACAAATTTTAGTATTGGGATGATGGAGCGGTTCGAGTTGATAAGAAATGGGTGTTTTGGGTAGTCTCTGGCGATCTAGTTGCTCGGGGAGGTCGTGGTCTTCTCTGGTGGTAGAGGGATGATCGGAGAGTGTGGCAAAAAAATGCCAGATGGATGAGAAAGTCACTGTAGCGGTGGCTGGTGATCGATTTAGGTTGTAACCCTAGTTTTTGGCTAGGTCAGGAAATTGTTCATCCCATCGCCTCTGGTGGATCGAGTTCCACTAAATTGTGGGAATTGATAGCGGGGAGGTTGGCGAAGATGTGGCTGGAGTCTCAGACACTCCGGTGATCGGCATCGTGAGTTCGAGGAGGTTTTGGTGAGGTGGTTTGTTCCAGGTATGGTGCAGAGTTACTCGAATTCGATTTCGAGTTAGAATCAAAGTTGGGATGCTCGTAATCTGGTACGGGGATGATCGTCGTCATGAGGAAGGCATCGTGGATGATCAGAGGTGGCTGCTTTGCCGATGCATGTTCACGGCAGTGAAGTTGTGTCAGAGGTTTGGATGGTGGTTTTGTCTCGAAGTAGGTTACGGGATAGTGAGGTGTTGACTCGAGTTAGAACTCGAGTAAAATTTGAGTGAGATTGATTTCAGTTTTTAAAACATTAAAATTTAAACCAACTTTTGAAATGAAAAGAAAAGATGGGTTTTCTTGGGTAAGTACTCGAGTAGGCTTCGGGTTGAACCCGAAGCAGCATTTGGAAAAAGATTTTTAAAGTTTTTAAAATAAAAACAAGATTTTGAATTTAAATAATATGGTTTTAAACTCTTCTAAATTTCTTTTATAAGATAAGTGTTCTTTAACATTTGATTTAAAAGGTTTGTAAATTTAATCTAAATTTTGTTAAAGTTAAATTTGTAATCATTTTAAATCTTGAATTTGAAATGAAATTTAAAGGTAAACTTAAAAGTAATTAAGATTTTTGATAATTAAGTAAAGTGTATGTAATTATTTTAATTATTGATTAAGTAAATAATATTTAAAATTAGTGTTAAATAAAACCCAAGTTTAGAGTTATTTCAAATGGTAAGTGCTTATGTAATGTATTAAATCAAGTTTAAAATGTTAATGATAATTTTGTCATTTTTAAGGAAATGGTTTACCTTAAAGATTTAATGGTTTGAGATTAATTAAGAAAATTAAGTAACTGAGTTAATTAATTAGAGATAAGTTAATTTATAAATAAATTTATAATTAAGGATAAATTGATTTGTAATCAGAGATTAATTACCTAAGTTAAAGAGCAAATTTATCAAGGATTGATTTAATTCAATTAGTAATTAAAGGTTAAGTAAATTAGTAATTAAAGGTTAATTAACAGAGGATAATTAACCAACGGAATAATTACTTGATGAAAGTAATTAAAATTAGATTTCTTAATGGAAGTAATTAAGGATTAATTACTCAGTGTAATTAATTGAAGAATTGATTAATTGAAGGAATTTATGAAGGGTTAGTAAATCAATGAGTATGGTTAATTAAAGGATAGTTAATCAATGTAAGTGATTATAAGGTAATTAATTTGTGTAATTAATTAAAGGTTAATTAATTATTGTAATTAAAGAATAATTAATTGAGGAGGATTAATTAAGATGGATGATCATTGGGTGATTAATTAATTGGTTTGAAATTAATTAATAAGCAGGATTTAAAGTAATTAAAGTAATTGATTTAATTGTGGTTAATTAAATTAATTAGAGATGGTATGGTTGATTAATCTTGCTCACGAATGATTGAATGATATTGTGTGCCTTAGAATAGTTGATATCTCTGGTATGTGATGTGAGATGCTATGTGATTTAATATGTTGGGTTAAAATAGTGACATCCTGTATTTTAAGTTTGAAGGGTATTTCATTTGAATAATTTGGGTTAAGATGACATGGAATTTGAAGAGACCCGAGTCGGGCTATTGCAAATACCCGGAACCACTTCGATTTGTAAATCTTCTATAAATTCCTTATAGAATTGATATGTGAAATAAATAGGCTGAATGGAATGATTTAAGTAATTGGACCATTTTAACTTTGTAGAGGTACATAGATAATGATATATGAATAAGTGTTGACTATAATAAGTTGAGAACTCGTTGTGAAGTACGAGTTACCCGGGTTTAAATAAGTTTATGCATTAGTATTCCTTGTGAGATGGGTTTACTCACGCTGGTTTCCAGCCTAACCCGGATGTTACTTTGATGTAATGCTCGGGTCAGACCGAGTATTACAGATTTCCAGGTAAGGACGTTCTGGAGCTCAGGAGACGAGCTGGATGGCAGGAACGTATGAAGTGATTCCACTGTGATATTATTTCTGTTTATCTGAGACATGCGATTTGTATATGTCCCAGTGTTTGTGTATGAGTGTAACTCTGATGTGAAAATATAATTGACAGATACAGGTATTCTTTTGTAAATTGTTATTATTTGATATTATATTTTGATCCACTGCGATTTGTGAGAATCAGTGTTGTGTTTCTGTTTCTTCTTCTTCTATCGCTTTCTTCTTTTCCTAACTATGTGGAATTTTCACGATCGAAAATTCCAGGTCGTTACATTTGGTATCAGAGTGATGGTTAAGCGAGAATCTTGGCTCTAGTGGGTTTACTCATCAAGGATAGGGTACCCTAGGATGAGTTGAGTGTGTGTGTGTGTGTATATATATATGATATATACATGAGAGCGTACTTGTTATTTTCTTATATAAAGGTTTAAAAAATGGTTTTAAAACTGGATGATTTTATAAAAGCTTATATCATATTTATAAAGCAATAATTGGTTATTAAATAAGAAATTAAGTAATATATACACATATCCAAATAAGGATTGGATAAAATGAACTATACAAATAAGATGAATTAAAATGGTTTCAAACTAGAAAATAAATGGTTATTGAGTTTAAATAGGATGATTGTTTTCCAATAAACACATAAATGTTTTAAGGAAGTAACCATTAGATGTGAATAACTTGTAAATTAGAAAGGATGTAAATTGAAAAGTTTTGAAATTGTTTCTAATGTTAATAGAAATAAAGAAGAGTATTATTCAGAATATTTTGAATGTGATCTTATTTTAAAATAAGAGTTGTTTGAAAGCATTAAAGGAAACTGTTTGAACTAAAACCAAAAGTGGTTTAAAATTTAAGGATAACTTAGAGTGTAAAGGAAATAATATGTATATATGAGGAATATACATAATATCAAAAATGGGTTGAAATAAACTCTAAATGTTGAGTTTTAAATTTGGAATGAGATGTGAAACCCAAGGTGATAAGTTTTTGAACTTATAAGATTATTAATGTGAAGTTTAAAGTTTGAAATGGGAATTCAAATTGGGTAAGGTTGTCTAGATTAAGTAAATTGAATTTAACTTTGGGAAAGTTAAATAAGTTAACAAACAACCTGAATTGGTAATTTCAAGATGAAATTGAGATTTAACTTAGGAAAGTTAAATGATTGGTTTAAATGGGAAGTTATGAGTGATCTCAAAATGGGTTTGAGATTTGGAAATTAAAAATGGGTGTTTGGATAAATTTGGATGTTTATTTATCCTGATATCATTCCATTATTATAAATAATATATGAAACTGAGAATTGGTTTTAAAAATGGATAATAAATTAGAATCTGAAGATTAATTGTTTTTGAGTTTTGGAATATGTTAAATAAAGATAATTTAAAATGGAATTTTGGAATTTGAACTCAGAAATGAATGGTTTAATGATATAAGTTGTTAATTTAAAAGTGAAGTATAATTTGATTTAAAGAAATTAAACCAACATTTGAAATTTAACTCGAATTTATGTAATTTAGGATGGTAAAGGGGAATTGAATTTGAAATTGATTCAAATTGAAATTGATTTGAATTTGGAAAGAATCGAGGTTAATTCAACTTGAATTGGGATTAATTCAAACTGGAGTTGAAATGAATTGAAATTGAAAATTTGGTTCAATTTGAAAATTATTTGAATAAATTAAGATTGAAATCGAAGTGGAATAAAGTTAAATTTGGAGTGGGAATCGAAGTTGCTTAAATTGATTTGTGATAGAATCAATGTTAAGAGGAAGTGGAAATTTAAAATTGAATTGGTTGGAACAAAGATTGGATAGTGGAACAGTTTGGCTCTGGACTATTTTCAAACAAATTATTTTAATATAAACTTTCTTAAATATAATCTTTCAAGCTATTTACTATATGCAACCTTTCTTTCTAAACCCCAAACTACCTTATACTTATTTTATAACTACTTTTGGAACTATTTAACTATTTTACAACTGTTTTATAAACTAATGACTATTTTTCTACTACTTTATAACTAATTACGGTTTTACGACTATTTTGCAATTATTTAAAATTTCTATAACTATTTGACTATTTTCCAACTATTTTACAATTACTTAACTGTTTTACAGCTATTTTACAAACTAATAATTATTTTCAACTACTTATCTATTTTTAAATTTTTCAAGCTATTTTCTAAATATAAGCTGGACAGAGTTCAAACTGTTTATGATTAAATACCCAATTGAGATAAGAATTGAAGTGATAATCTAAATGGGAATTAAGGAAAATGTGAATAAGTGAATAAAATCAAAGTGAGGATGAATAGAAAGGAGGTTGATTTAAGTGATAATCAATGAAGATAAATACGTAGGATGTACGTATATTATTCTATTTGCATAATGATTTGATCCAGATTTGAGCACAGAATTTCGAGATAGTATTATCAATCCGAGTTGGGATTTTTCGCTCGATTTTCGACGGCAAGCCTGGATATGGATTTTTGATTGGTTCTGGATATTCTCTATCATAGTTGTGACTATGCAAGGAGAATGACGGTTTCTGATCAAGAAACTAAATCTGAGTCCGCACTAGGAAGTCGGGTGGACAATACTAGTTCGGAAGTGAAATTGTGTGATCGAGTGAGCGATCAGATTGATATAGCATACGGATGATATGTGTACATCGTACGGGTTTGAATGAAATTGATATTGAAAATTTATGGATAAGAACTGTAAATGGTCTTTGAAATGAAGAGTATATTTTGTGAAATATATGATGAGGTAAAATAGAAATTGGAAATTTCTATGATTTAAGATTCACTTTATGAAGAAAGGTAACGTGGTTAATAACTTTATAAAAGAGTAATCAAATTTGAATATTTGATTT
The DNA here is from genome assembly GCA_030737815.1 of Allium fistulosum. Classification (NCBI taxonomy): domain Eukaryota; kingdom Viridiplantae; phylum Streptophyta; class Magnoliopsida; order Asparagales; family Amaryllidaceae; genus Allium; species Allium fistulosum. The sequence goes on along the minus strand of CM060906.1, from coordinate 866,533,828 downwards.
GGAATAAACAAAGTTATATATCTTTGTTATATATGATAAACTCCCCTTGTTGAATCTATTGACAGAAGAAAAGGGTTTTGAAAGTATTTGAAGTATAAAAGTGAATTTATACAAGTATGAAGTGATTCAAAAATTTCCCAAGGTTATTATACATATATATACGTATATATAAAGGATTTTGGAAAAAGGTTTTGGGAACCTCTGGATTTCTAAAAAAGGCTTTTGATTTTTGAGGAAAATCAAATTTGGAATTTGGAAAGCCTAGTTTGTGAATTATCGATTTTGGGATAATCGATTTTGAGAAAGGAGATTTATATGAAATTCATACTAGGTGTATGATTTGGAAAATACTATATGTGTATAGTATAAAGTGTTTTGAAAGGGGCTCTGGGAAAAAGGCGCTCCCTTGAATGAACTTCTCAGGAGTGCCACAGGGTGGTACTGCCTTGAGCCCTAAGGGGGGTTCTAAAGTTGATCCTGTGAGGAGTCCGGACAAACTAGTTCCTAAGGATTGTTGGGTAGCGAAAGTCGAGGGCGCTGATGCCTACAGGGGCATTTGGGTTATGCTGTGACGACAGTGTAACTCGATGTCACTACGATCTACTGTGTGGACCATAGAGAAAATCGTGTGGAGGATGAGTGCCAACAGTCTACACTTGATTTTGCCGGGACGACAACGTAACATCGGTAGGCTGCGATCTATGGTCTAGTGGAGGAGTTTCATTCTTTTGGCAGCGAAATTCGAGGGCGCTGATGCCTACAGTTATATGGGTTTTTGCTGTGATAGCAACGTAAAGCCCAGGTATAACTGCGATCTGTAGCGGGTTCCATGGAGTAATCGGGGGGTGCGGAGGCCTACAGTTATCTATGGATTTTGTCGGGACCAATGTAACCATCGGGTTAACTGCGACCGTGGATGGGAGTGATGATTTCCAGAGCATTCTCATCAAGGATATTTTCTCTATTTTCAAAAACTGTTTTCTATATTTTCAACAAAATGTTTTTCAAGTATTTTCATTGGGTGTTGAAAACGGGTTTACTAAGTACTTATAGATTTTCAGTCCTGCGCCTGATCAACGTTTGACTGAATTTCTCTGAGAACAAGGATGGACTTGTTGAGACATCGAGTTATAATAAAAAATTTATTTTTATATAAAGTAATATTATGTATTTTTAAAAGTGTTTTAAAAATTTATATAATAAAAGAGTAAAGGATTAAAATGTTTAAAGGATGATTTAAATACATAATACACAGTAAAGAAAAATTTCTCGCTTCGTTCCTTTTCGAGGACGAAAAGTTCTAAAGGGGGGAGGAATGTGACGACCCGGATTTTTAACGGTAGTTAATTGGTAATTAACTGAATTAGATCATTGAAATATTAGTTTTGACTTGTCGAACAAATAAAATTCTGATGATTAAAGATATCTGGATATATCAATTATTTTAAAAACCATAATAAACATTGAATTTTAAAATCTCTGGATATGATAAATCTCGTAGAAAATAAATAATAAACCCCACCATATAAATTAAAGATAAAACATCCATAAATATATGTGTAGCATATAAAAGTTGATGATGATCAATATAAATACATATATATATACACATTTGAGTACATAGATATGTATACGGTAATTGAAAACACATAGATATAAGTATATAAACATGCATGTATATGAATGTAGGCTCATATAGAATAATATATATGAAAATTTGTATAAATGGAAACATGTATAATAGTAAAATACACATAAGTAAGTATATATGTTCATATGTTAAATGAAATGGTGAAAGTGATAAAATGGAAATGTACAAATGATGACAAACATATAAAATGTGTGTATGTGTATGCTGGTGAGACATATACAAGTAAACAAATGTATATAAAAGTATGACAAAAACTATGTTCATGAGTGTTTGTATGTAGAGTATAGGTATGTAAGAGCATATATATATATATCCATGTAGTCAACTTAGGAAACACAACATTAAATACCTATCCTTTCAAGCACACAAAACACAAAATCAATGTCACAACAAAATGTGGTCAAGCATATGAAATGCCAAATCCTCCCTTCAAATTATCAAATCAACTTTATTCAAATCAGGTCATTGTTAAAATAAATAAAGGAAATACAAGTATAAGGGTGAGAATGGTTGTACATGAGAAGCTACAACCACCACTACACCACAAAGCTGTTTTAGCCACACCCCTATCCGCCTTATTTGATACGGCTCAAAGCCGTATCAAATTGGATACGGCTAGTAACCATATCTAAACATTTTGATACGGTTTTTAGCCGTATCAAATTTGATACGGCTTTGAGCCGTATCAAATTCGTGCCTATTTTGGCTGGAAAATCATACACCCTGCAAATTTGCGTTCTCGTTTTTTTCCCCAACTTCATTCCTTCCCTCGTTTTTTTCGTTCTCCCTCCGAAACATAAACATCGTTCTCCCAAGTCTCTTTTTCCCAAATTCGCGTCCGTTAACATCCAAAATCACGCAAACGCAATCCCTAATTTAGGGTTTTTCATCGGTGCGATCTCCCCCAGCTTCTGCTTCTGCTACAGCTTCGGATTTAATTGATTATGCTGCTACAACGGAGTTAATTGACTATTGCATTTTAAAGGTAACAAGAAACAACTAATTTACTTCGCAAAATTGAACTTGATTTTGTCCATGTTAATCATTTCGAATTTAATTGATTATGCTGCTTTGGAATGTTGTTAGTGTTTATCGAAACATATGCAATATGATATATATCTTCATAGATTATGCAGTTTATTAATTAAGTCTACAGACTATGTAGTCGTGGTTAGTAGTGTAAGAAAATACTGCATAGCATCAACTGCTGCTACTAATTTACTAACAAAGAGCATAAGGAATGAGTTGAATCAACATAATAACAAAGGAAAGTGATGCCTAGGCAACTATAACCTTAGGTTTAATTTAGGGATTTTTCTACCTTGTACACAAAGAAATAGGTCACACAGTCCGTAATAAGGAAAAAATTAATTCAAAATGAAGCTAGATATATTGTATGTGGCATGGGGTGCTTGTTACAATTTTTCTTGACAAAATTAAAAGGACGTTTGGGCTAGCTTTTATTTTTGATTAATCTGAGAAAAGTTGTCTTTTGAAAATTATCTTTTCCAATTTCCCAAACAACAAGGCTTTTCTAATATAAACTAAAATTAGAAACTATTCAAAACATCCCACATGTCCACTACAAAGCAAAACATGACTAGTCTATGAACATTATGGTCCCAGCATACGTACAGTAATGAACATTTGGTAATGTCTATTATTCATGTTCGCTAACGAGAGTATAAAACAATAACTTGGGAAAAGGCTGAAATATGTTCAGAAATGTTCAAATGAAAATATGCATGCTACTTATCAGTGTATCGTTGGATTGTATGACCGATAACAGTAAACACTGTAATTGAATTTGTTATTACAAATGTTACAACGGGTGAATTTTTCCGAAAACAATTCTATGCTATGCACTTGTTTAATCTCTAGTCCTATTCCGTTGTAAACTTGGGGCTGAATGATGTGAACCATGTGTTATGTTTGTGTTTTGGGGAATAATCAAATTCAATTTGGGAGTTATGTTGTATATGGTTCTGACATTATATATGGTTTTGATATTGTTGTATAAGTGGATAAAAGTATTGTTAATGGCGCAAGCCAAGTATCAGGAGAGGGGTAATGCGTGGACATTACTCCGGTGCTATAAAATAGCGCCGTTGTAATGGCAAATTTTTTGGAAACAGTTTGGTGTAGTGCACTCTCTCTATATATGCTCTGTCTTTGTTCACTTCTGGCATTCGAACAAAGGTATGAAAGAATGATACAAGCCTTCATTACATTTTTTTTAAAAAGAGCTGCCATGGAAACAAAACAGAAGCTTGGAAGGGGATTTAAACAGTAGCAGCTCATCACTTTCAGAAAACAGTGAGTAACATCTTTTCTAAAAGCTTAAGTATTTGAATATCTGGTTGCCTGTGGATTATAGGAAATAAGTATGCTTTGTGTGTATATATATTGGTGAATTTCTGTATATATATGGATGTATAGATGTGTGCATGACTGATATTCCTGTGACATCTCTATTCTTAGTTTTCAAGCTTAAGTTTTTGATCAAAATTCATTATCCCTTGATCTAATCTCTGTTAGGACTTAGGTTCTAAACAAAATTTGTTTGTTTAATCATAGAGTAAGTTTTAAAATTTTATTTAAGTTAAAATAATTTGAAATTTCTCTGGAAACCAAAAAGAACAGGCGAGCTTGAGTTTTGTCTAAATTTCAAACATCCTAATTTATTAATTCAGGTATATAAACTGAATCCTTTATCAAAAACTTGATTTTTAGAAGTGAAATCACAAATTTTAGTATTGGGATGATGGAGCGGTTCGAGTTGATCAGAAATGGGTGTTTTGGGTAGTCTTTGGCGATCTAGTTGTTCGGGGAGGTCGTGGTCTTCTCTGGTGGTAGAGGGATGATCGGAGAGTGTGGCAAAAAAATGCCAGATGGATGAGCAAGTCACTGTAGCGGTGGTTGGTGATCGATTTAGGTTGTAACCCTAGTTTTTGGCTAGGTCAGGAAATTGTTCATCCCATCGCCTCTGGTGGATCGAGTTCCACCAAATTGTGGGAATTGATAGCGGGGAGGTTGGCGAAGATGTGGCTGGAGTCTCAGACACTCCGGTGATCGGCATCGTGAGTTCGAGGAGGTTTTGGTGAGGTGGTTTGTTCCAGGTATGGTGCAGAGTTACTCGAATTCGATTTCGAGTTAGAATCGAAGTTGGGATGGTCGTAATCTGGTACGGGGATGATCGTCGTCATGAGGAAGGAATCGTGGATGATCGAAGGTGGCTGCTTTGCCGGTGCATGTGCACGGCAGTGAAGTTGTGTCAGAGGTTTGGATTGTGGTTTTGTCTCGAAGTAGGTTATGGGATAGTGAGGTGTTGACTCGAGTTAGGACTCGAGTAAAATGCGAGTGAGACTGATTTCAGTTTTTAAAACATTAAAATTTAAACAAACTTTTGAAAAGAAAAGAAAAGATGGGTTTTCTCGGGTAAGTACTCGAGTAGGCTTCGGGTCGAACCCGAAGCAGCATTTGGAAACAGATTTTAAAGTTTTTAAAATAAAAACAAGATTTGAATTTAAATAATTTGGTTTTAAACTCTTCTAAATTTCTTTTATAAGATAAGTGTTCTTTAACATTTGATTTAAAAGGTTTGTAAATTTAATCTAAATTTTGTTAAAGTTAAATTTGTAATCATTTTAAATCTTGAATTTGAAATGAAATTTAAAGGTAAACTTAAAAGTAATTAAGATTTTTGATAATTAAATAAAGTGTATCTAATTATTTTAATTATTGATTAAGTAAATAGTATTTAAAATTAGTGTTAAATAAAACCCAAGTTTAGAGTTATTTCAAATGGTAAGTGCTTATGTAATGTATTAAATCAAGTTTAAAATGTTAATGATAATTTTGTCATTTTTAAGGAAATGGTTTACCTTAAAGATTTAATGGTTTGAGATTAATTAAACAAATTAAGTAACTGAGTTAATTAATTAGAGATTAATTAATTTATAAATAAATTTATAATTAAGGATAAATTGATTTGTAATCAGAGATTAATTACCTAAGTTAAAGGGCAAATTTATCAAGGATTGATTTAATTCAATTAGTAATTAAAGGTTAAGTAAATTAGTAATTAAAGGTTAATTAACAGAGGATAATTAACCAACGGAATAATTACTTGATGAAAGTAATTAAAATTAGATTTCTTAATGGAAGTAATTAAGGATTAATTACTCAGTGTAATTAATTGAAGAATTGATTAATTGAAGGAATTTTGAAGGGTTAGTAAATCAATGAGTATGGTTAATTAAAGGATAGTTAATCAATGTAAGTGATTATAAGGTAATTAATTTGTGTAATTAATTAAAGGCTAATTAATTATTGTAAAGAATAATTAATCGAGGAGGATTAATTAAGATGGATGATTATTGGGTGATTAATTAATTGGTTTGAAATTAATTAATAAGCCAGATTTAAAGTAATTAAAGTAATTGATTTAATTGTGGTTAATTAAATTAATTAGAGATGGTATAGTTGATTAATCTTGCTCACGAATGATTGAATGATATTGTGTGCCTTAGAATAGTTGATATCTCTGGTATGTGATGTGAGATGCTATGTGATTTAATATGTTGGGTTAAAATAGTGACATCCTGTATTTTAAGTTTGAAGGGTATTTCATTTGAATAATTTGGGTTAAGATGACATGGAATTCGAAGAGACCTGAGTCGGGTAATTGCAAATACCCGGAACCACTTCGATTTGTAAATCTTCTATAAATTCCTTATAGAATTGATATGTGAAATAAATAGGCTGAATGGAATGATTTAAGTAATTGGACCATTTTAACTTTGTAGAGGTACATAGATAATGATATATGAATAAGTGTTGACTATAATAAGTTGAGAACTCATTGTGAAGTACGAGTTACCCGGGTTTAAATAAGTTTATGCATTAGTATTCCTTGTGAGATGGGTTTACTCACGCTGGTTTCCAGCCTGACCCGGGTGTTACTTTGATGTAATGCTCGGGTCAGACCGAGTATTACAGATTTCCAAGTAAGGACGTTCTAGAGCTCAGGAGACGAGCTGGATGGCAAGTACGTATGGAGTGTTTCTGCTGTGATATTATTTATGTTTATCTAAGACATGCGATTTGTATATGTCCAGTGTATGAGTGTAACTCTGATGTGAAAATATAATTGATAGATACAGGTATTCTTTTGTAAACTGTTATTATTTGATATTATATTTTGATCCGCTGCGATTTGTGAGAATCAGTGCTGTGTTTCTATTTGTTCTTCTTCTATCTCTTTCTTGTTTTCCTAACTATCTGGAATTTTCGCGATCGAAAATTCCGGGTCGTTGCAGAAACGAAAATGGGTAATCCCATATATCAAAATAGATGTTTTCAAATAAATTTAAACTCAATGGAACAGGTTTTAGGTCCTAATTCCATCGTATAAAGAAGTTATTTTATAATCAGCTTATTTCAAATTGATTTCAATTGATTTTAATTAAATTGATTTCTAGGCGTTTCGAGTTCGTACGATCGAACGACAAGTCCGATCGCTATGAAACTTGAAATCCTATAATAATTTACCGTTACGGATTCGATGAAACTGGTTTCGTCAAAATCCGAGTCAGTGCCCAAAATGGCTATTTTCACATTAATTAAATTAATTAAAAATTGATTCAATTAAATTACATTTTTTTTATTCAAGGTCAATAACTAACAATTTTCATCATTTTTGATTGTTTGGACATTTGTAATAAATTCAAATAAGTTTACATATCAATCCAGTGTTAATTATTTCAATAATTACAGTGTTAAATTTTCAACTGCCATAAATCCTATTAATTAATAATTTAATTCCAATAAATTGTTTTGATTTAATTTCAGACTTTATATTCAATCAATTATTTACTCAAATCGCATAGTTAATGTTTGTTTAACATTTCATTACATTAATATTCTTCAATTTCCTTCTTTTATTTGGATTAACTACTATATTTCAAATTTGTTGAATTTTTGTCACTTACACACATTAATTAAAATTTAATATCCCTATAAATTTATTTATCTGGGTTTCATTCCTTTTTGTTAAATCAATTATTATCTTATGGATAAAATAAATATTTCTATTCATTCCATTACATTCACAATTTACAGTTATTGTCTTAATCTTATTAATGTAACATTAAAGTTCATTTAATTCTAATTGATTTCCCATTTTAAATTTAATAGAGCAAATAAACAAGTAACTTATAACAATCGTTACCATAACTTTTAATTACACATATGAATTCATTATTCCCAAACAAATGTTACAATTCTTATAAAATATTGATTTTATTCAATTACCATTAACTATCTACTTCATACAAAAATTAAATACTTACATTTGTTTCTTATATTCAATTTTATAACCAAGTATAACATTTACATTATTTCAATTAATTGAACTTCCATTAAAAGGTTGTCCTTTTCTTAAATTAACCTTATTCCATTTCATTCTAATTATTAATTTCCCTTAATAAATCACAAATTTCTGTTTTCCCCAATATCAAATAACAAAATTTAATTAAATCAACAATTTAAATTATCGAAAATTTACAGGTTGTTACAAAAATAATGTATCACTATAAAAATTTAATTGTAGATACACAAAAAAGGAACTAAATAAGTTATACAAAAATTCATCTTGATTTGTAAATGGTTAAATTATATACAATGATTTCACAAACATAAGATTATATAAATTTAATATTTATTGTTACAAATAAATATTAAATTGTGAAATAATTTACACATGTCTTTCATATAAATGATTTATTTTACAAGATTTTTTTCATGTCCTCTTCACCAATTCTTCCCGCCTTTCCAAATAGACCTAAATTTTCAAATCCTTCTGTCCCTTCAGCCTCCTACTCCTTGCCATCCTCCTCATTGCTGCTTTTTGACCCTCCCATCCTTCTCTTCTACCTCTTGCTGACCCATCTACTCCTCCCCTTTTATCTCTTCCCAACCAATCTTTGTCTTCCGTTTCTCCCTCTTTTGCCTGTTTCTTTTCTGCCCTCTTCTAAACCAACTTATGTTCCTTCTTCTCAATAGACGTGGACTTCCCTTTTTAAGAACAAACTTAGGAATATGAGGAAGTACGTTCCTATTGAATTGTCCCTATCTTTTTCAGATGAAGCTTTGGTTCCTCCCTTTGAAGTTGTTGCAGGTTCAGAGGTTTGGCAAGAATATCTGGTCAATGTTTTCCTTAACAATCCCCTATCATACACTGCTGTTGTGGAGCAACTTAAAAGGGTTGGGCGTCTTAAGTGTTATATTAAGGTGAAATCTAATGGTTTCATTTTTTTTTCTAATCTATAAAGAAGATAAAATGAAAATTGTAAAAGTTGATCCAATTTTTATGAGGAATAAAATCTTTATTATAAGGCCCCAGGATCCTTGATTGTAATGTATATGGTAGTATGAAAGAATTTGAGAAAGAATATTCTTATTGATTTTCAATTTTAAAGTGAGTTTTTGATACAAACTTTGTAGATTGGGAAACTTTTCACACTAAAGTGAACTACTACATACAATATATTTACAACAACAACTTAATCATGTTATTAGGCTTTGAGAACTAGCCTATTACTTGACCTACATTGCTCTTTGAGAAATATGATAATATGTATATGTGGCTGTGGTTGCTCGATATGGTCATTCGTATAGATCTCATTTGCCCCCCTCAAACATGACTCTAGGTTTATGATTTGCAAGGCGATTTCCCAAATTGCAGCCACTCTTTAAGTTATTTGCAAATTTCTTCAAGTTAGCTGATGCTCAACTTCAATTCTAACTTCAATTCAACTCTAAGCTTTATTCTTCTTGTTAGAAGTGAAATCAGCCTGAGATTTTGATGTTTGAGTTGCTCATTTCCACTACGACAGATCAAGTTGTGAGGAAGATGATGACTTTGAGCTTGAGTCCTCTAGTGCTTCCATGTTTCTACTCAGATCTGACTGATGATGATCAGAGTGATTTCCATTTTGCTTGATTCCTAGATCAGATCTAAATTTGATGAAATTCCTTACTGATAATGCTTTGGTGAAAGTGTCTGCCCTTTGGTAGGTGGCAGGTTTATGATTGATTTGTATATTTCCTTTTAATGCTTGTTCACGAACAAAGTATAAGTCTATCTCAATATGCTTGGTTCTGGAGTGAAGTATAGGGTTTGCAGTCATGAACAAATTACTTTGATTATCACACCATAATGTTGGTTTAACTTCTGAATTTATTTTTAATTCACTTAGCATTGATTGCAACCACATTACTTCTACCGTAGCACTTGTTACACTTTTGTATTCAGCCTCAGTGTTGGATCTAGAAATTGTTGATTGTTTATTTGAGCGCCATGATATTAGATTGTTTCCAACATATATATAGTGTCCAGTAATTGACTTTCTATCATTTGGATCTGTAGCCCAGTCAGCATCTGCATATCCTGTTATGTTTAGATTGTTGCAAGCTTTAATCCATGGTTCTTTTGAGATATCTGAGAATTTTTTTCACTGCTCTCCAGTGTTCATCCAGAGGATTCTGCATAAATTGAGAAACCATGTTAACACTAAATGCAATATTTGGTCGTGTTATAGTAGCATATTGTAATGCCCCTACAACACTTCTATATTGTTTAATATTAGATACGGCTTCTCCCCTGTTCTTAGACAAATGCTGATTGCTTATCATTGGTGTTGGTTGTGGGTTTGCACCATCCATTTTTGTTTTAGCCAGGAGTTCTGAAATGTATTTTCTTTGACATAACATCATTTCAGAATTTTCTTTCCTTTTGATTCTATCCCCAAGAAGTAATTAAGGCTTCCAAGGTCTTTTATTAAGAGTTGCTTATTCAGATTAGAGATAATATAATTGACTTCATCCTTGTTATTGCCTGTAATAATTAGACCATCAACATATATTAGTATGTAAATGGTTAATGGATCATTGATTTTGCTGAACAATGAGTTATCTGATTTGGTAGACTGATATCCCATATTTTTCAAAGTTGCTTTCAGTCTATCAAACCAGACTTTTTGTGCTTGTTTAGGGCCATATATTTCCTTGTTTAACTTGCACACATAATTCGTACTCTTATTGTATCATTGTGGTTGCTCCATATAGATCTCCTCCTGCAAAATGCCATTTAAAAATGCATTATTGACCACTAATTGTCTTATGCACCAGCTTTTGTGCAGTGCAATAGTAAGGATAAGACTTATGGTAGTTGGTTTGACTACTAGGAAAAAAGTTCCATTGAAATCAAATCCATATTGTTGGGTGCACCCCTTGGCAACAGGTCTTGCTTTGTATCTACTAATTGAACCATCAGAATTTTTCTTTATCTTATATGTCAACTTACATCCTACTATATTCTTATGATCTGGTTGACATACAAGATCCCATTTTTTGTTCTTTATAAGTGATTATATTCTTCATCTATTACTACTTTCCAGTTTTTGTCTTTTATAGCTTGCTCATAAGTTCCATGTTCATCTGGACTTGAGTTTGCAATATATATCTTTGGCTTAAAGTTGCCATTTTTGGCTCTTGTAATCATGGGATGACTTGATCTTACTTGAGTTTCAATGTAAGGTAAGTCTCCAACATTGGCATGATCTGAACTGCTTCTTGAGTTACTTTGTTGAATACTTCCTTTATTTTAATCTATATTACCCATTGATTTTGCAGGTGAATGACAGGCATGACTAGGATCATCTGTCCATTCATAATTTTTTGAAATTTTTTTATGGGCTCTGCATTGTGATCACTAGCACTCTTTGCCTCCACTTGATGTTCATCCTCATAATATATAGGTAATTCTGGTATTAAGGTTTTTGGATTGTAGACTTTACTTGTAGTCTTAATTTATGATTTGCTAAAAGGAAAAATACTCATTAAAAACAACATGCCTACTAATGAAAATTCTTCCACTATCATCAAGACACTTGTATCCTTTCTGATTTATTGCATATCCTAGAAAAGTGCATGGTTTTGATCTGAAGTTCAATTTGTTAGCAATGTATGGTCTTAAGTAAGGAAAACATAAGCTATGATAATTTGGTTTTACCCCATATAGTTTTTCTATAGGAACGATTCCTTTTAAAGCCTTTGTTGGCAATCTATTAATTAAATATACAGCAGTATTAAATGCCTCAGGCCTGATGTAACATCCCCTATCTAGAGGCTCAAAACTAAGCACTACAAATGCTACAGTCATCTATAATATTAGCTTCGACGACTAAATACAGCTATGTTAATGGTATCACTAATATCAGAAGCACTTGAATATGAAACAAAACACAGATTTAAAAATACCACATTTAATTCATTACATTTCAAAAATAAATGTTTCACATTCACAACGCATAATCCCCAAATCGTTTCCAAGCACAGATCAATTATAATTATTACAAATTACACCAAGAATGGTATATGAAGATAACCCCTTGGTTGATCAGAGCCATATGGTCATAATAAACCTAATACAAACAACACAGCGGAAAATCCATCAAAACATAACAAGAAATGCAAACCCTAAGTAGCTATCTGTTGCCTCCTGCATGCCTCCGGTAGCTTATTCGTCAATATTCTAAAACCTGAAAAAGAACCTTAACCCCTCAGCCTACTCAAATCAATTTTGAGCACCCGAGAGTTTAAGGGGAAAAGATAAACTTCGAGTCAAACATAAAGCCTGGTGTGAATAATATCATACATCACGAAATAATTATGTTAAGTGAGACCACGCCGCTTAGTGGAACGGGTTTCCCCTCACTAACATCCTTTTAAAACATATCTTTGCAAAACCATATATTGTGCTCCTGCATCCACAATGGTTAAATACTGTAAAGCAATCATTATGTAAACATACATAAATATCTGGTAATAATGAACTATTTGTTCAAACACACAAGTTTTATTTGGATAACTTTTAACCTTTGGCTGACTCGGACCTACCAGACAATATAATAAAAAATTAACCTAACACCTGTTAGATATTCTTCTTCTGGATTATCTACCCTTAACTATATGTCAAACATTTCCCATCTGGACGGTCCGTCCTTAACTATTTGTTAAATACTTCACTTCTGGACGATCTGTCCTTAACTTAATCATCTTCCAGGTCTTCCCGATCCTAATAGTTTTTTGGGCTCACCAATAACCTATCTGTGTACAAACATATATTCCTTTCGGTGTGTAACCATAATTTTAGTCTACCTATTACAATGCCCTACACACTGGAATTTTGGACAACAATTAGCTGTGGCCATTAGCTAATGTATAGGGCGCGACCCCATACTAGTCCCATCTGGTTTTCTAATATTTGAGTCATTTTCACTTAAGGATCCCCTCCCATAATTTTCGTTGAAAACATTTTTGAAATGATTTAAAACCTTTAAATCAAACTTAAACAAGGAAAAGTATATAATCTTTATACTTTACTCAAAATCATATCACCACGTCATATATGTATTCTTTATTCAAAATTTAGTTGATGAAAACATTTAACCATTTGAAAGAACCTCTTTCTAAACTTTTGAAATCCTCTCTTTCAAAATCAAACATTAAAACTTTCAAAACTATTCTCCAAACCTTTCGAAACCAATGAAAAGCAAACCTTTCGAAAGCTATAAATCTTTGGACATCCTTCTTTAAAATCACTTTAAAACATTGCCTTAGAAAAACCTTGGAAAACCTTCCATTTAAACCTTTCGAAATCCATTGAACCAAAAATTTCAAAATCATTCAAAACAAACCTTTCAAAACCATTCAATATAAACCTTTTGAAGTCATTCAACTAAAACCTTTTGAAACCATTCAATATAAACCTTTCAAAACCACTCAATATAAACCTTTCAAAACCATTCACTTAAACCTTCTGAAGTCATTCAATTAAAAACTTTTGAAATCATTCACTTAAAGAAACCTTTCGAAATCATTGGAAGCAACCTTTCGACTAAGTCGAAAGCTCTGCTTCGAAAGCTTTAAACATATCCTTTAAAACAACTCTTTCGTAAGCTTTGGGTTTTACTTCAATTTATAAAACAAGAGTGAATCACCTAAGTCAAAAGCTTCCTTTCGAAAGCATGGAGAAGCGACTAGTTTTTAAAAATAAGTAAACCTTTCGTCTTTGTCGAAAGGTTCAAAACAAAACATTTATAAAGCGGTAGTAACCCTTCGACTGTGTCGAAAGGTTTCAAAACAGAATAGTGTTAAAACGGCAGTAACCTTTCAAATATGTTGAAAGGTTTAAAACCCTTACTTTAAACATTTGACCTGGTCGAAAGCAACCAAGTCAAAAGCTCTTATTCAAAAGCAAAGCAGGTGACAGCTTTTGGTTTATAAAACAAACATACCCCAACCTCTTTGGCCATCAACCCTTCGACTTGGAACCCTTTGACTCTGTCCAATTCATTACGTACCAAGTAGCTTGATACCATATGCATTTTTTTGACCTTGTCAAAAGCTTTGAACCTATCGACCTTGTCGGAAGGTCTGGGTCGGAAGGTTTATTGCCGTAAAGGCTAAAACATGTAAAAAAATGCGATTTCTTTGTTTTTGACTTAAAAAGGAAATCTTTTCAACTAACCTGCCTTTGTTTATCAAATTCTCATTGGTTAACAATTGCTTTTCAGAAATGTGCTACCGCTATTTTTAAAATTAAATAATCATTTTATTTTACAAAATGCCCCTTCTCCTTAATTAAATATATAAAACATTTAAGTCTCATACCTTAAATAATTTTATATATTCATCAAAACAATTAAGAAAAATCTGGAAAAATTCCAGAAAATCTATTTTAATATGTTGCCTAACATATAAAAATTTCAACCCCAAATAATTATTAATTTAGCCAAAAATAGTTATAACCCAATAAACAATTTCCTTCACGAGAAAATTAATATAAAATCCATATTAATTCAAAAAATTATGAAAATCGAAACCATCTCTAAAATATCATTTCTGACCTACTTAAAATTTTAAGGCATTTGGATGTCATTGAATAGGGTTTTCATGTCAAACATATCATAAAACTAACATGAACATATATAATCCATCAACAATATATATATATATATATAATTTTAATCATCAAAACATGGCATATACTTGCAAAATCATTTCGGGTCTAATCTTAAAACCGAAAATTAATAGAAATTGGGATGTAGTCATTATTCACCTTAGCTTTGAGATTATAGATGTGAGATTTGATGTTGATTTAGTTGATTGTTTCCCTTCCCTTGAATCCTAGCTTTAATCTTCTTCTTGAGAATGATAATAGTGTTCGGCCTTAGTATTTTTAGTTTGAGTAAAATGAAATGAACGTGAGCATTCTATCTCCTAAGTGTTTAGGGTATAAGCTCCACCTATTTCTCATATCCTAACACATTAGCTTAGGTTATTTCATTTTAGTTTGCACATTAACATGGCACGGCTACCCTTACCTAATCAATTATCAACTTATTAATCTCCACATTATTTATTTAATTTACCCAATTAATTATTGTAAATAATGTTATAAAAATATGGGGTGTTACAAACTCCCTACCTGACGCAGCGGATATTACAAAAACAATGTAGATCGATGAATGTAGTAATCGGTGGATTGGAAGATACTGAAATGCCCAAATTCGTTGATCCGAAGATACCGAATTCTAGCTATCCTGAACTCGTTGTTCGCGCACGATACCGGGTTCAAAGATCTTCAATTCTTCGAGCGTTGATCTAGCGCACTAGATTCCGCGAATCGGCTTCTACAATCGTTGAATCGAGCGCACTCGATTATCCGAAAGAGGAGATAGAAGATTACACTCAACTACCAATTGGAATGAAAGCACAAAGCTAACAAAAGAGAATTTTATTCAATATTCAACAACCTTACAAAATGATTCAACTTGCCTATTTATAGGCTACAACACGCAACAGAAAAGAAAATACATCTCCTAAGTCGTTTCCGACCTAACAGTCACGACTTACGACCTAAAGATTAGACGACCCAAAACATAGACGACCTACAACATAGACGACCTAAACAGAGTTACAATACATCACATTACAAGGCCTTCACGACCTAAAAATAGACTGCGACTTACGACTTGAGAATACAACACACATACTCCAGGAGCGACTTAGCAGTTATCTTCCAGCGACTTAAGCTTTAACGGCTTAGATTAACTCGGCATAAGAATCTACGGTATCCAGAGCTTCAGCGACTTAAAACTTTGCGGCATCCCAAATCAACGTCTTAAAGAGATCAACGGTCCTCATACTTCAGCGACTTAAAGAATGGACGACATCCGTAGCTTTGCGACCTAAAATAAGTGGCTTCAGAAACTTCGCGACCTAAGCCTTGCGACTTAAGACTTCGCGACTTATCTTCCCAGATTACCCAGCGACCTATCACAGGTTGTGACCTTCTCGTGCGACCTAACATAGGTCGAATCAAAACTCCGCGACCTAACTTAGGTCGTATTCTTCTAGCACGTTCGAGCACCCTCTTTCCTATCTTGCTAGGTCGTACGCGACCTAAAAGCATGTTAGGTCGTAGCTCTTTCCCTGGTGACATGATAGGTCGTTCCCACGACTTATGCCTTAGCTCGTTAGGTCGTACGCGAGCTAAGAACATGTTAGATCGTTCCAGTATCTCGTTAGCTTGCAAATCTCCGGTAGGTCGTTGGAGCGACCTAAAGGCCTCGTTAGGTCGTATGCGACCTAACACTTCACCAACTTGGACTGTGCCGCTCTTTAGCTCGCTTAGCGACTTATCATAGGTCGCTAAACCACTCTTCCCCGCATCACTCGCTTCCTCCTCTAACTCCTTAGGTCGTGAGCGACCTACAAACTCCTTAGGTCGTGAGCGACCTATGCCTTTAACATTCTGCGCTGCATCATCCTCCCTAGGTTGAGAAAAATTCGACCTCGAATTTGCACCATCCTCCTCTACTATGAGTTCATTTCCGTGATGTGGTATGAGATGTTTAACATTGAATACATCAGACGTATACACTTCGTCTGACAGTTTCAATTTGTAAGCATTTTCATTAATTCGCTTCACAACTTCTACCGGACCAATTTTCCGGGCTTTCAACTTGTTATAAGCGCCTACTGGAAAACGATCTTTTGTTAACACTGCATAAACCATATCTCCTTCAGTAAACTCAACATTTCGTCGTTTCAAATCTGCAGATTGTTTATACTTCTCATTTGCTTTCTCCAATCGTTCCTGAACGATTTTATGACATTCCGTCAACCCTTCAACAAAATCAGCAGCTTTCTTAACTGTCTTCTTTGATTGTGGCACTACCGTTAAATCCAACGGTCCCTTCGGTAAGCTCGAATAAACAATCTGGAATGGACTGAACCCAGTACTTCGATTCACAGCATGATTATGGGCAAACTCTGCCTGGCATAACTTCATATCCCAACTCTTCAGATTATCTTGAACAAGACACCTCAACAAGTTTCCCAACGATCTGTTCACAACCTCGGTCTGTCCATCCGTTTGCGGGTGATAAGCACTACTAAACTTCAGCTTCGTTCCGACCATTTTCCACAAACTCAACCAAAAATGACTCAGAAATTGAGTATCTCTATCCGACACAATAGATTCTGGCAATCCATGAAGTCGATAGATCTCCCTGAAAAACAGCTGAGCAACATGAACAGCATCCGCCGTCTTCTTACAAGCAATAAAATGTGCCATCTTCGAAAATCGATCCACTACCACATAGATGGAATCGTTTCCTCGCTGTGTTCTTGGTAATCCCAACACGAAGTCCATACTCACATCAACCCATGGTCTAATTGGTACAGGTAACGGCATATATAAACCTGCATTAGTCGCAGTTCCTTTCGAAACCTGACAAATATGACAACGCTCCACAAACCTTTCCACCTCTTTCCTCATTGATGGCCAAAAGTAAGACTGTGAAACCAACTGTAAAGTACGGTCTCTCCCAACATGTCCCTCTTCGTGTAACTCCTTGATAATCTTCATTCTCAGACTACCCTCCGGTATGCACAATCGATTTCCTTTAAAAAGAAAACCATCAACCATCATAAACTCATCAGTCTGCCGTTCATTGTCCTTTTCAATAAATTTCTTAAAATAAGAGTCTTCTGCAATCTGCTCCGCCAATTATTCAAACCCAGTCACCTCAACTTTCATTGTCGTCAACAAATGACTCCTCCTACTTAAAGCATCAGCCACTCGATTCGTCACCCCTGACTTGTGTTTAACAACGAAAGTAAATTGTTGCAAATATGCAACCCACGATGCATGTCTCGCTGAAATCTTATCTTTCCCTTGCAAATGCTTCAATGCTTCATGATCAGTATACATGACAAACTCTTTCTGAAATAGATAATGTCTCCAGTGTTTAATAGCTTGCACAACAGCATAAAACTCAACATCATATGTACTGTATCGCATCTTCGCTCCTGACAACTTCTCACTGAAATAGGCAATAGGACGACCCCTTTGACTCAACACTCCTCCAATCCCAACCTTCGACGCATCAGTATGTAATTCAAACAACAATTGAAAATCAGGCAACGCTAGAATTGGTGCTGTCGTCAACAACTCCTTGATTCGTTCAAAAGCAACTCCAGCTTCCTCCGTCCATGTAAACTGTTTACCCCTCATACAATCAGTCACAAGCGCCATCACACTACTAAAGTGTGGAATAAACCTTCGATAAAATGAAGCCAACCCGTGAAAACTACGAACTTCCGTTATCATCTTGGGCTGCGGCCAATCTCTAATCGCTTCAACTTTACTTTGGTCAACCTGTATTCCTTTTTCCGACACAACATACCCCAGAAATAAAACGCTATGCGTCATGAACACGCATTTCTTCGTTGCAGCATAAAATTGTTCTTGTCGCAATACCATCAGTACTTCTCTAAGATGATTCAAATGTTCCTCTGGACTCCCACTGTAAATTAGAATATCATCGAAATACACCACCACAAATTTCCCAATGAATGGTCGAAAAATCTGATTCATCACCCTCATGAAAGTATTCGGTGCATTTGATAAGCCAAATGGCATAACCAACCATTTGTATAGACCCTCCCTGGTTTTAAAAGCAGTCTTCCACTCATCACCAGGTCTAATACGAATTTGATGATATCCGCTCTTCAAATCAATCTTCGAAAATATAGTAGCTCCGCTTATTTGATCTAGCAAATCATCCAACCTCGGCATTGGAAATCTATATCTCACAGTAATTTTATTCAATGCTCGACTGTCAGTGCACATCCTCCACGTCCCATCCTTTTTGGGTACCAATAAAGCTGGTACAGCACAAGGACTCAGACTCTCCTGCACACGCCCCTACTCAAGCAATTCCTCCACCTGTCTCCGCAACTCTTCATGTTCCTTCGGACTCATTCGATAATGTGGTCTGTGTGGCAACACAGCTCCTGGAACAAGATCTATCTGATGTTGTATATCCCTCAACGGTGGCAACTCCGTTGGTAACTCCTCTGGAAATACATCTTCAAATTCTGTCAAAACTGGCTTTGCTTCTTCTGGTATTTCAACCTCTTCACTGCTCTCTCGTCCAATCAACAAGAATACTTCCGGCTCTTCCTCAACTTCTTTAACAAACTCCTTCAGAGATAATAAGGTTTTCAACTCTTCAATCTCTTCTGACTTACTTTCTCCCGGTTGTCTCTTCTTTGGAACTAAGATAATCTTCATGCCTTTAAACATAAAACTGTAGCTATTGGTCCGACCGTCATGTTGTACTGCTCGATCATACTGCCATGGTCTTCCCAAAAGCAAGTGGCAAACATCCATCTCTACTACATCACACCATATTTCATCTTTGTATTTCTTCCCAATAGAGAATGGAACACGTACTCGTCTATCCACTTTCACTTCTCCTCCTTTTCTCAACCATGCTAACTTGTATGGACTCGGATGTTTTTCTGTCTTCAATTTCAACTTTGTCACAGCCTCGGTTGAAATAATATTATCACAGCTTCCTGCGTCAATCACAAACTTACACACCTTCCCCAGAATAGTACATGTTGACTGAAAAATATTACTTCTCAACCAACTAGCTTCCTCCTACTTCGGTGTCAAACACGATCTCCTCAGCATTAGATTACAACCTTCATCTCCTGACGCAATATCCTGTTCATCTTCCTCAACTGGACTAGAACACTCTCCATCAACATCCACATCTTCAACTTCTACAATCATGGCTCGTTTCTTCGGCTTTGGACACTCATTGCTTTTATGACCCAATTCCTGACAATTGTAACATTTGAAACCATTGTTAACCCTTGCCTTCTCAGCCTCCTTCACCACCGGTTTACTGATAGGTTTAGACACATTAGAACTTCCACTAACACCCTTCATTTGATTGTTGGAACTGGTAAACACACCACCTCCTCGTCGTCCCTGCTTCTCCCAAGCCAACGCTTTCTGATGTACCTCTGCTACAGATCTTGGATCGAACATATTAACCATATCCTGGATCTGCATTCGTAGTCCCCCAACAAATCTAGCTGTCAGTTGTTCTTCCGTCTCCATAATATCATTTCGAGCAATCAGTTGGTAAAATTCATCAGCATAGTCATTAACTGTCTTCGTGCCCTGCCTCAAGTTCTGCAAACGTTGATACATCAAAGATTGATAATTGTATGGTAAGAACGTTGCTTTCATCAATTTCTTCATCTTCTCCCAAGATTGATAGTCAATACAGTGAGAATAATTGCATATGGGAAAACCAAGTCCCATATATTGTCCATAAGCAGCAACACACAAAGCACGATAGAAACAAACAAGCACAATCAAGTCATATAAATGATTTCTAATCCCTTTTTTAATTAATCTTCCTTTATTGATGAAAATCCACTTTTATTAGTAAAACACATTTTTATTAAATAACTCTTTATAAATGAAACTCTAATTATTCTCCACTATTTGATTAAAACACCATTATTCAT
The DNA here is from genome assembly GCA_030737815.1 of Allium fistulosum. Taxonomy (NCBI): domain Eukaryota; kingdom Viridiplantae; phylum Streptophyta; class Magnoliopsida; order Asparagales; family Amaryllidaceae; genus Allium; species Allium fistulosum. Next base: position 866,513,208 of record CM060906.1, on the reverse strand, counting down.
TTTCAACACTTCCCAAAAGTATTCATATACTTATTCCAATCGTATTCACTAATCAATTCAAAGGGCTTAAGATAAATGTTACCCAAACATCGCCACAACAAACCCAAAACTAAATCATACTTGTTATCCTCTTTAAAATCCTATCATTAAAGATATAAGTATTTTCCCAAACTTATTTACAATATTTTAACACTTTAAAATATTGTCAAAGGGTTTTCAAAAAATGTTACTAAAACGTTGTTTACGACAAACCCACAATCACTTTACTATTCCATTATCTTTAAAACCCCATTTTAAAGATCCAATCACTTTTCAAAAGTATAGTTAAATGGGTTAAAACAGATGTTGCACAAACATCGATACTATAAACCCAAAATCACTTTTATACTTGCCATTTACTTTAAAGTATCTATTTAAAGTTCTAAATATAGCTTTGCTTATTAAACAAGGTAATATACCTTTTTAATCAATTTATAAAACAATTCGTTATAACATAAGTGTTATAATCCAAAACTCCTTTATAATTCTATTACACATACCAAACTTCCTTTTCACAAATTATTTCCTTTTCACAAATTCTATATTTTAAAATACATTTAAAAAGGTAGATATTTATGTAACATTCCCCTACTTGGAGGCCCAAAACTAACAGCTACGGATGCTGCAGTCATCCATAGTTATTAATCCTCGATGACCAAATACGGCGGTGTTAGATTCATTGTTACACAGAAACATATGAATATGGAAAAAATTTAAAACTTCAAACAAGATCACATTCCATTACAAATCATTTTCAATTCATTACATAATCCTATAATCGTAAACCACGTTCAGGAAAAATATATTTATTACATCATTCGCCAAGAGTGACATATGAAGATGCCCCCTAGGATGATCAGAGTATATACAAACAAAATAACACCTTTGCCATTACAAAAAAACATAGCAGAATCAAGTAAAAGAGAACTCTAAATATCTATTATGCCTCATGCATGTCTCCGGAAGCTTTATTCGTCTAATGAGGTACCTGAAAACCTTAATCCTCAAACTACTCAAAATCAATTAAGTACTCGAGATTTTAAAAGAAAAACATAAACTTCGAGTCAGACATAAAGCCTGGTATGAATAATAATCTAACATCTCAAACCATTTAGATATCTAGTGAGACCACGCAACTTAGCGGAACGGGTTTTCCCCTTACTAGTATCTTAAAACCTTCATAAAACCATATACTGTGCTCCTGCATCCACAATGGTTAAAAACATAGTCATTTCAAAATATTATGATGATATGCATACAAGTTAAAACATTCTGGATTTCCCATCCTTTGTTTAATTGACTCCCTTTTCATGTTTATAGTTTCTAGGGTCACTATTAACCTATTAGTTTTCTTGGGCTTACTAATAATGTTTAAATAATATATGGACTCCCTATCATATTTCATAGTTTTCATGGGTGCACTATGAACCTATGGGCCCTGCCAATTAACTTAATTAATTCATGGGTTCCCCTGAAACTATTGGTGACCCCAATAACTTCTCTTTTATCCTAGTTTTCATGGGTTGACTGGGAACCTATTGACAACTATCAATAACTTAATCCAGATATAGTTTTCATGGGTGCACTACAAACCAATTGGCCCCTGCCAACCACTCTTTATAACATAGTTTTCATGGGATCACTATGAACCTATTGGTAAATCAAATAACTTCCTAATCATAGTTTTCATGGGTGCACTAAGAACCTGTCTCCCTGACAATCTCTTTATTTGGGCATCCTATATTCTGGTCTCCCTGACCTCTTGAATGCAATTCTACTCATTCTGGAGTTTAATCAATTTATTTTCACTACTGGGTCAACCTAGCTAGTTCTTCTGCCCTTTATCCCCAAAATGCAGTTATGGGTCCATTTTTAATGTGAATATATTTATATTCGAAGAAGCAACCATAATAACATAACAATACCACTCCTATGGGTTTTATATCCTTGAAATCATTTTCATAAAAACATGGTTAATCCCCTTAACCTAATATTTTATTAAGGAAAGCCTCTTCTTAAAAACCATTACAAAAACCCCTTTAATTTAGCCATGGGTTTTCCCTTTAAAAATTGAGTTTGGGTTATTTGTTTTGAAAAACAAAGCCTTTCAACTCCTTCGAAACCCTGCTTTCGACCTCACTGGATACCCTCCTTCGAAAGCATAAAAATCTATTTTCAAAACATTAGGCCCCTGCCTTTCGAACACATTAAAACTTTCATTCAAAACCTTTCGAATGTATTAAAGAATTAGCATTTAACTTTTAGAAGCACAGCTTCGAAACCGTTGAAAGTACCCCTTTCAAAACCATTAAAAGTACCCCTTTCGAAAACATTGGGTTTATACTTAAAGTATTATTTGGGTCTAGTGAATATAAACGAAAGTATCTCTTTCGATACCATTCTTTATCCTTTAAAAGTACTGGGGAAAACTTGATGGCATCGGCACTATCTTTTCGAAAGCATATGTCATTTGGGTAAAATACTTGAAGGTTGGCTTCGAAACCCCTCTCGAAACCATTGCCTTTGAAACCCCTTACCCCCTTCGAAAGCTATGGGAAGTGGCTTAGGTTTTTAAAACAAGGGCTACCTTTCGAAAGCAATGATATCTTCAATGCCTTTGAAAGGCAAAGCGGCAGAAGGGTTTCGACTTCGTCAAAACTACACCATCCGAACACTTCAATTTGGAAAACTAAGTAGCCCCTTCAGAAGCTACTACTTTTAAACTAAGGCGGCAGTCTCGACTTCTTCGAAAGCATATAAAGAAGCAGGAGAGCGCTTTTCTTTAGAAAACAAAAACCATGGCAACGACCCCATCGTAAGCCTTGCTTTCGACACCCTACCTTCTGCCTTTCTCTCCAATCCACTACATACCAACTAAGTGATACTATGTGTATTGGTTTCGACTTCATTGGGTTCGACTTAATAGGTGTCGACCTGGTTGATGGCCGAAGCTCTGGGTCGAAAGCTACTTCTAAAGGAGGTGGAACTCACTTTTCTAAGTAAAAGGCTGTTTTTACTAAATAGAGTAATTTCTTTGTAACTAACTTGCCCAAGTTTAAACATTTGATTGGTTGCCTTAAACTTTTCAAATCATTTTACAGATAATTGCCGCATATTTTCAGATCTAAAACATGGTTAATTTTAATAAATAAGCCCTTCCGATTTAACCATAATTAAATCATTTAGGTCCTCCTTTAAAAATGATTTAATTTCCATAATAAATATCTTAGTAAAAATCCCCAAAAATCATAGAAATTCACTTTTAATATGTTATCTAACATTTATAAATTTCAAACCCAAATTCATCATATAATTACCGAAATTAATTTCTAAACCTATAATGCATATTTTCCTTTGAATATTCATAGCAAATTCTCCACGGCTTGGAAAATTCTAAAAATTGAAACCCAACTCCAAAATCATGTTTACCTTAACATCAAATTTTTCCATGGCATTCTAAAATCATTTGCTATCGGTTTTGCCTTAAAAACATGCACATAAATATTTAAACAATTTGATATTAAATCAATCATGTTATAAAACAAAGCATATCATCATTCAAATCATCATAAAATGGATTAATCCATAAATCTGAAAACATATGATTGAAAACAAAATAGAGATGATTAGGATTATTATTCACCTTAGTTTGGATAAGGATATTGGAGATTGTTTGAGATTGATTCCCCTAGCTTGATTCCTAAGCTTTACTCTTGAATTTTCTCTTACCTTCTTACTCCTTAATGCCTAACTCCTCTTTTCTTTCTTACGTTTATTTTGTCTCTGATAAAATGAACGTGAATGGTATGGATAAGAGTATAAGGGTAAGGAATTATGGGCGACAATTACCCTAATGCCCCTATGTTAATTTAATTATCATTTATAACCATTTATAAGCCCATTAGAGTTAAAAAGCATGGCATCTAGGTTTATTTGCAAATATCAATCTCCTTATCACTTTACATTTACATTATTCTATTTAATTTATCTAATTAAATCTACTGAATAATGTTATTAAAAATTAGGGGTGTTAAGGCTCCCCTCCTTAAAGAATTTCATCCTCAAAATTCAGCAAGGTATAAATACTAAACATAGTAATCATCTGTAACGACTCCTAACAACCATACTAGTCTACCTGACTAGAAATTATCTATCTAAATCGAATATAGACATACCCTCAAAGAAGATCTGGATAAGTATCTCGAATCCTGTCCTCTGTCTCCCAAGTACAGTCCTTCCTGTTGTCGCTCCACTGAACTTTCACCAACTTGACTGTCTTATTCCTTAATCTTTTCTCATCTCTCGCCACAACCCGAACTTGTTGTCTAACAAAACTCAAATTAGGCTCTACTACTAGATCTTCCAACCATGTCGAAGGAATAGTAGCCTCTAGATCATGCAGATACTTGCGAAGATGAGACACATGAAATACATTATGGACACCTGCCATACTGCTCGGCAACTCTACTATGTATGCGAGCTTTCCAATCCTCTCTATAATCTAGAATGGACCAACATATCTCGGTGCCAGTTTCTCCGACTTTCGAAATCGTATCACACCCTTCATCGGCAACACCTTAATGAAAACCCTGTCTCCAACTGAGAACTCTAGGTCTTTACGTCTTTTATCTGCGTAACTCTTCTGTCTGGATTGAGCTTCCTTCATCCTTTCTCGGATCAACTCAATCTTCTCGGATGCCTCCCTAACCAAATCTGGACTAAGACTAATCTGTCACCAATCTCCAACCAACATGTTGGTGATTTGCATGGCCTTCCATACAAAGCTTCAAAAGGCGCCATTCATATGCTAGACTGGTAACTATAATTATAGGAAAACTCAACCAAATGTAGGTGATCTTCCCAAGATCCCCTAAAATCCAATACACAAGCCCTAAATAAATCCTCGAGTACCTTATTGACTCTCTCCGTTTGCCCATTCATCTGAGGGTGATATGCAGTACTCATACTAAGCTTGGTACATAACACATCCTGTAGACTTTTCCAGAATTTGCTATTGAATAAAGCATCTCTGTCACTGACTATACTACTAGGAACCCCATGTAGTCTAACTATGTTCTTCATGAATAGCTTTGCCAAAATAGGTGTCGTCCTGGTTGACTTTACTGGAATGAAATGGCACTCTTGGTTAATCTGTCCACTATGACCCATATACTTTCATTTCCTATGTTTGACCTTGGCAACCCTTCAATAAAATCCATGGATATCGAATCCCATTTCCAAACTGGAATCTCTAAAGGCTGAAGCAACCCACTCAGCTTCTGATGTTCGGCTTTCACTTGTTGACAGTTTGCACACTGCACAACCTACGAGCCAACATCCCTTTTCATACCTTCCCAATAGAAGCTCCTCTTCATATCTTGATCATCTTGGTCCCTCCAGGACGAATCGTAAACTTGGATCGATGACATTCTCCAAGAACTTCTTTCCTCAAGTTCTCAACATCTGGAACATATAACCGCCCTTTCTTTCTCAACCATCCTTTCTGGTCAAGAAAAATATATTTCAAATCATCGATCTCAGTTCCAGCCTCAAGCCTTCTGATCTTCTCGACTAATAAGGGATCCTCCTCTTGCTTAGAAGCAATTCTTTCGATCAATACTGGTCGAACTTCTAAATAGGACAACATGGCAGTACTCTGACTAGAACTAGCATACGATCTTAACTGCACTCCACAACTGACCAAAACTTCTAGATCCTTCCATTCTACCAACATAGCCAACACATTCTGGTGTCTTCTGCTAAGAGCATCCACCTTATTACCTTTCCCTGGTGTATACTCTATACCAAAATTATAAGCAGCCAAAAGCTCCAGCCACCTCTGATGTCCCATATTCAGCTCCTTTTGAGAGAATAAGTATCTTAAAGACTTATGATCTGTGTATAGCTCAAATCTCTCTCCTAAGAGATAATGTCTCCAAATCTTCAATGCGAAGATCACTACAGCTAACTCCAAATCATGAGTAGGATATCTCACTTCATGCGGTCTAAGCCGTCGTGAAGCATAGGCAATAACTTTATCCTTCTACATCAACACAGCTTCCAATCCAGTCCCACATGCGTCAGTATACACCACTAACCCTTGGTTTCTGTTTGGAACTACTAACACTGGTGCATTGATCAACAAATGCTTTAACTTAAGGAATGCTTCCACACATTTGTCAAACCAGACAAACATCACCTCCTTCCTGGTAAGCTTAGTCAAAGGCGCTGCTATCTGTGAGAAATCCTTGATGAATCTCCGGTAGTAGCCAGCAAGTCCAAGAAACTTCTAATCTTGGTCACTGTCTCTGGTCTCTTCCAATTATTAACAGCTTCGATCTTATCTGAATCGACTGACAACCCTTTCTCTGAAACCACGTGACCAAGAAATTTAACCTCTTTCTTCCAAAAATGACACTTGGAAAACTTCACCTTTAGATGATTCTGCCTCAGCGTCCCATGCATAACTCTAAGATGATCTTCATGCTCTCTTTCATCCTTAGAGTATACCAAAATGTCATCTATAAACACCAACAAAAATCTGTCAAATACTCTCGGAAGACTCGATTCATCAAATCCACAAAGAAAGTAGGTGCATTTGTCAACCCGAATGGCATTACTAACCACTCATACGAACCATATCTAGTCCAAAATGATGTCAAAGGAATACTATACTCTTCCACTCTTAACCGATGGAAGCCTATGGCCAAATCCAACTAGGAAAACACTCTGGCTCCACTCAACTGATCAAATATATCATCAATTACCGGCAAAGGATACTTATTCTTTATCGTCCTCTCGTTCAACTTACGATAGTTGATGCACATCCTTAATGACCCATCTGGTTTCTTCACGAATACCGCGGCCGCTCCCCAAGGCGAACTGCCTGGTCTAATAAAATTCCTTCCTTCTAGATCCACTAGCTACACCTTTAATTCCTTCATCTCAGTCGGTGTCATCCTGCTAGGTGGTCTACTGACAGGTTCAGCTCCTGGCACAAGATCTATTTGAAACTCGATTGCTCGTTTCGGTGGTAGCCCTGTGACTGGCTCAAAAACATCTGCAAACTCTCTTGCTACACGAACCTGACTTAGATCTTCTCCCACTTACATTGCACTTAACAAAGTACAACTACTCCGGTCAGAATTCTCTACTGAGAATGTTTCGGTTATGACTATCAGGGCGTCTCAATGATATCTCCCCATCCTGGCTGGCCTTATACCTTCTCAACCAATCCATACCCAAAATGATTCCAAGTTCTACGAAATTGAAAACATACAGACTACATGCAAACTTATGACCTAACAAATCAAGTTGTAACTGGTCACATCTCATCCCCAGAGTTACATACCCTCCTATTGGATTTACAACCCTTAAGGAAGTAACAAGGTATCTGGGTTCTATGCATAACCTATTAACCAAATACTGTGATATAAATGAATGTGATGCACCGGTATCAAATAGTACCCTAACTGGTGTACTCTGAATAAAAACCGTGCCTTCCATCATAATTTTCCATTTATCTGTGGCAGTAGGCCTAGAAGAAGATGGCGTCCCAAAAGCAAAAACCTTCCCTCTGTCCGCCCTGACTGCTCTTGACACTGGTTCTTATAATGCCCAACTTGGTCGCAGTTGAAGCATTTCACATTCTTCTTTTCTGTCAGCTTCTTTCCCTTGCTTGATCGGCACTCATGAGCATAATGACCCTTCTTGTCACACTTGAAGCACACTAAATCAGCCTTTGCCTTCTTGGCAGCATCTCCCTTTTTCCCTTCTTCTTAAAGAACTTCCTCTTCTTTCCCAGAGGACCCTGGGAGTCAACTGGCTTCTCCCTAGCACAACCAGCAAGCATCTCTTCACGGCGGCCATCTCCACCACCACATTACAAGGTTCATAAATATGGGTCATGGTCATTCTAGCAAGCTCGGGCCTTAATCCCTAAATAAACCTCTCATTCCTTCTTTTGTTAGTGTCAATAGTGGCATATCCATATCGAGATAGCTCATTAAACTTAGCAGCGTACTCGATTACTGACATCTCTCCCGAAACAAGATCCATAAACTTCCTCATCAATGCCGACTTAGCCACCTCAGTTAAAAACATCTGCTTAAATCTCCTTCTGAAATTAGCCCACGTCAGCTCTTCCTCCGGAACCTCGGCAGTTGCACCATTCCACCAGTGAAGCACTGCCCCTTGCAACTGCCTAGAGGCCAGCCTATTCTTTTGCCCATCATCCAAACCTAGATCGATAAAGATTCTCTCATAGTGCAATAACCAATTCTCAACTTCAATAGCATCCTCTATTCCAACAAACGGCTTTCCTCCCAGACTGGTGTAGTCTCTGCTCAACTTAGCATAGTTATTCCTAACTGGAGCCACATGATTAGCTCCTCTAACATTTCCAACCATACCAGCAGCAGCTCCTGCTTGCATCATATTTACAAAGAACTGATATATTGCCCCCATTTCTACTGCTGGATTTCCAGCACCCACATTGGCTTTATCATTTTGGTTAGCATTAGCATGTCGACCTTGGTTCCTCCTGGTATTAGGTCAAGCATTTCCATTGGTTTGGTGCTTCCTCAACTGAGATTTCCTCTTCTGTTTCCTGCTTCCATACCTTCTTTTTCATAAATCTGCATACGAGCCTTAGTAAGATACATAAGAAAGGTCTAAGAGAGAGAGAGGGGAATACATACTTATATAAATTGCTATATATATCAAATATAAGCACGTTACTATAGCATTATCCCAAACCTTGATCATATTTCTAATTCATTGGATTATGTTCCAAAAGCTTTTAGGTTTAATTTCTTTTAAAGTTTCATAAACTTATCTCTGATACCAACTTGTAACATCCCCCTACTTGGAGGCCCAAAACTAACGGCTACGAATGTTGTAGTCATCCATAGTTATTAATCCTTGGCGACCAAACACGGCGGTGTTAGATTCATTGTTACAAAGAAAAACATAAATATGAAAAAATTTAAAACTTCAAACAAGATCGCATTCCATTTCAAATCATTTCCAATTCATTACATAATCCCATAATCGTAAACCACGGTCAGGAAAAATATATTTATAACATCATACGCCAAGAGTGACATATGAAGATGCACTCTTGGATGATAAGAGTATACAGGAAATATAACACCTTTGCCATTACAAATAACACAGCGGAATCAAGTAAAAGAGAACTCTAAATATCTATTATGCCTCTTGCACGTCTCCAGAAGCTTTATTAGTCTAATGAGGTACCTGAAAAACTCAACCCTCAAACTACTCAAAATCAATTGAGTACCCGAGAGTTTAAGGGGAAAACATAAACTTCGAGTCAGACATAAACCCTAGTATGAATAATAATCTAACATCTCAAACCATTTAGATATCTAGTGAGACCAGGCCGCTTAGCGGAACGGGTTTTCCCCTCACTGGTATCTTAAAACCTTCATAAAACCATATACTGTGCTTCTGCATCGACAAGTTAAAAACATAGTCATTTAAAAATATTATGATGATATGCATACAAGTTAAAACATTCTGGATTTCCCATCCTCTATTTAATTGACTCTCGTCATGTTTATTGTTTCTAGGGTCACTATTAACTTATTAGTTTTCTTGGGCTTAGTAATAACCTTTATATAATATATGGACTCCCTATCTTATTTCATAATTTTCATGGGTGCACTATGAACCGATTGGCCCCTACCAATTAACATAATTAATTCATGGGATCCCCTGAACCTATTGGTGACCCCAATAAATTCTCTTTTATCCTAGTTTTCATGGGTTAACTAGGAACCTATTGACAACTGTCAATAACTTAATCCGGATATAGTTTTTGTAACGACCCGTAAATTTTAACTGTTTTAATAACGTAATTAGTTGAAATTTTATGAAATTTTAAATGATAAAATTTTGAAATAAAAATTTGATATTTGGAATACGTCTAATTAAACATAGTAGCTGGTAAATTTTCATCAGATAATTTGGAAGTTTATGTTTGTATAATTTTATTCCAATTTATATCAATTAAAATTGATGATAATAAAATGTTTTCCAAACCTGAATATTTTTACATAGAAAATTCTAATTCATCTTCTGACTTAGACGACATTTTTCATTTTTCCAAATTCGGACTTCTTTAGCTCCGTCGATCTTATTTTTCTGCGTTTTTTGCCGCATTTTCCGCTTGTAGAAAATTCGAATTTTTATAATTCAGATCGTACCACTGATATCTGTATACCGTTGTGATCGTCTCGTCGTGCTGGTCTCTACGGTATACTCATTTCTATATTTCGGTGTCCGCTATGCGACGAAAATTGCGAAACGGATATCCGTATCGGTTACCAAATTTCAGCTCTTGGTTTCTTTTTTTTCTTTTAATTGTCCCGTGAGAAGTCTTTTAGTCCAGTAGTCATCTTTCATAAATAATTTCTTGAATTCCGCTAATGGCTTTTCCTGTTCCCCATAATCAATTTATTATTTTGGTTCACGTTCTCCTGGTTCCATTTATTCCTTCTCTTTCCTTTTCATTTTTGGCTGTTCTTCATCACACGAAAATTACTTCAAAAGCACGCAACTCCACCTCAGGCCTTCCCCTTCCTCAAGCCTCCCATCCCATTCAAGCAACCACCACGGCCTTATCTCCTCCACCCAACATCTCATGCACCGACCTCCTCCAGCAGCCACCTCCGGCTATGTCGTCAGCCCGACACCACCCTCGCTGAGGCCTTCCATTCGCCTTCGTCTGGTGCCGTTCAACCCAAATCCAAACGCCAATCTCGCCGCCACCCTCCACCAAATCCCGATCCACTGCTCCGCTTGAACAGTCCGCCTGTACCCTCCTCATCGACCACAGCGCCGACATCCCTTAGCCCACCTCCGCGAGCTCCGCCACCACCTTACTTCCTCCTCTCCGCCTTCCGACCTCCTTCACCCTTCTTTGAAATGTTATCGTATATATATTGCAACAGTTTTCAGATTGGTATATATTCCATTTTTGTGAAGTGCACTGCAGGTTAGTTATATGAATTTTAATATGTCAGTACTTGTTTAGTTTGTTTTGAGAAAAACTACATGACCTGGGTATACATTTACTAATATATACACACGTCTGTTGCTCAAGTTATAAAGACTTTTATATTTTAAAGAATATTCAGTTGTATACATTTATACTAGTATTATCTATACTACTTCATATTATAGGTCTGTTGATAAGAGTATATTTGCGCATGTATTTTCATATTGAGTTTATGTATTACACACACATATATATATACATTTTCCACTTTGTTTATACATATCTACGGAAAGTATATATATTTATCATATGGTTGTTATATAAATGGTTTGCTAACTTTTGCTTTTAACTGAATATAGATGTGTTATATTATATTTTCTGAAAAGCTATTTTATGTACCTAAGCCTATATTAGCTTCTTTTTTCTTATATGTCTGTATAGTTATATTAGTAATATATATATAGTTATAAAGTAAGTTCATATAAAAGGTTTGCACGTTAGCTTTAATATATACTAAAGTGAATTTTATATATATTGTGTAAATAAAAGAAAACATATAGATTGTTTGTATATACATAAATATAGCGTCTGCATATGAATTTTTCCTGTAGAGTTATTTCATATATCCATATATATATATATCAGTGTGCTTATGAAATACCAGTTTCGAGAAATGGGTTTGTGCACTGTAAATATATTATTTGTAAAACCTATATACTCTGTAGTTTTCTAGTCTACAAGCATTTTTATAACTTGTCCACCTACCTTGTTTTGTTAAAAAGAAAAAAGAAAAAAAAAGAGGTAAGTATTTTGCATTTCATCTAAGTATATAAGTACATAAGCATTACATAACATGTGGTCTATATATATGTTTAAGTATGTTGATTTATATTTATATGACATACATGAGGTCTGCATTCATACTGTAATATGTGCATAGTGTATTTGTTTTAATTTTTGATCTTAGACCGTACACATACAGTAATTTTAATTCTGAAACATATATAGACTTTAAACTAAAATTTTGTATATATGGGTTATCTAAGTTGTTTATATCTTGAGTCTTAATTTGTTTTAAGTATAATAAGTTGAATCACATATATATTTATTCTAATGTTTGTTGTATTGATTTTTAAAAGAAATAATAATAATAATACAATATACATTTTGTTTTGTTATATCAAAACTGATTTCGATTCTTGATTTCCAATTTATCAGTTGTCCGTCGAATTCGTGCCAATTTTGCTTTGCCTCGAAATCCGTGCTTGGATTCATATCTCATCTCATTCCGTGTCTATCTTCTCTAACCTCGAAAGGTGAGCAATCACTCACGATTAATGTTCTTTTATTTATTAAATTTGATATCAATTGAAATGACAATTGAAATATGCTGTTGTTAGTTAATTACACTGTTATATATGCTATTACCTGTATCAGTTCACCTATGACATCTGACACCATTATCTGTTATATATACAATGATAATCCAATTTGGTTGTTAAATGATTGATTGTTTGATGTTTACATTAGACGATAAATTGTTAATGTTGTAAGTGATAAATAGTTTGAAATTGAAATTGACGTAGGATAGTTAGATTTGATATATGTGTTAAAATTGATTAGATGACACTTGCATAATATGACCTCATTTAAATGTTGAATTAATTGACATGTAGAAATTTGGTAAAATACACCTTGAACCATTTAAATGTATGTTGTTTAAATCGATGTAGTATGAAATTGAATAGTAGATATCAAGTGAAGAACCGTATAAATATTAGTGTATTAATCTTTAATCTACATGAAATGATAGTGTAGATTCTAGAAATAATTATATTAATTTACACAAATAACAATGTGAATTAATACGATTATTTCGGGATTATTTGAATTAATTATTGGATTGTTATTGATTGTTGTTACTGCTTGTTTATTTACTTTGACACCATCCCATCTATCACACTGCAAGTTCCCTTTGCTATGCTTTGATATTTGAATTGAAATGGAATCGGGTTGAAATGATAAATACCCAAAATAAAAACTTTGACTTAGGATAGAGAATCAAATAAAAACCCGATTGGTCAATAATTTGATTTAAAAATAAAATAAAGATTTTATTTGAATAAATGAGAAATTTCTGAAATGAAGTTGGAACTTGAAATTTTAATGAAGGAAAATGTTAATATTTAATAATCTGAATCAAAATAGTAACTAGTAGTTGATGAAAGAACGTTGTTTTAAATTTAATTAATAATTGAATGTTGAAATTGTAAATAATTAAGTTTTGAAATTATTTAATAATTAAATAAGATTGAATTATTAATAATTAAATAAAATTGAATGCTTTAATAAGTGAAATTTAACTTCTTGAATAAGTGAAATTTAGTTTCTTTATTAATTGAGTTATGAAATTTGTAACTAAGTAAATGAATAAGTGGAATTGAATTTCTTTAACAAGAAATAAAATGGGATTTATCGAATCAATGTAAGACTTGTAATATAAGGAAGTTGATTTGATGAATTTAATTTAATTCAATTTGAAGTTTTGATATATTGGAGTTGAACTTAAGTAATTGATTTATTGAATTGGAAATTAAATAGAAATTGTTTTGAATGATAAATTAACTTAACGAATATTGAATGAAATCGATAAATGAATTTAAATTGATTTGAATGTAGATTAAATCATATAAAATGATTTTGGAATGAAAATTATATACGAACTTGAATCAATATTTGAATTGTTTTAAATAAAAATCGAAATTGTATTATAAGATTTTGAAATGGTAATTTGAATGTTTTGAAAAGTAAATTATGGAAATTGACTTAGAAAGACAAATGAAATGTTGGTTTACAAATTCTATTTGAAATTGAATTTGATTTGGTTTTGAAATATATTAAACGACCAATCGGTATAATAATTATGAAAGTTATTAAAGAGACCGGAATCGGTTAGGGACATACTCACTATCTAAACCGAAAACTACTTTAATAACTATACGCGGAGTGTGATCCAGAATGAAGTGGTTGGAATGATGAACGTGATGACTGAAGAAAGAGAACGATAATGGAAATCCTTGACACTTGTGTCAAATTGGAAATGACTTAAACAGGAGCCGTGCCGGGCCAAATGGGGTTAGCTACCTCGAGCGAACACACTTCTTCGTAAACTACTCATTACTTGTTATCGATTGGTGCACCCTCGAAATTTTGGGAGTGTTGTTTCACGGTGTTGCGATCGTTGCGGCGCTGCGTTCTCACCAGTCTGGATCAGGCAAATGGTAGTTTCACTACCTTGGGTATTGCCTCATGTGCCTTGTCATACTTGTATCCCTATATACGTGACCACTACGATTTGTTTTGTGTTATACCTATGGAGTACTCCCTGATATCCCACTAGTTTACGGTGGAGTTTACAGTGCTGCATAGACTATAACGCTTATATAAAATGTGTTAAGGGGGATAATGGTAACGCCTTAACACTATTTTGATACTTTATATTACTGATAGGCATTATCTACTTATCGTACACTACTACATAGTAGATAGTTTAACGGATCCTTAAAGGATGGTTATTCCAACATCCTTTGAGTTACTTGTATTTAAGTTGCTATTTCACTTGAGTTGGATTTATTGATATAAGAATGTTAATCCTGACTCGAGTGTTTTGTGTTTTGCTTTACGCTCGGGTCAGACTGAGTGTACCAGTATTCGAGACTCACCTTTGGAGTTGGAGCTTCGCTTGGAGATCCAGCTATCTATCCAGTTGCAGATATCCAGTTGATTCTAGTGATGTATTCTGATATTGTATTTGATTATTGTATTCGAAACATCTGTTGTACCTTATTTAACTCTGATATGTATATAGTAGCTTCATGAACTACTATCTTTTGTTTCCGCTGCATTTATTACTCCGTGTCTGTGATCTGTGATTATTTTATTTACTGTATATGTTCAGTTTTGCCAAATTTTAAATTAACAATTCGGTATTTTGAATTATTCAAGTCCGACATGTGCGGATGCGAATAGTCCAAAATAGCGGGTCGTTACAGTTGGTATCAGAGCTTTGGCTCTAGGAAAAACTCAGAATATATGGTGAATTTATTTACAGAATCACTTTCATTTGGGCTTGAATCTCTTCCTTTTGACTCGATTCCTTTAAATTTTGGAATGTTCCCTACGGTTCCAAAATCCATTCGTGTCCCTCACTATTAGTCTTCTAATTCCGGAGTATCCCATAACTCCACCTTGAATGATCTTTATAATGAGTTGGCGGTCCCGCCAATCTCAAATTGATTTGTAAAAAGGTGAAACTCTTTTACGATAGAATCGATTCACCGGAGATTTATATACCCTCGGTTTAGATGCTGACATCTTTGGTTATGCCAAATTCTATCTCTTGAGATCAAATGTCGATTTAACTCGAAATTCTACATTGATCTTATTCTTGAAGTCACGGTCGACCTGGTTAAGGTTGCCCGCGATTTATATAAACTTATCAATCTTCCTACTTTGTTATTTAATCATCATATCTATGTTTCTAACTTATCTTCGAACCAAAATTCTCTTTGATTTGAGTCATCAAATTTGAATCCCTATACTTATTTTGAAATCCATCCTTGTATCGTCGTGCGAGGTAGTGCATTTGTTATTAATATAAAAATGTTTTCTTTATTGTGTTGTTTGAGTTGTTGATGTTGATTTGGGTTTTCGATCGATTCGTCTGATCATCGCTATCGATAGGATTTCCAAAACACTTGAACAGAGCAAACTGACACAATAGTATTTTCAAAATTTGGTAAATAAAATAGTTTTGTATGATTATATTATATAAAAGTATAAATTTTCTGAAATTGAATTGTTAACTGAATTGGTTGTCAGAAAGGTAATATTTGATGTTCACTATTTGTTTTGTAAATCATTGATTATTCCAACATAAAAATAAATGGAATTATAAAAGTTGGTTTATAGATTTATTTAGAAATTTAAATGAATTTAAAGTAAGAATTTGAGAATTTAATTTCCTAAAATTTCAAGCTTTGGTTTTTAAAATTTTAAAATGTATATTATTGAACGTATTTTCAAATAGAAACCGTTTTCAAAGAATTTTAAATATTGAAATCAATGCTCTTCTCTTTGTCGCTGGAAAATAATTTCGGTAATGGCGGCCGCATCATCGACATTCATTTTCGAGATTCGAAGTGGAGAAACCATTCTGTAGCTTTGCTACGGTTTTGTTTGGGAAATATTTTAATTTGAATTTCTTAAGTATGACTTGATTTATATATATATATATGGGAATATTATTTTTAAAAAAAAATTAATGTGATTTAATATATATAGTATATTCATAATTATCTCTAAAGGGTTTGAAATTAAACGGAAATTTAATTCTTAAAATTATGTCAAAGGATGTTTTCAATTATAAATAAAGCTAAATTTTGGATAAATATTTAAACTTGAAATAATTGAATTTGAAAATATTATTTGCATAGTACTAAATTGCATTTCAATATAACTTACCAAAATTATTCAGAAGTCAAAAATGTAATTGAATAATATACAATATAAAATGATTTTATAAATAAAATTTGAGTGTTTATAATAAATGTTATACACTTAGATTTTAATTATAAAAAAATGCTAATAAAGATGATAGAATAATAAGTTAATTGAATGAGATGAATATAATAAATTTTGTTCTGAAAGAATTAACAAATTGAAATTAGATCAACTTATGGGAATACCTTAAATTTAAACCAATTATTGAATATAAATTAATTTAAATTGAAATTTATATGGTTTAAATTAATTTATATGGTTTAAATATATGTAATAAGATATATTAAGTGGAATAAACTTAATAATAAAATTGGAATAAAAGAAATAACTTTGTTGAATAAAATATGAGTACAATAAAGGATTATACAAATTGATGATGACTAGATAATAAGAAAATGAATTTAGAAATAGATAGATTGATTTAACTTAAGTGAACTCAAAGGGATTTAACCAAATTGTTAAATATTAATTAATTTAAATTGAAATTTATATGGTTTAAATTAATTGCTTTACTTGTATTCCAATCTATTTTCTTTCTGCTTGTTTCTATTCTCCTACCTCCTTCCTTTTCGGGGACGAAATGTTTTGAGTGGGGGAAAGTGTAACGACCCGTAAATTTTAACTGTTTTAATAACGTAATTAGTTGAAATTTTATGAAATTTTAAACGATAAAATTTTGAAATAAAAATTTGATATTTGGAATACGTGTAATTAAACATAGCTGCTGGTAAATTTTCATCAGATAATTTGGAAGTTTATTTTTGTGTAATTTTATTCCAATTTATATTAGTTAAAATTGATGATAATAAAATGTTTTCCAAACCTGAATATTTTTACATAGAAAATTCTAATTCATCTTCTGACTTAGACGTCATTTTTCGTTTTTCCAAATTCGGACTTCTTTAGCTCCATCGATCTTATTTTTCTACGTTTTTTGCCGCATTTTCCGCTTGTAGAAAATTCGTATTTTTATAATTTAGATCGTACCACTGATATCTGTATACCATTGTGATCGTCTCGTCGTGCTGGTCTCTGCGGTATACTCATTTCTGTATTTCGGTGTCCGCTATGCGACGAAAATTGCGAAACGAATATCCGTATCGGTTACCAAATTTCAGCTCTTGGTTTCTTTTTTTTCTTTTAATTGTCCCGTGAGAAGTCTTTTAGTCCAGTAGTCATCTTTCATAAATAATTTCTTGAATTCCGCTAATGGCTTTTCCTGTTCCCCATAATCAATTTATTATTTTGGTTCACGTTCTCCTGGTTCCATTTATTCCTTCTCTTTCCTTTTCATTTTTGGCTGTTCTTCATCAAACGAAAATTACTTCAAAAGCACGCAACTCCACCTCAGGCCTTCCCCTTCCTCAAGCCTCCCATCCCATTCAAGCAACCACCATGGCCTTATCTCCTCCACCCAACATCTCGTGCGCCGACCTCCCCCAGCAGCCACCTCCGGCCACGCCGTCAGCCCGACCCCACCCTCGCCGAGGCCTTCCATTCGCCTTCGTCTGGTGCCGTGCAACCCAAATCCAAACGCCAATCTCGCCGCCACCCTCCACCAAATCCCGATCCACTGCTCCGCTTGAACAGTCCGCCTGTACCCTCCTCATCGACCACAGCGCCGACATCCCTTAGCCCACCTCCGCGAGCTCCGCCACCACCTTACTTCCTCCTCTCCGCCTTCCGGCCTCCTTCACCCTTCTTTGAAATGTTATCGTATATATATTGCAACAGTTTTCATATTGGTATATATTCCATTTTTGTGAAGTGCACTGCAGGTTAGTTATATGAATTTTAATATGTCAGTACTTGTTTAGTTTGTTTTGAGAAAAACTACATGACCTGGGTATATATTTACTAATATATACACACGTCTATTGCTCAAGTTATAAAGACTTTTATATTTTAAAGAATATTAAGTTGTATACATTTATACTAGTATTATCTATACTACTTCATATTATAGGTCTGTTGATAAGAGTATATTTGCGCATGTATTTTCATATTGAGTTTATGTATTACACACACAGATATATATATATATATATATATATACATACACACACACACATTTTCCACTTTGTTTATACATATCTAGGGAAAGTATATATATTTATCATATGGTTGTTATATAAATGCTTTGCTAAATTTTGCTTTTAACTGAATATAGATGTGTTATATTATATTTTTTGAAAAGCTATTTTATGTACCTAAGCCTATATTAGCATTTTTTTTCTTATCTGTCTGTATAGTTATATTAGTATTATATATATAGTTATAAAGTAAGTTCATATAAAAGGTTTGCACGTTAGCTTTAATATATACTAAAGTGAATTTTATATATATTGTGTAAATAAAAGAAAACATATAGATTGTTTGTATATACATAAATATAGCGTCTGCATATGAATTTTTCCTGTAGAGTTAGTACATATATTCATATATATATATATATATCAGTGTGCTTATGAAATACCAGTTTCGAGAAATGGGTTTGTGCACTGTAAATATATTATTTGTAAAACCTATATACTCTGTAGTTTTCTAGTCTACAAGCATTTTTATAACTTGTCCCCCTACCTTGTTTTGTTAAAAAAGAAAAAAGAAAAAAAAAGAGGTAAGTATTTTGCGTTTCATCTAAGTATATAAGTACATAAGCATTACATAACATGTGGTCTATATATATGTTTAAGTATGTTGATTTATATTTATATGACATACATGAGGTCTGCATTCATACTGTAATATGTGCATAGTGTATTTGTTTTAATTTTTGATCTTAGACCGTACACATACAGTAATTTTAATTCTGAAACATATATAGACTTTAAACTAAAATTTTGTATATATGGGTTATCTAAGTTGTTTATATCTTGAGTCTTAATTTGTTTTAAGTATAATAAGTTGAATCACATATATATTTATTCTAATGTTTGTTGTATTGATTTTTAAAAGAAATAATAATAATACAATATATATTTTGTTTTGTTATATCAAAACTGATTTCGATTCTTGATTTCCGATTTATCAGTTGTCCGTCGAATTCGTGCCAATTTTGCTTTGCCTCAAAATCCATGCTTGGATTCATATCTCATCTCATTCCGTGTCTATCTTCTCTAACCTCGAAAGGTGAGCAATCACTCACGATTAATGTTCTTTTATTTATTAAATTTGATTTCAATTGAAACGACAATTGAAATATGCTGCTGTTAGTTAATTACACTGTTATATATGCTATTACCTGTATCAGTTCACCTATGACATCTGACACCATTATCTGTTATATATACAATGATAATCCAGTTTGGTTGTTAAATGATTGATTGTTTGATGTTTACATTAGACGATAAATTGTTAATGTTGTAAGTGATAAATAGTTTGAAATTGAAATTGACGTAGGATAGTTAGATTTGATATATGTGTTAAAATTGATTAGATGACACTTGCATAATATGACCTCATTTAAATGTTGAATTAATTGACACGTAGAAATTTGGTAAAATACACCTTGAACCATTTAAATGTATGTTGTTTAAATCGATGTAGTATGAAATTGAATAGTAGATATCAAGTGAAGAACCGTATAAATATTAGTGTATTAATCTTTAATCTACATGAAATGATAGTGTAGATTCTAGAAATAATAATATTAATTTACACAAATAACAATGTGAATTAATACGATTATTTCGGGATTATTTGAATTAATTATTGGATTGTTATTGATTGTTGTTACTGCTTGTTTATTTACTTTGACACCATCCCATCTATCACACTGCAAGTTCCCTTTGCTATGCTTTGATATTTGAATTGAAATGGAATCGGGTTGAAATGATAAATACCCAAAATAAAAACTTTGACTTAGGATAGAGAATCAAATAAAAACCCGATTGGTCAATAATTTGATTTAAAAATAAAACAAAGATTTTATTTGAATAAATGATAAGTTTCTGAAATGAAGTTGGAACTTGAAATTTTAATGAAGGAAAATGTTAATATTTAATAATCTGAATCAAAATAGTAACATTGTAGTTAATGAAAGAACGTTGTTTTAAATTTAATTAATAATTGAGTGTTGAAATTGTAAATAATTAAGTTTTGAAATTATTTAATAATTAAATAAGATTGAATTATTAATAATTAAATAAAATTGAATGCTTTAATAAGTGAAATTTAGTTTCTTTATTAATTGAGTTATGAAATTTGTAACTAAGTAAATGAATAAGTGGAATTGAATTTCTTTAACAAGAAATAAATTGGGATTTATTGAATCAATGTAAGACTTGTAATTTAAAGAAGTTGATTTGACGAATTTAATTTAATTCAATTTGAAGTTTTGATATATTGGAGTTGAACTTAAGTAATTGATTTATTGAATTGGAAATTAAATAGAAATTGTTTTGAATGATAAATTAACTTAACAAATATTGAATGAAATCGATAAATGAATTTAAATTGATTTGAATGTAGATTAAATCATTTTAAATGATTTTGGAATGAAACTTATATACGAACTTGAATCAATATTTGAATTGTTTTAAATAAAAATCAAAATTGTATTATAAGATTTTGAAATGGTAATTTGAATGTTTTGAAACGTAAATTATGGAATTTGATTTAGAAAGACAAATGAAATGTTGGTTTACAAATTCTATTTGAAATTGAATTTGATTTGGTTTTGAAATATATTAAACGACCAATCGGTATAATAATTACGAAAGTTATTAAAGATACCGGAATCGGTTAGGGACATACTCACTGTCTAAACTGAAAACCACTTTAATAACTATACGCGGAGTGTGATCCAGAATGAAGTGGTTGGAATGATGAACGTGATGACTGAAGAAAGAGAACGATAATGGATAGCCTTGACACTTGTGTCAAATTGGAAATGACTAAAACAGGAGACGTGCCGGGCCAAATGGGGTTAGCTACCTCGAGCGAACACACTTCTTCGTAAACTACTCATTACTTGTTATCGATTGGTGCACCCTCGAAATTTTGGGAGTGTTGTTTCGTGGTGTTGCGATCGTTGCGGCGATGCGTTCTCACCAGTCCGGATCAGGCAAACGGTAGTTTCACTACCTTGGGTATTGCCTCATGTGCCTTGTCATACTTGTATCCCTATATACGCGACCACTACGATTTGTTTTGTGTTATACCTATGGAGTACTCCCTGATATCCCACTAGTTTACGGTGGAGTTTACAGTACTGCATAGACTATAACGCTTATATAAAATGTGTTAAGGGGGATAATGGTAACGCCTTAACACTATTTTGATACTTTATATTACTGATAGGCATTATCTACTTATCGTACACTACTACATAGTAGATAGTTTAACGGATCCTTAAAGGATGGTTATTCCAACATCCTTTGAGTTACTTGTATTTCAGTTGCTATTTCACTTGAGTTGGATTTATTGATATAAGAATGTTAATCCTGACTCGAGTGTTATGTGGTTTGTTTTACGCTCGGGTCAGACTGAGTGTACCAGTATTCGAGACTCACCTTTAGAGTTGGAGCTTCGCTTGGAGATCCAGATATCTATCCAGTTGCAGATATCCAGTTGATTCTAGTGATGTATTCTAATATTGTATTTGATTATTGTATTCGAGACATCTGTTGTACCTTATTTAACTCTGATATGTATATAGTAGCTTCATGAACTACTATCTTTTGTTTCCGCTACATTTAGTACTCTGTGTCTGTGATTATTTTATTTACTGTATATGTTCAGTTTTGCCAAATTTTAAATTAACAATTCAGTATTTTGAATTATTCAAGTCCGACATGTGCGGATGCGAATAGTCCAAAATAGCGGGTCGTTACAGTTTTCATGGGTGCACTACAAACTAATTGGCCCCTGCCAACCACTATTTATAACATAGTTTTCATGGGATCACTATGAACCTATTGGTAACTCCAATAACTTCCTAATCATAGTTTTCATGGGTGCACTAATAACCTATTTCCTGACAACCTCTATATTTGGGCATCCTATATTTTGGTCTCCCTGACCTCCTGGATGCAATTCTACTCACTCGTGAGTTTAATCAATTTATATTCACTACTGGGTCAACCTAGCTGGTTTTTCTGCCCTTTATCCCCAAAATGCAGTTATGGGTCCATTTTTAATGTGAATATATTTATATTCAAAGAAGCAACCATAATAACATAACAATACCACTCCTGGGTTTTATTTCCTTGAAATCATTTTCATAAAAACATGGTTAATCCGCTTAACCTAATATTTTATCAAGGAAAGCCTCTTCTTAATAACCATTACGAAAACCCCATTAATTTAGCCATGGGTTTTTCTTTTAAAAATTGAGTTTGGATTATTTGTTTTGAAAAACAAAACCTTTTGACTTCTTCGGAACCCTACTTTCGGCCTCATTGGATATCCTCCTTCGAAAGCATAAAAATCTATTTTCAAAACATTAGGCCCCTTCCTTTCGAACACTTTAAAACTTTCTTTCGAAACCTTTCGAATGTATTAAAGCATTAGCGTTTGACATTTAGAAGCATAGCTTCGAAACCATTGAAAGTACCCCTTTTGAAACCATTGAAAGTACCCTTGTCGAAAACATTGGGTTTATACTTAAAATACTATTTGGGTCAAGTGAATAAAAACAAAAGTATCTCTTTCGAAACCATTCTTTATCCTTTTAAAAGTATTGGGGAAAACGTGATGGCGTCGACACCATCCTTTCGTAAGCATAAGTCATTTGGGAAAAATACTTGAAGGTTGGCTTCGAAACCCCTCTCAAAACCATTGCCTTCGAAACCCCTAACCCCCTTCGAAAGCTATGGGAAGTGGCTTACGTTTTTAAAACAAGGGTTACCTTCTGAAAGCAACGATATCTTCAATGCCTTCGAATTGCAAAGCGACAGAAGGGTTTCGACTTGGTCGAAACTACCCCTTTCGAACACTTCAATTTTGAAAACTAAGTAGCCCCTTTAGAAGCTACTACTTTTCAGCTAAGGCGGTAGCTCTCTTTCAAAAGCTAGTTAAAAGTCACTTTCAAAAGCATTAATCTCGATTCCTTTGAAAGCATATAAAGAAGCAGGCAAGCGCTTTTCTTTAGAAAACAAAAACCATGGTAACGACCCCATCGGAAGCCTTGCTTTCGACCCTCTACCTTCCGCCTTTTTCTCCAATCCACTATGTACCAACTAAGTGATACCATGTGTATTGGTTTCAGCTTCATTGGTTTCGAGTTAATAGGTGTCGACCTGGTTGATGGCGGAAGGTCTGGGTCGAAAGCTACTTCTAAAGGAGGCGGAACTCACTTTTTTGAGTAAAAGGGTGTTTTTACCAAATAAAGTAATTTCTTTGTAACTAACTTTCCCACGTGTAAACACTTGATTGGTTGCCTTAAACTTTTCAAATCATTTTACAGATAATTACCGCATATTTTCAGATCTAAAACATGGTTAATTTTAACAAATAAGCCTTTCCCGTTTAACCATAATTAAATCATTTAGGTCCTCCTTTAAAAATAATTTAATTTCCAAAATAAATCTCTTAGTAAAAATCCCCAAAAATCATAGAAATTCCCTTTTAATATGTTATCTAGCATATATAAATTTCAAACCCAAATTCATCCCCAAATTCATCATAAAATTACTGAAATTAATTTCTAAACCCAATAATGCATATTTTTCTTTGAATATTCATAAAAAATTCTCCACGGCTTGTAAAATTCTAAAAATTGAAACCCAACTCCAAAATCATGTTTATCTTAACATAAAATTTTCCGATGGCATTCTAAAATCATTTCCTATCGGTTTTGCCTTAAAACCGTGCACGTACATATTTAAACAATTTGATATTAAATCAATCATGTTATAAAACAAAGCATATCATCATTCAAATCATCATAAAATGGATTAATCCGTAAATCCAAAAACATATGATTGAAAAGAAAAAAGTTGATTAGGATTATTATTCACCTTAGTTTGGATAAGGAAATTGGAGATTGTCTGAGATTGATTCCCCCAGCTTGAATCCTAAGCTTTACTCTTGAATTTTCTCTTCTCTTCTTAATCCTTAATGGTCGGCACCTCTTTTCTTTCTTACGTTTATTTTGATTGTGATAAAACGAACGTGAATGGTATGGATAAGGGTAGAAGGGTAAGGAATTATGGGTGGTAGCTACCCTAATGCCCCTATGTTAATTTAATTATCATTTATAACCATTCATAAGCCCATTAGAGTTAACAAGCACGGCCTCTAGGTTTATTTGCAAATCTCAATCTCCTTGTCACTTTACATTTACATTATTCTATTTAATTTATCTAATTAAGTCTCCTAAATAATGTTATTAAAATTAGGGGTGTTACAATTTACATATACTAATTTATTTATAAAACAAATATATTTAATAAAATACTATGAATCATTTGTAAAATATCATAATATAAAAATTCTTTTAAGAATCCTTATTAAAATCTATAACAACTTTTAAAACCACACACACACACATACACACACTAAAAATATACTTTTAAAATACTAATACTATATTTTAAAACCTTTATTTAAAAAATGTTTTATATTTTAAAACAATCACATATATATCGATAAATGATTTTCAGAAATATATTTAAACCCTGATAATTTCTCATAATAAGTACACTAACAGTACTTATTAATTTGATACGAAAAAGCCCTAGGATGTCTTTCAAAGTTAACTTTAAAATCGTAGATCATAGTGATTTCAAGGTGCATCCATCACGACCATTACGCTTCTACCATTTATAACTTTTCCATTTCCAATTCCCACAAATGTCCAAACCAATTCCATTTATGCCTAACATACCACTGGGTATAGAACAACCTAATATATATGTACATATATATTTCTACAATTTCCCACAATTTATCCAATTTGACATATGTCAGTTATAAGGTATTTCAAAGCATGTTTATAACGATTAAATCATTTCTAACATTCACAACATACTACACTATTCACAAAACAATATCAAACAAGTAAACAAGTAGTCTGGGTCATGATACAATATTATAGATGATCAACTAGAGATTATTATACTCAATAATATTGTTCTCGCTTGTTTTACGAAACAAGGCGGGGTCCAAAAGTAATAACTTTCTTTGTTCGTTATACAGTTTAGATTTTCCATACAACAATTATATATATACAACAATATATAATCAATCAACTAGTGAGTAATACTCACCCAAGCTCTAGTTATTGCTTTCGTGTTTCTGAATAGTCCAAAATCAAACGTTGGTCGATTTTGACTAAAATTCCAACTAGCTCCAAACTCGATGAATCCAACTCCATAATAGAGATAATCTCTATACGAATGCAATGGCAAAAAATGTTGCCTTGATCGGACCTCGTATGAGCAAGATATGATCGTTAGAACATTCGAGATTAATTAAATCATAATTAACATTAATTAATAAGATAATTAACCTAATTACTTTCTTCCAAAACCCTGGCCGCTTTCAAACCCAACCCTACGCAACTTCGTTCGCCCGCCGTGAGCCACCAGAGACCGCCGCACGTTCACTAAAGCTCGCCCTACCTCCAGCACCCCTATGCCACCATCGGCTCCCCCTCTTGCCGCCGATCGTGAGATCCAGCCAAACCAAGCATTGTCGTTCATCTCCAGATCCACGCCTCCATGCTCCACCTACCGCCAATGAATTCCCCACTCCAAGCTGCATCACTTTGCAGTTGGATGTTTTGCCTAAAACGACGCCGATCGATGAGGAGATTTCCGATCGTTGGATCTAGGGCGACTAGGGTTTAGTTATGGAAAATAGAAAGAAAGTGAGGTCCTTATATAGAAAATTTTCAAATACTATTCATCACTAAAAATCTCAAATTCCAAACGAGATGCTCCGCCTTAAGTTCTATACTAAATACCCCCATTCCAAACATAATGGAACTAGTATCGGGGCCTAATTCCATTATATACAGAAATTAGCTTTCAAAATCAAATTATATTATATTTAATTCCTAAAATCAATTACCATGCATTTCGAGCTCGCACGACCACACAGTACATCCGATCATCACGGAACTCAAATGGCGTATAACAATTTATTATTTCAGATCTGATGGCACTAGTTTTGTCAAAATTTGAGACAGTGCCCCGGAATGATAATTTCACACGTTAATTAAAACGAATTATTATTAAAACGATTTTAATCACTTTTAAATTATAAATTAAAAGCTTTCTATTATTATTCTTATTTAAACAGATTTTAAATAAGCATTCAAAATCATTTTTTATTCGAATTAAATCCAAGATTCAATTAATTAAATAATCCCAATAATTAATTATAAACCGTTCAAAAATCTGGGTCATTACACCCTGCCTTTTCAAATCCCAAAAGTCGACACTAATACATCCATGGTATTCACGTGCCGAACAACCAACTACTGGAAAGACAGATTGTTAGGCGAAAGAAGAAGAAGGTAAGAAGAAACTAAACAAGCACAAAATCTCATAGCGTGACGATTTCAGATCTATAATATACACAAAATCTTTACAAAAAGAAATCATCTTTATTACACATACATAACACAAATCAGAGTACACTAACTTATCATTAGCCCTGGACAATTATCACAGACTGTCCTTACAATTTGGTAAATACAACAAACATACACCAAGAACACTAAACAGAGGAAGAATATAAGATATGTAAATATGCAGCCAAATCTGTAAATATGCTCGGTCTGACCCAAGCATTATACGAAAATAAGGACCGAGTCAGTCTGGTAAAACCAGCATGAGAAACTCAAATCATAAGGAATTTATTTTATTTTAACTTGTAAAACCTTTAAAATCAAAGGTATCTCGTAAGACCATGCCGCATGTAAACACGGACGGGTTTTTAACTTACGATAACCAAAACATTTTCTATAAAAACATCCAGTGATATTATAATAATGTCCAGGGGTCAAAGTAAAATATGAAAGTAGCTGAAATGCTTGCATCTCACATTTCAACATATTCGGACATAATCAAAACCGTACGGCTCGTATTGGAGATTGGATTCCATACTATGACAAGGTAAGGACTACCTTCCAATGGTACATCTCTATATAAAATGCACCGGTGTTTGACAAGAACATCTTGTACCCCTTCCACACAGGACTGGCTTACCACTTGAGTAGTAGTACCGAATATGATCACCCCACTTTAGGCCCTGAAGCATACATAAGTAGATAGTAATCGATCTAGATTTGGGATGACCATACCCTAATGGGAGCGGCCCACATGGCCCTGATGCATGCTCGATTTTTGTCATGTCCCGGTTGATTAGGCTTGAGGCTACGTTTTACCTTTATCTATCACTTCCCACTTGGAATGCTACACTGCCCTCTAGGAATCAATGTAATGCTAGCATTCGTCCATACAAGTTCATTATGGGACTGAAAGAAACCGAAGGCACTAGTTCTACTACATCAATTTGGTAATCACCCTCAGGATTAGTAGAAAACAGCCCTTGCACTTCAAAGAGCTTCACCTTTAAATTCTATCATCTTCAAGATGTCTTCACCTTGAAACGCTTAAGTTGGATCGAAGTGGTTTCCGGATAACATATCGGATCTCGGTCTCTTCGAAACAACTTTCGATATTTTCCGATAAACTCAAACCTAGTTCTTTAGGAAATAGAAAGACAAAGATAAGAGCAGAGATCACCTCCTAACCGTTAATGGACGGATGTCCTTATCATTTATCCTAGAAGAACGAAACGATTTTATACGTACAATATAGCATCACCGTCGGTAAATGTACCATATAATTTCTGTGTTTCTCCTAGATATTTCGAAAGTAACGTTTTGGTCCAGATTATGATAGTTGGTTATTTAACTATCAAATAACAATCATTCAAACAGAGATTAAATTTTCCATGGAAACCACTAACCCTTTTAAATTAATCTTTCAATAATTTAAATCTCTTTATCAAAAACATTCATATACTTATCTCACCGGAATAAGTATATTCACAAACCATTTGTTTCAAAAATACTTGAAAACTTTTAAAAATAGATATGGAAAGTACCATTTAATATCAACCATGAATCGCAGCTTACACGATAATTACGTCGCTATCCCAGCGAAAACATTGAAAACTGTAGGAAATCCCTACCCCTCGAATTACGCCATGAAAATCAACTATTTTTTTCCGAACTCCCTTTATTTCATAAATATCTCCAAATTATTTATGAGGTTTCTCTATAAATTTCAAAGTTTAATTTAGAGTAATACTCTTTTATAAATCTTAAGCCATTTATAAAACTTCCCTTTTCAAATCACTAAACCACATATATAAATCTCTTTTCTAACTTCATTTGGAATCCAACTTCTTTCCAAATTTTCCAAAGTCTCTTCCTAAATTTGTAAATTCATTCAGTAACCCCGATTTTTCATTATATAAACTGTTATGAGAATATTTCCATTTTAAAACGATTCCCTTTTAAATAAATAGTTTATTATTTTTAACCATTTTCTTATAAACCATTTATTATCCAAAACACCTTTAACAAACAAGTCCATCATCTAAACACTTGTCACATAGCAAGTTACCATCTAAAACATCCTTTTTATTTAATTATTTTTACACCTCGTTTAAAATAGTAACTTTTGAACATCACTAATAACATGTTGAATTAACTAATACTATGGTGATGATATATTAACTTTAAAATATAATAAAATATTCAATTATAAATAAAAATTAACTTAAAATCAAACTGTAAAAAAATAACTTAAATTAAATAATTAATTAACTTTTAAACAAATAACTACAATATAATTAAACATTTTTAAACAATAATTAAATAACTTTGGAAAATATTCTTAGATAACTTTATGAAATAATTTAAAGAATCATAAAATAATTAACCTTTTATTATTATTAAAACAACAATCAATTATTTCTTAAAACATTATTCATAAATATAATTTCTTCAAATAACTTTATTAAATAATTAACTTTTCAAATTAGAAGAGGCTTAGCAACTCCAATGGTACTTAGTCAAGTCACCATTAATTCCATTACTATCCAAGTTATAATCCAGATATTTACATAACATCACAAATGTAATAAACTCATAAGTAACAATTGATTACGAATGCCACACTTATCCAATACTAATCAATTGGAATGTAATTAAGTGTCCACACTAATGTAATAGCAGAATAAGGTTAATTTCTGCTAAACAAATGTCCAATTTTAACATATCCAGTTAATAATAGTAGAACGGTGATATATTCTGCTAAACAGATGTCCAATTAATTTAATTAACCAAACGGTGTTTTATCCCGCTAAACAAATGTCCAATTACCATATTCGATCTAAGTTAACTTAGCAGTATTTTATTTGGCCAAATAAACATCAAATTTTAAGGTATATAAATTTAAACGATGATATTAATTAAAATAACGTAATTTAAATCTTGTCCGTTTAAATATGTCATAAATTTATACTTCACCAAACTAATCAACAAGCTATGTCAAAACGTTGTATTCGTAAATACAAACACAACACAATAATTCGTGCTTCAACTGGATTTATTATGCACTATTATAGATTCGCAAAGTTTAAACATTTTAACTAACAAATTAAATTAGAAATATAACTCCTCACCATCATAAACAAGTCCAATGCCCGAATAAAGAACCCGACATGAACCCAAATGCTACACCCCCTTCTTCCCAAATTCACTTGTTCAAATGAATTCGAAAAACCGAATACGGCATATTCATGCACATGCACGATCATTCTCCACCTCCATCCGCATATCCAAGGTCACCGACGAGCTCCATATATCATTCTGATCACACCTAAGCCATCGTGTGACGCCCCACCTCTATACCCACAATAACAAAGGTTATTAGAGTCTGCTATTGCGGAGAATAAGGCTGTTGAGGAGCGACCATCTATAGCCTTGCTTTAACTATCTATTGAGTACATCGACAATTGCAATACCAAGCAGATCGACATATCCAATGAATACTTAAATCAAAACCATAGGTGGCTGGAGGATCTATCAGAACAAAATGTAAAAACTCAAATGTAATATACATCACAGAACAGTGGATCATCATAAACACATATACTGATACAAAGCAGAGTATACAAAATGATACATGTCAAGTGGTATAGCAAACCACAATATACAGACGAGTTCATAGAATACATATCAGAGTTACAACAGATAAGGACTAAACAAAAAGCTAAGACAAAAAGGAGCTAGCGGAATAGTCCATGCGGGAGCAAAAGAGGCTAAGTCCAAAAGCACCTAACCTGAAACTACTCGGTCTGACCCGAGTATAAAATACACGGGCCAGTCTAGCTAAACAAATCAGTTAGATAAACTGAACGATACTGAACCTGCAAGATCATATAGTATAACAATTATCTCTAAAGGAGATAATTCAATCATCTAACATAAGATGAATCATAACAAAACAAGCCTCATATCATCGGCATCACAACAAGCAAAGGATATCATATCCCAAATCAAGCCAAAGGCAAATAACAAATACCACTTGCAACAAACCCAAATATCTCTTGAGCGGTGGTGAAGAAACCACTCCAATATCTATCGAGCGATGGTGAAGAAACCACTCCGAAAGCTCTATAAAAGCAACAAGCCAAAAGGAGACAGTCCAAAGACACTATCCCAAAGGCAACAACAATCCCAAATATCTCTCGAGTTGGGGCAAAGGACCAACTCCAATAGAGATATTAAAGGCAACAAGCCAGAAGGAGACAGTCCGAAGACACTATCCCAAAGGCAGCATGTGTCACGAACTTCCATAAAGGAACCCGAAAAGTGTTAACGTGAGTCCCATAACCACTCGTTCGCACTAAACGGTTTACTATCCATTAGCCAATTTCATACTCAAAGCATTACAATGTTTACCTCATCTCATCGGTAAACTAGACACAAAGGTCAAAACGTTCAAACGAATAGATTGGGAATTAATTGAAAAGATGAACGCACGTGTTCATTGCACGCGTTTTATCTAATCATTTAATTCTCCTCCCACATCGCTCGGAGTGCGAAGATGTGTGTGTGTTTTAATTAGAAATTCTAAATTGGAGAATCATTTTATAAAAACCCGTGCAAGAAATCAAAAAGGAATTATCAAAGTCAAAGAATGCAATAACAACTAATTGGATCAACATGAATCGATTAAACAATGGAAATTCAACTCAAAACAGCCCAAAATAGGCTAAGTAAATAGTTCTAGACGTCTGGGGGATTGATCCAGACGTCTGGCCCTAAGTTCTGGCCTAAAATAGGCAAAACTGCACATTTCAGACGTCTGAAATTTCCAACCAGACGTCTGAACTACTAACCAGACGTCTAGATGGATTTCCAGACGTCTGAATTTTGTCTCTGCCTTTTTGCGATTTCCAGGGACCAATTCCAAACGTCTGGATTTTTTCAACCAGACATCTGAATTTGAATCCAGACGTCTGAAAATCAATCCAGACGTCTGAAATTTCCTGGTAGGCAAAAATCAGCCTTGCCCAAAAATGGGCGAAAATCCAAAACGGAAGCGATTGGACGAGCGACGAAGACTATGGGTTTATGCCAAGCGACAACCCAGCCTTATAGACTCTCCGAAACACCACCTAAAGCATGTTCAAACAACAAAGCTAGGATTTTTAAAGATTGACTTCAAAACACCAAAATCGGCATATTCATAAAACCAATTCATATCAAAAGCAAATGAACATCATTAAGTGTTAGGAATTCATACCTAACATCAATGATATCAAGAGAAGTAGATGTGAGTTCAAAACTCACCTTTAACCCAAAAACAAAGAAGAAGGAGCTCAATTACAAGGAGAAGACCAACCAATCTCTACTTCAACTCAACAAGCTTCAATCTAAGATCAAAACAAGTATTTCCTAAGTTAGGTTTAGGAAACTTTCTGAAATTGAAGAGGAGAAGAGATGGAGAAGATGAAGATGGAGCTTACCTTAGCTTCTACTTCAATTTGGAGCAAGAATTTGGAGTTTGCAATTGGATTTAGGGTTTGGCAATTCTAATTTCCCATTCCTCTCCCCATTTTCAGTTTTGATAGAGAAAAAGAAATAAATGAGCTAATGAATGAAGAGAGGGCCGAGCTAGGGTATAAAGATAGAACATTGGGTTGAACCCAAACCCAAAACCCAATAGAAAAAGTAGCCAAATTCGACTTACTCCAAACATATCGAAGCTTATACTCAAAAAGATCGCAAACGACATTTTGAACTCAATGGAAGTGGTCTTGAGTCCCAATTCGACCGTTTGCAGGAAGTAGCTTTTCGGACTATGATCCGACGAACGATGTTATATTTAAATAAAATATTTAAATATACAATCGATAAATATGCGGGTTGTTACACATCGTCTCCAACTCCGGTTGCTCGAAGCAAATTCCGACCGTGCGAACCCAAAGCCAAAAACACGCTAACATCGCGACATAATTAAGCGCCAATCTCCACCAAAATTTGCTATGATGTGCCATCTTCCTCCAAGAACTCAATGCCAACTTCCATTTTTCCTATCGGTGTCACTGTCTCCTCCAAAATCAAACCTTAGGTCAGCAACATCATCAATGACCATCACAGAATGCTACCGAACTTACATCAAAAATATTACATCCCGCCCTAAACCCAACGACACAAATGACAACCTCTAATTCGAAGCGAATCGAGAGAAAACAATTTTTGAAGTTTTAGAACAATATTATCCTCTTTTAGAAAATCAATGATATCTCGATCATCGTTCGACGAAATTAAGCGCGATCACTTTCTAAAATTAGTATGGATCGATACGAACAACTTTTGTAATGGCCCGTAATTTTAACACTTTGAAAATGAGATATTTAATTATTTTAAATATTCAAATGTACAATTTTCAAACTTAAACAATCTTGTTTTATATGATAAATAAGAATGGTAAACTTATTTATGATATTAAATAAAGATTTTGGATTCCCATTGTAAAATTGACAAAAGTCGGATTACGATAAAGTAGGATAAATATTTGAGAAATTTGTTTAAAGGATAAATAATTCCTTTTAAATATATATCTAATCAATATCAAACTTATTTGATAATAATAGTAATTTAATTTATAATGGTTCGATAAATATATTAAACTTGTTTTATAAAATTGACAAATTTCGTCGCATATCGATAAATCGATGTCGTATTTTTATAAGAAGATTTGGAATTGGTTTATATTATTTTATAAGTCAAATATGCTTGTTTTAATTATTTAAAGATAATAATAAATTTATTTTGAAGTTTGGTTTACATGAATAAATAGTTTAACAAAAACGTCAAAATGTGACCGGAAAACGTTTTGTCGAAAATCAATGTTTTGTTCAAAATAAGTTGCCGCAACGTTATTGCATCTTTGTTAACATGTTTTAACATATACATTACACATTTTAATAACTAAACATGTTTACTTTTACTAAATAGGATTAGAAAACTTCTAGAAGTCACTAGTAAAAGTAAGTAAGGATTAACAAAAGTAAGAAAAAGTAAACATCAAATCACATCAAATCAAAATCCAACAAAATAATTACTTTTCTTTACTTAATCTTTAAGTGACTAAGACATAAAGTAAGAAGTGAAAGAATGATGTTAAGTATTGAAAAAGTGGATGTTGCTTTAGGTTGAAGTAAGGATAGTGTGGTAATTTGGTAAGAGGTTATTTTGGTAAATTTACCACTTCTTTCTTTTTCTATAAATACCCAACTCCTTCTTCACTTTCATTCACATTTCTTCTTCTTTTCTCAAGCTTTTTCATCTTCTTCCTCTTCTCTTTATAGCTTCAAAGCCATAGAAAAAAATTAGAAAGAAATAATGTCAAAATATTTACAAAATATTCAAAAGAAATCAATGTTCATTCTCTTCAAATCAAACTCATCTTTTTCCCATATTTTACCTCGTATTCTCTCGGTCATAACTTCTTCAAAACAAAACCAAAATGCACAATTTTTTTTAAACCATGTATTTTTCCAGTGGCTACAACTTTTATGTTGACCACTTTGTCTCTTTCTAAACTTAACCATGTCAAAAATCCACTTCATTCCAATGCATTCTCTGGCCTAGTTTTTAAGCCAAAGAATAGGCCATTTTGTTTTGATCATAACTGATCCAAATTAAGAATTTTTTTTTCTGAGACCATATGAAATTCAAGTGGCTACAACTTATATTTTGATCACTTTTTCCAGTTTTGAGGTTTGCTATACCTGAAACTCAATTCTTTGAAGTACATTTTCGGGCTTTATATTTGTGAATCCGAGAATAGCTCTTTTTCTTTTGACCATATCATCCTCAAAACTAATCAAAATCAAGTGATTCTTTTTTGTAAATTTAAGAAAAAAGAATTTGCAACAACTTTTCAGTTAATTAATTTTTCAAATTTTTAGAGTAAGAGAGTCAAAATAAGAGAGAAGATGACCTATTTTTCGTGTGTAATTTTGAGAATTCAAGGTCATAGCTCTACCACTTCTTCTCTATACTTTCGGCCCACCTCCATCTCAAGCCTTGGCCAAGCACTTAGAAGGAAGGGAAAGTTGTTTACTAATGTTTAAGTGGAGTAGGAAGTAGTTAGTGAAGCGTGGATTAGTTTGAATGTTGGTAGGAAGTTAATCGCTTTGGTTTATGGTGAGAAACTCTATTTAATATCTATATTTATATATATACATGTTTGATGATGTGTTATGATTGCTATGGATGATTATATATGCTTTGATCATTAAGTATTGATTGTTTGACATGATTGTTAAATTGTTTTACCAAGCCATGTTAATACACGTCGATAAGCACAAAGGAAATCACTTTCCTTTTGAAAATGAAATGGTGTATTGAATGCTTAAACCTTTTGCAAATAGTTTTAAAATGAGTTAAAAATGTTTTATAAACATTTTAATATTTTTAAAGAAATAAAGAAAGAAAATCAAGATTTCATCTTGTAGATTTGAAATATGTCCAAAACAATTTTCTAAAAACATCGCGATTTTGCAATTCAGAATCCAAAAAGGGATTTCTTTATAAATGATATTTTTTATGATTAAAAATATGAAATAAATTTGATAGATATATTAAAATAGTTTAAAAGAGATTTGGAAAATATGAATTTTCAAATATTAAAAGGTTGTTTAAATCAAATAAGCTTATATAGCACTTTCCATAGCACTTTTATGCTGCAAATTCTATAACTTTTTGAATATGAGTTTAAACTTAACGATTTTTCCTAGAATCAATTATGAATGTTTTTAAAAGGAAAACTAAGAGTTTAAAAGATAATTTGGAATCTTATAATCAATTCCAAAATACACCTAATAACTGAGTATGCGGAAACGACTAGTACATTTGTCTCGCCTGTGAGATTTGGGAAGATAAAACAAGGTGTTTAACCAAGGTTAGAGATGGAGCAACCAGTGCCCTGAACTTACCTGGCTTATGTTTTCTCTTTTTAGGCGGGGGGGGGAATAGATCAAAAGGAAAGCCCGAATACTCTAAAAGATCATATTTAAGTTTTTCCAAGATAAGAGAAAAGAAACAAATCCTTTGAATGTTAATTAACCACTTAACATCTTTTATCGATGATTAGTACGAAGAAACCAGGATCGGATTTGGGTGATTCCTATCCGAAGAACCGGGATCAGATTTGGGTGATTCCTATCTGAAAACCCCTTCAAACTAATTTTGGAAATAAAACATATTGAAGACAAAGATCTTCATGATGTAGGCTTACTTGCCATTAGTCCCTGGAGGTGAAATTTACCATATCTAAAGTGGCAGTAGTACTCTGTTATGAAAATCTTCGATTTGCAAGAATATGATTTGAAGTTAAGAAATAAATCTTTAATTAAGATTTAATAAACGATTTGGGAATATTTTCCCTAAGTTAAAAGTTATAACTTGAATATAAAAAAATCTTTGATTAAGATTCAATGAATGATTTGGAAAGGTTTTCCTAAGTAAAAGAGAAAATGATTTGGAATTATTCCAAGATTTAAGAAAGGTTTGAATAAATCAAATGATTTAATAAATGAGGCTTAATGATTCCATATACTCATTGAAAAGAAAATGGAATAAATTGAAAAGTATATATCTAAGAAAGATATTTTATAAAAGATGAAGTAATTGATTGATGATTGATATCCACTTATGAAGTTAACATCTTTTTATCGATAATTGGATTTCGAAGGAACCGGGGTCGGATTTGGTTGATTCCTATCCGAAAACCACTTCGAACCAGTTTACGTGTTCGAAGAATGAAGATATTTGAAGACGGAGATATTGAGATGAATAATAATGAGGGACTACTTGTTGATTAATTGGGGATAAACTCCCGATTCACTATATTATAGCAGCGGTCTCTTTGTTATGAAAAACCTCAAAACCACAAGGACTTCTCGCCTAGTAATGGCCGAGGAAAGTACCTTCGGTTTCGTTCAATCCCAGAACAAACTTGTATGGATGAATGTCTGACATTGCATTTTCTGAGATTACGTACATTGGTTTTTACAAACGTACATCTGTTTGGTGGTGGAGAAGGCAACTTCTCTTAGCTTAACACCCTTCCTTGAGACGTACGAGCTCAAGGGTTGTATTTTTGTGAAAGGCTAGTCAACGGAAATGGCCAATGTGGCATTCAAAGTGAAGAAGATGTGTTATGTGAAAAGGTAATCGTAGCCTCGAGCCTCATCAACCGGAAATGACCAAAACATGGTTAGATGCAGCAAGGCTAAGTGGGTCATTCCCAATTAGGGTATGATCATCCCCTTCTAGATATATTTCTTTCTGCTATGACGTTCGGGATGTAAATTAATGTGGTTTGTATGCTAGAGCGTGCTCGGTTAAAGGTCGGTAACGACTGGGGGATGACATATTCGGTACTATCTAATTAGAGGTAGGCTGGTCTTGTGTTGGTAGAGGAGCTTTGTGATGGTTCATCGGGACATCCATCTAGAGGTGTACCCATCGGAAGGTAGTCCCTTCACCTGGTCAATTGTATGGAAATTCATTCTCCAATAAGAACCTACAGACTTGATTATAAACCTATTATGCTGGAATTTAATCAATGTAACAATTTCAGCTAAGATTAATAAGTTTATTTGCAAATGTTTTCAAGGAATGTCACTAAAAATAATATCAATCGTTTTGATATATAAAAGTGTTTTAGTTATCATAAGGTAAAAACCCGTCCGTGTTTATGTGTGGATGTGGTCTTATGAGATACTCTTTCTTTTCAAAGAATTTTATTCAAAGGCTGATAGATGACACTGTCATTTATTATTGAGTTTTCTTATGCTGGTTTATCAAGCCTGATCCGGGTATTTTCAATACTCGGGTCAGATCCGAGTAGTTTCAGGTTTAGTTGAAGACGGTTGGAGTTTCCAGAGGACTGGAGATCTTCATCTACGTATGAACATATTCTATTATCCGCTTTGGTTTGTTTTTGTTTGATTTTTGTCAGTAGTTGTAAGGACAGATGTTTATAACTGTCCAAGTTGAATTTAGGTTAGACTCTGATATATGTATTTAAAAGTTTTCCGCTGTAAAGATATTGTTCAATATTATATATTATTCCATTCGTGTGAGATTCTGTTCTATCTTATTTTCTTTAACACCCTTCATGTTCCGTCTTTTCGTGCAATTTGAGTTGGACATGTGTAGTTTATTGTCGATTCAAAAGGTACGGAGAAACGGGCCGTGACAACTTTCATCTTGGTCGATTTTGCTAATGTTGAACTGTTTAATATAATGTGATTTTTAAAGCTAAGAGGTGGAGTTTATTTTTCAAGTTACAGAGGATAAACTGAAGAAGTAGAAATAGAACTATGTTTCTTTGTGTCAATGTATCAATGAATGCATGTGTTATGCCCCTCCATCAATGTGTTTGTGTACTAACATATGTATATAGCCAGAATTTATTTCCTATCTTTATAACCAAAGGACAAACATTTAATTCAAGCCACTAAAGTGTTGAGTGAGGTATAGAACGAGCTTCCAAAATGTTTAGCAAAGGATGGGCAAGTACAGGCAAAAGAAATTGCTAAAGGTTTAGGCTGATTTTCTTTTAAACTTAAATCAATTCTGGTACCCTGTTACACATCTTCGGATCCACATATAAGCTACGAATGACAGAAAATAAAATACGGTTGCGTACAGAATTGTGACGCGGTCCCAAAACAATAATAAAATAGACAAGTTAACTTATTCTGTTTAATTTCAAAAATGTCAATGTTCGACGTAAAATACGTTAAGCGAAAATTTTCTTATTCTCTAAATTAAAAGGTATGGAAAAATTATATAAATTAAACTAAAAATACATCATTAAAAATTGAACAATTATTTAAAACATGGATTTTATTATATTTTAAAGAAAAACCTTGAATCGAATATTTAAAACTAATTAAATATTCAGAAAATAAAACTGATCAAATTCTGAGTCGTTACATTCTTCCCCCCTTAAAAAGAATTTCGTCCTCAAAATTTCACCACATGAACACCCAATACTATTCATAAGTTCGCACAATGTTCACATATCATTCACATATAGAATCTGATTCGATCACTAGGCGAATACATAACTTCACTTCCAACTAGTATCGCTCACCCGATTTACTAGTGCGGATTCTAATCAGGCTTCTTAATCAGAAACCTCCATTCTCCTTACATGGCCACAAACTATGATAGAAAACTTTTGGTTCCATATTAAGAACCCTCATCAAGTATTCGCCATCAAAAATCGAATGATAAATTCTTATTCGGAATGGTGTGATACACCTCAAGTCATGTATTCGAATTTTGAATCGAAAACTATATGAGAAGGGAAAATGATCTACGTACAACCTACGTGCTTATATTATTGGTCCTCACCAATATCAATCCTATTTCTGCTAAAATTATTTATGAAAACATTTTATAAAAATTCCAACTTAGGCTCAAACAATTTAGATGATACAACTGTATTTATGAAACCCTTTCATAAAATCACTTTAGTTTATAAACTTGTATAATATTCTCCTACATCCTAAAAGTGTATACAAAACATCAAATTTTAATTATATTCACATTTGACTATTCAGAAGTAGGCCCAAAAAAATTTTAGGGCTTAAAACTGGATTAACCAATACAACCTCTTTACCCGTTTGGTTTGGTAAGTAGTTAAAAAGAGTAGGATGCTGGTATGCAAACCCCATCCTAGAATCTACTTTTCTTTAGACACTCAGTGGTAAAATGTTTATTAGTCGGCCCAATTACATCAAATAATTTTTAACTACATAGATATTAAAATTAAAAGACACGGTTTAATAAAACAAAGTTTGTTAAACCTTCTTAATAAATTTGACCTAATTAAAACTTCATTAATTAACCCATTTTAAATCAAGATACCCTTATATTTTGGAAACTTAAGAGCCAAATACCCGAATTTTTATTTCAAAAATCTTTTGAAATGATATTATATATATTTTAATCCATAACAAATATATATATAACCCAAGCAACCCCAAAATGAAACCAAGGAACTGAGTAGTACCAAATGTATTATATATTCCCTTACCAAGAAGGGTAATACTTAAGAGAAGTGTCTACCATC
Organism: Allium fistulosum; assembly: GCA_030737815.1. Taxonomy (NCBI): domain Eukaryota; kingdom Viridiplantae; phylum Streptophyta; class Magnoliopsida; order Asparagales; family Amaryllidaceae; genus Allium; species Allium fistulosum. Next base: position 866,472,945 of record CM060906.1, on the reverse strand, counting down.
CGGACACACTTCCTGCCCATTTTTAGTTATTTCGAGCCACTCGAACCAGTTAATTTAAAAACATCTTTCTTATTTTCAATTCTCTTTTTGAAACAATATCATATATATATTTGCAACGAAATATCTGATTCCAATTTGCTTTGGATGCGTTCGAATTCGAACCCGTTTCGACCGTACAATGACAAAGAGAATAATTTACTAAGTGCACAATACCATTCGCCTAAGCAAACATCCAATCGTCACTTAAAAGATTATTCTGATCAGCACAAAACAAATCAGGCCTCATTTCCCGAACCAAACCAAAGAAAACATATTTTTCTTTAGAATTCTCTTTTCCAAAAGTAGTTATACCTAAAAACATTTTTAAGCAAACTACCATCACCATTTCCAAAATCATTTGAAATAAAAATAAACATATTTACTTCATGGTAAATCAAATCATACTTTTGGAATCAAATCGAAATTTGTTTTATCAAAACAATTATATAGCAAGCTCCTAATGGGCAAATCCCCACTTAGAAACACGAACGAACACCGACGATGTTGCAATCATCGTCGGAATTTTTTTCCAGCAACCGAAGTGAGTTCAGTGCTTATATCTCCTTGAAATTCCTTAGATTTATTTTTATCCCAAAAATATTTTCAAATACTGTTATTACCTCCTAAATCTTGAAAACAATTTTCCTAAAATTACCGGGATTTAAATTCTAAAATTTCTTTTATTTATAAAACACATTTTTATAAATCAATTCTCATAACATCGGCTTCTTATATAAATCATTTTTCAAGTATTTATCTCAGAAATATCCCTATTTTCTTTTAATAAACCCCTTTTATTAAAACCTAATTTTATACAATCAATTTTTTATATGAAATCATTTCTAAAATATTTATTTCAAAATATTCTAACATTCTTTTTATAACTTTTATTAAAATCCAAAATTTACCCAACATTATCAACGAACGCTCTATAGTCAAATTGTGAAACTGAATTCACAAGGTATTCGTTTTTAATATTCCCAAAATTCCTGTATACCCAACCCAGGTTTTCAAAAAGGAAGATTTAAGATAGATTAATAGATAATAGTCAATGCTCAGAACTGGGCGAGCATGACTAATCGAAATTTTAGATGATAATGATGGAATATTATCCTTCCTAACAACCAAACACATTCCAAGAATAACTATAGTTTTGAAAAAAATATTTCTTTTATATATAAATATAATCCTAAGTAAAATTATTTCATTAACCAATTTTAGAACAATATTGTGGCAATTAGACTTGTTTAAGTGCTTAGGAAATCCCTATCGATAATGTTGGCCAAACGCATCGACCAGAATTCTTAAGCTACTCAAAAGATAGAACCACATAATATAAAACAGTTTTATACAACTAACAAATACGCGCTCTTATATTTAATACACTCAAACTCATCCTAGGGTCTCGCTTACCCTATCTTAAATGAGTTAACCCAACCCAAGCCTAGGTGTTCACTCAACCTAAGCTCTGATACCACGTTGTAACGACCTGCCTTTTCGAACCCTAGAAGTCAACACTAATACATCCACGGTATTCACGTGCCGAACAACAAAGTGCCGGAAAGACAGATTGTTAAGGGAAAGAAGAAGAAAGAAGGTAAGAAGAAACTAAACAAGCATAGAATCTCACAACGTGATGAGCAGATCTATAATATACATAAAATCTTTACACAAAGAAATCATCTTTATTTTACATACATAACACAAATCATAGTACACTCACTTATCCTTAGCCCTAGACAATTATCACAGCTAGTCCTTACAATTTGGTAAATACAACAAACAGACACCAAGAACCTTAAACAACGGGAAACTATAAGATGCATGAATACGTCTTGGAGAATCCAGTTCGTCTCCTAAAAGCTCCAAAGTATCCAGCTAAATCTGTAAATATGCTCAGTCTGACACAAGCATTATAAGAAAACAAAGCACGGGTTAGTCTGGTAAAACCAGCATAATAAACTCAAATCACAAGGAATTTTATTTATTTTAACTTGTAAAATCTTTAAAATCAAAGGTATCTCGTAGGACCATGTCGCATATAAACACGGACGGGTTTTTACCTTACGATAACCAAAACATTTTCCATAAAAAATTCCAATGATATTATAATAATGTCTATGTGTCAAAGTAAAATATGAAAATAACTGAAATGCTTGCATCTCACATTTCAACATAGTTGGGCAAAATCAAAACCGTATGGCTCGTATTAGAGATTAGATTCCATACAATGACAAGGTAAGGGACTACCTTCCGATGGTACATCTCCAGATAAAATGCACTGAGATCTGACAAGAACATCTTGTACCCCTGCCGCACAGGACTGGCCTACCACTTGACTGGTAGTACCGAATAGGATCACCCCACTTTGGGCCCCAAAGCATACATGAGTAGATAGTAATCAATCTAGATTTGGGATGACCATACCCTGATGGAAGCGACCCACATGAACCTCTGCATGTCTGATTTTTGTCATTTCCTAGTTGATGAGGCTTGAGGCTACATTTTACCTTTATTTAGCACTTCCCACTTGGAATGCTACATTACACTCCAAGCATCAATTCAATGCTAGCATTCATTCATACAAGTTCGTTCTGGGACTGAACGAAACCAAAGGAAATACTTCTACTACATCCATTTTCGAATCACCCTCAAGGTTAGTAGCAAGCAGCCTTTGCACTTCAAAGAGCTCCATCATAAAATTCCATCATCTTCAAGATGTCTTCACCTTGAAACGCTTAAGTTAGATCGTAATGGTTTTTGGATAATATATCCAATCCGTCTCTTCGAAACAACTTTTGATGGTTTCTGGTAAACTCAAACCTAGTTCTTTAGGAAATAAACAGACAAAGATAAGAGCGGAGATCACCTTCTAACCGTTAGTGGATGGATTTCCTTATCATTTATCCTAGAATAACAAAACGAGTTTATACATACAATATAGCACCATCGTCGGTAACTGTACCATATAATTTCACTGTTTCTCCTAGATATTTCCAAAGTTACATTTTGGTCCAGATTTTAATAGTCGGTTATTTCACTATCAAATAACAATCATTCAAACATAGATTACATTTCCCATGGAAACCACTAACTCTTTAAATCAATCTTTTATTAATTTAAATCTATTTATAAAAAACATTCATATACTTATCTCACCGGAATAAGTATATTCACAAACCATTCGTCTCAAAAATACTTGAAAACTTTTAAAAATAGATATGGAAAGTACCGTTTAATATCAACCATGGATCGCAGCTTACACAATGGTTACATCGCTATCCTAGCGAATACATTGTAAACTGTAGGCAATCCCTGCCCCTCGAATTACACCATGAAAATCAACTATTTTTTTCCAAACACTCTTTATTTCATAAGTATCTCCAAATTTATTTATACGGTTTCTCTGTAAATTTCAAAGTTTAATTTAGAGTAATACTCTTTTATAAATCTCCAACAATTTATAAAGCTTCCCTTTTCAAATCAATAAACCACATTTATAAATATCTTTTCTAATATCATTCGAAATCCAACTTCTTTCCAAATTTTCCAAAGTCTCTTCCCAAATTTGTAAATTCTTTCAGTAACCCTTTTTTTTCATTATGTAAACCGTTATAAGAATCTTTACATTTTAAAATGATTCCCTCTTAAATAAACAGTTTATTATTTTTAATCATCTTCTTATAAACCATTTATTATCCAAAACACCTTTAACAAACAAGTCCATCATCTAAACACTTGTCACATAGCAAGTTACCATCTAAAACACCCTTTTTATTTAAATATCTTTATACCTCATTTAAAATAATAACTTTAAAACAGCACTAATAACATATTGAATTAACTTTAACCAATACTGTAACGATGATATATTAACTTTAAAATATAATAAAATAATTAATCATAAATAAAAATTAACTTATAAATAATAACTAACTTAAATCAAATTGTTTAATTAACTTTTAAACAAATAATTACAATGTAATTAAACATTTTTAAAACAATAATTAAATAACTTTGGAAAATATTCTTAAATAACTTTATGAAATACTTTAAAGAATCATAAAATAACTAACCTTTTATAATTAAAACAATAATCAATAATTTCTTAAAACATTATTAATAAATAATAATTTCTTTAAATAACTTTAGTAAATAATTAACTTTTAAAATTAGAAGTGGCTTAGCAATTCCAATGGTACTTAATCAAGTCACCATTAATTACGTTACTATCCAAGTTATAATCCAGGTATTTATATAACATCACATATGTAAATTAAACTCATAAGCAACAATTGATTACGAATGCCACACCTATCCAATACTAATCAGTTGGAATGTAATTAAGTGTCCATGATAATGTAATAGTAGAGTGGAGTTAATTTCTGCTAAACAAATGTCCAATTTTAACATATCCAGTTAATAATAGCAGAACGGTGATATATTCTGCTAAACAGATGTCCAATTAATTTAATTAACCGAACGGTGTTTTATCCCGCTAAACAAATGCCCAATTACCATATTCAATCCAATCTAACTTAGCAGTATTTTATTTGGCCAAATAAACATAAAAAATTAAGGTATATAAAACTAAACGACATTATTAATTAAAATAACGTGATTTAAATCCTGTCCGTTTAAATATGTCATAAATTACTTCACCAAACTAATCAACAAGCTATGTCAAAATGTTATATTCATAAATACGAACACAATGCAACAATCTGTGCGTCAAATGGATTTAATATGCACTATATATAGATTTGCAAAGTTTAAAAATTTTAACTAACAAATTAAATTAGAAATATAGTTCCTCACCATCATAAACTAGTCCAAGGCCCGCATAAGGAACCCAACCCGAACCCAAAAGCTACACCCCTTATTCCCAAATTCACTCGTTCAAATGAATTCCAGAAACCGAAATACGGCGTCCACGGTCATTCTCCACCACCATTCGCTAATCCAAGGTCACCGACGAGCCCCACATCTTGTCCTCATCACAACTAAGACATCGTCTCCAACTCCGGTTGCTCGAAGCAAATTCTGACCATGCGAACCCAAAGCCAAAAACGCGCCAACATCGCGACATAATTAATCGCTGATCTCCACCAAAATCTACCATGATGTTCCATCTTCCTCCACGAACTCAATGCCAACCTCCATTTTCCCTATCGATGTCTCTATCTCCTCTGAAATCAAACCCTAGGTCACTAACATCGTCAATGACCATCATAGAATGCCGCCGAACTTACACCAAAAGTATTACCTCCCGCCCTGACTCCAACGACACAAACAACAACCTCCAATTCGAAGCGAATAGAGAGAATTTTTTTTGATGTTTTAGAACAATATTATCCTCTTCCAGAAAATCAATGATATCTCAATCGTCACTCGACGAAATCGGGTGCGATCAATTTCTAATAATGGTATGGATCGATATGAACAACTTTCATGTTGGTCGATTTTGCGAACGTTAAACGGTTTGAGATATTGTGATTTTTAAAGCTAGGAGGTGGAGTTTATTTTCAAGTTACAGAGGATAAACTGAAGAAGAAGAAATAGAACTGTGCATCTTTGTGTCAACATATCAATCAATATATGTGTGTGTTATGCCCCTCTATCAATGTGTTTGTGTACTAACATATGTATATAACCAGAAATTTTTTCCTATCTTTATAACCAAAGGACAAACATTTAGTTCAAGCCACCAAAGTGTTGAGTGAGGTATAGAATGAGCTCCCAAAATGTTTAGCAAAGGATGGGCAAGTACGAGAAAAAGAAATTACTAAAGGTTTAGGCTGATTTTGTTATTTAAATCAATTCTAGTACCCTGTTACACAACATCTGATCCACATACGAGCTGCGAACGATAGAGAAAATACGATTGCATACAGAATTATGATGCAATTCCAAACAACAATAAAATAGACAAGTTAACAATAAAATAGACAAGTTGGTTGATGGTCCGGACTGCGTGATCGAAGGTCACGAGTTCGAGCCTCGAAACTGACAACCCTGTAACAAGTACCCGAAGTATGTGTTTGGCAGGCACATACTTCCCTAGAGTTTACAAGCGAAGCTTGGTTCTCTAGGTAATTCAAAAAAAAAAATGCCATTGTTCGATGTAAACTACATAAAAATACATCAAACTGAAATTTTCTTATTCTCTAAATTAAAAAGTATGGAAAAATTCTATAAATTAAACTAAATATACATCATTAAAAATTGAACAATTTTTTAAAACATGGATTTTATTATATTTTAAAGAAAATCCCCGAATCGAATATTTAAAACTAGTCAAATATTTAGAAAATAAAAGTGATAAAATTCTGTGTCATTACACATAGTATGGAATCCATTCTCCAATACGAGCTTTACGGATTTATTTGTGCTCAACTATTCTAAAACGTGAGATGCAAGCATTTCAGCTATATTCATATTTTACTGGACTCCTAGACACTATTATAATATCAATGGATTTTCTATAGAAAATGTTTTGGTTGTCGTAAGGTAAAAACTCATTCGTGTTTATGTATGACATGGTCTTACGTGATACCTTTATTTGAAAAGTTTTTAATAAACATTAAATCCCATTTGAGGTGTGTTTTCTCATGCTGATTTACCAGATTGATCTGGGTGTTCTTCCCTTTCAATGCTCGGGTCAGACCGAGCATATTTACAGATTAATTTAGATACATTGGAGCTCAGGAGACGAGCTGGAGGCCCAAAACGTATCTACGTATTTCTTTGTGTTCCACTATGTTGTCTGTTCGTTGTATTTATCAGCAATTGTAAGGGCAAGCTGTTATAACTGTCCAGGCTGAAATAGGCAAGTGTACTCTGATTGTTGTCTGTATGTATATTACAGTTTTGTTTCTTCTGTAAAGATCAGTTTCATATTATATATTATTCGTTCCAATGTGAGATTCTGTTTTGTTTAGTTTGCTTCTTTCTTTCTTCTTCTTTTCCCCTAACAATCCGTCTTTCTGGCATTTGGTTGTTCGGCACGTGAATACCGTGGATGTATTAGTGTCAACTTCGAAGGATCAAAAAGGCGGGTCGTTACAACAAGCCACTATTCTCCTTCCCTCTTAAGCTACTTATTTCTTTCTTCACAAGCCACTTCATTCCTTCCTTTTCAAGTCACTTTTTAATATGAAAAATGTATGCATGGGTTAAATTTAGATAATAAATTAGCATATTTACACTTATCATTTTATACATAAGAACATTCCTTTCTTTGTTACTTCATGACCTAACCTACATGTTCATAAACATAAATATATATACCATTATTTTTTGTAAACTTGTAGAAGATATGTAGATAAATGTATGAACATATATATATATATATATATACACTTAAAACTTCGTTAGGCCTCTCTATACGGTGCTTGTGCTTGATAACATATCAACACATTATACTTATTAGTATAAACACTAAACAAAAGTTAAGAACGCCAAAAATAATATTACCCATAACCCTTGTCAGAGGTACGGTATCTTATCCTAACTTGTTTTATTTATGAAATTAAGGTAGTTTTATTTAAAATTCCTAGGATGATTTACTAATCTCACGTGAAATTTCACTTAGGCACCTAACTTAAGCTTTAATACCAAACTATAACGATTTGGATTTTGGGACAAGTCAAAATCACTGAAAACTCATCTGTTCTAAAACTACGAATGATAAATTCCAACTTAATACACAACATTATTTGATAGATATTCAACAGTACTAAATGTATAGGATACACTTTCAATTAATAAAACTTATTAGAGTATTTATTTATATATATAGGACATGCTTTAATACATACCAAAATCAAAACTATAAATTTTACTGTCGTGCAATTCTGAGACAACAATATCCATTTTTGCAAACTCAATAAACATGTCGATGCAAAATAAATTGGAAAGCAGGAAAGATATATCAGCACAAAATAAATAGCAAACAATATACAAAAAAATGTTATATTATTATTGGGATTGCATCACCACCACTTATGATTGCCTATGTACCTCTATCTAATTGGTAGCCAATCAGATACGGAATCAAGCCAACGTAGTTCTCCTACCATGAGCAGGACTCAAAGAGCCTATGATGCACAAACATAAATGCAATTCCCTAACTACAAAGCATATAGCATGGAAATGTAGCTTCTAAATCTACCCGCTTATACTTAACCCTTGCATTTAGATTTCTTAAATTTTATTAACTTTATTATTTTCAAAGTATAATCCTTTTCGAAAATAATCTCTTTGAACTAAATTCCCGGTTTCATTTCAAACCCTTTTGAAATAATAATATACACATCTTTTGTATCAAATCATACTTTTTCTTCGGGATTTAAGTTTTTGAAATAATAGCTTTTCAAATCTTATTTTATCCAAAAAAAATTTAGAACCAATGTTGCAAAATATCTTTTATATTTAAAATATGGGAAAGCACTTTTATAAATATTTATTTCCAAAACATCTAAATATCTCTTTGGAAAACATTTCAGTTAAAGATATATATCTACTTCTTTTAGATTTATAATAAATTCCTTTTATTATAATTAATTCCTTAACCAATATCATATTCGAACACCTTATAGTCAAATTGTGAGATTCTAATCATAAGATCTTCATTCTCGATTCGTATGTAATTACCATTTACCATAAACAAACATTATATCTTATAAAGACCCGCAAATTTGTCGCTTTGATCAATTATATTTGTTTTTAAAATATTCAAATATAGTTTAATTAAACATAAATAATCATGTTTTATGTGATAAATAATAATGGTGATCTTATTTTGAATAAGTATTTACAAAAATATATTCTTTGGGAAAAGTATAGATAAAATGACCGAAAATCGTTTTATTGATAAACTGCTTTTTAAGCCATCAGAAATCGCAAACGGGTCTTGATACATATACTTATTTATCCATGTAAGCAAGAATATGTAATAAAAAAAATTATTTTATTTTTGGAAATAAAATGTTTTTATGACATCATCAATGATATCATCATATTCGAATAATTGATTTTTAAATTTAAATTGAGTTTAAATGATTTAATAATTGATTTAAAATCAAATGAGGGCCTTTTTAATTATTAGATAATAATAGAAATATTTATTCTCAAACTTTGTTTGCAAATATATGTATGTTAACTAAGAAGTAAAAATATGACTGGAGATCGGAATCGGAATTCGTAACGATTTAACGAATAGAAGTTGTTTTAAGTCGTTTCAACCTTATAAGATAACTATGCACACATAAATACATACATATGCATGTCATACATGCACATACACATACAAATAAACATACATACATGTATACAAATGAAACTAATATCATGATATTTCTCTTATACTTCACCTTTAAGTATATAATAGTCAATGCATATGCTATGATAAGATGGTGGTGACGGAAAAGGGGTGTAGGCGTAAGCACATGCAGGTAAGGAGGAGCACATGGTGATGGAAAATAGTAATTTGATGGGAGGGAAAAATATCATGATATTTTTCCAAACTTCACCTATAAATACAAGACCACGCCTCTTCATTTCTACACACCTCCCTCCACACTTCTTCCTCCTCTTCTCTTCTTTAATGGCCATTGGCTGTGAATTTTGGAAGGTGAGAGGGCTTAGGCCGTGGGTTGGAGAGAGAGGAAGGAGGTTTAGGCGTTAGCAATGGTGAAGGAGGAAGTGGCCGTGAGCTAGGGGATGGTCGATGAGCAAGGCCAAGAACTAGGTGAAGGTAGAGGTGATGGTCGTGTGGTTTAAGGGAGAGAAGCATGGTTTTATATGATGTTTTGGTGATGTAAAGAATGATGTAGTGAAGTGTTGATTTGTTTGAATGTTGGTAGGAAGAAAGATTGGTTTGAATAAATAGTGAGAACTCGATTTAAAATATACTTATAAAAATTATAAATTTATTATAAAATAGTTTTAAATAAGTTAACATGACTATTAAAAGTGGATATGATGTTTGGTTGGTTAATTAATGATGCTTGATGGTTGCTTCAGAAGAAAAAGTAATATATAGTTAAACATGTCATGTAATTGTGAGAAAACTCTATTTATGTTATAATATGGAGGATGATATGATATGTTTGGAATGGTTGGTTATTATGTTTTGATCATCATGTTTTGGTTATGAAAAATATGGTTGTTTGGATGTGTAAACAATTCATGTTTAATACATGTCAAAATTACACAATGGAAATCACTTTCCGAAATGGATTATAAAAGTGTTATGAGATCATTAAACCTCTTTAAATTGGTTTATAAATGGTTTATAATCACTAAAACTCAATTCGGTGAAGTTTTGAAAATAATTGAAATCGGAGTCAAAAATAGGAACGTCGCGTAATTGCAGTTCGTGATTTCGCGCCGTAATAGTTTAATTCATTATACGATGGAATCGAAGTTGGAAATCTTCGAAATAAGAATTTTCCAAACTCTTATAATCATAGTTTTAAAACAATAGAAAATGATCAAGATTTCATTTAGTACATTTTGAAATATGAGCAAAACAAGTTTTCAAAATAGTCTCGGTTTGGCAGTTCGGAATCCAAAAAGGAAATTTTTTAAAATGATATTTTTAGATCTTTAAAAATATAGAATAAATTCTATAAATATACTAAAATGCTTTAAAAAGGATTTGAGTTACAAAATGCACTTTCAAATGATAGACAAGTTGTTTTGATCAAATAAGCTATGAAAACATTATTTGCAGCACTTTTCGTAGCAGTTTTAATAACTTATACAACTTACAGTTTTAACTTAACTATTCTTTTCCGAAAATTTTATAAACGTTTTCAAATAAATAAATAAATAAGTGTTTAGAGATAATTTGGAAGTTTTATAGTTATTTTAAAAAGAGTTTAAATAAATGATTAAAAGAAAAGCTATTATAAATAAATGATTAAATCTTGGCTCGAAAAGCCAATGAGTAGACCTGATTCTTCTATTCGTGAGATTCAGATGTGGGATGCTTAAATTAAGGAGATGTTTAGGAGCAACCAACGCCCTGGCTCACCTGGCCTCTTCCTAAGTGAGGAATAGATAAGGTCGAAATGCCAAAAATAAGACAAGTGTAAAAGATTTACTTTCCATAACCAATTCATTAACTTGGGTTGTATAGAAATAATCTTCTTATACTTAGTTTTAAATTCTGAGGAGGGAACTCATACTATTCGAATGAATACAAAATGTGATCTCACCGTTATTCAATAAATAGTACTTGTTGAATGCGGAAACTATTATTGAGTAAAATTAGTATAATTTCTATGAATCTTTATCACTCAGTAACGTTTTCCAACATGATTTATGAGAAATGATTTGATGTTTTCCAAAGTTAAAGAGACGTTTAATAATCTCGTGTATATTGGAAAAGAAATGATATATCTTTAAAAGTTGTTTTATCGATAATTGGTTCGGAGTGACCGTGATCGGATTTGGGTGATTCCTATCTGGGAAGCACTTTGAACCAATGTACGTTCGAAAGTGAGAACATGATAAAGGCAATAATTTTGAAGATGGAGATCTTCATAATGAAAGTTTACTTACCACTAGCCTCTCGATTTCCATATTATATACATATGGTGGCAGTAGTACTTAATTTTGAATATCTTCGATGCAAGGACGTCTCGCTACTAATCCTAGGGGAGATTCCTAAAACACGATGTAGTGGGAGAATGCCTTCGGTTTGTCCTATTCCTGGACAACTTGTATGGATGAATGTTTGACATTTCATTTCTAAAATACACATACATTGATCTCTACAAATGTACATCTGTTTGGTGGTATAGGAGGTAACCTCCCTTACACTTAACACCCTTCTATGAGACGTATGAGCTTAGAGGTTGTACATTTGTAGAAATCAATAGTGTGTGATGGAAATGGCAATGTGGCATTCTAAGTAGGATTTGATGATTCTATGCAAGGTAAAACGTGACCATAAGCCTCGCCCCAGGAATGAAAAAAACGGGGTAGATGCGGCAGGGCTATGTAGGTCGCACCCATTAGGATATGGTCATCACCTACCCTCTATATGTCAGGTATGTTGTGTATGCTTTGGGATCCCAGTAAAGGTCGGTAACGACCACGGTGATGTCATGTTCGGTACTATCTACAGTAAAGGTAGGCCAATTTTTTGTTGGTAGAGGACCATCTGTTGGTGCCTCGGTGCATTTTTCTAGAGATGTACCGTCGGAATGTAGTCTCTTACCTTGTTATTTTATGGAATCCGATCTCCAATACGAGCCTTTATGGTTTTAGTTGTAAACCGATTATGCTATCAAATTTAACAAATGTAACAATTCCAGCTATGATTAATATGTTATTTGAAAGGATTTTCAAAGAATGTCATTAAAGATAATATCTTTGATTTTGCGTAGTAAATGTTTTGGTTATCATAAGGTAAAAAATCATTCCATGTTTATATGCGGCGTGGTCTTATGAGATAACCTTATTTTCAAATATCCATACTTCAGATTTCTCACACCAGTCCCATGACTGACTCGGTGTTTATATTCTTATTCCTTTAAACTCTAGGTGCCCTATTTTTTGGGTAGCCAAATAGTTAGATAACATGGAGCATTTTGGTAGAAGCATGGAGAAATTTGGGAGAAACATGAAGCACGAAGGTTCTTATGATGATAGTTATCTATTGTTAGTTTCCACTGTATTTTGTATTATGTATTGGGTATCCACCAGCCTCTAAAGGGATAGGCAGTTATAATTGTCCCCGGCTGGGTTAGTACCTACCGTAACTCTGATTAATCACTTAGGAGTGATTGTATGTACTTTCCACATGTGTAACTATAAGTTGTTTTAAATACGATGTGAGATTCTGTTTTGTTCTATCTTCTTTCTTTATTTCTTTTAAAACCCCTGGTAATCCACCTCTTCAACACTTGGATTTGCGGCACGTGAATACCGAGGATGTATTAGTGTCAATTTCAGAGGGTCGAGAAGGTGGTTCGTCACATATCTAAACACCTTATAGTCAAATTGTGAAATTCTAAAAGTGTTAGCTGTTAAATGCTCGCAATTATTTCTACCGAACCCGAGTCATGTAGATGAGAAATTCCCATAAGAATGGTTGAGCACATATCATACAATCAATCCATGAAATAAACACGACAACAAATGATAATTAACACTTCATTCTATCGAACATTTATAAACACTTTTCTACCTTCACATGTACTTTCAACCAGGCATTCATATATTAAATATAGACCATGTCACTTGTTATAAAAGACATATACATTTTAGTACTTATTTTAGAGTTAGCTATTTACCTTTAAAAGCCAAGGGTTTCAAACTTAACCTTTCGATGTGTTATGATCAATATACTTGCATTAAACATACATATATAACATTATTTAATTCAATGAAATTTTAAAGATCTCACCAACATCGAGCTAAGTCCTTAATCCCATGCCCAAGCCCTCCTAGTCTAAAGTAATAACCTTAGGGCCGTTCTACCAATATTAAAAGCATAGCAACTAAGACTAGCTCCATATTTCCCTCTCATGCTCATGGTCGTACCCCTTCTTGCCTCTTTTCCTCTAAATTTTTCCAAGGAAGTGCCACACCACTTGTTTGAAAGTGGATATATGGTTAAACAAGGGTGGTTTTGATGAAGATTTGAGGTAGATTAGATCATTTTTGGATTTAATATGATTTTTGGAAGCTGTGGTATATATTCTACCATTAAAACTTCGATCAGAAAATGATCTATCTCGCAACCTGATTTTGACAAGGATAACTTTCAAATTAAAGATTTTGATACAAATGAAAATTGTTGCTTTTTGAATCTCTTTTCTAATAAAAAAAGAATCATTAAATTTGATAAGTAATTTGAAAGTTATGGCTTAAAAACCAAGGGAATGTATTTCTAGAAATAAAATCTGGGCTAGAAAATAACTTCACTTCTAAGCAATTTTCAAAATACATTCCAAATCTTGTAATGTGGACAAAGTAAAACTTCTTTCTTATTGAGATATATTCCAACAGAAAAAGAATCACTTGATTTGGATCATTAGTTTGAAAGATATGGCCGAAAGAAGAAGGGCGATTTTCAATAAATTATTTTGAACTTAAGAAATTTGTTATTCCCCTTTGCAAATTAACTCTGAATATATATAGACAAAACAAAGCTTCCAAGAGAAGCTATAAAAGCTTTCCAAGCAACTCTATTAAATAAAGCTTCTAAGAGAAGCTATCAAATCTTCCAAGCAATGTTATCAAAACAAAGCTTCCAAGACAAGGTATGAAAGTTTCTAAGCAAAGATATCAAAACAAAGCTTTCAAGAGAAGCTAGCAAAACAGAGCTTCCAACAAAGCTTCCAAGAGAAACTATCAAAACAAAACTTCCAATATAAGCCATCAAAGCTTCCCAGCAACTATATGAAAACAAAGCTTCCAAGAGAAGTTAACTGAGTTTTCAAGCAACGCTATCAAAACAAAGTTTTCAAAAGAAGTTATCAACCAAAATGAAGTGTATATGAGAATCCGTGGGAAAATTCTAGAGTTAGCAAGTCTAAATAAGACCTTATTGAATTTTAGGCTTGTGAAGTAAGTTTAGTATATGAAATTCTTTTCCAACAATATATATTCTCATTTTTAGCACAGAAATAATTAAGTAAAAACATATTATATTTCCTAACTATCATAAACTTTGATTAATTGCTTCTCAAAATTCAAGGTTGTTACAATTAAATAATCGAATTCGAATGCTAAAAATTTACTAGTTGTTACACTCCTAGTTTGTCTTAGGTGATTTTAATTACATGATCAAGTTGAATGACAAGAAGGGTGGTAACCCTTTGACTTTGAGAGATATTAAGCCCCTTTATGAAGCCATCTTTGAATCTTCTCTAATTGAAATGCCAACTACTGGAGCTAAGTTTTCTTGGACGATCAAAAGCAGGAATGGTTCTAGAACTATGAGCCGACTTGACTTTGCTTTCTGCAAATTAATTCCTCTTAATTCCTGGCCCATAGTTTCCACTAATCTTCCTATGCCTATGCTTTATGACCATTCCTCTATTATAATCTCTTCTGGTGAAGTTGACATGAAAAAAGAAAAATCTAGTTTTAAATTTTTTAATGCCTGGATAGATGATAGTTCTTTTTTGAATATTGTCTCTTTTGCTTGGTCCTCTAATTTTTTGGGAAACCCTATGTTTATTTTCCAACAGAAACTGAAGGCATCCAAGAATGCTCTTAAAGGTTGGTCTAAACAAAAATATGGAGATGGGATATTGCTGTCTTCATCTCTAATGGAAAAACTTGCTTTAGCTTAGAACAATATGTTAGCCAATCCTGATGATGTTGAAGCATCAAGGTATGAACATGAATTATTAACCAATCTCAGCAATGCTTTGTGTACTGAAGCAAGTATGAAGACACAACTTAGGCAAAAGTAGGATGACTTTGGAGATAAAAACACCGAATAATTTCATGCTTCTTTAAAATCGAAACAAACCAGGGCCCAAATCTCTCAAATCTTTGATGACAAGGAGATTCTGCACACTTCCCCAAATGATATTGATGAAGCTTTCCTTCAATATTTTACTGATCATCTTGGAAATGCTGAAAACTTCATGCCATCTCTTGAAGAGCTGAATGATAATAAATTACCTAGCCTAGGTATAGAACACTTAACTTTCTTGTCTACTAGCATTACTCAAGAGGGAATAAAGTTAGCTATTTTTGGTATGAATAAGAAATCATGCAGTGGTCCTGATGGATTCAATGTTGTGTTTTACACTTCTTATTGGAATATCATATCTTCGTATCTATATAAAGCTGTCTTAAATTTTTTAAAGCACTACAAGCTTACTTCTTGAATAAATACTACTTTCTTGGCTCTTATTCCTAAACAGTGAAATGCAAACAAAGTAACTTCCTTCAAATCGATTTCTTGTTTTAACATTATTTATAAATGCATTTTAAAAACTATTGCTTCAGGACCTAAAGTTGTTCTGCCTTCCCTAATATTTTATAACTAGTCAGCTTTCCTTCCTAATAGAAATGTCCTAAACAATGTCCTTTTAGCTCATGAATTGTTGATTGGTCTTAGTAGGTCTAACATATCATCTAGAGTAATGTTGAAGCTTGATATTAGGATAGCCTTTGATACTATTCAGTGGAGTACCATAATTAGAATTTTGGCTAAAATGAACTTCCCTGGGCACTCTACAGCTTGGATTTATTCCTATATGTCTACTCCTACTTTATCATTATGTTTCAATGGCAAAACTTTAGGCTACTTTAAAAGTAAATAAGGAATTAGACAGGGGTATCCCCTTTCCTCCTACCTATTTATCCTAGTTATGGAAGTTTACACAAGCATGCTCAATGAATGTGTGTCCTCTAAAAAGTTAATGTTGCATCCCAAGTGTAAGAACCCTCTGATTACCTCCTTGATGTTTGTTGATGACCTAATCATCTTTCCTAGGCCAGATATAAGCTTCATAAGGTGTATTATGGATTCTCTTTCTGATTTCTACAAGCTAACTAGTCTATGCATCAACTTACAAAAGTCTAGTATCATTACTGCTGGGGTTCCTCAACATATTACTACTAGCATTCTTCATATTTCTGGTCTTTGGCCTATAGATAATTGTATGTCTTATCTTGGAATTCCTCTATCCACTGCTATAATAACCACATATCAGTGTCTTCCTTTATTTGAAAATTTAACTTTTGCTATGGAAAATTGGGCCACTGGATTGCTTAGCCAGGTGGGTGGGATTGTTTTAATTAAATCTATAATCTTTTCCATGTCAGTATATTGGTGTAGGACCTTCATTCTACCCAAGAAACTAATTAGTATGATTAAGAGGGCAATAAACCACTTCCTTTGGTCTGGGAATATGCATTCAACTAAACTAATCCTAGTTTCCTTTTTCAAACTGGAAATGCCTTATAAGTATGAGGGTCTTGGTATTAAAAATATGATACTTTGGAATAAGGCTACATTTAGTAAGCATGTGGATGATCTTCTCAGTAGGGAAGTCAATAATTAGGTCACTTGGTTAGGGATTCATAACATAGGAAGGAAGGAATTTTGGCTTATGGAGGTCCCTCAAAACAGTAGCAGGGTTTGGCATACAATTTTGAATCTTAGGGTAACTCTTCTTCCTCATATTAAAATAATAACAACTTCAAGTAGTCTTGCTTCTTTCTCAAATGACCCTTGGTCTATGCATGGATTGATTTTAAACAATGTGTTGGCATACTCTCAAATAATTCAATCTGGCATTGCTGTGCATTCTAAAGCTTCTGAATTCATTCATAATCGCAGGATTTTTCTTCCTAGTAATAGCAATCAGCTAATAAGAGAACTTTGGCACAAGCTCTCCCTGATAAATTATCCGATATCTGATATTGAGAAGTTTGTTTGGTCTGCTAAAACTAAAGCACATTCCATATGTATAGTTTACAAATCTTTGTGTTTTTATGATGAAGCATAGCAATTTGTTTGGGTCCATAGGGTTTGGTTCTCTAAGCACAAGCCTAAGGATAACCTGCTTCTTTAAAAGGTCATGAGAAATGCCCATCATACCAAAGGAAATCTATTAGCTATAGGCATGGTGCTTGATGAAGCATATACTTTTTGCCTGGTAGCAAGAGCGGACAATCTCCATTTTTTTAGCTGTGAATACACTTTTTTTTCTTTGGAACAAATTGATGTTTGGTAGGTCTAATCAAAGTAGAGATAGTGCAATTGAATGGAAACTTATCTTTAAAGCAACAAGATGGAGATCTAGTCAAAGGTACTTATTTTTGCTCATCCTAAAGAAATTCATACTAGTAATATGGAATGAAATAAAAAGTAGGGTTTTCATGGAAAAATCAAGGGCTAGGATACAAATATATGACCTGCTATTGTATGAATAAGGAATGGTCTATTTAATTGCTCTGTGCATGCTGATGACCTTATTTTCCTTCAGTGTTGCTGATTCCTTTTTGTTCATGATGTGCTTGTGAGTTTATGTTTTGTTTTTATTTGTTTGCTTGCTTTGCTTGCACCTTGTTTTTCTACGTCTTTCTTTCTTTCCTTCTTTTTTTATGTTTTTTAAGGATCATAGCCTATTACATACCTTTTCTACCTTTTGTGCTGTAATAAAATGGTAGGGATCCATTTAACCCCACTTGCTTTGCTAAAAAATATATTAAATTGTACATAGAAATATACAAATATATTTACTGATATATGCAATAGAAAGTTGAAGTAATTATGATAAATACATTTACTACTTTATATTTTAATCCAAACTAACTAGAGAATTATTATTTATTATTCTAATAAATTTCTTTTGTTTGATTTTAAATTTTAATTAAAGAACTAATTGCACATTAATTGTCAAATTAGTTCTCTCTCGTGCTAATTAGATGAATTAATTATCACTAATGAGCATATTCATCCAAGTACAATTAAATTACTGAATACCGAAGTTAAACATATTCATTTAAAATATTTACAACCAAATAATAAATATGTTATCAGATTTTCAAATCAATTAAACTATGCATATACGCTAAAGAATTTATAAAACTAATCCATTTTCTCAGCTAAGCATTTAGGCTTAAAAACATAAAGCTTCAAAAAATACTAAACCTAAAATTATTTTTGAAATTGAAAGCACAAATGAGAATTAATAGTTTCACAACTTGACCTGCTAACTTATACATCTAGCGTATTATTCAAGATAATAAACCATTTTAGTATATTAGCTTCCGAAAGAAAATTGACTTGTGAACTATATATGTTCTACCTATGATGATTCCAACCACTTGAACATAATCCTTGTTTGTTATCAAATGTGCAAATAATATAAATATGAATAACACAACATGATTTAATAAAGATAGATTTTGAGGATGTGTAATTAAGTAGAACTAAAAAGCTGATATGATAGAAAAATTATGATTATGCATGAGTGTTGTAAATAGAAATTAGAAAGTTGTGAGTACAAACATAAGAAATAAAGAGATAATCATTATTTTAAACTATTTAATGCTAATCGAATTATTACGCTTAAAATATAAAATTTTCTTAT
Source organism: Allium fistulosum (assembly GCA_030737815.1). Classification (NCBI taxonomy): domain Eukaryota; kingdom Viridiplantae; phylum Streptophyta; class Magnoliopsida; order Asparagales; family Amaryllidaceae; genus Allium; species Allium fistulosum. The sequence goes on along the minus strand of CM060906.1, from coordinate 866,453,821 downwards.
ACATATAGCATAACATAACATGATAAGTGTGCGTAGAACGTAAACCTTACGTACGTTGGCAAATTTGCGGAACAACAATAAAAATTTCTCTTTTACTTCAAACATGCATGTAGATGTAATAACTGAAATAATACAAAAATTAACATAATTCAAAGCGAAATAATGTATCGCTATAAAAAAAATTACTTGTCAATACACATAAATATAAATTTTAAGGAATTACAAATGGAAATAATTATAAGGAATTAATTGATTATAGTTTAATTCTATAATAGTAAAAAAACTATATGTCCCTTATTTTTATGTTGTTATAAAAAAAGTTCCTATAACAACGAATATGTAAGTTAAGTCTCTATTTTTGAAAAACAAAAAACACAAATTAATTTGCACTTTTCCAAAAATGCAAGTTGACTTGCAGTTTTCGAAAAAAAATAAGAAATTTATAAAATTCAGTAATGATGAATTTTTTTAGTTATTTACTAAAATTATACATAAATAACAATTATTTCTATTTACAGACAAAGAAATTCAATTTTTCAATTTTTGAAAACCTTTTGGAAAAGCGCAAGTTAACTTGCACTTTCTATCAGGAAAGTGCAAACTAGTTTGCGTTTTCTGATTTTGAAAAATAGGGACTTAATCTACGTATTCATTACTACATGGACTTTTCTTATAACAATATCAGAAATATGGACCTGATGTGCGAAACCCCTATAATAGTATATTAGCATTAAAGGGAATTGATATGTAACTAATTTTCTCACTAAATTGAACTACAAATAAAATAGAATTAATTTCAATTGATTCTTTAATTACTTTAAATTCAATATAGTCAAAATCAAAAGCAACTAATATGTTCTAACAATTGAATGCTAATAATATTTGATATTATTCCACCTATTTAAAAATCGTTCGATTATAAACATTATAAATGATTACATCTTCAATGTATAGATTTGAATGACCATTTCCATCTTCATAAATATTAAAAACACTGTAACATAAAACAAACATCATAAAATATAATAAATAATCAGCTCCTTATTTCGTAATATCACATAAAGAATTTGGTGGAAACCATGAATTGTAAGTTTTGCAAACATTTCATGGTATATTAAACAACAAAGTAGAAAAATATATATGATGAGGATTGGTTAAGATATAATACCAAATTTTACAAAAAATAAGTTCAAGTGACCAAGACTACAAAATAACTTATGAAAAAATAAGTGTACAATAGACTAGTTAAACTAAACTTTGTACAAAATTTTAAAATTGCCTACCGGAGATAGTACAAAAATGTTGCTTGTGCATTTATATTTTTTCACTAGACTATACCGTGACAAATTATATTTTATATATTCTTTTACTTTATGCATAATTCTTTAATCTCGCAACTTATTTTTCTTACATACTTATGTTTGAAATTGAAAAAAAAAACCAACTTTACCACTATTTAACTATATAGAACAAATTAAGGTTTATTGGTATCTATACATTAATGAACACAATAATTCTCTACAAAATAAATGAAAGAACCAAGTCATAATCTTCAACTAAAACAAGAATAAAAAGAAAATGGATTTTAACACAGAACGTGAGGATTGAAAAATAGTTCAACTTTACCTGTAACAATTTTTTCAGAACAACTAAATATTCTAAGATGCGTATACATTAATAAATCTAATAAACTCGTCCAAAATAAATGAAGAAAATCATATTCATAAGAATACTAATTGAAACAAAAATAAGAGAGAAACAACATTTGGTTCGAAAATTTGAATCAAAGACCGAAGTCATTAATTTAGGGGCTAATTCTGTTCATACACCTATAATCACTTAACATACACAAATACACCATAAAATATAATAAACTAGCATACACCAAAAAATACTTTACATACACTCTAACTTTTACATAATTACCATTTTACATCTTCACCATCTTCCCTCTTTGAACCTTAAAATTCATTTACACAAAATTAGGAATTCCTAACAATTAATTTAGTTGAAGTTCAACAAAATAAACTTTTATTTATGGCACTAATATTAATTATTTAATATTTTTTGAAAATTCTTAATTTCATGAAAATCGATACTAAGTTTAGAAGAAAAATTTAAACACTTTTGAATTAGAGTAGTTAGTTGTAAAAGTTGTCTTAATTGATATTTTAGGTTTCATTTAACTTCATAATAATTGCATAAATTCAATCAAATATAATTGATTTTAATGTTTTAATTAGATGGGTTATGTGAAAAGGACTAAAAATGCAATTAACAAGAAGGGTAACTTAGTCATGGATTTTCTTAGCAAATAATGGTGTATGTTAAGTGATTTTTAGTGTATGAATAGAATTTGCCAAATTTAGGAAAACAACAACGAATTCAAACTCGAATTAAAGGGAAAATAGGTAATAAAATTAAGATCAAACCTTTAATGTGAGCTGATTGATCTAATAAGCCAAGGATTTTAGCAACTTTTAGATATATTTTTCACAAAAATCCAGAAACAAAATGTACCAAGCAGAAAAACAACCATGGAAAAATATGAATAGATTCAAAAATAATTATAGAGTATGCAAAGGTACAGAACTATTAACTGATTCAATCAAATTATAGTCATGTTTCTATTAACATCAAAGAAGGGAAGAAACAAAGTTGCGATAATAGATTTTTATATAAATAACTTGAGAAGAAGAAAAAACAAAATTGTAGAGTAGAAAGAAGAAAATGAAGATGTGAAACAAGCCAAGGAAATATATTTTTTCTTGCCTTGAAAGTGGGTAGAAGAGGAAAAGAATGTCAGTTGGACTAATTAATAATAATGAAAGCAAAGAGTGAGGTGGATATGAAACTGATCGTATTGGAAAAATTATTATTTTATAATGAAAATAAATTTTGTTCTAAATGAGAATAATTTGTTTTATTAGGGTAAACGAATTTTTACCCTTGAATTGATGCGAGAAGAGTATTTTGAATAACAATGAATGGGAGATGGAATAAAAAAAGTCTAGTATTCTGTTTTATATATAAATAAATTGAGTGTACTACTATTGGCACATAGTTTTTTCTTCTGACCATCTAAACTAAAGGTCCCTATGAAAAGTTTACTTCTCCACTTCCTAACACCATTTATTATTTTATTCATCTCACTAGGCGTCCAAAATTTAAACAATGACTTGTGAAGTAAACAATTTTACAATAGTGGTGTTTCATCGATGTTTTGAATTTATCATGGTAGGTAACCGTTGATGTCAAAAATGGCACCAACACCTAGATATCAGATGAAAGCACAACAATTTAGAGATCCAAATCAAACAAGAAAAAATAGCAGGAAAGTAAAAGGAGACACAAGAATTTTTATAGTGGTTTGGTAATCTCTGGCATACATCCACTTTATAGTTTGTTATTAGCTGTTTTCTCTCTAGATTACAAATAGTTATATCAGATATGACCACAATCTGGTGGATCTCAGATTTATAATGAAGTTTCTAGATTATTTGAGAGCCATTATTACCAGGGATTTGCTTATTTAAGTCCTAAAGCAGCAAATATTACTATCCTAGGTCACTTTAATGGAGGAGAGATCAAAGGTGAATAAAAAGAAGAAATCTCTTCAGTCCGAGAATCTGGTCCGGAGAACAAGAAGAAGATCCCTCTCTAGTTGCTGTATGGTTGGTATTTATATAGAACAGGTGAACAAGTTCAGAAGCCTGCTTGCAGTGAAGTCCAGAAGCTAGCTCGGTGTTGTACAAGTGAGCACGGAGGCACATGAACCAAGAAAACAACTCGGTATTGATATAATATGGATCGGTATCAATCTGTTTTGCTTATTGCAAAGTGAACTCTTTCATTTGTTCTACTCTTCTATCCTCCATTTAGTGTGTTCCAAGCTCTTTCCCATCGACTTTGAATTGATTCTATTGATCTTCTCGATAACTGCTTTCTTTGCTTTCTTCATATCGATCCTTGGAATGCTCATCCAAACTTTGAAAAACCCACTTACCAAAAGTTGTTGGAGTAGTATAAGAGGTGTATGGTGTTTAGGAGACAAAATGTGGAGAGGAAATAAGTCGGTGCCAGCCTAAACAACTCGGCATCGAGTTATGTCCTTAGCCAAATTTCCACTCAAACTTGTTGAGTTCAACTTTCTAGTCCTCCTTAGTGTGTTTCCAAGTCCATGAATAATTTCATTCTTGTTTTGATCTTCAAGTCCAGTTGAAATCTTCTTGGCTAAGAAGCAGGTTAGCACTTGCCCCCCACCTCCCCCCTCCTCAAAGTATGCCTTTCAAATGTAAGGTGTACTTTGATCAAGAAAAAGTTCTTATTAGCAAGAAATCTTGTCAACATCCCCAATGCTTGATATTAGATCATTCTATATGGACTCAATCATGTGGTTGAGGTAAATCATGTCATTGAGAACATATCTTTCAAATTGAATGATTAAGTCAATAGGATCTGAAGTGATAGCTCTGACTTTCGATTAGGATGATCTAATCAAAAAGAGAGACAATTTGCCAAATCTTTCAACATTGTCGAAAGGTTAAGAAGACCGTTTGTGACCTTATTGGCTTAAATAGTATGATGGGAGAATGACTAACCCATTAACCGTGTCGAAGGGTAAAGGTTCCGTCTAACCATTCGACTTGGTTGAGATAGTAATAGGTTATCAAATCTTTCAACCATGTGGAAAGGTTTATGAGGCCAGTAAAAGGTTATCAAACCTTTTGACTTTGTCAAAAGGTTTACGAAGTCAGCAAAAAGGCTATCAGACCCTTCGACCTTGTCGAAAGGTTTAAGAAGTCAACAAAAGGTTACGAAACCTTTCGACCTTGTCGAAAGGTTTATGAGGTCAATAAAAGGTTATCAAACCTTTCGATATCGTCGAAAGGTTTATGAGGCCATTCCAACCTTTCATTTAGATTGTCGTAATAGTAATTGCCTCTCGAAGCTACTAATATTCATATAACTTTCGACTTTATCATTTTATCAAGTCTCATCTTCCTTGGAGGTTGAAAGTAATCATTCATCAATATTTGTTTTACCTCTTTTCGATCACGTCGAAAGGTTGTGTTTAAAACTTTTCAACCTTATCGGGAAGAGATGCTTACTCATTTCTACATTTCTTTATTACTTTCAACCTCTTGGATCGATAATCCTTTCATGGAATTCCTTCGAAAGGATTACTCATGCCATAAAGAGTTGATATGATATGTCACAGAGCCATATCAAGGATCTGACATTGTATATCACAAGTTGTATTTCCCCTTTTGTGGCTGAAATCATAAAATTAAGGAAATAAAACTCATGAAAATATACCATGATGGATCTATGACATATACTCGGAATAAACAAAGAAGGTAAGAAATAAATCATATGTGATCAACCGTTAATGTTGAATTAACGTCTGATCGTGATCATTTCCAAATTCGAAATTGGTCACAAGCCATCATGCTCTTTATTTTCTCATAATGAAGATTGATACAAAGTTTAAGAGGCAAATCCCTAATTTAATTTCTAAATTAGGTTTACAAACGTAGTAAACGGGAGCAAAAGTTGTAGAATGAGAGCAAAGTGAGAAAATCCGATCCCCTAAGCTGAACCCCTTAAGTCTTATTTATAAATGCAGACAGCCCTCCTTCCGACTTCATGCTCTCGACTGGGTTGGAAGGTCTCCCTTTTATATGTCGCCTTAAACCATTCGTCTTCACCGAAAGGTTATCTTTTTCATCTGCTATTATGAACCTTCCGCCTTTGTCGGAAGGTTTGTTATTTTTTATTCTGCTATGAACTTTTCGACCTTGTTGGAAGGTTGCTCTTCTTTTGGTTGTTATGAGCCTTTCGATGTTGTCGGAAGGTTGTTCTTCTCTGGTTTATTGTGAATGTAACGACCCTGAAATTGCGACCCAATTTTAAATTTTTTGAATCCACTATTTTAACATAAAATGATGGAACTTTCTTGCGATTTCAATAAGCGTCCAAACTTTGTTTAAAAAATTGCGCCTAAATAGTTATAGATATGAGAAAAGTTTCGCGGGAAAATACCGCAGTAAATTTCGTTCGCGTTTACGTCACATCAGTTCATTTTAAACGCGAAAAATTTAACCTTCTGAACCAAAATATTTTACATAGAAAAATTCTAAACTATCTTCTGACCAAGACGTCATTTTTCGTTTTTCAAATTTCGGACATCTTCAACTCCGTCGATCTTATTCTTCGGTGATTTTGCTGCATTTTTCACAATGGAAAATTTTCGAATTTTATAATTTAATCGTACCACTGATATCTTTATACCATTGCGTTCGCCTCGTCGCGCTGATCAAAATGGTATATTTGTTTGTGTCAATCGGAGTTCGGCGCTGCGAATTATAATTGTTTAACGGATTGCAAACTGGTCCATTACGCAGCACAGACAGGTACCCAATTAGCTACTCAGTTCAGAAGTCTAAGGGTCCTTGACTATTCAGCTGCCCAGAAACCCAACAGCCTCTCGGTTACAAAGACAAATAAATTGGAGGTCTTTCAATTCCTGTACTAGTTGATATAATAAACTACCATCCCACTATTCATTGTTTGCATTTTCACCTTTCTGGTTCGTTCACATCTCCCTCTTCCTCTTCTTTTGTTTTGTTTTTCTTTTCTTTTGAGAAAAAGAACCCACTGCAGCCCTCTCCCCTGCTCCACCACCCAGCCCAAACCTCTGCCTGAAATTCTCCCCAGCCCCTCCGCCTCCCCTAGCCCTCCGCCTCCACCAGCCACGCCCCTGCTCCTAGTCCGCCTGCCCGCACCTTGCAACCCCGGCATGCCACCCACTCCCACCCAGTCCCACCACCGCTCCCTCTCCCCAGCCCTCCCACCAGCCCAAGCCACCCATCCGCCTCCGCCAGCCCGAGCCACCCGCCACCCCGTCCCCGGCCTTCGCCCACACCCGCCTAGGCTCCGCCCACTGCCTCCGCCCGATTCCCCACCCATCCGCCTGGACCAACCACCTACCTCCCTGCCAACCCTCCGCCTGTCTCCGCCTTCGCCGCCCGTCCTGCCCTGCCTCCGCCTTCGCCTGCCAGTCCCAGCCACCGCCCGATCCCCACCCAGCCCGACCGAACCCACCACACCCCAGCCCGACCCGAACCCACCACACGCCATACCCAGCCCGACCCAAACCCAGCCCGACCCGAACCCAGACCCAGCCCGCCCAAACCCACTTACCTCAACCCACCGACCCGCCGCGTCGAGCCCGCTTAGCCCGCTACCGCGTCCGCTGCCATTTTTTTTATTTTATTTTGTTCTTCTTTTGATAAAATTAAATATCAGTTATAATTTGTAACTTATAGACTCATTTATGCTTTGTCCACGCAGTTCCAGTTGAGGCTAATTCAGCGATCTAGGCTTCCATCCACCTTATTTGCATCTAGTCGTTGTTCGTATTCGTGCTTGTGTCGTCTATTCCAGTCCATTCATTTTCGTGCTTCGCCGTCATCTTCTCTAACCACGCAAGGTGAATATTTCATTCACGACTCAATCTATTATGCTATGATAATCAAGTGATAGATGTTATTGATATTAATTTGAAATGTTAAAATGGTTGATGTTAAATTGTGATTTGGAGTTAGATATGAAAATAATTATGACATTAAATTTGTTATGTGATGTTGGATTTGGTTGTTAATATAAGTGATAATTAATATAAAATTGGAATTGATATAGGATAGTCTAAAATTCAAAAATAGATTATATATGTTGAACTTGTCCCTTTAAATGTTAAATAAAACGACACGTAGAAATATGATCAGTTATACTTTGAACCATTGAATGTATGATTGCCGTAATAATTCGATAGTAAACGCCAAGTGAAAACCTATAATGTAATGATCTTTAATCCGCATGAAATGATAGTGTGGATTCTAGGAATAATTTTATTTAATTTACATAAATAACAAATGTAAATTAAATACGATTATTTCGGGATTATTTAAATAAACGGTTAAATTGTTATGTATGGTTGTTATTGATTGTTTATTTACTTTGACACCATCCCAGTTATCACACTGCAAGTTCCCTTTGTTATGCTCTGTTTATGTATTTATTTATATTGGGTTGAAATGATAAATACCCAAATTGAACAACCTTGGCCTAGGATAGATAATTAGAAATAAGAAACCCGATTGGTCAACAAAAATCATTTTGGAATTTAAATTCATTTGAAATTAAGAAATGAACTTAAAAATTTGTTGGAAAGTAAGTAACGAAATCAATAGATTTAATTGTAGTAAATGAATAGATTTAATTGTAATAAATCAATGGATTTAATTGTAATAAACGAATGAATTTAATTGAAATGAATAAATGGATTTAGTTGAAATAAATCAATGGATTAGATTCATAGGATTAATTGCAATAATTAATGGACTTAATTGTAATAAATTAAAGGATCTAATTGTAATGAACTAATAGGTGGACTTAATTGTAATAACTTAATGGAAAACTGGAACGGATTAATAAATCTCTTTAATTAGATAAACGGATGGACACATTTAATTGAAATAAGATTCGAATAAGTAAGTTGTAGAATCTAATAAATTGAATTTATTAGGTTCGAAATTAAACCTAAATTGGATAAATTTAATTAAGTTGGAATTTGTTATAAATTTGATTTGAGATTAAGTAACAAAGTGACCTAAAGGAATGTAAAACCAACTAAATTTAAGAAGTTGACTTAGCTATTGAAATTGTTAAATCAAAGTTTTGATTAAAATTAATGTAACGATAAATGGGAATAGGAATTAAGTTGAACTTGAATACTTAAGTATTGGACTTGAACTAAAACTCCATTTGGAAATATGATTTTAAATGTTCGAAATAAATTGAATTGCGAAATGTCAAAATTTGAAAGTCAAACTTGCAACTTGACTTTTGGACTTTGATTGGTTTAAACTTTAATATTAAATGACCATCGGGTAATTAATACGTAGTTATTAAAGAGACCGGGATCGGATATGGACATACTCTCTGTCGATACCGAAAACCACTTTAATAACTAATATACACGGAGTGTTGATCCAGAATGAAGTGGATGGTTTGGTGAACGCGTTGACTGAAGAAAGAGAACGATTTTGGATGACCCCTGACATGACTAAAACAGGAGCCGCGCCGGGCCATTGAGGATCGCCATCTCTAGCGGACACACTTCTTCGATACCTTATCTATTACTTATGTGATTCGATTTGGGTGCACCCCTTGATTTGGGAGTGTTGTTTCGCGGTGTTGAGGTAGTAGCTGCTATGCTCAACATCAGTCCGGATCAGGCAACTACTAGTATCCTACTTGGTATCGCCTCATGTACCTTGTCATACTGATTATCCTATTCGCGACCACTACGTTTTGTTTTGTACCTTTAGTATATGGATTTCCCTCTGGTGACTTCTGGTTTTGGGGAAACTACGGTCTTGTATATGCCCTTAGGAATAAAAACGTGTTAAGGGTGGAATGGGCCACGACTTAACGCTATTTTGATATCATACTTTACTGATTAGACCTTATCTATTTAGCGTATTCTATTGTATATATAGATAGTTTATCGGATCCTTAAAGATGTGTAACACATTCATCTTTGAGTTATAAACTTTATTATTTGCACCTGATTATCCTGTATAAGATTTTGAGTCTTGACTCGAGTGTTTCTTTTGTATATGCTCGGGTCAGTCTGAAGCTATCCCGTTGCTGATCAAGGTTGGTTGAAGATGCTGAAGACTTAGCATTTATCTTTATCAGTTATTTCCTTTCTAGTATTTGATGAACTTATGTATTGAACATCTTGTATTTCTATTTGTCACTTTATGTTGGGACATTGTTGTATTCCTGTAGTAGCTTCATGAACTACTATTATGATGATGTACTTTTCCGCTGCAATATTCTGTGACTATTCTGTGTCTGTGATGTTGTATTGATTCTCATTTACATATATGTATTCATAATCCCATAATGATTCGTGTTTTGTATTATTTAAGTTGACATGTGTGGATTATTGTCAATTTAAATGGTCCAAATATACGGGTTGTTACAGTTGGTATCAGAGCTTAGGTTTCCCTAAAAACCTTAGTTCGGGATTATGAAACTCATTAGAGATAGGGTAGCAATGCCCTAGAATGAGGAGAATCGATTCAATATCCAAATCCTTTCTATTCAAACTCCTTTGATTCATCGATTAAATTTTCTTTGAGTTCTATGATCTTATCCCTGGTTCTAATATTCATTTTTGATCTAAAAAATTTAATTTCTTTTGGTATTTCAGGATGAGTGCCAGAAGAAACAATAGGGGTGGAAGAGGCAATGGTCCTGCTCAGGATGCACCTGCCGCTCCGGCTCCTGTCAAATTCACCACTCTTAGTAAGGAGTATTCACAGCTTGGAGGTATTAAGTTTTCTGGATCCGAGAGCATTATCGAGGCTCTACAATGGCTTAAAGGCTTAGAGAAGATATTTTCGGGTCTGGAGATCACTGATGCTCAGAAGAGTCAGCTTGCTACTTGGCAACTTCAAGATGCCGCACAGGATTGGTGGGAATCTGTTACTTCACGTATCGAGGAAAACACCATCACTTGGGCCCAGTTTAGGGATACTTTCTCGGCACAATGGATGCCAGCTGCTGGAAAAACCCAACTTTATAGAGCTTTCATGGATCTTAAGCAAGGCAGTATGACTTTTTCTGAGTATGAGAGGAAATTCAACGAACTCTCAAAATTCGGACCTGGCTTGATCGATACACCACTTCTGAAGAACGAGAAATTCATTTTGGGAGCTAGATCAGAATATTATGACTTGCTTACTGGCCACACTCACTGCACCTTCACAGAGCTTGTTGACTATGCTCTTAGATATGAGGCGAAGCCCAAGGGACCTACTACCAAGACCATTCCTACTCAGCCCTCTTCTAGCCAGACCGGAAAAAGGAAGATGAACTTTGATCAACAAAAGAAAGCTTGGCAGAAGACTACACGTTTGGGATATGCTCAGAAAAGCCCAATCGACCTTGCTAATATCACTTGCTTCAAATGCGATAAGAAGGGCCATTATGCTAATAGTTGTCCATCTACCGGAGCTACTGTTCCACCACCTTCTACGACTAGGAAAGATTTATGCTATGTCTGCCTCCAGCCAGGTCATTTCAAGAAAGAATGCCCAATGTATAAGCGTGGCACACCATCTGGAGTATTTGCTATCACCACACCTGCAACCCCTGCACCACCCACCCAGGATGACCAAGGTACCTTACGAAGTGTTTTTCATTTACATGCTACACCTGTTAGGGTATTATTCGATACTGGTGCTTCACATAGTTTTATATCCATTGACCTTTGTAATAAACTCAAATTAGAACCTACTCTTTCTACTACCTCCTTATGTGTCTCAAATCCCAGTGGAGGACCCGCTAACCTCCGAAGTGTTTGCATGGGAGTTGCACTTATGTATGATTTTTCTCGATTCACTTAGGATTTCTATGTACTTGGATTCCAAGCATTCGACTTTCTTTTAGGAGCGGATTGGTTAAGCAAATTTGATGCTGTTATTTCCTGCAAAACTCGTCCAGTTTCTTTGGTAAGCGACATGGATCAGCCACTTGTCATTGAATGCAAATCACCACAGAAATATGCCGGAAGCTTCATATTCTCTCTTGATGCTCATCCAGATGATCTTAATACAACCCCTATTGTTCAGAAATTTCCCGATGTATTTGGAGAGGTCAACTCTCTACCACCTAAACGGGAAATCGATTTCCGTATTGATCTTATTCTTGGAGCTACTCCTGTAGTTCTCCCACACCGAAGGATGGCTCCTAAAGAAAAAGCTGAACTAAAAACCCAAATCGATGATCTATTTGCTAAAGGTTTGATTAGGAGAAGTTGCTCTGAATGGGGCGCCGCAGTTGTATTTGTCACCAAATCAGATGGATCTCTTCGCATGTGTGTTGATTACCGAGAACTGAACAAACGCACTCTCAAGAATCGTTATCTGATGCCTCGCATCAACGATTTATTCGATTAGCTCCATGGAGCTAAAATTTTCTCACAACTTGATCTAGCCACTGGATTCCACCAACTCAGAGTTGTTGAAGATAGTATCCATAAGACCGCTTTCCGAACTGAGAATGGATTCTATGAATGGTTGGTTATGCCATTCGGTTTGACCAACGCACCTGCTTATTTCGTCGACTTGATGAATCGAGTCTTCCGGGATGTGCTTAACAAGTTTGTTCTTGTTTTCATTGATGATATTCTCGTCTTCTCCAAAGACAAGAAGGAGCATGAGACACACCTTGCTTATGTTCTGGAAACTCTCTGAAATCATCAACTTAGGGCCAAATTCTCTAAATGCCACTTCTGGCGAGACGAAGTGAGATTCCTGGGCCACATAGTTTCTGAAAATGGCGTTTCGGTCGATCCAGCTAAGATCGCCGTAATCAATGTAAGTTCTACCCTATTTGCTATTTCCATTCAGTTCCTCTTATTCCTTCCTAATTTGAAATTTATCTACAGGATTGGGAGACTCCTAAAACTCCTACAGATATTCGTAGTTTCTTGGGTTTAGCCGGTTATTATCGTAGATTTATTGAGCACTTTGCCCGGATTTCAGCCCCACTTACTGCTTTAACTCGGAAGGACGTTAAGTTTATTTGGAGAGAGAAGTGCGAATCAGCTTTTAATGAGTTGAAGCGTAAGTTAACTTCAGCCCATGTTCTTGCGGTAATCGATGGAAGTGAAGGATTAACCGTCTATATAGATGCTTGCCGAGAAGGTTTAGGCGCTGTTATTATGCAAAATGGAAAGGTTATTGCCTATGCGGGCCGTTAGTTGAAGACCCATGAATTAAACTATGCCACACATGACCTAGAGCTTCTTGCCGTTGTATTTGCTCTGAAACTATGGAGGCATCATCTTTTGGGAACAAAATTCGAATTATTCACTGATCATAAGTCCTTGAGATATATCTTTTCTCAGAAGGATTTGAATCAGAGGCAAGTCTGATGGCTCGAATTTTTAGCTGCATATGATCTCGGCATCACTTATACTCCGGGGAAAGCAAATGTTGTAGCCGATGCATTGAGTCGTAGCAAAGCATTGTCTTGCTGTAATATTGTTGAAGGCATGTTATTTCAGCTTATCATCTCTCCATCTCTTATAGATCGCATAAAAGCTAAACAATACGAGGACACTTTGCTCTATCGTATGAAGGAGTTAGTTCTTGGTAGAGTTGGAAATGCCGACAGTAAAATAGGAGCGCAGATTGATAGTAATGGAATTCTAAGGATCGACAACCGTATTTGTGTTCCTAATGTCGATGGATTGAGACAAGAAGTACTTAGAGAGAATCATCAGTCATCACTTTCATTTCATCCTGGTGTCACTAAGATGTATCGTAATATGAAGCGTTTATATTGGTGGAGTGGGATGAAGAGAGATATTTCTATATATGTCAGTAGATGCACCACTTGCCAACAAGTTAAGGTCGATCACCAAAAGACCGCCGGTTTACTTCAATCCCTAGAGATTCCTTGTTGGAAATGGGATCAGATTTCTATGGACTTCATTGATGGATTACCAAGGACCAGAAAAGGTAATGAGAGTATATGGGTGATCGTTGATAGATTGACAACATCTGCTCACTTTATTCCTGTTAAGACCACTCGTACTGCTTCAAGTTTGGCAGAGATATATATGAGAGAGATTGTTAGACTTCATGGGGTTCCATCTAGTATAGTATGCGATCGAGACCCTATATTCACTAGTAAATTCTGGAAGGCATTTCAGGACGTCTTGGGCACTAAACTAAATCTGAGCACAGCTTATCATCCTCAAACGGATGGCCAAACTGAAAGGGTAAATCAGATTTTGGAGGATCTGCTCCGAGCTTGCATAATTGATTTCGGTGGATCTTGGGAAGACCATCTCCATTTGGTTGAATTCACTTATAATAACAGTTATCAGGCAAGTATCGATATGGCACCGTTCGAAGCTTTATATGGACGGCCATGCAAATCGCCAGCTTGTTGGATTGAGCCTGGTGATCGATTGGTTCTTGGCCCAGATATGATTATGGAAGCATCCGAGAAGGTTAATGAGATCAGAAGAAAGATGAAGACCGCACAGGATAGGCAGAAGAGCTATGCAGATAGGCGTAGAAGAGATTTGGAATTCCAGGTTGGGGATGAAGTATTTCTGAAGGTATCACATTTGAAGAATGTTATTCGATTTGGTCGTAGAGGGAAGCTTGCTCCAAGATTTGTCGGACCATTTACTATCACCGAGAGAATTGGCACACTGGCTTATAGAGTTGCATTACCAGAAAAGTTTGAGGGCGTGCACAATGTATTCCATGTTTCACATCTGCGGAAAGTCGTGCGTGATCCGTCCATGACCATCCCAATTGCTCAGTTAGAGGAAATAGATATTGAGCCAGATTTGACTATCGAAAGAAGACCACTCCGGATAGTCGATCGGGAAACAAGGCAACTAAGAAGGAAGTCTATAAATCTCGTCAAAGTCCAATGGAGTGGAGATGAGCCAGATTGCACGTGGGAAACTGAGGATAACATTCGGGATTCAAACCCCGAATTACTGATTTCAGGTATAAATCAAATTTTCTTAAAAATCTATCTTGACTTTTCCGCTTACTCCATTCTTACTTCACCGTCTCGTTCTTTTCGAGGACGAAAAGTTTTGAATGGGGGAGAATGTAACGACCCTGAAATTGCGACCCAATTTTAAATTTTTTGAATCCACTATTTTAACATAAAATGATGGAACTTTCTTGCGATTTTAATTAGCGTCCAAACTTTGTTTAAAAAATTGCGCCTAAATAGTTATAGATATGGGAAAAGTTTCGCGGGAAAATACCGCAGTAAATTTCGTTCGCGTTTACGTCACATCAGTTCATTTTAAACGCGAAATTTTTTATCTTCTGAACCGAAATATTTTACATAGAAAAATTCTAAACCATCTTTTGACCAAGACGTCATTTTTCGTTTTTCAAATTTCGGACATCTTCAACTCCGTCGATCTTATTCTTCGGTGATTTTGCTGCATTTTTCACAATGGAAAATTTTCGAATTTTATAATTTAATCGTACCACTGATATCTTTATACCATTGCGTTCGCCTCGTCGCGCTGATCAAAATGGTATATTTGTTTGTGTCAATCGGAGTTCGGCGCTGCGAATTATAATTGTTTAACGGATTGCAAACTGGTCCATTACGCAGCACAGACAGGTACCCAATTAGCTACTCAGTTCAGAAGTCTAAGGGTCCTTGACTATTCAGCTGCCCAGAAACCCAACAGCCTCTCGGTTACAAAGACAAATAAATTGGAGGTCTTTCAATTCCTGTACTAGTTGATATAATAAACTACCATCCCACTATTCATTGTTTGCATTTTCACCTTTCTGGTTCGTTCACATCTCCCTCTTCCTCTTCTTTTGTTTTGTTTTTCTTTTCTTTTGAGAAAAAGAACCCACTGCAGCCCTCTCCCCTGCTCCACCACCCAGCCCAACCCTCTGCCTGAAATTCTCCTCAGCCCCTCCGCCTCCCCTAGCCCTCCGCCTCCACCAGCCACGCCCCTGCTCCCAGTCCGCCTGCCCGCGCCCTGCAACCTCGGCCTGCCACCCACTCCCACCCAGTCCCACCACCGCTCCCTCTCCCCAGCCCTCCCACCAGCCCGAGCCACCCATCCGCCTCCGCCAGCCCGAGCCACCCGCCACCCGTCCCCGGCCTTCGCCCACACCCGCCCAGGCTCCGCCCACTGCCTCCGCCCGATTCCCAACCCATCCGCCTGGCCCAACCACCTACCGCCCTGCCAACCCTCCGCCTGTCTCCGCCTTCGCCGCCCGTCCTGCCCTGCCTACGCCTTCGCCTGCCAGTCCCAGCCACCGCCCGATCCCCACCCAGCCCGACCGAACCCACCACACCCCAGCCCGACCCGAACCCACCACACCCCACACCCCAGCCCGACCCGAACCCACCACACCCCACACCCAGCCCGACCCGAACCCAGACCCAGCCCAACCTGAACCCAGACCCAGCCCGCCCAAACCCACTTACCTCAACCCACTGACCCGCCGCGTCGAGCCCGCTTAGCCCGCTACCGCGTCCGCTGCCATTTTTTTTATATTTTATTTTGTTCTTCTTTTGATAAAATTATATATCAGTTATAATTTGTAACTTATGGACTCATTTATGCTTTGTCCGCGCAGTTCCAGTTGAGGCTAATTCAGCGATCTATGCTTCCATCCACCTTATTTGCATCTAGTCGTTGTTCGTATTCGTGCTTGTGTCGTCTATTCCAGTCCATTCATTTTCGTGCTTCGCCATCATCTTCTCTAACCACGCAAGGTGAATATTTCATTCATGACTCAATCTATTATGCTATGATAATCAAGTGATAGATGTTATTGATATTAATTTGAAATGTTAAAATGGTTGATGTTAAATTGTGATTTGGAGTTAGATATGAAAATAATTATGACATTAAATTTGTTATGTGATGTTGGATTTGGTTGTTAATATAAGTGATAATTAATATGAAATTGGAATTGATATAGGATAGTCTAAAATTCAAAAATAGATTATATATGTTGAACTTGTCCCTTTAAATGTTAAATAAAACGACACGTAGAAATATGATCAGTTATACTTTGAACCATTGAATGTATGATTGCTGTAATAATTCGATAGTAAACGCCAAGTGAAAACCTATAATGTAATGATCTTTAATCCGCATGAAATGATAGTGTGGATTCTAGGAATAATTTTATTTAATTTACATAAATAACAAATGTAAATTAAATACGATTATTTCGGGATTATTTAAATAAACGGTTAAATTGTTATGTATGGTTGCTATTGATTGTTTATTTACTTTGACACCATCCCAGTTATCACACTGCAAGTTCCCTTTGTTATGCTCTGTTTATGTATTTATTTATATTGGGTTGAAATGATAAATACCCAAATTGAACAACCTTGGCCTAGGATAGATAATTAGAAATAAGAAACCCGATTGGTCAACAAAAATCATTTTGGAATTTAAATTCATTTGAAATTAAGAAATGAACTTAAAAATTTGTTGGAAAGTAAGTAACGAAATCAATAGATTTAATTGTAGTAAATGAATAGATTTAATTGTAATAAATCAATGGATTTAATTGTAATAAACGAATGAATTTAATTGAAATGAATAAATGGATTTAGTTGAAATAAATCAATGGATTAGATTCATAGGATTAATTGCAATAATTAATGGACTTAATTGTAATAAATTAAAGGATCTAATTGTAATGAACTAATAGGTGGACTTAATTGTAATAACTTAATGGAAAACTGGAACGGATTAATAAATCTCTTTAATTAGATAAACGGATGGACACATTTAATTGAAATAAGATTCGAATAAGTAAGTTGTAGAATCTAATAAATTGAATTTATTAGGTTCGAAATTAAACCTAAATTGGATAAATTTAATTAAGTTGGAATTTGTTATAAATTTGATTTGAGATTAAGTAACAAAGTGACCTAAAGGAATGTAAAACCAACTAAATTTAAGAAGTTGATTTAGCTATTGAAATTGTTAAATCAAAGTTTTGATTAAAATTAATGTAACGATAAATGGGAATAGGAATTAAGTTGAACTTGAATACTTAAGTATTGGACTTGAACTAAAACTCCATTTGGAAATATGATTTTAAATGTTCGAAATAAATTGAATTGCGAAATGTCAAAATTTGAAAGTCAAACTTGCAACTTGACTTTTGGACTTTGATTGGTTTAAACTTTAATATTAAATGACCATCGGGTAATTAATACGTAGTTATTAAAGAGACCGGGATCGGATATGGACATACTCTCTGTCGATACCGAAAACCACTTTAATAACTAATATACGTGGAGTGTTGATCCAGAATGAAGTGGATGGTTTGGTGAACGCGTTGAATGAAGAAAGAGAACGATTTTGGATGACCCCTGACATGACTAAAACAGGAGCCGCGCCGGGCCATTGAGGATCGCCATCTCTAGCGGACACACTTCTTCGATACCTTATCTATTACTTATGTGATTCGATTTGGGTGCACCCCTTTATTTGGGAGTGTTGTTTCGCGGTGTTAAGGTAGTAGCTGCTATGCTCAACATCAGTCCGGATCAGGCAACTACTAGTATCCTAGTTGGTATTGCCTCATGTACCTTGTCATACTGATTATCCTTTTCGCGACCACTACGTTTTGTTTTGTACCTTTAGTATATGGATTGCCCTCTGGTGACTTCCGGTTTTGGGGAAACTACGGTCTTGTATATGCCCTTGGGAATAAAAACGTGTTAAGGGTGGAATGGGCCACGACTTAACGCTATTTTGATATCATACTTTACTGATTAGACCTTATCTATTTAGCGTATTCTATTGTATATATAGATAGTTTATCGGATCCTTAAAGATGTGTAACACATTCATCTTTGAGTTATAAACTTTATTATTTGCACCTGATTATCCTGTATAAGATTTTGAGTCCTGACTCGAGTGTTTCTTTTGTATATGCTCGGGTCAGTCTGAAGCTATCCCGTTGCTGATCAAGGTTGGTTGAAGATGCTGAAGACTTAGCATTTATCTTTATCAGTTATTTCCTTTCTAGTATTTGATGAACTTATGTATTGAACATCTTGTATTTCTATTTGTCACTTTATGTTGGGACATTGTTGTATTCCTGTAGTAGCTTCATGAACTACTATTATGATGATGTACTTTTCCGCTGCATTATTCTGTGACTATTCTGTGTCTGTGATGTTGTATTGATTCTCATTTACATATATGTATTCATAATCCCATAATGATTCGTGTTTTGTATTATTTAAGTTGACATGTGTGGATTATTGTCAATTTAAATGGTCCAAATATACGGGTTGTTACAGTGAACCTTTCGACCTTGTCGGAAGGTTTCTCTTCTCCAATGATGTTGAAAGGTTGTCTTTCATTCTCTGTTGACTTGTGAGTGCTACTTTCCTCATAGACCTTTCGACGTTTTCGAATGGTATTTTGTATATGTTCCAACCGGTTCAAAAGGCTTGCTATTCTTTCGATAATGTCATTATAGAGTTGTCTGCTTTTGCTTTGACTTCTCCACCTCCTTCGGAAGGTAAGAACTCTTTGAATGTTGAGAGATGACTTCTTCGAAAGGTCTGGGGCTGCTATACACTGTTGACTGCATCTCTTCGACTCCTTCGAAAGGTCTGGTCTGAACTTCTTTACTTTAGTCTTTGTTTTATGATGATGGTTGTGGGACTATTCTTCTATCCCAGCTGGAAGGTGCTTGGCAATTCTGTACCTAGCTGCTTCGTTATGCCTTAGTAATTCTTTCTTTCATGCTTACAGAAGGTTTGCTCTAAGGTTCTTATGTGCTTCTCTTTACTAGCATTGAATGATCCTTTCGACTCCGTCGAAAGATGCCTTTACTTGTTAATCTTTATTCATGCGGAAGCTTTCTGGAAGGCCTTCTTTATCTTTATTCATATTTTATGGTTAACATTTAGCCCCCTTCCCATATAAAGAAGGCTTTTTTTTCTTTAGGACAAAAATTACAGGATTGCCAAATTGTCCCTGTATTCCTGCAATATATCTAATAATATTCATATGGTTAGTTCATACTACACATACCTTTTTAGTTTGGTCGACTTTAAACTCTGATTTTATTTTAGCGGAAGATTCATCTTTTGAACATTCAGAACCTGTAATAATCATAAGTATTTGAAGTCTAATATTTGGGTCTTGATAGTCTAGATTTATCAGCTTTTCTTATCAATAAAATGTCAGAAGACCATATATAGACAATTTAGAAGTTCATATCTTGCGACAATAAAGGCTGAAAATACCACATCAATTAATAATAGGAAGACTAGGATCATTATAATAGAAAGTTAAAGCCCCATATCAATCCGGTAGTAATGAGAGAAGATTTAAAATACCAATTAGACCATCCATCCTGATATGAAGGTCCAAGAGATTATCTTTGGTTGTAAACGTTAAAGGTTCAGATGACTTGTTTTGTCATTCAAAAAAAAAGATCATAAGACCGTTTCTGGCGATAAGCAGTACAAAAATAAAAATCCATATCAGATCATAAATAATGGAGGACCAGAAATTTATAGCTAGTAATAAGTAATAGAAGGCCAGAATACCCAATTTGGCATTGATAATGGAAGTCCAGAAAACCATTCCCAATAATAAGTAACAGATGACCAGAGTACCCATTCCTAGAATTTAATAATAGAAGACTAGAATACCTTTCTCGGCAATAAGTAATAGAAGACCAGAATACCACTTCCAGTAATTAAGTAATAGAAGACCAGAATACCACTTCCAGTAATTAAGTAATAGAAGACCAGAATACCACTTCTGGCAAGCAATAGTAGACCAGAATACCACTTCTGGCAAGCAATAGAAGACCAGAATACCACTTTTGGCAATTAAGTAATAGAAGACCAGAATACCATTTCTAGCAATTAAATAATAGAAGATTAGAATACCATTTCTAGCAATTAAGTAATAGAAGACCAGAATACCAATCTGGCGAATGTTCATGAGAAGAAGTCAGTGAATTCTTTCTGATTTTCTTGTCGAGTGTCCCATCTTTAGGCTTTGATGATATTTTGCATGCGTTTTCTTTCTCGGAACCGAGTTTTCTTTACTCATTTGTTTTGCCTATTTCAAGTAGGGACTCTTTCATCCAACTCTTGTGCTTATTTAAGCATTTTCCATTTAAGGCGGTGCCAATTTCTGGCAGTTGCCCATTTCAGGCAGGGACTTTTCTTAGTCCGCTGGACATTTCATCCGAGTTTCTGGTGCACTCGCCTAGCTTATTCTCAAGCAGGGCCCAAGGACTTACCCAACCTCCCTCCAAGAGGCACCTTAACCTGGCCATAGCGTGACGCGGCTAAGGGCTTATTCGGTACCTTGGTCAGGCCATAGCGTGGCGGGACCAAGGGATTACCCGTCCTCCCTCCAAGAGGCGCCTTATCCTGGCCATAGTGTGACGCGGATAAGGGCTTATGCTGATTTAACCTGACCATTTCTGACTTTGATGCGGCTAAAGGCTTATGCCCTCCCTCTTGGAGGTGCCTTGACCTGGCCATCTTGGCACAACCAAGGGCTTTTTACCATTATTGATAGCCTACCATTTTACGTAGTCCAAGTTTAAGGAGAATTTTACTCCCGACCATGTAGATTTTTCTTAGTGAATCATAGTAGAGACATTCTTGAAAATTCTTTATTCATCCAGAGTCGGAAAATACAGTTTCAAATGTTCTACGTTCCAAGTTCTCGGTACTATATTACCATCAGGGTGGCATAACTTGTAAGCCCCCAGTGAAATTTCACTGAAAATTATTAGTGGACCTTCCCAATTTGGTCCCAATGTCCCATCTGGTGGGTTTCTTTTATTGGCCATTACTCTTCTAAGTACCAAATATCCTTGTCTGAATGACCTCATTTTCACCTTTGAGTTATAATATTTTGATATTCTCCTTTGGTATTCAACCATTCTTAAGGCTGCTTGATCTCTCAATTCGTGATTTAAGTCAAGTGATTCCTTTTTTAATTCTTGATTTGGGTTAAAGGCGTAGGCAATTCTTCGATGAGAAGGTACCTCAATTTCTATCGGTAGCATTGCTTCACAACCATATGTTAGCGAATACGGGTATAACCTATTGCAGTTCTAATGGATGTTCTGTAAGCCCACAAAACTAGGGGTAATTCTTCTACCCAATTTCCATTTGCCTTATTTAGTCTCTTTTTCAAGATCATCTTTATCGTCTTGTTGGCAGCCTCAACGGCTCCATTGGCTTTTGGGTGAGCGATAGAAAAGAAGCTTTTTATTATTCCAATCTTATAGAAAAATTATGAAAATTCTTCACTTTCAAATTGGGTTCCATTGTCGGAGATTATCTTGTGGGGTATCCCAAACCTTGTGACAATGTTCTTAATGACAAATCTTAACACTCTCCCAGAAGTGCTCTTTGGAAGTGGTTCTGCTTCAACCCATTTTGTGAAGTAGTCAATTGCCACTATTGCATACTTCGCTCCACCTTTGGAGATTGGAAGCGGTCTGATTAAATCGATTCCCTAAACATCGAATGGCCATGGGCTGGTGATGGGGGTTAGTTGACTCAGAGGAAGACGTGG
This sequence comes from Allium fistulosum, assembly GCA_030737815.1. Lineage (NCBI taxonomy): Eukaryota > Viridiplantae > Streptophyta > Magnoliopsida > Asparagales > Amaryllidaceae > Allium > Allium fistulosum. The sequence goes on along the minus strand of CM060906.1, from coordinate 866,431,614 downwards.
TATCTTCGAGTAGCGTTAGCACTTTTCACATCTTTTAACATACTCGATTGCTTGGTTGGTTAACTGTGACCAATAAAATCCTTGTCTCATTATCTTTTTGGCCAATTTGATCCCATTGGAGTGAACTCCACAAAGTCCTCCATGGGCTTCCTTTAATATCCTTAATCCGCTCTCAGGTTTTACACATCACAAATAAGGAAAAGGTCTCTTTTTTTGTATAGAACTCCATCCACAATGGTAAAGCTTTGGGCTTTCCTCTTTAGTTTTCGTGCTTCTGTTCTATCTGCTGGTAGTGTCCCATTGACAATATAAATCATAATCGGGGCCATCCAAGTGTTTTCATGGTATTCTTCTGTTATTGGAGCTGCGGATTCCTCACTTAGCCTTTCCCAATTCGTTTCCCCCATTTCTTGTGCTATAGCCCGTGATCGGGCCAATACTAGTAGCTCATTAGGTTTTTCTTGTTTGTTTTCCTCAATACTGGGATTAGCCTGAAATCCCACAGGCACAATTCGAGTCTCAAGGGCCCCTCTTGAACTTGCCAACTTAGCTAATGAGTCTGCTTGGGAATTGCCACCCTATAGTATTTGGTGTACAGAGAAATCTTCGAAAAGTGTGAGCAATTTCAATACCTTCTTCACATACTGACTGAGCTTGGGATCTTTTGTCTGGTATACTTGCTTGATTTGGTTGACCATTAATTGGGAATCACTGAACACTTGAATTCTCGGGATTTTGAGTTATAAAGCAAGGGTCAATCCTGCGACCATAGATTCATACTCTGCCACATTGTTAGTTGCTGAAAACCCCAATTTCATAGCATAATGAAGTCTGTGTCCATCAGGGGTAATTATTATGTATCCTGCTCCAGCCCCTTGTTTATTGAGGCACCATCCACAAATAACTGCCACTTAGGTCTTAAGTCTTTTTCCTTTTCGGATCGCTCTGAAATGAATCCCGTACATTCATTAATAAATTCGGCCAATGCTTGTCCTTTTATAGCCGCTCTGGATTGATATTCTATATCATATTGACTTAGCTCAATTCCCCACTTAATCAGTCTGCTAGAAGTTCGGGTTTACTAAAGACTTGTTTTAATGGAAAGTTGGTCAATACCATCACTGAGTGTGCTTGAAAGTAAGGTCTTAACTTTCGGGCCGTGAGAATCAAACAGTATGCTAGTTTCTCAATAACCGGGTATCGGATTTCGGCATCCTTCAGCCTTCTGCTTACATAATAAACCAGTAGTTGCAATTACTTGGTTTTCCTAATCAATATTGAGCTTATCGCGTGTTCCAAAATTGCCATATACAAGAATAGATCCTCCCCATCTTCGGGGCTAGATAAGACCAGAGGTTTTTCCAAATGCGATTTCAACTCTTGAAATGCCTTTTTGCAATTCTCATACCATTCAAAAATTTTCTTCTTCTTTATTACCTCAAAGAATGGGATGCACTTATCAGTGGCCTTTGAAATAAACCTACTTAGCGCTGCTACCTTTCCATTCAAACTCATAACATCTTTACTTCTTTTAGGCTCTGCCATATCCCTTATGGCCTCAATCTGTTCCGGACTAGCCTCAATTCCTTGTGCACTGACAATATAGCCTAAGAATTTTTGAGAATGAACTCCAAAGTTGCACTTTTGGGGGTTGAGTTTAATTTGATACTTTCGAAGTACTTTGAACATTTTATCCAAATCTTCAAGATGATCCTTTGCCTCTTGGAATTTTACCAACATGTCATCTACATAAACTTCCATACTTTTTTCGATTTGATCTTTGAACATTCGATTAACCAATCTTTGGTAAGTTGCTCCCGCATTTTTCAACCCGAATGGCATAACTTTGTAACAATAGGTTCCTTCATCTGTAGCGAAGCTGGTATGCTCCTCGTCAGATTTAGGGATTTGATTGTATCCGGAGTATGCATCCATCAAGGAGAGCAGCTTATGTCCTTTAGTTGCGTCAACCAATTGGTCTATCCTTGGCAGCGGGTAACAGTCCTTTGGGCAAGCTTTGTTTAAATCCGTATAATCCATGCAAGTTCGCCACTTCCCATTAGATTTCTTTACCAAAACTGGATTCGCCAACCATTTGGGGTAGAAGACTTCTCGGATAAACCCATTTTGTTGCAATTTCTTAACTTCTTCCATTAAGGCATTAGTCCTAACCTTATCAAATTGCCTCTTCTTTTGCCTGACTAGAGGAATGTTTGGATTGACATTCAGGGCATGACTCATGATTGCAGGGTCAATTCCAATCATGTCAGAGTGAGTCCAGGAAAAAATATCCTTGTTGGTTTTTAAGAATTCCACCAATTCCTATTTTAAGTGCTCCTCAAGATCTTTCCCTACTCTGACTATTTTGGTAGAATCGATGGAATTTATTGGAACTTCTTCGGTTTTCTCAACCAGCTTAAGTCTTTCAACTTCTCCTCGGCAATCTAGCTCAGTAATAATTTTGTTTTCCTCTATTGAATTGGTATCCATTCTCTTTCTATTTTCATAAACTGCAAAACATCTTATAGCAATGCACTTGTTAGTTCTATTAGATTTTTTCTTTGCTTCGAATGATGGATGTTGAAACCCATCATCTGAAGGCTGTAAAGTAATGGAAGAATCAAAGTAAAAAGTAAACTCCCTGTTATATTGTTCCAAAGTTGTGAAGTACATTTCCCTTGAGGCAAATTGCTCGCCTCAGATAGTTCCACAGCCATTCTTAGTAAGGAATTTGAGCATCAGATATTTCGGTGATACAAAAGCATCCACTTCATCCAGCATCGGACGTTCGAAGAATGCGTTGTAAAATGATGGCTGGTCTATGATTACAAAAGTAGTTTCAAAAACACAAGAACATGGAGGGAGTCCCAGTTGTACCAAGAGCTTCACTTGTCCTAATGGAGTTATTCCTTTGTTGTTGAACCTGAAGATGAGTTCAGGACTAGGCTCAAGTTTGTCTTTAGAGATCCCCATTTGATCGAATGCATGTCGAAAGATCACATTTACAGCACTTCCAGTGTCGACCAAGATCTTTGTCACCACTGAGGATCCTATCTGAGCCATGATCATCAATGGGTTATTGTGGGGATGATGGATTCCTCTTCTCAACTCCTGGGGACTGATCACCAACGTGCGCATGTTGATATTATACTTTGGGTTTTTGAGCGGTGGTTCTTCTTGCATAGAAAACACACCCTTCCTAGCTTCACGAATGTATCTACTCCTGGGATTCTGACTCCTGCCTGCAGGATGTGTCCGCCATATATAACGTCGATTTTGCTTTGGGGTGGACTCAGGTTCAATGGATCTTCATCTTCGATCACATTAACAGTGGTACCGACAGGTTTTCTTGTCTCAATCTCTAGCAAGGAAGTCTGTTGTGGGTTTTTCACAAACTCCTTTAACTTTCCTTCTCGAATTAGTTTTTGAATTATCCCTGCCAGAACTTTACACTCATTGGTTTTGTGGCTATTTGCCTTATGATAACTACAGTAGTTATCTCCTTTCTTCTGCTCTGGATAATTTCGAGCTTTGAATGAGGTAGGAAAATTGACCTTATCTTGAGTCATCGCATAAATGTAGGAGATTGGTCTATTTAACGCCACCGTGTTAGCATTAGTATCTTCCCATCTAGACTTTTTGTATACCCTTTCCGAGTTGAATCTTCCACTGTCTTTCCTCTGATTAGACTTCTTCTTGGAATAGTACAATTCGTCCATTCGGATAAACTTGTCAACAAGAAAATGAAAGTCTTGCAAGTCTCGGCAACCATGGATGAATAATTCCTTCCAGAAAGGAGAATTGACTATAAGACCTGAATGAACCGCAATAAGCTTATCCCTATCGTTCATTCCCTTGGCTTTCTAAGCTTCAGCGTTAAACCTCTTCAAGTAGTCTCCCAATGACTCACCATGATTCTGTCATATATTGGCGAGCACTGTATAATCGATCGATGGGTCTTTGCAAATGCAAAAATGAGCCGAGAACTCATAAGAAAATTGTTTCCAAGAATAAATTGTGTTCTCACGGTACTGTCGGTACCACTTAACAGCTGCTCCTTGAAGGATGACTGGAAAAATACGGCACCTAATGGCACCAGAAGCATTGTATAAATCCATTTGACTGTTGAATGCCATCAAATGGTCATCATGATCAAATGTGCCATGATATTTCATTATAGGGACCTTCACGTGAGAGGGAATAAGTGCTGACAATATCTCATCAATGAAAGGGGCAACCCTCTCATTATCATTTACCCTCTCGTATGTTGTTCTCTTACACTTAATATTCAACAAATCCTTCATGGCCTTCTCTGCCACGTCTTTGAGGTAAGCTTCATTACTTAAGTAGTCTTTCTTATTTCGTTTGTAACCATCTAAGGTAGAGCTTGCAAAACAGTCATTGTCTTCCTCTTGGATCCTTCCTTGATAGTTTGCCTTTAGTGGGAGATGACCCTTCTTCTTAAACTAGGAAATGTTAGTTTTTCTTTTCACGGCATTAGTGTTGATTTTCAAGTTTCTCCTTGGAGAAACAACTTCCTCTCCTGCTGTGGCAGCTTTCATAAATGACTTGGGGGATAGAACTTCATTTAGGAGATTCTTCATTTCTGCCATTTGCCGCTCTAAATGTACTATTTTAGCAATATGATCCTCTGGCTAAAGATTTTGAGTTGGAGCCAATTGCGGAGACAGTTGAGCCGGTGTAGAAGACTGCCTTTGTTCCATGTTCCCAGGATTAAAAGATGGTGAAACATTTTCTTCTAGTGAAGTTGCATGTTCGGCCCTTTCATTTAAGGTGGAAAGCCTTTTTGATTTCACTTTCCTACAGCAAACCAAGTTTCCACAATTAGTTTTGTTAAGATAACAAGGTCGGTGGTTCGAGCCCTCCTTCTAGCGCCAAAGATGTTAGAAATAAATCTTGTCAACATCCCCAATGCTTGATATTAGATCATTTTATATGGACTCAATCATGTGGTTGAGGTAAATCATGTCATTGAGAACATATCTTTCGAATTAAATGATTAAGTCAATAAGATCTGAAGTGATAGCTCTGACTTTCGATTAGGATGATCTAATCAAAAAGAGAGACAAATTGCCAAATCTTTTGACATTGTCGAAATGTTAAGAAGACCATTCGTGACCTTATTGGCTTAGATAGTATGATGGGAGAATGACTAACCCATTAACCGTGTCGAAGGGTTAAGGTTCCGCTCCAACCTTTCGACCTGGTTGAGATAGTAATAGGTTATCAAACCTTTCAACCATGTCGAAAGGTTTATGAGGCCAGTATAAGGTTATCAAACCCTTCAACTTTGTCGAAAGGTTTACGAGGTTAGCAAAAAGGCTATCAGACTCTTCGACCTTGTCGAAAGGTTTAAGAAGTCAACAAAAAGGTTACCAAACCTTTCGACCTTGTCGAAAGGTTTATAAGGTCAATAAAAGGTTATCAAACCTTTTGACAACGTCGAAAGGTTTATGAGGCCATTCCAACCTTTCGTTTAGATTGTCGTAATAGTAATTGCCTCTTGAAGCCACTCATATTCATATAACTTTCGACTTTATCATTTTATCAAGTCTTATCTTCCTTGGAGGTAGAAAGTAATCATTCATCATTATTTTTTTACCTCTTTTCGATCACTCCAAAAGGTTGTGTTTAAAACCTTTCAAACTTATCGGAAAGAGGTGCTTACTCATTTCTACATTTCTTTATTACTTTCAACCTCTAGGATCGATAATCCTTTTGTGGAATTCCTTTGAAAGGATTACTCATGCCATAAAGAGTTGATATGATATGTCACAGAGCCGTATCAAGGATCTGACATTGTATATCACAAGTTGTATTTCCCCTTTTGTGGCTGAAATCATAAAATTAAGGAAGTAAAACTCATGAAAATATCCCATGATGGTTCTATGACATATACTCGGAATAAACGAAGAAGGTAAGAAATAAATCATATGTGATCAGCCATTAATGTTGAATTAACGCCAGATCATGATCATTCCCAAATTCGAAGTTGATCACAAGCCATCATGCTCTTTATTTTCTCATAATGAAGATTGATACAAAGTTTAAGAGGCAAATCCCCAATTTAATTTCTAAATTAGGGTTACAAACGTAGTAAGCGGGAGCAAAAGTTGTAGAATGAGAGCAAAGTGAGAAAATCCAATCCCCTTAGCTGAACCCTTTAGGTCTTATTTATAGATGCAGACGGCCCTCCTTCCGACTTCATGCTCTCGACTAGGTCGGAAGGTCTCCCTTTTATATGTCGCCTTAAACCCTTCGTCTTCACCAAAAGGTTTGCTTTTTCATCTGCTATTATGAACCTTCTGCCTTTGTTGGAAGGTTTGTTATTTTTTATTCTGCTATGAATCTTTCGACCTTGTCGGAAGGTTGATTTTCTTTTGGTTGCTGTGAGCCTTTCGATGTTGTCGGAAGGTTGTTCTTCTCTTGTTTATTGTGAACCTTTCGACCTTGTCTGAATGTTGCTCTTCTCCAATGATGTCAAAAGGTTGTCTTTCATTCTCTGTTGACTTGTGAGTGCTGCTTTCCTCATAAACCTTTCAACGTTGTCGAAAGGTATTTTGTATATGTTCCAACCGGTTCGAAAGGCTTGCTATGCTTTCGATAAGGTAATTATAGATTTGCCTGCTTTTCCTTTGACTTCTCCACCTCATTCGGAAGGTAAGAACACTTTGAATGTTGAGAGATGACTTCTTCGAAAGGTCTGGGGCTGCTAGACACTGTTGACTGTATCTCTTCGACTCCTTCAAAAGGTCTGATCTGAACTTCTTTACTTGGACTTTGTTTTATGATGATGGTTGTGGGACTATTCTTCTATCCTATCCAGAAGGTGCTTGGTAGTTATGTACATAGCTGCTTCGTTATGCCTTAGCAATTCTTTCTTTCATGCTTACGGAAGGTTGGCCCCAAGGGTCTTATGTGCTTCTCTTTACTAGCATTGAATGATCCTTTCGACTCCGTCGAAAGATGACTTTACTTGTTGCTTTTATTCATGCAGAAGCTTTCTAGAAGGCCTTCTTTATCTTTATTCATATTTTATGGTTAACAGTTCTGATAATCTATCTTTGATAGTTCCTCTTCGACCATTTATTGATCTCAGTCTCGATGAATCATTCATTTCCTTCAGATTTTTTCTGCAAATCAGAGGTCATTCCAGACCTAGTTTATCTAAGGATCTGTCCTTTGCTTAAGTGTCTACCATGAATTATGGTCAAGATGTCTTCTTCCGGGGGTAACATTTCACATCCAAGCGATCCCATGTTTGCCCAGGATTTATTTTTATTTCTCTTATTGCAAGGCACTCAAATCCTTTTATCAAATCTGCATCCGCTCCCGGGCTTGGGCTCGATGGACCGTTCATCTTCCAATCTAGGGTTTGATCTCTTCGGATCGTTTATTGTCCAATCTAGGGTTTCAATCTATCCAGATCCTTACTGAACCCGATCTGCTTGCTCTCCGACGAGGGGACAAACGACCAATCAAGCCCATCCGCTCACTCTCTGGTGATTGGACATACTTTTCATACAAGTCCATCCACTTGCTCTTCAGCTAGGGAACTTGTACCCTGCACTCTGGTTTCGACTCTCCGGGTGGGCCTTAATGGATTAATATCGTACAAGTCCATCAACTTGCTTCCGACAAGGGAACTTGCACCCTACACTCTAATCCCAGCTCTCCGACCGGGACTTAACACGATCAATATCATACACGTCCATCCACTTGCTTCTGGTAAAGGAATTTGCACCTTGCACTTCGAGCCCGACTCTTCGATCGAGACTTAACGCGATCAATATCAATCATCACATTCAAATGGATTTTTCAAAATATAAAATATTAAAATCAAAGAAAAAACAAATATCCTAATTATTCATCCTAGACATCCAACTCAAAGCGTACCTAAAGACCATAGGCTTTGTACATGTGTAAGCGGTCCGAGGTTGTAATTGTCCTAACTAGTCATCTCAGACATCCGACTTAGAGCATGCATAGAGACTAATCGAGGCCTCGTACACGTGTAAGCGGTGTGAGGTTATTATCATCTTAATTATTCAAAGAACAAAGCAAAGCCTTGGAAGCGAACTGTCTCTCGTCCATCCCGATCATGGGATTACTATCCTCGACCCAGATCCTTAGTTGTGCCTCGATGCATTCGATATAGATGGTGGCTGCTTCGGCTGTACCATCGTAGTTTGATTCCTTATGTACTACTGTAGCTGGTTACTTCGAACCAGTTCTTCTATCAGGTCATGAAGGTGCCGACACTTGCTCGTTTCATGACCATCCAACTCATGGAAGATGCAAAACTTTCGGATCTTCTTTTCTGATTAATGGGTTCTCTTTTAGCAAGATTTCGGTAAGGGATCTAGGTATATCCTCTCCGGGGTCTCAGTTAGATCAATGTGGGAAGAGAACCTCGATTCCCTCATCACCCGTTTCGGTTCTCCAACATTATCTTCAGTTGTTCGCCTTCCTTTATCCATGCCATATCATGCTCCAGAGAGTCATCCGTCATCCACAACATTAATTTTAGCATCCTCGGCTTTGGCAACTTCTTGATACAAATATCTTTCAGCTTCATGATAGAATTCCATAAGGTCCATTAGCGGATCCTTTTCCAAAGCAATCTTAAAGTCAATCTTGCTTGCAACTCCTAAAACCACTGCCATCAGAATCATGGATAGATCTAGATTATCGACTGTTGCAGCTGTCACAATAAACCTAGTCAAGAATCTCCTTAGGGCCTCTCCGACCCTTTGCTTCACACTTGATAGCGTCATCACATTCTTTGATCGTAAGATATGAACCCTGAACTACCTTATGAACTTATTCACTAAGTTGATCCACATGCTTATGGACCCGTTCTCGAGCTGTCTAAACCACATCGCTGCTAAATCTGTCGAGCATAATGAGAAGCGCTAGCGCCCAACACCTCTATATGTTAGATGTATCTCATCAGCTGAACCATTGGATCTGTCTGTCTATCGTACATTTCCAACGTCGGAAGCTTGAAATCGGTGGAATCCTTGCATTTTGGATGTTATGGGTGAATGGATTCCTATTTGCGTCTTCCAAACTCTGGTCTGGGGGTCTACCTCTAACTATTATTCTGATCATCTTAGCTATCATGTTGTTGTCATCTATCAAAAGTCTTAGACCACTAGCTATATTCTACCCTTGCTCCTGAGGGAGAGCTCCGACACATATTCTAGCACATACTCATCTGGCGATACATTGGCTTTCTGATTTGTGTTTCTAGCTCCTGCATTATTCGCTCCCAACGTTCCAACACGTCCTAAAGCTCGCACCAATGTTGCTACTGGGTATAATTCACTCAGTACTGAGAGGATTTAGGTCGGTACCGAGTGGTATTATTTGTGGGGACATCGTTCAAGTTTGCTCCGCTCCGACTCCAGATGTTCATGCATTAATTCCTAGTCCTTAGTTCTGAATTCCAACAGCCCTAGCTATTCCTTATTGTCCCATCCTTTAGAAAAATCCCTCCAACATTTCTTGTTGTTGAGTCATTAATCCATCTTGCATCTCCCTCATTATTTTCTCCATCTCTTTTCTAGTCACGTAGATAGATTGATGATAATTTATGGACACCTCCTGGCTGCCCCCAAGCTCTGGTTGGGTTCCTCCAGCCTTAAATTTAGTGTTAGGTCTCTTTATCTTCTCCAAATTTTAGATTCAAGCTTTAGTTTGTGAAATTTAGCTCTTTCTCAATGAAAGCACCAAAATGGTGATGCCAAAAATGGCACCAACACTGAGATAAAAGCACCAAAATGTAGATATCCAAATCAAACAAGCAAAAAAAGGAAAGTAAAAGGAGACACTGGAATTTTTATAGTAGTCGGTAATCTCTGGCCTACGTCTACTTTATATTTTGTTATTATCTGTTTTCTATTCCGATTACAACTAGTTATATCAAATTTGACCATAATCTAGTGGACCTTAGATACATAACTAAGTTTCTAGATTGTTTGAGAGTCACCAGTACTAGGGATTTGCTGATCTAAATCCTAGGACAATAAATAGTAGTATCCTAGGTGACTTTAATGGAGGAGAGGTCAGAGGTGACGAAGAAGAAGAAGTCTCTTCAATCAGAGAATCCAATCCAGAGAAGAAGAAGAAGAAGATCCCTCTCTAGTTGCTGTATGATTGGTATTTATCTAGAACAGGTGAACAGGTTCAAAAGCTAGTGAAACCTAGAAGCTAGCTCAATGTTGTACAAGTGAGCACGAAGGCTCATGAACCAAAAAAACAACTCTATACCGATCTAAAATGGATAGGTACCAATCTTGCTTGTTGCACAGTGAACCTTTTCACTTGTTCTGCTCTTCTGTCCTTTATTCGATGTGTTCCAAGTTCTTTTCTATCTACTTTGAGTTGATTCTAATGATATTCCCGATAACTACTTTCTTTGCTTTATTCTCATTGATCCTTGGAATTGCTTGTCCAAACTCTGAAAAAACCACTTGACCACAAGTTGTTGGAGCAGTATAAGAGGTGTATGGTGTTTAGGAGGCAAAAAGTAAAGAGGAAATAAGTCTGTGTCATCCTGAACAACTCGACATCGAGTTGTGTCCTTAGCCAAATTTCCACTTAAACTTCTCGAGTTCAATTTTCTAGTCCTTCTTAGTGTGTTTTAAAGTCCATGAATCATTTCGCCCTTATTTTGATCTTCTAAATCCAGTTGAAATCTACTTGGCTAAATAATAACCACAGTTCTTCTGCATAATACCATGGCTAAAGGGAACCATCATAGTGTATTGATTTACTAGACGATTGTAGTTTAAAATGCACGATTGTGAATTGCCATGCTTTTCATTACCTACGTGGTTTCAAGGTGCCGAACTCCTGCTAAGTGCTATTATTTGGACAAGAATTTTAAAAAAATACGATAGCACTTCAGCAACAATTAGATACCAATAAAAGATAAGAAACACATAAGAATTCATTTAAACTAAATTTTAACTTGAATCATCCATCACACAAAATATTCAAGTTTTCTTTACATTTCATTGTCAACTGTTTGGAAAAAAAGTTTATCAACATAAGAACTAGTCGTATTCAAATTTTCTGTACATTTCAAGTTAAAAATGAGCATCCTTTGTTGCCATATCCGGTGGGCAAAATTTTACAGATTTAATTCTACCGGTCAACATAAAGTTCATTCCATTGTTTTGCTTCTTTAGTTGCCAATGTTAAATCCCCGTTTCTAGTATTTTAATGATGACAACTATATCGTGATATATATCTAGTACTTATCTATAGTGCGGGAGAAGGAGCTACAATAATATAGGAATGACTATACAATCAAGATAGATCAACTACACTCAAGCACTTCAACAACTCACAAGATCTTCAAACTACGAGTATGTCTATGGTCTTAGAATTATTTGTAAAGTCTCCTTGGTATTTCATGTGCATGCATATACGCACCTGCATGGACAAAGTTTTAGCTATCAAAGGTATTCAAAAATTGTTTTTAAAACCAAAATACTACAATGCACTAATTTTTCCAGTTCAATTGACTGAACTCTTTTCTCAGTCGACTGAGAAAAGTGCTCGACCGAACCTTACTATTTAGTTAAACTATTTTGTTTTAAAAATCTCGCACGTATTTTCTAGATTCTTATTCAGAAGACCGACTTTCATACTCAGTCGACTAATCACTGCATAACGATTATTTTTCTGAAAGGTCACTTCGAAGAGTTGCAACCATTTATACTTATCTCTTTGAATAGAAGTGATCATAAATGAATGATTGCAACCTTTTATCACAACTCTTTGATTTTTATAAATATACATCCGGATCAGAAATCATTTTTAACTTGCTTACTTACTATCTTACTACTTTTTGGTCTCAAGGGTTCTTTGCTATTTTATATTCAAAATCATTCAAACCAATTCCATAATATACACGTTTCCAATTCACCAAGAAGATTATAGGAAGAATTGTACTAGCAGTCAATATCCGTGTTATTTAGAACACAAGCTTGTCAAAGAAACTCTTTTGTATAAGCATATTCCTCCAGACGAAGCGAGGGTTATTAGTTAATAAAATACCGAAGTGGAGCTTTGAGGCTGGACATAGGATGAGAGGTCTGAACTAATATAAGAACTCTGATGTGTTCGTTTCTTTTTACTTTTATTATATTCTATTATATTGCTTACTTAGTACATATAGTAGTATATACTCACATATTAGTATACAAGCCATATTATACGTTCCACTATACTTACAGGTAATTATTTGTCAAATAAACTTTTCTATCATTTGAAGCATTTGATCAATCATCTTGTATCATATTTTCACTATCAACGAATTTAGCATCCAAAACAATAAGCGCATTGGTACCATTCATTTAAGAACCCAAAAAAAAGAGAAATATGACATATACGTTGAAGATAAAAAAAATATACAATTCAATAGCTTACTTCGACATTTTTTATTACAACACCATTAAATGTTATGCCCTCTAAATATGTATTAACCATGATATCGTTAGACGTATCCTTAGAAACAATCACAAATTCTTAAACAACATATCTATGATTGATTTTTTCAAAAAAATAAACTTTAACATATAAAAAGGAAACTAACATCTTTGTGATAAGCACAATTGAATTATCTACTAAATCTTCACCTTCCATCATCTATTATACAAAAAGTTTTTTTTTAAGGTTTTAGGGTTTGGAACATCCGAGAAGTAGGTACAATTTGGTACTGAGAAGAGATGAGAGGTACTGTTTTATAAAGCTGAGTGAAAGAATATAATATATTGGCAGAAGTACATAGAAAATAATGATATCTTATAATGGTGGCCGAAAGAATAAAAAATTGGTGTACCAATAGCAGCATACTAAATAGAATAGGTTAATTAGGATTGGTGAGAGTTTTTATTTTATTTTTGTTGTACGGGTCAATGGGGAAGAGCCACCTACTAAGTTTATTGACAACTCCTATTTGAGTGTTATGCAAAAGTACACGAGTGTACTCCTGCTCGAAAAGAAAAACGCTCATTTTTATCAAATTTTTTTTATTATTTTGAAAATATTCTACGTACAGCATGAGTTTGCACCATGAAGTATTGAAAATCATAAATTTGTAATCAATTTTTAGCACTCTTGTCTAACCTAAGTTTGAACTTCTAAGAAAATTTAATTATTCGATTTAATATTTTAATCGTATCTTTCAATAAATAAATAAATATTATGGGAATAATAAATTAGAAGCAGTGCTAAATACACTGCATCATTCACTTTAATTTACCCAGAGATTCATTTATCAGTATACTGCCGAATATTTGTAAAATAGCTCGACGTCATATTATCGAATTAAATATAATTATTTTTAATCAAATTTTAGTATGCAGTATATTACCAAATGAACTGGTTAAATTAGACACTATAATAGTGTGAATTTAGGACTGCTCTAAATTAGACAAATAGTGTGTGTCCAGACGAACGGGAAAAAAAATTCTGGAAACCTTAACAACATTTAAAACCAAAAAATTGGAAATGATGACGCTTTGGAAGATCAACAGATCTAAGAAAGGGACAGAAACTTAATGATGAGAGCTGGCGTGTTACTTGGGAACATCAAGAGACATCTAAGATAGAATTATATATATATAGACACACACAATGTACTCTTCCATGCAGCAGAAACCTGCTCACTCGCAATTTTGCAAAGATTAAAATGGGCCAAGCCATTGGAAAAATAAGCGGTTTCGTCGTTTATGCTACCTGCAAAATCACTCGTAAAGGAGGAAACAGCAAGAAAAACGCTCCCTACCGCTCGAATGATAACTCAACTTGTTCCTCTGCAGTAGCTGAATCAGAACCACTCATTCCTACAACTCATGAATCTCATGTCATTTCAATTCAAACTTTGGATGATGATTCAAGCTTTTCCTCCAGTGTACTTGTACCGGTTAATACTAAAACTCATGACTCACACGTCATTTCAATTCAAAGAGAAGATAACGATAATGATCAATGTCAATTTACAGATGATAATGGTAACTGTTCCAAGGCCAACAATGATAATGCCAAAGTAAAAGAAATCGCAACAGTCGGAATCCTGAAGGCACAAGTAAAGAAAGAAGGCATGTATTACTGCAGCAATCATAGGATGCTACTGGTTGGAGAAGGTGACTTCTCTTTCTCATCTTGTCTTGCTAAAGCTTTTGGTTCTGCTGCTAACATGGTTGCAACTTCTTTGGATTCCTTGGGTTAGATTTTTCAATGCCTTTCCAAATTGTGTTTTATAGTGAAATTTTAACTTGGAGAGCATTCATACTCACACTCTTAAAATGTTACAGACTTCTTGGAAAAGAATTATCCAAGTGCAAAAAGCAACATTGGGTATCTTAGGAAAAGAGGGTGCATTGTCCTACATGACATGGATGCCACTAAAATGGCCTTCAATGTTACTGTAAATGGGTATATATATGATCGGATCATTTTCAACTTCCCCTTAGCTGGCTTTGTTAACGAATCTAAGAGGCAGCAGCTAAAGTAAGTTTGGTTATTGTATTTATAAAATAATTATTTCCTGCTTCTTAGTGTATATCCATTTCATTATTATACTCAGGCGTAACAGGAAATTGGTGAGGTCGTTCATGACCAATACAAAGAAATTGCTGGCTTCAGATGGAGAGATCCACATTATTACGCACAAATCGTGTGCCACTTATAAGGAATTGGGCTTAGGTAATTTGGCGAAGCAGTGTCGACTTAGGCTGATTGAAGATGTTGAGTTTAAGTCGAGCCATTATCCTGGTTACCACAACAAATATGGATTTGGAGGCAATAATGGTAATGGCTTTCACTGCCACCCAAGCAGGACTTATAAGTTTGGCCATAAGTGAATGGCTTTGTTTGTTAGAACGATGGAACAGTTAATGCTAAAGATTGACATTTTGAAAGTTGTATGATGATTGTTGGATGTTTGAAATATTATTTGATTGGGTAACGATTAGAAATTTGTTTTATTACAATAAGTTGCTGGTTAACAAGTTTGCCTTCATTGTTGGTATCATTTTTTATTTGGATAATACTATAAATATACGTTGAATAATTCGTTTCAAATTAAAATTTTAATTATATCCAATGACCTAAAGTAAATTTAAAATAAAATTTCACTAATTTATTAGCAATGCTATTAAGTTTCCTAAAATTAGAGAAGAACATCAATTTGATTATGCAAATTTTCCATGAAAGCTTATGGTTTTGATGAAAACATTTCACTATGATTTGGTGGAGCTCGTGTTAGTTTTTGGCTATTGCTTCAATTATTTGTCTCTTCAAACATTTGCAGTGTCATCTTCTTACTTAGTTTCCACAAATAGTTCAAGTAAAACATAACATATATCGTTATACATGCAATAACAATTGATAGGATGCATTTTAACTAATAACGTGTGTTGCGATAAGAAGAAGAAAAAAAAGCTTCTAATTGAAAATTTTAACTCACGGTCGACAGGTTGGAATAGATTTTCTCTATCTTGTGCCTGAAGACTCACTCTGGTATGTTCGGTACTTTCTTAACTTCCAACTTTCTGAATGTTTTTCTACAAACTTCCAGCATAGGTCGTGTAACAACCCACCACCATCCACGACGTCCGGACTTGACGTTTAAAAGTGAAACCGGTATCGCGGACCTCATAGACGAAAGATCGTTATTTAATAAAGTATAAAACAAATCACAGAGCTATCTACGATATTCTACGCTTTCTGGAACTCACAGCGGAATAAATAAAATAAAATAGTAAACATTATACAATTCCAGACAAATACAATTAAATTCCAACAACAACATCTCTCTATACTGATAATAGAAGTAATATAATGTTTGAGAACAAATGAAATAAAAATATTAGATAACTAATAGACAAATAAATGCACATCTCCGTTGCACCATCGCGCCTTCAAGTCATTACCAATCCTCTCTATCAACATATCAGAGTAAAACTAAAAAAAAAGTTAAAGTGGTAGAGGTGGTTAGGCATGTGTTTGGTTAGTGAAACGCATCATATAAGTGTATAATATTAATAAGCTTGCTCGAAAATCATACATCAACCTATGTCATCTGCACGCAACAAGTCAGCTAAACAAAATATAATATCATTGTGGCAACATAGGATAAGGTCTCACTAGAACTAACCCATAACTAATCGTATACACTTGATTGAACCTGAAGTCCGAACTCATATGCCCATAACCAACTACAACACGATCGAGCCTGAAACCCCAACTAATTATAGCCGAAAACGTATGCGACTCGCTACTGAGGAACTATATGTCTCAGCCCATTATCGCCAAATCGTAAGCGATTCACTACTGGGGAACGCAATGTCCCAGTCCACTACAGCCAAAACCATGGACGACTCGCTACAGAGGAACCCTATGTCTCAGCCCGCTATCGTCAAACCGTAAGCGACTCGCTACTGAGGAACGCAATGTCTCGGTCCACTATTGCTTATTCGTAAGCGACACGTTACTGGGGAATGCAATGTCCCAGTCCACTATCGTCAAATCATAAGTGACTCGTTACCGTGGAACAAGACATCGTAGTCCACTATCGCCTAATCGTAAGTGGCTCACTATTGAGGAACACATTGCCTAAACACACTATCGCCTTATCGAACAACGTATAACGAATCTACTAAAATAAGGTTTTCAGAAGTGTCTCAAAACACGGCAAACAATATATCAAAATGTTTTTCATCTCGCCACAGTCCCAATACAACAAACTGCGTGTAAAACAGAGGTCGTATGCATGAGTAATAGACGTTTAAATTATAGGCTATTATTTAATTCAATTGTACACAGTTTTATGTTTAATCAATTATTAATTATTTAATAAACCTTCCCTTCGTTAACAACAACTACAGGTTCGTGCTCGAGATCCTCCTTATGACCCTTCCCATCGCTGTCGTGCATGCCAAACACCACCATCGCCAAATCCAGCTGCAGCTATTATCCTTAATGTCGTCTCCACGTTTTCCGACCATCTGGGCCGCTTCGAGCACCGTCGCTTGAACCCAATAGCCGACCTCATCAACCCAACCGTATGGATCGACTCCCCTCATTATCCCCTACACGATTGTGCCCTCCGATCACTCTATAGACGATGTTTCGCCGTTGATCAAAAAACCCTATAATGGATGGTTCACTTTCTTTGCGAACTTCTGACAAATCCGTACACCCAATCGACAAACCAATACCACTAGTGGATTCGTGTCATTGAGAATGATAATTTTTATATATAATATGTCTAATTCGGAATACTTTTGTATTTTACACTTTTTAATTAGTGAGAGGTTAACTTTTGCTAATAAATCAGTTAAAATTAAATTTTTAAACATCCAGTCATGGCGTACTATATCCTAATCAGGTGTATATATAAAAAAATCAGTTTCTAATTATTAATTTATCATTATAAATTAGTTTAAATCATAAGATGTGAGTTATTACATCTTACTAATATACATACACAAATATGATAAAATCCACTCATCGATTAGTCGTGCATTTCTCCGATTTGATGTCGATTCTCCTTCACCTTTGCTATTTAGAAATTCCACGCCTTCAAAACATCAAATTTCTCAATAACTTTGATTTATTTGTATAGCTCTCTTCGGGTTGTTCGATTTCATATATTAATACGTTTAATTTGAATTTAATTTGGTCGATTAGAGATTGATTTGGAGAATTTATAATCGATTTCGGGGTAGGGTTTTATAAGTGGAGACAAGATTATAAGATAGAAAAGAATAGGTCAGAGATCTATTTATAGGCTCAAAAGTATAATATCTATGCTATATTTTCAAAATCTATATATTACAAAAATACCATTGAGTTTTGACTTCTTCTAATTTTTAACCCGTATAACTGAATTCAACGAGTTATATATGTTTTCTGACAGTAAATGACATTTTGCACACAATGGAATAGATGCCGCAGTCTAATTCCAACTGCTGCAGAAATTTACTGCTTTGCCCATTTTGTTAAAATTATTATTTGACCCTTTTAGTTTAATTATTTAATTTCGTAAAATTACGGGATGTTATAGGTCGTTAGCAAAATCGATGAAATTTGAAAATCTTATCCTTGGAAAGACAGTGAAAATGTAACTCCATTTAACTGCTTGTAGCTTAGGACACCATATGTTGATCTAAGAATTAAAGAGGCATTGGCATCATCAACCCAAACTAGTTAAACAAAGCTCTTCTCAGCAAATAGGGGTGAGGTATGGTGACCTGATAGGAAAAGCCTTAACGATAGTGGATCGACAATTGTTATTATGATGAAAATTTCTCCGTCTCTGACCTCAGCTACGCACCTGCATGCTAAATTTCTCACTTTTGGAAGGACATTCTTCACTACTACTTTAAGCTTCATATTGGCACATCCATCTCGTTTAGCTCAAGATATAGGATAACCTTCTAGACTGAACCATGGCTCACCCCTGCCCCATTCTCTTTAACTTTCCCTGACGTCTCTTCAGATTATAACTTTAGACAAGCACCTAACTGTAAGAGAGCACTCATAAATGGGACATATTCAATCTCCTTTATTAACAACATTGCAGGTAATAGTCTATCTCATTTGCATGAACTTCTGATCCAGTCCTCCTATTTTTAACTCGGAGTTGAGCTAGATCTTTCCCTTGGGGACTCGACAAGGACGGTAACATCAGTGTAAAAATTTTATGTAGCTTTTATAACTTATATGGTAAGTAGGAGAAAAACAACTGACAACATAAAAAATTGAAATCTAGGGTTTCCTTTCAACCATGGGGGAAAAATCAATTCCCTCACCAAATTTCCTCAAATCTCTCCAATTCCTCCTCTCTAATCAGACCACCTGAGGTTTCTCATATCAGAAAGCCATCATGGGTTATCGACATAGATAATGATGGCTTCCAATTGGTCCAATCTAAGTAACAATGGAGGAAAGAGGCCACAAAAGCTCAGGAGTTTCTACCAGCTCTCAATAAAGTCAATCCAAAAGGCAGAGATGGTCAGAATACAACCACCCAGATCACAAAAAAAGGTGATATGTTGCCGATACAGAGAAAACCGGTAGCCATCTCACTGAACAGAGAACAAGGCCGAAAATCTTGGGCTGACTGTTGCTAATCAGCCTCAAGAACCTAATGATGATGAATGCAATCTAGAGCATATTGCACCAATCAAGATCAACAACAAGAAGTATGCTCTAGTTAGGGAAGAGGTATGTAAAAGAGCAACTGAATCATGGAATAATTCTATTCTTGTTTATATAGTGGGTACCAAACCATACTACTTGTTTTTTAAATCATATATTCAAAGAGTTTGAAATCCGATTGGTGAATTTGAAATTTTCACTAGAGAGAACGGGTTCTTTCTAGTGAAATTTAAGAATCTCAAGATTGCAATTCAATTTTAAAAAATGGACCATATTTCTACAATGGCAAACTCATCATAGTGAGAAAATGGTCCGATTCTCTGAAAATGGACAGAGACTTGCTAACGTCAATGCCGATATGGGTAAGATTACCCTATGTTAATCTGAATCTATGGGATAGAGAGGCATTCAATGTCATGGCAAGTATCATTGGAAAACCCATTAAAATGGATGCACACGCAACTATGAAGACAAGATTGAATTATGCTCGTCTTCTTGTTAAAGTGTCTGCAAATGATGAACTTCCCAATGAAATCTATCTTTTTTTGTATAATGAAGAGAAAATTACTCAAAAAGTCGAATATGAATGGATCCCGCCAAAATGTAATGTATGCAAATGTTTCGATCACACCAGAGAACAGTGTAATCCAAAACAGGCATGGGTACCCAAGAGCAATAATCAAGAAAGTCAAGATAAAGAAACTTCAAATTCTGATCCAAGAAACTCTTCAATGTCACAAAAAGCAGACTACATCATTTGGGGAAAATGATCGAATCAACCAAAAGGGTATCAGTTCCGATCAAAGAAAGAATGATACTGTGCTCTCTGATCAAGATGATCAGGTCATAGCAAAGGAAGTTCATCATAATGATAAATAAATCATCTCAAAGGGAAAAACACAGAGCAATAAAGAAGTGGATGAAAAGAATATAATGGTCTTAGAGTCTATAACCCCACCAATTACAAACCCTTGTTCAATTACAAACAATCATGATACAAATAATAACAATGATAATGAAGATCATCTACAATCTGCAACTCTGGATTTGGATAAGATCACTGAAACAGCCCCTCCACCCGAGCAGGCTGCAATGGCTGAGGAGTTTGACTCAACCATGCCTCGCATGCTGGCCTATTTGATATTTCTCTCATTAAAATTCCAGAAGTTACTAACAATGCTGGAACAGAAATGGAAATGGTGGATGCTATTGATCAGTTTGATATCTCTGAACTGCACATTCCAAAAATAAAGGCAACTGGTAAGAACAAGGGTAATAAAGAGAAGAAAGCTTTTAAACAGAAATACATTTCTATAAATTCAGACTGGGATGAAATGACAACTAGGCTAAAAGATAAAAGTGTCGAGAATAAAAGAAGATGTAAGAGTACTTCGGTGTCAGGTACTATTTAAACCCTTGCTTTTGTTTTCTGATTATGTCTATACTAGCATGGAATGTAAGAGGGATGAATTCCTCTTCTAACCAATCTGTATCTTACATATGCTTAGTGTCTACAAACCCTCTGTTATAGCATTGATTGAGAATAAATTGAATGAAGACAATTTTGAAATTTTTTGTTTTAACTTATCTAGAAATTGGAAAGCTATTAATAACAATGACTATGGATGTAAAGGCAGAATTATTGTTATTTGGGATTCCAATATTTGGATTATATTAAATATTAATAAGGATAAATAGTTTATAGATTGTCAATTTAAAAATATTGGTGTTTTTTCTCTACAAATTACTAGTATATATGGTAGCAATTTAGAAAGTGAAATAAATGGCATATGGTGTAGGTTAAAAGCCTTAAATTTAAACTACAATTTCCCTTGGCTTATTTTAGGTGATTTTAATACTGTTTTACGTGCATTTGAAAAATTTAAGGGTAATAAAATCCCTCAAAGTAAATTAGACAGACTTAATAAATTTTTAATTAAGACTGGGTTAATAGAACCAAATATTAGTGGTAATAAATTTACTTGGAAATCTGGTTTAGAAAGAAATATTCGCTGTAAATTAGATAGAGCTCTTATTAATAAAGAATTTTCAAATGTTTTCCCCAAATTTATTTGTTCTACTCTTGAACAAAATACTAGTGATCATAGTCCTATACTAATCACTCTTTTTCATGATTTAAACTCTGGTAAAAAAATACCCCCTTTTAGATTTAAAAATGGGTGGGTTTTAGATAATAATTATAAAGCCCTAATGGAAGAATGTATTAACTTTTCTTGTAATGGTACTAAATAGTTTAATTTAATATGTTTCTGAAAAATGCTAAATGTAAACTTAAAGTCTGGAACAAAAATAACTTTATGAAGAATAATAAACTGGAATTGTTAAGACAGGAAGGTAAACATTTACAAGAAATCGTTGATAAAAATCCTGAGGATATTACTGCTGTTAAAAAATTCTTTTCCAATCAGCAAAATTTATCAACATAGCTCTATACTAATACTATGAATGCTAAGCAGAAGGCCAAGGTTGACTAGTTGACCATGGTGATGATTGTACTAAATGTTTTTCATGCTAAATGAGTAGCAGGAAGCATATAAATAACATTGGTAATTTTATTGACAAAACTGGCAATCTAGCTAATGCTTATGATAAAGTGGCTAAAGATGCAGTTGATTATTATGAAAAACTTTATTTTTCTGAATCTAGTATATAAAGCTTTCATCATATTATTTGTAAAAATGTCTTAAATGCTAATGCTACTGATATATTTCTTTCTCCAGTTTCTATTGATGAAATTAAATATGTAGTGTTTAATGCTGGTGACAACAAAAGTCCTGGACCTGATGGTTTTAATGCAAAATTTTATAAAAATCATTGGGATAGCATTAAGTGTCAGGTTCTGGATGTTGTAAATGAATTTTTTGATAAAGGCAAAATTCTTAAAAGCATTAACCATACTTTTATTACTTTAACCCCCAAAACTAAAAATCCCACTTGTATTGGTGACTATAGACCCATCTCTTGTTGTAATTTTATTTATAAAATTATTGCTACTATACTTAGTAATAGAATTAAAAAAAATTCTTCCTTTAATTATCTTTGAAAATCAGAGTGCTTTTATTCCTGGCAGACTTATTTATGAAAACTCTCTTCTAGCCCAGGAATTGGTTAGAAACTTTAATACTAAAAATGTTGATAATGTTGTATTAAAGTGGATTTGCAGAAAGCCTATGACAAAGTAAACAAACATTTTATATATCATATAATGAAATGTATGGGTTTCCCCAGTAAATTCTGCGATTTGGTTTTTGAATGTATAAACTCTCCTACTTTTTCTATTCTCATTCAGAGTAAGTCAGATGGTTATATAAAAAGTAATAGGGGTATTAGACAATGTGATCCATTATCACCTTATCTATTTACTATGGTCATGGAGTACTTTTCAATATTAATGGAAATAGAAGTTATTAAAGGTAATATTACTCCAATGAATAAAATCCAGCCTTGTATTAATCATCTTATATATGCAAATGATCTTATGGTTTTTACTAAGGCTAATAAGACTAATGCAGATGCTATTAAAATAATTTTTGACAAACTTTATAAATATGCTGGCCTCCAACTTAATGAATGCAAAAGTAAAGCTTATTTCAGTAAAAACAATAGATACAAAAATGAAATTTAGAATCTCTAAATATTGCAGAGGGTAGACTTCCTATTAAGTATTTGGGTCTGCCTTTATCTATTAATCAGATTCTGATTGCTCTATGCTTATTGAAGAAATTCAAGAGAAAATGGAAACTTGGTCTTGTAAACTTCTTTCTATTGCAGGTAGAATGGAGTTTATAAAAACTATGATTTATGCCATTATTTTATATTAGTTACAGACATATCATATCCCAGCTGTTTCTATTAAAAAAATTGAAAGTAAATGTGCTGATTTTTTATAGAGGGGTAAATATCATAAAATCAGCTGGGACAAAGTGTGCAGACATAAAAAAGAAGGGGGATTTGGTATTAGGAACATGAATGATCTCATCTTAACCTGCCACTTAAAATTATTTTGGAGATTTGTGAATGCAGACTCTCTCTTGACAAGATGGATGAAGTACAAATATCTCAAAAATGGTAATTTTTGGACTGTTTTACCAAAAAATAATCAATCTTATGCATGGAAACAAATTTTAAAATGCAGGAATATTGATAAATCTTTTTTGGAGAGGAAATTTAAACTAGGAGAACAAACTAGTTTATGGTTTGACCCCTGGTTTAATAATGATTCTTTTGTTAATAAAGTGGGTTGGGATAATTTAGTCATTTGTGGTGGGGTTAATGATACAGTGTCTAGGATAATAAAAGATAATCAATGGCAACCACAATTGCACCCTATTACAAACCCTCATAATAGTATTTGTCAAATTCATATTGATATTCATGTAGACAGTGATTATTGGGAGTGGAAAGCAAGCACTAGAAGGAAGTTTTCTTTTAAAACTACTTGGGAAAATATTAGGAATAAAATACCCACTGTTGAATGGTATAATGTTTATGGAACAAAGTGAATTGTCCCGAGATGGCTTTTTGTACATATTTTGTTATTAATAATAGATTGCCAACTTGGGATAAAATAAACAAATGGGGAAATGTAAACAATTCACTTTGTTCCTTATGCAATTTAGTAAATGAAAGTGATAATCATCTGTTTTTGAATGCAGTTACTCTTACTACATATGGAATCGAATTCAAACCATACTGCATATTACTAACAATGGCTAGATGGATCTATTGCAAGCTATTCAACATATCAACAACAATTTTAAAGCTAAATCCAATGAAAGAGATTATGCTCACATATTAATAACTACTGCCGTGTTTTATATCTGGAAAGAAAGAAACTTTCAAACTCATAATAAAGGCAGTATGAATAGAGAGCAGAAATGGATACTTATCGAGACAGATAGCAGGATTATCCTCCATAAATCAAAGCAAAACGTTAAAGATCAAACCAAGTTCTCTTTTTTAGCTGATGAATGGAGCCATGAAGCCGGCAGCAAGCATTTAGAGCTTTTTCTCGCTCGAACAAAAGACTTTCAAGTCAATCAGCAAATAATTGAAGTCAATGGTATGAATCAGAGCTCAGTCACAGGCGGCATAGACTTTCAAGCCAACCAGTGAGTAATTGAAGTCACTAGGATGAATCGGAGCTCGTCTTCATGCGAAATTGTAACTATGGAGAGGGAATTAACAGATCCGAGTCACAAAGACCTCAGATCTACTAATTTCTCTCGGTTTTCACTTCATCAGAGGAACAATCACTTTAAAGTGAATATTGAAGGGATGAGAGGGGGCTTCAATAGCATTTTATCATACTGGGAGAGAGGAGAATCTAGTGGGGTAAAGAATGGAGGCAGGGAAATATAGATGGAGAATCGTCGTTCACCTCTCTGCCATTTTTTTAGAGTTTCGAAAGTTTGAGAAATGTTTTGAGTATGCAGCGCTTTGTTATGCTAGGGTTTAAGTTGTTGGTTGTCGGGTTATAGCAGTTTCTTTTAACCCGTTGTTTATGTAAGCTGGGCTTGGCCCATTAACCTTATTTCAAAAAAAAACTTATATGGTAAGTATTTCATCTATGCTTCACTTTGGAAGATTAAAGTACCGCCTATAATAAAAATTTACATGTGGCTTCTCATTCATAGAATGTTAAACACAACCAATCAATTAATTAAGAAGCACAGTCGGCACACATGCTTCCTACGTAGCCAAGACGTATGTAGTATTTGGCCCATTTTTTCCACTGTGATATATCACTTCAAACTTGGACAATGTGTGCTTCAAACATAATCAAGTCCATAACTTTATTTAGCATATGCTTCTTCAACTACTCTGAAATAGGCAGAAAATCAAACACAACTACTAATGTAGATTAACTGGTTTCTGCTTATGCACGGATGGTCTGGAGGAAAAGAAAAGACACAGGTGTTCTAATCGTAAAACAAAAGTTAATTTTTGCATAATTGTAAATCTCTTTAGCCATTGGACATGTGAGGATACTACCGCAAAATACCCATTTCGCAACTAACAATGCCAGTTGTAATAAGCTTATTACAACTGTCGGCAGACAGTCTTAATATGTGAAGTTGTAATAGGATCGAAACATTTTACAACTATTTGGGACCGTTGTGGAGTATCGTTGTTATAAAGCCTTTTACAACTGTTTTTGCCAGTTGTAATAGATCTTTTACAACTTTTTTGCCTGTTGTAATAGGGTTTTTACAACATTTTTCGTCAATTGTAAAAAAATTGCAAATTAAGAAAAATCTATGTTGCTGTAGCACACATCTGTAGATTAATATCATTTTATAGTTGAAACCAACACAGTACTAATAACAATTATAACCATTCATATTCATTACAATAACACAAAAGATCCATACTCTAAAAAGATCAAATAAATCATATATTCACATCATTTATAAAGTATTAACATAGTTACAAATAATCGTATTTCATGCCTAAACTAATAAAAAATAATAATATAATACAATTGCATTATAACAACTATACGGATGATGATTGTCTTGTTTTCTAAACATGTTTTCTAGTTATTAAACGAACATCATTCTCAAGTTTGATACCCATTTCTTGAGATACACGTGTAGCAACACTTATAGTAGCAACTCTTCTTGAGATACCTAAGAAAGGTATTGAACATCACCAATGAATTCACCGTAGATTCATAAAAGAAAAATCGAAAATTAATATTGAATGTGGTTGCATAAATAGCATGCATATAATGTTATAGGAACTAAAAAATGAATATAAATCTCAAAATACAAGACAAACACTACCTAAGACTGGGTAAAAATAAATTTTTTATCACCTATAATTTTGGAACAAACTAATATATTGTACTGTAAATTAGGATTAAAATATACAACCTATACACCAGTAAAAAGAAAGTGTGTATATCTTTGTTAATGAAAGATTTCATGAGTCGAATATAAAGAATATAATACCTGATTTAATATATCCTACAAATTCTCAGTTTAGATTTTATAATCTTTTTCCCTAATTTAGAATTGATGTTTCAGCAAATACTAGCAAGTTTGTGTCCCTTTCATGTGATAGCCGGGTATTAAGATTGTTCTCCTATCATTAATAAAAATAATTACCTTGTTAAACAAATATTTTGGGAAATAATAATCTGGAAACATCTTCCTTGAACATATGATAATTTTGAATGATCAGTTCATTCTGAAGTGAAGAGGATGTTAAATAAATTATATTGCATAGTTTTTAGGTTACAAGATATGCTTAAGAGTTAAGAGAGAATGGAACTAACAGTGGCTGAAAGTACTGTGTGTACGGTGAATAAATTAGTGTAATGTATTATTGGGTGACATGTTATTGATTTTTTATGTTAGAGTTCACTGGCCGTATCAGGGTTTGTTATGTGGAGTGGTATGATAAGGTCCGGTGAGTGTATGCATAGACATATGCACGTACACATGTGCACCAATGTGTCAGTATATAAAGTCTATAATGTGACTTAGTTGAATTCGAAATCATTATCATTTTGCTTCAACCAAACTCTCATGTTGTTCCTCTCTCAAATCAGTAATCTTCATTTTCTAACTTGGTATCAAAGCGATAAGCCTAGCAGCATTTGTCATTAAGATCCAAGAACTACTCTAGATCGTCAAAGCATCATTACAATCCTAAATCATTCCCAAATTACCTTTCAGAATTAAACCTTCATTAAATTATCAAGTTATCTTGAAAACCAAATCAAGATCCTCAAATCAATCATTCGATTACAACTCCTTATCAGATTACAATAAGAATCATGTTAGAAGATAATGGTCCACAATCAAGAATTGATTCATTTAATCAAAGAAATGTAATACCAATTCATCTCAGAAAATTATTAAAGATTCATTGAAGACTATCATTAACCCTCAAACCCAACTTATCACCGTGACCTTTGATGAAAACAACTTCTTATTATGGATGTTTCAGATTGAAACAACAAGAAGCTACGGGCTACAAAGTTTCATTGATCCTACAGCATCAGTACCACCACAGTTCATAATTGATCAAGAAGAGAAGCTTATCATCAATCCTAAGTTTGTAACACATCAAAGGAAAGACATTTTATTATGTTCATGGCTTTTATCTTCTACCAATACCAACCTCTTATCCCAAATCATTGGATTAAAACCTCATATGAAGTCTGGACTGCAATTCATCTAAACTTCAGCTTTCAATCCTCTGCTAAAATTATGTACTATAAAAGACAACTGCAAAATATCAAAAAGGAGAATCTCACTATAAGAGAGTGTCTTAGTAAGACCAAAAACACTATGAGATCTTCTTGAGTCATCTAGTCATAAGGTGACAGAGAGTGAACATATTCTCACCATCCTTAATGGCTTAGAAAGTGATTATGAGGCAGTTGTAGCCATGATCTCCTCCAAAGAAACATCACCAACCTTGCATTATGTGAGCTCCACACTTTGTAACAACCCGGGATTGTAAAAGTCAGTTATCATCATTATACGATTAAAGTGATGGAAATTGATATTGAATTTTTATCGGGTGGAATCCTTTGATAAATTTGCTATCAAGATTGCAATTGGATTTTTATAAAGTTAAAACTCTTTTATAAATTGTAAATGGGTATTGGACTTTACGAATTTGAAATATCGGCCCACATTTGTTCGTGACCGTGATATCAGTGGATACCCATTCTTTTTCCTCATGATCCATTTCACTTCGTAACCCTAAATCGCGAGATCGAAAAGAAAAAGGAAATGGCGGCTTCGCCCTCACCTTCGCTCTTCTGCAAATTTGGGCGTCGTAGAAATCAAAGATAATGGCTGCTAGGGTAACTTCGCTCGTTCCCCTCGTTTACCACGACCTCAGATTCGATCGTTGAAACAGGTGAGTGATGTTATATTCACTCACATCTAATTTAAATTTAGATGGTTTCTGTCCTGTTTTAATTCGTGAGTTTCGTTGGGATTTTGTTGATGATTTTTGGAAATAGTTAAATCTTTCTCTCAGCCATTCGTTTTCGTTGGGATGTTTGATATTGATTCTGACTTCTTCAATTCGTATATATTTTGGTTGCTTGACATTCACGGCATTGACTCATTTCGTGATGACCACGGCTTGAATTTGGCTTTAATTTGTGACATTTGACTTTGTCACACTCGTGTATTTTTATGTTACTAGGTTGAATCCTTGGCTATCGATTTTGACTTTGATCTGTTACTTGACCTTGGCCATGTGTTCATCTGAGTGTTGTTAGCATTGCATCACCACTGTTGACCTTATCTGAGCATTGTTCATTTTTGATTGAGTCTGGATTTACATATTATGTCTCTGGCCATTCTTTGTACAACCTGTCCTGGATTACCATATTGTTGTGATGAGCTCGGGTCGTCTGCACTTGTTTGTGTACTCATGAGTCGCATTGAGTCAGTCTTGTACTGTCCGGATTCATCAATCTTAGTTGTATTTGTACATTTTGATTTTGGTTTCTTGATGGTGCACCGTGCCTTGTACTTGTAGTCTTGGCTCTAGTTAGATGTGCAGTTGCTTTATTACTGCCTGGTCTGTCGTAGAGGTATACTTGTAGTTCCTTTTACTGGTCTGCCTTTGATCTTGGTTACAGTCTTGCATAGTATCCATACGCATTGGGTCCAACCATTTTGTTCTTGTATATCATGTGATGGTTAGTTTACATCAGTTATTTATGCATCCCTTAACTGTTGTAGTCTGGTCCACCCTCTTTACACTTGAGTTGATTGCTGCTGCACTTTTTAGACCTGTTGTGTGGTTGTTACTGAGGCATTACTGGTTTATTTTGCATTTGTAGATTTATCTTGTTTGCACTCATTTGTAGTCTACACCTCATATACTTTTGTAGCCTGGTCTGATTACTTGTCTGATGGTTCTGTCCACTGTTCCACTTTGTTATACCCTACTTCTGTTTATTCAAGACTGTATATGTGCATACATACATATGTATGTGTGTATGCGTATATTCTTGAATTTAGGCTAAGTCCCTGATGTTGATATTCACTCTGGTTTCATTGTAGACTTTTACTCTGACCATCTTTGTTTTAGTCTTGGCCTCGAGCTCTTTGTCATGTGCACACTGTGTTTACTTCTGACCTTTGAGCAAGTTCGTTGTTGCATTTATTCACTGAACTTTGATGTTGTAGTCTGCATTCCACTGAAGATTCATTTGAGCCTGCATTGTTGTTTCGAGCAGCTGTTTTAGGAGCAGTTTGGAATTCGACAAGTATCACTTAATTGCATACCTAAATATGCTTCATTGTTGTTCCATACTGCATGCTTTTAGCCATGATTTTGATCCATGTGTTCCATTCGGCAAGTTCTATTTCCATTGTATAATTGTAGGCATGCCACTGATCACATGCTGACATGTTCACTTGAGTCATTCCAGTGTTTGAGCATTCGATATTTGAGTCTGCATTATATTGCTTGAATCGAAGCTGGGTACTTATGTAATGTATCTGCACTTATATACTTCATCATGGTTTGCCATATTGGCTTCACTACATCTCCATGTGCCTGTAGTACTTGCAGCGTAGTTGTTGCAGTGTTATCATATTCACTGGTGGCATTTGGCTTGCATTTGAGTTGTCACTGTCGAACTTTGAGGCATATCAGATTTTAATTGAGGTTCAGGTCAGTGGCAGGTCCTTTGCATTTGGTTATATTTTGGGTTCCTCCATGTAGTTGCATCTGTACATTGCCTGAGTCACTTGATACTGCTGTTACATGTTGTTCGGCCTCATTTACGTCGACTTAGTATGATTGCTGCATATGGACTAAATTGTGCAGCGTCATGAGTGTATTTCGTTGATTCAGTCTGTTAGTCGAGCTTGCATTTGATCTGGGTATTCATTGTTGCCATATTAGCTTCACTATATCTTCATGTAGCTGCACATTTGAGTTTGGTCTTGCATTATGCGCCGCCATTGTTTTATATACTTTGGGATCTGATTGCATTCCAATTTCATTTAGTTGACTCTGGTCTAGTTGGCACTGCTTATTCTAGCTGTATTCATGTGTGTCTGCTACACATGTCTCATTTGTGCATGTTGTTACATTGCTCAAGGTCCTAAATTGATTTGGGTTTTTTTGTAGTGGCGAGGCAGTACACGCGGGCGTGTACTGCAGCCCCACAGAATTGACAGATTTTAATTGATATTTCTTTTGTTCTGGATTCATGGATTTGCTGCGTATTTCGTATGCCGTATTGGCGAGGCAGTACCTGTTAGCGGGTACTGCAGCTAATCAGAATTAATAATTTTGTTGTTTTCTAAAATTACCTTCATTGATAATTCTTTTTATTTATCTTTGTCGATGATTTGGATTGCTGATTTGTTGTTTAACACTGTTTAGTGTTATATCTGCCGTTATCCGATTATTTTATCGAGGAGTCGGATATACGAGATTTCTGTGACCGTCGTCTATTTGATAACTGATTATTATTGCTTCTGTGCACTAATAACTGAGTTTGAATTAGACTGACCCGTGTATTATTTTCTTTTGAATGTAATACTCGGGTCAGACCCGAGTATTTCAGGTTGTAGATTTACTGCTTTGAGTTGCTGTTGAGCTGTGAAGACTTTTCATATCATTTGAAGTGGTCTACGTCGTTTTGTAGTAGTCAGTGTGTCTGTTTTAAGTTGATATGTATTCATGTATATTAGTCGATAATGTACTTGTATATATATAACTTCTTGGGTCGACAGTTGTAGTTGTATCATATGTATTGTGTCAACTGTATTGTAACTGACATCAGTTATATATATGAGACTTTTGTTTTTATCTGTGTTCCGCATTCTTTGTGTATCTGTGATGTTTTTATATATATTGTCCTAAACCATTATGAACCATCGTAGCTCGTTTTATACTGGAATTGGGTATGTCGATGGGAGTGAATAAATAAGAGATGAAAAAATTAAAATATATATACCACTCCTATCGAGGTAACCAATACTAGTGTAAGGCCAACTACGGATGGCCGCTCCTATCCAGCCTTATTCTTCATAATAACAGACAGTATTTCTTTTAATACTCTTTGTTATTGTGAGTATAGAGGTGGGGCGTCACAGTTGGTATCAGAGCTTGGGGTTTATGGACATAATATATAACATAACTTGGATGGAACATGTGTTACAACTATCAGTCGATGTTTTATTTGTGCTTTGAGTCAAAACTAAAGATTAAAATTTTGATGAAAGTTTTTAAATATCATTATTTAAAAATAAAAGTGAAACTGTGTTTTGTTGATTTGATTAAATTGTGTTCTGTTCATCAGAGTGCGCAGCGGAAACAGTGAAACTGTCTTCGCTGAGTACAACTGATAATCTTTTTGATTTAAAAATCAAAATATGAAATTGAAATAAATTTCATTTGCTGTTTACATAGCTGTGTTTATTTTGTTTCTTTGAGAATTTCGAATTCGAATTGAGGATTCGAAACCATTGCAGTTATGTGATTCTTGTTGAGATTTTTGTTGATTTTCTTTTATGCTAATCACATGTTGATTAGATTTTTGCTGTTTTGAATTATCTTCATTGAAGATATATTCGAATGATTTCTTTGTTCATTATGTAGTACGTGCAAATTTGAGTTGCACGTTACTGCATTAATTTTACGTTAAACCGATGCTTGGTTATGAAACGTATTTGTTGCCGTTACCTTTATAACGGGATTTTTACACTAGTGCTATATTTTGAAGCACGGTGCTTAGTTGAAAATTTTTATGAATAAAAATTCACTGGTGTTACATTATGGGGTAAATTATTTTGATGAGATTTTGACGTTTAAAAATTACTGTCGCTTTGGCTTCAGTAACCGTCAAATTTTAAAAGTGGATTTTCAAGCGGTTATACCGCAATGCTGATTGTGACCCGTTTTTAACGGTATTTTGAGAAGTACAATTTCCTTATCGAAATTGTTACTAATATTGCTGCTTTAATCACGTGATTGGAAATCGTTTTAAAATGAAAATTGTTTTATAATTTTTTTTTAACAGTTTGCACTTTCAAAAGAAGAGGAAGGTGAGTGATAATCACTTATGAGATTTATGGCATTAAGACCCAAGTAAGGGCAGCCAATTATTTTATATGAAAATCATATTATGATTTCTGTTAATCTTTATTTCTCTGAATAAATATATGATGACCATGAATGGCATTTTGGTTGAATTTTTGGTTGCTGTTTTGATTTGTTTTTGGCTAATTTTGTTTTGAAAATTGTTTAATCAATCATATAACCTGATTACATAAATGAGTTTATGACTCAGTTTTTATAAGAAAATAATTTGATTAATTTACTGAGAAATAGGGTATTAGATAATAATAATGGATTAGGCACAATGAATAAAGAGGTTTATGCTTATGTCTAGTTCATTTAAAAATTGATATGAACAAAGCAATATTGAACAAAAAATGTGATCAAGCAGAAATGACTTTGAAATGGGTTGTGAAATTTGGCATGAATGTTGGTGTGTTTAGATATGATTTTTAAGGAAATTAAATTCCCTACTTATGAAATGAAGAAAGGATTACAAGAGTATTTCTGGAGTTAAAAAGGAAAATTCCTTGAATGAATAAATATGTATGGTCTCTAAATTACCAAGTAATTTAGAAGAGGTGCCTTGATCTACTCATCATCAGGTGGATGATGGGTATGTGCATGACTTGTTCAAGTCCTGGAGGCCTCTGTGCAAAGGTTAACAGAATTGAGTCCTTTGCAATGCACACTTTGTGTTCAAAGGCAAGAGTTTAGACCATATAAAAATGTAAGATGGAACTGGAAAATAAGCTAGGCAGTGTGAACAAAGGAGGTTCATGCTTATGTCTAGATTGTTTTAAATTGGAGATGAACAATGCAATAAATTATTTATGTGCTGATTTGTTCAGATCTAAAGCTAAAATGTTTTATGGGTTTTTCTCTAAAACCTTACCCTATGTTCACAATAAAATTGAGTATAAGAATTTTTGTAGAATTCTACTGGATTTGTTTAAGAGATCATGACATTCTTGAATATAGGAGACATGCAAGTGATAAAAAAAATTTGAATGAGACAACTGGAAAAATGAAATAAAGCATTATTTTCATGAATGAAGTTATGGTCAGTTGAAATCAATGAGAGAGTTAATTCTCTCTGATTGAGGGAAAAAGAAAGAAAGAAAGAATGTAAAAGCATTCCAAGAGTTAATAAATCTTTCTGAAATAAGAGATGAGACTGGTCACTAGATTATAAAACTAATCTAGGAGAGAAGCCTTGATCTATTCATCATAAGGAGTATGATGGGTATGTGCATGACTTGTTTAAGTCCTATAGGCCTTTGTGCAGGGGTTAACAGAATTGAGTCCCTTGCAATGCACACATGGTGTTCAATGGCAAAGAGATATGACCAAATTAAATTGATAAATCGAGATTTAAAGCTGAACTATGGAATTAAAATGAGTTAATTCCATGAGAGTATGTGTACATGTATACTGTATTGAATATTTGTTGACTGAGATTCGATTATCGTTTTTGATAATTGAATATTTGTTGATTGAGATTTGATTATCGTTTTTGATAATTGAATATTTGTTGATTTGAGATTCGATTATCGTTTTTGATAATTGAATATTTGTTGATTTGAGATTCGATTATCGTTTTTGATAATTGAATATTTGCTGATTTGAGATTTAATTATCGCTTTAGATAATTAAATATTTGTTGATTTGAGATTTAATTATCGCTTTAGATAATTAAATATTTGCTGATTTGTGATTTGATTATCGTTTTTGATAATCGAATATTTGTTGGATTTGAAATTTGATTATCGTTTTAGATAATCGAATATTTGTTGAATTTGAAATTTGATTATCGTCTTTGATAATTTGATAATTGTTGATTTGTTTTCTGATTATCGGTTGAGATAATTAGATATTTGATTTGTTTTCTGACTATCGTTGGATAATTGGACGTTTGTTGATTTTATTGATATGAGATTTTCTAGTCTCCAATTGATTCTAGAGTATGCTGATTTTATTTGAATCGCTATTTTCTATCTATCTCTGTTGATAGTTAGAGTTTACTGATTTTGAAATTTGTGTTTTCCAGTTAATTGTTGAATAACTAGATATTGGCAGTTTTGTGAATTGTGATTTGTGTTTCATAATTATCCTTGTTGATAATTATATTTTGTTGTTCTCTAATTATCGTATCGGTAATTAGATATTGCTGTTTTATGATTTCTGTATTTTAATTATCTAGTTGATAATTGAAGATTGCTGATAATTGTGATTATCCAGTTTTGCTGTTTTTTTGATTATCTATTGATAATCAGACTTTGTTGAGAATTTGTGAATTTCCCTTATGAAATCGAAAGATTTCTTTGGCATTTGTGTTCTTGACTGGTATATTTCTAGCTTTAACCAGTTTATGTTAGAAAAATAATTGTTATAGACGACCTTAATTATGAAAATTACGGGGACGCAATTTCTATAAGGAGGGGAGTCTGTAACAACCCGGGATTGTAAAAGTCAGTTATCATCATTATACGATTAAAGTGATGGAAATTGGTATTGAATTTTTATCGGGTGGAATCCTTTGATAAATTTGCTATCAAGATTGCAATTGGATTTTTATAAAGTTAAAACTCTTTTATAAATTGTAAATGGGTATTGGACTTTACGAATTTGAAATATCGGCCCACATTTGTTCGTGACCGTGATATCAGTGGATACCCATTCTTTTTCCTCATGATCCATTTCAGTTCGTAACCCTAAATCGCGAGATCGAAAAGAAAAAGGAAATGGCGGCTTCGCCCTCACCTTCGCTCTTCTGCAAATTTGGGCGTCGTAGAAATCAAAGATAATGGCTGCTAGGGTAACTTCGCTCGTTCCCCTCGTTTACCACGACCTCAGATTCGATCGTTGAAACAGGTGAGTGATGTTATATTCACTCACATCTAATTTAAATTTAGATGGTTTCTGTCTTGTTTTAATTCGTGAGTTTCGTTGGGATTTTGTTGATGATTTTTGGAAATAGTTAAATCTTTCTCTCAACCATTCGTTTTCGTTGGGATGTTTGATATTGATTCTGACTTCTTCAATTCGTATATATTTTGGTTGCTTGACATTCACGGCATTGACTCATTTCGTGATGACCACGGCTTGAATTTGGCTTTAATTTGTGACATTTGACTTTGTCACACTCATGTATTTTTATGTTACTAGGTTGAATCCTTGGCTATCGGTTTTGACTTTGATCTGTTACTTGACCTTGGCCATGTGTTCATCTGAGTGTTGTTAGCATTGCATCACCACTGTTTACCTTATCTGAGCATTGTTCATTTTTGATTGAGTCTGGATTTACATATTATGTCTCTGGCCATTCTTTGTACAACCTGTCCTGGATTACCATATTGTTGTGATGAGCTCGGGTCGTCTGCACTTGTTTGTGTACTCATGAGTCGCATTGAGTCAGTCTTGTACTGTCCGGATTCATCAATCTTAGTTGTATTTGTACATTTTGATTTTGGTTTCTTGATGGTGCACCGTGCCTTGTAGTCTTGGCTCTAGTTAGATGTGCAGTTGCTTTATTACTGCCTGGTCTGTCGTAGAGGTATACTTGTAGTTCCTTTTACTGGTCTGCCTTTGATCTTGGTTACAGTCTTGCATAGTATCCATACGCATTGGGTCCAACCATTTTGTTCTTGTATATCATGTGATGGTTAGTTTACATCAGTTATTTATGCATCCCTTAACTGTTGTAGTCTGGTCCACCCTCTTTACACTTGAGTTGATTGCTGCCGCACTTTTTAGACCTGTTGTGTGGTTGTTACTGAGGCATTACTGGTTCATTTTGCATTTGTAGATTTATCTTGTTTGCACTCATTTGTAGTCTACACCTAATATACTTTTGTAGCCTGGTCTGATTACTTGTCTGATGGTTTTGTCCACTGTTCCATTTTGTTATACCCTACTTCTGTTTATTCAAGACTGTATATGTGCATACATACATATCTATGTGTGTATGCGTATATTCTTGAATTTAGGCTAAGTCCCTAATGTTGATATTCACTCTGGTTTCATTGTAGACTTTTACTCTGACCATCTTTGTTTTAGTCTTGGCCTCGAGCTCTTTGTCATGTGCACACTGTATTTACTTCTGACCTTTGAGCGAGTTCGTTGTTGCATTTATTCACTGAACTTTGATGTTGTAGTCTGCATTCCACTGAAGATTCATTTGAGCCTGCATTGTTGTTTCGAGCAGCTGTTTTAGGAGCAGTTTGGAATTCGGCAAGTATCACTTAATTGCATACCTAAATATGCTTCATTGTTGTTCCATACTGCATGCTTTTATCCATGATTTTGATCCATGTGTTCCATTCGGCAAGTTCTATTTCCATTGTATAATTGTAGGCATGCCACTGATCACATGCTGACATGTTCACTTGAGTCATTCTAGTGTTTGATCATTCGATATTTGAGTCTTCATTATATTGCTTGACTCGAAGCTGGGTACTTATGTAATGTATCTGCACTTATATACTTCATCATGGTTTTCCATATTGGCTTCACTGCATCTCCATGTGCCTGTAGTACTTGCAGCGTAGTTGTTGCAGTGTTATCATATTCACTGGAGGCATTTGGCTTGCATTTGAGTTGTCACTGTCGAACTTTGAGGCATATCAGATTTTAATTGAGGTTCAGGTCAGTGGCAGGTCCTTTGCATTTGGTTATATTTTGGGTTCCTCCAAGTAGTTGCATCTGTACATTGCCTGAGTCACTTGATACTGCTGTTACATGTTGTTCGGCCTCATTTACGTCGACTTAGTATGATTGCTGCATATGGACTAAATTGTGCAGCGTCATGAGTGTATTTCGTTGATTCAGTCTGTTAGTCGAGCTTGCATTTGATTTGGGTATTCATTGTTGCCATATTAGCTTCACAATATCTTCATGTAGCTGCACATTTGAGTTTGGTCTTGCATTATGCGCCGCCATTGTTTTATATACTTTGGGATCTGATTGCATTCCAATTTCATTTAGTTGACTCTGGTCTAGTTGGCACTGCTTATTCTAGCTGTATTCATGTGTGTCTGCTACACATGTCTCATTTGTGCATGTTGTTACATTGCTCAAGGTCCTAAATTGATTTGGGTTGTTTTGTAGTGGCGAGGCAGTACACGCGGGCGTGTATTGCAGCCCCACAGAATTGACAGATTTTAATTGATATTTCTTTTGTTCTGGATTCATGGATTTGCTGCGTATTTCGTATGCCGTATTGGCGAGGCATTACCCGTTAGCGGGTACTGCAGCCAATCAGAATTAATAATTTTGTTGTTTTCTAAAATTACCTTCATTGATAATTCTTTTTATTTATCTTTATCGATGATTTGGATTGCTGATTTGTTGTTTAACACTGTTTAGTGTTATATCTGCCGTTATCCGATTCTTTTATCGAGGAGTCAGATATACGAGATTTCTGTGACTGTCGTCTATTTGATAATTGATTATTATTGCTTCTGTGCACTAATAACTGAGTTTGAATTAGACTGACCCGTGTATTATTTTCTTTTGAATGTAATACTCGGGTCAGACCCGAGTATTTCAGGTTGTAGATTTACTGCTTTGAGTTGCTGTTGAGCTGTGAAGACTTTTCATATCATTTGAAGTGGTCTACATCTTTTTGTAGTAGTCAGTGTGTCTGTTTTAAGTTGATATGTATTCATGTATATTAG
Source organism: Allium fistulosum (assembly GCA_030737815.1). Classification (NCBI taxonomy): domain Eukaryota; kingdom Viridiplantae; phylum Streptophyta; class Magnoliopsida; order Asparagales; family Amaryllidaceae; genus Allium; species Allium fistulosum. Next base: position 866,393,647 of record CM060906.1, on the reverse strand, counting down.
TCGATAATGTACTTGTATATATATAACTTCTTGGGTCGACAGTTGTAGTTGTATCATATGTATTGTGTCAACTGTATTGTAACTGACATCAGTTGTATATATGAGACTTTTGTTTTTATCTGTGTTTCGCATTCTTTGTGTATCTGTGATGTTTTTATATATATTGTCCTAAACCATTATGAACCATCGTAGCTCGTTTTATACTGGAATTAGGTATGTCGATGGGAGTGAATAAATAAGAGATGAAAAATTTAAAATATATATACCACTCCTATCGAGGTAACCAATACTAGTGTAAGGCCAACTACGGATGGCCGTTCCTATCCAGCCTTATTCTTCATAATAACAGACAGTATTTCTTTTAATACCCTTTGTTATTGTGAGCATAGAGGTGGGGCGTCACACATTTCTTGCACATGAAGTCGGGTTAGAACAAAAGGCTACATCCACCCTGGAGTTCTCAATTAACTATGCATCAAATTCAAGAACCAAGAATCCAAATTATTCCTATAAACCAGATATCCCAATCACTGGAGGAAGAGGTGCACAATGTCAAAGATCGAATCAGTTCTATAGTAGAGGTGGTTTGTTTGGAAGATCAAGGTAGAGGAAGAAGTAACAGTAATAGACTAAGATGTCAAATTTGTGAAAGGTTTGGTCATACTACTTTGAGTTGTTATTTCAGATTTGACTCAAGCTTCACAAACAACAAACAAAATCCAGCTAGTCAAGGCAACTAAAGAGACATCAATTAATGCAAACCTAAGTCAACTCCATACTGATATAAAGAATAACTCAAGAAATCACAGTTTTCTTCATGGCAGTCAAGTTGAATTGGCGAGAGGTGAAGATATTCAAGATAAGCATGGCTTCCAAATTCAAGAGCCACTAACCATGTGACAAATAACCTATAGAACTTAAACCTTAGTGGAGCTGTATATCAAGGTAAAAATTCAATACACATGGGAAATGGTACCCCACCTTATATATCACATGTAGGTCATCCTAACATCAATTCAGGCAGAAATGATAGGTCATTACTTCTAAGGAATCTTTTGAGAGTACCCCAAACCAAAAAAATCTCATTAGTGCCTTACAGTTTGCTAGATATAATAAAGTATTTTTTGAGTTCCATCCATAAATGTGTTTAGTTAAAGACAGTGTGAATAAAGAGATATTGTTGTAGGGAGAACTATGTGATGGATTATACAAGTTCAACCTTTAGTCTTAAGAAAATTCCGAAGATAAAAATCAATGTTGTAATCTTGCTGATAGTACACCAAATGATGTAGTTGATATATGGCACAAGAAGCTAGGCCATCCCAATGTAAGTGTAATGAAAAATGTTTTGAATAAAATCAATGTTTCTAGCAAAAATATTGTACTACCCTACATTCGGAGTCAATGTCAGATGGGAAAGAGTCATAAGCAGCCAATTAATTTGTCAAAAACATCATATAATAATCTGTTAAAGCTTGTAGAGAGTGATCTTTGGGATTCTGCACCCATAAACTCAAATTATGGGTATAAATATTGTATTACATTTGTGAATGCAAGTACAAGATATACTTGGATATAATTATTAAGGAAGAAATTTGAAACCTATGAGGTAGTTAGATAGTTTATCACACAAATAGAAAGACAACTTGATGCTAAAATCAATCTTTCAAACTGATGGAGGGTTTGAATTTAAACCATTAAAAGATATGTTTAATGAAAAAGGAATACTACATAGATATACTTCTCCATATACCTCTCAACAAAATGGAATGGTGGAAAGAAAACATAGGCATTTTGTAGAGTCTGGCATAACCTTATTAGCTCAAGCATCATGACCACTGAAATTTTGGCCAGAGGCTTTTTCAACAGCAGTGTATCTTATTAACCTTCTACCCTTAAAAGTACTGAAGTATATAAGTCCATCATAAGCTCTTTGTAGAATGAAACCAAATTATAAAAACTTGGGGGTGTTTGGTTGTTTATGCTTTCCCCTATCAGGACCATATAATGTACATAAACCAACTTCAGATCTTCACCATGTACATTTCTAAGCTATAGAGTCAACCAGAAAGGATATAAATGCTTAACCAGCAATGGAAAGATAATAATGACCAGGTATGTTGTATTTCATGAGAGAATTTTTCCTTTTGGTAGCAGTGACATAATGAGCATAGGTAAAGTATATAATCCACAAAAATCTCTACCACACATCCCAATATGTGTAAGAAAAAGTAAACAGCTTGTCACTCTAGCAATAGATAAATGTGATAGATCACTGTAGAGCAGATTCTATTTCAAGCAATACTGAAGATCACAACATAACAAATGATAATATAACAGATTCAGAAGGAGATCAAGTTATAGAAGATATATTACCTGCACATGATAATCATCAAACAGGCACAACTGATGATGTAGCAGCTTCAGCACATGATCAAATTGGTGAAAAGAACAATCAACAAGGACATCACATGATGACTGGAGCTAAGAGAGGAATCTTTAAGCCAAAAATATACATGGCAAGCAGCACTCATATAGAACCAGAGACTTATGAACATGCAATTAAGCATACAAAGAGGAAGAGAGCAATAGAGGAAGAGTATAAAGCATTAATAAGGAACAACACATGGAGTCTAGTCACAACCAGAGAACAAATCTGTAGTAGGCAGTAGGTGGACTTACAAACTGAAGACAAATCCAGATGGATCAGTAGCAAAGTATAAGACAAGACTTGTGGCAAAGGGGTATACCCAGCAGCATGGGTTTGATTTCAATGAGACCTTCTCACCAGTTGTAAAGCCTACCACTATCAGAGTCATGCTAACTATAGCTTTATAAAAAGTTGGGACAACTAGATGTTCATAATGCATTCCTGAATGAAGAGTTGGAAGAAGAGGTGTACATGCAGCAGCCAAAAGGATTTGAAAGTGAATGTGGATCACAATTAGTGTGTAAATTGAATAAGGCCATATATAGGTTGAAACAAGCACCCAGGATGTGGTTTGAGAAGATGAAAGTGACACTGACTAAAATAAAGTATCATGCAACAAAATCAGATAATTCATTATTCATCAAAAGAGGCAGCAGTTACACAACTTATGTGTTGGTATATGTAGATGATTTTATCATAATTGTAAGTAGAAAAATAGAAAATGACAAGCTAACTCAATACCTAGACAACCAGTTCAATTTGACAGATGCTGGAAATTTGAAATACTTTCTAGGCATTAAGGTTAAGCATTCAAAAAATGGGGAAATGCACCTTAGTGAGAGAAACTACGTCCAGTCTGTATTGAGAAGAGCGAATATGGACAAGGCAAAGCCACTACCTAACCCTATGATCAACAACCTTCATTTGTCCAGGAATGCAAGAGATCCTATAGAAGATCCATATCAGTATAAAAGTATAGTTGGGGCCTTACAATATATCACCATCACAAGACCAGAAGTATCATTTAGTGTAAATAAGGTATACCAGTTCATGTAAAGCCTTCAACTGATCACTAGAAGACAGTAAAGAGGATATTGAGATACCTAGCAGGGACATTGAATTATGGAATAAAGTTGTACATAAAAAAAATTAAGTATCAATGCATACGTAGACGCAGATTGGGTAGCAGATCTAGATGATAGAAGATCAAAAAGTGGATATTGTGTATATCTTGGGAAGAATGTAGTATCATGGTGCTCAAAGAAGCAATCAATAGTTTCTAGGTCAAGCACCGAGGTAGAGTATCCAAATGCAGCCAGTGTTACATGAGAGATTATGTGGTTGAGATCCTTGCTGTCAGAAGTGTGTGATGAAAGAAGTTACAATGCAACAGTGTGGTGTGATAATTTGAGCATAGTTTCACTTGCTACAAATCCAATGTTGCATTCTCGAAACAAGCATATTGAATTAGATTTATATTTTTTCAGGGAGCAAGTTGCCAGTGGAACCATAAGTATAAATCATCTTCCAGCTTTGTATCAAAAGGCAGACATACTGACTAAGTGTAACAACCCGTAAATTTAATCGGTTTTTAATAACGCTATTTATTGAAATTTTGCGAAATTTTAAATGATAAAATTCTGAAATAAAAATTTAATATTTGAAATGCGTTTAGTTAAATTTAGCAACTGGTAAATTTTCGTCCGAAAATACGAAAGTTTATTTCGTGGGTAAATTTTTTTTAATTTGAATTAGTTAGTAATTGGTGAAAATAAAACGTTTTCGAAACCTAAATATTTTTACATAGAAAAATTTAAAATCATCTTCTGAGCAAGACGGCATTTTTCGTTTTCCAAATTCGGACTTCTTTAGCTCCGTCGATCTTATTTTTCTGTGTTTTTGCTACATTTTTCGCTAATAGAAAATTCGAAATTTTTATAATTCAATCGTACCACTGATATCTGTATACCGTTTTGATCGTCTCGTCGTGATGGTCTCTGCAGTATATTCTTTTCTGTATTTTGGGGTTCGAAATGTGACAGAAACTGAAAGACGATGTGTCGTACCATACCAGAATTTGTGACGTTTTGTTTCCTGCGTCTCTTCAAACTTAAACGTGCAGAGCACACAAGCAATTTATTGCCATAACTTTTCTACTGTATCTAGGGAAGCCAGTTGTCATTTTTTTTACTTTATATTTATTCACTTTTGGCGTTGATATTCCCAATATAAATCTATACGTTGTCTTTGCCCTTTCACTTTCTCTTCTCAGTCATGCGTTGCTTGTGAGAGAACACAACAATGGATATAAGTTGCCTTCTTCTTTGAAAAAAATAATATATGAATAAAATTTTGCACCGCAACTTTGTCTACACGACCCGGTCCATCCCTCCACGCTCTTCCGTTCCCAAATGCTCGGCCTCCACCATTCTTCCTCGTGCATTCCCCTCGCGCATTCCCCTCGCAGCCGCCGACAACCCAGCGCGGCAACCGATCTTCCATCACCTGAGCAACGCATCAGGCTTCATTTCCCTCTCTGCCTCCTTGCAGCAGCAGCCGAGTTCATCAACTCCCGTACTTCCACAAAATCTCAGCCTTCAATTTATAAAGTATGTTATATTTTGCATGTAGTTGAGTAGCTTGTTGTATTTTTTTTCTAGTTATATATTGTTTGAGGTACAAACCTGTTACTTATATAATATTATACAAAACATGCACAGGTAGATCTATTTTTATGTTACCAAATATATTGGGTTTAGTATATTTGCAAAGACTTTAATAGTTATTTTATAAGGCAGTTTATATATAAGAAAGTATGGATGCTGATTTTATGTATATGGTAGTTAATTTCAAAAAGTTAGTAAATATATATAATTCAGGGTATTCATATATACATATATATATTTTAAAGTCCTAAGTTGAATCTATGTGAGATAAAGTTGGGTTTATATGGTTCATTTATATACATTTACGGGTTTGCCTTATGTTGTATATTAATATATGAGTTATGTAAGTGTTGTTTATGTGTATATATGGCTTATGAATGTACAACACATTAAGAGTATGTAAATCTATATAATCAGTTATTGTATAATATATGTAGTCTGTTGAATTTTGAAGTAAAGTTATAACAGTTTACTTGGTATGCTAGGTATATACATAACCATAGCTTTCATATATAAATATTGTTTAAATGATTTCCTGTACTGTTTGTTTTATATTTAAGTAAGTACTGATATTTATATATATGTATATTGAACGCGTATATTGTATGCGTTTGTACATATTTGCTGACAGCTATTTTATGAGGCATATTAGTATTTTTAAATTTATATATATATTATTTTAAACGTGTGTTTTGTTATATAAAATTTATGACTAATCTTTAAATTTTGGCAGAACTTTAAACTTTAATATGCATATTGGGTTCACGTATTGGGTAGAAGCATTGGTCGCATGTAATATAGGTGTATGCATTTTGTTTGGATATAACCATCTATTATTATACATATATGGGAGTTTTATGAAATTTTATAAACTGTTGATTATATAAATATATATATATATATTTAATAAAATTTATATCGACTGGTTCTAATTTGCTCCATAAATTCTCGTATCAGCTTGTCCGTCGAATTCGTGCCAATCTAGTTTTGATTTGGAATCCGCAATTGAAATCGCAATTCACTCTATCGTCAAATTTCTCTAGCCTCGAAAGGTGAGCAATCACTCACGATTAATGTTCTTTTATTTATTAAATTTGAATTCAATTGAAACGACAATTGAAATATGTTGTTGTTAGTTATTTACACTGTTTTATATGCTATCACCTGTATCAGTTTACTTATGACATCTTACACCATTAACTGTTAATTATGAAATGATAATCTAGTTTGGCTGATAATTGATTGACTGTTCGATGTTTATACTGGACGTTAATTTGTTAATGTTAAGTGATTAATAATATGCAGAATTGAAATTGATATAGGATAGTTAACAATTTTAAAACTGATTTATATGTTAAATTTGATTAGTTGAATATGACCCCTTTTAATTGTTAAATTAATTGACATGTAGAATAGTGATAATTACACTTTGAACCATCGACGTATATTGGATTAATTGTTGTAGTATAAAATTGTAATTGAATGACAAGTGAAAAACCGTATAAATAATTAGTGGAATAATCTTTAATCTACATGAAATGATAGTGTAGATTCTAGAAATAATTATATTAATTTACACAAATAACAATGTGAATTAATACGATTATTTCGGGATTATTTGAATTATTTATTGGATTGATATTGATTGTTGTTATTGCTTGTTTATTTACTTTGACACCATCCCAGTTATCACACTGCAAGTTCCCTTTGCTATGTTTTGATTTGAATTGAATTGGAATCGGGTTGAAATGATAAATACCCAAATTGAACTTTGACCTAGGATAGAGAATTAAATAAAACCCGATTGGTCAATAATTTGATTTAGAAATAAAATGAAGATTTTATTTGAATAAATAATATGGTTTTGAAACAAAGTTGGAATTTGAATTTTAATGAAAGGAAATGTTAATATTTAATAATCTGAATCTAAATATTAACATGATAGTTGATGAAAGAACGTTGTTTTAAGTTTTGAAATTATTTAATAATGAAATAAGATTGAATTATTTAATAGTTAAATAAAATTTAATTCTTTATTAAGTGAAATTGAACTGCTTGAATAAGTGAAATTAAGTTTCTTTATAAATTGAGTTTTGAAATGGTAACTAAGTAAATTAATAAGTGAAATTGAATTTCTCTAACAAGAAATAAAATGTGTTTTATTGGAATTAATGTAAGACTTGAAATGTAAAGAATTTGATGTGATGAATCTAATCTAATTCAATTTGAAGTTTTGACATAATGAAGTTGAACCTAAGTAATTGATTTAATGAATTGGAAATTAAATAGAAAATTGTTTTGAAGGACAAATTTACTTAATGAATATTGAATAAAATCGATCAATGAATTTAAATTAATTTGAATGTTAAATTAAATTAATTTAAATGATTTCGGAATGAAATGTATATATGAATTTGAATCAATATTTGAATTGTTTAAATAAAAGTTGAAATTTAATTATAAGATTTTGAAATGGTAATTTGGATGTTTTGAAACGTAAATCATTGAAATTGATTTAGAAAGACAAATGGAATGTTGATTTACGAATTCTAATTGAATTGAAATTGGTTTGGTTTTGAAATATATAAATGACCAATCGGTGTAATAATTACGGAAGTTATTAAAGAGACCGGAATCGGTTAGGGACATACTCTCTGTCTAAACCGAAAACCACTTTAATAACTACACGCGGAGTGTGATCCAGAATGAAGTGGTTGGAATGATGTATGTGATGACTGAAGAAAGAGAACGATAATGGATAGCCTTGACACTTGTGTCAAATTGGAAATGACTAAAACAGGAGCCGTGCCGGGCCAAATGGGGGTTAGCTACCTCGAGCGAACACACTTCTTCGGAAACTAAACATTACTTGTTGTCGATTGGTGCACCCTTGATTTGGGAGTGTTGTTTCGCGGTGTTGCGATCGCTGCGGCGATGCGTTTTCACCAGTCCGGATCAGACGAACGGTGGTTTCACTACCTTGGGTATTGCCTCATGTGCCTTGTCATACTTGGATCCCTATATACGCGACCACTACGATTTGTTTTGTGTTATACCTATGGAGTACTCCCTGATATCCCACTAGTTTACGGTGGAGTTTACAGTGCTGTATAGACTATGACATTTATAAAAATGTGTTAAGGGGGATAATGGTAACGCCTTAACACTATTTTGATACTTTATATTACTGATAGACATTATCTACTTAGCGTATGCTACTACCTAGTAGATAGTTTAACGGATCCTTAGAGGATGGTGATTCCAACATCCTTTGAGTTATTGTATTTCAATTGTTATTTCACTTGAGTTGGATTTATTGATATAAGAATGTTAATCCTGACTCGAGTGTTTTGTGTTTTGCTTTACGCTCGGGTCAGACTGAGTGGTTCAGCTTTTGAGACTCGCCTTTGGAGTTGGAGCTTCGCTTGGAGACCCAGCTATCTATCTAGCTTTCAGATATCCAGTTGATTCCAGTGATTGTATTCTGATTCTTGTATTTGACTATTGTATTTGAGACTTCCGTTGTACTTTATTTAACTCTGATATGTATATAGTAGCTTCATGAACTACTATCTTTTATTTCCGCTGCATTTATTACTCTGTGCCTGTGATCTATGATTATTTTATTTACTGTATATGTTCAGTTTTGCCAAATTTAAATTAACAATTCGGTATTTTGAATTATTCAAGTCCGACATGTGCGGATGCGAATAATCCAAAAATAGTGGGTCCTTACTCTAAGCCCCTTTCTTTAATGCATTTTGTGAGATTGAGAAAGGAGTTAAATGTGGAAGACAGTGCACGTATAAAAGAAGAAGATGAATTGAAGAACGGGAAATGATGGGAAGCATTGAGAGAAAAGAGAGTTTGATCTGAGGGAAGGAATTAGTGTAATGTATTATCGAGTGACATGTTATTGATTTTGTATGTTGGAGTTTAGTGGTTGTATCAGGGTTTGTTATGTGGAGTGGTATGATAAGATCAGGCGAGTGTATGCAGAGACATATGCACGTACACATATGCACCAAAGTGTCAGTATATAAAGTCTGTAATGTGACTCAGTTGAATACGAAATCATTATCATTTTGCTTCAAACCAAACTCTCATGGCCGTTCCTCTCTCAAGCCAGTACTCTTCATTTTCTAACTATAGTAATAAACCGATAACATCTATGTTGGTATTTGGTGCCGAGTTCAGAAAATAATGTGTACAGCAAGATTCAACTTTCCGTTTTCCGTTTCCGTTCCGATCATCGGAGAAATTTAAAATTTCGCTTCCGTTTTGGAAATTCCGTAAATTCCACTTTAATTCCGGTTTGCGGATTCCGTATTTTATCCTCCAAATATTTGTTCATAGCTTATTAAGCAATACATGTTTACCCATAAAATAATTATTTATCCACCTACAAGTTGACCTGACCCATTAAGTAATTATTAGTTCATAGCATTATTAGTTCTTAGCTTGTACAAGGCCCATTAACGAATACATCTTTATCCCATCCGCCCCTTTCTTTCTCCCGTATTCACTTCAACGTGAAAAAAAGATGAAAAATACTTACACGGTCCGTCGTCTTCCGCGAATCTCAGGTCTCGTCATCATCATCGATCCTTTAGTTCAACGCTAAAACGAAAATCCCTTCAACCGCCTTCGTCGCTGCTCATAATCTTCTTCAAATCAAGTAAATATGTTTTTGCGATTTACTTCAATGTTATTAAGAGTTTTGTAGACGAGATTTGATTCTAAAACGCTTGTAATTGATGAATTGAAATAATAAGTTATCTGTTTTTTGTTTTGGTTTTGTTTTTTTAACCTTTTGTAAAAAAATAACCTTAAATAACGGAACGGGTTATTCGATTGATTCCGTTCCGGTCACCGCAGAAACCGGACCGAGCTGGCCGGAGTTTCGGTGTGCCGGACGGAATCTGGAACCTTGGTGTACAGTATGGATCGTATAAAATGGACAAAACATGAACCAGTTGCTTTTTTTATTAAGCTTGAATGCAAACAGGTGGCTTCTGATATATACATTTATGAGATTTGTGTTGTTTGTTTGTTATGATTGATCACAACTGCATTCTTTTAAACGTAGCTTATATCCTTTACAAAGTTGTGGCATTTTATGAGCTTTGAAGTGACGTAGTAAAAGACAATTTATGCATTATCTCAAGAAGTCATGCACCAAAAGGAGTTTGTATGCACTCGTTTCTAAATGTGTTCTTATCCCTAGAAAACATAGCATGCTTTAGAATTCTACCATGTGTTTATATACATTCAGAAAATATGCCTAATCCAGCATCCCCTAAATTATTTTATATACCAGTTATCTGAATTCACACAGATATTTGATGTAGATTTATTGTTTGTATGAATTAATGCTGTAATTATTTTTGGTTGTAGTTTGACTGTGCAGATGTTATGTACATGCATATGCGTAAGACTACAATAATGTCAGAGTTCAAAGGTGTTTAAGCATCGTTGTCAATATCCAACTATCGGAGTTGACAATGAGTGTGGGCCTCCTACAATGAATCTAAGGAATAAATCAAGATTTACGATTGCAATCATTAAAGGAGTATCAAGGTTAAACTTTCCGTTTTCGTTCCGGTCATCAGAGAAATTTAAAATTTCGGTTCCGTTTTGAAAATTCCGTAAATTCCGCTTTAATTTCGGTTTGCGGATTCCGCTATTTTATCATCCAAATATTTGTTCATAGCTTATTAAGCAATACATGTTTACCCATAAAATAAATATTTATCCACCTACAAGTTGACCTGGCCCATTAAGTAATTATTAGTTCATAGCATTATTAGTTCTTAGCTTGTACAAGGCCCATTAACGAATACATCTTTATCCCATCCGCCCCTTTCTCTCTCCCGTATTCACTTCAACGCGAAAAAAAATAAAAAAACTTACACAGTCCGTCGTCTTCCGCGAATCTCGGGTCTCGTCATCATCATCGATCCTTTAGTTCAACGCTAGAACGAAAATCCCTTCAACCGTCTTCGTCGCTGCTCATAATCTTCTTCAAATCAAGTAAATATGTTTTTGCGATTTGCTTCAATGTTATTAAGAGTTTTATAGACGAGATTTGATTCTCCAACGCTTGTAATTGGTGAATTGAAATAATAAGTTATCTGTTTTTTGTTTTGGTTTTGTTTTTTTAACCTTCTGTAAAAAAAATATCCTAAATAACGGAACGGGTTATTCGACTGATTCCGTCTCGGTCACCGTCGGAACCGGACCGAGATGGCCGGAGTTTCGGTCTGTCGGACGGAATCTGGAACCTTGAGGAGTATACATCCCAACACGCTTCCCTGATGAATCACCAAATGATAGCAACACAAAATTTATTATTTTATTTGTACATGTTTATACAATAAGAGGTAATTAGTTTAAAAAAAAACTTTAAACTAATTTTTAAATCTAAGACCCAACTTTTCAAATTTTGGGCAGAAGGACAGTAGTCTGTTTTTTCAATTTCCCGACTTCGACGTTTTCCTCCGCAACCATCATCTACCTTCAGCCACTGCTTGCCCTAGCCGTCGCCGTCCAAGCAATTATTGTCTAAAGCCACCGTTTTCCAAGCCGTCGCCGTTGTCCAAGCTGCCGTCATCGTCCAGGTCGCCACTGTCGTCCAAGATGTTGTCGTCGTCCAAGCCACCATAGTCTGTGCCCCTCTCTTGTCGTTGCCGTGATGGATCTCACTGAAACCTAGATCTCACCTCCCTTGCCATTCTCACTCCATCGCCCAAGCAATCATCATCTGAAGCCGCCGTCGTCCAAGCCACCGTCCAACGTTTCCTATAACCATTATCACCCTGAATCTCACCAAAATGATAGTTAAAAATAACATTTGTCTTTTTAAAGTGCATTAGAATGAGTGAAATATGCCGAATGATAGTCAAAAATAGCATTTGTATTTTTGAAGTGCATTAGATTGAATGGAATGTGCCGAATGATAATTAAAAATAACATTTGTATTTTTAAAATGCATTAAAATAAATGAAATAGGCCAAATGATACTTAAAAATATCATTTGTATTTTTAAATTGCATTAGAATGAATGGAATCTGCCAAATAATTGAATGATAGTTAAAAATAGCATTTTTATTTTTAAAATACATTAGAATGAATCGAACGTGTCAAATGGTAGTTAAAAATAGCATTTTTATTTTTAAAATAGAAATTGTATTTTTAAAGTACTTTAGAATGTATCGAATGTGCTGAATGATAGTTAAAATAGCATTTGTAATTTTAAAGTGCATCGAATATGTCGAATGATTATTGAAAATAACATTTGTAATTTATTGTGCATTAGAATGAATCAAATGTGTTGAATGATAGTTGAAAATAACATTTGTATTTTAAAAGTGCATTAGAATGAATCAAATGTGCTGAATGATAGTCAAAAATAGCATTTCTATTTTTAAAGCATATCAGATTGAATGGAATGTGCTGAATGATAGTTAAAAGTAACATTTGTATTTTTAAAATGCATTAGAATAAATGGAATATGCCGAATGCTAGTTAAAAATATCATTTGTATTTTTAAGATGTATTAGAACGAATGGAATGTGCCGAATAAATTGAACGATAGTTAAAATTAGCATTTTGTTTTTAAAATACATTATAATGAATCGAATGTGCCAACTGATAGTTAAAAATAGCATTTTTAGTTTTAAAATACATTAGAATGAATCAAATGTGTTGCATGATAGTTGAAAATAGCATTTGTATTTTTAAAGCCTATTAGAATGAACCAAATATGCTGAATGATAGTTAAAAATAGCATTTATATTTTTAAGAACATCAAGTTGAATGAAATGTGCCAATGATAGTTAAAAATAGCATTTGTATATTTAAATGAATCAGATTACATTAAATGTGCCTATAATCGGGTACGTATGGATGCAAAAGCTAACCGGATGCTAAGCCTAATCGGGTACATATGGATGCAAAAGCTAACCAGATGCCAAGCCTAATCGGGTACGTATGGATGCACAAGCTAACCGGATGCCAAGCCTAATCGAGTATATATGGAACCAATCAATACCCAGGATATATTGTTTAACCGAGGGTGGCATCGAATGCAAAAGCAAACCGGATGCCAAGCCATATCGGGTACGTATGGATGCAAAAGCTAACCGGATGTCAATCCTAATCGGGTATGTATGGATGCAAGGGCTAACCGGATGTCAAGCCTAATCTGGTACATATAAAACCAATCTATACTAGAGATATATTGTTTAATCGAGCATACTATCGAATGTAAAAGCTAACCGGATGCAAAGCCTAATCGGGTACGTATGATTATAAAAGATAATCGGATGCCAAGCCCAATCAGATACGTATGAAACCAATCTATATTCGAGATATATTGTTTAACTAAGTGTACCATCGAGTGCAAAAGTTAATGTAACGACCCGAAAATTTTAGTGGTTTTATTTATTTAATTAATTGAATTTTTGGTAAAATTTTAAATAATAAAATTTTGGAATATAAATTTGATATTTGGAATACGTATAGTTTAACATAGCAACTGGTAAATTTTCATCAAATAATATTGGAGTTTATTTTCTTGTGTTATCCTATTTCAAATTCAAATCAGTTAATAATTGATGATAATGAAATGTTTTCCAAACCTGAATATTTTTCTATAGAAAATTTGTAAATCATCTTCTGAGTGAGACGTCATATTTTGTTTTCCAAAATTTGGACTTCTATTGCTCCGTTTATCTTATTTCTGACAGATTTGCAGCATTTCTCGGTACTGATTGTCGACTTTTGATACGACAATCGTACCACTGATATCTATATACCGTTTTGATCGTCTCGTCGTGCTGATCTCTACGATATATTCAATTCTATGTTGTGAGGTCCGTTACGTGATGGAAACGATAAGATAGATAGTCGTATCGGTTACGAAATTTCAATCTTTTGGTTCCTGTCCATTCCAATTTCCCAACGGTCGAATTCCTAACAGTCATTTACCTTTATTATTTTACCTGAATTCTCGGTTGACTCTTTATATTCTGTGAGTGGATATATCTTGCGTGCCCCTTCATTCCTTTCCTCTCTTCATTCTGAAAGAAGGCAAACAGTAAACATCATTTGTACTTCGAGTTTTTGCTTGTCCTTCCTCAGGTTTGTACTGCTTTCACTTTGAGAAATTTTAGATCTGTTTTATATTCATATTCACCTTTGCCTTACCTTCTTCCTCGTTCAACTAGGTCATGCCGTGCTCCTCTCGCCCATGCCCGAAGTTCTATCCTCGTCTCATGTCTTTACCCATGCCAAACCGAAGCATCACCCGAGCCTTCCCCTCCTATTCCTGAAACCGTAACCGAGGACAACCCATCCTCCTTTCTCTTTTCAACTTTGGTGTCCTCCGCCCAGATCACACGTTCCTCCACCGTTCGACCCTCCGCCCTCCGCCTGTCACCCCGATCCGTGCCTTCCTCCCTGAACAACCTCTCTCCTCCGCCCTCCTCGCTTTCAAAATGCTCGACCATCATTCTCCTTTGCTTCGTCGAGACCTTGGAGGGCGCAGCGTATATATATTATAGTAAGTTGTATATATTTGTATTTTACAAACTATATTGTATGTTGATTATATAAGTTATAAGCCTGTTATATATAAAGGCTGTATGTATATGAACTTTTACAAAGAAGCGATTTTTATAAAATATTGTTTGTATATATATGTTATATATATCTAGTTGTTTATTTAGTATTTTTCTGTTCGTATGTATATAATAATGTGTATGGTTTATATATATATAGTATTATGGTCAGTTCGTATATATATTGTATTGGTTATAGTTGTATTAGTTATATATAATATGTTGACTTATGTATATAGATGCTCTGATATGTTTATTTGAGATCTGCTGCTTTTATATGTAAATTTATATAAGTTGCAATTGTTGTATGTGAACTGTTAAGTTATGAATATTATAATAAAGTACATTATATTGATTTTTATATTATAATATGTATGAAAGTACATACATTAGTTATATATACATGAGTACTAGTTTATATAATAGTATATATATCTTTCAGTCACAGTATATAGATAAAGGTATATATGTTTTATTGCGAAATCTTATATATATAGAGTTCACACAGTAGTTTCAGTATTGGGTTTTATATCTGATCTTTGGTTTTTATATATGTTATATTAGTAACATACAGTCAGGAGTATATATATAGTTTAATTTATATAAGGATTAATTTGTTGTTCTGTTCAGATGTATATTAGTTTTATATAATATCAGTTCATATATTTGTTTGAATTGTATAGGTTAGATATAGGTTTAGCATATATACGTTATATATATATAGTTGTTTCAGTATTTTATAAGTCTACCGTTAGATATATATATCAGCTGATGTGTGAGTATATATATGTATATTTGTAGTTTGTATGGGTTGTTTTAAATTTTTAATATGTGTTTTAAATTGAAACAATGGATTTTGAAAAATGTATAAATATTATATGTGTTTGAGAATTTAGAATATGATTTATATATATATATATATTTATATATGGTTATATATATATAAGTTCGCTTATACCCATTTATCTTCATCAACCCAATTCTGATTTGTTTTCGTCTATATCTTTTTATTAGCTTTGATCATCGAATTCGTGATTGGATTCGTAACTCAATTTCAGTGTCCGTATTTGTATGCATATCTGTGTCACCTCCTGTTCTTTCTAGCTTCGAAAGGTGAGCAATCACTCACGATTAACGTTCTTATATTTATTAAATTTGATTTCAATTGAAACGCCAATTGAAATATACTGCTGTTAGTTATTTACATTATTACATATGCTATTATCTGTATCTGTTCACCTGTGACATCTGACACCATTATATGTTATTTATATTGATGATATATACCTGTTATGTTATTATCATATCTATTATCACTCTGCAAGTTCCCTATTAGTATAGAATTCACTATGGGTTGAAATGATACATACCCGAATGATCTGTAGAATAGGAGAAAATCGTTATGGGTTGAAATGATAAACCCAAGCGATTTTCATTTACATTGAATTTTGGATTGCGGGTTGAAAAGATATATACTCGTATAATATATAAATTACGGATTGAAATGATATATATCCGTATCACTTGACCATAGGGTAGAAAATTATATACAGACACCGTTGGTCTCTATATATATAAATATTTTGAAAAATGATTTCTATGGTTTGAAAAGAATACATGGTTTTATTAAATATTGATTTTAAAGATTTATTAAAGTTGATCTAATAAAAATTGATATATAATATGTTTAAGTATTTATACAAAATCTATATTTTTAAATATAGAGTTTATAATGATTCAGGGTGGAAAGATAAATTTGAAATTTAATTGAAATTATTTTTATTTAAGAATTATACTTAAATAAGTTTGGTTTGAAATTTACTAAATTTAAAATGTTAAGATATGTTTATAACTTGAATTTGATTAAAAGTGACTTAATGAATATTTCAAACTTATATAAATTTAAATGGGATATTTTGTTTATTTAAATTTGTAAATTGAAGCTGTATTTAGATGTTATTGAAATGATTAATTAAATATTTCAGAAACTAAATGTAATGAAATTAATTTGAGATATAAATGGAATTATCAAATTTAGTTTTGGAAATGTGGAATATTTAAGCTTTGAAATATATTGAAATTTAATGGTTTATTTTATGTTTCAAATCTGTATTTAAAATCGATATAATTTGAAATGATTTATTGAGAAATTGAATTGAGTTGAAATTAATGAATTGAGATTGAATTAAGATTGAATTTGGAAGTCGAGTTGATTTGAATCGATTTGTGAATTTGTGGAAACTATCTTTATTATATAAAGTATTTTAATTTTTTTTAAAACTATTTTTATATTATTTTATAAACTATTTTAATATAACTATTTTTAATATAACTATTGTAATATAACTATTTTTAATATAAACTATTTAATATAAACTATTTTTAATTATAATAATTATTTTAATATATATTGTTTTAACTTATAACTATTTTATATAAATTATTTTATTTTATAAACTATTATATTATAAATAGTATTAGTGATATCTAGACGGTTTAAGGGAAATGCTATAATTTCAAGGTGTTATGATTTCCGAAGTGCTTCAATTTCAAATGTTGTGATTTCCAAAGTATTATAATTTTAAGTGTTTTGATTTCGAAAGCGTTATAACTTTGGAAAGTGATATGATTTTTAGAAATGGATATATTTGAAGTGAAAATGATATCTTATTGATTTGGTTTTCGAAAGAAAAATGATATTTCGGTATTGAAGTATAAACTATTTTGAAATGACCGCGGTGTTATAATAACGTTTGGTTGTTAAAGAGACCGGGATCAGATATGGGCATACTCTTTGTCGATACCGAAAACCACTTGTACACGGTGGAGATTCTAGAATGAAGTAGGATGGTGGCGACGATTCTATATGAGGTATATACATGGACCCGACTCCCGTGAGTTGGCATAAGATAGCTAAAACAGGAGCGATTCCGGGCCAATGAGGTAGCTCCTCTGATCGGACACACTCCATCGTATGCCATTCTATTACTTTGTGATTGATTTGGTGCGCACCTTTGATTTTTGATTTGGGAGTGTGGCTCGAGGTGGGCGGTAGTGGCTGCTATGCGTTACCACCAGCCCGGATGCGTAATTGGTATATCTACACTAGCATTGCCTCGTTGTGCCGTGTCACCTACCATAGCGAGCTTTAATACGAGTTTGTATTTGTGTCGTACCTATGGAGTATCCTCTAGTAGCCTCCTGATTTGGAGGTACTTCGGTATTGTATAGACTATGGGCACTATTATGTGTTACGGTGGAAAATGTAAAGCCTTAACACTATTTTTAAGTAAGTTTACTTTACTTTAGACATTATTATAATAGCGTATATATCTACATAGTAGATAGTTTAACGGATCCTTAGAGGATGGTTATCCCAAACATCCTTTGAGTTAATTGTATTTCAGTTGTTATTTCATTTGAGTTGGATTTATTGATATAATAATGACGCAGCGGATTAAACAAAACAATCTTCGATCGGTGAAAGTAGTAATCGGTGGATTGGAAGATACTGAAATGCCCAAATTCGTTGATCCGAAGATACCGAATTCTAGCTATCCCGAACTCGTTGATCGCGCACGATACCGGGTTCAAAGATCTTCAATTCTTCAAGCGTTGATCAAGCGCACTTGATTCCGTGAATTGGCTTCTACAATCGTTGAATCGAGCGCACTCGATTAACCGAAAGAGGAGATAGGAGATTACACTCAACTACCAATTTAGATGAAAGCACACAGCAATCAAAAGAGAATTTTATTCAAAAATCAACAACCCATACAAATAACTCACACGGCCTATTTATAGGCGTTTTACAACTCACGCAAAGAAAACACAAAATTACATCAACTCCTAAGTCGGCACCGACCTAACAACCTCCGACCTATCATAACTCGGTGACGACTTAAGCCCAAACCGTTACAACATAACGACTTAACAATATTACCAGTACAACACAATGCATACGACTTAAAACAGTCGACATACGACTTAAAGACAGGAAAATACAAACAGACAACCACTTAAGTTGTTGCCGACTTAACAATTCTACGCGACTCAACTTAGTAACGACTTAAGAAATCAACGGTCCAGATTAACTCGGCAGAGAATCAACGGCAACAGCTCCAGCGACTCAAAAGCATGCGGCGACTTAAAGAAATCAAGGGTATAGATTAACTTGGTAGAGAATCAACGGTTTCCATCCTCAGCGACTTAACTCCTGACTCGTTAGGTCGTTTACGAGCCTTAACTAAGTCGTAACTCGGCAATGACTTATTCCCTGCTTGGTTAAGTCGTACACTCACCAAAACTAAGTCGTTAACTCGGCAACGACTTAAACCTTCGCATTTTTCAACTGGTGTTGTTCTTCCCGTAGTCTTAGGTCGTAACCCAGCACGTCCCTTAAGTCGTTGACGACTCATAGCTCCTTCCCTAAGTCGGTCACGACTTATACCTCCTTCCTTAAGTCGGTTACGACTTATGCCTTCACCTTCCTCACTACTTACTCGACTTATGTCTTTACCTTCCTTGAGTCGGTCTCGACTTATACCTTTGACAAATGTGGGCTGCGCTGCATCATCCTCCCCAGGTTGAGAAAAATTCGACCTCGAATTTGTAAATTCTTCCACATCAGCGCGCTCATCCCCATGATATGGTACGAGATGTTTAACATCGAACACAGCAGAAGTGTACACATCTTCTGGCAGCTTCAATATATAAGCATTTTCATTAATCCTTTTCACAACTTCTACAGGACCAATTTTTCTGGCTTTTAACTTGTTATAAGCGCCCACTGGAAAATGATCCTTTGTTAACACTGCATAAACCAAATCACCTTCATTAAATTCAACATTTCTTCCCTTCAAGTCTGCAGATCGTTTATACTTCTCGTTTGATTTCTCCAATCGTTCCTGAACAATTTTATGACACTCTGTCAATCCATCAACAAAATCAGCAGCTTTCTTAATTGTCTTCTTTGAATGTGGTACTACCGTTAAATCCAACGGACCCTTCGGTAAGCTTGAATATACTATCTGAAATGGACTGAACCTGTGCTACGATTTACAGCATGATTATGGGCAAACTCTGCCTGGCATAACTTCACATCCCAACTCTTCAGATTGTCTTGAACAAGACACATTAACAAGTTTCCCAACGATCTGTTCACGACCTCGGTCTGTCCATCCATTTGCGGATGATAAGCACTACTAAACTTCAGCTTCGTTCCCACCATTTTCCAAAAACTCAACCAAAAGTGACTCAGAAATCAAGTATCTCTATCCGACACAATAGATTCTGGCAATCCATGAAGTCGATAGATCTCCTTGAAAAACAACTGAGCAACATAAACAGCATCTGCCGTCTTCTTACAAGCAATAAAATGTGCCATCTTCGAAAATCTGTCCACCACAACGAATATAGAATCATTTCCCCTTTGAGTTCTAGGCAAACCCAAAACAAAATCCATACTGATATCCACCCATGGTTTTACAGGCACGGGTAACGGCATATATAAACCAGCATTAGTCGCAGTTCCTTTCGAAACCTGACAAATATGACAACGCTCCACAAACTTCTCTACCTCTTTCCTCATTGATGGCCAAAAGTAAGACTGTGAAATCAACTGTAAGGTACGGTCTCTCCCAACATGTCCCTCTTCGTGTAACTCCTTGATAATCTTCATTCTCAGACTACCCTCTGGTATGCACAATCGATTTCCTTTAAAAAGAAAACCATCAACCATCATAAACTCATCAGTCTTCCCTTCATTGTCCCTTTCAACAAATTTCTTAAAATAAGAGTCTTCCGCAATCTGCTCCGGCAATAATTCAAAACCAGTCACCTCAACTTTCATTGTCGTTAACAAATGACTCCTCCTACTTAAAGCATCAGCCACTCGATTCGTCACCCCTGACTTGTGTTTAACAACGAAAGTAAACTGTTGCAGATATGCAATCCACGATGCATGTCTCGCTGAAATCTTGTCTTGCCCTTGCAAATGCTTCAATGCTTCATGATCAGTATACAGAACAAACTCTTTCTGAAATAGATAATGTCTCCAGTGTTTAATAGCTTGTACAACAGCATAGAATTCCACATCATATGTACTGTATCGCATCTTCGCTCCTGACAACTTCTCACTGAAATATGCAATAGGACGACCCCTTTGACTTAACACTCCTCCAATCCCAACCTTTGACGCATCAGTATGTAATTCAAACAACAACTGAAAATCAGGTAATGCTAGGATTTGTGCTGTCGTCAACAATTCCTTGATTCGTTCAAAAGCAACTCCTGCTTCCTCCGTCCATGTAAACTGTTTACCCTTCATACAATCAGTCACAGGCGCCATCACACTACTAAAGTGTGGAATAAACCTTCGATAAAATGAAGCCAACCCATGAAAACTATGAACTTCCGTTATCGTCTTGGGCTGTGGCCAATCTCTAATCGCTTCGACTTTACTTTGGTCAACCTGTATTCCTTCTTCCGATACAACATATCCTAGAAATAAAACACTCCTCGCCATAAAGACACACTTCTTTGTAGCAGCATAGAATTGTTCTTCACGAAGAATAATTAACACTTTCTTCAAATGTTGAACATGCTCTTCTGTACTCGCACTGTAGATCAGAATATCATCAAAGTAAACCACCACAAATTTTCCAATGTACGGTCTGAAAATTTGATTCATCACCCTCATGAATTTACTCGGTGCATTCGATAGACCAAACGGCATTACCAGCCATTCATACAATCCTTCTCGCGTCTTGAACGCTGTTTTCCATTCATCCCCTGGTCTAATGCGAATCTGATGATAACCGCTCTTCAAATCAATCTTAGAAAAGATTACGGATCCACTGATCTGATCCAATAAATCGTCAAGCCTCGGCATCGGAAATCTATATCTCACAGTAATCTTATTCAATGCTCGACTGTCAGTGCACATCCTCCACGTTCCATCCTTTTTGGGTACCAATAAAGCTGGTACAGCACAAGGACTTAAACTCTCCTGCACTCGCCCTTGTTCAAGCAATTCTTCCACTTGCCTTCGCAACTCTTCATGTTCCTTCGGACTCATTCGATAATGTGGTCTGTGTGGCAACACAACACCTGGAACAAGATCTATCTGATGTTGTATATCCCTCAACGGTGGCAATTCCGTTGGTAACTCCTCTGGAAATACATCGTCAAATTCTTTCAAAACTGGCTTTGCTTCTTCCGGAATTTCAACCTCTTCTCTGCTCTCACGCCCAATCAATAAAAATACTTCAGGCTCCTCCTCTACTTCCTTCACAAACTCCTTCAAAGATAACAAAGTTTTGAGCTCTTCAATCTCCTCCAACTTGTTTTCCTCCTGTTGTCGCTTCTTTGGAACTAGAGTAATCTTTGTGCCTTCAAACATGAAACTGTAACTGTTGGTACGTCCATCATGTTGCACCGCCCTATCATACTGCCACGGTCTCCCCAGTAACAAATGACAGACATCCATATCTACCACATCGCACCAGATTTCTTCTTTGTATTTCTTTCCAATTGAAAACTTCACACGAGCCCTTCGTCCAACCTTCACCTCCCCGCCTTTGCTCAACCAAGCTAGCTTGTATGGCTTTGGATGTTTCTCAGTCTTCAATGCCAACTTCCTCACGGCTTCAGAAGAAATTATATTATCATAGCTTCCAACATCAATAACAAATTTGCAAACTTTCCCCAGAATAGTACATGTTGACTGAAAAATATTGCTCCTCAACCAACTACAATCCTCCTCTTGCTTTGGTGTTAAACAGGACCTCTTCATCATGAGATTATAACCTTCGTCTCCCGATACTTCTTCTTCCTCCTCATCAGGTGGTGAATTGGAACATTCAGCTTCTTCATCCTCATCCTCATCCTCAACCTCTGCTATCATAGCTCTCTTCTTCGGCTTTAGACATTCGCTACTTTTGTGGCCCATTTCTTGGCAATTATAACATTTGAAACCATTATTGACTTTTGTCTTTTCAGCCTCCTTCACTACTGGTCTACTGATAGGTTTAGAAACATTAGAACTCCCACCAACACCCTTCACTTGATTGTTAGAATCAGTAAACACACCACTTCCTCGTCGTCCCTGTTTCTCCCAAGTCAACGCTTTCTGATGTGCTTCCGCTACAGATCTTGGATCGAACATATTAACCATATCCCGAATCTGCATTCGCAATCCCCCAATGAATCTAGATGTCAGCTGCTCTTCTGTTTCCATAATATCATTCCTTGCAATAAGTTGATAAAATTCGTCAGCATAGTCATTCACAGTTTTCGTCCCTTGTCTCAAGTTTTGCAAACGTTGATACATCAAAGATTGATAATTGTAAGGTAATAACGTTGCTTTCATCAATTTCTTCATCTTCTCCCAAGATTCAACTTTTGACTTTCCCATCCGATCACGTGTAAGTTTGGTCTGCTGCCACCATGCCAAAGCTCTACCCCTCAGCCTCGTAGCAACCAACTTCACTCTACGATGTTCTGGAACTTATTTGAAGTCAAAAATCTCCTCAACATTAGCCACCCAATCTAGAAACTCCTCCGCTTGCATACCACCTTTGAATTCAGGAATTTCAGTCTTCATCCCCGTCTCCCACTTGTGATCATACTCAGAATAATTTCTTCCTTGTCCTCATCCTTGTCCTCGAACACTACCACCATCATACTCCTCTTCAAAATCAGATGTATATCGTTGTCTATCTCGTCCACCCACATCTCTACTACCATTACGTCTTCCACCATCATCCCTTCTATCTACATTCCTTCGTTCACGATCATTCACGTTCCTCCCACGCCCTTGATCATTTTCAACACTTCTGTCTCGATTGGAATGTGGCGAGACTCTACTACCCCCATGGTTAGATTCTGGTGAAACCCTTCTCCGATTTTGATTCATCTCTAACATCATCTTCTCTAATCATCCAATCTCTTCATTAAGCTTCTCACTAAAGTTCTCATTAATTCTCTGCTCCATCTCATCAGCCTCTTCTCTTCGATACAAAGCTTCTATGTTTTGGTGACGATTAGCTCTCCTTGGCGGCATACTTGAAACTTTACAAACTCTTCAAATTCAAACACAATTCGAACTTTGATCCAAAATGGAATGGATCGAAAACTTCCACTTTGTTGCAATTTGTGATGAACACGATGAACACAACTTCTCCAAATCACAAATCCGATCAAACAACTTCGATACAAAGTCGAACACTTCAACTTAATCACGGCTCAACACTTCAAGCTCGGCAAATCACTTCAAACTTCAAACTCTCGGCTCCAAGACTCGATCTAACTATGATTGGTTAGAACAAGCTCTGATACCAAAAACTGACACAGCGGATTAAACAAAACAATATTCGATCGGTGAAAGTAGTAATCGGTGGATTGGAAGATACTGAAATGCCCAAATTTGTTGATCCGAAGATACCGAATTCTAGCTATCCCGAACTCGTTGATCGCGCACGATACCGGGTTCAAAGATCTTCAATTCTTCAAGCGTTGATCAAGCGCACTTGATTCCGCGAATCGGCTTCTACAATCGTTGAATCGAGCGCACTCGATTAACCGAAAGAGGAGATAGGAGATTACACTCAACTACCAATTTAGATGAAAGCACACAGCAATCAAAAGAGAATTTTATTCAAAAATCAACAACCTATACAAATGACTCACACGGCCTATTTATAGGCGTTTTACAACTCACGCAAAGAAAACACAAAATTACATCAACTCCTAAGTCGGCACCGACCTAACAACCTCCGACCTATCATAACTCGGTGACGACTTAAGCCCAAACAGTTACAACATAACGACTTAACAATATTACCAGTTAACACAATGCATACGACTTAAAACAGTCGACATACGACTTAAAGACAGGAAAATACAAACAGACAACCACTTAAGTTGTTGCCGACTTAACAATTCTACGCGACTCAACTTAGTAATGACTTAAGAAATCAACGGTCCAGATTAACTCGGCAGAGAATCAACGGCAACAGCTCCAGCGACTCAAAAGCATGCGGCGACTTAAAGAAATCAAGGGTATAGATTAACTTGGTAGAGAATCAACGGTTTCCATCCTCAGCGACTTAACTCCTGACTCGTTAGGTCGTTTACAAGCCTTAACTAAGTCGTAACTCGGCAACGACTTATTCCCTGCTTTGTTAAGTCGTACACTCACCAAAACTAAGTCGTTAACTCGGCAACGACTTAAACCTTCGCATTTTTCAACTGGTGTTGTTCTTCCCGTAGTCTTAGGTCGTAACCCAGCACGTCCCTTAAGTCGTTGACGACTCATAGCTCCTTCCCTAAGTCGGTCACGACTTATACCTCCTTCCTTAAGTCGGTTACGACTTATGCCTTCACCTTCCTCACTACTTACTCGACTTATGTCTTTACCTTCCTTGAGTCGGTCTCGACTTATACCTTTGACAAATGTGGGCTGCGCTGCATCAAATAATGTTAATCCTGACTCGAGTGTTTTGTGTTTTTCTTTACGCTCGGGTCAGACTGAGTGTCTCATTGTTCGAGACTCACCTTTGGAGTTGGATCTTCACTTGGAGATCCAGCTATACCGATTCTGCTATTAGTTATTCAGTTGATTCCAGTGATGTATTCTGATCTTGTATTTTGACTATTGTATTGAGACATCTATGTATTCGAGATCTCTGTTGTATCTTGTTTAACTCTGTTATATATATAGTAGCTTCATGAACTACTATTCTTTTGTTTCCGCTGCATTATTGTTATATTACTTTGTGTCTATGATTCTGTGATTTTTTATTTACTGTATATGCTGAGTTTTGCCAAATTTAAATTAACAATCTGATATTTTGAGCAATTCAAATCCGACATGTGTGGATGCAAATGGTTGAAAATTTCAGGTCGTTACAAGTGGTATCAGAGCTCTGGTTTTAGGCAAACTTAGCATATGTAATAAATTTGATTACAGAATCACCTTCGTTCGAGCTTGAATCTCTTCCTCTTTGACTCGGTTTCCTTTGAATTTTGGAACTTCGCCATTCATTCTGAAATCCATCTTTGTCTCTCCCTATTCGTGTTCTTTTGATTCTAGAGTATTCCATAACTCCACTCCTGTTGATCTCTAATAAATCGGCGGTCCCGCCGATCTTAAAATGATTTGTAAAGGGGTGGAAGTCCTTTACAACAAGCATTGATCCACCGGAGATTTTTGTATCCTCGTTTTACGATGCTGCTATCTTTTGCAATACCCGAATTCTATCTCTGGTGATCGAATGTCGATTTGCTCTAGAATTCTACCTCGATCTTATCTTAAAGTCACGGTTGACCCGGTTAAGGTCGTCCGCGATTAATATCAGTATACCCATCTTTCTACCTTGTTATTTAATCTATTTATCACCCTATCAAGCCTATCTTCTAGTTGAATTCGTTTGGTTAGGATTTCTCTTATTTGAATCTCTATCTTTGTTTTGAAATCCATTTTGGAATCATCGAGTGAGGGAGTGTATTTGTAATTAATGTATAAATGTTTTATAGTGTGTTGTTTGAGTTGTTGATGTTGATTTGGGTTTTCGATCGATTCGTCTGATCAGCGATATCGATATGATTTCCAAAATACTTGAACAAAGCAAACTGACACAATATTTTCTTCGAATTGGTAAATGGAATAAATTTTATATTTTATATATATAGGTAAATTTTCTGAAATTAATTAGTTAAATAAATTGGTTGTTGAAATGATAATATTTGATTATCATTTATTGTTCTTTAAATGAATTTATAAACATGGTTTCTAAATTGATTTGGAATTTGAAATGAATTTAAATCAGGAATTTGAGAATTTAATTTCCGGTGATTTCAAACTTTGGTTTTAAAATTATATAATTTAAAGTATTTTCGAATAGAAATGGTTATCAAAGAATTTTGAAAGTTTAAATCGGTACTCTTTTCATCGTCGTTGGAAAATAATTTCGATGATGACGGCAGCATCATCGACATTCATTTTCGAGTTTCAAAGTGGAGAGACCTATTCGTAGCATTGCTACACTTTGTTTTGAAAATGGATTTTTATTGAATTTCTGAAAGTATGATTTGATTTATATATATATAGGTATATGATTTTAAGTTTGATTTGATATAATATATATATATATATATATATGTATCTCCATATGGTTTGAAATTAATCGGAAAGTTTAATTCTTAAATTTATGATTTAAGGATGATTTCAATTATAAAATAAAGCCAAAAATTTTGGATAAATATTTAAACTTGAAATAATTGAATTGGAAAATTTTATTTGTATAATACCCAACTTCATCCTAATATAACTTACCTAAATTATTCAGAAGTTGAAAATGCAATTGGATAATATACAATATAAAGAAATTTATAAATAAAAATTTGAGTGGCTATAATAAATGTTATACACTTAAATTTTAATTATAAAAATGTTAATAGAGATAAATAGAATAATAAGTCAACTGAATAGTAAATTAGACAAATCAAACAAAATTTAGTTTTGAAAGAAACCTTTTGTATCAAACATTAATAAATTGAAATTAAATCCACTTAAGGAAATACCTTGAATTTAAAATAAATTGTTGAATATAAATTAATTTAAATTGAAATTTATATGGTTTAAATTAATTTATATGGTTTAAATATATGTGATAAGATATATTAAGTGGAATAAAGTTAATAATAATTTGGAATAAAAGAATTAAATTTGTTGGATAAAATATGAGTATAATAAATGATTATACAAATTGATGATCTAGAAATTGTTAATTGAGGATGACTAGATAATAAGATAATGAATTTAGAAATAGATTGATTGATTTAACTTAAGTGAAATCAAATGGATTAAATCAATTATTAAATATTAATTAATATAAATTGAAATTTTTACGGTTTGAATTAGTTGTTTATTTTGTTTCAACCTCTTTTCTTCTGGTTGTTTCCATTCTCCTACCTCCTTCCTTTTCGGGGACGAAAAGTTTTGAGTGGGGGAGAGTGTAACGACCTGAAAATTTTAGTGGTTTTATTTATTTAATTAATTGAATTTTTGGTAAAATTTTAAATAATAAAATTTTGGAATATAAATTTGATATTTGAAATACGTCTAGTTTAACATAGCAACTGTTAAATTTTCATCAAATAATATTGGAGTTTATTTTCTTGTGTTATCCTATTTCAAATTCAAATCAGTTAATAATTGATGATAATGAAATGTTTTCAAAACCTGAATATTTTTCTATAGAAAATTTGTAAATCATCTTCTGAGTGAGACGTCATATTTTGTTTTCCAAAATTTGAACTTCTATTGCTCCGTTTATCTTATTTCTGATAGATTTGCAGCATTTCTCGGTACTGATTATCGACTTTTGATACGACAATCGTACCACTGATATCTGTATACCTGTTTTGATCGTCTCGTTGTGCTGACCTCTACGGTATATTCAATTCTGTGTTGTGAGGTCCGATATGCGACAGAAACGATAAGACGGACAACCGTATCGGTTACGAAATTTCAATCTTTTGGTTCCTGTCCATTCCAATTTCCCAACGGTCGAATTCCTAACAGTCATTTACCTTTATTATTTTACCTGAATTCTCAGTTGACTCTTTCTATTCTTTGAGTGGATATATCTTGCGTGCCCATTCATTCCTTTCCTCTCTTCATTCTGAAAGAAGGCAAACAGTAAACATCATTTGTACTTTGAGTTTTTGCTCGTCCTTCCTCATGTTTGTACTGCTTTCACTTTGAGAAATTTTAGATCTGTGTTATATTCATATTCACCTTTGCCTTACCTTCTTCCTCATTCAACTAGGTCATGCCGTGCTCCTCTCGCCCATGCCCGAAGTTCTATCCTCGTCTCATGTCTTTACCCATGCCAAACCGAAGCATCACCCGAGCCTTCCTCTCCTATTCCCGAAACTGTAACCGAAGACAACCCATCCTCCTTCCTCTTTTCAACTTTGATGTCCTCCGCCCAGGTCACACGTTCCTCCACCATTCGACCCTCCGCCCTCCGCGTGTCACCCCGAGCCATGCCTTCCTCCCTGAACCACCTCTCGCCTCCGCCCTCCCCGCTTTCAAAATGCTTGGCCATCATTCTCCTTTGCTTCGTCGAGACCTTGGAGGGCGCAGCGTATATATATTGTAGTAAGTTGTATATATTTGTATTTTACAAACTATATTGTATGTTGATTATATAAGTTATAAGCCTGTTATATATAAAGGCTGTATGTATATGAACTTTTACAAAGAAGCAATTTTTATAAAATATTGTTTGTATATATATGTTATATATATCTAGTTGTTTATTTAGTATTTTTCTGTTCGTATGTATATAATAATGTGTATGGTTTATATATGTATATATATATAGTATTATGGTCAGTTCGTATATATATTGTATTGGTTATAGTTGTATTAGTTATATATAATATGTTGACTTATGTATATAGATGCTCTGATATGTTTATTTGAGATCTGCTGCTTTTATATATAAATTTATATAAGTTGCAATTGTTGTATGTGAACTGTTAAGTTATGAATATTATAATATAGTACATTATATTGATTTTTACATTATAATATGTATGAAAGTACATACATTACTTATATATGCATGAGTACTAGTTTACATAATAGTATATATATCTTTCAGTCATAGTATATAGATAAAGGTATATATGTTTTATTGCGAAATCTTATATATATAGAGTTCACACAGTAATTTCAGTATTAGGTTTTATATATGATCTTTGGTTTTTATATATGTTATATTAGTAACATACAGTCAAGAGTATATATGTAGTATAATTTATATAAGGATTAATTTGTTGTTCTGTTCAGATGTATATTAGTTTTATATAATATCAGTTCATATATTTGTTTGAATTGTATAGGTTAGATATAGGTTTTACTCATATACTTTATATATATATAGTTGTTTCAGTATTTTATAAGTCTACCGTAATATATATATATATATATCAGCTGATGTGTGAGTATATATATGTATATTTGTAGTTTGTATGGGTTGTTTTAAATTTTTAATATGTGTTTTAAATTGAAACAATGGATTTGAAAAAATGTATATATATATTATATGTGTTTGAGAATTTAGAATATGATTTATATATATATATATATATTTATATATGGTTATATATATATAAGTTCGCTTATACCCATTTATCTTCATCAACCCAATTCTGATTTGTTTTCGTCTATTCCTTTTTATCAGCTTTGATCATCGAATTCATGCTTGGATTCGTAACTCAATTTCAGTGTCCGTATCTGTGTGAGTATCTGTGTCACCTCCTATTCTCTCTAGCCTCGAAAGGTGAGCAATCACTCACGATTAACGTTCTTATATTTATTAAATTTGATTTCAATTGAAATGTCAATTGAAATATACTACTGTTAGTTATTTACATTGTTACATATGCTATTATCTGTATCTGTTCACTTGTGACATCTGACACCATTATCTGTTATTTATATTAGTGATATATACCTGTTATGTTATTATCATATCTGTTATCACTCTGCAAGTTCCCTGTTAGTATATAATTCACTATGGGTTGAAATGATACATACCCGAACGATCTGTAGAATAGGAGAAAATCGTTATGGGTTGAAATGATAAACCCAAGCGATTTTCATTGACATTGAATTTGGGATTAGGGGTTGAAAAGATATATACCCGTATAATATATAAATTATGGATTGAAATGATAAATATCCGTATCACTTGACCATATGGTAGAAAATTATATACAGACACCGTTGGTCTCTATATATATAAATATTTTGAAAAATGATTTCTATGGTTTGAAAAGAAATATATGGTTTTATTAAATATTGAATTTAAAGATTTATTAAAGTTGAATTAATAAAAATTGATATATAATATGTTTAAGTATTTATACAAAATCTATATTTTTAAATATAGAGTTTATAATGATTCAGGGTGGAAAGATAAATTTGAAATTTAATTGAAATTATTTTTATTTGAGAATTATACTTAAATAAGTTTGGTTTGAAATTTATTAAATTTAAAATGTTAAGATATGTTTATAACTTGAATTTGATTAAAAGTGACTTAATGAATATTTCAAACTTATATAAATTTAAATGGGATATTTTGTTTATTTAAATTTGTAAATTAAAGCTGTATTTAGATGTTATTGAAATGATTAATTAAATATTTCAGAAACTAAATGTAATGAAATTAATTTGAGATATAAATGGAATTATCAAATTTAGTTTTGGAAATGTGGAATATTTAAGCTTTGAAATATATTGAAATTTAATGGTTTATTTACTGTTTCAAATCTGTATTTGAAATTGATATAATTTAAAATGATTTATTGATAAATTGAATTGAGTTGAAATTTATGAATTGAGATTGAATTAAGATTGAATTTGGAAGTCGAATTGATTTGAATCGATTTGTGAATTTGTGGAAACTATATTTATTATATAAAGTATTTTAAATTTTTATTTAAAACTATTTTTTTATTATTTTATAAACTATTTTAATATAACTATTGTAATATAACTATTTTTAATATAAACTATTTTAATATAAACTATTTTTAATTATACTATTTTTTTAATATATTTTGTTTTAACTTTAACTATTTTATATAAATTATTTTATTTTATAAACTATTTTATTATAAATATTATTAGTGATATCTAAACGGTTTAACGGAAATGTTATAATTTCAAGGTGTTATGATTTCCGAAGTGCTGCAATTTCAAATGTTGCGATTTCCAAAGTATTATAATTTTAAGTGTTTTGATTTCGAAAGCGTTATAACTTTGGAAAGTGATATGATTTTTAGAAATGGATATATTTGAAGTGAAAATGATATCGTATTGATTTGGTTTTCGAAATGAAAATGATATTTTGGTATTGAAGTATAAACTATTTTAAAATGACCGCGGTGTTATAATAATGTTTGGTTGTTAAAGAGACTGGGATCGGATATGGGCATACTCTTTGTCGATATCGAAAACCACTTTAACAACTGTGTACGTGGTAGAGATTCCAGAATGAAGTAGGATGGTGGCGACGATTCTATATGAGGTATATACGTGGACCCGACTCCCGTGAGTTGACATAAGGTGGCTAAAACAGGATCGATTCCGGGCCAATGAGGTAGCTCCTATAATCAGACACACTCCATCGTATGCCATTCTATTACTTTGTGATTGATTTGGTGCACCCCTTTGATTTTTGATTTGGGAGCGTGGCTCGAGGTGGGCGGCAGTGGCTGATATGCGTTACCACCATCCCGGATGCGTAATTGGTATATATACCCTGGCATTGCCTCGTTGTGCAATGTCACCTACCATAGCGAGCTTTACTACGAGTTTGTATTTGTGTCGTACCTATGGAGTATCCTCTGGTAGCTTCCCGATCTGGAGGTACTACGGTATTGTATAGACTATAAGCACTATTATGTGTTAAGGTGGAAAATGTAAAGCCTTAACGCTATTTTTAAGTAAGTTTACTTTACTTTAGACATTATTATAATAGCATATATTACTACATAGTATATAGTTTAACCGATCCTTAGAGGATGGTTATCCTGAACATCCTTTGAGTTACTTGTATTTCAGTTGTTATTTCACTTGAGTTGGATTTATTGATATAAGAATGTTAATCCTGACTCGAGTGTTTTGTGTTCTGCTTTACGCTCAGGTCAGACTGAGTGGCTCAGTGTTCGCGACTCACCTTTGGAGTTGGAGCTTCGCTTGGAGATCCAGCTATATCGATTCTGCTATCAGTTATTCAGTTGATTCGAGTGATGTATTCTGATCTTGTATTTTGACTATTGTATTAAGACATCTATGTATTCGAGATCTCTGTTGTATCTTGTTTAACTCTGTTATATATATATAGTAGCTTCATGAACTACTATTCTTTTGTTTCCGCTGCATTATTGTTATATTACTCTGTTTCTGTGATTCTGTGATTTTTTATTTACTGTATATGCTCAGTTTTGCCAAATTTAAATTAATAATATGATATTTTGAGCAATTCAAATCCGACATGTGTGGATGCGAATGGTTGAAAATTTCAGATCGTTGCAGTTAATCGGATACTAAGCCTAATCGAGTACGTATGGAAGCAAAAGCTAATAGGATATCAATCCTAATCAGGTACGTATGGATGCAAAAGCTCATCGGGTGCCAAACCTAATAGGGTACATATGGATGCAAAAGCTAAGCGGATGCCAATCCTAATCGGGTGCATATAGAACAAGTTTATCATTTGTATTTTTAAATTAGTGCATTACAATGTATCAAATTCAATGGAATGTGCCGAATGATAGTTAAAAATATCATTTGTATTTTTAAAGTGCAGTACAATGTATCGAATGATAAGTAAAAATATCATTTCTATTTTTAAAGCGCATTAGAATGTATTGAATGTGGCGAATGATAGTTAAAATAGTTTAATGTAGCATTTTAGTTATGAAGTTCACTATGATGTTTAAAATATTCAAAATGATATTTTAATATATCATTTTAATTACCAACTCCGTTAGCATGTCTATAATATGCAAAACTATAGTTTAATGTAACATTTTAATTATGTAGTCCACTATCATATTTATGATATAAAAAAATAGTTTAGTGTAACATTTTAATTACAAAGTCCACTAGCATGTTTAGAATATTCAAAATGATAGTTTAATATAGCATTTTAGTTATGAAGTACACTAGCATTTTATTTATGATATCTATAATATTCAAAATATAGCAACTCGATAAATAAGTAAACAAGCAACTGATGCATTATGTTTTATGCATATTTTATCATCTTGTGAAACATATGAGTAATTTTATCTAGTCAAAATGACATCTTGTGCAGATTTTTAAAGCAAAACTTACTCCAGCTCCTTGAAATTTAGGAACATTTAATCATGCTATTACAAATGCATAAGTTATAACAACAACAATACAGAATATAATGTTCAATTATGCATTACACATATAGAATTATAATGATAAGTTCATATAGCATTTTTTTTCTTAGTTCATTTCAACACACTTAATCACCATCGTTACCATCGGCACCACCAGCAACCTTAACCTCCACTCCACCGCCGCTTATCTGAACTCGGCCATCGAACTCATCAACCAATTCACCGTAGGCCTTCAAAGTAGTCGCCACCACCTACAATCCATCGATGCCGCCACCTACAGTCCATTGTCTTAGCCTGAACGAGCTCCGCCTTCGCCTGCGCTTGCGCCACTGCCGCCTATCCTTGTGATGCCACATCGCCTGTTCTTGTGATGCTGCCGCCTGTATTAGAGATTTGAGAATGAGATGAGAACGGTCTATTTTTTTGTAAACAATTTCCTTTAGGCGAAAGTTTAAAGCGCGCGTCCTTAAAACGTAAATTAATTGCCGCGTCCTTCATTTCAAAAACAATGTTATGTTTTCCCTTCAGCCGATTTTCCTGATACAATAATTACTAATTGGTGGTAGAGAATTAATATTATTTGATAGAGTCAAATATTATCTCTAAAATCCATTATCCTACTATAGAAAGCTCGTAAACCCTATGATATTATTTGACAGGTTGTTACTTAGCGATGGCAATGTCTTATTGAGCCTACGGCAGTTAGCCAACCTTATTTTAATCAGGATGAAAACATACTGAAGAAAACTTTCCTTTAAATTACGAGGTTAGGCATTGATCAAATGTGCTGCTAAAAGACTTAAACATGAATTACTCATCATTTTAACATATTTCGTAAACGAATATGTTACTCCCTTTATGAAATTCAATATGACACTAGCATGAAAAACACCTTCATTTTATCTCTATCTCAACACCTCACTAATAAACACTACAGTTGTCAACATGAATTCAATCCCAATTTTAGTCTCAGACACAGCGTCGTTGCAATTCCAATAAAACGACATTTAGAGATATTAACCTCAAATTGATAACCACTCTCTTATAACAATATCTAAACTGAAGAACCAATACCACCTCAGATATCTAAACTGAAGAACTAAACTCTAGCAATATCAAATATATAAAACTATACAGAATAATAAATATTGAATTCACCAAGACAATAAATCATACAACAAATATATCAAGCTATGAAACATAATAAATTACAAGTTAAAGAAAACTGTAAAGGTCATCGCTCATTTTAATATTTTGGATAATCCAATTATACAGTAACAAAAACATAGATTAAGATTTCTAAAGAAAAGAACAGTTACCTAAGGTAATAATTGAAAGAGGCGGAACAACTCGTGAACCCGAGAGTTGAAAGGGTAGCAAAACGAAAGGATGTTATGTCGCGATGCGGGGGCAACTCGTGAACCCAAGATTCGAAAGAGTGGCATATCGAATAATTGCCCATCGTTTGGTAGATCTTGGCTGATCTGCTTCCTTGTTCATAGTGGAATGTGGGTATGCAGGAAGATGTATGGTGCTATAATGGGTTATGGTGATGAAAATGTAGCAGTTTTAATGTGCAGATATCATAAATGAAGCAAGAAATGGAAAAGATGTAAGGAAATGAGGATCGGGACTTAGAGTTTGATATTGCAAAGCAAATATAAATTGCAGGAATAAAGAACCGGAAGTAATTGCAAGAAGAAAGAAAGACAAATGGAAATGAATTTTGCAGCACTAAGTAACAAGAATAAAATGCATGAACAACAAGAACAAAACGTAAAGAAATGAAATTGCAAACTAGAATCATGGAACTAAATGTTGGAAAATTTGTGGTTTAGATTCTTTTAGACAATAGTTCAATCCACCGAGTACAAATGGGTTATCAAATTATTAACTTCAGGATTGAATGAAGCCTTGGAACATAACCAGATTTAAGATTTGTACGATCTTGATCTGGCCAATAACATTTTATTATTATTTCTGATGATGCAAATTTGTAGAGAATAGATTGGAGAAGAAGAAGAGAACAAATTCGCAATGTTTCTACATTTGCAACACCTTAAAGGGTCGTAAAATCTGGTTGTGATGAAAGTGTTCTGCAACACTTTCTGGCATTGCAAAATATGAAAGAAGAAGATGAGAGTTGCTGTTGTTTTCGTTAAAATAGTAACAGTTCTAGACGTTGCTATTTATAGTGTTAGAGAGATGTCTATTCGTTTAGAGATGCATTTGTTAAAAACATTACATCCCTTCTTATGCAGCGCGGCAAAGCGCGAGAGAGAAGGAGACAACGAGACGTACCTCAAATCGCGAACGCCCATCACCGTGACCTAACTCCAGCGACCTAACCCCATCACCGCGACTCCGATCTAACGAGATACGACCAACCAAGTTCCGACCTAACGAAGCTCCGAACTAACAAGCTCCGACCTACCAAGCTCCGACCTAACGAACTAGTTAAGTCGCGTAAAGCTAAGATGCCTGAAGATGACCTACTTGTTTAAGTCGCGTGAAGATTTCCAGAAGCCATTTTAGGTCGCTAACCTTAAGTCGCTCATCATTTATGCCGTTTCTTTTTATGTCGCATGTGTGTTTGTTTGTTTTAGGTCGTAAGTCGTGAGTCATATGCATTGTTGTAATTTTGCTATGTAGTTGAGTGTTATCTCCTATCTCCACCTTCGGCATTCGAGTGCGCTCGAATCAACGATTGTTGAAGTCAATTCACGAAATCAAGTGCGCTT
This sequence comes from Allium fistulosum, assembly GCA_030737815.1. Lineage (NCBI taxonomy): Eukaryota > Viridiplantae > Streptophyta > Magnoliopsida > Asparagales > Amaryllidaceae > Allium > Allium fistulosum. The sequence continues at coordinate 866,357,223 of CM060906.1, read as the reverse complement.
GATCAACGTTCGAAGAATTGTAGATCTTCTCTCACGGCATCGTGCACGATCAACGTATCGAAGATTGCTAGAATCCGGTATATTCGTGATCAACAGATTTGGGCATTTGTGTATTCTTAAATTCACCGATTTATCATTGATTCACCGATTATTTCCGCTAATCGTGTGAGATCCTGGAAGGATTCGATTTACATCGTCGAATTCCCTTCCTTGACTGCGTCATTTGGTATCAGAGCTAGATCGCAAGAAGTTTGCATCGTTTGGAGATCGGATTTGCATTGTTGAGAAGTTTGGTGTTCATCGTGTTCATCGTGAAGTTGCAACAAGTTGGGAGTTTCGATCCATATCATTTTGGATCAAAGTTCGGAAAGTGTTTGAATTTTTGAAGATTTGTTTGAAGTTCAATCTGTTGAATATGCGTCTATATGATTTTTGTTTGATGATAATAAACATATATATATATATTCATTTAAATGTATTTGATATTGTACTATTTTATTTTTCACAGATTAAATAGATATTGCTGAATAAAATAAATAACACAGAATTTGAATTCAAACGAATATTTTATTCAAAAAATATTTATTACAATTTTGATAGTACAATTTCAAGCTCTCACTATAACTATACAATTACAGTCACAATACAATTACATTAATTTTGATCACAATACAATTACATCACGATTTCATAGTTACATCATGTCCTCACTACATTTCACTCACACTCGTAGTTTTATCTTCAACTTCACTTCAGTGTGAATCCCGTATCTGAGCAATCTGCAAAAATATTCACTAACGAAGTAAAATTTAAAAAGAAATATTTTTGCAATATAAAATAAAATGTGGATTTTGAAAATATTATTTGCCTCAGTTATTTGGGTTGTTCGTCATCATTTGATTCTGAATTTATCACACACACGAACAACTTGTGACATGCACAGTGTATCACTATACATACCATAAGGCCGTGTACACCGATATATATGTACACACTATCAATATACAAGGACAAATGAGCACAGGTCAAACCTATATACAAGATTCAACTCAAGTGCAATAAAATGATGTCACAAGGTCAAATCCAAATCGGATTCAACTCAGGTGTAATTCGAAAATCAAATTCGAATACAATCAAGTGGTCAAGACAGTCTACACAAATTCAAGGAGGCACCAAACAACAAAAAAAATGCAAAGGTCAAGCCATTGTTGCCATGAATCAACTCAAATGCAAAAGCAACAACCCAAAACAAAGAAATCAACACAGTATACAACTGATCTTCAAGCCCAACTCACATGAACACATGAATACAACAGTGGACAGGGAAAATAAATACAAAGCATATGCCATCATATGTTCATGAAACCAGAGTGCTCAAGAACCAGACTTGAAGCTACAAAGCAACAGACCAATCAAAGATGTCAAGTGAGACCAGAAGTGAGACCAGGTGCAAGTGAAACCAACCAACCAACCAGCAAACAAAGGAATCAGACCATCAAGAACAAAAGCATGTAGACATCAAGCTACCGAGTTCAAAGTTTTTCAAACACAAACCAAAGTGTTCAAATGCTCCAGACAAGTTCAACAGCAAGATACATGTAATCAAGCAATCAAACAATAACTTGTAAAACAGAGAAACAACATGTAATTACCATATAAATATATTCATATGTATATGCATATACATACACATATATAGGCAGAGCAAATAGCCTCAAGTCAAGTAAAAGCCAGAACCAAAATCGAAGTGGTCGATGTCAACAGAGTGACGATAGTTTCAAACCAAAGTTTTTTTAAGAAATCAAACATACCAGCAGACTCGATGCATCAGTGCACATGAGCACATTGCAAATCATCAAATATCATATAATCAAATACCAGACAAAACAATGGAGCAACAGCAAACAAGATTAGGCAGAAATGAATAGAATTGACCGAAGTCAGGTGAAGTTAAAATTCAAGTCGAAGCCATTCAAAACAAGGCCGAAGTCAAGGAAATTCGAATGTACAAATCAAAGCTAGAAAATCATGCAATCAGAAATGGTCGAAGTCAACAGCAAAACAACACCGTGGTCATCACGAAATTGAATCAAAGCCGTGTCAACCAAGATTTATCAAATATATGAATATATACGCAATATGAAAAAGTCAGAAATCATCTATAGCATTCAATCAATATCACACGGTCAAGCATGAATCATCGGACGAGTTCAAATATGAAATACAAACGAAAATATAGGAACGAGAATCCTATATAAACCCTAAATCATCACTGGCAAAAATCATCGAATTCAAGCAACTAATCCAGAGAACAAAAAGCAAAAATTACATACCGAAGTCAGAGTCGAATTCGATCATCAAGGAGCAGCCGAAGCCAAGCTACGAAGAAACAATCGATCGACAAAAGCAACGAAGTTCGAAATCATCATTCGATCGTAATAAAGTCGGCATCCTCAATTTCAATCAAGCCCTAATTTTGGAAGCAGAGAGTCCAAGCCCCAATTTCAGAAAGAAGAACGGAGCCACCATTTTTCACAAGGGAACGGGCCGACATCAGTTAAAGAATAAAGAGGGAAGTTTGTTGGGCCGGTCTTGTTTTAATTTATTATAGGGTTTTGGTATACTTTAAATTAGGGTATTGAGTTGTTTTAAATTTGTTTTTATTTTCTGTTTTTGTTTTTAAAGTCTAAACGTTGGTAAATCACCACCTAGGGTTTAGGTAGTGTCAGATTGTCTAGTTAGGATTAGTTCAGTGAGCAGGGTGTGCGAGTTTGCAAAACTCTATAGGCGGTAGCAGGGTGTGCGAGTCTGTTAGAGTGTTTGTAAGCGGGAGACTGTTTAATTCTAATAGAAATCTGGGAATGCAGCAGTAGGCAGGGATTTGCCGACGCTGGGTAAATTTTGTGTGTGATTTACTTTTCAGCATATTTATTTCTCTGCAGTTGGTTTTGTGTTTAATTGTTTAAATCAGAGAAAATTTGCTATAACCCTATTCACCCCCCCTCTAGGGTTAATCTAGATCCTACAAGTGGTTTCATAGCCCGGTATTTGTCTTTAACTCTAGAGTCATGAATCCACCAAATAATGCTTTTTCTGAGGGGCAATCTATTGTTAGGCCACCAATGTTTAATGGGAATGATTATGCTTATTGGAAAGTTAGGATAGGTATTTATCTTAGTTCTGTTGATTATGATGTTTGGGACATTATTGAAACTGGCTATAAAGCTCCCACTATAACTATTGGTGATACTGAGATTCCTAAACCTGAGGATAACAAATGATAAAGCCATGAATGCTTTGATCTGTGCTCTTGATAAGAATGAATTTAATAGAATTTCTCATTGTACAACTGCGCAGGAAATTTGGCATACCTTGGAGGTGACACATGAAGGAACTTCTCAAGTCAAGGAGTCTCGTCTAGCCCTATTCAGTAATGAATACGAAAACTTTGTGATGGACAAAGGCGAGAGCATAAAGGACATGTTTGGACGCTTTTCAACTTTGGTGTACAATGCTAGAGCTTTGGGAAGGTATTCACTAAGGTAGAGCTTGTGAGGAAGGTGCTACGAGTCTTACCGATGAACTTTGAGGCAAAAGTCATGGCAATAAAAGAATCGAAAGATCTGAGTAAACTAAGCATGGAGGAGTTGATCGGCAACTTGATGACATATGAGCTTGAGCTAAAAACAAAGGAGGAACGCAACAACTCCGAATCAAAGAAGAAGACGATTGCCTTAAAGAGCAAAGAAGAGAGCGATGAAGAAGAAGAAGATCCAATTAAAGAGCTTGCAATGGCTGTCAACAATCTTAGAAAATGGTCAAGATTCGGGCCACTCAAGAAGAAAACAAATGGTAATAGGTCAAAAGATTCTGACAATTCCGATAATGAATTGACTTGCTATAACTGCAATAAGCCTGGCCACTTCAAACAAAACTGTCCACTTCTCAAAAACAACAAAGGAAAGAAAAAGAAGAAGAAGGCCTTTGCAGCGACTTAGGATGATGAAGAAGGAGAGGAAGTATCGAATAATAGCTCAGAGGAGGCTAATTTATGTCTTATGACAAAATCAGATTCAGAAGCAAGCTCGGAGGAATCTAGCGAGGTAAGTAACTATTCTTATAAAGAACTTGTTTTAATGTGTTGTGATTTTACTAAAGCAATTGATACTCTTGATTCTAAAATTGAAAAACTGAAATCTGATAGGAGAGAACTTGTCCATGAAAATTCTAGGTTAGAAACTGAACTTGAAAATATTCAAAACCTAGACTGTAAAAAATGCAAAATTTTAGATTCAGAATTATCAAAACTTAAGAATAGCTTTTAGAATCTTGAAAAAGAAAACTTGAGTCTTAAGGAAACCATTAACACTAGGAAAAATGATTTTATAAATAGATGCACCTCACTTGTGACTGAAAACACAACACTAAAAACCAAAGTCCAAAATCTTGAGAAAAATCTGAATAACTTTTCAAGAGGAGAAAAATCATTCAACATGTTATTGGGAAATCAATTTTTTGCTAACAACAGAAAAGGACTAGGTTTTGGGAAAACACAAGTTGATGATAATGCAAAAGGTAAGAGTGTCTTTGCTAGATGTGAAATAATTAGTCATCATGTTGAAAATTGTAGTCATAGGAACAAGAACACAAAATTTATACAAGTTTGGGCTCCTAAGAATTCTACAAACAAATTTCATGTCTATTGGAACAAGAATAAAAGGACAAAACAAGTTTGGGTGCCAAAAGGAACATATATTAATAGTTTTGGGTCTACTCAAACATATTCATCAAATTATTCTGCCACTAACAACCATGGACCTATAAAAACAAATAGGTCACAAACATCTTTTACTGTGTAGGTGTGGTGGCAGGCTAAGGAACAATATTAGTGTTATCTGGATTCTGGCTGTTCCAGACACACAACGGTGACAAATCTACGTTCCTTAGCCTAGTATAAAGGTGACAGATTCACAATGGGCAAACAACGAAAGATTATCGTACAGGTAAAACAGGTAATTGTATTTATTTTCAAACGATAGATAAAATGTGAAAATCTGCACCATAATCTGAATTAAATCAGCCAGTTATGTGAAATGATTGATGATGTTAACTCTGATTTTTTTAACCAATCATCTTTAAATAGAATTACTTGAAGTAATTATGATGGTTGACAGATTCTAACTTACTTGATATGATCTTACACGACTTGTTCTTATCTATGTCTTTGATTTGTGCTTAAAAGAGGACCAACCATTTTTTATTGAACTTAATCTGTTTGGTCAAATTATGATGTTGATTGATTACTGATTACTCATGCTATAAAAAGGATTTTTAGAAATTGTTGAAACTGTTGAAACTTTATTGGTGAAACTTCAAGAAATTGTTTTTGAAATAATGATGATGGTTTAATGACTGTTGATCTTACGGTTTCTAAATCTGACACTGTGATATTTGTTTGATGGTTAACACGACTTCAATTTAAAGTCAAGTTTGTTGAAAATAACTCTAAGATAGTTTGTTGAAATTTCACATTCTGGTCTATGACATCCAACGAGTGAAAATTGAGTAAAATTTAAAGTCAGATGCAGATCACACTGGTAATGTAGTTGATAGAAAAAATACTAGTGGAACGTGATTATATTTCGAGACATTCATTTGCTGCATCAGTTTTCAAAGAACATATCTGCATATTTTTCACTTGAAATAATTTCTAGTTTAGCAGAATTTTTTCTTAAAAACCCCTTCTCGAAAATAATTTCTGTTGACCTTGTATCAGATTAGTTATTTAAGGAAATTTGATAACTATTTTTGAAATTGATTAACTGATCTGACCCCCTAATAATTATCTAAAAAGATAGATAGTGATTGAAAATAAGATGAATGTTGATATTAATCATATATTATGACTTGAGAAAGTATAATTAGAAAATTTCTTTAGAAATTTTAACAAGAGTTATAAAAACTTTTTGTTGATAACTATTCCATGATCATTTCTATTTCTATCATCCTTCTATCGACCATCACTCATCAAAAGTCAATATAGTATGTCAATATGTGGTAGTTTAAACGGGAAATCATTTGTGCTTCAATTTTATTATATTTCTAACAATAAATAATAATATCCAAAATATTCACTCTCATTTAAAAGTCCTCACGGTTATGCATGGGTGAATTACTTGGATTTTTGATTATGTGTTTCCATGCTCATTTAAAAGTCCTTACGGTTATGCATGCATGGAACGCATATCAAAATTAATTGATTAAATAGACAAGTTGATTCTAATCCCATTTAAAAGTCCTCACGATTATGCGTGGTTAGAAGATACTTGAATTCATTTTTTAAATAAAAATAAAAATTTTCTGAAATAAATATACCACAAATAGACACAACTATATGGTTTTTATGATATCATCCTATCATTCTAAAGTGGAATATGCGTCAATTAAAGTATTTATGATTTTTGTTTGATTTTCTTATTGAAATTAATATTTACACTCGATTGAGTTTTAATATTGTATTAATGTCTATCACTATATCTCTATTTTTCTATTACTATTATTCTTTTGCTGATAACAAAAAGGGGAGAGAAAAGTTAAGATTTTGAAATAAAGGTCAAAGATTTTCTAATTGCATCAAGGCTCATTTGAATTCTTTATTCTCATGCATATATGCAGGGGGAGTATTGTGTAGAGAGGGAGCATTCAAATAGGGGGAGCAAACTGAATAATCAAATACATTTTGTATAAGTCAAAATCTTATATATATATATATGTTTGTTATCATCAAAAGGGGGAGATTGTTGAATATGCATCTATATGATTTTTGTTTGATGATAATAAACGTATATATATTCATTTAAATGTATTTGATATTGTACTATTTTATTTTTCATAGATTAAATAGATATTTGCTGAATAAAATAAATAACACAGAATTTGAATTCAAACGAATATTTTATTCAAACAAATATTTATTACAATTTTGATAGTACAATTTCAAGCTCTCACTATAACTATACAATTACAGTCACAATGCAATTACACCAATTTTGATCACAATACAATTACATCACGATTTCATAGTTACATCATTTCCTCACTACATTTCACTCACACTCGTAGTTTTATCTTCAACTTCACTTCAGTGTGAATCCCGTATCTGAGCAATCTGCAAAAATATTCACTAACGCAGTAAAATTGAAAAAGAAATATTTATGTAATATAAAATAAAATGTGGATTTTGAAAATATTATTTGCCTCAGTTATTTGGGTTGTTCGTCATCATTTGATTCTGAATTTATCACACACACGAACAACTTGTGACATGCACAGTGTATCACTGTACATGCCACAAGGCCATGTACATCGATATATATGTACACTTGATCAATATACAGGGACAAATGAGCACAGGTCAAACCCATATACAGGATTCAACTCAAGTGCAATAAAATGATGTCACAAGGTCAAATCCAAATCGGATTCAACTTAGGTGTAATTCGAAAATCAAATTCGAATATAATCAAGTGGTCAAGACAGTCTACATAAATTCAAGGAGGCACCAAACAACAAACAAAATGCAAAGGTCAAGCCATTGTTGCCATGAATCAACTCAAATGCAAAAGCAACAACCCAAAACAAAGAAATCAACACAGTATACAACTGATCTTCAAGCCCAACTCACATGAACACATGAATACAACAATGGATAGGGAAAATAAATACAAAGCATATGCCATCATATGTTCATGAAACCAGAGTGCTCAAGAACCAGACTTGAAGCTACAAAGCAACAGACCAATCAAAGATGTCAAGTGAGACCAGAAGTGAGACCAGATGCAAGTGAAACCAACCAACCAACCAACAAACAAAGGAATCAGACCATCAAGAACAAAAGCATGTAGACATCAAGCTCCCGAGTTCAAAGTTTTTCAAACACAAACCAAAGTGTTCAAATGCTCCAGACAAGTTCAACAGCAAGATACATGTAATCAAGCAATCAAACAATAACTTGTAAAACAGAGAAACAACATGTAATTACCATATAAATATATTCATATGTATATGCATATATACACACATATATAGGCAGAGCAAATTGCCTCAAGTCAAGTCAAAGCCAGAACTAAAATTGAAGTGGTCGTTGTCAACAGAGTGACGAATAGTTTCAAACCGAAGTTTTTTTTTAAGAAATCAAACATACCAGCATACTCGATGCATCAGTGCACATAAGCACATTGCAAATCATCAAATATCATATAATTAAATACCAGACAAAACAATGGAGCAACAGCAAACAAGATTAGGCAGAAATGAACAGAATTGATCGAAGTCAGGTGAAGTTAAAATTCAAGTCGAAGCCGTTCAAAACAAGGCCGAAGTCAAGGAAATTCGAATGTACAAATCAAAGCTGGAAAATCATGCAATCAGAAATGGTCGAAGTCAACAGCAAACCAACACCGTGGTCATCACGAAATTGAATCAAAGCCGTGTCAACAAAGCTTTATCAAATATACAAATATATATGCAATATGAAAAAGTCAGAAATCATCTATAACATTCAATCAATATCACACGGTCAAGAATGAATCATCGGACGAGTTCGAATATGAAATACGAACGAAAATATAGGAACGAGAATCCTATATAAACCCTAAATCATCACTGGCAAAAATCATCGAATTCAAGCAACCAATCCAGAGAACAAAAAGCAAAAATTACATACCGAAGTCAGAGTCGAATTCGATCATCAAGGAGCAGCCGAAGCCAAGCTACGAAGAAACAATCGATCGACAAAAGCAACGAAGTTCGAAATCATCATTCGATCGTAATAAAGTCGGCATCCTCAATTTCAATCAAGCCCTAATTTTGGAAGCAGGGAGTCGAAGCCCCAATTTCAGAAAGAAGAACGGAGCCACCATTTTTCACAAGGGAACGGGCCGACATCAGTTAAAGAATAAAGAGGGAAGTTTGTTGGGCCGGTCTTGTTTTAATTTATTATAGGGTTTTGGTATATTTTAAATTAGGGTATTGAGTTGTTTTAAATTTGTTTTTATTTTCTGTTTTTGTTTTTAAAGTCTAAACGTTGGTAAATCACCACCTAGGGTTTGGGTAGTGTCAGATTGTCTAGTTAGGATTAGTTCAGTGAGCAGGGTGTGCGAGTTTGCAAAACTCTATAGGCGGTAGCAGGGTGTGCGAGTCTGTTAGAGTGTTTGTAAGCGGGAGACTGTTTAATTCTAATAGAAATCTGGGAATGCAGCAGTAGGCAGGGGTTTGCCGAAGCTGGGTAAATTTTGTGTGTGATTTACTTTTCAGCATATTTATTTCTCTGTAGTTGGTTTTGTGTTTAATTGTTTAAATCAGAGGAAATTTGCTATAACCCTATTCACCCTCCTCTAGGGTTAATCTAGATCCTACACAATCATGCCACCGAGATGAGCTCAACGTCATTGCAATGTTGATGCTTTGTATGGAAGAGAAGATGCTGAACAAATGGAGCAACGAATTAGTGATAAATTCAATGAGAAGTTTGATGAGGGAATTGGTCGATTAGAGAGAATGATGCTTGAAATGAATCAAAGTAGAAGAAGGGTTTCACTTGAATCGAGCCATGGGGGAAATAGAGTTTCACCACATTCAGATCGGGATAGAAGAGAAGATCATGATCGTAGAAATGTTGATGATCGTGATAGGAATGTTGATGATCGAAATCGGAGAGATGTGGATGATCGTGATCGGAGGAATGTAGATCGAAGGGATGTTGGTGGTAGAAATGGTGGTGGTAGAGATGTTGGTGGTCATGATCGACATCGATATGCATCATGTTTTGATGAGGAGTTTGATGGTGGTAGTGTTCATGGTCGAAATCGAAACCAAGGAAGAAATCATTCAGTGTATGATCACAAATGGGAGTCCGAAATGAAAATTGAAATTCCAAAGTTTAAGGGTGGTATGCAGGCTGAAGAATTTCTAGATTGGTTATCTAATGTTGAAGAGATCTTTGATTTCAAGGAGCATCCGGAAGATCGTTGAGTGAAGTTGGTTGCTACTAGGTTTAGAGGGAGAGCTATGACGTGGTGGCAGCAAACCAAACTTACACGAGAACGGATGGGGAAGTCGAAGATTGTTGCTTGGGAGAAAATGAAGAAGATGATGAAGGCTACGTTCTTGCCTTACAATTATCAATCACTCATGTATTAGAGGTTGCAGAATTTGAGGCAAGGGACGAAGACTGTTAATGATTATGTTGATGAGTTTTATTAACTGATTGCTCGAAATGACATTATGGAGATGGAGGAACAATTGACTGCTAGGTTTGTTGGGGGGTTGAGGATTCAGATCCCTAGATCTGTGGCTGAAGCGCACCAGAAGGCGTTTGCTGGAGAGAAGCAGGGAAGACGAGGAGGTGGTGTGTTTCCAAGTTCCAATACTCAGAGCAAGGGTGCTAGTGGGAGTTCCAATGTTTCTAAAGCTGTCAGTAAACCAGTTGTGAATGAAGTTGCGAAGGCGAAGGTCAACAACAGTTTCAAGTGTTATAATTGCCAGGAAGTGGGTCATAAGAGTAATGAATGCCCGAAACCGAAGAGGCGAGCTATGATTGCTGAAGTGGAAGGTGAGGATCTTGATGAAGGTTATTCTAGTCCAGTTGAGGAGGATGAACAGGATATCGCATCGGGAGATGAAGGATGTAATCTAATGTTGAGGAGATCATGTTTGACACCGAAGCAGGAAGAGGAGGCTAGTTGGTTGAGGAGTAATATTTTTCAGTCAACATGCACTATACTGGGGAAGGTGTGTAAATTTGTGATTGATGCGGGAAGTTGTGACAATATCATTTCTACCAAAGCTGTGAGAAAGTTGAAGTTGAAGACGGAGAAGCATCCAAATTCTTACAAGTTAGCATGGTTAAGGAAAGGAGGAGAGGTGAAGGTGGACAGGCGAGTTCATGTTCCATTTTCTATTGGGAAGAAGTATAAAGATGAGATCTGGTGTGATGTGGTGGAGATGGATGTTTATCACTTGCTTTTGGGAAGACCATGGCAGTATGACCGAGCAGTGCAGCATGAAACCAATAGCTACAGCTTTATGTTTAAAGGTACTAAGGTCATTTTAGTTCCTAAGAAGAGACAGGAAGGAGAGAGCAAGTCAGAAGAGATTGAGGAGCTGAAGACTTTGTTGACTTTGAAGTAGTTTGTTGAAGAAGTAGAGGAGAGTCCAGATGTGTTCTTGTTGATTGGACATGAAGCTACTAAATCTGTTGAAGTTCCATAGGAAGTAAAGCCAGTGTTGGAAGAATTCAGAGATGTGTTTCCTGAAGAGTTGCCAAAGGAGTTACCACCGTTGAGAGATAATCAGCATCAAATTGATCTTGTGCCAGGGACGGCATTACCTCATAGGCCACATTACAGGATGAGTCCTAAGGAGCATGAGGAACTGAGAAGGCAGGTGGAGGAGTTGTTAGAACAAGGGCGTGTTCAGGAGAGTTTGAGTCCTTGTGCAGTGCCAGCCTTATTGGTACCGAAGAAGGATGGGACTTGCCGGATGTGTACGGGCAGTCGGGCTCTAAACAAGATCACTGTGAGATACAGGTTTCCTATGCCGAGGTTCGATGATTTGATTGATCAGTGGATGGGGGCTGTTGTGTTCTCAAAGATTGACTTGAAGAGTGGATACCATCAGATTCGTATTAGAATGGGTGATGAGTGGAAGACTGCTTTTAAAACTAGGGAAGGTCTATACGAATGGTTGGTTATGCCGTTTGGCTTGTCAAATGCTCCTAGTACTTTTATGAGAGTGATGAACTAGATTTTCAGACCATTTATTGGGAAGTTCGTAGTAGTTTACTTTGACGATATTTTGATCTATAGTGGGAATATGGAAGAGCATATCCAGCATTTGCGAGAAGTGCTGTTGATTCTACGACAGGAGCAATTCTATGCAGCAACGAAGAAGTGCGTGTTCATGATGCATAGTGTTTTGTTTCTGGGATATGTTCTGTCGAAGGAAGGTATTCAAGTGGATGAAAGCAAAGTGGAAGCTGTCAGGAGTTGGCCACAACCCAAGGTAATTACTGAAGTGAGGATTTTTCATGGGTTGGTATCTTTTATCGAAGATTCATTCCACATTTTAGCAGTGTGATGGCACCTGTAACCGATTGCATGAAAGAAAAGAAGTTCGTGTGGACAGAGGAAGCAGAGTTAGCTTTTGAGAAGATCAAGACACTTTTGACGACAGCACCCATTCTGGTACTGCTGGATTTTCAAATATTGTTCGAGTTACACACTGATGCTTCGAAGGTTGGGATTGATGGAGTATTGAGTCAGAATGGAAGACCAGTTGCTTATTTCAGTGAGAAGTTGTCTGGAGCCAAGTTAAGATATAACACTTATGACGTGGAGTTTTACGCAATTGTTCAAGCTGTAAAGCACTGGAGACATTATCTGTTTCAAAAAGAGTTTGTTCTTTATACGGATCATGAAGCTTTGAAACATTTGCAAGGGCAGGACAAAATTTCAGCTAGACACGCTTCTTGGGTCGCGTATCTGCAGCAGTTTACTTTTGTTGTAAAGCACAAATCAGGGGTGACGAATCGTGTAGCTGATGCCTTGAGCAGGAGGAATCATTTGTTGACGACGATGAAGGTTGAAGTGACAGGATTTGAACTATTGCCAGAGTTGTTTGAGGAAGATCCTTACTTTGCGAAGATTGTTGAGAAAGTCAAGGATGAGAGTACTGATGAGTTTGTGTTGGTAGATGGATTCTTATTCAAGGGGAATCGATTGTGCGTACCAGATTGCAGCTTGAGAATGAAAATTGTAAAAGAGTTGCATGAAGAAGGACATGTTGGTCGGGATCGCACATTGCAGTTGATTTCTCCGTCTTATTATTGGCCGTCGATGAGGCGGGAAGTTGAAAAGTTTGTTCGAAGATGTCATGTTTGTCAAGTTTCGAAAGGAACAACTACAAATGCGGGTTTGTATATGCCTTTACCTGTTCCTACAAAACCATGGGTTGATGCAAGCATGGATTTTGTGTTGGGCTTGCCGAGGACTCAACGGGGAAATGACTCTATATATGTTGTGGTTGATCGTTTTTCAAAAATGGTACATTTTGTTGCTTGTAAGAAGACGGCAGATGCAGTCCATGTGGCACAGTTGTTCTTTAGAGAGATATATCGTTTGCATGGTTTACCAGAATCTATAGTTTCGGACAGGGATACTAGATTTCTGAGTCATTTTTGGCTGAGTTTGTGGAAGATGGTCGGGACAAAGCTGAAATTTAGTAGTGCTTATCATCCAAAGACGGATGGGCAGACAGAAGTTGTGAATAGATCCCTAAGTAATCTATTGCGATGTATTGTGAAGGATAATCTGAAGAGCTGGGATGTGAAGTTATGTCAAGCGGAGTTTGCTCATAATCATGCTATTAATCGTAGTACGGGTTTCAGTCCATTTCAGATTGTATATTCAAGCTTGCCAAAGGGGCCGTTGGATTTAACGATAGTGCCACAACCGAAGGGGACAGTTAAGCAGGCTGCTGATTTTGTTGATGGGTTGACAGAATGCCATAGAATCGTTCAAGAACGATTGGAGAAGGCGAATGAGAAGTATAAACAATCTGCGGATCTGAAGCGCAGAAGTGCTGAATTTAATGAAGGAGATTTAGTATATGCTGTACTAACGAAGGATCATTTTCCAGTTGGACCTTACAACAAGTTGAAAGCTCGAAAGATTGGTCCAGTAGAAATCTTGAAGAAGATCAATGATAATGCGTATCAGTTAAGGTGGTCGGAAAATGTTCATACTTCTGATGTTTTCAATGTCAAACACTTAGTTCCGTATTATGGGGAGAAACTTGTCAAAGAAGAGGAGAGCTTGAATTCGAGGATGAATTCTTTTCAACCAGGGGAGGATGATGCAGCGCGGCAAAGCACGAGAGAGAAGGAGACAATGAGACGTACCTCAAATCGCGAACGCCCATCACCGCGACCTAACTCCAGCGACCTAACCCCATCACCGCGACTCCGACCTAACGAGATACGACCAACCAAGTTCCGACCTAACGAAGCTCTGACCTAACGAGCTCCGACCTACCAAGCTCCGACCTACCAAGCTCCGACCTAACGAACTAGTTAAGTCGCGTAAAGCTAAGACACCTGAAGATGACCTACTTGTTTAAGTCGCGTGAAGATTTCCAAAAGCCATTTTAGGTTGCTGACCTTACGTCGCTCATCATTTATGCCGTTTCTTTTTATGTCGCATGTGTGTTTGTTTGTTTTAGGTCGTAAGTCGTGAGTCATATGCATTGTTGTAATTTTGCTATGTCGTAACTTTGCTAAGTCGACTATTGTTAGGTCGCACTATTGATGGGTCATGAATTACCGTGTATGATGTAAGTCGCGTATGTGTTAGGTCGTTAACGACCTATGTTAAGTCGTGTACCTGTGTTGTAAAAAAACTCTATAAATAGCGGGGTTGTGTCCTTTGTAAAGGTTGTTGAATTTTAAATAAAATTTGGTTTGTGCTTCTTGCCTCCATTAAGACAGGTAGTTGAGTGTTATCTCCTATCTCCACCTTCGGCATTCGAGTGCGCTCGAATCAACGATTGTTGAAGCCAATTCACGGAATCAAGTACGCTTGATCAACATTCGAAGAATTGTAGATCTTCTCTCACGGCATCGTGCACGATCGACGTGTCGAAGATTGCTAGAATTCGATATATTCGTGATCAATGGATTTGGGCATTTGGGTATTCTTAAATTCACCGATTTATCATCGATTCACCGATTATTTCCGCTAATTGTGTGAGATCCTGGACGGATTCGATTTACATCGTCGAATTCGCTTCCTTGGCTGCGTCGCCTTCCCAATGGTTCAAAACTGTTGCTAATGGCCATGTCCGTCCATTCAAATATCCCGTCATCACCAACTGTCGCATCGCCTGCCAAATCTGTCCGTTTAAATTTGAATTTAAATCTGGCCCGTTTCAACAAAAAAAAATTCTGTTAATTTAGAGCCGAACCCGAACTTGAAAACGGCCTGGTCGAACGGACGCCGGCGGTGGCGCGCGTGTATGGTGGTTATGCATGACTTCCTCCTCACAACAAAGCAGATATTTGGGTTCCTAAAGGGCCCGACCATCTCATGAGGAATCTATATTTAAACAAATATAGTTCCATATTTCCCAAGATGTGAGACTATTCTTCCTTTCCTCTTCTTCTCACTTTAAACAGAAAAACTATGGATGCAATGTTGAAAATATCCATCATTCTCCCGTTATTTTCAAGATTGAATATTTTAAAACATTTTAAGTTTAAAACCGGAATAGCTGTATCACTTGAGTGATTGCCTACATATCCAAGTGGGATCCTAATGTAGTTCAAGGTCAAGGAATTGCATCATCGTGAAAACCAACACATAAATGAAAAGTATCTTTTGCATTTGAACCTTCACTTAGTGTAAACCATTCAAAGCCTTATCGAGATTTTATGGTGAACGAATCTTGAACCAAGTATCCCTAATGATAAAACCAGAATAATCACACATATTGATTTTCTTAGGTAAAGTGTTACGATTGCTCAGCATGTTAATGGCCATGTGCTTTTAATCCTAGTTCATGAGTCTACTTTAGAAAGCAGTCTTACTTTCTTAGGAAACGGCCTGATTTCCAAACTCATATAGGTTAGTCTCTTAAGTGTTTATGTGATACACCTTTTAGTTATCTAGACTAATTAAGGATATTTTATACATCCTTTGTTCTTACAGAATCCAACACTAAACATAATGGGAATTTTTGATTTAGTGTTCCATAATCATTCTCTTAACTAGTTGGTACCCATTGAAACTTATTTATCCTTTTCAAAAAATAGGTTTGGTTTTTGTTAAGGATGATCAACCTTCATTCACAGACCTTAGTCTTATTTCCTTCGATTTTATAGAAACCATTGCCTTTCGAGGACTCTTAGTGAGTGGGTCAGCCACTACAAGAAATTTGATTTTTAGTGGCGCACAAAAAACGCTACAAAAAGTTTTGGTGGCGTTTTGATAAACGCCGCTAGAAAACATGCGACTAAAAATCCATGATTTTTTGTTGCATTTATTTTAACGCCACTATAAATGAATTTTTGGCAGCGTTTTTTAAACGTTACTAAAGATATTTTTTACAGCGTTTAAGAAACGCCACCGAAAAGGTGCCGTTTACTATCTTATTTTTTTGTTGCACTTATTATTATTTTTTGCAGCGTTTTTTCTCCACCACCGTATGTTTCGATTTTATTGCCTGTTGTTCCACGACTACATCTGATTTCGCCTCCAATTCAATTGCTTCAAAACTTATACAATAACATAATATATAAACACATACACATTCAAAAATAACACATTCAATGAACCACAATAATACAAACAAAAGCAATTACATAATCACCACTATATCATAACATTAGTGTCAAGACAAAAGGTTAACCATACGTTTACACAACCAAACTACCATAAACAGTTTCATAATAGTACATGCAGCTAAAGTAGTGCTGCTACCATACATACTAGTTTCATAATAGTTTCATAATAGTTTTAATCAACCTAACTACATACATGTGTTGCTACCATACCAAAAACCAGTGCTGCTGCTTGAATTCTTCACAAACGTTTATCTACCTGTAAACAATAATAATCATGTTACTAAATATTTGTGAGGTGAAGGTATCAAAGATCAAAAATGGACAAATATAGAAGTCCTTAGACTATAATACTTCAAACAAATATGCCTCTGCGTATTAACCACTAATGTAAGCACATTGTAATCGTCCAACAACTTTTACATCATATTTGTGAAGTCAGTGCACTAGACTTGCTCATTAGCAGATGAACTTATGACAAAGATAAATGTCTTTATCATGTGGCAGATTGTGACCATTCAGTGCTTAAGTGAAATGATATTTAACTAACTACTAGGGGTTTAGATATGTTAAAGAATGAACGTGTGTTCGCCTTAGTTGTAGCGAGCAACGCGACCCTGTTGGCTCATAGCACCTGCAGTTGGGGCAACGCAGTTTCACTGTGTAATACTAACACAAACATTCAACAGTATATGTCTGTTAAAACCTGAACAACTGTAAACCGGAAATAAGTATTAATATTAATTATTTTAGTTAAGCATTCATTACCGGCTAAAAAGAGTTATGCAATTTCCTTGGCAATTGGATTTGAGCTTACTTGCAGATAAATCTAAATAAATATCTGCAGAATATTAGATATGTTAAAGAATTTTGTCAGCATAATATTTAAAAGTTTTGTGCGTTACCTGTATTGCATATACTGCCATTAATTATCAAATACGATGGTCTAACCTTATCAATTGGAAGGCTTCTGGCCTGCATTTATCAAATAAACATATGTTAGCCATGTAAGTATGTAACAAGCACACTGAATATTTTTGCATGGGTTTAAACCTTAAATCTTAGTTACCTGGTGATATATCTTAGCCCAGAAAAGTACAAGCAATGTATAAGTTGAGAAAAACAACAAACCAGGAAAATCAAGGAAAACCATTTCAAGAACCTGAATTTAGTCAGCTTTGAAAATTACAAGTCACGAAGAAAGATAACAACAAATAGTCTATGAAATACACATTTTGAATGATGATTAACTACAAAGTCAATGCTGCAGTTATACAACAACAATGTAAATAACATGAACATCGTAGGTGTGCTTAAACAGACACACTGGTCAACGAGTTAGGCACTGTAATAGTTCTCATCTCATCAACAAAAATTAATTATGTAGGGTTCATTGCAAACATATCTTCTTCTTGAAGATGTTTGGGATTGCATTCGTTACAACTCTTAACCAACTATGGGATCTAAATCCACAGTGGCTACCAGCCAAGTTTGGTCTTTCTATTCATCGCTATTATTAGTCTCTTTTGCTTCAGGAAAAAGTCATCATTTTTGCACTCAGAGAGAGAAAACTGTTTGTTGATTATAGTTGCTGATAATATTTCTATATCAACCATTACAAATGATTGTTGAGGTTTTAGTGAATAGCAAGAAACTAACATCATTATTTGTTATTATATCTTAACTCTATATTGGGAAATTTATATTGTTCAATGCAATATTTTTTCAATCGAATATGAAGTGTTCAAAACTGTAAGTACAACCAATTGCGGAATATGGGAGTATATAAGCAGTCAAGCAAGATCTTGTCATAATCTATCAGGTCTTATGGAATTGTCCATGACTTTTATGAAACAGAAGCTTACGAAGGTTATTAAAATATGATGCATGGCTCAATTTTTATTTGGTCAATATGCTATGTCTAAAGACAGTAACTTTAAAAATACAATGAGATGAAACTATATAATTATTAAACATTTAGCTAATTAACACACTCTCGCATGTATGATGTATGAATAAAAATGAAAAAAGTAAGTTTACTTTTTATTTATAAATTTTTGGATAAGAAACGTAAAAGAAAAATTATGTATGCTTAACTGCTCCATGCCACATTTACTGAGTGCAATAATGTTTGAAAAAATAAACTGTTAGATAATATCCACAAAGCATACACGTTACTCTTCCAAATTTTTCCTAAGTCTTACCAGCAAAAAGTGAATAAAATAAAAGCTCATGCAATGAGCTTTAACCTATATTAACTGGCACCTTAAGAAGTCCACATGTATAAACTATGGAATATAAGAGTTGCATCTGCTTACAAAGGACTAATGCCGATGCTACATTCACAAATAGTGACTTCCATAAATATCAAGAACACTATGAGCAACTTCATTGTTGCCTTTTCCACAAAATAAATCAGGATCTAAAATGAAAAGCACTACTTAGAGGAGACATTATTTGGTTATACTTACTTATATTCATTTTAGTTCAATAATGTTTCCGCAACTATACTCATTAATCTTTAAAGGTTCAATTTTATTAATATTTATAACAAAATACAAAACTGACACTGACATGGCATTTGATAGTCAAAAACCCTCCATATCCATCAAATTATTTCATGAAGCAAGCATATGTGATTTACATGCTAAGTTAATTACAATGTGCTAAATGCTTTTGTTTGTCGAGTATTGCAGTTCAATGTAATATAGAATTCTACAACTTGAAAATTATAATTTTGGTTCCAAGTGGGTGAACGATATGAAAAAACAAATGAACTAAATGACAAGTCAAGGTAGGTGGATTGTGTGTATGAGATAATGATACCTTTTCATTGATGATCTAAGTTCAATTTATAGGCATTACCTAAACTAAAAAACTAAAATTTTCTAACGATAACAAACGCTATACCAATTATTATGTATAACACTTATGTAAATTATCTGCTGCCTGCAAAGTAAAAGGGAGACAAGCTTATCCTCCTTACTTTCTTACGATAACAAACAAAAAGAGAACATTTATACAAAAATAAGATGGAAGTAGTGCTGATTTTGTTCTGCTAAATGCCAAAAAACCAACTGCATAGTGGAAAATTATATTAGGTTATGCGATTCAGCAATGAGAATAAATACATATAACTTGGGTTTAATCTTAGAAAATATTGTAAATTAAAACAAAGATAGGAATGATATCACTATAAAACAAAAACAAACTTTCTACTTTATAAAGAGGAACAACATATAACACAAACAATAATATTAACAACCTAAGAGCCATGTTTTCAACTTTTATCAAAAACAGCATCAGTGACCTTTAATAAAGAATAAACCAAGAATATCACAATAAAGACTCCATATTTTTCAACTAATCTAGTTGCAAATAAGAAAATGAACAGGGAAAAATTAACCTGAGATCAGTTAATTTAATTCCCGTTTCAGCTAAATTTTGTAGCCCTCCTACACCTCCACTCTTCGCATCCTGCATGCTCTTCATTTTGGAGCAGCCTTGACAATTTTTGCCTCTCCTTCACACCTATCCCACTAAACCTTTCATTCATTTGTAATAGCTGACAGTCCCCTCCGAATTTCTGAAAGGAATATAAGGAATCAAAATCAACATCATCATATCGTTAATCATTTGTATGCATGCAAACTCTACCTCCAGTCATAAGATACTCCTTTTTTTTGCATTTAGTCCATATTCAGACTACAGGTATTATCAAAATAAAATAACAAAGGAAACAATTATGAGAAAAGTAAATAAATCAACTTCATTTAGTAAAATAATGGAAATCAGAAATGGATTAGTGCTAAAATAAGACAATGGATAAATCAAGGAAGAGAAAATTAAATACATTAGATCTGAGATGATTGAAATTAGGCCATATGTGCTTCCATTCGTGAAATTTCTAGATAGAAATTCATATTCAGATAGTTATAAAACTAGTCAAAAGATCAATACAGATACTCTTTTAATACTTTATACAAAAATATTGAGCTTGGCTCTAGGTTATCGTAGTAGTTATTATCTTTTGATAAAGCAAGTACATTTATCCATGCACATCGTTATTATACTATTTTTATATATTCACTACAAAAATTGACATAATATTCCACTATGAAAGTTGTATAACATTATTCATACCAAATTGCTCCATACAAATAATATAGACTGAAATAGAAGGCCGAGAGATCAAACCGTCACATGATCTATCAATTTCATGCTACTTGAATAACATAATCCATCACATAAACTACCCATCCAACATACCTTCAAAGAAAATTTTCACAGTTAAACATCCAACATAAACAACGTCCAAGATTCCAAGACAACTAAATAAACACTAAAATAATCAACTCAATAAAACACTCTTAATATTGATAGTTTCTGCTAAAACTAGTTATTATTTTTTGCGTCTAGTAGGAAGTACAACAAAATATTATATATTATAGGTTCAAAAGTATAGATCTTTGATTTATAATATACAAGTTATCAACAGTTCCATATAAAATCATGGACAATTTCATATAAACCGCCATTGAACGTTCTTCAAAAGTTCTTCCAGTTTAATCAGGAAATAGCGTACAGTAGTTATAAAAATTGTTCTTCACGATACATTGCAAGCTCGTTATAAAGTACTAGGCCATAATCATCAAACTTTGTAACTTAATAAGTACCTCTGTTGGCGGTTCCTCTGGTGGCGGTTCCTTAGACGACGGTCCTTCGGATTGGAGCGGCGTTGGATTTACTGTACGTGCTTAGAGAGGCGTTCGACCGAAGCAGAGTTAGGTGATTTGATTTAGAGTCGTGCTGGCAGACGAAGTGAGGGGCTTTGGATCGGAGCGGCAGTGATTTGATTTGATTTAGGGGTTTTTTGACGGAGACAGCGTGATTCGATTTAGGGTTTTATGAAGAGAGAAGAGGAAAACAAAAACGAGTTGAGCGGTTTTCTACTGCAACAATGATAACGAAGCAAGGTGGATTTTGTTGGAGGGTGAGGTAGATTTTGCTGGAGTGAAAAGGAAAGCGTGAGGAGAAAAGTTTCTAAATAATGAAGAGGAAGGGAAACGTGATAGTAAATAAAAAAATTTCATAAAATATTTTTTATTTTGCGCGGTGCTAAGCGGGAACTTGAAATTTTTTTAGCCGCATTTATATTTTTAGGGAAATACTTTTTGGTTGCATTTAAAAAGAAACGCCACCAATTTTTGCAACTATAAATGGTTTTTCTTGTAGTGAGCCAAGTTTTTCTTTGTTTCTATGCAGTTAATAGTTATTTCTCCTCTTTTGAGTAATTATCTTATCATTTGATGTCTTAACCTTACATGTCTAGACTTCCCATTATATCTCTTATTAGAGACATTGTATATCGTAGCCTTATTACCACAATTAATCAAGACTGCTGGAGATGGCTTCTTCCATAGTGGAATTTCTATTAATAAATTCCTAATCCATTCTGCTTCCTTACATGCATCTGCTAATGCAATCAACTCTGACAACATTGTTCAGTCAGATATAAAGACTTGCTTCATGGAACCCCAAGACACAGCAGCACCTCCAAATGTAAAGATCCATCCAGTCATAGACTTGGATTTGGATACTACATTATTCTAGGTCGTATCACTATATCCTTCTATTACAACTGGATATCCTTTATAAGATAAACGATAGTTAATGGTTCCTTTCAAATAAGCTAGAACTTTGGAAATTCCTTTCCAATATTCGAAACCTGGATTACTCGTAAATCGAAGCAACACGCTTATAGCATGTGCAATGTTGGTTCTAGTGCAATGCATAGCATACATAAGACTCCCAATAATACTGGAATACTCAAGTTGAGAAATGGTACACCCAGTGTTCATTACTAATTTAATACTAGGATCTAAACGAGTTGGTGTTAGTTTGTCATTATAATGACCATACTTTTTAAGGAACTTGTCAATCTAATGAGATTGGGTTAGTAACAACTCCCCCTCTTTCATAATGATTTTAATTCCTAAAATTACGTCAGCCTCTCCTAGATCTTTCATATCAAACTTAGAAGATAGAAACTTCTTGGTTTCATTCATATAGGATATATTAGAACCAAATATTAGCATGTCGTCAACGTATAAACATATTATAACATAACCGGTAGTATCCGATTTGCTATAAATACATTATCAGCATCATTAAAAATGAATCCATATGACAATGCTACTTTATCAAACTTCTCATGCCATTGCATGGGAGCTTGCTTCAGGCCATAAAGAGACTTTACTAATTTGCAAACTTTCTTTTCTTGGTCTGGGGTTTTGAAACCTTTAGGTTGATCCATATATATATCTTCTTCTAAATCTCCATTTAGAAAAGCGGTCTTTACATCCATTTGACGTATAATCAATTTATGAATGGATGCAAGTGCTATTAAACAGTGTATAGAAGATATGCGAGCAACTGGAGCATATATATCAAAATAATCTACTCCATGTCTTTGCTTATAACCCTTAGCAACTAATTTGGCTTTGAACTTATCGATGGATCCATTTGTATTCAAATTTTTCTTGGGTGTCCATTTATATCTTATAGGTTTAGCACCAGGAGGTAAATCAGTTAAAACCCAAGTTTGGTTTAACAGTATGGAACTCGTTTCATCATTGATAGCATCTTTCCAGAAAATGGAATCTATGGAATTCATAGCCTCGGAATATGTTTTAGGATCATCATCTATATTCATTACATATCTAGTCACATTAAGGACTTCGTCCTTACTACCTTCTACAAGATAAGTTATGAAGTCAGGACCAAAGTCCTTCTCTATTCTTGCTCATTTACTTCTCCTTTGTTCAATACTATTATCCGGTATTGATACATCCTTGCAGTTTTGAGCAGGAGCATAGTCATCGTTTATGGTCTGGTTTTCTAACATATGCTAAACAACCCCAAACTTTAAGTCTTGTAAGATTAGGTTTCCTATTAAATCATAATTCATAAGGGGAAACATTATTCTTTTTAAGTGGTACTCTATTTAAAATATAACATGAAGATAACATAGCATCGCCCCATAAGTTATTTGGTAAATTTGAACTTATAAGCATGGCATTAACCATTTCTACTAAAGTTCTATTTTTTCTTTTAGCAACACCATTTTGTTGTGGTGTATGAGGAGTAGTGCTTTGGTGAACTAAACCATGTTGTTTACAAAACAGGGTGAATTCATTTGAGAAATATTCACCACCATGATCTGAATGTAATTCTTGATTTTAACTCCTAATTGTCTTTCCACTTAGCTTTGTAAATTTATCAAAAGCCTAATATTTAGTTTTCATTAGATACACATAAGCATATCTAGTATAGTCATCAATAAATGTGATATAGTATTGGTTACCACCATAGGTGATATGACCTTTTAAGTCACCCACATCACTATATGCCGTACTTTTGACTTCAAGGATCTAGAGTATAGATTCTTTTAGACAATAGTTCAACCCACCGAGTACAAATGGGTTATCAAACTATTGACTTCAGGATTCAATGAAGCTTTGGAACAACGTAACCAGATTCAAGATTTGTACGATCTTAATCTGGCCAAGAACACTTTATTATTGTTTCCAATGATGCAAATTTGTAGAGAATAGATTGGAGAAGAAGAAGAGAACATATTTGCAACGTTTCTATGTTTACAACACCTTACAAGCATCACAAAATCGGGTTATGTTGAAAGTGTTCTGCAACACTTTCTGGCGTTGCAACATTTTTATCAGGTTATTGTTGTTTTTGTTAAAATAGCAACGGTTCTAGACGTCGCTATTTATAGTGTTGGAGAGATGTATATTCGTCTGGAGATGCATATGTTCAAAATGACTTCCCTTCTCACAACAAAGCAAACATTTAGGTGCCCAAAGGGTCTAACCTTCTCATGAGGAATCTATATTTAAAAAAATATAGTGCCATATTTTCCAAGATGTGGAACTATTCTTCCTTCCCTCATCTTCTCACTTTAAAACAGAAAAAACTATGGAGGCAATGTTGAAAATTTCCAACATTGAACTTGTAGCTAAAATGATAAATGAAGTACGGGTTTCAATTGACCACACGCACATTACAATGTATGTACAATTATATGTATACAACCTATGCATATGCTAACTTGGGTCAGCCATGCCTAAACCCACTTTGGTTCGACCATACAATAAGTATATAAACTTAATAGAAAATACAAAGATTCAGGCACCCAAACATAAAAGTAAACAGGCCTAAACAAGGACTGTATCAGTGTGCATCTACACAACATGCACACAGATGTACACATTGATACACCCTTGTATCTTCCTCCTCAAGCCCTGACTTCTACCACCCAAGCACCTAACACACTTCTGTCATCTCCAGGCATCACCTCTAGTGAACTCAGCCATGTTCTCTAATGAACTTGGCCGGAGATGGAGTTTATTCCTTTTTTTGGATATGAGCGGCAGTTTTGCATCTTCTCAACCAATGCAACCATAGCCTAGTTGTTACATCATTGTTCCCAACTGTAAAATGAGGGACAAGTAAACGCCGCTGAAACCGATGATGCCGCGATGAACCCTAGATTAAAAGAGGGAAAATAAAAAATTTATGGCTGAAGGGAGCGAATTAGAGAGGTAGGAACAATTTTTTGCGTGGGGAGCTAAAACGTGAAAATTTGTGTTTGGAGCCAAAATATAAGGAGTTTGGAGGAAAAAAAATGTATACCTAGAAGAAAAAATCTCTAAATGCTTATGATACTCGGCTTATTGTAATCAACGAGCAAAACCAGACCAAACTGAGCATTGAGATTTGCAACGTAATGTTTATACTTTTTGAATTTTGGAATTTTTTTAACATTTTCAAATTTTCTAAATTTATATTGTTTTAGAAAATTTTAATTTTTTAAAAATTTTGAATTTCATGAAAATTTCAAAAATTTTATTAATAATTTAAAACTATTTTCAAAATTCTAAATTTTTTTGGAATATTAAATATTAAATATAATCATCAATTATAAGTATTAATTACTAAATAATAAATATTACTTCTTAATCATTAAATATTAATTACCAGTCTTAATTATTAGTTGTTTAATAGTAATTATTTAATGGTAAAGTATAGTTATTAATTATAAAAAATTAAATATTAAATATTACTTCTTATTTGTTAATTATTAATTAATCATTAATTTATTACTTATTACTTCTGAATTATAACTAAATATTAATTGTTAAATGTTAATTATTATGTATATATTATTAATTATTAATTACTAACAGTAATTATTAGTTATTATAAACGTAATATTAGTTAATAGTTTACAAAATATATTTAAATAAAAATTAATATTTTTTTCATAAGATAGATGTATTATTTATTACAAAAATATATTTACTTTTCAAAGAAAAGTCTTAACCAAATAACTTAGCAATACCAATTTTTTTATTTTTTATAAACTTCGAAAAAGTATTAATATTTACAACGGTCAAAACTAACAAGTTGTTATAGATCTCTATTACAACTGGCTAAAACAAACATTTTTTAAAAATGTGTTTATTACAACTGTTAGAAAACTCCAGTTGTTAAAAAACCTTTATTACAACTATCATTTTACAAACATTATAAATAACTAGTTGTAATAGGATCATTTTCTTGTAGTGGGATTTTGGGCAGCCACGGCTGATGCTTTCATGGGATGAGCAACATTAGAATGACAAACCCATTGGTAGCAAAATGTGGTGGACAACTAGAATAGTTGATATTGGTAGCTCTATGTACATTATCATTATGCATATCAGAACCGGGGGCTATTTGTGCATCTTTTTGGGTCATCAACCAGGCCTATTGGTCCATATAGATATTCAAGTACTTTACTTTTTCTATGATATGAAATGGCTGTATAACTTCGTGCTACACCTTTTTCTAAAAGAATTTTAACTTGATTTGTGTAACTAAATTTATTGAATTTACTTAGATAAAGGAGAAATTGGAATGTAATTAGCATGATTATGAATTGTTTCATTAAGGTGGCTTGAATCATGAGCTACTCCTACCTATCCTACCATGACATATATAAAATCATTATTGAAATCACATACCACCATGACATTCCAATAACAATTAACTTGACACTATCCTCTAAATGAAATTTGATTAAGAATTGGAATATTTGCATCTATTAAAGTGTTTTTAGGTTTGTCAAAATTCGACAGAGCTATCATTTATTGAGCAAAATCTCCCATGATTGTCAAAACTTCAAGAGAATACATGTTGACTTTTTGACCTAAATGTTGGTAAGGTATCTTAATTAACAGACGATTTCTGTAATTATGACTTATGACGGGCATAAACATTGCCATTTCTCTTCAAAAGCCATATAAGTACTATCATGAAGCCAATTCTTTTCTCCAAAATAGTAACATAACTTCATATACGATAATTTATCCATGCTAGATTTATCATACATTATAACAGAAGGACCGTTCAAGATCTTTTGTAGACCCAACTTTGGCCAGTGCTAACTGGACCATCTCACGGGGCATCATAATGCATTATGGCATCGCATTAGGGAATAGGGCATCAACAAAAGGAAAAAAAATGTAAAATCTGCTAGTGCATACAAAAATATAATCAAAAATCCCGTTCATTCCAGGCACCGTCGGATTACATTAGAGGAAGAGGAGGAAGAAGGAAAGTGAAAAGAAATTGCTATCTTGTGAAGAAGAAGGTGCAACTTTATTTTGAGGCTTCAAGCAAGCAACCCTAATTCCTATACAGTAAGTTGTTCTCATTTCCATTGATTAATTTGTTTATATTGGAAATTTTGGTATAAAGAAAAAATTAATTTGAACTATGAAACCCTAACCTCTAAATTGTTTGCTACTTGATTTCAAATAAGAAAATAGAGAAAATAAATTGATTTTCGGGAGAAGAGTATGAATTTAGTTACAAATATTAGGCTTTCTAAATGCCAGTTATGTTTAAAAAATTACAATTTTAATTTAGAATTTTGTTATAATTTTGATGAACAAAGTGTTTAAAATATTATCACAAGGTCAACTTAATCAACTTAAAGTCAAAGTCTCTGGACAGAGCGGTACGGTTAATTGTTATTATTGAACTAAGAATTTTGTATTTGCACTTACAATGTTGAATTTGGACGATGTTGAAATTTCGACCAAAATCAAATTCCATTTGTCCTAAAAGATATAGTTTTGACGAAGAGAATTGGTGTAAATAATCATCACCGTTAGGTACCGCTTATAATAAGTAAAATTGAATTTTAACAAAAAGACGTGTAACCGATAAATTAAGCCAAAATGTCACATCACTTGTAACGACCCGAAATTTCAAACACTTCGTATTTAAATATCTGAATCTTAGATTAAATTTGATTAAATTGATTTAATAACCTTGTTAACCCCTTTATATGTAATAACTAAGGATGGTAAAATCATTTTTGAAAAATATTTACAAAAATAAATACTTTGAAGAAATATCTATAATGTAACCGAAAATCATTTTAGCGATAAACAACTTTTTGCTCGAAAGAAATTGTTCAAACTTTTTTACATACACTAAAACATTTAAAAAATCATTAATATGAAATAATTATTAATATGAAATAATTATATTTTGCCATTTATGAAAAATAAAATATGATGATGTCATGCATGAGGTCATAGATGATATTTTATGTGTAATGGTAAAAGAGTAATTCGCTAAGGAAAATAAGGTGTAAAGTTAAAAGCATGCAAAACACATGGGGGGATTCTTTTAGCCAGAAATTGGAGGGAAAATGTGTGGGTTTGGAATTGTTAAAAACTTCTTAAAATTCTAAAGCCTGAAAATATCAAAAAGAATAAAAATGGTGGAAATGGATTAACACTAATCTACTTTGTTCTTCACTAATCTTTCTCTAATTAGTTCAAATCTTCTTTAAAGTCCACCAAACTTTCACCAACACCTTAGAATAACTTATAAAGCATGGATCTAAAGTCAATGTGGAAGAAATTTGAAGAAAATGGGAGATCCCATTTAGGCCGTGAGCATGGAAGTTGAGGAGGATCTTGGTGTTGTGGTTTTAGAGCTAAAGAAGGTGTCTTTAGGAGTTTGGTGATGGTAGGAAGTGGTTCTTTGATCCTTGTGTGTTTGATCTTGTTGTAGGCTGTGATTTAGGTGAGTTATTTTACTATCTTGTATGTATATATATTGTGTGTGTGTGTGTGTGTGTGTGTGTGTTCGCAGATATAAAGTTAAAGTGATATTAACTAATTAAAGTTATAAACTTTGGACCAACTTGCTTTTGAAAGCAAATAACAACTTTATATTGTATAACATCACTCCTATTACATTTTATAACATATGACGTGGCCTTGACTTTATGTTTAAATGGTTGTTTGGATTGAATGTTGAATTGAAGTAAGTTTGAAAGTGTGTGAAGCGACAATAGTCGCTATAAGTGCACTTCAATATCTCTTAACTTATACTTATGTAAATGGAAGATTTATGATCATAATTTGGTATAACTTGTTTTGATTGTTCTCTACACATTATTTGGTGTATGAGATAGTAAAGAAATAGTTAGGAAAGTTATAGAAATTATGAACCAAAGTTGTGAAAGTTGGAAGCGAAAAGGTCGCTATGCATGCACTTTGAAAATGCCTTATGTTCGGTAATTTTCAAAGTCAACTTTGAGAGACATACTAGAGGCTTCTTTTTATTTTTGATAAGTACTACAAGAGTACTTTTTTTTGAAGAAAACTACAAGAGTACTTATTACTTAAAAAATATGTAAGTCTAAATCATTCACTAACTTGTGAAACAAAGTTGCAAAAAGTTATAGCGAAAAGAAAGTCGCTATATGAGCACTTTGAAATACCTTGTTTTTGGGAAGTTTTGTAATTAATTTGAAAGATATTCTTAGAGGTTTCTTTGCTTTTTTTAATACAATTTTTTACTTATTACTGGGGAAAAAATTAGAGTTTATTTTAGAACTGGTCAAACAAAGTGGCTAAAGTTAGAGAAAAAAGGTGGTTATAAATACAGTTTGAAATATGGCTTGTTTTCGGGAAGTTTTATAATTAAACTAGAAGATATTCTTATAGGTTTCTTTTCATGATTCTAAGTGCCCTAACCTTTGTACTTACTGTAAAAATTTCAAGTCTAAAATCATTAGTTTGAGCGGTGAAAATTCGCTACAAAGAAGAGCATTTTCATGTTGATTTTCTACCCAGGACTTTATATAGCATTTATAATACCTATTCCAGCATTCCTTGGTTATTGCATTGTTTTGTTTTAAATCCGACGTTTTGGCTAATTTTTCGTGATTTAAATGGTTTTAAATTATTTTCTTTGTGGAATCTTTTTATGGAAGCTTTAATAAAATGTTTTTGAGTATGAAAAAAAGATTACAAGTTTAAATATAGTTTTAATAATTATTTCTGAATTTTGAAAGTAAAGTGCTATATAATGTACAATATGTTTTTGTTGTTTTATCAAATTTTTAAATGTGTTATTTTCAATTAATATTTTACATAGATATTTAAAACCTATTTATAAGTTTTTTTGAAGTATTTATATATATATATATAAGTTTGGAAAAAGCAAGTTAAGTATTTTATAAAGGAATAAAGGAAGTTTTGAATTATATCACTTATATTATAATAAATGGTATTGTGAAGTTATCTTAATGTATATTATCTAGTAATAAGTATACTTAGATCTTTAAAAGGAATGTTTTAAAGATAACAACAAATGTGGAACAGTTTTGGGTTTGTTGTGATAATGTATTAAGAACATTCGTCTCTAACCTTTTTTTATTATACTTATAAATGTATATAGATCATTGAAAAGAATATGTTAAAGATAAGCATAAATGAAATGGTTTTGGGTTTATAGTGACGATGTTTAAGTAACATTTGTCTTAAACATTTTGAATTAGATTAGTGAATGTAATTAGAGCTTTTAAATGGATATTTCATAGATAATAACAAGTATGGAAATCTTTTGGAAAATAATAATAATAAATAAAGGTTGAATATACTTATACTATTTGAGATAAGTATATGAATACTTTTTAAAGTATTGAAAAGAGTACAAATGAAAAATGACTACGTGTATATGTCTTCTATAAAGGTATTTTAAATATATATGCAAGTATAAAAAAGAAGTTTTAACTAATAAAAGAAGAGGAGGATTAGAAGTTGCTCATACGACTTAATGGTGCTTTATGTGACTTAATGATGCATTGTGTGTTTACTCGTTTATGGAAAGTATTTAGTCATGTACTTAACACTAAAAGCCAATGAAGTAGGCTTGTCTATCTGTAAGAGTTGAGCATGAAGTGTCTAGCAAG
The DNA here is from genome assembly GCA_030737815.1 of Allium fistulosum. Taxonomy (NCBI): domain Eukaryota; kingdom Viridiplantae; phylum Streptophyta; class Magnoliopsida; order Asparagales; family Amaryllidaceae; genus Allium; species Allium fistulosum. Next base: position 866,326,483 of record CM060906.1, on the reverse strand, counting down.
GCTTTGATGCAACCAGTGCTCTAACTTACCCGACTTCACTCTTGACTGAGGGATAGTGTAAGTTAAAAAGTTCAAAAATGTGATAAGTATACGAGACTTGGTTTCCATTTGCGATCATCTATTTTAAACCTGATAATCAATTAGTCGACTATCGAACTTGATGAAATTAACTTGGGAAGTATCTAAAAGCTTCACTGTTTCATACGAATTGAGTACCCCTGAAAAGGAGTACTGGTATGAAACGTATCTAGCTTTAAGAACTTATATATATGATATCTCACAAGAAGGACTCCTCTTTATATATTTTTCGCTTACTTCTAAATGAACCAGAATTGAGTTAACCGAAAATTCATCGATTCAGTTTTGAAGAGACTGGGATCAGCAAGTGTTTTACTTATCAAATACCACTTTAAAACTGATATGTGGTTCTATGTTTTGGAAGTGATTGTGAAGTGGAATGCTATAGAGTTGAACTGTCTATCCTAAGGTTAAGTCCAAGGGAGAGGTCAGCTTCAACATTCATCGGAGGACTTATGTAGGAATCTATGTGGAGATGCGTGATATGTTCGAGAAGCTAGAATCCATTGAGGGATTCGTGTTCTGTTCGAGTAATAAAGACTCAAGCGAGAGATGCCAAATGTGACCTCGACATCGGAAATGGTTAAAGACATATTAAACTGCACAATCTGGGGTTTAGCTAACCCACGACAGGGTATGTCAACTCCATATCTAGAGTATGTTTATCAATGTTGTGCATGGGAGTTGATGGTACTTGGTTCTACGTGGTTCATACCAATGTTCGTGCATGGGCTAGTGTGTTTACCTTATCATATATTTTATTTGGAGATATATGATGCTCGGAAGGTAGTTTCTGATCCTTTTGCATGGAGTTCGGATTTGGCTTGACCGTAGAGATCTCCATGGGAAATCCATATACGAACGTACCTTAGCGGTTTTGATTATACCCTCAATATTGTTGTGGTGTGATCAATGTAAGAATCACAACTATTTATTTGATTTATATTCTTTACTCTAGAGATTATCTATTATATCACCTTGTGTACTTACTAGATGAGTGGCGCTTTTGAGGGGATAAGCATTTCCGAACGGTCTTAAAAGTACTGTTGTATGTGGCTACACATTTTTTGAGTTTCTCATACCAAACTTATGTCTGACATGTGGTATTTATTTTCTCTAAATTCTTCATGTGCTCTTTCGAGTATTCTGAGAAAGACAGGTTTTAGTTGGATGTTCATTGGAGCTCCAGGAGATAAGCTGGATGTTTCATCTACCGTAATATTCTTATTTCCACTACATTACTACTATATATATATCAGCAATTATGAGGACATGTTGTTATAACTGTCCAAGTTGATGATAGTATTTAGAATTGTAACTCCGAAATGTTGTGTATCTTAGAGTGATAGTTTTATATTGTCTTTTGATATTATATTTTACCGTTTCGCTGTGAGTTTCTAATATTGTGTTCCTTCTTTCTTGTTCTGTTTATTTGTATTTTATTGTACCCTAACAATCCATCTTTCGGGCACTTGGGTGCTCAACATAAGAATAATGTGGATGTTTTGGTGTTGACATTTAGGGGTCAAATAGGTGGAATGTTACTGTGACGACCCGTCATTTCGACCCTCAGAAATCGACACTAACACATCCTCGGTATCCACGTGCCGCAAAACTAAATGCCGGAAGGATGGATAGTAAAGGGTAAAAAGAAAATAAAGATAGAACAAAATCTTACACAAATGGAATTACACATATTATTTTAATATATATGATCTTTACAGCGAAAATTATAATTACATTTATCAGAGTCTATCTTATAAATCAGCCTTGACAGTTATAAGTCTCTAGAGTTATAAATTGTAACGACCCTGAAATTTTGATATTTGGAATGTGAATATTTAAATGAATTTAAATATTCGAATGATAGTTTAATTAGAAAATTCAAATATCAGAATGAATTTGGCGATTAAATTATTGAATTTAATTATTAAATCTGGGTAAAATATTGAATCTTCAGTTTTAAGCTGATTAAAAATAATCTGAAGGCTTAGAAAATTTATATTAATAATTCTGAAGGTACTAGAACTTTCAGAATTGAATTTGGAAGTGGTTTGTTCAGTTTTGAAATTGTATCGTTTAAATCGATATTTGAAAATAGCGGTCCGGGGCACAGTCTCGGAATTTGACGAAATCAGTTTCATTGGATTCGTAATATTGTATTATTACCGGATTTCAATTTTTGTGGTGATTGAAGCTGTCGTGTGATCATACGATAAGCAAACGCGCTGATATAATATAACGGATATTTTTGAATATAAAAATATAAATTTTTAATCAACTTTTTATACCGACTTACTTTCTCTGCAAAGCCACGAACTTTTGTTCCCTTCGATTCCTTTTTATTACGTGAGCAACTTCCTCAGTTCAAAAACAAAGGAGTAAAAACAAAACAATGGTCGATCATTGTTCAAATCGTTCGAAACCCAAAATCATCTAGATAAATGGCCAAAGACCTTCTTTACCATCGACATAAATCGAATTCATATAAAAAATCGCATTCGAATCATTTCGTTCCTCCCTTCTCAATTCAATCGCGGGCCTTCGTTCAACTCGAAATCGAGTTTCATTCTTCGGCGCGTGGCGATAAAGGAGCAGAGCAGGCAAATCATGATTGCGAGATGGAGAGATTTTCGATTTCGCGATGACTACTTGCGTGGAGAAGGGCGGAGGCCAGTTTTCTTGAGCAGTGTTGCTCGCAAACGAAGGCGATGAAATCGTGGCAATTGGAATCAGCGCTGGGGCATGGAGTTGTTCGCAATATGGTTGAGGACGATATCGAGCAGCAGTCTGGTGGGGTTTCACGTGCTCGAAGACGTGGGCAGGTGGCACGTGGTAGCGGCATCGACGAAGTATGATTTCGAATTCAAGTTGCAGTGAGGTATTCTTTAGTTTTTACAAATTAATGTTGAAGTTTAATAAATTATTGTTAAGTTAAAACAGTTAATATATATGTATGTGAACAAGATTGTGGAAATAGCAGTTTAAATGTTTTGAATTAAAAATGGTAACTCGGAAATAATTTATTTAAAGGGAATCAGTTCAAATTTTAAAATTTGATGAGTAGTTTAAAATAAAATCATTGGTATTAAAATTATAAATGAAATTTATTGTTCGATTTAATTCGAATGTTAATAAATTTATATGATTGTTTATACAAGGTTTAAAAACCGTGAAGAAATGGTCGAAGGGAAAATGGATTGCAAAATTAAAAGCGAAGGTGAGATCTTCTCACTCAGATTTAAATTTGAATTGCAGTTATTGATTGCTGTTTGAATGTGATATTAGATATAGTTGGATATATCTATATATATATATATAGCAATCTATACATATTGGCATATGTGTATATTGGATTGATTGATTTCCCGTCTTGTATAGTGGATGAGACCCTATTGCGCCGTTAGTAAGCGGATGATATTTTATAAAATCCTATATACCGCGATATTCCACCTCGAAGTGGAATTGGTATTGTACTAACATCTGTGGATGTAGAGAAACAGGTTGGAGGGATCCAACTGGATTCCTCAAATTGTTTGAATATTATTTCATATGTGAATGATGTGATTTATTGATAATCTATCGATGATTTATTGATAATTGAAATTGTTGAAGGCTAAAGTTTAGCCGAATGTATTTTTGGTATCGTTGGATACTAGAAATAAAAATGAATTGGATTTTGAAATTAAAGTGGAAAATTTTAAGTGAATTTATTTTTAAGAATTGAATTTATTGAAAGAAGGAATTTTAAAGTATTAAAATGAATTGTCGAAATCTTATTGAATAAATTCCAAGATATAGGAAAGGATTTTAATAAATGGATTTTGAATAGTATTATTCGAAAGTTGGAAAATTTATTTAAAAAAATGGAATTTTAAATGGTTTGGGAGATATAAAGGAAATTATTTTAAAAGCGATAAATTTGTAGAAATCCAATTGAACATTGATAAATCGATTTGGAAATTTATTTGGTATTTAAAGGAAAATTTATTTTTTGTGTTAAGAATAAATTGAAAATCGATTTGTAAAATGATTTGGGGTTTGAAATAAATTTAGAAATCAATTTGAAAGTTGATTTGGTGTTGAAAATGAATATTTGGAATACGATTTAAAAATGGTGTAAAAGTGGATATTTGGAAATGTAAATTCAAATTGGAATTTATGAAATAAAAGGGAATTTGTTTTAAAAATAAACGTTGATTTATTTTAAAGTGTGAAAGTAAATTTACGGATTTGGAACGTAAATTTGAGATAAATTGATAAGGATTTATTAAATTGGTTTAAATGGACCATTTTGAAGTGAAATTGTATTTTCCCTATAAAGCTGAGTATATTTTCCAAAGTAGCATTTTAAAATAAAATTTAAAGGATCTAAAGCTGGTTTTTGAAAAGATATATTTGGAAATATATTCCGTGTAAGGAAAAGTGATTGAAATTTATTTTCAAAGTGATGAAGTGGAAATAAATTTACTGATTGGGATGTAAATTTAAAATAAACCGATAAGGATTTATTTAAGTAATTTAAATGAATGTGATTTGGAAATTGTTTTCAAATGGTTGTAGTATAAACCATATATCGGGAAGATATTTGAAATTTAATAATTTAGGAAAATTATTTGAATCTGATGATTGTTGTGAATGTTGTTGATAGTTAAATCACCGACTATCAATATTGCCTTTGAAATGGCACTTGAATTTGTTTTTAAAAACAAACGCTTATTATTCGGTTTAGCCGGGAAAGGACCTTTGTGTCAGATAACCCATTCCGAATAATAATACGACGATATGGATCGCATTTGCTATATTACAGCATGATGGGGGGTTCTCGCTTCGCGGTTTGGTGGCGAACGGGAGACTCTTACCCCTACATGTCCCTGAGTGGGATGGGTTGGTTATGCCGTTGAGAGGCTGGCCGTAAAAGCACTTGCGAGGTACCAGTGTTAGCCACGGTGGTGCTGGGATGGTTGCAAAGCCTACCAATGTATGCCGCTGTAGGGATGGTTGAAAAGCCTACCTAAACGTTACATTTGGTATCAGAGCATCCGGTTAAGCGATAACCCTGCTCTGTTGGGTGTTACTCATTAGAGATAGAGTCAGTAGTACTCTAGAATGAGTGTGAGTGTAATAATAGATATGAGCGCGTATTTGTTAGTGTATACAAAATTTTGTTTTGTATTGTGTTGACTTATCGGTTGATTGTTTATAGATTCTGGTCGGTGCAGTCTGGCCAACTGTAATCGATAGGGGTTTCTAAACTCTTAAACAAGGTAAACTGACACAGTATTGTTTTAAATAGGGTAAATGAAATAATTTTGCCCAAAACTATTTTTGTATAGAAAAGAAATGATTTTCTATGAATTATCATAGTATATGGATGCTTGGTTGTTAGGAAGTGATAACATTGAAATATTATCATTATTATATGGAAAGTGAATCAGAAAAAATGGTATAACCAAAGATTTGAAGATAAATTCATTTAAAAAATGAAATTTATAAATATGAATTGAAAAGATGAGGAAATAAATTCATATACAAATGGAATTTGTAAATATAAATTGTAATGAGATTTATAATTAAAATAGAATTCCGGAGAGAATATTTGAAAATAAATTCATTAATGGAATAATAAATGAGTTGATAACTTATACAATTTGAATTTTGATAGAATAAATTTAACTTAAAGGATGGATTTAAATTAAAGTGAGTATAAGTGAATCAATTAAATAAAGTGAAAATTGATTTGTAATAAAATTCAAATTGTAAAGGAATGAATTTGTGAGTGAACAAATGAAGCTACAATTGTAAATGAATGAATCGGAATTGAATAATGAAATGGATTGAATTCATGTAAATAAACTTGATAATTTATTAATTCATGAAGTAATGAATTGGAAGTTAGTTAAATTAAAGTTGAGTTGTGAACTAAATTTAAAATGGGTTGAATTTGCAAATAAATTCAAGTAAGCAGAAATTAATTGTAATTTCCTTGTTATTGATAAAATGAGTTCACGATGAATTGAATATGGAAGTTGAAATTCAAAATGAATAAGTGAATGTACTAATTGAATTGAATTAGTAAATGGAATAAATTCGATAAATGAAAACCAATTAAAGAAAATAAATTGAGAATTTTTTATGGAAAATAAAATAAACATAAATGATAAACTTGAGTTTTGAATTGATATAGCTTAAGTAAATATTGGACAGTAACTCAAATTTAAGTAAAGCTTTGAAATGGTTAAATGGAAACTTAGTTGATTAATAAGTTGAAATGCGAAATTGAATAGTGATAAATGTATAACTTCAGTAATGAAGTGAAAATAAATACAAGAAGTGTATATAAATATTTGCATTGTTGTTGTCGAGTTTTGTAAGATGGTTTTGAACAAATCGAATGGTTTTGAGAATATGGAATGTAAGTTAAATTGAATGGAATTTACAATTGCAAGTAAATAAAATTTAAACTGAATGTTAACTTCGTTTTGAATTAGTTAGTAAGTGAAATTCAAGCTGAATATTGAAAACTGGAAGTGTTTATTTCAGTCTATTGTTTGCTCATGACCTCTGTTTTGAGTTTCTATATATAAATGTTTGATTTCAAAATCTTTCTCTCTGGATATACTTAATTGTTTGAGCTTAGAGTTAAGCCAATATGGGTTGTTATCTTCTAAATTAAAGATTCAAACATATATTTAAGTTAAACAGATAGTTCACAATCTCTGAAAGGACTCAAAGAAACTGATTTGATTTATCTTTAAACACAGGTTTGACCTGAGTTTTCTAAAAACAAAGTCTTAAATATAAATACAAGTCACTGTTATATTTAAGTCACAACTCCATGCTTGAAATGGTCTGCACATATGAAGTGTATATGTTGTGACTCTAACCTGGTCTGCACATATGAATTATTCACTGACCTGAGTTGTAGCTGTCTGGTTTCAGGTTTTTTTTAAACCTGACTTTAATTTGAAAATTTAAGAGCAAATTTAAAGGAAAATTGAATTGGTGAGCCAGATTTAGTAAGGTTTAAATCCAGTTTGAAATGTGGATTCAAATTCACTTTTGGATTCTAATATGAAATAAAATAAAGTTTAAATAATTTAAAGGTTTGGCTCTCAGGTTTGAAAATCTGAAAACTGTTATATGATAAACAGTGGTTTAAATTCAAAGTAAAGTATAGATTCAAATCAAACTTTTGAATCATAAAGTTTTAAAATGAATTTGAATTTTTTAATCTTGAACTTGAGAAAGGAATGGCGGATAAAATTCAATATTCAAGGTTGTAAATGAATTGAATTTATATGGTAACAGGAAAACTATTTGAATAGAAGTAGATATGAAAACTTCTGTAGGAAAATGTGTGTAATGATTTTTTTGGAATCTGTAGTTGGATATGTTTAAATTGGATATACATGTATTAAAAGACTAAGGAAAATTGGATTTGATTTCGAAGATAAATTTGAAATTGCTCGATAATAAGGTATGTATTTGAATTTCAATATGAAATTTGATGAGATTCTGGTTTTGCCACTTGGCATTTTGTTTTCTTTTGAGATATGAGAGTCCGTAGGGACGTTTTGTAGTTGTACCGTATTAGCCGCGCAAAGGAGACGCTGGCGAAATTTTTTGGAAATTTAGAGAGTTAGGAAAATTTTGAGAAAATAGTTAATGGGAATTGGAGCATTCTTCTTTACTTGTAATTTCGGGACGAAATTCTTTTAAGGGGGAAGATTGTAACGACCCTGAAATTTTGATATTTGAAATGTGAATATTTAAATGAATTTAAATATTCGAATGATAGTTTAATTAGAAAATTCAAATATCAGAATGAATTTGGCGATTAAATTATTGAATTTAATTATTAAATCTGGGTAAAATATTGAATCTTCAGTTTTAAGCTGATTAAAAATAATCTGAAGGCTTAGAAAATTTATATTAATAATTCTGAAGGTACTGGAACTTTCAGAATTGAATTTGGAAGTGGTTTGTTCAGTTTTGAAATTGTATCGTTTAAATCGATATTTGAAAATAGCGGTCCGGGGCACAGTCTCGGAATTTGACGAAATCAGTTTCATTGGATCCGTAATATTGTACTATTACCGGATTTCAATTTTTGTGGTGATTGAAGCTGTCGTGTGATCATACGATAAGCAAACACACTAATATAATATAACGGATATTTTTGAATATAAAAATATAAATTTTTAATCAACTTTTTATACCGACTTACTTTCTCTACAAAGCCACGAACTTTTATTCCCTTCGATTCCTTTTTATTACGTGAGCAACTTCCTCAGTTCAAAAACAAAGGAGTAAAAACAAAACAATGGCCGATCATTGTTCAAATCGTTCGAAACCCAAAATCATCTAGATAAATGGCCGAAGACCTTCTTTACCATCGACATAAATCGAATTCATATAAAAAATCGCGTTCGAATCATTTCGTTCCTCCCTTCTCAATTCAATCGCGAGCCTTCGTTCAACTCGAAATCGAGTTTCATTCTTCGGCGCGTGGCGATAGAGGAGCAGAGCAGGCAAATCATGACTGCGAGATGGAGAGATTTTCGATTTCGCGATGACTACTTGCATGGAGAAGGGCGGAGGCCAGTTTTCTTGAGCAGTGTTGCTCGCAAACGAAGGCGATGAAATCGTGGCAATTGGAATCAGCGCTGGGGCATGGAGTTGTTCGCAATATGGTTGAGGACGATATCGAGCAGCAGTCTGGTGGGGTTTCGCGTGCTCGAAGACGTGGGCAGGTGGCACGTGGTAGCGGCATCGACGAAGTATGATTTCGAATTCAAGTTGCAGTGAGGTATTCTTTAGTTTTTACAAATTAATGTTGAAGTTTAATAAATTACTGTTAAGTTAAAACAGTTAATATATATGTATGTGAACAAGATTGTGGAAATAGCAGTTTAAATGTTTTGAATTAAAAATGGTAACTCGGAAATAATTTATTTAAAGGGAATCAGTTCAAATTTTAAAATTTGATGAGTAGTTTAAAATAAAATCATTGGTATTAAAATTATAAATGAAATTTATTGTTCGATTTAATTCGAATGTTAATAAATTTATATGATTGTTTATACAAGGTTTAAAAACCGTGAAGAAATGGTCGAAGGGAAAATGGATTGCAAAATTAAAAGCGAAGGTGAGATCTTCTCACTCAGATTTAAATTTGAATTGCAGTTATTGATTGCTGTTTGAATGTGATATTAGATATAGTAGGATATATCTATATATATATATAGCAATCTATACATATTGGCATATGTATATATTGGATTGATTGATTTCCCGCCTTGTATAGCGGATGAGACCCTATTGCGCCGTTAGTAAGCGGATGATATTTTATAAAATCCTATATACCGTGATATTCCACCTCGAAGTGGAATTGGTATTGTACTAACATCTGTGGATGCAGGGAAACAGGTTGGAGGGATCCAACTGGATTCCTCAAATTGTTTGAATATTATTTCATATGTGAATGATGTGATTTATTGATAATCTATGGATGATTTATTGACAATTGAAATTGTTGAAGGCTAAAGTTTAGCCGAATGTATTTTTGGTATCGTTGGATACTAGAAATAAAAATGAATTGGATTTTGAAATTAAAGTGGAAAATTTTAAGTGAATTTATTTTTAAGAATTGAATTTATTGAAAGAAGGAATTTTAAAGTATTAAAATGAATTGTCGAAATCTTATTGAATAAATTCCAAGATATAGGAAAGGATTTTAATAAATGGATTTTGAATAGTATTATTCGAAAGTTGGAAAATTTATTTAAAAAAATGGAATTTTAAATGGTTTGGGAGATATAAAGGAAATTATTTTAAAAGCGATAAATTTGTAGATATCCAATTGAACATTGATAAATCGATTTGGAAATTTATTTGGTATTTGAAGGAAAATTTATTTATTGTGTTAAGAATAAATTGAAAATCGATTTGTAAAATGATTTAGTGTTTGAAATAAATTTTGAAATCAATTTGAAAGTTGATTTGGTGTTGAAAATGAATATTTGGAAAACGATTTAAAAATGGTGTAAAAGTGGATATTTGGAAATGTAATTTCAAATTGGAATTTATGAAATAAAAGGGAATTTGTTTTAAAAATAAACGTTGATTTATTTTAAAGTGTGAAAGTAAATTTACGGATTTGGAACGTAAATTTGAGATAAATCGATAAGGATTTATTAAATTGGTTTAAATGGACCATTATGAAGTGAAATTGTATTTTCCCTATAAAGCTGAGTATATTTTCCAAAGTAGCTTTTTAAAATAAAATTTAAAGGTTCTAAAGCTGGTTTTTGAAAAGATATATTTGGAAATATATTCCGTGTAAGGAAAAGTGATTTGAAATTTATTTTCAAAGTGATGAAGTGGAAATAAATTTACTGATTGGGATGTAAATTTAAAATAAACCGATAAGGATTTATTTAAGTAATTTAAATGAATGTGATTTGGAAATTGTTTTCAAATGGTTGTAGTATAAACCATATATCGGGAAGATATTTGAAATTTAATAATTTGGGAAAATTATTTGAATCTGATGATTGTTGTGAATGTTGTTGATAGTTAAATCACCGACTATCAATATTGCCTTTGAAATGGCACTTGAATTTGTTTTTAAAAAAAAACGCTTATTATTCGGTTTAGACGGGAAAGGACCTTTGTGTCAGATAACCCATTCCGAATAATAATACGACGATATGGATCGTATTGAAGACCGGTGGTGAAGACCGGGTATTTGTGAAAACGATAGGATGACCTATCGATTGTCTCTGCACCGTTAGCTACGGTATTGAGATTTCCTTTGTGATGGGAAGTTTTATCGGGATTGTGAATATCCGGATTGTAAGGGCTTCTTTGGAAGTGCCTTCGGTTCTGTTCAAACCCGGAACAGACTTGTATGGTTACGTGTCTGACATTACGTTTTGAGATATAAAGCTGATTTCTTTCAAATACATTTCTGTTGGTGGCGGAGAATTTATTCTCTTAGCTTAACACCCTTCTCTGAGACGTACGAGCTCAGAGGTTATGTAGTTGAAATTTATCAGCGATATATTCCCAATTCGGTAATGTGGCATGCTGAGTGTTGCTGTGATGATGATCATTTATCTGATCATTTGTGATCAAAGCACGGCTTTGTGAAAAAGCGTAGCTTTGTGGACGATACTTCGTCAGGCCTCACAACCCGGAAATGGTCAAAACAGGAATGTTGCGGCAAGGTTATGAGGGTCGTGCCCTTTAGGGTATGTCATTTCCTTCTGGAAAGGGGTGGTATCATGGTATGGAGCCCAGATACTTACTCATGTGGATACACTTATTTATTATGTGTGATGATGGTTACCGAGTGCTCGGATAAAGGTCCTAAAGGACTGGGTGATGACATATTCGTGAGTTACCTGTTACAGGGGTAACCCGGCCTTGTTTGGCAGAGAGCAGTTTGTCTCTCGGGACGTCCAGCCAGAGGCGATCCCATTCGGCAGGAGGAAAGGAAGTTCCTTAGCCTGACCATTTGTTGGAAATCAATTTCCCAATACGAAATTGTACGGTTTTAGTTGTAGAACCTGCCATTTACTTATGGTGGCGCCCCACTGTTTAGATGGTAACTATAGTAGGCATACGATACTGGTCGTATGTTGGCTAAGATTAATATTATACTTTCGAAATGTTTTCCACACTAGACATTAATAATAATAATCCAATGATTGGCGTAGTAAGCATCTTTGACTATCATAAGAAGAAATATCCTCCAATTCTGCGTTTGCATTGTGTGTGTGGCGGGAGGTCTTATGGTAGTTTCATTTTCCAAAAGCATTGTGAATCTGTTTTATTTTCTTTATGAAAATAACTGTTTTACGATCTCACACCAGTCACCATGACTGACTCGGAGTTTATTGTTCCCTTCTAAACTCTGGGTGCCCATAATTTTCCACACGGGCAGCCTAGAGTTATTTTTATCAGGATATTCTGGAGCTTTGGGGATAAGCTGGATGGCGAAGCGTACTACCGTACTTGTTTATTTATTCCGTTGTGTATTCTGTATGAGGACAGGTTTCTATAACTGTCTATTGTTTTGTATCGAGTTGTACATTGACTCTGATTGATGTATTGTATAACTGATATAGTTCTTTGTTTAAAAGATTAGTGATTATCTATTATATTTTGTTCCGCTGCGAAATGTGAGATTCTGATATTGTTTCTGCTTCTGTGTTTCTGTTCTTTCTTTTCTTCTGTCTTCTTCTACCTCTTCTTTTAACCCTAATGGTTCAGTTTTTTCCGGCATTCGATTGCGCGGCATTTGATACAGTGGACGTATTAATGTCGACTTTCGAGCGTTGAAAAGTCGAAACGTTACATAAATGCTGAATACAATCAGTAAACTAATGCAGCGGAAATGGAAATGGAGAACTATCTACATGAACATCTTCAGCTCCAGACTTCAAGCTCCATCACAATGCTCCAAGTTAAACCTGACTACTTGGCTGCACGAGCAATAGGTCACCCAAAGTTTAAAGGAAAAGAACATAAACTCCAGGTCCGTCATAGGACTGGTGTGAGAAACTCAAAATAGAGGTGTTGGAAAACAAAGGGTATCTCATTAGACCATGCCGCATATAAACACGAAACAGGTTTTTACCTTATGACAACCAAAATATTTTCTATGCAAAATCAGAGATATTACTTTAATGACACTCTTTGAAAATCCTTTCAAATAACATATTAATCATAGCTGGAATTGTTACATTTGTTAAATTCGACAACATAATAGGTTTACAACTAAAACCATAAAGGCTCGTATTGGAGAATAGATTTCATACAATGACAATGTAAGGGACTACTTTTCGATAGTACATCTCTAGAAAAATGCACCGAGGCACCAACAGATGGTCCTATACCCACACAGAACCGGCCTACCTTTACCGAAGATAGTACCGAATATGACATCACCACGGTCATTCCCGACCTATCTGAGAGCTCTCATAGCATACACAACATACCTGATATATAGAGGGTAATCTAGAAAGGTGATGACCATATCTAATGGGTGTGACCCACATAGCCCTGCCATATCTACCCTGTTTTTATCATTCCTGGGAGCAAGACTTAAGTCACATTTTACCTTGAATAGAATCATCAAATGCTACTTTGAATGTCACATTTCCATTTCCATCACACACTATTGCTTTCCATAAATGTACAACCTTTGAGCTTGTATGTCTTAGAAAAGGGTGTTAAGTGTAAGAGAGGTTACCTCCTACACCACCAAGTAGATGTACGTTTGTAGATATAAATGTACGTGTATTTTAGAAATGCAATTTCAGATATTCATCCATACAAGTTGTCTAGGAACATGACAAACCGAAGGCACTCTCCTACTACATCCTATTTTGGGAATCACCCCTAGGATTAGTAGTGAGAAGTCCTTACATCGAAGATTTTCAAAATTAAGCACTACTGCCACCATACGTATATAATATGGAACTCGAGGGGCTAGTGGCAAGTAGCCATTCACTATGAAGATCTCCGTCTTCAAAGTCATTTCCTTTATCATGTTTTCACATCCGAACGTACATTGGTTCAAAGTGGTTTTCAGATAGGAATCACCCAAATCCGACCTCAGTTTCTCCGAACCAATTTATCAATAAAAAGAGGTTAAGTATTGTAGGTGATTATTATTCCATCAATCGATATCTTTTTCATCCAAGTAAAAAACTTTCTTGAGATATATATCTTTAAAAAAATTCTTTTTAGTGTTTACGGTATTGTTAAACCTCACTTTAACTATGAAAATACCAAATCAAAATCATCTCTCATAAATCACATTGCAAAACCTTATTGAGTGAAAAGGGTCGATAGAAATTATACTAAATCTACTCAATATCAATTTCTCTATTCAACATTTTCTATCCATCAGATAATGATGGAATCGCCTTTTAAATTCATATGGATAGTACAGGTTCTCTCCTCGGAATTTAATACCAAGTATAAGAAGATTATTTCTATACAATCCAAGTTGTATGAAATTAAAATTGTAAATTTGAATCTTTTATAATTGTCTCATTTCCGACATTTCGACCTTATCTATTCCTCATCCAAAAAAGAGGCCAGGTGAGCCAAGGCACTGGTTGCTCCTAAACATCTCCTTAGTTTAAGCACCCCACATCTAGATCTCATAAATAAAAAGTCCAGTCTACTCATCGGCTTTTAGAGCCAAGATTAAATCATTTATTTATAACAGTTTTTTTAACCATTTATTTAAACTCTTTTTAAAATAATTAAAAAACTTTCAAATCATCTTTAAAATACTTAATTAATTATTTGAAAATGTTTATAAAATATTTGGGAAAGAATAATTAATTTTAAATCTATATTTCAAAAGTTATTAAAAACCGCTTCAAAAAGTACCACGAGTAGTGCTTTTAAGGCTTTTATCAAAACAACTTTTCTATCATTTAGAAATCCATTTATATAACTCAAATCGCTTTTAAAACATTTTAATTAGAATTTATTTTATATTTTTAAAGAATTAAAAAAATCCATTTTAAAGTATTTATCGCTTTGATTTCTGAACTGCCAAAGCACGACTATTTTGAAAACTTGATTTGCTCATATTTCAAAATCAACTAAATGAAATCTCGATTCATTTCTTTTATTTGAAAACTATGATTATAAGAGTTTGGAAAATTCTTATTCCAAAGTATTCAAGAATATTGACTCTGATTCCATCCTATAGATGGATTTAAACTTTTACGGCGTGAAATCGCGAACTGCCGTTACACGACGCGCCTATTTTAACTCAGTTTTCGTATTCTTTTCCAAACTTTGTCGAAACACTTTTTAATGTTTATAACATTTTAAATTGTTTTAAAGAGGTTTATCAATGCCATATACACCATTTCATTTATTAAAGGAAAGTGGTTTCCTTTGTGAAATTCGACGTGTATTTAACGTGAACCATTTCGACAATCAAACATCCATATTATCATATTGAAACATGATAATCAACCATCATAAACAAGCATAGAAAAACATATTTTATCATCTAATATATCATAAATACATATATATATATATATATATGTATGTATGTATGTATGTATGTAGAGTTCCTTACCTTCATTGGCTACTAAACTTATGAAAATAGACTATAGCTTCGCTATGATCGAATCAAAGCCTATGGAATCGATCCAGGACCTTTGGATAGGCTCGGCCTATGCTTGCAAGTGGAGGTGGGCTCGTCCAAGTATGGATATAGGTGTGGCCATGAGCTTTGAGTGGAGATGTGGTGTGATTTGCCTTAGTTTTGAGGTGGAATGACAAGGTATATATATATATATATATATATATATATGTGTGTGTGTATATATTTTACTTTATTTTGCCATAACTTTGCAAATAATTTTTCAAGGCATGGAACCATTAAAGAAAAGCTCTTAGATCTTTAAGAAGAAGGAGGAAGAAGAAGTGAATGGATCAATGAACTGAGAGAGCTAAGGCCTTGTATTTATAGGCAAAAATGTGTGAAAAATATTTAAATGTGCATTTCCTTTTCTACCCTCAACCCATACCCCTCCTTTCCCATTATTTTACACGTTATTTCCCCCTTCTCATGTGCCTCCATCATTTCACTTCACTTCAAAGCATGTGCGTTGACTTTGCATAGCTTAAGGATGAAGTTTTCTAAAATATCTTAGATACTTTTTACCGTTTATATAAATGTATATATGTGTTTATGTGTGTCTATATATATGGGTATATGTATATTTAGGGTGTGTATGTGTGCGTTAATATGCACAAAACTTATAAACAAGGTTGCAACAACTTTAAACAACTTCTGGTCGCTAAACTATTGGAAATCTAAAATCCCGGTCATGTTTTCACTTATTAATTAAATTACATATAAAAGTAAAAAAAATTTGAAAACTAATTTCTTATCATTTTTAAATAATATAAATGATCACATTTGATTTATAAAACCATATAAATTAATATTAAACAATTGTTTATAAAAAGTGTTGTTATATCGATAAAGCGATATAAATTTCTTATTGTTTCAAATCAAGTATATATCTTTATAAAACTATTATAAATGATTTACTATTACTATATAACTAATAAATTGAATTATTATTGTAACGATCTGCCTTTTCGAACCCCAGAATTCAACACTAATACATCCATATTATTCATGTGCCGAACATGTAACGAAATGGATTTTTGACCCTCGAAAATCAACACTAATATATCCACTGTATCACATGTCGAACATTCAAGTGCCAGAAACACCATTCGTTAGGGGAAAAGAAAAAGATAGAAGATAGAAGAAACTAAAAACAAACACAGAGTCTCACAGCGCAACAAAATAAAATATATTAATCAACATAATTCTTTACAAAGTCATTTCAAAAATTATACATCAGAGTTACACTAATACAATTTCTAACCTAGGATAGTTATAACATCCTGTCCTTATACATCAGATACAAAGTATATAGTATACAGTAGAAACAAGATAATAACTAGCTATTGATGAAGCCTCCTGCTCCATGCTCCTCCAAAATGCATACGTGGAAAAACATGAACCACTTCGCTGCTCATAAAAATTTGAGCACCCAAGAGTTTTAGGGAAAGAAAATAAAACTCTGGGTCAGACATGGGTCTGGTGTGAGTAAACTCAAACAACTTGATTATTACATTTTAAAACCTTTTAAAAATCAAAGGTATCTCGTAAGACCATGCCGCAAATAAACACGGACGCGTTTTTACCTTACAATAACCAAAACACTTTTATACAAAATCCAACGATATTATAATAATGTCTAAGCACAAATACTTACTAATCTTAGCTGAAATTGTTACATTGACTAAATTCCAGCATACTAGACTTTACGATTAAAACAGTAAAGGCATGTATTGGAGAATGGATTCCATACTATGACCAGGTAAGGAACTACCTCCGATGAGTACATCTCTAGAACAATGCACCCAGGTCTGACAAGAACATCTTGTACCCTGCCACACAGAACCGGCTTACCACTTGACTAGCAGTACCGAATATGTCATCATCCTGGTCTTCCAACCTTAATCGAGATCTCTCATGCACAACCAAATCCATAAAAATAGAGTAATCTAGAAAGATGAGGACATACCCTAGCGGGAGCGACCCACTTAGCCCTGTTGCATGCCCTGTTTTAGTAGTTTCCCGGTTCATGAGGCTTGAGACTACGTTTTACCTTTTTGAATAGCAATCCTACTTGGAATGCTAGCACTACCCTCCAAGTAGTAATGCAGTGCCAACATTCATCCATACAAGTTGTCCAGGATAAGGACAAACCGAAGGCACTACTTCTACTACATCCAATTTAGAATCACCTTAAGGACTAGTAGCAAGCAACCATTGCACTTCAATGCTCCATCTTCGATTCCATATTCTTCAAGATGTCTTCAGTTCGAAACACTTGAGTTGGATCAAAGTGGTTTTCAGATAATAGATCTGATCCCGGTCTCTTCGAAACAACTTTCAAAAATTTCTGGTAAACTCAACCACGGTTCTTTAGGAAATAAGCAGATAAAAGATAAGAGTGGAGTTCACCTCCTAACCGTTAGTGGACGGACTTCCATATCATTTATCCTAGAAGAACGAAATGAATTTATACGTACAGTATAACACCACCGCCGGTAACTATACCATATAATTTCCGTGTTTCTCCTAGGTATTTCCAAAGTTACGTTTTTGTCCATATTTGATAGCCGGTTATTTAACTATCAAATAAACAAACAATCAAACATTGATTAAATTCCATATGGGATCCTTTAAGCCTTTATTAATTAATCTTTAATTAATAAAATCACTTTATAAAACTTTATCAAAGGATCTTTTCTAAAACACTTTTCCCAAACCACTTACATCTCTTTTACTTGGAAAACAATATAAACATTTACCAAAAAACATTTGAAAAATTCTCTCTTCTCACATTCCATATTAAATGGCCAAACTATTCCCTTTCAAAACATCACTTACTATAAAACTCGTTCACTTTATAAAACCCATTCACTTATTCCTTACAAATATTCTTTTATAAGTTCACTTCACATTTCAAACCATTTTACAATTTTTCAAACTTGATTTAAAACGTCTTTCAAAAATATCTAAAATGATTTATAAAATCTCTTTCTATTACAACTATTTAAAAATCTTCCTTCATAATTTCTTTATAGAATTTCCTTTATAAAATATCATTTTCAAGATATCATTTGTAAATCACTTTAGGTAAAACCTTTTATTTAATAAACTCCTTATTAACAAGTTATTATTTAAAAATAACTTTATAAAATAATAATAAATTTTAAAAACCATTTATAACCTTTAAACCCAAATCAATTTAAGAATTAAAGTTAATTCAAAAGCATAATTTAGTAATTCGAAAAGAGGCTTAGCAATCCCAATGGTACTAATTTAAGTTACCATTCAATTTCAATTCACTTAACAGTTATTTACATAGGTCAACATATATGTAAATACGACTCATATGAAAATCAAGGAATAACATGTCAATATGAACTAACTATCATATACATATCCAAATAACATAATAGCAGGGTGGTGATTTGTCCTGCTAAACAGATGTTCAAACAATTCAATCAATTTATAGCAGAACGGGGATTTATTCTGCTAACACATGTCCACACAAACAAACAAACAAATAATTTATAGCAGAATGAGGATTTATTCTGCTAACACATGTCCAAATAACCAAACAATCTACATTATAACTCATTCACAGTTATATGGTTTCTTAATGGTATCAACACTTGAACCACTTGTATTCAAAACCATCTTTGAAAAAGAAGTAACTTTGAACCATTTTACTTTGGAAATCCAAACGATTTAAAACTTTTAAACCCTTTTAAAAATAATTTATTAAAAGTTAAATCCTAAATTAAATCATAATTAATTTTAATTGAATCTTAACTTAATTTAATAAAATAGTTAAACAATAATTAACTTTTAATTGAACCCAAATTAATCCTTAATAAATTATTAAGTAATTAATTAAACCTTCATTAATAATTTAATGTTAATTAATCTCAATTAATTAATTAAATAATTCTAAATTAAACTTAAACAATAAATTAAACCGTTAATAGATAATTTATTATAAATTAAATCTTCAATCAAATAATTAAACCCTTGATTAATAATTAATCCTATATTTAATTAATGATAAATTAAATATAAATAATTTACTTAACCCACACTTAATTAACTTAATTAGTAATTAATTAAAATAAATCTTAACTTTAAAAGATAATTAATTAAGAACTAATCTTTATTTAATTAAAGTTAATAAACCTTATTAACATTTAATTAATTATCAATTACTAAAATCTAATTAATTAACAATTAATTATTAAATCCTTAATTAACTTTTTAAAACAATATTATTTATTTTATAAAATATTCACAAAATAATTGAAGTATAAAAACCAAACTTTGAAAAATCGAAATTTTAAGCGAACTTCATCCATAGCGACTATCGCTGTGGATACCCGTAAGCTTTAACTTGTTTCTATCCTTCTTTTGAAAACTTCACCTTAAAGCTCACTAACTTTCTAAAAACAAAAATAAGTATTTAAAACTAAAACAATTTTAAATCTAACCAAATATTCGATTTTTAAAAACTAAAACCATAACTTTCTTGCACAAGATTCCAATTCTCCAATACCCTACAAAGGTACCAACTTCTTCTTAGCTTATACATTACATACCTAAGTCCATACACAACCACAACATCCAAGATAACATCATGCCACAAACATAAGCAAGATCTAATCTTTAGCCATTTAGACTTCACATTCAAGTCTAATGTCCTTACATATCCAGGCAATAAGTATATATATTTATATATATAACCATCACATGTTAAATTAACCAATACTAACCATCACATCACACAATATATTAACTAAAATATAAGTAAAAACTTTGCCAAAAATTCATAGTTTACTCAATGAAAATCCTTTGAAAACTTGACACGCTTTGAAATTCGTGAAACTTGAAAAACCACAACTTCTTCTCGAAAATGGGTCATTTTGCACTCGACTTTTGGCCCTTACCTCTTGGATTTTGGAAAAGTAGTCAAAAGGAAAGTTTAAGATAATTCTTTCTTGTATCATTTAAAAAGAATAATTACTCAAAAAAGTTAAATTCTGACGAAGTTATCGCCAAAACAGTGAGGGGTATTTTCGTACATCAAAATCTAGGTTCAAAAACACTCTTGCAATAAATGAAATTTAATAGCATCTAAGCCCGAAATCAGAAATGTGGTAAACTACAAAGTTGTAGCCACTGGAAATATACATGGTTTGAAAAAAAGAAAATATGGTTATGGTGTTTTTATAAGAAGTTATGGTCGAAACCATTTCGGGTAAAATAAAGAAATTTGAAATTGAAAAGAGGAGTTTTGAAGCTAGGTTTAAAGTGTTATAAAAACTTGAAAATATAAAACTTTAGAATGCTAAGGAAGCCATTGAAATTACCTTAGAGCTTATGAAATTAGAAAATGGAAAGGAGAAAATGAGAAAATGGAAATAGAATTTTGAAAAAATAGTTTTTATAATATGTAAACAAGTGAGATTACCAAAATACCCTTGTACTTTACCCTCCTCTCATTACATGCCACCTCACCCATGCATGCATCCATGTCTCCTCCTAACACTGCATGCATTTATGAATATAAGTACCTAAGGTTGCCATTATGTCATTTCATGTCTCTAATGACATAACTTTTAATATTTTAGTTGCAAATGTGTCACATCGATGATTATCTTAACTTAATTGAGTTTGTTAACCTTAATATATATTATTAGTCCCACATTATATACTTTGTATAAGTGTGAATATATATACAAAAGTGTACACAACATTACAAACAACTTTATACGATGAAACGTCAAAAATTCGGAAAACGATTTCCGGTCACATTTTTTGTTTTTCATAGAACTATATATTTTTGTAAATAAATTTTATAAACTATTTCACCATTATTATTTTTTATTAAAAATATTTTTATTTTCATTATAAAACCATTTATTGGAATATTTAAAATTAATTAAATATTCGCAAATCAAAGTAGTGAAATTCCAGGTCGTTACATTCTTCCCCCTTTAAAAGAATTTCGTCCCCGAAATTACACCTCATAACCTATTCAGAAACACTTAACACTCTACATCATTACATATGATGTACATAGATCATTCTTATGCAAAATTTGACTCGATCACAACTCGAATACATAACTTCACTTCCGCACTAGTATCGCTTAACCGATTCTCTAGTGCGGACTCCGATCAGGCTCCTTGATTTGGAAACTCTGTTCTCCTTCCTTACATAGTTGTAACTATGATAGAAACTTTGGTCCCAAACAAAAATCCTCATCAAATGCTCGTCGTCCAAAATCGAGTAATAAATCCTTATTCGGAATATTGCAAATATCTTAAAGTCATATACTCGAATCTTAGATTAAAGCTCTATGAAAAGGAGAATTAATCTACGTCCACCCTACACACTTACGATATTGGTTCACCTTAATACCAATTCTATTTCACTAAATAATTTATGAAAACATTTCATTAAAAAATCTTAGTTTCAACTTGGATAATACTCCATTATAGCCTAAGAGTATATACCTCTATTTGATCTCACTATTCCATATTGAATTTATCTCCCTAAGAAATCTTAAGATCCAAAACCTGGCTTTTATTTCAAAAACTTTTTGAAATGATACTCTATATTTTAAATTATAAAAATATATAAATATGGCTCGAGTAACACCAAAAGAATACTATGGAACTGGGTACTACCAAACAGTATCATGCATTCCCTTACCAAGAAGGGTAATACTCAAGAGAAGTGTTTACCATTCAAACACATCTCTTCCCCAAATTTTAATTTATTTTCGAGCTACTCGAACTAGTTAACTAAAAGATATTCTTTTATTTCAAAATCCCATTTTTGAAACAATACTTTACATTTTCCAACAAAACATTTATCACTAACTTACTTTGGATTCATTCAGGTTGAATTCGCCTCGATTGTAAAATAATAAAGAGAATAATTTACTAAGTGCACGACAAAGTTCGCCTAGGAAAACATCCGATCGTCACTTAGAAGATTATTCTGATCATCACAAAACAATCACAACTCATTCCCCTTAAGTAATCTAAAGAAAACACTTCTTACTTAAATTTCATTCTCAAAATTTCATACTTTAAGCAAAATTGCTTTCAAATACCATTATTATTTCTCAAAATATTAAAAAATAATTTTCCAAAGCATCGGGACTTAGGTTCTCAATTGTTCAACCTAAATTCTTTTTAATTAAAAAGACACATCTTATTTAGAGGAAAGTACCTAAACATTTACACAATAGTCAATGCTCAAACTGAAGAAGCATGACTAACCAAAACCTATACGATAATAATAAAATATAATTATCTCCCAACAACAACATCTCAAATATACTATACTATACTATTTATGAAAATCATTCTTTATATACAAAATATATCCTGGATAAAATTATTTCATTTACTCTAATTTCAAAACAATACTATATCAGTTGGTTTGGCTCAAGTGTTTAGGAATCCTTATCGATAGCGTTGGCCAAACGCATCGACTGGAATTCATATACCACTCAACCGATCAAACAACACAATATAAAACATTTTTATATCACTAACAAATATGCGCTCTCATATAATATACGCTCAAACTCATCCTAGGGTACTACTAACCCTATCTCTAATGAGTTAACTCCACCAAAGCTAAGGTTCTCTCTTAACCTTCGGCTCTGATACCAACTGTAACGAACTGGATTTACGACCCTCAAAAATCGACACTAATATGTCCACTTTATCACATGCCTAACATTCAAGTGCCGGAAACACCGTTCCTTAAAGGAAAAGAAAGAAGATAGAAGATAGAAAAAACTAAAAAAAAACACAGAGTCTCACAGCACAACGGAAGAAAATATATTAATAACCATAATTCTTTACAAAGTAATTTCAAAAATGATACATCATAATTACAGTAATACAATTTCTAACCTAGGACAGTTATAACAGCCTGTCCTTATACATCAAATATAAACTATATAATATACAGGGGAAACAAGATAATAACTATCTATCGATGAAGCCTCCAGCTCCGTGCTCCTCCAAAATACATCCGTCGAAAAACTTGAACTACTTGGCAGCTCATAAAAATTCGAGCACCAAAGAGTTTTAGGGAAAGAAAATAAAACTCCGGGTCAGACATGGGTCTGGTATGATTAAACTCAAACAACTTGATTATTACATTTCAAAACCTTTTAAAAATCAAAGGTATCTCGTAAGACCACACCGAACATAAACACGGACGGGTTTTTACCTTACGATAACCAAAACACTTTTATAAAAAATCCAATGATATTATAATAATGTCTAAGCACAAATACTTATTAATCTTAGCCGAAATTGCTACATTAGTTAAATTCCAGCATACTAGACTTTACAATCAAAACCATAAAGACACGTATTGAAGAATGGATTTCATACTATGACCAGGTAAGAAACTACCTCCGATGGGTACATCTCTAGAACAATGCACCCGGGTCTAGCAAGAACATCTTGTACCCTACCACATAGAACCGGCCTACCACTTGACTAGTAGTACCGAATATGTCATTATACCGGTCTTCTAACCTTAATCTAGACCTCTCATGCACAACCAAATCCATAAAAATAGGGTAATCTAGAAAGATAATGACATGCCCTAATGGGAGTGACCCACTTAACCCTGCTGCATGCCCTGTTTTAGTCATTTCCCAATTCATGAGGCTTGAGGCTACATTTTACCTTTTTGAATAGCAATCCTACTTGGAATGCTAACACTGCCCTTCAAGCAGTAATGAAATACCAACATTCATCCATATAAGTTGTCCAGGATAAGCACAAACCGAAGGCACTACTTCTGCTACATCCATTTTGGAATCACCCTTAGGACTAGTAGCAAGCAGCCCTTGCACTTCAATGCTCCATATTCGATTCCATATTCTTCAAGATGTCTTCAGTTCGAAACGCTTGAGTTGGATCAAAGTGGTTTTCAGATAACAGATCTGATCCTGGTCACTTCGAAACAGCTTTCGATAATTTCTGGTAAACTCAACCCTATTTCTTTAGGAAATAAGCAGATGAAAGAAAAGAGCGGAATTCACCTCCTAACCGTTAGTGGACGGATTTCATTATCATTTATCCTAAAAGAACGAAACGAATTGATACGTACAGTATAGCACCACCAACGGTAACTATACCATATAATTTCCGTGTTTCTCCTAGATATTTCCAAATTTACGTTTTGGTCCAGATTTGATAGTCGGTTATTTAACTATCAAATAAACAAACAATCAAACATTGATTAAATTCCATATAGGATCCTATAAGCCTTTATTAATTAATCTTTAATTAATAAAATCACTTTATAAAACTTTATCAAAGGATCTTTTCGAAAACACTTTTCCCAAACCACTTACATCCCTTTTACTTGGAAAACAATATAAACATTTACCAAAAACATTTGGAAAATTCCCTCTTCTCACATTCCATATTAAATGGCCAAACCATTCCCTTTCAAAACATCACTTACTATAAAAGTCGTTCACTTTATAAAACACATTCACTTATTCCTTACAAAAATTCTTTTATAAGTTCACTTCACATTTCAAACCTCTGTATAATTTTTCAAACTTGATTTAAAACGTCTTTCAAAAATATCTAAAATGACTTATAAAATCTCTTTCTATTTCTACAACTATTTAAAAATCTTCCTTCATAATTTCTGTATAGAATCTCATTTATAAAATATCATTTTCAAGATATCATTTGTAAATCATTTTAGGTAAAACCTTTTATTTAATAAACCCCTTTTTAAAAACAAGATATTATTTTAAAATAACTTTATAAAATAATAATAAATTTTAAAAACCATTTATAACCATTAAACCCAAATCGATTTAAGAATTAAAGTTAATTCAAAAACATACTTTAGTAATTTGAAAAGAGGCTTAGCAATCCCAATGGTACTAATTTAAGTTACCATTCAATTTCAATTTCAATTCACTTAACAATTATTTACGTAGGTCAACATATATGTAAATACAACTCATATCCAAATCAGGGAATAACATGTCAATATGAACTAACCATCATATACATATCCAAATAACATAATAGCTGGGTGGTGATTTGTCCTACTAAATAGAGTCCAAACAATTCAATCAATTTATAGCAGAACGGGGATTTATTCTCCTAACACATGTCTACACAAATGAACAAACAAACAAATAATTTATAGCAGAATGAGGATTTATTCTGCTAACAAATGTCCAAATAACCAAACAATCTACATTATAACTCATTTATAGTTATATGGTTTCTTAATGGTATCAACACTTGAATCACTTGTATTCAAAACCATCTTTGAAAAAGAAGTACCTTTGAACCATTTTACTTTTGAAAACCAAAGGATTTAAAACTTTTAAATCATTTTAAAAATAATTAACTAAAAGTTAAATCCTTATTTAAATCATAATTAATTTTAATTGAATCTTAACTTAATTTAATTAAATAGTTAAACAATAAGTAATTATTAATTAAACCCAAATTAATCCTTTATTAATTATTAAATAATTAATTAAACCTTCATTAATAATTAAATGTTAATTAATCTCAATTAATTAATTAAATAGTATTTAATTAAACTTAAACAATAAATTAAACCTTTAATAAATAATTTATTATAAATTAAATCTTTAATCAAATAATTAAACCCTTGATTAATAATTAATCATATATTTAATTAATGATAAATTAAATATAAATAATTTACTTAACCCATACTTAATTAACTTAATTAATAATTAATTAAAATAAATCTTAATTTTAAAAGATAATTAATTAAGAACTAATCTTTATTTAATTAAAGTTAATAAACCTTGTTAACGTTTAATAAATTATCAATTACTAAAACATAATTAATTAACAATTAATTATTAAATCCTTAATTAACTTTTAAAAACATTATTATTTAGTTTATAAAATATTCACAAAATAATTTGAAGTATAAAAAACCAAACTTTGCAAAAATCAAAATTTTAAGGGAACTACATCCATAGCGACTATCGTTGTGGATACCCGTAAGCTTTAACTTGTTTCTATCCTTATTTTGAAAACTTCACCCGAAAGCTCACTAACTTTCTAAAAACAAAAATAAGTATTTAAAACTAAAACTAGTTTAAATCTAACCAAATATTCGATTTTTAAAAACTAAAACGATAACTTTCTTGCACAAGATTCCAATTCTCCAATACCCTACAAAGGTACCAACTTCTTCTTAGCTTATACATTACATACCCAAGTCCATACACAACCACAACATCCAGGATAACATCATGCCACAAACATAAGCAAGATCTAATCTTTACCCATTTAGACTTCACATTCAAGTCTAATGTCCTTACATATCCAAGCAATAAGTATATATATTTATATATATAACCATCACATGTTAAATTAACCAATACTAACCATCACATCACACAATATATTAACTAACATAAAAGTAAAAACTTTCCTAAAAATTCATAGTTTACTCACCGGAAACCCTTTGAAAACTTGATACACTTTGAAATTCGTGAAGCTTGGAAAGCCATAAATTCTTCTTGAAAATGGGTCATTCTCCACTCGACTTTTGGACCCTTTTCTCTCGGATTTTGGAAAATGGTCAAAAGGAAAGTTTTAGATAATTCTTTCCTCTATCATTTAAAAAAAATTACTCAAAAAAGTTAAATTTTTAGGAAGTTATGGCCAAAACAGTGAGGGGTATTTCGGACATCAAAATCTAGGTTCAAAAACACTCTTGCAATAAATGAAATTTAATAGCATCTAAGCCCGAAATCAGAAATGTGGTAAACTACAAAGTTGTTGCCACTGGAAATATACATAGTTTGAAAAAAAATCTTGTTTTGGTGTATTTTATAAGAAGTTATGGCCGAAACCATTTCGGGTAAAATAGAGGAATTTCAAATTGGAAAGAGGAGTTTTGAAGCTAGTTTTAAAATGTTATAAAAAGTTTAAACTTGAAAATATAAAACTTTAGAATGCTAAGGAAGCCATTAAAATTACCTTAGAGCTTATGAAATTAGAAAATGGAAATAGAATTTGAAAAAAATAGTTTTTATAATATGTAAACAAGTGAGATTACCAAAATACCCTTGTACTTTACCCTCCTCTCATTACATGCAACCTTACACATGCATGCATCCATGTCTCCTCGTAACACTACATGCATTTATGAATATAAGTACCTGAGGTTGCCATTATGTCATTTCGTGTCTCTAATGACATGACTTTTAATATTTTAGTTCCCAATGTGTCACATCGATGATTATCTTAACTTAATTAAGTTTGTTAACCTTAATATATATTATTAGTCCCACATTATATACTTAGTATATGTGTACATGTATATACAAAAGTGTACACAACATTACAAACAACTATATATTTTTGTAAACAAATTTTAAAAACTATTTCACCATTATTATTTATTATTAAACAGAGTTTTATTTTCATTATAAAACCATTTATTGGCATATTTAAAATTAATTAAATATTCGCAAATCAAAGTAGTGAAACCAGTTTACCTTACGATAACTAAAACACTTTTATATAAAGTATCCAGCGATACTATAATAATGTCTAACGGTTCAAGTAAATATATAAATAACTGAAATTGTTACCATTATTAAATTCCAACATACTAGGCTCTACAATCAAAATCGTATGGCACGTATTGGAGATTGGATACCATACAATGGCAAGGTAAGGGACTACTCCGATGGTACACACCTAGATAATGCACCGATGCCAACACAGAACTGGCTGCCCCTTTAAGATGGCATACCGGATTACCTAACACCCATTTGACACCGAGCCTTATATTACCACAGTGTTTGCGCGCAATCCAATTCTGAATAGGGATAATCTGGAATGGGATGACGGCTCCTAATGGTAGCTAACCACATGGCTCTGCTGCATACCCTGTTTTTTCCATTTTTTCGATTTGTGAAGCTTGTGAGGTCACGTCTTTACCTTTTTATTTGCAAACCCACTTGGAATGCTACACTGCCCTCCAGGCGTCATTGCAATGCTTGCATTCATCCATACAAGTTTGTTCTGGGACTGAACGAAACCGAAGGCACTACTTACTACATCCATTTTGGAATCACCCTCAGGATTAGTAGCAAATAGCCCATGCACTTCAAAACTCCATCTTTGATTCCATGCTCTTGAGGATTTCCACAGTTCGAAACGCTTGAGTTGGATCGAAGTGGTTTTCGGATAACATATCCGATCCTGGTCTCTTCGACACAACTTTCGATAAATTTCGGTAAACTCAACCCCGGTTATCTAGGAAATAAGCTGATAAAAGATAAAAGCAGAGTTCACCTCCTAACCTTTTCTGGACGGATTTTCTTATCATTTATCCTAGAAGAACGAAACGAGATTTATACACACAGTACAACATCATTGGGTATGACTGTGCCAAATAACTCACGTGTTTCTCCTAGATATTTCCAAAGTTATGTTTAGGTCCAGATTTTTATAGTTGGTTATTTAACTATCAAATAAACAATCATTCAACGTTGATTCAACTCCATATGGGATGAACCAAGCCTTTATTAATTAATCTTTAATTAATAAAATCACTTATAAACTTGATCAAAAGATCCTTTCAAGACACTTCCCCAAACCCTTAACATTCCTTTATACTTGAAAATAAACAATATAAGTATTTACCAAAACATTTTGGAAATTCCCTTTCCTCAAAATTCCATATTAAATGGCTAAACAATTCCCTTTCAAAAACATCATCTCCAATAAAACACATTTACGTATCCTTTATAAAAATTCTTTTTATAAGTTCCCTTCACATTTCAAACCACTTGAAAGTTTTCAAACTAGATTTAAAACTTCTTTCAAAAATATCTAAATTGATTTATAAATCTCTTTCTATTTTTAAAACTATTTAAAATTCTTCCTTCATAATTCCTTTATATAATCTCCTTTATAAAATATTGAAAGAGAGTATGCTCTGATACCAAATGAAAGTGTGTACGCTTGTGCACACTAATTGTGGATCGTGTAATATGGACTAATATATGCGGAATGTTATATACAGTTGCTATATAAGTAAATATTCAATAAACTAACTATATAGCAATTCACAGATATAGAATAGTAAATGCAATAAACAGTAAAAATCACACCAGGGATTTTTATACTGGTTCGGACCTCCCGTCCTACGTCCAGTCCCAGACTTCTATCTGGATTTTCACAACCAACTACCTCGCTTCACCCGGAGGAACAGGTTTACAACACCCGAACAGCCGAACGGGATTTCGTGCCTCTTACAACACCGAGGACTTCAACAAAAACAAATACAATTTCCGTTGACAACTTGTGCTCTTGATAACACTGATTTGTCACTTGTAGTACACCCTTCCTATAATCTTATCCTCAAAGTATGTGAATGATGTTTGTGAAGATTGAAGGAAGTATATTACTTATTAAATCAAAAGATATGAAATAATTTCAATGATTCAATAAGCAATTGAAATGTTTGAGAGATCAAGACAGAGATCAATAGAATATAGATTAGAATAATAGAATTGGTTATTCTTCTGGAATAATGATTTCATGATGTTTATATAAGAAATAAACAGTTGTAACCCTTTGTGAAAAGATACAAACAAAGGTCATGATCATTGGTGAAGAGAAAGAGAAGCAACCGTTGAAGAAAAGGAAGTGTCTGTACGAAAGGTTGCTTTCTGTTTGAAAACGGTCGACAGGTCAAAAATGGCCGGTAGACAGGAATTTGAATATATATACGTTATGTACACTTGTGCACGTTATCTGTGCATTCTGGACAAAAACGGTCGACCGCCTTGTTTTAAACCGGTCGACCGGTTTAGCCCAGACTGCACAGTTAATGTGCACTCATACATATATACATTTGTATTCAAAGATTGAAGGTATGAGATTATTTGAGGATAGATTTTAACATAAATAACACTACTAACATACCAAATAATCAACCTCTAATGTATGGAGCTCTTTGTGTCTCTTTAAAACAATGAATAACTTCTTTTTGTCGATCACGGCTTATCCCTTTGTCAGAAATCAAAACTCTATAAAAATCTTGACTCAACATTCTCCCCCTTTTTGATTGATGACAACATATATCTGAAGTTCTTAATCTCCCCCTGAATATGTGATCTCCCTGAGATTTTGTCTGTATTCTTTATATATATATATATATTCCTGCAAATAATTGTTAGCTCTTTCTCCCCCTTTGTCATCGACAAAAAGGAGTAATAGATAATGGAATAATATAGGAATGTATCAATCAGAATATCCATTTTCCTCTTTTCTTAAGTGGTACCTGCAAAAAATATAATTAAGACCATGGTACCCACTTTTTATAGGGTCCTAAGAGTTAGATCTTAGGAATCCAAACCCATACGGGTCCGGTATCCCCTTTATATACATAATTAGAATTATAATGCACAGTATTCATGAAATTCTGAATATATTTGTTCCTAATCAAATTGTTATTTGTTTTAGGAACCCATATTTTGATAGTCTTGACATTTTTCTTCTGAAATTTCACAACTGGCTTTGGTTTGGAATATAATAAACTAAGATTTTTCTTAGCTTCAGTCTTTTGTACTTTCTTTTTCCTTTCATTACCAAGATGATTCTTGGTTTCTTGTTTCTCATATCCCAAACCTTGTTTATTTGAAACAGATTGTGAATTTCCAATGATCTTTGTCAAATTTTCTCGACCTTTGTTAAAGTTAGAAACATTTTGAGTAATGTCATCTAACTTAGTTTGTAAGCTCGCCTTTTCTAGGTCCAGATTTTTAACTTTTGCCTTAAGCTCATGATTTTCAGTAGTGAGAGCATCATTTTTCTCTTTTTGAGTTTCAATTTCTTGACTCAAAAGAGATAGTTGAGAGTCAACATTAGATGATGATTCTTGAAGTTTTTTAAGTTCTTCTTCTAATATTTTCTTCTCATCTTTTAACATATCTCGTTCAAACTCTGCTCTACTCAAATCTGCTTTGGCTACTTTTAATTGACGTTTTATGTCTTTATATTTGACTATCAATTCAGAATTAATATCAAGTAATTCATCAAATGTAGGAATTTGTACCTCATCTTCTGTTGCCATAAAACAAACATTAGCTTGTTCATTTTCCTGATCACTTTCACTTTCAGATGAGGATGAGTCTGAATCATCCCATGTTACTGAGAAGGCTCGTTTCTTTGACTTGTCCTTCTTATGTTTGAATTTATCATTTTCTGACTTCTTCTTCTGTTCTGGACAATCCTTCTGCATGTGCCCCTTTTTGTGACAGTTGAAACATTCTATAGTTGATGAAGATGGTTTGCTTGATCCAGGTTTCCTTTTGTTGTAGCGACTGGCTTTTCGATATTTTAGGAATTTTTTGAATCCTTTTGCAATGAATGCCAAATCTTCATCTTCAGAATCTGATTCATTTTCATCTTTCTCAGCATGAAATGCTACATTTTTCTTCTCTTCTTTCTGTTCTTTTCTAGCCTGCAAATTTGCTTCATAGGACATTAAATTTCCTATCAATTCATCTGGCTTCATGATGGAAAGGTCATTAGCTTCTTCAATTGCTAATACTTTTCCTTCCCATTCACTAGTCAGAGAATGTAGGACTGTTGAAACAACATCAAAATCTGAATATTTTTGCCCTAATCCGATAAGTGCATGATGAATAGTTTGAAACCTTGAATACATATCATTGATTGTCTCATTCGGTTTCATTTTGAAATTTTGAAACTGACTCTTCAGCATGGCTATTTTGGCTTGTTTAACCTTGTTAGTACCTTCATGAGTGGTTTTCAGCGTTTGCCAAATTTGATATGCAGTAGTGCAGATACTAACACGGTTATATTCATTTTGGTCTAATGCACAAAACAACATATTTATTGCCTTTGCATTTACAGCTGCTGCTGTTTTCTCAGCCGTTGTCCATTCTGAATATTCAGTTGTTGGATTTACTATTTCTTTTTGAGTAGCATTCCAAGCATCATAGCTATTTGATTGCATGAAAAATGACATACGTGTAGCCCAATAGCTATAGTTGAGACCATTAAAGAATGGAGGTCTTTGTGTTGATTGACCTTCCGTGTAAGAGCTAGAGCTAGTACTTGCGTTATTTGCCATATTATAAGAATATATCAAATAACGGTTTTACGGTTATATGATGACCGTGCTCTGATACCAAATGAAAGAGAGTATGCTCTGATACCAAATGAAAGTGTGTACGCTTGTGCACACTAATTGTGGATCGTGTAATATGGACTAATATATGCGGAATGTTATATACAGTTGCTATATAAGTAAATATTCAATAAACTAACTATATAGCAATTCACAGATATAGAATAGTAAATGCAATAAACAGTAAAAATCACACCAGGGATTTTTATACTGGTTCGGACCTCCCGTCCTACGTCCAGTCCCAGACTTCTATCTGGATTTTCACAACCAACTACCTCGCTTCACCCGGAGGAACAGGTTTACAACACCCGAACAGCCGAACGGGATTTCGTGCCTCTTACAACACCGAGGACTTCAACAAAAACAAATACAATTTCCGTTGACAACTTGTGCTCTTGATAACACTGATTTGTCACTTGTAGTACACCCTTCCTATAATCTTATCCTCAAAGTATGTGAATGATGTTTGTGAAGATTGAAGGAAGTATATTACTTATTAAATCAAAAGATATGAAATAATTTCAATGATTCAATAAGCAATTGAAATGTTTGAGAGATCAAGACAGAGATCAATAGAATATAGATTAGAATAATAGAATTGGTTATTCTTCTGGAATAATGATTTCATGATGTTTATATAAGAAATAAACAGTTGTAACCCTTTGTGAAAAGATACAAACAAAGGTCATGATCATTGGTGAAGAGAAAGAGAAGCAACCGTTGAAGAAAAGGAAGTGTCTGTACGAAAGGTTGCTTTCTGTTTGAAAACGGTCGACAGGTCAAAAATGGCCGGTAGACAGGAATTTGAATATATATATACGTTATGTACACTTGTGCACGTTATCTGTGCATTCTGGACAAAAACGGTCGACCGCCTTGTTTTAAACCGGTCGACCGGTTTAGCCCAGACTGCACAGTTAATGTGCACTCATACATATATACATTTGTATTCAAAGATTGAAGGTATGAGATTATTTGAGGATAGATTTTAACATAAATAACACTACTAACATACCAAATAATCAACCTCTAATGTATGGAGCTCTTTGTGTCTCTTTAAAACAATGAATAACTTCTTTTTGTCGATCACGGCTTATCCCTTTGTCAGAAATCAAAACTCTATAAAAATCTTGACTCAACAAATATCATTTTCAAGATATCATTTGTAAATCACTTTAGGTAAAACCTTTTATTTAATAAACCGCTTTTTTAAAAAACAAGATAATAATAAATTTAAAAAAATCATTTATAACCTTTAATCCCAAATTGATTAAAGAATTAAAGTTAATTCAAAAACATACTTTAGTAAATTCGAAAAGAGGCTTAGCAATCCCAATGGTACTATTTTAAGTTACCATTCAATTTCCATTTCAATTCACTTAACAGTTATTTACGTAACCAACATATATGTAAATACACTCATATCCAAATAAGGGAATAACATGTCAATATGAACTAACTAGCATATACATATCCAAGAAAACATAATAGCAGGATGGTGATTTGTCCTGCTAAACAGATGTCCAAACCATTCAACCAATTCATAGCAGAACGGGGATTTATTCTGCTAACACATGTTCATACAAACAAACAAGCAAACAAGCAAACAAACAATTTATAGCATAACGGGGATTTATTCTGCTAACACATGTCTACACAAAAAACAAGCAAACAAACAATTTATAGCAAAACGGTGATTTATTCTGCTAACACATGTCTAAACAATCCAAAAATCTACATTATAACTCATTCACTGTTATATGGTTTCTTAATGGTATTGACACTTGAATCACTTGTATTCAAATCCATCTTTGAAAAGAAGTACCTTTAAACAATTTTATTTTTGGAAACCAAAGGATTTAAAACTTAAAAAATCTTTTTAAAAATAATTATTTATAAGTTAAATCCTTATTTAAATCATAATTAATTTTAATTGAATCTTAACTTAATTTAACTAAATAGTTAAATAATAATTAACTATTAATTAAACCCAAATTAATCCTTTATTAATAATTAAATAATAATTTAAACCTTCATTAATAATTAAATATTTATTAATTTTAATTAATAAAAATAATAAGCTTTAATTAAAACTTAAATAATGAATTAAACCTTAAATAAATAATTTATTATTATTTAAACCTAAAATAATTTATAATTTTAAATAATCAAACACTTGATTAATAATTAATTAATAATTAATCTTATACTTAACTAATAATTAATTGATAATAAATCATATACTTAACTCATGATTAATTAACTTAATTAATAATTAATTCAAAATAAATCTTAACTTTAAAAATAATTAATTAAGAACTAATCTTTATTTAATTAAAGTTAATAAACCTTGTTAACACTTAATTAATTATTAATTACTGAAACCTAATTAATTAACAATTAACTATTAAATCCTT
The DNA here is from genome assembly GCA_030737815.1 of Allium fistulosum. Taxonomy (NCBI): domain Eukaryota; kingdom Viridiplantae; phylum Streptophyta; class Magnoliopsida; order Asparagales; family Amaryllidaceae; genus Allium; species Allium fistulosum. The sequence continues at coordinate 866,291,557 of CM060906.1, read as the reverse complement.
AATTAACTTTTAAAAACATTATTATTTAGTTTATAAAAATATTCACAAAATAATTTGAAGTATAAAATGCAAACTTTGCAAAAATCGAAATTTTAAGTGAACTGCATCCATAGCGACTATCGCTATGGATACCCGTAATTTCACTTTACTAACTAGTTTACATGCTAACTTGCTTTAGGTTCAAGACAAGATTAACACATATGACATATCCAAGTTCATATATATCAAATCATATCATCACCAAACATAATCAACAATCGCAACCTTTTTATAACCAACATATCTAAACAATACCACAATCCAAACCCAACATATATATATATATATATAACCACATAACCAACACACATATATATAAGTAAATTCTTCCCAAAAAGTTAAGAAGTTTACTCAACATAATTTTTGGAAACTTGAAATACTTTAGCGTTCGGAAAGCTTGGAAAACCACGAAATCCACTCAAAAATAGGCCATTTTCACTAGTACAAAACTGGTCTCTTGCTTCGTATCATTTGTGTCGGTTGCAGTTAAAACCGACACTAATATGGTTATTTACGTCGGTTCCTAATTAACAACCGAAGAATTTGAGTAATGGGAGTAGAAGAAAATTTAAAAAATTAAATTTGTGTCGGTTTTTTTAACTTTGGACGCAAATGAGTCGAGGCTATATACTTACTTGTATCGGTTTATTTTGCGGTCAGACACAAATAAACAAATTTGTGTCTACTATTATTTGAACCGACACAAGTATGGGAGCCACACTCTAATTATTACTCCCGCGAAACTAAAATTTTGGAGGGAAAAAAGAAATTGCTGCCACCTGTTTCACTACGTTCCCACTAAATTTTCCTTACCCGACCCGTCTTTTCCTTCTTCCCCACCAAAAGGACTTCGGTACCAAATAAAGTAAAAAAAAAATCGCTCGCTCCTGTTTCACTACGTTCCATCCGTGGCGTCTGCTCCAGTTTCTCCTTTACGCAGCTTCTACAGCATATCCCCAAAACCCTATACCGAAGATTATTTTGCTATCGGGGAGGTAATCTTTAGAGATTCTAGTAAAACAACGTCATATTGATGCATTACTGTTTTAGATTTAAAATAGCGTGAAAGTTCTAGTAATTCATAGATAATACCTAAACTAATATTGGTAAAAGTTTTAACTATTCATTTCGTAGCTTGGGAGAAAAGCTGGAAAACAACTGTTAAGTAAATTATGTACAAATTATTCTGTTTTTCGATCTTGAAACTTACTAATATTGCAAGGTTTTAAATATTAAAATTGGAAATTGTATAAAATGTTACTATTGCAATTAAACTTGCCAATTTGTCATACGGTGATGATAAGATCAATAAATGTAATTTTATAATTGGTTCAGAACTTCAAATGCTATAAAAGTTAGAAATGTCAGGAAATATGGATATTGAACTATTTTGTTTCTAGATTATATTTTAAAGGTTAAGGAACATGAATATTGAACTATGTGGACTACTGATTATTAGTCTGTTGGTTATTTTGGTACTACAAGATTACTTGAGCTGTATATTTGATTCCTATAGCGTTTATGTTAGACACATATACTTTGGCTTGCCTTGTGTATACTTATTACATAGTAAGTATCAACATAATGATAATGCAATATACCACCAGAGGGCCTGTCCGCCCGTGGATAATACACTGCAAAACTTGCATTTACTAGTAGCGTTGCAAACATTATTTTGTTCGGCTAAGGAATAAGTTAAATAATGTGCATACACTAAGCCTATTTCACGTTGTGTTTACCTGAAAGCACTACAAATTATTTTTGACACATTTTTTGTTTTGCGTGCAGTAGTTCCGTGTTCCATACTATGATATCTGGAGTAGATAAATCCATCTTTTCATGACTTTCATACTGCATTGTGTTTTCACCATTTTTCCATTTTTTTTCACACCTGCGACTATATTCGAACCTCATGTCATTTTATGCATTTCAGACTTTTTAACCCCTAATTAACCTTCCTACCTCACCACATCATTTCGGTTAACCCTACAGCATTCATGTATCATGTGCTCGTGAAATTCTCCACCCATTCGTTCAGAAAGTGGAGTGGCCTTAATCAGTATGTAATCATTTTTTATCATGCATTTCAAGCACTTATGGTTAATTTTTTATCCATAACCCTATACATATACATAATATTATGATTAAGTATGTCGAGCTATAATTTATTCTTATGTCATTAATACTTGTAATAAGCACTAGTAATAGTCAAGTTGCTTTTCCGAACTACAAATGAGAAGACCTTTCTAAATGAAACTTTTATGCGTAGAATCTTGACTGATATAATCGTCTGTTGGAGAACGTTTCTGCATTTCCACATCTTGTGACCATTGACTCAGTTGCTCCATTATTGTAATTTAACATATATCAGATCACTGTACCAACTTTTTATTGTTAATTAATGCATTCTTCAATAACTTCTCTGCAGGAACTTCTCTTGCCGTGACTGTGACGCGCTCTGTTGACAGCAATTCCGAAACATTGGGAACCTGGTGTTGGACAGATACTGAGCATACTGGACAGGCATGTTTATTTCAAGTATTTTTACCATTTCAAGTCATATATGATCCTAGCTGTGGAAAGCATCACTTGAGGGGGGTAAAAACAGCAGGAATGACATTCGTATTTAAAAAAAATCATAAAAATAACAGCAGGAAAATAATGAAGTTCATAGTAGTTCAATTCTTGGAAAGAATTTCTAAGTTCTGTCTTTATGCAGATGGCAAGTGGCATGTCGGACTGATCTCATCAAATTGGAGCCAACAAGAAGGTTAGGTCCTAGATATTGGTGGTTATTTTGGAGTAACAATGTTCACCCTTGAAAGCATTTTTATATATTTATATTTTATATTCATAGGTTATCCATGATAAACAATATAAAACACATTCATTATAGGTAAATGAAATGCTGTTGTGTTCTTTTAGGAAAGAAAAGACCTCCTTGTCACTGTTTGTTCATTTCACAATAATATAATGTTGTGCATTGTCTGACATAAATTAAGACAAAACAAAGAAATTACGTTAAAGAAATAGGATAAACTTCATAACCCAAATAGATAATAGCTGTTAGCAGTACTTATTAAAATTTTATTTAATAAAACGATCAATTCATTGTGCTCGATCATCGGTCAATTTGCATGTTTAGCTATTCACTGTAAACGTTATATGATGACTTAATGAATGTTTAACTATTCATCAAAAAACACTTATAAATTGTCTAGATTTTGAAATCGTTCTCCATTAATATATGATGACTTAAAGAGGGGTTGGATCGATAAATACTAAACATCTGTTTGAAGTGAAAGACAGATTACTTTTGATCGATTTTTGAGCTTCTATTTTGGATTGATACCATACTCATTAGTAATAAGTGCATCTCGGAGTAACTGGAAATATGCATATTTCAGTTAGAAAATAAAACTTATTTATGACAAACATGCGTTCATAAAATTCTGTCTTTCACTTCTGATAACAGTATACGAAATTTATGAACACATGTTTTTCAAAAATATCTTATGACAAACATGTGTTCATAAAATTCTGTCTTTCACTTTTGACACTTAAGATAAAAAAGATATATACTTGTTTTTCAAATCAAAAGTTATGATTTTTTTTTCAAAATACACAACTGGTTGCAAGATAAAAAGGTATTTATCCTAAATCTAAAACTGATGCTTCAATTGAAGCTTCACCAAAGCACTCTTCACCAAATGCCCATAGACGCCACCATACTGCTCCAGCTCTGACCAAACTCTGGTTAGAAGTCGGTGACATTCGCCCCTGGTGTTTCCCCTAGGTGAGCACGCTTGATTCACCCCCACGGCGGCGTAGTTATTCTTAAAACACATGCAACCCAAAACGATAGTGCAACCTATTTCAATCTATAAACACGCGAACTACTCATTGGAAAAAACTTGTTGTAATTTTCCTGTGTTCTCTGACTCCCTACGCTCCTCCAACTCTGACGCTATGGTCCACGACCTCCGCTATCGCCGTGAATTGCTCAAAAACTGATTTCTGATAAACTCTGAAATTATTATTGTCTAGGCCACTAAAAATCATTATTCGACCATAAAACATCATGGTTTATCATGACAATCAAACCCATATAATCAAAACTTAAAATGGTGATGTTCGAAAATTTAAGTTTTATTACCCCTTCATAGTAAATTAAACAATTCTGGGTGTATATGCTACTGTTTGAGCTGATACAATTTTTAAAACATACTAGAGGCATAAACAACAACTTCCATGTTAAATTCCAATCTTAAAACCTATTAGGATTTGAGTTATTGATTTTTGAATTCACAGTGATTGAGTATTTTTGCACTGTGTTGAATACTCAGATAACAAATAATTATTGTCGGTGATTTTTATTCGAACCATATTTCAGGATTTTTAGTTCACAAATGATAAAACACAACCAGATGTTCATATGTGGATATATATGTTTGAATCCAAAGTATACACGATCATGAAATAGATTTGAAAAGGAGCATAGGTGGAGTTTACTCACAGATTATCTACTTTCTTCTCTTCTCAGGTTTTAAAAGTGATTTTGTTTTAATCAGTGAACTCCTCTTTGAATTTAGATGTATATATATAGTTGAGTTTGTAGTAGATGTAATACACACGAGCCTCTGCTTTCGTACGCACGAAATCGCAGTCTATTAATTTGATAAGAATGGAATGTTTTCCTTTGTACAAGGTCATTAATGCTCAAGATTTTTTACAGTAATACATATGTTTGGTTGGCCTTATCACCTAATACTAAGGGCAGTGCATGGTTCATCTCTACTATAAGATATTCATGTGATTCTTGTTGCCTAGTTTCTTTCGGCCAAAAATGGTATACTTTGCAGGCTTTTGTCTTACTTCCTTTCTTTTCTTGGTGATGGCTTCTTTCTTTTTTAAATAAATGCCTAAGCTTCATTTTAGGATTCCTATATTATGCTGCCTTGTTCAACTCATAAGTTTTTTATCACTTCATATCACTATTCTTCTTTGTCAAACTATATCTATAGCTGTGCATTGTTCTTGGCTTCTTATTTCTTTTCAAATTAAATATCTAAGCCATATTTCAGGCTTTTTATGATGTTGCTTTGTACAAATTCCCAATTTTCCTAACTTTATGTCAGATTTTCTTCTTTTTGTAAGATTTTTGTTTGATTTTCCTCTCATTTCATTCTTATTTTATTAACATACACACTACATATTTTTGGATTTATATGTAACGTATATAGACAAATCTAGAGTAGAACTTTGCTGCACGAAGTACAATTAATTGTAATTAAGCCGATTAGCTTCTTTCTATAAGGCCATGTATCTAAGAGTAATACACAAGGCTATTATTTTTCATCTAAATGTAGTTCACAAAATCACACAAGGTAAGGGTTTAAAAAAGACCTGAACATATTTATGCTAAGGGGCTAACTGGTTGCAAGAGTCGAAAGATTGAATGTAATTACAGAATGCGAGGAATTTTTTTTTATCCGCCCAAAACAAGTTTAGAGACGACAGTCATTGACTGACCAATTTATGTTTTGAACAAAAAAATAAAATAAAAATCAACTGGATATAAAAGGCAATCCATAATAACGAATACCCATTCGATTACATTGAGAAACATTTGTTGTTTCAATAGCGAAGAAAATTATTAAGCAATCATTGTTATAAAATGAACTTAGATAGGATCCAAGAATAAAAACAATTACATAGGATAAAACGAAACTAATTAAATCTGTATGAACTCCACACATTCAGCTATTGAAGGAATCATGCCAGACTGAAAGGATTGCTGAAAGGATGAGAGCTATTGAATTTTGAGTTAGAACTTCAAGCACACCAATACCATTATTGAGCTCACTAATCAATTGTTTTCCAGTGCTTGTATTTGGGATGATATGTTTTTGTAAGGAACCCAAACTAAGGAGCAATCTTTGTATACTCTACAGGAAAAATCAATTTAAGCCTGAAAACTTCACCTTTATATGAAGGCCGAGATGGACCGAGAATCATATCATTAAAGTATTGCAATATTACCCTCAGATGGCGATGCATTTTTAATTCCATAAGCTAGTTCACTTAGTTTTATATGGGGGCACTTGTTGATTCTTTGAAAAAAATTGGCGTTTTCCATTCCAAGATATTCTAGAACTTTGATGATTTCCCTTTCAATGAAAAAAAATTTAAGAAAAAGCTAGGAAAATTTATTTTTTTCTCCTCTTGTTCGTTCCTTCATGGAAACGTTAATATATTCACTTATTTTTTCTTTGCAAAAGGAAAACACAAAAGAATCTGTATAAAGTGATCATGCATGCATAAGAATATTCATAGAAACGTTATTATATTCACTTATTTTTTCAATCTCTTATGTGGAAATTATTTTTCATGAGTCAACCAATTTAAAATGAATATTATTATACCATAAATTTCAAATAAATTCTTGTTAGCTATAAATTCATATTGCCATAAATTAATTGGTTTCCAAACTGAATTCCAAACCGAATTCCAAAACATTTTTGGCTATACCTGCACATCTTATCTGTAATACAAATTTAGTCCACCTTTGAGGGATAATTGAATGAAACACTTATGTTTTTTTTTTTGCTTATGTAGTGCATCTCTAGCAATTTCACATGGATCGTAATTGGATGTATAACGTGAAACGTTGCGATGATGAGTTCTTGGAAAAAATGGAAGGATTCATCAAATGTGCGTTGGATGATCAATTGACAAGAAGAGAGGAAACTATTTTTTGCCCTTGTAGACGTTGCCAGAATAGAAGGAGATTTCGTAACATTGATCAGATCAGGGATCACATAATTCGGTATGGGTTCAAGCAAAATTATACACGGTGGATATGTCATGGTGAAAGCATAGTTAGTGCACCTAGTTCTAGTAATCATTACAATGATGAGGATGATCAGGAATGTAATGTGAATTATGAGGTAACTGATGAGAATGATGATATCGACCTTGTTAATGAGATGTTTGGTGATGTTCAAGAACATTTGATGGAAGAGCCAAAGTTGTACGAAAAAATATCAGTTGATGCTAAGAAGCCTTTGTATTCTGGTTGTGCTAAGTTTACAATATTGTCTGCTGTGCTCAAGCTTTTCAATTTAAAAGCAAAACACGGGTGGAGTGATAGAAGTTTTACATCATTATTAGAACTTTTAAAAGACATGCTACCAGAAGGTAATGAGCTTCCTACTTCTAATTATGAGGCAAAGAAAATTATGTGCCCAATTGGCGTAGGGTACAAAAAGATACATGCATGCCCAAATGATTGTATATTGTATCGAAATGAATATGAGAGCTTGCATGAGTGTCCTAAGTGTGGATTATCCCGTTACAAGTCACGAGAAAATGTTCATAATGGCTCAGATCAGAAACGGCCTCCAGCAAAGGTTTTATGGTATTTGCCCATTATACCAAGATTTAAACGTTTATTTGCAAATAAAGAAACTGCAAAAAACTTAAGATGGCATGCAGATGTGAGGAAGAATGATGGATTACTAAGACATCCAGCCGATTCTCCACAGTGGAGAAATATTGACACCATGTATTCTAGTTTTGGCGAAGAAATAAGAAATCTCAGACTTGGTCTTTGCACAGATGGCATAAACCCATTTGGCAACCTTAGCAGTCAACATAGTACTTGGCCAGTTCTTTTGGTGATTTACAATCTTCCACCTCACTTGAGCATGAAGCGCAAATACATTATGTTGTCTCTTCTGATTTCGGGGCCACGACAACCAGGAAATGACATCGACGTTTATCTAGCTCCTCTTATTGATGATCTAAAACTTTTGTGGGATAAAGGTGTGCGTGTATTTGATGCATATAGTAGAAATGAATTTACATTACGCGCCATGCTTTTTTGTACCATAAATGATTTTCCCGCATATGGTAACTTGTCTGGATATAGTACAAAAGGTGCTAAAGCATGCCCAATTTGTCAAGACGACATGGTTGTTGAGCGCTTGCATTTTTGCAAGAAAAATGTATATATGCATCATCGTAGATTTCTCCCTAGCGATCATCGTTATCGTAAAAAGAAGAAACCTTTCAATGGGGAGATAGAAAGCAGAGTTGCTCGTTTGCCATTAACAGGAATTGATGTATATGAACGGATCAAGGATATTGAAAATGTATTTGGCAAAACCTTTCCTCTTCAAGAAGGCATGTGGAAGAAAAAATCTATATTTTGGGAACTTCCATATTGGAAACATTTACAAGTTAGACATTGTCTAGATGTAATGCATATAGAAAAGAATGTTTGTGATAGTATCATTGGAACACTTTTGAATATACCTGGTAAGACAAAAGATAGTGAAAAAGCTAGGCAAGATATGTTGAAAATGGGTATTCGAAAGGAGTTAGCACGAGTGGAGAAAGGTAAACGTATCTATTTGCCTCCTGCATGCTATACATTGTCCAAAAAAGAGAAAACTAGTTTATGCGAGTGTCTTCGTGGTGTCAAGGTTCCATCAGGTTATTCTTCAAACATTAGCAGTCGTGTATCAATGAAGGATTTGAAATTGATGGGCATGAAGTCCCATGACTGTCATGTGTTGATGCAACATTTGTTGCCGGTTGCTATTCGAGGTATATTGCCTAAGCATGTTAGACATGTTATTACAAAACTTTGTATTTTTTTTAATGCAATTTGTAGTAAGGTGATTGATCCTGATATGTTGGATGATCAACAAGCTGATGTTATTGTCACTTTATGTCAATTTGAGATGTATTTTCCCCCTTCATTTTTCGATGTTATGGTGCATTTGATTGTTCATCTAGTAAGAGAAATCAAGATTTGCGGTCCTGTTTTTATGAGGTATATGTATCCGTTCGAAATGCACATGGGAACTTTAAAAAGAAAAACAAAGAATAGATATAGACCTGAAGCTAGTATCGTAGAAGGTACCATTGCCGAGGAGGTTGTTGAATTTGTCACTCAATACCTAACTGGCGTTGAACCTATTGGACTTTGCAAGTCTCGACATGAAGGGCGACTTGGTGGTCAAGGCATAATGGGGTTTAAATTGATGTCAATTGGCGATGATATGTTTCACAAAACCCACCTACTTGTTTTACAACACCTTAGTGAGGTCCATCCTTATTTGGAAGAGCACATGACAATTCTAAAGTCTCAAAATCCTTCAAAGAATGAAAGATGGTTGACAAATGAACATAACCGCTCGTTCGTCATATGGTTTAAAAATACGGTAATGACTCAATTGTCTCAAACAAATCATAATGTTTCTGATACAATAAGATGGTTGGCGTATGGGCCTAAATTTCAAGTTAGCTCTTATGAAGTATACGCTATTAATGGATATGTCTTTCATACGAACCGTCAAGATGAAAAGAGCAAAATGCAAAATAGTGGAGTAAGTGTCGTAGCATCTTCAAGAGAATTTGCTAGTGCTAAAGATAACAAACCAATAAATGCGACAATGTCATATTACGGGGTAATTGAGAATATTTGGGAACTTGAATATAAAGACTTCACAATTCCTCTATTTCAATGTAAATGGGCCGATAACCATCGTGCTGTACAAGTGGATGAACATGGATTCACACTTGTTAACTTTAGTCGAGCGAGTCATGATAACGATCCACTCATCTTGGCATCTCAAGTGAAACAAGTTTTTTATGTCACCGACCCAGCTGATCATAAATGGTCTGTTGTCCTTCCTGGAAAAAGACGCATTGTTGGGATCGGCGACGTGATAGATGAAGAAGAGTATAATCAATTTGACGAGAATCCACCTTTTTCCAATGGCTTAAGTATATTAGAAGAAGAAGTTGATTTAAATGCAAATTATGCACGTTCTGATCACAATGAAGGGGTTTGGATAGCGGGGTAAGTTTTCAACCTTCTAATATTGTCACCATTTTACTTAATTTTTTTTCTAATCTTCTAATACGATATTTATTCAAAAGTATAAAAGTAGACATAAAATCCTTGCACCTGTCTGATAACATCACCAATCACTTTATTTTGTGAACCAGGTACTTAATCCTGGTCATCTATTTTCTTCTCATGTATGTCACCCAACATCTTCACTTGAAACATACTTACCGGTATACCAAAATACTATCCATCAGTGCAAATTCACATACATGCATGACGCAATAGTTGAGTTCTTATTGGAAAAAAAATACCTAAAAATGATTAATATAATAATACTGACTGGTTATTCATGACGAAGAGTTCATATTTTTAAAACGATTTGATAAAAATTCCCATGGACCAAAAACAACATATGAGTGGCCAGACGGGAAACGACAGTACTATTACTAAAGTAAATTATTCTTTTAATTAATCCATTATTTTATTGTACTAGTACTTCACTGCCTTATTTTAAAGTCATAGCTGCAAGACTCAAATAGAAGCAGACTTCCCTCGTAAATTATGGCGTTTCTACCTAATAGTATCCCACTACAGGGTTTCATATTTATGTGTCTAACTATCTCATGTTTGTAATTTTAATTTTACAGTCGAAATGTTTTTGAAGTGATTATCAAGTCTCAGACTAATATATGTTCATGTAGAATACAAAATCCAAGAAATCATTACCATAATCATATCACACGTTTATAATGAATGTCACCATAAACACCAGCCTAAATTCTGTCAAACAACAACATATAGAAAAAAGACATGGAGATCTCCTCAAGCAAAAGAAAAGCCACTGAAAACAGCATATGGAATGATATAAGTTGAAGATAGCATTAAGAATACTTTCCCATGCATTTCATGTTTTTTTTTGTATCATGTTGTATGCTTTTACTTTGTAGTAGGCATTTAAGTCAAGTATAATTTAATCTAGTTTCTATGTTAATTTTTTTCATTAAGGATATTGGATGTGCCATTAGGTCTCTTGTTTTCATACTAACATTGAGTACACATTCAATGATTTCTTTAAGAATTGTTGTTTTCCTCAAATTTTTTCTTATGTAAGAATGTTATACTGCCATTTAAAAACAGCCATGAGTTAATGATGTACAGTTAGCAAAATTGACTAGTGGATGTTATAGTCTAGTGCAAAATTGACTTTAATTCGAAATTGGTTATACATGTGTTGCTTGATCTTTGTATCCGGATCATTAACCTGAGATAGCAGATTAAAATAAATAGCAGGATGATACGTGCTTTACTGAATTGAAGTAAATAGCAAGGTGATATAAGTGTCAAGCATTATGTTATTGCAGGTTTCGGAAGTACTTGCTGCAAGCGTGCTTCCGATGCATCATTTATATCAATGTTTTTCATTTCCTCATCTAGTGTTTCTTGTTCAATTGCATGTGTAGTCTTCTACTGCATTTCTTTTTTTTCTTCAACTTTTGTACCGACCTAGGATCTGGAAGCTTATCTTGGTGGCTTTGATTTATCTCAAGATTTAAACAGAAATAAAAGAGATAATTGCTGTTTTTTTAATTGCTAATATCTACATGTATGGTCTTTCGCATGATATCTACATGTTTGATTGCTGGATTTTTCTTCTTTTGCATGAAATATGTTATAACTTTCGGATGCTCATATGTGATACAGGAATAATGGAAATACAACCATTTGAACACACTGAAGAGCAAAACAATTCTGCTCCCGTTTCACAACCATCATCTAAGAGGAGGCAAAGAGGTCCAACAACCGGAAAGAAATACAGAACACCCGAGCCAAAATTCATTGAGTGGTGTGATAATGGAAAACCTATTGGAAAATGGATGAAGTCTTTTAAGGCGTACGTAGGCGATACAGCAAGATCTAGAATTGATATCAATATCAAAGATTGGGCTAGCGTTAGTCAAGGGCTTAAGAATACCATCTGGGAAGACATTAAGGTGTTATACATTAATTTGTTCCCTTGTTAAATTGTCAGTTGGATCCTTTGTGTTTGGAGTCATGGACCTCTTTCATTGTTTATCAGATTTATTTTTACTGCTTTGACGTTGTTTTTTTTTTTTAATCTCAGATTGAGTACCACATCGACGAACAAATGAAAAAGAATGTGTTAAAAATTGTTCATGGAGCATGGAAGGATTTTAAAACAAAATTGGTTAGTGGTTGGATTACGAAAACCAGAAAGCTTCCAGAAAACCGTAAAGAGCCATACGAATTTTATGATGGTGTTACAAAATCACAATGGGAGACCTTTAAGAAGTATTGTGAAACTGAGGAGTTTAAGGTATGTTTTTTAATGCCATATCCACAAGTCACCAGCTATTTCATTGTTCTGATATGATGAAGTACATAAATGGTTGAATCAAGAGTATTTACGCTTGAGTCGGATTAGTTTTTGAAATTTTCTCTTCTAATATCACTTACTTAAGGCGGACTATAAATCTTAGGGAACATATATTTATGTACATTGTGTACTATAAAAGAAAACTGATATATATGTAGTCATACCAAGCTCCAAAATTATCAAATACTAAAATTTAAAAAAAAATTAATATATCATTTATGTATTTGTGTTCATCTTCCATTTTCTTTTAATGTAACCGATTTGATTTTCCAGTTTTCGCGCTAAATTTCAAAAATAATAACATATCCTTCCTCTTTAATTTTTTGATATTTACGCTAGAATTGTTAATGTCATAAAACAGCTAATAAGTGAGAAGGCTAGGAAGAATCAGGCATGCAACGAACATCCTCACTATTTAGGACAAGCTGGGTATGCGGGAAAGAAGGCTAAATGGATAACTGAAGGCCATAGTTCTTCTATCACATTGCCAGGTGGACCTGCTATGGATCGGAGTAAAGATTGGATTTTGGCACGATCAAAAAAAGGAGCTGATGGAAATTATGCCATCCCTAATGAGAAAACTAAGATGGTTGCAGATAAAATGGTATGACAAGTTTCCATGTATATTACCACTTTACATGTTTTAAACTGAAAACACACACTGCCCAACATTCCTTATTTGAAATTACTAATTTTAAGCATCAACACTTGTGGACCAAAGTTGCAAAATATTACAGCGGGAAGATCCCTGTATGAGTACTTTAAAATGCCTTGTTTTTGCAAATTTTTAAACTAATTTAGGAGACATCCTTAATAGTTTTTTTTTCTTTTAATATTTTATAACTACTGTATGCGTGAGTAATACTCGAAAAAAGGGGTTTGAAAGATTTATAATTGACTGAAAAAAATGGCTAGAAATATGTTGTTGTTTTCATTGTTATTGAGTTTGATCAAAATTGAGTTTGATCAAAATTTACTTAGAAAATACGTTTAGAAAAAACACGGGAGTTATATAGTACAATTCTCCTTACAGTTTAGAAAATACGTTTAGAAAATACGTTTAGAAAAAATATCCTAATATGCGTGCTCATAAATCTTTCAGCCAGGAGATGTGCTTACAGTTTCAATAACCCAAAAAGAAGGGTCTCGTCTGTTTTCTGTAACATTGGTTGCTGGATCAATTGGATACATATCACTGGCATATACTAAATGAGGCGAAGTTCCAACAAAAACAGATGTATGTGCAATTGGTTAACGAGGCCAAATTAACTCAGAGTTGAGTTCTGTTTACAATTTTGCATGTGCAATTGGTTAATTGTTTACAATTTTGTAGATAATTTCTTGCGGGCATGGACTATGAGAACTCATGACATGTACATGACACACACCATGGAAATTCTAATGATTTATAAGTGTGTCTGCATGTAGAAAACCAAAATTCATGTAGGGTGTTTATATTACATGAACATTTGTCATGTGCTGCATCTTAATTTATTTATTTCTGGTTGGCAGAACGATTGGAGAGGAAAAGCCATCGAAGGATCATGGGTTCCAGATAGGCATGATGATGTCTTGAGTCGTGCTCTTGAAAAAAGAGAGCATTCCGGTCGAGTTAGAGGGATTGGTGGGACGGTGGGTATAAAAAACATATTTGGAGAGGTAGAGAAAAGGAAAGGGCGAAGCGGTGTAATATCAGCTGATGAGTTGTATGTTATCACTCAGGAAATAGAGGCTAAAGTGAGCCAAAAATTGAGACAAGAGATGAGTACAATGGTTCAAGAGCAGGTTGCAAACATTCTGAGCACGATGAATATGCCTAAGGATGTGGAGATCAACAATACACCATTAACTGATCATCGTAGTAGTTGTCAATCCACGCACCCGAGCAAATTGCAATATGCAAACAAAACTCAAGAGAGGGATCCCTATGCAGACTTGCAGGTAAACAATTTAAAGTTGAGTTTATAAACGTATATGATTTTATGTATTTGACAAATGCTAGTGAAAAATGTTGATTGTGCACCTGTCATTTTAGAAACCTATTAAATGTCGTTTGGCTGTGAATATGGACTTCAAAATTGTCGTCGTGGGTCATGGCATGGTACATCCCTCTTCAAGGCCCAGTGATCAATGCCATAATCAACAAATTTTGGTCGACCATGTAAAGGTTGGAATTGATGCAGTGGAGTCTAGTTATGAAGGAACCCCACTTCCTGTTCCAACTAGACATCACAACACGATAGGAGAAGCGGTCGGGAGTTTTGTTCAATGGCCTAAAAGCCTTGTGCTTTTAAGAGATAATGATACGGTAATGAATGCATTTAATTATATTGAGTTTATTTTTGAATTCATAATAAACTGGTTTTAAAAGTCGTTTGCAATTCTTTTTTTTCCCTAGTACTAGTATTCATGAATTTGTAGCTTACTGTAATGTGTCTTTAGTGTCGCTGTAGCACTGTTTGAAGTGTATTTTAAATTTGCTCATAGGAGCATATATGAATACATAATTTATTTTTGATTTTTTCTAACCAACAATAAACTACTAACCATTAATTAATTTAACATCAATACTATAAATGGAATGCAAGTATATATTTCTGTATATATTTCCATAATGAATGCATTTAATTATATTGAGTTTATTTTTGAATTCATAATAAACTGGTTTTAAAAGTCGTTTGCAATTCTTTTTTTTCCCTAGTACTAGTATTCATGAATTTGTAGCTTACTGTAATGTGTCTTTAGTGTCGCTGTAGCACTGTTTGAAGTGTATTTTAAATTTGCTCATAGGAGCATATATGAATACATAATTTATTTTTGATTTTTTCTAACCAACAATAAACTACTAACCATTAATTAATTTAACATCAATACTATAAATGGAATGCAAGTATATATTTCTGTATATATTTCCATATATGAACATGCTAGAGATATTGCTTTCATATCCGTAGAGTCATGCTTTACTTTATGCAAGTATGAATTTTCTTATATTACATCATTTTAGACATCTACTTACAATTTTGAATTAGGTGCCTACATCTCAATCAAACAAGGATTTATTTGAAAATATTAATGATAAGGTCGTGAATACAATGGCAAATGAGACTGCAAAAAGCAAATCAATCGTGGATGAAGAAATTCTCAAAACTTTAACGAGCGAATGCAGATATTTCCATGATCTAGTACTTCAGATGCTATCTAATGATAGTGCCATCAATGCAATTCAAGTGAATAAGGATTTATTCACATATGATGAGGACTTTGAAATTCATATCACGATGGATGATATTATCCAATTCTTTAGTATGAAGTGGTTGAATGCATCATGGTTGCAGCTTTACATCATGTGAGTATTTTTTCCTTATCAGTTTTTTTCATATATAACCATCTTAGTTTTTGATGAATAGTCAATTTTTAAAAAACTAACAATGTATGTTTAAATTTGTGTAGGTGGTTAAATCATATGTGCAATGATCTCAAAGTGGAGACCATTGGGTTTATGTGTCCCAAAATGCTTTCCCAAGTGCGAAAACATCCAGATGCGACAAATAGATATTTGTCGAACACATGGAAAGCATTGCAATCTAAAAGTTTACTTTTAGCCCCACACTACGAAGGGTATGAACCTTAAACTTTTAATAACTAATTTACATATTTGATGCCAAATTTAACTTACTATAAATCTTGGAATGCAGGAAACATTGTATACTGCTTGTTTTTCGTGTACAAATGAATGAAGTTTATGTTTTTGATCCTCAGACCGAACTCAAACTTAAACTTGAAATTAAGCCGCAAGTGAGCTTGTAAGTTGTATATATTGCTCTCTTATGTGAAGTTAGTATATGTGGTTATTAAAAAAATTCTTGCATGTGTAGGGCCTTCCAAATTTACAAGAAACTCGGTGGCAAGTCTCGAGGAAGTACCTTGACTTGGAAGCATGTTAAGGTGATTTGATTTTCTAACAAAAAATAAAATAAATATAATATATAGTTTGGTATATGAATTCATTTTAAACTAACTATTAAATTATCTTGTAATATTGATATAGTGTCCTCAACAATTAGGAGCAACCGACTGTGTATATTATGTGATGAGGTATATGCATGACATAGTGAAAAATTACAATCAAAGCATCAATTTACAAAAGGTACTACTTTAGTTTTTTTCCTTCATATTATATATCAGTTACATTATAGGTATATTTCGATCATATCATTGCTGCAATGCTAGTTAGAAGAAATCAAATGTTATTGTAGTTGTGTATTGCATTTACCTTGGTTCATTGAGTACGCTTAGCTTATGGGTTGCTTGGATTTCGCGTAAATCAAGTCAAAAACGAATTAGGAGGCCTGTGTATTGCATCTTCATACGTTGAGTATAGCGCACTAGTGACTATGTTTTATCAACGCTTGACTGTAAAATCCAATGAGGAAATGATAAAAGAGTGCAGTATATACTTTACAAAAAGAAAACGAATTAGGAGGCCTGTGTATTGCATCTTCATACGTTGAGTATAGCGCACTAGTGACTATGTTTTATCAACGCTTGACTGTAAAATCCAATGAGGAAATGATAAAAGAGTGCAGTATACACATGTTGAGACAATATCAACACATGCTGAGACAATATCATGAACTTGCTGTTGATATTGTCTCAGGTACATATCCAGGCAAATGAAAAATTCTAAGATGTCGCATGGACACATATATGTTGATATAAACTTCATTGCAGTTTTCAAATGTCCAAATGTTTACATATAATGTCAGCTTGAAAGTGATTCCTTCGACAACAAGGTTGTACCAGTAAACTTTAAATGATTGACGATTTTTTCCACTCATGTATAAAACATTGTTCTCGTGTAGTGTACTTGTTATTTAATATGATAGACTTTCATAATGTTCACATTTATACATTCAATGGATGTATGTGCACATAATTGCAATTTTACACAATTGGCTTAGTCTGGGCTCCACTTCCAACATCTCAGATTCAATTTAAATTGTCATGACTCATCACAACCATTCAAATCAACACGGAATCTCAATCACTAATCGACGGCTATTAACCAATGTTTATAGAATAAGTGATAAAAAGCTGAACATAACCATATTATATATTAACTGATTCCTTTTGTTTTTTCTTCCATCCCCTCCTGCCCTCCTGCCTTTTATATCCAACTAATTAATCGAGTATTTGTAATCTGTACATAGTAGTTTCCTGTTCAAATTCTAGTCTTACTTCCATTAACCTCAAAAAGATTGGATCTTTGCGCCCTTTTCTTATAGTATCAGGTTCATTTTGTGCTCTTTCATCTATCATATTATCAGAAAGTGATTTATTCCAGATATTCATTTCAATTTTACGATTCAATTGCTTCATTTTGTCTGATTTAAATTGTTTTTGCTTTCGTAATTTCTAAAGCAGCAAGATATTTGCAAAGGATTTTAAGTGGAGATCTTGCTTATTTTTTATTTTGTTGCAACTACAGCAAAATCTGATATTCCTGTTTCAATTAAAGATTCGTTGTGTTATACTTTGTCCCAATTTTAACATTTCCCCAAAATTTTACCACAGGCCTCGAATTAACCCTAAACTAAGCAATGGCTATTGCATTCCCTCGCCTTTCATATTGGGTTTGGGGTGACAAACCACATGATAACTCGAACAATTTGAGTTCATCCTCTGATTTTCCATCAGGTTATAGAGAGCCTGATTCTATAAACTTTACATCCAAATCAGGGTCAAAAATCCAATCTTCTACAAGAAATAGGAAAGACAGTAGGAACATGGTTGATATGGAGTATGATGTAGTGTTGGTTCCATCTGACGGAGGGAGTTACTCAGATTGTGAATCCGAGGGTTCAGATTGGTCGGTCGGTTGGATGGAGCCACACGGGCCTAAATTTGTTTAATGGAGACAGAATCTGTAAATTCATTAAACAATTACAGGTTCTCCATTTTGAAGTAAAGTCAATACAGCAAGTTCATTGTTTAGCCATATATACACAGCAAGTTCATATATACACAGCAAGTTCATTGGTGCACTGCTGAATTTGTTTGCATACTCACTTGTATAATAATTTTTTTAATTGCAGGACTTGGTACAAGACGGTTCTTATAGCCAACAAGAGATAGATGAGGTTCGGGACAATTTAGCTAGTTGTATCATGTATAATTGGATGTAGTTGTTTTTTATTCTGTACGTTGATCTTTTGTAATGCACGTTGGTATTTTATTATTTACATTATGTTTGTGACAAATTATGTTTGGCAAGGCCAAAATAGAGAAGTATTGTGACAAATTATGTTGATGGATAATATAATTATATTTTATGTTCGATCAGTTTCATAGTAATGTACATTTGTGAAAATTTTAACTGCAACTTCATACGTGGTTTTTATATTCTGAAATAGTTATGATGCAAATTTTTTTTTTCAAATATATCTTGTGTCGGTTGTTACTTCAAAGATGGCCGATACAACTGTTTGTCAATTGTGTCGGTCGACAAACTAAAAAGGTCGACACAAATATCAATCATATGTGTCGGCCGTCAATAAAGGGTAGACGCAAAACCAATATCATTTGTGTCGGTTGATATAAGAGGCCCGACACAAGAAAGTGTCATTTGCTTCACCGTACAGACTACTTTGCGTCGACCGTTTGTAAGAAACCGACACAAATAATATTTAATTGCGTCGGTCGAATAACCGACACAACAAAAAAAGGTCTTTTGCGTCATCTTCATTTGTGTCGGTTGTAAAACCGACACAAAAGGGGTTAAATGACCAACACAAATGACATGTTTTGTAGTAGTGTTTCTTCTCGATTTTTGGACATTTATTCTCGAAATTTGGAAAAGTAGTCAAAAGGAAAGTTTTAGATAATTATTTCCTCTATCATTTGCATAAAAGAATTACTCAACTTGGATAATTTTTTAGGAACTTATGATAAAAAATGTGAATGGAATTTTTGGACTTTATAATCTAGGTTAAAAAAAACACTCTCGAAAAGAAAATGGACTTTTGGAGTATTTAAGCTTGAAATTAGAAAAAGTGGTAAACTACAAAGTTGTAGCCACTGGAATTATACATGCTTTGAAAAAAGGAAATCGTGAGTTCGGTAAGGTTATAGGATGTTACGATCGATGGAAGTTGGGGTAAAATGGAGAAATTTTGAAATTGAAAAAGAGAATTTTTAAACACTTTGAATTTTAGAATTTTTTTCGCCTTTCTCTGTTTTTTTCTTCTCTTCTTCTCTCTTTTAAATCTAAAGAGAAGCCATTAAAGAATGCTCAAACTTTATGAAATGAAAAAGAAAATGTGAAAATTAGTTTTTTATGAAGTAAATATGCTAAATTACCTAACTAACCCTCCATTCCCCTTCTGCCACATCACCATCCTCCATCTCACCATGTACCTCAATCCACCCTTATATCCTCCTCCCCATCACATCAAAGGCAACATGTATTTATGACTTGTACTTTATGTTGCATACGATATCTTATATTATAATATTATATAGTTTTAAAATAAAAACTTATCTTATTTGGAAATACATACATACTTAAATGTACATACATGTACATTTACATACAAACATGTCTAAAGCAATTTATAAATGTGGTTATGTGTATACAAAAGTGTTACAACAATTCCGACAACTTTTTGCCGACAAAAAGTCGGAAATTCGAAAAACGAATTCTGGACACATTTTTTGTTTTTCATAGAACTAAATATTTTCGTAAACAAATTTTAAAAGCTATTTCATCATCATTATTTATCATTTAAAAGAGTTTTATTTTAATTATAAAACCTATTATTTGAATATTTAAAATTAATTAAATATTCGCAAATCAAAGAAGTGAAATTCAGGGTCGTTACAATTATCATTTCAAAATAATTATTTAAATAATGATAATAATTATCAAATCATTAAATCTCAATTTAAATTCATAAGTCAATTATTAAACATGATGCCATTATTAATGATGTCACAAAGAAATATTATTTTCAAAAATAAAACAAATAATTTTATTACATATTCTTGTTTAAATGGATAAATAAGTTTATGTATCCACCTCTATGCATGACTTTTGATAATTATAGAGTTGTTTATTGATAAAATGATTTTCGACCATTTTATCGATATTCCTTTAAAGTTTATATTTTTGTAAATACTTATTCAAAATAAGATTACCATCATTATTGTTCAGAACATCATAATCTATGTTTTAAAAATCTTATATTTGAATATTTAAAAATCAATATAATTTATCAAATTGATAAATTTGTGGGTCGTTATAGTTACGACTGGTATCAGAGCTGAAGCTTAAGCGAGAACCTTAGCTTTAGTTGGGTATGATTCATAAAGAGATAGGGTAATGGAATGCCCTATATGAGTTGTGTATATTATACGTATGAGAGCGTATTTGTAATTGTTATAAGAGTATATTTTAAAGGTAATTCCAACTATGAAAATTAAAGATCTTATATAAGTGTAACTTATATAAGTATGAATTATTAAAGTGTAGTTCAATTAATGTAGAGATTAAGATGTTCATATGTTACCTCTTATTAATTTGTTTAGCTATGCTCGGTCAGTTTATAAGCATTGTTGTCCTTTGTAGAATGATTTGACATGCTCGACTAGTGTATGAGCATTATTATCATTTGTAAAACTATTAGCTTAATACTGCTTAGCCAGTTTACGAGCATTGTTATCATTTGTTTATTAATTAGTCATACTCGGTCAATTTGTGAGCATTGACTATTGATTGTTGATTGTGCTCAACCAAATTTATGAGCAGTATTACCTTTTTGCTGCATGGGTTGGGTAGACAGTATTTGTGGATGCATTGAAACAAACACCTTATGAATTAAGTTTCATAATTTGACTATAAGGTGTTTGGAGATAATGTTGGTTAATAGTTAAATCTGGTGAAAGATGTTTATTTTAACATAAAGAAAATATAAGATATTTTGTAAACAAACATTTGTGAAAGATATTATATAAGAAAGTGATTTTATATAAGTAAAGTTTATAAAATATGGTTTATAAATATAGAGGATTTAAATTGATATTTTAAGAACTTAAATCCCTGTATCTTTGAAAATGTTTTCAAAATTTTGGAAAAATATTTGAAAGTAAATATTTGGGAAATTGTTATATGAGATTGAGATTATGATACTTAGTACTATTATAAGAAGTATTTGACACTACTTTGAAAATGATTTTGGTTAAGTCCGAAAAATATGATTGAGTGTACCAAACTCACTTCTATCACTTGAAAATAATTCTAGAATTGACTGCAACATCATTGGCGTTTCTTTTTGGGTTTCTAAGTGGGGGATGCTTCCATAGTAGTTTTCTTCAAAGTTGTTTTGGTAAAAGAGGTTTTAATTTAATCCCGAAAGTATGATTTGATACGCAAAAGATATATTATATATTGGTATTTCTATTTATTTGAAATAAAACCCAGTGTTTGGTTCTAAAGTTTTCTTTAAAGAAGTTGACATGAAATATGGAGTAGTTTAATAAATATTTTGAGATAAGCTTTCTATATGGAAAAGATTTATATATATCAATGTTGGTTGCCTAAGTGGTAGTGGAATAACCCAAATAATTAAGGAACCTTTTCTTGTTTTCCTATATATAAGTGTTTCTAGTAAATAATTGAAACTTTGTTATGTTATTTTATGGACACATGTAGTCTATGCATTAGGATAGTATGGAATGTGCACCATGTTATAATATGTTGTTTGGTAGTTTTCACTTGTTAAAATGAAATGGAATTTTCAACGATTTTGGACAGTCGGAAACTTCTGAATCGTTATAGAACTTGAGACTAAGTGTTTTGTGAAAATATAAAGGTTGATTTTTTGTAACTCTTGAATTGAGAAAGTAGTAAGTCAAAACAAGTTATGAATTTGTTGAACATCCTTGTTAAGTGAAATAAATTTAATGTTTGGTATATACACTTGAATTAATGGAGTATTATATGGTTATGAACTAACGTTATAAAATGTTTAATAACTTGAAGTTATGTTTTTATGAGATGGTTCATAGATGATTGCAGTATTGAGTGATATACTATTTGTGTAAATGAATGTGATTAAAAACGAAATTGGTATAGTTAAGAAACCAATAGGATAAATACATAAGTTGTACATAGATTATTTTATTTGCATGACTATTCTTGTTTCAGTATTCAAGTACATGATTTCAAGGTGATTTGCACGGGTCTGAGCAAGGATTTTTCACTCGATTCTTGATGGCGAATACTTGATAGGATTATTGATATGATCCTGAGTTTTCTATCATAGCGTATGGGTATGTAAAGAGAACGGAGGTTTCTAATCATGGAACCTGATCAGAGTCCACACTAGAGCGGTCAAGTGGTCTATACTAGTTTGGAAGTGAAATTTATGTGATCAAGCAAATGATCGGATTAGATATTGTGTACGAATGATCCTTGCACATCGTACGGGCTTTAGTATATGCATACTGTGTTTTGTTGGCTTATGGAGAGTTTAGGTGATGAATCTTCGATTGGTTAGGAGGTAGCATGAATAATCGTCTAAATAATAACCTGAGGTCGTTGAGTATAAGATACACTTAGTAGGTTGTTTATCATCCTTGTGCGATAAGATGATTTTTAAAGTTATGCAAACCATGGGTTTTGCTTTCTAGTAGTTTTGAACATCGTTAAGTATTTCTATGATTGTTTTCTTTTGTTTCTCGTGTTGGAATTTCGATAACGAAATGTTTTAGCTAGGGAAGAATGTAACGACCCAGAATTTCGGACACTTCGTATTTAAATACCTATTTGAATGTTGAATTAAATGTGATTAAATGGATTTAATTACCTTGTTAACCACCTTTTAAGTAATAACTAAGGACAACAAACTCATTTTAGAAAAATGTTTATGAAAATAAATACTTTGAAGAAATATCGATAATGTGATCGAAAATCATTTTATCAATAAATAGCTTTTTACTTGATGAGAGCTGTCTAAACATTTTTACATACACTAAAACACTTAGGAAATTATTAATATGAAATAAAAATATTTTTCCATTTATAGAAAATAAAATATGATGATGTCATGCATGTGGTCATAGAAGATATTTTGTGTGTAAGGGTAAAAGGTAATTTGCTAAGTAAAATGAGGTTTAAAGTTAAAAGCATTCAACGCACATTGGGGGGAATCTTTTGGCAGAAATGGGAGGGAAAGTAGAGGGTTTGGACTTGTTAAACACTTCATAAAATTCTAAAGCCTGGAAATATAATAAAGAATAAAAGGTGGAAGTGGATAGCACTAATCCTCTTTGTTCTTCACTAATCTTTCTCTAATTATTTCAAATCTTCTTCAACTCTACCAAACTTTAACCAACATCTTAGAAATCCTTAGGAAGCATGGATCTAAAGTCAAAGTGAAAGAAAGTTGAAGAAAATGAGAGATCCCATTTAGGTTGTAATCATGGATGTTGAGAGGGAGCTTGGTGTTGTGATTTTGGAGATAACGATGGTGTCTTTAGGAGTTTGGTGATGGTAAGAAGTGGTTCTTTGATTCTTATATGTTTGAGCTTGTTGTACGCTTGTATTTGGGTGAGTTAACGCACTATATTTTATGTATATATTATGTGTATATATATGTGTGTGCAAATATAAAGTTAAAGTGACATTAACTAATTAATGTAATAAACTTTGGACTCTCTTGCTTTTGAAAGGAAATGACAACTTTACATTATATAACATTACTCATATTACATTCTATAACATGTGACATGGTCTTGGCTTGATGTTTAAATGGTCGTTTATTGAATTGAAGTATCGTTAAAAGTGTTTGAAGCGAGAATAGTCGTTATAAGTGCACTTCGATATCCCTTAACTTTAACTTGTGTAAATGGAAGATTTATGATCTTAACTTGCTATAAATTGTTTTGGTTATTCTCTATATATTATTGTTGTTTGGGATAGTAAAAAATGGTTTGAAAATTTATAGAAATTATGAACCAAAGTTGTGAAAGTTAGAAGCGAAAATGTCGCTATGGATGCACTTTGAATATGCCTACTGTTCGGGGATTTTCAAAGTCAACTTTGAGAGACATTCTAGAGGCTTCATTCCATTTTTGATAAGTAATATATGAGTACTTATTAATGGAAAAATATGGAATTTTAGTCATTCATTAATTTGTGAAATAAAGTTGAAAAAATTATAGCGAGAAGAAGATCGCTATATGAGCACTATGGAATACCATGTTTTTGGAATTTTTGTAATTAATTTGAAAGACATACTTAGGGATTTCTTTGCATTTTTAATAATTACTATATGTGTACTTACTACTGGGAGAAAAATTGGAGTTTAAAATTTTTTAGAACTGTTCAAACAAAGTGGCTAAATTTAGAGCAAAAATGTGGTTATAAATACGCTTTAAAATATAGCTTGTTTTTAGGAATTTTTATAATTAAATTGGAAGATATTCCTATAGCTTTCTTTTCACGATTTTTAAGTACCATAAGTGTAGTACTTGCTGTAAAAATTTGAAACCTAATATCATTTGTTTGAGTGGTAAAAACTGGCCATAAAGAACGGGCGTTTTCATGTTGATTTTCTGTCCAGGACTTTAGATAGCATTTATATAGGCTATCCTTGACCTATTACAACATTCCGGGGTTGTTGCATTGTTGTTTTTTGAAGAAAAATTTTAACTAGCTTTTCAATGGTTTTTAAATTATTTTCTTTGTGGAATCTTTTTATGAAACCCTTAATAAAATGTATTCGAGACGAAAAAAAGATTAGAAGTCTAAATATAGTTTTAATAATTATTTATGAATTTTGAAAGTAAAGTGCCATAAAGTGTAAAACATGTTTTTGTTGTTTTATTTCGATTAATATTTTACACAGATATTTAAAACCTATTTATAAGTATTTTGAAAGTATTTATTTATATAAGTTTGGAAAAGCAAGTTAAGTATTTTATAAAGGAGTAAAGGAAGTTTTGAATTATAACACCTTATGTTATAAAACAGTTTTGTGAAGTTATGTAAAAGTATATTATCTTGTACATAAATATGCTTAGATCTTTAAAACGAATGTTTTAAAGATAATGACAAATATGGAATGGTTTTGGATTAGTTGTGACAATGTGTTAACAGCATTCATCTTTAACCCTTTTTTATTATATCTATGAATGTAAATAAATCTTTGAAAAGAATGTTTTAAAAATAAGCATAAGTGGAATGGTTTTGGGTTTGTAGTGACAATGTTTAAATTACATTTGTCTTAAACCTTTTAAATTAGATTTGTGAATGTAATTAGACCTTTTTAATTGATATTTCAAAGGTAATAACAAGTATGGAAATATTTTTAAAAAAGATAGAAAAATAAAAGGTTTAAAGTAAGAAATATTGTTAAATGTTTATGAATACACTTATACCATTTGAGAAAAGCATATGAATACTTTTTGAAGTATGGAAAAGTGTACAAATGAATAGTGGAAAATTGAATACGTATATATATATTTTATAGTGGTATTTTAAATATATATATACAATTATAAAAAGGAAGTTTTAACTAATAAAGGGATTAATTTAATAAGAAGGGGATTAAAAGTCGCTTATGTGACTTAATGGTGCTTTGTGTGACTTAATGTTGCTTTATTTGTTTATTCGTTTATGGAAAGTATTTAGTCGTGTACTTAGCACTAAGAGCCGATGAACTAGGCTTATCAATCTGTGTGAGTTAAGAATACAGTGTCGAGGCAAGACTTTGATGCAACCAGTACTTTAACCTACCATGCATCACTTTTGACCAAGGGATAGTGTAATTTGAAAAGTTCAGAAACGTGATAAGTATATGAGACTTGGTTTACATATCCGATCATCTATTTTGAACTTGATAGTTGATTAGTCGACTATCGAACTTGACCAAATTAACTTGGAAGTGTCTAAAAGCTTCACGGTTTCATACGATTTGAGAACCCCTGGGAAGGAGCGTTGGCATGGAACGTCTCTAGCTTTAAGAACTTATATATTTGAGATCCCACAGGGAGGACTCCTCTTTATACATTGTTCGTTTACTTCTAAAAGAACCAGAATTGAGTTAACCGAAAATTCATCGATTTAGTTTTGAAGAGATTGGGATTGGTAAGTGTTTTACTTATTGTATACCACTTCAAAACTAATTTACGAGTTCTATGTTTTGGAAGTGGTTGTGAAGTAGAATGATATAGAGTTGGACTGGCTATCTAAAGGTTAATTCCAAGGTAGAGATCAGCGTTAGCATTCATCGAAGGACTTATGCAAGAATCTATGTGGAGATTTGTGATCTATTCAAGATATTGGAATCCAATTGGAGATTTGTGTTATGTTCGAGTGAAGACTCATTTGAGAGATGTCGAACATGACCTCAACATTGAAAATGGAAAAAATATATAATAGGTGGCATAACTTGGGGTTTAGCTAACCCGTGAAATGTTATATCAACTCCATATCTAGAGTATGATTATCAATGTTGCACAGGGGAGTTGATGGTGCTTTGTTCCATGTGGTTCATACCAATGTTCGTGCGTGGGCTAGTTGTGTTTACCTTATGGTATATTTTATCTAGAGATATATATTGCTTGGAATGTAGTTTCTAATCCTTGTGCATGGAGTATGGATTCGGTTTGACCGAAGAGATCTCTATGGGAAATCCATATGCGAACGTACCTTAGCAGTTTTGATTGTACCCTCAATATTGTTATGGTGTGATCAATGTAAGCATCACAGCTATTTGATCTGATTTATATTCTTTACCTTAGACATTATCTATTATATCAAATTATTTACTTTTTAGATGAGTGGTTCTTTTGAGGGGATAACCATTTCCAAAGGGTCTCAAAAGTACTGTTATATGTGGCTGCATATGTCTTATGTTTCACATGCCACACTTATGTCTGACAGGTGGTTTTTGTTTTCCCTACATTCCTCTTGTGCTCTTTCAATTAGTCTGAGAAAGGCAGGTTTTAGTTGGATGTTTATTGGAGCTCGAGGAGACGAGCTGGATGTTTCACCTACCGTAGCATTCTTATTTCCACTACATTACTACTATGTATATATCAGCAATGTGAGGACAGACTGTTATAACTATCCAGGCTGATTATATTATTTAGAATTATGACTTTGAAATGCTGTATATCTTATAGAGACAGTTTTATACTATCTTTTGATATTATATGTTATCGTTCCACAATGAGATTCTGATATTGTGTTCCTTCTTTCTTGTTTGATTTCCTTTTCTTTTTATTTTATCCTAACAATCTGTCTTTCTGGCACTTGGAAACTCGACACAATAATAAAGTGAATGTATTAGTGTCGACTTTAGGGGCCGAATCTACACCTTTGAGTCCCACAACCATAATGATGAATTCTCCAAAAAAACGACACGATTTAATAGATTTATCAAATGTTGTAAATTAATTAAATTAGTTGTAACTAAGAAATATTAATTCTCATTTAATTTGATTGATGTTTGGGAGTTGTTTGTAATTATTTGAATGCATTTATAAAAGTTATATTTGCACGCATTAATATACGATATCGATGTAATTTTAAATGGGTTTAAATAAAAGATAATTATATACAGTGATTTATGTAAATTTTATGTCATTTGATGGCATGTAATTTCAGTCACACCATACAAAGAGAGAGGAGTGAAGAGAGAGATATAATTAGGGGAATTAATTAGGGAAGTTTTAATTAAAGAATGAGAAATATTTCATTCTTTCAATTAAAACATATCCACTAATTCAGTTTCCATAAACAGTCCATTATTTCTCATTAAATTTTTTTCTCATCTCTTCTTCGAACCTTCCATCGAAGAAAAACAAAATTAAAGATGGCTAATTCGATTCATATAACATAAATAACTTTACATAAACTGTGAACTTTTTAATAAATCTACGACAAAAATGCCCATATTTAATAAAAAGTTAATACCAATATTAAAGAATAAAGAATTTGCAATACACAAATCCTCTTTATCCACATTATATATCATCAATATTTTTTTCAATGAAGTAACTAAAATTTCATCACATCATCGGTTAAATTAAATTTAAATACCTCTCAATTATGAAATTCTATCGATAAATATCAAGTTATATTCATGCTTAATCTATTTGACATTTTCACATCAAATTATACCAGAAATTAATTATTAGGTCTCCTCCTTTTCTTGCCTCGTCCTGCTTGAGTATGGCTTCTCCTCCGCCCTCTTGCCACCTATCACCGCCCCCTGATCCTCCATCAACACCCATTGATCCTCCTCCGAGTTTCCCTCCTTTTAAATTTCCAGATCCCACCGCCGAAAGTGAAGATGGCTTCGTGCCTGTTCGCACCAAAAAATGGAAACGACAAAATAAGTTTCCACGGTAGTTTTCTCAATCGAATAATTTTTCCAATTATAATCATAATAAGAATATGAAATCTTCTTATATCCCACATGCTCATACCAATCATGCCCATGTCAACAAGAATCCAACTCGCCCCACTCATCTTGATAATAGACCTGCTAACAACAAATGGAATTT
This sequence comes from Allium fistulosum, assembly GCA_030737815.1. Lineage (NCBI taxonomy): Eukaryota > Viridiplantae > Streptophyta > Magnoliopsida > Asparagales > Amaryllidaceae > Allium > Allium fistulosum. The sequence goes on along the minus strand of CM060906.1, from coordinate 866,262,680 downwards.
TTCCACTTCCTCTAGCCGGGCGTGGAGTGAAGTGGTCAAGGAAAATAATATTCCAGTTTTTATTCCTTTAAAGTTTTACCAACCTCGTGAATTTAACTCGTTCCAATGTGCCAAAATGTCAGTAGAGGTTGTTCAAGATGCTAGAAAACAATGGGATAATGTCATTGTGATTTACGGTGTTGGATCTAAGCCGTATTATCCATACTTTAGAGATTATATTATTATAGTATGGAAGCCTGAAGAAGATTTCTCAATATACTCTAAGGAAAATGGATTTTATGTTATAAAGTTCAACAATAAACAAGATTGTGATAAAGTCATAGAAGGTGGTTCATACTATTATAACAAAAAGCTAATGATGATGAAGAGATGGTCTCTTGGGATGCAACTTAACAAATAACTCCTCAATTCTATCCCGATTTGGGTACGTTTCCCTAATCCACCACTCGACTATTGAACAGAAGAAGGGATTAGTCGAATTGCTTCTATCCTTGGATCCCCCATCAAACTGGACAAATTCACAGAAGGTATAATTAAAATTGCTTATGCGAGAGTCTTAATTGAAATTAATAATTCATTTGAGTTTCCAAGTAAGATTCCTATCCTTATGGAGACAGAGGAAATCATATGGCAAGAAGTAGTTTACAAATGGAAACCTACCATTTGCTCTAACTGCACTAGCTTTGGATACAATGACACACATTGTCATTTCATTAAAGTATGCCGACCCAAAGACACGACGCCAAACCAGTCAAGTGATAATACTGATATGATCATTGACGATAGCAGGAGTAATGAAATAAATTTGGATGGTATGCCAAATAATTCAGATTCTCAACCAGAAATGCTCGGTCCAAATCAGGAACAAATATCCATCAACTCTCAAACCAATGGTATAAACAATATTATAGACAATCACAAAAAAAATGAAGATACAAATGTCCAGCCGAGCAAATTGTCTTCGACTTTTAATACTACTGACATGAAGATTCATTCATTAGACAACAGGGTAAATAACAACAGAGACTCAGACGACATGAATGTTCCATCTCCAGAAATGCAGCCTTGCACGGATACAGGGAACTTCAGCCCAAAACCGCAGCAGACTTCCAGAACAAAGGCTACAAGGAAAATTAGATCAGAAGAAGCTCCATTCGAATTTAAAGCGACCTCTTAATCGGATGTCATAGAAAACCCTGTATGGAATATTTTGGTTAATCAGCAGCTGAAAGGGAAAAATAAAAAATTGAAAAAAACACAAGACCCTGGGGGCTACTACCTCCCTTGTTGAAAGTAGCACGCCAGACACTAATTAATAGATGGAGTTCCTTTTTTGGAACATCCGGGGCATGAATGCCCCGACTACAAAGATGGAAATGCTACAACTAGTATATAGTAAAAGATTTTCATTCCTTGGTATTCTCGAAAATAAATTATCTATGGAAAACATAGAGAGATTTATGGGAAAAATAAATAGTAACTGGAAACACTCCTATAATATTTCTACTGACCGAAAAAGTCGAATTTTAATTATTTGGGATCATATCATTGGTCAAACATCATATTTCATTCCAGTGAGCAATTCATAACCTGTATATTGCATAATGCTAATGGTGTTAGTATTTTATGTACGATGGTTTATGCTTTCAATGATGAGGCGAAAAGAAGTGAACTATGGAATTTTCTTGTGGAGCAATCGTCTAATTTTAACCTCCCATGGATTGTGGTGGGAGATTTTAATTCTATCCTTTTGTCTAAAGATAGAATTAATAATGGTCTCTATAATTCAATGGGGGAACAAGAGTTTATCGATTGTATTTCCTTATCTAAACTCGTGGAACCGAATTTTACAGTAAATTATTTTACTTGGAGAGGAGGACAAATTTTTTCTATTCATAGTAAAAGAGATCGTGTCTTCGTTAACAATCTTTGGATGGATAGATTCTACCAGTTTTGTATTAATTTTGGAAATCACACTATTGGTGACCATTCCCCTATTAATATTAAATTCATGATTCAAAATAAAAGGAAAAATAGAATACCTTTCAGATATAGCAATTCTTGGCATCTTCAAGCAGACTATCTTTCTTCCATTCAGGATGCTTTCTCAAAAGAATTCCAGGGAAATCACCTGCATATCCTCCTGCAGAATGAAAGAAGTCAAAATTGCACTGAAAGTTTGGAGAAAAAAAAATAATATTCATAAAGTGATAGTTCAATTAAAAGAAGAGGCTAATCACCTATATAATTAACTTGTTCAAAACCCATTGAATGAGAACTTAACTGAACAGTACAGTTCAAAAACTGCACAGATTCACACCATGATGAGGAAAACTGCTGTAGAAAATGAACAAAAAATGAAACTAAATGGGCTAATGAAGGGGGATAGGCCAACCAGTTTGTTTTACAATAAGGTTAATGTAATTAATCCTAATCGTAGAAGTAATTTTATTCTCAATTCTAACGGAACATGGGAATCTGCATCAGATAACCTTGCACACGAAGTTGTAAAATATTTCTCTGAGTTGTTTTCTACATCTCAGGCCACATATCAATTTCCAGGCACTATTTGTAAGAAAATCCTATCTGAAAATGCTAGGGATAGCCTATGCAAACCTTTTCAATTAGAAGAAATAAAGACTGCAGAATTGATGACAACGGTTCCCCTGGACCAGATGGCCTTAACTCGAAATTCTTCAAATTACATTGGGAATAACTTTAAAATGATATCTGGAATGCTATGAATGGAATCCTCCAATTAGGTAACATTATTAGAGAAATTAATCATACTTTCATTCTCCTAATTCCAAAAAAACCGGATGCAATTGATATGCCTGATTTTAGACCGATCTCTCTATGCAATGTCATCTAAAATATTTTAGCCAATCTTCTTTGTAATAGACTAAAACCTTATATGAATGACCTTATTTCATATAATCAGAATGCCTTCATTCCTGGGAGATTAATCACAGAAAATTCTTTACTTGCTTACGAAATGGTCAGAGGATTTAATAGGAAAAAAACAACTTTTGGCTGAAAATTGATTTGCATAAGGCCTATGATAAAATAAGCAGAGACTTTATTCATCATATGCTGATTTCCATGGGGTTCCCTATATTATTTGCTAATCTCATCTATGAATGTATAACTACCCCTTCTTTTTCAATGTTAATTCATGGAACTCCTTGTGGATTTATTGAGAGTTCAAGGGGTTTAAGACAAGGCGGCCCTTTATCACCATACTTATTTTCTATCGCTATGGAATTCCTTTCAATTAATCTAGAGGTGGACTATTTGAAAGGTAATATCACCCCTATTTATAAAATTGAACCAATAATAACCCACTTGCTATATGATGATGATATTTTGATTATGGCCAAAGCTACTAAGGAAAACGCTGGGTGCATCCTACATGTTTTTCAGACTTTGAAAATATTAACTGGCCTTGATTTAAACGAAAACAAGTCTACCTTGTTTTTTAGTAAAGGAGCTAATCACAAACAATATATTGCAGATATTTTAAACATCACCATTGGAAACCTTCCTGTGATTTATTTAGGCATCCTTTTATCTAACAAAAAACTCAAAGCTAGAGACTTTAGATATTTAATAGACAAAATCAATAAAAAATTTAATCATTGGAATAGAAAATTGCTCAATATCAGTGGCAAAATAGAACTAGTAAAAACTGTGATCCAACCAATGATTCAACTTTGGTTACAGTTTACTCAATTTCCAGTTACTATTATCCAGAGAATAAATTCTTTGTGTGCCAATTTTATATGGAAATCTAAAGCTCACAAGATGTCTTGGGATGATGTATGTAAAACTAAAGATGAGGGTGGGCTTGATATCAGAAAAATTGATGATATTGCAAAAACGGAAGCAATTAAATTGATTTGGCATTTTATTCAAGGTGAATCAATATAGGCTAAATGGATGCATAATAAATACTGCAATAAAACAAACTTATAGACTGCTGCAATGAATAATAATGCTTCATACACATGGAAATCTTTGTTAAAAGCAAGACAATGGTGTAAAGGTGTTATTGATAGAAAAATTATGAATGGTGAACACACTGCAATCTGGTCAGACCCATGGGTTAATGGGTATTCACTGGTGGATAAATGTGGGTGGAACACAATGGCAATTACAGATGGAAGAGACAGAAAGGTATCTACTCTTATATCAGGTAATGAATTGAAAAATCACCTAGAGTGTGTGCCTATTCAAAAGCAAAACACAGTGCATAATATCACAATTAATGTTCAAAGACAAGAAGACTTCTGGTATTGGATTCCTAGAAAAAATGGTCAGTTCAGTTCTAAAACAGCCTGGAACCATATTAGAATCAAAAATATCGAATTTAACTGGGAAAAAATTATTTGGGATAAAAACTGTGCACCAAAGATGTCTACTTGTGCTCTCCTGGCTAAGTTAAACAGACTACACACAAAGGAAAGAATCAGCAGATGGAATAATGCTATTGATCGGTCCTGTGTGTTATGTTTAAACCAACATGAAGATAGGGACCATCTATTTTTCAATTGCACATATTCGAAACAGATACTAGAAGAAATTATGCGAAAGATTCAAATTAATATCGGGAATTCTTTCGAATTCAACCAAATCTTGGAAATCTTGTGTCAAAATCAGAATAGCAATTCTCAATCAAATCAAAAGCATAGTTTTTACTACTCTAATTTGGCACATCTGGTGCGAAAGGAATAACCGAATTTCCAAAGGCATTGAGCTTCCAGTTCAAGTCAGAAGCGTTCTTTCAATCCAAGATTGCAAGAAATTAATTCAATACAATCTGAATAGAGAGAAAATAAGTAAAGAAATGGTACTTATCTTGAATAACTTTGACATTACAGTGGATCCAAAACCGATCCTTCATCCTCCTTGAACCCGATTACGAGCTTAGCTCCCGGTTGCCAATAGGTTGACTGATTTCCTCACTCGGAGATGATTTTGCTTTCTACCATTATTGATCTCGTGTGGTGGATCTTTTTAGATCTGAGATTTAGTGAAGACGTTTACTTTTCTCTCTCCTGAAGGCTGTTTAATGGAACTATCGGCTACGAAGGAGATTTTTTATTATTGTTATGTTTCTTAGTTGCCCACGTGTCACTTCTTGTTATGGTTTTTATTTTGTTGCTTGTTTGGTTTAGTTATTAGCCCCCAAGTTGTTCGTATGGGTGGTTTTGAGTGCGTCTAACTTTGTTTACTCCTCCACCTATTTGACAACTTGGTCTCCGGCTAACTGACTGTTGTATTGTTAATATATGGACATGATATGTACTATTTTTCCTTGCAAGACACCCATTTAGGTTAGGGGGATTACAAGGTTTTAATGAGGCATATCATGGAAGTATATGCGTTTCTATTTTTCAATAAAGTACCAATTTTTTTTTAAAATTAATTATTAAGATTCAATACTAATGCTAATATGACTAATAAAGTATTAAATTTTCTCTACCTTTTACATAAATTAAATCACGTTTAAATTTGACATCAAACTTTGAATTATTTAATATTTTAATACTGAAAATTTAAATTTGAATTTCAATATATAAATAATTAAATAAATTCAAATTCTATTTCAAGTATTCTTTTAAAATTTCCAAAAGTGAATTTGAAGAATTTTTGCAATAGGTACCTTAATAATTTGAGTAACACATGAGAGAGATAGTAAAATTAGATAATTGTTTTGTTTTATTCCAATATGAGGTGATTTTGTAATATGTATGGTGTATGTTAAGTAAATTAATGTTGTATATGATTATGGTAAAATTTTCGGTGTATGTATAGTGTATAATGGTGTACGAATAGAATTAGCCAATAAAGATTTCCAAAATCTTTTAACTCCAAATCAAAAAATAACATCAAAAACATTAAAACACTAATGCTTCATCCATATCTTGCAAGGATTGAATGTGGATTTTGAAGATATGAGAAGATATCATCATTCAAGGTGTGATTTATAGGCAAGATCCTAAGATGGTTCTCTATTATATTTATTTATATCTTTTATCATTCATATATTTGGATTTGAATGATTCATTATGTGTTTAATTGATTAATTTTAAAACATGCGAATTAGAACCCCTTTATCTCAATTAAAAGCATGTCTATTATTTTGATTCACCTCATATTTGCACATGTTCTTCATTCCCTAATAGTTTATGTTATTTATGTTAATATTAATAGATCAATTAGCCCTTTTGTTCTTTTGTTCATATTGTATGTTTAGTTTAGACTTGAATCCTATTACCATGAATTTATATTTACCTTGTTGTCTAATTCTTTTCTGTTTAGAAATTATTTTTTAAACAATAATTTTTTTTGAAATGTTTTGATTAATTGATTTAAATTTATGTTACAAGTTTGGGAATTGAATACACTGTTACTAGTTATTTTTAAATCACTTTGGTCATTATTTACATTAGAATAAAAGTAAATTCATTTTAGATTTACCTATGGACTTTTCTATAAAATCTTAAAACTTTTATTTTTAGTTGACAATTAGATCTAAGATTTTATTTCGATTGAATGTGTATGTGTGTGTGTATATAATTTAAACTACAATTAATTGAATAAATATATTATACTTTGTTTTGAATTTAAAAACATTGGTTCAATTATTATATACATATATGTGCTCACATATATATGTATGTATTTATGTATGTGCTCTTAATTTAATCATTATAAAATGGACTTTTATGAAAATTACAATTTTGATTTAAAACTATCCGTTAATTAAAACAAGTTTTAAATTATTCACTTTACTTTAAAACACAACCAAAATCAAGTTTAGTGTAAATAAGAATATACACACGCACACGCACACGCATATATATATTATGTATGAGTGTGTATATAACAAATGTTATATTGTTTTTAAAAAAATTGGACAATAAGACATATATAAAGGGAGTCATTTATTATGCACACTTCTTATATGTTCCACCTACATAGTATAAACTGTGGGTATTTTGGATATACTTAGATTTCATGCTATTTTTAAATTGATCATCGATGACATTTAACAAATCATAATTTAATAATGGAGAGAACAGAAAGGTTTTTCCCTCCAATTAAATTTGTTTATTCCATTCATTGATGGCATAGGTTCTATAGAAGAAAACAAAAAGGTTTACTTCTTAAATTAACTTTAATAAGTAACTGTTACACACATGGGTATTTGATACACTCATACATTTAAATTTATATCAAATTCAAACTCTTTCAATCTAATTAACTAAACTAAAGGATTTTATATAAAACACCTTTTAAATTGGGTCTAAAATCTCTTTAGACTTAATAGACCCAATAGATCCAAACATATTTTTTTAAATCTACCTATCTCATCTGCTTTCGACTGGCCCGACTCCTTCAGGGGTAGTGGGTAAGATGCAGGAGGTCTGATAAGGAGAGTTGGGAAAAGCTGTGGATGTTGATTTTGAAGTTGCGAACCGAGGTGGTTCTTGTAGGTGAAGGGACTGGTAATGGAAATGGAGTTTGGTGGAGGGTGTTATCAATGGGGAAAGTGGTGAAAGAGGTTGTAGACGATGAATTATGGTGGGTTTTGGTTATGGAATTTTAGGATGAGGGGGTTGGAAGGCGGGCCATCAATGCATAGATGAGGAGGAAAAGAATTTGTAAAAGTAAAATATATCAAGGATTGAATTCCAGCTCTGATACCATGTTGAAATAACTAAACTATAATTTTATTTAATGTTGATATTAGTTTTTATTACAACTTGATAGTATTTCAATGCTAGATGATTGGTATTTATAGTTATTTACTTAGAGCATAAGTAACTGTATTATAGGAAACTATTCTAACTTGAAAAGGTACAAATATTGAAATACTCTTAACATATCTCTTAACTTATAGAAGCTATTCCCTTAATAAGTTGAATTTTTTTGAGTAATTGAAATTTCTCTCTTAAACCTTTTAAATTTGGATATTTTGGAAAATTTCATTGAGAAAGAAGGAATATTGTATATATGTATAGTGACCAAAAGTTGATGTCAGCTATTAATTTAAGTAATGAGGTAAAATTCAAGATCTATTGGGTTGTAATTAAGTTTTTGGAAAAATTAAAAAGAGGAATCTAATCGATGCTTCATAAAGAGAAGACAAACTCCATATAATTTTAATATTTGTATGTTGTATTTCGTGCATTTGACATAACTTCTCAAGCAAGGAAAAGTTTTTCTTTATGTTTGCATGAATCAGACTTTTGCGAAAGTGTTGTATGCATGCTTGTGCAAATAAGAATCTAGTGCTCCTCTATAAAAAAAAATAACATATCACCTCAAACGTATTGCAAAAATGTGTTAGTGGTTATAGTTACCTGGTCAAAGTGATAGGTTTAAACACTACAACTTGGTCGCCTTATTAGCCTGTAAGTGTTTACGTCGAAAATGAATGTAAATATCACACAGATATATATATATTTAGATATGCTTAAATTGATGCAATCAAACAATTAAAATAAAATCAGGTCTTAGAAAGATAAAAATAAAGTGGAGAGTGATATAGAAGATATTTGATGTAGAAAAAAAAATAAAAAGTAGTAAAATGAAAGTGATAAGGAGTTTTTATAGTGGCTTAGGTGTTAATGAAGCCCACATCCACTTTTTTCTTATAGGAAAATTTTCTTGATCTTCTTCATACTCTTGTACAAATATTTTATACATAAGCTATTTCTGTGTTGGAAGAGGTATTAAATAACTATAAAGCACTTTTGAACATTAATGACTACTTGGAGTTTATGGAGAGATGAGAAGGTCCTTTCTTTCTCAAAAATATCTCTACTTATTGGCATCTATGGCTTTTTGAAAATTTGGAAATAAGGATTTTTTCCATTTAAATATTTCCTGCAAAAGGGTCAAACATGAAAGCTATAGAATAGAAGGGTCAAATTTGAGATCTACAGCTTGAAAAGGTCAAATTTGGTGTTAGGGCTCAAGTTCAATTGATCTAGAGGAGCTTTGGCTTGAGAAAAAGTAGTCTTAGAGAGATAGGCTTCTAATTGGACTTGCATTGAGGTTGCCTTGAAGCTGACTTTGTATTTTGGTGTTGCTCGACTTGGGTACAACTTTGGGTCCATGTTTGAAGCATGCATCAGGTCTTCATGCATGTACCTGGAGATAGACGAAGTGTCTATAGAGTTGTTGATTTTTCGAGGCTAGGGCTCGAGCTTGAGTATAGGGGCTTTCATGTTGCATTTATGAAGTTCTCGATATTTTGGAGATGTTTATATGCGATTTCGAGAACTCTTGGTTCAAAGGGGTCATGTGTGAACTCGATCAGAATTACTTCGATATAAACCCTAAGGCGGCTTTAGAGAGTCTTTTGGTTTATCCACATACGTCTTGGCTTGAGAGTCATTCTTCCGATCATATTTTGGTTGATTCAGGGTTTTCTTCATGGCTCAATAGGAGTTGAGTAAAACTAATGTTTTTCTTTGTTTTCAATGGTTTTCGAGTATTAGTTTCAACCGAGCTTCAAGGTAAGTTGTAACGATCTGCCTTTCTTACTCCTAAAGACGACACTTAATACATCCATGGTATTTATGTGTCAATTATCTAGGTGTCTGAAAGACAAGCCAATGGGGTAAAAAGAAAAGAAAAGACAAGAAGAAAGAAACACAGAATCTCACAGCACAAGGCAATATATATAACAGAACATAAGATAGTACATATGGTCACTTCCAAAATGAAACATCAAGTCACAACAGGTACTAACTTCGACCAGGGATAGTTATACTGCTTGCCTATACAATGCTGAAAAAAAATATACACACATAGTGGAAATATAATAGATAACTAGCTAACATCGAAGCCGCCTACTCTATGCTCCTCCAAAATGCATTTGTAAGAACCTGGACTACTTGGCTACTCATACAAATTTGAGCACACAAGAGTTTTAGGGAAACAAAAGTAAACTCCAGGTCAAACATGGGTCTGGTGTGAGTAAACTCCAAACAACTGAATTATTATACTTATAAAATCATTAAAAAGTAAAGGTATCTCGTACGACCACGCCGCATATAAACACGGACGGGTTTTTACCTTACGATAAACAAAACATTTCAACAAAAAATCCGACGATATTATAATAATGTCTAGGGTTTAAAATAAATATTGAACATAGCCGAAATGGTTACATTAATCACACTCCAACATAGTAAGTATACAACTAAGTCCGTAAAGGCACTTATTGGAGAATGGATTCCATCAATGACAAGGCTACTATGCTACCTCTTGTCAAGGTACACCTCTAGATAAATGTACTGAGGTGCTCTCATGGACCCCCTGCATGGCAAGATCAGCCGATCCCTTACTAAATAGTACCAAACATGTCACCACCCAAGTTGCGATCAACAACCGTACCTGGGTCACTAACATAAAAATCTAGAAATATCGATCTAGAACATGTGATGACCATACCCTAATGGGTGCGACCCACATAGACTTATGGCATATCCCCTGTTTTAGTCATTTCCGGTTGTGAGGCTTGAGGCTACGCTTTACCTTTTCGTATAGTAATCCCACTTAGAATGCTAACATTGCCCTCCAAGTGACAATGCAATGCTAGCATTTTTCCATGCAAGTTGTTTAGGATATGAACAAACCGAATCCACTACTTCTACTACATTCTTTTTGGGATCACACTCATGATCAGTAACAAGTAGCCCTTGAACTTCAATGATCTCCATCTTTGATTCCATTAGCTTCAAGATGTTTTCAATTCCAACGCTTACGTTGTTTCGAAGAGGTTTTTAGATAACTAATGTTACCTGATCTCGGTCTCTTCGAACCAACATTCGATAACTTTAAAACCTGTCAAGTTATCGATAGTGGAAAAATCCACTATCTAGGGTAAGTATAGATTTGCATATGAAGAATAAGACATCTTATACTTATTCCTACTTTCCGATTTCAAATAGTACTATCCTTAATTAACAATGAACTTGGATAAATTAGAAAACTAATCTAGACTCGATGTACATTCTTACTTCTCGGGATAGAGACGAGTTTCCATACCTTGGAATTTAGTATTAAGTATATAATGAAGTATCTTCCATATACTTAATTTTTCATGGCCCATTTATCGAAATTAACCCTCTTATATTTATCATGTTTCCAACATTTCGACTTCTATATCCCTCGCCTATAAAATGAAGTTCTAGATCTCACAGATAGATGAAAGCCTACTCATCGGCTTTTAGTGCTGTATACAAGATGACTTACTTTCGATAAAACATGTCAACGTTTTAACATAACTTATCATATTTGTTTGACTAATTAATGGTACAGACAAAGAAATCCCTTGTATTTAAAACCATTCTTTGCATAGAAAGTTGCTTTTAAACAAATCAACTTTTGAAAATAAAGTGATTTAAAATTAAAAACTTTTATTTAATTAATTAATAATAATTAACCCTTTATTTAAATAAGAATTAAATTATAATTAAACCTTTATTTAAGTAATAATAATAATTAAACCTTTACTTAAATAATAATTATAACCTTAAATAATAATTAAGCCTTACTTAATTAATAATTAAATAATATTTAAAATTTTATTTAATTAATTAATTAAACCTTACTTAAATAATAATTAAACCTTACTTAATTAATAATTAAACCTTAATTAATTGATTAAACCTTACCTAATTAATAGTTAAATCTTAATTAATTAATTAATAATTATTGAAAATATTTTTAATATTTAAAAATACTTTTTAATACTTATAATATAGTTTAAATTACTTTTCAAAAATATTTAAAGTAAAAACCATTTTTAGTTTACACAAAAGTGGTTGATTTACGAACTGCATCTATAGGGACAATCACTATATGGACCATAACTTTCTAACTTGCTTTATATATCCAAATAGCCTTTAAAAATTTTACTTTTATTTAAATTACTTAGATAACTTTGCATAAAGGTTTTGAAAACCAAAGCAAAGTTTTGGAAAACTTTTTATAACCGTTCATAAAATAAGTTAGTAAACTAGTTTTAAAAACATACGGAATTTCGATGTCAAACGTAAACAAATTCAAATATTAACTTTCCATCGACAAACAACCATCCACACACATAAGCTCAAACATATATTCAAATGTAAAAAACATCCATAAACAAGTAAAGACCATCACTTGCACATGATCACTTAAAACTTTGACTATATTTTCAAGTCAACAACAAATCATTACATATAAACACATATATGTATAAACACAAGCAAAATTACTCGCCAAACCAAACAACTAACAACTATTATTAACTCACCAAAATCCACATGAATCAAATCAGACTACCACCATACTTTGCATTGACACTCGAACTTGGTTTTTCCTTTGTGAAATTTTGATTTTTAAGAGCCGAAAGTGGCTAAATGGGTTCGGCCTAGGGAGAGGAGGGCTCGGCCTAGCTTGAGGAAGGTGGGTTGGGCTTGTTTGGGAAGCTAAGAGAAGTAGAGAGTAAAAGGAAGGTTTTTAAGTAGTTTTGAAGGATTTAAGAGAAAAAAGAATGGATTTTTAACTTGAGAAAATTTTTAAAAAGCCATAGAAGGCAAGATGAAAGCTTGAAAGAAAAAGAGAGGAGTGTGAAAATAGAGAAATGAAATGAAAAAAAAATAAAGTTGTTATATAAAATAGAATATGTAAATTACCTTTTTTCCCTTTAACCCCATACCCTACATATTTAGTGCCACCTCAACCTCTCCCTTACCCATTCTACACGCAACCTCCACCTCCCTCTCTTGTCCATCACTTCATCACTTTTGTGATGTGATATTACCTTTTACACATTTTTTCTATATAAAAGAAAAGAAAAGTCAACTTTACCTTTTTACTTTAAGTAAATTATTTTACCTTGTGTGTGTGTATCCTGTGTACACAACATTTGCAAACAACTTTTAGACGATGAAAAATCGAAAATCTGAAAAGCGAGTTTCGGTCACATTTTCTATTTTTCTACGAACTAATTATTTTTGTAAACCAAAATTTAAAACAACTTCACCATCATTAGTTATTTTTAAAGTGATTTGATTTATAAAATCCATTAATTATTTATTTAAAAGTATATTAAATATTCATATTTAAAACGATTAAATTTTGGGTCATTACATTATCCTCCCCCGTCTTTAAAAGAATTTCATCCCGAAATTAACACATAAAAAGATAACTAAAAATAACCTTAGGGCATACATTATATATGATGAAACACATTCAAAGATACATACTAAGCAACTACACACAAATAGTGGGTACACAATCCACACAATAGGCAAACTACTATCCTATCATCAACTCGGGATAATCTTCCCTCACGCTATCTTCTGTCTCCCAAGTGCAGTCTCTAGGATATTCACTCCGCTAAACCTTAATCAATCTCACCATCTTATTTTGTAATTGTTTCACATCTCGATCCACAATGAGAACTATATGCCTTATCATCGTCAGGTTTGGTTCCACCTCCAAATCCTCTTGAATAGATGGTTCAACAATCAATGATGGGTCATGCACATACTTCCTCAAATGTGACACATGGAAAACATTATGAACTCCCGACAATCTCTCTAGTATCTTAGCTTGATAGGAAAGCGGCCCAATCCTTTCAATAATTCAAAAAGGTCCAACATACCTAGGCATCAACTTCCTTTCACGTCCAATCGAACAACTCCTTGAATCGGGGAAATCTTCACAAACATAAAATATCCAACTAAAAGTTCCAAATCCCTTTGTCTTCAATCCGCATAGCTTTTCTGTCGATCTTGAGCTTCCTTTATCCTACTCTTGATCATAGAAACCTTCTCCGTAGCTTTCCAAATCATATCAGCTCCAAGCACTATCTGATCATCGGTTTCTACCCAACACGCTAGCGACTTTCATGGTCGTCCATACAGAGCATTATAGGGTACCAAGTCAATGTTCGCTTGATAAATGTTGTTGTATAAGAATTCCACCAAGTGAAGATGATCTTCCTATGATCCTCCAAAGTCCAAGATACGTGCTCTCAACAAATCTTCCAAGACTTGGTTAACTCTTTCTGTTTGACCATCCGTTTGAGGATGGTAGGTTGTGCAAACTTAGCTTTGTTTCCAAAGCTACTTGTAATGCTTTCCAAAATTGACTAGTAAAGATTGGATCCTGATCACTTAAAATGCTAATTGTAACCCCATGCTATTGTATGATCTTACCCATATAAATCTCTACCAAAGTTGCTACAGTCCTCGTCGGCTATACTGTAAGAAAATGAGCACCCTTGGTCAGCCGACCTACAATGACGCAAACATCTTTATTTCCTTTCCTCGATCTGAGTAAACCATCAATAAAATCCATTGATACATCCTCCTATTTCCAATTCGAGATCTCAAGCGGTTGGAGAAGACCAGTGGTTCTTTGGTTATCACCCCTGATTTGTTGGCTGTTCGCACATTAGCTAACATAGATTGATATATCCCTCTTCATTCTTTTCCACCAGAATACCCACTTCATATACCTATGCATCTTCGAAACAGCAAGATGTATACTCCACTTGGATCGATAATACTCTTTTAAAACTTCATACCTAAGACAATTGACATTAGGAACACATATCCTTCCATTCATCTGCAATATACCCCGATGGTCCATCTCAAAGCTCGAACACTGTCCCCACTCTACATCCTTGATGATCTCCATTAGGTGACTATCTTCCCTTTGTTTACTTACAATCATCTCCAGAAGAGTTGGAGTAACTTCCAAAAGAGCTAAGACCGCCTTCTTGCTTATAGTATCTGCTACCACATTTGCCTTTATAGACATATATAAAATATCCAAGTCATAGGCTGCTAGAAATTTAAACCATCGCTACTGCCACATATTCAGATCTTTCTGTATGAAAAGATACTTCAAGGACTTGTGATCCATAAAGAGCTCGAACTTTTCACCTAACAAGTAATGCCTTCACAACTTCAATGCAAACACAACTGCTAATAACTCCAAATCATGTGTTGCATAATTCTTCTCATGAGGCTTCAGTTGCCTACTAACATAAGCAATAACTCTACCGTGCTACATCAGAACTGCACCAATTCCTACACCACAGGAATCTATATATACAGTCAAGTCAATCCTCCACCTCCATCTAGAATAGCTCGAACTGGAGCGCTAGTCAACCTCCTCTTCAACTCAATGAATTCTTCCTCTTACTTCGAAGTCTAAACGAACTTCTCATCTTTCTTCGTCAACTTGGTCAGGTGCAAGGCAATCTTGGAGAAGTCTTGGATGAACCTTCTATAATATCCTACCAAGCCAAATAAGCTTTGAACATCTATCGAAGTCTGTGGTTCTTCCACTCTTGAATAATTGCCACCTCTGTCAGATCAACCAAAATACCATCCCCCCACACAACATGTCTGAGGAACCTTACTTCTGATTGCCAAAAATGACACTAAGAAAATTTACCTTTTAAAACATGCTTCCTTAATGTTTCCAACAATACTACCAATTGGTGTTTGTGTTCTTCCTCGGTCTTAGAGTATATAAGGATTTTATCTATGAAGACTAACACAAACTTATTAAACACATCTCTAAAAACTTGGTTCATAAGATCCACAAAATAAGCAGGTGCATTGGTTAACCTAAAAACATAACCAACCACTCGAAGAAACAATCCGGTTCATTAAATGTTGTCAAAGGTATATATCCTCTACTACCCTTAACTGGTGAAATCCAAGATGTGGAGGTAAGGGATACTAGTTTCAAATTGTCTTCATGTTCAGCTCCCTATAATCCACACAAAGCCTCAAAGAACCATCGGACTTTACAACAAAAACTACGGTCGCTCCCCAACTTGAACGACTTGGTCTAATCAATCCTCTTCTCAACAAATTATCGGTTTGATCCCTTTATTCCTTCTTCTCTCTCGGAGCCATTTTACGAATTGGTTGAACAACAAGCTTCCAATTAGGAATTAAGTCAATATGACACTCAATCTCCCGATATGGAGGTAGAATGTTAACTTCTTCAAAAACATCAAGGAAGTCCTTTATAATTGCTATCGACCCTAACTCTTTTTGGCACGATTCTAAGACATACAAGAAACTGCTCATTCGCTTGTCATGCTTTTCACATGACACTTCCACATGCTCCCCTCTCTTATTTTGCAATGATATTGTCCTTTCAACACAATCTAAAATAGCTTTATACTTTGATAACCAGTCCATACCGAGTATAACATCAAACCCATTAAAATACAAAACATATAGGTCACATGAAAAATGGTAGGTAAGATAAGTAATTGGTATACCTTCACAAATCATGCACAGATTAGTCGTACCTCCTATGGGATTAGACACACAAATAAAGGTTTCTATAATTCTTGGAAAAAGTTGCAATTTACCTACCGATTCTATAGAAATGAAACTATGGAAAGCCCCAGTACAAATAATACTCGAACGAAAATGCCATTGATAATTAAATTACCTTCAAGAACTCCTTTTCCTTTCACATCCTTTGAGGTCAATAGTTCATCCTTGATTGGATAAACCCTGACTCGCTGACCCTTCTTCGGTAACAGGCAATCCTTCACCATATGCCATGAATATTGATAGTTGTAGCCAAGTTTCTTCTAAACCATTGAAAAGATAGGTCCTGCCTGCTACTTCGAAGTTTAGAATTCTTACAAAACCTTGCCAGATGGCCCTTCTACTTACACCGAAAACACTCAACATCCTTAAACTTGTTCCTTTGACCTCCTACCGACTTTCTCTTCCACTGCTTGTTCCATTGCGGGTTGAACTTTCTCTTGTTCGAGTTACTGATATTGCCACTAGGTGCTGTTGTCGGCTTCTTCTTCTCCAGGACTTCATACCTCAAAGCCATATCTACTAAATCCACAAACGATCCCTTCAGATGGGCAGTCATCTTCTTATGAAATCCTTCCTTCATTCCATCACAAACACCTCATTCTTCTTAAGTAGGGTATCGATCAACTCTGGACCAATTCGCAATAGCTCATTGAACTTGGTTTCATATTCAGCTACAAACAAATTTTCTTGCTTAAGGTCCAAGAAACTCTTATACATACGGGTCTTTCCTGCAGCGCGCATAAACTGGTCTTCAAAAACTTCCTTCAATCTAACCCAAGAAAAATCATCCTCCAAAACATTCGCTGTAACAGAGTCCCACCATGTCGCAGCTCCATCTTGCAACTGCCAAGATGTTAATAAACGCTTCTGCTCATTTGAAATACCCAACCCCTTAAAATTCTTCTTGGAAGAACGAAGCCAAGCTTGGACTTCGATGATGGACTATGTGCCCTTAATGGCTTCCCTTCTAGATTAGTATAGTCTTTGCATAGAGCTGCAAAGTTCACACAGGACTACACCATTACTGCATCCTCAACTACTCCAACTCTTCGAACATTCGGGACTTGACCATTGATGTTCGTGGTGCTACTAGCTCCTTTACTCGTCTTGCCCTAATACTCATTCTTACTCCCTGGATATAGTAAGATGACTTTAGAATACTTAGACGAGATAATCTTAAGGAAAAAGGATACTAAATCAAACATATCAAAGCTGATTGAAATAATTCAAATATATATATATATATATATATCTCATAACTACGCACTCTGTGATAACCCTGATTTTTGTGAGTAATTTCATGATTTAATTTAGTTTGTATTTGTTTGAAATTGCATTAAAAAAAATAAATAGGAATAGGAAATTGATTTGCAGATACCAAGTATAAAACATGTACAGGTGCACAAGGCAGTGCACAAACATATACACAGTTTTCTGTATGATAAAATAAGCAACAATCAATGGAAACAATAGGATATATGAATTACAAGTATATATACATGTAGGCAGAAATCATCAAACCTTGGAAAAAAAAAGAGGACTTAGGCCAGGGTAGGCATACATGTATTATACATGTGCACTAAATAATACTTGCAGAAATAAAAAGAAAAATTAACATTTGCATGAAAATGGTATGAGCTCTTGGACAAGCACTTTATCCATTTTTAGCAATTCCTTTTTACTTTAAAAACAAAAAACAGAAATCATGCAAATGACATGACCGGGGCAATGAGGTATATTTTCTGGAAAATATACCAGGACCATTTACCCATTTTCTCTAAAAATGTTAGAATAAGAGGCAGATCATAGTTGGTAGGGTAAAATTGGCATTTGGTAATTTCCTTAAACCCTAGTAGCAGCCAGAGTTCATATAAGAAGACCTGGTGTGGTAAGGTTTTATGATTGCTCTACCTCTTAAAAAGAAAAATATACAAGGCATAAACCAGAGAAAATAGGAGAAGGCAGAAGATTAAAAGGGGTTCATAAGGCATAGGAAGAAGAAGGATTAATGTGAGTAATCTCACTAAAAACTTTGGCATTAAGACCTGAATATTGAGGCAGCCAGTTTGAACTAATTTTCTTTTACAAGTTATGTTTTATGATTGAATGACTTTGGCTTGTTAATGATTTGTTTAAGGGTAAAACCTCTATCTGATTTACCCAGGAAAAATAAGAGTCAAGGATTTATGAACTAAAATGTTTGTCTGAGATATGGGTTAACTTTGAGATTGGGTGTTTTCTTTGATAAGTTTTCTTTGTAAGTTGTTTGTAAAATCCCCGGATTCAAGTAGTGGGTATATGGTCTAAAGGTAGAAAGAAATATGGGCTGTGACATTGTGTTGTTGCTTATGCCTCATATTAATTAAAACAAAAGAAAATGTAGAAGTGCAATGTTGTACATGTGCTGAGCTTCTATGTTTTATGAAATACCCAAATCAAATATACTTGTGGTTTAGCCAGATCATGAATCTGATTGAACCAGAGGTAGGGAAGAATATATATATATATCTGGAAAACTACTCAGAACCATATGCTTACATCTTGATCCAGTGAAACCCATAGGCAAAATAATGTGCTAAGTAGTCACCTCACTCTTTTATGATAAAAATGGTTGCTTTTGAGAATTTAACTTACCAAACTCTGGATGAATATATGTTGCTTGCATCATTTATGTTTTTCTGATTAAGAAGTGAGATGCAGAAGGGATTAGCACTGCTATGAAAAATATTAAAACACTTAGTAATTTAACTAAGGACTTGGGATCTTAGGGCTACCAAAGTATAGCTTGGCAATGGGAATATTGCAAGTTCACACATGGTATATTTATACCCAGGGGCCTGAGTGTGCCGGGTTAACAGAGAATAGTCCCAGGCAGTGTGTGTTTAAAAAGAAGAAAGTAGCTAAAGACCCTGATAAATTTGATAATGAATTCTAGGAATAGATTCAGTAGAGGTCTGGGCAAAATCCCTGATGGCCAGTAAAGTTGAAAAGGAGATGATATCTGAATTGAAGTTTGTATTTGGTTGTTTTGATGCTTTATTGGTGAATCTTGTGGTTGTTTTCTATGAACTAAAACATTGTGATCATATATAATCTGTTTGGCACTAATATGAATGCACATGCTTCACAAAAACATGCACACAGAAGATATTGAGTTTCTTATTCTTGCAAAGTACAGGAATATAAATGGAATTGAAATAAATCATGTTTTCAGTTAGATTATTCACACCAGACAAATAGTCTGACCCTTTTGTGTTTATGCACCATTGGGTGTCTCATATCTATATGGGGCAGTTCATGGTGATTTTGCAGGGAAATAGGGATTGCTTTGATCAGGCTTTGGATGTTAAACTGCTTAAGATTTGGATGCTATGTTTTTAAAAGTCTTTGCTGAAGCTATAATAGATATTCATGTTGAACTATGTTAAGATATTTGTTTAAGTTGCCTAGAAAAACCAATGTTTTATTATTCACTGTTTTGTAAGTGTGGAACTTACATGTAATAGCTGAACTATGTACTTTGTTTTGATGCTTTGCTAAGAAAAATGAATTTCAAGTTTAAAGAACAGTTAGTCTATAATAGTAGAAAATCTGAGTTTGAAAGAATTTGTGGTTTGCAAGTATATCCATAGAACTGGCATAAGAAAATCTATGTTCAAGTAAAAATTAAATCTGATAGGAAGAGTTTGAGTTGCCTTGAAAAGAAAATGATATAACAGGTATTTGGTAACTAAGTAGTGCAAACCAAAAAGGGGCTAACATAGCCATTTTCTTGAGCCTGGGTTAAGACAGCACCCAAATGTTTTTAATCAAGTTTTAGATCTGTTTCATAGCCAAATACAGGGTAGACTCAGGCAAATATGTAAACAGGGGAAAAATAAAAGGAAAAAAAAAACAAAAATTGGGTTGAACCGACCAGCATAACACTCGAACTTGTGACCTCTCATGTATAAGTTAGGCGCGTTTCCATTACGCCTAGATGTTGCTTGTGTTCACTTAGGATCCACTTTCTTATAGCCTGAGTTTGAACACATATGCACAGAAACATGCACAAACACATGCACAAGTAAAAACATAGTTACCCAGTAAGAAATATCAGAAGAATTTATGTAAAATAAGGAGCCCTGAGATATAAAATCAATAGTAATGCATTAACCCAAGTCATTTGAAAAAAAAAGAAAAGGAAACCTAATTTTGAAAAGAACACCATTGCTATGTAGAGAGTATTTCTTTAAGCAATACTCAAACAGGTTTCTACCTTCAAAAATTTCTATACTCTGATTTAGGTAGAAGATGACTTATATATCTTCATATATATAAGCTCAAGGTAAAATGATTAAACCAATATTTATTGGCAGAAAGGTCCTGGATAGAAGAAAAATTGAATTAAATATTTTTCTTGATTAAATGGCCACTGAATGTATGTTAAAAAAAAAATTAAGTGGGTCATTTCATTTGGTATCGGAGCTATGTTGTTAAATAACATAGCAAAAATTTTGTATGAATTTGTTTGCATTGGATGTATAGAAGTATTTACTGCTTTGGATGTTTTGTTTTTATAAATATTTACACTATTGATATCTATTATGACAGGATAAGTGATAAATTAAAATGAATTAATCTATAGAACATTAGGCAAAACAGACTAACCTAAGTGTTATATCCATAGAGCTATGGTAGGACCCAGACATCAAAATGTAGGAACAAGTGAACCACCCATGGTGAATGTGCAAGAATTCATGAGGGCCATAAGAGATGGAGTAGGCAACAGGCAGGAAAATCCACATGAGGAACTTTCCAAACTACTCAAGACTTTTACTAATCTCGGAGGCAAAACCTTTGATGGCACAGAAGGAGTTATGGGGGTTCAAAATTGGCTTAGAATTCTGGAAAGAATCTTTGCAGATATGCAAGTTGAAGACCAAAGGAAGAGGCAAATTGCATCCAGGCAATTGAGAGGAGCAGCTTTGGATTGGTGGGAAGTCATCATAGCTGGAAGACCTGAAGGAGAAGTGACATGGGATCAGTTTAAAGCAATGTTGGAAGGCAGATTTATCCCTGCATCAGCTAAGGAATCTTTACTGGAGGAATTCATCAAATTGAGGCAAGGAACTATGAGTGTCACTGAGTACACTCAGAAGTTTGAATCATTGGCAAAGTATGGTGCAGTGCTCATCACTACTGAGGAAGCTAAGAATGGCAGATATATCCAAGGGTTGAACTCTAGCCTTAGTAGAGCCATGCTACCATATAAGGATAAAACTTTTGATCAAGTTTTGGATTTGACTCTGAGCATTGAACAACATGATAAAGCTAGAGAGAATTTCAGGGCATTCAAAAATAATCAGAACAAGAAGGGAAAGGGTAAATTCCACCCTTATGATAAAAAGAAAACAGACATAACTTCCACCAAGAAACCAGAAGAAGCTAGAACTGCTGAAGTTAAGAAGAGGATCACTTGTTACAACTGTGGACAAGAGGGGCACATGAAAAATAGGTGCACCAATCCTAGACCAGCATCCTTCAATTGTCACCATTGTGGGAAGGAAGGTCACATAAAAAGGAACTGCCCAGATTTTAAGCAAGGAAAATTAGGGGCTTTGGAAGGGAAAGGCAAGGCAGCTGAGGGATCAAATGTTGAAAGGCATGGTCAAGTTGAAGGTACTTTGCTTATCCATTCAATACCTTTAACAGTAGTATATGATACTGGGGCTACACACTCATTGATCTCTCATGATATTGCACAACAATTAAAATTGAACTGTATGATTGTTGATAAACCACTGCTAATTAGAAGCCCTATAGGTAGTTCATGTGTCATGGGTATGATGTGCATGCAATTGGGATTAAATATAGGAGGACATGTGTTTGAGTCAAACCTATATGTGTTGCAATATCCAGACATAGGAATTATTTTAGGAGTTGATTGGTTGAGTAGATATAAGGCTATCATAAATATGGAGACATCCACCATATCATTGAAGGTCTCTGATGGACAAAGAATAATTGTTCTTTGTGAGGCAAACAAAAATAGAAGTATAGCCAACCTTTCTGCATTGTCAAATGAAAAACCCATGCCTGCATTAGAAGAGATTCCCATAGTTAATCAATATGATGATGTGTTTGGGGAAGTAAGAGGAGTTCCTAATCACAGGCCAGTTGAATTTTCAATTAGAATAATTCCAGGAGCTAGCCCAGTGGTTAAAAGACCAACCAGAATGGGGCCTAAGGAATTGATGGAATTGAAAAAGCAATTAGTTGAACTAGAAGAAAAAGGTTTTATTAGACCCAGTAGCTCATCATGGGGAGCACCAGTAGTCTTTGTTAAGAAACATGATGGATCCCTGAGATTATGTATTGACTATAGGGAATTAAATAAAGTCACAATTAAAAATAAATACCCCTTACCAAGAATTGATGATCTCTTTGATCAATTGAGTGGTGCAAAAATATTTTCTAGACTTGATTTAGCCTCAGGCTTTCATCAAATGAAAGTAGAAGAGGAAAGCATTAAGTATACAGCCTTTAACACCAGATATGGACTTTATGAATTTTTGGTGATGCCATTTGGCTTAACAAATGCTCCTTCCTATTTTGTTGATTTGATGAATAGGATTTTCAGAGAATACTTGGATAAGTTTGTATTAATATTCATTGATGATATATTAATTTACTCTAAGTCAGTTAGGGAGCATGAAAACCATTTGCATTTGGTATTTGAGAAATTGAGACAGGAAGACTTGAAAGCAAAGTTTTCAAAATGCACTTTTTGGCAGAATGAAGTGAACTTTCTAGGCCATATTATATCAGAAAAAGGAATAGTCGTAGATTCCAATAAAGTCATTGCAGTGCAAGCTTGGAAAAGGCCTACTAATGTCACTGAAGTCAGATCATTCATGGGAATGGCTGGTTACTATAGAAGATTTATAAAAGATTTTGCAAAAATCTCAATTCCATTAACCAGATTGACTAGGAAGAATCAAGTGTTCACTTGGACTGAGGAATGTGAAAATGCCTTTGGGAGATTAAAAGAAGCACTGGTACAAGCTCCAATTCTTAAAGTACCTGAGGGAAATGAAAACTTGGTGGTGTATACTGATGCAAGTGGACAAGGGCTTGGAGCAGTATTGATGCAACAACATCAGGTAATAGCTTATGCTTCTAGGCAGTTGAAATCAAGTGAAGTAAGGTATGCTACTCATGACCTTGAATTGGCTGCTATAGTGTATGCCCTTAAACTATGGAGACACTATTTGTTGGGAGCAAAATTTGAAGTATATACAGACCATAAATCCCTCAAATATTTGTTTTCACAAAAAGAATTAAACATGAGGCAGCAAAGATGGATTGAACTCTTAGCCTCATATGATTTTGAAATATTATACACACCAGGTAAGGCTAATATGGTAGCAGATGCCCTAAGTAGACAACATGCTAAAGTGGCTAGATTAATGATAGAGGAGTTTAACACTTTATCATTATTAATTGATTCAGAGATAAAAAGTGATAACCTAGAAAACATGAGTCTATGCAGTGGGAAGGTAGAGGTGGGAAAATTAAGTTTTATCACTCTGGGATCAGAATTGAAAAATAAAGTTGCAATGCTACAAAACCAAGATCCATTTTTATTTGGAAAGAAGACACAAATATTAAATGGTGAGACAGTAGAAGGTTTTCAGTTGGATGAGCAAGGCCATCTGAAGAAAGGAGAAAGAATATGTGTTCCAGCAATGGATGAGTTGAAGCAAGAAATTTTGGATGCTTACCATAAAAGCAAATATACTATACACCCAGGAAGCACAAGAATGTATCACAACCTCAAGAGAGATTATTGGTGGAGTGGTATGAAGAGTGCAGTGGCAACCTATGTGTCAAGATGTATGGTTTGCCAGCAGGTGAAGGCTGAGTATCAAAAACCCTCAGGAATGCTTCAACCTTTACAAATACCACAGTGGAAATGGGAAGACATATCAATGGATTTTATTGATGGTTTGCCTAGAACTAGGAGGGGAAATGATAGTATTTGGGTAGTGGTTGATAGGTTAACTAAGTCAGCCCACTTTATACCAGTGAAATCAGAAAGAAATGCTAATACCCTAGCCCAGTTGTTTATTAAAGAAGTAGTCAGACTACATGGTGTACCAAAGACTATAGTAAGTGATAGAGATACCATCTTCACTTCAAGATTTTGGCAGAGCTTTCACAAGGCAATGGGGACTGATTTATGCTTGAGTACAGCATACCATCCTCAATCTGATGGCCAAACAGAAATTGTGAACAAATTGCTTGAAGACATGTTGAGAGCATGTGTATTGGATTGGGGAGGAAGCTGGGAAGATTACATATATCTAGCTGAATTTGCATACAATAACACCCATCACAGTAGTATAGGCATGGCCCCCTTTGAAGCTCTCTATGGAAGGCCATGTTTATCACCTTCAAGTTGGCATGAGTCTGGAGAAAAAGTGGTCTTAGGATCAGAAAATGTGAAGGAGACCTCTGAAAAGATAGCCTTGATCAGAAAAAGAATTGCCTCTGCCCAAGATAGGCAAAAGAAATATGCAGATCAAAGGAGGAAAGCAGTACAATATGATGTTGGGGATTATGTGTTCATCAAGATATCACCCATGAAAAAGGTTCTAAGGTTTGGGAAACAAGGAAAGTTGATTCCTAGATATATAGGACCATATAAAATTCTAGAAAGAATAGGGACAGTAGCCTATAAATTAGAATTGCCAGAAGAAATGAGAGCAATGCATGATGTCTTTCATGTGTCTCAACTAAGGAGATGGGTTCATGATAAGGAAGCAATACTAGAATCCTCTAAAGATGTGCAGATTGATCCTAGAATGATCTATGAAAAGGAACCAGTGGGCATAGTTTCTAGAGAAACTAAGAAATTGAGAAACAAAGAAATTAAATTAGTAAAAGTACAATGGAGTCTAGACCCAAATGATTGCACGTGGGAAGTGGAGGATAAAATCAGAAATGATTATCCCCAGCTGTTTGATTGAAGAAAAGGTAAATCTATATATATATGTACATACTAATGAATGTGTTGGTTGAATGTGCATTGTGATTTTTTTTTATTTTGTGTTGATGTGCATAGTGCTTAATAGGTGATTGGTTTGAAAATGGTTATGAAATCAAAAAAAAAAAATTTCTGAAGAAATGATACTTAAGTTAAGTATGAAAGAATTGTGGGACACAATTCCTAAAAGGAGGGGTATATGTGATAACCCTGATTTTTGTGAGTAATTTCATGATTTAATTTAGTTTGTATTTGTTTGAAATTGAATTAAAAAAAAAAAAATAGGAATAGGAAATTGATTTGCAGATACCAAGTATAAAACATGTACAGGTGCACAAGGCAGTGCACAAACATGTACACAGTTTTCTGTATGATAAAATAAGCAACAATCAATGGAAACAATAGGATATATGAATTACAAGTATATATACATGTAGGCAGAAATCATCAAACCTTGGAAAAAAAAAGAGGACTTAGGCCAGGGTAGGCATACATGTATTATACATGTGCACTAAATAATACTTGCAGAAATAAAAAGAAAAATTAACATTTGCATGAAAATGGTATGAGCTCTTGGACAAGCACTTTATCCATTTTTAGCAATTCCTTTTTACTTTAAAAACAGAAAACAGAAATCATGCAAATGACATGACCGGGGCAATGAGGTATATTTTCTGGAAAATATACCAGGACCATTTACCCATTTTCTCTAAAAATGTTAGAATAAGAGGCAGATCATAGTTGGTAGGGTAAAATTGGCATTTGGTAATTTCCTTAAACCCTAGTAGCAGCCAGAGTTCATATAAGAAGACCTGGTGTGGTAAGGTTTTATGATTGCTCTACCTCTTAAAAAGAAAAATATACAAGGCATAAACCAGAGAAAATAGGAGAAGGCAGAAGATTAAAAGGGGTTCATAAGGCATAGGAAGAAGAAGGATTAATGTGAGTAATCTCACTAAAAACTTTGGCATTAAGACCTGAATATTGAGGCAGCCAGTTTGAACTAATTTTCTTTTACAAGTTATGTTTTATGATTGAATGACTTTGGCTTGTTAATGATTTGTTTAAGGGTAAAACCTCTATCTGATTTACCCAGGAAAAATAAGAGTCAAGGATTTATGAACTAAAATGTTTGTCTGAGATATGGGTTAACTTTGAGATTGGGTGTTTTCTTTGATAAGTTTTCTTTGTAAGTTGTTTGTAAAATCCCCGGATTCAAGTAGTGGGTATATGGTCTAAAGGTAGAAAGAAATATGGGCTGTGACATTGTGTTGTTGCTTATGCCTCATATTAATTAAAACAAAAGAAAATGTAGAAGTGCAATGTTGTACATGTGCTGAGCTTCTATGTTTTATGAAATACCCAAATCAAATATACTTGTGGTTTAGCCAGATCATGAATCTGATTGAACCAGAGGTAGGGAAGAATATATATATATATCTGGAAAACTACTCAGGACCATATGCTTACATCTTGATCCAGTGAAACCCATAGGCAAAATAATGTGCTAAGTAGTCACCTCACTCTTTTATGATAAAAATGGTTGCTTCTGAGAATTTAACTTACCAAACTCTGGATGAATATATGTTGCTTGCATCATTTATGTTTTTCTGATTAAGAAGTGAGATGCAGAAGGGATTAGCACTGCTATGAAAAATATTAAAACACTTAGTAATTTAACTAAGGACTTGGGATCTTAGGGCTACCAAAGTATAGCTTGGCAATGGGAATATTGCAAGTTCACACATGGTATATTTATACCCAGGGGCCTGAGTGTGCTGGGTTAACAGAGAATAGTCCCAGGCAGTGTGTGTTTAAAAAGAAGAAAGTAGCTAAAGACCCTGATAAATTTGATAATGAATTCTAGGAATAGATTCAGTAGAGGTCTGGGCAAAATCCCTGATGGCCAGTAAAGTTGAAAAGGAGATGATATCTGAATTGAAGTTTGTATTTGGTTGTTTTGATGCTTTATTGGTGAATCTTGTGGTTGTTTTCTATGAACTAAAACATTGTGATCATATATAATCTGTTTGGCACTAATATGAATGCACATGCTTCACAAAAACATGCACACAGAAGATATTGAGTTTCTTATTCTTGCAAAGTACAGGAATATAAATGGAATTGAAATAAATCATGTTTTCAGTTAGATTATTCACACCAGACAAATAGTCTGACCCTTTTGTGTTTATGCACCATTGGGTGTCTCATATCTATATGGGGCAGTTCATGGTGATTTTGCAGGGAAATAGGGATTGCTTTGATCAGGCTTTGGATGTTAAACTGCTTAAGATTTGGATGCTATGTTTTTAAAAGTCTTTGCTGAAGCTATAATAGATATTCATGTTGAACTATGTTAAGATATTTGTTTAAGTTGCCTAGAAAAACCAATGTTTTATTATTCACTGTTTTGTAAGTGTGGAACTTACATGTAATAGCTGAACTATGTACTTTGTTTTGATGCTTTGCTAAGAAAAATGAATTTCAAGTTTCAAGAACAGTTAGTCTATAATAGTAGAAAATCTGAGTTTGAAAGAATTTGTGGTTTGCAAGTATATCCATAGAACTGGCATAAGAAAATCCATGTTCAAGTAAAAATTAAATCTGATAGGAAGAGTTTGAGTTGCCTTGAAAAGAAAATGATATAACAGGTATTTGGTAACTAAGTAGTGCAAACCAAAAAGGGGCTAACATAGCCATTTTCTTGAGCCTGGGTTAAGACAGCACCCAAATGTTTTTAATCAAGTTTTAGATCTGTTTCATAGCCAAATACAGGGTAGACTCAGGCAAATATGTAAACAGGGGAAAAATAAAAGGAAAAAAAACAAAAATTGGGTTGAACCGACCAGCATAGCACTCGAACTTGTGACCTCTCATGTATAAGTTAGGCGCGTTTCCATTACGCCTAGATGTTGCTTGTGTTCACTTAGGATCCACTTTCTTATAGCCTGAGTTTGAACACATATGCACAGAAACATGCACAAACACATGCACAAGTAAAAACATAGTTACCCAGTAAGAAATATCAGAAGAATTTATGTAAAATAAGGAGCCCTGAGATATAAAATCAATAGTAATGCATTAACCCAAGTCATTTGAAAAAAAAAAGGAAACCTAATTTTGAAAAGAACACCATTGCTATGTAGAGAGTATTTCTTTAAGCAATACTCAAACAGGTTTCTACCTTCAAAAATTTCTATACTCTGATTTAGGTAGAAGATGACTTATATATCTTCATATATATAAGCTCAATGTAAAATGATTAAACCAATATTTATTGGCAGAAAGGTCCTGGATAGAAGAAAAATTGAATTAAATATTTTTCTTGATTAAATGGCCACTTAATGTATGTTAAAAAAAAAAAATTTAAGTGGGTCATTTCACACTCTCAAAGATTAAACTCATTCTAGGGTATTACCAACCTTATCTCTAATGGGTTGACCCCGAACAAGGCCTAGGTGTTCGCTCAACATAAGATCTAATACCACGTGTAACGATCTACCTTTCTTACTCCTAAAGACAACACTTAATATATTCATAATATTCATGTGTCGATCATCTAGGTGTCCGATAGATAAGTGGTTGTGGTAAAAAGAAATGAAAAGACAAGAAGAAAGAAACATGGAATCTCACAGCGCAAGAAAATCATATAAAATATAACATAAGATAGTACATATGGTCACTTCCAAAATGAAACATCAGAGTTACAACAGGTACTAACTTCAGCAAGGGATAGTTATAACTGTCTGCCCCCACAATGCTGACACTAAATATACACACACAATAGAAATAAAATAGACAACCAGCTAACGTTGAAGCCACCTACTCCATGCTCCTCCAAAATGCATCCGTAAGAACCTAGACTACTTGGCTACTTATACAAATTTGAGTACCCAAGAGTTTTAGGGAAAAGAAAGAAAGCTCCGGGTCAGCCATGAGTCTGGTGTGAGCAAACTCCAAACAACTGAATTATTATACTTATAAAACTATTGAAAAATAAAAGTATCTCGTAAGACCATGCCGCACATAATCATGGATATTTTTTTACCTTACGATAACCAAAACATTTCAATATAAAATCCAGTGGTAATATAATAATGTCTAGGGTTTAAAGTATATATTGAACATAGCCAAAATGGTTACATTAATTACATTCCAGCGTATTAGGTACACACTATGCCTGTAAAGGCACTTATTGGAGAATGGATTCCATCGATGACAAGGCTATTTAAGTACCGTCTGTCACAGTACACTTCTAGATAAATGTACCAAGGGCCTCGCATGACCCCTGCATGGCAAGACCAGCATATCCTTTATAGCATATTGCTGAATATGTCACTATCCCGGTTGAGATCAACAATCATACTGTAACAACCCGCATATTTTACGATTTTATATTTAAATATTTTTATTTAAATATATCGTCGTTAATCAGATTTAAGTCCGAAAAGATACTTTTTGCAAACGGTCGAATTAGGACTCGGGACCACTTCCATTGAGTCCAAAATAGCATTTGCGACTTTTTTGAGTATAAGCTTCGATATGTTTGGAGTAAGTTGAATTTTGCTATTTTTTGTTGGGCTTTATGGGTTTGAGTTTGACCCAACTCATCATATAACCTAGTTCAGCCCCTCTCCTCTCCTCTTCACTTCATTTCTATTTTCTTAAACACTCAAGCAACTGAAAATAGGGAGAGGAAAGGGAAATTAAAATTCAAAACCCTAGATTCAATTGCAAACTTCAAATTCGTGCTCCAAATTCAAAGAGAAGCTAAGGTAAGCTCCATCTTTATGTTCTCCATCTCTTCTCCTCTTCAATTTCAGAAATTCTTAAACCCTAATTTAGGAAATACTTGTTTTGATATTAGATTGAAGCTTGTAGGGTTGAAGTGAAGAGTGGTTGATCTTCTCCTTGTAATACATGCTAGCTGAAATTAAAATTAGTATATTGCTGTGAGTAAATTAAGCATATCTCATTCATCTTAAATCGGAATTAAGATTTTCTTGATGTTCTGGAAAGCTTATTTTGTAGTCTATAACTTCTATGTTTTGAGATTTGCATGATTTCGAGGTTTGAATGGTCGAAATCAAGTTTGTTTGTTGCTGACCTGACAACAAACTATAGGGTTGATAAAATAAAAACCTGAAATTGTTTTGGCCATAAGTTACTCGTTTCTTATCCAAATCTAATAATTTTAGATGTTCTGGAAAGCTTAGATATAGGGCTAAAAGTTTCATGTTTTGAGTTTCATGAAATTTCGAAGTTAATTTGGTCAAAACTGTGCATTCTTACTACTATCCCGAGAGCAAAAGGACAGTGATATAGAATTTAGATCTGAGAATTGTTTTAGTCATAGAATTTTCATCCCTGATCGGAATTTGGCGGTCTTGGTCATTCCAGAAAGCTTAGAAACTAAGTTATAACTTTTATTTTATTCATTTTGGCATAATTTGAAGTTTACTATGCCAAAATTGTGGGTTTTCGTCTCTGGCCTGTTAGTGCATAGCTACGGGCCTTAGTCTCTTTTCTCCCGTGGTTTTCAGCGTAGAACCACGACTTTGCAACGCCATCCCGGACTCGTCCGATATCGGATTTAATCGATATTGGTCTTATTGGAAAGATGAGGTCGAGATCTTCAACCCTATAAAATTTGGTTAAGATCTGGGTGCGTTTGATACTTCGTTTTTATTGCCGAAGTAGCACCTAGAAACTGTTTTGAAAAACATTGATTAATTGTAGTTCAAACGTCCAACTTCGCGACCTCGCTGCGAGCGGGTTCGATGTCAGATTTCATCGATTTTGGTCTCGTAGGAAAGATGAGATCGAGATCTTCAATTCTGCAAAGTTTGGTTTAGATGTGGGTGCGTTAGATACTTCTTTTCTATTGCCGAAGTAGCATCCAAAAACTGTTTTACAATAGTGATCATTTTCAGTTATCGTCGAACCAACTTTGAAACATTGCCATTTCTTCGTTTCAATTCAGAACCCAACGATTCTTATTGCATATAAAAGTAGGAGTACTGCACTATGCTCCTGCAAATTTTCATCAAGATCTGAGTTCATATGACCCTTCGACCATGTCGTCGAAATGGGACCTTTGCACTGTTTTGACACAGCAGAGTTTTGTGATTTTTATCCGACTTCGAGACGACGCCGTTTCTACGTTTCAAGTCGGAATTGCCCAATTATTTTTGCAGTTTGGAGCAGGGATGTTGTTCTACATGTATGCCAATTTTCATGTCATTTGGACTCGGTTTGCAGATTCAAATCTGTCGTCGAACTAGTGACTTCGACCTATTTTCAGCGATTTTATACTTGTATAATTTCGACTATTTTTCTGAGTTTTTCCGATTACTTTGAGATTTGTCTCTATATTTCATGCACGGATTTTATAAATCATTTTAAAGTAATTTTCCATCAAACTGGCTTTTGAAACTATTATTTAGTATTATTTTAAATATTAAATTAATTACTCCATAATAGGAGAATTTCAAAGACTATTTCTAAAGAGGTTTTCAAACGATTAAAAATCCGCTTTCTCCATCTATTTTCTAAGTAAAATATACACTCTTCTACACTTCGAGCGAAGTGGATAGGTGATTAAATGGTTAGGTAAAACATGGACCATGAATCCGCGCGTTTATCTTTCTGATTAATCACCGACCTGTTCGATTGATCGTTTTGGCCTTTTGGCCTAGTTTACCGATGACATGAGGTGAACTTTTTACTGCTTTGAGTGTGTAAGCTTACGATTGGTTAGTAAACTGTTTAGTGTGAACGTTGGGGTATGGAACTCACGTTACTACTTTACGGGTTCCTTGCTAAGAGTTCGTGACACATTCCTACCGTTAGTGGTAAACGAGTACTAGGCCTACGAGCCTTTACCACTACGACGTGTTTCCTGAGTGATACCTCTGGGATAGTGTCTTCGGACTGTCTCCCTTGGGTTTATTTGCCTTTGGGATAGTGTCTTCAGACTGTCTCCTTCTGGCTCATCATCTTCTGGATAGTGTCTTCGGACTATCTCCTTTAGGTGTTGCCCCTTAGCTAAAGTGATGAGTGTGTCACTGGGGTATATTTCCTATGTGATTGAGTATAGTACTAGCACGCTAATGTTTTCCTGTGTGATTTATATTCCCTCGTGTAGCGCCATTCGGTGATGGTTTTATGCAACCACACGATATAAGCGCGACTACCTTGTGGAACTTGTTTTATGCCTACACTGGCACTTGTGTTTATGTTATGCCGATGATATGAGGCTTGTTATACATCTCTACTTAGATGTTTATTTCTTCTCTATGTGAGAGATTTTGGTCTTTATTACCATGATATATGTTTCTCTTTTAGAGATTATTGTGTTATATGTTGCCTCATTATCTTATCATGATTATTGTTCAGTTTATCTAACTGATTTGTTTAGCTAGCCTGACCCGAGTATTTTATGCTCGGGTCAGACCAAGTTGTTTCAGGTTAGGTCGCTTTGGACTTAGCTTGCTTCGGTGCTTCCTCTTTGAATATATCCGCTATACT
Source organism: Allium fistulosum (assembly GCA_030737815.1). NCBI lineage: Eukaryota > Viridiplantae > Streptophyta > Magnoliopsida > Asparagales > Amaryllidaceae > Allium > Allium fistulosum. The sequence continues at coordinate 866,229,731 of CM060906.1, read as the reverse complement.
ATAGATAGATTTACTTTTTATCCATCCTTTATGATACTCTGATATTATGACTATCTTGTGTATATTCTTTTGACTCACGGATGTGTGAGTAGTGGCTTTGTACCCACTTTTATATTTGGATCTGTACTTGATGTTGTATTGTGCTGAGACTATTTGCTTATTATTTGATGCTGTTCTGTGATGATGTTCATTTTGCTATTATGCTTTGTTCTGATAGATCTTTTAGCCATTGTAGTTTTTCTTTAAGTATTTATTGAATATGTCAAACCACATGAGATGAGAAAAAAATAGATTCCACTTTTCGATGTGTTCAGTAGATAGTAAAAGTAAGATTACACATGGTCGCTTCCATTGTACTCCATTGTCCGCATTAGCAGACAGTATTATCCATATAATACTCTTTGTTAATGAGGCTCTCGGAGTGGGGCGTTACAACTTGGTATCAGAGCGAGGTTCAGGACTAAGCATATTAAACACAGAACAGTTATACTTAGTACAATACATCCTAGTATGCTTCAAATATTACAAAGCCCTTTCCTCATGACATTGGATAGATAAGTTAGGAATATGTCTAGGAATGCATTTTATTCCATAGTATTTCATATTTGAATTAACGATATCTACCTTGTGAATAATCTTTATCTTATATTATCTTTCAGTTAATGGCCGGAAGGGGCAGAGGACGACGCTCGGATGCTGGGCAATCCAGTGGCTCACATCCGGACGGCGTTTATATGTCTGCCGATCAGTTTTTGGAGTTATTTAGGAGCACTCAGCCTCCAGCTCCTATTCGTGCATCTCCTCCACGCAAGTCTACCTTCGCACGCCTGTGCAGTGATTTTTCTCATCTTGGTGTAAAGCCATTCAAAGGCTCTGAGTCCGCTCTTGAGGTCCAAGCTTGGATTCGCACATGTGAGTGTATCTTTTCTCGCATGGATCTTTCTGACCATGATCGAGTTCTTGTAACTTCTAGCTTATTGCAAGAGCGTGTCCTTGATTGGTACGAGCTACTTATAGCCGAACTTGATGAGTTTGTTCTTTCTTGGACTCGGTTTCGGGAACGATTCGAACTCAAATTCGTTCCTGAATCTGAGAAAGTTTTATTGGTCCGTCGCTTCCTTGAGTTGAAGCAAGGGAAGTCCTCTGTTTCTGAATATGTTGCATCATTCGAGGCCTTATCTAAGTATGGTCTTGAATTCATTAGCACTTCTTATAAGAAGAATATGAAGTTTGTCTCTGGTCTTAAGAAATATCTTAAGAAGTCTTTAATGCTCCAGCTTAAGCTTTCTTTTGAGGAGTTAGTTGATTCGGCACTTCATCTCGAGGTCATCGAGAAGGAGTGTGATAGTGGTGATGATGTTGAGGTTTGCAAGAACCCAAATAAGAAGAGGTTTCCATTTCACAAACAGGGATTTCTCCCTTCTAAGAAGAAGAAGCCCGTTGAATCTGGTTCTAACTCTCAGTCTGTTGGAACACCTTCCATTCGGAAGTGTTTCAATTGTGGTTCTCCTAATCATATGATTCGAGCTTGTCCTAAGCCTCTCTTCTGCCATTATTGCAAGAAGGAAGGTCACCGTGTTTCCCCCTACCCTACTGCTCCTGCTTTCTTTGTTGATCTTATGAATCGAGTATTCCGGGAATATCTCGATAAGTTCGTCCTTGTGTTCATTGACGACATTCTTGTTCATTCTAAGTCTGAAGCCGAGCATGCTAATCACTTGAGAATTGTCTTGAGTACTCTTCGTCACCATCAGCTTAAAGCCAAATTCTTCAAGTGCCACTTTTGGGAGAATAAGGTTAAGTTCTTAGGCCATGTTGTATCTTCCGACGGCATTTCGGTCGATCCCTCAAAGATCGAAGCTATCCAGAATTGGAAGAGGCCTTAGAATGTTCATGAGATTCGTAGTTTCCTTGGATTGGCGGGTTACTACCATCGATTCATTAAGGATTTTTCCCGTGTTGTGCTTCCTCTCACCAGCCTTACTCGGAAAGGCATTCATTATATTTGGTCCGATAAGTGTGAAGCTTCCTTTTAGACATTAAAGGAACTTCTCACCAATGCTCCTATTCTTGTGGTGCCCGAGGGGAATCATGATCTTGTTGTCTACACCGATGCTTGTGGTAGTGGTCTCGGTGTCGTGCTTATGTAGAAGGATCGGTTAGTTGCTTATGCTTCTAGGCAACTGCGTCCGAATGAGGTTCGCTATGCCACTCATGATCTTGAGTTAGCCGCCATTGTCTTTGCCTTGAAGATTTGGCGACACTATTTATCAGGCGGGCGTTTCATTCTCTATACCGATCATAAATCCTTGAAGTATTTGTTCACTCAGAAGGAACTCAATATGAGGCAATAGCGTTGGCTCGAGTTTCTTGCCTCCTATGACTTTGATATCCAATATACCCTGGTAAGGGTAATCGTGTTGCTGATGCGCTCAGTCGCAGTCATTCGGCTATCGTTTCTATGATGCTTGCCGAATGGGATATTCTTGAGACTCTATCTTTTTGTGATATTCGTGATCGAGCTCCATCCTCTGATTCTCCAGTGGTATTATTCAGTTTGGAAGCTCGACCCTCTTTATTGGATCGTATTGCCGATGCTCAGCGGCGTGATCCTGATCTTGTGCATCTTATTCAGCTTTGTGAGACTGAACCCCGTGATGAGGCGTTGGGGGATTTCAGCATTGATCTTCATGGGTGTCTTCGCAAGAAGAACCGTCTTGTTGTGCCTTCTGATTCTGCACTTAGGCATGACATTCTTGATGACTGTCATCGTTCTAAGTATACTATTCATCCTGGCAGTAGTAAGATGTATGCCGATATGCATCGCCTTTATTATTAGGAAGGCATGAAGCGCGATGTGGCGAGTTATGTGAGTAATTGGATGACTTGTCAGTGTACTAAGGCCGAACATCAGCGCCTTTCTGGTCTCCTTCAGCCTCTAGAGATTCCATTGTGGAAATGGGATCAGATTTCGATGGATTTCATTGATGGCCTACCTCATACGAGATTGGGCCATTCTAGCATTTGGGTTATTGTCGATCACCTCACCAAGTTAGCTCATTTTGTTCCTATTAAATCTAATAGGACTGCTTCTCTTTTGGATAAGTTATTTATCAAGGAAATCGTGAGACTTCACGGTGTTCCTAGTTCGATTGTGAGTGATCGTGGTCCTTTATTCACCAGTCATTTCTGGAAGAGTCTTCAGCATGCTTTGGGAACAAAGCTTAATTTCAGCACAGCTTATCATCCACAGGCTGATGGACAGACTGAACGGGTGAATCATATCTTAGAGGATCTCCTCCGTATTTGTATTCTTGATTTTGGAGGTAGTTGGGAGGATCATCTACCCCTTGTAGAGTTCTCCTACAACAATAGTTTTCAGTCCAGTACCGGTATGGTCCCTTTCGAAGCCTTATACGGAAGGCCATGTCGATCACCTTCTTGTTGGTTAGAATCCGGGGAGAAGCTTATTCTTGGCCCGGAGTTTGTTCATGATTCTTCTGAGAAGATTGTTCTTATTCGACAGAGAATGAAAGAGGCACAAAGCCGCCAGAAATCCTATGCGGATAACCATAGGAAGCCTCTCGAGTTCTCGGTTGGTGATCTTGTCTTTATTCGTGTTTCTCCTTTGAAAGGGGTTATGCGCTTCAGTGAGACAGAGAAATTGGCTCCTCGCTTTGTAGGACCATTTCCTATTACTGAACGTATTGGCCCTGTGGCTTATAGAGTTTCACTTCCAGCTCATCTATCCGGAGTTCACAACGTGTTTCAGGTCTCTCAGCTTCGGAAGTGTCTCCGAGAATCAGATTCTGTTATTGACTCTCCTGATTTGCAAGGGATTGAGATCTCACCAGATTTATCTATTGTATAGCAGCCTATCCGCGTACTTGCCTCGGAGGTGAGACACCTTCGAAACAAGGACGTGTCGCTCATTAAAGTTCAATGGTCCGCTAATCCCAATGACTGTACTTGGGAAACCAGAGAGTTTATCGAGCGATCCTATCCGAGTTTTCTATCTTGGCTTTGCAATAGTGAGAATATCTTTTTATCTCAAGCTTATTTTTCTTGTCTTCTTGGTTGTAAGTATATAGTTGTTGCAAATTCTTCTTTAGGAATTGCATGGACGCAATTTTGTTAAGGAGGGGAGATCTGTAACAACCCGCATATTTTACGATTTTATATTTAAATATATCGTCGTTAATCGGATTTAAGTCCGAAAATCTACTTTTTGCAAACGGTCGAATTAGAACTCGGGACCACTTCCATTGAGTCCAAAATAGCGTTTGCGACTTTTTTGAGTATAAGCTTCGATATGTTTGGAGTAAGTTGAATTTTGCTATTTTCTGTTGGGCTTTTTGGGTTTGAGTTTGACCCAACTCATCATATAACCTAGTTCAGCCCCTCTCCTCTCCTCTTCACTTCATTTCTATTTTCTTAAACACTCAAGCAACTGAAAATGGGGACAGGAAAGGGAAATTAAAATTCAAAACCCTAGATTCAATTGCAAACTTCAAATTCGTGCTCCAAATTCAAAGAGAAGCTAAGGTAAGCTCCATCTTCATCTTCTCCATCTCTTCTCCTCTTCAATTTCAGAAATTCCTAAGCCCTAATTTAGGAAATACTTGTTTTGATATTAGATTGAAGCTTGTAGGGTTGAAGTGAAGAGTGGTTGATCTTCTTCTTCTAATACATGCTAGCTGAAATTAAAATTAGTATATTGCTGTTAGTAAATTAAGCATATCTCATTCATCTTAAATTGGAATTAAGATTTTCTTGATGTTCTGGAAAAATTATTTTGTAGTCTATAACTTCTATTTTTTTGAGATTTGCATTATTTTGAGGTTTGAATGGTCGAAAGCACGTTTGTTTGTTGTTGACCTAACAACAAACTACAGGGTTGATAAAATAAAAACCTGAAATTGTTTTGGTCATAAGTTACTCGTTTCTTACCCAAATCTAATAATTTTGGATGTTCTGGAAAGCTTAGATATAGGGCTAAAAGTTTCATGTTTTGAGTTTCATGAAATTTTGAAGTTAATTTGGTCAAAACTGTGCATTCTTACTACTATCCCGAGAGCAAAACGACAGTGATATAGAATTTAGATCTAAGAATTGTTTTAGTCATAGAATTTTCATCCCTGATCGGAATTTGACGTTCTTGGTCATTCCAGAAAGCTTAGAAACTAAGCTACAACTTTTATTTTATTCATTTTGCCATAGTTTGAAGTTTACTATGCCAAAATTGTGGGTTTCTTCTCTGGCCTGTTAGTGCATAGCTACAGGCCTCTCTTTTCTCCCGTTGTTTTCAGCGCAGAACCCCGACTTTGCGACGCCATCCCCGGCTCGTCCGATGTTGGATTTCATCGAGTTTGGTCTCGTTGGAAAGATGAGGTCGAGATCTTCAATCCTGTAAAATTTGGTTAAGATCTGGGTGCGTTTGATACTTCGTTTTTATTGCCGAAGTAGCACCCAGAAACTGTTTTGAAAAACATTGATTAATTGTAGTTCAAACGTCCAACTTCGCGACCTCGCTGCGCGCGGGTCCGATGTCGGATTTCATCGATTTCCGTCTCGTTGGAAAGATGAGGTCGAAATCTTCAATCCTACCAAGTTTGGTTTAGATCTGCGTGCGTTAGATACTTCTTTTCTATTGCCGAAGTAGCACCCAGAAACTGTTTTACAATAGTGATCATTTTCAGTTATCGTCGGACCAACTTTGAAACATTGTCATTTCTTCGTTTCAAGTCGGAACCGAACGATTCTTGTTGCATATCAAAGTAAGAGTACTGTACTATGCTCCTGCAAATTTGCATCAAGATCTGGGTTCATATGACCATTCGACCATGTCGTCGAAGTGGGACCTTTGCACTGTTTTGACACAGCAGAGTTTTGTGATTTTTGTCCGACTTTGAGACGACGCCGTTTCTTCGTTTCAAGTCGGGATTGCCCGATTATTTTTGCAATTTGGAGTAGGGATGTTGGTCTACATTCCTACAAATTTTCATGCCATTTGGACTCGGTTTGCAGATACAAATCTGCCGTCGAACTAGTGACTTCGACCTATTTTCAGTAATTTTATACTTGTATAATTTCGACTATTTTTCAAAGTTTTTCCGATTTCTTTGAGATTTGTCTCTATATTCATGCACGGATTTTATAAATCATTTTAAAGTGATTTTCCATCAAATTGGCTTTTGAAACTATTATTTAGTATTATTTTAAATATTAAATTAATTACTCCATAATAGGAGAATTTCAAAGACTATTTCTAAAGAGCTTTTCAAACGTTTAAAAATCCGCTTTGTCCATCTATTTTCTAAGTAAAATATACACTTTTCTACACTTCGAGCGAAGTGGAAAGGTGATTAGATGGTTAGGTAAAACACGGACCATGAATCCACGCGTTTATCTTTCCGATTAATCCCCGACCTATTCGATTGATTGTTTTGGCCTTTTGGCCTAGTTTAATTACCGATGACATGAGGTGAACTTTTTACTGCTTTGAGTGTGGAAGCTTACAATTGGTTAGTAAACTGTTTAGTGCGAACGTTGGAGGTATGGGACTCACGTTACTACTTTACGGGTTCCTTGCTAAGAGTTCGTGACACATTCCTACCGTTAGTGGTAAACGAGTACTAGGCCTACGAGCCTTTACCACTACGGCGTGTTTCCTGAATGATACCTCTGGGATAGTGTCTTCGGACTGTCTCCCTTGGGTTTATTTTCCTTTGGGATAGTGTCTTCGGACTGTCTCCTTCTGGCTCATCATCTTCTGGATAGTGTCTTCGGACTGTCTCCTTTAGGTGTTGCCCCTTAGCTAAAGTGATGGGTGTGTCACTGGGGTATATTTCCTGTGTTATTGAGTACAGTACTAGCACGCTAATATTTTTCTATGTGATTTATATTCCCTCGTGTAGCGTCATTCGGTGATGGTTTTATGCAACCACACGATATAAGCGCGACTACCTTGTGGAACTTGTTTTATGCCTACACTGGCACTTGTGTTTATGTTATGCCGATGATATGAGGCTTGTTATACATCTCTACTTAGATGTTTATTTCTTCTCTATGTGAGAGATTTTGGTCTTTATTACCATGATATATGTTTCTCTTTTAGAGATTATTGTGTTATATGTTGCCTCATTATCTTATCATGATTATTGTTCAGTTTATCTAACTGATTTGTTTAGCTAGCCTGACCCGAGTATTTTATGCTCGGGTTAGACCAAGTTGTTTCAGGTTAGGTCGCTTTGGACTTAGCTTGCTTCGGTGCTTCCGCTTTGAATATATCCGCTATACTATAGATAGATTTACTTGTTATCCATCCTTTATGATACTCTGATATTATGACTATCTTGTGTATATTCTTTTGACTCACGGATGTGTGAGTAGTGGCTTTGTACCCACTTTTATATTTGGATCTGTACTTGATGTTGTATTGTGCTGAGACTATTTGCTTATTATCTGATGTTGTTCTGTGATGATGTTCATTTTGCTATTATGCTTTGTTCTGATAGATCTTTTAGCCATTGTAGTTTTGCTTTAAGTATTTATTGAATATGTCAAACCACATGAGATGAGAAAATAGATTCCACTTTTCGACGTGTTCAGTAGATAGTTAAAGTAAGATTACACATGGTCGCTTCCATTATACTCCATTGTCCGCATTAGCAGACGGTATTATCCATATAATACTCTTTGTTAATGAGGCTCTCGGAGTGGGGTGTTACACATACCCTGGTCACTAGCATACAAAATCTAGAAATATCGATCAAGATCGGGTGATGACCATACTCTAATGGCTGCGATCCACATAGCCTTGTGGCATATTCCCTGTTCCAGTCATTTCTGATTGTGAGGCTTGAGGCTACACTTTACCTTTCCATATAGAAATCCCACTTGGAATGCTAACACTGTCCTCTATGCGACAATGCAATGCTAGCATTCATTTATACAAGTTGTTTAAGATATGAACAAACCGAAGGAATTACTTCTACTATATCCTTTTTGGAATCATCATCAGCATTAGTAGCAAGTAACCCTTGAACTTCAATGATCTCCGTCTTCATTTCCATCACCTCCAAGATGTTTCCAATTTGAACGCTTACGTTGGTTCGAAGTGGTTTTTGGATAATTCATGTTACCCGATCCCGCTCTCTTCAAATCAACATTCGGTTAATTTTAAAACAAGTCAAGTTATCGATGATGGACAAATTCACTATCTGGGGTGGGTATATATTTGCATATGAAGAATAAGACATCTTATACTTATTCCCACTTTTCAATTTCAAACAGTATTATCCCTTGATTAACAATGAAGTCTCTAATCTTGACTCGACGTACATTCTTACTTCTTGGGATAGAGACGAGTTTCCATGCCTCGGAATTTAGTGTTAAGTATATAATGAAGTATCTTCCATATACTTAATTAATCATGACCCATTTATCAAAATTAACTCTCTTATATTTATCACATTTATGATATTTCGACTTCTCTAACTCTTGTCTAGAAAATCAAGTTCTAGATCTCATAGATAGAGGAAAGCTTACTCGGCAGCTTTTAGTGTAAATACAAGATGACTTTCTTGTAATAAAATGTGTCAACGTTTTAACATAACTTATCATATTTGGTTGGCTACCCAACGGCATAGACGAAGAAATCCCTTGTATTTAAAACCATTCTTTGTAAAGAAAGTCGCTTTTAAACAAACTGACCTTTAGAAATAAAGTGATTTAAAATTGAAAACTTTTATTTAATTAATTAATAATAATTTACCCTTTATTTAAATAACAATTGAATAATGATTAAACCTTTATTTAAATAATAATAATTAAACCTTTACTTAATTGATAATTATTACCTTACCTAATTAATAATTAAATAATAATTAAACCTTACTTAATTAATAATTAAATAATAATTAAAATTTTACTTGATTAATTAATTAAACCTTACTTAATTAATAATTAAACCTTAATTAATTAATTAAGCCTTACTTAATTAATAATTAAGCCTTACTTAATTAATTAGTTAAATAATAATTAATTATTGAAAATATTTTTAATATTTAAAATTCCTTTTTGTTACTTATAATATAATTTAAAGTACTTTTTAGAAATATTTAAAGTAAAAACCCTTTTTAGTTTACACAAATGTTATCGATTTACGAACTGTATTCATAGCGACTATCGCTATGTGAACCATAACTTTCCATCCTGTTTTATATATCAAAATAGCCTTTAAACCTTTTCCTTTTATATTTAAATTACTTAAATATCTTTGTATAAAGGTTTTGAAAACCAAAGTAAAGTTTCAAAAAACGTTTTAGAACCATTTATAAAATAAGTTAGTAAACTAGTTTTAAAAACACACTAGATCTCGATGTCTAACATAAAAAAATTCAAATGTTAACTTTCCATCGACATACATCCATCCATACACGTAAGCTCAAACATATATTCAAATGTAAACAACATCCATAAACATGTAAAGATCATCACTTGCACATGATCACTTAAACACTTTGACAGCATTTTCAAGTCAATAACAAAATTACTTGTAAACATATATATGTATAAACACAAGCAATATTACTCTCCAAACCAAACAACTAACAACTATTATTAACACCAATAATAAAGTTTAAAACTTTGTTTTTAAAAGGTGATATTTACTCACCAAAATCCACAAGAATCAAATCAAATTACCACCACATTTTGGACCAACACTCGAACTTGGTTTTTCCTTTGTAAAAATTTAATTTCTAGAAGCTGGCTAAATGGATTTAGCCTAGGATGAGGAGGGCTCGACCTAGCTTAATGAAGGTAGTTTTGGGAAGCTACGAGAAGTAGAGAGTAAAAGGAAGGTTTTTAAGTAGTTTTAAGGATTTAAAAGGAAAAGAAAAGGATTTTTAACTTAAGAAAATTTTTAAGAAGCCATGGAAGGAAAGATGAAAGCATGAAAGAAAAAGAGGGGAGTTTGAAAATAGAGAAATGAAATGAAATAAGAAATGGAAAAAAATAAAGTTGTTTTTATATAAAATAGAATATTTTCCCTTTAACCCCATACCCTCTACCACCTCACCCTCCCCTTTACTCATTCTACATGCAACCTCCACCAACCCCTCTTGTCCATCACTTCATCACTTTTTTGATGTGATTTTACCGTTTACACATTGTTTTTATATAAAAGGAAAGAAAAGCTTACTTTACCTTTTTACTTTAAGTAAATTATTTTACCATATTTAACTCTTACCAATTCTTAACTTAAGCATATATTATTTATATATGTGTGTGTATATATACTCTAGTGTACACAATATTTTTCGATAATTTTTAGACGATAAAAAGTTGAAAATATGAAATACTGAAATTTCAGTCGCATTTTTTATTTTTTCTCCGAACTAATTTTTTTTTGTAAACCAAAATTTGAAACAACTTCACCATCATTAGTACTTTTTAAAGAGGTTTATTTGAGTTACAAAATGCATTAATTAATTATTTAAAAATATATTAAATATTCATATTTAAAGTGATTAAATTATGAGTCGTTACATAAATGACTCCAAATACTGTTTAAGCCTTTAAACCAGTTTTGATAGTTTTCACTTGATTTATTTTTCAATCAAAAGCCAAGTATAACGGGAAGGATACTTTTATTCAAACAATATAAAGCCACATCTTAATACGTGGTAATCAGGTCTCCTTGTTGAATCTTTGTGAGATATGCCTACTTGCCTCTTAAATTTCCATATCTGCAAACAAATAATAACAATTGCTTCTGTTACTGCTGTAAATGCATGCGAGACCCTCGTTCCTTCATTATTCCCATGCTCTACCTTTATATAAATGATTCTCATATACTTATTACGTTCAGGGATATTTTGAATTTTGTAATTGCCCAATCATACGTAAAAGGGGATTGCTTCTAAATTTTTGTATTTTGTAATCCGTAAAATGTCAAAAAATTAACCAAATCGTGGATGTAAACAAAGTGTCAGTATGGACGAGCAGATTATTGGTTTGGTATGGAGCGAATATTAAAGCCAAAATTACCATTCAACTAACAAAAAGAAAAGCAAATTTGATTTTTTGAAGAAAAATTATCGTATCCAATCGAACGGAAAATAATCTGTTTGATTTGATTAGTTTTTCTTTAATAAAGCTAGACTTTCACTTAGTAATATAATGTCATATTAAAATGGTTTGTCTTTTAACATGCTAGACTTTCTACTTTCTTACATGATATGACATTAAACCAATTAGTTGAGGCTCCTTTGTTTAAAATATTGAATTTTGAATTCTGATTACTGAACTCTGAAATCTGAATGTTGATTGCTGAATGTTGAATTTTGAATAATCACTAACTTGTTTGTATGTATTTAGCATTCAGAACAAAAAACATCATTCAACATTCGAAACAAAAAATTAGCAGAAAAAAATTCTAAATAATTTTGTCTAAATAGATGGTTTATTTAGAACACTGACAAAAAACAAACAACGTAGAAAGTTCTGATTTATAAATATTCAGATTAAAAACAAAAATAGTCTGAGTTACATACATAGGTGTAAAGATGTAACGATGATAAAAAGTTCGAATCAGACAACGTTCCCTCTTATTGAAACACTAATGCAACTAAGATAGAATTATTATTATAAAGATGATGATAATCTATAAATAACAATATTGAAATCTACATTATCCTCCATTTAACTAATTTTATTTTATATTTGGTTGGTTGTTTGGCTCGGTACCGAAAAACAATTAAACGTGAAAATAAAACTGAACCCTATCAATTAATTGATTGAACTGAATTAAAATAAGTGAAAATAAGGGACACGTCCCTAAAAGCAAACTTACTACACAAAAAACATATAAATTACATTCCTATTTTCAAATACTACAATTTTCTTCTCTATAATACCCATCTTCTCCATTGCAGCATTGTTAATTCTTCATATATGGATGTTATTCTCAGATCTATAATTTAAAAAATTTGCACCCCATTAATTATCAATCTTTAAAACGCAATAACTTTTTGTAGAAACGACGGATTAACAAATTGTTTTCACCATTAAATCACAAATTTTATGACCTTTCTGATGAGTGACATTGTGCATATGTAAAAATAACGGCAGGACAAACTATTCGCAATTATATTGTATGATTGCAGACAATTCAGCAATTCTATGCAGAAATATGTTTGCAATTATATGCAAAAGTTGCAACTGTATGCAATAACTACAATTATACCATATAATTGCAGAAATGTCTGCAATTATATGCAATAGTTGCAGATTTGAAGAAAAATCGAATATGTTTAAAATTTGCAGAATTGTTTGCAGGTATATGGAATAATTGCACATTTACTGCAAATATGATTTTTTTTGTACCAACAATGGATCTTATTTTAAAGATCATAATTTTTTTATTTTTTGGTGAAAACGATATGGTGATCCGATGTTTCTACAGAAAGTTATACGCGTTTGAAATATTAAAAACGCAAAGAATATTTGGGTCTTTATGCGTACGTGAATTTGAAATCAGGGACCAGAAACTTATTAAAAAAACGAGAGGATGTTTTGTGTATTTTAGCGAGGACGTGTGTCAAACGCTCCCATGGTAGATTGTATTGATTTTTTGGTTTGAACCAATATACATCCATCCGTGATTACCTTTTCATATTTTAAGAATATTTTCTAATACTTTTGTCATTTTTATATATTTTTACACTTAATTACACTACAGATCCAGTAATTTTTATTTACAATCCGTAATAGAAGATCCTAAAACGACATTAAATATTGATAACAATGTTTATTGCCTGAAAGAATTAAAACAAATTACAATTCTATAGTCAACTTTTAGAACTTTTGGTGGATTTCCTGCCTTACACAAACGAAACTTGTACGAAAAATTAATCATTCAATATCCTATGTTCACTGATTTATTTGTTTTCATAGAAATAACGTGGAAAACAATATGTATCGTTTGAAATATTCCAGCATTAATGTTGTAAACATATCTACACTTGTTTACTGAAGGCAAATTACACGTTTCTCCCATCAAACAAAATATTATGCACTTACCTTTTCAATTTAAATTTCACTACTGTATTGTAAACATCATATCCAGTATCGAAACAAAAACATTAGTGTGAAAAGTATTGGAATCGTTTATAACAATAAAAACTCAAAATTTGGAAATGATGGTGCTTTGGAAGATCAATAGATATGTACTATGAAAAAACAGAAACTTAATGATGAGAACTGGTGTGTTACTTGGGAACATCAAGAGACGTTTAAGATGGGCATATATTATGTACTCCTACATGCAGCAGAGACCTGGTCGCTTCCAATTTTGCAAAGGTTGAAATGGGCCAAACTATTGGAAAAATAAGCGGTTTCATCGTTCGTATTACTTGCAGAATCACTCGCAAAGATGGAAACAGCAAGAAAACGACTCCAGCTTGCAGCTCAAATGATAATTCAATTTTTTCCTCTGCAGTGGTAGCTGAATCAGAACCGCTCATTCCTACACCTGAAGACTCACATGTCATTTCAATTCAAACTTTGGATAATAATTCAGGCTGTTCCTCTAATGTACTAGAACAATCAAAAGAAGAACCGGTTAATGAGACTACAACTCATGACTCACTCGTCATTTCAATTCGTAGAGAAGATAAAGATCATGATCACTATCGATCCACTGGAGATAATGGTAACTTTTCCAAGGCCAACGATGACAATGCCAAAGTAAAAGAAATCACAACAGTCACAATCCCGAAGCCACAAGTGAAGAAAGAAGGTAAATGGTTAGTGCATTACTGCACCAATCATAGGATACTGCTGGTTGGAGAAGGCGACTTCTCTTTCTCTGCCTGCCTTGCTAAAGCTTTTGGTTCTGCTGCTAACATGGTCGCAACTTCTTTGGATTCCTTGGGTTAGGTTTCTCAACGCCTTTTCAAATTATGTTTTATAATCATATTTTAACTTGGACAGCATTCATACTCACACTCTTAAAATCTTACAGACTTTTTGGAAAAAAATTATCCTAGTGCAAAAAGCAACGTCGGGTATCTTAGGAAAAAAGGGTGCATTGTCTTACATGACATGGATGCCACTGAAATGGCCTTCAATGTTACTGTAAACGAGTATATATATGATCGGATCATTTTCAACTTCCCTTTAGCTGGCTTTTTTAATGAATCTAAGAGGCAGCAACTAAAGTAAGTTTGGTTATTATATTTACTTATATCTTGTTTGTTTGAATTATTTCCTGCTTACTAATATATATCCACTTCATTATCATACTCAGGCGGAATAGGAAATTGGTAAGGGTGTTCATGGAAAATGCGAAGAAATTGCTGGCTTCAGATGGAGAGATCCACATTACGCACAAATCGAGTGCCACTTATAAAGAATGGGGCTTAGAGGAATTGGCAAAGCAGTGTCGACTTAGGCTGATTGAGGATGTTAAGTTTAAGTTGAACCATTACCCTGGTTACCACAACAAATACGGATTTGGAGGCAATGATGACTTTCTTTGCTACCCAAGCAGGACTTATAAGTTTGGGCATAAGTGAATTATCGTAACATTTTGGCCGCTGCATCGTTTTGGCTGCTGTTTCATTTTGCTAGTCTACTGTTTTAAAATGTTTTCCTTTAGCTGTAGCACCATGGTGTAGAAAAGGTTAATGTTAAATACCTGAATATTCTGTGGAAATTGAAGAAGTGAAAAAAAGCATCAATGATATTTACAAATAAATTTAAGTTTTTTCCAAAGTTGACAACATTTTGAGCAAGTATGATGCTAAAAACACTCAAATTTGCACTTCATAATACACGTATGGTATTAGAAAGTGCAAAATTCGATGCTTTTAACATCCCACCACCTTATGGAACTAAGGACATCAAGTTTTGTACTTCCTAATACCACATCGTGGTACTAGAAAGTAAGGCTGTAAATGGATGATGCGGATATGGATAGTGCTATTTTAGTATTTGTATTTGAAAATGGAAATCTATGTGAATCATTATTCGATATCCGTGGATATTTCTTGAAGCATATCTGTATCCGTATCCGTGAAAATATCTGTATTCGAATTTTAAAAATGTATATCGAATACAAATATTTTTGAATATCCAAAAAAATATCCAGAAATTAAACACTAAAACTGCATTTTTTCACTTTTAACCATAAAAATTGGGCAAAAAATTAACACGGGATTGATTCATATATTTTAAAAATGGCTTAATAAATGAAATCAACACTAGTACATAAATCACACAAAATCCAAAATGACACAGTAATTGTGCCAAGAGTGTGTCTAAAATATGAAAATTACATAACATAAAAACAATGCGTGTAGGCCGCATGAAACTCCATAGAATAAAGGTTTTAAGAGTTAGGGGTGAGCGTTTGATTGGTTTATCTGATGATCAAAATTGCTAAACCAAACTAAAATCAATAATAATGAAAACCAAAACCAAACCAACCAAATTAAATTTGATTAGTTCGGTTGGTTATCCGATTAACCAAACTAAAATCGATTCACATTTTATGTTTAGAATATTAATTATAATCTGAAATAAAACCTCAATATACGATTAAAGTATTCTTATTTAGCATTCTTATACTTTCTAATAGTAATTTTGACACATATGTATAAACAAAATTTAATTAGATCGTTAAATTAATCTAATTTTTTTATAACATTAGTAATTCTAAAAATATAATAAAAGTTTGGTCAATTTGGTTAAACCGATAAACAAACTAAAAATTTATGCGGGCCGATTATAAACCAATCTAATTTCAAAACCAAACCAAAACGACCGAAATGAATTGTTTTGTTGGATTATTTGGTTTAACCAAAGATTGCTCACTCATACTAAGAGTACTTCTAACATATAAAAAAAAATAGAACATAAAACATAGAAGTAAATACATTTCTTAAATTATAACCAACACCAAAAATACAAACGATGCATATATTTTTGCATTCTTTTTCCATAGAGTAGTTAGCAACTTCTCCAAAAATCTACCTCTGCAAAAAAAACATAGCGATTAAAATAGAAATATTAGAAACTATAGCAAACGTTAGGACTTAGGACCATAGTTATACAATAAAGTTATGTTAACTGCAATTGCAAGTTTGCAACTTTGTAAACTTGAAATGTACAAGCTTCTGTGCAAGCTTGCACGTATGAGCTTGTAGCAGCAAGCTTGCACCTACAAGCTTGCAAATGTGCAAGCATGCAGTTAAGATTAAAAAATTATTGTAAAATTACAGGAAATTATCGTGAAGGACAAAATTTCTCGGCATTTTAGCCTCAAGGACAGACCTTCAGTATTTTAGCCTAAATGACAACTTTCTTTAGGTATCAGTTTTACAGTTTTTAGGTATCAGTTTTTAGTTATCGGTAGCAGTTTTTAAGTATCAGTTTTTAGTTCGATAGCAGTTTTGAAAAAATGTTTGTCCTTATGAATAATTTTGAAAGAATGTTTGTCCTTGTGGTTAAAATATTGAGGTCGTGTCCTTGAGGTTAAAAATATACAAATTTTTGTCCTTTAAATTAATTCCCCCGTAAAATTATTGCAAATGTGCAAGCTTGCAACTATGCACATGCAAACTTTCACTATAAAATTATTTTTGCATTCAAAAGCAATCAGTATAGCAATAAAGTGTTCACTTTAAAATTTTCACTATAGAATTTTCATTGTAAAATTTTCACTTTAAAACTATTTTCAATTCCAATTGCTCATATGAATTTTTTTGTCCCTGCTATTATTTTAAACAGCGATAATCAAGACAGCTCACTTTAAAATTATTGTCAATTCCAACAGCTCACTTTTAAAGCTTAAACAACAATAACCAAGGTAGTTGAACAACTCATATGAAAAACGAGAAATTATACCTCCTATTATTGGACGAGAAGAGTCAAGAGGCAGAAGGAGCTTCTTGACAATCAAGGGTGGATGTAAGAGTCCAAAAACTCGGCCTTCGAAAATCGGCACCCGTACTTCACTTGTACTAAGTGTCGTAGATTCAAACGCCGAATCTGGCTTCCTGGAGCTTATAACACAGTAAGTATAACAACACAGCGGAAAAAAGAAATAGATGATATCATATACAACTCCAATGAATACAATATCCAGAATGATATACAACAATAATATCAATATGATACAACAATATCAGAGATATGATAATGATATAGCGAAAATAATAGAAGAGATAACTCTAAATAATCTGCAAAAGAGAATGAGTCCAATAACTCCAACATCAGCTCGAACCACCATCACGATGCACAAGATAAGCAAGTGCAGTCATCCACTCCGATGAAGTGAACTAGCTCCAGATAATCTACTAAACCTGACTATCTGAAAAACCCAACTCTAGACTGCCCGTGTGGAAAATTGTGGGCACCCAGAGTTTAGGAAGGGAACAATAAACTCCGAGTCAGTCGGGGGACTAGTGTGAGTAACAAAACAGTTTATCTTCAAAACAAACAACAAAGGAATTTTAAACATTGAAGTCCGCAATGCTTTTGGAAAATGAAACTACCATAAGACCTCCCGCCACACACACAATGCAAACGCAGAATTGGAGGAGATTTCTTCTTATGATAGTCAAACATGCTTACTACGCAAAATCATTGGATTATTATTATTAGTGCATAGTGCAGAAAACATTTCGAAAGTATAATATTAATCTTAGCCAACATAGGCATTTCACACTATGCCTACTATAGCTACTATGTTCAATAGCAGGTTACCGCCACATTCCATAGCAGTTTATACAACTAAAACC
Source organism: Allium fistulosum (assembly GCA_030737815.1). Taxonomy (NCBI): domain Eukaryota; kingdom Viridiplantae; phylum Streptophyta; class Magnoliopsida; order Asparagales; family Amaryllidaceae; genus Allium; species Allium fistulosum. The sequence continues at coordinate 866,211,918 of CM060906.1, read as the reverse complement.
GTACAATGTTCGTATTGTTTCTTTGGATTTCCAACAAATGGTCAGGCTAAGGAACTTCCTATGCCACATGGGATCGCCTCTGGCGGGACGTCCCGAGAACTAACTAGCTCTCTGCCAACATAAGGCCGGGTTACCACTGACACCAGGTAACTACTACACGAATATGCCACCCCCCGGTCCTTTGGAACCTTTATCCGAGACGCCTCGATCAAACAACAATCACACAGTAAATGAGATTGGAGTATCCACATAGGTTAAATACCAGGGCTCCATACGTGATACCACCCTTTTCCAGAAGGAAATGACATACCCTAAAGGGAGCGACCCTCATAAACTTGCCGCATCATTCCTATTTCGACCATTTCCGGGTTGTGAGGTCTGAAGAGGTCTCGTCCACAAAGCTACGCTTTTTCACAAAGCCATGCTTTGATCAGCAAATGACCATCAACACACAGCAACACTCAGCATGCCACACTACCAAATTGGGAGTATATCACTGATAACCTTCAACTACATAACCTCTAAGCTCGTACGTCTCAGAGAAGGGTGTTAAGCTAAGAGAATAAATTCTCCGCCAGCAACAGAAATGTGTTTGAAAGAAATCTGCTTTATATCTCAAAATGTAATGTCAGACATGTAACCATACAAGTCTGTTCCGGGTTCGAACAGAACCGAAGGCACTTCCGAAGAAGCCCTTGCAATCCGGGTATTCACAATCCCGATCGGACTTCCCATCACTTAGGGTGATAAAATCTCTATACCGGGAGCTACCAAGTGCAGAGACAATCGATAGGTTATCCTATCGTTCTTGCAAATACCCGGTCTTCAACACCGGTCTTCAAATGCTATCCATATACGACGTATCACTATTCGGAATGGGTTATATGACACAAAGGTCCTCTCCCGGCTAAACCGAATAGTGAGCGTAATATTTAAAAACATATGGATATTGGGATTTCGATTAAGTCATGACTTATTATCCAAAACTTTTCTTCAATTGGTTTAAACAAATTAACATCTTAATCTGTTAAAAATAAACAGATTCAATTCACAAAGTTCATCCAGTTTCACAAGGATCCATTCATAGATTTTCCAAATCAATTTCCATTTAAATTGGATTTACTCCTTAAATCTTTAAATCAAAGATTTAACTTATAGCTTTCAAAACACATTTCCAAAGATTTATTGATAACTTGGAAAACCATCTTCAATTCAAACTTGAAATTCCTTTAATTCAAATTGGAAATTCTTTTATTATATGAAAGCTTTTATCATTTGAAAACAATTAGTTTTCGTTTTGGAAAAATCCGATTCATTTATACAAGTTAAACCCTTGTGTTAAATTCTAATTTCCCAAACAATATTTTAAAATGGTTCAAGCCCATATAAACACATTTATAACTTGTATAATACTCTTAAACCATAATTTTTTCAACATAGAATTCAATTCCCTATTTTGAATTCAAATTCAAATTGAATTATTTAAATTTCAGGATATTCAAAATATCTTTAAAACTCCTTTCAAAAGCTTTTCATATTAAACCCCAAAATTTCAAATTTCAAAATCAATTGAAATTAAAATTTCAATCTCAAAAACATTAAATTCAGATTATCTGTGACTTAATCGATTTCCACGTGAAATCCATATTTGTGTGTGTAAAAGTGTGGTCCAGGGGTTTTACACAGTAGTGCAACATCAATGAATCATCACAGATCAAAATACAGAAATATAGTTGATAAGCGGTATAAACTATAACGCTTATCTTTCATTCACAGATATATAAATCACAGATAATAATTTACATTCATCCCGGATAAATAACTACAGTACAGATCACACACAAATCAGAATATATCACAAAGCATAACATATCAAGGATATTAAACAATTGAATCATTCAGTTAGGTACAAACATTCACAAATAAACTGATTGATCAACTGATTAATTTAATTCAGATGTATTATTTATAAATCCGGGTTAATTATCATAAGTTAATTACAAATTACTTGAAATAAATCCTCCTTTCAAATTTTATTAGTTAATCTTCAATTATTAACTAATCAATCTTAATTAATGAATCAATTAATCTTTAATTATTAAATTAATCATAATCATTAATTAATCCTTTAATTATTAACAAATAATTATACTCAAGTTACTAATCATCATTCAGTTAATTACATCCAATAATCATTTATTAATTATTTCTCTAAGTAATTTTACTTTTCCAATTTGTTAAATGATTGTTCTAGATTAATTAACTCAAGTAATTAACTTAAACTAATCCGATTAACTCACTTATTTACAATGAATAATTAATTCCTTAATTACTTCCATTAAGTAATTATACTCAAACAATTTCATAAATGATTGTTATTAAATTAATTATTCTAATTTTATTGTTAAATTAATCACATTGATTATTTATTTAAATAATCTTAGTTAATGATCTTTATTCACTATTAAATTTCTGTAATCACTTTTCTAAAGAAATTTACTTACAAAATCATTATTGATTATAAATTGATTCACCATTAAGAACTTATTCATTAATGAATTTTAAATCATTAATCTTCATTAATTAAAGTAAACTCATTCATATTTATGATCTCATTTTTATTTACAATATATTTGAAAACATTTATTTCAAATTCCTTTTAAATTCAAATTCATTTTTAAACTCACCTAATTGCTTAAAACTTTAAGTTATTAAACAATTTAAATTTATAACCTTAATTAGTTTAAACTTAAGTCAAAACTTTTAAAAACATGGATTTAAAATTGTTTAAAAATTTGGATTTTGTTTTTAAAGTAAAAACTGTTTTGTATGTCAACCCCTGAGACCACTTCGAGTCACACCTGAACAAATGTGCTGCTTGCTTCGAGTCGTTTGCAAAACCCACCCGTGTGCCCTATTTTCTTTAAACTTAAATTTTGTTTTAAGTACAAACCCGTGCAACCCAAAAATTACTTCGAGCCTATACCCAAGCTCGAACCCTTACTTCCCGAAGGCTACTTCGAGCCTCAACTCTTCTTCCCAAACTCAAACAATACCAGATACAAACGAGCACAGGTGCACATGCACCTCCGATCCAACCTTCTCCGACCATCGCCTCTGTCACCCATAGATCATTGTTGACCTACTCGAGAATCACGATCACCCAGAACATCTAAACAAACTAGAAATCAAAATCGAGCAGCCATGGTACCATTGAAACAAACTGGATTACCAAGATCACCTTGAACTTACACCTCCGACCATCAGAAATCATGCAATTGCTCCCAGAGCTTCGCTAGAGTCCTATACTTCTTTTCCCCTGGGTGCGATCAGCTACGAACAACTATCGATGCCGCACGAATTCGAACAATATCGTCGATCAAACCTGAATCTTAAACCCTACTAGAGCTCCACCGCGCCACCACGACGAACCAGAAAATCGTCTACCATTTTTCCCCTGACCATCGATGCTCGAACTACCTTCCGACCAAAGCACTACGAATATAAACTTGCATATCGACGGATTTTGACAAAAATGTCTTTTCCGTTCAACTCGAGAATTCTCGACGTCCCCAAACTTATAAATCCTGATTTCTACCTTAAAATTCGTCATATTCTAGTGTGAATCCAATTATCAAATCAAAACATGAATCTAAGATTATTTTTCAGATTTAAAAAGTTTTACTGTAATTTTTTTCTTTCCAGTAAAATACCTTACTGATTTTACTTATAAATATTTTTAAAAATAGCATTAGGTTAATATAAACAAATTTTCTTTAAGGATCATGGCATAACATCAATTATATGAAGAGATATTAAATTTTTTGATCTTGATTTGGAAGCCTGCAACTAAGAACAGCGATATATATGAATTCAGGCATGCATAACTTTATATCTGCACATCTATAAACATGCAAACCAAATTCACTCAATCATTCAAGAACACCTCATATCATACTTCAGAGATCAAGATATATAGGTTTAGGATAAGGGGAGTTTGCTCACAGTTGTGTTTCACGAGAAAGAGCAGAGAACAATTCTGTGTTGAAGCAGGCTTGAATTCTTTGCTTGCTAAAACCATTTTGATTTCTGGTTGAAGCTTGTTTGATTGAATTTTTGTTGAAGTTTAAGAGGATGTTTTATTTCAGATCTTTGTTTCTCAGTTTTAAAGTGATCGAACTGATGGAAAGAATTGATATATGGAAATGAGCTTACGGGGTATACATTTTTGTTTATACAAGTTGATATGAGTTTGTTACAATTTATCAGTGATATTTTTCTTTCCTTTGTGGCTGAGATGATGATTCGGTGGATGATATAATTTTTCTTGTGTACTAATAGATATGGCATTAATTGCTTTGCCATACTTATCCATTTTTTTATATTTCGTATGTACTTATATGGTTATATACATATCTTCTTTTGCTTTGTGTTTACATACTTATTTTTATATTTGCTTGCATAATTACCCTTTGCTTTGTCTTCATACTTATATTTGGCTTGTACAAATTCATATATTGTTTCTTTTCTTTTTCCCATTTCAACTGTACCATATAGGAGATAGTTAGTGGCTGAGGGATATATATTTGTTTACACTTGAATATATGCTTTCTTTTGCAAGTGTATACACATAGCTATGTATATTTATTCACACTAGAATATACTTGAATGTATTTTTATTTTATTTTCTTTTCTTTTGCAATATCACTTTAAAATATAATAAATTTCCATTTTAATTTTGCTTTACTTTATAATATTCATTTTTATAGTTTATATAATTCTAGAATATTTAATATGTTCATTTCAAATTTTATATAACTATAAATCTATTTAAAATATTTGTTTAACATCAACACTTATTTGAATTCTATAAATATATTTTTATAAACTCAAATTGTTATTATTAAACCATTTATTTTAGATTTAAACTCAAATTCATATTTACTCATATATGCACATATACACATATATTCACACATATATACAATATTTAACTCTAAATGATTTAACACATTTTTATTTGATTTCGGGGAAACTCGAATCAATTTATCGATAAATTTTACAATTTTAATTCAAAACTTCAATTAATTATCAATTTAAATTTAACTAAAATCCGGGGTCGTTACAGTGGAGGTTGATTGAAGCCAAGAAAACTGCGGATGCAGGCAGCAGCAACAATTGATGATCAAAGGGTGGAGGTTGTACGCTCGCAACTGTAGAATATAGTTGAGAGGAGCATCGAGCGTGGATGTTATGGAGCCGTAGAAGAATGAATGGAAAGTGGAAACCCTAATTCGATTTTGTAAAAGAAAGAATGGTGACAGGCGGCTCAATGCTAGGGTTTTGAGGTTTGCTTTGAAAATAAAGGTAAATGGAATTGGGTTGGTTATTTTTATTTCAGTAGATGTAAGGATAGATTGGACGGTTGGGATGAGTTATTTAACGAGCCGAAATTCTATCGCTCTGATTTATTAATATTTAATTAATTTTAAATATTCAAATAATGGTTTTAATAATTAAAATAATCCTTTGTAAATTATAACTAATAATGGTGAAATTATTTTCAAGGTATGTTTATAAAAATAAATAGTTGAAAAGAAAATAGAAAATGTAACCGGAAAGCTTTTTCAAAAATCTTGATTTTTGATCATGTAAAAGTTGTTAAAAGGTCGTAAAACACCTTAGTACATTTAGAAACACACTTATGAAATTAATAAGGATTTAATTAAGTGTATAAAAGGTGGAAATAATAAGTGCACTTTAAGAAAAGAGAGAAGCGACCATTTTCATAAAAAGAAATTAAAAGAAAAATTGGAAAATCACATAACATCACATCTTAAGTACACATTGGAGTATTACCTAGTGGATATAAGGGCTTCCCCTTGTACTAACGTGTATGACAAGATAAGGAAAGGGTGAGTGATGATGTGGCATGAATTTTATGGAGGGTTTGGTACAAAAGAATATTAAGGTAATTTTGAAATTCCATTTTATATAAAAAAAACTTCAAATTTTCTCTCTCTCATTCCATTTCATTATCTCAAAGTTTTTCAAAAGTTTGCCTTCTTCCTAAAGCTTTCAAAAACTTGTAATTGCTTCCAAAAAAATTTATAAATTCAAAAATCCCTTCTTTCCTGCTTTTTTAATTTCTAAATCACTTTAAGTGTTCTCCTTTCTTCTCCTAAAACCCTACTCCACCTAAAATCGCCCATACTTCCTCTACACACCATGGTCGTGCTTAAGCACTCTAGGCCGAGCCCAAGGCACCATGGCCAATTCCACTTTACTTTGTTTAGGTCCAAAAAACAAATTTTGCTAAAAGGTTTTCAAGCTCTAGGTTGTTTCAAAGTTTGAAAAAGATTTGAAAAGATTTTGATGAGTAAAGCTCACATCTTTAACAAATTTTAACCCTTTTATTTTGCTTTACTTATTACTATGTTTTGTTGGATGATTGGTTCTAATTTGATGTTGTTTTATGTGATTATACATGTGTTTATATGTGCTTGTATGTGGTACTGGTTATTGACTTGAAATGAAGTCAAAAAGTTAGTAAAGTTGCAAGTTGTGATCTTTATGTGATATAGTTTGGATCTCTATATGTACTTGTGGTTTATGACATGATTTGTAGGCTATGGACACGAATATATGGTCGTATGTTAAGGGAGTTAGCACTTTTGTATGGTTAATCGACAAGTAATCCTTACGTGAAACTATGGTTTTTAGTTTGAAAAATCAAAAACCTTTTTCAAGTCTAAACTTTGTTTTAGTTTTCAAAATACTTGTTTAATGTTTGTAAAAAGTAAGTAGGTTTTTCAAAGGGAAAGATTTCGAAGAAACTTAGACCAATTTCAAGTTATGGAATCCATAGCGATAGTCGCTACGGATGTAGTCTTTCGGAAAAGTTCAACTTCTTACAAACTTGAGTTTTCATACATAAGTAAATCTTAGAAATGTTTTTCTAAACTTAATAATGATGTTTAAGATAGTTAATTAAGTATTTATTTATTTATTTAATAATTAATTAAGTTGGGTAATTAATAATTAATTAAGTATTAAATAAGGTTTATTGATTATAATTAAGGGGAGATTAATTACTAATTAATTATCTTTTAAAAGTGAGGTTAATTTTAATTAATCTTTGATTAAGTAAGATTAATTTTTAATTAATTATGAATTACGTATATGATTTATTTTTAATTAATTATTAATTATACGTATAGGGTTAATTATTAATTAATTATTAAGTAGGCGTTTAATTATTCTAATTATAAATTAATTAAGGGTTTTGTAACGACCCGATATTTTCAACCATTCGCATCCATTATAAGTGTATAGGTAGACACTCATGCCGGAGTTGAATTGCTCAAAATACCGCGTTGTAAATAAAATTTGGCAAATCTCAGAATATACAGTAAATAAAAATAATCACAGATCACAGACACAGAGTAAAATAATGTAGCGGAAGTAAAAGAAATAGTAGTTCATGAAGCTACTATCTAAATATGTCAGAGTTACATAAGATACAACAGAAGAAATAGAGTACAACAAAAGTCTCAATAAAATAACCAAGTACAAGCTGAGTAGAACAACGGAATTGAAATAGATAGGACATGACAAGCAGATAATCTCCAGCGATTCAAATCTCCAAGAGAGTGGAAATCCAAATCTGTGAATAACTCAGGCTGACCCGAGCGTAAAGCAAAACACAAAACACTCGAGTCAGGACAATATATACTTATATAATGTAAACCAACTCAAGTGAACTGTAATAAAGGTACAAGTAACTTAGAAGATGCTTGGGACCGCCCATCCTCTAAGGATCCGTTAAACTATCTACTATGTAGTAATATTCGATATTATAATAGTGTCTAAATAAGTAAAGTATAATCATATAGAAAATAGCGTTAAGGGGATGGAGAACCTTAACGCGGTCGGATCTTAAAATCATAATCGTAGTAAAGCTCGATATGGTAGGTGACACGGCACAACTAGGCAATGCCAGGGTAGATATACCAATTACGCACACGGACTGATGGATACGCATAGCAGCCACTACCGTTCCACCTCGAACAACACTCCCAAATCGGAGGATGGCCATCTAATCAATCACAAGTAAGAGTATAATATCGAAGAAATGTGTCCGAGAAGAGGTGCTACCTCACTGGTCCGAGATCGCTCCTGTTTTAGCCACCTTATGCTAACTCACGGGAGTTGGGTCCACGTAACATACCTTAAGAACGTCGCCACCATCCTACTTCATTCTGGAATCTCCACCGCGTACACAGTTGCTAAAGTGGTTTTCGGTAAGACAGAGAGTATGTCCATATCCGATCCCGGTCTCTTTAACAACCCAATGTTATTATAACCCGTGGTTATAAGTTTAAAAACAGTTTATACTTCAAAATAGAATATCATTTCAAATCCAAATCTTTATCAAGATAAAGATTAAATCAATTCCAAACCATTTCCATATATTTAAATTTTCATATCATTTCAAAACTTCATTTCAAATCATTTTAGTATAATAAAATATCATATCCTTACAAAATTTCATTTCCAATCATTTTAATAAAATAAAATATCATATTAGTTCAAATCCAAATATTCAACTTTAAATACCTTTTAAATTCAAAGATATCGTTCATTTACTACCATTTCAAATCACCTTTAAATAGTTTATATTCCAATCAAAATAATTCATTTAAACCTTTTTAAAGTGTAATTACTATATTTTCAAATCAAGTATTCAATTTACAAAGTTTCAAACCATTCTGAGTTCGTTTACTAAGTCAAAATCCCTAATTATTAAAATTTCAGCATTTCACAGCATTTAAAAACAACTGCTATAGGTTATATTTGAAAACATTTTTAATTCAGCAAAGACAGCACTTAAAACTGCTGTTAAAACTCAGTTTTAGTTGAATTATAGTTCAAAACAGAAAAGACACATTTCAGAAGTGCTGCGGTAGTTCAGATTTCAAAACAAGGGTTAAATTTGGTTTCAGCAAAGACTGCAGACCATTATAGCATTTCCAGAGAATGCTATAATAGACCTGAGTTCAATATTAGCCTATAAGTTCAATTACAACAACTACATCATTTCAGAAATGCTGTAATAGCTCTTTTTACACAATTTTAGTTCAAAACAGAATCTATAGCATTTCTGAATGCTATTAAAAGTTAATTTCAGGTGTTAGTGTATTTCCAGCAATTAAATAACTTTAATTTAAAACACATAAACATTTTAAAAATCATATTTTAACATTTAAAATGTTCATTTACATATCGTTTAACATATATCTTTTCATAATTAATTTCTTATAATAAAATCCAATTTTCAACAACTTACTTAATAAGTTTAAGTGTAAAAGTTTCCAATTCTTCACATTTCAACAAATAAACTTAACACTTCAAATTTAAATTACCATCTCACAAATTTAACTATTTTTCCAATTTTATTTAATTAACTTAAACTTTTAATTAAAACCAAATTTCACATTTCCAAGTCAAGTTATATTTTAAAAGATCACTTTTAAACATTCATTTATTTAACCACTTAAATTCATAGAAAATCAATAATACTTTAATAAATCACTTAAATTCAAATTTAATCAAATTATCATATTTACCATTTCCAAATAAAATTTAATATCCATTTTATTTATATAACTTAAATATCATTTTTAACTAAAATTCCAAATTTCCAACTTAAGTTATATTTCAAAAATCTAGTTAAACCATTCATTAATTACATTTTTAACACATGGAAAAAATCATAATTTCTTTAATTTAAAACATTTCAAAATCTATTTAAATCAAATTTCATAATTTTTTTTAAAATACTTAAAAATATCCAAAACACTTTATAAAATAACCACGGGCCTGTATATAATTTTCTAACCTAGGTCATGTGATACGGATATGTATCATTTCAATCCGCAGTTAAAAAAAGAAAAATCTGGGTTCTATCATTTCAAACCCGCAATCCCAAGTTAAAATAAATTAAATAAAAATCGTTCAGGTCTATCATTTCAGCCCATAACAATTTTTCCCTATTCTAAAGTTCGTTCGGGTATGTATCATTTCAACCCATAGTGATTCTAGTCTACAGGGAACTTGCAATGGTGATAACTGATATAAATAACAGAATAACAGTAACATATGATATAACAGGTGTATAAACATCATATGATCATAATATAGTCAAGTATAACATGATAATATATTTCTACAGATTCACAGGGTGTCAATTTACTAGTTATATAGGTACATATTGTCTGGTGAGAATAACTCACCTTTTTATGCTGGAGTTAGCGATCAAAACACACAGAATAGATTCCATAAAGCACGACAAACATGATACAACATGACTTTTGATTTGAATGAATATAGAGCCTTGATTTTTATCTTGTAAACAATAACCAAAACAAGACAATATATACATAAATATTTAACACAAACAATGTTGAAAAAATGAAGATAAGAGACAACAAAGGAATGAATGTTTTTGCCTTGCTTTCTACACTTGCTAGCATGACTTAGGGAATGTTTTGGTTCAGGTTTGGACATGGTTTGGGTCTGGTTTGGACCTAAAAAGGCATGGCTACAGGGCAAGAGCAAGGTGGAGGTTACAAGCATGAGAATACAAGGGGTCTAGGCTTGACAGTGGAGTTTTGGTGCACCACAAGGCTCGTTTACATGCATTGTTTGGCTCGGATCTTCATGTTTCAGATCTGGACAGAGGTGGGGAGGGGTGTGTCAAGATCAGGTCAGGGGAGTGGTGGTGGCTATGGTGGTGGTTTGGGTGGTGGTTGAAGTGGATGAGCATGTAGAGGTGAAATAGGTATAGATCTAGGCATCTAGGTTGTAGTTTGAGGGGTTTGACCATCATTTGGGGTTCGGCTATGGTCAGATCTGGTGGGGTAGATGGTGGTGATGGTAGGGAAGAGATGGAAGGAGGTGGTGGCCGTGGAATAGGGGGAGAGCCGCTCCAATCAGGGGAGAAAGCAAAGCAAATTTGCATAGAAAATATGAGAAGAAGTAGAAAGAAGAGAGGGATTTACCTAATTTTTTTGCAAGATGGAGGCCATGATTTTTTTTAGGGTTTAGGAGCTTTGGAAATTCGTGAATGAGAGGAAAAAAAAAGTGGCGGCTGAAGAAATGAGGAGATGTGGCCAATTGAATGAAAAGTTAGGTTAAAAAGTAGAAGGGTTAGAAAATAAAAGGGCCTTAGGAAGATAGAAAGTTTAAGGCCTTTCAAATTTCTTTAATTCATTTTTATAAGTTTATATTTCTGGTAATAACATTAATTCCAGTTAAAAATTCGAAAATTTGATAAAATATAAAAATATATATAATATTTATTGATTATATAAAGTAGGATTAAGGAAAATAGTTAAAACAGTGAACTAGACTAGAAAATTTTGAAATTAAATTTAGAAAATTCATATGAGCTTGCAATATATTTTTAAACATAAATAATAACATAAAATAAAAATATATTCACAACGTAAATATTTAAAATTAAATTTACATATAATTTTTAAATGAAGAAAATAGCAGAAAATAGGAAAACAGCCGTTAAAAATGGAAAATCAACACGGTAAATTTTGGAAAAATTATATTATCATTTAAAAATATTAAAAGAAAAAAATATACATAAAATAACATATTTACACATATTAAGATAAAATATAAGAAAGAAAAATATGATTTATAAAATTTAAAATAGGCAAAATTGCACAATAAAACAAATTATACTAAAAATTGAAATGTACATAACTTTTACATTTTAACTCCGTTTTCAACGAAACAAAAAGCAGTATTCATGTTATCAAATCTATTTTCATAATAAAAGATAAAATTTATATTTCAAATATTTAAAATTTAAATTTAAAAGTCAAAGTTTTACTATTTTAACCAAAATTCACTTTTCTGGAAATATTAAATTTAGTCATATTTGGAATTCTAATCCACATACAAAATCAAAGTTTTTATATTTACAATAACAAAATTTATTCTTTTCATAAATAAAGCTTTTAAATCTGGAAATCAATTTAAAAATAATTGTAAAATACAGGGTTGTTACAGGTTTAATTTATAAACAAATTATTTATTAAAGGATAGTTATTTTTTAGTGGAAATTAGAGAGGCATCCCTATCATACTTTCATATTGTAAAGCGGGTCCCTGTCAAAGTTTCATTGTAAAGCGGGTCCCTGTTTTCTGGAAACGAAGAAAAATTATTGCTGAAATGTCAGCAACTTTTATAAATAAGTGCTGATATTTCAGCAACTATCTGTGTCAAAGTTTTATTGTAAAAACAAAGAAAAATTATTGCTGAAATGTCAGCAACTTTTATAAATAAGTGCTGATATTTCAGCAACTTTCATAAACTGTGTTCACAGTGTACATAAATGTTGCTGAAATATCAGCAACTTTTATAAATAAGTGTTGATATTTCAGCAACTTTCATACACTATGTTCACAGTATACAGAAATATTGCGGAAATATGAACAACTTTTATGAAATGTTGCATCATGCTCTGCAATAATCGTGAATAAAAAACAGGTACCTAATTTACACTGAAATTTAGTGAAGGACTTTTCGTGAATTTTGAAACATAATAAGGACCTGTGCCCAAAGTACCCTATTTTTTAATTAATAATTAAATTAAGTTAAGAATTAATTAAAATTTAATTAAATTTTTTAAAAGATTTAACCTGTAATTAATTATTTAAAAAGAGGTTTAAGTTCTTAATTACATTGTTTTCCAAGGATTAATTTGTTTAAAGGTAGCTTTCTTCTACAAAGAATAGTTTTGAAAACAAGGGATTCTATTTTCGATACCATTAAGCAACCATACAAATATTAATAGGTTATACTAAACTTTGACATTTGTTAGCAGAATAAATGTCTGTTCTGCTATACCTTAATTAAGTAGATTATTGGACATTTTTTAGCAGAATAGATCTTCGTTCTACTATACTAAACTTAATAGATTGTTTGAACATCTATTTAGCAGGACAAATCACCATCTTGCTATTATGTTAATTAGACATGTATATGCTAGTTGGTTTCTATTGACGTGTTATTCCCTAATTTGGTTTTGGATTTTATTTACATATATGTTGGCTTATGTAAATAACTGTTATGTGACTTGAAGTCAAAATTTAATTAAAATGGTAACTTGGTTTATTACCATTGTGGTCACTAAGCCTCCTTTTAAATTTGTAAAAGTATAAATTGACTTTAATTCTATATTAATTAGAGGATAAGTGTTTAAAATAATTTTGTAAGTTGTTCAATTATTGTAATAAAGGTATTTACAAATGATATTTTGTAAATAATATTTTATAAGGGACTTATTTAAAGGAGATTTACAAATGATATTTTTTTAAAAAGGGAATTTTAAATGAAGATTTATTAAAAAGGTTTTATAAATGATTTTGAAGATATAGAAAGGAGTTTTATAAATGATTGTGGATATTTACAGAAGATGTTTTATAAATGATTTTGGATATTTATAAAGGAGTTTTATAAATGATTTTTGGATATTTATAAAAGAGTTTTATAAATGGATTTAAAATTAAAGAAAAGGAGATTTATAAATGGAAATGATTTATTGAAGAAAATTAATAAAAGAATTGGAGATGAGATTTCCCTTAACTGACCTTCTTAATTTTGGTGGTGTGGATAATTGTTCCATGCTTAACACTGAGGGAATATTGTTTGGGGTTATCCTTCTCTCTAATTTAAATACCATTTGTTTGATCCTTTTTTTTGAAAACCCAGGAGAACCCGACGGGCCGGTAAACTCTAGATTATTGTCTGATTGTATCTTGGATTGTTAAATAACCAACTATCAAATCTTGACCTATTTTAACTCAGGAAGTATGTTGTGTATATTCGAGTTTTCCGGTGAGGACTCGAATACTTATTACATACTTCAAAAGAACCGAAATTGAGTTAGCCAGGAATTACTGCTTAGTTGGGAGACATCGGTTTCAGATAAGTATGATTTATTCAAACCACTCCAAACTAATAATGTTTGTGATGGATAGTTATGAAGTATGCTATGGAGCTATACTATTCTTCCTGAGGGTGATTCCAAAATGGAATATAGTAAATGTTGAATGTTTGTTCGATCTTGGAACGACTTGTATGGATGAATACTAGCATTGAATTTCTACCTAGGGGCAGTGCTATCATTCCAAGATGGTCTGCTATAAGGAAAAGGTAATTGTGGCTTCTCAAAGCCGCAGATCCTGGGAATAGCAAAAACAGGGTAAGCTGCAAGGCTGTGTGGGTCGCTCCCATTAAGGTATGGTTATGCCTTATCTATATTCGATATCTATGAATATGTACATCGTGGTCTTAGAGATACCTTTATTTTGAAAAGGTTTTTGTAACAATCCCGAATTTTATATATATTTAAACTGATAATTAATTTAATTTTTGAATTAAAATTGTTAAATTAATGGATTAATGGATGCGAGTTTCCCCGGATTCAAATATATTCTGTATAAATCATTTAAATTTAAAAATATTGTATATATATGTATATATGTGAATATATATATATATATATATATATATATATTTGGGTATATATGAGTCAATTTGAAATTTTAAATATATGTATATATATTTGATTTGAATTTAAATCTTAAAGATAAATGGTTTGAAAATAAATATAAAAGTATATCCATTGACACGGGTATAAAATAATTAAATAAGTAATTTTAAAATTTAGAATTGATGGTTAATAATAATTTGAATTTATAAATTAAATACAAGACAATAAATATTAGAGTAAAATAATCATAATAAATATTAAGTTAGAAATAGAATCAATATATAAAAGATAACTATAAAAATGTAAAGTAAACAAATAATTGCTAAAATTTTAACAACAAATTAAAATCTAGAAATTTATCTATGTTACAAAATAAATATAAAGTAAACACATATATATATATATATCTTAATCTCATGATTACTAAAAAAAAAAAAATAAATAAATATATGAAGTAAAATAAAA
The DNA here is from genome assembly GCA_030737815.1 of Allium fistulosum. Taxonomy (NCBI): domain Eukaryota; kingdom Viridiplantae; phylum Streptophyta; class Magnoliopsida; order Asparagales; family Amaryllidaceae; genus Allium; species Allium fistulosum. Next base: position 866,196,875 of record CM060906.1, on the reverse strand, counting down.
TACAAACAAAATATACTTACAAAATAATAAGTATAAGAAGAAAAAAAGATAAGTATAAACACCTTTGTCTATACTAGCTTGCAAAAGAAAACATGAGAAGGAAATACAAAACAGAACTGCATTGTCAACAAGCGAACCAAATAAATTATATTCATGTACATGAGAATAGCTTGCAAACAAATGAAACAAGTAGACATAAAAACAAGTAAATAAGAAAAGAAGATAAGTAAAAGCTTACTAGAGAAGCCACATCAAAATTATCTCATACATGTATCAGCCGAAATGAAGGAAATTTTTATAAAATGGTACCAAAGCAATTAATGCCATCATCTTTAGTACACAAGACAAATCATCTCAGACACCTAAAGGAAAAAATATCCCTGCCTATTTTTGTACAAACAACTCATATCAACTTGTACAAAATGAATACCCTGTAAACTCATTTTTTTCTCAAGTCTTCCTCATTTCAGTTCGTAAATCAAGCTGAGAAAAAATTTAAAGTAATTATCATCTCAAACTAAAATAAATTCAACTGAAAACAATTCAACACAAGCCAGAGATCAAAAGAAAAGACTTCAGCTAGCAAAAATTCAAAACTGTTTCAAAAGAAAGGAAGCTATGTCATTCCTGGAAATCAAGTGAGTAACACATTTTTCTTAAATTTAAAAGTATAAATCTGTTGTTTATATATATACATATCTTTGTGAATAAGCTTGTATATATATATACATGGATCCTTTGGATATAATTGAAAGCTGGAAGTGGTTATACAGGCTCATTGTTCTAGGACTCTAAAAACCAAATTTTGATTTCAAAAATCATTTCCATCCGATCCATTTGATGCTTGGGCTTAGATTTAAAACAAAAATTGTTGTTCAAGCATATACCAAGTTTTAAAAATTTATACAAGTTAAAAATAACTTTTAATCTTCTCTGGAAATCAAGAAATCAGGGCCAACTTTAAATAAGTTAAAATTCGAACTTCATAATCTACGAATTCAGGTGTATAAATGGAATCACCATTGAAAAATATGATTTTTAAAACAAAAATTTTGATTTTTTATTAAATATGTAAAGAGCAGTTTTGAGTTGAACAGTAAATGGGTTTCGACCAAATTCAGATGGTCGGAGGCTATATCATGGTCGGGGTTCCTACTGGAGGTAGAGGAGCGAATGGCGGTTTTGGGAAAAATGGGGAGATGGTCGACAGATGAACGTGGTGGCGGCGGCATGTGGATTTTGTTTCTAAACCTAGTTTTGTACGTGTTCGAAAATTTGATCGTTGCGATCTTTCTCGTGCATCGAGCTGCACGCAAATTTGGGAGGTGATAGAGGGGGTATTGGTGAAGTCTTGGCCGGAGTAGCAGAACTTCTGGTGCTCGGAGCTTCATGGTCGAGGCGTTTTCAGGTTTTGGGGTTGTGGTGGTCTACTTGTTCCAGGTTTTGAACGTATCATCTCGAATTTGAATTTGAGAATTGAAGCACGATCTAATGATCGTGGAGTGATGCATGAGTGATTGTGGATGTGAGAGGATCATCGTTGATGATCAGAAACAGCTGCGATGATGGTGCACGTGCACGTGCACTGTGGTGCCTGAGTGTGTTGTCGTCTGGGAAGAATAAAGGAAGTCCTCGCGTGTGACTCGAGAAATTTGAGTGGAATACTCGAAGTAGCGAACGGGGGGAACTCGAAGTGAATTCGACGAGGGCTTGGGTCAAAAGATTGTTCTAGTTTTCAACCTGACCTATTTTCCTATTTTGAAATTTTAAACTAAATTTAAATTTTAAACTAAATTTAAATTTTAAACTAAGGGTTTTTTTAAAACTGAGTTTAAATCAAAATGTAAATATAATTCAAGTTGAATTGAAATTTAGTTGAAGATAAATAAAAGTTTTAAATTCAATTTGTTTTAATAATTTAAAGTAATTAAAGGTATTGGAGAATTTGGAATTTAAAATAGAATTGAATTTGAAATAAAAATTTAAACAAGTTAAATTTAAAAGTAAAACCTGGAATTAACTTTAAGTCAAATTTTAAAAAATCTTGAGATTTAATTAAGTTTTATCACTTAAGTGTGGCAATAAATTAAATATGTTAAAGTTAAGGAAAAAGAATTGATTTTTAAACTCTTTAAAATTTCTTTTGTAATCAATGGTTATTTTACTATGTAAATTTAAAATTTTAAAGAAATTTGCTTTAAACTTTATTAAAAGTAAATAAGGATTTATTTTAAATTTTAAATCTAAATTAGAGATAAAATGGAAAATTTGAAACAACGTTTCATATATGGTAATAATCATTTAATCATAAATCTAGATGAGTTTACTTTAATTAACAATGATTAACATAAGAAATTTCTTTAGAAAAGTAATTAAAGAAATTTAATCATTAATGAAATCATTAACTAAGATTATTTGGATAATTAATTAGTGTGATAAATTTTAATAATAAATTTAGATTGATTAAATTAATAATAATCAATTGTGGAATTATTAAGTATAATTACTATATGACAGTAATTATGAAATTAATTATTCAATGTAATTAATTGAGTTAATTGAATTTGTTCAAGTTAATTCCTTAAGTTTGAATTTATTCAGAAGAATCAGTTGATAATTTTGAAAAGTATGATTACTTAGAAAAGTAATTAATAGATAATTACTGAACGTAATTTATTGAATAATGATTTGAAATTTGAGTGAAATTATTTGTTAATAAATTAAAGGATTAATTAATGATGGTGATTAATTAAGATTAATTCAATAATTAAAAAAATTAATTGATTCATTAATTAAGAATTGATTAGTTAATAATTAGAGATTAATTAATAAATTTGGAAGGAAGACTTATTTCAAATAATTTGTAATTAAATTATGATAATTAACCCGGATTAATAATTGATATATCTAATTTAAATTAATCAGTTGATTAATAAATTCACTTGTGAATGTTTAGACTTAACTGAATGATTGAATTGTTTGATATTCTAATCTGTGATGTTTTATGATGTATTCTGATTTGTGTGTGATCTGTACTGTAGTTCATTTATCTGGGATGAATGTAAATTATAATCTGTAACTTATATATATGTGATCTGTGATCTGTGAATAACAGATAAGCGTTATAATTTATACCGCTTATCAACTATATTTCTGTATTCTGATCTGTGATGATTGAATGATGTTGCACTACTGTGTGAAACCCCTGGACTACACCATACACACACAAATATGGATTTCATGTGGAAATCGGTTAAGTCACAGATGATTCAAATTTAATATCTTTGAAATTGAAATTTTTATTTCAATTGAGTTTGGAAATGAATTTGGGTTAAATGTTAAGCTTCTGAAAAGGAGTTTAAAATAAAAGTTATTTTGAATAACTTGGTAAAGTTTTCCAATTTAAATAATTTAATTGAATTTGAATTCAAAATTTAGAATTGAATTCCATGATTGGAAATTATAGTTAAAGGATATTATAAATGTGTTTATATGAATTTAAACCATTTTAAAAGTATGGGTTTGAGAATTTGAATTAACCCAAAGACTTTAACTAATATAAATGAATCAGATTTTCTGAAATGAAAACTATTGTTATCAAATAATAAAAGCTTTTATATAAGAAATGAATTTCCAATTTGTGTTAAAAGGAATTTCAAATTTTAATTGAAATGGTTTTCCAAGTTACGAATAAATCTTTGGAATAGTTTTGAAGCTATCAGTTAAATCTTTGTTTTAAAGATTTAACTAGTTAATCCAATTGAAATGGAAATTAATTTGAAAAATCTGTGAATGAATCTTTTGTTTAAAAGATTAAAGTGTGGAAATTGTTTAAACCGTTGAAGGTTGTTAAAATGAATCTTTTTGTTTAAAAGATTTAAAATGGTAATTTTTTTGAACCATTTGAAAAGAAAGTTTGGGTTTAAGTTGTGACTTAATTGAAATCCCAATATCCATATGTTTTTTAATATTACGCTCACTATTCGGATTAGCCGGGAGAGGACCTTTGTGTCATATAACCCATTCCGAATAAGTTATACGTTGTATATGGATAGCATTTGAAGACCGGTAGTGAAGACCGGGTATTTGCGAGAACGATAGGATAACCTATCGATTGTATCTGCACTGAGTCGCGCCGGTATAGAGATTTCCTAAGTGATGGGAAATCCGATCGGGATTGTGAATACCCGGATTGCAAGGGCTTCTTTGGAAGTGCCTTCGGTTCTGTTCGAACCCGGAACAGACTTGTATGGTTACATGTCTGACATTACATTTTGAGATATAAAGCAGATTTCTTTCAAATACATTTTTGTTGGTGGCGGAGAATTTATTCTCTTAGCTTAACACCCTTCTCTGAGACGTACGAGCTCAGAGGTTATGTAGTTGAAGGTTATCAGCGATATACTCCCAATTTGGTACTGTGGCATGCTGAGTGTTGCTGTGTGTTGATCATTTATTGATTATTTGTGATCAAAGCATGGTTTTGTGAAAAAGCGTAGCTTTGTGGATGAGACCTCATCGAACCTCACAGACCGGAAATGGTCGAAACAGGAATGATGCGGCAAGGTTATGAGGGTCGTGCCCTTTAGGGTATGTAATTTCCTTCTGGAAAAGTGTGGTATCATGGTATGGAGCCCAGATACTTACTCATGTGGACACACTTTATTTATTATGTGTGATGTTGGTTACCGAGCGCTCGGATAAAGGTCCCAAAGGACCGGGGAATGGCATATTCGTGTAGTAGTTACCTATACCCAGAGGTAACCCGGCCTTGTTTGGTAGAGAGCCAGGTTGGTTTCTCGGGACGTCCATCTAGAGGCATACCCATGTGGCAGTAGGAAGTTCCTTAGCCTGACCATTCGTTGGAAATCCAATTTCCAATACGAACCATATACGGTTTTAGTTGTAGAACCTGCCATTTACTTATGGTGGCGCCCCACTGTTTAGAAGGTAGCTATAGTAGGCATAGTGTAAAATGCCTATGTTGGCTAAGATTAATATTATACTTTCGAAATGTTTTCTTCACTATGCACTAATAATAATATCAAAATGATTTGTTTTGCGTAGTAAGCATGTTTGACTATCATAAGAAGAAATCTCCTCCAATTTTGCGTTTGCATTGTGTGTGTGGCAGGAGGTCTTATGGTAGTTTCATTTTCCAAAAACATTTCGGATTTCAATGTTTAAAGTTCTTTTGTGATAAACTGTTTTTGTTACTCACACCAGTCCCACGACTGACTCAGAGTTTATTGTTCCTTTCCTAAACTCTGGGTGCTCATAATTTTCCACACGGGCAGTCTAGAATTGGGTTTCTTAGATATTCAGGTTTAGTAGATTATCTGGAGCCAGTTCAGTGTTTGGAGTTCACTGACGACTGACGTTGCTTATCTTGGTGCATCGAGTTGGTGTTTCAAGCTGGATGTTGGAGTTATTGGACTCAGCTTCTCTGACTGATCATTTGCAGTTATCATTTCTGTTATTTCCGCTGTATCATTATTTATCTCTAATATTGTTGTATCATATTGATATCATTGTTGTATATCATTCTGGATATTGTATTCATTGGAGTTGTATATGATATCATCTATTTCTTTATTCCGCTGTGTTGTTATACTTAATGGTGTTATAAGCTCCGGCAAGCCGGATTCGGCGTTTGAATCTACGGCATTTGAGTACAAGTGAAGTACGGGTGCCGATTCTCGAAGGCTGAATTTTGGATCGCTATAGTTTTCAAATATAGAAATCAACATGGTTTGATTTTTTTGATTTTTTCTCACCCTAGTTTTACCAGACCGACCGGGCGTTATTTTCTTATAATGCTCGGGTCAGACCGAGCTTGTTTTTAGATTAGCTTTAGATGCTTTAGAGTTTAGTAGATAAGCTGGATGCCCAAGACGTACTTCCATGTTTTCTTTTATTTTCTGCTATTTGTTATTGTTGTAGATATCAGCAATTGTAAGGGCACGTTGTTATAACTATCCAAACTGATAATGGGTTAGTGTACTCTGATAATGTATGTATATTAAAGTTCTTTCTTTTGTACATACCTGATTTACATATTATATGTTACTCATCCTGTTTTTGTGAGATTCTACCGGTCTATCTTTCTTTCATCCCTAATGACCTGTCTTTCGGACGACTAAATGATCGACACACGAATACCGAGGATTTAATATCATCTTTAGTAGTAAGAAAGGAAGATTGTTACAAGTTAGTCATGAAGGGGGAAATTATATATTAATTTAAGCTTAGTAGTTCATTAAACATAATTTTAATATACACACACACAAATATATATATATATATATATATATATATATGTGTGTGTGTGTGTGTGTGTGTGCATCAGACGGATATATTTTGGATACAGATATCACCATAATCATACCCGCATCCAGAAAGTTTTCCGAATATCGAATATTTTTCATATTTTCAGATATGGATGACGGATATCAGATTTTTTAGGTACCCATTGATAGGTCTATTAGAAAGTCCAAACTTGGTGCTTTTAGCAATACATTTTTAGTAATTTAAGTAGCATTCAACAAAGATAACTACATGGTATTTGGAAAACATTTTACTCAAAACTAATCATTTGTTAAAAGATTATTAAATTTGTGCAACTTAACTTAAGTATCTTTCAACAACTTGGGTAATTTAAGTTTCTTTCAACAATAAGATCCACTTTAACACTTTTATCATATTCACTTTTGCCTTATTCTATTTAAACACCAAAAAATACTAACACACATCAAAGATTGTAACAAATCAACAAGCATCATTTTTTTACTTTATCTAAACCAACCAAATTATGATAACACAATATCGTTTAAAAAATTATAATTATTTAACTTATTCTTCATCTTTCAACTTTTCAAAAAATATATATAATTAGAATCCAACATAACAAATTCAACTTTATAAGCTTGGATAAATTTTTATAGCTTTTTGTTCATGTCAATCCTTATTTTAATAGATCAGTCAGTTTCAAAAATCATTATCTTGATTTAGTTGATTCGAGAAATAAATAATTTTAGAAAGGGACCAAAAATAATGACAAAATTATTATCTTTTTTATTCTATTATATTTAAAGCTTATAGTTGATTCAACATCGCCATTGAGATTCGAAAGAACTGGACATGTGATCCATCACCATTGGCTACCACAACATATTAATGATAATCAGTCTTTCAGTCTGGTACATTAAACTTGCATAAGATTTGTTGTTGGAAACATTTTCAAATACCATCCTTCGAAGTTTACCAATCTTCAACATGTAGTATGCTACCGATCGAAATTTTGGTATACAAAATTATTTTTGCCATCGAACTTTCTATAAGGACAATTAGTAGTACATTATCGATCAAAACCTAAGGTAAAATAGAGCATTAAATATGGTGCATTTAGCATCACTCTTTATATATTTTACATCTTAGTTGTGATTCACCTCTCACCTCTCTTTATTCATTACGAAGATCTCGATATTCTTTGTAAAATGACATATTATGAGCTGTATAATTTTGATACTTCATGTCAACCAATAATAACTTCATATCTTTAACTCTCTCTCCTTATAACTACTAAACAATAAATAGTCTAATCTTCATGTTGCCAAATTCATGCCTGAGCTAACCAAGTTTGAGCACCGTTGCTCAAACTTAACTTGATAGAATTAAGGGTGTGTAATGGGAAATTATGTAACTTAATTATATAGCTTAACCCTAATAAAGAATATTGTTTGAAATAAAATATGTTTTTAGTTTCATTTTATACTATGCATATTTTTATATTAGGATATGAGTAATGTTTTAAAGACATTAAATACATACAAGTCCGCGGGTGTAGCGCAATGGAAAAGGAGTGCATAGGTCTGCTAAAAGACCCAGGTTCGAACCCTGCCTTGCACATACTTCTTGCAAGAAAATAGTAACCGGAGGTTATAGGCGTCATAAGTTGAAACGGACATGCACAACTTAATTTCCCTTTGGGAGTTTACCGGTCAGCCGGGTTCTCCTAAGTATAGTTCAAAAAAATACATACAAGTAGAAAATCCTTAGAAATATTTAATCGACTATGAGTATTGAATCGTCCCACTAAATACTTGTTCTTAAATGTGCATAGTCAAGATGAGTCAAGAACAGAATATTGATACATCCGTCGAGACTAGCATGCATGATGATCTTTATACTGTAGACATTGAATTACTCATAACCATTCGTCGCACCAAGGGGTTGTGTACCTATGATTATTAGAGCATCTCTAACAGCCATTACAAATCACAAAATGTAATATGTAACCCCAATTGGCTCCGCAACAGGGGGCTTCAGGCGCTTGTTGAACAGGCATCTAAAATCCGTGCACTTTATCAACAAGCGCCCAAACAACCGTTCCTTCCAACGGCAATTTTAAATGGCTATCTCCCCTTTACCTTCAAATAATCTTCATCTCCACTCTCTTCTCCTCCTACATCAACATTCTACTACATCAAAAACCATTGTACTTCCCCTTCTCTTTAACAAAAATGTTTTGTGATTCGACGCCGGTGCTGTAAGATGTAGTTTTAAGAGGTTCAATTTTGAGGAAAATACAATTATGATTGGAGAAGCATTCAAAATTGCCAATTAGACTTAAGCAGAAGACTATGATTTATGTTACATTTGATGTGCACTCTCAACCAATCCAATCTAAGGTGCCGACCAAATTAGTGATACTTTTTGGAGCAAAATTATAAATTATTATAATCGGAAGAACATTGATCGCAAAAGATGGCTTTCTTTGATCAAAGGTTGATATGTGAAAATTAATTGTCAAACACAAACATTTAATTCTCAAATATTAAAGTTAAAGTGGACAAACCCTAGTGGCTTTGGAAATGAAATGCAATCGGTAAGATTACCTTATTTTCATATGTCTACAATTTATATTACCATTCTCTAAACATTTTGTTCTTTTTTTATAGAGGACGACCACGACTAAATTGTTTAAACAAATCAACTAAGAATAAACAAGCACCTTATTTTTATCAGTTCATGCATGTTTTTGACCTGCTAGTTGAGCATGTAAAATGGAAATCTTCTCTTCAGTAAACCGTTCAAGAAGTTCAATCAAACAAGTCCCAACGTAAAGCGCCGAGAGCTAGAGAAAGCTTTGGTTCTAGGTATTCACAAGAAAGCTAGAGTTTTAGGTTGGATAGGCATCTAACTTCTAGCGAACATGATTTTGTTAGGCCTCGAGCATCCAAAGCAGTCGAAAAGAAGCAGGCTGCTGGTGTGGATCAATCAGAAATAAAAAACATTTACTAGAATCTGAAGATAGATATAATGTGCGATGGAGTTTCAGGCTGCTCAACACTAAGAAAAATATTGAAATTAGAAAGACTTCTTGTTGGAAATAAAAAAAAGAGGAAGATGCGGTAATGTATGTGAATGCATGGAGTATGTATAAAGAATAACAAGTGTATACAAAATCTAGGAGGAGAGAAATTATTAGATGTAGATGTGAAGAAGAGCTATAGTTGTATTTGTATTTTTAGAACTATTTTATCTTTTAATCTTTAGTTGCGTAATGATTTAAAAATAATTTAGTATGTTTGTACTTTTAGTGGTATTATGACCAATCAAGTATGGTTCAATCTTCAGTGGTACTAAATTTAATTATAATATAGTGATGATATAAAATTTAGTTGAAATACATTACAACAACAAAAATAACTACAATAACAATGTTAACTACAACAGCAACAGTAACAACAAATACAACAGCATGCACAACAATCCTTGCCACAAAAGTTCCAAAGATGATTTAGCAGATCATTCTGCAGTCTGCGGTGAAGTTGAAAATTATGAAATAACATTTGTCTAGAAACATGGAACTCGAGTTCCATAGCACTTTAAGTCATATCGTTGCGCCATACAGTCGGTATTGGTTCAGTGCCATCATAGTCAAAATCTTCTTCCATGTCCCTTTCATCCTCAATAATCATATTGTGTAAAATGACACAAGTGTACATTACTTTTTCCATTTTAAGTGGTGACAAAATTCTACATGGATTTCTGACTATTGCAAATCTTGATCGAAAACACCAAATGCCCTTTCAACGTCCATTTTTTGTCCTTGCATCGTCGCAAACTTTGATTGTTTGTTGTTTAATGAATTAGAAATTGTCTTAACGATGATACTCCATTTAAGGTAAATACCATTGCTAAGGTAATATCCATTATCATTTGTGTTTCCTCCTAATGTAAAGGAATGGGGAGTTGATCTATTATTAGCTAAATCACTGAATAAAGTAGATCGTTCTACTATATTTAGGTCATTGCTAGAACCAGGCAATCCAAAAATATCATGTCAGATCCATAAGTTATATGAAACAACCACTTCAAGAATTATTATTGACGTACGAGACTTGCCATGATAAGCTCCGGCGTACGCCTTTGATAGTTTTTCCACTCCCAATACATACAATCTAGACTACCTAACATTCCTGGCCATCATCTACTGCCATGCATCTCCATTAATCTTGCTATGTCGACTTCGTTCGATCCTCGTAAGTATTGATTGTTGTATATGTTGACGACGGCTTGACAAAAATGATCCAAAGCTTATAGTACCGTCCTTTCCTCCATGAGCACATTCTCATCGAGAGATTCCATTGGTCCAGCATATGCAAGCATTCTTAATGCAGCGACCATTTTTTAGATACCAATCAATCCCTGAGTACGAGATGCATTGGGTTTGAAGACAAAGAATTTATCATGTTGTTTAATGGATTGTAGGATCCTAAGGAATAAAAGTTGGCGCATTTGAAATATTCTTCTAAAGTCATCATCGATGGGAGTAGGATATTGTATAAAATAGTCTTCCATTAGTCTTTCATTATACTAAGAATGTTTGCGTTTTTTGAAATGACGGCCAACAACGGATCCACCATATTGCCTACTAGACTGGCCATTTTATAGTGCAGACATTCTAGTGGCTCTCTTTTGCGGTGGAAATGATCTTCCATCATTTCATCGAAGTTAACATTGCTATCGTCGAAAAATTTAAGTTCTTCGACTAACATTATTGCTGAGTGGTTAAATAGAAATGAGGAAGTATTAGATATTTGAATGAGTGAGAATGAACAAGATTGATGTGGGTATGTATAATTGCACATGCCAGCTTGTTTAGAGTAGACACAATGACACAAATATAATAGGAAGGCACGTGTAACAGGAGCATGCATCTCCTCGGTGTCCCTATAGTCTACTATGTACCTTTGTATACATGTAAGTGCAACAACACCTTCTCTAACCTCATCGCCGTCCAAAGTTAGTAAATACACATAATATGACAAACTCCTCATATACCCTATCAAAGGGTAGCGGTGCATGGTCTGGTCGACCAACCTCTATACCATTCAGCATATAAAAATCTAAAAGGAGTCAATCCCAACTCAAAATCTGGAAAATGAAATGTATGTGTAGTAGGCCACCATCTCTTAGTAAGAGCCTCCATTACACAACGATCTACATAAGCAAATGGAGGCGACCATAGAAAATCACCAGAAGGTGCTGCATTTAATCTAACCCTAATTGGCTTAGGTAATGTGTGAAAGTACTTAGTAATGCACTTATGCCAACTACCATGTGTAATTATGTGACCGACCTATATAAGTAATTATTTTAAATTAACAGTAAACTATGCAAATCGATAAACATTTATAGTTTGTGATAGGCATATTTATCTAATAACTGTAAATTAAAAATATACCTACGGCATCGCTAGCGCTGCACACAATCGATATGTCCTCGTCGATGGTAGCTGTGCAAGCATCATAGATCACCAGTGGTCACAATCACATCTACAATGATATGAAATGCACCAGTATTGGCATCAGTAATGTAATGATCGGTTCATCTAGCAATTTTGATGGGTCGTGGCGGCATTTCGACGCATCGATGAAAAGGAAAAAGTGAAAAATAAGGGTAAAAGGTAACTAATGAGGAACAGTGAAATCCAGTGTCTAATATAGGGGTTGAATTTCAGGTGCTTGTTAAACAAGCGTCCGGTGTTTAGGCGCTTGTTGAACAAGCGCCTTCAAGTGCCAAGAAGCAGGCTCTTGTTAGTAAGCACCTGAAATTCAGGCGCTTGTTTAACCTACTCCTGAACACCAGACGCTTGTCTGACAAGCGCCTAGTCCTCAAAACTGTTAGGGAAACCAATGCCTTACATTTTGTATTTGCACAAAATGTAAGTTTGGATGCAAAAATGGTTAGAGATGCTCTTAGATGTAATTACAGGGCATAATATCAATAGAAGATCTCATGTAATGATGCGTAATAGTTTTTTGATTTGGGAATACTGTGAAGCTCGAGTTTCTAAACTATATTTTGACTATAGTCGATCACATGACAACAACGACTGTGTTAAGGCTATAGTTGGGAATAAGTTGAACCACTTGATGTGAAGCACTATTCATGGAAGGATCCATCTTATTCAAATAGAAGGTTAGTATCACCGTAATTGATGGCCAGCTTAAAGTTAAAGCTTTTGTTAAAGGAAATTAGTTAATCGATAAATGTTATAAGATTGAACCATAGGCTCTAATGTTGCACTTTGCAATTACCTAAAGATATTATTAGAGATTGACCATTGATCGAACTTTAGATACCTATATAATGCAGTGTCGATGAAGTGAAAACATGCACAATATATTGTTGCTCAAGTGTAGCTTAAATGATTAGAAATATGATTTCACCTAGATGATTGGTAACGAACTGAAGTCATGTCCACTACTATGTTTCAACGAAGTCCGTATAGGCTTTAATATTTAAAATGTTTAAATATTTTTGGAGGCCGTGTTCACACAAGGAGTTACATAATAGTACTTGTTAGCATATTTCTGAATTTAGCTTAATCGAATTAATTTATAAATGTTGTAAACTAAAATGAAGAAAATTAACATAAGTATTATATTAATTTGTTATCGTTTTTCTAATTATTTGTATCATAAAATTAATTAAAATAATATAAATTTTATATACTGATTTAATTAAATAAAAGGGTTAAATAAATATTTAAACAATTATAATTACTATTAATTAGACCCAAAATTCACATATACGATATATCAAACGGGTCGCCCATGATAAAACAACGAGGGAGCTTTGGCTCATTCTGACAAGATTTTCAGTAAATTGTTTATTAAGGAGAAAAAGGAGGAGAAAATAAGGAAATATTATAGATATTTTCTAGTCATTCGGAGGCTACAAATACTACCTTATTCCATCATTCATACAATTCCAAGAAAAATCTCTAGCCTCAATTAGAGGAAGTTGTAATCTATAGCTATGCTTGTAAGTCTTGCTATGAGCAGAAATGAGGAAGACTCCAAAGGAGAAATAGCTCATCGTACGACATGTAATTTACCAGTTAGATCAAGGTAAATAATTTAAATTCATTTAAATTTAATTTACAACGTTATTTATTATATCCCAATTAGAATAAAAAATAATTTTCATTTATTATATATATATATATATATGTGTATGTGTGTGTGTGTATCTTGTTTTATACAAATTCAATAATACATAAGTTATATATATAATCAAATATATGTTTATATATATATATATTAGATTTCATTTTCAGCCGTAAGATTATTTATAATTAACATGTGTTCTTAAATTTTTTTTTAATTTATCAATATATTTGCATATAAAGAATTTACATACATATATTAATTTTCAAATATACAAATTATAAGATGATTTCTAATCCATTCAAAAAAAATATTTTTTACAGCTAAATTTATGTATACAAATGATGTCTATGTGTGTGTGTGTTTTAATAACTAATTATTTTTAAATTTTAAGTGCATATTTTGAGATATCTATATATTTAAATTTCCAAAAAAGTAGTCTTTTATGTTGAATATTGATTATATTTAGTTTGAGTTTGAATTTGAATTTAATATATATGTGTGTGCATGCGCGCGCGTTCGTATGTTTGTGTATGTCTGTATTTATGTATGTATAATGCCGAATTAAAGTAAATGGAAATACATTTTGTATGGTCGCCCATATTATATATAACATATTTCAATAAAAGATTATGGGGTCCACCACCACTGTCCTAGTGGTTAAGCGCTCCGGTTTTGCTCCATGAGGTCACAGGTTCGAATCCCACGTTGCATGATTTGAACCATTGGACATATGATGACTTGTAGTATGCTATATACTACCCAAGATTTGTAGTACAACTATTTTTTACCAACTAAGTACCTAATTGAAAAAATTATAGGATCAATTCTATTAATAAATTAGTTTAAAAACAATAGAAATACAAATGCAATACACACACACACTTATAAAATAATAAATTTAAATGTTTATATTAAGCCAAATATGATTAGTGTAGTTTAAATATGTATTACATAAATTGCTACATAGATAACTATGTTCGTTCTCAACAATGTATGTGTGTGTCATGTGTTTATAAATCCCAATATGTATACGCGTTCAATAACATAATCACATATGTATATAATTATTTATATAATAACGACTTTTATAGATTAGGTTATTAAATGCTCACATCACCTTTGACATCTTTATTAATTATAGTATTACATGTGTACGTATGATGTTCAATATCAATTATAACACAAAAATTATTCAAAATAAAATAAATTTTAAATCATGAAACATTCATCGTATAAAATTAACACAAATATGATTCAATGTATCTAAATTATTCATGATGACATAAGTCAAATGTCTACTGCAATGATTCACAAAGGGATGACCTCTTTTGAGATCGTTCTCTTGTTTCTCGTTGCCCGATGTATGGTTAAGGAATACCCAAATATAGTGATGTGGAATGGACCTTAAGACCACTAATACACTAGAGGGGGAGGGTGAATAGTGTATGTCAACTATTTAAAAAATAACTTGCAAATCTATATATTATCCACTTGAACCAATGATAGGATCAAAATCACATATTGATAACCTGAAGTAAATAGAAAGTAAAGTAAAAGAAATAAGGGTAAAAACACCAAGATTTTTATTCTTGTTTGGATATTCAATCCTACGTCTAGTCATGTACGCCCCATACAAAATTTCACTATTACCTTCTTGCTTTCCAAGGTGACAAAAAAACCTTTACAATCTTAAAATTTCGTGGGTGATAAGATATACCATTATGCTTGAATTCCCACGGGTGTCTTGAATAGCTTTCTATTTACATCAATAGTAAAATATGGAAAAGTAGTTTTATCTCAACACAAAATCTTGCAGTTTTAGTGCAATGATCTTATAGACCTCCAATAGCAACATTTTTGGATCAGATGCATGGACGGTGGGGTTAGAATGGTGAATTTCCAGAAAAGACTATTAATCTGCACAAGATTTAATTTCATGTTTATGTGAATAATTTTTTTTATACTAAATGAAATTTAGAATTTATTAATAAACCAATTTGAGAAATATTTCAATTTATTTAAAATATTTATTTATTTGATTATGTTTAATAGTAATTTTTATTACTAATTTAGTTTAAATTAATATATTAATTTAATTTTAATTTTATATTTTAATATTTTGAGATCTATTCAAAATACAAACATCATAACTATATTAAAAGTATAAGCTAGCTTAAGGTTATAAGGTGAAAATTAACAATTATGACCTTCGGTTAATAAATGTCAAGGTGATAACAAATGTCAACATTAATGTCAAGTAATATATGTATATACATGTATTTATGTGTGTGTGTGTGTATAGACACACACACACACATATCACTATGTGTGTGTGTGCACGCATGCATCAAATAGTTTCAGTTCAAGTAGTTTAATGTGTGCCCAATTATGGTCATAATATGGTCACCATGCCATGTACTTTACCATAATCAAAGTACAGTTTACTTACTTAAAATCAACATTACTCTTAAGTCAGAAGACTATTGTACGTCGTTATCATGAGATTTCAATTTTGACTTAGTTAAATCAACTTATAGAAGATATTTGTCAAGTCATTCTATTACCATTCCAACCACAAGTATGTAACACTTTGATATCCCAAATAGTCATGAGTAAATCACCGTCCATCGTATAGAGAGCGTTATATACACTAGTCTCAATGGATATATCAATATTTATTTTTCGATACATCTTGACTAGGAACATTTAAAGTATTGGTGCTTTTGTTTATATCGATTCAATACTCATGGCTAAGAATGCACTACAATCAATAAAAGACTTTGCATAATGATTGTCTACTTATATTTGTTTAATTTAATCGATTCATTATTTATATCGCTCTATAACAACACATATAACAAAAAACAAAACTAAAAGCATACTTTATTTCAAACAAGATTGTTCATAGAGTTATGTTTATGTAACAAACTACATAATTACTCCTAAAGCACACCCTTAACTCTATCAATCTCCCAATTATATTTGAGGCTACTATGGAGCCTCATTCCTAAGCCTTCGATCAGTCTTCCTAAATTAGATTAAGAAGGCGCCTTAGTGAATGGATTTTCTATGTTACCTTTGGTATCTACTCTCTCGATCATGATCTATCTATCGCTAATATACTACCTTATATGTGGAATTATAAAGGATGTGTCCCGACTTCTTATGTGCTAGCGGATCATTGGCAATCTGTATTGCCGTATTATTGTCTCAATACATGAGCATCGAAACTTCATTATTTGGGATCACTCATAACTCCTTAATGAATTTGCACATCCACACTGCTTCTTTTGAGGCATCGTTCAAGGCGATGCACTCAGCCTCTATGGTAGAATCAACCCAACTTCATGCTTTTAACTTTCCAACTAAAGGCCGTCCATTGAAAGTAAACACAAACCTAGAGACTGACTTGCTATCGTCAATATCGCTTTGAAAGCATGAGTCCAAAAATCCCTTTATAAAGAGTTAGATGTTTCTATATCAAAAAAAAAAATCCTTAGTGTTTCTGAAATACTTAAGGATGACTTTAACTACCATCCAATGATTTTCTCCCATATAGGTTGACATCGACTTACTACACCTAGAGCAAAAGCGACATCTAGCCATTTACATAGCATTGTGTACATGATCGATCCTATTGTCGAAGCATAAGGAATCCGACTCATGTGCTGTCTTTCCTTATCCGCAAATGGGAAGTCCTTTTTAGAAAGGACAAATCCATGCTCAATGGAACATTTCCATGCTTGGGTTTTTCCATGCTAATTTGTCATAGTACGGTATCTATGTACATAAATTGGGACAATCTCAATATCCTTTTAGATATCTCTATATATCATTATGTCCAGTATATAGGACGCCTCACCTAAATCCTTCATCAAGAAATTACTGACAACCAAGCTTTCACAGATTGTGACATCTGTACATTTTTACCAATCAATTGCAAATAATTGACGTATAATACTAAAAATGTTACAACACCATTTTTCTCCTTTTATATACGTACACTTCCCCTGTGTTTTGGCAAAACCAAAACTATTTGATTACGTTATCAAAACATTTTTTCCAACTCCTTGATGCTTATTTAAGACCATAAATTTATCTGAAGAGTATACATGCTTTATCGTTGTCCTACATAGTTCGAAACCCTCTGTTGTAACATATAACAGGCTCTTTTGAATCACTATTTAGAATAACAACCCGCACCTCACTTAATGCAGATATTGTCCCCAACTTAGTCACCTCCGCCTCATGGACCAAGCCAAGGTGTGGGGTTTTATTCCTCAAAAGGCCTCGACGTTGTTATTAGGTGAAGGCTTTGGTATATAAGCACCCACTTCATAGTGTTTTTTCCACGATGTGGGACTATTATTCCCATTTTGAAGGGGTGTTACAATCTCCCCCCCTAGAGCCCAATTTCCTCGTTGGATCATGAACACAACACCACCAAGGCGTCATGGTTGTAACACGTACAGACCACAATTCCGACTGGGTATGGCTCTTATACCAATGTAACAACATGCACCTCACTTAACACAGATATTGTCCCCAGCTTAGTCACCTCCGCCTCATGGGCCAAGCCAAGGTGTGGGGTTTTGTTCCTCAAAAGGCCTCGACGTTGTTATGAGGTGAAGGCTTTGGTATATAAGCACCCACTTCATAGTATTTTTTTCCGCGATGTGGGACTATTATTCCCATTTTGAAGGGGTGTTACAAAATTTTGATGTTCGTTTGTCATATTTCATAGTGATAATAAGTGGCGACAACAACTAGTATTTGAATGGATTTAAGCATGGCGAATGGTAAAAATGTTTCGTCATAATCAACACTTTGAATTTGATGGAAACCTTTCACGACCAACCTTTTTTCATAGATCTTAATCTTTTCATCTGCACCGACCCTTTTTTAATGATCCACTTAAAACCAATAGTTTCACCCCTTTGGGTATATTCTCCAAAGCCCATACTTTGATTTGTACATGGAACCCATTTTGAATATTAAGACACAAGGAATAATCTTTACTCTCCAAGGCTTGTTGGTACATCAAGGAATCGTCATTATGAATGATGCAATTTGTGTTCTTGCCATCAATGATAAAACTGTAGTATCTCTCTGGCGCATGAGATTTCTTATCAGACCTTCTAATATGTAGCGTATTTCAATGGGTGTTAAATTACTGTCTATATATTTGGTCTCTATGAAAGTTTCTTTGATTTTCATCTAGGTCAATCTTACTACCACTAATTTCTTCCAATAAAATTCCATTTCCAAAATGGTAGCATTCCTCAAAAGTGTTTCTCGATATAATAGAATTCGTGTTAATGAGAATTTCTTGCATACCCTATAAACTTTCATAAGACCGATCTCACCTCAAGCTTAATGGGGTTTACGTTCTTAACCTAAGCTGGAACACCCCGAACCTTAAGGTAATTAAGGCGGAGTTTCTTCCCAGTCCAAAACTCGTATAGAGTCTTAAGAAAAGATTTGGTTGGTCCTTTATTCAACATATATGCCGTGGTTTCTGGCACATATCACAAAACGAAGGAGGCCTCTCGATGTCACTCATCATTAATTGAACCATATCTAACAAATTTCAAGTTTTCCTTTCCGAAACACCATTATGTTGCAGAGTACATGGAGGAATGACTTGAAAGAGAATTCGATTCACTTTTAGGTACTCTTGGAGTTCATATCCAATGTACTCATCGCCTCAATCTGATCAAAGTAATTTTATTTTCCTATTGTTCTGGTTTTCTACTTCGTTCTTATATTAACTGAATTTATCATAGACCTATAATTTGTGTTTCATGAGAAACACATATCAATACCTAGATAAATCATTGGTGGATGTTACGAAGTATAAGGTTCCGCCTTTGGTAGTTGTAGACATAAGACGGCATATATCGGTATGTACTGGTCCTAAGAGTTCATCAACTCTTTCACTACTCACACTGAATGAGTGCTAGGCCATTTCGCGATTAAGACACGGTGTACAAGTGTCAAATGAATCAGAATCAAATGATGATAAAAACCCTTTGTTTCTTAACACGATCAATCGTTTTTTTATTAATATAGCCTGGTCTACAATGCCAAAGGTAATTATCATTTACTTTAGACACAATACTATATTCAACATCAAATAAATGATTCATATTAAGAACATAAATGCCATTATTTAAAGTAAAAACCAACAATTTTACTTTCATAACAAATATTTATAATATTGTTATTACAAATAAAATTATATTCGTTTTTTTCCAAACGAGTTCCTTGTGATATAGCCAAGGTTGAATCATATGCTAGTGAAAAGCTTCTTTATGCCAATGATATACGGTAAGATAGTGAAGTCTATGACAGATGATATTGACACATATTATGGTGACGTACTTAATGATAAGGATCACTATATATTTACTGATAAAATCAAGTTTTTTGATATCATCACATTTAGGAAACTTATTAAGGCAATTTTCCACTAATAAAATTTGGTACATAACAACAATTACTCAAAATTAAATTATATCCACTAGCAAGCTTCTCATGATATTCTCCCATCACAATGGAAGCTATATTAGCTCCATTTTTAACTTGGATTTCCATTCTCCTTGCTACAAGATGCTTTCTCCTAAGTCATTGTAATGAATACAGATATGAGTTCTAGATCCAGTATCTAAAACCCAACTAGAAGCACTTATAGATAAACAACTATCTAAGGAAAATATCATAGAAGGGAAATTTGATTATGTCCCCTTAAGCATCTTGAAGTGGTCTGGAAGATCCTCCTTCTTCAAGCAAATTTGGCATTCACCTTTCTCTTGTGACTTCGCTTTACCCTTCTCTCCCTTAGACTTAAGCTTTCTCTTCTTCAAACTATTCAAGGAAGAGGTACCCCAAGTGAGCACTGCATTGGGTTCATTGGTGAACATACTCTCGATCGCCCTTAATATTTTAATGAAGTCCACGATAGTACACTTCAATGTTTTCATATTAAAGTTCAATATGAATGGATTGAACTGTGACTTTAGCAATCCATGAATCAAATCAGTCTGAAGTTCAGTGTTTCCTGAATTGGCCAATCTTTCAATTTACGCAATCATACCGAGTACATGATCTTGGACTGAGGTGCCTTTGCTCATCTTTGCATGGAACAATTTCCATGATGGTACAAGACTGGCCATCCTATAACTTTTGTAGGCAGCGAGCAAGTTCATAGTCCATTGACCAACCTTCATCAGCGTTAATTTATTTAGATGTGGCATTCTTATAGGTTTAACTAATTGCTCATTGGCGATAATATATAAGAGCTTTCCATAGATGCGCGCATCTTAATGTTTCTTGGCCAATCTTTATAATTTGCTCTAATTAGTGTGTCCTTCTTAAAATATAGCTTCATGGTTGCCATTTGATCTACAAAATCATTAGTGTAAATTACATAACATCACATATTTTCTTATACGTATTAGATTGGTTTATAATATTTATCTAATAAGGCTTCTGTTAAATTCAGTATCTCTCGAAACCTATAAGCGATAAGGGAATGTCATAAATTTCTTTAGTGGGTGTTAGGATCCGTTTGTCATTTTACTATAGCTTTAAGGTTGCTCAACAAATTGTAGTCTAAATGGTAAGTAATTCTTTACTAATTATAGCTCGCATATAATTCCTAGAATACTTTTACTTATACTCTTAACCATTTTCATGACCTTGAGGTTGCTCAACAAAACATGAAGTACATTGGATACCATAAACTCATCATTTCACAATATCGTAAAGGGATTTATGTAACTCTTGCGGTTGCTCAACAAAGTTAGATAACATTTACTTATCTAGGGATAATATAAACATCACCTTAGATATTCTATATCTTGAGGTTGCTGAATAACTATAGGTATGTATGGTACTCCATTTATTTATAAACGATGGAAAACATTATTGTTTTAACATTCATAATTTAAAAATAATTTATAGAGAATTACAACTATTCAAGGGAGATAAGTATAACTCATGATATCATATATCATTTATATACATCCAATCTATACTCCTTAATTCTAATGAGTTTTATTTATTTAACCTTCCATTTTTTATACGTATAATATATACATACACAAATTTAATTAGTATAACATTTATATATATATATATATTTATATATACTCATATGTATTCTTTTATTAATTTAGAAACTTAATAATTATATATATAACATTTAGATCCATTTAAATTTAAAACAATTTTAAGTTTTACACTTTATAACTCTTACAAAATTATGTGATTAGCTATCTTAATTTAAAACATTTTTAAATTAATTTTATAACATCTAAATACACTTATTTGAATCAATCTAAGATTCAAAACACTTTTGAGTCTTCTATAATGGCATACCCTAGAAACAAACCATTTCGATAAGCAAGGTAATGGCTAGGAGATAGTGACGTTTTACGTTTACGGAACCTTCCTTAATTAGAGTAAAATTCTCCTTAGTCTACGCACATTTTCCTAAGATACCCATCTAGTTTGGCTTTTCCAAAATAATGCCCTATGTGTTAGTTAATTATTCGCATAAACACAACGTGGGCTTTAATACCATTTTTGGATCAGGTGCATTGGTAGCAGGGTTAAAATGGTGAATTTAAAAAAAAATTCGTTTATTAATTTGCATAAGACCTTATTTTGTGTTTATGTAAATACAGTTATACTAAATCAAATTTAGTATATATTAATAAAAGAGTTTGAGGAATATTTTAATTTATTTATAATATTTTTTATTAAGGTTTAATAATAATATTTTATTATTAATTTATTTTAAAAATAATTTATTAATTTTATCTTCATTTAATTTTATATACTAATATATCGAGATGTTCATATTCAAAATACGAACATCATAACTATATTAAAAGTATATACTAGCCAAGGGATATATTGTTGTGATATACGGTTAATAAATGTCAAGGTGATATCATATGTCAATATTAATATATAGATACACACACACATATACACATATACATGTACGTACGTACATACATACATATACATACATACATACATACATATATATATATATGCATCAAATAATCAAGTTTATATATACACTAATATAGTCTAAATTTTTTTCAGCCACTTATATTTAATTAATAGCAAATTAATACACACACATCTGTGGTTATTTTAAAATACAGTTTGTTGTTATAAATAAATGATAAAATTATAAATGTGTAAAAGTTTATATTTAAAATATTTTATTTCATATACAATCTTTGGATTTACTTTAACATATATTTGTTGATCGTAAGTTTAAAGTTTAGATATAATTCACCATTTCAAAATAAGTATCTGATAAAAAAATCTATATAAAAAATGTTTTTATATTAATTATTATGTTTCAGCCACCACTATAATTTTTTCTTATTTAAAATCCAACTAGATTTTTCTAGGTTTGAAAAATTGAAATATTTAATTTTTAAAATACATTTGATTTCTAAACAAAAATAAAATTTTTGTTTTTTTATATTCAATCGAAAAAATTCAAGAAAAAAAAATATTTTTATGGAAATCTCCATATGGAAATCCATAAGCGTATATATATAAATGTGTATGTGCGTGTCTATATTATTATAAAGAAATGATAAGATTTTCTTTAATTAAAATCGAAAACTCTATATGTAATGTTTTAAATTGTAAAATGTTTCAATATATAAACACACGGGCACACACACACACATATACATACATACATACGTATGAGTGTGTGTGTTTGTGTTTTGTGTGTGTATGTATAAGTATCTATGTATAAATATAATATCTGATCCAAATTTTTTTAAGCCAAAAATAAAATTTGTTAATATATATATATATATTACTGTACATGTATGTACATATATATACATTTCAAACATATTATTTATTAATGAAATATTAAAATATAGTATTTTTTAAAACAACCTTTTTAATGGGCGAATTATATATAGACACACACACACACAACTACAAGCATAGAGATGATGATATTTGTGTTTATGTATATATATAAATATATTAAACTAGAATTAGTACCTTTTATTGATGAAATCTAGTTGACATTTGAACACTTTATTAGTTGATTGTTTCCTCCTTGATCCTTTATTCCCTTCCTCCGTTATAGGTTGCAAAGTTGGTTCATTTATTTCAACAATGATTAATGAAGGCAAGAGTTGTATGGATTAAGTGTAGAGAGAAAAGAACCGGAGGTTGTCTAATTATAGCCAAAGAGATGGTCAGTTGATGATGGGAACTTGGTGGTGTGCTATGCCAAGTCATTTTGTGGGGCTTTGGCCTCCTTCTCAGTTTTCTCCATCCTCCCCTAAGGTCCTCGGCCTCCTTCACTGCCTGGTCCCTTATCTTAATCACTTCTTTCGCTACTTTCTCTGCCACCATTGTTGCCTCTCCGACCTCCATCATGGCCTGCCTACAGTTCCAGGTCTTTTCTATACCCCAGGAAGTCATCCCGGATGTAGACGGCGTGATGGGAACCCTATACCAAAAAATCATAATTAGTTAGCAGAAATTCTACTAAGCAAGAGAAGTCTATTTGGGAATCTTACAAGAAAGGGCTCCATGTATGGGCATCAATCACCTCGTCCCCAAAGTGTCGGCTCCATCTAGATCGGGTGTAGTGGGTCAATGCTAGGATCATAACACACATCATCTGAAATGACCAAAGTAGTGATTCTAGGTCATCGTGGTCTATAGCTTGGTCGATCTTCGAGGATACATGCCCCAACTGCTCCCCTTTTTCCCTTGGGCTAGTCCCTCCTCATCAAAGATAAGTGCCCACTTGGCAAATGGAGCATGGGATCTAGAAGCAAGCTCCTCCCTAGTCCACTTCTTCCTCATCCTCATTTCATCAGAATCCAAAGGCACATGCTCGGGGCTAGGAGGCAGCTCAATGATCTCCTTGTCTTCCTTATGTCATTTGTAGGGGTCTCGACGGTTTGTGCATTGGATTCAAGGTTTTTAAGGCGCTAAAGTTGAACTTTCCTATCACTACAATAATAAGAAAGAGGAAAAGTTAATCAAACTTCGAAGTAAAAGAATGAAAAGTGCAAGTAAACTGCCATTTACACCGGCCTGGCCTTTCTTTCTGATAAAGGGTGGGTAGGATAAGGTCGAACTTGCTATAGGAGTTTGTTTTGTCCTTGCATGAGGTTCACCCGGAGGTCCGGTTCATATCCAGGATACAAAAGGTCATATACAGGGATTTTCTTGAGGAAGGACATGTGGCCCTACGAATGTCCAGCTCTTATACCCCTCCCCCAACATTGCTTTCCTTAGAGCTCGCCTTAGTATCCCAATCAATGAGCGGTGTCTCAGGCTGAGGAGTTGGGAAATCAACTGATTGTTATAGGTCGTACTCTTCCTATTGTGGCATCAGCACAACATCACTCATCTTATCAAGGTCAACTTTTTGGCACTCTTCAGGCTCCTTATCTGTGATAATATCGTCATTTCCTCTTTCCGCCTCAGTGATCTACCCACCCATGTTTTCCCGGAACTTGATCTTGGAATAGTCACATTTTGGCTTGCTTCTTTCTACAACGGATTCCTTATGGGCCAGCCCACTCAACATCCATTGTTTGGGATCCACATACTAACCTGACCCGATGTAGGGTTGCATCAGTCACTTGGATTCTCATATCCTGGTAGTTCGTGGTAGCCATCTTCAGCCGGTTAAGTTTTTCATTCAACATCCTGAAATCGATGCCGGCATAAGCAAGGGTAGCCCTGTTAATGGGAAAAGTTAAGCAACATATGGAAAGAGGCAAAGGGAATAGAGCAATAAGGAAATGTACTAGGGGTTTAGAACTTAATGTGCTTCATCCTAGGGTTCACCCCGTAGGGGACAAAGAAATATGTTCCCATCCATTCCGGGGTGGCTTTACTAGGAACACCCATAATGATGACGCACTTAGTGTTTTCTTGGAAATAGAAGTAAGCATCAACTGGGTACCCAACTGCCTTGTATAGCCAGAAGATCATCTCTATAAAATTAATGTTCAACTTAAGAAGGCCGAGGTCCACTCAAGAAACGCATACCTTACATAGGAACCAGTGAGTGTTGGGAGCATGTTGATTGGGGCGAGCTCTTAGCCGTTCAGAATGGAGACAAAGAAGGGGTGGAGGGGCATCATAACTCCCACCTTGAAGTATCCTAGGAAAAAAGCAAAGAAGCCTAGGGAAGGGTAGTTAGGATGGTCTAGTAGTGGGGTATATAACCATCCCTATATCACATCCATTGCTGGCCAGACTCTTGGCCAAGTTAATTTTTCCATCTGCTAGTTCAAAAGCTTTGAGACTAGTAATGCCAGTAGAAGAAGACCCAGAGGCTGCCATCTGAAACACAAATGGCTTAGTTAAACAATAGACCCATAGGCAAGTCTTGAAAATCCAAGGGCAAGCCATTTGAAAATTTATAGAATAGCCGAACCCATGGTGTGCCTTGGCTGGGCACCCCATAACGACTGGCTATTAACCCAAATGACTCCTAATCTAAGTAATAGGCCTTATGACCGATACTTATTACTCATCATATTTACTTAAAGCCTATTGTTATAGATTTATGCTTAATTCGCGACATATTATTGTGTCATTACTCTAAACTGCCGGCCCACTGTGGAGTTTTCCAAAATCGATCGACCACAATTGACATGGCAACGATGGTAGATCGATGTCCAAAGTTGGATCCAAAAAATAACAGCATTATCAAGCAAAGCAAACAACAATAGCAGCAAGATAGAAAAAATGGTGAAAGCTCAAAGCTTTCCAATGGCAATGATATTCGCAGTGGTGAAGAGGAGGAAGAAAAAAAGCTTACTTTTTTACTTGAGAAGTCGAGAGCTTTGGAAGATTTTTCAAGAGTTTTAATGGCCAAAGCATTTTTCTTTCCGGTAAAGAATAAAAGAAGAAGAGGTGAAGCCTATTTATAATACCTACCCCTTCAATCTTAGCCCTTGGATTCAAAAGGCCACCAATGCTTTTGTCGCTTTATACACGTTAGAAACATAATGCCTCCAATATATTTGAAAAAAGTGAACCATCCAAGCCAATACCAGAGTGCCATGTATGGCATGCATTAAATGCATAAGAGAAGAACCAGTCGACGAGATCTCTATGACTGGACAAGCCTGCCCCTACTCATAGAAATGTGCTTGGAGGGTAAAATGTTGCACTCATTTCTCACAAATATAATTAGCAAGCTAGTTTGGCAAAGACCAGCCCAACCAATGCTGGCCCAACATGTTTAAGCCCAGCCAGTCCATGCCGATCCAAGCTCGGTCTGGTCCCAAGCCAACCCTCTACTCAACAACCTTCCAACTTTATTGCCGACCGGCTTAAATCAAGATGGCTTCAACAACCAGCTTATAAGACAAGGGCCGACTCAAGCATGACCCGTCTCATCATCCCTCAACCGACCTATCTCCATGCGCCATCTTGGCACCAAGGCCCTTATAGCAGCCTAGGACGATATGGCTTCCAAAATGAAGGCGACTGGCATTTCTGTGCCGACTACGCTTAACCGAGAGCAGCTTGACTCCCTAACCTAGCTTATTGACGTGCCGACCTTATAGATATGATTCCTCCTTTTTGCATGCCTAACGGGGTGGGCTTTGTGCCTTGTATTTTATAGACGACTGACACTTTTCTTTCTAAATCATGTCCAAGTACTTTATAGCTTTATATATTCTTTTCTACATATGCATAACTTCTAGGATAGCATACTTTGAGTAGTTGATATAGCTTGATGTCTTCACGAGACAAAGCAGCAGTATGGTAGTGAGACAGGCTGTAAGAGCAACCTGTTCATGGAACTATACACTTAGTTTTTGTAATACTTATATGCACTTGGTGTCGGTATGGCTCAAGGGCTAAGATCGAGCATATGTTGGAGAGTCTGATCGTAATAGAGAACCGAGGCAGGCATGTTATTGCCAAGCCT
Organism: Allium fistulosum; assembly: GCA_030737815.1. Classification (NCBI taxonomy): domain Eukaryota; kingdom Viridiplantae; phylum Streptophyta; class Magnoliopsida; order Asparagales; family Amaryllidaceae; genus Allium; species Allium fistulosum. The sequence continues at coordinate 866,169,434 of CM060906.1, read as the reverse complement.
GCTTGCGTTCTTATGGTACTAAGAGGTTTTAGCATGAATTTGAGCATTGAGTGGCTTAAAAGTTCTCTTAGGTGACACACGACATGATTTAGTGACAAGTGGGTCTGACATGAACCTAAGTGTTGAGAGGCTCGAAGGATCTCCCAGGTGACACACCACATGATTAAGTGGCAGGCGATCCAAACACGAACCTAAGTATTGAGAAGCTCGAAGGTTCTCCTAGGTGACACATTATTATTTGACGTTGGGACAGCTTATTTTCATGTGGGCGCACTATGGATGCTGAACTTCGGCATCACTCAGGCAATGCACCGTCTAGACAACAGTACCTTATCCTGCATAAGGGATGAGCAATATCATGCATGAGGGATATGAGATCGTTATAGCCATGTTTTAGCTCATCGTTTCACTCCTGCACGAAGAGGAGAGAAGTCTCACCAATAATTATAGGGAGGAAGGCAGTCCCTGAGCAAGGCAGTGATAGCATGGTGATTTAATATTAATGGATAACTTGGCAGTCTCCAACAAGGAAGAGAATGCATGGTAATTCACCCTCATGGATTGCTAGTCAGCAAGAAAGGGAGCTGGGGCTCGCTTCTTCCTTGGCGGCAGAGGTCGGCAGTCTCCAAACAAGGTAATGAGCGTATGATAACTCATCCTTCGTTGGATAGTCTATAAAGGTAGCGGGTGGTTGTAACCCTCGAAAATTTAATAAAATAATTAAATTAAATATAACAAGGGAAAATATAGAATTTTTTATAGACATCCGAATTCGAATACAAAACTTGCACCGTTGTGTTCATAGCGATTTCTGGACAATATTTATATATAACATTATGAAATCAGAGCTAATATGAAGAAGTTATAAACATTTGAAAATTTGCTATTGAAAATAATTAAATATGTAAATTTGGAACAAAATAAAAGTTAAGAAATTAATTAAAAATAATAAAAACAGTGGTTGACACCCTGGGGGTCGTTGGTCGACATGTAGCGATCGACTGGTCAGAACCCAGTGGTCGACTGGTTGAAGTGTCAGGGCGAAATTTTTTTGTTAACGACGAATGACCAGATTCAATCATACAGTTTTACTTGGCAATGAAGTAAACGATTAGCATAAAGGATGAGAACAAAGGTTCTCCAAGGGTTGATCAACGTTCCACATTAGTTTAAAACCCTTATAAATACCCAGCTAATGTAAACCCTAGTTCATCAGAAATTTAGTCTATGCGCCAAAACTCTATCAATTTTTTTCTCCTTAACTAATAAAATTCTTCAAAATAAAATAAATATAAAAGTAGAGATATTAAGGAGGACAAATCAAGCAAACAACTAACGAATGAGGGAAGATTCCAGTCCGGACTCAAAGGAAAGCTTGGATCTAAGGTGGGTGGGTATATTTTCAATAAGATGATTATATTTTGTTAATTTAAGTATACCCTATTTAATCTAGGTTGTTAGAAACTAAACTGGAGAATCACATTGTTTAAATCAGAAATTTAAAATAAAAATTAAGTTGGTGTAAACCTGTTTTAATTGGAATTGATATAGGTTAAACCCATTTTTAATCAAAAAGAATTCCTATAATCTATTAATATAACCTGATAATATTGACTTAAACCCTTGATTAAACCGATTACTGTAAATTGAAACATATTAGGCATTTGGACAAACACCACTTTGATTTCACAGAAATTATCAAACATGAAACTGTTGGTTTACTGTTGAAATTAGTGAATGAACAAAATTTAAACAGTAATTAATCAAAATCGAACTAAAGGAATAGATTAACCTAAAAGTTTCGCAGCGACCGATCAACCGCGCTTACTGGAGCGGTCGACAACAAGCGATCGACTACTCTAGGAGCAGGCAGTCAATCGGTAAGTGTTTTCTAAACGCAGTCTGAACCTCGGTCTAAGGCCCAGGTTATAAATAAAATAGATAGTACCTTATAATATATATATACGTATATATATGTATATTAGGAGTAGGGAAGCTAGTTCCCTATAAGACGATACTAGGACATTGAGGGACTGAGTAAATGTTATTTATCCTATAGGGGTTGATATTCGACTGAGGGAAATTATGTCGCAAATGGTACTCATAGAAGGTTCTACAGTGGACGCGCAGCACCGACTGATGCCTAATGAAGTGTGTGGGATGCACAATGGGAGTTCCTTAGTATTCACGGTTGACGCGACGTGATGATGTGTTGTTGTTGGATTCCAACGCCTACAATAATAGGCATATGTTATTATTGAGAGGTGGACATGGATGTAGGCGATGAGACACTTCAACGATTCGACGTTGCAGGCTCCCCTTAATGCATAGCTAGACTACATGCAGTCGTAGTTGTGGGAAATTTAGTCCCACATGGAGATTGTAGGAAAACCTATGTGAAATAATTATGCGTAGTCGTAATGTGAGGAATGTAGTTCCGTAGAGGAAATTGTAGGATAATCCTACATTGGAGAAGCTCTAGTAGCTATTAGCCGATCATTAGTTGTTTGAGGTTCGATTATTTGCTCGATCCTTGTATAAGCCTGCACTAGTCGTTGGTGTTGGTGTGTATTAAGTTAAAACCCTTTAAATAAAGTAATCTAGTAAGGACACTTGTAGAACACCCTAGGTCACATAGGGTATCATTAAAGTCAACTGCATATGATCAACATATATTAACGGTGCACCCATTCACCAAACTTTTGTTTGACCCACCCCTTTCCTTTCTTTTTCCCCACCATAAGAGGACAAGGCTGTAGGTGATACGTCCGTGATTAGTATATAGAGAAGCGAGCTCATCATTGGAGTTGCTTGTAATTTTATATTACTCTCCATACAACTTACAATCTTATTCATTACATAGTATTTATCAAACTATGTATCGTATTTTTGTATACTCTGGATTTGACTACGTACTGTTTTGTGAGACTATGTTTTGAGATATGTTTTGAGATGGTTATTTATGATATTTATATTTTTTTTCCTTCCACTATGAGATCTGAAAGTGTATAATATCTTAGATCATATATGTATATCTTTAGTCTCTGTAATGTTTTAGAAACCCTGATAGCTCGTATTTCTCATCACTAACATGAGTCTGAAAGTCACCCTAGGCTTAGGATCGGTGTGTCGAAAGGTGCAGGTTGTCATACTTTGTATCAGAGCTAGGTTTAAAATTCCTTTAGGTTTAGAGGCATATTAAGAGAACATACTTGAATTTTTTTTGAAAATAAAAGGTTTTCCAGATGTTTTTCTAAAGGTTTTCAACATGGTTTTCCAATATATATGTGTGTGTGTGTGTATAAGTTTTTAAAAAGTTTCTAGAAGATTTTAAATAAGTATAACACGAATAACTCTTTCCCTTATTCTTTCCAATACTATTTGTGGAAAGTTGCTAATAAATTCCTAAATCACAGATAGAAATGAGTGATTCCGTTGGTTCAAGATCAGGCGACGTGGTTGAGATTCCGAGCATAAACGACCCGATTTGGTTCCGCTGGTATTTTCAAGCAAGAGGACAAGCCAAGCTTAATCCTAATAGAGGACCCATAGAGCAAGTTCTAGGTGCAGTTCCTACATACCCACCTACCATTGATTTTGGTAAGTTGTGTAAGGATTTTGTGAGCCTTAAAGGGAAGTCGTACATGGGGATGGAGTCGTATGTAGATGCGAGGACATAGTTTCATACATGCGAGAGGATTTTTGGTTTGATAGGCTAGAGGGATGATGTGAGGAGATAGCTTGCCTTTTGGCATCTTCAGTGAGGAAACCTGAATTGGTAGGATGTAGTGGTTGCTGAGATTGACGATGAAGAAATTATTTGGGCGGAGTTCTTGAGATGTTTTGAGATGAAGTTTCTATCTAGAGCTGAAGAGGAAGTGTAGTTAGACAAATTTATTCATCTGAAGCAAGGAAACATGTTAGTGAAAGAATATGTGAGTCAGTCTATGTTATGAAAAATGTGCTTAAATGTCACTTAAGCATCGCTTAAGCACTAAATGCATGCACGATGCTTAATTTTTTTAAAAAGAAAAACAATTAAGCAATGAGTACTTAAGCATTCTTAGTTGGCGCTTACATGCGCTTTGCTTAAATTTAAGCAATGCTTAAGTTATACTTAGCAAAAAAATACTATTTTAAAATAAAAACAATTGGGATTGTGGCAAAACACCACATTCCTAACAAAATTCCTTATTTTCTATGATATGAATCGATGGATGGTATGCATTAAGATATCATTATTTTATTTCAAAAATGTGCGTAGTTTGTACTCAACTCGAGTATGCTAACTTTTAATGAATAGCAAAAGTCAAATCCAACTTTTGAAACCTATGAATTTGTAAGTTAACTTCAAAGTTAAACTTTAGTTCTTTGTGATGAATTTATGCATAAACATATAGTACACTTGTGCACATAAAATACACTTAATATGATCTCTTTGTATAGATTATATATGTATGGATAAAGTATGTTAAAAAAAGCAGCGCTTGCTTAAGCGGCGCTTAAGTGACATTAAGCGAAGCGAGACTTCTATCGCCTATCCTTGCTTCGCGCTTGTTATAGCATAGTAGTCAGTTTAATGAGTTGGCTAGGTTTGGGATGGAGTCGATCAATACCCCTCACAAGAAGGCTTTGAAGTTCGTGAAGGGGTTGAATCAAACTCTTCAAGATTTGGCACTTAGTCATATTCTCATGGGTGCGATGTATGAGAGTCTAGTGGAGATGGCCTTGCTAAATACCATCTCTAAGGAGGAAGAGAAAAAGGACCTAAGAAGTCTGGAGGGAAGGCACCACAGCAGTCAGCACAAGAGTAGAGGAAGACCTAAGGGAAAGATTAAGAAGTAGTATATGCAATGCGGGATGTGTGGCAAGAAGGGGTACTTTATGAAAGAGTGCATGGTAGATGGTTCAGAGATTAAGTGTTACAATTGCAATTAATACGGGCACATAAGGTGAGAATGTCCAACACCTTAGAAGACCTCTACCAAGTGGTTTTAGCTTAGGCATAGGATGCAGTTCCTAAGTGGATTTAGTAGTGGATAAGGGGAAGAAGGTCATGATTGAAGGTGTGTTAACTCTATTTAGTTTATCCATTCGTACTTTATTTGACACGAGAGCAATAGACTCTTTTATTTCCAATAGACTTGTATATGAGTTACACTTAGACACTATCATAGTTACAGACCCTAAGGTTGTATCGAACCTTATTGGAGGATCGACTTATTAGTCTATGGTATGTAGGGGTTTGAAATTATTTATTTTGGGTGTCGAGTCCGATTGCGATGCTTTTGTCTTAGGTTTTTCTAGGTATGGGTTGATTTTGGGCATGGATTAGGTGATGTTATATGGGGCTATCCAAGATTGTGATAGGAAGGTTTTAGGTTGGGTCCTTGTAGTGGACAGAGCTAGAGATTTATTGTTATCCCAGAGGTTCAGTTATGTTGAGATACCTATAATTATTAGACCTATCACATGACGAGTTAGATTCAGTGCCTGTAGTGAGAAGTTACACAGGTGTCTTTTTCGAGGTTCCTGGTCTCCCACCCCAGAGAAAGATCAAGTTCTGAATTTATCTTGTGGAGAACGCTAAACCTGTTGCCTTATCCTTGAGGCATATGGCTCTAAAAGGAGAGACGCGAGTTGAACAAGTAGGTGAATGAGCTGTTAGGGAAGTGCTTTATTCGGAGGAGTATTTTAGAGTGGGGAGCACTAATCATCTTTGCCACCAAGGCGGATGGTTCCTATGTCTTTGCGTCGATTATCAGAAGCTGAATAAGATGACAAAGAAGAATGGCTACCAATTGCCTTGCATAGACGATCTCTTTGATATGTTGGTTGAAATGAAGGTGTTCTCACAGCTTTATTTTCCTACCATATTCCATCAGTTGCGTGTAGCCAAGGATTGTATTCAGAAGACCACTTTTCATATACCAGATAGACTTTTTGAGTTATTAGTCATGCCCTTTGGACTGACCAATGCACCTGCCTACTATGTTGATCTGATGAGCCGAGTTTTCAAAGGGTTGCTTAATAAGTTCATGATGATTGTGGAAGACATATTAGTCTATTCGAAAAGCGAGGAGGAACACACATTGCATTTGGAAGAAGTGCTCAATACACTCTGTGAGTATAAGTTGAAGGCGAAGTTTTCTAAGTATCACTTTTGGAGCGAGAAATTACGCTTTTTAGGACATGTTGCTTCGGAAAATGGGCTGGCGGTCAATCCGGGTAATGTTGCTACAATTTAGGATTGGCATATGCCGAAGAATTCCATGGAAGTGAGGAGTTTCCTTGGTTTGTCGGGCTACTATAAAAAGTTCATTAAGGATTTCACGAAGATCTCTGACCCTCAGGCCCGCCTCACTAAAAGGAATTTGGTTTTTCCGTGGGACACGATGTATGTGGACACTTTTATTAAGCCGGAGGAGGCATTGACTTGTGCACCTGTTTTAGAATTACCCGATGGTACGAAGGCATTTACAGTATACATTGGCGCTTGCGGTATAGGGTTAGGTGCGATCTTGATGTAGGAAGGGAGAGTGGTGAGCTATGATAGTCGACAATTGAAGTTCCATGAGAGAAACTATCCTACCCATGATCTTAAGTTGGCGGCCATTGCCTTTACGCTCAAGTCATGGAGGCATTATCTATTAGGAGAGTAGTTTGAGCTATATATGGATCATAAGTCTCTGAACTATTTGTTCTCCCAGAAGGACTTGAATTTAAGGCAGCGGAGGTGGATGGAGTTTTTGGCATCATATGATTTTGATATCTCGCATACTCCGGGCAAGGGCAATGTAGTGGTTGACGCCTTGAGTAGGCAACATGCAATGTTGAGTACTTTATTCTTAGAGTGAAAGCATTTGGAATTCATTTCCATGTTTCGCTTTTGACCATCATCAGACATCACTCAGGGATTGTTAGCAGCTTTGGATGTGCAGCCTACACTTAAGGACCGCATTGGGTCAAGTCATAAGTAAGACAAGGAGTCGGTTGATATTTTTGAGAAGCTTGGTACAGGAGAGCAGAGTAGTCATTTGAGGCATTATACCATTAACTCGAAGGGGTGGTTACGAAGAGATGGTAGATTGTGTGTTCCTCTCATTATGGATTTGATCAACATGGTACTAGTAGAGTCTCATCACACTAGGATGACTATTCATCCCAACAAAGATAAAATGTACCATGACATGAAGAGATTCTACTGTTGGCCTGGTATGAAGAAGCATGTGGCAGGGTATGTAGCCCGATGTATTCTTGTCAGAGGATAAAGGCAGAGCAGAAGAAGCCGAGAGGATTGTTATAGCCGTTTGGTATCCCTCAGTGGAAGTAGGAGAGTATTTCCCTGGACTTCATTGATGGATTACCTAGGAGTAGGAGAGGGAATGAGAGTATTTCGGTCATAATCGATCGACTGACCAAATGTGCTCATTTTATCCTTGTGAGGAGTATGAGAACCATGGCGTCGTTGTCAGCACTATACGTGAGAGAGATCTTTAGGTTACATGGATTTCCTTCTAGCATCATTAGCGATCGTGATCTACTTTTCATCAGCGAGTTGTGGAGGAGCCTACGGGAGGCTTTGGGCACCGAGTTGAGCTTGAGTACTACTTATCACCCGAAGACGAATGAACATACGGAGAGAGTGAACTGAGTATTGGAGGACTTTCTTCAGATGTGTATCTTAGATTTCGAAGGCTCCTGGGAGGATCACTTGCCACTAGTGGAGTTTATCTATAATAACAACTATCAGACGAGTATTGGGATGATACCATTTGAGGCGTTATATGAGAGACCTTGTAAACCACTGTCGTGTTGGTGGGCACTACGGATAGGATTATTCTTGGGATAGGTTAGAGACATTAGAGAAGGAAGACTTGATCCGTTGAAGGATGAAGACCGGTCAGGATAGGCAGAAGTCCTACATTGATAGGAGATGAACAGAGTTAGAGTTTGTAGTGGGCGACATGGTTTTTGTGAAGGTCTCACCTCTTTGGCATGTTATGAGATTCGATAGTTTGGGAAATCTAGCACCAAGGTTTGTAAGGCCTTTTTTGATTATTGATAGGGTTGAGAAGTTAGCTTATAAGGTAGAGCTTCCAGAGAAGTTAGCGGGGGTACATGACATTTTCCATGTTTCGCACTTGCGGAAGTGCTTACATGGTACAACTGCCATAGTCAAGCAGAGTTAGCTAGAGCAGGAGGAGGTAGGTTTGTCGTTCACTCACTTGTATTCTTAAGCATGATACAAAGTGACTCCGGAACAAGGTAATTAAGCTTGTTAAGTTCAGTGGGGAGAAGACCCAGCGGAGAGTACATAGGAGCCTGAGGAGAGATCTGAGCTACTCACCTATAACTCTTTTCTGATACGTTTCCAATTTAAGCAAATAAGCATAAACTATTTATGTGATATGATTTAGCTTAGTATACCCCATAGGTAGAGACCATTGGATGGTAGGAATGGTTGCAAACGTGTCAATAGGACATGTTATAGACGATGGATGCTAGCAGATGTATTTGTTGGATCAGTTTTTGCACAGTTAATTAAGTATATCCTCTAGTTAGCACATACACTCGCATCATCGTTTGTTTTATTTTATTGAGTTATATGCGTATGGCTATTGGATATATATTGAATGGTTGCACATACATGTAAAATTACAAGTATATTTACATAGGATGTTGCATGCAGCTTGGATACATAGCATAAGCACTTGCATTTCATGACGTCGACTAGATCAGGAGACCGCTTTATTTTTGCATTAGTATAGGACTATAGGTTCATATGCATTCCATGCTTGCATGTACATACTACGTTAGAAATTTTAACTAAAGACAACGATTGCCAATGTATGATGGATGAGTAGATGGTTGTAGTTATTAATTGTTGCATGCACAAGTTACACTTTTCCATCCATAGAGATTTCGGGGATTAAATCCTTTTAGGAGGAGAATGTAACACCCCAAAAATTTAATAAAAGAATTACATTAAATATAACAAGGGCAAAATTAGAATTTTTATAAACGTTCAAATTTGGCTACGAAACTTGCACCATTGTGTTCATAGCATTTTTTGAACGATTTTTGCATATAACACTTTGAAATCGAAGCTAATTTGAAAAAGTTATAAACGTTTGAAAGATCGCATTTGAAAATAATTAAATATGTAAATTTGGAAAGAAATAAACATTAAGAAATTAATTAATAAAAATAAAAACAGCGGTCTACACCTTGTGGGGTTGCAGTCAACTTGTAGCGGTCGACCGATTAGGACCCAACGATCGATCGGTCCTGACCCAACGGTCGACCAGTTGAAGTGTCAGGGCAAAAAAAATTTAATGATGAACAACCCAAATTCGATCGTATAGTTTTACCTGGCAAAAAAGTGAACGATTAGCGTACAGAATGAGAACAAAGATTCCTCAAGAGCTGATCAACAATCCGTATCAGTTTAAAACTCCAATAAAGTCTTGGCAGATGTAAACGTTAATTCATCAAAAATTTAGCCTATGCGCTCAAGCTCTGTTAGTTCTTTCTCCTCAACTTATAAAATTCCTCAAAATAAAATAAATATAAAAGTAGAGAGATTAAAGAGGACAAATCAAGAAAAGGAATAACTAATAGGGGAAGAACCCAGTTGGGATTCAAAGGAAAGCATGGATCTTAGATGAGTGGGTATATTTTTAATAAGATAATTATATGTAGTTTATTTCAATATACCATATTTATCTAGGTTGTTAGAAACTAAATTGGAGAATCATATTATTTAAATCTAGAATTTGAATTATAAATTAAGTTGGTATGAACTTGTTCAAATAGGAATTAATCTAGGTTAAACCCCTTTCTAATCAAATAGAATTCCTATAATATGTTAATATAACATAATAATATTGATATTTAACCCTCGATTAAACTGATACTGTAAATTGAAACTGATTAGGAGTTTGGAAAAATACCGCTTTGTTTTCACAGAAATTAAACATGAAACTGTATGTTTACTGTTGAAATTAGAGAATGAACAAAAATTAAATAGTAATAATCAAAATCGAACAAAACGAACAGATTAACTAATAATATTCACCGCGATCGGTCGATCACTATAGGAGCAGGCGATCGACTGATAGGCGTTTCCTGAAAGAAGTCCCAACCTCAGCCTAAGGCCTAGGTTATGAATAAATTAGTTAGTAGTGTATATTATATATATATATATATGCATGTTAGGAGTAGGGAAGCTAGTTCCCTATGAGGCGATACCAGGACATTATGGGACTGGGTAAATGTTATTTATCCAATATGGGTCGATATTCGATTATGGGCGATTCTATCGCAAATGGCACTCGTAGGAGGTTCTACAGTGGACGCGCAGCACTAACTGATGCCTGATGAAGTGTGTGCGTTCGGCATAACGAGAGTTCCTTAGAATTCACAGATGACGCAACATGATGTTGTGTTGTTGTTGGATCCCGTTACATGCAATAAGATGCGTATGCTACGATTGAGGGGTGGACACGGATGCAGATGATAAGACACTTCGGCGAGTCAGCATTGCGGGCTACCTTCAATGCGTAGCTAATTTTGTTTAGTCGTAGTTGTGGAATTTAGTCCCATGTGGAGATTGTAGGTAAACCTATGTGAAATAGTTATGTGTAGTCGTAATGTGAGGAATGTAGTCCCATAGAAGAAATAGTAGGATAATCCTATGTTGGAGAAGCTCTAGTAGCTATTAGTCGATTATTAGTTGTTTGAGGTTTGATTAGTTGTTCGATCCTTGTATAAGCCTACAGGAGTCATTATTTTAGGTGCGTATTAAGTTAGAAACCCTTAAGTAAAGAGATGTAGCAATCCACATGCACTGGTAGAAACTGTAGGTCACATAGAGTATTATTAAAGCCAACTGCATATGATCACCATATATTAATGATGCACTTATTCACTAGACTTTTGTCTAATCCATCATTTTCCTTTCTTTTTCCCCACCATAGGAGGAAAGAGCAGTAGGTGATAGTCCTATGATTAGTATGTGGAGAGGTGAGCTCATCATTTGGGTTGCTTGTTATTTTATATTACTCTTCATGTAACTATCTATCTAATTTAGTACTTAGTATTGATCAAAATATGTATCGTTTGTCTATGTACTCTAGATTTGACTACGTACTATTTTATGAGACAGTCTTTTGAGATATGTTCTAAGATGGTTATTGCTATATTTATATTTTGTTGCCTTTCGCTATGAGATTTGAAAGTATAGAATGCCATAAATCATATCTGTATATCTTTAGTCTCCATAACATTTTAAAAACCCTGATGGCTCGTACTTCTCGGCACCAATGCGAGTTTGAATGTCACCCTAGGTTTAGGATCGATGTGTCGAGAGGTGTGAGTTGTCACAGCAGTCCCTACACGATCCTTAGTGAAGGCTCGAAGGTTCTCTCAAGTGACACACCACCAACTTGGCAGTTCCCAAGCAAGGAAGTGATGCATGTTAATTCACCCTTGCTGGATAGCCGACCAGCAAGGATGGGAGCATTGAATGGCTCTCGTAGTCCTTGGTGGCAGAGATTGGCAGTCCCCAAACAAGGTATTGAGCACATAATAACTCATTCTCGTTGGATAGCTTTGGAGAATGCGTTGAACAAAGTTGGTTTTAAGGTCTTCAATGTAGCCTCCATAAAGGATGTGTTACATAAAATTATAATTATGGCTAGCTCTTTACATATGATAGTCCGGAGGTGCACGGGATTCCAAGTGCGGGAAATGTGGGTTCCATCTGGGTGAGAGAGGTGGTAAGCACCATTTATTAAGGCAACACTTATTACATACGACCCCTCCTAGTTTGGGTTGAGCACTCCTTCTACCGGGTATTTTGTATTAGCGAACACCAGGCATAGAACTAGGTCGTCGACAATGAATTACTGAAGCTTCACTCTTGAGTTGTAGTGCTTGGTTATCTTCCTTTTGTAGGATACCGTTCAGAGCTTTGCTTCGGTTCTTCATTCATCAACTATGTCGATTCCGAGCTTGAGTGGCTCGTCATTTTTCTCAGGTTCGTCGGTTAGATACCGAGATGAAGGGATGTCTACTTATATGGATAACATGGTTTTATACCCATAGGACTGTGAGAAAGGAGTTTGACCAGTTGAAATGCGGTTGGAAGTGCGATAGGAACAAAGAATAAGAAAAAGTTCTTCGTTCCAGTTCCCTTTAGATTTTGCAAGGTGTTTCTTCAGTGTGGAATTCATGGTCTTGTTAATGGCCTAGACTTATCATTGGATTGAGGATGAGTGATGAAAAAGAAGCACTTCTTTATTCCGTTCCTTACGTAGATGTCTTAAAATAGCATACTTTAAAGTTGAGTGTCGTTCTTTGTGATAATCTTTTTAGGAAAGCCGAAATGGAAGACCATGTTCTTTATGATGAAGTTGAGTATCTTAGAGGCGGTGACCCCGGTAAGGGGCTTGGCCTCAATCTATTTAGTGAAGCAATTGATGGTGACTATGGCATGATTATACTCTCCCTTGGCATTTCGTAGCTTTCCTATCAAGTCAATTCCCCATGCATCGAACGATTATTGGGAAGTCATAGTGGTAAAAAGGGTAGGAGAGTCTTTTGGGTTCTTGGCGAACTACCGACACTGATCGTAATTCTTGATGTAGTGCAAAAAATCTTCAATCATAGTAGGTCAATAGTTGCCTTATTAGACAGCCTTTTTTGCTAGGCTTCACCTCTAGCGTGATCCCCACAAAACTCTTTATTCGGCTCTTCCAGGCTACTGGTCGGCTTTGTCTTTATACATGCACTGTAGAAGTGGTGTGAAGTACCCGAGTTTGTAGAGCTTCCTATCGATGATCATGTAATGAGGGGCTCAATAGAGAATCTTCCTGGCTTCCTTACGGTCAGCACGAAGTTCCCCTCTTGTTAAGTAGTTAATAAGTGGCGCCATATAATTATCCACAAGCAGCGAATTTATTACCTTCACCGTTTCCCGTGGTTCGTGGCATGAGGTTCTTTGAATCTCTAAGGTTACCTAAGGAGTAACTTCTTTTGGGTTGCTTGCTGCCTTGGCCAACTAATCGGCCTTGGCGTTATGCTCCTGGATATTTTCTCCAACTTGAACTCAATGAGCATGCTGACTATCTTCTTGGCCTCGGCAACATATAAGGCTAGTGTTTTTCCTTTGACTTGAAAGCGCCCATTGATTTGATTGATGATTAGTGATGAGTCATCAAATACATGGATGGAATCCACGTGTAATTCCTTTGCCATCCTGAGACCGACCAAGAATACTTCACATTTGGCTTCATTATTGGTCACCTTGAAGGACAAGAGGATCACAATACATAGTTCTTTTCCTTTAAGAGTAACAAGGACCATGCTAGCCCCTGCCCCCTTTTCTTGATGCGCCATCAACATACATATGCCAAACAAGCTATCCAGTTATGATCTCCTCTTTTGTGATCCGGGCTTGAGCACTCGGTAATGAAATCTGCGATGACATGGTCTTCGGTAGAAGTATGAGGTTGGAATGAGACATGATGTTGCCCACGCTTGATAGACCACTTTAAAAGCAGCCTATTATGTCAAGCCAGCTAAGGGCTTGCTTCAGGGGTTGGTTGGTTTTAGAGTCATGCTCTATATCATATTTTGGCTAACCGGAGAGACTTTATGGCTCAACACGAGTTGAATAGAACTTACAATTTTCGTCCATTTCAAGCGTTTTCGAGTATCGCCTTCGATCGAGCTTCAAGTGATGTGACTCTAAATATTGTATAAATCTTCAAACTAGTTTTGATAGTTTTTAATTTATTAATTTTTCAATACAAAAGTCAAATATAATAGGAAGGATACGTTTATTTAAGCAATACAATTCCACATCTTAATATATGTTAGTTATGTCGTCTTGTTGACTCTCCAAGAGATATGCATGTCTGGATCTTTAACTTCCATGCATGCTAATACATAATAACAATCGCTTCGGTTATTATCATTACTATCATAAATGCATGCAAGACCACATTCCTTTATTACAGCTGTGCTCTACCATTATATCTAAGATCTTTTGCACTTATTACATCTTAAGATATTTTGAATTTTGTAATCATCTAACCATATGTAAAGGGGATCGCATAAATTTTAGTATTCCATAATCCAAAAAGAAATCAACAAATTAACCAAATCATGGATGTGGCCAAAGCCAAACCACCTCTTATAGGTGAGAAAATTGTTGATTTGGTTTGGAATTATTATTAATAGGATAATAATACATAAACAACAATATTGAAATCTATAATTATGCCCTTTTAACTAATTTTAATTTTATATTCAGTTTGATTGGCTAGCTCGGCTTCAAAGTATTGAAAATAAAAATCGATCAAAAAAGTAAACATGGAAATAAAACCAAACCTGATCAATTAGTTGGTTAACTGAACCAAATATCAAGCAAACTTAGGTAGCATTCGAGTAAAAGAAATGTCCATGTTGGTTGGCATAGCGTCTGATGCGTCCAAGAAAGGAACTACCATTTCAGTTCTTGGGGAGAATTAAACGAATTGATCTGTTGGCGTTCAACGTGGCAAAATTCAACAGTAATTAATGACAATTAATATTTGGTTTAAAGCAAGATATCATTAATATTTAGTCTAAAGTAAGATAAATTGAACTGTTTAATGCATATTGAATATTTTTATTCATCTCAAAATTTAAAGCCGTATAATATGACCCATTCACTAACTTCCGGCCAGCTGCAGAGTTGTAGTGAAGACTATATATATATATATATATTTCTGAAACCATAAATCTACCCATTTATTACATGATGTGGGATATATAATACATTGTTATTTCTTGTTTTTTATAATTGCTAAAGCTCGTTACATTGAAAGCTAACAATCATAGGAATCCTGAAGTATATCAGGATTTGAACATTTGTTTTCATAATTTTAAACGAACATTCAGAAATTATATAGTCAAGTGTACTTTACATCTTTATAAGCTTGTGTATATAGAAGCATACATCAAAGCTTTGTTTTGTGATATTTACATGAAATATCAAATGAAGAATGTTTTAAAATAAAAGTTCCTACAAATAAAAAAAAATTATCTAGTAAAATTATAAAATTGTTTTTGAATTAAAGTTTTTTTAATCATATTTTGATAAATGATTCATATACTAATATATTAATTAATAACCACGTATGGGCTATTATGGTTCTGTCAACGGTTCGATCTTCAAAACTATGTTTATTGATATGTTGGTCCCCCTTCCAACACAAATAATTAATACTCTTAGACATAATTATTAATTAAAAAAAACAATTGATTCCCCTTATAATACCATTTTAAGTACCCCTTTCACAACACAAGAATGAATTTCCTTCCATTAACAATCTCCTTTCATACATCTTTCAAATGCTTTTTTCATTTGGCAAAAGAATGCACTTTTATTCTGTTCGACTAATTTGTATGCTTTGAACCAATATACACTTACCAACACACGCCGTAGTCTTTATTTTAAGCGTATTATATAATTTTCTCCTCTTTCTATATTAGTACGATTAATTACACGAAAAATGCGATAATTTTTATTTGGAACCGGGCCAGCCCCAGCGGAAGTAATGAGTGAATTTCAAAAACATTTACCATTTTGGATATTTGTTGAGCCTATAAAGTCTAATTTATTTCGAATATTTTAAATTTCTTTTAAATAAAATCTTCATTTTATTTAATAGAAATTTATAAAATGATTTTATATTTAATTAATGTTATAAATGTGTGTGTGCATCATACACCTATATATGTGTGTCCATGTGTAACATATCAATCCATGCAAGGTATAACATGCCCGTGTATATGCGTTGGGATTTACACCGCAACGGATACGTTAGCTCATCTAATATACAAATATATTGTCCAAATGTAAGTTTATATAATTTTACTTATATATATATATATAATGTTACAAATATACATACATACATACATACATTCATACATATATATTATATTCAAATATATATATGTATATAAACTATTATTTTCAAAAAAAAGTATATAAACTATATATTTATTTAAATAACTTTGTGTATATATATAAACATAACTATAAAACATATTAACATTGTATATATTTATAATTATATGAATTTATATTTAAATCATTTATAAAATATATTAAATAATAATTTGGTCATAAGGCATTTCTTTCTAATCAACACAAATGGCCACTCCTGATAAGTGATTGGAGACTTTCCTTCTAAACATTTCTTCATCCTTTCTTCTCCTTCATATCTTCCTTTGTCCGTTTCGCTCTTATTTGCTTTCTTCTCCTTCCACGACTCGTCTTTGAGATTTTCTGTACCGCTTGATAAAGTTGCATCGTTGACTGGATCTGCCCGATTGTCCAGTGCTCCAACTATAGTCGTCACTGGTCAGCAAGCTCCTAGCTCTGAGATTATCTGTCTGGCTAAGGTAGATCTACCGTCTGGTCCTAAGATATCGCGTTCTAGCCCTATTAATCAATTTCAAGATCTAATTTTATAAATGGTAAAATCGAACCCCAAAATGCCCGCAACTCCTACCTTTGGATTTGCCAACTGTCAATCACAGAGTAAGTCCTCTCTTTCGTCTTTACTGATGGTAGTCGCTACTGCTGATGTTGGTTAGTGGTTATAGTTAGAAATTCTAGGTTTTGGAGAATGTAATCCTGAAAATAAAGGTGTCAGTAATGGTGTATCGGATGATGAGTGTGAGAATGAAGTATTCAACACTACAAAAATCAGGTCTTTTGATAGCACCAACACATAGTGTTTCTGTTTTTCCTCCTCTCAACGCTATGGAATGAAGAGTATTCAATGCTATGAACTAATAAATACGAGTATTCAACGCTATCCAACTAAAGGGCGGGAAACAATTATTTTGTGCGGGAAACAATTATTTTGTGCGGGAAGAAAAAATCACGTCCATCACAACCTCGCCCCTTTCCTCTTTTCACTTTGTCGCCTCCAGAAAACAACATCGAACCAAAATCCCTAAATCCTGAAATCCTTAAACCCGAAGCCCTAAATCTAGAAATCTTAACCATCGTAATCAACAGTGGATCCCAATCCCTAGGTATTGGTGCAGTAATCTCTCTGCTACAGTCGATCGTAACCCCTAAACATGTCGCCACCATTTCAACTACCGAGAACGCTAAAACCATGCCCTCCAATTTGAAACACCATGTGAGGTACTGCATCATTTATTATATATTTTTTCACTTCTTATGATTCTTAATCAATTCATTACTATCTCCTGACACATGTTTATAGGTTATTACAACCCTTAATTATGTTATGGTGATACTTTTATCCCTTTTTCAGCCTAACTGAATAGTTGTGATTTTGAGGTAATTTATTTAACCCAATTTGTTATGATGTAAAGAAAATGAGATGAATTAGGTGAGTATTTGATAGTGATAATGATAGAATTATGTTAATGATAATTATATAGTACATATTTTTTTTATAAAATGTGCTGCTGACATAAAACTACAGTCTGATCAATTCCGAATATATATATTTTCATCCCTTCAGCCATAAATCTCTTATTAATAATTCAAAGCACAAAACAATTCATTCTGAATCAATTTCAGAAACTATTTGTTGAATAGATGTCAAAAATTAATCGTTCAATGATTATCAAATCGATTACCAATGTACATTACCCAATAAAAATACAGAGAGAAAGAAAAAGAAACTTGGAGTTGTGTCTACTAGAAATGAAATGTTCTGTTCATTCATTGTTTTCTACACACAAACTAATAAATTTTTATATAGTACAGTAAAATTAGTTTGAAGGTTTAATGTATTGATTTATAGTTTTGTTTTCCTTTTTAATATTATTTTCCTTTATAATATTATTTTCCGGTGGAGAGTATAAATTTGCTCAAATATTATGTTATTTTGCGGATGTGATACATTGATATTTAAAAATGCTACCATTGTTAGCATGTTCATTCAATGTAGTCCGACAACCGACAACAATGGCGCTTTGAGTTCTATTCATTTGAGAGCAACATGAACCGTAAATTATTTAGAATTCTGATTTTGTAGGGGATACAGATGATAAGGCAATGTGTTTGAAATAAGCCTTCGATCTTTACCGTAGATATCAATCTAGAATGAAATTTTTGAGTCTATTGAGAATCTCTTGTTGGCTAAAAGATAAATATCTCTGCACACTCAAATATTTTTTATCTACTCTTTTACGACTAAGAGATTCATAATGTTGTTACACATTAAATGTTTCAGTATCCAAACCCTACAACCAACGTTAAAAACATTACTATATTGATGCTGAATGATTTCTGTTTGATTAGCAATGTGATTATTTTCTCCCACTTGCAGTAATATAATTAGTTATTACGAATAATGAAGGAATCAGTGTGGATATATTGCAGTTTTTGCTACGAACTGTCAGATTACAGACTCAAAGGCAAGACAACTCTATATTGTTAAGATATTATGTGCTTGTCATTTGTGGGGGATTGCCCTAGAAATTGGCTTGCTCGCCTTAACCTAGAGCTGGCCATGTCCCTCTTAGTCCCTCTCATGTTCATCTTGTTTTTTCCCAAATGATTGCGGTTTGTCATTTTCCTTGAGTCATATCGTTGATTGGATTTTAATCATGGATCATTTTTAGTACTTTTCAATCACTTCCATGTTGGCAAATTATGCATTAAATCCTTTTCTTCTAATGCAACTCAAAACATAGATTTTAAACTTTTTTTATCTGGTATATCTGATTTGATTTATGCATCACTCAGACTCCTTAGACTAAGTCCTCAGAAAGCGGAACTTCTACCTCCAAAGTTTCACCCATAAGTCAGCTACATGTGCTCCTTTATTACTATTTGGTGGTTTTGTGTGTTCATTCTTTGCTTCTAATGCTCAAAGTACAATTCTTAGTTTTTTTAAATCTGGTATGTCTAATTTGACAGCCACTCATACTCCTTAGACTAGGCCTCAAGAAGCAGAGTTTCTGCCTCCAAGGTTTTACCTACAACTCAGTTATACATGTGTTTTTTTATTAATGTTTAATGCATGTTTTTTGGGGTTAAATTGTTGAGTTTAAACAATTATATTTGCTACTAATGTTTAATGAGAAATGGGAAATGAGAAATTAAAAATTGTATGCTCTTATATTTTAAATCATACCTTTGGGTAGACATATTGAACATGATAGCATGTTAACTCTTTAGGAATGAATGTACATCTTTCTCATCTAATTGTTGATTGGATAAACCAAGATATGGTTTACAAGAAACAATATTAAAATTTAACCATTAGTCATTAAATGTTGATTAGATAATTCAAATAGATAGCTGAATCAGTCAACAAGATCCAAAATTTAGGCTTCGTTTGTTTAAAATGCTGAAAGCTGGATGCTGATTGCTGAATGCTGAAAGCTGAATATTCATTGTTGAATGCTGAATTGCAAAAGGTTGTTTTTTTATATTTTTAAAACTTCTTATTGGAACTAATCCAAATGTCTATTTTGACAATATTGCCTTTTATATTATATATTTATTTATATGGTAATTATTAAAATGAAAACTTTGAACTGTAAATTTAACTTTTTGACATGTTGAAATTTGAAAAATTTTAATTTTGAAAATACTTGAGTTTTGTGGAAGCTCGACTAGATAATTATTTGAAAGTATTTTTTTTGAAAGATTTAAATTTCTATGTGATAAAGCTAACCATGTAGCACAAAGTGCCTCTGTACGTAGCTTCCTCGACCAAGAATATATTCAATATTATTTTTTGACATTTATATATGTTGAATTAACATGTTCACATGTTTAACTTGATTACTTTAACGCTAAAAAATGCATGAACATGGTGAAGCATGTAACCGAAGAACATGACATAGCAGGTAGTAGATTAGTTGGAAAACCTATTTGGGGTAACTATTGAGGTCTTCATTCCAAAATGTACTTTACCCTTCATTAGATTAGAGATTACAAAATGCACCTAGCAATTAGCTAGATAATCAGCACAATCATTTATGTTGGAGGAGTTATATCAATTGCACTATTCAAAGGTCAAATGTTTATGAGCGCTCATTCACAGGATAACTGGATATTAGGGTGTCTCTATCTCTTTAGTAGCTGTTGTTGCTGGGATCTTTGGTTTATTTTTTAGGTATTTTTTCTAAGCCCATTCCTATAAAAGCCTCGGTGCATGCTATGGCAGGTTATAGCAGTGCATGATAGCGTTTCAATACAAAATGCTAATAAGTTATTAGTTTATTAAAAATTAATAAAGTTAAAAACGCTGTAAGATGCACTAAAAAGGTTTAAATGCTAAGTCAAACTTAGAGCGGTGACTCCCACGCTCTTTTAACAAAGTTTCATTCCATCCCATGTAATTTAAATGGAAATATTCTATACCAAGTAGCTTAACAATTAATCTATTAACATATGTATCAATTCTTTTTATTGAGAATAGGACCGTGTAATTTAATTCAATTTTACCATAAATTATGCTTGAACTACTTCATATTTATTAATGATTGGAAGAGTAACCGATACTTGAAAATCAAAGTGCATATAAATCTTGGTAGGACCAAAACAATTTCGTACTAGTGGAGTCTTGTTGACCTCATAGATGAAGTACACTTTTATATTTGTGATACTAATCCATTTATCTATCTATCAATATTATAATTATTTTTGTGGAGCCCTTCAGCCACCTTTCAACGGACAATTATCCAGATAAAGTTTATGAAACTTTCTCTCGATGGAAATATAGTTCCATACAAAATGTCTATCTAAGGTTAGATTTTAGTTTACTTCAAAAAAAAGTGACGCCATGTCAAGTTTCTAACAAATTTTCTTTCAGTGATTTATCATTTACTACAGTATTTGGGGAAGGAATTAAAAATATAAATCAAGTTCAATTGAATAAATATTAGCCGGTTTGATTGTTCTTAATTATTTCTCCAATTTGAAATCATGAAACATCTTTCTAGAAATCAAAGAAAATGAAAAACAGACAAAAGAAGAAAATATTACTCAAGTTTACAAGGGGCCCAAAATTGTAGTTTGTCCATAGCCTAACTTGTACTCTTATTTATGTTACAAGCCATCAAAGTTTTGTTGATGTTTTATTCTTGAGTAATGTTATAGATCAAATTCCACATATTAGCTTACGCTCAATAAAAATCTTTGGCTGCATATTCTCGCAATAGAAATGATTAGTGACCTAAAATTCCTTAGCAGCATATATATATTAATTGTCCTTTAACCCATGTAATATTATTTATCTCCCATGGAGTGAAAACGAAAGTTTGTATACAAAATCTTTCTTCTTCTTCCGTTCGAATATCCAACCTATATTAGTGTACTCCATGAATTTTATATTGAAGTCAATTCTTTCTAAAAGTCTGCAGGTTAATGTTTATTGCTTTACTGCTAGTAATCATTCATTTATATCATAACATATCCCGGCTTCATTTAGGAAACACAAAGTATAGGTCTTGTACAATAGTTATTCACTTCAGAAGATATATTTTAACTTGCTAGGTTAGGTAAAAAATTATGTACAAAACGTCCCAAAATTTGGAGTGTCGTGGATAATTCTGGCAGTGGTTGATTCTACAGCATGATTTAAAGTCCACAACCAATTTTTTTTCTTCATTTTTTGTTGGTTTAGTAGTGATTATTGAAGAGTACTTTGTGAGGCATTTATGTTAGCGTACATGTACTGATGTGCACCAACTTAAACAATGAACTGTAATATTGAAATGCACCTCAAGTCTTAATTAACTGTAAGTTGTACAAATTTACAGTGTTTCCCAAATAATATATGTACAAATTATTTAACTAATGTATCTAAAGGATCAAAAAGGGTTATCTTGCAAATCAACATGATACATTGTAGAATTATTTGCAACATTATACAATGAATTATCTTTTCAAAAGGAGAGCAATTATGCAACTTAAAGAATCCATAAAGAAAAAAATGTAATAGGAATGACTCGTACTATTATTTTTTTGAAATATAGAACTAAAATAAAAACGAACTAATTTCCTTATTTTTTCCTAAGATGAAAGTGCATACTCTTCAGGTCGCCATCTGGTTTTTCCAGCACAAAGGATGCCTTCATTATCCTAAGAAAATGTCAGTCGAATTTGCCAGTGCAAAGACTTTAACAAATTCTCCACTTCGCTTACAACTTCAGATTCATCACGGACTATCAGCTTTCCTCCTGGCCTAACTATTCTATTTACCTCGACTACAGTTGGTAAAATCTCACACCTGCAAATTTGTTTTTTAACTTGTCAAAACACTGTTAGACAAGGCAGAAAATTTCTAACTTCTGTAAACATCAAAATTTACTTTGTTTACCTTTTCTTCAGGTTTGAGAAAAGACAATCAGCATGCAAAAGATCATAACCCCTTGGATATGTGCTATGAGATTCACACCAGTCATGATACATCCCAAAAAGCCCTCTTTCATAAATAATCAGAAGTGTGTCGGGTGTGTCTATGTAAATATGAATGAAATATCATGTATGGATATGGGAAAAGTTATTTGAACAATTAAATATTGTGCTTTAATTTACATATTTTTTGTCTATGAAAATCTGTTATACTTATATGCAAAGAAGAAGTGGGTAAATGGATATAATAGGTGGAAAAGCTAAAACAACAGCAATTTTTTTTGTAAATTGGTATTATATTTAATGGTGTTTCATAAACGCTGTCATATATCAAACGCTATAGAAAGCAACCTCTTACACGCTATAGAAATGTTAGATAACAAATGTTATAAAACGCTATAGAAATGTTACATAGCGTTTTATCGTAATAGCATTGTACAAACGCTGTACAAAATTAATTACTCATAGCGTTTTTGCTCCCGCTATTTAAAGTCTAAGGTCTACCATAGCATATTGTTCCCTAGCATTCTCTAAAACGCTATAGTAGATAACATAACGTTTTTCAAACGCTATTGAAGCCCAGTTTGTTGTAGTGCAATAGTAATACTAGACAGTTGTTTGGCTGGAAACGATGAATGCTTGCGAGATATATGTGCAAATGATGGCCATAAGCATTCCCAGGTATCATAAGTTTCACCTTCACTCCTTTCGCTTTTAAAACTGTTGTGATTGACGGTGTCAGTGTGACGCCAGCTAAAGTGGTCCAAGAAGGTGTGAAATATTTGCTGAGTATTTTGTCGGATTTTTCTTGGTTTCTTCCCCACTATATAAAGATGTACATGATCAATGCAAACGCATTTGGAAATTGCAAGGTAGTCTCTAAGTTCAATATTTTAATACCAAGTTCAGTTTCAAATTCGCTAATAAGGAAGATTAGCTTAGAGCTCTTGAGTCCAGTTTGTTAATCTTCTTAGGGAAACCATTTATTATCACACCATGGAGTCTTGGGATGGACAAAGAAAGAAAGCAGGTTCTCTCTATTTCGGTTTGGGCCACCTTTACACATATTTCGTCTGTCCTGCAACCCTTGATTGGTTTGAATCGGCTTGCCAGTCTCATTGGTGATCTCAAGTGTTTTGATTCTAGTACTGAGGCCCATAAGAGTTTATTGTATGCTAGAGCATTAATTGAGATATCCCCTACTAAGCTGTTACCGTCGAAGCTGGAAGTTAGAATAATAGAAGGTTATGATGTGGAAGTTGATGTTCAGTACAAATGGAAACCTGATATTTGCTTATCTTATCAGTCATTTGGTCATACTTCAGACATGTGTCTGTCTCTACTACCTAGCCACTTCCAAACAAGATGCCTCTTCCTAGGCGAGTATTGAAATGGGTCCCTAAGATTAGGTTTCCCTCTTCCTCTATCCCTATTACATCTATTCCTGAAGCGAAAGCATCCATTTGCTATGACTGTCGATCGTGTTTGGATACACACTAATATAGAAATGAGGTACGATCATATGTTTATAGGTGAGGAAGGAGAATCGAGGAGACTTACATATCATGTGGAGGGGGAGGGTCATACCATGAAAACTGCTGGTTGTGAAGGTCAGCTCAATCGGCAACTATTTTTGGACTCATCCTGGGATAGGAAATATCTCTATACCACGCTCTCGAGGTCATTTGACCCTAAAATTGTAACTCACTTCTCTGCTATTCTGTAAGTACTTGGCCCTAGTACTGATGCTGATGTCAGTAATGAAAGGGAGGACTAGTGGCCCTTCCCTAGTGTAGACATGTCTATCTAACTTTTATTCTTTTCTTTTGTTGTTTTTGTATTAGCTGATCCGAAGCCTGTTCCGATCACCTGTTCTTTAAATGAATTGAGTAATAAAAGTGGACGGCACACTTAAAACGCCGGCAAACCTTGCTAAAATAAAAAATATATATATAAAATATAATATGCTGTGAGCCAAAAATGATATATACATATTTATAAAAAGAAAATTAAACATATATATATATATATTAAATACTTATATATAATACAATATAAATAAAGATTAATACTTATAAAATACAAAAAAATATGTTTAGTAAAGATGTATTTACCTAGTCGAGTGCACGTCTCAGAATTTTTTTAATTTTAAAATATAAATATTTTTAATTCTCGGTCGAAATATAAATATTTTTAAATTATAATTTTTTTTAAATTTTATTGCCAAAAGTGTGTTATTTGTTAATCTAATTTTATAAAAAATAAAACATAATTTATATAATACATACATATATACATATATATTGATATATATTGATATAATTAATATGTAATTAATTGATTTAAAAATATTAAGTAATAATATATGTATAAAAATATTTTTATTAAAATTATACACTACATATATATATATTTGAATATTACATATTAAATTATTAAAACAAAAAAATTGTTTTTTCTACCGTTGAGCCGTATTGTTATAGGTATATACATGATAAAAATATATAGCAAACATACAACCAATCCAAGTGTGATAATATATTTGTATATCGGAATCGGCACCTAACTAAACATATAATATAATATAATATAATATAATATATATAATAAAATGTTATATTTAAACATTAATAATCATATATAGGAAATGATCACTAGCTATCGAACAAAATTGCTTTTACTTTGATTTGAACTTGATGTGTCGGTCGGAAATAGGTCTAAAATGGAGGCTACAAATAGTATGAAATAGGTGAGGGTATAGAGATATTTATTGTAACAACCCACCTCGGAACATGTCTAAATTTCGATCTAGAAAAGGCCCATCAAAACTTAGATCCATTCTAAGGCAAGCTGTTGGTAGAACAAAGAAATAACAGTATAGAGCCATAACTAAACTTTCAAAACACACAATAGATGGAACAAAATATAATAGCAAAGTGTGCCCATTTATTTCAAAACCATAAAAATGCCATAATACAAAATTCCACAAAAACCGTAACATAATATCTGTTACAACAATTGTCTAAATACATGTGTACACATAAAAACAAGTGATAATAGCAAATACTGCCACAAGATAAGCTTCTCCATCTCTAAGCATCATCACCGCCATTACTCTACCTTTAACCTGTGTTGTAATGAGGTGGAGGTCAGAACAAGAAGTGTCTGGTGAATAAAAACCTCGAGTCTTACCTTTTAAGTACTTGGGCAGTATATTTCAAAATAAGGATATCACTACAAACATAAAACCATTAAAATCATTTAATACTTCTTTATAAGGAAAGGAGGCGGGTCCAACCACTTAATACCTTTCATTCCAGAATTAGATCCCATATCCCAATCATATGTTGTACATAGCTAATAATGTAAGAGACGGTACCCAAGCCACTTAATACTTCCCAGTGGAAAATAGGCAAACTCATCATCTAAGGTCTAATTCCAGAAGCATGCTCCTTAACGGTACTATCTAACTGACATCATATGGATCTCATAGGCCACTTAATACTTCAAAGTGGAAAATATGTAGACCCCATCATTTAAGGCCTAATTCCAGAAGCGGACCCCTATAGAGATACCACCTAGCGCAACCCCTTGGTCATTTAATATTTCATTTAGGGAAAAAGGCAGGTCCAAGCACTTAATACCTCAAACCCCAAAGTAGGTCCTTCGTCTTATGGCCCATACCTATAACGACGTCTCACATTAGTCCTCTATTCGTAGGAACTAAAAGTCAGATTAGCTGGGCAAATTTCCCCTACAGAATTTGGAACTAACCTCGCGTCATTACAAATATTTATCATAAGGATATCTCACATCAATAAAGTGTACACAATTGCTGGTAGCCTCAAAGTGAAGGGCATACTTCCTTATGTAACTCTATTGACCTCGCATCCCTATGACTTAACCATAAATCAATTACTCTCCACATATATATACATATATATACTCATCTCACCGTTTCATAAATGACGCCTTATAAGGAATCTTCCATATTACACCTTAAAATAATAATTAAGCTGTATAAGAGTTTCCTCTTATTTTCGCCTCAAAATCAATGTTAATAAATGCCTAATTACTACGCCACATATACAATAATTATACGTTAATTACGAAAATAGAGATAAGTAAATATGCATGCCTAATAAGTTTTAAACGCACAGATTTTATGCCCTAAACTAGCGTTAAATGTCAATTCCTTAACCAATCATTATTACAAGTTCTTTTTTCTTCAATTTCCCAAGATTTCATGGAATTCTAGTGTCCAAAACAGGGAATAAATATTCATAACCAAAACTGCAATAGCGGACTTATAAATAAAATAGAAACTCAATTTATAAGACCAATTCAATGGAACATCTTAAACAATAGGAATTGCAAATTAAACCCCATATTCTATTCAACTCCTCTTTTTACAAAGAAATAGATAAGGATAAGTAGTGTAAAGTACAAATAGAATTCGTAATCTAAACCCCTTATTTTATTGAAGGATCATAATTTGACCCAAAGAAGAAGGAGAAGTGGAATAGACTATGAAATTGTCAAAAATTGCATAAACTAAAAAAATTCCATCAAATTAATGTAAATAATTGGGAATCTCAACATAGAATTGACATATCGAAATAAAAGGAATTTTGGGAAATTTTATCTATTATATTTTCGAAATTCCAAAATCCCTAAGGCATATTCAAATCCAAAAGAAATACACTAAACATTTGCTGAAAAGAAATACTAAGGTTTCCACTCACAAATTA
Organism: Allium fistulosum; assembly: GCA_030737815.1. Lineage (NCBI taxonomy): Eukaryota > Viridiplantae > Streptophyta > Magnoliopsida > Asparagales > Amaryllidaceae > Allium > Allium fistulosum. The sequence goes on along the minus strand of CM060906.1, from coordinate 866,142,260 downwards.
GCCTTAACTTTACTCAAATGGATTTGTAGCCTTTCGATCTCTTCCAGAATCTCTCTCTTTTGATATATATATGTACATACAAAAGGGAAGAGGTATACATATTTATTAGATTTAGAATAATTAGGGAAGAATAGGATAAGAATAGATTGAAGGAAGCAATAAGTTGACTCCTTACTTGAATTTTCTATGGAGTTTCTGAATTTTATTAGAGAGATAGCAATGGCAGTGTTTCGTCATATTCCCCAAAAATAATATGAATAAAAATAGAGAGTACAGGGCTCTATTTATAAGAGTTGGAACGCACCAAAACAGTAGGATGGAATTAGGTAGGAAACAGGTAAATCTGGAGCACACAACCGAATAAAACATAACATAAATCTCTAGTCGCCACTGGTAACTATCGTTGCCAAGCAGTCAACCGCCATTGGGCGACTGGTCAACTACTACGGTCAACCGCTCCCTTTATTCAGGAGACGTTTATTCATTTGCTTTGCCGTATTATTTTATTCCCAAATTAACTTTTAACCTTACTTGCTAATTTTTCATGTTACTTAACACCCAAGTCTAATCACAATTAATTTCAAATTTCAAATTAGGGAATTATTTATTTATTTGAATCCTATTCAAATTATTTTAAATCTAAAAACTTCAAATGCTCATAACTTCTTCGTTCGTGCTCCGTTTTCAACATATTATATTTGGAAATAAATTAGAATTTCACCACGAACACAACCATATAACTTTTGTGGTCAACCAACTTTTATAAAATTTCCATTTTCTACCATATCACATTTAATTTAATTTACATCATTTGTTTATAGTTTATTTTACGAGGTGTTACATTCTTCCCTCCTTACAAAGGATTTCGTCTTGAAATCTTTCATGAGGCGAACAACATAACGCGCAATAACATCCATGTTATACAACCAAGTTATCTACACAACCATCTACTCAACCAATACTGCGATGTGATTATGTACTACCGACATACTAAAATGAGCTCAATCCTAGCGTGAGTGTGTAATCGTATCATGAAAGTATGTATGTAAATACCCTAAACATGCACAATTTTTTTTGCATGAGTGTAAAGAGGTTGTGAAAAAGTGTAGCACCATCCCTTACCATCCAATCTAGCAACCACGATGCAACCGAAATCCTAATTTTGGAGAGAATATTTTCAAGAGAAAGGTTTAGGACAAAAAGCCCTCATGCCTTCCACTAGATTTTCTCACCATTGTACTCGGACCAATCTAATTCTTTATTGTGCAGCCTTCGAGTTTTGTGCTCAATGATGCACACAGTGGCATGGGACGCTATTGGCTCCATTTTAAAATCCCCCAATTGATTAAGCTCTACAATAATTGTTATGCTACGAAGGTATTTCCTCAAATGCAAAAACGTAATGGACTCCAGCAAACATAAAAAGTTTTCTTGTTTTTTCATATTAGGAAAAGGCCCAATAAATCTGGTGCCTACTTTCCAACTATCTAAATCGTACGCTGCTTAATCAATTCTGACTTTCCAAAGTCTCACAATACAAATTTGGTTCGAGTAGAATTTGTCGATGGTTTCCTACCCATAATTTGACAATTTGCACGGTCTCCCCAAAAAATGCTTCAAGGGTGCCATACTAATCGTCCATTGATGAATATAATCTTATTGAATTCTACTAAGGGTAAACGCTACTCCTAAGGTCCATAAAAGTCCAAGATGCAAGCTCTCAACGAATCCTCCAAGTTCCTATCCATTCCTTCAGTTTGTCCGTCGGTCTTTTGTCGGTAAGCGATGCTTCGATTTAACAAAGTTCCTAAAGTTACTAGCAAACCCCTCTAAATTTTCTAGTAAACTAAGGGTCCCTAACACTAACGATGCAAGGCATAACTCCATAAAGCGTGTTGGAGTGTTGCGGTTCCACTGCTTCCAATGGAAATTTTCTATCACCTACTTCTTAATCCTTGACGCAGCGGCAAATAACAGAAATGGATGAAACGGTGAAAGTAGCAATTGGTGGATTGAAAATACCAAACTCCCAAATCCGTTGATCTCAAAGATACCGGATTCTAGCTATCTTCGTCACGTTGATCGCGCACGATGCCGTGAAAGAAGATCTACGATTCTTCGAACGTTGATCTAGCGCACTAGATTCCGTGAATCGGCTTCAACAATCGTTGATTCGAGCGCACTCGAATGTCGAAGGTGGAGATAGGAGATTACACTCAACTACCAATTTGAGAAGTGGCACAAAGCACACAAACAAAGTTTTATTCAAATCAACTTACTTCAAATGATACAACTCACCCGCTGTTTATAGGTTTACAACTCAACACACAGCCGACCTAACCCAGGTGACGCGACCTACATAGGTCGTTAACGACCTAACACTGCATGACTCAACACAGGCCTCACGCGACCTAACACAGAACGACTTAACAAATACAACACGAGCGACTTACAATTACAACGACATAAGAACAAACGAGTTAACAAACACGGGTTACAACACAACGACCTAAGAATACAACACACACGACCTAAGGACTCAGCGACTTAAGAACTCCAAGCTCCATGCGATATCAGCTCCATGCGACCTAAAACTTGAGCGACATATGGTCGAGCGACCTAAGGAAATGGTTTCTAGAAATCTTCGAACGACCTAACTAGGTCGTAGGTCGCTAGTTACAGAATCTTCTTCACGTGACCTAACTAGGTCGTAGGTCGCTGGTAATGGCAGTAATGGTATCACATTAGGTCGCTTGCGAGTTGCTTCTCCCTTCTTTCTTAGCTCGCCATCCCCTAGCTCCAATGCATACTCTTTCTCGCTAGCTCGTAAGTCGTTAGGTCGCTCGCGACCTAAAATTTGCGACCTAGTGTTGTATCGCGCTGCATCATCCTCCCCCGGTTGACAAGAATTCGTCCTCGAATTTGCACCTTCCTCTTCCACAACAAGCTCATTCCCATGATACGGAATCAAGTATTTGACGTTGAAAACGTCTGCAGTGTGAATATCATCCGGCAATTTCAACTGATACGCATTATCATTAATCTTCTTCAAGATCTTTACTGGACCAATCTTTCGCGCTTTCAATTTATTGTACGTTCCCACAGGAAAACGATCTTTTGTCAACACGGCATAAACCAAATCACCTTCTCTGAAGTTCACACTCCTTCGCTTCTTATCCGCCAGTTGTTTATACTTCTCATTTGATGCAAGCAATCGTTCATGAATAGTTCTGTGGCACTCCTGTAGCTCAGTCACAAAATCACAAGCTCGCTTAACAACTTCTTTCTGATATGGCACTGTCGTCAAATCCAATGGTCCCTTCGGAATTCTTGAATATACAACTTGAAATGGGCTGTATCCAGTACTTCGATTAACAGCGTGATTGTGTGCGAATTCCGCCTGACATAATTTCATATCCCAGCTCTTCAAATTATCTTTCACAAGACATCTCAACAAATTTCCCAACAATCTATTCACCACTTCCATTTGCCCATCTGTTTGCGGATGATAGGCGCTACTAAAATTCAGCTTCGTTCCAACCATCTTCCACAAACTTAACCAAAAATGGCTTAGAAATCTAGTATCCCGATCAAGAACAATAGATTCAGATAGCCCATGTAATCGATACACCTCTTTAAAGAACATTTGAGCAACACGGACGGCATCAGCTGTCTTCTTACAAGCTATGAAATGTGCCATTTTTGAAAATCTATCCACCACAACAAATATAGATTCATTTCCCCTTTGAGTTCTAGGCAATCCCAAAACAAAATCCATGCTCACATCAACCCACGGTCTAGTAGGCACAGGTAATGGCATATATAATCATGCATTTGTAGCGGTTCCCTTCGAAACTTGACAGATATGGCATCTCTCCACAAATCTCTCAACTTCGTTTCTCATTGATGGCCAAAAATATGATTCAGAAATCAACTGCAAAGTACGATCTCTACCCACATGACCTTCCTCATGCAACTCCTTCACAATCTTCATTCGTAAGCTGCACTCTGGTATACACAATCGATTCCCCTTAAAAAGAAAACCATCCACCAACACATACTCATCCGTCTTCCCCCTTTCGACTTCATCAACAAACTTCGCAAAGTAAGGATCATCAACAAACAATTCTGGCAATACATCAAACCCCGTCACTTCAACCTTCATTGTAGTCAACAAATGATTCCTTCGACTCAATGCATCTGCCACACGGTTTGTAATTCCCGACTTATGCTTCACCACAAATGTAAACTGTTGCAAGTATGCGATCCATGAAGCATGTCTAGCTGCAATCTTATCTTGTCCCTGCAAATGCTTCAACGCTTCATGATCAGTGTACGACACAAACTCCTTGTGAAACAAGTAGTGTCTCCAATGTTTTATGGCTTGCACAATAGCATAAAACTCTACGTCATAAGTATTATATCTCATCTTTGCTCCTGAAAGCTTCTCACTGAAATAAGCAATTGGACGTCCCCTCTGACTTAACACCCCTCCAATTCCAACCTTAGATGCATCAGTATGTAACTCAAACAACAACTGAAAATCTGGTAATACTAGAATTGGTGTTGTCGTCAAAAGTTCCTTGATTCGCTCAAAAGCAAATCATGCTTCCTCTGACCATGAAAATTGTTTCCCCTTCATACAATCAGTAACTGGTGCCATCACGCTACTGAAGTGTGGAATAAATCTTCGGTAGAATGATGCTAAACCATGAAAACTTCTAACTTATGTTATCGTCCTGGGTTGTGGCCAATTTCTAATTGCTTCAACTTTATTCTGATCCACCTGTATACCTCCTTCTGATATAACATATCCCAAAAATAAAACACTATGCGTCATGAACACGCATTTCTTCGTTGCAGCATAAAATTGTTCCTGTCGCAGTATCAACACTTCTCTCAGATGATGCAAGTGTTCTTCTGGGCTTCCACTGTATATCAGTATATCATCAAAATACACCACTACGAACTTCCCAATAAATGGTCTAAAGATCTGATTCATCACCCGCATAAATGTACTAGGTGCATTCGAAAGACCAAACGGCATAACCAGCCATTCGTACAACCCCTCCCGTGTCTTGAACGCTGTTTTCCACTCATCCCCTGGTCTTATACGAATTTGATGATAACCACTCTTCAAATCGATCTTCGAAAAGATAGCAACTCCACTAAATTGATCCAATAAGTCATCCAATCTAGGCATAGGAAATCTGTATCTCACTGTAATCTTGTTTAGTGCTCGACTATCAGTACACATCCTCCACGTTCCATCCTTCTTTGGCACTAACAAGGCTGGAACTGCACAAGGACTTAAACTTTCCTGTACACGCCCTTGTTCAAGCAACTCTTCCACTTGCCTTCTCAACTCCTCGTGTTCCTTTGGACTCATTCTGTAATGTGGTCTATGTGGTAACACAGCTCCTGGAACAAGATCTATTTGGTGTTGTATGTCCCTCAATGGTGGTAACTTCGTTGGCAGCTCTTCAGGAAATACATCTTTAAATTCTTCCAGCACTGGATTTACTTCTTCAGGAATTTCAACCACTTCAGTACTCTCACGTCCAAAATACTTCAGGCTCCTCTTCTACTTCCTTAACAAACTCCTTCAAAGATAGCAAAGTTTTAAGTTCTTCAATCTCCTCCAACTTGCTTTCTTCTTGTTGTCGCTTCTTGGGAACTAAAGTAATTTTTGTGCCTTCGAACATGAAACTATAGCTGTTGGTACGTCCATCATGTTGCACAGCTCTATCATACTGCCATGGTCTCCCTAACAACAGATGACATACATCCATATCCACAACATCACACCAAATTTCATCTTTGTATTTCTTCCCAATCGAAAAATTAACACAAGCTCTTCGTCCAACCTTCACCTCCCTACCTTTCCTCAACCAAGCTAACTTGTAAGGTTTTGGATGCTTCTCAGTCTTTAATGCTAACTTCTTCACAGCTTCTGTAGAGATAATGTTACCACAACTGCCCGCATCAATAACAAACTTGCACATCCTTCCCAAGATAGTGCACGTTGACTGGAAAATGTTACTCCTCAACCAAATTGAATCATCCTCTTGCTTTGGTGTCAAACACGATCTCTTTATCATTAATGAATACCCTTCATCTCCCAACAACTCTTCTTCCCCCTCAACATGTGGTGAATTAGAACATTCAGCTTCTACATCCTCATCCTCAACCTCAGCTACCATCACTCGTTTCTTTGGCTTCGGACATTCATTGCTTTTGTGACCAAACTCCTGACAATTGAAGCATTTGATACCACTATTGACCTTGATCTTAGCAACTTCACTAACAACCGGTTTTGCAACAGCCTTGGAAACATTCGCATTGCTACTAGCCCCTTTCATTTGATTATTGGAATTTGTAAACAAACCACCTCCTCGTCTCCGTTGTTTCTCCCAAGCAAGTGCTTTCTGTTGTGCTTCAGCAATAGATCTCGGATCAAACATATTCACCATATCTTGAATCTGCATTCTCAACCCTCCAATAAATCTAGCTGTTAACTGTTCCTCCGTCTCCATGATGTCATTCCTCACAATCAATTGATAAAATTCATTCGCATAATCATTCACTGATTTTGTTCCCTGTCTCAGATTCTACAATCGTTGATACATAAGAGATTGATAATTATACGACAAGAATGTAGCTTTCATTAACTTCTTCATCTTATCCCATGTAACAATCTTTGACTTTCCCATTATCTCCCGTGTAAGTTTAGTTTGCTGCCACCATGCCATAGCTCTACCTTTCAATCGTGTAGCAACCAACTTCACTCTACGATGCTCGGGTACTTCTTTGAAGTCAAAAATTTCCTCGACATTTGAAACCCAATCCAAAAATTCCTCCGCTACCATTCCACCCTTGAATTCTGGAATTTCCATTTTCATCCCCGATTCCCATCGTCGATCATCTTCAACATCCCGATATGCATTTCGTCCTTGGTCTCGATCTTGAGAATGAACACTACATCTACCACCATCTTCATCAAAAACAGATGTACTTCGATAACGATCTCGACCATCCACATCTCTATGATCATGCATATCTCTTCTACTTTGTCTTTCATCATCACGATATGGTTCATGTTCAAACTCACGTGGAGTTCTTCTCTCTTCATCTCTATACTCATGATGTTCTCTTCTCAATGAAACTGAAGATTCTCTTCTTTCTCGGTAAGATTGCAGCGACACCCTCCTCACTTCCGTAACCGATGGCGAAACTCTGTTTCCTCCATGGTTCGAGACTGGCGACCTTCTCCTTTGACCTTGATTCATGTCATTCATCAGTTTCTCTAACTTCCCAATGCCTTCATCAAACTTTTCATTGATGCGTTGTTCCATTTGCTCGGCTTCTTCTCTCCTATACAACGCTTCAACATTCTGATGGCGATTGGCTCCTCTCGGAGGCATGATTGAATCTTCACAAACTTTAACTCTCGGCCTTGACTTACAAATGAACAAACAATGCACGGCTTTACTTCAAATTGAACTTCTCACTTCAACTTAGCTCGGCTCAACTCTCAATTGGCTCGGCTTGAATTCTTCAATATGAATTGGCTCCAAAGACTCGGCTTAGCTATGATTGGCTAAGTCTAGCTCTAATACCAAATGACGCAGCGACAAATAACAGAAATGGATGAAACGGTAAAAGTAGCAATCGGTGGATTGAAAATACCAAACGCCCAAATCCGTTGATCTCAAAGATACCGGATTCTAGCTATCTTCGTCATGTTGATCGCGCACGATGCTGTGAAAGAAGATCTACGATTCTTCGAACGTTGATCTAGCGCACTAGATTCCGTGAATCGGCTTCAACAATCGTTGATTCGAGCGCACTCGAATGCCGAAGGTGGAGATAGGAGATTACACTCAACTACCAATTTGAGAAGTGGCACAAAGCACACAAACAAAGTTTTATTCAAATCAACTTACTTCAAATGATACAACTCACCCGCTATTTATAGGTTTACAACTCAACACACAGCCGACCTAACCCAGGTGACGCGACCTACATAGGTCGTTAACGACCTAACACTGCATGACTCAACACAGGCCTCACGCAACCTAACACAGAACGACTTAACAAATACAACACGAGCGACTTACAATTACAACGACATAAGAACAAACGAGTTAACAAACACGGGTTACAACACAACGACCTAAGAATACAACACACACGACTTAAGGACTCAGCGACTTAAGAACTCCAAGCTCCATGCGATATCAGCTCCTTGCGACCTAAAACTTGAGCGACATATGGTCGAGCGACCTAAGGAAATGGTTTCTGGAAATCTTCGAACGACCTAACTAGGTCGTAGGTCGCTGGTTACAGAATCATCTTCATGCGACCTAACTAGGTCGTAGGTCGTTGGTAATGGCAGTAATGGTATCACATTAGGTCGATTGCGAGTTGCTTCTCCCTTCTTTCTTAGCTCGCCATCCCCTAGCTCCAATGCATACTCTGTCTCGCTAGCTCGTAAGTCGTTAGGTCGCTTGCGACCTAAAATTTGCGACCTAGTGTTGTATCGCGCTGCATCAATCCTTGATCAATAGGAAATTCCATTCTCATTCCTATACATTTTCTCTTTTCCTTGCATGGTGGCATTTTTTGAGCTAAATCCCTTATGTTTCCCAAAATCTAAAGTTTTGAGATTAAAACATTTACTCACTTTAGGCTGTTAACCTAATTTCCTCATTAACTTCCAATTTTACCTATGGTCTATCCCTAGTTAAGTGTTCCCATAATATTTCCTTATTTACTTACTTCCTAACATATATCAAGTTGTTTAAATCCCATTAATAAAGGCTACACGGGAAGAAAACGAGAATATATCTTATACAACATCATCCACTTTTCCAATAACTAAGGAAGACAACTAGTGACTATAATCCAAGAATTCCAAAAGAAAATTTTACTGGAATTTACCATTTATTATCAGTTAATATAAATAGTGTTGAGGTCCTACCACTCCTTTCTAAATTAAGATGGGCTATCTTTAATATTTCATTTCATTGCTACCCATTTTCTTAATTTTCCCTTTTTCGGTCTTTCATAAATGTGGTCCATCTATTGCTTCAATTAATATCCATAGCCGCTAATCATTACTGTCAGAATCGGACCATTTTCAATTAATCCTTCTTCAATATTTTTAACCTTCTTAAGGTCTCCAAAATCCATTCGTTACTTAAATTTCTTTCTTCCACAAATGCAATATCAAGTTTCCTTAATCAGTCCTCCTTCAAATTACTTTTCCTCTCATTAATTACAAATTTATTGCCTGTTAAATTTGTAATTAACATCCATAAATCCTAAACTGTCAATTACTAACTAATACGCATATAGTCATAGTCTATGCTATCTATATATATTCTAGTCGTTTAGCGTAGCTGTATGATATCTATATCTAGCTACTACTTCTACAACTAAAATACTCATTTCCATATTTTAATTCATCGAAGCTATCCTTACAAAAAGATTACTGTCATGAATTAACCACAACTAAGATTTTTGCTTTGTTTGAAATTATAAGGGGTCATTTCTTTTCTTATTATTGAAATAGACAGTGTAACTATGGAAAGGAATATCCATCCCTTACACATCTCTTTTCTTTTTAGTGTATTCCTTGTTACTTCAAACAATGCACTTTTACATGTATTTTGGAATTGGATAATTTACGAAATTATGTGAAAATTGCTCCAAAATTAAAATATAGAAATTCATATTCTATAGGCAACCTAATTCACAACCCAATTATAGATCAGGAATATTTTTACACTACCAACTTCTTCAAATAGGGGTTTGGGACTGACTTCAACTTTCCAAATCAGGTTGTACATTCTATTTATATTTTACTCATATCCTAAAAGCCTTAGTCTATCCCACCTAGATCATGATCTATATCTACTCCATAAATTTTTATAAAATCATAACTTTCGTACAGAAATAAAATATCTTCATACAAATAAACTTATTTAAAAATAAGCATTTATTACTTCATTTCTTGCAATACTTAAAATATGAAGTATCAAATTCAATATCTCTATCTTTGAAAATTTAAACTTAAATACAAATCTTTATTAAAGATACAAAATTCCTTTGTTCCCAAGTAGGAATAAAATAATCTCTATTTTTAAAACTTTCTTTATCAAAACTTTTTCTTAAAAGTTAGACTTTCTAATTTATGGCATTTAAAATTCTCTTGGTTTTTCAAAAAGAAACCTTTGAAAAACTTTTCTTTTCAATAGCTTACTAAAATAAGGATTTAATCCTTTTCGAAAATAGGAATTTTAACACAAAAGATTCAAGACTTAATTATCTTTCCAAAATAATATGTTAAACCATTTTTGTTTCAAAGAGTTTTCTAGCTACAGGAATTATCATTTACAAAATAGTAAATTTTTCACAATCATCATTTCAAAATAACAGTTGTTTCCCTCTAAAGTACACAATAATATTTATTACCTTATCACTCAAAATATACTATTATTTGATGAAATATATCTCGTAATTTTGCACAAAAACTCTTAAAATTTCTTGCAACACTTTTCTTTATCAAATCCAATAATATTATTATTCAAATAATTTTGTATTCAAATTAGGAAAAACATATAAAATTCTCATCTTTACATAAATGCTTCTTCTTATACAAAAACATCTAACTTATTTATCAATCATCATTTAAATCCAATCAATGGTCAAAGATTCCTTTTATAACTTTATACGATAGAAAAATAGATGGAGTAGAAAAAGATAACTTCTATCTTACTCTATTTCTCCTTTCAATATCTCATCTACCAGAATTCACAATTCTATTATTACCAAAATCCCAACCATCATTCTCTTCATCACCTTATATGAGAATGCTCACCTTCTTATACTATCGGACATTCCTTTCTTTTAGTTTCTCTATCCCAAAATAGGTGTTATTTCTATCTATAAACCCTTAAAAAGAGTTCTAAAGAAAGAATTATTAGGTTTATAAATAATGAAAAATAGAAGAATTAAAGAACCAAAAATTGAAATCTTTTTAATCAAATTAAAAAGATTAATAGATGAAACTTTTCAAGACATTTATTTTCAATTAAACCATCCACCATTTTGTCTTAAATAAATTCACCGCTTTTATAAATTGCATTACCTTTTCAAACTTTTCCAAAACTAATGGTGGTATATTTCCAAAGTTATCTAAAACCATAATTATATTTCTAAAAATATCCAACTTATATAGCCTCTAAGAAGTTATAGGGGTAAGAACCTTCAAATTTATTGCATAGAATATATAACATGGGAAAATGGACGAATACAGAAACAAGGAAATTAAAGCTTTTCTAATTCAATCAAATTTAAATTGAGAAGTTGATAAATGGAAACTTTTTTTTTCAACTTCTCAAGTCACCAAAAATTTTAAATTAAAACCACCTACCAAAAATGTTTCACCGTCCTTTTTAAATTTACAACATCTTTTCAAAAGTTTTTTTACAAAACAAACGGTTGTATAATTTAAAAGTCATCTAAAATCAATTTTTATCAAAAATTTCTAATTATGAGATTTTTATTTCAAAATGTTTTGAAAGGCAGTTTCAAAATTTTCAAGGGGTTTTCAAAGAAAGCTTTTTATCAAATTATGTCACAAAACGTAGGATTAAAATATGTTCTTTCTTTTAAACCTTTGTACTCTACCCTTTAAAAATCTAATTTCCTCCTTGTGGTGATAAATGGATTCCTTCTTACCTGTGTAGTTAATGCCCTGCTATAACCTTGCTATATCTCATAACAGATTTCTACTGCTATGATTTTTCCAGATAGCCCCAATGCCTTTCCGCTTTTAGCCCCGCTATTTCCGCTATATCTCGTTATTCCCGCTATATTCCCCTATTTCCGCTATATCTTCTTTAAAAGAAATGAATTAAAAATGACATTTATACATTATAAAAATTATGAAACTAATTTATTTAATGAAATTTTTAATATATTTTCAGAAATGAAAATACTCTAATATTATACTAAATTCAATTATGTTATATAACAGTTTTACGTTTATTTACAGTATATTCACACATGTTTTTATTTAAAATTATATATGTATTAATTATAAGTAAACTAAATGTTAATTTCACATTTAATTACAATTTATATATTCGTAAAAACATTAAGAACGAGTTTTATACGCTATTTTAGAGTCATCCACTATATCCCGCTATATCCTCGTTGTATCCCCGCTATGACTTTTTGCACCTTCACCGCATTGAATCTGTCGAGCGCTTTAATTGCATAGCTTCTTACAGAAGTTTGCTCCTTTCCTTACTTCTGTACATAACACCTTCATTTGTTACCTCCATAAACATTAATTTGTCCATATTAACCGTCAGCCTGACGGATGTTTCCTTAAGGTCATTTATTTCCTATCAACCTTTCCATCTACGGTCACCCCTATTATTAAATATGTTTATAGGGTCCATAATGATAAGGAAGACTAGGTCCTATCAAGGAGTCAATTACTATCCAACTTCTAGGGTGCTTCCATAAGTTGAGGTCATTTTATCCCTAGTTTGCTCCTAAAGATATGATCTCCGCTCCATGTAAAATCGGTGTAGAAGTAGAAATTACCTTTATTTATTTTTCCAACTCATAGTCGCCTCTCCCATCCTTTCGGAATATGGTCGCAACTACTTCTATAGTCGAAATTTATAAAGTAAAGAATAAATTCAAAATAAATATATATATACACATATAGTATGAGCTTTCGTAAAATCTTTTGAAAAACCTTTTCGAAAATGACAAGTACGCCACTCATACGTATAGTATACTTTCCCCGTTGATCGGGTAACCTAGAGCGCTGATACCAAATGTAACAATCCATCCTGGAATAGGTCTAAATTTCAACCCAGAAAAGGCCCATTGAAACTTAGATCCATTCTAAGGCAAGCTGTTGGTAGAACTAAGAAAATAATAATATAAAGTCATAACTAAACTTTCAGAACTCATAGCGGATGGAAAAAAATATAATAGCAAAGTGTACCCATTTAAGGCCTAATTCCAAAAGTGTGCTCCTCAATGGTACTATCTAGCTGACACCATATGGAATCTCGTAGGCCACTTAATACTTCCAAGTGGGAAATAGGAAGACCCTATCATTTAAGGCCTAATTCCATAAGCGGACCACTGTAGAAATACCACCTAGTGCAACACCTTAGCCATTTAATACTTCATCAAGGAAAAAAGGCAAGTCCAACCACTTAATACCTCAAACTCCAAAGCAGGCCCTTCGTCTTATGGCCTATACCTATAATGACGTTTCACTTTAGTCCTCTATTTGTAGGAACTGGTAGTCAGATTAGTTGGGCAGACTTCCCCTACAGAATGTGGAACTAACCTCGCATCATTACAAATATTTATCATAAGGATATCTCACATCAATAAAAGTGTACACAACTGCTGGTAGCCTCAAAGTGAAGGGCAAACTTCCGTCATGTAACTCTATTGACCTCGCACCCTTGTGACTTAACATAAATCAATTACTCTCCACACACACACACACACACTCATCTCACCATTACATAAATGATGCCTTATAAGGAATCTTCCTTATTATGCCTTAAAATAGTAATTAGGCAAAATAAGAGTTTCCTCTTATTTTCGCCTCAAAATCAATTACCTTCCTAATGAGGGAAATAAATTTTAATAAATGCCTAATTAACTACACCATATACGCAATAATTATACATTAATTACGTAAACGGAGATAAATAAATTTTGTGCCTAATAAGTTTTAAACGCACAGATTGTACGCCCTAAACTAGCGTAAAATGTCAATTCGTTAACCAATTATTATTACAAGTCCTTTTTTATTCAATTTCCCAAGATTTCATGGAATTCTAATGTCCAAAACAGGGAATAAATATTCATAACCAAAACTGCAATAACATACTTGTAAATAAAATAGAAACTCGATTTATTATACCAATTCAATGGAACATCTTAAACAATAAGAATTGCAATCTAAACTCCATATTCTATTCGACTCCTCTTTTTACAAAGAAATAGATAAGATAAGTGTTGTAAACTACGAATAGAATTCGTAATCTAGACCCCTTGTTTTATTGAAGGATCACAATTTGACCCAAAGAAGAAGGAGAAGTGGAATAGACTATGAAATTATCAAAAATTGCATAAATGAAACAAATTCCATCAAATTAATGTAAATAATTGAAAATCTCCACATAGAATTGATATATCGAAATAAAAAGGAATTTTGGGGAATTTTATCTATCATATTTTCGAAATCCCAAAATCCCTAGGGCATATTCAAATCCAAAAGAAATACACTAAACAATTGCTGAAAAGAAATACTAATGTTTTCACTTATATATTAGCCTTAGCTTTACTCAAATGGATTTGTAGCCTTCCGATCTTTTCCAGAATCTCTCTCTTTTGATATATATACACACAGAATAGGGAAGATATATATATATATATTAGATTAAGAATAATTGGGAAGAATAAGAAAAGAATAGATTGGAGGAAGAAATAAGTTGAATCCTTACCTAAATTTTCTACAGAATTTCAGGATCTTATTAAAGAGATATCAATGGCAGAGTTTTGTCATATTCCTCAAAAATTTAAATAAAAGTGAAGAGGATAGGGGTCTACTTATAGGAGTTGAAACGCACCAGAACCATAGGATGGAAGTAGGTAGGAAACGGGTAAATCTGGAGCGCACAACCAGATAGAACATAACATAAAACCCTAGCCGCCATTGGCAACTATCGTTGCCGAGCGGTCGATCGCCCTTGGGCGACCGGTTGACCTATTCAGGTCGACCGCTCCCTTTATTCAGGGGACGTTTATTTTTTTTCGTTACCGTATTATTTTAGTCCCTAATTAAATTTTAACATTAATTGCTAATTTTTAACGTTACTTAACCTCTAAGTCTAATCACGATCAATTTCAATTTAGGGAATTAATTATTTATTTGAATCCAATTCAAATTATTTTTAATCTGAAAACTTCAACCACTCATAACTTCTTCGTTCGAGCTCAGTTTTATATGGAAATAAATCAGAATTTCACCACGATTGCAATGGTATAACTTTCATGGTGAAATTCCGACTTTTATAAAATTTTCATTTTCCACCTTATCATATTTAAATTAATTTACTTCATTTATTTATGGTTCATTTTATGGGGTGTTACATTTAGATAATGGAAGAAAAGGAGAAAAGTCAGGATCTAAAACTTTACCTATTCTCCCCACCTTATCTCTACAACCCTAGCCCACCAAGATGCCATCATTTGGCTGCACCTATCATCCCCTATTTGAGCCAAACTAACCATCCCCCTTCATGCGTTATATACCCATTTAAAGCCCGAATAAAGTATTTTGTAATTAAATTCAATTTAACGCACATCGATATCATAAGTAACGACCCGCTTTTTCGACCCTCGAAAGTCGACAATAATACATTCACGATGTTATATGTCAAGCTCCACAGTGCCGAAAAGACAGACTATTGGGCAAAAAAGGAAGAAAAGAAATATCAGAATCTCACATCGTGACGAGAAATATATAATATACAATAGATCTTTACAAAAGAAAAACTACAATATATGTACATTAATCCGAGTACACTAATCTACCATCAGCCTGGACAGTTATAACAACATGTCCTCACAAATGCTGATAAATATCACCCAATAACTACAGCAGAAATAAAGATACGTAAATACGTCTTGGAGGCAACCAGCTCGTCTCCTGAAGCTCCAAAAGCATCCATAACTAGATCTGAAATATGCTCGTTCTGACTTGATCATTATAATAAAATGACGCTCGGATCAGTCTAGTAAACCAGCGTGAGAAACACCCCTTAAATGGATTTTAATGTTATAAAACCTTTCAAAATAATAGTATCTCATAAGACCACGTCACATATAAACACAGATGGATTTTACCGTACGATAATCAAACCTCTTCATAAGAAATCTTCTGATATTATAATAATGTCTAGGGTTGTAAATAAATATATAAAATAGTTGGAATGCTTGCATCTCACGTTCCAGCATAGTTGGGCACAACTAAGTCCATACGACGCTTATTAGAGAATGAATTCCATACAATGATAAGGCACCGGGGTACCACCTACCACAGTACACCTCTAGAAAATGTACCGAGGGCCTCGCCTAGACCCCTTGCCAACACAAGACCGACCTAAACTTTACTGGATAGTACCGAATATTTCATCACCCTGGTTGCTTTGTAACATTTTCCGGGAGCTCTTATGCATACCCAAATCCATAAATATATATATATATAGAAGGGTGATGACAATACCCTAGTGAGTGCGACCCACATAGCCTTGCTGCATATCCGCTGTTTTTGTCATTCCTGGTTTTTGAGGCTAGAGGCTACGTTTTACCCTTTTAGCAAATCCCACTTAGAATGCTAACACTGCCCTCCAGGCGACAATGCAATACTAGCATTCATCCATACAAGTTATTAAGGATATGAATAAACCGAAGGCACTACTTCTACTACATCCATTTCGGAACCACTCTCAGGATTAGTAGCAAGTAGCGCTTGCACCTCAAAGAACTCCATCTTCAATCATCTTCAAGATGTCTTTTATTCGAATGCTTATGCCAGTTTGAAGTAGTTTTTGGATAATATGTCTGATCCCGGTCTCTCCGAACCAACGACGATAGTATAAAAACTGTCCAAGATTTGGTAGTCGGTTATTTAACTATCAAACAAACAATACAACAATAGATTTAACCATGCATGGTTAAGAACAAAACAACCACTAAGCCTCTTTAATTAATCTTTTCGTTATTAAAACCACTTGGTAAATGCTTATATCATACTAAGCTTATAAAGATATATTTACAAGTCTCATCTACTCTTTTCAATATTTAGAATTTATTCATATACTTATCCAAAATGTATAAGTATACTCACAAAAACATTTCACTTTAAACTTAGAAAACTTTTCCATATACTTATATCAACCGTATAAGTATAGTCATAAAACACTACATTTCCAATAATTAGGAAGTGTACCCATGTACTTATCTCAACGGTATGTGTATATTCACAAATCTTAAGAAAAGACTCCGTTTTTCAAACCATACTTATTTGGGTTAAAACAAATGTCGTTTAAAACACCGATGACAATAAACCCAAAACACTTCCTTTTGGTCTAAGTAAAACAAGTCGTATGAATATTAAACTATATATACTTACCACCAATTCCCGATTTCAAACAGTACCATCCCTCAATTAACAATGAAATCGGACAAGTTAGAAAACTATTATTGCCTCGATATTCATTCTTAATTCTCAAAATGGAGACAAGTTTCCACACCGTGGAATTTGGTGTTAATTATGAAAAGAACATTTCCATACCACAGTAAATTTAAAATGACCATTTATGGAAATCGAGTCTCGTTCTTTTTAGAACTATATATATAAAACCTGTAACGACCCGTAAATTTAACTGGTTTTAATAACGTTATTAATTGAAATTTTGCGAAATTTTAAACGATAAAATTTTGAAATATAAATTTGATATTTGGAATGCGTCTAGTTAAACATAGCAACTGGTAAATTTTTGTTCGAAAATATGAAAGTTTATTTCGTGCGTAAATTTACTTCAATTTAATCAGTTAAAAAGCGATGAAAATAAAATGTTTTCAGAACCTAAATATTTTTACATAGAAAAATTCTAAAACATCTTCTGAGCAAGATGTCATTTTTCGTTTTTCCAAATTCGGACTTCTTTAGCTCCGTCGATCTTAATCTTCTGTGTTTTTGTTGCATTTTCCGTTGGTAGAAAATTCAAATTTTTATAATTAAATCGTACTACCGATATCTGTATACCGTTTTGACCATCTCGTCGTACTGATCTTCACAATATAGTCATCTCCGTATTTCGGTATCCGTTACGCGATGAAAACCGCGAAACGGATAGCCGTATCGGTTACTAAATTTCAACGTTTTGATTTCTATGTCATTCACATTTTTCCTTTTTGGTTTCTGACCTTTCGTTGCCCAATGTATAATACCAGCAGTCTTTGGCATCTATTTCCAACGTTTGATTTGCACGACTTTTGCAATTCCATCGGTTCAAAATATTATTAGTCCTTATTCATTCTTCCTCCATTATAATTCATTCCGTAAAGAAAGCAAACATAAATGGCTACAGTAGTTTTCTTCATCCATTTCTTTTGAAACCCATCCTCCACTCACGTTTGAAAAAAAAATGAAACACATCTGCATCTACCTCCTCTCCTCGTTCATTTTCTCAAGCCACGTCCAAACTACTTCCCCTCCCCATCAGTTGCAAAATAGTTGAAGCGTGCAGCCCTTCACCATAGACAACCCAGCCCACCGTTCCTGATCCCCTGACACCACAAACTGCTGTGAGCAACCCACCACGTTTCCATCCACCTAGGCTTGGGACAGCACATCAACCTCACTCTCAAGCCATCCTCTCGGCCACGCAATCGACATCCCGACCCATCACCAAGCAGCTGTTCCCCGACTCACGGATTCGACAACCACCCAAGGCCATCTCGGCCTTCATACCCTGCTCCACCATAAATCCACCTGCTAACCCGTGTCGCTGCCATTTATCTTCCCTCCTCCGCCTATCTCCATTTTATCGAGCCTCCCAGCCGACGTTGCTCCGCCCGAACGCCGACAGCAACTCCGGCGAACAGCCCAGGCACGAACTCCCTGACCGCTCGGCCTAGTCACTCCATCAACCATGCTCCTCCTCTTCTTTGTAAGGTAGATATATACTTATGCACATATATTATCATATGTACGTGTTATGTATATAATAGTTTGCTTTAAAAATTTAAGCTGCAGACTTCTTTAATATGCTTAAGTCAGTTTATATATATAGGATATGTTATAATATAAAGTTTTGTTTGTATGTATTTTATGTATATTGGTTTTATGCTAATATTGTTGTTGTTAAAGTATAATATGTTATGTAGTTATATGCAAGTTTAAAAGTTATTTGTTTAATATAAAATAATAAGTTCTATTTATAAGTTTATAAACTGAGGTATGTATCAATATCTAAGTATATAGTGTTGCGAACAAAGCTACTTATAATTGTATGTTTATATTTTGTGTCTGCATGTATATACTATAAGGTATATAGTCTGTAATATATGTCTACATAATTTGGTATAAGCTACAGCTATGCTTATAATGTTAAAACTGTTTTAATAATATATATCTTCAGTGCTTAGTATATGCGTACGTATTTGCATAAGCATTCAGAAAAAGAAAAAAAATTGAGACTATATATATATTGCATATAGAATAGTAGTATTTTGCTTATATTATATTATAGTGTATATTTCTTTGGTTTGTTAAAATCATACTACATACATACGTGACTTTTAATATATACGTTCTATAATAACGGATTTGAAATATAAATTTAGCCTGTTGAAATGTGTACTATATGAGTCTTATATATAAGTATATTGGTATATTTTGTTGGGATTAAGTTATAATAACCTGTTATATGTATATTTTGATTTATGATTTTATATATAAGTTAGGTAAAGTATCTTAATAAGTATAAGTGGTTGTTGCAGTATTGAACTTATTACAGTGATATATTTAAAATATTTACTTAAAGTTTATGGGTTTTGTAATTGATTTAATATATAGTATTTTGATTGGAATATAAATATATATTGTTATGAGTAATGTTTTAAAATGTAGTATATATTTTTCTCCATTTATATCCAGTTGGTTTGATTTGTTCTTATCGATTTCGGTTACCAGCTCTATCTGTCGAATTCGTGCAAATCCTGTCCTTGCTTTGGAAATCGTCATTTGGATTTGGTCAATTTTGCAATTCAAAGCGTAGCCTGTTGTGTTGCCTATCTTCTTGTGTTCTCTAAGCCTCGAAAGGTGAGCAATCACTCACGATTAATGTTCTTTTATTTATTAAATCTGATTTCCATTGAAACGACAATTGAAATGCTGATGTTAGTTATTTACACTGTTTTATATGCTATTACCCGTATCAGTTCACATATGACATCTGACACCATTTTCTGTTTATTATTTATGCGATGATAATACAGTTTGGCTGAAAATTGATTGATCGTTGATGTTTATATTAGACGTTAAATTGCAAATGTTAAAGTGATAAATAGTATGCAGTTGAATTTGATATAGGATAGCTAAATTTGTATAATGTGACCCCTTTTAAATGTTTAAATAGATTGACACATAGAAAAATAGTTAATTACCCTTGAACCATTTGAATTTATGTTGTATTATTTTATGAAGTATGAAATTGAATAATTGATGTCAAGTGTAGAATTGCATAGAATAATAAGTGTAATAATCTTTAATCCACATGAAATGATAGTGTAGATTCTAGAAATAATTATATTAATTTACACAAACAAGAATGTGAATTAATACGATTATTTCGGGATTATTTGAATTGATTATTGGATTGATATTGAGTGTTGTTATTGCTGGTTTATTTACTTTGACACCATCCCAGTTATCACACTGCAAGTTCCCTTTGGTATGCTTTGATTTTGAATTGAATTGGAATCAGGTTGAAATGATAAATACCCAAATTGAACTTTGACCTAGGATAGAGAATTAAATAAAAGCCGATTGGTCAATACTTTGATTTAAAAATAAAATGAAGATTTTATTTGAATAAATAAAATATTTTTTGAAACGAAGTTGGAATTTGAATTTGAATGAAAGGAAATGTTAATATTTAATAATCTGAATCAAAATATTAACAATGTTATTGATGAAAGAACGTTGATTAATTTGTGAAACGATTGAATTAAGTTTTGAAATTATTCAATTATTAAGTTTGAAATTATTTAATAATTAAGTTTTTTTTTAAATTATTTAATAATTTAATGAGATTGAATTATTTAAAAATTAAATAAAATTGAATTCTTTGATAATTGAAATTGAACTTTTTAATAAGTGAAATTAAGTTTCTTTATTAATTGAGTTTTGAAATTGTAACTAAGTAAATAAATAAGTGAAATTGAATTTGTCTAACAAGAAAAAAAATGTGTTTTATTGAAATAAATGTAAGACTTGAAATGTAAAGAATTTGATTTGATGAATTTAATTTAATGGAATTTGTAAGATTTGATATAATGGAGTTGAACTTAAATAATTGATTAAATTAATTGGAAGTTAAATAGAAATTGTTTTGAAGGATAAATTTACTTAATGAACATTGAATAAAATTAATCAATGGATTTAAATTGATTTGAATGTTAAATTAAATTAATTTAAATGATTTCGGAATGAAACTTATATACGAATTTAAATGACTATTGGAATGGTTTAAATAAAAATTGAATTTGAATTATAAGATTTCGAAATGGTAATTTGGAAGTTTTGAAACGTAAATTATGGTAATTGGTTGAAAAAGACAAATGAAAGGTTGATTTATAAATTCTAATTGAAATTGAAATTGATTTGGTTTTTGAAATTTATTAAACGACCAATCGGTGTAATAATTACGAAAGTTATTAAAGAGACCGTAATCGGTTAGGGACATACTCTCTGTCTAAACCGAAAACCACTTTAATAACTATACGCGGAGTGTGATCCAGAATGAAGTGGTTGGAATGATGTACGTGATAACTGAAGAAAGAGAACGATAATGGATAGCCTTGACACTTGTGTCAAATTGGAAATGACTAAAACAGGAGCCGTACCGGGCCAAATGGGGGCTAGCTACCTCGAGCGAACACACTTCTTCGAAAACTACTCATTACTTGTTGTCGATTGGTGCACCCTTGATTTTGGGAGTGTTGTTTCGCGGTGTTGCGATCGCTGCGGCGATGCGTTCTCACTAGTCCGGATCAGGCAAACGGTAGTTTCACTACCTTGGGTATTGCCTCATGTGCCTTGTCATACTTGTATCCCTATACGCGACCACTACGATTTGTTTTGTGTTATATCTATGGAGTACTCCCTGATAGCCCACCAGTTTACGGTGGAGTTTACAGTGCTGTATAGACTATAACGCTTATATAAAAATGTGTTAAGGGGGATAATGGTAACGCCTTAACACTATTTTGATATCTTATATTACTGATAGACATTATCTACTTATCGTACATTACTACCTAGTAGATAGTTTAACGGATCCTTAAGGGATGGTTATTCCAAACATCCTTTGAGTTACTTGTATTTCAATTGCTATTTCACTTGAGTTGGATTTATTGATATAAGAATGTTAATCCTGACTCGAGTGTTTTGTATTTTGCTTTACGCTCGGGTCAGACTGAGTGTACCAGTATTCAAGACTCACCTTTGGAGTTGGAGCTTCGCTTGGAGATCCAGCTATCTATCCAGCTTTCAGATATCCAGTTGATTCCAGTGATTGTATTCTGATTCTTGTATGTGACTATTGTATTCGAAACTTCTACTATAACTTATTTAACTATGATATGTTTATAGTAGCTTCATGAACTACTATCTTTTATTTCCGCTGCAACTATTACATTGTGTCTGTGATCTATGATTATTATTTACTATATATGCTCAGTTTTGCCAATTTAAATTAACAATTCGGTATTTTGAATTATTTGAGTCGACATGTGTGTCTGCCTATGCACTTAGAGGGTGCAGCATGATAGGGGGTTCTCGCATTTGGTTTGGTAGTGAGCGGATGACTCTTACTCCTACATGTCCCTGCGGTGTTGGTGCAGTCGAGAGGCTGGCTGTAAAGGCAGAACACAGGTACTGCTGTATGCTACGGTGGGCGTTACCCCACTGACGCGGTCCGTTACAGTTGGTATCAGAGCTTTGGTAGCTCTAGGCAAAACTCAGCATATAGGGTAAATGTATCTACAGAATCACTCTCATTCGAGTTTCAATCTCTTCCTTTGACTCGATCCCTTTGAATTTTGGAACGTTCTCTGCGGTTCCAAAAATTCATTTGTGTCCCTCACTATTCGTCTTCTTTCAATTATGGAGCACCCCATAACTCCATTTTGAATGATATTTATAATAGATCGGCGGTCTCGCCAATCTTCGAATGATTTGTAAAGGGGTGAAACTCCTTTACAATAGGCATTGATTTACCGGAGATTTCTGTATCCTCGGTTTACGATGGTACCTATTTCCTGCCATACCCTTATTCTATTTCTTGAGATCAAATGTCGATTTGCCTCGGAATTCTACATTGATCTTAAATCGTGAAGTCACGGTCGACCCGGTTAAGGTTGCCCGCGATTTATATTAACTTATCAATCTTCCTACTTTGTTATTTAATCATCATATCTTTGTTTCAAACTTATCTTCGAATCAAAATTCTCTTTGATTTGAGTCCATCAAATTTGAATCCCTATACTTATTTTGAAATCCATTATTGTATCGTCGAGCGAGAGAGTGTATTTGTAAATTAATATTTAAAATGCTTTAATATACATTGTGTTGTTTGAGTTGTTGATGTTGATTTGGGTTTTCGATCGATTCGTCTGATCAACGCTATCGATAGGATTTCCAAAACACTTGAACAGAGCAAACTGACACAATAGTGTTTTCAAAATTTGGTAATGTAATGACCCGATATTTTCAACCATTCGCATCCATTATAAGTGTATAGGTAGACACTCATGCCGGAGTTGAATTGCTCAAAATACCGCGTTGTAATTAAAATTTGGTAAATCTCAGAATATACAGTAAATAAATAATCACAGACACAGAGTAAAATAATGCAGCGGAAGTAAAAGAAATAGTATTTCATGAAGCTACTATGTAAATATATCAGAGTTACATAAGATACAACATAAGAAATAAAGTACAGCAGAAGTCTCAATACAATAACCAAGTACAGGCTGAATAGAACAACGGAACCGAAGTTGATAGAACAAGACTAGCAGATAATCTCCAGCGATTCAAATCTCCAGAAGGTGGAAATCCAAATCTGTGAATACTCATGCTGACCCGAGCGTAAAGCAAAACACAAAATACTCAAGTCAGGACAATATATACTTATATAATGTAAACCAACTCAAGCGAACTGTAATAAGGGTACAAGTAACTTAGAAGATGCTTGGGACCGCCCATCCTCTAAGGATCCGTTAAACTATCTACTATGTAGTAATATACGCTATATACAGTAGTGTCTAATCAGTAAAGTATAATCATATAGAAAATAGCGTTAAGGGGATGGAGAACCTTAACGCGGTCGGATCTTAAAATCATAATCGTAGTAAAGCTCGATATGGTAGGTGACACGGCACAACTAGGCAATGCCAGGGTAGATATACCAATTACGCACACGGACTGATGGATACGCATAGCAGCCACTACCGTTCCACCTCAAACAACACTCCCAAATCGGAGGATGGCCATCTAATCAATCACAAGTAAGAGTATAATATTGAAGAAATGTGTCCGAGAAGAGGTGCTACCTCACTGGTCCGAGATCGCTCCTGTTTTAGCCACCTTATGCCAACTCACGGGAGTTGGGTCCACGTAACATACCTTAAGAACGTCGCCACCATCCTACTTCATTCTAGAATCTCCACCGCATACACGGTTGTCAAAGTGGTTTTCGGTATCGATAGAGAGTATGTCCATATACGATCCCGGTCTCTTTGCCAACCATCGTTATTATAACCCGTGGTTATAACTTTTAAAAACAATACTTTACTTCAAAATAAAATATCATTTCAAACCATATCTTTATCAAAATAAAGATTAAATCAATTCCAAACCATTTCCATATATTTAAATTTTCATATCATTTCAAAACTTCATTTCAAATCATTTTAATATAATAAAATATCATATCCTTACAAAACTTCATTTCAAATCATTTTAATAAAATAAAATATCTTATCAGTTGAAATCGAATATTCGTTGAATTTGAAATAAATAATAGATGAAAAATAAAAAGTATATACCACTCCTATCGAGATAACCAATATTAGTGTAAGGCCAACTACGGATGGTCGCTCCTATCCAGCCTTATTCTTCGTAATAATAGACAGTATTTCTTTTAATACTCTTTGTTATTATGAGCATAGAGGTGGGGCGTCACAGTTATATTCCAATCAAAATAATTCATTTAAACCTTTTAAAAGTGTAATTATTATATTTTCAAATCAAGTACTCAATTTTCAAAGTTTCAAACCATTTTGAGTTCGTTTACTAAGTCAAAAACCCTAATTATTAAAATTTCAGCATTTCACAGCATTTAAAAACAACTGCTATAAGTTATATTTGAAAACATTTTTAATTCAGCAAAGACAGCACTTAAAACTACTGTTAAAACTCAGTTTTAGTTGAATTATAGTTCAAAACAGAAAAGACAGCATTTCAGAAGTGCTGCGGTAGTTCAAATTTCAAAACAAGGGTTAAGTTTGGTTTCAGCAAAGACTGCAGACCATTATAGCATTTCCAGAGAATGCTATAATAGGCCTGAGTTCAATATTAGCCTATAAGTTCCACTACAGCAACTACAGCATTTCAGAAATGCTGTAATAGCTCTTTTTACACAATTTTAGTTCAAAACAGAATCTATAGCATTTCTGAATGCTATTAAAAGTAGATTTCAGGTGTTAGTGTATTTCCAGCAATTAAATAACTTCAATTTAAAAACACATAAACATTTTAAAAATCATATTTTAACGTTTAAAATGTTCATTTACATATCATTTAACATATATCTTTTTCACAATAAATTTCTTATAATTTAATCCAATTTTCAACAATTTACTTAATAAGTTTAAGTGTAAAAGTTCCAATTCTTCACATTTCAACAAATAGACTTAACACTTCAAAATTAAATTACCATTTCACAATTTAACAAAATTTCCAATTTTATTTAATTAACTTAAACCTTTAATTAAAACCAAATTTCACATTTCCTAGTCAAGTTATATTTTAAAAGATCACTTTTAAATATTCATTTATTTAACCACTTAAATTCATAGAAAAATCAATAATACTTTAATAAATCACTTAAATTCAAATTTAATCAAATTATCATATTTACCATTTCCAAATAAAATTTAATATCCATTTTATTTATATAACTTAAATATCATTTTTAACCAAAATTCCAAATTTCCAACTTAAGTTATATTTCAAAAATCCAGTTAAACCATTCATTAATTACATTTTTAACACATAGAAAAAAAATCATAATTTCTTTATTTTAAAACATTTCAAAATCTATTTAAATCAAATTTCATAAATTTATAATTTTTAAAATACTTAAAAATATCCAAAACACTTTATAAAATAACCACGGGCCTGTATAAAATTTTCTAACCTAGGTCAAGTGATACGGATATGTATCATTTCAATCCGCAGTTAAAAAAGAAAAATCCAGGTTCTATCATTTCAAACCCGCAATCCGAAGTTAAAATAAATTAAATAAAAATCGTTCAGGCCTATCATTTCAGCCCATAACGATTTTTCCTTATTCTAAAGTCCGTTCGGGTATGTATCATTTCAACCCATAGTGATTCTAGTCTACAGGAAACTTGCAATGGTGATAACAGATATAAATAACAGAATAACATTAAATAACAGTAACATATGATATAACAGGTGTAATAACAGGTGTGAACATCATATGATAATAATATAAGCATATATAACATGATAATATATTTCTACAGATTCGCAGGGTGTCAATTTACTAGTTATATAGGTACATATTGTCTGGTGAGAATAACTCACCTTTTTATGCTGGAGTTAGCGATCAAAACACACAGAATAGATTCCATAAAGCACGAAAAACATGATACAGCATGACTTTTGATTTGAATGAATATAGCGCCTTGATATTTATCTTGTAAACAATAACCAAAACAAGACAATATATACATAAATATTTAACACAAACAATGTTGAAAAAAATGGAGATAAGAGACAACAAAGGAATGAATGTTTTTGCCTTGCTTTCTACACTTGCTAGCATGACTTAGGGAATGTTTTGGTTCAGGTTTGGACATGGTTTGGGTCTGGTTTGGACCTAAAAAGGCATGGCTACAGGGCAAGAGCAAGGTGGAGGTTACAAGCATGAGAATACAAGGGGTCTAGGCTTGACAGTGGAGTTTTGGTGCACCACAAGGCTCGTCTACATGCATTGTTTGGCTCGGATCTTCATGTTTCAGATCTGGACAGAGGTGGTGAGGGGTGTGTCAAGGTCAGGTCAGGGGAGTGGTGGTGGCTATGGTGGTGGTTGAAGTGGATGAGCATGTAGAGGTGAAATAAGTATAGATCTAGGCATCTAGGTTGTAGTTTGAGGGGTTTGACCATCATTTGGGGTTCGGCTATGGTCAGATATGGTGGGGTAGATGGTGGTGATGGTAGGGAAGAGATGGAAGGAGGTGGTGGCCGTGGAATAGGGGGAGAGCCGCTCCAATCAGGGGAGAAAGCAAAGCAAATTTGCATAGAAAATAGGAGAAAAAGTAGAAAGAAGAGAGGGATTTACCTAATTTTTTTGCAAGATGGAGGCCATGATTTTTTTAGGGTTTAGGAGCTTTGGAAATTCGTGAATGAGAGGAAAAGAAAGTGGCGGCTGAAGAAATGAGGAGATGTGGCCAATTGAATGAAAAGTTAGGTTAAAAAGTAGAAGGGTTAGAAAATAAAAGGGCCTTAGGAAGATAGAAAGTTTAAGGCCTTTCAAATTTCTTTAATTCATTTTTATAAGTTTATATTTCTGGTAATAACATTAATTCCAGTTAAAAATTCGAAAATTTGATAAAATATAAAATTATATATAATATTTATTGATTATATAAAGTAGGATTAAGGAAAATAGTTAAAACAGTGAACTAGACTAGAAAATTTTGAAATTGAATAGAATAAATTTTAGAAAATTCATATGAGCTTGCAATATATTTTTAAACATAAATAATAACATAAAATAAAAATATATTCACAAAGTAAATATTTAAAATTAAATTTACATATAATTTTTAAATGAAGAAAATAGCAGAAAATAGGAAAACAGCCCTTAAAAATGGAAAATCAACACGGTAAATTTTGGAAAAATTATATTATCATTTAAAAATATTAAAAGACAAAAATATACATAAAATAACATATTTACACATATTAAGATAAAATATAAGAAAGAAAAATATGATTTATAAAATTTAAAATAGGCAAAATTGCATAATAAAACAAATTATACTAAAAATTGAAATGTACATAACTTTTACATTTTAACTCCTTTTTCAACGAAACGAAAAGCAGTATTCATGTTATCAAATCTATTTTCATAATAAAAGATAAAATTTATAATTTCAAGTATTTAAAATTTAAATTTAAAAGTCAAAGTTTTACTATTTTAACCAAAATTCACTTTTCTGGAAATATTAAATTTAGTCATATTTGGAATTCTAATCCACATACAAAATCAAAGTTTTTATATTTACAATAACAAAATTTATTCTTTTCATAAATAAAGCTTTTAAATCTGGAAATCAATTTAAAAATAATTGTAAAATACAGGGTTGTTACACTCTCCCCCACTCAAAACTTTTCGTCCCCGAAAAGGAACGAGGTACGGGAAAGCACAGAAAAAGATAGAATGAATAGAATTAAGACAAGATGATAAGAAAATTGGAATTACACCTGATAACTATTGTTATAGGTAAGTTTAATAAGATGGAGGTGATCAAATCAAGAATATAAGCACGAAAAAATCCTCTAGAGTCTGAATCTCCCTTTTCACTTGACCGACGGTCTATGAATGGAAAACAGTGTTCAAATCCGGATGAGTAACAAAGATTATCAAAGATTACAGAAAGATTTCTAAACAGAAAGATTATAGAAAGATGCTTATACCAGCCTATAGAAAGATGAGGGAAAATAAGGACAACCAAAAGATGGTTTGAAAAACAAAATAAGATAATAATTTGAAACCATAATGCTTTGAAATCATAACAATTTAGGGATGTTTATCATTTGGAAATCATACTACTAAGATCATAACACTTGGAAATGTTATTCTAAAAAAACATAATACTTAGAAAATCATAACACCTTTTAAAATAATCTTCATTTAAAATATTTTAATTCATTTAAAAGTTGTAACATTTCTAAGTTCATTCAATTATAAAAATTTCCAAAACATTGTATTTTCAAAACAGCAGCACTTATAAAATGCTACAGTAGATATATTAATATTTCAAATCAGTTTAACTTCAAAAATATTCATTTAGATATCATTTAACTTATGCCTTATTAAAACATACTTTTATGAATGGAATATCCAAATTAAACTATACTTCGTTTATTAAGTCAAAAGCTCACTATTTTACTTAGCTCTTAATTTAACACATAACCTAACACTTTATTTAAAATACCCTTTTCATAAATAGATATTCCTTCAATAAGTCACACTTAAAATTTTCATTTGAAAACCAAATTCTCAATTATCAAATTTTAGTGATGTAAAATACATTTAACTATTTAAATCATAATTATTCATTTTTCAAGACATATCTATTTCATAAATAAATTTTTGTCATGGCAAATATAACAATCAAATTTCTTTACACATTTATTCATTTAGACATCAATTAAACTATGATTTCAAGTTAAATAAACTTTATTACAAAATGTCCAATTCAAATGTATTTTATTTTATCTATTCCAAAGATACATTATTTATTATACAACATATTCATTTCAGAAAATAACCTTTATTAAAATTCCTAGGTTAAACTTAAGGTTCCATATTAAATCAAATTTGATTATTAAGTTATTTGAATAAAATCTCTTTAAATTCCTTTTCACTATTTACCTCTGTTAATCTTTTATAACTAAAATTTAAGTGTAACATTTATTATAACCACTCAAATTTTATTTATAAAATCCTTTCTATATTGTATATTATCCAATTTCATATTCAACTTCTGTGTAATTTTGGTAAGTTATATTGGAATGAAATTGTATGTTATGCAAATAAAACTTTCCAATTCAATTATCTCAAGTTTGAATCATTTATCCAAATTTTTGATTTTCTTTTTATAATTGAAATTATTCTTCAAGATGAAATTTAAGAATTAAATTTCCGGTTTCCTTCAAACCAGTTAGAGATAAATAAATATATGTACATAATATGTCAAATCAATTTAAATCATATATCTATATATTTTATAAATCAAATCATCTTTTAGAAATTCAAATCAATTAAATTCCCCAAAATAAAGCTGTAGCAAGACTACAGAACAGTCTCTTCACTTCGAAACTCGAAAATGAACGTCGATGATGCTGCAGTCATCACCGAAATTATTTTCCAGCGACAAAGAGAAGAGCACTAAATTTTTAAACTTTAAAATCCTTTAGAGACAAATTTTTATTCAAAAATACTTTAAATAATATATCCTTTTAAAACTTTAAACACAAGGTTTGAATCCATCGGAAATTAAATTCTTAAATTTCTTGTTTTAAATTCATTTCAGTTCCCAAATAAATTTATAAACAACTATTTATAAATTCATTTGCAGAACAGTAAATGATAAATCAAGTATTATCATTTCAAATTATCAATTTAAATCAATTTATTAAGTTCCATAAATTTACTTATATACATCAAAATTTATTTCATTAACAATTTTTAAAATAATATTGTGTCAGTTTGTTCTGTCAAAGTGTTTTAGAAATCCTCTCGATAGCGTTGATCAGACGAATCGATCGGAAACCCAAATCAACATCAACAACTCAAACAACACAATATATAAAACAAAACATAGATTTACAAACATAGTTCAAAATGTTTGGAGAGTTTGGAAACAAAAGATAAGATGGTTAAACAGAGTAGGGAGATGGATAAGCTTAAATAAATCACGGCAACCTTAACCGGGTCAACCGTGACTTAAAGGATAAGATCAAATGTGGATTTTTCTGGGGTAAATCTACATTCGATCTCAAGGGATAGAGTTTGGAATAACAAAAGATATTAGCATCTAAACCAAGGATAAATGTAAATCTCTGGTGAATCGATGCTGATTGTAAAGGATTTTCACCCCTTTACAAGAAAATTAGAATATTGGCGAGACCGCCAATTCACTATAAAGATCATTCGAAGTGGAGTCATGGGATACTCTAGAATCAAAAGATGATGAATAGTGAGGGACACGAATGAATTTTGGAACCGCAGGAAACGTTCCAAAATTCAAAGGAAATCGAATCAAAAGGAAGAGATTCAAACTCGAACGAAAGTGATTCTGTAAATAAATTTACCATACATTCTAAGTTTTGCCTCAAAGCCAAAGCTCTGATACCAACTATAACGACCCGATATTTTCAACCATTCGCATCCATTATAAGTGTATAGGTAGACACTCATGCCGGAGTTGAATTGCTCAAAATACCGCGTTGTAATTAAAATTTGGCAAATCTCAGAATATACAGTAAATAAATAATCACAGATCACATACACAGAGTAAAATAATGCAACGGAAGTAAAAGAAATAGTAGTTCATGAAGCTACTATGTAAATATATCAGAGTTACATAAGATACAACATAAGAAATAAAGTACAACAGAAGTCTCAATACAATAACCAAGTACAGGCTGAATAGAACAACGGAACCGAAGTTGATAGAACAAGACTAGCAGATAATCTCCAGCGATTCAAATCTCCAGAAGGTGGAAATCCAAATCTGTGAATACTCAGGCTGACCCGAGCGTAAAGCAAAACACAAAACACTCGAGTTAGGACAATATATACTTATATAATGTAAACCAACTCAAGCGAACTGTAATAAGGGTACAAGTAAATTAGAAGATGCTTGGGACCGCCCATCCTCTAAGGATCCGTTAAACTATCTACTATGTAGTAATATACGCTATATACAGTAGTGTCTAATCAGTAAAGTATAATCATATAGAAAATAGCGTTAAGGGGATGGAGAACCTTAACGCGGTCGGATCTTAAAATCATAATCGTAGTAAAGCTCGATATGGTAGGTGACACGGCACAACTAGGCAATGCCAGGGTAGATATACCAATTACGCACACGGTCTGATGGATTCGCATACCCGATATTTTCAACCATTCGCATCCATTATAAGTGTATAGGTAGACACTCATGCCGGAGTTGAATTGCTCAAAATACCGCGTTGTAATTAAAATTTGGCAAATCTCAGAATATAAAGTAAATAAATAATCACAGATCACAGACACAGAGTAAAATAATGCAGCGGAAGTAAAAGAAATAGTAGTTCATGAAGCTACTATGTAAATATATCAGAGTTACATAAGATACAACATAAGAAATAAAGTACAGTAGAAGTCTCAATACAATAACCAAGTACAGGCTGAATAGAACAACGGAACCGAAGTTGATAGAACAAGACTAGCAGATAATCTCCAGCGATTCAAATCTCCAGAAGGTGGAAATCCAAATCTGTGAATACTCAGGCTGACCCGAGCGTAAAGCAAAACACAAAACACTCGAGTCAGGACAATATATACTTATATAATGTAAACCAACTCAAGCGAACTGTAATAAGGGTACCAGTAACTTAGAAGATGCTTGGGACTGCCCATCCTCTAAGGATCCGTTAAACTATCTACTATGTAGTAATATACGCTATATACAGTAGTGTCTAATCAGTAAAGTATAAATCATATAGAAAATAGCGTTAAGGGGATGGAGAACCTTAACGCGGTCAGATCTTAAAATCATAATCGTAGTAAAGCTCGATATGGTAGGTGACACGGCACAACTAGGCAATGCCAAGGTAGATATACCAATTACGCACACGGACTGATGGATACGCATAGCAGCCACTACCGTTCCACCTCGAACAACACTCCCAAATTGGAGGATGGCCATCTAATCAATCACAAGTAAGAGTATAATATCGAAGAAATGTGTCCGAGAAGAGGTGCTACCTCACTGGTCCGAGATTGCTCCTGTTT
The DNA here is from genome assembly GCA_030737815.1 of Allium fistulosum. NCBI lineage: Eukaryota > Viridiplantae > Streptophyta > Magnoliopsida > Asparagales > Amaryllidaceae > Allium > Allium fistulosum. The sequence goes on along the minus strand of CM060906.1, from coordinate 866,109,306 downwards.
TAGCCACCTTATGCCAACTCATGGGAGTTGGGTCCACTTAACATACCTTAAGAACGTCGCCACCATCCGACTTCATTCTGGAATCTCCACCGCGTACACGGTTGTCAAAGTGGTTTTCGGTATCGACAGAGAGTATGTCCATATCCGATCCCGGTCTCTTTGCCAACCAATCGTTATTATAACCCGTGGTTATAACTTTTAAAAACACTACTTTACTTCAAAATAAAATATCATTTCAAACCATATCTTTATCAAAATAAAGATTAAATCAATTCCAAACCATTTCCATATATTTAAATTTTCATATCATTTCAAAACTTCATTTCAAATCATTTTAATATAATAAAATATCATATCCTTAAAAAACTTCATTTCAAATCATTTTAATAAAATAAAATATCTTATCAGTTCAAATCCAAATATTCAACTTTAAATACCTTTTAAATTCAAAGATATCGTTCATTTACTATCATTTCAAATCACCTTTAAATAGTTTATATTCCAATCAAAATAATTCATTTAAACCTTTTAAAAGTGTAATTATTATATTTTCAAATCAAGTACTCAATTTTCAAAGTTTCAAACCATTCTGAGTTCGTTTACTAAGTCAAAAACCCTAATTATTAAAATTTCAGCATTTCACAGCATTTAAAAACAACTGCTATAAGTTATATTTGAAAACATTTTTAATTCAGCAAAGACAACACTTAAAACTGCTGGTAAAACTCAGTTTTAGTTGAATTATAGTTCAAAACGGAAAAGACAGCATTTCAGAAGTGCTGCGGTAGTTCAGATTTCAAAACAAGGGTTAAGTTTGGTTTCAGCAAAGACTGCAGACCATTATAGCATTTCCAGAGAATGCTATAATAGGCCTGAGTTCAATATTAGCCTATAAGTTCCACTACAGCAACTACAGCATTTCAAAAATGCTGTAATAGCTCTTTTTACACAATTTTAGTTCAAAACAGAATCTATAGCATTTCTGAATGCTATTAAAAGTAGATTTCAGGTGTTAGTGTATTTCCAGCAATTAAATAACTTCAATTTAAAAACACATAAACATTTTAAAAATCATATTTTAACGTTTAAAATGTTCATTTACATATCATTTAACATATATCTTTTTCACAATAAATTTCTTATAATTTAATCCAATTTTCAACAATTTACTTAATAAGTTTAAGTGTAAAAGTTCCAATTCTTCACATTTCAACAAATAGACTTAACACTTCAAATTTAAATTACCATTTCACAATTTAACAAAATTTCCAATTTTATTTAATTAACTTAAACCTTTAATTAAAACCAAATTTCACATTTCCTAGTCAAGTTATATTTTAAAAGATCAATTTTAAATATTCATTTATTTAACCACTTAAATTCATAGAAAAATCAATAATACTTTAATAAATCACTTAAATTCAAATTTAATCAAATTATCATATTTACCATTTCCAAATAAAATTTAATATCCATTATTTATATAACTTAAATATCATTTTTAACCAAAATTCCAAATTTCCAACTTAAGTTATATTTCAAAAATCCAGTTAAACCATTCATTAATTACATTTTTAACACATAGAAAAAAAATCATAATTTCTTTATTTTAAAACATTTCAAAATCTATTTAAATCAAATTTCATAAATTTATAATTTTTAAAATACTTAAAAATATCCAAAACACTTTATAAAATAACCACGGGCCTGTATATAAAATTTTCTAACCTAGGTCAAGTGATACGGATATGTATCATTTCAATCCGCAGTTAAAAAAGAAAAATCCGGGTTCTATCATTTCAAACCCGCAATCCGAAGTTAAAATAAATTAAATAAAAATCGTTCAGGCCTATCATTTAAGCCCATAACGATTTTTCCCTATTCTAAAGTCCGTTCGGGTATGTATCATTTCAACCCATAGTGATTCTAGTCTACAGGAAACTTGCAATGGTGATAACAGATATAAATAACAGAATAACATTAAATAACAGTAACATATGATATAACAGGTGTAATAAAAGGTGTGAACATCATATGATAATAATATAAGCATATATAACATGATAATATATTTCTACAGATTCGCAGGGTGTCAATTTACTAGTTATATAGGTACATATTGTCTGGTGAGAATAACTCACCTTTTTATGCTGGAGTTAGCGATCAAAACACACAGAATAGATTCCATAAAGCACGACAAACATGATACAGCATGACTTTTGATTTGAATGAATATAGAGCCTTGATATTTATCTTGTAAACAATAACCAAAACAAGACAATATATACATAAATATTTAACACAAACAATGTTGAAAAAAATGGAGATAAGAGACAACAAAGGAATGAATGTTTTTGCCTTGCTTTCTACACTTGCTAGCATGACTTAGGGAATGTTTTGGTTCAGGTTTGGACATGGTTTGGGTCTGGTTTGGACCTAAAAAGGCATGGCTACAGGGCAAGAGCAAGGTGGAGGTTACAAGCATGAGAATACAAGGGGTCTAGGCTTGACAGTGGAGTTTTGGTGCACCACAAGGCTCGTCTACATGCATTGTTTGGCTCGGATCTTCATGTTTCAGATCTGGACAGAGGTGGGGAGGGGTGTGTCAAGGTCAGGTCAGGGGAGTGGTGGTGGCTATGGTGGTGGTTGAAGTGGATGAGCATGTAGAGGTGAAATAAGTATAGATCTAGGCATCTAGGTTGTAGTTTGAGGGGTTTGACCATCATTTGGGGTTCGGCTATGGTCAGATATGGTGGGGTAGATGGTGGTGATGGTAGGGAAGAGATGGAAGGAGGTGGTGGCCGTGGAATAGGGGGAGAGCCGCTCCAATCAGGGGAGAAAGCAAAGCAAATTTGCATAGAAAATAGGAGAAAAAGTAGAAAGAAGAGAGGGATTTACCTAATTTTTTTGCAAGATGGAGGCCATGATTTTTTTTAGGGTTTAGGAGCTTTGGAAATTCGTGAATGAGAGGAAAAAAAGTGGCGGCTGAAGAAATGAGGAGATGTGGCCAATTGAATGAAAAGTTAGGTTAAAAAGTAGAAGGGTTAGAAAATAAAAGGGCCTTAGGAAGATAGAAAGTTTAAGGCCTTTCAAATTTCTTTAATTCATTTTTATAAGTTTATATTTCTGGTAATAACATTAATTCTAGTTAAAAATTCGAAAATTTGATAAAATATAAAAATATATATAATATTTATTGATTATATAAAGTAGGATTAAGGAAAATAGTTAAAACAGTGAACTAGACTAGAAAATTTTGAAATTGAATAGAATAAATTTTAGAAAATTCATATGAGCTTGCAATATATTTTTAAACATAAATAATAACATAAAATAAAAATATATTCACAAAGTAAATATTTAAAATTAAATTTACATATAATTTTTAAATGAAGAAAATAACAGAAAATAGGAAAACAGCCCTTAAAAATGGAAAATCAACACGGTAAATTTTGGAAAAATTATATTATCATTTAAAAATATTAAAAGACAAAAATATACATAAAATAACATATTTACACATATTAAGATAAAATATAAGAAAGAAAAATATGATTTATAAAATTTAAAATAGGCAAAATTGCACAATAAAACAAATTATACTAAAAATTGAAATGTACATAACTTTTACATTTTAACTCCGTTTTCAACGAAACGAAAAGCAGTATTCATGTTATCAAATCTATTTTCATAATAAAAGATAAAATTTATAATTTCAAGTATTTAAAATTTAAATTTAAAAGTCAAAGTTTTACTATTTTAACTAAAATTCACTTTTCTGGAAATATTAAATTTAGTCATATTTGGAATTCTAATCCACATACAAAATCGAAGTTTTTATATTTACCATAACAAAATTTATTCTTTTCATAAATAAAGCTTTTAAATCTGGAAATCAATTTAAAAATAATTGTAAAATACAGGGTTGTTACAGGTAAATAAAATAGTTTTGTATGATTATATTATATATAAATATAAATTTTCTGAAATTGAATTGTTAACTGAATTTGTTGTCAGAAAGGTAATATTTGATTTTCACTATTTGTTTTGTAAATCATTGATTTTTCCAACATAAAAATAAATGGAATTATAAAAGTTGGTTTATAGATTTATTTAGAAATTTAGATGAATTTAAAGTAAGAATTTGAGAATTTAATTTCCTAAAATTTCAAGCTTTGGTTTTTAAAATTTTAAAATGTATATTATTGAACGTATTTTTCAAATAGAAACCGTTTTCAAAGAATTTTAAATATTGAAATCAGTGCTCTTCTCTTTGTCGCTGGAAAATAATTTCGGTGATGACGGCCGCATCATCGACATTCATTTTCGAGTTTCGAAGTGGAGAAACCATTATGTAGCTTTGCTACGGTTTTGTTTTGAAAAAAATATTTTGATTTGAATTTCTTAAGTATGACTTGATTTATATATATATATATGGGTATATTATTTTAAATTTAATTTGATTTAATGTATATAGTATATACGTAATTATTCTAAAGGGTTTGAAATTAAACGGAAATTTAATCCTTAAAAATCATGTTAAAAGATGTTTTCAATTATAAATAAAGCTAAATTTTGAATAAGTATTTAAACTTGAAATAATTGAATTTGAAAATTTTATTTGTATAGTACTAAATTGCATTTCAAAATAACTTACCTAAATTATTCAGAAGTTAAAATGTAAATTGGATAATATACAATATAAAATAATTTTATAAATAAAATCTGAGTGTTTATAATAAATGTTATACACTAAATTTTGATTATAAAGATGTTGATAGAGTTAGATAGGATAATAAGAGAAAACTCAGTTAATAATGAAACTAATTTGTTTTGAAAGAATTAATAAATTGAAATTTGATTAACTTATGAAAATACCTTGAATTTAAAAGCAATTAGTGAATATAAATTAATTTAAATCGAAACTTTTATGGTTTAAATTAATTTATATGGGTTAAATATATGTGATAAGATATATCAAGTCGAATAAATTTAACAATAATTTGGAATAAAGAAGAATTTAAATTGCTAAAAAAATATGATTATAATAAAAGACTATTCAAATTTATGGTTTTAGAAATTGTAAATTGAAGATAATTGGATAATAAGATAATGAATTTAGAAATAGTTGAGATTGATTTTAGTGAAATCAAATGGATTAAATCAATTATTGAATATCGATTAATTTAAATTTGAATCTATATGGTTTAAATTAATTGTTATTTTGTATTTCAAATCTGTTTTCTTTCTAGTTGTTTCTATTCTCCTACCTCGTTCCTTTTCGGGGACGAAAAGTTTTGAGTGGGGGAGAGTGTAACGACCCGTAAATTTAACTGGTTTTAATAACGTTATTAATTGAAATTTTGCGAAATTTTAAACGATAAAATTTTGAAATATATATTTGATATTTGGAATGCGTCTAGTTAATTATAGCAACTGGTAAATTTTCGTTCGAAAATATGAAAGTTTATTTCGCGCGTAAATTTACTTCAATTTAATCAGTTAAAAAGCGATGAAAATAAAATGTTTTTAGAACCTAAATATTTTTACATAGAAAAATTCTAAAACATCTTCTGAGCAAGATGTCATTTTTCATTTTTCCAAATTCGGACTTCTTCAGCTCCGTCGATCTTAATCTTCTGTGTTTTTGCTGCATTTTCCGTTGGTAGAAAATTCAAATTTTTATAATTAAATCGTACTACCGATATCTGTATACCATTTTGACCGTCTCGTCGTACTGATCTTCACAGTATAGTCATCTCCGTATTTCGGTATCCGTTACGCGATGAAAACCGCGAAACGGATAGCCGTATCAGTTACTAAATTTCAACGTTTTGATTTCTATGCCATTCACATTTTTCCTTTTTGGTTTCTGACCTTTCGTTGCCCAATGTATAATACCAGCAGTCTTTGGCATCTATTTCCAATGTTCTATTTGCACGACTTTTGCAATTCCATCGGTTCAAAATATTGTTAGTCCTTATTCATTCTTCCTCCATTATAATTCATTCCGTAAAGAAAGCAAACATAAATGGCTACAGTAGCTTTCTTCATCCATTTCTTTTGAAACCCATCCTCCACTCACGTTTGAAAAAAAACGAAACACATCTGCATCTACATCCTCTCATCGTTCATTTTCTCAAGCCGCCTCCAAACTACTTCCCCTCCCCATCAGTTGCAAAATAGATGAAGCGTGCAGCCCTTCACCATAGACAACCCAGCCCACCGTTCCTGATCCCCTGACACCACAAACTGCTGTGAGCAACCCACCACGTTTCCATCCACCTAGGCTTGGGACAGCACATCAACCTCACTCTCAAGCCATCCTCTCGGCCATGCAATCGACATCCCGACCCATCACCAAGCAGCTGTTCCCCGACTCACGGATTCGACAACCACCCAAGGCCATCTCGGCCTTCATACCCCGCTCTACCATAAATCCACCTGCTAACCCGTGTCGCAGCCATTTATCTTCCCTCCTCTGCCTATCTCCATTTTATCGAGCCTCCCAGCCGACGTTGCTCCGCCCGAACGCCGATAGCAACTCCGGCGAACAGCCCAGACACGAACTCCCTGACCGCTCGGCCTAGTCACTCCATCAACCATGCTCCTCCTCTTCTTTGTAAGGTAGATATATACTTATGCACATATATTATCATATGTACGTGTTATGTATATAATAGTTTGCTTTATAAATTTAAGCTGCAGACTTCTTTGATATGCTTAAGTCAGTTTATATATATAGGATATGTTATAATATAAAGTTTTGTTTGTATGTATTTTATGTATATTGGTTTTATGCTAATATTGTTGTTGTTAAAGTATAATATGTTATGTAGTTATATGCAAGTTTAAAAGTTATTTGTTTAATATAAAATAATAAGTTCTATTTATAAGTTTATAAACTGAGGTATGTATCAATATCTAAGTATATAGTGTTGCGAACAAAGCTACTTATAATTGTATGTTTATATTTTGTGTCTGCGTGTATATACTATAAGGTATATAGTCTGTAATATATGTCTACATAATTTGGTATAAGCTACAGCTATGCTTATAATGTTAAAACTGTTTTAATAATATATATCTTCAGTGCTTAGTATATGCTTACGTATTTGCATAAGCATTCAAAAAAAGAAAAAAAATTGAGACTATATATATTGCATATAGAATAGTAGTATTTTGCTTATATTATATTATAGTGTATATTTCTTTGGTTTGTTAAAATCATACTACATACATACGTGACTTTTAATATATACGTTCTATAATAACGGATTTGAAATATAAATTTAGCCTGTTGAAATGTGTACTATATGAGTCTTATATATAAGTATATTGGTATATTTTGTTGGGATTAAGTTATAATAACCTGTTATATGTATATTTTGATTTATGATTTTATATATAAGTTAGGTAAAGTATCTTAATAAGTATAAGTGGTTGTTGCAGTATTGAACTTATTACAGTGATATATTTAGAATATTTACTTAAAGTTTATGGGTTTTGTAATTGATTTAATATATAGTATTTTGATTGGAATATAAATATATATTGTTATGAGTAATGTTTTAAAATGTAGTATATATTTTTCTCCATTTATATCCAGTTGATTTGATTTGTTCTTATCGATTTCGGTTACCAGCTCTATCTGTCGAATTCGTGCAAATCCTGTCCTTGCTTTGGAAATCGTCATTTGGATTTGGTCAATTTTGCAATTCAAAGCGTAGCCTGTTGTGTTGCCTATCTTCTTGTGTTCTCTAAGCCTCGAAAGGTGAGCAATCACTCACGATTAATGTTCTTTTATTTATTAAATCTGATTTCAATTGAAACGATAATTGAAATGCTGATGTTAGTTATTTACACTGTTTTATATGCTATTACCCGTATCAGTTCACATATGACATCTGACACCATTTTCTGTTTATTATTTATGCGATGATAATACAGTTTGGCTGAAAATTGATTGATCGTTGATGTTTATATTAGACGTTAAATTGCAAATGTTAAAGTGATAAATAGTATGTGTTAACTCCTATCTTCAAGCGACCTAAAACTGTACGACCTAAAAAGCAAACGACCTGAGAGAAGCCGCGACCTAAGGAAGCCTGCGACCTAAAAGGCTTTGCGACCTAAGGATATAGCGACCTAACTATTAAAGAAAGTCTACGACCTACCAGGATAAGTGTAACGACCCGATATTTTAGACCATTCGCATCCATTATAAGTGTATAGGTAGACACTCATGCCGGAGTTGAATTGCTCAAAATACCGCGTTGTTAATTTAAATTTGGCAAAACTGAACATATACAGTAAATAGATATAATCACAGATCACAGACACAGAGTAATAAATGCAGCGGAAATAAAAGAGATAGTAGTTCATGAAGCTACTATATGAATATATAAAAATACATCAGAGTTTACAACAGAAGAGTAATACGATACATCAGATACAAATCAGAATACATCACTGGAATCATCGAATACTGAAAGCAGAATAGATGGCTGGATCTTCAAGCAAAGCTCCAACTCCAAAGGTGAGTCTCGAATACTGGTACACTCAGTCTGACCCGAGCGTAAAGCAAAAACACAAGACACTCGAGTGAGGATTAACATTCTTATATTAATAAATCCAACTCAAGTGAAATAGCAATTGAAATACAAGTAACTCAAAGGATGTTTGGAATAACCATCCTTTAAGGATCTGTTAAACTATCTACTACGTAGTAATGTACGCTAAGTAGATAATGTCTATCAGTAATATAAAGATATCAAAGTAGGGTTAAGCAGGGCCCATACACCTCTTAACCTGTTTATTCCCAAAAGCATATACAAGACCGTAGTTTCCCCAAAACCGGAAGTCACCAGAGGGCAATCCATATACTAAAGGTACAAAACAAAATCGTAGTTGTCGCGAATAGGATAATCAGTATGACAAGGTACATGAGGCGATACCAACTAGGATACTAGTAGTTGCCTGATCCGGACTGATGTTGGGCATAGCAGCTACTACCCCAACACCGCGAACAACACTCCCAAATCGAGGGGTGCACCCAAATCGAATCACAAAAGTAATAGATATGGTATCGAAGAAGTGTGTCCGCTAGAGATGGCGATCCTCAATGGCCCGGCGCGGCTCCTGTTTTAGTCATATCAGGGGTCATCCAAAATCGTTCTCTTTCTTCAGTCAACGCGTTCATCAAAACCATCCACTTCGTTCTGGATCAACACTCCGCGTTTAGTTATTAAAGTGGTTTCGGTTCAGATAGAGAGTATATCCATTACCGATCCCGGTCTCTTTAATAACTTTCGTAATTATTACACCGATTGGTCGTTTATATATTTCAAAAACCAAATCAATTTCAATTTCAAATAGAATTCGTAAACCAGCATTTCATTTGTCTTTCAAACCATTTCCATAAATTTACATTTCAAAACTTCCAAATTACACTTTCAAAATCTTATAATTCAATTTCAATTTCTATTTAAAACAATTCAAATATTGATCCAAATTCGTATATCAGTTTCATTTCAAAATCATTTAAATTAATTTAATTTAACATTCAAATCAATTTACATTCATTTATCGATTCCATTCAATATTCGTTAAGTAAATTTGTTATTCAAAACAATTTCCATTAAATTTCCAATTCATTAAATCCATTCTTAAGTTCAACTTCATTAAATCAAAACTTACAATTTTGAATTAAATTAAATTCATCAAATCAAATTCTTTAAATTTCAAGTCTTACATTAATTCCAAAATATCACATTTTATTTCTTGTTAAAGAAATTCAATTTCACCTATTTACTTACTTAAATGATTTTCCAAACTTTATTAATAAAGAAACTCAATTTCAAGTATTACGAAGTAAAATTCACTTATTCAAAATTCAATTTAATTTAATAATTCAATCCTATTTAATTATTAAATAATTCAAAACTTAATTATTAAATAATTTCAAAGTTTAATAATTTCAAACTTAATTATAATTTCCAACTTAACTCAATAGTTTCTCAACTTAAACAACATTCTTTCATCAATTACATTTTTAATAATTTGTTTCAGATTATTAAACATTAACATTTCCTTTCACTTAAATTCAAATTTCAACTTCATTTCAAAACCATATTATTTATTCAAATAAAATCCTTATCTTATTTCAAAATCAAGTTATTGACCAATCGGGTTTATTTAATTTTCTATCCTAGGTCAAAGTTCAATTTTGGGTATTTATCATTTCAACCCTATTCCAATTCAATTAAAAATCAAAGCATAACAGAGGGAACTTGCAGTGTGATAACTGGGATGGTGTCAAAGTAAATAAACAAGCAATAACAACAATCAATATCAATCCAATAATCAATTCAAATAATCCCGAAATAACCATATTAATTCGCATTGTTATTTGTACGAATTAATATAATTATTTCTAGAATCTACACTATCATTTCATGTAGATTAAAGATTATTACATTACGGTTTTTCATTTGTCATCTATTTACAATTTCATACATCATCAATTTAACAACATACATTCAGTGATTCAAAATGTAATTAAGCAAATCATATGTGTCAATGGATTTAACAGTTAAAGGGGTCATATTATACAAATGTCAGTTAATCAAATTTAACATTTAATTATCCTATATCAAGTTCAATTTCATACTGTTTATCATTTTAACATTAACAATTTAACGTCCAATATAAACATCAACAATCAATCAATTATCAGCCAAACTGTATTATCAACGCATAAATAATTAACAGATAATGGTGTCAGATGTCACAGGTGAACTGATACAGGCAATAGCATATATAACAGTGTAATTAACTAACAGCAGCATATTTCAATTGTCGTTTCAATTGAAGTCAAATCTAATAAATAAAAGAACGTTAATCGTGAGTGAGTGCTCACCTTCCGAGGCTAGAGATTACCGAAGATGACCCAGATACGCACACTGATACGGACACCGAAATCGAGTCAAGCGAAGCAAAAATTTGCACGAATTCGACGGACAAGCTGATAAATAGGGGTAGACGTAGTCAAACCAGAACTGGATCGATGAAGATGATTGATATAAGTGAACATATATATAATCATTTACATATATAAAACATATCCTAAATTCAACACAATTTAAATATATGTATACATTTCAAAATCAAATATATATATGTACAAAATAAAATCAATATATAAAATTTTCAATTTAAAAACCAATTCATAAAAATCAATATTTCAAACACACACACAAAAACGCATCCCTTAAAGTCTATCGCCTATATTTTAAAATAAGTGTTCATATCAAAAAAAAACTATATAACCAATATATATACTCACTCGATCAACATATATATATAAACATAATGCAACTAAGTTTGAAGTAAAAGTACGAGACGTGACATTTATATATTACTAAAGTCAAAGCACGCCTTCTTCCATCATACAATATACTGTGGCCTACATAAATATGCGAACTACTATACTGCAGACTTTATAAGTACAAATATATACAAAATTTATGTGAACTATCCCAAATTATGCAGACCTTACATACAAATACGTATACAACGTATCAAACTTATATACTTATAGCTTATAACTAACAGACTTCTATACTAATAAAGTTTCTGATTTCTTTACACCCAAAGCTGCAAACGTTTGAAGCGCTGTGTGCTACAAATTTTTTTCAAAAGCTCATATATACCACCTATACCTTCTTTAAACAAAAAAAAATGCAGACCTATATAACAAGTATGCAGACTTGTAAAAAAAATGCCAAATACCTCTATCTGTTATATATGTATAAATTATTCATTCCAAAATCAACATATAAATCCTAGATGCATTTTAAAATACTAGGATGACTTATATACATACTTTACACAAACTTAGATATATAAACTGTAACCAGTCAAAACATATATTTATAAAATCATTTAGACAACATATACATAAACAAACTTATACAAGCTAATCAAATTTATAAATAATACATACAAATAAAACGAAAGAAATATATAAGTGATATATGAATATATACCGTTCACCAAAGATGAAGATGCTCGGCAGAGCAAAAGCGGCATCGGCCAAGGCTGTTGTGGCGATTTGGAAGAAGAGGGAAAAGTGTGGGGCAGTGGGTTGCTGGGAACGGCACGGCGGTGGTGGACGGGAAGGCTGCACGAGTGGAAGTGGGGAGAGGTGGAGCGTCTGTCGACGTGGAGAGGAAGAGGGTGGCTGTCGCGTGGGCGTGGAAGTTGCGGCAGTGGTTAGGGAGAAGCTAGGTGGAGGGGCGACTAGTGACGGGCTATGGAAGGGCAGCTTAGTCGAAGGGCACGAGGCGGTTTGGCTCGAGATCTGCTGTGATCGGGTTTGCAGTGTTTATACGAGGAGGAGGGTTTGGGAAGTCCGGTGGGTTGCGGTAGGTTGGGGCTGGGCGAATGGAGGCCGAAGCAGTGTGAAGGTGGGCGCAGGTTTGAATCTCGGCCTGGGGTTTGGTAGTGCTCTGTGGGTAAGGGTTTGGCATGTTATGGTTTACGTGAGAGGGTGGGGAAGAGGCCGAATGAAAAGTTGATGAAGAGTGGGAGGGTGTTCCATGAAGAGGCTGGAGTAGTTTGGTTCCCCATTCATTTTCTTTTCCAAGATGACAGAAAGAAAAACAGACTGTAATAAAAGAAACGGTCAATTTTTCTTTTTGGAACTTGAAGGGGATGGCTAGCTTCAGTTACCAAAGGGACGTGAGCAATTAATATTATATTACGTTGGCTCTTACCATTTATAAGGACCGTTCCAAAGGAAAAAAAACAAACAAAATGAATGAGTCGGAGTAGTAGCACGTATAATAAATTGACTATAGGAGATCATAAAGCAATGACAGTCTAAATTCGACCGTTGGGAATTTGGAATGGACAGGGACCCAAAAGTTTGAAATTTCGTCGCCGATACGGCTATTTGTTCCGCGGTTTCCGCCGCGTACCGAACTCCGAAGCACACAAATGAATATACCATAGTGATCAGCATGCTGAGACGATCAAAACGGTATACAGATATCAGTGGTACGATCATCCGATAAAAATCGATATCGGTACCAGAATACTGCTATTTGCAGAAAATAAGAACGACGGAGCCAAAGATGTCCGAATTTGGAAAAACGACAAACTGAAATCTTGCTCAGAAGATGGTTTAGAATTTTTCTATGTAAAATATTTAGGTTTCGAAAACATTTTATTTCCATCGTTTTTTAACTGATTAAATTGAAGTGAATTTACGCGCGAAATAAACTTTCATATTTTCGGACGAAAATTTACCAGTTGCTATGTTTAACTAGACGTATTCCAAATATTAAATTTTTATTTCAAAATTTTATCGTTTAAAATTTCACAAAATTTTAAGTAATTACGTTATTAAAACAGTTGAAATTTACGGGTCGTTACACTCTCCCCCACTCAAAACTTTTCATCCCCGAAAAGGAACGAGGTAGGAGAATAGAAACAACCAGAAAGAAAAACAGATTTGAAATACAAAATAACAATTAATTTAAACCATATAGATTCAAATTTAAATTAATTGATATTCAATAATTGATTTAATCCATTTGATTTCACTAAAATCAATCTCAACTATTTCTAAATTACTATCTTATTATCCCATTTTCTTCAATTTATAATTTCTAAATCCATAAATTTGAATTGTCTTTTATTATAATCCTATTTTTCAGCAATTTAAATTCTTCTTTATTCCAAACTACTATTAAATTTATTCTACTTAATATATCTACTCACATATATTTAACCCATATAAATTTAAAACATAAAAGTTTCGATTTAAATTAATTTGCATCTATTTATTTCTTTTAAATTCAAGGTATTTTCATATGTTGATAAAATTTCAATTTATTAATTCTTTCAAAACAAATTTATTTCATTATTAACCGAGTTTACTTATTATCCTATCTAACTCTATTAACATCTTTATAATCAAGATTTTAGTGTATAACATTTTATAAACACTCAATTTTTATTTATAAAATTATTTTATATTGTATATTATCCAATTCCATATTCAACTTCTGAATGATTTAGGTAAGTTGTATTAGAATGCAGTTGAACAATATACGAATAAAATTTCCAAATTCAATTATTCAAGTTTACATATTTATTCCAAATCTTAGTTTTATTTATAATTAAAATCATCTTTTAACAAAATTTAAGAATTAGATTTCCGATTAACATTAAACAACTTATATAATATATTTATATCAAATCAAATTAAATTTTTAAAATAAGATACTTATATATATATATAAATCAAATTATACTGAAGAAATTTAAATTAAAATATTTTTCAAAACAAACCATAGCAAAGCTACAGAATAGTATCTCCACTTCGAAACTCGAAAATGAACGTCGATGATGCGGCCGCCATCACCGAAATTATTTTCCAGCGACAAAGAGAAGAGCACTGATTTCAACATTTTAAAATTCTTTGGAAACGATTTCTATTCGAAAATACTTTCAATAATATATACTTAAAAAATTTTAAGAACCAAAGTTCAAAATCACCGGAAACTAGTAAATTCTCAAATTTCTGAATTAAATTCATTTCAAATTCCAAATCAATTTATAAACCGTATTTATAAATTTATTTAGAACAATAAATGATAATCAAATATTATCATTTCAACAACAATTTAATTAACTTATTAAATTCCAGAAAATTTTAACTTATATTTTTACAATATAATCAACAAATTTATTTCATTTACCAAATTTGAAAATAATATTGTGTCAGTTTGCTCTGTTCAAGTGTTTTGGAAATCCTATCGATAGCGTTGATCAGACGAATCGATCGGAAACCCAAATCAACATCAACAACTCAACAACACAATATATAAAACATTTTTATATAAATTTACAAATACACTTCTTTGCTCGACGATACAGGGATGAATTTTCAAAATAAGGATAGGGTTTCAAATTTTATGGACTCAAGTTAAAGAGAATTCTGATTTAAATACAAGTTCGAAAGAAGAGATAAGATGATTCAATTAACAGAATCGGGTTGGATAAGCTTATTTAATTCACGGGCAATCTTAACCGGATCGTCCGTAACTTCAAGAATAAGACCGATGCTGAATTCCGAGGTAAATCAACACTCGATCTCACGAGATGGAATTCAGGTATAGCAGGGAATAGACAGCATCGTAAACCGAGGATACAGGAATCTCCGGTAAATCAATGCCTATTATAAAGGAGTTTACTCCTTTACGAATCGTTCTAAGATTGGCGAGACCGCCGATCTATTATAGATAACATTCAGAATGGAGTTATGGGGTGCTCCATGATTGAAAGAAGACGAATAGTGAAGGACACGAACGAATTTCGGAACCGAGGGGAACGTTCCAAAATTCAAAGAAATTGAGTCAAGGGAAGAGATTGAAACTCGAATGAGAGTGATTCTGTAAATACATTTACCCTATATGTTAAGTTTTGCCTAGAGCTACCAAAGCTCTGATACCAACTGTAACGACCCGATATTTTAGACCATTCGCGTCCATTATAAGTGTATAGGTAGACACTCATGCCGGAGTTGAATTGCTCAAAATACCGCGTTGTTAATTTAAATTTGGCAAAACTGAACATATACAGTAAATAGATATAATCACAGATCACAGACACAGAGTAATAAATGCAGCGGAAATAAAAGAGATAGTAGTTCATGAAGCTACTATATGAATATATAAAAATACATCAGAGTTTACAACAGAAGAGTAATACGATACATCAGATACAAATCAGAATACATCACTGGAATCATCGAATACTGAAAGCAGAATAGATGGCTGGATCTTCAAGCAAAGCTCCAACTCCAAAGGTGAGTCTCGAATACTGGTACACTCAGTCTGACCCGAGCGTAAAGCAAAAACACAAGACACTCGAGTCAGGATTAACATTCTTATATTAATAAATCCAACTCAAGTGAAATAGCAATTGAAATACAAGTAACTCAAAGGATGTTTGGAATAACCATCCTTTAAGGATCCGTTAAACTATCTACTAGGTAGTAATGTACGCTAAGTAGATAATGTCTATCAGTAATATAAAGATATCAAAGTAGGGTTAAGCAGGGCCCATACACATCTTAACCTGTTTATTCCCAAAAGCATATACAAGACCGTAGTTTCCCCAAAACCGGAAGTCACCAGAGGGCAATCCATATACTAAAGGTACAAAACAAAATCATAGTTGTCGCGAATATGATAATCAGTATGACAAGGTACATGAGGCGATACCAACTAGGATACTAGTAGTTGCCTGATCCGGACTGATGTTGGGCATAGCAGCTACTACCCCAACACCGCGAACAACACTCCCAAATCGAGGGGTGCACCCAAATCGAATCACAAAAGTAATAGATATGGTATCGAAGAAGTGTGTCCGCTAGAGATGGCGATCCTCAATGGCCCGGCGCGGCTCCTGTTTTAGTCATGTCAGGGGTCATCCAAAATCGTTCTCTTTCTTCAGTCAACGCGTTCATCAAAACCATCCACTTCGTTCTGGATCAACACTCCGCGTTTAGTTATTAAAGTGGTTTCGGTTCAGATAGAGAGTATATCCATTACCGATCCCGGTCTCTTTAATAACTTTCGTAATTATTACACCGATTGGTCGTTTATATATTTCAAAAACCAAATCAATTTCAATTTCAAATAGAATTCGTAAACCAGCATTTCATTTGTCTTTCAAACCATTTCCATAAATTTACATTTCAAAACTTCCAAATTACACTTTCAAAATCTTATAATTCAATTTCAATTTCTATTTAAAACAATTCAAATATTGATCCAAATTCGTATATCAGTTTCATTTCAAAATCATTTAAATTAATTTAATTTAACATTCAAATCAATTTACATTCATTTATCGATTCCATTCAATATTCGTTAAGTAAATTTGTTATTCAAAACAATTTCCATTAAATTTCCAATTCATTAAATCCATTCTTAAGTTCAACTTCATTAAATCAAAACTTACAATTTTGAATTAAATTAAATTCATCAAATCAAATTCTTTAAATTTCAAGTCTTACATTAATTCCAAAATATCACATTTTATTTCTTGTTAAAGAAATTCAATTTCACCTATTTACTTACTTAAATGATTTTCCAAACTTTATTAATAAAGAAACTCAATTTCAAGTATTACGAAGTAAAATTCACTTATTCAAAATTCAATTTAATTTAATAATTCAATCCTATTTAATTATTAAATAATTCAAAACTTAATTATTAAATAATTTCAAAGTTTAATAATTTCAAACTTAATTATAATTTCCAACTTAACTCAATAGTTTCTCAACTTAAACAACATTCTTTCATCAATTACATTTTTAATAATTTGTTTCAGATTATTAAACATTAACATTTCCTTTCACTTAAATTCAAATTTCAACTTCATTTCAAAACCATATTATTTATTCAAATAAAATCCTTATCTTATTTCAAAATCAAGTTATTGACCAATCGGGTTTATTTAATTTTCTATCCTAGGTCAAAGTTCAATTTTGGGTATTTATCATTTCAACCCTATTCCAATTCAATTAAAAATCAAAGCATAACAGAGGGAACTTGCAGTGTGATAACTGGGATGGTGTCAAAGTAAATAAACAAGCAATAACAACAATCAATATCAATCCAATAATCAATTCAAATAATCCCGAAATAACCATATTAATTCGCATTGTTATTTGTACGAATTAATATAATTATTTCTAGAATCTACACTATCATTTCATGTAGATTAAAGATTATTACATTACGGTTTTTCATTTGTCATCTATTTACAATTTCATACATCATCAATTTAACAACATACATTCAGTGATTCAAAATGTAATTAAGCAAATCATACGTGTCAATGGATTTAACAGTTAAAGGGGTCATATTATACAAATGTCAGTTAATCAAATTTAACATTTAATTATCCTATATCAAGTTCAATTTCATACTGTTTATCATTTTAACATTAACAATTTAACGTCCAATATAAACATCAACAATCAATCAATTATCAGCCAAACTGTATTATCAACGCATAAATAATTAACAGATAATGGTGTCAGATGTCACAGGTGAACTGATACAGGCAATAGCATATATAACAGTGTAATTAACTAACAGCAGCATATTTCAATTGTCGTTTCAATTGAAGTCAAATCTAATAAATAAAAGAACGTTAATCGTGAGTGAGTGCTCACCTTCCGAGGCTAGAGATTACCGAAGATGACCCAGATACGCACACTGATACGGACACCGAAATCGAGTCAAGCGAAGCAAAAATTTGCACGAATTCGACGGACAAGCTGATAAATAGGGGTAGACGTAGTCAAACCAGAACTGGATCGATGAAGATGATTGATATAAGTGAACATATATATAATCATTTACATATATAAAACATATCCTAAATTCAACACAATTTAAATATATGTATACATTTCTAAATCAAATATATATATGTACAAAATAAAATCAATATATAAAATTTTCAATTTAAAAACCAATTCATAAAAATCAATATTTCAAACACACACACAAAAACGCATCCCTTAAAGTCTATCGCCTATATTTTAAAATAAGTGTTCATATAAAAAAAACTATATAACCAATATATATACTCACTCGATCAACATATATATATATAAACATAATGCAACTAAGTTTGAAGTAAAAGTACGAGACGTGACATTTATATATTACTAAAGTCAAAGCACGCCTTCTTCCATCATACAATATACTGTGGCCTACATAAATATGCGAACTACTATACTGCAGACTTTATAAGTACAAATATATACAAAATTTATGTGAACTATCCCAAATTATGCAGACCTTACATACAAATACGTATACAACGTATCAAACTTATATACTTATAGCTTATAACTAACAGACTTCTATACTAATAAAGTTTCTGATTTCTTTACACCCAAAGCTGCAAACGTTTGAAGCGCTGTCTGCTACAAATTTTTTTCAAAAGCTCATATATACCACCTATACCTTCTTTAAACAAAAAAAAATGCAGACCTATATAACAAGTATGCAGACTTGTAAAAAAATGCCAAATACCTCTATCTGTTATATATGTATAAATTATTCATTCCAAAATCAACATATAAATCCTAGATGCATTTTAAAATACTAGGATGACTTATATACATACTTTACACAAACTTAGATATATAAACTGTAACCAGTCAAAACATATATTTATAAAATCATTTAGACAACATATACATAAACAAACTTATACAAGCTAATCAAATTTATAAATAATACATACAAATAAAACGAAAGAAATATATAACTGATATATGAATATATACCGTTCACCAAAGATGAAGATGCTCGGCAGAGCAAAAGCGGCATCGGCCAAGGCTGTTGTGGCGATTTGGAAGAAGAGGGAAAAGTGTGGGGCAGTGGGTTGCTGGGAACGGCACGGCGGTGGTGGACGGGAAGGCTGCACGAGTGGAAGTGGGGAGAGGTGGAGCGTCTGTCGACGTGGAGAGGAAGAGGGTGGCTGTCGCGTGGGCGTGGAAGTTGCGGCAGTGGTTAGGGAGAAGCTAGGTGGAGGGGCGACTAGTGACGGGCTATGGAAGGACAGCTTAGTCGAAGGGCACGAGGCGGTTTGGCTCGAGATCTGCTGTGATCGGGTTTGCAGTGTTTATACGAGGAGGAGGGTTTGGGAAGTCCGGTGGGTTGCGGTAGGTTGGGGCTGGGCGAATGGAGGCCGGAGCAGTGTGAAGGTGGGCGCAGGTTTGAATCTCGGCATGGGGTTTGGTAGTGCTCTGTGGGTAAGGGTTTGGCATGTTATGGTTTACGTGAGAGGGTGGGGAAGAGGCCGAATGAAAAGTTGATGAAGAGTGGGAGGGTGTTCCATGAAGAGGCTGGAGTAGTTTGGTTCCCCATTCATTTTCTTTTCCAAGATGACAGAAAGAAAAACAGACTATAATAAAAGAAACGGTCAATTTTTCTTTTTGGAACTTGAAGGGGATGGCTAGCTTCAGTTACCAAAGGGACGTGAGCAATTAATATTATATTACGTTGGCTCTTACCATTTATATGGACCGTTCCAAAGGAAAAAAAACAAACAAAATGAATGAGTCGGAGTAGTAGCACGTATAATAAATTGACTATAGGAGATCATAAAGCAATGACAGTCTAAATTCGACCGTTGGGAATTTGGAATGGACAGGGACCCAAAAGTTTGAAATTTCGTCGCCGATACGGCTATTTGTTCCGCGGTTTCCGCCGCGTACCGAACTCCGAAGCACACAAACGAATATACCATAGTGATCAGCATGCTGAGACGATCAAAACGGTATACAGATATCAGTGGTACGATCATCCGATAAAAATCGATATCGGTACCAGAATACTGCTATTTTGCAGAAAATAAGAACGACGGAGCCAAAGATGTCCGAATTTGGAAAAACGACAAACTGAAATCTTGCTCAGAAGATGGTTTAGAATTTTTCTATGTAAAATATTTAGGTTTCGGAAACATTTTATTTCCATCGTTTTTTAACTGATTAAATTGAAGTGAATTTACGCGCGAAATAAACTTTCATATTTTCGGACGAAAATTTACCAGTTGCTATGTTTAACTAGACGTATTCCAAATATTAAATTTTTATTTCAAAATTTTATCGTTTAAAATTTCACAAAATTTTAACTAATTACGTTATTAAAACAGTTGAAATTTACGGGTCGTTACAATAAGAAGTTAGCGACCTAACTTCTCCACGACCTAAGCTGTCTACGACCCAAGAAGTATCACAACTTAATGAAGCAGCGACCTACGACTTAGTGAAGCTGCGACCTACGGCTTGACTACTGAAAAGACTCAACGACCTAAGAGACCTCGCGACTTAAAGGAAGTTGCAACTTGTGACCTAAGAGAGTCTACGACCTAACTACTAAAGGTAGCTTGCGACCTAACTTGCTTAGTGACCTAAGAGAGTCTACGACCTAACTACTAAAGGTAGCTTGCGACCTAACTTGCTTAGCGACCTCGGGGACTCTGCGACCTAATTCCTGAAGCAAACCTAACGACCTAAAGACTTCAAGAGTTAAAGGCAAAGAAAGGAGCACGACTTACCTTAAGTCGTTCACGACTTACCACTTAGAGAAAAGCACGAACGACTCCATCAGACTGTACTTCTTAAATTGCATATAGACCGCGATCTATCTTAGGTCGCTTGCGACTTACGACCTAGCTTAGGTCGAACGCGACCTAAGACTTAGAGCAATATTTCTGCCCAAAATTCAGAGCTGCTCCTATAAATACACCATCATCGCCAACAAGCGAAGGACTTTTGGCCATTTATTTCTTCAAGCGTCGTTACTCTGCCGAGCTCTCAACTCCTTCCACAATTGAAGATCTCCAGATATTCGAGACACTACAACAAGCTTCGAGAGGAATTTTCTACATCTAACACGGATTTATCAAGTTTCATCATCGAAGTTTGAGCTAGTAGTCGAGATTGTCTTTGTGATCGAATTGTATTGTTTTGATAAGTGCATTGTATCGTCTTGTAATCAGATTCAGTAATAAAGAGATTCAAAGTGGACGTAGGCTCGATCTCAAGCCGAACCACTATAAACTGCTGTCGTTTACTGCTTTTTCACTATTTTTCTGCTTAAATTCTGTTCCCGTCACACGGGTGGTGCTTTCACAACTCTACCACACACACCGGGTGTTAGTGTTCACTTTTTAGCGTTAACATTTTGGTGCTTTCATTGAGAGCCCAACTCAGGAATATTCTCACCATTGCTTCACGGAAGTTTGTTGAAAGAATTTCCTATAAAACCAGAAGTCTATCAGATATAATGGCTCCTGGAAGGAAACGTAAGTCTGTCAGAACTGATGATGACCGCGACAATACTGCCACTTCTCTTTCTCCAAATCAGGCAGCTCCAAGCGTCGTTGTGACGCGACAAGAGTTAGATGCTGATGTATCCGGACTATACCAGCAGATTGAAACTCAGAATAATCTGATGATGGAAAAGCTGAATGCTCTACTTGGGGCTAATCAAAGACCAGTAAGTAATGAGGAAAACTTTCCTAATGCTGCTCCCAATTCCGAAGGGAGAAATATTCCTCGAGGGGGATCAAGTGCTGCTGAAGGGGCACCCCTCCAGGCTGAAGGATCCAGGCCGTCACCGGTTCTCTGTGAGCATTTACCTGGGCAAACCTCCGAAAAGATAGCCGAAGTCTATTCCGCGAAATCTCTAAACAATGAGGAATATCTCTCTAGCATGGTTCAGCAAATAATGAAGGAAAGCATGCAAAGAAACGAAGATGAGAATGATTGGGGATTCGCTCCGAGTAAAACTCCATTTACAGAAAGGATCCTAAAAGCTGAGTTTCCCAGAAAGTTCGTTCCTCCTACAATCCCAGCTTATCGGGGGACGAGTGATCCAAATCAGTTCTTGTACAAATATGACTGGCACATGACTGGCGCCAGAGCAACTGATGAGATCAAATGCCGATATTTCCCAGTATACTTGGAGGGAGTAGCGTTACTTTGGTTTACCAAGCTTCCTGTGCGATCTGTCGACCAATTTTTTGATCTGACCCGAAAATTCAAGGAACAATTCAGATTGTACATTTCAAGAGCAAAGGATATAATGTCTCTCTCAAGTCTTGAACAGAATCCTGGAGAGCCCATCAAGTCCTTCCTGAATCGCTTTAATTTAGCCTTAGCAGAAGTTGATAACGCAGAACCGCGAATGATTTTGACCTACTTAATGCGGGCTGTTGACAAGTCAAGCGAGTTTGGAAAATGGTTAAAGATGAAGGAACCAAATTCGCTCGAATACAAAAAGGCTGATGAGTTCATGCGCCTAGAGAATCTCTCCGCGTCAGCTAAAGTCGTGACAACAGTGGTGGAAAATAATGCTACAGCTCAGAACAAGAAAGAATCCGTAAATCAGAAAAGGGAGAATAATGGTGGAAAGAAGCAAAAAGATCTCAAAAAGCCTCGCTTCCTCAAACCTTCGGATTTTACTCCTCTGACTGATACCCCGGAGAATATTTTCATCGCCACTAAGGATGCTGTTGATTTTCCAAAACCATCAGCAGTAAAAGTTGGAAAAAATGCTGTTCAAAGCGGAAGATTTTGCAAATTTCATAATCAACCAGGCCATGATACCAACGAATGCCGCCACTTGAAAAGCCTAATTGAAGAATTGTTGAGAGAGAATAAGTTGCAGCAGTATGTGAAAAGAAATAGAAAAGACCCGTCTTCATCTAACCAGGGGCAACTACCCCCAGCTCATTCATTTGGTTCAGGAGAGCGGCCCGCTGAAAAAGAAAGACCTGTTATCAATGTGATCACAGGGGGACCTCATCCAGCTGGCAGGAGTTGGGGTGAGATGGAAAGGTATGCTAGAGCATTGAAGTATGCTCCAATTGAAGAAAGTGTCTTGATCTTGGAAGATGCTACACCTCTAAAGCAGCAGAAGACTTTTCATGAAGATATTATGTTCAGAACCAGGGATTATATTGATGTGGAAGCTCCTACTAAGGACCCTTTGGTTGTCTCTGTTGGTATTGGGCCGGCTATTGTCAGAAGAGTTCTGGTTGATAGTGGTGCTTCGTGCAACATACTCTTTAAAAAGACATTTGACCAGATGAAAATTCCAATGACAGACGTACAGGCTTCTTCACACAAGATTGCCGGATTTACAGGAGAGCTGAAACAGCCAATTGGAACGGTGGACTTGTTCGTTGAAATAGGCGAAGGACATAAGAAGTTAGTTCGGAAACAAACTTTCGTAATTGTCGATGGATTATCCGCCTATAATGCTTTCTTGGGCCGACCTACTCTTGCTGCTTTCAGGGCCGTCCTCGCTCCGTGGTGCTTAACAATGAAATTTCCCACTGATAATGGGGTTGCTGTCATTAAGGGAGATCAGAACGCGGGGCGAGAATGTTATCTTGTAGAGCTCCGAGAGGCCAGGAGAAGAGAAATGGGGAAAGATGCGGCAGCTCCGCTCTGCATCAAGGAACCAACCCTGTAGCAACTACGGAGTGGCCCCTGTACTGGCGAACACAGCAATGCAAGGAAAGAAATGGATCCCAGGAAAGCCAGTGCAGGGGAAAATAGAGTGGTACCCGTGGAAGTAACGGTACCAATATCTGTTGATTCGAAAGACCCGAACAAAGTACTCAACGTGGGTTCACAGCTGAGCATAGCAGTTCAAAACACACTGATATCATTCTTAAAAGCCAATATGGATGTGTTCGCCTGGTGTCATGCTGATATGTGTGGGATCTCCCCGGAAATTGCCGTACATACTTTGTACATTGATCCGAAATTCACACCAGTGAAATAGAAAAGAAGAACTCAAGGCCCAGAAAGGTCAACGGCACTAAAGGAAGAAGTCGATCGGCTCATGGAAAACGGCTTCATCAGAAACTCCACTTATCCAAATTGGGTTTCAAATCCAGTATTGGTCAAGAAGGCAAATGGAAAGGGGAGAGTATGCATAGATTTCTCAGATCTAAACAAAGCATGCCCCAAGGATTGCTTCCTGCTGCCCAGAATTGATCAATTGGTGGACGGAACAGTTGGGCATGAGTTGTTATCGTTTATGGATGCTTACTCCGGATACAATCAGATTATGATGCATGAGCCGGATCAGGAAGACACAAGCTTTATCACAGATGTGGGTCTCTATTGCTACAAAGTTATGCCTTTCGGATTGAAGAATGCTGGGGCAACCTACCAAAGGCTCGTCAATGCAATGTTCAAGCCTCAGATTGGTAGAACCATGGAAGTTTATGTCAACGATATGTTGGTAAAGTCTAAGAAAGCTATAGATCACATGGGTCACTTGGAGGAAATGTTTGCAATTCTTCGAAAGTACGGAATGAAGCTCAATCCATTGAAATGTTCATTCGGAGTGGAGTCCGGGAAATTCTTGGGTTTCATTGTGAGCGCCAGGGGCATTGAAGCTAATCCTACTCAAATCACAGCTCTAAGGGAGGTCAAAGCCCCTAAAACAAAGAAAGAAATGTAAAGACTCAATGGAAAAGTCGTTGCTCTGAGTCGCTTCATTTCCAAGGCCACAGACAAATGCATTCCCTTCTTTGACGCTCTAAAGAAAGGAAAGAAAAATTTTGAATGGACTCCCGAATGCCAGAATGCTTTCGATGGACTAATTCGTCATATGGAAACACCTCCGGTTCTTTCCAAGCTTACTGACGGTGAAGACCTTTTCATCTATTTAGCAATTTCATCTCACGCCCTCAGTGCAGCACTTGTACGGGAAGATATGAAAGTACAACGTCCAGTCTATTACATCAGTAAATGGTTCACTGGGGCAGAGATGAATTATTCGAAGATAGAAAAGCTCGCCTACTTATTGCTAATTGCTTCCAGGAAATTGAGACCATACTTTCAGGCTCATCCTATCAAGGTTCTTACCGATTAACCTCTAAAGCAAGTCTTGTTTCGTCCTGAAATTTCGGGCCGTCTTTTGAAATGGAACATTGAACTCAGCCAATATGATATCGCTTACCATCCCCGGAAGGCAATCACCGGACAAGCTTTAGCAAATTTCATCGCAGAATCTACAGACAAAGGTGATAGTGAGAATGAAACAACTGATGGCATTCCAATCCAGTGGAAGTTGTATGTTGATGGATCGAGAAATGATTACTGTTCTGGGGCAAGGGTTGTGCTCGAAACCCCCGAAGGACGATCGTTGTGTTATGCATTGAGACTGGAATTTCCTTCAACGAACAATGAAGCGGAGTATGAGGCTCTTATTGCTGGCTTGAAAATTGCCAAAGAACTAAACATTAAAGTGTTACAAATCTTCAGCGATTCCCAACTTATTGTTTGCCAGGTAAAGAAAGAGTTTCAGGCTAAAGGTGGAAATCTGCCCGCATACTTGTCAAAGGCATGTGAACTTCTTGAAGATTTCAATCATTACACGATAAGTCATATTCCTCGGGTAGAAAACATGAAAGCAGATTCTCTAGCAAAGTACTCAAGTTCCGGAGAAGCTCAATTACTGGGATTAGTTCCTGTAGAAGTTCTGTCAGCTCCAAGCATTGATGAAATGGATGTTGATTGGATTATGGCTACGTCTCAAGAGCATGAATCATGGATGACTCCAATCAAAGAATACCTACTCAATGGTTCCTTGCCAGAAAGTTCTAAGGAACGTCGAAAACTATTGAGGAAAGCGTCAAGATATATAATTCAAGATGGCCGATTATACAGACGGGGATTTTCAATGCCACTGCTCCGATGTGTAACTAAGGAAGAAGCCAAGACAATTCTAGCCGAGATACACGGAGGAGAATGTGGAGATCATTCAGCCGGCCAAACTCTAGCCAAGTAAGTCCTCCGATACGGGTATTTCTGGCCGGATATTAATCGAGACGCTGCTATTTACTCCAGAAAGTGCGACAAATGCCAAAGATTTGCAAAAATCCCAAAAGCACCTTCCACCGAACTCACACAAATGGTCAGCCCATGGCCGTTCGCCATTTGGGGGATAGACTTGATTGGACCTTTACCGATCGCTAAATCCGGAATCAAATATGCTATTGTTGCTGTTGATTATTTCACCAAATGGGCTGAAGCTGAACCTTTGGCCACCATTACTTCTAAAAAGATGATAAATTTTGTAACGAAAAATATCATTTGCAGATATGGTGTGCCACAGAAGATAATCACAGACAATGGTACTCAGTTTGACAGTGAAGAATTCCAGGATTTTTGCAAACGATTCAGAATTCGGAAAAGCTTCTCAGCAGTGGCTCATCCACAGGCAAACGGGCAAGTGGAAGCAGTGAACAAAATTGTCAAGTCAACCATCAAAAAGCAACTCAAAAAAGCAAAAAGTGGTTGGGTCGATAAGCTTCCATTAGCACTATGGGCATACAGAACCACTCACAAAACTGCGACTGGGCACACTCCATTTTCACTAGCATACGGGTCAGAAGCGATGATACCGGTGGAAGTAGAAGTTCCTTCACACAGAAGAATTCACTTCAATGAAGCTGAAAATGAAAAGCTGCAACTCGAAGCACTTGATTTTCTTGATGAAAAAAGAGAAGAAGCTAGGCTCAGAGTTTCAGCTTATCAGCAAAGGATAGCCAGGCACTTCAACTCTAAAGTTCGCCAACGCAGCTTTGAGGTCGGAGACTTAGTTTTGAAAAGGATCATGACAGCAACTGGTGTGTTTGGGCCAAACTGGGAGGGACCATATGCCATTGGCAGTAAACTTCTTGATGGCACTTTCAAACTCATAACTGTTGAAGGAGATCCAATTCCAAGAGCCTGGAACAGCAACCACTTACGTCCTTATTTTACTTGAAAAAAGCTTTGCTCAAAGTTGTAAAATAGTGATGAATGTATCAGTTGTATGGTAAAACATTGTAAATCAGTGTAAATGAATGAAAGCTATAAAGTGGATGTAGGCCCGATTCTTGGCCGAACCACTATAAATCTTGTGTTCTTTACTATTTCATAATGCCTGTTTCATTTCAATAAGTAAATACTTTGAATGTATTGCTAAAATGTCAATTCAAAATTGCAGGACATTAAAACAAGGCTCGTTCATTACAAAGCTAAGCGACCTCTATAAATCACCTATTACGCAAATACCAAGCGACAAAAAATTCCAAATTCAAACCCTATACAAGAAGAACTTCACATAAAAAGTTGACGACTCCACCATGGCAAACCTTTGTTAACTGGTTGAGATTGTCGATATGAACAAACATCCAACTAAGATAACTCGCGTTTGTCCCGTGAAGTCGTTCAACAGTGAAGTCCACTTCTTCGGATGAGGCAATTTACTTGCAAAAGGAAAGAAGATGCGCTTGGAAACGATAATAAAAGATCGCTAATGAGCAGATGATGAGAGAACATTGCCAAGCAAACAAAGAAGCAGCCAAAAGGAGGTATGCCTCTCAATAAAAGGGCCGGTAGAACCACCGAAGGGACACCTTCCCAAGCAGAAGGAACAGGGCCTTTGCTGACTGATCGTGATGCATCCGATCAGGCAGCTTGCGTCCGTCCCGTGGATCTACTCGCCCCTGAGACGCAACCTTCCTGGCACACCAACCAACCGACGCTCCTTCCCAAAGGTCAACAAAGCCCTCTAACGAGGCATGCCAAAAAAAAAATGAAAGTGCTTCTCTCAATCAAAAAAGATTGGTGGAACCACCGGAGGGGCACCTTCCCAAGCTGAAGGAACAGGGCCCTTGTTAATTGATTGTGATCGTTTGTGCAAACGGACATCCAATCAAACAACTTGCGTCCGCCCCGTGGATCCATCCAACCAGGAGAAAGTAACTTCCAGGCAATCAAAAAGCCCTCTTCGGAGGCACAAGCCCTCTTCGGAGGCAAAAGCCCTCTCCCGAGGCACCACAAGCCCTCTTCGGAGGCACATGCCCTCTTCAGAGGCAAAAGCCCTCTCCCGAGGCACCACAAGCCCTCTTCGGAGGCACAAGCCCTTTTCGGAGGCACAAGCCCTTTTCGGAGGCACAAGACCTCTTCGGAGGCACAACTCTTTAAGAGGAGCCCTCTCCGGAGGCATGTCCAAAAATAGAATACTCGAACAAAAAAGCCTTCTCCGGAAGCACAGTTCAACTCTCAAAAAAGTTAAAATGCTACAAAATTTTCTTCAGAAAGAAAGAGAAAATAAAAATTTCTCCAAAAAACGAGATATGATCTATTAAAAGCAGAATAATTTTTCCCTTAAAAGTGGAATAGTTATTCTCTGAAATAAGATTATCAGTCTTGTGAAAGTTAGAAATGTTGCAGTGCACTTGTGGTATAGGGGCAACACTATACAATTCAATTACATTAATAAAAGGAATATGCAAGCAACATACCGCAAGTTCATTGCAATATCATGAAAAATAGATGTGGAATAAATGCATTCTCAAACACAGACCAGAAAGTTTGTACAAGTAAGAAGAATTGTTTATTCTACACTAAAATGAGAAACAAATGCGCTCTCACATACACAAGAATTTGTACAAGTAAAATAGCTATTTTATTCAACACTATGAAAACTTTTTACATTGTACAGATCGCAAAAAAGAAGCGGGGACCGGTACCCGCACAATCTCCGGTCAATACATGCAAAAAGCAAAAATAAGAAGTAGAAGATCCAGCTTGCTATTCCTTCTTCCCACCACCTTTGGAGCCTTTACCGGGCCTAATGATTAGTTTCTGAAGCCGTTGTGAACGGGTCGGGGCAGAAGGAGAAAGAGGCACGGCTGGATCAACTTCTGCTTCCTCTCCAGCGGAAATATTCTTCTTCTTCCTTATGGCACGCTTCCCCTTCCTCTTCGAAGAAGACTCACTCCCCGGAGTAGCAAGCAATGTCGAAAGCTTCGTGTCATCATCTAGAGACCGCTCCGGGGTCTTCGATGTCATCAAGATCCTCCGCCTTCTGCTCCTGCGAAGCGGCCGGATCATCCAGGCCTTGAAGAGCTTCAATTTTCTCTGCCTGTGATCCCGGCTGAGAAGCAGAAGGAGGAGTAACTTGGGAAGGTGGAGGAGCGGCAACTAAAGGAGTGGAAGTTTGTGCAGTATTCGGTACCTCCGCTGTAGAAGAAAAGAAGTTAAAATCGGTATTCTCCGAGAAAAGAGAAGGTATCGGTTCACCAAAGTTTAAGTAATAAGTAAGAAGGTCGTCAAACTCGGTTAAATCAAATAAATGATTCACTGGATATGGATCGACACCAAAATTACCTGGAGAAGTCGGTTTTGACAAGTCAATTTCAAATTTATCAGGCTCAGTGTCTTCTTGGCTCTGCTCCTCGATATGAGTAAGGGGAGACTCGGTTGTGACGGGCTTGGCCTCGACGGTTTTTGCAGGAGAAGAAAAGTGAGAGCTGGAACCAACGATATCGACGTTGGTCGAAGTCGAAGTGTGGACAGGGGCAGTTAAAGATGTTTTCTTCTCTAGATGTTCTTCTGCCACTATTCCAGCTCTGGCATCAGCAAGTTGCTCTTTTCCCTTGGCAAGAGCAGCACGAGCTTCTTCGTCAAGGTAGCGTGCCTCGAATTCCGCCTCATCATAGTCGGCCCCACCAAGCATGTCAACTGCTGCTTCCCATACTTCGACCAGGGTAACCTCATAGTCAGGACCCAGAAAAGAGAGGCTCCCATGACCCAGAACGCTGTGCAGATAAAAGTCAAATAAGGTGGAGCTGATGCTAGCTTTTGTTGTCTCATGCGATTGCTCGGCTGCCTCTTTTTCGGCGACAGCTGCAGCTCGACCAGCAACAGCCTCATCACGCTCTTTCTCAGCGTTAGCAAGTTGGGCCTTTAGCAATTCAATCTCCACGTTCTGGGAGCTAACCGTTTCCCGCAGCTGAGCGTTATTTTTGCGATACTCTTCAATAACGAACTGCTCAGCTGCAAATTTCATCTCAGCGTCCCTCTGAGCGGCGTGCGCATCCCGCACTTGTTTTTGAAACACTTCTTCCTTTTGAGATTGTGAAGCGGAAGAAGCGGCAAGATCTTCCTTGATTTTTGTGACCTTGGACTCAAGTCTTGCATTATCATCAGCAATGCTTGTCATTTCGGCATCATGCTGTTTGCAAATTTTTTCCCACTCAGTCTTGTCGTTTTCCATGGTCAGCATGGCTTCAAGGTTCGCACGATTGACTCTTTGGAGTTCATCGACGAGTTTATGCCATTGCGACATCCTCTCAATGTTAAGCCTAACTGCATCAAGACTTTTAAGCATGTCTTGCTTGTCGATCGGGACCAAATCTAGGTCAAAGCGCACTCCTTTTAAGCACCAATTTGGAAATCGGCTTTGAAGCGTTGGAGGGCCATCTTTAACCTGATACCGGGGTCTGTTGATGATCGCTTGGATATCAGACTTCTTTAAAGAAGGAGAGCCGGATGGAACATTAGGAGAAATGGGAGCATCGGTCTTTTCAGAAATTGTAGATGCGTCACTTGGCTTGGATCGCTTACTCGATTCGTCAGCAATATGAGTCTTCCCCTTGTCATCATAAGACTTTCGCTTATGGGAATCGTCACTTCTGTGAGAAGGATCATATCGCTCAGCATCTTTTCTTCTCTGTCGCTGCTCGTAATCCCGCCTTTCTTGAGCCTTCCTTCGAGCCCTTTCCTCATCCGTCTCTCTCTGGTCACCAAGGTATTTCCTAAAGTCATAAGATCCACGGCCTCCATGGCGCTGAAATGAGTCATAGTATGAGCTAGTACGCCCCATCGGAGAATCTGAAAACGGAAAAGAAGTAAAGTTTAGAAATTTCAAGAAAGAAAGAATAAGTGCTTATAAGTGCAGAAAAATCCTAAGTGTATGTGGCGTGCAAACTACGTGTGTCAAACTACAGACCACGCTTTAATGTGGGAACGGAGACGACAGGTGTAGAAGGTGTCGAAGCTTGTTTAAAGGTAGAAGTCGCTTCAACGACAGGAGAGGTCACTTTTGAAGTATTATCCTTGAAAAGCTCTTAAGAAGTTATCATTATATCACTCAAGTCATCAAAGGTGTCATCACCTTGGTGCCCAGCAGAGCTTTCCTTTTCAGCCTCCACATCGGCCGTTTTCTCAAAAGTATGAGGATTCTCCTCCTCTTCAATAATTGGAGAAAGCTTTAATTTGTTGGACGACTCCACAATGTCAGTAGGAGCAGAACACTTTACTAATGAAGTCTCAATGGTAAGTCCTTTCGGTGAAAGTTCTCCAGCGTGGACTGGGGCATCCGATGTTTTTTCTGGAGAATTAGGAACTTCATAAGGTTGGGTAGATCGGGAAGAGTGTAAAAGTCCATGCTGATGCAAAAATTCATCCTTCAACAAAAATTTGGCACTTCTCTCTTCCGCCGCCACAACATTTAAAGTTTCAAAGATTGACTTGAGGCTGGGATTTCTGAATGGAGGAGGAAGTGCTAGAAGAAGAAAAAGAATAAAGTTAAGCATTTGGTAATTCGAGTTTTGAAAAACTCATGAGATGAACGACAAAAGACAATCTTACTTCCGATTCTCCAGACAGCGTAGAATCCTGGAGGACATCGAACAAAGAAAAACTGACTCAGAAATCTGTGAGCACTTTCGGGCAAATCCAAGATCAATCTCCGGTTTCTGGCTCCTCTTACGAGCACGATTGAAGGATGGTCTTTGTTCTTTGAAAAAGTGCACAAGTAGCAAATTTCGTCAAAGTTCGGGAGACGGTCAAGCGTCCTCCTAAACAGAACACACAACCCCATTAGAACAGTGTAGCCGTTGGGGTGTAGCTAAAAGGGCGAGATGGCTAATCGAAGAAAGAGTTCATGAAGAAATTCATTGAAAGGCGGAATAGCTCCGCTTAAACACATCTGGCGGTTCACTGCGATAAAACCAAGGGGTGGCCTGTCAGCTGTGTCGCTCGCTCCAGGGAATATAGCGTCCGATTCAGCAATACCGAATTGGGTAAATAGTTGTCTAAAAACTTTGTGGCTTAGAGTAGTCGGGGTTCTCTTCGGAGGATCAATCAATGGGTTAGCTATCGGGAAAGCCTCTCCGACCGGTCCTGAATCTTCTGGTTGAGATGTCATTCTACACAATCAACTGGATATTTAAATATGAAGGTGCGCGTTTCCTAAAAAGTGTGAAGTGTTATGCAAAACTAAAATAATAACAAGCAAGTATAACTGAAATTGAGATAGTTGACATTTGTCGATTATGAAGTTTCGGGGATTGTCGTTTTAAGTTCAAATACAATGTTGTGTTAATGCAGACAAATCAGCTCGAGCTGATCATTTCAGCTTTGCTTTAACACTTCATTTAAAATTTTGTCGTTTCACAACATTACGCTCACAAAATTCATGTAAATTAATTGTTTTTTATCGACTAATCTGTCATTCGATGTGGGCAGTCAATGGCAGTATATTTGTCCCATTTTTCTGCAAATATTGTATTTAACAGGTTGACAACTTTAAAGATGGTATAGTCTGTAAAAAAGTACAATTAAGGTCAGCAAAGTGCAACACAGGTCAAATTCAAGGATCCAGTCAAATTCTGCTCAAATTTCTAAGTGTTAGGTCGCCCACAACTTAACATAAGTCGCAACATTCTTAAGTCGTGTTGTTCAAATTAAGAGTGTTCAGGACTGTGCAAAATCGTTTCAAGTGCTAGGTCATTCAGCGACCTATCATAGATCAAGGCGTCTTTAGGTCGCGCAATGCAACTGAATGGATCAAGACAGTGCAATTTTCTCTAAGTCCTAGGTCGCTCACAGCTTGGCATAGGTCGTAAACTCTTTAGGTCGTGGAAAAGGTAGTTCGGTATTGTTTAAGTCGCGGATATTCTTAAATTGTAAGGTTTGGGTCGCCAAGAATCCCATCGCGACCTAACTTTTAAATCGTCCAGATCCGGAAGGTAGCTGACTTCCTCTCCAAGCTACACCTTACTGGATCCAATAACCCAATACCGCCATTTCAGAGGAATTCGTCTTCCCCTAAATTCCATCTCAACATACCGCCAAATCAGCCAGCAAATCGATTGCAAACCCCGCAGATCCATAGTGAAAGTTTCCATACGATCATGAATCACCACAACGCGTCAAACGACAAACAAAAGTCAATCGAAACCACCATTCAGAAAGTAAAGCATGACGCATGAAATTAAGCTTAGGTCAGGAAACGAAGATTCATGATCGACCAGTAATTATGGGCGAGTAAAGATTGATCCACTTACGTAATATGCTGATAGGAATGGATCGATTGTTAGTTGGATTGAATTCGCCTTCGAAAAATCAAGAAAGAAAAAAAAATTCGCCAATGACAATGGAATTTCAGAGCAGTAAGGTGAGGAGGAAGGAGCGACCTAACCTATTTATATGAGGCTGAGGGAAGAAGACGAACAGGCGTACGGGTTAGCACCAGCTTTAGGTCGTTCATGACCTAGCAAAGTTTAAGTCGAAGCACACGACCTATGGTATATGCATATTCTTCGAGGGGCAAATGTTAACTCCTATCTTCAAGCGACCTAAAACTGTACGACCTAAAAAGCAAACGACCTGAGAGAAGCCGCGACCTAAGGAAGCCTGCGACCTAAAAGGCTTTGCGACCTAAGGATATAGCGACCTAACTATTAAAGAAAGTCTACGACCTACCAGGATAAGAAGTTAGCGACCTAACTTCTCCACAACCTAAGCTGTCTACGATCCAAGAAGAATCACGACTTAATGAAGCAGCGACCTACGACTTAGTGAAGCTGCGACCTACGGCTTAACTACTGAAAAGACTCAACGACCTAAGAGACCTCGCGACTTAAAGGAAGTTGCAACTTGTGACCTAAGAGAGTCTACGACCTAACTACTAAAGGTAGCTTGCGACCTAACTTGCTTAGTGACCTAAGAGAGTCTACGACCTAACTACTAAAGGTAGCTTGCGACCTAACTTGCTTAGCGACCTCGGGGACTCTGCGACCTAATTCCTGAAGCAAACCTAACGACCTAAAGACTTCACGAGTTAAAGGCAAAGAAAGGAGCACGACTTACCTTAAGTCATTCACGACTTACCACTTAGAGAAAAGCACGAACGACTCCATCAGACTGTACTTCTTAAATTGCATATAGACCGCGATCTATCTTAGGTCGCTCGCGACTTACGACCTAGCTTAGGTCGAACGCGACCTAAGACTTAGAGCAATATTTCTGCCCAGAATTCAGAGCTGCTCCTATAAATACACCATCATCTCCAACAAGCGAAGGACTTTTGGCCATTTATTTCTTCAAGCGTCGTTACTCTGCCGAGCTCTCAACTCCTTCCACAATTGAAGATCTCCAGATATTCGAGACACTACAACAAGCTTCGAGAGGAATTTTCTACATCCAACACGGATTTATCAAGTTTCATCATCGAAGTTTGAGCTAGTAGTCGAGATTGTCTTTGTGATCGAATTGTATTGTTTTGATAAGTGCATTGTATCGTCTTGTAATCAGATTCAGTAATAAAGAGATTCAAAGTGGACGTAGGCTCGATCTCAAGCCGAACCACTATAAACTGCTGTCGTTTACTGCTTTTTCACTATTTTTCTGCTTAAATTCTGTTCCCGTCACACGGGTGGTGCTTTCACAACTCTACCACACACACCGGGTGTTAGTGTTCACTTTTTAGCGTTAACAGTATGCAATTGAATTTGATATAGGATAGCTAAATTTGTATAATGTGACCCCTTTTAAATGTTTAAATACATTGACACATAGAAAAATAGTTAATTACCCTTGAACCATTTGAATTTATGTTGTATTATTTTATGAAGTATGAAATTGAATAATTGATGTCAAGTGTAGAATTGCATAGAATAGTAAGTGTAATAATCTTTAATCCACATGAAATGATAGTGTAGATTCTAGAAATAATTATATTAATTTACACAAACAACAATGTGAATTAATACGATTATTTCAGGATTATTTGAATTGATTATTGGATTGATATTGAGTGTTGTTATTGCTGGTTTATTTACTTTGACACCATCCCAGCTATCACACTGCAAGTTCCCTTTGGTATGCTTTGATTTTGAATTGAATTGGAATCGGGTTGAAATGATAAATACCCAAATTGAACTTTGACCTAGGATAGAGAATTAAATAAAAACCGATTGGTCAATACTTTGATTTAAAAATAAAATGAAGATTTTATTTGAATAAATAAAATAGTTTTTGAAACGAAGTTGGAATTTGAATTTGAATGAAAGGAAATGTTAATATTTAATAATCTGAATCAAAATATTAACAATGTAATTGATGAAAGAACGTTGATTAATTTGTGAAACGATTGAATTAAGTTTTGAAATTATTCAATTATTAAGTTTGAAATTATTTAATAATTAAGTTTTTTTGAAATTATTTAATAATTTAATGAGATTGAATTATTTAACAATTAAATAAAATTGAATTCTTTGATAATTGAAATTGAACTTTTTAATAAGTGAAATTGAGTTTCTTTATTAATTGAGTTTTGAAATTGTAACTAAGTAAATAAATAAGTGAAATTGAATTTCTCTAACAAGAAAAAAAATGTGTTTTATTGAAATAAATGTAAGACTTGAAATGTAAAGAATTTGATTTGATGAATTTAATTTAATGCAATTTGTAAGATTTGATATAATGGAGTTGAACTTAAATAATTGATTAAATAAATTGGAAGTTAAATAGAAATTGTTTTGAAGGATAAATTTACTTAATGAACATTGAATAAAATTGATCAATGGATTTAAATTGATTTGAATGTTAAATTAAATTAATTTAAATGATTTCGGAATGAAACTTATATACGAATTTAAATGACTATTGGAATGGTTTAAATAAAAATTGAATTTGAATTATAAGATTTCGAAATGGTAATTTGGAAGTTTTGAAACGTAAATTATGGTAATTGGTTGAAAAAGACAAATGAAAGGTTGATTTATAAATTCTAATTGAAATTGAAATTGATTTGGTTTTTGAAATTTATTAAACGACCAATCGGTGTAATAATTACGAAAGTTATTAAAGAGACCGTAATCGGTTAGGGACATACTCTCTGTCTAAACCGAAAACCACTTTAATAACTATACGCGGAGTGTGATCCAGAATGAAGTGGTTGGAATGATGTACGTGATGACTGAAGAAAGAGAACGATAATGGATATCCTTGACACTTGTGTCAAATTGGAAATGACTAAAACAGGAGCCGTGCCGGGCCAAATGGGGGCTAGCTACCTCGAGCAAACACACTTCTTCGAAAACTACTCATTACTTGTTGTCGATTGGTGCACCCTTGATTTTGGGAGTGTTGTTTCGCGGTGTTGCGATCGCTGCGGCGATGCGTTCTCACCAGTCCGGATCAGGCAAACGGTAGTTTCACTACCTTGGGTATTGCCTCATGTGCCTTGTCATACTTGTATCCCTATACGCGACCACTACGATTTGTTTTGTGTTATATCTATGGAGTACTCCCTGATAGCCCACCAGTTTACGGTGGAGTTTACAGTGCTGTATAGACTATAACGCTTATATAAAAATGTGTTAAGGGGGATAATGGTAACGCCTTAACACTATTTTGATATCTTATATTACTGATAGACATTATCTACTTATCGTACATTACTACCTAGTAGATAGTTTAACGGATCCTTAAGGGATGGTTATTCCAAACATCCTTTGAGTTACTTGTATTTCAATTGCTATTTCACTTGAGTTGGATTTATTGATATAAGAATGTTAATCCTGACTCGAGTGTTTTGTATTTTGCTTTACGCTCGGGTCAGACTGAGTGTACCAGTATTCAAGACTCACCTTTGGAGTTGGAGCTTCGCTTGGAGATCCAGCTATCTATCCAGCTTTCAGATATCCAGTTGATTCCAGTGATTGTATTCTGATTCTTGTATGTGACTATTGTATTCGAAACTTCTGCTGTAACTTATTTAACTCTGATATGTATATAGTAGCTTCATGAACTACTATCTTTTATTTCCACTGCAACTATTACTCTGTGTCTGTGATCTATGATTATTATTTACTGTATATGCTCAGTTTTGCCAATTTAAATTAACAATTCGGTATTTTGAATTATTCGAGTCGACATGTGTGTCTGCCTATGCACTTAGAGGGTGCAGCATGATAAATAAAATTTCTTTTATAAAACTCATCTCTATTCATAAACCTTCTTTAACCCTTATAAAAATCCAGTATACATCCAAATCTTGTTTTTTAAACCTTATGCCCTTAATAAAAATCTTTATTCCCAAAATAAGACCAAATACTTCCATAAACGATCATTTCCTATATCACCATAAATTCACAAAAGGAATTAATTATTCCAATTTACCAAAAATGGTATTAATCTCCTTTTTATAGAATATATTTATAAAACCATTCTTTTATTTATAAAACACTATTAATAAAACTATCTTTTACTTATCAAATAATATTTATAAATCTATCCCTTTATACAATCTTTTTATATAAACTTTTCAGGAATATTTATTCCAAAATATTTCAGTCTTCTTTTAAAACAGAACCACTTTAAAATATATGGATTAACCCCTTTATTTTCTTTTAAAATAAAAATTCATTATAATAATAACTTTTCTATATAAAAATAAATATTTTCAAAATAATTTAGAAACATCCCCTTATATTTGAAAAGACAAATAAAAAGGTTAAGGAGAAATAGAGAAGTTCAAAAAAAAATTAAATAAAATATCACGGAAATGTCCAAAAATCATATTCAAAAATCATTCTCTAAATCAAAACCATTTCAAAGCCAAAACAAAAATTAATAGTATTTCAAAATACTATAACGAGGCCATTAGCTACTATAGCACTTAACTAATGCTATTACTACATTTATCGCTAAAAATGTTCAACTTTTAACATATGCCAGTGTCACATCCATTATGGCAAAACTATCAAATTTCTGCATTTAAAAATCTATATAACAAGTATATAACTGAAATTAAAATCAACAAGTATATTACTGAAATTAACAATTCACAGTGACGAGGAATCCAGATTTCTCTATATAATTCCCTATAACTCAATTTAAATAACATTCACTTTTAAATGAGGATATTTAACCAATCCAAGCCAACAATTCATCCAAACACAAACATAAAATTTTATCTACTATATATCATACCGATTACCCAAAAAGGTGAGTTTAACTCACCGAAATTCCAGTTGGCGCTTTTGTGCTCTGGTTTGGTCTAAAATTGATCAATGTTTGATTTTAGCCTAAAATTCAAATTGCTCCAAACTCAACGAATCCAACTCCAATATTAAAATAAAGATTCCACGAGCATAATGCAATTGACCGTGTCCGAATCCGACCTCCTATGAAATAGTTATTGAGTTTATAAGACTTTGATTTAATTAAATAATTAAATTAGCTAAGCACTTCATTAGCAACTAATTACCCATGTTAATACCCTAATCGCGCTAATCAAACCCAGGCCACCAGAATCTCAAAACCCTCGACGCCGTGATTTCTCCCATCACCACCGCCTTAGGCCACCATCCGCTGCCGCATCGCTTGAAACACCTCACACCCCTTAATATGCCCAAAAGGACACACTAAAAGGCGTGGTGCATTGTAGGTATAACTAAAGCTAACAGAGACTAAGATTCACAAGACAAATATAGATAAAACAGTGGAAACTTAAAATAATAACTTAATTAAAACAAAGCTTCATAATTGCTTTATAAATAAGTCAAATACCAAATACCACATACAAATTTAAAGATCCAATATGTCTCAAGAAACAAAAACTCATAGTCTCAAAATCAGAGTACATAATATCCCTCATAATAAGCCAGTACAAAGAAAGAACAAAAGCTGAAATAAAATAAATACATAGTAGAGAACTCCTCCAAGAAACCGCCAAGCAACAACAATCTACCGACTTCTCTCTTGATTGCCTATGGGGGGAAAAGGAAAAATAGAGGATGATGCAGCCCAGAGACGTGAAGTCATAAGTCGTATGCGACCTAACTTGTTGTTGAGTCGAGTACGACCTATCAAGGAGGCTAACGGTCTAAAACTATGTAAAGAGTCAGGGGAAGTTGAAGCCTTAGGTCGTGGACGACCTAACGGGTTCCAGAATAGAGAGCTAAAGCTAAGGCATGGGTCGCTGGAACGACCTAACAGGGTGCAATGAGCTAACGAGTTGAAGGAAAAAGTGCTACGACCTAAAAAGAAATGACCTATGTTAGGTCGCAGGAAAAAGGAACGACCTATGTTAGGTCGCAGGAAAATGGAACGACCTAAGTTAGGTCGCGAGAAGATGAGGAGAGATAGGTCGCTCGCTATAAGTCGCGAGGCCTTAAGTCGCGAGGACTTAGGTCGTGAAGACTTAGGTCGTGAGGCCTTAGGTCGCAAAGACTTAGGTCGCGCAGTTTTCTGAAGCCGCTTCTTTTAGGTCGCTGATACAGATGCCGTTCATTCTTAAGTCGCTCGCTCCAGATGACCATTCATTTTTAGGTCGTTGCTGTGTTGTAACTGTTTTGTTTAAGTCATAATATGCTAAGTCGTGAAGTTTAGGTCGTTTCCGACCTATGGGTTGTAAAAGCGTTATGTTGTATTTGCTTATGTTGTATTGTTTTTAGGTCGGACTGTATTAGGTCGTAATGTTTTAGGTCGTGGCCGACCTATGGTAAGTCGTATGTTTTAGGTCGTGACTGACCTAGGAGTTGTGCAGTTTTTTGTGAAGTGTGTTGTAACTTCTATAAATAGGCCGGTGGTGCCATTTGTAATGGTTGTTGATTTTTGAATAAAATTCTTGTTTGTTAGCTTTGTGCTTTCATCTAAATTAGTAGTTGAGTGTAATCTCCTATCTCCACTTTCGGTTAATCGAGTGCGCTCGATTCAACGATTGCTGAAGCCGATTCACGGTATCTAGTGCGCTAGATCAACGTGCGAAGAATCGTAGATCTTTAAACACGGTATAGTGCGCTATCAACGTGTTTGGGATAGCTAGATTCCGGCATCTTTGGATCAACGGAGTTGGGCATTTGGTATTCTTCAATTCACCGATCGTTACTTTCATCGATCTACATTGTTTTGATTAATCCGCTGCGTCAGTTTGGTATCAGAGCTTATTTTAGCCAATCATAGCTAAATCGAGTCTTGGAGCCAATTCTTTGAAGAAGTTTGAAGAGTTGAAGTGTTAGCCGAGCTTGAAGTTTAGAGCCGAGCTAAGTAGAAGTGTGGAAATCGAAGTTTGCATTATTTTTAAAAGTTGTGTTCATCATACTTTTGCAACAAAGTGGGAGTTTTCGATCCATTTCATTTTGGATCAAAGTTCGAAAGTTGTTTGAATTTGGCCATGGTTGTTTGCGTGCCAAAAGAGAAGTTTGAAGTTGAAGATTGTACATCATTTGGTAGCTTTTGATTTGTCCGAGCCGAGAATTGAAGAGTTGTGAAGTATTCAATCATGCCTCCAAGGAGAGCTAATCGACATCAAAACGTTGAAGCATTGTATCGAAGAGAAGAAGCTGATGAGATGGAGCAAAGAATTAATGAAAACTTTAGTGAAAAGCTTAACGAAGGGATTGGACGATTAGAGAAGATGATGTTAGAGATGAATCAAAATCGGAGAAGGGTTTCACCTGAATCTAACCATGGGGGAAGTCGAGTCTCACCACATTCCAATCGAGAAAGAAGTGTTGATGATGATCAAAGACGTGGGAGGAATGTGAATGATCGAGAACGGAGGAATGTAAATAGAAGGGATGATGGTGGAAGACGTTATGGCAGTAGAGATGTTAGTGGTCAGGATCGACATCGATATACATATGATTTTGAAGAGGAGTTTGATGGAGGTAGTGTTCATGGTAAAGGATGTGGACAAGGAAGAAATTAATCG
This sequence comes from Allium fistulosum, assembly GCA_030737815.1. Lineage (NCBI taxonomy): Eukaryota > Viridiplantae > Streptophyta > Magnoliopsida > Asparagales > Amaryllidaceae > Allium > Allium fistulosum. The sequence continues at coordinate 866,067,883 of CM060906.1, read as the reverse complement.
AAGTATGATCATAAGTGGGAATTTGGGATGAAGACTGAAATACCAGAATTCAAAGGTGGTATGCAAGCTGAGGAGTTTCTGGATTGGTTGTCTAATGTGGAGGAGATTTTTGACTTCAAGGAGGTTCCAGAACATCGTAGAGTGAAGTTGGTTGCTACAAGGTTGAGGGGTAGAGCTTTGGCATGGTGCTAGCAAACCAAACTTACACGTGAACGGATGGGGAAGTCAAAGGTTGAATCATGGGAAAAGATGAGGAAAATGATGAAAGCCACATTCTTACCTTATAATTATCAATCGCTTATGTATCAGAGGTTGCAAAACTTGAGACAGGGGACGAAATCTGTGAATGACTATGCTGACAAATTTTATCAACTGATTGCAAGGAATGATATTATGGAGACAGAGGAACAATTGACAGCTAGATTTGTTGGGGGGTTGCGAATGCAGATTCAGGATATGGTTAACATGTTTGATCCCAGATCTGTAGCGGAAGCACACCAGAAGGCGTTGGCTTGGGAGAAACAGGGAAGACGAGGAGGTGGTGTGTTTACAAATTCCAACAATCCAGTGAAGGGTGTTAGTGGAAGTTCTAATGTTTCAAAAGCTGTTGCAAAACCAGTTGTGAAGGAGGTTGAGAAGGTGAAGGTTAACAATGGTTTCAAATGCTACAATTGCCAGGAGATGGGTCATAAAAGCAATGAGTGTCCAAAGCCTAAGAAACGAATGATGGTTGCAGAAGCTGAGGATGAGGAGGAAGAAGCTGAATGTTCTAATTCATTACCAGTGGAGGAGGAAGACTTGTTGTCGGGAGATGAAGGGTATTCATTGATGATGAGGAGAAGTTGTTTGACCCCAAAGCAAGAGGAGGAAAGTAGTTGGTTGAGGAATAACATTTTTCAGTCTACATGCACTATTCTAGGAAGAGTTTGCAAGTTTGTTATTGATGCTAGAAGTTGTGACAATATTATCTCTACAGAAGCGGTGAAGAAGTTAGAGTTAAAAATTGAGAAACATCCTAAACCGTACAAGTTAGCATGGTTGAGGAAGGGTGGTGAGGTGAAAGTTGGACGAAGGGCTTGTGTTAAATTTTCGACTGGGAAGAAATACAAAGATGAAATTTGGTGCGATGTTGTAGATATGGATGTCTGTCATTTGTTGCTGGGAAGACCATGGCGATATGATAGGGCGGTGCAACATGATGGGCGAAACAACAGTTATAGTTTCATGTTTGAAGGTACTAAAATCACTTTGGTTCCTAAGAAGCGACAACAAGAAGAAAACAAACTGGAGGAGATCGAAGAGCTGAAAACTTTATTATCTTTGAAGGAGTTTGTTAAGGAGGTTGAGGAAGAGCCGGAAGTATTCTTGTTAATTGGGCGTGAGAGCAGTGAAGAGGTGGAAATACCAGAAGAAGTAAAACCAGTACTGGAAGAGTTTGACGATGTATTTCCAGAGAAGTTGCCAACGGAGTTACCGCCGTTGAGGGACATTCAACATCAAATTGATCTTGTTCCAGGAACTGTGTTACCCCACAGACCACACTACAGAATGAGTCCAAAAGAGCATGAGGAGTTGCGAAGGCAGGTGGAAGAATTGCTTGAACAGGGGCGTGTGCAGGAGAGTTTAAGTCCTTGTGCTATACCAGCTTTATTGGTACCCAAAAAGAATGGAACGTGGAGGATGTGCACAGATAGTAGAGCATTGAATAAGATCACAGTCAGATACAGATTTCCGATGCCGAGGCTTGATGATTTATTGGATCAAATCAGTGGGTCCGTAATCTTTTCTAAGATTGATTTGAAGAGTGGTTATCATCAAATTCGAATTAGACCAGGAGACGAATGGAAGACAGCATTCAAGTCGAGGGAAGGATTGTACGAATGGCTGGTTATGCCGTTTGGTCTATCGAATGCACCAAGTACATTCATGAGGGTGATGAACCAAATTTTCAGGCCATACATTGGAAAATTTGTGGTAGTTTACTTTGATGATATTCCGATTTACAGTGCTAGTACGGAGGAGCATGTTCAACATTTGAGAAAAGTGTTAATTATCCTTCGTGAAGAACAATTCTATGCTGCTACGAAGAAGTGTGTTTTTATGGCGAGGAGTGTTTTATTTCTGGGGTATGTTGTATCAGAGGAAGGGATACAGGTGGATCGAAGTAAAGTAGATGCGATTAGAGATTGGCCACAACCCAAGACGATAACAGAGGTTCGGAGTTTTCATGGGTTGGCTTCGTTTTACAGAAGATTTATTCCACACTTTAGTAGTGTGATGGCGCCTGTTACAGATTGTATGAAGGGTAAACATTTTTCATGGTCAGAGGAAGCAGGGTATGCTTTTGGGAAGATCAAGGAGTTGCTGACGTCTGCACCAATTCTAGTATTACCAGATTTTCAGTTGTTGTTTGAGCTACACACTGATGCGTCAAAGGTTGGGATTGGAGGAGTGTTGAGTCAGAGGGGACGTCCAATTGCATACTTTAGCGAGAAGTTATCAGGAGCAAAGATGAGATACAGTACATATGATGTGGAATTTTATGCTGTTGTGCAAGCTATTAAACACTGGAGACATTATCTATTTCAGAAAGAGTTTGTTCTTTACACTGATCATGAGGCGTTGAAGCATTTACAAGGGCAAGACAAGATTTCAGCGAGACATGCATCATGGATTGTGTACCTACAACAGTTTACGTTTGTGGTGAAGCATAAATCTGGAGTGACGAATCGTGTTGCGGATGCGTTGAGCAGAAGGAACCATTTGTTAACTACAATGAAGGTCGAAGTGACAGGGTTTGATGTGCTACTAGAATTATTTGTTGAAGATCCTTACTTTATGAAGTTTGTAGATAAAGTCAAGAATGGGAAGACGGATGAGATCGTGATGGTGGATGGTTTTCTGTTCAAAGGAAATCGATTGTGCATACCTGATTGTAGTCTGAGAATGAAAATTGTGAAGGAGCTACATGAAGAAGGCCACGTGGGTAGAGACCGTACACTACAGCTGATTTCTCAATCTTATTTTTGGCCGTCGATAAAGCGGGAAGTTGGAAGGTTTGTGGAAAGATGTCATATCTGCCAAGTTTCCAAGGGAACAGCGACGAATGCGGGATTGTATATGCCGTTACCCATGCCTATTAAACCATGGGTTGATATCTGTATGGATTTTGTTTTGGGTTTGCCTCGAACTCAAAGGGGAAACGATTCCATTTATGTGGTGGTTGATCGATTTTCTAAAATGGCACATTTTATTGCTTGTAAGAAGACGGTGGATGTTGTTCATGTTGCTCAGTTATTTTTCAAAGAGATATATCGACTTCATGGATTGCCAGAATCTATTGTGTCGGATAGGGATACTAGATTTCTAAGTCATTTTTGGCTAAGTTTGTGGAAGACGGTCGGAATAAAACTGAAGTTTAGTAGCGCTTACCATCCACAAACTGATGGGAAAACGGAGGTGGTTAACAGATCGCTGGGGAATTTATTGCGATGTCTGGTGAAAGATAATCTGAAGAGTTGGGTCATGAAGTTATGTCAGGCAGAGTTTGCTCATAATCATGCAGTAAATCGTAGTACGGGTTTCAGTCCATTTCAGATAGTGTATTCAAGCTTACCAAAGGGACCATTGGGTTTAACGGTAATACCACACTCGAAGGGGACAGTTAAAAAAGCTGTTGATTTTGTTGATAGCTTGACGGAATGTCATAAAGTCATTCAGGAACGATTGGAAAAAGCGAATGAGAAGTATAAAAGGTCCGCAGACTTGAAGCGAAGAAATGTTGAGTTTAATGAAGGAGATATGGTATATGCTGTGTTAACAAAGGATCATTTTCCAATGGGCGCTTATAACAAGTTAAAAGCCAGAAAAATTGGTCCTGTAAAAGTTGTGAAACGAATTAATGAAAATGCTTATAAATTGAAGCTTCCGGAGGATGTATACACTTCTGACGTGTTCAATGTTAAGCATCTCCTACCGTATTATGGGAATGAACAATCTGATGTGGAAGAAATTACAAATTCGATGACGAATTTTTCTCAACCCGGGGAGGATGATGCAGCCCAGAGACGTGAAGTCATAAGTCGTATGCGACCTAACTTGTTGTTGAGTCGAGTACGACCTATCAAGGAGGCTAACGGTCTAAAACTATGTGAAGAGTCAGGGGAAGTTGAAGCCTTAGGTCATGGACGACCTAACGGGTTCCAGAATAGAGAGCAAAAGCTAAGGCATAGGTCGCTGGAACGACCTAACAGGGTGCAACGAGCTAACGAGTTGAAGGAAAAAGTGCTACGACCTAAAAAGAAACGACCTATGTTAGGTCGCAGGAAAAAGGAACGACCTATGTTAGGTCGCAGGAAAATGGAACGACCTAAGTTAGGTCGCGAGAAGATGAGGAGAGATAGGTCGCTCGCTATAAGTCGAGAGGCCTTAAGTCGCGAGGACTTAGGTCGTGAAGACTTAGGTCGTGAGGCCTTAGGTCGCAAAGACTTAGGTCGCGCAGTTTTCTGAAGCCGCTTCTTTTAGGTCGCTGATACAGATGCCGTTCATTCTTAAGTCGCTCGCTCCAGATGACCGTTCATTTTTAGGTCGTTGCTGTGTTGTAACTATTTTGTTTAAGTCGTAATATGCTAAGTCGTGAAGTTTAGGTCGTTCCCGACCTATGGGTTGTAAAAGCGTTATGTTGTATTTGCTTATGTTGTATTTTTTTTAGGTCGGACTGTATTAGGTCGTAATGTTTTAGGTCGTGGCCGACCTATGGTAAGTCGTATGTTTTAGGTCGTGACCGACCTAGGAGTTGTGCAGTTTTTTGTGGCGTGTGTTGTAACTTCTATAAATAGGCCGGTGGTGCCATTTGTAATGGTTGTTGATTTTTGAATAAAATTCTTGTTTGTTAGCTTTGTGCTTTCATCTAAATTGGTAGTTGAGTGTAATCTCCTATCTCCACTTTCGGTTAATCGAGTGCGCTCGATTCAACGATTGCTGAAGCCGATTCACGGTATCTAGTGCGCTAGATCAACGTGCGAAGAATCGTAGATCTTTAAACACGGTATAGTGCACTATCAACGTGTTTGGGATAGCTAGATTCCGGCATCTTTGGATCAACGGAGTTGGGCATTTGGTATTCTTCAATTCACCGATCGCTACTTTCATCGATCTACATTATTTTGATTAATCCGCTGCTTCAGAGGAGTGAGTCAGACTAAAAGTCTGTTGAATGATAGTAATTACTAGAGTCTTTAAGCAAGATAAAAGTAATAGACTCTGCAACAGTTCTAGCATAAATAAGGATAATAAAGGAAATAGGAAAGAGATAAATTAGAAATAAATACGATTAAGTATTGCTCAATTTATAAGATAGGTTAACTTTGATTGCTTGCACTTGTCCTTGATTTCTACTTTGATTAGGTTGAATTTCTAATCCTATAGTTAGGATGTAACCCTAATTCTACCCTTTTTGATCGACCTGCTACTCCGTAGACCTTACTGCGGACCAGCCGCTATATAACTCCTTACACAGCAGCAAATGGTATTTACGGAAGATGCATAGAGCAACTACTGTGGATCGGGATGACATATATAGCTCTCTACACAGAAGGCAACAGTGTCTACGAAAGACACCCATACTAAGCGCTTGGAACTCATAGCTATTACTGAGCACTCAAAAATGAAAGTCGCACACGTAACTGCCACCATGCCCATGCTACCTTTTGCTCCATCTATTGGGTCTTCTTATTACCTCCAACTTCCAGCATAGCGTGCCCCTCATCTCACTTCAGGTTAATGTGAGATCACCGTGTGCCCATAAAAATAAAAATATGTCATTAAAAATCGAGTTGTTATATTAATAAGTTATTTTCTTATTATTTATTGAATTTGAATCAAATCTGAATATTTAAACAAATTAAATGTTCTCATTTGAAATGTTAAAAATTCCGGATCATTACATCATATCTCGATTAATGTATTTATATCAGCCTCTAAGACTGTTTTGACACCACTTTTGCATAAGATTGATGCAGAAACCAGATTTTTTTAATATCAGGAACGTGGAGTACATTAGTGAGAGTTATCTTCTTGTTGGAAGTGAAGTGAATCTCTACATTTCCCTTTCCCAAAACCTTTGCACCATTTCCGTTTCCCATGAGCACCTCTTGTTGATCTGCAACCTCCATATAGGTTTTGAATAGGTCTCTATTGTTGCAAACATGAACTGGTTGCACCGGAATCGAACCACCAATCCGAAGATTTTGTTTCAGCAATATCCATATGTAAGTCAGTTATCATGCCGATTTGTAAATCTGAAACAATAGCAATAGTTTCCTGCATTTCCTCGGCATCAACCATATTTGCAGAGTTCCCATTTTTTTGTTTTGGAGGAGCCCTACAGTCACGCTTGTAGTGCCCAAGTTTCCCACAGTTGAAGCATTCCTTATTCTTTTTGTCTTTTGGAATATAGTCACTTCCCTGCTTTCTCCTTTTGTTTGGTTTGAAGTTCCGGTTCTGGTTTCCCTTTCTTTTCTTTCCAGAAATCACATTATTCACATTAGAAGAAGGGAAAACACCATCACGAATTATGTTTTCTTCCTCAATTCGTATGTGTTTTCCAATCTTTTCCAATGTGAGTTCTTCAGTCATATGCAAGAGCTTTTTGTGATAGTTGTTCCAACTTGGTGGAAGTTTTGCGATTGTAGCCCCAACTTGGATTGATTCTGGAATCTGCACTTTTAAGTCACCAAGTTTGCTAACAATAACTTGCAAGTCATGCATCTGATCCATGACTGAAACATTGTGTTTCATTTGAAATTCAAAATATTGAAGGGTGAGAAACTTATCTGTTCCAATTTTCTCAGTCTTGTACTTTGTTTCCAGTGCATCCTAGATTTCCTTAGGCGAATTCATTGGAGTGTAAAGATCATATAAACGGTCTGATAAGGTGTTGAGAATGTGGCCTCGACACAGCAGTTCATCTTCCTCGCGCTTTAGTCTTTGCTGCTTTAATTCGTCTATGTCTTTTTCTGTTGGAGGAGGAAGCACTGGAAGGTTTTCATCGAGCACGTAGGAGACCTTTAGAGTGGTAAAAAGGAACTTCATTTTGTCCTGCCAGCGCGTGAAGTTAGTTCCATCCAGTCTGTCAAGCCTGACGAAGTCCTGGTTCATTAGTTTGAATGCAGATTTTGATCCCTTTTCCATAGCGAATATTGCTTTAAGTTTGTTGAAGAATTTGCAGAATCATAGAAGATTTGGTTTTGATGCGCGTAATCGCTACCCCTAAAGCAATATTTGCCCCCACTCATTTAGAGTTTGCTAATGGGTTGGATGGCAAATTGCTTTCCAGGATACAACAAAACCTAAATTCAAAGATATAGCAATGTTTGTGGATTCAATGGGATTTCATTAGCGTGGAAGAAGATAAAACAGATAATAATTTAAAATACTGACATGGGAGATGTTTATATAGTGTATGAACAGTTGGTCTGCCAAGGGATGCTGTTGGAAAAGAGGTGTAACCGTTGTTCGTACAGTAGTTTATTTCCAGGAGCCAAAAATTAAAATTTTGAAAAATTACGACTGGTGGTAGGCAACAACCATACTCTTTCCGAACCCCTCTCGCACACGCGCACGTGCAAAGTGCATTCCGTGCATGTTATGGAAGTGCCCCCTTTCCCTTCTCCTTTAGTCATTTCAATTAATTGAACATGTGATGCTTCACATATATACTCAAATATTGAAACAACTCTCCCCGATGTGGGACTAATATACTTGCTCCCTCTTCAAAAAACAATCTCCCTCAACAATACCATAATTGGTGGTCAACTTAAATTCTTTGGTCAAAGCAAGTTAGTTAATTGATGAATGTTATCGAATTGAACCATAGGCTTTAATGTTGTACTTCGCGATAACTACGGATATTATTAGAGATGACCATTGATCGAGCTTTAGATATCCATCCGATACAGTGTTGACGAAGAGAAAACATGCACACTATATCGGTTCTCAAGTGTAGCTTAAATGCTTAGAAATACAATTTCACTTAGATGATTGGTAACAAACTAAAGTCATGTCCACTACCGTGTTTCAACGAAGTTCGTACAAACTTTAATTTTTGAACTGTTTAAATATTTTTGAAGGCCGAGTTCACAAAAAGAGTTGCACAATAGTATTTTTTAGCATATTTCTAAATTTAAATTAATTGAATTAATTTATAAATGTTGTAAATTAAAATAAAGAAAACTTATTATCAAAGAACCTATTCAAAATTAAAATGTTGCAAATCCTACCATCCATAGGTTAAATCCTAAGTTCTACCCTCCCAAAGGATAATAAAGGAAAGAACCTATTCAAAATTAAAGATGGAAAAAGGAAATTCTAAAACTTAATATCAAAGAGACATGGATATGAGATACGAATTTTCTCTTAATCAAATTAGCCTTCTCTGAAATCTCTCTAACCACTCGGAACCAAGAAGCAACCTTTCCATAGACTCCAACCAACATGAAGACGTCTTACACGACCTTCCCAAAAAGAGCTTCAAAAGTTGCCATTCCAATGCTAGCTTGAAAACTACTAACATATGAATTCCACTAAAGAAAGATGCTTTTCCCAAGTTCTTCCAAAATCAGGAATATCCATTCTTAACCATGCGTGTCTTACAGTTTTACTAACTCCATCTTACTGTTCTTCTTTAGTCTGCTCACATGAATCAACATTCATAGGTTCTCACTAGAGTCTTATACCCTCTACGGAAACTCTATTATTACTTCCAAATGTAATTACTGCTGTCTCCTTTGTAGCCTTACACCTTTTCTGTTACACCTAGAAAATGATTTCTATCTACTCCATATTTAAGAGCTTGATTTGGTATTTATCACTTTATTTTAAAAAAAGCCGAGGTTTCTAAATTTTTAAAACATCAAACCCCAAAATCTTTGTCTTTAAAAGTGTTATCTTTAAGTTCCTATTAAATTCAAAAATACTTGGTTACTTAACATTATTCCCCAAACCTAGAGGGGAAGACTCCCAAAATTTTAAGTCTAAAACTTATTCCTCCTTTTCTTTTAAAGACTTTTACAGCTTTCTATAAAAATTTGGATTTTCAAATTTTACTTTTATTCAGTTTTTCATTTCCAAAAACTTATTTACTTTTTCACCAAACCATTATCCTTTAAAATATCTTTAAACATCTTCTTATTTCACCTAACAGTTTTATACCCTAATGTATTGGAACTACTTTCTCTTATGGGAAACTATTAATGGTAAAACCTTCTATCAATCCTTTAAAAGAGGATTTTATGTTTACGTGAAATTACAAGGAACTTATTTTATATTTTTCGAAATAGGCTATACAAAATATGGTGCTTCCCATACCTTATATATCTCTTTCATGTATTCCTTATAACTTGCACAAAACATCTTTATTTATAATTTGTTTTCATAGAAAATTTTATCATTATTCATTTCGTTCCAATAGATTAAAGTATTTTTAATTTATATTCTCTTACCATAGACAATTTCTATGAAGTTTACTAATTTCCTAATATTTAACTTACACTTTTCTTTTCAAAAAAACTCATTTTGAAAACTTTTTTTAATATATCCATAACTAGAAAACATTTCCCCATACTTATTTAAATATTTAGTGTACTTACAAACCACTTTATTTCTATACTTGAAAATTTTCTTCAAAACACATTTTTATGTGGGTCAAAACGGATGTTGCGTAAAACACTGTTACTACAGCCCAAAAATACTAGTGTATGGATTCAGTTAAAATAAATACTAATAAACCTCATATACTATGTAAAAACATTTCCTTTGGAAGTCACCTACTATAACAATAGTGCTATAGTCTATGCTCTCTTTACTTTTCACGAAAACATCTATTACAACAATAAATGTTGTAACCTACGTTTTTGATACTTAATAACCTCTAGGTTTTTATATTTAAAATCTTTGTTTACTACAAAGAAACTAGCAAGCTATAATTCTTCAGAAAGAATATTACTTTTAACAAAATTTATATCATATAAAACCCAATTTAAATTTCATACCATTTTTCAAAAACCCAATATTTATTTCCTAAAAGAAAATATTAACAATGAAAATTTTCAATTCTAACAATTATATTCTATTGAGCTAAACATAAGGTGGATTTTCTTCTCACTACCCTAGGAGTACCCTTCCTAAATCTTAGAAATCTCATTTCCATACTAAAGTCTTTTACTCCTATTCCTCTTTTATGCTCATATTTATTCCAATGCACTACCGTTAAATCCATTTATTTGAACCTAAATGTACAAAACCGTTTCTCAAACTCTTTCCATGAGTTGACCTTCTCTATGCCCCAAAAAATGCACTTCCTTACTCCAAAAGTGACACTTGAAGAATTTTGCCTTCAACCGATGAATGCGAAGTGTATAAGAACCTCCGTAAAATGTCTGGAAAATCTTTAACGACTGGAACAGAATCTAGCACTCATAGCGATGAATCAAGGGAATAAAGGAAGCTCAACATGACTGACCCCTATTAATGACTCCCTTCTCACGGTCTAATATCGCACCATAAGTGGATAACCAATCCATCCCCAAAACCATCCAAAACCCTGAAAATCCCAGTACATAGGTATCACAATCAAACTCTACGCCTAGTATAAAATTTTTCAAACCCCTACAAATCATAGACAATTGTGCCGATCCTCCTATAGAGTTTGAAACAACAATGAGGTCTACTACTAAAGAAATTTCTAAGTGAAAACAATCCACAAGAGAACTAAAGATAAAAGAGTGCGATGCTCCAAAATCGAATAGAGTTTGAATGGGAAAATCAGAAATAGAAATCAAACCTTCAACTGTGACTTTCCTACCTCTATCCGGAATGTTGTCTGAAGGTGCTGCATCTAACGCCTAAATCCGCGTGACCGGTGTACTAGCTCCGTATCCCGTCTTCTGGGGACAATTCCTACTCAAGTGACCGGGCTGTCCGCAAGTATAACACTTTTCCTTCATCTTTTCTTTCTTTTAGTTTCTTGCGTAATGACCAATAATCCCACAACTATGGCACTTCACTCCCTTCTTGATTTGCTTTTGAGGGCCTTCCTCTTTCCTCTTGTCTTTATCTTTCTTGTCCTTCCACCACTGTTTCTTAGGACTTGAAGGAACCTCCTTAAGTTCTCCCTTCAACTGCCAATATGTAGGTTGATTTCACTGTCGGTCCTCCAAACCTAGCCGCCTAAACCTTCGCTCCATATCCTCCAACTTAGCTTGTGTCTCCTTGAAATCCTTCATGATAGAAAACGTTCCGCCCCCTATGCTAGTGAAGTCCTCGCATAGCTTAGAAAAATCGACTAGTGTAGGTGGATTAAAGGGATTTCCACCTACCGGTGTTGTATTGGACACTTGCCCTTGCATCTCTGGTACCATAGCTCTACGGAACCAGTTAGCCATACTATGCAAAGAAAAGGAAACTTAGGCTTGAAAGAATCGAAAGAAGTTTAAACTGGACTTTGGGAGGATTTTTATAAAAACTCTTTTATACTTAAAAACTATTTCTAAGAGTTCTTTTCTGAAAAATACTTTTTAAACAAGTTATTTTGGAAAATGCTTTACTTTTAAAAATAAATTTTTAGGAATCCTGTAACCTTATGCTCTGATACCAAGTGAAACACCCCACACCCCCTTAATATACCCAAATGGACACATTAAAAGGCATGGTGTGTTGTAGGTATAACTAAAGCTAACAGAGACTAAGATTCACAAGACAAATATAAATAAAAACAACGGAAACATAAAATAATAACTTAATTAAAACAAAGCTTCATAATTGCTTTATAAATAAGTCAAATACCAAATACCACATACATATTTAAAGATCCAATATGTCTCATGAAACAAAAACTCATAGTCTCAAAATCAGAGTACATAATATCCCTCATAATAAGCCAGTACATAGAAAGAAAAAAAGCTGAAATAAAAGAAATACATAGTAGAGAAATCCTCCAAGAAACCGCCAAGCAACAACAATCTACTGACTTCTCCCTTGATTGCCTATGCGGGGGAAAGGGGAAAATAGAGGAGTGGGTCAGACTAAAAGTCTGTTGAATGATAGTAATTACTAGAGTCTTTAAGCAAGATAAAAGTAATAGACTCTGCAACAGTTCTAGCATAAATAAGGATAATAAAGGAAATAGGAAAGAGATAAATTGGAAACAAATACAATTAAGTATTGCTCAATTTATAAGATAGGTTAACTTTGATTGCTTGCACTTGTCCTTGATTTCTACTTTGATTAGGCTGAATTTCTAATCCTATAGTTTGGATGTAACCCTAATTATACCCTTTTTGATCGACCTGCTACTCCATAGACCTTACTGCGGACCAGCCGCTATATAACTCCCTGCACGGTAGCCAATGGTATCTACGGAAGATGCATAGAGCAACTACTGTAGATCTAGATGACATATATAGCTCCCTACACAGAAAGGCAATGGTATCTACGAAAGACACTCATACTAAGCGCTTGGAACTAATAGCTATTACTGAGCACTGAAAATGGAAGTCGCACGCGTAACTGCCACCATGCCTATGCTACCTTTTGCTCCACCTATTGGGTCATCTTATTACCTCCAACTTCCAGCATAGCGTGCTCCTCATCTCACTTCAGGCTAATGTGAGATCACCGTGTGTCCATAAAAATAAAAATATGTCATTAAAAATCGAGTTGTTATATTAATAAGTTATTTTCTTATTATTTATTAAATTTGAATCAAATCTGAATATTTAAACAAATTAAATGTTCTCATTTGAAATGTTAAAAATTCTGGATCATTACATCATATCTCGATTAATATATTTATATCTATTGTAAATATATTTAATAATATTTGTTCATCGAATCAAAATAAATTTTATAACTAATATTTACAAATATTAATTAATTTAATTGATCTATAATAGCTATACATTAATTAAATCGTTTTTGTTAAAGGACTATTCATCGTTTCGGTTGTGTGACCCAATATGTGTAAATTTGGTCATCGATTAATATCAAATTATTCGAATTTTAACGTTCACATGCCACTTAGCAGGTGGTGTGACATTTTGGTCAAATTTATCTCTTACTTGATTTTGGTAAAAAATCGAATTTTGCTTTATTAAGCGTTACTCAATTGTGACTGTTGTTTACACCAATTCTCTTCGTCAAACCTATATCACTTTGGACTTATGGAATTTGGTAATGGTTGAAGTTCCAATATCGTCTGCATTCAACTCTATAGTCCAAACACAAATCCTTAGCTCAATAATAACAATTATTATTAACCGAACTACTCTGGCCAGAGATTTTAACCTTAGTTTGACTTGAGTTGACCGTGATACTAACCCCATATCACTAAGGAGACGAATCCTCCCTTGAATAGTGTTTTACTTCCAATACTTTCACTCAACCTAACTATAGTCACTCGATGGACGTCATGTCATGATTTGACTATAATCAAAGCAGAGCTTTCGTATTGAAGATCAATGGTATTCTCAAGCCAAGAGAACTATGTAAATTGGTCACACCGATATTTTCAGTTTGACCTTAGTGATATTAACCAATAGAAAACTATCGATTGAGTTATTCCATGGTTATCCAATAACTATCAGTACATAACCTCTCGGTGTCCCCAACAGTCATGAGTAATACACTGCCCAACATTTCGAGAGCCTTACGTACTCTAGTCGCAACGAATATATCAATATCTAGCTTCGAATGCACCTTGACTAGGAATATTTAAAATAATGCGTTTATTATATGGTGATACAATGCTCATGATTACAACTATTTATAATTACTATCACAAGTACACCATTTATGGATTTTCTGTAAAATATATTTTGTTTAAATATTTAATTATTTATAACACATTATAAGAAATATACAATAGAAAGAAAAAATCCTTTATTACAAATAAAAATTGATTACTGAGTTAGCTAACTTACAATAAATTACAAAATTTCCCCTAGGGCATACCTCGAACTCTATCAATATCTCACTTTCACTTGGGGATAATTATGGAATCTTAATCGCATCCCTTCAATCAGATGCTTGAGAGTCAACCAAGCTAGACCCTTAGTGAGTAGATATGCTACGTTATCCTTGGTATCTACCCTTTGCATCATGATCTATTTCTTCTTAAAGAATTCTTTGATGATGTGGAACTTTCGAAGAATATTCCATGACTTCTTCTATTCTCCAGGCTTCTTTGCGATCTGTATTGCCATACTGTTATCGCAAAACAATGGCATTAGATTCTTGGTATCGGGAATCACTTCAAGCTCACTCAGAAACTTACGCATCCAGATTTCCTCTTTAGCTGCTTTATTGAGGGTGATGTACTTAGCCTCTATCGTCGAATCAGCTACTATTTCTAGTTTGGAACTTTTCCAACTAACGGCTCTGCCATTAGGCATAAAGGAATAACCGGACATTGATTTACTATCATCTATATCACTTTGAAAGCTCGAATCTGTATACCCATTTATAAGGAGGTCTTTATTCTCGTATATGAGGAATAAGTCCTTAGTATTTTTGAAATACTTAAGTATACATTTTACAGTCATCCAATGTTTTTCTACATGATTAGACAGGTATAGGCTTACACATCCTAATACGTATGCCATATCTGGTCCAGTATATAGCATAACATATATTACAGATTCTATGGTTGAAGCATAAGGGATCCTCTTCATACACTCTTTCTCCTCATCAGTATAAGGAACGTCCTTCTTAGAAAGGATGATTCCAGACTGTGTTGGAACGTTTCCACGTTTGGAATTCTCTATACCGAACCTCTATAGTATAGTGTCTATGTACTAGGACTAGGACAATCCCAACAACCTTTTTTATCTATTTCTATAGATCTTTGTACCTAGTATATAGGTTGTTTCTTCCAAATTTTCATTGAGAAGTTCTTGCAAAGCCAGCCTTTCACTGATTGTAACAATGAAGTGTCATTACTAATCAATAATAAATCATCAACATACAACATTAAAAATACGATGGCTTTACTCTATTCCTTTCTATATAAATACACTTCTTCTACGTTTTGATAAAAACCAAAGTATTTGATTACCTTATCAAAATACATATTCCAACTACTTGAAGCTTGTTTAAGTCCATAAATAGAATTCAACAACTTGCAAGCCTTGCCTTCACTCTCACTGACCACAAAACCCTCGGACTGTGGCATATAGACGGTTTCTCCTAAATCACCATTTAGAAATGCCATCTTAATGTCCATTTACCATATTTTGTAGTCATAGAATGCTACACCGACCAACATTATCTGAATGTAATTAAGAATAACTATAGGTGAAAATGTTTCATCGTAATCAACACCTTGAATTTTACGAAATCCTTTCGCAACTAGCCTAGCTTTCTATGTCTCTACTTCTCCATCTCTCTGTGACACCCGTAATTTTAATTAAAATTATTTAGGAGATTTAATTGGATAAATTAAATAGAATAATGAGATGTGTAATGTGATAAGGGGATTGAGATTTGACAATCAAGAAGGTCGGGCATTAATGAATTAACTAATAAGGATGTTTATAACTTAAGTAAGAAAGAGGAAATCACTTGAAGGGCAAAATAGAAATGGTTATCATTTCCTAAACACAAACCCTTCCATCCTCATTTTCATATTCACACTCATTCAAAACAATCAAAGAGAAAGGAGAAATTAAGGCTGGCTATTAAACAAGAGAAAAGAGGAAGAAAAGCTTAGGAATTCAAGAGGAGAAACTAAGGTAACCAAATCAATCTTTAAATCTTAATTCTCGTTATCAAATCAAGGTGGGTAATAATAATAATACCGTCTTATTTTTATGCATGTTTGATTCAAATCTTAATGGGGTTGATTCATTTGTAATGATATGATATGCCATGTCTGATTTTACCATAATTTGGATAAAACGATGATTGTGGAAATTTTTATGAAGTTATTCATATGGGTTTTATGGGTGAAACCTAAGATTTTAATCTCCAAATGATTTGATTTATGGATATCTTGTGTAAAACATAATTTTGGAGATGGATTTTAAACTTCATAATTTTTCAAATTAATAGGAATATTTTATGATTTTCCTAAGAAAGAAAGGGCATTTATTCCGGGTTTTAATTACTAAAAATAATTAAATAATGCTTTTGACCCTGAAATTTTTGTATGTTAGAGAAAATGTTATTTCAGATTTTTGGTGAAATTTTGGGATTATTCCTAAGTATATAAGATTTATTAAGAATTTAATAAGTTAGAAAAGCTTATGATTATATTAAATAATTAATAATTATTTAATGGGTCCATAAATCATTTTGGAGAAAGAAGTTGGTTTGTAAGCAATTTTCTCTAAAAAGAAATTGGAAAAGAGATTTTTGACCAATCGGAAATTGACAAAGATTAAGTGTTGGAGAAAAGTAATAGCTTTAATAGAAATAAAACAGTTTTAATTTTATTTACGAGATTGCCATGGTGTTAATAGTTGGTGCCGCCATCCATCAAAGTCATGACCATGATTATTGACGCTAACGTGAATGGAGGTATATGATATCAATGAAAGTTGGTAAGTAATGGATCCATTCAGGGTGGAATGAGGGTCGACGTCACCTATTTAACGTCGACCTTTATCAATCTCATCATTATTTTTAAGTATTGAAACCACGCGGTGTTGATGCCGCATATTTTCACCAAAGGTTTAGAACGATGCCACCGCCCATACCTTTTGGTATTAAATTATTCTACCCTCATCTATCGATGCCGCCTAACTTGATACCGGAAGTAATAATGTTGCCCATTCTAAGTATATCACTATGAAGCCACCTATCACCTGTTTGATAACTATAGTTTTAAGGTGGTGATGTCGTCGACCTTATTTTCGACGTTGATTGTATTACAGCAATGATGCAGTTATACTATAGTTTCGATGTTCCTTTATACTGCATAGTAGCCATTATTTTTAAAGCACTCGATATCCATGGTTTACGATATTGATGTTGCACATTATCAATGTCAACTTCAGTGTATATTAGATATAAAAGGCTACTTTAGTAAGTTCGATAGCCTATAAATTTCTATGTTGCGACAGCATTAATTTCGGCATTATAGCCTTAAGTTTTTATAAAATCAGAATTGTTTTTAAAGCTTGGATATGGAGAGATGCGACATCTTATGTTGGCTATAGCAATGCTGCAAGTTTTCAATGGTGAATATTCTAAATTTTGGCGTTATGCCCAATAGAGAAGAGGTGTGGTATCTTCATATTATTTTGAAATGTATACATGGCAGTATTAAAATAGTTTATATAGTAGCATAAAAGGCTATATTTTGCTTGTTTTAAATATGAATTAATGGGACTAATCATATATATAATGATAAATGATTTCAAAAAATAAATTATTGTTTAGCCCAAGTTTTTATATGAAATTACCAAAGAGGGTTATTGCTTAAGGTTAAGTAATTATAAGATGCTAAATGATTGAACATATTTAAATGATAGATGTAAATGTTCTCATCTTATTCGATCGGTTAGTTTGCATGATTATTATTGTCATACTCACATCACTAAGAAAAATAACTGCATTTTGGGATATAAAAGGTAAAATAACCAGTTAGGTTGACCCATTGGTGAGTATAATCAGATTTAACTTCTGAGTGAGTAGAATTGCATCCAGGAGATCAAATAGATCAGAAAAGTTAGGATGCCCAGAATTGATCAAAAGAATATGATTTGAGATATGGTATAGGAAGGGTCTAATAGGTTCATAGTAATCCCATGAAAACTATGATTCATAAATGATATTGAAAGAATTCAATAGGTTCATAGTGATCCCATAAAAACTATAATTAGTGATTATTATTGGAGGATATCCAATAGGTTCATAGTAATCCCAAGAAAACTATGATTGGAAATTGTTATTGGTAGAAACCAATGGGTTCTTAGTGATCCCATGAAAACTATGATTCCGAACAAGTAGTCCTTAAGAGTTTTGGCAGGTTATTAGTTAGTCCATGAAAACTAATAGGTTCATAGTGACCCTCGGAAAACTATGAGTTGAGACAGATAGTCAGTTTTGTGAGAATGGATGGGGTAGACATAACCCTAGATTGATAGATGAGTCGGACTTACCCCATTGCATACTTGCATATGATATTGTTATTATATTTTAACCATTATGGATGCAGGAGCATAGTATATGGTTGATTTGTCTTAGTTAGGATACTAGTGAGGGAAAAACCCATTCT
Organism: Allium fistulosum; assembly: GCA_030737815.1. Classification (NCBI taxonomy): domain Eukaryota; kingdom Viridiplantae; phylum Streptophyta; class Magnoliopsida; order Asparagales; family Amaryllidaceae; genus Allium; species Allium fistulosum. The sequence goes on along the minus strand of CM060906.1, from coordinate 866,049,609 downwards.
CGGATGATTTATGTAGGAAAAAGAAATATTATTTAATCGTATACAATAAAATCAAAGAATATCATGACATATGAATACTAGATTTGGTGACTGTTTGTACCAAAATTGGGCACAACACTCTTCGAAAGTTTTTGAAGAGATAAAGTGAAGAAATTAAATGGAAAAAGAGGATTATCTGACAAAAAATCCAAATTTCAGATATGAAAATAATTAAAATGCAAGGAGACACAAGAATTTAGAGTGGTTCGGCGTATCGCCTACGTCCACTATGAAGTTGATAGCTTTATTGAACTTTCTTTGAAGATTACAAGTGAATTCAGTAAGTTACAGCAGATGATTATGATTTGCAGCAGTAAATTTCATTATTGGCGGCAGCAAGGGAGTTCAGATCTGGATCTGGCAGAGTCTGGGCGTTGGAGAGCTCAAAGAATAAGAACCCTTTTTTTGTTGGCTTTGGGGGTCTATTTATAGGTGTAGGAGGCTGATATTTCACTCAGATCTCGTGATGCTCCTTCTGGCACGTGACCAGGCCCGCACGCCTAAGCCCGTGAAGTTTCGGTCCGATCCGTGATCGATACGAACGAATTTCGTATCGATCAAGATTGTGTCTGATGGAGTCGAATTTTGGCGTGGACATTCCTTAGCAGGTACGCAGGCTTCTGTGAAAATTTCATAGAATTTGGACTTGTAGATCAAGAGATATGATCGATACGAAATGGGATTCTCGGTTGGCTGTTTCGATCGACTCCATCACTTCGACTCGCTCTCGTTTGAATCGCTGTTCGAATCGCTGTTCGACTCGGTCTTGTTTGAATCGCTGAAAGTGCTCCACCTATATGGTTTCGAATAAAGGCTTTGTGATGGATACGACATGGTCACTGCATGATCGATTCGAACAGTGCACAGCTGATGGAGTCAAATTAGATGGATTCGAAGTAGGCATTAGACGATCGAGTCGAACTGCTGCTTCTTGATGGGTGCAGATCGATGCGAAGTAGCCTCCGGCTGATCGAGTCGAAGTGAGCTTCCTTGAGGTATACGAACTGGACATTGGATGATCGAGTCGAAATGTGGCTCTCTGATGGATGCGAAGCGGAGCGAGTCGAACAGAGGCTCTCTGATGGATGCGAAGCGGAGCGAGTCGAACAGAGGCTCTCTGATGGATGCGAAGTGGAGCGAGTCGAACAGAGGCCCTCTGATGGATGCGAAGCGGAGCGAGTCGAAGTAGGCATTCCTGATGGATTCGAACTGAGCGATTCGAACAGCGGTTAGTTTTCATCCAATTTTGTATCGATCGTAATTTGAACATACGAACTCGGATTGACTTGAGATTTGGAAGTTGGCTCTCATAGCTTCGCTTGTCGTGTCATATCAATTTTAGCTCGATCCGGACTCGAAAAAATTCGTCGATATCCATAGTGAACCTGCGTATAACCGATTTTCTAGATGAACTGTGTTTGGTTTCTAGTCAAGTTCTTGATGTCACGGCCTTGCCAAAAAGTGGGATAACATTTGCCCCCCCAAAGTACGTCTTGTGGGAACATGATGTGCTTTGAAATGCTGCAATCTTCATTCTGAAAAGTTATCGTCTTTTCGATGAAAGCTGTAACCTTCGACTGATTTTCTCTATAATGTAAACTGTTGACTGTCAACTTCTGCATCCGGTATTGTGGCAACTGATTGATGTACGCTAGTGATTAGCCGTTTGTTGTTGTAATTGTTATCAAACGAGTTTCCAATTCCTGTAAATCTGGAGTATTGAATATTAATCCGACATATATGCATATATGTTAATCTGATTCTATATATGTTAATCAGACTCTCGGCGTTCACGATGAAAGTGTATATGGAACGATAATATAGTTAAACTACGACTAGCAAGTGCGGAATTATAAATAATAGTAAATGGCAGTAATAAAAATGACACCAGGAATTTTTATACTGGTTCGAACTTCTCGTTCTACGTCCAGTCCCAGACTCCTTCTGGAATTTCTCGAATAACCCTCACTTAACCCGGAGGAACAGGTATTACACCGCCTGAGCAACCGAACAGGACTTTTCCGCCTAAGCAACCGAATAGGACTTTTCCGCCTAAGCAACCGAATAGGACTTCAAATACAATTTGGTAAATTGTTTCTCGACTTTGTGTGTTCTTTGAATAACACGAATATAGTCAATGTAGTACAACCTTCCTATAATCTTCTTGATACGATGATTTGAATGTGCAAAGATATGAAGTATAGATTGAAAATCGCTTGTGATTATGATAATACAAAGCAAGTATAGATAGAAAGAATTGGTTATTGAAATAGTGGATTTTCATCTCTATTTATAGTATTGAATAGTTTTAATTCAATAGTTGCAACCATTAGAAGGAGTGCAACTGTTGGTGAAGAAGACAACTCTTCAAATTTTGAATTTTCATGAAGAGATGCTTCAGTTCGTCAAGTTCAGATGTCTGAGAGAAAAGTGACAGATGTCTGAATAAAGTTTAAAAGTCAAAAAATAGAAGAAACAAAAAATCAGCCATTTAGACGTCTGTTTATTTAATTTAGACGTCTGTCTATGATAACAGACGTCTGTATTAAATTAACAGACGTCTGTCATTGATGACAGATGGCTAAATAAAAGTTCAGATGTTTGAATTTGTACTGATTTGTTCCTCTTCTTTATTTTAGTGATTCTGAACTTGAGAAATTGTATAATTTTGAAAATACTTTTTATATCTTTAAATAATTAAAGATATTTATTATTTTAAAACATGATTTTCAAAAGTATATTTGTGTGTGTGTGTTTGTTGTTATCATCATATCAGAGATTGTACAAAAATATCTAACCGGAAATAATAATCAGTATACTAGAGAGCTTGAGCTTAGTTTGTTGACGATATGATAATAACTTTTCTTTGTAGATTCCTGCAAGAATATTTGACATCATAGTATATAGTTTGAGATATATAGTTGTCACATTAAAATCGAAGAAGGCAGGTTCCAACATTCTCCCCCTTTTTGATGATGACAACTATATAATTCAACGGTTAGTATAAACCATACCTTTTGCTCCCCCTGTCAACATGACCATATCAACATGACCATATTATATAGTAGAATGATTAATATTTCTCCCCCTTTGTCATTAACAAAAAGGAATTTGTAAGGGGTTTTGTTAGAAATGTGATGATAAAACACATTGTTGAATAGCAATATGAACTTTGTTCAGAACATACCAATGATAAAATTTTGTTGTGGAAGAGTCAGAATATTTGGAGTAAAAAAACAGATTTGAACATATGTTTGAACAGGTTCCACATCTTAATATACTAAACAAAGAGAAAAAGTGATATAGGACTGAAATTAGATTGTTGAAAATATATTATCAGACGGCTAAATAAGAACCAGAGATTTTTAGACTTTATGGACTAAAATCAGACGACTCAATTTTTGTTGTCAGACGTCTATATTTGAGTACAGACGTCTGAAGTATTATGTTTAGACGGCTCAGAGGTCTAAATTTGAAACAGAGAGTAAAAAACATTTTAAACTAAATTCAGACGTCTAAATTTTTGTAGCAGACGTCTATTTTTGAGGACAGACGTCTGTGACAAAATGTTCAGACGGCTCAAACAAAAAATAGGTATACAGACGTCTGTTAATAACTATCAGACGTCTGTTTGTTTGATTTTTAGTTTTTGAATAATATTAATATGTTTAAAGGTCCCCCTATGTATAACATCTCCCCCTAAGTATAATAAATAACGAGATAAACTCATTATTAATTATGAAGGAAAAATAAAATAGATTTTACCATATTTGCTGAAGTCCATATTTCATTGTAAGCACGTAATTCTATTAATCGTATGGAACATTCTTTAAAATTCCAAAATCTATCCTTTTCCTTTTGTTTCTTTGAGTACCTGCAAAAAATAATAATCATTTTTGGTACCCATTTATTATGTTAGGGTCCGGGGGGTTAGGTCTTAGGAAACCATACCCATTTAGGTGTGGTTGATCTTTTATAAATATAATTTTCATTATTAACTACCATATCAAAATAATCATCAATGTATTTTTCTCTATTTTTCCAATTAATAGGAACCCAAATACTTAGATAATTTTTATTCATATTTCCAGTCAATGATTTTGTACTTCTAGAATTATAAACATTATTGGTCATAGCAATATTTGAATTTCTATAAAAATTGGATTTAGACTTTACTCGAAATTTAGTACTAGCACTAACATTTTTACTATACATGAAAGCATATCTAGTGCTATTTCTACGATCAATTTTATTATAACTTAAACCACTTTTATCATTGTGAGCTTTTGAATTTGTAACTAAGGAAGATAATATATCTTTACCTTTGTTAAAATTTATGATTTTTGTATTTAATCTTTCAAAATTAGCTTTAGAATCACAAACTTTTGTTTGAAAAATATTATTATTAACTTTTAAAATCTCACATTCTTTAGATAATTCTAAATTCTTTTTAATTAAAGCTTCTTTCTCTTTTTCAAGAGACAAAATTAAAGAACTAGAATTATTTAAAGAATTTTCCAAAAAAATAATTTATTTTGCAAAACATTGATTTCCTCCAAAAGATCATTGTTTTTATCTTCTAACTGCTCATTTTCTTTTTGTAGGAAATCTTTTTGTAAAACAAGTTCTTCGACGGTATTTTCAAAACATTTAGTTTGTTTTACCAAAAATTTATTTTCCTCTTTTAAATTTGAAATTTCTTGCTCACAATCTTTTAACTTAGCTAAAGCAATTGTATTAACTTTATTCAAAGTTTTACAATCTTTTAATAATTCGTCATGTGCTAACAGAAGATCTTTATATAAAGAATCTGAACATACCGATTGTGATCTGAGTTTAGCTATGAAGCATTTGTTTGTTTGCTCCTTTGATTCTTCTTTATTTCTTTTCCTCTTCTTATTGCCTTGACTAGATCTCTTTGTAGCCATTTATTCTAGGATGTTGTTACGATCTCTAGAATTCCAGGCTTTGATACCAAATGAAAGTGTATATGGATCGATAATATAGTTAAACTACGACTAGCAAGTGCGGAATTATAAATAATAGTAAATGGCAGTAATAAAAATGACACCAGGGATTTTTATACTGGTTCGAACTTCTCGTTCTACGTCCAGTCCCAGACTCCTTCTGGAATTTCTCGAATAACCCTCACTTAACCCGGAGGAACAGGTATTACACCGCCTGAGCAACCGAACAGGACTTTTCTGCCTAAGCAACCGAATAGGACTTTTCCGCCTAAGCAACCGAATAGGACTTCAAATACAATTTGGTAAATTGTTTCTCGACTTTGTGTGTTCTTTGAATAACACGAATATAGTCAATGTAGTACAACCTTCCTATAATCTTCTTGATATGATGATTTGAATGTGCAAAGATAGGAAGTATAGATTGAAAATCGCTTGTGATTATGATAATACAAAGCAAGTATAGATAGAAAGAATTGGTTATTGAAATAGTGGATTTTCATCTCTATTTATAGTATTGAATAGTTTTAATTCAATAGTTGCAACCATTAGAAGGAGTGCAACTGTTGGTGAAGAAGACAACTCTTCAAATTTTGAATTTTCATGAAGAGATGCTTCAGTTCGTCAAGTTCAGATGTCTGAGAGAAAAGTGACAGATGTCTGAATAAAGTTTAAAAGTCAAAAAATAGAAGAAACAAAAAATCAGCCATTTAGACGTCTGTTTATTTAATTTAGACGTTTGTCTATGATAACAGACGTCTGTATTAAATTAACAGACGTTTGTCATTGATGACAGATGGCTAAATAAAAGTTCAGATGTCTGAATTTGTACTGATTTGTTCCTCTTCTTTATTTTAGTGATTCTGAACTTGAGAAATTGTATAATTTTGAAAATACTTTTTATATCTTTAAATAATTAAAGATATTTATTATTTTAAAACATGATTTTCAAAAGTATATTTGTGTGTGTGTGTTTGTTGTTATCATCATATCAGAGATTGTACAAAAATATCTAACTGGAAATAATAATCAGTATACTAGAGAGCTTGAGCTTAGTTTGTTGACGATATGATAATAACCTTTCTTTGTAGATTCCTGCAAGAATATTTGACATCATAGTATATAGTTTGAGATATATAGTTGTCACATTAAAATCGAAGAAGGCAGGTTCCAACACACGAGTCGTTGTCAGTTTATCTTATATTGAATTCCGTATTGATCCTCTCCTGAACCGACGTGAAATTCGTTGTAACAACGCTCGATGGTTGTTTTTTTTTGAATGTTCCTTCGTAACGATCCTCTCCTAAATCGATGTGAAGGATTGAAATATTGTTTTCGCATCGGTATCCATTGCATTGACGGATACGAAATGAGCAGCCCGCATTGATGAACATGAGCTTGGATGGGTACGAAACGATCATTCATATCGATGGTTACAGACTTCGGCGGACGCCAATGCAGTTTTCCTCGTTTTCGAATCGATACAGACTATAAAAATGGATACGAAACGCGCCTTCACATCGATGAATATTGGCCTCTGGATGCCGTGGCTTGATGGATTCGAACTGACTGTTCGTATCGATGCTTTGGGGTAGGAGTTGGAAACGATCGATATGAACAAATATTTTGTATCGATGGACGCGGGGTTCGATGGATACGAAGCGCTTGTTCGACTTGATCTTGTGGTGACACTTCATAGCCAGCTGAACTCACTGGGAGGCAACTTGTTTTTCACCTTTATGCTCTAGTCCATATAAATACCGTGGACTTAGCCATTTTTTCACTTTTTACTTTTCTATTCTTGCGGTCATGCCTTCGTATTGCTCAAAGAAAAAGAAGAAACTGTTCTTGCCTTCGAACTGATCCAGATCCTCAATTACTCGAACTAACTGCCAGATTTAGGTAATCCACTAAGCGAATCCAATGCGTAAACGATGAGACTCGATCCTTAACATCAAATCACCCAAAGTCGTGGTCGATCGATGATTCCTCGGCCTTAGCTTTGCGTCGATCTGGAGTAGGGGCTTCGAGATGATGAGACGGAGGCCTTCGTATCGATCGATGGATGAACTTTGCACTGAATCGAGTGCTTCGAATTTGTGGATCAATACGAAGTGGTTACGTCTGATCGAATCATGATGGTGGCCTTGGATCAGTTCGACATGGCTGCCCTGGATAGATTCGAAGTGGCGACTCTGGATCGATTCGAAGTGGTGGCCTTGGATCGATTCGAAGTGGTGGCTCTGGATCGATTCGAAGTGGTGGCCTAGGATCGATTCGAAGTGCACAACCATGGGATCGATACGAAATCGTCTCTGAACGATCGATACGAAATTGAACCTGAGCAATCGATTCGAACGTGAACTTGAGCAATCGATTCGAACTTGAACTTTTGATGATTGACAATGAACCTAACTTCAATGATATCGAAAACTCTTATGCATTTGAACATCTAACTCCGAAGAGCTTCATTTTGGCATAATTAGACTTGACCTTTGGACTGCATATTTGATTTCCCTTCGAAGCTCGTCGATGGAACTGCAACCTTAACAAAATTTTAAAAAACTTTAACTTGGATTGGATTGATTTCTAATTCTTGGATGGCACGGTTGTGACGGTCACTCTGACTGAATTTCGAAGTCTCGTTGTTCACATGTTTTCTCCAATTCTGTAGAACTTCTTGAGTGATATACAGTACTGCACTGCACAACACACTCACACACTTTACACTGGGGGATGCACGAGCGTTATTGTCTGTTTAATAATGATTTTTTATAAGCTAGTTAGTCATGGAACCCTCAAGTTCACAGCAGTAGGAACTCCCGAGTTCAATTCCATCAACCATTGAGATACCGGTTATTGAAGCCGAAGTTATAGACCCAGCTCCAGACGAGCGTCCAAGTGCCCGGTTCATTTGTCATCTGCAAGATTCTGTGCCGTCTGGTATCTCCGAGGATATGTTGGGATGGATTTGTTTAAGGCACGGCTTGTCGCTTGACGATGTGTTACTGCCTGGGCCGAATGACAGGCCACATGATCCCCCGGAGGGGTTTACTACTTTCAACCGTCACGCTTGTACAGCAGGGACACTCCCTCCTTTCAATCAATATATAAGGGAGATGTTATCATTTCTTGGAATAGCTCCATCCCAGCTACACCCCAACGAGTACGCTTTGCTGAATAGCACCTTCATTCTGTTTATGGAGATGCTCTTTCGACCGCCAAAGCCGATCGAGATCAGATATCTATTTAACGTTAAGAGTCGTGGGGATAGCCCTTCTTTCACCTTCTTGGAAGCGGTCAGGAACTGCCACATTGTAATGGGCTCCTGGGGAAGGCTAAGTTACTTCAAGACTGAATGGTTCTACGTTCGGTGCCCCCCTGGATTTGCCAGGCGATGGTTAGATAGACGTAAGCGTTGCCATCTTTCTCTTGAATTATCGAGATAATTATGACCGACCTCAAAACTGACATACTTCACTCCTTTTATAGTTGCAATCTCTCGACCTGACGGTGCATACTTCAAAGAGCTAGTTCGGATTCTCCAAGCGGCTCCGGGCGAAGAGAGGCATATCGACTGGGTTCTGACCGACAGAAATTTAAGGACTGTCGGGCTAATTGGACGGAGGCAAAGTATATGGCTGGAAGGGACACTTAGAGTGGTCTCGAAGAAACGGGTGAAGCGCAAAGCGCCCGGAGTCATAATAGTCGAAGAAGTTGATCCAGAGAGAACGCCTACCGATAACAAGCTTCAAGCGGGGCCTTCTTCCGACGTTCAGGATTCAGGAGGAAGAAGAAAAGGCAAGGTTGTTGCTCACAAGCGTTCTAAATCCGAGAGATTAAAATCCGTGGTTGTGTCCTTGCTCGTCCCGGGGATTAGAATTTCGGAGGCTCCTCCCCCGCCAATAGAGAATCCTTTTGAAGGGCTTGCTGATATTCCGATTCCGGATTATGTGTCGTCTAAACACGACACCGGGATGGAGGAGCTTGACAATGCTCTTGAGCTGAGCGGGTCGCTTGCTATGAGTGCGGCTGACATTTCCGGTTGGTCGGGGGGTTGCACATGCATACACTTCACTGCACTACATGATTCCTAACCGTTAATCATCCAACTTAAGAAATCACTAACTCTTCCTTCGTTTCTCATTTTCAGGTACAATGTCCGAAAGAGGGTCAATGCTCGGGAATCTTCGCTCGGCCCGAAAGTCTTCTTCTTATTATGACTCCCGTAGGAGAGACTCGGATAGAGACCGCGATCGCGAGTACTCTAATCAAGATAGATATGGGTGTGACAGGGATAGAGAATACAGACATCGGTCTAGATCACGCTCGCCTCCTCTTAGACTCCCATCTCCACCTCCCGTTCTTGTTCCACATCCGCCAGAGCTTCCTTGTCACATGCCAACTTCTCATACTTCTAGATCCGAGACTCACCTCTAAAGGGTAGAAACCACAGCCTCCATAATTGCAGAGCAGGTCCCAGCTGAGCCTACAGGTGAAGGAGCCCTTAAATTGGTTCAGATGAGGAAGGATTTTCCGAATATTTGCTTCGATGGCTATGTCTTCCCACCACACTTAAAAAGAATCCCCTCTGGAATGGAAAACACGATGCATGAGTACGTTCATGATATCTACACCCAGTACAGAGAGTGGGTAAACGCTACCGAGAAAGCTTCTAAGGTGGCCTTTGAGCGAGCCAAAGCACTTGAGAAAATGGAGACCCAACTCGCTCAAAGGGACCAGATTATTCAAGTTCTCACTGCTGAGGCCGAGTCTTCTCAGAAATCTGAAATTGCGGCCACCAAAAAGGACGATGAAGCGAATGTGGCCATGGAGAGGTTGAGGCAGACACATGTTGCCTTGGTGGTGGAGATGGGCCATCGGAATACTACAGTTACCGGCGAGCGGGATGCGACGGTCAAGGAACTCAACAAGCTTAAAGCTAAATTTTTCGACATGGCCAAGGAAAAGGATGATGCGAATAACGCAGCCCAAGAGGCGTGCGAGCAGGCTGTTATGCTTAGGGGTGAACGGGATGCGGCTGTGGCTAAAGTCCGCAAGGTGGAGACTGAGGTCGAGGAGAAAGTGAAGTCGGCAGAGTCCAGGCTAGACTCTGATATCGAAGACCTTCTCGTTGTTTACAACGCTAATGTGCTGAGGCACAGGGGTCTAGCCTGGCTCGATGATTATCTGGCGCATCTGTACAACGCCTGGGGCCGACTAGTTGAAGAAGAGAAGGAAGCGCATCTGGGCGAGTCTGTAGATGAATTTGAACTCGAGAATCGCATTCTGACTGAAGATGAAAGGAAGATTCTCCATGAGTCAGTGATTCTGCATAAGAAGGAGAGACTCGGCGCCCAGCACTTCGAAATAGGAGAGGGTTCAGGGGTTGAACATCATGAGGCGAGTCTTGAAATTCCAGTGTCAACCCAGCTCGAATCCTCGCCTGCGGTCGATCCCCAAGCCGTTCCTGCTTATAATCCGGATCAACCGCAGATGTCTCCGGCTACAGCGCAAGTTACTGAAGCCGTTCCGCCGCCTACAAATCAAACTGAGGAAGGTATTCTGAACATTCCACATATCCGCCTCAAGTCGGAATCTTTTTTCTGAATTAAATTCTGACAGTTCTTCTATTTTTGTCCAGTGATTGACGTTGCACTGGCCATGCCTCCTGCTACTCAAGAACCATACCAGACGCAGGAGGCTATCGTGACCGAAGAGATCACTGTAACTACAACTGCCCCACCCGACGATGCGCAGGGAAGCACACTTGTATTTGATGAGCAGTTGATGGAAGAACTCTTTCGCCATCATGGCGATCCTTTAGCTGACTTATCATTCGTCATGAGCGGAGGTGTTCCTGCCATAAGCTCTTCGATGCCGACAACTGACGCTCCCGGCGAGGCTCGATCGGTTACTGAAGAGGAAATCTTGGCACAAATCGCCGCTGAAATGGATGCTGCAACACATGGTGGCAGTTTTGGAGGTGGGACGGCAGCACTTGGTCCGGCTCCGCTTAGAATGATATCGCCTGGCGGTACATTTTCTGACACTAGTGCGGCCATTCCATCTTCCACATTTGATCCTATCCCTTCGACTCCTCCGACAGGAAGCATCCCCGTTCTTTCGAGTTCGGAAGAGGACGTTGAAATTATGCCCCCGCCCGAAGACCGTCCACCGACAGGCAAAGGCTCAAAGAGGAAGGATAGTGGTGGCTCCGGTGGGCCTGCACCGAAAAGGAAGCCAAGGAAGAAGAAAGATTAGACATGCTTCCCCGGTTTATTTTGACTTGCATTTTGTTGGACGTGTATAGATGCGGGTTCGGCCCCTGCTAGTAGGATTTTTTTGGAACAAACTTGTACATGAATTTATTTCATAGATAGTGGAAATGAAACTTTTTCTTTTTTGGCTCCTTGCGTATTTGTTCAAGTGTTTCAATGTTTGAAATGCACTTATAAAATTTCAGCTACCGAGTCAAGTTTGTCTTTTTGCACCAAGTCTGGAAACTGTGGACATGGTTCGCGACTGGGAAGTGAGTTGAATTCCGATGTCGCATCGCTTCAATCAATGGTTGATGCTTAAGTCCTGCCCCCCCAGTCTCGGGGACGAGTTGTGGAACATCAGTCAGCGATTGATTCTCGCTTATAACATGTTGAGTCTAGTGCCACTGAATGAATGTTTGAGACAAGCGAAGATTGAGCGGTTTATTCACGCGTGTCCGATTGTCGACGGTCATATCCACACTCCGGGGATCCTCATTTGTTTATTGGCGGTTGGTCACGCCGGCTTGAGTTTAAATCATACGTCCACGCTCTGGGGACTTGGAATCGACCTTTGTACTCCGTCTCGCACTCCGGGAGTTCAAAGTTGATATTATACTTCGATTCACGCTCTGGGAACTCGAAGTTGATGTTTATACTCCGACTCCCACTTTGGGAGTTCGGAGTTGTTGATTATACTCTGTTTCGCACTCTGGGAATCCGGAGTCGATGTTTATATTCCGGCTCGCACTTTGGGAGTCCAGAGTTGATGTTTATACTCCAACTCGCACTCTGGGAGTTCAGAGTTGTTGTTTATACTCCGTTTCACACTCTGGGAATCCGGAGTTGATGTTTATACTCCAACTCACACTCTGGGAGTTCGGAGTTGTTGTTTATACTCCGTTTCGCACTCTGGGAATCAGGAGTTGATGTTTATACTTCGACTCACACTCTGGGAGTTCGGAGTTGGTGTTTATACTTTGTTTCGCGCCTCTGGGAATCCAGAGTTGTTGTTTATACTCCAATTCGCGCTGTGGGAATTTGGAGTTGATGTTTATACTCCGACTCGCACTCTGGGAGTTCGGAGTTGGTGTTTATACTCCGTTTCGCGCTTTGGGAATCCGGAGTTGTTGTTTATACTCCAATTTGCGCTCTGGGAATTTGGAGTTGATGTTTATACTCCGACTCGCACTCTGGGAGTTCAGAGTTGGTGTTTATACTCCGTTTCGCGCTCTGGTAATTTGGAGTTGATGTTTATACTCCGACTCGCGCTCTGGGAGTTCGGAGTTTTATCAGGATCATGGATGGTCGGGTCACATCCACCCTGAGTTAACAAGTGAGGTCGTTAGATGGACAGGTCCACCCTCCTCAAACTTGGTTCAGATACGGACGAAGTCGTTAGGCGGACGGATCCACCCTCTTCGTAGACGTATTTTTAATACTCCAGTTCGCACTCTGGGAACTGGGAGTTAAGTGAGGGATTGTCGTGTATCAATCCGTTTTTGACTTTGATGTGATGGCTTGTCCCCGAGCTCGGGTTTCACTTAGCGAGTGACTGGTTGCATCACAGTCACTCTCTATTTGAATAAATTCCACCGTATGGTGAAACTTAGCTCTCTGTGCATAGTGATGATCATATGAAGCATTTCAAGTAAATCACAGCTCTGGCTCGAAGAGATTGCATTTTATTGCTGAAATAAGAAAATATGGCAAAGTCAGTTGCCTTATTACAAATTCTTATTTCGAAATGCAGAAACAAATTGCAAAATGGAAAATAAACTAAATGGATAAACATAGCCTGTCATGTGTAGTAGCGGCGAAGACTCACGCTATTCCAGGCTCTTGGCAAAGTAAGACCATCAACGGTCGATAATTTGAATGTGCCATCTCCGAGCCTTCGTTCAATAACATACGGTCCTTCCCATGTCGGCTTCATATGCGAAGGAACCGGATAAATTCTTTTTAGGGCGAGATCGCCTAGTTCAAAGGTTCGCGGGCGGACCTTGGCGTTGTACAATCGGGCGACTTGACTTCGATGTGCAGCTGCCCTCAAATCAGCCTCTTCACGCTTCTCATCCAGTAGATCGAGAGATTCAGCAAGTAATATGGCATTTGTCTTTGGATCGTAGTATGTCATACGATGAGAAGGTACTTCTAGCTCGATCGGAATAACGACTTCTGAACCATAAGAGAGAGAGAGAATGGAGTGTGACCGGTCGCGGTCTTGTGGGTTGTTTGGTAAGCCCATAAAGCCATAGGAAGTTCATCGACCCACTTGCCCCTGACCTTTTCCAGTCATTTTTTTTAGAATGGACTTTATAACTTTATTAACTGCTTCGACCTGTCCATTTGCCTGAGGGTGTGCAACTGCAGAGAATTTCTTTTGGTTGTGAAATCGGTTGCAGAAATCTTTAAATTCAGCACTGTCGAATTGGGTTCCATTGTCCGTAATAATGGTGTGTGGGAGACTGAATCGACAGATGATGTTGCGGACTATAAAGTTGATTACTTTCTTCGTCGTTATGGTAACAAGAGATTCAGCTTCCGCCCACTTTGTGAAGTAATCAACTGCGATGATGGCGTATTTCGCACCACCTTTCGCCAGAGGTAGAGTACCAATGATGTCGATGCCCCACATTGCAAACAGCCATGGGCTGACCATTTGTGTTATCTCGGTAGGAGGGGCTCTAGGAATTCGAGCATGCTTTTGACACCTATCACATTTCTTAGCATAATCCGACGCGTCACGATTCACAATCGGCCAGTAATATCCGTACTGAAGTATTTTCTTGGCAAGTGCTTGCCCCCCGGTGTGATCGCCACATTCTCCCTCGTGTACATCGTGCAATACTCGTTTAATTTCATTGTGAGCGATACACCGGAGCAGAGGAACAGAGTACCCTCTTTTGTACATGATTCCATTCTGGATAGTGAATCGTGAGGCCTTCCGAAGGACTTGTCTCTTTTCACTCCTGCGCTCTGGCAGGTTTCCGTGCTCAATGTAATTTATAAGTGGAGTCATCCATGAATCCTTTTCGGGGATGGTTTCGCATACCCAGTCTATTTCTGCCCGGTCAATGCTCGGGGAGGATAACGCTTCTACGGGAGCGAGTCCCATTTGTTGAGCTTCACCTGTGCTGGCTAGCTTTGCCAATGAATCGACCTTTTGGTTGTGTTCCCGAGGTATACAATAGATGGCGTAATAATCAAACTGATTCAGTACTTCCTGAACTCGAGCTAAGTAAGCAGCCAGCCTTCGATCTCTTGCTTGATACTCTCCCCGTACTTGACACACAACTAATTGCGAATCACAATAAATTTCCACTGCGATAATTCTCAAATCTCTAGCAAGTTTCAAGCCGGCTAAGAGGGCTTCATATTCAGCTTCATTGTTAGTTGCATGAAAATCGAACTTCAAAGCATAACATATGGATCAGCCTTCGGGAGTTTCAAGTACAACACCAGCGCCCGAACACCGGTCGTTTGATGCACCATCGGTATAAAGCTTCCAGACGTATTCGGGGGATTCACTGGTTTTGGGCAAGTCCTCTGGAATGGTAAATTCAGCTATGAAATCGGCTAGGACTTGTCCTTATATGGCCTGTCTTGGAGTGTAAGTAATGTCAAACTGGCTCAGTTCGATGTTCCACTTGAGTAACCTACCAGACGTCTCAGGCCGCGAAAGGACCTGTCGTAATGGCTGATCGGTGTACACAATAATGGGATGTGCCTGGAAATACAGTCGGTGTTTTCTTGACGCAATAACATGGCAATAAGACAACTTCTCTAATTTCGGATAATTCCTTTCAGCCCCAGTCAAACGCTTGCTGACGTAGTATACTAGCTTCTGTATCTTGTCTTCTTCTCGAATTAATGCAGTGGTGATTGCGTTTTCTGATATCGCCAAATATACGAACAACTTCTCATGATCAATAGGCTCCGACAGGATAGGTGGTGTGGATAGATGTTGAACTAGTGCTTGGAAAGTGCCCTCACACTCTGCGGTCCATTCAAAGTTTCGTTTCCCTTTTCGGATCAGATCGAAGAAGGGAATGCATTTGTCAGTGGACTTTGAAATGAACCTGCTCAATGCTGCTACTTTTCCATTGAGACTCTGGACTTGTTTTATGGTTTTCAGAGTTTCAAGATTTCTGATAGCCCAGATCTTTTCAGGATTAGCTTCGATCCCTCGAGCGTTGACGATGAACCCAAGGAATTTTCCGGATGCAACTCCAAAGTGACATTTTAGTGGATTTAGCTTCATTTTGTATTCTCGAAGTATGTTGAACATAGTTTCCAGGTCTTTAACATGGTCGGTGGAGAGTCATGACTTCACAAGCATGTCGTCTACATATACTTCCATTGTTTTCCCGATTTGATTGGCAAACATCCGATTGACCAATCGTTGATAAGTATCCCCGGCATTCTTGAGTCCGAATGGCATAACTTTGTAACAGTAAAGTCCCAGATTGGTTACGAAGCTGGTATGTTCTTGATCGGGTAAATGCATCGGTATCTGATTGTAGCCAGAATACGC
This sequence comes from Allium fistulosum, assembly GCA_030737815.1. Lineage (NCBI taxonomy): Eukaryota > Viridiplantae > Streptophyta > Magnoliopsida > Asparagales > Amaryllidaceae > Allium > Allium fistulosum. The sequence continues at coordinate 866,033,809 of CM060906.1, read as the reverse complement.
GTCCATGAAGGATAAGAGTTCATGCCCAGCTGTCGAATCTACTAGCTGATCAATTCTGGGAAGCGGGAAACTGTCTTTGGGACATGCTTTATTCAGATCGGAATAAACAACACATGTTCTCCACTTTTCGTTCGGCTTTCGTACGAGCACGGGATTCGAGACCCATTCAGGATATAGGGCACCCCGAATGAACCCGTTCGCTTTAAGCTTTTCTACTTCTTCTTTAAGTGTGGCAGATCTCTCTGCTTCCATACCATGCATTTTCTGTTTGACCGGGACATGCCACGGGTCAATGTTTAGGGTGTGGCTCGCGATGTCCGGCGAGATCCCACACATGTCAGAATGCGTCCAGGCGAATACGTTAAGATTCGCTCGTAGACATTCAACCAATTCCTCTTGAGTTTGCTGGCTTAGCTGAGACCCAATCTTTATCATTTTTGAATCATCGTCATTGTCAATTGGGACATCAATCGTCAGTTCGGCCGCGGATGCTTGACTTTCTTTAGATTCTCCTTCATCTTCAGTTTCTCTTGGGTCAAGATCCTTGAGGAATTGGCTAGGGTGCCCGGGCCTAGGCCCGGGCGTTAATTGTCCATTATCAGCGAAACGGACGCAGAGAGATTCATCTACGCCCTTTCCATACTCCTTTCGCTGCGCCTCCCGCAGCTCAGCAACAAAACAGGCTCTGGCAGCAGCCTGATCTCCTTGAATGATTCCCACTCCACGATCAGTGGGAAATTTTAAAGTCAGACACCACGGGGCAATGGCTGCCCTGAATTCAGCAAGGGCCGGTCGACCCAAGAAAGCATTATAAGGGGAGTCTATGTCCAAAACAATGAACTGTAACATCCGTACTCTCCGACGTTCTCCAACTCCCAACTCTACTGGTAGTTCCACCATTCCAGTGGGTATAGTAGCAGTTCCGTTGAAACCATGGATTCGGGATTGACAAGGTTTTAAGTCCGTGGCTTCCATTCTCATTTGATCATAGGCTCGCTTAAATAAAATATTCACAGAGCTTCCATTGTCAACTAAGATCCGCTTCATCCAAACGGGACCTATTTGAGCTGAAATGACCAGTGGATCGATAGTGGGGGCTTCGACTTTATCAGCGTCCCTGTTCCTGAACACGATGTCATCTGTTATCATCTTCTGTTGCTTGGTGGTGCCCCTTCGTCAAAAATACTATAACACTCGAAATCCGCATGCCTGACAGAACTGGCATACGACTCCATTTCCTTCCAGCTTCGATCTACTGGGTGAGGACCACCACTTATTGTATTGATAACCAATCTCCCGCCTGTATGAGCGGGTTCCTCCTGTCTTTCCTAATTTGGTGCACGATTCTGATTTGATGGGCCCGCACCACCAGACTGCGGCGCCCGCACATACTGATCCAACTTCCGTTCACGTATCGGTTTTTCAATGAGGTCTTGTAAGTGACGACGCTCATGGGTGTTGTGGCCATAACTCTCATGGAATCTACAAAATTTTCCTGTTTGGATTTGTCTTTCCGTTGGTGGCTTCAGAGCAGGTTTCTTGTATTGCATGGTATTGCAGGTCTGCAAATACACATTTTCCAGCGACGTATTCAATGGAGTATAATTGTCAAACATGGGAGCTCTACGTCGTGGACCACGACTCTGATCTCGTTTCTTTCCCTGACTTCCATTGTCCCTCTGCTGATTCTGTTTATTTTGGATGTTCAACTGAACTTTTCCAGAACTATCTCCGGACTGTTTAACAGCGATGTTACTTTGGATTCCTTCGATGTTGGGCCCTGCGTCATCCTGCTTCCTAGACTGTTTCGCATCCTCCCTTCTCAAGAATTGGGCTGCCTTGGAATAGAAACGGTCCAATGACGCAGGTGGTTTTCCAGCTAACCAATTTCCGAACTCGGAATCAGCATCAATCCCCTTAGTCAATGCCATCAGGATAGAGTTATCATTGGGATTGCTTATTTCTACGCATGCAGCATGGAATCGCTCCAAGTAACGTCTAAGTGTTTCTCCGGGAGCTTGTGTAACACTAGACAGAGTGTTAACGTCCTTAGGCCTCGCCACGTGCATACGGAATTGTTCAACAAACTTGGTGGCCATCTGATCAAAATTAGAAATGGATCGTGGTGGCAAACGAGTAAACCACATGGTAGCAATGCCCCCTAGGGAAATAGGGAAACTACGGCACTTTATTGCGTCATCAGCTCTCGCAGCATTCATTAGCCATTCATACTTCAGGATGTGTTGATTGGGATCGGAACTTCCTTCGTAAACTGGCAAAGTTGGCATCCTGAAGCGCCGAGGTGGTTCAACGTACAATATGTCATCGGTGAAAGGGGTATGACTACGGGAGATTCCCTAGTCGTCATTAGTGAGACCCTGACTTTCACGGATCATCTGACGAATCATTATCGATATATCTGGCATACAGACACTTGGAGCATGTTAAGCCAAGGTGTGGTCGGGTTCCATAGCGTGAGTCTGGACCGTACGTGGTCGACGGTCCGTGTCTCGCCTCCTTGGCTCAACATTTTCTGGGATGTAAGGCTCTGGAGTCTGCTCTCGCTGGCTTCGATGAGGATCAGTTTGGTTTCCAGCATCAACCCCTTTTTCAGTAGTGGTGGTGGTAGCAAGGTTGCATGTGACATGATAAGGAGCAGTACCACCTCGGGATGAAGGTCCTGTACGGTGACTAGTGGATGGTCCAGTTCTGGGTTGTCCAAGATTAGAAGTAGGTTGGTGCCCTGTGGCCTAGGTGTAGCTTACATCCAACCGTGGACGCGTGGATCGGTGATGACCGTCAGATGAGGCTGAACTCTCTATGGAAGAATAAGAACCTTGTTCTCTTCTGGATCTTCTGCGCCTTTGGCGATTTAACTGGTTGGACAACTCTGTGTTGGCGCGCAGTTGCTCAGTAAGTTGTTGTCGACTCTGGGTCAATTCCTGAAGCAACATCTGTAATTCTTGTCTAGTGACCGGGCCTGATGGATCTGAAGGTCCGGTGGCATCTTGGTTTGATGGAGGCAATGGCGCGTGATTCTACCTGTCCCGTCCTCCCTGATCAGCAGCTGTAGAGGTAGTTCGTGTACTTACCATGGTGAATTAATGAAAGTCCTTTCCTAGATCTGATGCAGATCTGAATAGAATGGAAGAGCTTCAAAGTTCTAGATCTGGATCTTCTTCTTGGATTTATGCAATCCGATGTAGATAGGAGATCCAAAGAGTAGGAGAAAAATTGGGTTTTCTTAGTGAAAGTACCAAAGTGTTTGTACCAAAATTGGGCACAACACTCTTCGGAAGTTTTTGAAGAGATAAAGTGAAGAAATTAAATGGAAAAAGAGGATTATCTAACAAAAACTCCAAACTTCAGATATGAAAATAATTAAAATGCAAGGAGACACAAGAATTTAGAGTGGTTTGGCGTATCGCTTACGTCCACTATGAAGTTGATAGCTTTATTGAACTTTCTTTGAAGATTACAAGTGAATTCAGTAAGTTACAGCAGATGATTATGATTTGCAGCAGTAAATTTTGTTATTATCAACAGCAAGGGAATTCAGATCTGGATCTGGTAGAGTCTGGGCGTTGGAGAGCTCAAAGAAGAAGAAGAACCTTTTTTCTGTTGGCTTTGGGGGTCTATTTATAGGTGTAGGAGGTTGATATTTCGCTTAGATCTCGGGAGGCTCCTTCTGGCACGTGACCAGGCCCGCACGCCCAAGCCCGCGAAGTTTCGGTCTGATCCGTGATCGATACGAACGAATTTCGTATCGATCAAGATTGTGTCCGATGGAGTCGAAATTTGGCGTGGACATTCCTTAGCATGTACGTAGGCTTCTGTGAAAATTTCATAGCATTTGGACTTGTAGATCAGGAGATATGATCGATATGAAATGGGATTCTCGGTTGGCTGTTTCGGTCGACTCCATCACTTCGACTCGCTCTCGTTCGAATCGCTGTTCGACTCGGTCTTGTTCGAATCGCTGTTCGACTCGGTCTTGTTCAAATCGCTGTTTGACTCGGTCTTGTTCGAATCGCTGTTCGACTCGGTCTTGTTCAAATCGCTGTTCGACTCGGTCTTGTTCGAATCGCTGAAAGTGCTCCATCTATATGGATTCGAATAAAGGCTTTGTGATGGATACGACGTGGTCACTGCACGATCGATTCGAACAGTGCACAGCTGATGGAGTCGAACTAGATGGATTCGAAGTAGGCATTAGACGATCGAGTCGAACTGCTGCTTCTTGAAGGGTGCAGATCGATGCGAAGTGGCCTCCAGCTGATCGAGTCGAAGTGAGCTTCCTTGAGGGATACGAACTGGACATTGGATGATCGAGTCGAAATGTGGCTCTCTGATGGATGCGAAGCGGAGCGAGTCGAACAGAGGCTCTCTGATGGATGCGAAACGGAGCGAGTCGAACAGAGGCCCTCTGATGGATGCGAAGCGGAGCGAGTCGAAGTAGGCATTCCTGATGGATTCGAACTGAGCGATTCGAAAAGTGGTTGGTTTTCATCCAATTTTGTATCGATCGTAATTTGAACATACGAACTCGGATTGACTTGAGATTTGGAAAGTTGGCTCTCATAGCTTCGCTTGTCGTGTCATATCAATTTTAGCTCGATCCGGACTCGGACAAAATTCGTCGATATCCATAGTGAACCTGCGTATAACCGATTTTCTAGATGAACTGTGTTTGGTTTCTAGTCAAGTTCTTGGTGTCACGGCCTTGCCAAAAGACGGGATAACAGTGACTACAATATATTTTGAACTTATATTGAGCACTTATGCCTTAAAATTAGATCTTTACCCTAACTTTGTTGATTTAATTTACAAGAGAACTAGTCAAACCAACCTTTATATATTATGCTGTTGAAACTTGTGCTAAAAAGCCTTGATTTAGCTGGTGTAGTGGAAAATAGTGGGGCTTAAATTGGACCTACTATTTAATAGCGCTAAACTGAAATAACGTAGTAGCCAAAGAGTGTTATGTGTTATAACGGGGATTTTTGGGGGCTTTAGCTTGGCTTTAGCTACACGGTGGTGAAGTGAAAGAGGTATTTGAGCAGAGTATTTGAAATGTGATTTTTAATTCAACCGTTTTATAGTTAATTAATTATTTGTTTTTACTATGTAATATGCGTTTAATTAAAATAAAATAAAAGTAAAAAAAATTGAAATACATTAAAATCAATTATAATACCTTAAAAATACAACTATAAGAAATGCATAGAAAATACAACAAAACTACAAAATTTTGAAAATCCTATTTGTTGGCACCACTCTAGTTTATCAAATACGTTTGGTACTCTTTCAAGTGCCATTTATCCTTAATCGCTGGCAACAACCAATTTTTTGCGAACTCATCATTAAGAACATCGAATACCTCTCTAATATCAGGTGGCATAACAACTGTCAACACTTCACCAAAATCAAATTATCTTCCTTCTATAATTCGTTGAAGATGAGCAACCATATTTGCATAGTTTGCAGAATTTCCCGTGGAATCTACGAGGTTTGTGTTGTTGCATGTATTCGACCTTTCTGAATCTGTGTGACATTTTTTCATGTCTCCTGTACAATCGATCAATGATCTCGCACAGCTTCTCATCGATTTCCGTACGATGTCTTGTAACATCACACATTTTAAGGTCAAAAACTAAGCGCTACAGATGTTGTAGTAACCCATATTATTAATTTCCAGTGACAAAATACGGCTATTTTAAATATATCAATAATCAGAAGCACATGAATATGAAAAATATTAAACATAACAATAGCAAACTTTCACATTTCACTTTATAAATAACATTTCATATTCATTATATAATCCCATTCGCATTCCCACATTCGGAGAAAATATAATTATTACAGAATACTCCAAGACCGATATATGAAGATTCCCTCTCGGTTGATTAGAGTCTAACACTTGACAATTATATAACTTGCCATTACATCCATATAGACAAAATCCAACAACACAGTGGATTAGATAAGAACTTCTAAATAGTTAGATTGCCACATGCACGTCTCTGAAAGCTTATTCGTCTAACTAGATACCTGAAATCCCTTACTCTCGACCTACTCAAATGGTTACTCAAGAGTTTAAGGGGAAAAACAAAAATTGTGGGTCAGACAAATAGTTTGATATGAATAATAATCTACTATCTCAAATCAATAGATATCTAATGAGACCACGCCGCTGAGCAGAATGGGTTTTCCCCTTGCTGGTATCTTAAGCAAAACAAATCAACCATATACTACGCTCCTACATCCACAATAGTTAAAACATAATAACAATATCATATGAAAATATGCAATATACACTAGATTACCAATCCCAAGTTATTAGGCTATCTATCTTACTATTATCTAACTATCTATCTCAATCCATAGTTTTCCTAGGGTCACTATGAACCTATTAGTTTTCATATGATCACTAATAACCTATCAAAGCTCTTAAAGACTACCTGTCCAGAATCATAGTTTTCATGGGATCACTAAGAACCTATTGGTTTCTACCAATAACAATTTCCAATCATAGTTTTCATGGGATTACTATGAATCTATTAGATATTCTCTAATAACACTCTCTAACCATATTTTTCATGGGATCACCATGAACCTACTGGATTCTTCCAGTATCATTTTCCATTCATAGTTTTTATGGGATTACTATGAACCTATTGCATATCCTCTAATAAGGCTACTCAAGCCATAGTTTTTATGGCATCACTACGAACCTATTGGACCCTTCCAATACCATATTTAATATCATAATCTTTTGATCAGTTCTGGGCATCCTAACTCTTTTGATCTATCTGATCTTCTAGATGCAATTCTACTCACTCAAGAATTAAATCTGCTTCTACTCACTAATGGGTCAACCTAACTAGTTATGCTGCCCTTTATATCCCAAAATGCAGTTATGGGTCATGCCGATATGAGTATGACAATAATAATCATGCAAAATGACCGATCGAATAAAAATAAGAATATATAGCGTCCATCATTCAAATATGTTCAATCAATTGGCATCTTTAATTACTTAACCTTAAGTAATAACCCTCTTTGGTAATTTCATTTAAAAACTTAGGCAAAACAATAACTTAATCCTTGAAATCATTTATCATTGTATATATTGATTAAAAGAACGAAAAATATAGCCCCTTACTTTACCTAAAATACTTTTGTCAAGATATATGCTTTTATAAAATAATTGATGAATCCCGAAACCACTTAGAGGTTGTCACCCCTCAAAACTATAGGCTATAAAGCCAAGCTTAATAAAACTATTATATTGCTAAAACTCGGCGTCAATATCGCCATCATGGGTTATCACACCCTTTTTTATCCAAAACCATGTTAAAGCCTTTGATATATAAAGTACAAGGCTATAGAGCCAAAATTGTTTACATCACATATATAGGTTGCCGAACATATGCGGCGTCATTATTGGTTTAAATAGCATAGGGTTTTAAAATTTAGAGTTACGGAATGGCGATATTGACAACTTTTGGCGTCAATGTCTTAAAGAAAAGTGCGGCATCACTGTAGCCATTATAAAATCAACGTCGGAAGTAATATGATCGATGTCACCGTCTAAAGGAGTTAATATAGTAAAATAGCGGCATTGCTACCTTATAGGCTCGGTGTTGACATTGAAAACACGCGGCATAGTAAATATGCGGGGATAAAATCTTAAGGAAAACTACGTTATTACCCATGTCAAGAGTGTCGATGTCGATATTGGTGCTATGCTTCGTACCCCAACCAAGGCCAATCCATCTCATACCAACTGGAGTTGATATCCTATGCATCACTTTCGATTAACGTCGAAGAACATAGATGCGGCACTGTGAACTGCAACATCATTAGCTTTAGCGTAGCAATATCGTAATTACTGTAAAAACTGTTTTCTTGCTATGAAAAGTAAATTCTTTTCACCAACTTCTATTGTTTGTCAAAATCTCATTGGATAATAACTTTCTTTATCAAATTCTTTTTAGAAAACTGCTACATAGTAGATTTAGCATTCCCAAACTAATTTTGCAAACCATCATTTTATATTAATATTTTAATATAATTGTTAAGCTTTTCTAGCTCAATAGATTCATAATAAATCATAAAAACATGGGAAAATCTCCAAAAATCACAATAAATAAAATTTTCTATTTTCTTTAATATGTAAAAATTTCAGGGTCAAAATAATTATTTAATTATTTTTAATAATTAAAACCTAAAATAAATGTCATTTCTTTCTTAGGAAAATCATAAAATATTCCTATTAATTTGGAAAATTATGAAATTTAAAAATCAGCACCAAAATTATGTTTTACACAATGTATCCAGTAATCAAATTATTTGGAGATTAAAATCTTAGGTTTCACCCTTAAAACCCATATGAATAATTTCATAAAAATTTCCACAATCATCATTTTATCCAAATAATGGTAAAATCAAACATAGCATATGATATCATCACAAACAAATCAACCCAATTAAGATTCGAACCAAACATGCATAAAAATGAGATGGTATTATTATTATTCACCTTGATTTGATAATGAGAATTGAGATTTGAAGATTGATTTACTTTCCTTAGTTTCTCCTCTTGAATTCCAAAGCTTCTCTTCCTCTTTTCTTTTGCTTAATAGTCGACCTTAATTTCTCCTTTCTCTTTGATTGTTTTTGAATGAAGTGAATAAGAAAATGAGGTTGGAAGGGTTTATGTTTAGGAAATGATAACCATTCCTCTTTTCCCCTTCATGTGATTTCGTCTTTCTTACATAAGTTATAAACATTCATATTAGTTAATTAATTATGACCTGACCTTGTTAATTGCCAAATCACAATTCCATTATCACATTACACATCTCATTATTCAATTTAATTTATCTAATTATATCTCCTGAATAATGTTAATCAAAATTAAGAGGTATTACACGTCTTCTCCCACCACTATGTGCTTTATTAGCACCAGAAGATGAAGCAACGTATGGAGTTTGTTGCAATGGAGGATTGATTGGTGAATTCAAGTTTGGAATTTGTCCACAGTGAGTGCTTATTTCATCAGATTGGGTATAAAACCCATCAAAAGCCCATATTCTATCAAAATTGGCTAGTGTAGGGGGAGAGGTTGTTGTGATGGTTCTTTGTTAGCGGCGGGCGTGTACAATGTTTATCCGTTTGCATTCACTCTTTAAAATAATTGTTGCATCAACTCCAAATTGTCAATCAATCCTTTTTATATTTCAAAATAACCCGTCCAAACTCCTTCAAGTAAAGCCATAAAATAATTATTAAAACATTACCTTATGCAATATAACAAAAAACTATAACGCATGTATAAAATTGCTTTACACGATCATTCCACCATTCCTCACTGTTTGTAATAGTTTGTCGTTGAATATCCCAGCCAGAACCAGTTTTGTTGCACAAATTTCTCATTTAACTCATTCTCTTCTAAGACTATCGTATTTATGTCATACTTTGCTTTTGCCTATCAGTCCAATGTATGAGTTTTTTTTGGCTCGGTTGAACTTTCCCGCAATAGCTTTATGCACTTCTTTTTTTATTATTACCACAAGCATCATACATTTCTATAGCACATTTCAGCAGCATCTGAGTAGTTTTGGACGACCAATTATGTTGATTTTTTGGGCCGTTGTTGGACATTCTGAAAATCTAAAATTACAAAAGCATGCAAAAAAATTCCCGTAAAAATATATATTGTAGATAAAAAAATATACATAAAAATGTAGAAATATACCTGAAAAGATAATTGGATTGACGGATAAAAATTGTTGATTTCTCGGAATAGTGGTGTGGAGTTGGAGGCGAAGAATGAGGAATCATATAGGATAATGGAGGAAGAAGGAGGAGAGCCGTTGGGGGAAAACGGCTCTATACGTCAAATGCGTCGAATGCAAATGCATCATTCCCACCAACTTCCACTAATAGGCCATTGCGGGGGGAAGGACCGTTGCAGCGTCGGACGCGTTCGATGCGTGGCGAGCGGAAGCGTGATAAAGATAATTTGCAGACGGTACGTAAGTGAAACTTCTAAGAAAATTCTATTATTTGATTTTCTATTTTAACTAGTTTTTCTTATTAATAATAATAATATAGGGAAGTAATAAATTAGACAAATATATATAGTTTTTTAAAAAAAAATATTAGTTTAAAAGTTCCAGCATTAATGTTGTAAACATATCTTCACTGTTTTACTAGCTGTAAGCAAATTTTACGTTTTTTTTATCAAACAAAATATTATACATTCTATACTTTTTCAGTTTAAATTTCATTTCTGGGAGAAGTGTGTACATATATACCCAAATTACAGGGAAAAAAATGTAGTATAAGGCCCTGCTTCAGCTATTGGTAGCATAATGTTAATTTTGTGAAACTATTTTTTCACGTATTAGTTGGAATAATTTAATTGATTGACGTAATAATCTGAGATGATTTTAGGTTGCAAGGAAAATTAAGATTGTTAATACATTACGGTTGAAAACATGTTTTAGTTAAAGTAAAGTGCAAGTAGATATAGTCATTTGTGTATGTCGTTTATTATATTACATATGCTTATAGAGTATGATTAAAGTTTTGATTACCCTTAACAAAGTTATTGCAGATGTTTCAGGGTATACCAAGTTGTAGAATATTACAGAGTATGTGATTAAAGTTTTGATTACCCTTAACAAAGTTATTGCAGATGTTTCAGGGTATACCAAGTTGTAAAATATTACTTTCAATTATTATTAAAGAACTCATAATAGAAACAAACGTATATTACTTTATCACAACATTCATATATTGGATCACATTTACAGTAGTAGTTATCTGAAAAACAGACATTACATATCATGGCTTTTTGCCGTACAAATTTATCAATAATGTAGTAAATGTACAACCATGCCAATTAGTACACCCAAGCACTTGATGTGTGTACATCGTCTGCAAATCCATGCTCTGGTCCCTACATCTATTCATGCACACTAAGAAGTCGTTTCATGCTCTGGCGGTTTATGATTTGTCTGCAGTTCATGTTACTGCTCTTGTTTTAGCCCCATCTTCCCTTGCTCTTGCTCAAGCTTCATGGCCACAACCCTTCATCATCTCTTCCCGTCTGATGCACATACCCATGACTACCCTGATGCTCATCTGTCATTTACGTTCAGCCAAAACACCATCAGGCTTTTCATAATGAACATGCTGTGCATTTCTATGACCATATCGTCAACACCTTTTCTATACCATTCTATTTCAGAACTGATAACCGTATACCAGACTGATTTTGTTGTGCAAAAATTTCACAAATGCGGAACAAACAATAAATAAGATCTAGATTTGTCATTTGAATATCACTCAATCTAAATGCAATTATTCTATTACTCCAAGTAAATAGTAAACAGCTATAAAGAAGAAAAAAGAGATGCACGACCAGTCCAAAGAAGAGATATTTTATTACACATGAGAGAGTTACAAGAAATTACAAGATAAGAGTTTACATACCAAAATCAAAACATAAATTATGGTTAACAAGAAGAGACGCTCCATTAGGGAATCGCTGGCTGAATACCAGAATGAGTTTACAATGAAGTCCACTTTCAATATATAGCTAGTCCAAATCCATGAGAGTCGTCGATTAAATTCATTCCTTTAATTAGCAAAGATGTAAATAAATAATTCCAAAGCAATGTGTTTACTGAAAAAAAAATAATATGCATATCCTTTTACATATATTTTATTCTAAAAAGTGTGCATGTATTTATTTCTTTGTCATATCATGCAAATGCAATCCAATAATTTATACATCTACATATTAAAAATAATGAACAAACATGATTACTTTTCTTGTTACCATGACTTCATCCTCAATGCTCCGAACGACCTCCTGTTTCTTTCATAGTGAAGAACACATAATTCTCTTCAAAATGACATATAACATGAATAGTAGAATCTCAATAGATTTGGTAAACATCCATCCTAAACCTCACTTGGAAATAAGAGCACATACATTAGAAATGTGTTCTTAAAATCATCATTCATAGAATCATTAGGTAGACTATTAATACACGTTAAGCAGTAGTTTAAGATACGACTAATACGATGTTGACAAATGGTTATGAATGGTAAAATAAAAAGGACAAAAAAGAGTTCATAGATGTGGTTGAAGTACGTGCAAGGTGAGGATATTACAGGTGAGGAAGCTACGTTCCCAACCAATATATGGTTGACATGCCAGTGAATGTGTGTATTTGTGCATGTCCACTTTCAGTTATTTCATACAACTACTTATTTAGCGGTATGTTTGTGATTGATTGATGTAAGAGTAAAATCCATACATTGATGGGTAAGTCTACTCTTCCTCCTTTTCAATATATTTCCAGCGATTCTAGGATCTGAAAATAAAAAATGTGAACAAAGAACTTGTATCCTAAGTGAATGAAGGAGCATCAAAATCAAAACAAAATTCTATCACCAACTTCCAATTGCCATACACGCACACAAAACAAAGAACAAACAACCACCCGTCCTTTTCAATCAAAATTGCAAACTAAATCAATGCACTAAAGAGTACAAACATATTAGGAGTCATTTGAAACAACTGATCCATTAATAGAGGTATCAACCTTCCACACTCATTTTGTGCATTTTACTTTGGTCTGCTTTCACTACATCGGAGTCTCATTCACAAGTATTTAAATAAATTAGTCTTCTACAGAATTTTGTTCACTAATACAATTAAGACATAAGTAGAGCACTATCTATGAATTCAACATATCGAGTCTGTACAAAAACATTATTTTGCTACTGTCCTTTTTCTGATGTAATTGTGCACTTGTGCGAACTTAGTTTTGGTTCCTCTCAAATCTTATATTCACCGTTCTGATTTGCTGACATGTCACTGCGAAGGGTTAAAGATATTATTTTCAGAAAAAATATAAGGCAACATCAATAATGCTTTAAATCTCAAACAGAGTGCATGTGATCATCAGTCGTTAAAGTACCAAGTGAGAAAATAAATAACAAAACGAAACAGGAGGCATACGTAGAAGTGAGAAATGATGCTTTAATTACTTAGTCTGTACCGTGTAGACTATATCAGTCTCCTATTGATCTTTGTTCTGTAATACAACTAATACATAAGTAGAGTACTATCTATGAATTTAGCATGTGAGTCTGTATATAATATTACTCTGCTACCGTCATTGGTTTTGATGCAATTGTGCACTTGTGTGTACTCAGTTTAGGTTCCTCTCAAAATTTAAACTCGCTCTTCCGGTTTGGTGACATATTTCTGTACAAAGGGTTAAAAAATATCATTTGCAGACAAAATATTAGGTAACATCAATAATGCTTCAAAGCCCAAAAAGCATGCATATAGTCAGCGGTAATGATATAAGAAACAGAAAACGTAAATCTTCAGCTAAATCAACCGAAAGAAGTTAATGAAATATTAATTAGATAAATCTTGGAAGATGCAATAATAGCATAGTGGATATTCATAAAAGTGTATGTTTGTTTCTCTATAAATATATACCATGTCCAATGGACGTTTTCATTAAAAGAACAGACTTAGGTTTTTTTTAAATTAACATGGCAGTTCCCTTAAATTTGTACGGCAAAGGCGGACTTAAATCTAGAAGGCTTTTTTTGGTAAGACTTATATAATATAGGATTTAAGTTAGCACAAAGATCGTAGGTAGTAAAATGTACATAGCTGACAGAGAACATATTTAAAATAGTATAATACGCACAAGTTAACATAAACTAACAAATTAATCGTCATGCTGAAATTGATTCCAATGGTACGAACATACCAAATATGAACACGCAGATGTGAAAACACTTTTAGGGAGCTAGAATAGTAAATTTATATCTTTAGTGGAGTAGACGGTAGGTATGAAGTTTACAAATATCATATGAAGTTAGTGTAAAATTACACCATTACGCCATAAATTCCAAAGAATTAACAATTAATCGAACCAAAAGTATGGTGCATATTCTAAGCCACAACTTTCACTGACAGCCTTGAAAGTTAATATACATTTTATACACAACTTGTTTTCCAATTTTAAACATAAATAAGATAAAAGATGGATAGGATGAACATTGTAGTATCATGTTGAACTGCAACCGAGTTAATTGGATTTGAACTGATATAAGGGTACATGACCACCATGATAGCCAGGCATAAGTACCAATTGATAATTTTCTTACCTCGGAATTGACAACAGATTAGAAGAGTGTAAGATTTTCTCTCCACTTCAACCACTTGCTAAAAATAAAACCACAACAAAAACCCCAGTTCACCAACATAGAACACATCGGAGTCTCATTCACAAGTATTTAAATAAATTAAGAAGCAACACCGGTCTGTTATGAAAAAAGAGTTGCAGGAGCATGTATGTGTAGGTGAGCACTTATATGTTATGTATCATCATGTATGCACAGCACTTTCTTTAAAATCATAACGAAAATTCATCGATTTTTGCTAAAACTAAGTTAAATGTCGTAGTTTAATGTAATATAATTGTTTATCAACTAAATAAATCAAGGTTTGATTTGGTCTGTTGTATTATATTATTAACATGCGAGCCTCTGTGATTTGATATTCAATCAACTAAATATTCAAAAAGTAGCAATTTAAACCAAAAAATATTACCTCAATGTGAGATTTATCATCAAAGACAGCAGACTGACCAGTATGACACCTATGTTGCAGCTAAAAATTCTTTGCCACTTGTTCGTCAACTTGTGGGATTCAAAGGTGTTAGTAGAAATATTTGGCCTGCAATATTGATCAGGACTTTAATATAGTAGTGCGTGTGAACTGAAAACCAAACTGTTAAATGGCAGTATCAGAGGTATCAAATTGTAAGTCGATAAAAAAATAAAGCAGTTTTTTTACCACAAAGAAAGAACATCATGATTTTATGATAACATTGAAGCCTAAATGGGATGTAATAATAAAGAAGGCAATAAAACAGTCATGTTATTCTTAACCATCTTACTGTATGCATCTCTGCTTAGTTTGGCAAATCCATATGTAAAAACAGACATTGTTAACTGTGTAGCAAAATCGTTAAACATGCGAGTTGTTAATTACTTAGTTAGTAGCGTTTGGACTATATTAGTCTTCTATAGATTTTTGTTCACTAATACAATTAAGACATAAGTAGAGCACTATCTATGAATTCAACATATCGAGTCTGTACAAAAACATTATTTTGCTACTGTCCTTTTTCTGATGTAATTGTGCACTTGTGCGAACTTAGTTTTGGTTCCTCTCAAATCTTATATTCACCGTTCTGATTTGCTGACATGTCACTGCGAAGGGTTAAAGATATTATTTTCAGACAAAATATAAGGCAACATCAATAATGCTTTAAATCTCAAACAGAGTGCATGTGATCATCAGCCGTTAAAGTACCAAGTGAGAAAATAAATAACAAAACGAAACAGGAGGACTACGTAGAAGTGAGAAATGATGCTTTAATTACTTAGTCTGTACCGTGTAGACTATATCAGTCTCCTATTGATCTTTGTTCTGTAACACAATTAATACATAAGTAGAGTACTATCTATGAATTTAGCATGTGAGTCTGTATATAATATTACTCTGCTACCGTCATTGGTTTTGATCCAATTGTGCACTTGTGTGTACTCAGTTTAGGTTCCTCTCAAATTTTAAACTCGCTCTTCCGGTTTGGTGACATATTTCTGTACAAAGGGTTAAAAAATATCATTTTCAGACAAAATATTAGGTAACATCAATAATGCTTCAAAGCCCAAAAAGCATGCATATAGTCAGCGGTAATGATATAAGAAACAGAAAACATAAATCTTCAGCTGAATCAACCGAAAGAAGTTAATGAAATATTAATTAGATAAATCTTGGAAGATGCAATAATAGCATAGTGGATATTCATAAAAGTGTATGTTTGTTTCTCTATAAATATATACCACGTCCAATGGACGTTTTCATTAAAAGAACATACTTAGGTTTTTTTTTAAATTAACAAGGCAGTTCCCTTAAATTTGTACGGCAAAGGCGGACTTAAATCTAGAAGGCTTTTTTTGGTAAGACTTATATAATATAGGATTTAAGTTAGCACAAAGATCGTAGGTAGTAAAATGTACATAGCTGACAGAGAACATATTTAAAATAGTATAATACGCACAAGTTAACATAAACTAACAAATTAATCATCATGCTGAAATTGATTCCAATGGTACGAACATACCAAATATGAACACGCAGATGTGAAAACACTTTTAGGGAGCTAGAATAGTAAATTTATATCTTTAGTGGAGTAGACAGTAGGTATGAAGTTTACAAATATCGTATAAAGTTAGTGTAAAATTACACCATTACGCCATAAATTCCAAAGAATTAACAATTAATCGAACCAAAAGTATGGTGCATATTCTAAGCCACAACTTTCACTGACAGCCTTGAAAGTTTTGGTACAGATGTACAAATAAAAAACAAACCTGTAGCAGTACATGGAAATAAGTTAATATACATTTTATACACAACTTGTTTTCCAATTTTTAACAGAAATAAGATAAAAGATGGACAGGACGAACATTGTAGTATCATGTTGAACTGCAACCGAGTTAGTTGGATTTGAACTGATATAAGGGTACATGACCACCATGATAGCCAGACATAAGTACCAATTGATAATTTTCTTACCTCGGAATTGACAACAGATTAGAAGAGTGTAAGATTTTCTCTCCACTTCAACCACTTGCTAAAAATAAAATAAAAATATTACTTCAGGTATAAAAGTTTTCAAAGCAATCATGTCACAGCAAATGTTAGGCGCCTAATTGTGAAGTGTCATAAAGCAAAAGATTCAACTAAGATGCAGTTTTCAACTACCTTAAATTTAACAACCTATTATAACAAAAGAAATTAAAACTGGAGCATAGTACATCTTACTATACCTAATAGAAAAATAGAATTATAGATATATATACACCAAAAATAAAATCAAATGATTAATCCTGAACTGCCACCGTACTTCCATTATATTAGCAATAAATAAATGTACTGCAAATGTGCACAGTTTAAATTCCTATTATTACATAAACATCACCATACTGAAATTAAATTTTTGTAAAAAAATGAAATTTTAACAACATAATTAAATAACCTCACTTGCGTCCTTTTTACTAAAGATTGATAGTTCTAATGACAGTCTTAATGTCCATAAATTTGTAATGTAGTCATAGTATCCACTGATTGTCGATCTTGGTATCAGAAGTAAATTGTAAATCAATTTCTCTAACTATATAAGCATGTATAAAAATAAGCTAATTCTATTAGCACACCGGTTTTCGCCTTATCCACCCCACTAGTTTTTTAGAAATAAATAGCTAAATTGATCCTTTAATTATTAATATTGATATTTCTTTCCCACTACACACAACTGGGGTTTGACGTGGGCATATCAGAATCAACGTAAACAACTAACGTGGATGACCTACAAACAAAGTTTAGCGTTATAACCTCGTTGTTTACAGGGTTGGGTAATCATGAAAATTTTGCAGTGCCCAGAGCTGTATGCGAACGAGTGCAACACAAAACCCACATTAATCTTGAACGTCTTCTCCATCATAAACCACGTCATATCCTAACGGGTTGCTATTACGTACGGGCGTGAGAGTAGCTTGGTTGCTGTTACAAACCGCACTTCGAGATTAGATGTTACAAAATATTACACATTATTAGTATGTTGTTGAACTCTTCAATATTTGTTCATATAGCCAATCTGCAACTTGTTTCCCATCCTAACACTGTAGCAACTGAAAATGTGTACGTGCTAATATAGTACACACGGATCGTGTAATATGATGTATAACACACAAATATATGACTAATCAGAGATAATAGAAAATTCAGTAAAATAGAAAAATCACACCAGAGATTTTTATACTGGTTCGGAGCACCGTCCTACGTCCAGTCCCAGACTTCTATCTGGATTTTCACTACCAACTACCTCGCTTCACCCGGAGGAACAGGTTTACAACACCCGAGCAGACGAACGGGATTTCACGCCTCTAATACACTGAGGACTTCAACACTTGTCTCTTACAACACCGAGGACTTCAACAAAGATGAATATAATTGTTTGTTGACGGTATGTGTTCTTGCTAACACAATTTTGTCACTTGTAGTACAAACTTCCTATAATCTTATCCTCAAATAGATATTTGTATATATGAAGATTTGGAAGTGGATATCGTATTGAATCAAAAGATGTTAAATAAATTCTAGGATTCAAAACGATATATGATAGAATATGAGCAATTCGAGCGCTTGAGAGTTCAAGATAGAGATCAATAGAATGGAGATTAGAATAATAGAATTTGTGAATTGGAATAATGATTTCATGATGTTTATATAAGAAATAAACAGTTGTAACCCTTTGTGAAAAGGTACAAACAAAGGTCATGATCATTGGTGAAGAGAAAGAGAAGCAATAGTTGAAGAAAAGGAAGTGTCTATACGAAAGGTTGCTTTCTGTTTGAAAACGGTCGACATGTCAAAATGGACCAGTAGACAGGAATTTGAATATATATACGTTATGTACACTTGTGCACGTTATCTGTGCATTCTGGGCAGAAATGGTCGACCGCCTGGTTTTAACCGGTCGACCGGTTTAGCTTAGATTGCACAGTTAATGTGCACTCATACATACATATATATATATTCAAAGATTGAAGGTATGAGATTATTTGAGGATAGATTTTAACATAAATAACACTACTAACATACCAAATAATCAACCTTGTCTCTTTAAAACAATGAATAGCTTCTTTTTGTCGATCACGGCTTATCCCTTTGTCAGAAATCAAAACTCTATAAAAATCTTGACTCAACATTCTCCCCCTTTTTTATTGATGACAACATAGTTATGAATCTCCCTCTGTATATGATCTCCCCCTGAGATTGTGCCTGTAAATCTATATTTTCCTGCATATATACTGTTAGCACAATTTTCTCCCCCTGTGTCATCGACGAAAAGGAGTTGTTAAATAGAGGATGTAAATGATATAAGCCAGATTATAAGCAACATAAAACTACTACCATAGATCAAGAGCTATGTGGGTGAGATTGGTAGAAGAATTGAGTTCTAGGGTTATGAGGGTTTTTGGGGAAAAATTAAGAGATGGAGTAAAAATTTGACCGTATGAGCCTTTAAAAAACAGATCGGCTCGAAACCGGTTGACCGACTAGAAATTATCAGTCGACCGTTTTCATAAAGATGAAAAAACGGTCGACTGGTGGTATCTCGCCGGTCGACTGGTTTGCTTGTGAGTTGTTTTTCCTGCTCCTTGCTTGTATTTCTAAGTGTTAACGGGCCATATAATATTGAGTTTATTCAAAACATGATATATATATATATATATCAGTTCATGAAAACAAATACGAGAATACAAACATAATATTAATTAAAACAAATCTAATGAGAGGTAGAGGAATTATGATCGGAAGTCTCTTCTTTGACATCGTTAATGCGTGGTTTCCATGGAGACCATTTTTGTTTCGCTCCTTCATTCCGAGCATAGTTTTTATCCCATGAATTTGGGCTTCTAGACGATGAAGGTGCATGAGGCATTGGCTCGTATACGCCATGTTTGTTTGAACCACAAAAGAATGATGCCATTCTTTCTAAAAGATATAGTTGTTCCGAAGTCAGTTGTTGCTCATAATGCAGCTGTCTTTGAAGATCGATTTGATGTTTTTGATAATGATGAATCTCATTGATCTTCTCTCTGGTACGGGGTGAACAAAACAACACCTTCTTTGCTTGTTTCGAAGTTGGCGTATTGCCAGGAGTATGAATGCATTGGTGATGACACTTTGATTTGTGTTTTGGAGTTTCAGGAGAGTAATATTCCTCCGGCTCAGAACTTGTGACCGAAATATGGGACTTTTGAGCACACTCATCACAAATATGTGCCATAATGAACTATAAACTTTTAGGCTCAGATAGGGAGAGATGAAAAGAGAATTTTTTGTCAAGCTTATATAGAAATTCCTATATATAAGCTTGTGGATAAGAATTGTCATGCAAACTTGGCCGTAGAAAAAGTTAGAAGCTCATATTCAGTTTCCTAATATAGCAATAGCCAAAAAATAGCTAAAGTTTTGAGAAAAAATAATCCGAAGGTAGAAAGAACTTAAGAATATAACATCAGTGATTACTTATCAAGTTTTTTTCTAGAAATTAAACCAAGCTCTCTACGTAATTTAATGAAAGTAGACTCAAGTAGAGGCTTAGTGAAAATGTCCGCTAGTTGACTATCAGTTTGGACATATTCGAGACGTATATTTCCTTTTTCGATATTGTCTCTAAGGAAATGATGACGGATATCAGTGTGTTTGGTTCTAGAGTGATTCACTGGATTCTTAGAAAGATTTATAGCACTTGTGTTATCACAGTATATAATAGAATTTGATAAATGAATATCAAAATCTTGAAGTGTTTGTTGCATGTATATTACTTGAGTACAAGCGAGAGCCGCTGATATATATATTCAGCTTCACATGTTGATAGTGAAACACAATTTTGTTTCTTACTAAACCAAGAGACAAGTGATTTTCCAATAAAATGGCACGTACCACTTGTACTCTTTCTATCCGTTCGAGAGCCTCCGAAATCAACATCACTATATGATACTAATTCAAATGGACATTCTTTTGGATAAAAAAGACTGAAATCTTTGGTATTATTAAGATAACGAATTATACGTTTCACTGCCCGTAGATGTGATTCCTTTGGATCTGACTGAAAGCGTGCACATAGACAAACACTCATCATTATATCTGGACGACTTGCTGTAAGATAAAGAAGAGAACCAATCATGCTTCGATATAGTTTCTGGTCAATATTCTTACCATTTTTATCTTTTTCAAGATGTGTAGTTGTACTCATAGGAGTAGGTTTACCAGATGTGTTTTCTAACCCGAAGCGTTTGATAAGATTTCCGTAGTATTTTTCTTGATTAATAAAAATACCATTCGGAAGTTGTTTGATTTGAAGTCCAAGAAAATATGACAGTTCACCCATATGAGACATTTCGAATTCTTTGGTCATAATACTTGCAAATTCCTTGCAGAGTTTATCGTTTGTTGAACCAAAGATGATGTCGTCTACATATATCTGGATAACTAGAATATCTTTTCGAGAATGTTTGATAAACAAAGTTTGATCGACTTTGCCTATTTGAAATCCTGAGTTAATAAGATAGCTACGTAGTCGTTCATACCAAGCACGAGGTGCTTGTTTTAAACCATACAGAGCTTTCTTAAGTTTGAACACATGGTCAGGATATTTTTCATGTACGAACAAAGGAAGTTGTTCGACATATACATTCTCTTTGATAAATCCATTGAGAAATGCACTTTTGACATCCATCTGATAAAGTTTGAAATTATGGTGACAAGCAAAAGATAATAGGATTCTAATAGCTTCTAGTCGAGCAACTGGTGCAAAAGTTTCTTCATAATCGATACCTTCTTCCTGATTATACCCTTGTGCTACTAATCTTGCTTTATTTCTGGTGATATTTCCTTGTTCGTCAGCCTTATTTTTATAGACCCATTTAGTACCAATAACTGACTGATCAGTTGGTCTTGGAACAAGTTCCCAAACGTCATTGCGCTCGAACTGATTTAGTTCTTCCTGCATGGCAATGATCCAGTAATCGTCTGTAGCAGCTTCGTTTGGATTCTTAGGTTTGATATTTGAGAGAAATGCGACATGACCCATTTGGTTGAGTTGACTCCTTGTTCTGACTTGTGATGTTACTTCACCGATTATATTTTGGGCCGGATGGTCTCTTAATATCCTTGGTGGTGATTGTAACTCACATATTTGAGGAATATTCTCAATAATTATTTCCGAGTCAGAATCAACATTTGTGATGATTGGATTATCAATGACTATTGTTTCGTCATCATCTGATATATTTTGAGGATGCTGATAGAATTCATCAAAAGAGACATGAAGTGATTCTTCAATAGTTTTGGTTTGTTTATTAAATATACGATAGGCCTTGCTTCGTTCCGAATAACCGACAAATATTCATTCATCGGCCTTTGGATCGAATTTGCCAAGCTAGTCTTTCGTATTTAAAATAAAGTACTTGGAACCAAAAACTTTGAAGTATGAGATTTTAGGCTTTCGTTTGTTAAATAATTCATAAGGAGTATTCTTGGTGAGAGGTCTTATGGACACACGATTCAAAACATAACAGGCAGTTGCAACGGCTTCTGCCCAGAAATGTTTTGGTAAGGTGGTTCCATTCAATAATGTTCTTGCACATTCTTGTAAAGTCCGGTTTTTCCGTTCTACAACTCCGTTTTGTTGTGGAGTTCTGGGAAACGAAAAATTATGATATATACCTTTCTTTGTACAAAAATGTTCAAATTCATTATTTTCAAACTCTCCGCCATGATCACTTCTTATATTTTTAACTTTAAGCCCTTTCGATTTCTGAATTCTTTTGACGAAAGATTTGAAATGATCGAAAGTGTCACTTTTGTTTTTCAAAAAAATTGTCCATGTGTAACGGGAGAAATCATCAACAATTACAAGCACATATCGACTGTGATTTATTGACTGAACCCTAGTAGGTCCAAATAAATCTATATGTAGTAACTCAAGTGGTTGTGATGTTGATATGACTTTCTTGGATTTAAAAGATGATTTGGTCAATTTTCCTAATTGACATGCGTCACAGATGTTGTTAACCTTAAAACTCATTTTGGGTAGTCCTCTAACTAGATCGTTTTTGGCTAGCTTGTCAATAGTTCTGAAGTTTATATGACAGAAGCGTTTGTGCCATATGCATGGATCATTATCATTAGCCACAAGACACATATCTGAATTATGATTAATATTCATATTCAGAATATATATATTTCTATCCCTATAACCTTCGAAAACTAAATTATGGTCCTTATCTAAAATACTACACTTATTATCCGAAAAGGAAATTGTAAAACCCTTGTCACATAACTGACTAATACTAAGTAAATTGTGTTTCAAATTTCTAACTAGCATGACATTAGTAATGAGAGGTAAGTTAGATGTACCGCAATTGCTCACATCGCCTTTGCCGATGATATAGCCTTTTGAATTATCTCCAAAAGTGACGGAGCCACCATCTGAGTATGTAATATTTGTCAATAAGCTCTTGTCTCCAGTCATGTGCTTCGAGCAACCACTGTCCAATATCCACTTTCCTCTTTTCTTAAGTGGGACCTGCAAAAAATAAAATTAAGTCCATGGTACCCACTTTTTATGGGGTCCTAAGAGTTAGGTCTTAGGAGTCCAAACCCATACGGGTTCGGTATCCCCTTTATATATAATTAGTATTAAGATGCACAGTATTCATGAAATTCTGAATATATTTGTTCCTAATCAAATTGTTATTTGTTTTAGGAACCCATATTTTGATAGTCTTGACATTTTTCTTCTGAAATTTCACAGCTGGTTTTGGTTTGGAATATAATAAACTAAGATTTTTCTTAGCTTCAGTCTTTTGTACTTTCTTCTTCCTTTCATTACCAAGATGTTTCTTGGTTTCTTGTTTCTTATATCCCAAACCTTGTTTATTTGAAACAGATTGTGAACTTTTAATGATTTTTGTCAAATTTTCTCGACCTTTGTTAAAGTTAGAAACATTTTGAGTAATGTCATCTAACTTAGTTTGTGAACTAGCCTTTTCTAGGTCCAGAATTTTGACTTTTGCCTTAAGCTCATGATTTTCAGTAGTGAGAGCATCATTTTTCTCTTTTTGAGTTTCAATTTCTTGACTCAAAAGAGATAATTGAGAGTCAACATTAGATGATGATTCTTGAAGTTTTTCAAGTTCTTCTTCTAATATTTTCTTCTCGTCTTTTAACATATCTCATTCAAATTCTGCTCTACTCAAATCTGCTTTGGCTTCTTTTAACTGTCGTTTTATGTCTTTATATTTGACTATCAATTCAGCATTAATATCAAGTACTTCATCAAATGTAGGAATTTGTACCTCATCTTCTGTTGCCATGAAACAGACATTTGCTTGTTCATCTTCCGTATCACTATCACTTTCTGATGAGTCTGTATCATCCCATGTTACCGAGAATGCTCGTTTCTTTGATTTGTCCTTCTTATATTTTAATTTGTCATTTTCTGACTTCTTCTTTCGCTCCGGACAATCCTTGTGCATGTGCCCCTTTTTGTGACAGTTGAAGCATTCTATAGCGGATGATGTTGGTTTATTTGATCCAGATTTCTTTCTATTATAACGACTGGCTTTTCGCTGTTTTAGGAATTTTTTGAAACGTTTTGCAATGAATGCCAGATCTTCATCTTCAGACTCTGATTCATTTTCGTCTTTTTCAGCACGGAATGCCACGTTTTTCTTTTCTTCTTTTTGTTCCTTTCTAGTCTGCAAGTTAGCTTCATAGGACATTAGATTTCCTATCAATTCATCTGGCTTCATGACGGAAAGGTCATTAGCTTCTTCAATTGCTAATACTTTTCCTTCCCATTCACTAGTCAGAGAATGTAGGACTGTTGAAACAACATCAAAATCAGAATACTTTTGTCCTAAGCCAATAAGTGCATGGTGGATAGTTTGAAACCGTGAATACATATCATTGATTGTCTCATTCGGTTTCATTTTGAAATTTTGAAACTGACTTTTCAGCCTGGCTATTTTGGCTTGTTTAACCTTGTTAGTACCTTCATGAGTGGTTATCAGCGTTTTCCAAATTTGATATGCAGTAGTGCAGATACTAACACGGTTATATTCATTTTGGTCTAATGCACAAAACAACATATTTATTGCTTTTGCATTTACGGTTGCTGCCGTTTTCTCAGTCGCTGTCCATTTTGAATAATCAGTTGTTGGATTCACTATTTCTTTTTGAGTAGCATTCCAGGCATCATAACTATTTGATTGCATAAAGAATGACATACGTGTTGCCCAATAGCTATAGTTAAGACCATTGAAAAATGGAGGTCTTTGTGTCGATTGACCTTCCGTGTAAGTGGTGTTTTGAGTGCTAGTACTTGCGTTATTTGCCATATTACAAGATTATATCAAATAACTATGTTACGGTTATATGATGACCGTGCTCTGATACCAAATGAAAATGTGTACGTGCTAATATTGTACACACAGATCGTGTAATATGATGTATAACACACAAATATATGACTAATCAGAGATAATAGAAAATTTAGTAAAATAGAAAAATCACACCAGAGATTTTTATACTGGTTCGAAGCACCGTCCTACGTCCAGTCCCAGAATTCTATCTGGATTTTCACTACCAACTACCTCGCTTCACCCGGAGGAACAGGTTTACAACACCCGAGCAGACGAACAGGATTTCACGCCTCTAATACACTGAGGACTTCAACACTTGCCTCTTACAACACCGAGGACTTCAACAAAGATGAATATAATTGTTTGTTGACGGTATGAGTTCTTGCTAACACAATTTTGTCACTTGTAGTACAAACTTCCTATAATCTTATCCTCAAATAGAATATTTGTATATATGAAGATTTGGAAGTGGATATCGTATTGAATCAAAAGAATGTTAAATAAATTCTAGGATTCAAAACGATATATGATAGAATATGAGCAATTCGAGCACTTGAGAGTTCAAGATAGAGATCAATAGAATAGAGATTAGAATAATAGAATTTGTGAATTGGAATAATGATTTCATGATGTTTATATAAGAAATAAACAGTTGTAACCCTTTGTGAAAAGGTACAAACAAAGGTCATGATCATTGGTGAAGAGAAAGAGAAGCAACAGTTGAAGAAAAGGAAGTGTCTATACGAAAGGTTGCTTTCTGTTTGAAAATGGTCGATGGGTCAAAATGGACCAGTAGACAGGAATTTGAATATATATACGTTATGTACACTTGTGCACGTTATTTGTGCATTCTGGGCAGAAACGGTCGACCGCCTGGTTTTAACCGGTCGACCAGTTTAGCTCAGATTGCACAGTTAATGTGCACTCATACATACATACATATATATATATATATATATATATTCAAAGATTGAAGGTATAAGATTATTTGAGGATAGATTTTAACATAAATAACACTACTAACATACCAAATAATCAACCTTGTCTCTTTAAAACAATGAATAGCTTCTTTTTGTCGATCACGGCTTATCACTTTGTCAGAAATCAAAACTCTATAAAAATCTTGACTCAACAGCAACTAATTCAACTTTCATTATTACACAGCACTCTTCAATATTTGTCAGATTTTACAAACTATGACACAGTGATGGAGAACTAAACCTAGTCGACGCTGATACATAGACACAGAAAAATATAAACAAAACGAAATAAAAATTAACTTAAATTACCTTGTCGCTGCTTGAATCTGCGTTCAGCCTCCATTAGAGCAAGTGAAGGGAGGAAAGGAATGTCAACTTTAGACTCAAAACTTATGATTTGTTGAATACAGAGCATTACAAATGGAAGCAAAGAAATACACTACAAGAAAATGATGTATTGATAGCACGAGAGGACTGCACCGCAACGTGACTTGCTATTGTTAGTTTTCCCGTAATCATTTATACTAATATTATAACTCCTAACACGCTATTGATAAAACAGAAAATGTTGGCGTTGATATTTCTATTCTCCCTCTCATGTTTCAATATCTACCGCGAATAACCCATTTTTCGCTTCGCTTCCATAGCCCTAAATTAACGTTAATTTAAAATCCCCTTAATCGCCATTCCTCAACTTTGCTACTCATTCTCAACTTCGATGCTCGTTGCTGCTCTGATTCCTCAACCTCGCCGCTGTTTCGATCCGTCGGCTTCATTGTGTAGTGCTTCGATTCCTCAACTACAGCGAACTTCGACCACTTTTAGGTATATATTTTGGTATATACTTCATGTTTGATTTTGTTTTGCCCTATGGATAATTGACTTTCTGAGCTGAAAGTTAAGTATTCTAGTGGACGAATTATTGTTTCTTATTTTGTCATGTTCGTTGTTAGCCTGTTTAGCTTTAAATTTTTGTTTTCCACTATTACTATTGAAGTTAAAAACTTAGCTATGGTGAGGAACAATTTTGAAAATTCGGCAGCTCAATGTTCTATTTAGATCAGTATGAGTTTCTTCAAAAAGCATAAGTAATCACAAAGAAGGCAACGAAGTGAGCAAGGAACAATGAAGAAAGCGATTGGAAATGAAATAAAGTGGAGAGAATGAGGGTTAATTTTGTCAGAAATTCACAATCTTTGCATATAAAACCCCAAATTTATGTTAATTTTGTATTTGGTTCTTATCTATGCTCTTGTTCTGTGTGTTTTTGCTGCGAATGTTTAATAGATTGACAGATATAGTCAAACAAGTCTTTTGATTTTGATGGCAGTTTTGAAAAATAATTTTGTAGTCGTGATTTTCTGTTTTTCTAGCCTAATCTTTTTGCTGCCGTTACTAGCAACTCATCTTATAGCTATTCTTAGAATTTTGTTTTACAACTTTCTTCTTTTTCTTATTTTAATTTTTAATTTTTACAGGTTTGACGTTGTATTGACAAGCTTGGAACTGTAGAAAGAGAGAAATTGTTTTGATCTAGTACTTCATTGCAACACATTAACTAAAATGCCCGTTAACCAGCCTATAGTCAAGAATTGTAATGGGGAGAAGCACTTTGTTAATTCTAGGAACAAGAAGCCACTTCAAAACTAAAGCAATCAGCAAAAGTTAGAGCTACAGAAGCAGAATCAAGAAGCTAAGAGTAGTGGTAAAAAGTGAGGGAGTGGCAAAGGTAAAACCAATTTGCCCAAAGTTGCAAAACACATGTATTTAGTAACCTTCCCGTTTCAAGTAAGAATACCGAGTTTTACTGAACTAGGTGTTTTGTGAAAGCTAATCATTTTGTAGTTGATTTTGTTGACAAAGATTTGAATCATTATGATGTAAGTTCGAACTTAGTTTTGTTTCAGATATTTGGGTTGAAATGCAAAATTTGCTTTTTACAGTTTTTTGTTTGTTGGTTGTTATAGGTTACAATTTCCCCTGAAGCAAGGTCAAGAAGTGTGACTAGAGCAATTATAGCAAAGTTAGTGAAATGGTACAGAGATACAGAGTTGGACGCGAGACTGCCTGCTTATGATGGAAGAAAAGCTTATACACCACACTGGCTCCTTACCCTTTGATTCAAAGGAGTTTCTTGTGAAGCTTACTGAAGAGGATGATGGCATCATAAGGTCATTTTTTAATAATATTTTTATGTTTATATTAGTGGTATTGTTGTCATTTTGATAATTTGTTTTGATTTATCTTGAATGAAGCACGTCTTTTAAGTTAATGTTGATTAAGCACCATTATTTTAAGTTTTCTACATAAATTGTGTTAGCAATAAAAGCAAAGTTTAAGTACAATTGGTTAGCCAAAATTTAGCTAACCTGATGACAATGCTCTCTTAATTTAATTCAAATTCACAGTTGATGATGTTAATGCACAATCAACACTTCATAATTTGTGCAGTTCTCTTATTATTAACAATTGAAATCATGGATAATCAAATTGTTAATCTGTTCCAGTTAGTTTAAGCAATTATGTTTTGGCATTAGTTCCATGTACTTCGATTTCAGCCACTTGTTATGAATTTTTTCCATCTCATTAATTGGTGAATGCTTGTTATAACTTTATAGGAAGAAGGAATATAAAGTAGCAATAAAGTTTGCAGCTCATGCTGATCTTCTCCATTTGCATCAATTTATTAATGGAAAACTGCTTGATGCTTATTTTTAGTTTGTGGAATTGATGTTTATTTTATCTTATTTTAGTTTAATTTGAAATTTTGGAATAAGGTAACTAGGTACACCACAAACAAATATGCTTAAAGAAAAAAGCTGCAGCATGATTATTTCATCTGAATGTTATTTATTTGTATATATACATGTCTTATCAGAGTTTCAGCCTTGTTCATCCTTTTTGCAGAAAAAAGTTGAAGATATGTTGGCACCTCCAATAGGGAAACAAAAAGAGAAATGGTCAGGTATTTTTACATGTTCCCAATTTTTTTATGTTATATTTGTTTTTGTGTATAATTGTTGACTCATTTGAGCAACACTGTTTGTTCGACTCAATCCCTACAAGTCCAGGTATGATGGAGATGATTCTCTGTTGTATGCTTGATTCTCTGTTGCAGATCTTTGTTGTATGCTTGGATTGCAGGACAAAATGATAGGTTTGGCTTGTTTCTTTCTTCTTCCAAGTTTTATAACGTTGATTTTAAAGTTGTTTTGGTACCTTCTTTCCATCATCACTAAAAATGGAAAACCACTTAGTAGTATTCGAGTGTGGCTATATAAATAAACATGCTGGAAAAGTCTCCAATTACATCAACCTAAAAGTACCCGAGCTATACCAACTACTTAGAAGTGCATTAATGTTTCATGAGTGCTTATCAAGTTAGAATTACTGCTTGTTATATCATGTGCAACTATATAATTAGTTGTTTAATATTTGTGTCATTTATCATATCGATGGTTCACAGAGATTGTGATAACAAATATTTGACGTCTCCACTATAGTTCTATGTTTATTGAATATTTTATTTGGTCAATGATATTTATATCCGTACATCTATTCTGATGAAATGTTAACTTCACGAGAATATGGACAAGAAAAGAAAGACTCAAAACGCAAAACTCGCATGAAGGCCAATCTATACATGACTCCACTTTAAGTTCCATGATGATTATATATCTGTGTACGTAATCTGACTTATGTTTTCGTTATAAAATTAGTTAATTTTTCTATGCAAATACGTCAGAATTTCAAACTGTGAATGATTCATATTGCATCCGATGATCAGTAACAAAAAACATCTTTGTGCATGTACAGTATCTGCTCTGTACATCCAGTTTGGCATGAACGCGCAAATAACTTGTTAAAATTTTACATCTGTACCTGGTGTACTTTACGTACTTGCAAATAGCAACATTTACACATTGTTGTCCTGTTGTCATTCTAATCTAATATATTTTGGACAAAACAGTTGACAACATTGGAGATGTTTTAATCGTCGTGTAGTTAAGGGTTGTTAACCAAATTCTGTTAACCAAATTTTGGACAACACAGTTGACAACATTGGAGTTGAATTCAAATGATATATAAACCAGTTATAATTCCTACAACTGGCAGAACTATGAGCGGCTGCCTGAGGAGAAGCGTCGTGCTGAGCTTGCTGCACGTATTGCTTCCGGAGAGTTCATCGTCAGCCAGTCAGGGTTCGACACTTACTCTCATTATTATTGTTGCTGCTGTAATGGTCTAATTGCAAAAGCCCCTTGTAGTTACCGCAATTCACCTAAAAGTTAACGTGTACTACAGAAATGAATTAAAGGTTTATGAAATTGGAGTTTTTAGTTTAAATTTTTTGATATTTGACTATTTTATAGATTGGTTCCGACGATATTGTCGAAATTAGGCCCTGTTGGGAAGTTCTTACATAGGTTGGTTTCGGGGCTCGGGGGAGGTGGGAGCGATAAGCTGGAGATTCCACAAGCAAGAGGATCTATAGCTGCTGTAGGAAGTCAAGCCTTTTTTATTCCGCTTTATGATCTCTTTCTCACTTATGGTGGCATCTTTCGCCTTAATTTTGGACCAAAGGTACTGATGTGCATCATTTTTTCTTCATTTTTTAGTGCTATGGATTGATAATATAATGGTCCGGAATCACCATTGAATTTAAAAAAAGTAAAAAAAGGAAGAACTAAAATTTTGAAACCTTGATGTACTTCAGGGGGTTGGACAGTTGTAATGTCATTAAGTTCTATGTTATAGCATATACAATAATACAATAACTAGAAACATTTTCTGCTAAAAAGAAAAGTCTCTTAATGGATAATAAAGATGAAACTAAAAATTACAGTTGCTATGAGTTTAGTGCATCATAAAAAGCTACAAGTTATTCCAATTCTTATAATGGAGTTATGTTACTCCAGCAATTAGTATAAAGTACAAGTCAACCCCACAGAAGTGGCTAAACATCCATACGTAGCTGTGTGCATATACATTTCTACAGTAGACTTCGATTGAGAAACCTTTAACAGCATATTTGGTAGAGGACACACTGAACATAAATTCTAGAAAGAAATGCATATCAGATTTCAATATTACTGCCTTGCTGATCAGTTCAACTATGGATTCTTAACAGTCATTCTTGATTGTATCTGATCCAGCAATAGCTAAACACATACTGAAGGATAATTACAAAGCTTACTCCAAGGTACATAGTCTCTTATCTACAGTGTTTGTGTGAAATATGAGTAATTCTTATGTCAGTAAACAGTATATAGGGGATATTAGCAGAAATTTTGGAATTTGTGATGGGAAAAGGTTTGATTCCAGCAGATGGTGAGATTTGGCGAGTTAGGAGGCGAGCAGTTGTACCAGCATTGCATCAAAAGGTCTTTTCCTTATTTCCTTATTCTTTACTTTTGTTATATGTAAGCATAGACTGATGAATCTAACGTCTTATTTTTTTTTCATAATCATTCATTGTAGTATGTGGCTGCAATGGTAAGTCTTTTTGGAAATGCTTCATATAGACTATGTGAAAAATTAGACGCTGCTGCAACTGATGGAGAAGATGTAGAAATGGAATCTCTTTTCTTAAGATTGACATTAGATGTTATTGGTAAAGCGGTTTTCAATTACGAGTTTGATTCATTGTCAGTTGATAATGGAATTGTAGAGGTATTCTTTTAAATTCTTCTTTCCACGATAAAAACAAAAGGTTTAAGGAAATTTTATAGCATTATGTACTAGAAAAAAGCGAGTTCTATATATTTCTGGTGTTTATTTGAAAAAATAAAATATTACAGTATTAATCATGTTCAAGTTAAAGCTATTAAAAATATATTAACATGATTTTCCTGAATGATCAGGCTGTTTATACTGTTTTGAGAGAAGCTGAGATGCGAAGTACTTCTCCAATACCAACTTGGGAGATTCCAATATGGAAAGATCTCTCTCCTCGACAAAGAAAAGTTAATGAAGCTCTTGCATTGATTAACAAAATACTTGATGAATTGATTGCAATTTGCAAGGTACTTGGGCATATAAGTGGCATAACACTTGCTTAAAGATGACCGATACATGTATTATAATCTTGTTCTCCTATTCTCAGAAAATGGTGGATCAAGAAGAACTGCAATTTCATGAAGAGTACATGAATGAGCAGGATCCTAGCATTCTATATTTTTTGTTGGCATCCGGAGATGATGTATGGATTCTTTCTATAGGATAAATTCCTCTCCATAACACCAATAAACACTTCTAATTTATGTGTCCTTTCTTACTTTCCCAGGTTTCTAGCAAACAACTACGTGATGATTTAATGATAATGCTTATAGCTGGTCATGAAACATCTGCTGCAGTGCTTACGTGGACGTTTTATCTTCTAAGTAAGGTACTTACATGCTCTTACCATTGCGTTTCTAGTGTGTTAGTTGGTTTACTGGAACGTGTACCGACATTGTAATCTTGTAAATATATGTTCTCAATATTAATTCCATCTCTCTTATCAATATATTCCTCAGGAGCCTAGTGTTATGGCAAAACTTCAAAAAGAGGTTTGCAGTTAATAATCCTATACTGTATCATTATATTTTTACCTATGTACAACTATTGTTTACAGATGCAAACTGTGTCTATGTTTTCTTGTATTAGGTTGATAATGTCTTAGGGGACCGATTTCCAACTATTGAAGACATGAAAAAGCTGAAGTACACTACTCGAGTGATTAATGAAGTGAGATATTTCTTCTACTTGTTATATTAAAATACCCCCCTTTAAATCTTTGTTTCCAATACTTTTTAATTTACTTGTAGTCATTAAGACTCTATCCACAACCACCTATTTTGATTCGTCGCTCCATGGAGGATGACGTGCTTGGGAAATATCCCATAACTAGGTGAGCGTTGGTACTTTTTCATGGATAGTTGTGTTGTGTTTAACTTTCATTGAATGATGTTGTTCAATTTGTCATAGGGGTGAAGATATATTCATCTCTGTATGGAACCTTCACCATTGTCCTAAACATTGGGAAGATGCTGAAAAATTCAATCCTGAAAGATGGCCTCTTGATGGTCCAAATCCAAACGAAACAAATCAAAATTTCAGGTTTGCATATTCTAGTATATGGTTGTGGACTAAGTTTCTAGTGTATTATCAAAATAATCCCTTGTTTTAATAGTTAACAAACCAAAATTCGAAAACCATCCCTCTCACTCTCCCAGTTTAAAACATACGCGGCCTCCCTGTTGCTCGTATCTCTACTATTCAAATCACCACCTCTACATCACAAACTTTTTCTCTTATCTCTCGAATATGCATTTTACAATGAAAGCAAATATTCTAAATTCACCTGGTTACTCGTTGGCAACTTTTAGGTATTAGTATCCTAAAATCTAATGCTCTAATAATGATAAATTTTGGATGATGTTCTTGGCCAAAAGTTCCAACACTTCCCTTTTATGTGTGTAACCTTTTTTCCCCACCGATGCCATTATTTGGTAGCTGACAATGTGTTTGATTATATGTGTTACTCGATTTTTCGATTGCATTGACATTTATGATTTATAATAGGATACCTATATGACTGAACTGCTACTATGGCTGTAACTGGCGGTAACTTGCGGATGATGTTTGGATTTGAAAAATAACTTATGTGCTTCTTTTTGACAGGTGCTGTATGATGATACCGGGGCTACTACAAGCTGGAAGGAAGGAAAAATTATTTTGCTGCATTCATTCTCTTTCAAATCGATCATGCTTGGATTAACGTATTTTGTATTGACGTTCATATATCTTTGTTTTTAGTATGTATCGTTTTGATCAGCTATGGTTGTATGTATTGTTTTTTTTTAGATCACAAATATTTGAAACTTTGTGTACGAAATATTATGGATATATATTTAAATATATATTGTGGTTTGGCTTATGTCTTCATTTGATTACGTACATCATTATTTGATAATTGTGCTTTTGAAATTTTATAATATATTAGTAGAATTGTAAGCTTGGATGTACCTTGTAAAAAAACCGTAGGGGTAAAAATTTATAGCGTTTTAACTGTGCTATGGAAAGGTTGTTTTTTCCAGTTTTATATACTACAGCATTATGATAGTGCTATAAACAATTTTCATAACAAAAAAACAACGCAATAAAAGACAGAAAACCGCTATAGAAAGTAGTTGTACTTATACATACAATGTACTATTGCAGCAGATAACGCTGTAAAATATTGTGTTCTATAGCGTCTATAGACGCTGTTGTATATTTCATATGTGTGCCAGCCTGTTTTTACATAGCAGTCATGAAAACGCTATAGTTTCACTTCATAGCGACTTTCCAAGGCTATTAAAAGTCATGTTTACAGCACTCATAAAACGCTATGAAATGTCCTTGTCCATAGCGTCTCTTATAGCGTTTTGTATGTTGCTGTTATAGGTCACTGACCTATTACAACATGTTAATATACAGCGTAAGAAAAAACGTTATAATAGCTTCTAATAGCGTTTTTTAAACGCTATTAAAGGGTGGTTTTGTTGTAGTGATACCAAGACAATATCCCTACGTGGTCTGCTTAATACTAGGACAAACAACAAACTATTTGATCGAGAATTACTACTCCTACATACAACATTGACCTATTCCTATCAAATCCTTCCTCAAACGGAGAATGTTGAAAGCAATTCAGTTTGTATCTTTCTGACCTTGAACTCCAAGCAACTTTCGCATCTTCTGAAAAGTATCCATCCTCAAAGGTTTCGTCATAATGTCTACAATCTGATCCCGAGTTCCACAATGCACAAGTTCAACCTCACCATCCTTCACTAACTCTCGAAGAAAGTGGAATTTTACTTTGATGTGTTTTGTTCATACATGAAATACGGCATTCTTTGACAACTTAATTGAAGAACTTTGTCATCAGATGGTTGTACTTTCATACTGTGAAACATTAAAACTATCCAAAATCTTTCTCGTCCATATGCTTTGACAGGCACAAGCCGAGGGTGCCACATACTCTGCTTCAGTGCTTGATAAGGTGGCTATAGGTTGCTTCTTGGAACTTCATGCCACAGCTGCCTTACACATTAAAAACACATAACCAGATGTTTTTCTACCACTGTCTATGTCTCCAGCAAAATCACTGTAAACTTTAAATGCATCACATTCATTTCGTTTGTAAAACAGTCCCAGCTCCAATATACCTTTGATGTAGTGTAGTACTCTCTTCACTGCCATTAAGTGAGCTTCTCGGGACTAGCCATAAACCTGCTTGGAAAACATACTGCAAACATCACATTCGATCTTGTGGCCGTTAAGTTCATTAAGTTACCTACTAACTACTTGTACTGGGATGTATTAACAGCTTCTCCTCCTTCATCCATTGATAACTTTGTTCCAGGCACCATTGGATTGTTCACTGAGTAGCATATCTCCATTCCAAATCTTGCTAGAACCTCAGTGGCATACTTCCTTTGACATAAAAAATGCCTTTATCTGATTGATGTATTTCAACTCCTAAGCTATACCTCATGCTTTCCAAATCTGTCATATCAAACTCTTGCTGCATAGATGCCTTGAATCTACCACATAAATCTGAGTCATTTCCTGTAAAGATCAAATCATTAACATAT
Source organism: Allium fistulosum (assembly GCA_030737815.1). Taxonomy (NCBI): domain Eukaryota; kingdom Viridiplantae; phylum Streptophyta; class Magnoliopsida; order Asparagales; family Amaryllidaceae; genus Allium; species Allium fistulosum. Next base: position 865,998,075 of record CM060906.1, on the reverse strand, counting down.
AGGCTTACAATCAAGAAACTTCCATCAGCTTCATTCTTGATAAACAATATATGTTCAAGATTGCATTTGATGAAGCCTTCCTTGACAAAATACTCCTCGATCTTGTTGTTCCAGGCTCTTCGTGCCTGCTTGAGGCCGTATAATACCTTCTTAAGTTTGTAGACTTTGTCTTCATGTCCCTTCTGAATGTAGCCCTCGGGTTGTTCAACATAGACAGTTTCCCTTAAAGACACCGTGAAGGAACACACTCTTGACATCAAGCTGAAACACACTTCATCCCCTCTGCGCTGCTAGAGCCAAAATCATTTTAATGGTATCTCACCTAGCCACAGGCGAAAAGGCTTCTTCATAATCAATCCCATATCTTTGTGCATACCCCTTTGCGACTAACCTGGCCTTGCATTTGTCCACTTCTCCCTTTTCATTCATTTTTTTAGACCTGCTTCATGCCAATTCTTTTCATTCCTGAAGGTATGCTAACAAGTTCCTAAGTCTAATTCCTTTCTATGGCTTCTATTTCATTATCTGTAGCCTTTCTCCACTTCTCTTCCTTTGCAGCTTCATAATAACTTGTAGGGTCATCATAAGAGACAAGCAGAGTTAAGTCTTGTTCTTCTTTATCTTCAGAAAGTCCTTCCCCACTAACATAATCATGCATGTAACTAGATCCCTTCTCATTCTTTCTCCTTGGCTCAGCTGCTCCCTATCAGAATTGGAAGCATCATCTGTCAGAAATTCTTTACTATTCGACCTTTCATGATTAATGATGAACAATTCAAGTAATAGCCCAAGGATCACCAATACCGAATATTTCACAAACAAAACTTAATATGATTTTTTGTTTAAGATGACGTACCTTGATTAACAGCGGAAGATGTAATGGCTGTTATCTTCTTCTTCTGACTTCTAATAATTACTCTTCTTCTCAAAATTCGGTTTCTCTCTCTAACCCTATTTCTTTATGTGTTTCTTGATGGAGAAGAATACATCCATCTCTGGGAGAGAGAGGACCCAATCCTTTATATAACATTGAACTCTAAATCTGGTACGTCCATCATATACCAATTCAACGCTTAAGATTAATCACAGACCTAATGTTCTAATTATAGAATGGTCTATTTATGACTTAATTAATCGAGTCACATTAAGATTAGAAACTGCATAACATTAAAGGTAAATGAAACGTTCTATTTATGACCTAATTAATAGGGTCACATTAAGATTAGAAACTGCATAACGTTAAAGGTAAATGAAACGTTCTATTTATGACCTAATTAATAGGGTCACATTAAGATTATAAACTGCATAATGTTAAAAGTAAATGAAACGATTGCAGTTTCTAATAGCAGATTTCTAACATCATCTTCAATTGAGGTCGAGGAAGATTCATGTTGAGAGTTAGTGCTTCCTTCTTAATGATTATTATTAGTAAAAGTTCTACCTGAGTCTTCTTTGTCACCTTCTAGTATTAGAATGTCACGCCTCTCTTCTAGACTCCTTCCCCAATCCCAACATTGGTCTTCATAAAAAACAACATCCCTACTGATGATAACCTTCTTAGACACTGATCATATAACTTGTAAGGCTTGGATTCTTCACTAACACCAAGGAACACACACTTGTGGCTCTTGTCATCTAACTTCATCCTCTTCTGTATTGAAATATGAACATGACCTATACATCCAAAGACTTTGAAATGTTCAACATTAGGCTTACTTCCACTCCAACATTCATACGTTGTCATGCTCTCCAAAGCTGTAGGACTTCTATTCTGTACGGGAACTATCCAACGAGCAGCCTCACCACAATATACCTTTGGCATTCTCTTCTCGTTGAGTAAGCATCTGACCGTATCCATTATAGTTCTATTTTTGCATTCAGCTACCCCCATTCTGTTAGCGTGTAAAGGCAGCAATCAACTGCCTCTTTACTCCATTAGCAGCGTAGCAACCATTGAACTCCCTCCTCTATCACTTCTTAGGCAGCATATGTTGCTCTTTGTTTTTTTTTTGACCAAGTTTTTGAAGTTCTTGAACACACCTAATGTCTCCCTTTTCTCAGATAGAAAATAAATCCAAGTTTTCCTGCTAAAATCATCAATGAACGTCGTTACATACTTCTTCTTACTTGCTTTACTTGGTGAGATTAGACCAAACAAATCTGTATGCACAAGTCGGAGTCTTTCGGTTGCGTTGTATTTGGCCTTCTTTGGAATTGGTTCATGGTGTTGTTTTCCTTTATGACATACTTCACACACATCAATAGCATCATTCATCTAAGGAAGACCCTTGACCATCTGTTTATTGCATAGCATATAAAGACTTTTCATGTTAAGCTGGTCATACGTTTGATGCCATAACTTTGTGACATCCTCGGTTGTAGTTTACCGACAAGCTGTAGAAGTTGCTGTATCAGCTAGAAGAACAAACATCCTATTTGTTGTCATGTCTGAATGCAGGATCAATTCCCATTCTCAATGAAATATTTTGCACCTCCCATTTTCAATTAGGATGGAAAGCTTTCTCTCTTGTAGTTGTCCAATGCTCAATAGATTTGCAGTGAGGTCTGGTACATAGTATACATTGCTCAATATTTTGCAGATGGTCAAGGAAGACCCTTGACCATCTGTTTATTGTATATCATATGAAGACTTTTCATGTTAAGCTGGCCATACGTTTGATGCCACAACTTTGTGACATCCTCAGTTGTAGTTTTCCAACAAGCTGTAGAAGTTGTCGTATTAGCTAGAAGAAAAAACATCCTATTTGTTGTCATGTCTGACTGCAGGATCAATCCTCATTCTCAATGAAATATTTTTGCACCTCCCATTTTCAATTAGGATGGAAAGCTTTCTCTCTTGTAGTTGTCCAATGCTCAATAGATTTGTAGTGAGGTCTGGTATGTAGTATACATCGCTCACAACATGTGTTCTTCCTTCAATAACCATCTTGATGGTTCCCTTTCCTCTCACTTGCATTATTGTGTTGTTTCCTAGTCTCACAAAGTGCATGAATTGCTCATCCAGCTCCGTGAACCAACTCTTGTTACCAGTCATGTGATTGGAGCAGCCCGAGTCCAAGAACCATACTCCTCTCCGACCACCTTTCTTTCCGACGTTTCCTATAAGCAACAGTTCATCCTTCTCATCCACTTCAGCATAAGTAGCAATCTTTTCGTAGTTAGGGCAGTCAAACTGATAGTGCCCCAGTTTGTGACACTTGAAGCGTTCGATACGAGCTCTGCTGCTTCTTCGTCTGCCTCGTCCACCTTTGAAGCCACCTCTATTTCCTCCTCGACCTCTTCCTCCAGTTCCTTGTAACTCACTTGATACCCTGAGCACTTGATCTTCCTATATATTAGTCATCATTCGTTGTTCATGGACCAGCAGACTACTATGTAATTCATCAAATGTAAGAGTGTCCAAATTGTTTGACTCTTTAATGGAACACACGACATAGTTGAATTTCAGTGTCAAAGATCTCAGGATTTTCTCTGTGATGGTATTCTCCCGAATAGTTTCACAATAAGCTTTCATCTTCTTGGCTTTGGCAAGTGTTCTTGCAAAGTAGTTCTTCCTTCATGTTGAGGACTTCAAAATCCTTGCATAGTACTTGTAGTTGTGCTCTTTTTACCTTAGTTGAACCTTGAAATTTCTATTTCATGCTATCCCAGATTTGCTTGCTGGTGTCAGTGTTGAGAATAGTGTCAAGAACATCTTTGTCAATTGACTAATATAGAAAGTTCTTGAGTTTCAAATCTCTCAACGTTTGAACATCAATCACCTTTTGTTGTGCTTCAGTTGGTACGGCTTCTTCATGTGAGTTGATCCCATTCTCTATCATATCCCAATATTCCTTTGATCTGATGAAGTTCTCCATCAATCTCGCCCAATGATCATAGTGCCTGTCAAACTTAGGAATGGTGGGCACTACGAATCCCTTTGCACTGCAACTTTCTACCATCGAGCTTCTGCTCACTCTTTTCTTTCTTCGCACTAAGTGTTTCACTCTCTTTCACAAACCTCTGTTTGCATACTCTTGAGTACTTGATCAGGTCTCTTGATAAAGCTCTGATACCAGTTGTTAACTTTATACTCAACACTTAATAATTTATTGAATAACAAACTTGGCCCTTATATAGAGCATTACAAACGGATGCAAAGAACAATTCAAATACCAAGATAATATCCCTAGTGGTGTGGTCTTCTTAATACTAGGACGAACAAAAAACTATTTGATCTAGAACTACTGCTCCTACATAACTGGAGCTTTTATTGAACAGAACAATAACTCTAAGAGCTATAAATAAGTCAGCATTGACCTATTCCTATCAAGGAAGTGGACAGTGAAAGCAATTAGAGCTAAAAGAGAACAGTAGAAAGAACAAGGGTAGTTATGAAATAAGAAGGGACGAGAAGAGTAAAAAGTGGAGTGTATTTTTTTCCTTGAACTGGTGGGGTGGGAAAGGCAAATCCGGTGTGCTAATAGAAACAGAACTACTAACTCTCTTACTGTAAGGGAAAATATTGTGTAAACAATCCGATTATTGTTCCAAAAGGGGTTCTCTATTCTTCATGTATGAGTAACGGGGCTCACATATTACTCCTCTTGACATTTTTCAAAATGTGACATGGTAAAAAACAAATATATGGTTGTTCACCGGTAGTAACAAAGAAATGAATCATAATTCAACATGTAATCAGCTGTAAAATGTTAAAAAAAAAGAAGAAAAAAAATTAACCATAAATTTATGATTAGCAAAAATTTCAAATGAGCAGATGTTAAATATCAGGAGCATCAGTAAAAGAAATTTCCATCAAAGAAAAGGGTTGAACAACTGCAGGAACAAACATCGAACATTTGTTGTGAAGTTAATTGAATTCTAAACTATGGAAACCAAAGGAAAAATAGACTGTGGAAGTGAATCTATCGATTTACTCCATATCGCCAACACCAATACAGATTGACAAGCGAGAAGACTATAGAGATGGATTGAGTAAATACCTAGTAATCAAAAAATTGAAATGATGATGTTTTGTAAGATTAACGGATATATAAGGAAAAACATAAACTTAATGATGAGAACTTGTCTGTTAATTGGAATCAAGAGACATATAAAATGAATATATAAAGGAGGGAATTAGGGAAAATGACGAAAAAATATTAGGTTGAAGGACACCAAATTTCATTTTAGACTGAATGACAAATGCTATTCATAATTAGCATTGTATTCAACTTTTACAATATACAAAATGCTAGTTATATCTAACATTGTATTCAGTTTTACACTATACAAAATACTAGTTAAACTAGCATTGTTTTTCAGCCTAAAAAACAAATTTGTTGTCGTTCAGACTAAATATTTTTTCTAAGTTTGTCCTTGTGCCTATTTTCCTGTATATAAAATTTGATCTTCCATGCATGAGTAGCTAATACATCGTGCCCACTATTCAGGCTGTATGGAGACCTAAACTGATATGTTTTAGGTTTTCTTCAAATAAGGTATTGTTCGCTGCTTCTCTTTAACATGTTTCTGTTTTCAATGCGTCCAACATGGTAACGTGTCATTCCCCTCAAATGGTCTGTAGCGTAGAATGGGAGGAAGTTGTGCGTTTGCGTCCAACACTCATATTGTCGTCTGACCTTCAACAACAACTTCTTTTCCTTTCTTCCTTCTTCTGTCGTTTGAATACAATGTTCAAATACCATTTGTATTATCAAACACACTCTTTTTCCAATGAATTTTTTTTCGTTCAAATGCCCGTTCAAAATGTCGGGCTTGGTTACGCTAGTATAACTTACATTTCACCAGAACAGGGCACAGCATATAAACATTTTGCCCATGAGAAAAAAGCTTAAGCGGAGAATCTTCTTTAATTAAATCTTATCATTTCTGTAAAGTTGTAATGCATAATGGGTAGCTGTCCACATCTGACTGTACAAGCTTGCTTTAAACATTAATGACATGGACAAATAACTAATTCTTGTGCTCTGCTTCTCGTCTTCTTCTCTCACTTCCTTCTCTTTTCTTTTCTCACCTCCTGCTCTCTTTCACTATTTTAAACCCAAAATAGGAGTTTAGCACTGTATCAGAAGCCTGATCACTTGCAATTTTGCAGAAGTTGAAATGGGCCAAACTATTGGAAAAATAATTGGTTTCATCGTTCATATTATTTGCAGAATCACTCGTAAATATGGAAACAGCAAGAAAAAGGGTCCTTGCAGCTCGAATGATAATTCAACTTGCTCATCCGCAGTGGCTGAATTAGAACCACTCATTCCTACAACTCATGACTCGTATGTCATTTCTATTCAAACTTTGGATGATGATTCAAGCTGTTCTTCTAGTGTACTAGTTCAATCAAAAGAAGAACCGGTTAATGCTAAAACTCATGTTCGCTATCGATCTACTGTTGATAATGGTAACTGTTCCAGAGCCAACGATGACAATGTCAAAGTAAAAGAAATCACAACAGTCACCATCCCGAAGCCACAAGTGAAAAACGAAGTTAAATGGTTAGTGCATTACTGCAGCAATCATAGGATATTGCTGGTTGGAGAAGGCGATTTCTCATTCTCAGCCTGCCTTGCTAAAGCTTTTGGTTCTGCAGCTAACATGGTGGCAACTTCTTTGGATTCCTTATGTTAGTTTTTCAATGCCTTTTATATTTATATTTTCTACTGAAATTTACTTTTGACCCGGCGATCCCTAATATACATTTAAAACCTTTCAGACTTTCTGGAAAAAAACTATGGAAGTGCAAAAGGCAACATTGGTTATTTAAGGAGAAGAGGGTGCATTGTCTTACATGAAATGGATGCCACTAAAATGGCAACGAACATTTTTGTAAATGAGTGTATATATGATCGAATCATCTTCAATTTCCCTTTAGCTGGTTTCTTTAACGAGCCGCGGAGGCAGCATTTAAGGTAAGCTTGGTCATATTTATTGTATCATGTTTGCTTAAATTATTTGGTGTCTTATGGTCCGGTTTACTACGCTCAGACGCAATAGGAAATTGGTAAGATCATTCATGGATAATGCTAGGAGTCTGCTTGCTTCAGATGGAGAGATCCATATTACGCACAAATCGAGTGCCACTTATAAAGAATGGGGCTTAGAGGAATTGGCAAATCAGTGTGGGCTTAGGCTGATTGAGGATGTTGAGTTTAAGTTGAATCATTACCCTGGTTACCACAACAAATATGGATTTGGAGGCAATGGTGACTTTCTCTGCTACCCAAGCAGGACTTATAAGTTCGGCCATAAGTGAATTATTGAATCATTTTGGCTGCTGCATCATTTTGGCTGCTGTATCATTTTGCTAGTTACTGTTTTAAAATGCTTACCTTTAGCTATAGCACCATGGTGTTGATCAAAAAGATAATGATAATAATCTGAATATTGTGTAGAAATTGGTGGAGAATACAAAAACTTCGGTAATATTTACAAATAAACTGAAGTTTTTTCCGAAGTGGGCAACAATTTCAATGTGTAAGCAATCAACTTTGCACTATCTACTACCATAATGTGATATTAGAAAGCTCAAAACTTGATGCTTTTAACACCACACTATCATATGAAACTAAATATATTAGGTTTTGCAAGTCAAAACTTGGTGCTTTTATTTATACCGTAAGTAATATAAGTATCTTTCAACAACAATAACTAGTATATTTGGGAAGAACTTCGCTCAAAACTAGTCGTTTACAAGAATATAATTAAATTAGTGTAACTTAAGTATCTTTCAACAATTTGAATAATTTTAAGTATCTTTCAATAATAAAATACACTTTCACACTTTTATCATACTCACTTTTTCCCTTTTCTATTCAAACATTGAAAAATACTAACTTCACCCAAGATCCTACCAAATCAACGGGCATCGGTTTTTTACTTTACTTAATACCAAACAAATTACAACACTACCATATCCGCCAAGAAAATCATAATTACTTGTTTTTTTATCTTTCATCTTTTCAAAAAAAATTCTAAAATTTGATCCAACGTAACAAATTCAACTATATATGTTTGAATAAATTTTCGTAGTTTTTTATTCATGTCAATCCTTATTTTAAGAAATAAATAAGTATTTCCAAAAATCATTATCTTAATTTAGTTGATCTAAGAAATAAATATTTTCAAAAAGAAAACAAAAATTAATGTCTTATTTATTCTATTATATTTAATGCTTATAGTTAATTCAGCATCGCCATCGATAATCGAAAGAACTGGATGGGCGATCCATCACCATTGGCCACCACAAAATATTAACGCTAATCGACCTTTCAGTCTAGCACATGAAACCTACACAAGGTTGGTTATTGTAAACATTTCCAAATATCGTTCCTCGGCAGCTGCCAATTTTCAACATATAGTACAATACATATCAAAAATTTGGGTAAACTAATTAATGTTTGCCATCGAACTTTTGTATAGGACAATTAGTAGTACATCATCGATCGAAACCCGAGGTATAATAGAGTGCTAAATGTGGTGCATTTACGACCACTCTTTATATCTTCTACATCTTAGTTGTGGTACACCTATCTTCCTCCATTACGAAGCTCTTGATATTCTATGGAAAATGACATATTATAAGCTGCGTAATTTTGATGCTTCATACATGACAATAATAAAAATCATATCTTTAGCTCTGTCGTTACGACTAGTAAATAAAAAATAGTCTACTCCTCATTGTGCTAAATTCAAGCTCGAGCTAACCAAATTTGAGCACCGTCGTTCAAACTTAACTTGATAGAGTTAACTGTTCGCATCAAAATTGGCACAAACACCCAATTGAATAATGTAGGAAAATATCAAAGAAAAGAAAGAAATAGTAAGAAAAGAGAACAAGATTTTTATAGTGGTTCGACGAATACTTCGACCTACATCCATCTGGACGATATCTATTGTAACGACCCGGAATTTTGACCAAATTAAATTGAGAATATTTAATTAATTTTAAATATTTGAACGATGATTTAATTTGAATCCCCGATTTAAATTTGAAGCTGACGATTTAATTATAAAATTTAATCTATTGATAGTCGAATAAAAATTTGAATCTTCTATTTTTAGCTGAAGAAAAATATTTCAAAAGCTTTTAAAATTCGTATTGGTAATACTGAGGATAATAGAAGCTTCAGAATCGAATTTGGGAGTGAATTGTTCAGTTTGAAATTTTATTGTTCCAACCGATATTTAAAAATAGTCATTTTTCAAACAGTCTCGGAATTCGACGAAACTAGTTCCATTGGGTCTGTAATATTGAATTATTACCAGATTTCAATTTTCATATTTTTCGGAGTTGTTTTGGGACGGTACGGCGGTTAAACGCATTGAGATTTAAATGGAATTCAATTTAAATCTAAATTTAAATTTATTTAACTGGGTTAAATAACAGCACGTTATCCTTCCTAAAATTTCGCCTAATACCACGCAAGGAATCACGGAAGAAAATCGTGCCCCATGTCTTCTGTCTTCCTCCACTCTTTTTTTCAGTTCAAATCCAAAAAAAAACAAACGAAAAATAAATGGCAGACGATCGAAGGAAAGAAGTCATCTCGTTCAAAAGAAAACGGCCGCAGTTTCTTTTAAAATCTCGAGCCTCTCTTCAGTGCTTATGAACAAACGAAAACATTTTTCGAAAGGGCGACAGTTTTTTTTCCCTCTTCCAAAACATCGAAACGAAGGAAATCAAAATTCGAAGAAAAAAAATCCCTCAGTTCATATTTCGATTGTGCCGCGAAAATTCTCGAACTCGACGTCGCGAGTTCAAATAGATGTTGGGTGATGCCGTAGAGGGCTCGCTGTCATCGCGATTAGGAGTTGTTGGTCGTTCTTGGGTCGAAGGACGCGCAGTTGTGGATGATCGACGAATCGAAGTCTGCGATGAAGCTAGGGTTTCGCGAGCGATGGGGCGGCTACGAGCAGTGTCGTACGGCGAAGCTGAGTTCGAGCACGCGAGGTCTGGGATCATGATCTGGAGTTTCAGGGCAATGGGGATGGGTTTCGTCTGAAGCACAGTCAAATTTGTCACGACATCGTCGATTTCGTGATGTAGCTGATGGGGCGATTTCGAGATGATGATGTCGATTTCAGTTCGAACTCGAGCTGGGTGAGTGTCGCGGCAATTCGAGAGGGTTTCACGATGATAGTCAGTAAGGCATCGAAATCTTTGCAGTAAGGTATATTTTGATTTAATTTAATTTACGAAAATATATATACAGTTTATTAAAGTATATAATGGATAGACCAATATGAAATGAAATCCTTACATTAATAGGAAAATAGGAAAAAATCAAATTTATAATAGTTTTATAAGCAGTTTCTGAAAGAAAAAAATATAAGTATAAAAGTTTTGTTTACTTTAAATAATGAATTTGGTTGATAGATAATTAAATTAACTTATTAAATTATTTTTGTCATTAAAGGATATTTTTAAAATGGAAAATTTATAAGTTAAACTAAAAAGTAAATTTTTAGACGATGACTTATAATGGATAGATTATTTAGTTAACCTACATAATTATTTTTGGTAACTAGAAAATATTTTTTTTAAGAGAAATTTAGTTAAATTTAAATCATTAGTTAAATAAATTTATTTAAAAGAGAATTGGTTTAAAATAAAAACTATCAGTTAATTTAACTATTTAACGGTAATTGATTTATTCGATTATTTCGAATATTGATAAATTGTATTAAATATTTATACAAGGTTAAAAATCAAGAAGAAATGGTCAAAATGGAAATGGATGGCAAATAAAAAGCTAAGGTGAGATCTTCTCACTCAGATTTATGATTGAATTGCAGTTATTGATTGATTTGTTTGAATGTGCTATTAGATATGATAGGATATATCTATATATATATAGCAGTATATACATATTGGCATATGTATATATTGGATTGATGATTTCCCGCCTCGTATAGCGGATGAGACCCTATTGCGCCGTTAGTAAGCGGATTTTTATAAAAACCCATATACCGCGATATTCCACCTCGAAGTGGAATGGTATTGTGCTAACGTCTTTGGATGCAGGGAAACAGGTTGGAGGGATCCAACTGGATTCCTCACCAGTAGTTATTTATTTACAGGATTGATGTATATTCTGTTATCATATGTTGATATATGATGTTGATGTTGTGATTGACTAATTGATGCGTTGCATCATCGGATTCAAATTTTGAAGTTTAAAAATAACGATTTTAACTTTAAAAAGAGATTTTAAAAGTGATTATTTGAAAGTATACGTTTTATTTGAATCTTTGAATTGGTTTACTTTAAATAAATAAATGTTATAAATTTAAAGTTATGGAGATTATAATGTTTGTGGAATATAACCAAAAGATGATTTTTGAAGTGAATAGTTAAGTAATTTATAAGATAGTTTAAATTTGAATTTTTGAATTATTAAAAACGATGTATATAAAAGATGTATAAAATTGATATTTATCAATTAAAAATTATTGGAATTTTAAACGAGTTTTATTTGGTGCTTTTATTTATACCGTAAGTAATATAAGTATCTTTCAACAACAATAACTAGTATATTTGGGAAGAACTTCGCTCAAAACTAGTCGTTTACAAGAATATAATTAAATTAGTGTAACTTAAGTATCTTTCAACAATTTGAATAATTTTAAGTATCTTTCAATAATAAAATACACTTTCACACTTTTATCATACTCACTTTTTCCCTTTTCTATTCAAACATTGAAAAATACTAACTTCACCCAAGATCCTACCAAATCAACGGACATCGGTTTTTTACTTTACTTAATACCAAACAAATTACAACACTACCATATCCGCCAAGAAAATCATAATTACTTGTTTTTTTATCTTTCATCTTTTCAAAAAAAATTCTAAAATTTGATCCAACGTAACAAATTCAACTATATATGTTTGAATAAATTTTCGTAGTTTTTTATTCATGTCAATCCTTATTTTAAGAAATAAATAAGTATTTCCAAAAATCATTATCTTAATTTAGTTGATCTAAGAAATAAATATTTTCAAAAAGAAAACAAAAATTAATGTCTTATTTATTCTATTATATTTAATGCTTATAGTTAATTCAGCATCGCCATCGATAATCGAAAGAACTGGATGGGCGATCCATCACCATTGGCCACCACAAAATATTAACGCTAATCGACCTTTCAGTCTAGCACATGAAACCTACACAAGGTTGGTTATTGTAAACATTTCCAAATATCGTTCCTCGGCAGCTGCCAATTTTCAACATATAGTACAATACATATCAAAAATTTGGGTAAACTAATTAATGTTTGCCACCGAACTTTTGTATAGGACAATTAGTAGTACATCATCGATCGAAACCCGAGGTATAATAGAGTGCTAAATGTGGTGCATTTACGACCACTCTTTATATCTTCTACATCTTAGCTGTGGTACACCTATCTTTCTCCATTACGAAGCTCTTGATATTCTATGGAAAATGACATATTATTAGCTGCATAATTTTTATGCTTCATACAAGACAATAATAAAAATAATATCTTTAGCTCTGTCATTACAACTAGTAAATAAAAAATAGTCTACTCCTCATTGTGCTAAATTCAAGCTTGAGCTAACCAAGTTTGAGCACCGTCGTTCAAACTTAACTTGATAGAGTTAACTGTTCGCATCAAAATTGGTACAAACACCCAATTGAATAATGTAGGAAAATATCAAAGAAAAGAAAGAATTAGTAAGAAAAGAGCACAAGATTTTTATAGTGGTTCGACGAATACTCCGACCTACGTCCATCTGGACGATATCTATTGATTGTTCTCTATTTTTACAAAATTTTTTTTACAGCTCGGTAGGAATCTAGCTCAATAATATTTGAACTAATGATCTTGCAACTCTTCATTGTAAGAATTTTAGAGTTGAAGAAGAAGAAAATTTCTTTTCTAAGCACTCTCCATCCCTATTCATAGGTAGATATCTTCATATTTGGCTTCGAAAATCGCTACACGTTCTCCAAGTCGTGTACCGTCATCCCCCCCTCCCGTGTTTTTTGTGTCTTTGTTCCGAGTCAAGACTCGGGCCCGAACTGTGGAGGTCGATTTGTCAACTTGAGTGAACTTTTTTCATTCGTTTTATTTCCCAAGTCTTTGGAACATTTCTTCATCGTTTGTTTATCTAATTCGATTGTTTGAGTCTGTTCGAAGACTGTGGAAAATTCGACCGTAACACTAAGGATGTGTTTAAGTTGGTAATTATGTAACTTGATTATATAACTTTATTCTTATAGTGAATATTATTTGAAATAAAATAAGTTTTTAGTTTAATTTTATATTGCATATATTTTTATACTGGATATGAGTAATGCTTTAAATACGTTAAATATATACAAGTAGAGAATCTTTAGAAAAATTATTTAATCGATTGTACGAATGTTTCTGTAACTATGAGTATTGAATCATCTCAATAAATAATTGTCCGTAAATGTTCATGGTCAGATGGGTCAGGTTTAAGATATTGATACATCCATTGAGACTATTATATGTAATGCTCTTTGTACAGTAGATATTAAATTACTAATGACCATTTGTTGCTCCAAGGAGTTGTTTACATGTACTTATTAGGAGTAATTATAGAGCATAACGTCAATAGAAGATCTCATGACGATGTCGATAGTTTTTTGACTTGAGAATACCATGAAATTTGAGTTTCTAAATTATACTTTGACTATAGTCGATCACATGACATAAACGACCGTGTTAAAGCCACAGTTGGGAACAAGTTGAACTACTTGAAATGAAATACCAATCAAGAGAGAATTCGTCTCATTCGAATAGAATGTTAGTATCTGTTGAAGAGTTTGCAGAATCAAAGAAGATTTGGATTGAGGTGCGTAATTGCTATCCTCAAAGCAATATTTGCCCCCACTCGTTTAGAGTTTGCTAATGGGTTGGATGGAAAATTTCTTCTCAAGATACAATAAGACCCGAATCCAAAAATATAGCAATTTTTTGGATTCAATGGGATTTTATTAGCGTGGAAGAAGATAAAACGGATAATAATTTAAAATACTGACATGGGAGATGTTTATATAGTGTATGAACAGTTAGTCTTTAAAGGGATGCGACTGTTGGAAAAGAGGTGTAACCATTGTCCGTTCATCAGTTTAATTCCAGGAGCCAAAAATCAAAATTTTGAAAAAATACGACTGTTGGCAGGCAACGGCCATGCCCTTTCCTAACCCCTCTCGCACACGTGCACGTGCAAAGTACTAAGTGCTTTCCGCGCGTGCGTGTTATGGCAGTGCCCCCTTTCCCTTCTCCTTTAGTCATTTCAATTAATTGAACATGTGATGCTTCACATATATACTCAAATATTGAAACAACTCTTCCCGATGCGGGACTAATATATTTGCTCCCTCTTCAAAAAACAATCTCCCTCAACAATCCCCCACTAGATTGTTTTATTAATGATGTTCAGTTTTTTCTTAGCTAGAAGTTACGCATCATATATGGTATCTATTCGATTAACCCACGTACTAGTGTAAATATCTCAGGACTTTAATGAAGAGCTGGGTGGTCATAACTTAAACCAAGTCTTCTTTGATTTATAAAGTCGGAAATATTACACTTGCAACTTCAATTTACCAATAAAATTTCCCTTCTTGTAAGCACCGTTACGGCCATGTGCTCCATCCCGGCTATATGAACTTTTGCAAGAGCAAATCCTATAAACTCTTGCTTAGAAGCGGCGTCACTTCCAAGTTCATTAAGGTAAAGTTCTTTTCCTTTTCAATGGCTCTATTACCAGACTATCTAGAACTTTATTAAGAGTTGCTCAACTCAACCTCTTCATACCTATAACAGTTCACACTAATTTGACTTAGTGCTTTTTAATGATATGATAGTTTGTTATTACCTATTAAACCTTAAAATTAAGCTAATTAATATTAAGGTTGTGTTTCCGCTATCATTGATTAATTGTCAATACAGGGTTTAAGTCCCATTCCGACTGGCATGGTCCTTACCATTTCTCTAGTCAAAGCTTTTGTGAATGGATTTGCCAAATTACCACTGGATCTTATATAGACAATAGTAATTATTCCACTATTTATTATTTGTCTAACATATTCATGACTAAGGCTTATATGTCTTGATTTTTCATTGTATACATTACTGTATGCTCGAGACATAGTTGCTTGACTATCGCAACGTAAAGATATAGCTGGCATTGGTTTCGGCTATCCCAACACCAGAACTGTCATTTTGTAACGGTTATAACCGTTGGTAATCTAATTCCTAACGGTTATAACCGTTGGTAGCACGTACGTTACGATTTTTTTACATATTTTGTAACGGTTATAACCGTTGGGAATTACCAAGGTTCCCAACGGTTATAACCGTTGGGAAAAAAACCGTAATTTCTAACGGTTATAACCGTTGGGAATCTTGGTAATTCCCAACGGTTATAAGCGTTAGGAATTCCTTGTATAAGTAAATAGGAAAATTACCAACACTTATAAGTGTTACAAATTTGGTATAGCAGAACCATATCTTATTCAGCATCTAATAATATTTCATTCAACTATATCTATACGAATATATAACAATAGAAAAAATGAAACTAAAATTCAAAACTAACATATCATCAAATTGTTAAAAAGCATCAAACGTACGAAAATAGTACATATCAAATTCTACAAAGTTCATTGTGACAACTTCAAATTTCACTACTACAACATATCTAGAAGCTTACAAACAACGAATACGACACTCCGACCAAACTACAAAACCACCATCAACCAACTCGGACAATGTATAATCACCATTTTGAGGTGCATCAAAAAGTGGCTCGTGGCTGTAGAACTAATTGCACGGCAATAGCTTCTTTTTTTATCATTTCCAAAAACTTCAGCAACGACATCTCTTTCAAAATTTTCCAAACTAACTACTCCTTCATTACCATTAACACTAGCTTCTGATTTTTGCCTCTCTTCTGCTGCTTCTATTAAAGCCTGAATATTAAAACGAATTGATATAAAAATTCATGAGTATGTTATTAGCAGAACACAAAGTCAGTCTAGAGCAAGCCAACGTATTTGTTAAAAGTTATAAGCTATTCTATTTCCTAGTTGCCTAACGGTGTAACTTGTGATTTTTTCTTGTATTTGCAGGCAAAAACTTTTCAGTGTATAGACATTCATTCAAATATAATGGAAATGATTACTAGGGAAACGTGACCGCATGTGAACTTAAAATACACCTCCAATCATAATTCGGGAACATGCCAACTTAAATTACGAAACTTAAATTTTCTCAGAATATTCGTTCAATTTTGCTTTTGAAATGCCGCATAGCAATCGATGTAAAGTTACTAACTGAATAGTGAACGGTAATATAATCTAATTCAATAAAGCAGAAATATATATATTTTTATCTAAGAAAAAAGAAAACACAGACTCATACACGTTGCATATTTTGGTCTCTGATGATAAATTTTTTGGAGTTACTGGCAAAAAATATTTGATACGTTTTTTAGTTTTATCTATCTTAAGTTGGTCCCTTGTTAATTACAGGATTATAGTCATAGAGACCAGAAACCCAGTTTATAACTTATTAACCTACTAGTCATGGTACATTTAACATGCAAACCAACAAATATCTATTTTCATAGTTCGATTGATGTTTTGGCACTCCATTTTTAATCATGATCAAATGTCAAGATTTTCACCTGGCTGAAATTTAAATGTGCATTTAGTTAATAAACATCATGTATTTTTAAAATTTAAAAAACACTGGTATTTTTAGATAGTACAAGCGACAGGTCGTCAGAAATAGTGGCACATCCATGGATAAACTGCTTGCACCGTACAAATTTTGTCAAACCTGGTAGATTTTGTCAAATTTTCAAAGACTTTGATACAAATTTCATGAATACTAAGGAGTTAAGTCTAATATATATCAACATAAGGGTTTTGTGAAGAATTCCCTTAAATCTCCTCTTTCCAATCAAATAAATGACGATGGGTTTTGTTCACCATCACACATGCTTCATACTAATTAGTAATTATACTCAAATTGGTGGGAAAATAAATAAAGTTAACAAAGTAAAGACAAATACAACATAATCCTTACTAAACAAAATCTTACCATACAGGTACAACATTATCAACATATATCTTTTGACAAATTAATCCAAGGATTCCATCGAATTTTACTACCAAGAAAGTGAGGCCAGTCAATTTAGGTTAAAACCTACAATATATAGTTCATATGAGTGCTACATTTTCACTTGATAAACCTACAATACAACTATTTGATCAGCAACTATCTGATAGTGTCTTCAAATCTCTTATCACAACCTACAAATAAAGAGTTTAGGATCAAGTTTTATCAACCACAATCAAAATTCAGGGAAGACATTTTTAATCATTTGCCATGAAGATAAGCTATTACATAAAGAAACGGTTAGCTTGCTCTTTTTTTTATTAGACAGCATGCATGATTTTTTAACAGTGGCGTGGAAAATAATTGCAATAAAAGAATTCTGGTATTTATGATCATATCAATGCTCTAAGAGTTTTATAAGGGAATTAAAAAAAATCAATTTGTAGACATATTAGTCTAACCAATAAAAGCTGGCTATAGGAAAGATATTAAGTTGCTTGCTCCAGTTAACATTACGGTAATTTTCAAACATATGCTCTTTAACTTGATGCACATTTAAAATCAGTTCATGGTAATTTGACAGTCAAACCATTGTTTACAGTCATCATTTAAAGTATGTATATAACTAGATGGGAAAATCTCAACCAGATATTGAAGTAGTTGTAAAGAAAAATATATCAAGATAGTCTCCATTTTACCTTATTTTGGTTATCAATCATCTTAAGTTTCTACAAAGCATTATCCGTAAGTGAATAAGCATGACAAAATAAAGCATATGCTTCTACTTTGACTCAGTTTCAATAACTGAGTCCGACGCTCAGTTTCAATAACTAAGCCAGGCTCAGCTTTCAGGACTGAGCGAGGCTCAGCTTCCAGGACTAAGCGAGGCTCAGCTTTCCGGACAGGGCCAGGCTCCCAGGCTCAGCTTCCAGGACTGGGTAAAGCTCAGCTTTCAGAACTGGGCCAGGCTCAGCTTTTAGAACTGGGTGAGGCTCGACTTCCAGAACTGGGTGAGGGTCGGCTTCCAGAACTGGGCAAGGCTCAGTTTTCAGAACTGGACCAGGCACAGTTTCTAACTGAGCCAGGCTCAGCTTCCAGAACTGAACGAGGATCAGCTTTCAGGACTGGACAAGGCTCGGCTTTCAGAACTAGACCAGGTACAGTATTTAACCGAGTCAGGCTCAGTTCCCAGAATTGAGCGAGGATCGGTTTCCAGAATTGAACCGTGCTTAGTTTCCAAAACTAAGTGCCGCGCTCAGTTTCTCAGTTTCCAGAACTGAGCGAGGCTCAGTTATGCACATGTTCATGTATTTCTCAAATTAAATAAATTAAATACTTAAATCACATTATTCATGTATTATTACATAATTTTATGGATATCTCAAATCAAATAAATTAAGTTTTTAAATCACATTATGCATATATTATAATAAGCACGTGAGTTCGTGAGTAAAATTACAAAGTCTTAAATACATGGGGTGATTTTATGGTCATACATGAAAATAGCACATAGGTTTAGACTAATCAGACAATAATATTTTTGTGTCATGATGATTGCATGTAACATGATAAAATGAAGAAAAAAATAACATTTTCAGTTAATTAACAAACTTTTTCTGTCATGCAGAAAGTCAACTCATGCCATTAGATTATAGTGGTAAAGATCAAATAATAGTGTGTTTTCATACAAGTGATAGTCATGGCATTACTATTTTGAATCCATAAACACTTCAAGTAATCATAAAGAAAGAAGACTACAATGAGAATGAAAAGGAGCAGAATTTAATAACTTCAGGCTTATAAGCGTTAGATATCTAGAGTATTATGCTTTGCTTATACGGTGGATCTTATATCAGTATAGTATGTTTTTATACAAGAGATCGATGTGACATCACAACTTATTTTGATGAGGTAAACAACATTGAAACCCATTGAAACTTAATGTACACATCACCAGTGGGTGATGACTGAAGATTGAAATGAGAACAAAATTAGACATAACTTAGTAGATTTTGAGCTTGTATGTGAGCTTGTAAGGACAAGTAAGGTAAATTTCTTATACAAACTCATGTCATATTATCTCTGCATTAATTAGCAGATTTTCTTCCATGTAAGAAATAAGTTATATATTATTTGTAGTTGCCATGTAGAAATTATAGGGTTGTAGAAGGAACATGGAAAGCCTCTAGTTTATGGTCGTAAACTCAAGTGTAAACTTATCGTTGCATAGGGATGTACATTGTCTTACACTTAGCTTTGTAGATTGGGATAGACAATAGAGTTAAATAGTGGAGAAGCTGACAAAGAGGTGAAACATATCGAACTCCTTAAACCAGACTCTTTACAAAAGAGGAAGTAATTTGAAGCTACTTCACAGAGATACCAATGCTTTTAATCATAACTACTAAATAAGGTAATTTAAACAGCAATAAATAGTTACTTCAAAATTTACTCACCTTTCTGCTCTAAATGCCGAACACATGAGTAACCGTTCATCAACAAAAATGACTTCTTTGGCATTTCTTTCCCGAATAGAACTTACCAAATGGGATAAATTAATTAAGTTCTGCAATAAAAAGGTAGAAAATTCAAGGATAAAAGTGCTGAATAATACAAGAAAAATCTCATTTAACAATAGTTGCATACTTGGATTAGGAGATCATACAAACGTACAATCTCATCGGGTTTGGTGATCTTACCACCCTTGCCATCGATTTGCTTTGTGAACTTGCTTTTGGCAATCGCCACATGCAACTGATCATGCTCTGTAGGGTGATGGCCTAATACAACAACAAATGGCCTTTGCCCCATGGATGATTATGAAAAATTCTTTACAACAAATTATAAGAATGAAAGAAAAATTACGGTACAAACCTCCATTAAGCCAAAGAAGTAGAGGTTTGATATGGGGACGATGTGTAACTTCAAAAAACTAATAAAAGACAGCTCTTTTATTGACTATAATATAACTTGTGTACTGCTTAAAACTGAATTTGGGTTGTCCAGGCAATCAGATAACCCTGCCAGCCTCTTGTTCTGCCATTTTTATCTAACGCAATTCCATAGTCGATTGCAATGAGAGAAGAAAAAATGAATAAAGGCAAGGAATGTAAAATATGGTATCATTAAAAATAATTTGAACCAATTAGTAGCAATAAATACCTAATTTCGAAAAATAAGTTAAAGTTGAAGTAATTACCTAATTTAAAATCAAAATTAGGTTGCAATCGATTGCCGAAATAGAACGAAAGCCCTAAACTTCCTTTGTCTTCGTCAATTTGGGGGAAAATAAATAACCAAGGCTGTGACAGAATGATGGAGGCAATGGCAGAAAGATGGAGGCAGTGGTAGAATGGCGGAGGGGTGGCAGAATGGTAGTAGAACAAATTGGACGGGCAATAACCTAGAACGAAAGAGGAACGATGAAACATTATCCGTGAGAAATGGGTTGAGCAGTAATAGAAGATAAAATTACAATCTTGTCCATATTACTTTTAACTATTTACAAAATAACCAGATTTAATAATGGTAATAACCGTGACAAAACTTCATAATGGAAATATCTGTTGGAAATTTGTCACGGTTATTACTGTGACAAATTGGGAGTGGAAAAGTGTTACAAAATGGGATATTTGGTGTAGTGATATCTTGATATCCAACAACATACCTCTTAGCCACTCTGCCTCTTTTCCTGCTGCAGCAAGTGCTATAAATTTATGATTCCATCGTGATGTGAGAAATGCAAGTTTGTTTCTTAGATGCCCAAGAAACAGCACCTCCACCTAATGTGAAAATCCAACCCGAAGTATATTTATTATCACTAGCGCTAGTTATCCAACTTGCATCAGTGTATCCTTCTAATACACTTGGAAACCCATTATAAACAAGTCTTAGATTTTTGGTCCTTCTGAGATAACCAAGTAATTCCAATTTCCAATGATCTATTTCAGGATTGCTGGTATATCGTGCAAGTTACATATTGCATATGTTATGTCAGGTCTCTACAATGCATGGCATACATTATACTTCCAACATCGCTTGCATATTCGAGTTGAGTAATGCCCCTTCCCTCAATTTTATTGAGATTGATACTTGAGTCTATTGGGGTACTGACATCTTTAATTTTTAGATGCTCAAACTTTTGAAGTACTTTTTGAATATAATGTGATTGGCTTAGTACATAACTCCCACCAACTTTACTAACTTTTATACCCAGAATTGTATCAACTTCATTCAAATCTTTCATTTTGAATTTTGAAGTTAGATATTTCTTGGTGTCTTATATCCCTTTCATGTTAGTGTCAAATATCTCCATATTCCTTAGTAAATTTGGATTAGATACATTTGTCTGCACTATTATATGTAAAACCATTTTGAAGTATTATTGAGTCAAATTTTTCATACCACTATTTGGGTGCTTGTTTTAATCTTTATAACGATTTTGTTAGTTTGCAAACTTTTCTTTCATTTCCAGGAAGAATAAAACCCTCGGGTTGTTCCATGTACACTTCTTCATTAAGTTCACCATTCAAGAAGGCTGTTTTAACATCCATTTGGTGGATATGCAATTGATAAATTGACGCTAAGGCTATTAATACTTGAATTGATGTAATTCTTGCAACCAGAGCATATGTATCAAAGAAATCAATTCCTTCCTTATGTCTGAATCCCTTGGCTACTAATCTAGCCTTGAAAGTTTGCACAGTACCATCGTTGTTACGTTTTCTTCGAAATACCCATTTGCAACCTATAAGTTTTGACCCTTGTGGTAAGTCTATCAATACCCAGGTATTATTTGATA
The DNA here is from genome assembly GCA_030737815.1 of Allium fistulosum. Taxonomy (NCBI): domain Eukaryota; kingdom Viridiplantae; phylum Streptophyta; class Magnoliopsida; order Asparagales; family Amaryllidaceae; genus Allium; species Allium fistulosum. The sequence continues at coordinate 865,976,129 of CM060906.1, read as the reverse complement.
AAATTGAATCCATTTCATCATTAATTGCTTCCTTCCAAAAGCGGAATCTCTGGAAGTCATAGCTTCTTTGTATGTTTTTGGGTCGTATTCTATATTCAACACTATAGTAATTTTGTTAGTAACTTTATTTCTAGTTCCTTCTACAAGAAATGCTATAGCTTGAGAAGATATAAAATCTGGACCAAAATATTTCTCTTTCCGAATTCTTTGTGTCCTTCTTATTTCTGTTCGTTCTTCTGTCACCTTTCTTTTATTGCTAGCAGAAGGTGTAGAAGCATCTATTGGTGTTTGAATGATGTTAGGGTTCAATGACTGATTTGTAGTTGAATCGTCCTTGAATTTATTTTCCATAAACTCAACATCCCTTGATTCAACAATCGTGTTTGAGGATAAATCCAGTAGTCTGTATGCTTTAGAGTTTTCACCATATCCTACAAATAAATTTTTCAAGGCTCTTGGACCAAGTTTAGTTCATTTCGGATCGGTCACCCTATAGAAGGCAATACATCCCCACACCTTTAGATACCTTAGATTAGGTTTTCGACCGTTCCATAGTTTGTAAGGAGAAACTTTAGCTTTTCTGGAGGTGATTCTATTGTGCAAATGACATGCAGACAGTAATGCTTCCCCCCACAAGTTAAGTGGTAATTTAGCATTTAACAACATAGAATTTACCATATCAACCAAAGTTCTATTTTTCCTTTCTGCCAACCCATTTTGTTGTGGCGTGTAAGGGGCTGTGTGTTGATGAATAATCCCATGTTCTTCACAGAAGTTAGAAAATTCAGTGGAGAAATATTCTCCTCCTCTATCACTACGTAGAACCTTTATTTTCCTACATTTCTGATTTTCAACTTCTATTTTATAGTGTTTAAACATGTCAAAGGCTTCATCCTTATTTCTAAGCAAATACATACATGTGTATTTAGAAAAATCGTCAATAAAGGTAATGAAATACCTTTTTCCACCTCTGGTTAAAACTCCATTTAATTCATATATATCAGAGTGGACTAAATCCAAAAGTTTCGAATTTCTTTCAGCACTTGGGAATGGTTTCCTCGTAATCTTGGCTTGTATACATATTTCGCATTTATCATGCATATTATTTGAAATAGAAATAAAACCATGTTTTTCCATATACTTTAAAGATTTATAATTTAAATGTCTTAAACGTGCATGCCATAAAGGTAAAGAATCAACAATATAAGCAGAACATTCTTTTATTTCATTAATACTGAGTTTGAACATTCCATTACATGCATAACCTTTACCCACAAACATGCCATTTTTGGACAGAATTAAACTAATAGCCTCCAAGATTGTTTTGACACCACTTTTGCATAAGATTGATGCAGAAACCAGATTCTATTTAATATCAGGAACGTGGAGTACATTAGTGAGAGTTATCTTCTTGTTGGAAGTGAAGTGACTCTATACATTTCCCTTTCCCAGAACCTTTGCACCATTTCCGTTTCCCATGAGCACCTCTTGTTGATATGCAACCTCCGTATAGGTTTTGTATAGGTCTTTATTGTTGCAAACATGAACCGTTGTACCAGAATCGAACCACCAATCCGAAGATTTTGTTTCAGCAATAGCTATGTGCAAGTCAGTTATCATGCCAATGTGTAAATCTGAAACCATAGTAACGATTTCCTACATTTCCTCGGCATCAACCATATTTGCAGAGTTTCCATTTCTCTGTTTCAGAGGAGCCCTGCAGTCATGCTTGTAGTGCTCAAGTTTCCCACAATTGAAGCATCCCTTATTCTTTTTGTCTTTTGGAATAGAGTCACTTCCCTACTTGCTCCTTTTGTTTGGTTTGAAGTTCTGGTTCTGGTTTCCCTTTCTTTTCTTTCCAGAAGTCACCTTATTCACATTAGAAGAAGGGAAAACACCATCATGAATTCTGTTTTCTTCATCAATTCGTATGTGTTTTCCGATCTTTTCCAATGTGAGTTCTTCAGTCATATGCAAGAGCTTTTTGCGATAGTTGTTCTAACTTGGTGGAAGTTTTGCGATTATAGCCCCAACTTGGACTGATTCTGGAATCTGCACTTTTAAATCACTAAGTTTGCTAACCATAACTTTTAAGTCATGCATTTGATCCATGACTAAAACATTGTCTTTCATTTGAAATTCAAAATATTGAAGGGTGAGAAACTTATCTGTTCCAATTTTCTCGGTCTTGTACTTTGTTTCCAGTGCATCCCAGATTTCCTTAGGCGACTTCATTGGAGTGTAAAGATCATATAAACAGTCTGATAAGGTGTTGAGAATGTGGCCTCGACACAGCAGTTCATCTTCCTCGTGCTTTAGTCTTTGCTGCTTTAATTCGTCTGTGTCTTTTTCTGTTGGAGGAGGCAGCACGGGAAGGTTTTCATCGAGCACATAGGAGACCTTTAGAGTGGTAAAAATGAACTTCATTTTATCCTGCCAGCGCGTGAAGCTAGTTCCATCCAGTCTGTCAAGCCTACCGAAGTCCCGGTTCATTAGTTTGAATGCAAATTCTGATCCCTTTTCCTTAGTGAATATTGCTTTAAGTTTGTTGAAGAATTTGTAGAATCAGAGAAGATTTGGTTTTGAGGTGCGTAATCGCTATCCTTAAAGCAATATTTGCCCCCACTCATTTAGAGTTTGCTAATGGGTTGGATGGCAAATTGCTTCCCAGGATACAACAAAACATGAATCCAAAGATATAGCAATGTCTGTGGATTCAATGGGATTTTATTACCGTGGAAGAAGATAAAACAGATAATAATTTAAAATACTAACATGGGAGATGTTTATGTAGTGTATGAACAGTTGGTCTGCTAAGGGATGCGACTGTTGGAAAAGAGATCGACCATTGATCGAGCTTTAGATATCCATCCGATACGGTGTTGACGAAGAGAAAACATGCACACTATATCGGTTCTAGGTGTAGTTTAAATGCTTAGAAATACAATTTCACTTAGATGATTGGTAACAAACTAAAGTCATGTCCACTATCATGTTTCAACAAAGTTCGTACAAACTATAATTTTTAAAATGTTTAAATATTTTTAAAGGCCGGGTTCACAAAAAGAGTTGCACAATAGTATTTTTTAGCATATTTCTAAATTTAACTTAATTTAATTAATTTATAAATGTTGTAAATTAAAATAAAGAAAACTAATGTAAATGTTATATTAATTTATTATTTTTTAATTTATATGTCTAAATTCATGCAATTAATTAAAATAGTATAATATCTTATACTGATTTAGTTATATAAAAGGGCTAAATGAATATTTAAACAATTATAATTGTTATTAATTAGGCCTAAAATTCCCATATATGATATATCAAATGGGTCGGCTATAAAGAAAGACAGAGCTTTGGCACATTTGGAAAATATTTTTAGTAAATTATTTATCAAGGAGAAAGAGGAGGAGAAAAATGTGGAAATATTACAGATATTTTCTAGCCTTTTGGAGGTTATAAGTACCACCTTATCCCCTCATTCATACAATCCAAAAAAACACTCTAGCCTGCACTAAAGGAAGTTGTAACTTATAACTAAACATGCAAGCCAAGCATGGGGAGAAACGAGGAAGACTCCAAAGAGGAAATAACCCATCGTACGACATGTAATTATTAGTTAGATCAAGGTAAATAATTTAAATTCATTTAAATTTAATTTACAATGTTATTTATTATATTTCGTGTTAGAATTAAAAAATAATTTTCATTTATCATACACAAACACACTTATATATATATATACTTATACAAATTAAATAGTATATACGTTATATATATAATAAAATATCTGTGTGTGAGTGTATTAGTTCATTTTCGCCCATCATATTATTTATAATTAACACGTGTTCTCAAATATATATTTCAATTTAATTAATATATCTACATATATGATATTTACATACATATATTAATTCTTAAATATACAAATATAAAATGATTTTAAATCCATTCAAAAAAGGATTTTTTATAGCTAAATATTATGTATACAAATGATATGTGTTTGTGTATATTTATGTTTTAATAACTAATTATTTATTGGTATAAGAAAATTAAGTATTAGTTTAAAATTTCAATTGAAATTTTAAGTGCATATTTCAAGGCATCTATATGTTTGAATTTCCAAGAAGAAAAAACATTTTTTGATGTCGAATATTGATTTATATTTAATTTGAGTTCGAATTTGAATATATATATATATAATCATATATATATTGTAACGACCCGAAAATTTTAATGATATTAAATAACATAATTAACTAAATTTTTCATAAAAATAAACAATATGATTTTTGCAATGAAAATTTGATATTTGGTATTCGTCTATTTTATTATAGCAAGTGGCAAATTTTTATCAGGAAATATTTAAGATTGTTCTATTGTGAAATTTTCAATTTAAATTTAAAATTAGTTAAATTTGCTGGAAATAAATTATTTTTGAAATATGAATATTTTTATATAAGTAAAATGTAAATCATTTTTTGAGTGTGACGTAATATTTCATTCCGCCAAATTTGGGCTGCTCTAGCTCCGTTATATTAATTTCGGCGTTTTAGCAGCATTTTGGCAGTGAAAATCGAGTATTGATAGGTAGGTTGTGTCGCTCATATCTATGTACCATTATGTTCTTCTCGTTGTGCTGATCTCCGCAATATATTCATTTGTGCATTTCGTCATCCGGTACGTGGCGAAATATGCGAAACAGTTAGCCGTATCGGTACCCATTTTGAACCTTTTGGTTTTTCCCGTGCCCTTTCATCTATCTACCGGTTGAAAACAAACATTCACTGCTTTTATAATTCCTTGAATTCTAGTGTATGACTTTTACCATTTCCACTTTTCCAATATAATCTGGTTCGTTCTATTTTCTTCTTTCCCCGGCCATTTTTTTTACTTTTGCTTCGTTCTGTTCCTATTTCATAAAAAAATTTATGTAAGCTTGTTTATATCTGAAACCTGCCTAGTTGATCTTCTTTCTCCACCATTTCTTTCTCGACCAAACCCGTGCCTGTAGGCCATCTTCACAGCCACGTCTTCTCCCATCTCCAGCCCGCAGTTCCACCATATCCGACCACCCTCAATCTCCCTTTGCCTCGTCTGCTTGCTCCGCCTCTCTCCACCCATACCCTTTCTGACCTAGTCGAGATCCACTCCCCTGGCCGCTAGCCTTCGCCCTTCCACCACCGCCATTCACTTGTCCCCGGATTGAGCACCATAGCCAGCCGAACTCCCCTGAACCGATCACAACCCCATGCAAACATTCCACAGCACCGCATCCACCCCATACCCGAACGTAAGTAATCTGCCTCTCTACCAGATCCGCTCCAACCCAAGTACAACCTCCGCCTTGTCCATTGCCGAACATCGAACCCCCTCCACATCACACGCAACACCACAGTCGTCTTCTGCCCAGTAGCAGCCCACCCACACGCATACAACCACCCAGCAGCCGAACTCAGCTGCAGTCCTCCCTCCAACGCCAAGTCAGCCTAACCCATTTCCGAACCAAGCAGCAGCAGCCATAGCCGAGCAGCCTTGATTCGACCAGATCCACCTTCTACCGCACCTCATCTCCAACTAGTCCAGCTTATCTCCTCTTTTATATATAAAAGAAAAAAAGAAAGGTATATTTCATATTTTTTTTTGTTTCCATCTATATCAACTAGCTTTGATTTGTTTTCATCTATTCCAAGTTTTAGCTTTGCTTTGTTCGTCGAATCCAGTTCGCCTTACCTTGCTTTGTTCATCGTTGTCCGTATTACATCAGTAGTTTTCTTTATCACCTATCCGTATGCATGTCTGTGTCACCTTCTTGTTTCCATAGTCATGAAAGGTGAGCGATCACTCACGATTGACATTCTTATGTTTAATAAATTGATTTCACATGAAATGATGATTGAAATATGTTGTTAAACTTAAATTGATTAGTGATTTAATTTTTTAAATATGATATGTTATTATTTCCATTTGTTCACCTATGTTAATTGACAATATTGACACCATAACCTGTTGTATATATATTTTTTATTTAAATTATTAAAAATGATCATATTTTCCATTGATATGCTATCTCATTTTATGCTATTATTTTATTGTTCTCACTCTGCAAGTTTCCTATTAGTTTAGTAAATCCCTATGGGTTGAAATGATACATACCTGAACGATCTTATAGATTAGGGAAAATCGTTATGGGTTAAAATGATGAACCCAAGCGATTTTATTGATTTTAAATTTTTGGATTGTGGGTTGAAATGATATATACTCATAAATATTAAATTATTGCAGATTGAAATGATAAATATCTGTATCACTTGACCATAGGATAGAAAATTTTAAACGGACACCGTTGGTCTATTTTTGAAAAATGATTTCCAAAGTTTTGAAAGGAAATATATGGGTTTTAATAAATAATGATTTTTAAATATAATATAAAGATTTTATTTAATATATGTGTAAAATTTAGATTTTTAAATTTATATGGTTTGGGAATTTTAAAATTATAAGTTAAGTTTTGAAATGTAAATTATAAAATTTTACTTATGACTTTATTATTTTTAAAATATATAAAATTAGATTTAAAATATATTTAATAATAATAAGGTTTAATTTAATAATAATTAATATAATAGGAATTTAATAAGAATTTAATTTAAATAATATATATATATAATATGTTTAAATATTTAATTACTATTTATATTACTATTTTAAAATAGATTTTTGTAATAACTTATATATATATAATATGTTTAAATGTTTATTTGAATTTATGTTATTAATTTAAAAAAGATTTTTGGTAATAACTTAAATAAATAACGGTTGGAGAGATAAATTAAAATTGACTTGTAATTTAATTTGTTAAGAATTGAATTTAAATAAGAATTGATTTGGATTTATTGATTTTAAAGGTATGATTTTAATAACTTGACAACTAGATTTTGATTAAAGGTGATTAAACGAATATTTTCAAATTTAAATAAAATTGAAATTGAATATTTAATATTGATTTAAATTTTTAATTTGAGGTTTTATTTAAATGTTATTAAAAATGGTTAAGTGAATATTTTCAAATTTAAATAAAATTAAAGTTGAATTTTGAAATATAAATGAAACTTATCAAATTGAGTTATTGTAAATTATTTGAATATTTAAACCTTGAAACCTATTAAATTGGAAGTGGTTTAAATTTGTAGTTCAAACCTGGATTTGAAATCATATAAATTAAAAATGGTTTTTATGAAAATTTGAATTGAATCTTTAACCTTTTTAATTGAAATTGTTGAACTGAGATTAATTTAAATTGAATTTTGGAACTAAAATTGATTTGAACTGATTTGTGAAATTGGAAGAAATAATTCTAATTTGAAATTACTTTCGATATAAACTCTCTTTTTTTGAAATGGTACTTTATATACGACATGTCAATGGGACAATATATCACATGTCAATAAACGTTCAAATCACACTACGTAAGTTTCGAACTTGTGACCTCTCGCACCAAAGTGAATCACTTAACCACTTAGACAATGGTGCTTGTCAGAAAACTCTTTTAATATATAAACTATTTTTAATATATAAATTATTTAATCTATAACCTATTTTTAAACATAAACTATTTTTTTGTATAACTATTCCAATATATAAAACACTTTCAATATTCAAACCGTTTAAGTTGGAACGGTTATGATTTAAATTTAATGGATTTAAATGCGAATACTTTGATATGATGGTTTAACTTATTTTGTGGTTATGATTTTGGAAATGAATATGATTTAAAGTGAATAATGATTTCGAAAGTGAATATGATTTCGAAAGTGATATGATTTTGAATGAATATGATTTCGAAAGTGATATGATTTTGAATGAATATGATTTCGAAAGTGATATGATTTTGAATGAATATGATATTTTGATATGAAGTATGAACTGTTTGAAATGAAAATGACCACGGTGTGAAATAAGCATTTGGTTGTTAAAGAGAGCGGGATCAGATATTGTCATACTCTCTACCAATAACGAAAACCACTTTAACAACTGTGTACGTGGTGGAGAATCCAGAACGATGTTGGATGATTTGGCGAACATCTGTATGAGGTATGAACGTAGCCTTGACCCCCGCGGGTCAGCTTGATATGACTAAAATAGGAGCTATACCGGGCCAAGTGAGGTCGTACCTCTGATCGAGCATGCTTCTTCGAAACCATTTTATTACTTTGTGGTTTGATTGGGTGCACCTTTGATTTGGGAGTGTGTCTCGAGGTGGGCGGTAGTAGCTGCTATGCATTACCACTAGTCCGAAAGTGCAAAACGGTAGTATCCTACCCTGGGCATTGCCTCGCATGCCTTGCCATATGCCTTATCGCGCCCACTACGAGTTTGGTTTATATCGTACCTATGGAGTGCTCACCGAGTATCTCACCGGTTTGGTGGAGCTTACAGTATCTGTATAGACTACGATATTTATATAACAATGTGTTAAGGGGGATATGGGTAACGCCTTAATGCTATTTTAATATTTTACTTTACTGTAGACATTATCTATGTAGCGTATTGTACTATGTATGTTGATAGTTTAACGGATCCTTAAAGGATGGGAATCCCAAACATCCTTTAAGTTATATTGCATTTCACTTGAGTTGATTTACTTGCATAAGAGTGTTAATCCTGACTCGAGTGTTTTGTGTTTTGCTTTATGCTCGGGTTAGAATGAGTATCACAGCATTTGAGACTCACCTTTGGATCTTGGAGCTTTGCTTGGAGATATATCTTTCATCTATTCAGCTTTTCAGTTATTTCGGTTATCTCCAGTTATTTATGTCCAGACTTGTCACTTGCTTTTGTATTGAGACTTCTATATATTTGGGATTTTCTGTTGTATTTGCTTTAGACTCTGATGTTTATGTAGTAGCTTCATGAACTACTATTTATCTATTTCTGCTGCTTTTTGTTGTAAAACTTTATGTCTATGATTCTATGATTGATTTATTTATTGTATACGCTAAGTTTTGCCAAATATAAATTAACAATCTATTGTTTTGACCAATTCAAGTCTGACATGTGTGGATTATTATCGATTTGAATGGTTCGAAATGGTAGATCGTTATAGTTGGTATCAAAGCTCTGGTTTAGGAAAAACTTAGCATATGGAGTAAATGCTCATTAGAGATAGGGTAGTAATACCCTAGAATGAGTAAAATTAATTACAAAATCATCTTCGTTCGTGCTTGACTTCTTTGTTAGTATCATCTTTGATTAGGATTTCTTTTGAATTTTGGAACTTTCCCTTTGTTCTGAAATCCATTCTTGTCATTACCTGTTCGTGTTCATTTTATACTGGAGCATCCCATAGCTTTATTTCTGTTGATCCCTATAATAAATTTGAGCACATCTTGCAACCTCAATTGGAAACTTCATCCTTATGGGTGACTAATCCCATCAGCGGTCCCGCCAACCTTAGTATGATTTGTAAAGCTGTAAAACTCCTTTACAATAGGCATTGATTCACCGGAGATTTCTATGCCCTCGAGTTTGATGCATTTGATGTCTTACTTGGAGGTGATTGGTTAAAACGGTATGAGGTTGTTATTTCTTGTAAAGCCCGAACTGTTTCTCTTGTAGACAACCAGGGAAATTCTCTTGTGGTCGTATGCTGAATGCCGAATGCCTCAAGATTATGCATGCAGTTTTATCTTTTCGCTTGATTCTAAGCTTAGTGATCTTGACTCCACACCTGTTGTCCAACTCTTTCTGGATGTCTTTGGTGAAGTCACTCCTCTACCTCCCAAGCAGGAAATTCAATTCCACATCGATCTTATTCCTGGAGCTCGATCTTGCTACAAGTTTTTACATGCTTCGTGTAGTTGAGGAGAGCATTCCCAAGAAAGCTTTTCGAACAAAGAATGGTTTCTGTGAATGGTTAGTCATGCCCTTTGGATTAACTAATGCTTCTGCCTTCTTCGTTGATCTCATGAATCGCGTATTCCGCAATGTTCTCAACAAGTTGGTCCCCATTTTCGTTGATGATATTCTCATCTTTTCTAAGTCTGAGAAGGAACATGAGTCACATTTGGACTATGTGCTGGAAACTCTTAGGAGTCATCAGTTGAAAGCCAAATTTTCTAAATGCCATTTCTGGAGGGATGAAGTCTGATTCCTTAGGCTCATTGTTTCTGAAAATGGAGTCTCAATTGACCCAGTTAAGGTCGCCGCAATTAATATAAGTTTATCCATCTTTTTTCTTTGTAATTTAATTATTTTATCTTCCTTTCGAGCCTATCTTCTTAGTTAGAATTCTCTTTGATTAGGGTTCCTCTAAATTCGAATCTCTATCCTTGTTCTAAAATCTATTCTTGAATCATCATTTGAGGAAGCGTATTTGTAATTGATATAAAAATGGTTTATATTGTGTTGTTTGAGCTGTTAAGTTTGAATTTTGGGTTCTGATCGATTCGTCTAACTAACGTTGTCGATAGGAATTTCAAAACACTTGAACAGAGCAAACTGATACAATATTGTTTTCGATTGGTAAATGAAATAATTTTGATGTATGATTCTATTTTATATATTAAAGTACAATTTTATGAAATTAGATAATTAAATGAATTGGTTGTTAGAAACGATAGTACTAGATTATCATTTATTATTTTGTCAACATTCCTAAACTGTTAACTATTGTTGTATGTTATAAGGAGTTGAAATTTTTTTAAACATGGTTTATAAATCTGATTTGCAAATGAAATGAATTTAAATTAGGGATTTGAGAATTTAACTTTTGGTACTTTTCAAAATTTGGTTTTCAAAGTTTTGGAAAATATATATAATATTTGAAAGTATTTTCGAATGAAAATTGTTTTCAAAGAATTTTAAAAGAAGTAAGTCGGTACTCTCCTTTTATGTCACGGAAAATAATTTCGATGATGACTACGGCATTATCGACGTTCATTTTTGATTCTCAAAGAGGAGAGACCACTTAGTAGCTTTACTACACTTTTGTTTTGGAAAATGGATTTGATTTGAATTTCTTGAGTATGATTTGATGTACAATATATATATATATATATATATATATATGCATATATTTATTTCAAAATGGTTTGAAGTGAAATCGGAAATTTAACCCTCAAGCTTTATGTTAAGTGATGGTTTTCAATTATTGAAATGAAGCAATTTTTTTGAATAATTGAAGTGTCTAAAATGAGAAATGAAATTGAAACAACTTGAAACAGTTGAACTAGAATCAAATTTATTTGTGTAATACTGAATTGCATTCTAAAACATATATAAATTACCTGAAATATTCAAAAAGTTAAAATGTAACGTGAATTTGTAATTGAAGGTTATACAAGAGAAAACTTAAGTAATAAAAATGTTCAAACTAAATTTTGCTTAATAGAAAAGTTGTAAATAAAAGATAAATTTGTATAGTGCTCAATTACATTCGGAAACATTAATAAAACTTAACTAGAAAAAAGTTTGAATGTAATGAGAACATGTAATTGAATAGTATACAATATAAAATGTATGTAATAAGATGTCCAAAAATGAAATTTATTTGGTTTTGAATAAATTGTTGTATCTTGTACGATGTATTTCGAATCTGTCTTTCCTTTCTGTTGCTTCTATTCTCCTATCTCATTCCTTTTCGGGGATGAAAAGTTTTGAGTGGGGGATATGGTAACGATCCAAAAAATTTAACGATTTTAAATAACGTAATTAACTAAATTTTTCATGAAAATAAACAATCTGATTTTTGCAATGAAAATTTAATATTTGGTATACGTCTATTTTATTATAGCAAGTGGCAAATTTTTATCAGGTAATATTTAAGTTTGTTCTATTGTGAAATTTTCAATTTAAATTTAAAATCGGTTAAATTTGCTGGAAATAAATTATTTTTGAAATCTGAATATTTTATATAAGAAAAATGTAAATCATTTTCTGAGTGTGACGTCATATTTCGTTACGCCAAATTTGGACTGCTCTAGCTCCGTTTATATTATTTTCGACGTTTTACCAGCATTTTGGCAGCGAAAATCGTGTTTTGATAGGTAGGTCGTGTCACTCATATATGTGTACCATTCTGTTCGTCTCGTCGTGCTGATCTCTGTAGTATATTCATTTGTGCATTTCGGCATCCGGTATGCGGCGAAATCAGCGAAACGGTTTGTCGTATCGGTATCCATTTTGAACCTTTTTGTTTTCCTTGTGCCCTTTCATCTAACCAGCGGTTGAAAACAAACAGTCATTGCTTTTATAATTCCCTGAATTCTAGCGTATGACTTTTACCATTCCCACTTTTCCAATATAATCTTATTCGTTCAATTTTCTTCTTTCATTGGCCATTTTTTTTACTTCTGCTTCGTTCTGTTCCTATTTCATATATAAAAAATGTAAGCTTGTTTATATCTGAAACCCTACGTAGCTCATCTTCTTTCCCTACCATTTCTTGCTCGACCAAACCTGTGCATGTACGCCATCTTCACAGCCACGTCCTCTCCCATCTCCAGCCTGTCATTCCACCAGATCTGACCACCATCAATCTCCCTCCGCCTCGTCTGCTTGCTCCGCCTCTCTCCACCCATACCCTTCCTGACCGAGTCGAGATCCACTCCCATGGCCGCTAGCCTCCGCCCTTCCACCATCTCCATTCACTTGTCCCTGCCTTGAGCACCACAACCAGTCGAACTCCCCTGAACCGATCACAACCCCATGCAAACGTCCCATAGCATCGCATCCATCCCAGACCCGAACGCAAGGAATATGTCTCTCCACCAGATCCGCTCCAACCCGAGTACAACCTCTGTCTTCTCCATTGCCAAACACCGAACCCCTCCACATCACACGCAACACCACAGCCGTCTTCTGCCCGGTAGCAGCCCACCCACACACATACAACCACCCAAAAGCCGAACACAGCTCCAGTCCTCCCTCCAACGCCAAGTCAGCCTAACCCATTTCCGAACCAAGCAGCAGCAGCCATAGCCGAGCAGCCTTGATTCGACCAGATCCACCTTCTGCCGCACCTCATCTCCAACCAGTCCAGCTTATCTCCTCTTTTATATATAACAGAAAAAAAAAGAAAGGTATATTTCATTTTTTTTTGTTTCCATCTATATCAACTAGCTTTGATTTGTTTTCATCTATTCCAAGTTTTAGCTTTGCTTTGTTCGTCGAATCCAGTTCCCCATGCCTTGCTTTATTCATCGCTGTCCGTATTACAGCAGGAGTTTTCTTTGTCACTTATCCGTGTGCGTGTGCGTGTCACATTCTTGTTTCCATAGCCATGAAATGTGAGCGATCACTCACGATTGACATTCTTATGTTTAATAAATTTATTTCACATGAAATGATGATTGAAATATATTGTTAAACTTGAATTGATTAGTGATTTAATTTGTTAAATATGATATGTTATTATTTGCATTTGTTCACCTATGTTAATTGACAATATTGACACCATAACCTGTTGTGTATATATTTATATATTATTTAAATTGTTAAAAATGATCATATTTTCCATTGATATGCTATGTCATTTTATGCTATTATTTTATTGTTCTCACTCTGCAAGTTCCCTGTTAGTTTAGTAAATCCCTGTGGGTTGAAATGATACATACCCGCACAATCTTATAATTTGGGAAAATCGTTATGGGTTGAAATGATAAGCCCAAGCGATTTTATTGATTTTAAATTTTGGTATTGTGGGTTGAAATGATATATACCCCTAAATATTAAATTATTACAGATTGAAATGATAAATATCTGTATCACTTGACTATAGGATAGAAAATTTTATATAGACATCGTCGGTCTATTTTTGAAAAATGATTTCCAAAGTTTTAAAAGGAAATATATGGGTTTGAATAAATATTGATTTTTAAATATAATATAAAGATTTTATTTTAGTATATGTGTAAAATTTAGACTTTTAAATTTATATTTTTTGGAAATTTTAAAATTATAAGTTAAGTTTTAAAATGTAAATTATAAAATTTTACTTATGACTTTATTATTTTTAAAATATATAAAATAAGATTTAAAATAGATTTAATAATAATAAGATTTTATTTAATGATAATTAATATAATAAAATTTAATAAGAATTTAATTTAACTAATATATATAATATGTTTAAATATTTATTTACAATTTATATTAATATTTTAAAATAGATTTTTGTAATAACTTATATATATAATATGTTTAAATGTTTATTTGAATTTATGTTATTATTTTAAAATAGAATTTTGGTAATAACTTAAATAAATAAAGGTTGAAGAGATAATTAAAATTGATTTGTAATTTAATTTGTTAAGAATTGAATTTAAATAAGAATTGATTTGGATGTATTGATTTTGAGATTTTATAGATATGATTTTTATAACTTGATAACTGGATTTTGATTAAAGGTGATTAAATGAACATTTTCAAATTTAAATAAAATTGAAATTTAATATTTAATATTGATTTAAATTTGTAATTTGAGATTTTATTTAAATGTTATTAAAAATGGTTAAGTGAATATTTATAAATTTAAATAAATTAAAGTTGAATTTTGAAATATAAATGATATTTATCAAATTGAGTTATCGTAAATTGTTTGAATATTTAAACATTGAAACCTACTGAATTGGAAGTGGTTTAAATTTGTATTTCAAACCTGGATTTGAAATCGATATAAATTAAAAATGGTTTTCATGAGAATTTGAATTGAACCTTTAACCTTTTTAATTGAAATTGTTGAACCGAGATTGATTCAAATTGAATTTTGGAACTAAAGTTGATTTTAATTGATTTGTGAAATTGGAAGAAATAATTCTAATTTGAAATTATTTTCGATATAAACTCTTTTTTCTTGAAATGGTACTTTATATACGACATGTCACTGGGACAACATATCACATGTCAATAAACGTTCAAATCACGCTACGCAAGTTTCGAACTTGTGACCTCTCGCACCAAAGCCAAATCACTTAACCACTTAGACAATGGTGCTTGTTAGAAAACTCTTTTAATATATAAACTATTTTTAATATATAAATTATTTAATCTATAACCTATTTTTAAATATAAACTATTTTTTTGTATAACTATTCCAATATAGAAACTACTTTCAATATTCAAACCGTTTAAGTAGGAACGATTATGATTTAAATTTAATGGATTTAAATACGAATACTTTGATATGATGGTTTAACTTATTTTGTGGTTATGATTTTGGAAATGAATATGATTTAAAGTGAATAATGATTTCGAAAGTGAATATGATTTTGAAAGTGATATGATTTTGAATGAATATGATATTTTGATATGAAGTATGAACTGTTTGAAATGAAAATGACCACGGTGTGAAATAAGAGTTTGGTTGTTAAAGAGACCGGGATCAGATATTGTCATACTCTCTGCCAATACCGAAAACCACTTTAACAACTGTGTACATGGTGGAGAATCCAGAACGATGTAGGATGGTTTGGCAAACATCTGTATGAGGTATGAACGTAGCCCTGACCCCTGCGAGTCAGCTTGATATGACTAAAACAAGAGCTATATCGGGCTAAGTGAGGTCGCACCTTCGATCGAGCATGCTTCTTCGAAACCATTCTATTACTTTGTGGTTTGATTGGGTGCACCTTTGATTTGGGAGTGTGTCTCGAGGTGGGCGGTAGTAGCTGCTATGCATTACCACTAGTCCGGGAGTGCAAAACGGTAGTATCCTACCCTGGGCATTGCCTCGCGTGCCTTGTCATATGCCTTATCGCTCCCACTACGAGTTTGATTTGTATCGTACCTATGGAGTGCTCACTGAGTATCCCACCGGTTTGGTGGAGCTTACAGTATCTGTATAGACTACGATATTTATATAACAATGTGTTAAGGGGGATATGGGTAACGCCTTAATGCTATTTTAATATTTTACTTTACTGTAGACATTATCTATGTAGCGTATTGTACTATGTATGTTGATAGTTTAACGGATCCTTAAAGGATGGGAATCCCAAACATCCTTTAAGTTATATTGCATTTCACTTGAGTTGATTTACTTGCATAAGAGTGTTAATCCTGACTCGAGTGTTTTGTGTTTTGCTTTATGCTTGGGTCAAACTAAGTGTCACACCATTTGAGACTCACCTTTAGAGTTTGGAGCTTTGCTTGGAGATCTATCTTTCATCTATTCAGCTTTTCAGTTATTTCAGTTATTTCCAGTTGTTTATGTCCACACTTGTCACTTGCTTTTGTATTGATACTTCTATGTATTTGGGATTTTCTGTTGTATTTGCTTTAGACTCTGATGTTTTTGTTGTAGCTTCATAAACTACTATTTATCTATTTCTGCAGCTTATTGTTGTAAAACTCTATGTCTGTGATTGATTTATATACTGTATATGCTAAGTTTTGCCAAATATAAATTAACAATCTGTTGTTTTGAGCAATTCAAGTATGACATGTGTGGATTATTGTCGATTTGAATGGTTCGAAATGGCAGGTCGTTACATATATGTTCTCTGTGTGTGCACGCACGCACGCACTCATTGTGTATTTGTCTATGTATTTATTTATGTAAAATACATTATTTAGGGTCGAGCTGTAACGCCCCACTCTGAGACCCACTGTAACAAAGAGTATTACGGGAGTAATACTGTCTGTTAAAGCAGAGAATAAAGTATAGTGGAAGCGACCATTTGTAATCAAGCTATAACTATCTACCGAATACGTCGAAAGGATGGTATCTATATATATTTTTCAAGTGGTTCGACAAATTCAGTAAATACTTATAACGAAATTACAAATGGCTAAATATCTATCAGGACAAAGAATAATAATAAATGATAAAACATCACAGAACAGAATCACATAACAGATATAAAATCCCAGAACAATACATCGTCAATACAGATCCAAATACAATAAGTGGGTACAAAGCCACTGCCTACACATGTGGGTTAAAAATATGTACATATCAAAGTATGAATAATAACAGAGTAGCGGAATAGTGGACAAATAAAAGTGCTATCTATCAGCATAGCAGATAATGTCCAAGCGGAAGCACAGAAGCTAAGTCCAGAGACCTAACCTGAAACAACTCGGTCTGACCCGAGCGAAAACACTCGGGTCAGGCTAGCTAAACAATCAGTAATAACTGAGATATATAGTAATGCGGTACATAAATAAAACAGTACTTATCCAAAGAGAAGTATATTATGAACCACATGAATATAATGACGATCCCTAATCATCAATAAACAATAAAAATCTCCAAAGAGAAATCAACACCAAAGTGTAGAATAAATAAAATCGCCTTATATCATCGGCGTAGCCAAAGCTATAAAAAGATGCCCATAGGCAATAATCCCAAGAGTGACCAGAGTCCGTAATCAATGCCCAAGCAAAGATCGATGCTCCAAAGAGCAATGGGGATATACTGAAAAGTCAATGAAATCAAAACACTGAAAAGCAGTGTCCAGAGACACTGTGAATCCACAAGGTAATCGCACTTACATCGTATGATTCCATAGAACCAACACCGAATGGCGGTACTCGAATGGATGTAAAATCATCAAATAATACCAATATTGCACGTGCACCGACCAAAGTCGTTGTTGCCAAGTACTGTAGAGTTGTGATCGATCACTCGCACAGATGCGGAACGCTCGAGACGGCAATATCCTTCCCAGAAGGATAAAGGCCCAAAGGCGCATGCCGAAAAAAATAAACTGCTCCATAGAGCATGTGTCCAGAGATGGTTGCCTAGAGGCGTGGTGACCCAGAGGTCTAGTACTGGCCGCCCAAAGGCTAATGTGTCACCAACTTCTTGGAGAGGAACCCGTAAAGTGTTAACAATGAGTCCCATACCCCACGTTCGCACTAAACGGTTTACTAACCAATAGCAAGCTCACACTCCAAACAATAAAAAGTCCACCTCGTATCATCGGTAAACTAGACCCAAAGGTCAAAACGATCAATCGAATAGGTCGGGGATTAACTGGAAAGAAAATACACACGGTTCCATAGGCCGGAGATTTCCTAACCGTTTAAGCACCTTTCCACTTCGCTCGACGTGCTAAAATGTGAGTGTGAGATTTTTATTATAGAAAATAATGGTGCGAAACGGATTTATAATTGATTTTGAAATCATTTTAAAACGGCTTTTGAAAACTCTCCTATTATAGAGTAATTAATTTAATAATTAAAAATAATATTATATAATAATTTCGAAAGCCATTTAGGAGTGAAAAATCCTTTGAAAATAATTCATAAAACCCGTGTACGAAATCTAGAGACAAATCTCAAAGAAATCAATAAAACCAGAAAATCACTGAAAATATTCTAAGTATTGGAAAATAGTCCAAAAATGACGCGAACCCAAGTTCGGAAAAATATTCGGACAAGCAAACTGAATCTGGATGGCATGAAAATTGGTAGGCATATAGTCCAACATCCCTGCTCCAAAACGCAAAATGAATCGGGAAATTCCGACTTGAAACGAAGAAACGGCGTCGTCTCAAAGTCGGACAAAAATCATAAAACTTTACTGTGTCAAAACAGTGTAAAGGTCCCACTTCGATGACATGGTCGAAGGGTCACATGAACTCAGATCTTGATGAAAATTTGCAGCAGCGTAGTAAAGTACTCCTACTTTGATATGCAACAAGAATCGTTCGGTTTAGACTTGAAACGAAGAAACAAAAATGTTTCAAAGTTGGTCCGACGATAACTGAAAATGATCACTATTGTAAAACAGTTTCTGGGTGCTACTTCGGCAATAGAAACGAAGTATCTAATGCACCTAGATCTAAACCAAGCTTTGCATGGTTAAAGATCTGGATCTCATCTTTTTAACGAGACCAAAAACGTTGAAATCCGACAAAGGACGAGCCTGGGATGGCGTCGCAAAGTCGGGGTTCTACGCTGAAAACAACGGGAGAAAAGAGACTAAGGCCTATAGCTATGCACTAACTGGACAGAGATGAAAAACCACAATGTTGGCATAGTAAACTTCAAATTCTGCCAAAATGAATAAAATGAAAGTTGTAGCTTAGTTTCTAAGCTTTCCGGAATGACCAAGATCGTCAAATTCCGACCAGAGATGAAAATTCTATGACTAAAACAATTCTCAGATCTAAATTTTATATCACTGTCGTTGTGCTCTCGGGACAGTGGTAAGAATGCACAGCTTTGACCAAATTAACTTCGAAATTTCATGAAACTCAAAACGTGAAAGTTTTAGCACTAAATCTAAGCTTTCCAGAACATCCAAAATTATTAGATTTGGATAAGAAACGAGTAACTTATGGCCAAATCAATTTCAGGTTTTTATTTTATCAACTCTGTAGTTTGTTGTCACGTCAGCGACAAACAAGCATGATTTCGACCATTCAAACTTCAAAATTAGGCAAAGCACAAAACATAAACGTTATAGGGTACAGAATAAGCTTTCTAGAACTTCAAGAAAATCTTAATTCCGATTTAAGATGAATGAGATATGCCTAATTTACTAACAGCAATAAACTAATTATAATTTCAGCTAGCATATATTACAAATACCTTATGTGCACACCCCAAATGAAAGCAAAGATGATCAAAGAGCTATGATTCACATGTTACATAATAAAACATGTGTTACTAACTGATTACCAAAATCAAAAGATGATTAAACACATATTAGAAGAGGTTTTTAGCAATATACCTCTCTTGAAAGCAACAAAGACTATTATAGCATCAACCCAAGTTAGCAAAAGATGATTAGGAGGCTATAAGATCAAAAAAACACATAAAACATGTGTTACCAAATACATTTCAGAAATGAGAAAGATATAAAAATGGATTTGAGGTGGGTATTTGCATTACCTTTGCATAGAATGACTTGCATAAGCTAAAACTAGAAGGAGATGAAGATAGAGGCCATTTTTGTTATGAAAGCTTTAGGAAATGATTAGGGTTTTGATTAGGGTTGAATGAATGAGGTTATGAGAGTATGAGATAATTTATAGAGGAGGTTTAGGGTGGGTTATTGGGTTAGGTTTTGTAACCCAATAAGAAGAGAGTTATTTACATGTTTCCAAAAATTAGTCTAAGTGTTCATATATGTTTATAAAACTCATTTTTTTTTATCCAAACCCATTTTAAAATCTCTCCTCAAATATTTAACTTTCCAAAAATAACATTTTATCCTCATTTTAAAATCCCATATTTCCCATTTAATTAAAATAGCCTTTTCAAATAATAAATTTTATTATTCCAAATCCTTTTATGCTTCATTAAAATAAATAAAAAACCTAACTTTTATTTATTAATTGGTAATGCAAATCCAGGGTTGTTACAGACTCCCCCCTTAAGAAAATTGCGTCCCCGCAATTCCTTAAGATAGATGTCGTCTATAACGTCAAATCCACAAAAGAAGTGATAGAGATAATATAGAGAATTCTCACCTGCAGAAGAAGATGGGAGAAAGCCAGGATAAGAGCGTTCGATAGATTCTCTGGTCTCCCAAGTGCAGTCCTTAGGATTCGGTGACCATTGAATCTTCACGAGTGGAACCTCTTTGTTGCGAAGGCGTCTAACCTCCGAATGAAGAACACGAAGAGGTTGCTGCTCCAAAGATAAATCAGGTAAGACCTCTAAATCAGGCACAGCATGCGGCTCAATGATAGAATCAGGATCGCGGACACACTTGCGAAGCTGGGAAACATGGAACACGTCGTGCATTCCAGAGAAGTGAGCAGGTAGAGCCACACGATAAGCCACGGGGCCAATGCGTTCCGTAATAGGAAATGGTCCAACATAGCGAGGAGCCAACTTCCTTGTAGAGCTGAAACGCAAAACCCCTTTCATAGGAGATATCCGAATAAAGACATGATCACCAATGGAAAACTCAAGAGGCTTCCTACGGTTGTCCGCGTAGGATTTCTGGCGGTCCTGTGCCTCTTTCATTCTCTGATGGATGAGAATAATCTTCTCAGAAGATTCCCGAACTGAATCTGGACCAAGAAGGAGCTTCTCGCCAGATTCTAACCAACAAGCAGGAGAGCGACATGGCCTTCCGTAGAGAGCCTCGAAAGGTGCCATGCCGATACTAGATTGAAAGCTATTGTTGTAGGAGAACTCTACAAGCGGTAAGTGATCCTCCCAACTACCTCCGAAATCCAGAATACAACAGCGCAAAAGATCCTCCAAAACACGATTCACCCTCTCCGTCTGACCGTCGGTCTGAGGATGATAAGCAGTCGAGAGATTCAGCTTTGAGCCCAAAGCTGACTGTAGGCACTTCCAGAAGTGACTAGTAAAGATAGTGTCTCGATCACAGACGATAGAGTTAGGAATGCCATGAAGTCGAACGACTTCCTTCACATATAACTTGGCAAGCTGAGGAGCAGTCCGAGTGGACTTAATAGGAATGAAATGAGCTGATTTGGTCAAGCGATCGACGATGACCCAAAATAGAAGTATGGCCTGACCTCGATCGAGGCAGACCGTCAATAAAATCCATGGATATCTGATCCCATTTCCACAATGGAATCTCTAGCGGCTGAAGAAGACCGGATGGACGCTGGTGCTCAGCTTTGATCTGTTGACAAGTCATGCAACGGCTTACATAACTTGCAACATCACTCTTCATGCCTTCCCAATAATATACCCGACACATATCGGCATACATCTTGCTCGAACCGGGATGGATGGTGTACTTAGTGCGATGACACTCGTCCAGAATGTCATGCCTAAGTGATAAATCAGATGGTACCAAAATACGGTTCTTCTTGCGAAGACACCGATGAGAATCAATAGAATAATCCAACAATGTCTCATCACTGGATCCTGACTCAAGGAGATGAATATATCGCAACAAGTCTGGATCCTGCCGCTGAGCATGGGCAATGCGATCCAATAGAATAGGTCGAGCTTCCATGCTGAATAACAATATCTGAGGATCTGAAGACGGAGCTCGATTTTGAATATCACACATAGAAAGAGTCTCAAGAATATCCCACTCGGCTATCATCATAGAAACTACTACCGAGTGTTTGCGACTGAGTGCATCAGCCACACGATTACCCTTGCCAGGGGTATACTGAATATCTAAGCCATATGAGGCGAGAAACTCAAGCCATCGTTGCTGCCTCATATTGAGATCCTTCTGACTGAATAAATACTTCAGCGACTTGTGATCGGTGTAGAGAATGAAACGTTCGCCCAATAGATAATGACGCCACGTCTTCAAAGCAAAGACGATAGCTGCTAACTCAAGATCATGAGTAGGATAGCGAACCTCATTCAGACGTAGCTGCCTAGAAGCGTAAGCAACCACCCGATCTTTCTGCATAAGCACAGCACCGAGGCCGCTACCACAAGCGTAGGTGTAAACACCAAGATCCTGGTTACTCTCAGGAACTACAAGGATAGGAGCATGAGTGAGAAGTTCCTTCAATCGCTGAAAAGAAACTTCACACTTATCAGACCAAATAAAGCGAACCCCCTTGCGAGTCAGAGTCGTGAAGGGAAGTGCAACACGAGAGAAATCCTTGATAAATCGATGGTAATAACCCGCCAGACCAAGGAAGCTGCGAATATCATGAACGTTCTCGGGCTGCTTCCAATTTTGAATAGCTTCGATCTTGGCAGGATCGAAAGAAATACCCTCAGATGATACAATATGGCCCAAGAACTTGACCTTGCTCTCCCATAAATGGCACTTGGAGAGCTTGGCCCTAAGCTGATGCTGACGAAGAGTATCCAAGACGATCCGCAGATGACGAGCATGCTCTACCTCGGATCTAGAATAAATAAGGATATCGTCGATGAAAACCAGAACGAATCTATCGATGTATTCCCGGAATACTCGATTCATAAGATCGACGAAGAAAGCCAGAGCGTTCGTCAAGCCGAACGGCATGACCAGCCACTCAAAAGAACCATAACGAGTGCGAAATTCTGTAAGAGGAATGCTGTCTTCCACGACTCGTAGCTGATGGAATCCGGTGGCAAGGTCAAGCTGAGAGAAGACCTTCGCACCGCTCAATTGGTCAAACATGTCGTAACGGGAATTAGAGTTAGACATGATTCAATGATAGATAATTAATTAAGGAATACTACGGAATATAACGGATTCCTATACATATTCCTAACTTATCTATCAATAAACATAAGGAAGGGATTTGATTTAATTCGGATCTAATTTAAAATGTATTGTACTAAGTGTATCTGTTCTGTGTTTATTATGCTTATTCCTAAAACCTGGCTCTGATACCAAGCTGTAACGCCCCACTCTGAGACCCACTGTAACAAAGAGTATTACGGGAGTAATACTGTCTGTTAAAGCGGAGAATAGAGTATAGTGGAAGCGACCATTTGTAATCAAGCTATAACTATCTACCGAATACGTCGAAAGGATGGTATCTATATTTTTTTTTCAAGTGGTTCGACATATTCGGTAAATACTTATAACGAAATTACAAATGGCTAAATATCTATCAGGACAAAGCATAATAATAAATGATAAAACATCACAGAACAGAATCACATAACAGATATAAAATCCCAGAACAATACATCGTCAATACAGATCCAAATACAATAAGTGGGTACAAAGCCACTGCCTACACATGTGGGTTAAAAATATGTACATATCAAAGTATGAATAATAACAGAGTAGCGGAATAGTGGACAAATAAAAGCGCTATCTATCAGCATAGTAGATAATGTCCAAGCGGAAGCACAGAAGCTAAGTCTAGAGACCTAACCTGAAACAACTCGGTTTGACCCAAGCGAAAACACTCGGGTCAGGCTAGCTAAACAATCAGTAATAACTGAGATATATAGTAATGCGGTACATAAATAAAACAATACTTATCCAAAGAGAAGTATATTATGAACCACATGAATATAATGACGATCCCTAATCATCAATAAACAATAAAAATCTCCAAAGAGAAATCAACACCAAAGTGTAGAATAAATAAAATCGCCTCATATCATCGGCGTAGCCAAAGCTATAAAAAGATGCCCATAGGCAATAATCCCAAGAGTGACCAGAGTCCGTAATCAATGCCCAAGCAAAGATCGATGCTCCAAAGAGCAATGGGGATATACTGAAAAGTCAATGAAATCAAAACACTGAAAAGCAGTGTCCAGAGACACTGTGAATCCACAAGGTAATCGCACTTACATCGTATGATTCCATAGAACCAACACCGAATGGCGGTACTCGAATGGATGTAAAATCATCAAATAATACCAATATTGCACGTGCACCGACCAAAGTCGTTGTTGCCAAGTACTGTAGAGTTGTGATCGATCACTCGCACAGATGCGGAACGCGCGAGACGGCAATATCCTTCCCAGAAGGATAAAGGCCCAGAGGCGCATGCCGAAAAAAATAAACTGCTCCATAGAGCAGGTGTCCAGAGACGGTTGCCCAGAGGCGTGGTGACCCAGAGGTCCAGTACTTGCCGCCCAAAGGCTAATGTGTCACCAACTTCTTGGAGAGGAACCCGTAAAGTGTTAACAATGAGTCCCATACCCCACGTTCGCACTAAACGGTTTACTAACCAATAGCAAGCTCACACTCCAAACAATAAAAAGTCCACCTCGTATCATCGGTAAACTAGACCCAAAGGTCAAAACGATCAATCGAATAGGTCGGGGATTAACCGGAAAGAAAATACACACGGTTCCATAGGCCGGAGATTTCCTAACCGTTTAAGCACCTTTCCACTTTGCTCGACGTGCTAAAAAGTGAGTGAGAGATTTTTATTATAGAAAATAATGGTGCGAAACGGATTTATAATTGATTTTGAAATCATTTTAAAACGGCTTTTGAAAACTCTCCTATTATAGAGTAATTAATTTAATAATTAAAAATAATATTATATAATAATTTCAAAAGCCATTTAGGTGTGAAAAATCCTTTGAAAATAATTCATAAAACCCGTGTACGAAATCTAGAGACAAATCTCAAAGAAATCAATAAAATCAGAAAATCACTGAAAATATTCTGTTGGAAAATAGTCCAAAAATGACGCGAACCCAAGTTCGGAAAAATATTCGGACAAGCAAACTGAATCTGAATGGCATGAAAATTGGTAGGCATATATTCCAACATCCCTGCTCCAAACTTCAAAAAGAATCGGGAAATTCCGACTTGAAACGTAGAAACGGCGTCGTCTCAAAGTCGGACAAAAATCATAAAACTTTACTGTGTCAAAACAGTAAAGGTCCCACTTCGATGACATGGTCGAAGGGTCACATGAACTCAGATCTTGATGAAAATTTGCAGGAGCGTAGTAAAGTACTCCTACTTTGATATGCAATAAGAATCGTTCGATTTAGAATTGAAACGAAGAAACGACAATGTTTCAAAGTTGGTCCGACGATAACTGAAAATGATCACTATTGTAAAACAGTTTCTGGGTGCTACTTCGGCAATAGAAACGAAGTATCTAATGCACCCAGATCTAAACCAAACTTTGCATGGTTAAAGATCTGGATCTCATCTTTTTAACGAGACCAAAAACGATGAAATCCGACAAAGGACGAGCCCGGGATGGCGTCGCAAAGTCGGGGTTCTACGCTGAAAACAACGGGAGAAAAGTGACTAAGGCCTATAGCTATGCACTAACTGGACAGAGATGAAAAACCACAATTTTGGCATAGTAAACTTCAAATTCTGCCAAAATGAATAAAATGAAAGTTGTAGCTTAGTTTCTAAGCTTTCCGGAATGACCAAGATCGTCAAATTCCGACCAGAGATGAAAATTCTATGACTAAAACAATTCTCAGATCTAAATTTTATATCACTGTCGTTGTGCTCTCGGGACAGTGGTAAGAATGCACAGCTTTGACCAAATTAACTTCGAAATTTCATGAAACTCAAAACGTGAAAGTTTTAGCACTAAATCTAAGCTTTCCAGAACATCCAAAATTATTAGATTTGGATAAGAAACGAGTAACTTATGGCCAAATCAATTTCAGGTTTTTATTTTATCAACTCTGTAGTTTGTTGTCACGTCAGCGACAAACAAGCATGATTTCGACCATTCAAACTTCAAAATTAGGCAAAGCACAAAACATAAACGTTATAGGGTACAGAATAAGCTTTCCAGAACTTCAAGAAAATCTTAATTCCGATTTAAGATGAATGAGATATGCCTAATTTACTAACAGCAATAAACTAATTATAATTTCAGCTAGCATATATTACAAATACCTTATGTGCACACCCCAAATGAAAGCAAAGATGATCAAAAAGCTATGATTCACATGTTACATAATAAAACATGTGTTACTAACTGATTACCAAAATCAAAAGATGATTAAACACATATTAGAAGAGGTTTTTAGCAATATACCTCTCTTGAAAACAACAAAGACTATTATAGCATCAACCCAAGTTAGCAAAAGATGATTAGGAGGCTATAAGATCAAAAAAACACATAAAACATGTGTTACCAAATACATTTCAGAAATGAGAAAGATATAAAAATGGATTTGAGGTGGGTATTTGCATTACCTTTGCATAGAATGACTTGCATAAGCTAAAACTAGAAGGAGATGAAGATAGAGGCCATTTTTGTTATGAAAGCTTTAGGAAATGATTAGGGTTTTGATTAGGGTTGAATGAATGAGGTTATGAGAGTATGAGATAATTTATAGAGGAGGTTTAGGGTGGGTTATTGGGTTAGGTTTTGTAACCCAATAAGAAGAGAGTTATTTACATGTTTCCAAAAATTAGTCTAAGTGTTCATATATGTTTATAAAACTCATTTTTTCTTATCCAAACTCATTTTAAAATCTCTCCTCAAATATTTAACTTTCCAAAAATAACATTTTATCCTCATTTTAAAATCTCATATTTCCCATTTAATTAAAATAGCCTTTTCAAATAATAAATTTTATTATTCCAAATCCTTTTATGTTTCATTAAAATAAATAAAAAACCTAACTTTTATTTATTAATTGGTAATGCAAATCCCGGGTTGTTACACGAGCCCATATTATATATAACATATTTTAATAAAGAATTATGGAATAAATTCTATTAATATATTAGTTTCAAAAACAATATAAATACTAATGCAATATATATACTTATAAAATAAATAATTTAAATGTTTGTATTAGGCCAAATATGATTTGTGCAGTTTAAATATTTCTTATATGAATTACCACATATGTAACTATGTTACATACTCAACTATGTGTGTATTTATGTGCGTATGTGTTTGTCTATGCAGTTAAAACCTCGCAAAATCTCACTTATAGCGCATAGCGCTCTCCAGCCGCTATGCTATTTCAATTTAGCATTATTAAGTAGTAGATCTGATTTAATCCCCACTATTTTCCGCTACACCCGCTAAATCATGGCATTTTAGCACCCGCTTTAGCAACATTAATATACAAAGGTTGATTCGAGTGGTTTTCTTTTAAATTAAATCAACAAACTTATGTTAAGGACCTAATTTTAAGGCATAAATGCTCAACATAAGTTAAAATCTATTGTAGTCACCAAATCTAGTCTACATAAATCATGATATTATTTAGTTTTGCTATATTAGATTAAAAATATTTCATTTTCCTATATAAAATGGTGTAAGAACGAGAATAAATTGATTTTAATATTTGGTTTTATATATAATGAAGCATTTCGTACCTCTGGTATTTTCCGTTATATCTCCGCTATAACTTTTTGCACGTCCACCGCTATAAAACCGTTGAGCGCTTTAACTGCACAAGTGTCAGTGTATATACATACATACATACGTATACACACACATATGTACACACACATATATACATATACATACACACACATACATACATATTCAATACATACATATATATTCACATACATACATACTTACACATATTCATATACATACATACATACATATAATGTGGTTATACATCCAATATGTATATGCTTTTGAAATTTTCTGCACCCCCTCACATCTTCCACTATGCGCGGACTTCATATAGTGTAGAAGAGGCAAGGCCACTAAACGAAACTCTTTTGGTGCCAGTGTCATGATTGGATATCCCTACATCCCTCTTAGAGCACATATTTTCATGGCAACATTTATTATAACAAAAGGAATCTCTTGTTGTTACATACTACCAATCTCATATATATGCTCATCTCTTTTAGAATATATTGTAATGTGGGACTAATCATAATCCAATCTATGCACCCACTCTAATACAATGCGAGCCATACCTAACAGATCTCTATCTTAGCGAGCATTTTCCCAATTCAACTTGAAGTTATACAGAGTCCTCAAATGCTTGGATAAGGTCACTAACACCTCTAATAGTTTAGATTAGTTCGCTACCACCTCCAGTAGTTGGAGCCAAGCTGCTTCACAAAGAGTTCTTTTTTCCACGGTTGGAGTAGGCTGCTTTCTAACTTATAACTCCAGCTTTATGAGAATCCCAAGCTCGAACCACATATTGGAGCATACTTAGGTCAACGCTGCATCATATTGGACTCCTCGAACCATCGGCTCTGATACCATGTTGAAATTTTCGACACCCCCTCGCATCTTCTACTGTGTGCGCATTTCATTTAGTGTAGAAGATCCAAGACCACTGAAAGAAGCTCTTTGGTGCCAGCATCATGATTGGATATCCATACATCCCCCTTAGAGCATATATAGTTTCATGGCAACATTTATTATAACAAAAGGAATCCCTTGTTGGTACATGCTACTAATCCCATATATATGCTCATCTCTATTAGAATATCTTGCGATGTGGGACTAATAATAATCCAATCTACACACCCACTCTAATACAATGCGAGCCACACCTAACATATGCATTCAATAATATAATCACATATGCGATTATGCTCATTTGGAAAGCCAGTACCCTCCTAAAGCAAGCCTACATATGTGGCTAATCTTACTGTAGAGTTCGGTACGTGACTACCATAGATGAATTAATGTCAATATTTGGGGGTCGAAAAGGCGGGTCATTACAACAGAGTTGTAGAGAAGACTTGTATTTATAGAGTTGAAACCATGAACGTACCCACTTATTACACAATGTGGGATATATATTACATTGACGTAGCTTGTTTTTGCAGGTGCTAATGCTTATTACATTGAAAGCTAAATATCATAAGAATCCTAAAGTACATCATTAAAGCTTTGATGTGTGATATTTACTTGAAATATTAAATAAAAACGGATGTTTTTAAACTGAAGGTTTCTACAAAGAAAAATTATCCATAAAAAATTATAAAATTGTTTTTAAATTAGATTTTTTTAATCATAATTTGATAAAAAATTCATGCATGGACAATTACGATTTTGTCTATGGTTTGGTCTTCAAAACTATATTTATTGATACACTGATTCCCTTTTTAACACAAATAACTAATACTCTTAAACATAATTAATAATAACAAACCAAATAATTTGTTTTATAATATCTCTTTCCCAACACAAAAATGTATTCTTCTTTCATTAACAATCCTTTTTTTGCCTCTTTCGAATGACCCTTTCAAATTCTTTTTTTTAATAAAACACCGCATACTTATTTGGATTGACTAGTTTGTCTGATTTGAGCCAATATACACTTCCCACTAGATGCTACTTTTTTATATTTTAAGCGTATTCCAAGTTCTTCCTTTTTCTAAATTTTTACAGTTAATTACACGACAAACATTATAATTTTTTGCAATACATAATAGAAGATCCTAAATTGTTGTCAACATTAAGTATTGATAATAATATTTACTGTCTAAAAGAATTAAACAAATCGCAATTATGTAGTCATTTTTTAGTACTCTTGGTGGATTTTCTGTCTAACATAAGTGAAACTTCTATGAAAGTTTAATTATTCAATTTCATATTTAACTGGCTTTTCTTAATAATAATATTGAGGGAAGTAATAAATTAGGAAAAATATATACTTTTTATAAACTAAAAATTAGTCTCGGGTCCGTACTTTTTAATGTAAATATTAAGCAGGTCCTTTCTTCTCTTTTTCTTCTAAATTAGGTCTCTACGCATACGTCTTTACTGACCTGCCCTTTAACTTTTTTTAGCCACATGTAAGCCCGCATCTCTTCTGGAATAAGTATCATTTTTATTCAGTAGTGTTTTCAATTTCGTTTTGACAAAAAACACCTTCATAAACCCTATGTCTTTGGTCAATAAATTTTTTGCTTGCGATCTCAAATCTGACATATACAAATAAAATTTAAGTTCGAAATGTGGATGACTAGGAGTAAAGGTGCTGAAGCTGCTGCTGAGATCGAGAGTTCTCAACGTAGTATTTTGAAATGTAGAGTTAGGTTATGTGATGAAAATGCTAAGAAGGTTATTAGTATAGTAGTAAACATCATAAAGTGTACGAATAAAAAAGGTATAATTTTTCATTAGTCTTATTGCGATTATTTTTTATTAATTTTATGTGGTTATTGTTGTTCGATAAAGGTATTATCATAGTAAGTATGATTTAATTTTAGTGGATTAGTGTTATACAGTTGTTTTGTAGTGCATTAGGGTTTTGATAATAACTATAGCTGATTTTGTTCATGTTTAACTACATTAGGGTTATGCAGTTATCTTTTAGTTTATTAGTGTTATGCTAATCAATATTGTTTTAGTGCATTTGGATTATACAGTTTTTTTACTATGATAACTAATTAACTGTTGTTAATAATAATTGCTATTGAAAATGTTTTTCTATTTTTAAAATGTTACTATATTTGGATTATGCAGTTGCATTTTTTTTGAAGTTATTCATTAATGTAATTGCATTTACTTACAATATTCTAAAAAAATTAGATGCTTATAATTACCGCTTTATTAACTGCAGTCAAAAATAGTAATTATTTATTGCATGTATTATATGTAGTTATAAAATTTAGTTATAATATTCTGAAACTTGAATTTGATAATACATTCATAAAATGCAGTTAAAATTTAAATTATAATGTAATGCATTAGAAATATGCAGTTATCTTTTAGTTCATTAGTGTTGTGCTAATCAATATGGTTTTACTACATTTGGGTTATGCAGTTTTTTTAACTATGATAACAAAATAATTGTTGTTAATAATAGTTGCTATTGAAAATGTCATTCAATTTTAAAATGTTACTACATTTGGATTATGCGGTTGTATTTTTTTAAGTTATGCATTAATGTAATTGCATTTACAATATTCTAAAAAAAAATTAGATGCTTATAATTACTTCATTTATTAAGTGCAGTCAAAAATATTATTTTTACTTATTTTATAATTTTTTATTGCATTTTTGATAATTTTTATTAGTGGATTTCTTATATGTAGTTACAAAATGTAGTTATAATATTCTGAAAACTAGAATTTGATAATTACATTCACAAAATGTAGTTAAATTTTAAATTATAATATAACTACATTTCTGTTATGCAGTCTTAAAATGCATTTAGTAACTTTAGCAAGTAACTATTACTTTCACTTTAACTATATTTTTTCAATTAAAAAATGCATTTAGTAACCACGTTTATAATAGATGGTATATCTTAGTTAACAGTTTAATCTAATTCAAGAAAATTATATACTTATTATTACTACATTTTTGAAATGCAACTAAGTGTACTTTATTATTATTTTTGTTTAAATTTAGAATAACTGCATTTATAAAGTGCAGAACTTTTCTAAGTTTGATTTGATAACTACTGCATTTACAAAATGTTGAAAATTAAAGAAATATATGACTTGTTTACATTGATTGATTTACTGAATTAAATTTTTAATGCATTTTATAGAATTAGTTGAGAAAACCGTTGATCAGGTTTTAACCCATCAAAATTTAATAGGATTTAGAACATTCAGACTATGCCAGAATAATATGAGACCCAACTAAAACAACCAAGCAAACAAGCCAATAGGACTTAAGGTAAATCAACCAATAAAATACTAAGTAGACGGATCACTAGCGATCTATCACCCATGGATCGTAGTGATCCATAGGGAAGCATCATGAGTCATCCAAACCTCTTACATCATGATTCATTATCACTTCTAAGCACCCTTGCCAAGTTTCATAGCATGACAGACAATCTAGCTCAAGAAGTGAAGACCCATTTGATTCAAGCTGTTTGACCAAAAACAACTAACTTAAAATGGCCCTAGAGAACTCATATGGAGTCGGATTGACTTGAGATTTTAGGAGAACACTTAGAAGACAAAAAGGAAGGCTTATAAAAAATAGGATAATTTGGAGGTTGTTTGATGGATCGCTAGTGATCTAACTAGATGGATCGCTAAACGATCCATGTAGGTTGGGCACCACAATCTAAAATTTATAGGGTAGATCCCACACACCCTAACGAGAGTACGTGCAAAGTTTCATCCGGTTTCGTTAAGTATTTTGCGAGTTATGGATGATTCTTCTTCGAATTAGGCCATTTCGATCCATCAGGTCCGACCCATGAGGATTGGCCCCCCTGACCTATGATCCATAGAGGAGGCTCTATTACTCATCTACATTGCATGTGTGAAGCTTCGTATGATTTGGTTAAGTATTGAGTGAGTTATGGATGATTCTTCTGAACTAGATGACCTATGAAGATGGATGATCAAACGAACTCCAAACGACTTGATATTTGGACAAGGCACTTAATTAGAAGATAGGAAGACAACCAAACTAAGATCATTCAAAAATATGCTAAGTGGATAGATAGCTAGCGATCCATCCTATATGGCTAGCCAGTGATCCATCCCTTAAGGATAGCCAGCGATCCATCAAGATAGGTCGGATCGCCCTCAAACTTTCCAAGCTCCTTCATAGCACTAAGTAAAGGCTTTTGGTAGAAAAATATGCTAAGTTGATGGATGGATAGTGATCCACCCTATGGATAGCTAGCAATCCATAGAAATGACTCAGATTGATTTGAGATTTTTGAGGATGACTTGGCATAACAGCTGGACTCTTTTGCACTTGAACTTCTAGCCCAACACTCACTAAATTCCCCTATAAATACTTACCTACTTGCAACTAGAGATAGATCTTTTTCAGGGAGAAATCCGCCATTACTCTACTGGAATTCCTTCACTTCTTCAACTTTCTTCTCCCTCACAACGGTCATCAAGGGGGTTACTGTGATTCTCCAGTCAACCCTTGTACTTGTGACTTATTCTAATTCATTGTAAATTAGATCTAAGGACTATCTAGTTGATATCCAAAGAGATTCAACTAGTATAATCATAATAAAGATTGATTAAAGTGTACGTAGGACATAGTCAGCCAAACCAGTATAAAATTATGTGTCTCTTTTCTTACTTCTGCTTTTTTATTTGTTGTTTATCTGAGATTTATGCTGCTGATTATCTGCATTAGTGCTTTCATACTCGATCCAGGGTGTTGATCCATTTTTTGGGTTAACATTTTGGGGCTTTCACTGAGAATCTTAAATGAGATTTGAAAAATTGATGTTTGAATCTAAGATTTAGAGAAGATGAGTAGGCCTAATACTAGATCTAGAGATGTAGAAAGTCAATCGAAGCCTGGGGACAGCCAAGAGGTGTCCTCAAATTCTCATCATCCAACTATGTGATTAGAGAGGAGATGGAAAGGACGATGAAAGAGATGCATGATGGAATCTTAGCTAGACAACAGGAGATGATGAACGACTTCTTCCAAAGGATGGAGCAGCAAGGGATGGCTAGATCTGCAGGGAATACGAATCAAACTCTAGGGAACAACGCAAGAGCTACTGGAATTGGACTAGAACAAGATGGAGTTTTGCCCCCACGCCAAAGCAACCGATACTTGGGTGCAACGCTGGAATCATCATGGGAATTAATCCCAATGCCGGAGTGTAACGCCACACTCCAAGACCCTCATTAGCAAAGAGAATCACGGAGGTGATTCCGTCTGCTAATGCGGAGAATAGAGTATAATAGGAGCGACCAAATGTAACTATGCTATAACTATCTACCGAATACGTCGAAAGGTGGAATCTATTTAATTTTTTTTTTCAATCAGGTGGTTCGACATATTCGATAAATACTTATAATGAAATTACAAATGGCTAAAGATCTATCAGAACAAAGCATAATAACATAATGAAATAGCATCACAGAACAGTATCACATAACAGCATAGAGTCTCAGAACAATACATCATCAATACAGATCCAAATATATCATAAGGTGGGTATAAAGCCACCACTCACACAAGTGAGTCAAAAATATGTACGTAAGAGACTGAATAATCAGAGTATCAAAATAGTGGACAAATATAAAGAGCTATCTATCAGCAAAGCAGATAATGTCCAAGCGGAAGCATAGAAAGCTAAGTCCAGAGACCTAACCTGAAACAACTCGGTCTGACCCGAGCGAAAAACACTCGGGTCAGGCTAACTAAACAATCAGTGAATAAACTGAGATAAACATGATAGATAATGAGGCAATATATAACATAGTACTATAGACCACAAACTCTCACATAGAGAAGAAATAAACATCTAAGTAGAGATGTATAGCAAGACTTGTATCATGGGCATAACATAGTCACAAATATCAAAACAAAACATCTAAGTAGAGATGTATAATAAGCCTTATATCATTGACATAACGTAAGCACAAATGCCAAAAACAAAAACATCTAAGTAGAGATGTATAATAAGCCTCATATCCTCGGCATAACGTAAGCACAAATGCTAAAACAAAAACATCTAAGTAGAGATGTCAAAAAAAACGATACATCTAAGTAGAGATGTATAACAGGCCATCTAAGTAGAGATGCTAAAAACGATACATCTATGTAGAGATGTATAACGACCATCTAAGTAGAGATGCCAAAACGATACCTCTAAGGGAGACAGTCTGAAGACACTATCCTAAAGGTAATACAAGGAGTGTGTCACGAACTTTTAGGAAGGAACCCGTAAAGTGTTAACGTGAGTCTCATACCCCACGTTCGCACTAAACGGTTTACTAACCAATCGTAAGCTTCCACACTGAAAACAGTACAAAGTTCACCTCATGTCATCGGTAAACTAGGCCGAAAGGCCAAAACGATCAATCGAATAGGTCGGGGATTAACCGGAAAGGAAATGCACACGGTTTCATAGGCCGGAGTTTTTCCCAACCGTTTAAGCACCTTTCCACTTCGCTCGAAGTGCTAAAGTGTGAGTGTGGGATTTATTTATAGAAAATAATTACGGAAAACGGATTTATAATTGGTTTGAAATCACTTTAAAACGGCCTTTGAAAACTCCCTTATTATGGAGTAATTAATTTATTAATTGAAAATAATATTATATAATAATTTCGAAAGCCATTTCAGAGTGAAAAATCCTTTTAAAACCTTTTTATAAGGCCCGTGTACGAAATCAAGCGACAAATCTCAAAGAAATCGATAAAACCAGAAAATCACTGAAAATATTCTAAGTGTTGGAAAATAGTCCAAAACTGACACGAACCCAAGTTCGGAAAATTATTCGGACCAGCAAACTGAATCCGAATGGCATGAAAATTGGTAGGAACGTAGTCCGACATTCCTACTTCAGAACGCAAAAGGAATTACTCGATTCCGACTTGAAACGAAGTCGCATCGACGCTCCAAAGTCGGACCCTGAAACAGTGAATACACTGTTTCAGGCTGAGATCCGGGTCCCTCTTCGATAGCAATTTGGAAGAGTCAGATGAACTCGAATACTAATCAAACATTCTAGAGATGGAGTTCGGAACTCCAGATTTCCAACGAGACCTAAATCGATGAAATCCGACAAAGGATGAGCCCGGGATGGCGTCGCAAAGTCGGGGTTCTGTACTGAAAACAACGGGAGAAAATAGACTTAGGCCTATAGTTATGCACTAACAGACCAGAGATGAAAAACCATAATTTTGGCATAGTAAACTTCCAATTCTGACAAAATGAATAAAATAAAAGTTGTAGCTTAGTTTCTAAGCTTTCCGGAATGACCAAGATCGTCAAATTCCGATCGGGGATGAAAATTTTATGACTAAAACAATTCTCAGATCTAAATTCTATATCACTGTCAATGTGCTCTCGGGACAGTAGTAAGAATGCACAGTTTTGACCAAATTAACTTCGAAATTTCATGAAACTCAAAACATGGAAGATTTAGCCCTAAATCTATGCTTTCCAGAACATCCAAAATTATTAGATTGGATAAGAAACGAGTAACTTATGGCCAAATCAATTTCAGATTTTTATTTTATCAACACTGTAGTTTGTTGTCAGGTCAGCGACAAACAAACGTGATTTCGACCATTCAAACCACAAAATTAGGCAAAGCTCAAATCATAAAAGTTATAGCCTATAGAATAAGCTTTCCAGAACATCAATAAAATCTTAATTCCGATTTAAGATGAATGAGATATGCCTAATTTACTAATAGCAATAAACTAATTATAATTTCAGCTAGCATATATTACCTCTTTCCCAAGCAAGAAAAATATGCACAAACACTTGATGTGCACTCCAAAAGCTAGAGAGAGAGGAGATCAAGAGGCTTCATAACAAAAATAAACCAAAAACCATGTATTAAAAATTAATTTCAGAAATTAGAATGAAGATTAGAGAGTGATTAGAGAAGGATTGCTTTACCTTTTAGCTTGTATTAACCTAGATTAGCTATGTGGAGAGGAAAATGGATCTTCTACCAAATGGAGGCCATTAATTAGGTTTTTATGAGGTGTTTAGGTTTGAGGAAATTATGAAGAGGAGGGTTAGGGTTTAGGGTGGGTTTAAGATAATATATAGAGGTGGGTAATGGGTTTGGTTTCACTAATTGACCCAATAAGAGAGTGGTATCCTAATGTTTACTAAAACTATTTAATGCTTCATTAGTCAACTAAAACCCACAATTATAAAACCACCCTTTTTTTTCAAATAAATTTATTTTAAAGAAATTAGCCTATTCAAAAAAATCCATTTTTAGCTCCATTTGAATTAAAATCATAATTTTAATTTATTATTCGGTAATTGCAATCCCGGGTTGTTACAGACTCCCCCCTTAAGAAAATCGCATCCCCGCAATTCCTTAAATATGGAAGTCGTCTGTAACCTCTAATCCACCGAAGAAACAACAGAAGATAAATATAGATGCTCACCCGTACCCGAAGATGAAAGAAAACCAGGATAAGTACGCTCGATAAATTCTCTGGTCTCCCAAGTGCAGTCCTTAGGATTGGGTGACCATTGAATTTTCACAAGAGGAACCTCTTTGTTTCGAAGGTGTCTGACCTCCGAATCAAGCACACGGAATGGTTGCTGCTCCCAAGATAGATCGGGTGAGATCTCCAAATCCGGCACGATATGCGGCTCGATAATAGAATCAGGATCGCGCACACACTTGCGAAGCTGAGAGACATGGAACACATCATGTATTCCAGAGAAATGAGCAGGTAGAGCCACACGATAAGGAACAGGGCCAATGCGTTCCGTGATAGGAAATGGTCCAACATAGAGAGGAGCCAATTTCCCTATAGAGCTGAAACGCACAACCCCCTTCATGGGAGAAATCCGAATAAAGACAAAATCACCAATGGAGAACTCAAGAGGCTTCCTACGGTTGTCCGCGTAGGATTTCTGGCGGTCCTGTGCCTCTCTCATTCTCTGACGAATAAGAACAATCTTCTCAGAAGATTCTCGAACTGAATCTGGACCAAGAATGAGCTTCTCGCCAGATTCTAACCAACAAGTAGGAGAGCGACATGGCCTTCCATATAGAGCCTCGAAAGGTGCCATGCCAATACTAGACTGATAGCTGTTGTTGTAGGAGAACTCTACGAGAGGTAAGTGATCCTCCCAACTACCCCCGAAATCCAGAATACAACAGCGCAAAAGATCCTCAAAACACGATGCACTCTCTCAGTCTGACCGTCAGTCTGAGGGTGATAAGCAGTAGAGAGATTCAGCTTTGTGCCCAAAGCTGACTGTTGGCACTTCCAGAAGTGACTAGTGAAAATGGTGTCTCGATCACAGACGATAGAGCTAGGAAGGAATGCCATGAAGTCGTACAACTTCCTCATAGAGATTGGCCAACCGAGGTGCAGTCCGAGTGGACTTAATCGGAATGAAATGAGCTGATTTGGTCAAGCGATCAACAATAACCCAGATAGAAGTATGGCCTGACCTCGATCGAGGCAGACCGTCAATGAAATCCATGGATATCTGATCCCATTTCCATAATGGAATCTCTAGAGGCTGAAGAAGACCAGATGGACGCTGATGCTCGGCCTTGATCTGTTGACAAGTCATGCAACCGCTCACATAACTTGCAACATCTCTCTTCAAACCCTCCCAATAATATAGCCGACACATATCGGCATACATCTTACTCGAACCAGGATGTATAGTGTACTTAGTGTGATGGCACTCGTCCAAGACGTCACGCCTAAGTAATAAATCAGATGGTACAACAATACGGTTCCTCCTACGAAGACACCGATCCCGACTCGAGAAGATGAATAAGATGCAATAAGTCTGGATACTGCTGCTGAGCATGGGCAATGCGATCCAATAAGATAGGGCGAGCTTCCAAGCTGAATAATAAGACCGGAGAATCAGAAGATGGAGCTCGATCTCTAATATCACACAAAGATATGGTCTCAAGAATATCCCACTCGGCAATCATCATAGAAACTACCGCCGAGTGCTTGCCACTAAGCGCATCTGCAACACGATTACCCTTGCCAGGGGTATACTGAATATCTAAATCATATGAGGCGAGAAACTCAAGCCATCTCTGCTGCCTCATATTGAGATCCCTTTGACTGAATAGATACTTCAGCGACTTGTGATCGGTGTACAGAATGAAGCGTTCGCCTAATAGAAAGTGACGCCAAGTCTTCAAGGCACAGACGATAGCTGCTAACTCAAGATCATGAGTAGGATAGCGAACCTCATTCGGACGCAGTTGCCTGTAAGCATAAGCAATTACCCGATCCTTCTGCATAAGCACAGCACCTAGCCCGCTACCACAAGCATCGGTGTAAACAACAAGATCATGGTTACTCTCTGTAACCACTAGAATAGGAGCATGAGTGAGAAGTTCCTTCAGTCGCTGAAAGGAAGCTTCACGCTTATCAGACCAAATAAAGCGAACACCCTTACGAGTCAGCGTCGTAAGGGGAAGTGCAACTCGAGAGAAATCCTTGATAAACCAACGGTAATAACCCGCCAGACCAAGGAAGCTACGAATATCATGAACGTTCTTGGGCTGCTTCCAATTCTGAATAGCTTCGATCTTGGAAGGATCGACAGAAATCCCCTCAGATGATACAATATGGCCCAAGAACTTGACCTTGCTCTCCCAAAAATGGCACTTGGAGAGCTTGGCCTTAAGCTGATGCTGACGAAGAGTATCCAAGATGATCCGCAAATGATGAGCATGCTCTGCCTCGGATCTAGAATAAATAAGAATATAATCGTTGAAAACCAAAACGAATCTATCGATGTATTCCCGGAATACTCAATTCATAAGATCGACAAAGAAAGCCGGTGCGTTCGTCAAGCCGAATGGCATGACCAACCACTCAAACGAACCATAACGAGTGTGGAAAGCGGTAAGAGGAATGCTATCTTCCGCAACTCGGAGCTGATGAAATCCGGTGGCAAGGTCGAGCTGGGAAAAGACCTTCGCACCGCTCAACTGATCAAACATATCGTCTATCCGTGGCAATGGATAACGATTTCTGATGGTCAACACATTAAGCTTGCGATAGTCAATGCAAAGCCTAAGAGAGCCATCGGGCTTCTTAACGAAGACCATAGCAGCACCCCATGGCGAAGAACTGGACCGAATGAACTGCTTCGCCTCAAGCTCTACTAACTGCTTCCTGAGTTCCTCATTCTCTTTAGTAGACATCATTGTGGGAGGACGCCCAACTGGGTGGTAGCCTGGAATGAGATCGATGCGGAACTCAATGGCCCGCTTTGGCGGCAGGCCTGATACTGGCTCGAATATATCAGGGAAATCCCGAACAACAGGAATACGGGATATGTCCACATTCTCATCTCGTGAATCAAGAGAAAATAAAGTAATATCAGAAATCCCAACATCCGAAGAGCAATAGCTAACGGAGCGGACGAGTCAGGATGACAAAGAAATAATATCCACTCCGAACAAATGATTTTGGCGTCGTACTGAGCGAGCCAATCCATGCCAAGAATCATGTCAAAGCCCAAATACTCCATAACGTGAAGATTAGACGGATTTGGGATAATAGAATCCCCCTTCTCTAGAGGGATCATCTAGAAAGCGAGTGGCTTTGGG
This sequence comes from Allium fistulosum, assembly GCA_030737815.1. NCBI lineage: Eukaryota > Viridiplantae > Streptophyta > Magnoliopsida > Asparagales > Amaryllidaceae > Allium > Allium fistulosum. Next base: position 865,935,887 of record CM060906.1, on the reverse strand, counting down.
TGTCTTTAATAAGAAAAGCTGACATAGATGTTATGGATCTAATTTTTGTTTCTGGGAATACATCAATTTTTCATAAAGGAGCCGAATGAAACAAAATTTTCATGTTCGGTTTTGAATTAGAGACGTTAAGAATGATAAATTAACATCGACTATAACCCCTAGCCTTCCAAGCTAACGATGCGGGTTCGATTCCAGCTACCCGCCCCATATTCCTTATTCTATATGCATCATCGATTCGAATATGCATTCTTTTTTTTACCTAAAAAATTTTCATTTATTTTTCTCAAAAAAAAAGATAAAGGGAGAATGCGAAAGAATGAAATAGGAATGAAAAGCGCTGCTTTGGGCCTCCTCCTCGAACAAGTGAATCAGAAGGGCTTGCTCAGTATAAACATTGGGAAGCCGTTGTTGGAATATCCGCGGGTAATAGAAGCTCTTGGTGGTGCGATTGGTTATGTATGCTGCCTACTCTTGGGTGGAAGAAAGAGCACAGGAAGCCGCCCCTGCTTTCCAAACCTTTCCTAGTGAACTAGAGATTCTCGGATCTGGCGAATATGGTCGTTCACGACTATTGGTAGCGACGGACTACGTTTACTTGTTTGAGTAAGGCATAAGGCCAATATCTACAGGTCTTTAACCGCAGGAATTAATATACTGGGGGCGAAAACTCTTGAAAGCAACATCAAGAACCCGGCTTGCCGGGGCCGCTTGGCGCAGACGGAACAAAACATGGGTCAATATCCTCCGCAGCCGAATTCACAAGAATCCTCCAACCTGTTTAAACAATCACCTAATCCAAGAGATGAATTGCATCGAAAAACGGAAGTGAGAGGAAAGACCAGATCAACCAGTATAGTTTTGAAAAGCAAGCGCCAGTAAATTAATTTGCTTAGCTTGACCAAGAATTGCTTTTTAATCAGTAGTGAGATTGAGAAGGCATGGCTCTCTAGCCGGGCTTAAGCGAGTTCGAGTTCCTGGCGGTTTCAATGCTCGAGACCCCAGAATAACTTACTCTCTCAAGGAAAAATCAAAGAAAGATCTTCTCACTGGGGAGATGAGATCCAGTAATAGTGGAAGTGTGCCGTGAGTCCAAGTGGTTAAGTGATTCAGCTTTGGTGCGAGAGGTCACAAGTTCGAAACTTACGTAGCGTGATTCGAACGTTTATCAACATATGATATGTTGTCCCAAGTGATATGTTATATAAAAAAATTAGCCTATCCAAAAAAATCCATTTTTAGCTCCATTTGAATTAAAATCATAATTTTAATTTATTATTCGGTAATTGCAATCCCGGGTTATTACACGGAGTGACTATCGAAACACCAGGAACTGGTCGTACGAGAGCTTATCCAAACACTAGGATGCAACCGATATAAGAATATGTACCAGAACTTCCTCTAAGGAACATAGGTCTGAATAAAGCTAAAGTTATGAATCAGAACGCAGGCATATGGCCAGAAGTGTACATCCCGAGATACCCCTACTGGAATAGGGAGGAAAATATTGCTTTAGGATGGAGACCTTCATTGGACGGTGAGATCCAAATTGCTGAATTGGTACAAGGTTCATTAGAGGAGGCCCTCAGATCAGGGTCTGGAAGATGTGAATATGAATCTGTTTACTGCTAATATCTGAAATGCGAGAAATCCTCCATATTTTAAGCTTCCGATGTTGGAAATGTACGACGGGAAGATAGATCCGACGATTCATATGATAAGATACATCCAACATATGGAAGTGTTGGGTGCTTCTAATGAGGTAATGGGGTGGTGCTTCCCATTATACTTAACAGATTTGGTTGCAATATGGTTCAGACAATTGGAAAATGGGTCCATAAGCACATGGACTGAATTGGTGAGCAGGTTCTTGAGACAGTTCAGAGTTCATGTCTCATAACCGAGGAATGTACTTACACTCTCAAACATAAAACAAAGACCTGGAGAGTCCTTAAGAAGTTATTTAACAAGATTCAATGTGGCAGCAGCTGTGATCGACAAGCCGGATCCATCATTTATCCTAATGGAAACAGTATTTGGAGCCGCGAGTAAGACTAATTTCAAAGCTACATTGAAATGGGATCCACTAATGGATCTTGCGGAATTCTACTACGAAACAAAGAGATATTTGCGTCAGGAAGATGTGGAAGGAAAGAGTAAATATGATGATGCTAAAAGAAATGTTGTGGAGGACAGGGGACCATCCGAAGCAGGAATTGGAAAAGACAAAGAGAAAGGAAAACCGATGGCGACTTCGGGGAGCCAAAATGACAAAGGAAGGAGCCGAGATTCTCTTCATACATAGACCTGACTGAAACCCCAAAGAAGATATATTTGGATACTATGGGGTAGAACCTCTATAGGAGGCCACCTAGGAGGGAGCCTACTGATCGAGAGAGAAGATCTAGAAAGTTTTGCATCTTCTATAAGTTGAATGGGCATGAAACGAATGAGTGCCGACATCTTTGTGATATGATAGAAAAACTGGTTTAGAACAACTAGCTGCCACAACATGTAAGGAACAAAATCGTAGTAGAACAGCAAGAACAACCATCATTGTAACGACCCGATATTTTGGACCATTCGCAACCATTATAAGTGTATAGGTAGACACTCATGCCGGAGTTGAATTGCTCAAAATACCGCGTTGTTAATTTAAATTTGGCAAAACTGAACATATACAGTAAATAAATAATCACAGATCACAGACACAGAGTAATAAGTGCAGTGGAAATAAAAGAGATAGTAGTTCATGAAGCTACTATATGAATATATAAAATACGTCAGAGTTTACAACAGAAGAGTAATGCGATACATCAATACAAAGCAGAATACATCACTGGAATCATCAAATACTGAAAGCAGAATAGATGGCTGGATCTTCAAGCAAAGCTCCAAATCCAAAGGTGAGTCTCAAATACTGGTACACTCAGTCTGACCCGAGCGTAAGGCAAAAACACAAAACACTCGAGTCAGGATTAACATTCTTATATTAATAAATCCAACTCAAGTGAAATAGCAATTGAAATACAAGTAACTCAAAGGATGTTTGGAATAATCATCCTTTAAGGATCTGTTAAACTATCTACTATGTAGTAGTGTACGATAAGTAGATAATGTCTATCAGTAATAATAAGATATCAAAATAGTGTTAAGTCATGGCCCATTCCACCCTTAACACATTTTTATTCCCAAAAGCATATACAAGACCGTAGTTTCCCCAAAACCGGAAGTCACCAGAGGGCAATCCATACACTAAAGGTACAAATCAAAATCGTAGTGGTCGCGCATAAATGGAATACAAGTATGACAAGGCACATGAGGCAATACCCAAGGTAGTGATACTACCGTTCGCCTGATCCGGACTGCTGAGAACGCAACGCCGCAGCGCCCGCAACACCGTGAAACAACACTCCCAAAATCAAGGGTGCACCAATCGATAACAAGTATAATTAGTTCGAAGAAGTGTGTCCACTTGAGGTAGCAAATCGTCCATTGGCCCGGCACAGCTCCTGTTTTAGTCATTTCCAATTTGACACAAGTGTCAAGGCTATCCATTATCGTTCACTTTCTTCAGTCATCACGCACATCATTCCAACCACTTCATTCTGGATCATCACTCCGCGTATAGTTATTAAAGTGGTTTTCGGTTTAGATAGAGAGTATATCCATAACCGAATTCCGGTCTCTTTAATAACTTTCGTAATTATTACACCGATTGGTCGTTTATATATTTCAAAAACCAAATCAATTTCAATTTCAATTTCAATTCGTAAATCAACATTCATTTGTCTTTCAAAACCAATTTCCAATAATTTACGTTTCAAAACTTCCAAATTACCATTCCAAAATCTTATAATTCAATTTCAATTTCTATTTAAAACAATTCAAGTATTCATTTACATTTGTAAATAAGTTTCATTCCGAAATCATTTAAAATGATTTAATTTAACCTTCAAATCAATTTAACTTCATTTATCGATTTCATTCAATATTCCTTAAGTAAATTTATCATTCAAAACGATTTCTATTTAATATCCAATTCATTAAATCCATTATTTAAATTCAACTTCATTATATCAAAACTTACAAATTGAATTAAATTAAATTTATCAACCAAATTCTTTAAATTTCAAGTCTTACATTAATTTCAATAAATCACTTTTTATTTCTTGTTAAAGAAATTCAATTTCCCTTATTTACTTACCTAAATAATTTTCCAAAACTTAATTAATAAAGAAAACTCAATTTCAATTCTTTACAAAGTAAATTCACTTATTCAAAAGTTCAATTTCATTTAATCATTAAATAATTCAATCTTATTTAATTATTAAATAATTCAAAACTTAATTATTAAATAATTTCAAAGTTTAATAATTTCAAACTTAATTATAATTTCAAACTTAATTATAATTTCAAACTTAATTCAATCATTTCTCAAATTAAACATCGTCCTCATCAATTACATTGTTAATATTTTGTTTCAGATTATTAAATATTAACATTTTCCTTTCATTAAAAATTCAATTTCCAACTTCGTTTCAAAACCATATTATTTATTCAAATAAAATCTTTATTTTATTTTTAAATCAAATTATTGACCAATCGGGTTTTTAGTTAATTTTCTATCCTAGGTCAAAGTTCAAATTGGGTATTTATCATTTCAACCCGATTCCAATTCAATTCAAATCAAAGCATAGTAAAGGGAACTTGCAGTGTGATAACTGGGATGGTGTCAAAGTAAATAAACAAGCAATAACAACAACCAATATCAATCCAATAATCAATTCAAATAATCCCGAAATAACCGTACTAATTCGCATTGTTATTTGTGCGAATTAATATAATCATTTCTAGAATCTACACTATCATTTCATGTAGATTAAAGATTATTACATTACAGTTTTTCACTTGTCATCTATTTACAATTTCATACATCATCAATTTAACAACATACATTCAGTGATTCAAAATGTAATTAAACAAATCCTACGTGTCAATAAATTCAACAGTTAAAGGGGTCATATTATACAAATGTTAGTTAATCAAATTTTTACATTTAATTATCCTATATCAATTTCAATTGCATACTATTTATCTTTTAACATTAACAATTTAACGTCCAATATAAACATCAAAAATCAATCAATGAACAACCAAACTGGATTATCATTTCATATATATAACAGATAATGGTGTCAAATGTCACAGGTGAACTGATACAGGTAATAGCAGTGTAAATATCTAACAGCAGCATATTTCAATTGTCGTTTCAATTGAAATCAAATTTAATAAATAAAAGAACATTAATCGTGAGTGAGTGCTCACCTTTCGAGGATAGAGAATATAGAAGGAGACACGGATACGCACACTGAAATTTGAAATCCCGTATCCAAGCAAGGCAAAAAGCAGGGTTGGTACAATTTTGATGACAAAGCTGATTTATAAAGAGGAAGTCAAATCAGAGTTGGATCGAGAAAGATAGATAGGATAAGTGGGCTTAATATGCGGCTAAATATATAGATAAAATGATATTCTAAAACATATATACATTATTTCAAAATACATTGTTTCAATTTATACTAATATAACTTTATAAATTAATATAAAAGTTTATAATAACAAAATACTTTATGAATACAACATATACATTAATACAAATCTTTGTAACACGTGTATTTCCAAAGATAACCCAAAATGCAATATATCTACCCATATATACATGCTATAAACAGTATACTTCAGCTACACCATAAATATAAACTCACGCATTAAGTCAAATATCAACATATCATTATATAAACAACTTTATAATCAAAAGGTTCTAAAGATTGCAACAGCCTATGTATTATAATGTAAACTACTGTAACTTTATACAACCAAACTGTATATAGGTTTAAAATATACATATAAAACACGTATTGAAATACTGTATATGAAATCTTTTTATAGAAATCTATACATCTTTAAGTAAAATAGAATATATACTGTATAATATCAACTAATATATAGATATACACTGAAGTTATTCCCAAAATCTTACATTTACATACATGACAGTATGGACCCATAAAAAGAATGTCTAAACTATATATTGTTGTAATAGTATAACTTATATATTTATAACACCTTCATTAAAAAAAAGTATATAAAATATATATGAACTACAAACCTTGATATACAAAGCCAAATATATATATTTATATATAACAATAGAACAGAGGGAGATAGATCCAATGCAAAAGAGAATGATGTGAACAACTACAGGCAAAATCAATACAAGTTCGTATAATGTATAAACTCTTCTTACTTTTCTTTTTTTAAGAAAACTTGCCTACGCACGATGAAGGCTAAGGCAACACGGCCGGAGTTCGGCATCTTGGAGGCTGAGTCGAGTTGGACGTAGCACCGTCGAATCAGGTGGTGAGCTCGAGGAAAAGGTGGATCGGCAGCAAACAACGGAGGTAGCTGACGGAGAGTTGCGTGAGGCTGATGCTGTCGTGGCAAGAGGCGGTGCCCTTGACTGGGCGAAAGGAAGCAACGTGAAGAGGGGCGAACACCTAGGGAATGAGGGTCGGAGATGGTGACGTGTAGGCGGGTTGCGGGGCTGATGTCAGGTGGTGCGTGGGGCACTGGGCAGCTGAGCACGATGGGCGGAGGCTCGGTCTCGCGTGGGGTTGTGGAAGGAAGGTGCTGGGCTTCGAGTGGTGGACCAGCTTTGGGTTTTTGTTTGGGTCAGAGGGAGGGTCGCTTGCTAGTGTGGTTGTGGTGGGCAGGTGCGTGGGTGATTAGGCTCGGCAATAGCTTCGGTAGGAGGGATGGTAGGCTAATGGGTTTGGGTGGCCACACTTGGCTGCTGTTGCCATGGCTTCGGATGGAAGGCACGAGAAGAAAAACAGTAGTGAACAGGAAGATGAGCGTATGCAAGTAGCAGGATAAATACTATTATCACTACAACTACAAGGAAAGAGCAGAACGAAAAAGTCACAGGGGAGAAAATATTCTGAGCTCAAATATAATAATAGGGAACCAATATCTCTTTGTTATATTCTCTGAGATGCAATGCCAGATGAAAGAGCAGAGAAAGTGAAAGGACCAGCCAATGTATAAATTAAATATTGAGGATAGCAAAGCCAGTTACGTTGAATTCAGAACATAATAATAGCGGAAGGCTATTGGTTTACCAGAGACAAATGAAAGGACACGAAAGTCAAAAGGCTCAAAACGGGTACCGATACGTTTATCCGTTTCACGGTTTTCGCCGCGTATTGGACACCGAAATACAGAAATAAATATACTGTAGAGATCAACCCAATTAGACGATCAAAACGGTATACAAATATTGTTGGTACGATTGAATTATAAAAATTCGAATTTTCTACTGGCGGAAAATGCAAGAAAAACGCTGAAAAATAAGATCGACGGAGCCAAAGATGTCCGAATTTGGAAAAACGACAAACTGACATTTTACTCAGAAGATGGTTTAGAATTTTTCTATACAAAAATATTTAAGTTTCGGAAACATTTTATTTTCATTGCTTTTTAACTGATTAAATTGAAGCGAATTTACACGCGAAATAAACTTTCATATTTTTGGACGAAAATTTACCAGTTGTTATGTTTTACTGGACGCATTTCAAATATCAAATTTTTATTTCAAAATTTTATCGTTTAAAATTTCACAAAATTTCAACTAATTACGTTATTAAAACAGTTGAAATTTTACGGGTCGTTACAATCATCCACAACAAATGCATCAAGAAACACCCAAGGATTTGAGCCAAGATAGATTATCCTATGATCGCGGCAGATGCTCCCATGCTTTGCTTTTTCTTTCTTTTTACACACTTTTATTTTGGTATTTAGACAATAATAACCTTAGGTCACTTACACGTGTACGAGATCCCGAATGGTCCCTAGGCTTGCTCTGAGCCAGATGCTTGAGATGACTATTTAGAACAATAATAACCTCGGACCGTTTACATGTGTACGGGACCTTAATTGGTCTTTAAGCACGCTCTGAGTTGGGTCTTCGGGACGAACATTTAGGATTTATGCTTGTTTTGTTTTCTGTTTGTTTGATTTGTACTTATTTGTTTTGATTTGAATTTTGAAAAATCCACATTGATTGTGATGATTGATATTGAACGCCATAGAGTCCCGCCTCGAGACCAAAGTGCAAGGTGCAAGTCCTCTTGCCAAAGAACGAGTGGATGGACTTGTACAATATTGATCACCTTAAGTCCCGACCGTAGATGGGACTGGAGGGCAAGAAGTAAGTCCCCTCACCGGAGAGTGAGCGGATGGGCTTACTTAATCCCCTTTAACTTAACAAACAAACAATCCGAAGAGATCGTCCTCCTAACTAAACACTAAACGATCCAGAGAGATCATGCATTAAACTTAAACGATCAGGAGAGATCGATCCTTAAAACAGATTTGATTTAATAAAAGTATTTGAATGCCTTATAAATAGAATAAAACTGATAAATCCTGGATGAACACAGGATGATTTTGATAAATGATGTGATTCTGATATATAATGTGATTTTGATATATGATGTGACAACTCTGAATGAGAAGCAAAATGATAATGATGTAAATCCTGAATGAACATGAGATAATTGGAAATGTGTGATGTAATTGGAGATATGTGATGTAATTGGAAACATGTGATTTAATTAGAGATATATGATGTAATTAACTCCGAATGAAATTGGAATGATTATGATGTATAGATTACACTTAGGTAGAGTCTAGAGTCTTAGGCTGTAATAGGTTTGGAACGACTTGTGATTGGCAAGAGAATCCGAAGGAACTGGACGTTTCATCAAGGCCAAAGCAGCTAGAATGCTCAATTATCGAAGACCGGAGACAGGAACTTGTTCTTAAGCAAATCAAACCTTTCATTTAAAAGGCGTACTTTGGGGGGCAAGTGTTGACCGAGTTTTTAACCCATCAGAATTCAATAGGTGTAACGACCCATATTTGTTCGATGATTAAAATATTAATTAAATAAGATTTTAGAATTTAACATTGGAAGAAAACTAAAATTTGTGATTTAATAATGAGATGAATAACTAGAATGTCATGTTATTAATGTCAATTTAAGGTAATTGCTAACTATTTTAATGTAATTCCAATTAATTAAAATGATTGTAAAAGTTATAATGGGTTATAACCCGTAAATGAGGAAATACATTGAATGTTGAATTAATGTTGAAATTATATGTAATCAATTAGAATTGGCTAAGATTGAATATGAAATCAGTAATTTTGTTTGAATGCTTTTGACAACTATTTTTAATGTAATTACAATCAATTGAAATAAATTTTATTTTAATGTAATTACAATCAATTGAAATAAATTTTAGGTTAATTTGGTTATCGTTGTAAATAATAAAATAAATTGAATGATGTAATTAATTGGTGAGATTGTATGTAATTGATTGAAATAAGTTAATATAGAATGTAAAAGCATTTGGTAAGCAATTTATAACCCTTGGTTGTGAATAACACAGGATAATGGATATGAACTATTATTATAAACGATTGTTTTAAATTATCTTCTCATCAATTTGTCCATTTGAATATTGAATGGACAATTAATGGAATGAATTCAATTGAATGTTGGAATTATATGTTGTTAATTGAAATTGAATATAATCAATAATGTGTAATTAGTCATAATATTTGTTTGTAGATGATAAACTTATAAATGGGATTAAATTATGTAAAAGGTAACATTTGTCATTGATCACCTATTTATTTAATCCATTGAAATTAAATTGAAAATCAATTGCAATTAATCTAATCAATTATTGCAGTTAATATAAATTTAAGTGATAACTATATAATATTGATGTAATAAAATGTAAACCAATGTTAATTGTACTCGTAAGATAATAGTTGATTCAATAATAAAAGTGAAATCAAAATTAAATGAATTTATTTGAATTTTAAATTATCATTAACTGAAAATTTATTACAATTGCGATTGAATGCTGAAATTGTGCAATACATATATATTGTAATTATCATGGAAAGTTTATATAAAAAGATTTTAAATTTATATATGATAAACAATGATGAAAATTGTAAATATTTACATCGAATTTGAAAAGTGAATAAACCAATTTAATAATTATTATTTAATTAACGTGAAAATAGCCATTTTGGCCACTGTCTTGGATTTCAACGAAACCAGTTTCATCGGATCGGTAACAGTATATTATTGTAGGATTTCAAGTTTCGTAGCGATCGGACTTGTCGTTTGATTGTGCGGGCTCGAAGCGCGTAGAAATCAATTTGAAATAAGCTCATTTTAAAAGCTAAGTTCTTCACACAATGGAATTAGGACTTGAAATCCATTCCATTGAGTTTAAAAATATCGAAAACATCTATTTTGATATATGGGATGACACATTTTCGTTTCGGAAGCGAAATGAGCTTTTCGGGTCGTTATTGTCGTTCGAACCAATTAGATATGTTCATTCTTTCTTATCGGGCATTGTCCATATAATTGATTTTCTAACCCTAGTAGCCTTTCTATTTCTTATTACAGTACATACAAATCTGCATGTCTATTCCTATCTCCTCTCTCCAATGGCAGAAACATATTTTCAATTACAAACCATAGATCCAATTTCAAAAATTCAAACTCTCCAAACCCTAGCAAATTATATATCGTTGGAAAGCTCTCGACGAGCGCAATCTAGATATACTATTCATTTTTGCAATCGAGTTTTGGTTTGTTCAGAATTAGCCAAATCATTCTCTATCGTTCATTGTGGTGGTTGATCATCATCGACAGATCATCGATTAGAGGTACCATCGCATGGAAATTGACGAGGGGCTTGCATCCATGCTGTTTTTTTGGCCAGTTGATGGTTCGATCGCTGTTGATAATTCGATTAGGGTTAGAGGTTCATGGTGGCGGTTGGCTTTGGTGGCCGATATGGACGTGACGAGGATGCATCTAATTATGGATATAAAAAGCTTCCAATCATTATTTTTCCACGTTATTTATAATGCCAAATAACCTTAGTTACCAAGCACTATGTTGTATTTGGAAATAAATTTAGTGTACGTTAACTTAAGTATATTGGAAATTTACAATCATCAATAATTCAATTGCAATCGAATTTACTATTTTACCAAAGTTACGAAGCTACTTGCTCATACTCTTTAGTAGTTCTACGATTAAAAATAAAGAAAGAATAATAACCTTAGATATTAAAATATGTTTTAAATTCAATACTCACTTAAGTACCGTATAATTACCTGTGTAGAAGTACCCAGTCTTTATCCATCAACACCGATATGTAAGCCAACAAAATTCTAAAATTCAAAGTAACTATTAATTATTAGGTACAAGCAAAGAAACCATTCAATTATAGCGTATAGAAATTTTTATAAATACAAATGTATATTATGCATGATTGTATAAATAATATGTTAAATCAAAATTATGAGATTTTTTGATACATCCTTAATAGTGCAGTCCAATAATTGTGTCTACAATTATTATTAGACGGCTGATCTGCAGCTAATTAAAAGGTGGATGGCTAATCTAAAAAGCATGGAGCTATTAAAATCCATTGATCCCACTGTTAAAAAAAATCTGCCTTTTGGATAAAGAAGGTGGACGGCTGATCAGATTATTTCACATTCAATTGATAGGATTAATATTTTCCTTTTGCTAGATATATCATTATACTTGTTTTACTAGTGGAAAACTGACTTTTTTTCCTTTTCTTTTTATTAATTTTCTCTCTCCAAGAACACTACTTCAATTTTTTGAAATTTAGTACTATTTTCCTTTGGCAATCAGCCTAACATTATCTGTTTTTGTAAAATCTAAGTTGACAGTCCCATTTTTCTATGCTTGATCGTTTTTACAAATTTACAGTAACATTGAATATAATTTCATTTCAAATATCCAGGTGCAAAGAAGACTCATGGTGCGACTACAAACATGCAACTATACAGCAATCTTTAAAATTAACCTACTCTTTTGGTATTAATGGACATGCATTATTAACCTTGAGAAGGGGATTGGTGAATTAGGGAATGAAGCAATTAGTCCGGAAGTAATTTTTTTTCTTTTCTTTTTTATATATTAGTTTAATTTAGAATTAGTTATGCTGTTACCGTCAGCTAACCTTTCTTTTTGCTCCTTGTCATATTTTAGATTTCTAACAATGGATTTTTTTATGTCACTAGAAATAAACCATGGTTATTTCACAATAAATTTGCAAAACAAACCCCAAGCTAACCCAGACATTTGATTTATATATAAATTTTTTATTACCCATTAAATTGGAAGGTGGATTGTTATAAAGAGGAAGGAAAATGTTGCAGATCTCAGAGAATCAATAATCAATATGAAATTTAACAAGTTGCAGATCTAAGGTAAATATTCACTTTATCTAGCTTATGAACAACTAAAGAATTTGTATACAACCATCATTGTCTTTATTATATCACCTTATAGTAATCTTTTTTTTAATTATACGAATTACTACGATATTAGCTGTTTTATGTTTCTTTTCAACCTTCTTTTGTTCTTGATTTTACATGTTCATAATCATATTTCATTCAAACATCATTAACTTTCTAAATTCATCAATAATAATAATAAGTTGCATGGACAAATTTTAAAAGCACGTAATGCAATAAAGAAATTGTAACGACTTGCCTTTTTGGACGTTTTAAGCAGACACACACGTCAAACTCAAACCATTCAAAAGGGCATATTGTTATGAGGTAAATAAGAAAAAGCAGAGAAAGAAAGAAAACAAATATAGAATTTCGCAGCGGAATGACAAAATATAATAATAAAAAAAACAGTTCATGAAGCTGTTTACAAATAACATTGATTAAACCTTTATAATACAAACCAAAGTTACATACAACAAGAATAAATAACAAATAAATGCAGCGGAACTAGGGATGGCAATGGGGCGGGTCTAGGGTCCAAACCCGGTTGACCCGCCCCTGTTTTGGCCCGCCCAGACCCGCCCCATTGGGTTATCGGGGCGGGTAGACCCATGACCCGTTCTTGAGAGCTTCGGGTCTAGGGTCGGGTCGGGGCTTGGCTGACCCGCCTCAACCCGACCTACACTTCTAAGATCTCATGAAATCGCTTTAGTATTATAACGATGATTTGTTAATCTTTATATATATATATGTGTATGTTTGATTATGACATGGATATTATAATGTTCTAATCAATAAGGTATAAAAAGTTTATAGTATTAAGCTACATCATTGATATTTATAAAATAACATATGCATATTTTTTTTGAATTATTTTGTACACCACATTTTTATTATCTTCCTTTATAATTGTAAACACATTGTTATTTGTATTTAATGTATCATTTAGTGACAACAAATATAAATACATGTACATTAGTACATAATTTTGAATCAATACAAAAACCTTCACTGGGTCTCGGGGCAGAGCGAGTCTACCCTGACCCGTATGGGTCTCGGGTTGGGGCAAAATTCTGGACCCGCACCAGGTCTACGGGGCGGGTCTAGGGCGGGGTCTAAAAACCCCGGGGCGTGCCTGGGGCACAAGAAACCCGCCCCATTGCCATTCCTAAGCGGAACAACATGATGCAGTGGAATAAATATAATACATAATAATAGTACAAAATCTTCGTCTTCGTCCTCCATAAGGCAGTCTTCGATAAACTGAAAGCTCAGGCTGACCCGAGTGAATTGAAAAGAGAAAACACTCGAGTCGGAACTAAAAGATCTTATGTAAGTTAAATCAACAGTATATAAATATGAGTGTAATGGCGTCAGAGATGTTTACGGGGTTTGACATCTCCTATCCAGTGTCTAACGTGAGTGCAATAACTTAAGAGATGTTAGGGATTTCCATCTCCTAAGGATCCATTAAACTATCTACTATGTAGTACAATACGCTATTATAATAGTGTCTACAATAAAGTAAAGTATTAAAATAGCATTAAGGCGTTACCCGTATCCCCCTTAACACATTTTATATATTCCCGTAGTCTATAAAACGCCATAAGCTCCATTAAACTAGTGGTTTACCCAGAGGACACCCCATAGGTACGGTACAAAACAAACTCGTAGAAGGCGCTCTAGGGCATGCGAACACGACACTCGAGGCAATGCCAGGGTAGATATACCGTTTGCAGAGCCGAACTGGTGGTAACGCATAGCAGCTACTACCACCCACCTTGGAACACACTCCCAAATCAAAATCAAGGGGTGGCCACCAAATCAATCACAAGGTAATAGTATGGTATCGAATAAATGTGTCTGATCGAAGGAATGACCTCACTTGGCCCGGCATAGCTCCTGTTTTAGTCACATCTAAGCTGACTCATGGGAGTCAGGGCCACGTAAATACCTCATGCATAATCATTTGCCAAACCATCCTACTTCATTTCTGGAATCTCCACAACGTACACAGTTGTTAAAGTGGTTTTCGTTATTGGCAGAGAGTATAACAATATTCGATCTCGGTCTCTTTAACAACCAAATGCTTATTACACACCAGACGGTTCTTTTACATTTTAAAAAGTCAATTCACAATTGATATCAAAATATTATATTTGATTTCAAATTGTATTTCTTTCGAAATCATATTTGTAACAGCCCGCATATTCTATGATTGAATATTTAAATATTTTATTTAAATATAGAATCGTTAATCGGATTGAAGTTCGAAAAGCTACTTTTTGCAAACAGTTGAATTAGGACTCGAGACCACCCCCATCGAGTTCAAAATGCCGTTTGCAACCTTTTTGAGTATAAACTTCGATATGTTTGGAGTTAGGAGAATTTTGCCAGTTTTCACTTAGGGCTTTTGGTTGGGTTTCAGCCCAATAACCCCACTTATTACCCTAGCTCAGTCCACCTCTCCTCTTCACTTCACTCTTATTCTCCAAACACTCAAGCAAAACTGAAAATGGGGGAAGAGAAAGGGAATTAGAAACTCCTAGCCCTAGTCCCTCTTGCAAACTCCAACTTCTAGCTCCAAATTCAAAGAGAACCCAATGGTAAGCCTCCTCTTCATCTTCTCTATCTTCTTCTCCTCTTCAATTTCAGTTTATTCCTAAACCTAACTTTGGGAATGTCCTTCTTTAAAGCTTTGATTCAAGCTTGTTGAGTTGGAATTGAAGAGTGATTGCCCTTGCCATTGCTTTCGAGCTTCTTCTTCATTGATTTGGGTTCAAAGGTGAGATTTTTATCTCACATCTTAGTCTATAACTATCTTCGATTGTTAGGTATGAATTCCTAACACTTATTCTTGTGCACTTGCTTTTGGTTTGGATTGATTTGGTGAATATTCCAATTTTTAGTGGTTTGAGTTCAATTCTTTAAAAATCCAAACTTTGATCTTTGATCATGATTTTTGTGATGCATTGAAGGGCTTATAAGGCCGGGTTGTCGTTTGGCTTAAATCCTTAGTGCCGTTGCTCGCGAAAATGCAATTTGGTCGAGAATTGGCCAATGAACTTGATAAGTTGGGCTGTGCTGGAAACAGGTCCGGCCGACCGAGCTCTGTAGCCGGCCGACCGATCTGCTTCCAAAAGTGCTAAGCACTTCTCTGTTTGGGTTTGGTCGACCGGCTGCAGAGCTCAGTCGACCGACCTGCTTCCCGAACTATTCTTCACAACAGGGTCCGGTCGACCGAGCCCTGAAGCCGGCCGACCGACCTGATGCTGTTTGCCTATTTCGCCTATTTTGTGTGATTTCCAACTTTAATCGATTCGTGTGGTTTCCCTATTGTTATTATCTTTTATTATCATCTTTGATGACATCTTTCTTTGGGAATTATTGGAAATATCCATTTTGATGGATTTTGATATCGATTTCTTTGGATTTTATTCACGTCTTCGAATGTGAATTTTTATGATTGATTGTTTCTACAATCACTTCTATGATTTGTCACTTTAAAATATAAAGGTTTTCTATACTAGTAGTAAATATTCAAACTCTTTACAAAGATGATTTCAACTCTATTTTTAATACAAATCTTGTTTATAAAACCGTTTTCCAATCTATTAGTATATACAAACCTTTACCTCATTCGTATGAGAAAATCTAATTAAACGGCTTAGCAAAACAAGTGGTATGAAACACTTGCGTTTACTTCGTCGGTTAATTTATGGACTTGTTCGATTGAACCTCTTGTGACAATTTTCTAGTGGAGATCTACAGTTTGTTCGTAAATATTTGAGTTAAGCAAGTGGTTATGGGACATGAAGCTAAACTCTTATATTTACTAGCTTAGTGTAATTGACACTTCTTGATGATCGACGATGATCATTTTATGGTTTAGACTAGCAATGTGCGATGTCTCTTTGTCCACGTGGAGGACTGTTCTTCGTTTTATTGAGCTTCGTCTCACTTCTCGCATGGGTCGTACCTATTTAGGTACGTCGATGTTTACTTCTCGCATGGGTCGTACCTAATTAGGTACGTCGATGTTTATTTCTCGCATGGGTCGTACCTATTTAGGTGCGTCGATGTTTATTTACTTTGTGGAGCAATCGGCTCAATAAGTCGGGGCATGGGGCGTATCTATTTAGGTGCGTCGATGTTCGTCTATGCATGGGTCGTATCTTCCTAGGTGCGTCGATGTTCGACTTTGCATGGGGTGTATCTTTCTAGGTACATCGATGTTAGACATTACATGGGGCGTATCTTTCTAGGTGCGTCGATGTTTATTTATGCATGGGGCGTTTCTTTCTAGGTGCGTCGATGCTAGGGCATGGGGCGTATCTTTCTAGGTGCGTCGATGTTCGACTTTGCATGGGGTGCATCTTTCTAGGTGTGTCGATGCTAGAGCATGGGGCGTATCTTTCTGGGTGCATCGATGTTCGACTTTGCATGGGGTGCATCTTTCTAGGTGTATCGATGCTAGACTTTACATGGGGCGTATCTTTCTAGGTGCGTCGATGTTATGTTTATGGGATTGGCCATTCTCTTTTCTTGTGATTTTTGGATTTCTCGTTGTGATTTCTGGAATTTATGTTTCACCACCTTTTTCTGTTGGCATTGATATGTATGTCATTTATTGTGGCTTGGTGAATTAAATAAAGAATATGACATTCTTTTTATGCTATGAGATTCGTGAGATATTTGTATGATTTTCCTTTGTTGATTTTCTAATGTATACTTGTCTAGGTAGGACATTTTTGGTTATCATACGTTTTTATTATATCTCTTCTTATATCTCATTTTATCTGATATTTAAAGCTAGACTGATCCGTTTATTATTTTCTTATTAAATAATACTCGGGTCAGACTGAGTGTTTACAGGTGCTTCCTCATGACTTCCTATCTGGAACCATCATCTGACTTTTGGCTAACTACTCTAGTTTAGTAGTTTTTGTTGTATACATTTGAGATTAGACTCCTTGATGTATACATATTCTATTTTCTTGCACTTGTATCTATTCTTTTGTGTTATTGTGGATCTTATTTGACCACTACTCTGATGTACACTTTCATGTGTTATATTCATATCTATTTCCGCCTTTGTGATATGAATTGTCTGTGACTGGTTTGTGTTATGTTTATTTCTATATTTGTTTCCGAAGTCCATATAGCCACTGTGTAATAGCTTTGAGTTTGTATCGGTATGTCGGATTTCCTCTTGAGATGAAAAGTTATATTTTTATTTGGCATATCGGTACTCGCACAAAGCAATTATACAGATGGTCGCTCCTCAACAGCCTTATTCTCCGTGCTAGTTGACGGCATTACCCCGTAGTGTCCTTGGCTAGCATGGGTATAGAGGTGGGGCGTCACGGCTTGGTATCAGAGCCAAACTTCGGAACAATGTAGAATAATCTAGCAAGGATCATGTCCTAAGTCTTTCTTAGGAATTGTGCCTTAGGATTTAATTCGTGTCTCCGTACCGTTCTATCCTATTTTCTTTTATGATTTCTTGTTCTATCAATCAAGTTTGTTTGATGTTCATTCTAAGGATAACTTTTTCTTCTTCTTTTCTTTCTTTCTTAAAGAAAAGAAATGGTTGGATCTGGCAGTCCTAGCACTGGTTAATCCAGTAGTACTTCTCTGGATGGTGTATTCATGTCTTCCCAGCAACTTTTGGATCTTGTAAAGAATCAAAAGTTTATTTGTGCTTTGTGTAAGAACCCCGAAATGGTTTTACCTCTAAAACTTGAAGTTCCTTTCCATCAGCTTGTGGATATCACTCTTCGACATGAAGAGGTTGGTAAAGGAAGTGATAGTGATATTGGGATTTCCAAAAAGAGGCATATTAAGTTCAAGAGCCATAATCCCAATAAGAGAGTGAAGCAAACTACTTTGGTGGCAAAGACTCCAATCCCTAATCGTGGAGAATGCTACAATTGTGGCTCCACGGACCACTATGCAAAGGAGTGTCCGGAGCCGCTCTTTTGTCGTTATTGCAAAAATTCTGGTCATCATATTTCTGCATGCTCCAAACTTCTAAGCAAGAAAGAAACTTCGGTAGCAAAGTCGCCTACCTCTAGTCGTGAACAATGCTACAATTGTAATTCTAAAGAACACTATGCGAATATGTGTCCGAAACCTCATTCTTATCGCTATTGCAAGAAACCGGGTCATCTTTTGTCTGCATGTCCCAAACTTTTGAACAAGGACATGAGAAAGCTAAATATTGTGCAAGCCCCTAGCAACTCTTCTCTTAGTCAAGGTATCCATTCTATCCTTGATGACATTTATTTTGTGATTATCTTATTCGAGTTCTTTTTGATATGGGTTTCATACCATTGTTTTTTTATATATCAAAAGAACTTGTGATTCCTTTTTTTATTTGAAACATTTCTAGGCTTGATGACTTCTTTGAGGATTGCGAATCCGGATTGGTGGATCCGCAATACTCAATTTGCTTTTTTATTTATGTCGAAATTATTTTATGTGATTTTTCCTTCCGAGCCGATTTTTACTTATGCTTCGGAATTGACTTTCGTAAGGGTTGGGTTAATTATTATGAAGCCATATCCTTTGCCCGTGTGGGCTATTCATCTTCGACATTTTCAATCTGTTAAGCAAATTTCTGTTTTTCCTTTGTGATTTTGATCCCAATTTGATGGCATCAATTTTTATTCTTTAAATCCGCATGATGAGGAAAGTGTTATCCTTCTCATTTATGTAGTTTGAGAATTTTCCAGTATTTTTGAGTTTGTCTTAGGATTATCACCTAAGCAATCTTTTGAACGGTGTTAAGGTCTTTTTAGCTCGACCTTGCCACCGGTTTCCATTAGCTACGAGTTGCGGAAGTTAGCATTCCATTTACCGCATTCTGCACTCGGTATGAAACTTATGAATGACTTATTATGTCATTCAGTTTGTCCAGCTTATTTCATCCATTTTATGAATCGAGTATTCTACGATCTCGATGACTCCATTCTTGTATATATCGATTTTGGATGAAAATAGAAATTTAAAATTTTGGAAATCTTTTTCATAAGATTTATTTATAAGTACAATTTGATTTTTTGCTCTTAAACGAGCAAAGAATATTCTTAAAGGTCTTTAAGAAACATGTTTATCATATAGAAAATGATTTTGTGATTGTATTGCCCATTGAGTGCTTTAAGAATTCTGGTCGATGCGCTTGATCAACGTTATCGATAGGAATTTCCTAAACGCTTTGATGAGACGATCAGACACAGTAAATTGATTAGTAAAATGTAAATTTCTCTAGAAAGATTATTACATAAAGATATTTGTAATTTTTGAAAGTTTTAGCTTTTCGGGAAAGAAGATTATTTGAAAGAATTCTTTCCCGATACTCTTATTCTTGTGATTCCCGAAGGGAACCAAGATTTTCTCTTTTGTACCAATGCTAATCGTATTGGTTTTGATGCCATTCACTAGCAAAAGAGAACGTGCTATCATTTATTCTTCTAAATAGTTATAGCCTATCGAGACTAGGTATGCCACTCATGATCTAGCGCTCGCGGCTATTGATTTCGCTTTTAGAATTTTGGCATCATCACTTTTGGGTGAGAAATTTGTTCTCTACCCCGATCATAAATCTTTGGAATATTTATTTTCTCATAAGGAACTTAATATTGGCTCAAGTTCCTTACATCTTATGGTCTTGAATTCTTTATACTCCCGGAAGGGGAATCATGCTGCCAATGCACATAGTCGTAAGACACAAGTGGTTATTTCCTTTGATGATGTCCATATGGGATGCCAAGTTCATCGGACGTTTCGATGTACTTCGTTTTATTGAGCTTCATCTCATTTCTTTTATGGACAAGTGTCCGATGTTCTTTTATGGTGTTTGGTCCATTTGACATACCGTCTTCGAAATACGTCGGTATTCGAATTATTTGTGCTTTGGTTCATCTGGCATACCGTTGTTGTACTATGCCATTGTTCCAAATTATTCGAGTTTCTAATTTCTTGGGCGTACCGCTTTTGTGCTACGCCATTGCACCGGATCAATTTTCTGCTATTCATGACGTTTTCCACGTCTTTTATTTACGGAAATGCCTTTGGGATTCCGATTTTATTCTTAAGCCTAGTGATATTGAAGAAATTGAAGTTTCACCTAATTTGACTTTTGAGCAACATTCTACTTGCATCATTGCTTCGGAGGTTAAGCGCCTTCGAAATAAAGATGTTTTTCTTGTGATAGTTCAATGGTTCTCAAATCCCAAGGATTGCTCTTGGGAAATCTAGAGAATTCATCGAGCGAACTCGTCCGGGTTTTCTCTTTCATGCTCTTTTTGGGTGAACTTCTTATTTCAAATTTTCTTTTGTGTTGATATGCTTTTATGGTTGTTCCTCTTTATTTTCTTCTTAAGTATTGCGAGGACGCAATTTCTTTAAGGAGGGGAGTCTGTAACAACCTGCATATTCTATGATTGAATATTTAAATATTTTATTTAAATATAGAATCGTTAATCGGATTGAAGTCCGAAAAGCTACTTTTTGCAAACAGTTGAATTAGGACTCGAGACCACCCCCATCGAGTTCAAAATGCCGTTTGCAACCTTTTTGAGTATAAACTTCGATATGTTTGGAGTTAGGAGAATTTTGCCACTTTTCACTTAGGCTTTTGGTTGGGTTTCAGCCCAATAATCCCACTTATTACCCTAGCTCAGTCCACCTCTCCTCTTCAATTCACTCTTATTCTCCAAACACTCAAGCAAAACTGAAAATGGGGGAAGAGAAAGGGAATTAGAAACTCCTAGCCCTAGTCCCTCTTGCAAACTCCAACTTCTAGCTCCAAATTCAAAGAGAACCCAATGGTAAGCCTCCTCTTCATCTTCTCTATCTTCTTCTCCTCTTCAATTTCAGTTTATTCCTAAACCTAACTTTGGGAATGTCCTTCTTTAAAGCTTTGATTCAAGCTTGTTGAGTTGGAATTGAAGAGTGATTGCCCTTGCCATTGCTTTCGAGCTTCTTCTTCATTGATTTGGGTTCAAAGGTGAGATTTTTATCTCACATCTTAGTCTATAACTATCTTCGATTGTTAGGTATGAATTCCTAACACTTATTCTTGTGCACTTGCTTTTGGTTTGGATTGATTTGGTGAATATTCCAATATTTAGTGGTTTGAGTTCAATTCTTTAAAAATCCAAACTTTGATCTTTGATCATGATTTTTGTGATGCATTGAAGGGCTTATCAGGCCGGGTTGTCGTTTGGATTAAATCCTTAGTGACGTTGCTCGCGAAAATGCAATTTGGTCGAGAATTGGCCAATGAACTTGATAAGTTGGGCAGTGCTCGGAATAGGTCCGGCCGACCGAGCTCTGTAGCCGGCGATCGACCTGCTTCCAAAAGTGCTAAGCACTTCTCTGTTTGGGTTTGGTCGACCGGCTGCAGAGCTCAGTTGACCGACCTGCTTCCCGGACTATTCTTCACAACAGGGTCCGGTCGACCGAGCCCTGAAGCCGGCCGACCGACCTGATGCTGTTTGCCTATTTCGCCTATTTTGTGTGATTTCCAACTTTAATCGATTCGTGTGGTTTCCCTATTGTTATTATCTTTTATTATCATCTTTGATGACATCTTTCTTTGGGAATTATTGGAAATATCCATTTTGATGGATTTTGATATCGATTTCTTTGGATTTTATTCACGTCTTCGAATGTGAATTTTTATGATTGATTGTTTCTACAATCACTTCTATGATTTGTCACTTTAAAATATAAAGGTTTTCTATACTAGTAGTAAATATTCAAACTCTTTACAAAGATGATTTCAACTCTATTTTTAATACAAATCTTGTTTATAAAACCGTTTTCCAATCTATTAGTATATACAAACCTTTACCTCATTCGTATGAGAAAATCTAATTAAACGGCTTAGCAAAACAAGTGGTATGAAACGCTTGCGTTTACTTCGTCGGTTAATTTATGGACTTGTTCGATTGAACCTCTTGTGACAATTTTCTAGTGGAGATCTACAGTTTGTTCGTAAATATTTGAGTTAAGCAAGTGGTTATGGGACATGAAGCTAAACTCTTATATTTACTAGCTTAGTGTAATTGACACTTCTTGATGATCGACGATGATCATTTTATGGTTTAGACTAGCAATGTGCGATGTCTCTTTGTCCACGTGGAGGACTGTTCTTCGTTTTATTGAGCTTCGTCTCACTTCTCGCATGGGTCGTACCTATTTAGGTACGTCGATGTTTACTCTCGCATGGGTCGTACCTATTTAGGTACGTCGATGTTTATTTCTCGCATGGGTCGTACCTATTTAGGTGCGTCGATGTTTATTTACTTTGTGGAGCAATCGGCTCAATAAGTCGGGGCATGGGGCGTATCTATTTAGGTGCGTCGATGTTCGTCTATGCATGGGTCGTATCTTTCTAGGTGCGTCGATGTTCGACTTTGCATGGGGTGTATCTTTCTAGGTACATCGATGTTAGACATTACATGGGGCGTATCTTTCTAGGTGCGTCGATGTTTATTTATGCATGGGGCGTTTCTTTCTAGGTGCGTCGATGCTAGGGCATGGGGCGTATCTTTCTAGGTGCGTCGATGTTCGACTTGCATGGGGTGCATCTTTCTAGGTGTGTCGATGCTAGAGCATGGGGCGTATCTTTCTGGGTGCGTCGATGTTCGACTTTGCATGGGGTGCATCTTTCTAGGTGTATCGATGCTAGACTTTACATGAGGCGTATCTTTCTAGGTGCGTCGAAGTTAAGTTTATGGGATTGGCCATCCTCTTTTCTTGTGATTTTTGGATTTCTCGTTGTGATTTCTGGAATTTATGTTTCACCACCTTTTTCTGTTGGCATTGATATGTATGTTATTTATTGTGGCTTGGTGAATTAAATAAAGAATATGACATTCTTTTTATGCT
Organism: Allium fistulosum; assembly: GCA_030737815.1. Taxonomy (NCBI): domain Eukaryota; kingdom Viridiplantae; phylum Streptophyta; class Magnoliopsida; order Asparagales; family Amaryllidaceae; genus Allium; species Allium fistulosum. The sequence continues at coordinate 865,912,547 of CM060906.1, read as the reverse complement.
ATGAGATTCGTGAGATATTTGTATGATTTTCCTTTGTTGATTTTCTAATGTATACTTGTCTAGGTAGGACATTTTTGGTTATCATACGTTTTTATTATATCTCTTCTTATATCTCATTTTATCTGATATTTATAGCTAGACTGATCCGTTTATTATTTTCTTATTAAATAATACTCGGGTCAGACTGAGTGTTTACAGGTGCTTCCTCATGACTTCCTATCTGGAACCATCATCTGACTTTTGGCTAACTACTCTAGTTTAGTAGTTTTTGTTGTATACATTTGAGATTAGACTCCTTGATGTATACATATTCTATTGTCTTGCACTTGTATCTATTCTTTTGTGTTATTGTGGATCTTATTTGACCACTACTCTGATGTACACTTTCATGTGTTATATTCATATCTATTTCCGCCTTTGTGATATGAATTGTCTGTGACTGGTTTGTGTTATGTTTATTTCTATATTTGTTTCCAAAGTCCATATAGCCACTGTGTAGTAGCTTTGAGTTTGTATCGGTATGTCGGATTTCCTCTTGAGATGAAAAGTTATATTTTTATTTGGCATATCGGTACTCGCACAAAGCAATTATACAAATGGTCGCTCCTCAACAGCCTTATTCTCCGTGCTAGTTGACGGCATTACCCCGTAGTGTCCTTGGCTAGCATGGGTATAGAGGTGGGGCGTCACGGCTTGGTATCAGAGCCAAACTTCGGAACAATGTAGAATAATCTAGCAAGGATCATGTCCTAAGTCTTTCTTAGGAATTGTGCCTTAGGATTTAATTCGTGTCTCTGTATCGTTCTATCCTATTTTCTTTTATGATTTCTTGTTCTATCAATCAAGTTTGTTTGATGTTCATTCTAAGGATAACTTTTTCTTCTTCTTTTCTTTCTTTCTTAAAGAAAAGAAATGGTTGGATCTGGCAGTCCTAGCGCTGGTCAATCCAGTAGTACTTCTCTGGATGGCGTATTCATGTCTTCCCAGCAACTTTTGGATCTTGTAAAGAATCAAAAGTTTATTTGTGCTTTGTGTAAGAACCCCGAAATGGTTTTACCTCTAAAACTTGAAGTTCCTTTCCATCAGCTTGTGGATATCACTCTTCGACATGAAGAGGTTGGTAAAGGAAGTGATAGTGATATTGGGATTTCCAAGAAGAGGCATATTAAATTCAAGAGCCATAATCCCAATAAGAGAGTGAAGCAAACTACTTTGGTGGCAAAGACTCCAATCCCTAATCGTGGAGAATGCTACAATTGTGGCTCCACGGACCACTATGCAAAGGAGTGTCCGGAGCCGCTCTTTTGTCGTTATTGCAAAAATTCTGGTCATCATATTTCTGCATGCTCCAAACTTCTAAGCAAGAAAGAAACTTCGGTAGCAAAGTCGCCTACCTCTAGTCGTGAACAATGCTACAATTGTAATTCTAAAGAACACTATGCGAGTATGTGTCTGAAACCCCATTCTTGTCGCTATTGCAAGAAACCGGGTCATCTTTTGTCTGCATGTCCCAAACTTTTGAACAAGGACATGAGAAAGCTAAATATTGTGCAAGCCCCTAGCAACTCTTCTCTTAGTCAAGGTATCCATTCTATCCTTGATGACATTTATTTTGTGATTATCTTATTCGAGTTCTTTTTGATATGGGTTTCATACCAAACATCAATCAATTAATTCCTAATCACATCATAAGTTTAATTTAATTAACATAAGATAATCTAGCAGTTGTGAGTGGGTCAAAACACTCACCTTTTTGTTTCAAATCGATTTGAAATCCAAATAGAGGCCCAAAATTCAACTGTCTCAAAATTCGTTTAAACCTGTGTCAAAATGTCCGGAATTTCAATATGATCCAAATGAAGCAAACCACGCGTGAATCGGACCTCGTATGTAAAAATTATGATGATTAGAATGTTTTGAAATAAAAATTAAATTAAAATAAAACAAACAACACATTCTCACCGTACACGTCATCAACGAGCACGCTGCACACCCCCCAGATACGATCGACTCGAACTCTAGAAGCCGCCATCACGTCTCGAGCCAACCGCCGCTTCGACGCACGCTACCCTCCAGATCAACGCCGACCACCGCGCCTAGCACCTCAAGCCGCCCCCAACGACCCTACGCGTGGCCCCCGCGAGGCCTAAAACACTCCGCCGTTGTCCCCTTTAGATCGCCGTTCATGGCGATTTAGAGCACTGCCGAGACAAACTACCACCGTAGATGATCACTGCTCATCGAACTCTACCACACCCTCCGATCATCACCAGGTTGATGATCCACCGTCAAAATCCACCAATCACGGATGAACAACCGAAATAAATTCGACCATTTCAGGACAAACGGTGATTCGATCCATGAAACGAATTGCACCAGTGAATTACGCTCGTCGAGAGCTTCGAAATGGTATATAATATGATATAGTTTGGAAGAATTTGAATTTTAAAATTGATTTGGAGATTGAATTTTTGTGTTTGAATGCAAATTGAGTTTCTGCCATTGGAGAAGGGAGAAGGAATAGTCAGATAGAACTGTACGTATAGGAATAAGAAATAGAAAGGTTGCTAGGGTTAGAACAGAACAATATATACTAACGAAGCCCGATAAGAAAGAATGAACATCCGAATAGATTTGAATTGACGACAACGACCCGAAAAGCCTGTTTCGCTTCCGAAACGAAAGTAGGTCATACCATATATCGAAATATATATTTTTGATATTTTTAAACTCAATGGAACTAGTTTCAAACCCTAATTCCATTGTATACAGAAGTTAGCTTTTAAAATCAGATTATATTCATTTAATCCTTTTAATTGATTTCTACGCGTTTCGAGCCTGCACGATCAAACGACAAGTTCGATCACAACGTAACTTGAAATCCTACAATAATTCACTATTACGGATCTGATGAAACTGGTTTCATCGAAATCCGAGACAGTGGACAAAATGGTTATTTTCACATTAATTAAATAAATTATTATTAAATTAAATTTATCACTTCTTATATTGAAATTAAATAACTAACCATTTTATTATTTTTGATTACTTAGACATTTAAAATAATTTAAAACAAATTTATATATCAATTCAGTGTTGAATATTACACTAATTACGGTGTTCAATTTCAACTGTAATTAAATCCAATTAATTATAATTTAATTCCAATAAATTGATTTAATTTGATTTCAATCTTTTTATTCAACCAATTATAATTCTAAAGACATATTTAACATTTGTTTATATCTTATAACACTAATATTCTACAATTATCATCTTTTACCATATTAGTTGCAATATTTCAATTATTTTGAATTTTTGTCAATCTTATTATAATTTAAAATCCCAATAAATTAACTTACCTTGGTTTCAAGCTTTTATTTAAATCAATTATTGCCTTATGAATATAATTGAAATTTCTGTACATTTTATTGCATTCAACTTTTACAGTTATCGCCTTAACTCATTTTACGTAACATTTAATTTCACTTATTTATGATTGATTAAATAAATTGGTAACAAATAACAATTGTCAACATTTCTATATTTAATCACATTTGTATGTTTATTATTTACAAACAAATGTTATAACAACTTACACTATACTAATTCTATCCAATTACAATTTATTACACATTATTTCATAAATTAATCAACATTTAAATTATCAATTACTCTTTTAATCCAATTATCAATTAATACACACATTATTACAATTAATTTACAATCTGTAACCAATTATAACTTTTTAATCATTTCAATTAATTAGAATTACATTCAAAGCAGTTATCAATTACCTTAAATTAATACTATTACATTTCATTCTAGTTATATTTTTATTATTAAATCACAAATTTTTATTTCTTCCAACATTAAATCACAAAACCTTATTAAATTAACTATTTTTAATTATCTAAAATTAAGGGTCATTACATTCTCCCCCACTCAAAACTTTTCGTCCACGAAAAGGGAAAGAAGCAATTAAGGAATTAATATATCTTATTCAAAATATTAAATTTATAAACAATTAATTTACATAATTAAATAATTTAAATAAATATATCAATTTATAACCATTAAGCCCTTTCATATTCAAGTTTAGTAAAAGTTAGAAAACATTTTTGCAAAATTCTCTAAGTCCAAAATTCATGTAAAATTTCGACAGAGTCTCCTTTGTACGGAAAGGTCTAAGAGAAATAATAATATCAATAACAATAATATATATCATATTCTTTAAAATAAAATATCCCAAACTACGGGAAACAATATAATATCGCTATAAAACCGTAATCCGAGAACGTACCTATTTGTCGGGCAAACAATGCTTAATTTATGAAACCAAAAGTAGTAGTTATTGCTTCCATAAACCTGTATTTCACTTATATAATCCAAAAGAGTTAATAATTATATAAAAGAGAAATATTTACGTTGTTTTAATCAATAGCAAACAAACCAACACAACATAGCAACAATCACTTACAAACAAAACATACAATCATCACATGAAATCAAAGTAATAAATCACACATCCAAAGCAACCAAAACAAATGGTTTGTTCGGGTTCAGAAACTTTTAATCGTATAAAATGATAAATAAACTATGAAGTAAACCATACACTCAACAGTCGTAGATAAAACTTTATAGATTATTTATACATCTCTATACAAAATAGAAGTATCCTTTCCCAACTAATCCATAAGCCACAACAAACCATAATTTCAATGTTATTTAAGTTTGTTTCTTTTTTTCCTCATTTCACATCATTTACTGTTCCTTTCTTGTTCATATAATGCTTATTTTCATTAATTTACATTTGTTTTTACCTAAAAAAAGTACATTTCTCATTTATTCATACAATGCCATTTTCTTTCATTTTATTACTTTACATTCATTGCTTAAATAAGTTATTCCTATTCAATTATTTAAAATAATCAATGAATTCATTATTTAAGTATTTCATACTTTTCATTGCAGGTTAATTCACATTTATGGTTTAATAATATATTTGATTTCCAATAACAAAACATTTCATACTTAAGTATTTCTACCTTAAATTTACATTTATTCTTTCCTTTTATAACACCAATTGAATATTAAGTCTATTTCTTAATCATTTCAACGTTTTTGTAGTTATAATCATTCAACTAATGTAGTATTCACCTTTACTGTTCATTTTAATTACAAATAGATGCAACATTAACTTAAGTTCATAATTGTAACGACCCGGAAATTTTGATGATTTTTATAACGTAATTAATTGAAATTTTGCTTGAAATTTAATTTTAAAATTTTGCAATGAAAATTCAATATTTGGAATACGTCTATTTAGACATAGCAAATGGAAAATTTTCATTGGGAAATATGGAAGTTGGTTTTATTGTGAAATTATCAATTTCGATTTAAATCAGTTAGATTGTTGATAATAAAATATTTTTGAAATTTGAATATTTTTATATAACAAAAATGTAAACTATTTTCTGAGTGAGACGTCATATTTCGTTTCGTCGAATTTGAAATTCTCTAGTCCTGTTTATCTTATTTTTGGCAGTTTAGCAGCATTTTGACAACGAATATCGACTTTTGATAGGATGGTCGTATCGTTGATATTTGTGTACCATTCTGTTCGTCTCGTCGTACTGATCTCCGCAGTATATTTATTTATGCATTTCGACGTTCGGTACGCAACGAAAGCTGCATAACGGCCCAATGTATCGGTATCTGTTTTAACTGTTTGATTCCTGTGTCCATTCAAAATTTTCCAACGGTTGAAAAACAAACAGCCGTTTTGCTATCATTATTTTAATCTGAATTCGTGCTTGACCTTTTCTATTCCCACATGGGCTTGTCCTTTCATTTTCATATTCGTTCACTGTTCATATCAAAAGCTTTCAAATAAATAAATATATATTATACCGTTTATATTTGCATTAGGAATTGACCAACAATCATTAGAGTTTATTTTTTGAAATTCGAATCGTGTTTGACGTTTGTAATCCCACCATCTCTATTTAAATATTGGTTCATTCATTTTATTGGGTCTCCTTTCTTTGTTTTGTTTTAGGCATATGTTACAAAAATATAATATATTATATAAATTATTCATATCATCTTCCACTTTTTCCAAACTTCTCTTTCCTTCACCTCCACATTCCTTCATTCATTTCCTTCCCTCGACTTCGCCATATCCATCTATGCCTCTTCCCCATCATTTGTGAACCCAACCAACCTTCTTCCCCACCATCTTTACTCCACCACGTCACCAAATTTTGACCACCACCTTCATCACATCATCGCCTACCCGACTACAAGTGCAGCCAACTCCACCCTCCTCCACGACCCTGACCACTTCATCGCCTTACTTCCTGGCCATTGCAGCTGTAATAACCCGCATATTTTATGATTTTATATTTAAATATTTTATTTAAATATAGCGTCGTTAATCGGATTTAAGTCTGAAATGTCACTTTTTGCAAACGGTCGAATTAGGACTCGGGACCACTTCCATTGAGTCCAAAATGGTGTTTGCGACTTTTTTGAGTATAAGCATCGATATGTTTGGAGTAAGTTGAATTTTACTATTTTCTAAGTGGGCTTTTGGGTTTGGGTTTCACCCAACTCATCCCATATCCTTACTCAGCCCCCTCTCCTCTCCATTCACTCATTTCATTTCTTTTTTCTCAAGCTCAACTGAAAATGGGGGAAGAGAATGGGAAATAGAAATTCCAAGCCATAGTTTCCTCTTGCAAACTCAAATTCTTGCTTCAAAATCAAAGAGAAGCTTAGGTAAGCCTTCTTTTCACCCTCTCCATCTCTCTCTCTCTCTTTCTCTCCAGTTTCAAAAATTTCCTATAACCTAAATTAGGAAATACTTGTTTTGATCTTAGATTGGAGCTTGTAGAGTAGAAGTGAAGTGTGGTTGATCTTTTCTTTGCATTTGAGCTTCTCATCTTTGTTTTTGAGTTAAAAAGATGAGTTTTTGAACTCACATCTACTTCTCTAGATATCATTGATGTTAGGTACGAATTCCTAACACTTATTTATGTTCATTTGCTTTTGATTTGAATTGATTTGGTGAACATTTCAATTTTTGGTGTTTTGAAGTCAAAAACTCTAAAAATCATAGCTTTGATGTTCGATCATACTTTTGGTGGTGTATTTAAGAGCTTATAGGGCCGGGTTGTCGATTGGCATAAACCCCTAGCGCCCATTGCTCGTCCGGTTGCAAGTGTGAGAGTTTGCTCTTCATTTGGATAGGCTGAAAAACAGTTCCAGTGCCAGTCAGTCGACTGGCCTCTGCAGTTAGTCGACTGGCTGTAGAAACCGAGAGTTTCTGGGACTGTCTGCAGAAACTGGAAGTCTCTGTTTTGTGCAGTCAGTCGACTGATTGTAGTCGACTGGCCTCTGCAGTCTGTCGACTGACCACAAGAACTGAAACTTTCAGGTTTCTGGATCAGTCAACTGGCCTTTGCAGTCAGTCGACTGACCTGCTTGTCTCAGCCCAGATTTGCCTATTTGTTTGGTTTCCAATTTTTATCGATTCATGTCGATTCCAATTAGTTGTTATTGCATATGTGACTTTGATGATTCTTTTTTGATTTCGTACACGGATTTTTATAAAATGATCTTTTTAATTTGTATTAAAAGCTCGTTTCTCCAATTTATAATTTCTATTTAAAACAAACACACACAATTTTGCACTTTGAGCGAAGAGGGAGGAGAATTAAATGATTAAATAAAACGCGTGCTATGAACACGTGTGTTTATCTTTTCAGTTAATTCCTAATTTATTCGTTTGACCATTTTGACCTTTGGGTCTGGTTTGCCGATGATATGAGGTGAACTTTGCACTTCTTTGAGTGTGAAATTGACTAACGGTTAGTAAACCGTTTAGTGCGAACGTGTGGTATGGGACCCACGTTAACATTTTTGGGTTCCTTTCTGAGAGTTGTGACACATTACGCCAGTTAGTGGTGTCCAGTAATGGGCCTTTGGACCTTCACCACTACGGTTTGTTGCCCTATAGTATCACTTTTGGAGTTGGTCCATCATCACCGCTCGAGTGATATTGGGTTTGTTGCCTTTGAGTATGTTGCCTTCGGGTTTGTGCCTTCGGGTTTGTTTCCCGATAGTATCACTTTTAGAGTTGGTCCATCGTCACCGCTCGAGTGACATTGAGGTTTGTTGCCTTCGGATTTGTGGATCCTTGTTATACAGTACTGAGCTCGAGCATCTTTTGTTTCTTTGACAATTATATTTCCCTAGTGTATCGCCTTCGGTGTAGGTTTTTTGAACCACACGATATATAGTGATTACCTTGTGGAAACTTGTGTTACCTTTATTGTTATTTGTTATTTGCCTACTTGGCTTGTTTTGGGATATGATATCCTCGGTTTATTTGAGTTGCCTATGATATGAGGCTTGTTATGATTCATCTTCTGTTAGATGATCTGGCTATCTCTTTTGGAGATATTTGTGGTACTTTATGACCTTGTATGTTCATTACGATTTATTATCTAACTGATTTGTTTAGCTAGACTGACCCGTGTATTTTATACTCGGGTCAGACCGAGATGTTTCCGGTTAGGTACATTAGACTTAGCCTATTTTGCTTTCGCATGGACTATTCTGCTAGTTCCTTTTAGTTATAGCTTTTTGTGTAGTCCTTTTTGGCTGTAACTCTGATATGTATTCTTTTGACTCGCCTGTATATTGTGGTTTGCTTTACCACTTGACATGTATAATTTTGTATAGTCTGTAATGTATCTGTATATGTGTAAATGTATGTGATGATCCATTGTTCTATGATGTGTATTACATTTGAGTTGTCATATCTGATAGATCCTTCAGCCACCTATGGCTTTGTAATAAGTAATTATTGGAGATGTCGATCCATTTGAGAAAGAAGTGGCAATGATCGGCGTATTCAATAGATAATTAAGACAAGGCTATAGATGGTCGCTCCTATCCAGCTCTATTCTCCACATTAGCAGACAGCGTTACCCAGTAATACTCTTTGCTAATGTGGGTCTTGGAGTGGGGCGTTACAGCAGCCCTGCTTCCCAAAGAAACCCGACCACCAGAAGTGTACCCTAAACCCATTTTGCGTGCTCTCCATAACTTCATCTCACCCACGGCCCATACACAGCCTACACGTGCGACCATACCCCGCTTTCTCCGCCTCCAAACCGCCTGCTCCTCCACCTGATCCATGTCTGCCCCTCATCCTTGCCTCGGTCGGGTCCACGCATGCAGCTCCGAGACAATAGAGTTCCTATTCTCATTCGATTGCATGCCTGTTGCCTATATATATAAACCTATGTAAGTTATATAATATATGATTTCAAACTGTTATGAATTATATTATATATTATATATTTATATTATGGGTTATATAGGTTTATATTTTTCCTTATTTACAGTTTGTATATATGGTTATATTTTAGTCATATACTAGCCTGCACATGTATAAGGTTGCATATATGTTGTATACTTGAATATGTCTGCAACTATATTCATTTATATGTAAGTCATATTAATATAAGACCTGTCAGTTTATGCATATATTTGTTTTGCTTTTTCTTTTTTGTATGGCTGAGAGTAAAAGTTTATATATGTGTGTGTTTAAAGTATTTATATATAATATGTTCAGATTTCATATTTTTTACAGTAAGGTATATAATAGTGTATATTAAGGTATATAGATGTTTACAGTTCGTATATTATAAAGGGAGTATATATGTTTGCATTATATTATATTATAAAAGGAAAAATATATGGTTGCAGTATATCACATTATAAAGGAAGCATTATATATATATTATACACATATTTCTTTATCCAGGCATGTATTTGAATATTCTGATATGTTCGCATAAATATTACCTCTATATATTGTAATGTACACTTGATATTTAAACTACAAATGATTACATATATATATTTCATGCATAAAAATTTTAAGTTGATATTTAATATTTGGCTAAAGGGTATCTAGGTTAATATTTGAAAATCTTTGGGAAAAAAATATATATGGGTTATAAATTGAATATTGAGAAAAGTATATGTTTGGATTTTAAATTTAAATGTAATATGTAAATATGCCATTTTAAATATGTATTTTAAATTGAATATTAGTTTTAAGGAAAATAATAAAATAATATACATTTCAATTCAATTTACATCAAGCTGATTCTAACTCAATTCATCGATTCCTTATTATCAGCCTCGTTTGTCAATCCGTGTTCAGCTACTTCACTTTGACATTTATCGTTTGGATTTGGTCGATTTTTGAATTCGTGATTTATTCCGTGTGCTTGCCCTGTTCTCTCTCTAGCCTCAAAAGGTGAGCAATCACTCACGATTAACATTCTTATAGTTAGTAAATTTGATTTCACTTGAAACGACAATTGAAATATGCTGCCAAATTTGAATTGCTAGTTATTTAATTGTTAAATATGATATGCCATTATCTGCAATTGTTCACCTATGATATATGACACCATATCCAGTTGTAAATTTTTATTGAATTTATCACTGATGATATATGCCTGCTATTGATATGTTATATTTTATCACATTTGTTCTCACTCTACAAGTTCCCTGTTAATTTAGAATTCCCGATGGGTTGAAATGATACATACCCGAACGATTTGTAGAATAGGGGAAAATCGTTATGGATTGAAATGATAAACCCAAGCGATTTTCATTGATTTTGAATTTTTGGGATTGCGGGTTGAAATGTTATATACCCGTAAATATTTAAATTGCGGATTGAAATGATAAATATTTGTATCACTTGACCATTGGATAGAAAATTATATACGGACACCGTTGGTCTATATTTTTGAAAATGATTTCTAAAGTTTTGAAAGGAAATATACAGTTTTAATAAATGCTGACTTTTAAAATATAATATATATCAATTTTATTTTTATATATGTCTAAATTTTAGATTTTTAAAATTATATGATTTGGGAATTTTAAATTTATAAGTTAGTTTTGAAAATATAATTTTTAATATTTTACTTATAATTTTAATATTTTAAAATATATAAACATAGATTTAATATAAAATAAATTTAATAATAAGATTTAATTTAATAAAATTTAATTTAAGTAGTATATAGGTATTTATTTAAAATTATATTTTAAAAATAAATTTTTGTAATAATTTTAAATAAATAAAGGCTGGAAAAAAATAAAGAAAAATTGACTTGAAATTTAATGGGGTAATAATTGAACTTAAATAAAAATTTATTTGAACTCATTGATTTTGAGATTTGAAAATTATGATTTATAACTATAAATAAAACTGAGAATGAATATTTAATATTGATTCAAATTATAAATTGATATTTTGTTGTTATTAAAATGATTAAGTGAATACTTTCCAATTTGAATAAAATTAAAGTTAAAGTTTGAAATATAAATGAAATTTATATTGTAAATGTTTGAATATTTAAATTTGAATCTTTTAACTTTAAATTGAAATGGTTAAAGTGGAATTGATTTAAATTGAATTTTGAAATTTTGGATGATTTGAATCGATTTACGGAATTGGAGGAAACTATTTTTATTATATAAAGTATTTTTAATATATATAAACTATTTTTAATTTACAATTATTTTAATATATAAATTATTTTAATATATAAACTATTTTAATTTATAACTATTTTAATATATAAACTATTTTCCATATTTAAACTATTTAAGTAGGATCTGTTATGATTACGAAAGTGTTAAGATTTCAAAAGTGTCATGATTTCAAAAGTGTTATGATTTCAAAAGTGTTATGATTCCAAAAGCGCTATGGTTTCGAAAGTGTTATAATTTTGAGAAGTGTTACGTTCTGGAAATGAATATTATTTAAAGTGAACAATGTTGTCGAATTGATATGATTTTGAAACGAATATGATATTTTGATATGAAGTATGAACTATTTGAAATGAAATGACGACGGTGTGAAATAAGCGTTTGGTTGTTAAAGAGACCGGGATCGGATATTGTCATACTCTCTGCCAATACCGAAAACCACTTTAACAACTATGTACGTGGTAGAGATTCCAGAATGAAGTAGGATGGTTTGGTGACGATTCTATATGGTATTTATGTAGCCCTGACTCCTGTGAGTCAGCTTGATGCGGCTAAAACAGGTGCCATGCCGAGCCAAGTGAGGTCGTTCCTCCTATCGGACACATTTCTTTGATACCATCCTATTACTTTTGTGATTTGATTGGGTGCACCTTTGATTTGGGTGTGTGTCACGAGGTGGGCGGTAGTAGATACTATGCGTTACCCCCAGTCCGGATCCGCAAACGGTATATCTACCCTGGCATTGCCTCGCGTGCCTTGTCACATGCCCTTTCGCGCCTTCTACAAGTTTGGTTTGTACCATACCTATGGAGTGCCCTCTAATAGCCCTCTAGTTTACGGGGAGAGTTATGGTACTATATAGACTATGGGAATATATAAAATGTGTTAAGGGGGTATGTATAACACCTTAATGCTATTTTAATAGTTTACTTTACTATAGACATTATTATAATAGCGTATATTACTACATAGCAGATAGTTCCATGGATCCTTAGAGGATGAGAACCCCAAACATCCTTTAAGTTATTTGTATTTCAGTTGACATTTCATTTGAGTTGAATTTACTATATAAGAATGTTAATCCTGACTCGAGTGTTTTTTGTTTTGCTCGGGTCAGACCGAGTGTCACAGCATTTGAGACTCACCTTTGGAGATTGGAGCTTTGCTTGAAGATCTGTCTGTCTATCCGGCTTTCAGTTATTTCAGTCGTTTCCCATGATTCCTGTTCAGTCTTAATAGTTACTTCTGTATTCGAGACTTCATTGTATTTGAGATATTATGTTGTATTTTATTTCAACTCTGTTGTTTATATAGTAGCTTCATGAACTACTATTTATCAATTCCACTACTTATTATTGTAATACTCTGTGTCTGTGATTCTGTGATTGATTTATTTACTATATATGCTGAGTTTTGCCAAATATAAATTAACAATCTGATATTTTGAGAAATTCAAGTCTGACATGTACAGATGTGTATGGTTCGAAATGTCAGGTTGTTACAAGTGGTATCAGAGCTCTGGTTTAGGCAAAACTTAGCATATAAAGTTAATTTAATTACAGAATCACCTTCATTCGAACTTGAATTTCTTCTCTTTGATTAGGATTTCTTTTGAATTTCAAAACTTTCCCTTTTGTTATGAAATCCATTGTCTCTCCCTATTCGTGTTCTTTTGATACTAGAGCATCCCATAGCTCCAACCTTGTAACGACCCGTATTTTTACGGATCGAAACATCGTAAAACAGTTGTCATTAGGTCGTAATGTTGATAAGTCGTCCAGAGTCTAAGTCGTGGACGAGATAAGGCTTAGGTCGTATAGTAGTTAGGTCGGAGTAGACGACTTAAGGAAGTGGAGCGACTTAAGAAGTTGACGACTTAAGGATTTTTGGGATAAGTCGTGTAGAAGTTAGGTCGTGTGGTGGCTTAAGTCGAGTTAACGACTTAAGGGGTAGGCGACCTAAGGGATAGGCGAGTTAGGGAAGAACGACGACTTAAGAGTTAGCGGCATAGGAAACTGGGCGAGTTAGCGACTTAAGGAGGATAGGTCGGCAACGACCTAAGGAAGCTGGTAGTAGCAGTGAGCGACCTAAGGAAGTTAAGTCGTAGACGACTTAGGTGTTAGGTCGTAACCCAGTTAAGTCGCGTAGTTATTGAGTCGTAGGTCGCGCATTGTCTTAGGTCGTGGCATTATTAAGTCGCGCAAGGTTAAGTCGTATGATTTGTTAAGTCGCAAAGATCGTTAGGTCGTATCCCAGTTAGGTAGCGACTTATGTTAGGTCGCGTGGATGCTTAAGAGGTTAGGTCGTGTAGCGTTAAGTCGCTAAGTCGTATCGCGTTGAGTCGAGTAAGTTGATAGGTCATTAAGTCGTACCTTAGTTAAGTCGCGTGAGTGCTTATGTTGTTAAGTCGCTAGGTCGTGCGCATGTGTGTTAGGCTTAGGTCGTTGAACTGTGGAGTCGTAAGTCGTAGGGATGGTTAAGTCGTGAGTCGTGGTATTTCTTAAGTCGTAAGTCATGATGTTCTATAAGTCGTGGACGACTTAAGGAGGCGGACGACTTAGGGAATTCCAGCCTATAAATACACGTCCATTTCTTCATTTTTGGGATCCGGATTTTGAAGCGACGAAGTGCTGCTATTTTGAGAGCTCGAGTTCTACACTTCTTCACTTCTTTTCTCCACTTTAATCTTGTGATTCCTTCCATCCAAATCGAAGATCAAATCGAAGATCGAAGAGCTTAGATTGAAGATCTACATTCTTCGAAGAGAGATTTCATCGTTTGAAGCGGATTTGTGATAGATCGAGTTAGATCCTTCGCTGTCCAGATCTGAAGTGTGTTGCTTTTGAGGTGTTTAGGTGATTTGGTGAGTGGTGATTATCTCTCACACGGATCCAAAGGAGTATATCGGATCGTTGGCTTGATTTTGTGTTAAAGTAGCGATTTCCATGCATTTCTTAAACTTAAGTATAGATCCATTGTTCATGATGATTTGACATCCATTTTACTACATGTTAACCTATGCAAGTTCATTCATCAAGTTGTAGAGATATTGCTCATGTTTTTATACTTGTTAGATTTGGACCCTTTATTTACGAAATTGCCATTATTGTTATAATTGTTATTTATATCATGTTTGAATGTTTGATTACTTGGATTAATGATTGATTGTTATGAATTAGTTGATTGACGATTGATTTAGACAAGATGGTCAAAGATGATTCAAAAGCTAAGAGAAAGGCTCTTGAATTGGGAAAGTTGCTCGTGGCATATGTAGCGGATGATGAAGCTCATATGGATAGATTTGATGATGATGATGTTGAGATGAGGCTTTGCTAGGATGTGATGAAGCGAGTCTTGGTCTAATCCAGACGGGATCATTCCAAGCATGTTGATAACTCGGTGAAATGGTTCGAGTTTGAGGATAATGGTTTGCTCGAGAGGCGCTTGAGCTAGTATGGAAATAGTCGTCGAGGAGGATGACTAGAAGGCTGAGATTTCATCTTTGTTGAAGGTTCTAGCATGCTCAAAGCAAGAGTACGTTGAGCAGATTCGATAGTCCCTGAAGACTACTGATTGGTAGTCAAGTACTCTGGGCAGATTCGATAGTCCTAGGCACGGGTCACGACGACGTGCGGAGTTATGTCTAGAACTGGGGTTTCCATTAGCCCTTGACGGACGGATGAAAGAATGAGCCGATCATTCAATTAACGATGATATCGAAGCAATGATAACAGTGATAGCCAAAGTCATGGATGTTTGGTTGTATCGTCATTCGGTCTCAAGAGCGGCATTTTCTGGGTGCTTATCTGATCTTGGTTTAGGCCTTGGGGGTTTGTACTTGGAAAACATCGCCCTTGACTCGAGTGATAACTGCTTTACTTTAAATTGTATGCTCTGCTATGTTTGCTTCTGCTTAGTGTGTGTCTGGGGGCTATCACTGTAGAAAGAGGTGGAGTGGGAGGGTTGTATTCCTATTCCTTTACCTTTATGCTCTTTTGGTATGTTGTTAGTTAATTTACCGCTCACTAAGACTATTGTCTGAATCAAGGCTTTATGTTTTTAACTCTTATTGCCTTGGGCTGTTCGTCCATTTTGGGACGGGCAGACTAGGTAGCAGGTGATAGGTGCTGTTCTTAGTTTCTGACGATGTTGATGACGTAGACGAGCTGGAGGCATGCATATTATTTTCTTACTATATGTACTGGATGTTCCGCTGCTTTGTATAATTCTCTGAGTGATATGTAGTGAGGCTTGATGTATTGACTATTCAGATGTTGTATTCAACTATATGAAGTTTTATTGATGAGATTCTATTATGTGAAGCTTTACTATATATATTCTCTATTGTATTTTATCCATGCACTGTGAGTAATACGATATATTCTGTTGTTTTAATTTACCCTGACAATCGTCCATGGCTGCCTGGCACACTTTACAGTGCACTATGTCTAGTTTCAGTGCGGGGGTCATGGGCGGTCGTCACATTTGGTATCAGAGCTTTGGTTAATTGATTTTACCCAACGCTCGCTGACGTAACTACGTATGAGAGACGTAATTGTATTGTGATGAATGATTACTATATATAATATAGTAGATTAGAAGAGTTTGAGTCCTTTATGCAGTTGTTTCTCTAAGATGTTCTGATCATTTCTTTTATATATATTAAGAATGAGTCAAAGAGGGAGACCAGCTGCTAGGGAAGGCCGTGCTGTTGAGGGGACTGATGATTATGCAGCTATGTTCGAGGCTATGATGACTTCGATCATGAGAAGGATGCCTGCTCCGGGGCCATCAGTAGATGTTGGAGTTCAAGTTCAAACTCCAAAAACAATGGATTTTTCTAAGCTGTGTAAAGATTATACTGCTCTTGGAGGAAAGGTTTTCTTGGGAACAGAATCAACCATTGAAGTCCAGAGGTGGATAGATGCTTGTATAAGGATCTTTGGTGATTTGGGAATTGAGGATGCGACTAAGAGGAAGTTAGCATCAAGACAGCTTCAAGGTAGAGCTTCTGATTGGTGGAACTCTATCACCATTGATACTCCGGAGGAAGAAATTACTTGGGAGCAATTCCAAACCAGATTTGAAGCTAAGTTCATTTCTACAGCCCAGAAGTTTGTTCTGTTCAAGAAGTTTGTGGAGCTCAAGAAAAATGGAAGACCAGTTCTTGAGTATGTTTCTGAGTTTGAAGCTTTGTCCAAGTATGCCCGGTCGTATATTGCATCTCCTTATCAGAAGAATGAGAAGTTTGTGACAGGCTTGGACAGTTATCTTGGGAGGCAGTTGGTGGACCATTTGGACGATTCATTTGAGAAGCTTGTGGAGAAAGCTCTCAGGCATGAGAATCTGTTTCCTAAGGAAGGATCTGTTGTTGCTGTGACCAAGGAAGAGTCTAAACCACAGCAGGGTGGAAACAAGAAGAGGAAGCAGCAACAGCAAAAGGGTAAGGATGGCCAGAAGAAGCCAAAGGTTGAAGTGACCTGCAACAATTTTCAGCAGAAGGGCTATTTCTCTAGGGATTGTAAGAATCCGAAGGTGCCGGTGAAGTGCCACAACTGTGACAAGCTGGGGCATGCTAAGAGGAATTGTCCAAAACCGCGAAGGGACAAGCAGATTGTGCAAGCTTATGCTTTGGGGGCTGTTCCATCATCTTCGAAAGCTCCTACCACTGAAGAGAAAGGAAAGAGTGTAGTGGTTCAAGGTACTCTCTTCATTTGTGGTGTTCCAGTTAGAGTGTTGTTTGATACTGGGGCGTCGCATTCTTTTGTTTGTAATGAACTTGTAGACCGGTTGGGTTTAGAACCGGATATTGTTGATAGGCCATTGGTTGTGACTAATCCAGTTGGGGGTTCGTCTTGTTTGTGTATGCTATGCCGTGGTCTGATTGTATCAAGTCATGGTTGCTCTTTTGTTTGTGATTGTTTTGTTCTGAACTTTGCGGGGTTCGGAATTATTTTGGGTATGGACTGGCTTAGGAAGTCTGCGGCAAAGGTTGATTGTGAGAGATTGGAGGTGACAGTCGAGAATGTGGAGGGGCGAAAGATTGTGATACGATGTAAGCATGAAGAAGGCGTCTTCATGAGCTTCATGTATTCACTGGTTATTCCACGGGATGGACTGTCATCGTTACCAATCGCTAATGGATTTGAGGATGTCTTTGACGAGGTCAAAGGGTTACCGCCACATAGAGAGATCGAGTTTCGTATAGATCTAGTTGAAGGAGCCAGACCTGTTGTGATGCCTCTTAGGCGGATGGCGCCTAGGGAACAACAGGAGTTGAAGGTGCAGGTTGATGATCTTTTGCAGAAAGGATTCATTCGGCGTAGTGTATCCGAATGGGGTGCACCAGTTGTGTTCGCAACCAAAGCGGATGGATCGTTAAGGTTGTCTGTGGATTATCGTGAGCTGAATAAAGTGACTAAGAAGAACAAGTATCCATTGCCGAGAATAGATGACTTGTTTGACCAGCTTCACGAAGCAAAGGTGTTTTCTCAGATGGATTTGGCAACGGGATTTCACTAGTTAAGAGTGGCTAAGGATAGTGTGTCGAAGACTGCTTTTAGGACACCATCCGGTTTCTTTGAGTGGCTAGTGATGCCGTTTGGATTGACTAATGCGCCAGCATATTTTGTGGATCTTATGAATAGAGTGTTCAGAGATCAGTTGAACAAGTTCGTGCTAGTGTTCGTGGATGATATTCTGATTTATTCCAGAACTGAAGAAGAACACAAGACGCACTTGCATATCATTTTGGAAATCTTACAGAAACATCAGCTAAGGGCTAAGTTTTCGAAGTGTCACTTCTGGAAGAGTGAAGTGAGGTTCTTAGGCCCTATTATCTCTGGAAATGGAGTAGCGGTTGATCCCGCCAAGATAGCAGTAATCCAGGATTGGGGTAGACCTAAGAATGCATCTGATGTGAGAAGTTTTCTTGGATTAGCAGGATACTATCGTCGTTTTATCAAAGACTTCTCCAAGGTGGCTGCACCATTAACAGGATTGACAAAAAAGAATCGGGTATTCAGATGGGATGATAAGAGTGAGCAAGCTTTCGGAATCCTGAAAGAGCGATTGACAAGTGCTCCTGTTTTGATTATTCCAAGTGGAAATGAAGAGATGGTGGTTTACACCGATGCATGTGGTACTGGACTTGGAGCAGTGCTGATGCAGAAGAGTAAAGTTGTTGCGTATGCAAGTCGACAACTGAAGCCGCATGAAAGGAATTATCCGACTCATGATTTGGAGTTAGCGGCGATTGTTTTTGCTCTGAAAATGTGGAGACATTATCTATTGGGAGTTCGATTCGAGTTGTTTACAGATCATAAGTCGTTGAAGTATCTTTTCTCCCAAAAGGATTGTAATCTTCGGCAGCAACGGTGGCTAGAGTTTTTAGCATCATATGATTTTGGTATAGCCTATACTCCGGGAAAGGGAAACGCAGTGGCAGATGCGTTAAGTCGAAGACATGCAGGATTGGGAGCCATGTTTTCGGAATGGAAGAATCTCGAGTATTTAGCTGGATTTGACTTCAGGCCTAGATGTGAATTGGAACCTGAGATGTTGGCAAACTTATCGATAAGACCGACTCTTGTGGAAAGAATTGGCAAGAGCCAAAAGCAAGACGATAAGCTTGTCAAGATTATCCGTGATTTGGAATCTGGATTGGAACCAGAAAAGGATAAAGGATTCGAGGTCGATCGAGAAGGTTGGCTTTGGAAACAAGGACGACTAGTTGTTCCCGATATAGATGAATTGAGAAGTAAAGTTCTGAAGGAAAGTCATCACTCAAAGTTGACAATTCATCCAGGAGGAAATAAGATGTATCGGGATAAGAAGAGAACCTATTACTGGGAAGGTATGAAGAAGGATGTTGGAAATTTTATTTCCAAGTGCATGAACTGCCAGTTGGTAAAGGCTGAACAGAAGAAGCCAAGTGGATTACTTCAGCCATTAGAAGTTCCTACATGGAAGTGGGAGCAAGTATCGATGGATTTTATTGATGGACTACCTAGAACAAGAACGGGAAATGAAGGGATTTGGGTCATTGTAGATCGTTTGACTAAGAGTGCCAGATTCATTCCTGTTCGATCGACTAGGATTGCATCAAAGTTGGCTGAGTTGTATGTCAAGTGGATAAATCGATTCCATGGTATTCCGAAGAGTATAGTATGCGATCGAGACCCATTGTTCACTAGTGGATTTTGGAAAAGCTTCCAGGAAGTTTTGGGAACCGAGTTGTGTTTGAGTACAACTTATCATCCCCAAACGGATGGTCAGACCGAGAGAGTCAATCAAGTTTTGGAAGATCTTCTTAGAGCTTGTGTTTTGGATTTCGGAGGATCATGGGAAGATCACCTTCATCTGGTGGAATTTTCGTATAATAACAGTTACCAGTCAAGCATTGGTATGGCACCGTATGAAGCATTGTATGGAAAACCGTGTAACTCTCCGACATGTTGGTTAAAAATAGGAGAAAAGCTGATACTTGGGCCAGAGATGATTCGACAGACTTCGGATTTTATAGAGATCATTCGGCAACGAGTGAAGGCAGCCCAAGACCGTCAGAAACGTTATGCCGATAAGCGTCGTAAGGATTTGGAATTCGACGTAGGTGATATGGTTTTTGTGAAGATTTCTCCACTGAAGAATTGTTATTCGTTTCGGGAAGAAAGGAAAATTGACTCCGAGATTTGTTGGACCATTCCCGATCATCGAGCGAATTGGAAAGCTCGCCTATAGATTGGAGTTACCAGAGAAGATGTCGGGTGTGCACAATGTTTTTCATGTATCATATCTACGGAAGTATGTGCACGACTCGAATACAGTGGTTTCGGCTGATAGCTGTGAAGATTTTGAGGTTGATCCAGTCGATAGAAGACCTCGTAAGCCGCTTCGTGTTGTGGAAACTGACACGAAACAGCTTAGGAGGAAGGTAGTTAGGTTGCTCAAGATACAATGGAGTGATGATGATAACGACTGTACATGGGAGGTGGAAGAGAGGATGAAGGCGGCTCATCCTGAACTCTTCAAGGTATGGCCATAAGGTGTCGTGTCATCTCACGACATTGTAACTTGTTCTGGTTTTAGAATTCTGCATGCTAGGCTAGAATTGGATGCTTGGTTTGTTGATTGCTATGGATGATAGGCATGCAGAATAGTTTTGATTGCTCTTGTTTGTTTGGAATTTCGGGGGCGAAATTCCTAAGGAGGAGAGAATGTAACGACCCGTATTTTTACGGATCGAAACATCGTAAAACAATTGTCATTAGGTCGTAATGTTGATAAGTCGTCCAGAGTCTAAGTCGTGGACGAGATAAGGCTTAGGTCGTATGGTAGTTAGGTCGGAGTAGACGACTTAAGGAAGTGGAGCGACTTAAGAAGTTGGCGACTTAAGGATTTTTGGGATAAGTCGTGTAGAAGTTAGGTCGTGTGGTGGCTTAAGTCGAGTTAACGACTTAAGGGGTAGGCGACCTAAGGGATAGGCGACTTAGGGAAGAACGGCGACTTAAGAGTTAGCGGCATAGGAAACTGGGCGAGTTAGCGACTTAAGGAGGATAGGTCGGCAACGACCTAAGGAAGCTGGTAGTAGCAGTGAGCGACCTAAGGAAGTTAAGTCGTAGACGACTTAGGTGTTAGGTCGTAACCAAGTTAAGTCGCGTAGTTATTGAGTCGTAGGTCGCACATTGTCTTAGGTCGTGGCATTTTATAAGTCGCGCAAGGTTAAGTCGTATGATTTGTTAAGTCGCAAAGATCGTTAGGTCGTATCCCAGTTAGGTAGTGACTTATGTTAGGTCGCGTGGATGCTTAAGGGGATAGGTCATGTAGCGTTAAGTCGCTAAGTCGTATCTCGTTCAGTCGAGTAAGTTGATAGGTCGTTAAGTCGTACCTTAGTTAAGTCGCGTGAGTACTTATGTTGTTAAGTCGCTAGGTCGTGCGCATGTGTGTTAGGCTTAGGTCGTTGAACTGTTGAGTCGTAAGTCGTAGGGATGGTTAAATCGTGAGTCATGGTATTTCTTAAGTCGTAAGTCGTGATGTTCTATAAGTCATGGACGACTTAAGGAGGCGGACGACTTAGGGAATTCCAGCCTATAAATACACATTCATTTCTTCATTTTTGGGATCCGGATTTTGAAGCGACGAAGTGCTGCTATTTTGAGAGCTCGAGTTCTACACTTCTTCACTTCTTTTCTCCACTTTAATCTTGTGATTCCTTCCATCCAAATCGAAGATCAAATCGAAGATCGAAGAGCTTAGATTGAAGATCTACATTCTTCGAAGAGAGATTTCATCGTTTGAAGCGGATTTGTGATAGATCGAGTTAGATCCTTCGCTGTCCAGATCTGAAGTGTGTTGCTTTTGAGGTGTTTAGGTGATTTGGTGAGTGGTGATTATCTCTCACACGGATCCAAAGGAGTATATCGGATCGTTGGCTTGATTTTGTGTTAAAGTAGTGATTTCCATGCATTTCTTAAACTTAAGTATAGATCCATTGTTCATGATGATTTGACATCCATTTTACTACATGTTAACCTATGCAAGTTCATTCATCAAGTTGTAGAGATATTGCTCATGTTTTTATACTTGTTAGATTTGGACCCTTTATTTACGAAATTGCCATTATTGTTATAATTGTTATTTAGATCATGTTTGAATGTTTGATTACTTGGATTAATGATTGATTGTTATGAATTAGTTGATTGATGATTGATTTAGACAAGATGGTCAAAGATGATTCAAAAGCTAAGAGAAAGGCTCTTGAATTGGGAAAGTTGCTCGTGGCATATGTAGCGGATGATGAAGCTCATATGGATAGATTTGATGATGATGATGTTGAGATGAGGCTTTGCTAGGATGTGATGAAGCGAGGCATGAGATGAGATAGTCTTGGTCTAATCCAGACGGGATCATTCCAAGCATGTTGATAACTCGGTGAAATGGTTCGAGTTTGAGGATAATGGTTTGCTCGAGAGGCGCTTGAGCTAGTATGGAAATAGTCATCGAGGAGGATGACTAGAAGGCTGAGATTTCATCGTTGTTGAAGGTTCTAGCATGCTCAAAGCAAGAGTACGTTGGGCAGATTCAATAGTCCCTGAAGACTACTGATTGGTAGTCAAGTACTCTGGGCAGATTCGATAGTCCTAGGCACGGGTCACGACGACGTGCGGAGTTATGTCTAGAACCGGGGTTTCCATTAGCCCTTGACGGACGGATGAAAGAATGAGCCGGTCATTCAATTAACGATGATATCGAAGCAATGATAACAGTGATAGCCAGAGTCATGGATGTTTGGTTGTATCGTCATTCGGTCTCAAGAGCAGCATTTTCTGGGTGCTTATCTGATCTTGGTTTAGGCCTTGGGGGTTTGTACTTGGAAAACATCGCCCTTGACTCGAGTGATAACTGCTTTACTTTAAATTGTATGCTCTGCTATGTTTGCTTCTGCTTAGTGTGTGTCTGGGGGCTATCACTGTAGAAAGAGGTGGAGTGGGAGGGTTGTATTCCTATTCCTTTACCTTTATGCTCTTTTGGTATGTTGTTAGTTAATTTACCGCTCACTAAGACTGTTGTCTGATTCAAGGCTTTATGTTTTTAACTCTTATTGCCTTGGGCTGTTCGTCCATTTTGGGACGGGCAGACTAGATAGCAGGTGACAGGTGCTGTTCTTAGTTTCCGACGATGTTGATGACGAAGACGAGCTAGAGGCTTGCATATTATTTTCTTACTATATGTACTGGATGTTCCGCTACTTTGTATAATTCTCTGAGTGATATGTAGTGAGGCTTGATGTATTAACTATTCAGATGTTGTATTCAAATATATGAAGTTTTATTGATGAGATTCTATTATGTGAAGCTTCACTATATATACTCTCTATTGTATTTTATCCATGCGATGTGAGTAATACGATAGATTCTGTTGTTTTAATTTACCCTGACAATCGTCCATGGCTGCCTGGCACACTTTACAGCGCACTATGTCTTGGTTCAGTGCGGGGGTCATGGGCGGTCGTCACAAACCTCAACTGTCAACTTCATCCTTTGTGTGACAAATCTCATCGGCGATCCTGCCAACCTGAATATGATTTGTAAAGCGGTGAAACTCCTTTATAACAAGCGTCGATTCACCGGAGATTTCTATTTCCTCGGTTTACGATGCTATTATTCCTTGCAAAGCCCGAACCATCTCTAGTAGACGATCAGGGTGATTCCCTTGTAATCTTGACTCCATTCCGATAACCAGAGATTATCCTGATATTGGGTGAAGTCACTCCTCTCCCTCTTAAGCTGGAAATTTAATTTCCGCATCGATCTTATTCCTGGGATCTCGGTTGACCCGGTTGAGGTCGCCCGCGATTAATTAAGTCTATCAATCCTTTCTCTTTTGTGACTTAGTTATCATATCTTCCGTTTTGGTTATATTCACAGTTGAATTCTTTTTGATTAGGGTCCCTCTAAATTTGAATCTTTATCCTCGTTTTGAAATCCATTCTTGAATCATCCTGTGAGGGAGTGTATTTTGTAATTTATATAAAAATGTTTTATATATTGTGTTGTTTGAGATGTTAAGTTTTAATTTTGGGTTTCGATCGATTCGTCTAGCTAACGTTGTCGATAGGAATTCCAAAACACTTGAACAGAGCAAACTGACACAGTATTGTTTTCGAAATTGGTAAATGAAATAATTTTATGTATAAGTATATTATATATATAAAGTTATAATTTTCTGAAATTAAATAGTTAAATGAATTGGTTGTTAGAGATGATAATATTTGATTATCATTTATTGTTTTGTAAACCATTAACTATTGCAACATGATATAAATAAATGAAGTTATAAAACATAGTTTATAAATTGATTTGGAATTGAAATAAATTTAAATTAAGAATTTGAGAATTCAATTTCCGGTATTTTCAAAAATTCGGTTTTAAAGTTTTAGAATATCTTATTTGAAAGTATTTTCGAATGGAAATTATTTCAAAAGAATGATTTTAAAGGAATTAAGTTTGTACTCTCTTCGTTTGTCACTGGAAAATAATTTCGGTAGTGACTACACCATCATCGACATTCATTTTCGAGTCTCAAAGTGGAGAGACTACTTAGTAGTTTTGCTACAATTTTGTTTTGGAAATGAAATTAATTTGAATCTCTTGAGTATGATTCGATTTATAAAATATATATACATATGTACATACTTATTTCAAAATGGTCTGAAGTGAAACCGAAAATTTAACTCTCAGATTTTATGTTAAGCAATGGTTTTAATTTTTTTTTAAAATAAAGAAATTTTTGGATAGTTGGAGTGTTTAAAACAAAAATTTGAATTGAAACAACCTGAAACAGTTAAACTAGGATAAAATTTATCTGTATAATAATGTGGTTATGTAATTGAAGGTTATACATGAGAAATTTAAGTAATAAAATGTTCAAACTAAATTTGCTTAATAGGAATGTTGTAAATAAAAGAAAATTTTGTATAATGTTGTAAATAATAAAATGTTCAAACTAATTACATTAGGAAACCTTTATATAAATTGCCTAGAAAGGTTAAATGTTAATAAGAATATGTAATTGAATAATATACAAAATAAACGAAAGTAATAATATGTAAAAAAAGAAATAAATGAAAATTTTGATTTGGGAATTTTAAATAAAAATGAGTTATAATAAATATTTATATACTTAATTTATGTCATATGATATGTTAAATGGAATAAATTGAATAATAGAAAAAGGATGCCATTTGCGTAAATAAATATGAGCTTAAGAATGGTCAAAATTAAATTATAAGTGGAATTAACTCAACTGAAGATAAATAGATTAAATAAATGAGTTAAATCCAATAAATTTTGTTTTGAAGGAAATTTTGCAACAAATATTAATAAATTGAATGAAAATAGCTCGAATTGAAAATCAATAAAAAATGAATATAAACGAATATTATTGATTTAAATAAAATGAATTATAACCAAATTTGCTGAAAAATAATCAATTTTAAAATAAATAAAATCTGTAGGGTTTTAAACTGATTGTTGTATTTTGTATTTCAATCTATCTTTCCTTTCTGGTTGTTTCAAATCTCCTATCTCGTTCCTATTGGGGACAAAAAGTTTTGAGTGGGGGAGAGTGTAACGACCCGGAAATTTTGATGATTTTTATAACGTAATTAACTGAAATTTTGCTTGAAAATTAATTTTAAAATTTTGCAATGAAAATTCGATATTTGGAATACGTCTATTTAGACAGAGCAAATGGAAAATTTTCATCGGGAAATATGGAAGTTAGTTTTATTCTGAAATTATCAATTTCGATTTAAATCAGTTAGATTGTTGATAATAAAATATTTTTGAAATTTGAATATTTTTATATAACAAAACTGTAAACTATTTTCTATGTGAGACGTCATATTTCGTTTCGTCGAATTTGAACTTCTCTTGCCCCGTTTATCTTATTTTTGGCAGTTTAGCAGCATTTTGGCAGCGAATATCGACTTTTGATAGGATGGTCGTATCGCTGATATTTGTGTACCATTCTGTTCGTCTCATCGTGCTGATCTCCGTAGTATATTTATTTATGCATTTCGACGTTCGGTACGCAATGAAAGCTGCATAACGACCCAATGTATTAGTATCTATTTTAACTTTTTGATCCCTGTGTCCATTCAAATTTTCCAACGGTTGAAAAACAAACAGTCGTCTTGCTATCATTATTTTACTTTGAATTCGTTCACTATTCATATCAAAAGCTCTCAAATAAATAAATATATATTATACCGTTTATATTTGCATTAGGAATTGACCAACAGTCATTAGAGTTTATTTTCTGAAATTCGAATCATGTCTGACGTTTGTAATCTCACCATCTCTATTTAAATATTGGTTCGTTCAATTTATTGGGTCTCTTCCTTTCTTTGTTTTGTTTTAGGCATACGTTACAAAAATATAATATATTATATAAATTATTCATATCATCTTCCACTTTTTCCGAACTACTCTTTCCTTCACCTCCACATTCCTTCGTTCATCCCCTTCCCTCGACTTCGCCGTACCCATCTACGCCTCTTCCCCATCATCTGTGAACCCAACCAACCTTCTTCCCCACCACCTTTGCTCTGCCACGTCACCAAATATCAGCCGACCCGCCTTCTCCGCATAGCCGCGTCACCAAATTTCGACCACCACCTTCATCACATCATCGCCTACCCGACTACAAGTGCAACCGACTCCAAACTCCTCCACGACCCTGACCACTTCATCGCCTTACTTCCTGGCCATTGCAGCCCTGCTTCCCAAAGAAACCCGACCACCAGAAGCGTACCCTGAACCAATTTTGTGTGCTCCCCATACCACTTCATCTCACCCATGGCCCGAACACAGCCTACACGTGCGGCCAGACCCTGCTTTCTCCGCCTCCAAATAGCCTGCTCCTCCACCTGATCCGCGTCTGCCCCTCATCATCGCCTCGGCCGGGTCCAGGCATGCAGCTCCGAGACCATAGAGCAATGTTTTGAAAACCGAACCGTAAGTCGGACCGTTGTATCTCAAGGTTCAAGGTTTTGATGGTCGGACCGATCGAACCGCTGAAACCTTGCATTTTTATTTTTTAACGATTTGTACATTCCAAATTGAAAAATATAAACTCATGTTGTTTAATACATGATATTGACTCATGTCATAAAAAATACCAAACACATATTATTACTCAAACACAAGCACAACATATCTCATATAACATGATCTTAAACATACAGACCGATAATAATTCACATATAATAGTTGAAAACATCGTATAAATACCACAATAACATAAACTTGAACATTTCATCATGGTTTTAACCTCAATCACACATTAAAGTTAACATGTATATAATATTTGACACCTACATATTAATAATAAAATAACATGAACCTGCAACATGGTTTTATGCATAGTGCTATTAGAGGAGTTTGCAGCAGCAAAGAGCCAAATGATGGAATTTGTAGTTTAGATTTTAGTACCATTATGATTTTTGAAATATAGATTTACTTGTTTTTTTAAAGCAATACAAAAGATGAAAATGAGAGAGAATTATAGGATGAGAAAATAGGAAAAATTAAAAGAACCACGGTTCAACCAGGTAAAATTAATGGTTGGACCGCCGGTTTGAAGGTTCGACCGGGGTTCATGCATGACTAAGGTCTGATTGAGTTCCGAACCGTGATGATCCAAGGTTCAGGGTTATTCGAGGTCGAACCGAGGCTGGGTCGGGTTTTCAAAACACTGCCATAGAGTTGATATTCTCACTCGATTGCATGCTTGTTGCCTATATACATAAACCAATGTAAGTTATATAATATATGATTTCAAACTTTTATGAATTATATTATATATATAAATTATTTATATTATGGGTTCTATAGCTTTATATTTTTCTTTATTTACAGTTTGTATATATAGTTATATTTTAGTCATATACTAGCCTGCGCATGTATAGGGTTGCATATATGTTGTATACTTGAATATGTCTGCAAATATATTCATTTATATATAAGTCGTATAATTAATATAAGACCTGTCGGTTTATGCATATATTTGTTTTGCTTTTTCTGTTTTGTATGGCTGAAAGAAAAAGTTTATATATATGTGTGTTTAAAGTATTTATATACAATATGTTCAGATTTTAGAAATTTTTACAGTAAGGTATATATTAGTGTATATTAAGGTATATAGATGTTTACAGTACATATATTATAAAGGGAGTATATATGTTTGCATTATATTATATTATAAAAGGAAAAATATATGGTTGCAGTATATCACATTATAAAGGAAGCATTATATATAATATACACATATTTCTTTATCCAGGCATATATTTGAATTTTCTGATATGTTCTCATAAATATTACCTCCATATATTGTAATGTACATTTGATATTTTAACTACAAATGATTACATATATATATTTCATGCATAAAAATTTTAAGTTGATATTTAATATTTGGCTGAAGGGTATCTAGGTTAATATTTGAAAATCTTTGGAAAAAAAACATATATATGGGTTTTAAATTGAATATTGAGAAAAGTATATGTTTTGATTTTAAATTTAAATGTAATATGTTAATCTGTCATTTTAAATATGTATGTTAAATTGAATATTAGTTTTAAGGAAAATAATAATATAATATACGTTTTAATTCAGTTTATATCAAGCTGATTCTGACTCAATTCATCGATTCCTTATTATCAGCCTCGTTTGTCAATCTGTGTTCAGCTACTTCGCTTTGACATTTATCGTTTGGATTTGGTCGATTTTCGAATTCGTGATTTATTCCGTGTGCTTGTCTTGTTCTCTCTCTAGCCTCGAAAGGTGAGCAATCACTCACGATTAACATTCTTATAGTTAGTAAATTTGATTTCAGAAACGACAATTGAAATATGCTGTCAAATTTGAATTGCTAGTTATTTAATTGTTAAATATGATATGCCATTATCTGCAATTGTTCACCTGTGATATATGACACCATATCCTGTTGTATATATTTTATTGAATTTATCACTGATGATATATGCCTGATTGATATGTTATATTTTATCACATTTGTTCTCACTCTGCAAGTTCCCTGTTCATTTAGAATTCCCTATGGGTTGAAATGATACATACCCAAACGATTTGTAGAATAGGGGAAAATCATTATGGGTTGAAATGATAAACCCAAGCGATTTTCATTAATTTTGAATTTTTGGGATTGCGGGTTGAAATGATATATACCCGTAAATATTTAAATTGCGGACTGAAATGATAAATATCCGTATCACTTGACCATAAGATAGAAAATTATATACGGACACCGTTGGTCTATATTTTTGAAAATGATTTCTAAAGTTTTGAAAGGAAATATATGGTTTTAATAAATGTTGGCTTTTAAAATATAATATATATAAATATTATTTTAATATTTGTCTAAATTTTAGATTTTTAAAATTATATGATTTAGAAATTTTAAATTTATAAGTTAGTTTTGAAAATATAATTTTTAATATTTTACTTATAATTTTAATATTTCAAAATATATAAACATAGATTTAATATAAAATAAATTTAATAATAAGATTTAATTTAATAAAATTTAATTTAAGTAGTATATAGGTATTTATTTAAAACTATATTTAAAAATAAATTTTTGTAATAACTTTAAATAAATATAGGCTGGAAAAAAATAAAGGAAAATTGACTTGAAATTTAATGGGGTAATAATTGAACTTAAATAAAAATTTATTTGAACTCATTGATTTTGAGATTTGAAAAGTATGATTTATAACTTTAAATAAAATGAGAATGAATATTTAATATTGATTCAAATTATAAATTGAGATTTTATTGTTATTAAAATGATTAAGTGAATATTTTCCAATTTGAATAAAATTAAAATTAAATGTTGAAATATAAATGAAATTTATATTTTAAATGTTTGAATATTTAAACTTGAATCTTTGAACTTTAAATTGAAATGGTTAAACTGGAATTGATTTATATTGAATTTTGAAATTTAAGATGATTTGAATCGATTTGCGGAATTGGAGGAAACTAATTTTATTATATAAAGTATTTTTAATATATATAAACTATTTTTAATTTACAACTATTTTAATATATAAATTATTTTAATATATAAACTATTTTAATATATATACTATTTTCCATATTTAAACTATTTAAGTTGGAACTGTTATGATTACGAAAGTGTTATGATTTCAAAAGTATTATGATTTCAAAAGTGTTATGATTCCAAAAGTGCTATGGTTTTGAAAGTGTTATAATTTTGAAAAGTGTTACGATTCTGGAAATGAATATTATTTAAAGTGAACAATGATGTCGAATTGATATGATTTTGAAACGAATGTGATATTTTGATATGAAGTATGAATTATTTGAAATGAAATGACCACGGTGTGAAATAAGCGTTTGGTTGTTAAAGAGACCGGGATCGGACATTGTCATACTCTCTGCCAATACCGAAAACCACTTTAACAACTGTGTACGTGGTGGAGATTCCAGAATGATGTAGGATGGTTTGGTGACGATTCTATATGGTATTTACGTAGCCCTGACTCCCGTGAGTCAGCTTGATGTGGCTAAATCAGGAGCCATGCCGGGTTAAGTGAGGTCATTCCTCTTATCGGACACATTTCTTCGATACCATCCTATTACTTTTGTGATTTGATTGGGTGCACCTTTGATTTGGGAGTGTGTCACGAGGTGGGCGGTAGTAGCTACTATGCGTTACCCTCAGTCTGGATCCGCAAACGGTATATCTACCCTGGCATTGCCTCGCGTGCCTTGTCACATGCCCTATCGCGCCATCTATGAGTTTGGTTTGTACCATACCTATGGAGTGCCCTCTAATAGCCCTCCAGTTTACGGGGAGAGTTACGGTACTGTTTATTCTATGGGAATATATAAAATGTGTTAAGGGGATATGGGTAACGCCTTAACGCTATTTTAATAGTTTACTTTACTATAGACGTTATTATAATAGCGTATATTACTACATAGCAGATAATTCCACGGATCCTTAGAGGATGGGAATCCCAAACATCCTTTAAGTTATTTGTATTTCAGTTGACATTTCACTTGATTTGAATTTACTATATAAGAATGTTAATCCTGACTCAAGTGTTTTGTGTTTTGCTCGGGTCAGACCGAGTGTCACAGCATTTGAGACTCACCTTTGGAGATTGGAGCTTTGCTTGAAGATCTGTCTGTCTATCCGGCTTTCAGTTATTTCAGTTGTTTCCCGTGATTCCTGTTCAGTCTTAATAGTTGCTTTTGTATTCGAGACTTCATTGTATTTGAGATATTCTATTGTATTTTATTTCAACTCTGTTGTTTATATAGTAGCTTCATGAACTACTATTTATCTATTCCGCTACATATTGTTGTAATACTCTATGTCTGTGATTCTGTGATTGATTTATTTACTATATATACTGGGTTTTGCCAAATATAAATTAACAATCTGATATTTTGAGCAATTCAAGTCTGACATGTGCGGATGCGAATGGTTCGAAATGCCAGGTAGTTACAATAATCATTTACTTACAGTATTCACTCTTTCTATAAATTTGATTAGTAACATTTCAAATTATTAGCTTAAGTTTATAACAATTTATAACATCAAAATTCTTTTTTAGAAGTAATTCCATTGAACACCTTCATTACTTAAGTTTTACTTGTATAATATTCTATCACATATTCTTATTAAACATTTCAACTTTTAATATTTTGGTAAGTTATATATAGATGTCTTTTGGAATGCAATAAAGTGTTACACAAGTTTATCTTGTTTATTTGGTTAACAAAATGTTCAATAGTTATCATTTCTTATTTTCATATCTTTTTGATTTACTGTTTACAAATTTTCAATTTCTTATATTTTCATCAATCATTTAGCATCTAGTTTCCAATTACACATCTTCGAACTTTCCAATTATTAAATAGTTAAGATTTCATTCATTACAACAATTGAAACTACTAATTTACAGAAACTTTAAGAACTGAATACCGAGTTTCCTTTCAAATCAAATATATATATACACATATCTTTCATATAAAATCATACTTAGAAAAAAAAATTAAAACCTGTTTATCAAAACAAATGTGCAGTAAAACTACTACAACAGTCTACCCACTTTGAAACTCGAAAATGAACGTCGATGATGTGTGCACTCATCACCGAAATTATTTTCCAACGACAAAGAGGGGAGTACATAACTTATTTCTTTCCAAAAATCCTTTAAAACATTTCTTTCGAATCATATTGAAATATTTATATTAGAAAACAAATATTTTATTCCAAAATAATACCATTATTATATTCAAAATCCTTTAAAACCTCGAAACTTATGTTCTAAATTTCCAACTTATATTCATTTTATTTACTATCCTATTTTGCAACAAATATTTATAAAATTTCAATTCCTAACAAACAACTAAACATATCACATACAATTATATACATTTATAAAGATTATTCTTTTATATACAAAATATAATAATAGGTAGAATTATTTCATTTACCCATATTTCAAAACAATATTGTGTCGGTCTGCCCTATAAAGTGTTTAGAAATCTCTATCGATTCCATAGCATCCTATGTACCGACTAGAATTTATAAATACAAAACAGAACAAATTAACACAGTACAAAAACCTTTTATAACACTAATAAATACGCTCTCTCATATATATACACTCAGCGACTCATTCTAGGGTATTACTACCCAATTTCTAAAGAGTCAGACCCCACAAAGCTAAGGTTATCGCTAAACCAAAGCTCTGATACCAACTGTAATGACCTGCCTTTTTGGACGTTTTAAGCAGATACACACGTTAAACTCAAACCATTCAAAAGGGCGGATTGTTATGGGGTTAATAAGTGTAATGACCCGTTTTTTTAACGCTTTAAAAATACTAAATTAAATAAAATTTTAATTAAAAATCCGATAGAAATTAAATTTTACGATTTATTAAATGGAAATCTCTTTGTATATAAGTTACAAATCCAAAAGCAATTTCGATAAGACTGATAATGTAATACATATTAAAAACGTAATGTAATAATATGAAATAGTTATAACCAATAACAGAAACCAAAATAATAATTTTAACGTGAGAAATGTGCGTTGTGCGTTAAATGAAATTTTCGTTCAATAAAAATAAACAATAAAATTTCGCAGCGAAAATTAGATATTTAAAATGCGTCTATTTAAACATAGGAAATTGTAAAGTTTCGTCGGAAAATATGAAAGTAAATTTCAGTCACGTCATTTTGGTTTAAATCAGTTAAAATGTAATGAAAATAAAATGTTTTCAAAACCTAAATATTTTTACATAGAAAAATTCTAAACCATCTTCTGAGCAAGACGACATTTTTCGTTTTTCAAAATTCGGACTTCTTTAGCTCCGTCGATCTTATTTTTCTGCGTTTTTGCTGCATTTTTTCGCTAGTAGAAAAATTTGAATTTTTATAATTCAATCGTACCACTAATATCCGTATGCCGTTTTGATCGTCTCGTCGTGCTGATCTCTACAGTATATTCATTTGGATGCTTCGGTGTCTGTTACGCGGTGAAACACGCAGAACGGTTAAACCGTAACAGTCCGTCTTTTGTTTCGTTGTGATCTTTCCTTCTCCATTTTGTGATACGAATAAACATCAGCTTTTATTTCTTCCCCATAATTGTAACATCCCGAAATTTTCGACTTTCGAAAATTCAACATCGATACTCACTTTACCGACTGCTGAGCCATCGAATGCCGGAAACTCGAAAAGTTATGGTTTTAAGAAAAAGAAAAAGTAGAAGAAGAAGAAGATAGAAGAAAAAGAGAAGAAGAACAACAAAATAACAACAGATACAGAACAGAGACAATATCAGAATCTCACATATCGCAGCGGAACAATATATAATAGATAAATGAATAATCTTTAAACAAAGAACTATATCATTTTTTTTTATATACATCAATCAGAGTCAATATACAACTCAATACAATACATCACATCAATGGACAGTTATATAAACTTGTCCTCATACAGAATACACAGCGGAATAAATACTATCAGATACAAATACTACGTCTCGTCATCCAGCTTGCTTCCAAAGCTCCAGAATATCCAGAATATCCTGATAATATAACTCTAGGCTGCCCGTGTGGAAATTGGTGGGCACCCAGAGTTTAGAAGGGAACAATAAACTCCGAGTCAGTCATGGTGACTGGTGTGAGATCGTAAAAACAGTTATTCTTTAAAAATAAACAACAGGATAATTTTAAAGTAAATTCGAAATGCTTTTGGAAAATGAAACTACCATAAGACCTCCCACCACACACACAATGCAAACGCAGAATTGGAGGAGATTTCTTCTTATGATAGTCAAAGATGCTTACTACGCAAAATCAAATCATTTTTGATATTATTATTAGTGCATAGTGTAGAAATCATTTCGAAAGTATAATATAAATCTTAGCCAGCATAGACATTTCGAACTATGCCTACTATAGCTACCATCCAAACAGTGGGGCGCCACCATAAGTGAATGATAGGTTCTACAACTAAAACCGTACAAGTCACGTATTGTTTCTTTGGATTTCCAACAAATGGTCAGGCAAAGGAACTTCCTATCCACGATGGGTACGTCCCTGGAATAGACGACCCGAGAATCTAACGTTACGGTTAGATCTCTGCCAACACAAGGCCGGGTTACCTCTGCAAAAATAGGTAACTACTGACACGCATATGCCATCCCCCGATCGTCACCGATCTTCCCGAGGATCCCCGATTCGCAACAAACCACATAGATAATAATAATGCAGTAACCACAGAGGTTAAGTATCTGGGCTCCATACCATGATACCACCTTTATCCAGAAGGAATGACATACACTAAGGGGCGCTACTCCCTAGAACCTTGCCGCATCCTTCCTGTTTCGACCATTTCCGGGGTGTGAGGCTCGATGAAGTCTCGTCCACAAAGCTACGCTTTCTCAAAAAAAAACCCTGCTTCGGGTCAAACAAAATGATCAACCTATGATCACAAAGATATAAGATCAAACAAATGATCATATCACAAATGATCAAACACTGATCATTTCACAGCAACACTCAGTATGCCACGTTACCAAATTGGGATATATCGCTGATAAATTTCAACTACATAACCTCTGAGCTCGTACGTCTCAGAGAAGGGTGTTAAACTAAGAGAATAAATTCTCCGCCACCAACAGAAATGTATTTGAAAGAAATCAGCTTTACATCTCAAAGTGTAACGTCAGACACACATCCATACAAGTCTGTTCCGGGATCGAACAGAACCGAAGGCACTTCTCACGAAGCCCTTGCATTTCCGGATAATTTTCTAATCACGTCAGGACTTCCCGTCACTAAGGGTGATAAAACCTCTAAATCGGAGATCAGCCGATGTAGAGTAACTCGACGGTAATCCTTCCGTTTTCAAAAATATCCGGTCTTCAACACCGGTCTTCAAATGCAATTCATAACGACGTATCACATATTCGGAATGGGTTATACGACCCCATGGTCCTTTCCCGGTTAACCCGAATAGTGAGCGCTTATTCAAAAATAAGTGTGGCATTCAAATTCATCCAATTCACAACAAATACCTATCTAAAGGTAATTATTGATAGTCGGTTATTTAACTATCAATAAAGATGCGCAACATCATCAGATTCCAAATAATTTTCCAAATTATTTCATCTTCAAAAATATCTTTACTAGATATATATAATTTCCACACTTAATCGTTTGAAAACAAATTTCAAATATTCAATTTCCACATTTCATTTTATCCTTTAAAAGATAAAATCTCAAAACAGTTCATTTCACATTGGAAAAGCATTTCCATACTTATTTAAAAATAAGTATTTCACAAAAACTATTTATTTTCAACACTTAGAAAATATTCGATATACTTAAAATCAAAATTAAGTATATATCTCATTCTTTAAGGAAATCATTCTTAAATCACATTTATTTGAGTCAAAACGAATGTTGCGTAAAACATCGTTACGACGACTCAAAATCACTAGTATAGGGATTCGGATTTAAATAGATATATAAATCCCAATACTACATCAAAACATTTCCTTTCGGAAATCATTTACTATAACAACAGTGTTATAGTCCATCATTTCCTTATTCTTCGAAACGTCTATTTCAACAATAAAAATGTTGAAATCTATGTATTCGATATCATAATACATTTTAAAACCATCTCTAAAATGTTTAACTTCATTTTTAATATCTCTTTTCCAAAACTATCCATTTTACTTAACGATATATTCACTATCCAAAATCGTGAATATACTTTACTATTTACATTTCACTATTTTCTACACGTTTTATTTTGATAATAATTCGCTATCCAAAATCGCAAATATATCTCCTTTGATAATCTTCTATATTTAATTTATCAAATTCAATCGATTTGTTTCCGAATTTATAAAACAACGTTTATAAATTCCATTTTCTATTTTCTATAACAACTCCGGTTTATAATCTCATTTTATTAATCTTCAAAAATTCACTTATAAGAATGAGTGATTTCGGATTTATAAAACAACGTTTATAAATCACATTTGTACTTTATAACGATTTCAACTTACAAAATCATTTCATTTTGCAATTCCTATTTATATCCCATCTAAGTGCAAAAGTCAAATTTATAAGTAAATTACTTATAAATCGTTTATTCTACAACATCTATTCACTTTATAACTTCACGTTATAAATCTATTTATTTCATTCACTTATGAAATCCTTTTTATACTTCTTTTTAACACTTATAAAAATTCGTTTTATAAGTCCGATATTTTTATTAATAAAATATCCATTTTATAAATCTTCCTATACAAATCGTTAATAGTTATTCAAAAATCCCAACTTAAACCATTTTATAAATAAATCGACTTTTATTTTCAAAAACCACCTTACGGTCATAATTCACAAAAATCTTAACTTTTATAACTTCAAAATTCTAGACGTTTATTTTTCTGAAATAACTCAATTCAAAAATTCGATAAACGTCTACTTTTCAAAAATCACTTAAAAATCCTTTTTAAAATAAAAGTCGTTATTTTTATATTTCAAAACTGAATCCGATGATGCAACAGCATCAATCAGTCCATCACAACAGTCAAATATCATACATCATCATATGATAACAGAATATATCAAAATATCTGTAAATAATCAATACGGTGAGGAATCCAGTTGGATCCCTCCAACCTGTTTCCCTGCATCCACAGATGTTAGCACAATACCAATTCCGCTCCAGTACGGAATTATCGCGGTATATGGGTTTTTATAAATCCGCTTACTAACGGCGCAATAGGGTCTCATCCGCTATACGAGGCGGGAAATCAATCAATCCAATATATACATATGCCAATATGTATATATTGCTATATATAGATATATCCTATCATATCTAATATCACATTCAAACAGTCAATCATCAATCAATAACTGTAAATAATTCCACATTCAAATTTGAGTGAGAAGATCTCACCTTGAGTTTATCGAACGTTTAGATTTCAAATTAAATCGATCCGTTCGATTTAAAT
The DNA here is from genome assembly GCA_030737815.1 of Allium fistulosum. Lineage (NCBI taxonomy): Eukaryota > Viridiplantae > Streptophyta > Magnoliopsida > Asparagales > Amaryllidaceae > Allium > Allium fistulosum. Next base: position 865,874,831 of record CM060906.1, on the reverse strand, counting down.
CAAAAATTCTCGCTTGCTCTGAAAAATCCTAGTATATCATCACTGCGTAATACTCGTCGCTACGGTTCCAGCGCTTCTGGTTTTGTCGAAATCTGATATCGTATGACAAAATTACATCGGTTTAAACATTGAACGAATTAATATAAAATTTAATTTACAATTTACTTTTATTATCTAACCCTAAAACAGATCTGGCCTCACGTTTCAAAACAAGGAAATCACGGCCGTTACTTCATGCTTCTTCCCTCCCAGGCTAACAGTCACGAAACGAAACCCATGATCGTCTCCAACGCTCGATCACCAATGCCACCACGAGCCACTTCAACTCGATCTACGAGCGCCAAACGGAGCGCCATCGCCTACCTCCCCTTCGCCGGCCACCACGTTGAACTCGGTTGCCCAAATCATTGTGAAAACGTGAATGAACGCGCGTACTTTGACGTCGAATTACCATTGAATCCCTGCTCCAGTTACGATCATATCCGTTGGATTTATAGATCTCAGTGTGCTTAACAATATTGTAGTTGACACTTTCTCGATTCGATGCATGATTTTGGAGAAAATCGGGGAAGAACGTGGGAGCATTCTGGCCATAGAAAACAATGGTGGCGGCCTGAACGTTTCAACTAGGGTTTTGATTTTTCTTTTGCAAATGAAAATACCTAGGTGCTTTTATAGAAAATTCCTCAATTTACTATTCATCCGAAATTTTTCGAACTCCGAATCGAGCGTGCCGGCTGACGTTCGTAAGGTTTACCCCGCGTTCCGAACGCAATGGAATAGGTTTCGGAAGCTAATTCGGACATCTGTGCGAGATACGGAGAAAAACGATCAATCTAAATTAAACCGATTTAAATCGATTTCGAGGCGTTTTAATTTGTACTGGACAAATGGTAAATCCAAAAATTACGAAATTTGAAATCTTACAATAATATCACATTACGGATCCGATGAAACTGGTTTCGTCGAAATCCGACACTGTTTGAAAAATGACTATTTTAACTCGACGATTTAAAATTAAAACGATATCGATGCGTTTCGAGCTGCCACGGTCAAACGACAACTCCGATTGCTACGAAAATCGAAATCCGATAATAACTAACTATTACGGATCCAATGGAACTGGTCTCGTTCAATTCTGAGACTGTTCGAAAATTGGCTATTTTACAGTCGATAATTAAATATTAAAATATTCGATTTTCACAGATTAACTTTAAATTCGATTTTAAAAGTTCTATAACGTTTCTACAACTCCAGTATGATTAAATAAAATTTTCCAAATCAATTTCAATCATATTAAACTCAGTTTTCAATTATCTCTGGAATTTCACTTATTAATTTATCGATTAAATTATCCAATATTCGAAAAATAAATCATTCGACTTCTAGATTCCATTTATTAATATTTAAAATCAATTAAATATTCAAATTTTAATTATCAAAAATTCTGGGTCGTTACAGACTTCCCCCCTTAAAAGAATTTCGTCCTCGAAATTACAAGTTAGGAAAAAATGTCCTTAACTCGTCTACTATTTTTCACAATTCAATAGTTTTATCAATTTATCAAAACAAATCTTTCTATTAAAGATTCGTTATCATTCAACTCGTTTTCCAACTTCAATTCTAAGTTTCAAACAACATTGTTTAACTTCTAAATTCAAATTCGAGTTTACATTCAAATTTTAAACTTCCAAATTTTCTCAAAATTTTTCTAACGCCCTAAATTTTCGAAAAATTTCGCCAGCGTCTCCTTTGCGCGGTTAATACGGCACGACTACAAAACGTCCCTACGGACTCTCAGATTTCAAAAAGAAAAAGAAAAAACCAAGCGGCTAGACAAGAAATCATCAAAATCTCATATTCAAATTTAAATACATACCTTTTTCGAGCAATTCAAATTTATCTTCGAAATCAAAATTCCAATTCCTTTTATACCTGTATATCTACTAGCCATAATATCTAGTTACATATATCCAAACCAATTTGCACATTCGGTTACAAAATTTCGATATAAACTGCTTATACATTTTTACTTTACTGTTGAAGTTACATATTTTTCATTCAATTTCACATTTCAAATTCTCATTTGAATTCAATTTCACAATTCCAATCTAATTTGGATTCGGTTTACTTCTGGATATTGAATTTTATCAATTAACTTTAGTTCACTTCAAACTAATCTCAAAACTTCATTTAATTTCACACAATTCAACTTCATTTTCAATATTCAGTTTTAATTCCAGTTTTATTCTTTTGCTCATTCCCAAAATTTATTTACAATTTACTATTTTGGTTTACAATCACTTATATTAAACTGGATTTCAATTCGAATTCAATTTACATTCATGTACTTGCAATTGCAAATTGAGTCATTCATCCTCAATTTTATTTTCATAATTCAATACTCAACTCCAGAGTCTTTTCAACCTTTTCAAAACCATTTTTGAAAACAATTCAAATCATCTTTTGAATTTTCTAAAACCAAATCCAAATTTTCAAACAACTTTCATTTAAAACAATTTGGCAGCAATTTCCCTTTTGGAAACCCGAAAATAAACATCAGTGATGCTGCAGTCATTACCGAAGTTATTTTCCAACGACCGAAAAGAGTTTAGAGCTTTATCTCTCCAAAATACTTTTTCAAAATCCTTTGAAATTCATTTTCAACTCCAAAAAGAATTTAAACTGTCCAAATCTCAAAAATTTCAAATTCTTCTCAAAACATTTCCAAAAACTTTTCTGGAATTTCGTTTTAAATTACAAATCACTTATATAATTCACATCCTCACATTTCATTTATATATGAATTTATTTCTTAACTTTGGAGTTACGATTTCAATTTCTTATTCAATTTCAGTGATGATAATTCACTATCATTACTTCCTAACATCCATGCAACCATATACTATAGTATTTTATAGAAAAACATTTATTTTCTATACAAAAATAGTTTTGGGCAAAATTATTTCATTTACCCTATTTAAAACAATACTGTGCCGAATTGTTCTATACAAGTGTTTAGAGATCCCTATCGATAGAGTTGTACGGACAATACCGACCAGAATCCATATACCACTCAACAAACCAATCATCACAATATAAAACAATTTTATATTCACTAACAAATACGCACTCGTATCTATTATTACACTCAAACTCATTCTAGAGTACTACTGACTCTATCTCTAATGAGTAACACCCAACAGAGCAGGGTTGTCGCTTAACCATATGCTCTGATACCAAATGTAACATCCCGAAATTTTCGACTTTCGAAAATTCAACATCGATACTCACTTTACCGACTGCTGAGCCATCGAATGCCGGAAACTCGAAAAGTTATGGTTTTAAGAAAAAGAAAAAGTAGAAGAAGAAGAAGATAGAAGAAAAAGAGAAGAAGAACAACAAAATAACAACAGATACAGAACAGAGACAATATCAGAATCTCACATATCGCAGCGGAACAATATATAATAGATAAATGAATAATCTTTAAACAAAGAACTATATCATTTTTTTTTATATACATCAATCAGAGTCAATATACAACTCAATACAATACATCACATCAATGGACAGTTATATAAACTTGTCCTCATACAGAATACACAGCGGAATAAATACTATCAGATACAAATACTACGTCTCGTCATCCAGCTTGCTTCCAAAGCTCCAGAATATCCAGAATATCCTGATAATATAACTCTAGGCTGCCCGTGTGGAAATTGGTGGGCACCCAGAGTTTAGAAGGGAACAATAAACTCCGAGTCAGTCATGGTGACTGGTGTGAGATCGTAAAAACAGTTATTCTTTAAAAATAAACAACAGGATAATTTTAAAGTAAATTCGAAATGCTTTTGGAAAATGAAACTACCATAAGACCTCCCACCACACACACAATGCAAACGCAGAATTGGAGGAGATTTCTTCTTATGATAGTCAAAGATGCTTACTACGCAAAATCAAATCATTTTTGATATTATTATTAGTGCATAGTGTAGAAATCATTTCGAAAGTATAATATAAATCTTAGCCAGCATAGACATTTCGAACTATGCCTACTATAGCTACCATCCAAACAGTGGGGCGCCACCATAAGTGAATGATAGGTTCTACAACTAAAACCGTACAAGTCACGTATTGTTTCTTTGGATTTCCAACAAATGGTCAGGCAAAGGAACTTCCTATCCACGATGGGTACGTCCCTGGAATAGACGACCCGAGAATCTAACGTTACGGTTAGATCTCTGCCAACACAAGGCCGGGTTACCTCTGCAAAAATAGGTAACTACTGACACGCATATGCCATCCCCCGATCGTCACCGATCTTCCCGAGGATCCCCGATTCGCAACAAACCACATAGATAATAATAATGCAGTAACCACAGAGGTTAAGTATCTGGGCTCCATACCATGATACCACCTTTATCCAGAAGGAATGACATACACTAAGGGGCGCTACTCCCTAGAACCTTGCCGCATCCTTCCTGTTTCGACCATTTCCGGGGTGTGAGGCTCGATGAAGTCTCGTCCACAAAGCTACGCTTTCTCAAAAAAAAACCCTGCTTCGGGTCAAACAAAATGATCAACCTATGATCACAAAGATATAAGATCAAACAAATGATCATATCACAAATGATCAAACACTGATCATTTCACAGCAACACTCAGTATGCCACGTTACCAAATTGGGATATATCGCTGATAAATTTCAACTACATAACCTCTGAGCTCGTACGTCTCAGAGAAGGGTGTTAAACTAAGAGAATAAATTCTCCGCCACCAACAGAAATGTATTTGAAAGAAATCAGCTTTACATCTCAAAGTGTAACGTCAGACACACATCCATACAAGTCTGTTCCGGGATCGAACAGAACCGAAGGCACTTCTCACGAAGCCCTTGCATTTCCGGATAATTTTCTAATCACGTCAGGACTTCCCGTCACTAAGGGTGATAAAACCTCTAAATCGGAGATCAGCCGATGTAGAGTAACTCGACGGTAATCCTTCCGTTTTCAAAAATATCCGGTCTTCAACACCGGTCTTCAAATGCAATTCATAACGACGTATCACATATTCGGAATGGGTTATACGACCCCATGGTCCTTTCCCGGTTAACCCGAATAGTGAGCGCTTATTCAAAAATAAGTGTGGCATTCAAATTCATCCAATTCACAACAAATACCTATCTAAAGGTAATTATTGATAGTCGGTTATTTAACTATCAATAAAGATGCGCAACATCATCAGATTCCAAATAATTTTCCAAATTATTTCATCTTCAAAAATATCTTTACTAGATATATATAATTTCCACACTTAATCGTTTGAAAACAAATTTCAAATATTCAATTTCCACATTTCATTTTATCCTTTAAAAGATAAAATCTCAAAACAGTTCATTTCACATTGGAAAAGCATTTCCATACTTATTTAAAAATAAGTATTTCACAAAAACTATTTATTTTCAACACTTAGAAAATATTCGATATACTTAAAATCAAAATTAAGTATATATCTCATTCTTTAAGGAAATCATTCTTAAATCACATTTATTTGAGTCAAAACGAATGTTGCGTAAAACATCGTTACGACGACTCAAAATCACTAGTATAGGGATTCGGATTTAAATAGATATATAAATCCCAATACTACATCAAAACATTTCCTTTCGGAAATCATTTACTATAACAACAGTGTTATAGTCCATCATTTCCTTATTCTTCGAAACGTCTATTTCAACAATAAAAATGTTGAAATCTATGTATTCGATATCATAATACATTTTAAAACCATCTCTAAAATGTTTAACTTCATTTTTAATATCTCTTTTCCAAAACTATCCATTTTACTTAACGATATATTCACTATCCAAAATCGTGAATATACTTTACTATTTACATTTCACTATTTTCTACACGTTTTATTTTGATAATAATTCGCTATCCAAAATCGCAAATATATCTCCTTTGATAATCTTCTATATTTAATTTATCAAATTCAATCGATTTGTTTCCGAATTTATAAAACAACGTTTATAAATTCCATTTTCTATTTTCTATAACAACTCCGGTTTATAATCTCATTTTATTAATCTTCAAAAATTCACTTATAAGAATGAGTGATTTCGGATTTATAAAACAACGTTTATAAATCACATTTGTACTTTATAACGATTTCAACTTACAAAATCATTTCATTTTGCAATTCCTATTTATATCCCATCTAAGTGCAAAAGTCAAATTTATAAGTAAATTACTTATAAATCGTTTATTCTACAACATCTATTCACTTTATAACTTCACGTTATAAATCTATTTATTTCATTCACTTATGAAATCCTTTTTATACTTCTTTTTAACACTTATAAAAATTCGTTTTATAAGTCCGATATTTTTATTAATAAAATATCCATTTTATAAATCTTCCTATACAAATCGTTAATAGTTATTCAAAAATCCCAACTTAAACCATTTTATAAATAAATCGACTTTTATTTTCAAAAACCACCTTACGGTCATAATTCACAAAAATCTTAACTTTTATAACTTCAAAATTCTAGACGTTTATTTTTCTGAAATAACTCAATTCAAAAATTCGATAAACGTCTACTTTTCAAAAATCACTTAAAAATCCTTTTTAAAATAAAAGTCGTTATTTTTATATTTCAAAACTGAATCCGATGATGCAACAGCATCAATCAGTCCATCACAACAGTCAAATATCATACATCATCATATGATAACAGAATATATCAAAATATCTGTAAATAATCAATACGGTGAGGAATCCAGTTGGATCCCTCCAACCTGTTTCCCTGCATCCACAGATGTTAGCACAATACCAATTCCGCTCCAGTACGGAATTATCGCGGTATATGGGTTTTTATAAATCCGCTTACTAACGGCGCAATAGGGTCTCATCCGCTATACGAGGCGGGAAATCAATCAATCCAATATATACATATGCCAATATGTATATATTGCTATATATAGATATATCCTATCATATCTAATATCACATTCAAACAGTCAATCATCAATCAATAACTGTAAATAATTCCACATTCAAATTTGAGTGAGAAGATCTCACCTTGAGTTTATCGAACGTTTAGATTTCAAATTAAATCGATCCGTTCGATTTAAATCAAAAATTCTCGCTTGCTCTGAAAAATCCTAGTATATCATCACTGCGTAATACTCGTCGCTACGGTTCCAGCGCTTCTGGTTTTGTCGAAATCTGATATCGTATGACAAAATTACATCGGTTTAAACATTGAACGAATTAATATAAAATTTAATTTACAATTTACTTTTATTATCTAACCCTAAAACAGATCTGGCCTCACGTTTCAAAACAAGGAAATCACGGCCGTTACTTCATGCTTCTTCCCTCCCAGGCTAACAGTCACGAAACGAAACCCATGATCGTCTCCAACGCTCGATCACCAATGCCACCACGAGCCACTTCAACTCGATCTACGAGCGCCAAACGGAGCGCCATCGCCTACCTCCCCTTCGCCGGCCACCACGTTGAACTCGGTTGCCCAAATCATTGTGAAAACGTGAATGAATGCGCGTACTTTGACGTCGAATTACCATTGAATCCCTGCTCCAGTTACGATCATATCCGTTGGATTTATAGATCTCAGTGTGCTTAACAATATTGTAGTTGACACTTTCTCGATTCGATGCATGATTTTGGAGAAAATCGGGGAAGAACGTGGGAGCATTCTGGCCATAGAAAACAATGGTGGCGGCCTGAACGTTTCAACTAGGGTTTTGATTTTTCTTTTGCAAATGAAAATACCTAGGTGCTTTTATAGAAAATTCCTCAATTTACTATTCATCCGAAATTTTTCGAACTCCGAATCGAGCGTGCCGGCTGACGTTCGTAAGGTTTACCCCGCGTTCCGAACGCAATGGAATAGGTTTCGGAAGCTAATTCGGACATCTGTGCGAGATACGGAGAAAAACGATCAATCTAAATTAAACCGATTTAAATCGATTTCGAGGCGTTTTAATTTGTACTGGACAAATGGTAAATCCAAAAATTACGAAATTTGAAATCTTACAATAATATCACATTACGGATCCGATGAAACTGGTTTCGTTGAAATCCGACACTGTTTGAAAAATGACTATTTTAACTCGACGATTTAAAATTAAAACGATATCGATGCGTTTCGAGCTGCCACGGTCAAACGACAACTCCGATTGCTACGAAAATCGAAATCCGATAATAACTAACTATTACGGATCCAATGGAACTGGTCTCGTTCAATTCTGAGACTGTTCGAAAATTGGCTATTTTACAGTCGATAATTAAATATTAAAATATTCGATTTTCACAGATTAACTTTAAATTCGATTTTAAAAGTTCTATAACGTTTCTATAACTCCAGTATGATTAAATAAAATTTTCCAAATCAATTTCAATCATATTAAACTCAGTTTTCAATTATCTCTGGAATTTCACTTATTAATTTATCGATTAAATTATCCAATATTCGAAAAATAAATCATTCGACTTCTAGATTCCATTTATTAATATTTAAAATCAATTAAATATTCAAATTTTAATTATCAAAAATTCTGGGTCGTTACAATAATCGATGTCTAAATTTTGATATTCTTACCGTTTTAATATGTGTCGTTTCATTTTTATTTCTTTTGTTGGTTCCAATATTTTTGCCTCGTTCTCCGCTCGTATTCAAACTATAGCTGCTATTCGTATTTCCACTTCATTTCTTTTCTTCCTCCAGCTCTCACTTCACTCTCAGATTTAAAAAAAAACATATACGCGTCCCATTCAACTCCGCTCCACAGACCGACCCAAGCGTCTCCCTCCACATCGAACGCACCACCTCGGCATCACTTCGCCATCACTCGGCAACCGCCCACGAAATCCCATCAACAGCCAACAACCCGAACCCATAGCCACTGCCTCCAATACCACCACCTTCGCCGCTGGCCTCGACCTCGTCCACAAGTGCCGACCACCCTTCACCTCATTCCTCCTCCGATCCACGCCTTTTCCAATCCACGCAAACACTAAACAAGTTACGGCCTCATGCAGCCTCTAGCCACCACGTCCACATGCCTACCCATCCACTCTCTCCTTCCCGAATGCTTCCACCTTCGGCAACCATCTCCTTCCCTCCACCTCACCGCAGTTTTGGGTATGTTTATATATTAGTTAATATATATAAGGGTTGATTTTTTATATATGGGTGTTTGGAAGTATTTTATATATATATTGTTCAGGTTTGGTAAAACTTTACGGTGGGGGTATATATATATATTCTATGTTAAGGTTTATGATATGTTCTTGTATATGAAGTTGTACAAGTTAATTATTTTACTATAAGCATAGGTTTAGAGATCTGTTGTTTATATATATAGATATATAAATATAGTTTTGTATATAAGTATGATATAGGTGTGTTGCGATTTATATTTTATGTTTTGTATATTGTTATCTAAATTTTTATCAACCAGATCTGTTACTGTAAAGCATATATATTACTTTATATGATTTTGACATAGTACGTATATATATAGAAGCATATAAGTTATGACAGTGTTATCTTGTAAGTATACTATACTATATTATATATTTGATGTATGTATTCACATATATGTAATGGCTTTGGTACTAGTTTAGCAAATATATATATATACAAATCTTATAATATATTGCTGTTAGTATATATATACTTATCTCCACATAACCTTTCCTTCTGTTTTGTATATATAAAAGCTTATATAAGGTAAGTGTATAGTGTTTGTGTACTTATTATTTTGTTTTTTTTGTTTTTTTGTTTTTTTGTTTTTTGTAATTCTGTTCATAAAAAAAAGGGAATAGTTTTGTAACATATTTTTGTGTGGACTGCATGCATTTCTTGTAATATTGGATAACTATGTTTGATCATAATAGATATAATCTTAACTGTACACGTATATACACGTTCCCATGCATATGCTGTGAGTTATGAGATTTTGAAGTTATTACTGTTCGATATAAGTTTAATTATACCCAAACTTCTTGTCATGGGTGTTATATTCATTATTACATAAGATTTATATATATAGTGTTCACTGTTCTATTTTAAGAGTTATGTATATTGTTAGTTCATAAAGGTTACAGTATTTTAAAAGATACAGTGTTATATAGTATAAGTTATATGAGTTAAGCATATATTATTATATGCACAGTTTATAAATGGTTGAGTTGGGTTTAGAATAATGTATAAGTTATATGGGTTATATAATTTGTTTGTATACATATGCATATAAGTTGATATATAATCGTATGAGCATATATGTTTCGTATGTATATTTCATGCACTTGATAGTTTGAACAAATGATTTCACATTTATATATATTTTTCATATAAATTTGAGTTGATAAATATATTAGTTCATTTCTGTCTGCATTTTGCTGGCTTTATGAATATTTGTTAGTTCCGGTTACTGTTTTATTGTTATTTACAATATATACTCGTTCAATGTACTCAATTTGTATACATACATATATGCGTATGAAAGGTATTTAATAATAATATTTTAAAGTATGTATATCATGTGATTTGTTGTATACATATATATATCTAATATTGATTTTCAATATATAATATTTCAAAGATCTTATTTTGAATATGTGCTTAATTTTATATTTTGGAATATTTGGCTATATATATATATTTTTTATTTCATCGATCTCTGGTCCATTTTTGACTGACATTCTCAATATCAAATCTATCGCAGCAACTTCTAACTTATCGTTGTCCCGCTCGCTTGATCTGTATGCTTGTCTTTGTCTATCTGCTTCCATTCTTGTTCATCTCTCTAGCCTCGAAAGGTGAGCAATCACTCACGATTAATGTTCTTTTATTTATTAAATTTGATTTCAATTGAAACGACAATTGGAATATGCTGCTGTTAGTTATTTACACTGTTATATATGTTATTACCTGTATCAGTACACCTGTGACATCTGACACCCTTATTTGTTATTTATATAATGATAATCCAGTTTGGTTGATAAATGATTGATTGTTTGATGTTTGACATTGGAAGTTAAATTGTTAATGTTGAAGTGATAGATAATATGTAATTGAATTTGACGTAGGATAGTTAGATTTGATATATGTGCTAAATTTTATTAGATGACATTTGCATAATATGACCCCTTTAAATGTTTAAATTATGTGACACGTAGAAATTTGGTTAAGCACACCTTGAACCTTTGAATGTATGTTGTAAAATTTATGTAGTATGAAATTTAATAATAGATATCAAGTGAAGAACCGTATTAATATTAGTGTAATAATCTTTAATCTACATGAAATGATAGTGTAGATTCTAGAAATAATTATATTAATTTACACAAATAACAATGTGAATTAATACGATTATTTCGGGATTATTTGAATTGATTATTGGATTGATATTGATTGTTGTTATTGCTTGTTTATTTACTTTGACACCATCCCAGTTATCACACTACAAGTTCTCTTTGCTATGCTTTGATTTTGAATTGAATTGGAATCGGGTTGAAATGATAAATACCCAAATTAAACTTTGACTTTGGATAGAGAATTAAATAAAAACCGATTGGTCAATAAATTTGATTTAAAATAAAATAAAGATTTTATTTGAATAAATAACAAAGTTTTGAAATGAAGTTGGAATTTGAATTTTAAAGAAAGGAAATGTTAATATTTAATAATTCGAAACAAAATATTAACATAGTAGTTGTTGAAAGAATGTTGTTTTAAAATAAATTATTTAATAATTAAATTTGGAATTATTAATAATTAAGTTTTGAAATTAGTTAATAATTAAGTTTTGAAATTATTTGATAATTGAATAAGATTGAATTATTTAATAATTAAATGAAATTGAATTATTTATTAAGTGAAATTGAACTTCTTGAATAGGTGATAACTAAGTTTCTATATTAACTGAGTTTTGAAATTTGTAACCAAGTAAATGAATAAATGATAATTGAATTTCTTTAACAAGAAATAAAAGTGTGTTTTATTGAAACAAATGTAAGACTTATAATTTAAAGAATTTGATTTGACAAATCTAATTTAATTCAATTTGAAGTTTTGATATAATGAAGTTGAACTTAAGGAAGTAATGTAATGGATTGGAAATTTAATTGAAATTGTTTTATGATAAATCAATTGAATGAATATCGAATGAAATCAATAATTGAGTTTAAATTGATTTGAATGTTAAATTAAATCAATTTAAATGATTTCGGAATGAAACTTATATACGAATTTAAATAAATATTTGAATTGTTTAAATAAAGATTGAATTTGAATTATAAGATTTCGAAATGGTAATTTGGAAGTTTTGAAAGTAAATTATGGGAATTGTTTTAGAAGGACGAATGGAATGTTGGTTTACAAATTCTAATTGAAATTGAAATTGATTTGGTTTTGAAATAAATAAACGACCAATCGGTGTAATAATCACGAAAGTTATTAAAGAGACCAGAATCGGTTAGGGACACACTCACTGTCTAAACCGAAAACCACTTTAATAACTACACGCGGAGTATGATCCAGAATGAAGTGGTTGGAATGATGTGCATTGATGACTGAAGAAAGAGAACGATAATGGATAGCCTTGACACTTGTGTCAAATTGGAAATGACTAAAACAGGAGCCGTGTCGGGCCAAATGGGGGCTAGCTACCTCGAGCGAACACACTTTTTCGAAACTACTCATTACTTGTTGTCGATTGGTGCACCCTTGATTTTGGGAGTGTTGTTTCGCGGTGTTGCGATCGCTGCGGCGATGCATTCTCACCAATCCGGATCAGACAAACGGTAGTTTCACTACCTTGGGTATTGCCTCATGTGCCTTGTCATACTTGTATCCCTATATACGCGACCACTACGATTTGTTTTGTGTTATACCTATGGAGTACTCCCTGATATCCCACTAGTTTACGGTGGAGTTTACAATGCTGTATAGACTATAACGCTTATATAAAATGTGTTAAGGGGGATAATGGTAACACCTTAACACTATTTTGATACTTTATATTACTGATAGACATTATCTACTTATCGTACACTACTACATAGTAGATAGTTTAACGGATCCTTAAAGGATGGTTATTCCAAACATCCTTTGAGTTACTTGTATTTCAATTGCTATTTCACTTGAGTTGGATTTATTGATATAAGAATGTTAATCCTGACTCGAGTGTCTTGTGTTTTCTTTACGCTCGGGTCAGACTGAGTGTACCAGTATTCGAGACTCACCTTTGGAGTTGGAGCTTCACTTGGAGATCCAGCTATCTATCCAGCTTTCAGATATCCAGTTGATTCCAGTGATTGTATTCTGATTCTTGTATTTGACTATTGTATTCGAGACTTCTGCTGTAACTTATTTAACTCTGATATGTATATAGTAGCTTCATGAACTACTATCTCTTTTATTTCCGCTGCAATTAATACTCTGTGTCTGTGATCTATGTTCTATTTATTTACTGTATATGGTCAGTTTTGCCAAATTTAAATTAACAATTCGGTATTTTGAATTATTCAAGTCCAACATGTGTGGATGCGAATGGTACAAAATAGCGGGTCGTTACAATAAGAAAAAGCAGAGAAAGAAAGAAAACAAATATAGAATCTCATAGTGGAATGACAAAATATAATAATCAAATAAACAGTTCATGAGGCTGTTTACAAATAACATTGATTAAACCTTTATAATACAGATCAGATTTACAAACAACAAGAATAAATAATAAATAAATGCAGCGGAACAATATGATGCGGTGGAATAAATATAATACATAATAATAGTACAAAATCTTCGTCTTCGTCTTCGTCCTCCAGAAGGTAGTCTTCGATAAACTGAAAGCTCAGGCTGACCCGAGCGAATTGAAAAGACAAAACACTCGAGTCGGAAATAAAAGATCTTATGTAAGTTAAATCAATAGTATATAAATATGAGTGTAACGACGTCAGAGATGTTTGCGGGGTTTGACATCTCCTATCCAGTGTCTAACGTAAGTGCAATAACTTAAGAGATGTTCGGGATTTCCATCTCCTAAGGACCCATTAAACTATCTACTATGTAGTACAATACGCTATTATAATAGTGTCTACAATAAAGTAAAGTATTAAAATAGCGTTAAGGCGTTACCCATATCCCCTTCAACACATTTTATATATTCCCGTAGTCTATACAATGCCGTAAGCTCCACCAAACAGGTGGTTTACCTAGAGGACACCCCATAGGTACGGTACAAAAAAAACTCGTAGAAGGCGCTCTAGGGCATGTGACCGGCACTCGAGGCAATGCCAGGGTAGGTATACCATTTGCAGAGCCGAACTGGTGGTAACGCATAGCAGCTACTACCGTCCACTTTGGAACACACTCCCAAATCAAAATTAAGGGGTGGCCACCAAATTAATCACAAGGTAATAGTATGGTATCAAAGAAATGTGTCCGATCGAAAGAATGACCTCACTTGGCTCGGCATAGCTCCTATTTTAGTTACATCTAAGCTGACTCACGGGAGTCACGGCCACGTAAATACCTCATACAGAATCGTTCGCCAAACCAACCTGCTTCATTTCTGGAATCTCCACACATACACAGTTGTTAAAGTGGTTTTCGATATTGGCAGAGAGTATGACAATATTTGATCCCAGTCTCTTTAACAACCAAACGCTTATTACACACCGGACGGTTCTTTTACATTTCAAAAGGTCGATTCACAATTGATATCAAAATATCATATTTGATTTTAAATCATATTTCTTTTGAAATCATATTTCTTTCGAAATCATATTCACTTTCAAAACTATATTCACTATCAAAATCATATTCACTTTTGAATTTATCGATAAGATAGGTTAATTAAATCCTAGTTCCAAAATTATCATATTTACTCAAATATGTCATTTCACAAAAAGGTATCAATTTCAAATTCCAACTTAGGTTGTCTCATCATCAAGGATTTAAATATAAATACTTCAACTTTACATAGTCTGAAATTTGGAAAATAATTTATATAGTGTAAATAGTGTAAATAGTTTTAAAAATAGTTTAAAATAGATTGAAATAGTTTAATTGTAAAAATAGTTTAAATAGATTTAAATTTGATTTAATTAGATTCAAAATGATTTATATAGATTCTTAAAATAGTTTAAATGGTTTAAAAATAGATTAAATAGGTTTATTATGGATTAATTAGATTTAAACTAGATTAAATGAATTTAAAATAGATTAAATAGAATTAAAATAGGTTAAATAGTTTAAAATAAGTTAAAATAGTTTAATATAGTTTAATAAAGTTTAAATGATTTAAAATAGATTAAAATATATTAACATAGTTTAAAATAAATTAAAATAGATTAAGATAGATTAAATAGGTTAATAAGTTTAAAATAGCTTAAATTAGATTAAAATAAATTACATTTATTTTAATGATTGAATATCTAAAATTAGAATTTAAAAGAACAATTACAGTTTAAATTGAGAAAATAAATTTGAAATTAATATCAAATTTAACTATTTCAATTTCAACAAATCTGGACCATATCCAAATTTTAAATCAAAAATCAAATTTCAAATCTTGAAATATCAATTTAAGCTACTCCAATTTCAATAATTTTCAGAATTGCGGTTTTCAACGTTTGAATAACTCAATTTCGATAAATTTCATTTATACTACAAATTCAACTTTGGAATTTCAATTTAAATCTTTTAAACAATTCATTTAAAACAATTCCGTTTATATAAATCAAATTCCATTTCAAAATATCATTTAACTGAATTCAAAGTTTAAGGATTTAAAATCATTTAATTTAACCAATCCGGTGTCCGTATATAATTTTCTACCCTATGGTCAAGTGATACAGATATTTATCATTTCAATCCGCAATTTAAAATTTTACAGTTATATATCATTTCAAACCACAATCCCGAATTAAATAAAAATCCATAAAATCGCTCGAGTCTATCATTTCAACCCATAACAATTTTTCCCTAATCTATAGATCGTTCGGGTATGTATCATTTCAACCCATAGGGAACTTGCAGTGTTATAACAATACAAAATACAACATCCAGTCATGCAATATTAACAATCAAACATCCATCACAATCATCACCCAAATCAATCAATAAACATCAATAGATAACTGATAATCAATAACATGTATTAAATTGACAATTTAAATTCAATATTAAATTAAACGATGATTAAATGCAATGAAAAATAAAATTTAACTAGAATGACAGTTTAAACCTACCAAACATCAATCAATTAATTCCTAATCACATCATAAGTTTAATTTAATTAACATAAGATAATCTAGCAGTTGTGAGTGGGTCAAAACACTCACCTTTTTGTTTCAAATCGATTTGAAATCCAAATAGAGGCCTAAAATTCAACTGTCTCAAAATTCATTTAAACCTGTCTCAAAATGTCCGGAATTTCAATATGATCCCAACGAAGCAAACCACGCGTGAATCGGACCTCGTATGTAAAAATTATGATGATTAGAATGTTTTGAAATAAAAATTAAATTAAAATAAAACAAACAACACATTCTCACAGTACACGTCAGCAACGAGCACGCTGCACACCCCCCAGATACGATCGACTCGAACCCTAGAAGCCGCCATCACGTCTCGAGCCAACCGCCGCTTCCACGCACGCTACCCTCCAGATCAATGCCGACCACCACGCCTAGCACCTCAAGCCGCCCCTAACGACCCTACGTGTGGCCCCCGCGAGGCCTAAAACACTCCACCGCCGTCCCCTTTAGATTGCCATTCATGGAAATTTAGAGCACTACTGAGACAAACTACCACCGTAGATGATCACTGCTCGTCGAACTCTACCACCCCACGCCCTTCGATCGTCGCCAGGTTGACGATCCACCGTCAAAATCAACCAATCACAAATGAACGACCGAAATAAATCCAATGATTTCAGGACAAATGGTGATTCGATTTGAGAAACGAATCACACCAGTGGATTATGCTCATCGAGGGCTTCAAAACGGTATATAATATGATATAGTTTGGAGGAGCTTGAATTTTAAAATTGATTTGGAGATTGAATTTTTGTGTTTGAATGCAAATTGGGTTTCTGCCATTAGAGAATGGAGAAGGAACAGTCGGATAGAACTGTAAGTATTGGAATAAGAAATAGAAAGGCTGCTAGGGTTAGAACAGAACAATATATACTAACGAAGCCCGATAAGAAAGAATGAACATCCGCATAGATTTGAATTGATGATAACGACCCTAAAAGCCCGTTTTGCTTCCGAAATGAAAGTGGGTCATCCCATATATTGAAATATAGGTTTTCGATATTGGAACTAGTTTCAAACCCTAATTCCATTGTATACAGAAGTTAGCTTTTAATATCAGATTATATTCATTTAAATTCTTTTAATTGATTTCTACGCGTTTCGAGCCCGCACGATCAAACAACAAGTCCGATCGCTACGAAACTTGAAATCCTACAATAATTCACTATTATGGATCTGATGAAACTAGTTTCATCGAAATCCGAGACAGTGGCCAAAATGGCTATTTTCACGTTAATTAAATAAATTATTATTAAATTAAATTTAGCACTTCTTATATTCAAATTAAATAACCAACCATTTTTATCATTTTTGATTACTTAGACATTTACAATAATTTAAAACAAATTTACATATCAATTCAGTGTTGAATATTACACTAATTACGGTGTTCAATTTCAATTGTAATTAAATCCAATTAATTATAATTTAATTCCAATAAATTTATTTAATTTGATTTCAATTTTTTATTCAATCAATTATTATTTTGAAGACATAGTTAACTGTAACGACCCGTAAATTTTAACGATTTTGATAAAGTAATTAACCGAATTTTGTGAAATTTTAAATATTTGAATTTGGAAATAAAAATTTGATATTTGGAATATGTCTATTTAATAATAGCAAATGGTAAATTTTCATCTGATAATATGCAATTTTATTTTATTGTGTAATTTTATTTAAACTTAAATCAGTTAATACTTGATGATAATAAAATATTTCTCAAACATGAATATTTTTATATAATAATTTTGTAAATCATATTTTGAGTGAGACGTCATATTTTGTTTCGCCAAATTTAGACTGCTATTGCTCCGTTTATCTTATTTTCGACGTTTTAGCAGCATTTTTTGGTACCGAATATCGACTTTTGATGGGATGATCGTATCACTAATATCTGTATACCGTTTTGATCGTCTCGTCGTGCTGATCTCCGCAGTATATTCAATTGTCAATTTTGATGTCCAGTGCATGGCGGAATCTGTGAAACGATTTAACCGTACCGGTATCCAATTTCAACCTTTTGGGCTTCTAGTCCTTTCATCTATCTAACTGTTGAAAACAAATGGCCACTTGACTTTATTATTTTCGAAATTCAGCTTTTGACTGTCAGTATTCCCCATGACTTCAATATATTTCTCTAGTACGATTGGTTTACTTTCATTTCTTTTCTTCCCCCTTTGATTTGTTTTCTGTTCGTGCTATGGAAGAAAAAATATATATATAAAAGCTCATTCGGTTGCCTGCTCCTCCATTCCTCTCTCCCCCTCTTGCCCTCATCTTCCACTCCTGCCGCACTGCCCACGCCAAAGGCCAGTTCACCGAACTCCAATGCACCCAGCCTCCTGCCGAACTACCTTGGCCACCGTGCCTCGGCCTCCCAGTGTTCCTATCCCTTGCCGAGTCTCCACCTCTGGCCGTGCCTTCCCACCCATAGCTTCCATGCGACAGTCGACCTCTACGTAAACACCCGCAACCACAACTCACCCATAACCTGACCTCCGCCTTGCTTCCCCTCTCCCATTCGCCACTCTTCCACTTCCCCAGGCCGAGCTACTTTGTTCGATATATACATTAAGGTATATTACATATATACGTTTATAGTTTATAGATAATATGTTGTTATGCAAGTTTGTAATCTGCCGTATGTAATAATATATATTATGTAAGTCTGTGATGTAAGTTGCGGTACTATATTTTATAAGCCTGTTTATATATAAGTTTAAAATAAGCAGTCTTATGTTATATATTTTATAATATGTTTATATAATAAGATTTGGTTACAGTATATAATCTTTGATAGTAGTGATATTTATAATCTTTTATAGTTAGTAAAACATATATGTATATGTCTGTTATATTTATAATATAGTAATATATACATAGTTATATTTGCTGTAACCTCTTGCTATTACATATATATAGATTTTAAGTTCTAAGTCTTTATTCTATATGAGTTTATAGAATATATTTCTTTTGTTTTATTTGTATGTTAATCTTTTGATTATTATAATATATAAATGTTTTCTTTTATATATATTGTTTTCGTTTCTGTACATATATATATATATATATATATATATATATATATATATATCTTATTTCAGGTTACTGTATATAAGTGTTTCTATATATATTATATTATATTATAAAGAAGTTATATATGTTAGTTTATGAAAGTTTTAACAAGGCATATATAACATGTGGTGAAGATGGATCTATGTATATATATTTGTCCATTTTGTGTAAGTTATAGTTGTAGTTTTATTTGTTATTTATAGTTCTATATATGTTCAAATGTACTCAACTTTGTATACATTAGTTTGGTTTTCAAGTTTATATATATAGAGACTTTGTTTTTGTGTATTTGAATTAAATATTAATCTGAAATTTATGTTTAAATTGATTTTTGAATATATATATATATATATTTAAATGAACATACAAAATATGTAAGTATTTTGCATTTTTATTAAGTATATATATGTATTTATTTCAAATTATATAATGTAGATATGTTTGTTTTATTTATGTTTTATTTAAAACAATGATTTTGAAATATATATATATTTAAATTTAAAATGTGTTTAAATTTAGAATATGTTTTTTATATAAGTAAATGGTTATACATAGTTATATATATATATATATATGTGTGTATATATATACACACATACACACGTTCACTTATACCATTTATCTTCGTCAATCCAGTTTTGATTTGATTTCGTCAATTCCAAGTTTTCAGCCTTGTTCGGCAAATTCGTGCCAATCTTTCTTTGCTTTGGAATTCGTGCTTGGATTCGTAGCTCATTTCTTGGTCAAATCCCTCTAGTCTCGAAAGGTGAGCAATCACTCATGATTAACATTCTTATATTTATTAAATTTGATTTCACTTGAAACGACAAATTAAAATATGCTGCTAAATTGAATTATTAATTAGATAATTGTTATATATGATTTGCCATTATCTGTTTCTGTTCACCTGTGAGATATGACACCATATATATCCTTTTATTTATATTTTAATTAATCTATCACTGATGAAATATGCTTGTTGTTAATATGTTATATTATTATCATATTTGTTCTCACTCTGCAAGTTCCCTGTTAGTATAGAATTCCTTATGGGTTAAAATGATACATACCCGAATGATCTTGTAGAATATGAGAAAATTGTTATGGGTTGAAATGATAAACCCAAGAGATTTTCATTTATTTTAAATTTTTGGGATTGCGGGTTGAAATGATATATACCCGTAAATATTTAAATTGCGAATTGAAATGATAAATATCCATATCACCTGACCATAGGATAGAAAATTATATACGGACACCGTTGGTCTATATTTTGAAAATGATTTCCAAACTGTTGAAAGGGAATATATGGGTTTTAAATGAATATTGATTTTTAAAATAATTATATATAAATGTTATTTTTTTATATATATCAAAATCTTAGATTTTAAATTTTTTTGTTTTGGGAATTTTAAATTTATAAGTTAGTTTTGAAATTATAAATTTAAGATTTTTCTTATAATTTTATTTTTATTTTATTAAAATGTATATAATAAGATTTAATTTAATTGGTTTTAACATATGTTAAGTATTTATTTAAATTTATATTAATATTTAAAAAAATAGATTTTATAACTTTAATAAATAAATAAAGGTTGGAAAAAAAGTAAAATTGACTTGAAATTTAATTGGTTAATCATTGAATTTAAATAAGGAATTATTTGAATTCATTGATTTTGAGGGTTTGAAAAATATGATTTATATCTTGATTTGATAAAGAGTGATTAAATGAATATTCTCCATTTTAAATAAAATTGAGATTGAATATTTAATATTGATTTAAATTTATAAATTGGGATTCAATAAATTGTAATAAAAATGATTAAGTGAATATTTTCCAATTTTGAGTAATTAAAGTTAATGTTGAAATATAAATGAAATTTATATTGTAAATGTTGAATATATAAACTTGAATCTTTGAACTTTAAATTTGAAATGGTTAAACTGGAATTGATTTAAATTGAATTTTGGAATTTAAGCTGATTTGGATCGATTTGTGAGATTGGAGGAAACTATTTTTATTATATAAAGTATTTTAATATATATAAAGTATTTAAATATATAAATTATTTTAATATATAAACTATCATAATTTATAACTATTTTAATATATATACTGTTTTAAATATCTAAACTGTTTAAGTCGAAAGTGTTATGATTTCCAAAGTGTTATGATTTCTAAAGTGTTATGATTTCAAAAGTGTTATAATTTTGAAAGTGTTACGATTTTGGAAATGAATATTATATAAAGTGAATAATGATAATAAATTGATATGGTTTTGAAATGAATATGATATTTTGATATAAAGTATGAACTATTTGAAATGAAATGACCACGGTGTGAAATAAGCGTTCGGTTGTTAAAAAGATTGGGATCGGATACTATCATACTCTCTGCCAATACCGAAAACCACTTTAACAACTGTGTACATGGTGGAGATTCCAGAATGAAGTAGGATGGTTTGGTGGCAATTCTATATGGTATTTACGTAGCCTTGACTCCCGTCAGTCATCTTGATGTGGCTAAAACAGAAGCTACGCTGAGCCAAGTGAGGTCATTCCTCCTATTAGACACATTTCTTCGATACCATTCTATTGCTTTTGTGATTTGATTTGGGTGCACTCTTTGATTTTGGGAGTGTGTCATGAGGTGGGCGGTAGTAGATGCTATGCGTTACCACCAGTCTGGATCTGCAAACGGTATATATACCCTGGCATTACCTCGAGTGCCGTATCGCATGCCCTATCGCACCTTCTACGAGTTTGTTTTGTACCATACCTATGGAGTGCCCTCTGACAGCCCTCCAGTTTACGGGATGAGTTACGGTACTGTATAGACTATGGGAATATATAAAATGTGTTAAGGGGGATATGGGTAACGCCTTAATGCTATTTGTAACGACCCCGAATTTTATTTAAATTTAAATTAATAATTAAATGAAATTTTGAGTTAAATTTATGATTAAATAAATTTTTGAATAAAAATTGTGAAATTAAAATTGATTAAATGGAGCGAGTTTCCCCGATATCCAAGTATATTCTGTATAAATCATTTGAGATTAAAATATTGTAAATAGTGTATATGTGAGTATATATATATATATATTTAGGTATATACGAGCAAATTTAATATATATTTGAATTGATGGTTAAAGATGGTTTGAGTTTATAAAATAAATACAAGACAATAAATATTAAGTAAATAATGATAATTTATATTTGAACTAGAAATTGAAATTTAAATATTGTATATATGTATATGTGAATATATATGTATACGTGCATATATGAGTAAAATTGAATATATATGTATATATTTGATTTAAGTTTAAATCGTAAATAAATGGTTTAGAAATGAAATTATATAAGATATAAAAGTATAAAATAAATGCATAAATCAATTATAACCCCATATTAAATATGGAAATACATTCAAATATAAAGATAACAAAAGGAGGAAACAAATATATATAAGTATATGTAGGCTTGTAAAAGAAGATGATCAAATACAAACAAGTAAGAAACAAAAATACATGAATATAAAGCTTGCATAGAAGCCACATCAAATTTTCTTCAACTTGTACAGCCGAAATAGAAAAATATAAATATGGTACAAAGTAATCAATGCAATATCTTTAGCATACAAATACATATATCTTCAGCCCCATACAGATATCCATCAGCCGAAATGAGGAAAAGCAAAACAAATATATGTGTTAGCTTGCAAAGGAAAGAAAAGAAAATATAAATATAGTTTTGTACAAGCCTAATTAATGCCAACGTCTCTAGTACACTATGCAAGTTCATTTCAGCCACCACTTGAGAAAATATCACTGACCCAAACAAATAAAAAAATCCCTGCTTATAATTGTACTAGAGGAGAAAATTGTATCATGTTGTACAAGCAAAATAATATCACCAACCTCATTTCAGTTCGTTTATTCTCAAAACTGAGTAGAAAACTAAAGCAATATCATCTCATATTCAAACGAACATTAGCTTTAAAACTTAAAACAACCATCACTGCAAACCTGAGATCGAGTGGAGACTTCCAACTAGCAAACTCAACCAGATTTCAACGTTGTAAATTCAAAAAGGACTTCAACTTCAACCTGATCAAGTTTTGAATCTGGAAAAAAATCAAAGCTCGAACCAAATCAAAATACTCTGTTATTCTTTCTTCTCTGGAAAACAGGTGAGCAACTCCTTGTTTTTAGAAGCTTAACCTGTTTTGTTTTTTTTATTTTTGTGAGTAAACTAAACTTTGAAAAGATAAATCTCCTTGATATCCTGATGTATGTGATGATTTATGATAGTAGGATTGTAAATATGGTTTGCATGGATGAATGGTATGGTTGCTTGGATAAACAGGTTTCAAAAATATACTGTATGTAATATACATATCCTGTTGTGTAACAGGTTCTATAAATTCAAAGTAAATTTATATCTCTTTACCTAAACAGTTTTAGGCTATAATCTCTAAATGAAAATTGTTAGTAACAATGTAACATAAGTTTTAAAAATTGTTCCAAGTAAAATTATTAAAGTAAATATTCTGGAATAGGAATTTACAGTGAAACTCAAAGCATATCAAAATTTCGACCCTCATGATTTCAAGATCCAATTATATAATTGGTTTCGTTTTTAAAAATGATGATTTTTGGCGATCGAATCATAATTTTTAAACTTGTAAATGGTGAGGAATTGAGAGATGAACGGGATCTGGGTTTTTGTCAATTTACGGCGAACGGGAAGTAGTGGTGCGTCGTGATGGTCACTGGAGGTTGTTCGAAGATCAGGGATCTTAGGAAAAATGTTCGTTGGATTATCAGACGATCATGGTGGCCGAACGACGTCGATATAGGGTTTAAGGTATGGTTCAGGTCGACGATGATTGCGAGGGCTATGCGACATCGCGATGGCTTCGAGTTGGCTCGGAGGTGGGGGAAAAGGAAGAGGAAGGTCTGGCGCAGCTATCGGTGCGAGCACGTGAGCTCAGATGGACGGAGATGGCGATACGAGGCGATCTTGGGCAACTGGTTGGGTTCCAGTTTTGTTCAATTTGCTCAAAATTCGAATTCGTGACGAAATTGTTAAACTGGGTAGTGGAGTTCGTCGTCGAGGTCAGGGGCGACTCGTGGGTGGTGGCGACGTTGATCGGAAGACGTCAGAGCTCTTGTGCACGTGCACGTGCATTTCGTATCTGGGTAGTTTTGGCTTTGGGGAAGACGAAGTTAGCTGGGGGAAAGCTCGAAGGAAATTGCGAAATACTCGAGGGAGACGGGAAGGTGACTCGAGAAAACTGGGCGCGTGAGTTTTCTCAGCAGGTTGTTTAACTTAAAATTTAAACTGAGAAAAAAATAATATAAGAAGAAAGGAACAAGGAGTAAGGAGGAAAGGGTATTGCGTGAAATCAGGAAAGTGTCTCGGGTAATACGTGAAAAGTACTCGAGCAACACTCGAGTTATATGGGGAAGGCACGAGTTCTCAGCTGCAATTATTTTTATCAAAAATTAAGTTAAGATAACCATCCTTCTTAAGTCTTTGAGCACTGTAAACTTTATAATGTTTGACAGTTAAGTTAACTTAAATACGAGTTAATTATTAGTTAATATTTTAAATGTTTAACTCGCAGTTATTACTCTAATTAAGAGATTAATTTTAAGATAAATATAAAATTTATAATGATTTCAAACATATTGTGGATAATAATTAAATCATGAGTATGAATGAATTATATTTTAAGTAATGAAAATATAATGATGATTAATTATGAATATTATTATTTAAAGATTTTAATGATAATAAAGTGAGTAATTAAGATAAATGATCTATCTTTGGATTAATTAAGTAATTAAAAGAAATCAAAGGGTAATCAATTAATTAAAGATAATTACTTAATTAAAAGTAATTAATTAATGATTTAAGTTTGATTAACCAAGAAATTAAGGAATAATTAATTAAAGGATAATTAATTATGTGATTAACTAACCAAGGAAATAAATTTGAGGATGATTTATAAATTGAAGGTTAATTAACGAAGGTGATTAAGAAATGATAATTAATTGAGGAGTAATTAATTAAAGTAATTAATTAAAGATAATTAATTAAAGGATAGCTAAATAATTAAAAGTTAATTATTTAATAATTAAAGGTCAATTAATTTATTATTAAAAGTTAATTAATAAATGGTTAAAGATTAATTAATTGAAATGGTTTATAATTGATTAATGATTAATTAACCAAGATTTGTAGTTTATTCATAAGTAATTAATCTGGTATAAATTTATTTCAATCAGATATTAATTGATTTTACCTATGGATGTTTGGATTCCATTGGATGATTGAATTGCTTGATATCCCCGATATATGATGCTTTGTGATACATCCTGATTTATGTTGTGATCTGTAGTTTACTTATCTGTGACCTTTATATATCTATGATCTGTGAATGAACGATAAGCGTTGTTCTTATACTGCTTATCGAATTATATTTCTGTATTCTGATATGTGATGATTCATTGTGTTGCACTATTGTGTTGAACCTCTGGACCACACCTTTACACACACAAATATGGATTTCACGTGGAAATCGGTTAAGTCACAGATAATTAAATTTTGATGTTTTTGAAATTGAAATTTTAATTTCAATTGATTTTGAAATTTGAAATTTGGGTTTAAAGTGAAAAGCAATTGAAATAGAATTTCAAAGATAAAAGTTATTTTGAATAACTTAATCGAGTCTTGAAAAATTTAAATAAATGGATTTAGATTTGAATTCAAGTTTGGAATTGAATCCTATGATTTGAAACTAGGGATTGAAAATGATATAGATGTGTTTATCTGAATTTAAACCATTTAAAAGTATAATTTTGAGAATTTGAACTTAACCCAAGGATTTCCACTCGTATGAATGAATCAAATTTTCTGAAATGAAACTGTTTGTTTTCAAAAGAATAAAGGCTTTCAGATAAGAAATGAAATTCCAGTTAATTAAAGGAATTTCAATATTGAATTGAAAAATGGTTTTCCAAGTTATGAATAAATTGTTTTGAAAAGATATGATTTGAATCTGTTTATTTTTAACAGATTTAAAATAATGATTGGTTTAAACCATTCGAAATGGGATTGTTTTGAAAGCTATAAGTTAAATCTTGTTTTAAAGATTTAACTAGTTAATCAAACTGAAATGGAAATTAATTTGGAAAATCTGTGAATGAATCTTTTGTTTAAAAGATTAAAGTGTGGAAACTGTTTAAACCGTAAAGGTTGAATCTTTTTGTTTAAAGATTTAAAATGGTAATTTGTCTTATACCAGTTGAAAAGAAAGTTGGGTTTAAGTTGTGACTTAATTGAAATCCCATATCCATATGTTTTTAAATATTACGCTCACTATTCGGTTTAGCCGGGAGAGGACCTTTGGGTCGTATAACCCATTCCGAATATGTGATACGTCGTATATGGATAGCATTTGAAGACCGGTGTTGAAGACTGGATATTTTTGAAAACGGAAGGATTACCGTCGAGTTACTCTGCATCGGCTGATCCCCGATATAGAGGTTTTATCATCCTTAGTGACGGGAAGTCCGGACGTGATTGGAAATTATCCGGATTTGCAAGGGCTTCGTGAGAAGTGCCTTCGGTTCTGTTCAATCCCGGAACAGACTTGTATGGATACATGTCTGACATTACACTTTGAGATATAAAGCCGATTTCTTTCAAATACATTTCTGTTGGTGGCGGAGAATTTATTCTCTTAGCTTAACACCCTTCTCTGAGACGTACGAGCTCAGAGGTTATGTAGTTAAAGGTTATCAGCGATATATCCCAATTTGGTAATGTGGCATGCTGAGTGTTGCTGTGTGATGATCAGTGTTTGATCATTTGTGATATGATCATTTGTTTGATCATTTATCTTTGTGATCATAGGTTGATCATCTGTTGACCCAAAGCATGGCTTTGTGACAAAGCGTAGCTTTGTGGACGAGACTTTGTCAGGGCCTCACAACCCGGAAATGGTCGAAACAGGATCGTTGCGGCAAGGTTATGAGGGTCGCGCCCTTTAGGGTATGTCATTTCCTTCTGGAAAAGGGTGGTGTCATGGTATGGAGCCCAGATACTTACTCATGTGGACACACTTTATTTATGACGTGTGATGTTGGATTAGAGGTACCTCGGATAAAGGTCCCAAAGGACCGGGGGGTGGCATATTCGTGAGTTACCTGTTACAGGGGTAACCCGGCCTTGTTTTGCAGAGAGCAGTTTGTCTCTCGGGGCGTCCCGCCAGAGGCGTTCCCATGCGGCGGAAGGAAGTTCCTTAGCCTGACCATTTGTTGGAAATCCATTTCTCCAATACGGAACTTGTACGGTTTTAGTTGTAGAACCTGCCATTTACGTACGGTGGTCACCACTGTTTAGATGGTAGCTATAGTAGGCATACGATACTGGTCGTATGTTGGCTAAGATTAATATTATACTTTCGAAATGTTTTTCTGCACTATGCACTAATAATAATATCAAGATGATTTTGCGTAGTAAGCATTTTTGACTATCATAAGAAGAAATCTCCTCCAATTCTGCGTTTGCATTGTGTGTGTGGCGGGAGGTCTTATGGTAGTTTCATTTTCCAAAAGCATTGCGGATTTCAATGTTTAAAATTCTTTTGCTGTTGTTTAAAGTTAAACTGTTTTTGTTGCTCACACCAGTCCCATGACTGATCCGGAGTTTATTGTTCCTTTCCTAAACTCTGGGTGCTCATAATTTTCCACACGAGCAGTCTAGAGTTGGGTTTCTTTTCAGATATTCAGGTTTAGTAGATTATCTGGAGCTAGTTCATTCATCGGAGTTGCTTATCTTGGAGTTGTGGATTCATTCTTGTCTGAAGATCATTTTGGAGTTATCACTTCTATTGATATTGTTCCGCTGTTGTTGTTATCTTTTCTTTTCCGCTGCTATTTCTTGTATCATATCTCTGATGTATATTGATATTCATTGTATCACTCTGTTGTATCAGATATTATATATCAATGTATTATTCATTTCTTCCGCTGTGTTATTTACTTAATTGTGTTATAGCTCCGGCGAATCGGATTTGAACGGTCGAATCTGCGGCATTCTAGTACAATGTGAAGTACGGATGTTGATTTTCGAACGCGAAAATCCGATACGTTACATGTGGTATCAGAGCTAAGGTTGAACTTTAGCTCAGGAGTATAACACGTTAAGTAGCTCATTAGAGATAGAGTGAAGTAAACTCTAGAATGAGTAATTCTCAGATATCCGTCCGAATGCCTCAGTAAATTCTCTTACTATCCACTGATAGTGAGTATGAGTGCAAGAAGAGGACGAGATAGGGGATAGGGGAATACGACTATAAATGGTCAATACTCTGTAACAACGAGGGATCAATCTTTTTGTCTATCCATCTCTTTGTTCGACATCTTTTCTCAATTCTTTGATTATTTCTGGTAGATCCAGGAAGAAATTCGATATATTAATATGGGACATAAACTCCAGATAGGCCAGACTTGTTTGTTTGGATGTATTGGTTGCCTTGGTTGCTTTGATTGCTATGATTGATAGGTATACTTTAGTTTTAAACTGAAAATTTTTAAATTGTATCCATATATCTATTAATTCTTTGGGTCCCAGTATATTCTACGGATGGTTAGTTATCCTTTTGAACTAACCGATGCCACCGCATATTTCGTAAATCTGGATAACCCGAGTATCTTGTGAAGTGTCAAACAGATTCGTTCTTGTATCTGTTATTGATATTCTGATTTGGTAAGCCAAATGCAGAATAAATATTTAGTTTGATTAGATGAAGCATTCTCCATCTGCCTTTGTTTCGTGCCTGCGAATTTCGAGGACGAAATTATTTTAAGGGGGGAAGTCTGTAACGACCCCGAATTTTATTTAAATTTAAATTAATAATTAAATGAAATTTTGAGTTAAATTTACGATTAAATAAATTTTTGAATAAAAATTGTGAAATTAAAATTGATTAAATGGAGCGAGTTTCCCCGATATCCAAGTATATTCTGTATAAATCATTTGAGATTAAAATATTGTAAATAGTGTATATGTGAGTATATATATATATATATTTATATATTTAGGTATATACGAGCAAATTTAATATATATTTGAATTGATGGTTAAAGATGGTTTGAGTTTATAAAATAAATACAAGACAATAAATATTAAGTAAATAATGATAATTTATATTTGAACTAGAAATTGAAATTTAAATATTGTATATATGTATATGTGAATATATATGTATACGTGCATATATGAGTAAAATTGAATATATATGTATATATTTGATTTAAGTTTAAATCGTAAATAAATGGTTTAGAAATGAAATTATATAAGATATAAAAGTATAAAATAAATGCATAAATCAATTATAACCCCATATTAAATATGGAAATACATTCAAATATAAAGATAACAAAAGGAGGAAACAAATATATATAAGTATATGTAGGCTTGTAAAAGAAGATGATCAAATACAAACAAGTAAGAAACAAAAATACATGAATATAAAGCTTGCATAGAAGCCACATCAAATTTTCTTCAACTTGTACAGCCGAAATAGAAAAATATAAATATGGTACAAAGTAATCAATGCAATATCTTTAGCATACAAATACATATATCTTCAGCCCCATACAGATATCCATCAGCCGAAATGAGGAAAAGCAAAACAAATATATGTGTTAGCTTGCAAAGGAAAGAAAAGAAAATATAAATATAGTTTTGTACAAGCCTAATTAATGCCAACGTCTCTAGTACACTATGCAAGTTCATTTCAGCCACCACTTGAGAAAATATCACTGACCCAAACAAATAAAAAAATCCCTGCTTATAATTGTACTAGAGGAGAAAATTGTATCATGTTGTACAAGCAAAATAATATCACCAACCTCATTTCAGTTCGTTTATTCTCAAAACTGAGTAGAAAACTAAAGCAATATCATCTCATATTCAAACGAACATTAGCTTTAAAACTTAAAACAACCATCACTGCAAACCTGAGATCGAGTGGAGACTTCCAACTAGCAAACTCAACCAGATTTCAACGTTGTAAATTCAAAAAGGACTTCAACTTCAACCTGATCAAGTTTTGAATCTGGAAAAAAATCAAAGCTCGAACCAAATCAAAATACTCTGTTATTCTTTCTTCTCTGGAAAACAGGTGAGCAACTCCTTGTTTTTAGAAGCTTAACCTGTTTTGTTTTTTTTATTTTTGTGAGTAAACTAAATTTTGAAAAGATAAATCTCCTTGATATCCTGATGTATGTGATGATTTATGATAGTAGGATTGTAAATATGGTTTGCATGGATGAATGGTATGGTTGCTTGGATAAACAGGTTTCAAAAATATACTGTATGTAATATACATATCCTGTTGTGTAACAGGTTCTATAAATTCAAAGTAAATTTATATCTCTTTACCTAAACAGTTTTAGGCTATAATCTCTAAATGAAAATTGTTAGTAACAATGTAACATAAGTTTTAAAAATTGTTCCAAGTAAAATTATTAAAGTAAATATTCTGGAATAGGAATTTACAGTGAAACTCAAAGCATATCAAAATTTCGACCCTCATGATTTCAAGATCCAATTATATAATTGGTTTCGTTTTTAAAAATGATGATTTTTGGCGATCGAATCATAATTTTTAAACTTGTAAATGGTGAGGAATTGAGAGATGAACGGGATCTGGGTTTTTGTCAATTTACGGCGAACGGGAAGTAGTGGTGCGTCGTGATGGTCACTGGAGGTTGTTCGAAGATCAGGGATCTTAGGAAAAATGTTCGTTGGATTATCAGACGATCATGGTGGCCGAACGACGTCGATATAGGGTTTAAGGTATGGTTCAGGTCGACGATGATTGCGAGGGCTATGCGACATCGCGATGGCTTCGAGTTGGCTCGGAGGTGGGGGAAAAGGAAGAGGAAGGTCTGGCGCAGCTATCGGTGCGAGCACGTGAGCTCAGATGGACGGAGATGGCGATACGAGGCGATCTTGGGCAACTGGTTGGGTTCCAGTTTTGTTCAATTTGCTCAAAATTCGAATTCGTGACGAAATTGTTAAACTGGGTAGTGGAGTTCGTCGTCGAGGTCAGGGGCGACTCGTGGGTGGTGGCGACGTTGATCGGAAGACGTCAGAGCTCTTGTGCACGTGCACGTGCATTTCGTATCTGGGTAGTTTTGGCTTTGGGGAAGACGAAGTTAGCTGGGGGAAAGCTCGAAGGAAATTGCGAAATACTCGAGGGAGACGGGAAGGTGACTCGAGAAAACTGGGCGCGTGAGTTTTCTCAGCAGGTTGTTTAACTTAAAATTTAAACTGAGAAAAAAATAATATAAGAAGAAAGGAACAAGGAGTAAGGAGGAAAGGGTATTGCGTGAAATCAGGAAAGTGTCTCGGGTAATACGTGAAAAGTACTCGAGCAACACTCGAGTTATATGGGGAAGGCACGAGTTCTCAGCTGCAATTATTTTTATCAAAAATTAAGTTAAGATAACCATCCTTCTTAAGTCTTTGAGCACTGTAAACTTTATAATGTTTGACAGTTAAGTTAACTTAAATACGAGTTAATTATTAGTTAATATTTTAAATGTTTAACTCGCAGTTATTACTCTAATTAAGAGATTAATTTTAAGATAAATATAAAATTTATAATGATTTCAAACATATTGTGGATAATAATTAAATCATGAGTATGAATGAATTATATTTTAAGTAATGAAAATATAATGATGATTAATTATGAATATTATTATTTAAAGATTTTAATGATAATAAAGTGAGTAATTAAGATAAATGATCTATCTTTGGATTAATTAAGTAATTAAAAGAAATCAAAGGGTAATCAATTAATTAAAGATAATTACTTAATTAAAAGTAATTAATTAATGATTTAAGTTTGATTAACCAAGAAATTAAGGAATAATTAATTAAAGGATAATTAATTATGTGATTAACTAACCAAGGAAATAAATTTGAGGATGATTTATAAATTGAAGGTTAATTAACGAAGGTGATTAAGAAATGATAATTAATTGAGGAGTAATTAATTAAAGTAATTAATTAAAGATAATTAATTAAAGGATAGCTAAATAATTAAAAGTTAATTATTTAATAATTAAAGGTCAATTAATTTATTATTAAAAGTTAATTAATAAATGGTTAAAGATTAATTAATTGAAATGGTTTATAATTGATTAATGATTAATTAACCAAGATTTGTAGTTTATTCATAAGTAATTAATCTGGTATAAATTTATTTCAATCAGATATTAATTGATTTTACCTATGGATGTTTGGATTCCATTGGATGATTGAATTGCTTGATATCCCCGATATATGATGCTTTGTGATACATCCTGATTTATGTTGTGATCTGTAGTTTACTTATCTGTGACCTTTATATATCTATGATCTGTGAATGAACGATAAGCGTTGTTCTTATACTGCTTATCGAATTATATTTCTGTATTCTGATATGTGATGATTCATTGTGTTGCACTATTGTGTTGAACCCCTGGACCACACCTTTACACACACAAATATGGATTTCACGTGGAAATCGGTTAAGTCACAGATAATTAAATTTTGATGTTTTTGAAATTGAAATTTTAATTTCAATTGATTTTGAAATTTGAAATTTGGGTTTAAAGTGAAAAGCAATTGAAATAGAATTTCAAAGATAAAAGTTATTTTGAATAACTTAATCGAGTCTTGAAAAATTTAAATAAATGGATTTAGATTTGAATTCAAGTTTGGAATTGAATCCTATGATTTGAAACTAGGGATTGAAAATGATATAGATGTGTTTATCTGAATTTAAACCATTTAAAAGAATAATTTTGAGAATTTGAACTTAACCCAAGGATTTCCACTCGTATGAATGAATCAAATTTTCTGAAATGAAACTGTTTGTTTTCAAAAGAATAAAGGCTTTCAGATAAGAAATGAAATTCCAGTTAATTAAAGGAATTTCAATATTGAATTGAAAAATGGTTTTCCAAGTTATGAATAAATTGTTTTGAAAAGATATGATTTGAATCTGTTTATTTTTAACAGATTTAAAATAATGATTGGTTTAAACCATTCGAAATGGGATTGTTTTGAAAGCTATAAGTTAAATCTTGTTTTAAAGATTTAACTAGTTAATCAAACTGAAATGGAAATTAATTTGGAAAATCTGTGAATGAATCTTTTGTTTAAAAGATTAAAGTGTGGAAACTGTTTAAACCGTAAAGGTTGAATCTTTTTGTTTAAAGATTTAAAATGGTAATTTGTCTTATACCAGTTGAAAAGAAAGTTGGGTTTAAGTTGTGACTTAATTGAAATCCCATATCCATATGTTTTTAAATATTACGCTCACTATTCGGTTTAGCCGGGAGAGGACCTTTGGGTCGTATAACCCATTCCGAATATGTGATACGTCGTATATGGATAGCATTTGAAGACCGGTGTTGAAGACCGGATATTTTTGAAAACGGAAGGATTACCGTCGAGTTACTCTGCATCGGCTGATCCCCGATATAGAGGTTTTATCATCCTTAGTGACGGGAAGTCCGGACGTGATTGGAAATTATCCGGATTTGCAAGGGCTTCGTGAGAAGTGCCTTCGGTTCTGTTCGATCCCGGAACAGACTTGTATGGATACATGTCTGACATTACACTTTGAGATATAAAGCCGATTTCTTTCAAATACATTTCTGTTGGTGGCGGAGAATTTATTCTCTTAGCTTAACACCCTTCTCTGAGACGTACGAGCTCAGAGGTTATGTAGTTGAAGGTTATCAGCGATATATCCCAATTTGGTAATGTGGCATGCTGAGTGTTGCTGTGTGATGATCAGTGTTTGATCATTTGTGATATGATCATTTGTTTGATCATTTATCTTTGTGATCATAGGTTGATCATCTGTTGACCCAAAGCATGGCTTTGTGACAAAGCGTAGCTTTGTGGACGAGACTTCGTCAGGGCCTCACAACCCGGAAATGGTCGAAACAGGATCGTTGCGGCAAGGTTATGAGGGTCGCGCCCTTTAGGGTATGTCATTTCCTTCTGGAAAAGGGTGGTGTCATGGTATGGAGCCCAGATACTTACTCATGTGGACACACTTTATTTATGACGTGTGATGTTGGATTAGAGGTACCTCGGATAAAGGTCCCAAAGGACCGGGGGGTGGCATATTCGTGAGTTACCTGTTACAGGGGTAACCCGGCCTTGTTTTGCAGAGAGCAGTTTGTCTCTCGGGGCGTCCCGCTAGAGGCGTTCCCATGCGGCGGAAGGAAGTTCCTTAGCCTGACCATTTGTTGGAAATCCATTTCTCCAATACGGAACTTGTACGGTTTTAGTTGTAGAACCTGCCATTTACGTACGGTGGTCACCACTGTTTAGATGGTAGCTATAGTAGGCATACGATACTGGTCGTATGTTGGCTAAGATTAATATTATACTTTCGAAATGTTTTTCTGCACTATGCACTAATAATAATATCAAGATGATTTTGCGTAGTAAGCATTTTTGACTATCATAAGAAGAAATCTCCTCCAATTCTGCGTTTGCATTGTGTGTGTGGCGGGAGGTCTTATGGTAGTTTCATTTTCCAAAAGCATTGCGGATTTCAATGTTTAAAATTCTTTTGCTGTTGTTTAAAGTTAAACTGTTTTTGTTGCTCACACCAGTCCCATGACTGATCCGGAGTTTATTGTTCCTTTCCTAAACTCTGGGTGCTCATAATTTTCCACACGAGCAGTCTAGAGTTGGGTTTCTTTTCAGATATTCAGGTTTAGTAGATTATCTGGAGCTAGTTCATTCATCGGAGTTGCTTATCTTGGAGTTGTGGATTCATTCTTGTCTGAAGATCATTTTGGAGTTATCACTTCTATTGATATTGTTCCGCTGTTGTTGTTATCTTTTCTTTTCCGCTGCTATTTCTTGTATCATATCTCTGATGTATATTGATATTCATTGTATCACTCTGTTGTATCAGATATTATATATCAATGTATTATTCATTTCTTCCGCTGTGTTATTTACTTAATTGTGTTATAGCTCCGGCGAATCGGATTTGAACGGTCGAATCTGCGGCATTCTAGTACAATGTGAAGTACGGATGTTGATTTTCGAACGCGAAAATCCGATACGTTACACTATTTTAATACTTTTACTTTACTATAGACATATTATAATAGCGTATATGACTACATAGTAGATAGTTCCATGGATCCTTAGAGGTTGGAAATCCAAAACATCCTTTAAGTTACTTGTATTTTAGTCGACATTTCACTTGAGTTGAATTTATTAATATAAGAATGTTAATCCCGACTTGAGTGTTTTGTGTTTTGCTTTATGCTCGGGTCAGACTGAGTGTCACAGCATTTGAGACTCACCTTTGGAGCTTTGCTTGAACATTCATCTATATCTATTCAGCTTTCAGCTATCTAGTGGTTTTGTTCAGACTTGTCATCTGTTTGTATTCGAGACTACATTGTATTTGAGATATTCTGTTGTATTTTATTTCATACTCTGTTGTTTATATAGTAGCTTCATGAACTACTATTTTTCTATTCCGTGGCTTTTTGTTATATTAATCTGTGTTTGTGATTCCGTAATTGATTTATTTACTGTATATGCTGAGTTTTGCCAAATATAAATTAACAATCTGTTGTTTTGAGAAATTCAAGTCCGACATGTGCGGATGCGAAAGGTTCGAAATGCCGGGTCGTTACAAGTGGTATCAGAGCTCTAGTTTAGGCAAAACTTAGCATATAGAGTAAATTTAATTACAGAATCACGTTTCGTTCGAGCTTATATTTCTTCCTCTTTGAATCGATTTCCTTTGAACTTTGAAACCTTCCCCTTCGTTCTTAGATTTCATTCTTATCTTCTCCTATTCGTATTCTTCTTGATTCTGGAGTATCCCATAACTCCACTTTGGTTGATCTCTATAATGAATCGGCGGTCTCGCCAATCCTAGAATGATTTGTAAAGTGGTGAAACTCCTTTACAACAGGTATTGATTCACCGAAGATTTCTGTATCCTCGGGTTAGATGCTGCTATCTTCTCCTATGCTCGAATTCTATTCTCTTGTGATCAGATGTCGATTTGCCTCAGAATTCTGTATCGACCTTATTCTTGAAGTTACGGTTGACCCGGTTATGGTCGCCCGCGATTTATATAAGTTTATCCATCTTTTCTCTTTGCTATTTAATTATCTTATCTCCCTTTCGAGCCTATCTTCTAGTTAGAATTCTCTTTGATTAAGGCCCCGCTAATTTAAATCTCTATCCTTGTTTTGGAATCCATTCTGGAATCATCGTGTGAGGGAGTGTATTTTTAATTATATTAAAATGTTTTATATATTTTGTTGTTTGAGTTGTTAATGTTGATTTGGGGTTTCGATCGATTCGTCGGATCAACGCTATCGATAGGAACTTCAAAACACTTGAACATAGCAAACTGACACAATATAAATAAATGAAATTATAAAACCTGGTTTATAAAGTGATTTGGAATTGAAATGAACTTAAACTGAGAACTTGAGGATTCAATTTCCTGTATTTTTAGAAAATTTGGTTTTAAAATTTTAGAGTATATTATTAAAGGTATTTTCGAATAGAAATCGTTTCCAAAGAAAATTTTTAAAAGTTTTAAATCAGCACTCTCCTCCATTGTCGCTGGAAAATAATTTCGGGGATGACTGCAGCATCATCGACATTCATTTTCGAATCTCGAAATGGAGAGGCCCCTTAGTAGCTTTGCTACACTTTTATTTTGGAAAATGGATTTGATTTGAAATTCTTGAATATGATTTGATTTATATAATATATATGTATATATTTATTCCAAAATAGTTTGAAGTAAAACCGGAAATTTGAATCATAAAATTTATATTAAGAATGGTTTCAATTATTGAAATAAAGTGAAATTTTTGAATAATTGGAATATCTAAAATGATAAATGGAATTAAACCAACTTGAAATAGTGAATTTGAACAAACTTATTTGTATAACACTACTAATATATATAACTGGCCTAAAATATTCAAAAAGTTGAAATGTTAGGGTATAATAAAGGGGTTGTACAAGAAGAAAACTTAAGTAATAAGTGGTTCTAACGAAAATTTGGCTTGATATAAATGTTGAAATTAATGAAAATTTGTATAGTATTTAATTACATTGGAATCATTAATAAAACTTACATGGAAAGGGATTGAATGTAATTGAATAATATACAATATGATGTAAGTAATAATATGTCCATAAATGATATTTTGTTAAGGGATTTATAAATAATAAATTGGATAATAAATTGAATAATAAGAAGAGAATTAACTGGTTGAATAATAAATGGTTATAATAAATGTTTATACACTTAATATATGTTGCAAAATATGTTAAGTGAAATAAATTAAATAAATAAAAAGAAGACTATTTAAGCAGATAAATATGAACTTAAGAATAGTGAACTTGAATTTTAGTGGAATCAACTTAGCTGAAGATAAATGGATAAAATAATGAGTAAATAAAATGAAAGAAAATCAATTTTAAATTTGATGACTATTTATTAGTTGAATAAAATGGATTAAACCAAATTGTTGAATATTAATTTATTTAAAATTGAAATCTATATGGTTTTGAATAGTTGAAGTTGAATGTTGAGGTGGAATTAACTATGGTTGATCAAATAGATTTAATAATGGAGTAAAATAAAAAAAAATTGTTGTGAACTTTTTTATAATAAATGCTAATAAATAGGAAACAAATCAATTGAATAAAAATATATGGAAATGAAACCAATCAAATGTGAACACGATAAATTTGATTTATTAAATAAAATAAATTGTAATCAACTAATTGAATATAAACCAATTTTAAAATAAATGTAGTTTATATGGTTTTAAATTAATTGTTGTATTTGTTTTTTCAATCTATTTTTCTTTCTAGTTGTTTCTATTCTCCTACCACGTTTCTTTTCAGGAACGAAAAGTTTTGAGTGGGGGAGAGTGTAACGACCCGTAAATTTTAACGGTTTTGATAAAGTAATTAACTGAATTTTTGTGAAATTTTATATATTTGAATTTGGAAATAAAAATTTGATATTTGGAATACCACTACAAGAAAAATGTTCATTAATGGCAGGTTGTAACAGCATTGTGTAGTGTCATGCTGTAACTAATCTTTATTACAGGTAAAATCAAAATATACACGCTATTAATATCCCAAATGACCAAATATTTAGAACCGAACCCACGAAATATTGCCAGGTCGCTCTTCTTCCAATTATTTCGTTCCTTCCTCCATTTTCTTCCATCTTCGTTCCAAATGAAAACCTAAGAAAACATCTCTAATTCTATCGTTTTCTCACTTCTCTCGGTCCTTCCTCTCCAGCCTTCTCTTCAGTCCATTGTTTCTTCACTTCCACTAACAACATTGTTTCTCACGTCACCCCAGAAAGGATCCATCATGGAGAAATAATTGTCTACTCTGAGAATTGAGAAAAAAGGTCATAATCTCGATTTTCTTCTACCTATATATTAATTATCAATCACTCTAATATATCCCTTGCTTTTGTTTGATTTATGTTTAGAATTTTCCTCCATTGAAGTATATGTAGTTGTTTAGTTTATAAATAGTACATGTCATTCTTCAGCAATGTGATTTTATGCATTACGATGATGATTTTATTAAAAAACTCAAATTAAAAATTAGTAATGGTTAAATTTTGTAGAATTTTGATGTGCGGACTTATTTGGTAATTATATATAATAGCACGATATATTATTATGTGGATAAACATGTTTGTATGTCATTGTTTTTTATTTATGAACATTTATAAGCAAGGAAACCTAAGAAGTTTGGATATCAGCTCTACTGGAGTAGAAACAGTTTAGGCGGTTTTAGATAAGATTTGTGTTTATATAGGTTGAAGCTCCTCATATAAAAAATTGATTTTACTGGTTTTTGTTTGAAAGCCTGCAAGGTACTTCACATAATACAATGGAAAAACTTGCATAGTTTCCTTCATCTTCAACTTTTTACTTCCCATTTTTCTTAGGTTCATTGTTTGCTAATCCGTTCACAACATATTTACAATAGCTAAACACAATTCTTTTAGTAAAATAAACAAGAAAAAAAACTATCATTAACTATTTAATAAGTTCTCCGTATTTCTTTTAGAAAATTTGGATATATAGGAAAATCATTTTTTTGGGTCAACAGCATTGACACAAGTATAGTAAATATGCAGTTAATCAGAATGTGTTCCAACTCACTGTCATTTGGTTGGTAATTGGACCAATGTTCTGTATCATTCAGCTTTTTTTTTCCAAATACTTGCATACCACTTAACTAATCCTTGTTCCTTTTTTCTTTTATGTAGACCATTTTTCGGTAAACATGTGAAAATTTTATTGATTCAAAACGAATTTATCACTCCGAATTTATTTCTTGTCATTTCTGTGTTGGTTTTGGTTTTCAATATTCCAAAACCGAAGTGGTTAATCAATCTAAATATAAAACTTAGATTATCTTCTTAGAACGTTAATATTAATGACTCGACGATACTGACACTTATATAATTTTAGCAATGTCATTTGATTATTCTCTTTTGATACATGTTATTTGTTTTATGGTTTTAGAAGAAAAAAGGAAATTGTTTTCAGAAATTATAGCACAAATTGTTTATACACACACACATACTCTGGATAACATAGCTCATTTCAAAACCACATAAATTAACTCATTTATTTTTGTTGATTGTTTATGGTTTTGAAAAATAAAACAGTTTAGTTTTTAAATTCAAATTTAACATTCTTTTGCTAAATTTTTATTAATCAAACTAGAATAAATTGTTGTATGCGGCATCACGACATACATCAATCATTTTACCTCCAATATTTCGACAGTACCCTTGTCACAAATGCTAAAAATCACCTCCAATATTTTCTTAGTATCTTTGTCAAAAATACTATCTCCAATATTTAGATAGTGCCCTTGTCAAAAATGGCAAAAATTAACACTTCGTTACAGTTCTGAAATGAAAATAATATACGAGGGTGAGAACACGAGATT
This sequence comes from Allium fistulosum, assembly GCA_030737815.1. Taxonomy (NCBI): domain Eukaryota; kingdom Viridiplantae; phylum Streptophyta; class Magnoliopsida; order Asparagales; family Amaryllidaceae; genus Allium; species Allium fistulosum. Next base: position 865,834,280 of record CM060906.1, on the reverse strand, counting down.
GTGATTATTAAGAGTAAGAACGTAGCTTATGCTATTTAATATATCACCACTAAAATAACTCATAACATTTTCAATTCCTTAAATTTATACGAAGAATATCTACCTCAAATGGTTACAAGTGTGACGCTTTAAACATAAGTTATAGAGTTCATATGTTCGAACCGTTCAAACATCACAATAAGTGTTGTGTTTGAATAAAGTATTACTTCTATTATCAACAAACCTTCCAGATTTATTTCAGTTTATTCAAAAGAGGAGTCATTTAAAACTAACTTATTTATTTTATTTAATTATTATTTAATGATGGAAGCGAAAACTTTACAAGGCAACTACATTTTATTGGTATTTAGATCCTCTTTAAGCATTTATAACAGATAATAGTAGACAAAAATGAAGTTTTCTTATTAAAGTATATAGTATAACTACTAGAAAATGAATTTTTTTTCTAGGGATACAATGCATGACTCAAATGGTACATACATTTGACACGAACCATAAACCAACCGATATTTCAGACTATATATTCAACAGGTCAATTTCATTTTTTAATTGCAATCTTTGCATACAAAAGCCACCTCGGTCTCTTTGTATTATAATTTCTTTACAATTGATGGTGGTTGTTAAATTAATTTAGAAGTTTTATGTTTATGATCAATGTTGTTTTAATTTGATGTGTTAAGAGTGGTTGGTATATATTATCTAATAACGGTCTGGTTTTATATAAAGGAGTCGGCATCGAAGGTGTTTGAAGAAATGATAGAGAGGAGGAGAACAAGGGAAGATTGGAAAAGACATTGTTGTTTTCAGCGTTCCTTCTCCTGCTATTGCTGCTTTTCTTCTTTTGCTTCATTCTATAAGGTTCCCTTTTCACTCTTCTTGTTTCTTCAATGACTTTCTTCTATTATAAAAATAAATTCGAATGAATTTTAAAAGCCACTGCAAATTTTTACATGTTCAAAAATAGTATAGGTTCAGCTTTCATACTTGTAGAGTTTCCTCATACATGAAGATCTCTATTCTGTAACAAAACATTTGATAATCTTAAGCAAAAGCACTATGCTCTGCTTGATTTATGAAGGATACCTTTAATACAATTTCATCCCATTAGCTAGAATTTGCTACGTAAATTATGGAGAAATCATTTAAGCAAGTCATATTGTTTTTAAGGTATTTTGAATAAACATGAAGTGTTCGCTGGGTAGAATTCAGAGCAGACATGAGTGAAAAATGCAGAGCGGGCATAAATAGAAATCCAAGTTGAAGTTATGTGTTGACGAGACTAAATGTATCTGATCAGGCTAAACTGAAGAGCCGAGGCAGGTGGGCGAACTAACGTGCTAACCGAAAAGAGAGGGCTGGGAGGAAATCAATTTTCATCTGTTGTGGTACTCGAACATATATGTAGCTCAATTTTTCTATTGACAACTATGCAACTTCTATATTTAAAAATTAAATAATTTCTACTTTCAAAGGCATTATGTGGTAAACTGTCTTAAATCATATTGGGTTCCAATTCACTGCTGATTTCTCTTTATGCCATCTTCCTTTTGGATTACTATTTTAGGTTGCATGGAATGATAATTCACCACCATCCTTAAAATATCTTGCATTTGACTTTTCTCCTCATCCTTTCAATCATTATTCTAAAATTTTAGAATTGAATTCACTAGAAATAGGTTTCTAAGCGAATGTTGGTTTGATTTAGTGTTAGAATTCCTTTATAGCCTTAAAATCCCACAACTGTTTTTTAAGACCTGTTTTTGTCACCATGTTGTTTATATCCGTCTCTTAGCTTTATGTTCCTGTAGTAATGTCATCATGTAGTTCTCATGGATGTAGTTCCTAGTTTCTCACAGTTTCCTGATGCTCTATTACTGCCCATCCATATCGCTCTATTACTGCCCATCCATATTGTGCTACCTGTATTTTGGCATTCCATTTGCACCACATTTACTTTTGATTGCATCATATTCATTTGGATTTCTATTGCACTTTACTTCTTAGTGCAATTTCAATTAACATAACTAGCTTAATATCTCCTTTTTTGCCTGCATGTTGCAGCATTTTGATGTGCAAGATCCTAATTTTTCATTTTACAAGAACATTTTTTCTAGAGGCTTCTGGTCAGCACACTATTTTCTTGCACATTGCCTTCGGTTCAACTCATGTTTTTCTTGGGTCACGCTTGTTGATCTAGCACCTGCAGCTATTCTCTTGATCATGCGCTTTACCACTTGCACTTGCAGTTCCAATATCTGCTCCTTCCCGACATGATCTAGCAGTTTTTCCATTACATGTTGTCATTGTTGTTTCTGCAATTGTCTTTATTTTATTATGCACAATGCTTACAAGGCTAATTTTATCTCAATTTTAATTTTCAAATCCTATTGACTTTGAACTGTACCTACACTTCATATGCTTCTTGTTGCCCTGTCTTGCACATCGTATATGTTGTTTGCCTTGCACATTAAATTTTATACACTACTATGTCCATTACCAAACATGCATTACCTAACGTGCACTGCTTAGTTTATTCAGTTCATTACATGCACTTCATCACATGACTTACATTATACTTTATTTTGCCATTTACCATGCCAGACTAAGTTATATTTCATGGACGCACCTTTGAATGTTAACATGATCATATGATCTGAGCCATACTGTTGTTTACCGTTTTACTTTATATTAATTTTAAGTTTACTAGAAAAATGGTTGCTTCTTTCATATGTTAGTCTGTAAAATATATGTTAGTCTTGCTAAAGAGAGGTGAAAACTAGGCTAACCAAGTATTTAAAAATAAATAAATTTCTAAATATTAACAAAATTTAATAGAACTTAAATAGCTCATAAAATTAACCTAATGGCTGATGTAATATTGATTTTTGTTTTTCTTTCTCTTATTACAGGTTCAATGAATGGTGGTAACTGTGTTAAGCTTGCCAAGTAAGAAGACAAGGATGGACTTTTGGTCGGAGATGCTTCTTTGAAGGTATACACATATATACACCCTTTAAATTCCATAAATTGAACAATTAGATATTGAATGACAACAACAGATATTTACAAAGGTCGTTGTTAACATGTGAGCACATGTTAACAAATTTGGATATCATTTTCCATTAGAAAAGTAGAGTATGGGTTCACTAAATACTTCAACATTGTTGGATTTTGAATTTAATGGTTGAAATCACATGAACTCATAAATGATAATAAATAATCATTATCAAAATAATAATTGAATGCAAATAGTTGGATTTAAATTTTTATTGCTAAATATAATTTGTGAACTTCTTTACTTTTTTAGTAGAGGATGCGGTCTAGTTCCTAAATTAACAGCCACTAAGAAACATAAGCTCCTGCCCATGTGCATGCGTCGCTTGAGCATGAAAGCCAATGTACACGAGTTGTATTTATGTGCGTGTGTTACTTCATTTGTAAGTGAATGTATTCCTGTAGATAGTAATATGTGCATTCATTTAGTAATAAGTCTACTGGTCCCTATACTATGCTCTGTTGATATCATGTTCAAGTATCTAACTTTGTGTTGAAGTGAGTTCCATATCTCAATCTTTTGTATAATCATTTGGGGCTTAAAGCTACCGTACCTTGGCATTTTAATTTCACATGTGTGTTGTGGCCAGAGAGTTTGTGAGGTCGACTGTTAACTAAATTTATATGAACTAATTATAAGCTTTGAATAACCAATCTTTTGTTGTTGTATAAGCTTCATAAATATTAGTCTTAGTAAATTAATTATTTTACTAATACCATGTCACTGTTATTATATATTATACAACAATTAAAAAAAGTATCACTTCCTATATATGTATGGCAATTGTATATGAATGGATTGTTCAACTGGTTTCCTACATTAAAGTTAACACTGATACCATGTCAGCTTCTTAAAGTAAAACACTGATAGATATTGCACTTAAAGTTAACAAAGTTTCCTACATTACATGTTCAACTGGTTTCCTACATTACATTAATAAAGAGCACGAATGATTTCTGTATATAACTTAAAATTAACATAAAATTTAGTTTCTGTTTTTATTACTTCATATATGATATTTTAAGGACTTAATTATCTTTTTTCTGATATCTATTTTCTAAAGTAATTGTTTGTCCAATAATTTCATGACAATTCTTAAACAGAATCTTATGGGTAGCATTATTCCAAATCTACAACTTCGTTATGAATTATTAATGTTCCAAAATCAAGATAATAACATATTGATTTCATTTGTAGGTTTATTGGATTGCAAAGATGAAGCTGTCGCTAGAACTACACGTCATATCGTTGCTAGCATAAAACAAATTCACTCAGGTACAAATCTCTGTTCTCTATCCTTGTTTTTATAATCATTTTATGTGTTAATCTCATAATTTCTCTCAAGTTCACTAAACTAGTTGTAATTTTATTAGATTGCTTAATGTTACACTACACCCGTATGTATGTATGTATGTATGATAGAATTATACTGTCATGCATTTGGAGCTTTTCTTCCATACAAAATAGAATATATGCTGTATTTTCATTTTGAAGAATTTTTCAAAGAGATCATGATTGTAACGACCCGGTATTTTCAACCATTCGCATTCGCACATGTTGGACTTGAATTGCTCAAAATATCAGATTGTTAATTTAAATTTGGCAAAACTCAGCATATACAGTAAATAAATAAATCACAGAAATCACAGACACAGAGTAATATAATAATAATGCGATGGAATAGATAAATAGTAGTTCAGGAAGCTACTATGTAAATAACAGAGTTTGAAATAAAATACATAGAATATCTCAAATACAGACTGATGACATCTCTGAGCAAATCAACTGGAGAAGCTGAAAGTTGAATCGATAGTTGGATCTCCAAGCGAAGCTCCAAACTCCAAAGGCGAGTCTCAAATGCTGTATCACTCAGTCTGGCCCGAGCGTAAAGCAAAACACAAAACACAAAACACTCGAGTCAGGATTAACATTCTTAGATCAGTAAATCCAACTCAAGTGAAATATCAACTGAAATACAAGTAACTTAAAGGATGTTTGGGATAACCATCCTCTAAGGATCCGTGGAATTATCTACTATGCAGAAATATACACTATTCACAACCAAACGTCATTATAACACCGTGATCATTTCAAATAATTTATATTTCAAAACCAAAATATTATTTCCATTTCAAATATATATATATATATATATATATATATTTCCACATTATAGCATTTTCAAACTAATTGATAATTTCATATATATATTATTTTTAACTTCATTATTATTTGAAATATTCACTTAATAAATCCATTTTCATTTAAATCATTAAATTACAATAAACTAAATGTTTCCTTCGATTTATTTAAAACTTGAAATATCCATTTAATCACTTAAATCAAAACCAAGCTATAAAATCATATCTTAAAACTATCAAATTCAATAAGTTTCAAATAAATTTAATTAAACAAATTTTTTTACTTAAATACAATTTCGAATATATTCAAATTTATCTTTCCCAACTCAACTTATAGAATCATTATCAAATCTATTTTTTAAAATTAAATTTTAAATAAATACTTAACATGTTGTGATTTACTTAAATCAAACTTTACTAAATTTAAAGCTTATTATTCAATCTATTTTATATCAAAACTTATTCATATACATGATATTTTCAATTTTTAAATAAACCATATATATTTTCTTTCAAAACCATCGGAATCAATTTTAAAATATTTATATATAGACCAACGGTGTCTGTGGTCAAGTGATATAGATATTTATCATTTCAATCCGTATATTAAATATATACGGGTATATATCATTTCAACCTGCAATCTCAAATTCAATTCAAATGAAAATCGCTTGGGTTTATCATTTCAATCCATAACGATTTTCTCTTATTCTACAGATCGTTCGGGTATGTATTATTTTAACTCATAGTGATTCTATACTAACAGGGAACTTGCAGAGTGATAACAGATATGAATACAACAACATATATCATCAATATAAATAACAGATAATGGTGTCAGATGTCTCAAGTGAACAAGTACAGATAACAGCATATATATAGAAATGTAAATAACTAACAACAGCAATATTTCAATTGTCGTTTCAATTGAAATTAAATTTAATAAATAAAGAACGTTAATCATGAGTGATTGCTCACCTTTCGAGGCTAGAGATATTTGACGATGAAATGAGTTACGATTCCAAGCAAAGCAATATCGGCACGAATTCGACGAATAAGCTGATAGATAAGGAATTGATGAAATAAATCAGAATCTGCTTGATATAGACTGAAATGAAATATATATATTATAAATTTTCTCTAAAACCAATTCTTAAACATATATTTAAAATAAGATATGCATATCAAATCAATATTTTAACATTAATACCAAAAAACAAAATAAAAATCTATGTACAACATATTATAACTACATATATTTAGTTAATATATAGTATATACATAGCTCAAACTATTATTTATTATATTATATACATACTTTACACAAAATAGTATTACATACATAAAAAGTATAAAAGAGCAATCTTTAAAATCATGAATCTCTGAACACACTTCTCCAACCAGTAAGCAACCAATATAAAACCCAGATATTTTAAAGTGGAAATTAGTCATAAGGGCCTCTTTAGCAAGTGGAATTAGTTTCTAGGACACACAACTGAAATAATTATTTTCAAGGACAAAACGTAAAGTAATTAGTTTTTAGGGCCTAAAAACATATGAAATTATGTCCTTAAAATTAATTGGACTATTGATGTTGTCCTTGAAAGTAATTATTCTGCTGACTTTGGCCTTGAAAGTAATTTTTTTGAATGTGTGTCCTAGAAATTAATTGGACTGCAAAGTTTGTCCTTCTGGTGAAATGCCCCTATTTTAAAAGTATATATATTGTAATAACATATATAATTAAAATCATTGTTTTAAATTAAACACATATACTAAAATCAAACATATATTCATAATAAAATTTGAAATAATACTTATATATATACACCAATGTATAAACTAATGTATGTGAACATATACACAAGCTGATCTGTTCAAAATCTTAAATGGACTTTATATTATAGTCAACATGTAATATATATAACCAACATATAACTTGCATATATAAAATTTTAAACACATATAAAATACAGTTTATATATATATATATATATATTACTTAGAGTCTCTACAACAATTTCTATACTTATATATAAACCTGCATACACCAACATATAAAACAACTGTTTACATATACTCAAATAAATAGATCTATATAAAGCTAATGTAGATACATGGACAACCTAATATATATAATATAACAGAATAGATTATAAACTTATATAAAATAATATATGTAAAATTTATATAGACTACTAACATATTTTATATAGCTTAAGTAAACTTCCAAAACTTAATAAACTTTATATAATATATATTGTATAAACTTAAACTATATATATATACTTACATACGAATAACACTTTGGAATCACAATATATATGTAAGCTTGAAACTAAGCAAACAGAAAAATATGTATGTAACTTATAAAACCTATATACATTTCGATAAAAACATGCATTGGAAAAACTATAGGATATATATACTTCAAGTAAAATTTAGATATAGCTGTACTCACATAAATATGTAACATATATAAAATTCTCTGTTTTTCTTTCTAAAATACGCTTCATGAAACTAAAACTTTGTAGATATATATACACGTCAAAATAAAGATCAAATCTATACATGCAGATAACAGATGGAATAAAACTTGTGATATATATAACATACCCAAAACATGTTCATATATATATATATATATATATATCATATGCATGCTCGGTGGTGCAAGAGGAAAGAATAGGTAGGAGATAGCCCAAGGCCATGCTTTGCTGCTACAGGGAAGGAGTGTCGGCGGATTTAAGGGAATAACTGGCTTCCGATCAGTTCGGCAGGGAGGAAAGTCAGGGAAATGGTGAGACTGCTTGCCGACAGAGATGCGGGAGTTGATGGCTGCTCGTTGGGAGGTGACTATGCTCACGTACAAAGCGTAAGAGGTTGATTGGTAGCGGAATTGGGTGGAAGTGGAAGGGAGGAGCAGGAAGCAAGAGGTCGCATGGAGGAAAGTGAATCAGATAGAGGACGCCAAGTATTTGCAAATATCAAGTATGTCATAATATTGTGTGAATAGAATTGAACAGAGAGAGGAAGAGGCCAAGATACATCTATGGTCCAAAGAAGATGAACAGGAGCAATTATATGGAAGCAAACAAAATATTATATTGAATGGTAGGAATGTTAACAGTCAAAAGTAAAAATATTGATTGCAGTGGCTATTGGTTAATAGACGTTGAAATATGAAAGGAAAGGTAAGTTAAAAGGTCAAATGCTGAAGCGATACTAAAATCGTTTTACTGATTTTGTGGTGTACCAGTTCTCGAAACACAGAAATGAATATACCACAGAGATCAGCATGACGAGACGATCAAAACGGTATATAGATATTTTTGGTACGATCATCCTATCAAAAGTCGATAATCGGTACTGAAAATGCTGCTAATTTGCTAGAAATAAGATAAACGGAGCAATAGCAATCCAATTTTTTGGAAAAATGAAATATGACGTCTCACTCAGAAGATGATTTACAAATTTATTATGTAAAAATATTCAGCTTTTGAAAACATTTTATTATCATCAAATATTAACTGATTTAAATTAAATAAATTTACACAATAAAATAAACTTTCATATTATAAATTGAAAATTTACCATTTGCTATGTTTAATTAGACGTATTTCAAATATAAAAATTTTATTTCAAAATTCAATTATTAAAATTTTCACAAAATTTCCAGTTAAATATATTTTAAAACTATTAAAATTTTCGGGTCGTTACACTCTCCCCCACTCAAAACTTTTCGTCCCCGAAAAGGAATAAGGTAGGAGAATAGAAACAACCAGAAAGGAAAAATAGATTGAAAGACCAGGATAAACAATTAATTTAAAACTATACAAATTTTGCTTGAAATATTCATTTGAAAACTTTATTTGCTTGAAATTTAAAACTATACTTTAAAACTTTTCAATACCCATTTGTAAAATTCTTGCTTCTTTTATAATTATCATTTATATGTTTAAATGACACCTTTATAAATATATGAAAATTATTTGAAAACAATTATTTATATCATTACTTATTTTTACAAAGAAGCTATTGAAAACATTAAATCCATAATTCCTACATTTATTAATTTATCTCAAGATACTTTTCAGCATTAGTAATAAATCAATAATCATTTTCTTTAAATATGATGTATTTAATTAATAACTTCTAAAATATTTACAACACTAATAATTTACTATTAAACCATGTAGTATATAAATAAACAATATTTTAAAAGGATATATTCAAAAAGGAAAAGAAGGTAGATTCGGAAAAATAGAATATAGGTGAATAAATAAAGCTGAGCTAATAAGGTAGATTCAAAAGAATAGTATCAAGCATACATAATTAATTTTAAAACCACAAAATTTTAATTTCAAATGTTAATACAAAATTTCTTTGTTGAAAATACTTTTGTAATAAAATACCTTTATATCGAAACAAATTTTCCTTTCGAAAATACTTTTATAACTTGATGTCTCAACAAGTTTATCCTCGTTCTTGTAGACTCCGGCCATGCGTTGATTAGGCGCAAAGATAGAATTCTCCAAGTACTTAGTAGACTTGTTTCAACACCTAGTGAAAATACTAGAAAAACCTTCAAAACCGATATGGAAACTACAATCCAAACAAATCAACCGAATCGAATCATGGATCGTGTAAAGATCCCGGACTCGGCCTTTGAAAATCGGCACCCGTACTTCACTTGTACTCGAATGCTGTAGATTCAAACGTCGAATCTGGCTTCCCGGAGCTTATAACACAGTAGGTATAACAACACAGCGGAATAAGAAATAAATGATATCATATACAACTCCAATGAATATATCCAGAATGATATACAACAATGATATCAATATGATACAACAATATCAAAGATATGATACAATGCTACAGCGGAAACTGATAACTTCAAATGATCTGAAAAGGAGCATGAGTCCAACCACTCCAATATCAAGCTCGAACCACCATCACGATGCACAAAGATAAGCAAGTGCAGTCACGAGTGAACTCCAAGAACTGAACTAGCTCCAGATAATCTACTAAACCCGACTATCTGAAAAAAAAACCCAACTCTAGACTGCCTGTGTGGAAAATTGTGGGCACCCAGAGTTTAGGAAGGGAACAATAAACTCCGGGTCAGTCATGGGACTGGTGTGAGTAGCAAAAACAGTTTATCTTTAAACAACCACAAAAGAATTTTAAACATTGAAATCCACAATGCTTTTGGAAAATGAAACTACCATAAGACCTCCCACCACACACACAATGCAATCGCAGACTTGGAGGAGATTTCTTCTTATGATAGTCAAATATGCTTACTACGCAAGAAAAACTCTTTTGATATTATTATTAGTGCATAGTGCAGAAAGCATTTCGAAAATATAATATTAATCTTAGCTAGCATAGGTACCGTTATATTATGCCTACTATAGCTGCTATGTTAAATAGCAGGTTCTACAACTAAAACCGTACAAGGCTCGTATTGTTTGATTGGATTTCCAACAAATGGTCAGGCTAAGGAACTTCCTATGCCACATGGAATCGCCTCTGGCGGGACGTCTCGAGAACTAACTAGCTCTCTGCCAACACAAGGCCGGGTTACCTCTGACACCAGGTAACTACTACACGAATATGCCACCCCTCGGTCCTTTGGGACCTTTATCCGAGCGCTCGATAACCAACATCACATAGTAATAAATATAGTGTGTCCACATGAGTAAGCATCTAGGCTCCATACCATGATACCATGCTTTTCCAGAAGGAAATGACATACCCTAAAAGGAGCGACCCTCATAACCTTGCCGCATCTTAACTGTTTCGACCATTTCCGGTCTATGAGGTTCGATGAGGTCTCGTCCACAAAGCTACGCTTTTTCACAAAGCCATGCTTTGATCACAAATGATCAATAAATGATCAACACACAGCAACACTCAGCATGCCACATTACAAAATTGGGAGTATATCGCTGATAACCTTCAACTACATAACCTTTGAGCTCGTACGTCTCAAAGAAGGGTGTTAAGCTAAGAGAATAAATTCTCCGGCACCAACAGAAATGTATTTGAAAGAAATCAGCTTTATATCTCAAAATGTAATGTCAGACATGTAACCATAAAAGTCTGTTCCGGGTTCGAACAGAACCGAAGGCACTTCCAAAGAAGCCCTTGCAATCCGGGTATTCATAATCCCGATCGGACTTCCCATCACTTAGGGAATCTCTATACCGGGAGCTACCCAGTGCAGAGACAATCGATAGGTTATCCTATCGTTTTTGCAAACACCCGGTCTTCAACACCAGTCTTCAAATGCTATCCATATACGACGTATCACTTATTCAGAATGGGTTATGTGACACAAAGGTCCTCTCCCGGCTAAACCGAATAATGAGCGCAATATTCAAAACAAATGGATAATGGGATTTCAACTAAGTCACAACTTATTATCCAAAACTTTTTTTTCAAATGGTTTAACAAATTACCATTTTCAAATCTTTAAACAAAAAGATTCATTTTAACAACCTTCAACAGTTTAAACAATTTCCACACTTTAATCTTTTAAATAAAAGATTTAATTCACAAAGTTCACCCAGTTTCACAAAGATTCATTCACAGATTTTCCAAATCAATTTCCATTTCAATTTGATTAACTCGTTAAATCTTTAAATCAAAGATTTATCTCATAGCTTTCAAAACAATTTCATTTCGAATGGTTTAAACAAATCACCATTTTAAATCTGTTAAAAATAAACAGATTCAATTCATAGCTTTCAAAAAGAATTCACTCATAACTTGGAAAACCATTTTTCAATTCAAACTTGAAATTCCTTTAATTCACATTGGAAATTCATTTCTTATATGAAAGCTTTTATCATTTGAAAACAAATAGTTTTCATTTCGGAAAATCTGATTCATTTATACGAGTTAAAGTTCTTGGGTTAAATTCACATTCTCAAAACCATACTTTTTAAAATGGTTTAAATTCATATAAACACATTTATAACATATTTAACCATAATTTCCAATCATGGAATTCGGTTCCAAATTTTGAATTCAAATTCAAATTGAATTATCTAAATTGAAACTTTACCAAGTTATTCAAAATAGCTTTTATCTTTGAAAACACCTTTTCAAAAGTTTTAACATTTAACCCAAATCCATTTCCAAAATCAATTGAAATTAAAATTTCAATTTCAAAAATATTAAATTTAAATCATCTGTGACTTAATCGATTTCCTCGTGAAATCCATATTTGTGTGTGTATGGTGTAGTCCAGGGGTTCAACACAGTAGTGCAACATCAATGAATCATCACAGATCAAAATACAGAAATATAGTTGATAAGCGGTATAACTATAACGCTTATCTTTTATTCACAGATCACAGATATATAAATTACAGATAAATAAAATACTGTACAGATCACACACAAATCAGAATATATCACACAGCATCACAGACCAGGGAATATCAACAATTCAATCATTCAATACAATCCAAACATCCATAAGTAAGATCAATAAATTATCTGATTAATTTAAATCATATTAATTACTTATGAATATAAATTATTAATGCTGGTTAATTAACATTAATTCACCTTTAATCATTAATTAATTAACCTTTAATTAATTAACAAATCAACCTTTTAATTGCATTCATTGAGTAAATAACTATCCTTTAATTACTTACATTTAATTTACCTTTAATTAATTACATTAAGTAATTAACCTTTAAGTAATTATCACACTAAGTAATTATCCTATTAAGTAATTATCCTATTAAGTAATTATCCTTTAATTACATACATTAATTAATCACCCATTAATTAATCAAGACCCTAATTAATTTAAAATAAACCCATTTATCTTAATTAATTATTTAATCATCATTTAAACCTTATTAAATAAACCTTTGAAATTAATTATCATTAACATATGAATTAACTAAGATCTTTAAATTAATAATTAAAACATTTACCTTAAACACTCACTTAATTACATCATAAAATTGTTTGAAAACATTTAGGAATTTATTTGATTAATTAACCTAATAATTATTTAAAAATCAAAAAAATTTAAATTCAAAGACATTTGGGTTTATAATTTGATTCTTTTAACTTGTTTTATAAAACTTGATCGACACCTTTATTTAAAAACTTGTTCAATTTACTTTGGAACTGGATTTAACAAATTTGCTTTACACTTGCCTTTGCTTTTTAAAAGCTGGACAAAATTTACTTTATAACTTTAAAACCTGTTATTTTTTTTTAAACTTGGTATCCAACAAAACAAACCCGAGCCAGATTACAAAATTCCCGAGCCCAACCATTATTTCCCCCGAGAAAACCTTTCTTCTTCTTTTAACTTTGTTTTTTAAATTATAAAACTGTTATACTCACGCGAACGAACCCGGTAGCAATCTCGAGCCAACATACCACATTCCCGAGACCTTCTTCGAGCCAACACACCTCCCAAACCCGCTGACACGTCCAGCCTCGCCGTGCATTTGTACGCGTATCGTCGCTGCTCCGGCGAGATCCACCAACGTCGACAAGTCACGAACCCTTCCAATACTCGAATTCGAAACTCGATTCAACCCTTAAAACTCTGAATCGAAAATTAACATTTCGTTCGAAACTGTAACCCAAACACCCCCACAAAACCACTTCGCCAGCATTCCTCAGATCACCGGAGGATCTCCGACTCCATCCACACCACCTCAACACCGCGTTCGACCATCCCTTAAAACCTCACGTAGCTCGATTCATCGGAGGTGACAAAATCATCTCATTTCTAGGCCGGTCCCAGACTCGAAACGAAAACCTAAATTCGTCTCGTCCCATAAATTCTTGCAATAATTTTTTTTTTTGCAATTTTCTCAAAATCATAGATGTTCAAACCAGCTTTAAACTAAATCTTAGCATTTAAAATTTGTTCAATCATTGGAAATTGATCAAAATGCGAATTTCGTTCAGCTGTGAACTGCATATAGCATAGGCAGCTAAAAATTCCCATTTTTGTCTTAAAAATCATAATTTGCAGTGAAGATTCAAGTTATGAACTTGAATTAAATTTTTATAACAATCGAATTTATCAAATTTTTACTTGATTACTTGTAAATCATGGTATATTTTTTCTAACATGTTGAAACAGGTTTAAAAATCTTGATTAACGATTAAACTTCTTGTTTGATTGAAGACTTTAATACTTAACAATGATTTGATGAAAATAAACTTAAGTTTGAATCAATGATCAACCTTGTAATCAATAAACAGGGAAGTAAATTACACAGAGCATTCAAAATAAGTAAACACAGACTTATTAAAAAAACACATACAACTCCATATTATCAATAAATCACCTATACCGTTTGATTTTACTTAAACTTGAAAGTGTATGTTTACTCACTTTGTTTCTAGAGGAAGAAGAACAGAGCTTGATAATGTTGAACAGCTTTGAAATTTGCAAACTGAAACCTTTCTTCTTTGATCTCTGGTTAATATAATTTGTATTGTTGTTTTTAAGTTGAAATTTGTTTAAGTTTGAAATGATATTACTTCTCTTTTTTCCAGCTTGGAATGGACGAAAACTGAGATGAAAAGGTTTTGATACCAAATGAGTTTCACTGGTGATAATATTTGTACATGGTAATAATTTTGGTTTGTACAAAATAGACAGGGATTTTTTTCTTGCATTGTGGCTGATAGAAAGTGTTGTGATGACTTCATTAATTGCCATGTACAAATGAATAATTTTTTCTTCATTTCGGTGGCTGATGGATATAGTGTAGTATGTTATAGGACATGGCATTAATTGTTTTGTACAAAATATACATTTATTTGTTCCTTTTTATCTCGTTTGTACAATGCATGAAGAAAATTTTGTGGCTTCCTTTACAAGCCTTCACACATGTATTTTATTTTCTTTTGTTTTCTTGTTTTATATTTTCATATGTATTTGTTTTGTTTCTTTTGTTTGAAGGTATATGTTTATTTTACACTTATGTTTTGTAATATTACTTTATAATATAAATAAACCTCTATTCTAATATGTTGTTAAATTTTATCTATGTGTTTGTTTACTTTAGATTTTTTATAGTTATCTTATATATATTAATTCTATTCCTAACTTAATATTTATTATGATTAATTTACTTTAATATTTATTATCTTGTATTTAATTTATAAATTCAAATTATTATTAACCATCAGTTCTAAAATTTAACATTATTTATTTATTTATTTATTTTATAACTGTGTCCAAAGTCTATATTTCATATTTATTTTTAAATCATCTATTTAAGATTTAATTTCAAATCCAGAATATATACACATATATATAAATAAAAATTCAAATTTATTCATATATTCCCATATACATATATTCACATGTACATGCAATATTTAAATTCAAATGATTTAACACGTATTTTATTTGAATTTGATGAAACTCGCTTAAATTTACAATTAATTTTACAATTTTATTCAAAAATGAAATTAATTATCGATTTAAAATTAATTAAAATTCGGGGTCGTTACAGACTTCCCCCTTAAAAGAATTTCGTCCTCGAAATTGCCAAGGAGACACAAAGATAGATGAAGAATGTTTCATCAAATCAACTGAATATCTATTCTGCATTTGGCTTACCAAATTAGAATATCAATAATAGATACGAGAACGAATCTATTCAACACTCCATAAAATACTCGGGTTATCCAGATCTACGAAATATGCAGTGGCATTGGTTAGTTCAAAGGGATAACTAACCATTCGTAGAACATATTGGGACCCAAAGAATAGATAGATATATGGATACAATTTTAAATCTTTTAGTTTAGAACTAAAATATACCTATCAACCACAGCAACCAATGCAAACAAGGCAGCCAATACATCCAAACAACAATTTTGGCTTATTTGGAGTTTATGTCCCCTTCCAATATATCAAATCTTCTTCCTAGAGCTACCAGAAACCATCGAAGAATTGAAAAGAGATGCTTAACAAAATAGATTGATAGAGAAAAGATTGTTTCCTTGTTGTTACAGGGTATTGACCATTTCATGGTGGTATTTCCCTGTCCCATATCTCATCCTCTTCTTGCACTCATACTCACTATCAGTGAATAGTAAGAGAATTTACTGAGGCATTCGAACGAATATCTGAGGAATACTCATTCTAGGGTATACTTCACCATATCTCTAATGAGCTACTTAATGTGTTATACTCCATAGCTGAAGTTTAACCTTAGCTCTGATACCACTTGTAAAGATCTCGGACTCGGCCTTCGAAAATCGGCACCCGTACTTCACTTGTACTCGAATGCCATAGATTCAAACGCTGAATCTGGCTTCCCGGAGCTTATAACACAGTAAGTATAACAACACAGCGGAATAAGAAATAGATGATATCATATACAACTTCAATGAAAACAATATCCAGAATGATATACAACAATGATATCAATATGATACAACAATATCAGAGATATGATACAATGCTACAGCGGAAACAACAGAACTGATAACTCCAAATGATCTAAAAAGGAGCATGAGTCCAACCACTCTAATATCAAGCTCGAACCACCATCACGATGCACAAAGATAAGCAAGTGCAGTCACGAGTGAACTCCAAGAACTGAACTAGCTCCAGATAATCTACTAAACCCGACTATCTGAAAAAAAAACCCAACTCTAGACTGCCCGTGTGGAAAATTGTGGGCACCCAGAGTTTAGGAAGGGAACAATAAACTCCGGGTCAGTCATGGGACTGGTGTGAGTAGCAAAAACAGTTTATCTTTAAACAACCACAAAAGAATTTTAAACATTGAAATCCGCAATGCTTTTGGAAAATGAAACTACCATAAGACCTCCCACCACACACACAATGCAATCGCAGACTTGGAGGAGATTTCTTCTTATGATAGTCAAATATGCTTACTACGCTAGAAAAACTCTTTTGATATTATTATTAGTGCATAGTGAAGAAAGCATTTCGAAAATATAATATTAATCTTAGCCAGCATAGGTACCATTATATTATGCCTACTATAGCTGCTATGTTAAACAGCAGGTTCTACAACTAAAACCGTTCAAGGCTCGTATTGTTTGATTGGATTTTCAACAAATGGTCAGGCTAAGGAACTTTCTATGCCACATGGGATCGCCTCTGGCGGGACGTCTCGAGAACTAACTAGCTCTTTGCCAACACAAGGCCGGGTTACCTCTGACACCAGGTAACTACTACACGAATATGCCACCCCCCGGTCCTTTGGGAACTTTATCCGAGCGCTCGATAACCAACATCACACAGTAATAAATATAGTGTGTCCACATGAGTAAGCATCTGGGCTCCATACCATGATACCACCCTTTTCCAGAAGGAAATGACATACCCTAAAGGGAGCGACCCTCATAACCTTGCCGCATCTTTCCTGTTTCGACCATTTCCGGTCTGTGAGGTTCGATGAGGTCTCGTCCACAAAGCTACGCTTTTTCACAAAGCCATGCTTTGATCACAAATGATCAACACACAGCAACACTCAGCATGCCACATTACCAAATTGGGAGTATATCGCTGATAACCTTCAACTACATAACCTCTGAGCTCGTACGTCTCAGAGAAGGGTATTAAGCTAAGAGAATAAATTCTCTGCCACCAACGGAAATGTATTTGAAAGAAATCAGCTTTATATCTCAAAATGTAATGTCAGACATGTAACAATACAAGTCTGTTCCGGGTTCGAACAGAACCAAAGGCACTTCCGAAGAAGCCCTTGCTATCCGAGTATTCACAATCCCGATCGGACTTCCCATCACTTAGGGAATCTCTATACCGGGAGCTACCTAGTGCAGAGACAATCGATAGGTTATCCTATCGTTTTCGCAAACACCCGGTCTTCAACACCGATCTTCAAATGTTATCCATATACGACGTATCACTTATTCGGAATGGGTTATGTGACACAAAGGTCCTCTCCCGAATAAACCGAATAATGAGCGCAATATTCAAAACAAATGGATAATGGGATTTCAATTAAGTCACAACTTATTATCCAAAACTTTTTTTTCAAATGGTTTAACAAATTACCATTTTCAAATCTTTAAACAAAAAGATTCATTTTAACAACCTTCAACGGTTTAAACAATTTCCACACTTTAATCATTTAAATAAAAGATTTAATTCACAAAGTTCACCCAGTTTCACAAAGATTCATTCACAGATTTTCCAAATCAATTTCCATTTCAATTTGATTAACTCGTTAAATCTTTAAATCAAAGATTTAACTCATAGCTTTCAAAACAATTTCATTTCGAATGGTTTATGTAACGACCCGTATTTTTACGGATCGAAACATCGTAAAATAGTTATCATTTGGTCGCATTGTTGATGAGTCGTCCAGAGTCTAAGTCTTAGGTCGTATGAGAGTTTGGAGCGACCTAAGGAAGTGGGCGAGTTAAGGAATAGACGACCTAAGAAGGTGGAGCGACCTAAGGAAGTTGGCGACCTAAGGGTTTTGGGGCTAGGTCGTATAGTAGTTAGGTCATGTGGTGGCTTAGGTCGTGGGGTAGGTTAGGTCGAGTGAGCGACCTATAGGAGTTAGCGACCTATAGGAGTTAGCGACCTATAGGAGTTAGCGACCTATAGGAGTTAGAGACCTAGTGGTGAGCGACCTAGTGGTGAGCCACCTACAGTAGTTAGCGACCTAGTGGTTAGCGACCTAGTGGTTAGCGACCTATTAGTTAGCGTGTTAGCGTAGTTAGGTCGTTAGACGACCTAAGAAATTTAGGTCGTGAGTTGTTAGGTCGCGTGAGTTGTTAGGTCGCGCGTACGTTAAGTCGCTAGGTTTTGGTTTAGTGTTAGGTCTTAGGTCGTGATGTTTTAGGTCGCGTGAAGGCTTAAGGTGTTAGGTCGGTGAGTGTTAGGTCGTGAGCGACCTAGGAGTATTTGAGTCGAATGTGTGCTAAGTCGCAGGATGTTAGGTCGCGATCTTTGATAGGTTGCTAAGCCGCATTCGTGTATTAGGTCGTTGGATCTGTTAGGTCGTGCGCAGTGTTAGGTCGTGGAGTTTCTTAGGTCGTAGGTCGCGAGAGTTAGGTCGTGGGTGACCTAAGGGGGGGCGGACGACCTATGAAATCAGCTATAAATAGGAGGGTTTTTCTCACTTTTTGGGATCCGGATTTCGAAGCGACGAAGTGCTGCCATTTTGAGAGCTCGACTTCTACACTTCTTCACTTCTTTTCTCCACTTTGATTTAGTACTTCCTTCCATCCAAATCGAAGATCGAAAGAGCTTAGATTGAAGATCTACATTCTTCGAAGATTGATTTCATCGTTTGAAGCGGATTCGTGATAGATCGAGTTAGATCCTTCGCTGTCCAGATCTGTAGTGTGTTGCTTTTGGGTTGTTTAGGTGATTTGGTGAGTGGTGATTATCTCTCACACGGATCCAAAGGAGTATATCGGATCATTGGCTTGATTTTGTGTTAAAGTAGTGATTTCCATGAATTTTCTTAATCCTAAGTATAGATCCATGTAGATCCATTGTTTATGATGATTCGACAACCATTTTACTAACTGTTAACCTATGCAAGTTCATTCATCAATATTATAGAGATATTGTTCATGTTTTCATGCTTGTTAGACTTTAGACTCTTTAATTACGAAATTGCCATTATTGTTATAATTGTCTGTTTAGATCATATCTGAATGCTTGATTACTTGGATTAATGTTTGACTTGATTGATTGCTATGAATTAGATGATTGGTGATTTGATTTAGACCGAAGATGATTCAAAAGCTAAGGGAAAGGCTCTTGAATTGGAAAAGCTGCTCGTGGCATATGTAGCGGATGATGAAGCTCATATGGATAGATTTGATGATGATGTGGAGATGAAGCTTTGCTATGATGATGATGAGGCGAAGCATGATATGAGATAGTCTTGGTCTAATCTAGACGGGATCATTCCAAGCATGTTGATAACTCGGTGAAATGTTCGAGTTTGAGGATAATGGTTTGCTCGAGAGGCGCTTGAGCTAGTATGGAAATAGTCGTCGAGGAGGATGACTAGAAGGCTGAGATCTCATCGTTGTTGAAGGTTCTAGCATGCTCAAAGCAAGAGTACGTTAGGCAGATTCGATAGTCCCTGAAGGCTACTGATTGGTAGTCGAGTACTCTGGGTAGATTCGATAGTCCTAGGCACGGGTCACGATGACGTGCGGAGTTATGTCTAGAACCGGGGTTTCCATTAGCCCTTGATGGATGGATGAAAGAATGAGCCGGTCATTCAATTAACGATGATATCGAAGCAATGATAACAGTGATAGCCAGAGTCATGGATGTATGGTTGTATCATCATTCGGTCTCAAGAGCGGTATTTTCTGGGTGCTTATCTGATCTTGGTTTAGGCCTTGGGGGTTTGTACTTGGAAAACATCGCCCTTGACTCGAGTGATAATTGCTTTACTTTAAATTGTATGCTCTGTTATGTTTGCTTATGCTTAGTGTGTGTCTGGGGGCTATCACTGTAGAAAGAGTTGGAGTGGGAGGGTTGTATTCCTATTCCTTTTCCTTTATGCTCTTTTGGTATGTTGTTAGTTAATTTACTGCTCACTAAGACTGTTGTCTGACTCAAGGCTTTATGTTTTAACTCTTATTGCCTTGGGCTGTTCGTCCATTTTGGGACGGGCAGACTAGGTAGCAGGTGATAGGTGTTGTTCTTGCTTCCCACGATGCTGATGTCGAAGACGAGCTGGAGGCTTGCATATTATCTTCTTATTATATGTACTGGATGTTCCGCTGTTTGTATATTCTCTGAGTGTTATGTAGTGAGGCTTGATGTATTGACTATTCAGATGTTTGTATTCAACTATTATGAAGTTTTATTTGATGAGATTCTATTCTGTGAAGCTTCACTATATATATATATTCTATTGTATTTTGTCCATGCGCTGCGAGTATTATGATAGATTCTGATGTTTTTAATTTACCCTGACAATCATCCATGGTCGCCTGGCACACTTTACAGCGCACTACCTCTAGGTGCAGTGCAGGGGTCATGGGCGGTCGTCACATTTGGTATCAGAGCATTGGTTAATCGATTTTACCCAACGCTCACTGACGTAACTACGTATGAGAGACGTAATTGTATTTTGATGGATGATTACTATATATAATATAGTAGATTAGAAGAGTTTGAGTCCTTTATGCAGTTGTTTCTCAAGATGTGTTGATCATTCCTTTTTATAGATATTAAGGATGAGCCGACGAGGGAGACCAGCTGCTAGGGAAGGCCGTGCTGCTGGGGGAACTGCTGATTATGCAGCTATGTTCGAAGCTATGATGACTTCGATCATGAGAAGGATACCAGTTCCGGGGACAGCAGTAGACGTTGGAGTTCAAGTTCAAACTCCAAGACCGGTGGATTTTGCTAAGCTGTGTAAGGACTACACTGCTCTTGGAGGGAAGGTTTTCTTGGGAACAGAATCAACCATTGAAGTCCAGAGGTGGATAGATGCTTGTAGAAGGATCTTTGGTGATTTGGGAATTGAGGATGCAACTAAGAGGAGGTTAGCATCAAGACAGCTTCAAGGAAGAGCTTCTGATTGGTGGAACTCTATCACCATTGATACTCCGGAGGAAGAGATTACTTGGGAGCAATTCCAAGCCAGATTTGAAGCTAAGTTCATTTCTACAGCTCAGAAGTCTGTTCTGTTCAAGAAGTTTGTGGAGCTCAAGCAAGGTGGAAGACCAGTTCTTGAGTATGTTTCTGAGTTTGAAGCTTTGTCCAAGTATGCCCGATCGTATATAGAACCTTCGTATCAGAAGAACGAGAAGTTTGTGACAGGCTTGGACAGTTATCTTGGGAGGCAGTTGATGGACCATTTGGACGATCCATTTGAGAAGCTTGTGGAGAAAGCTCTCAGGCATGAGAATCTGTTTCCTAAGGAAGGATCTGTTGTTGCTGTGACCAAGGAAGAGTTTAGACCTCAGCAGGGTGGAAACAAGAAGAGGAAGCAGCAACAGCAAAAGGGTAAGGATGGCCAGAAGAAGCCGAAGGGCGAAGTGACCTGCTACAATTGTCAGCAGAAGGGCCATTTCTCTAGAGATTGTAAGAATCCGAAGGTGCCGGTGAAGTGCCACAACTGTGATAAGCTGGGGCATGTTAAGAGGAATTGTCCAGAACCGCGAAAGGACAAGCAGATTGTGCAAGCTTATGCTTTGGGAGCTGTTCCATCGTCTTCGAAAGCTCCTACCGCTGAAGAGAAAGGAAAGAGTGTAGTGGTTCAAGGTACTCTTTTCCTATGTGCTGTTCCAGTGAGAGTGCTATTTGATACTGGGGCGTCGCATTCGTTTGTTTGTAGTGAACTTGTAGGCCGGTTGGGTTTAGAACCGGATATTGTTGATAGGCCATTGGTTGTGACTAATCCAGTTGGGGGTTCGTCTTGTTTGTGTATGTTATGTCGTGGTCTGATTGTATCGAGTCATGGTTGCTCTTTTGTTTGTGATTGTTTTGTTCTGAACTTTGCGAGGTTCAGAATTATTTTGGGTATGGACTGGCTTAGGAACTATGCGGCAAAGGTTGATTGTGAAAGGTTGGAGGTGACAGTCGAGAATGTGGAGGGGCGAAAGATTGTGATACGATGTAAGCATGAAGAAGGCGTCTTCATGAGCTTCATGTATTCGCTGGTTGTTCCACGGGATGGACTGTCATCTGTGCCAATCGCTAATGGATTTGAGGATGTCTTTGACGAGGTCAAAGGGTTACCGCCGCATAGAGAGATCGAGTTTCGTATAGATCTAGTTGAAGGAGCCAGACCTGTTGTGATGCCTCTTAGGCGGATGGCGCCTAGGGAACAGCAGGAGTTGAGGGTGCAAGTTGATGATCTTTTGCAGAAAGGATTCATTCGGTGTGTCCGAATGGGGTGCACCGGTTGTGTTCGCAACCAAAGCGGATGGATCGTTGAGGTTGTGTGTGGATTATCGTGAGCTGAATAAGGTGACTAGGAAGAACAAGTAACCATTACCGAGAATCGATGACTTGTTTGATCAGCTTCACGAAGCTAAGGTGTTTTCTCAGATGGATTTGGCAACGAGATTTCACCAGTTAAGAGTGGCTAAGGATAGTGTGCCGAAGACTGCTTTCAGGACACCATCCGGTTTCTTTGAGTGGCTGATAATGCCGTTTGGATTGACTAATGCGCCAGCATATTTTGTGGATCTTATGAATAGAGTGTTCAGAGATCAGTTGGGCAAGTTCGTGCTAGTGTTCGTGGATGATATTCTGATTTATTCCAGAACTGAAGAAGAGCACAAGACGCGCTTGCGTATTGTTTTGGAAATCTTACGGAAACATCAGCTGAAGGCTAAGTTTTCGAAGTGTCACTTCTGGAAGAGTGAAGTGAGGTTCTTAGGCCATGTTATCTCTGGAAATGGAATAGCGGTTGATCCCGCTAAGGTGGCAGCAATCCAGGATTGGGTTAGACCTAAGAATGCATCTGATGTGAGAAGTTTTCTTAGATTAGCAAGATATTATCGACAGTTTATCAAAGACTTCTCCAAGGTAGCTGCACTGTTAACAGGATTGATGAAAAAGAACCAAGTGTTCAGATGGGATGATAAGTGTGAGCAAGCTTTTGGAATCCTGAAAGAGCGATTGACAAGTGCCCCTATTTTGACTATTCCTAGTGGGAATGATGAGATGGTAGTTTACACCGACGCATGTGGTACTGGACTTGGAGCGGTACTAATGCAGAGGGATAAAGTTGTTATGTATGCAAGTCGACAACTGAAGCCGCATGAAAGGAATTACCCGACTCATGATTTGGAGTTAGCGGCGATTTTTTTTGCTCTAAAGATGTGGAGACATTATCTACTAGGAGTTCGATTTGAGTTATTTACAGATCACAAGTCGTTGAAGTATCTTTTCTCCCAAAAGGATTTGAATCTTCGGCAGCAACGTTGGCTAGAGTTTTTAGCATCATATGATTTTGGTATAGCTTATACTCCGGGAAAAGGTAACGCAGTGGTAGATGCGTTAAGTCGAAGACATGCAGGATTGGGAGCCATGTTTTCAGAATGGAAGAATCTCGAGTAATTAGCTGGATTTGACTTCAGGCCCAGATGTGAATTGGAACCTGAGATGTTGGCAAACTTATCGATAAGACCGACTCTTGTGGAAAGAATTGGCGAGAGCCAAAAGCGAGACGATAAGCTTATCAAGATTATCCGTGATTTGGAATCTGGATTGGATCCAGAAAAGGATAAAGGATTCGAGGTCGATCAAGAAGGTTGGCTTCGGAAGCAAGGACGACTAGTTGTTCCCGATATAGATGAATTGAGAAGTGAAGTTCTAAAGGAAAGTCATCACTCGAAGCTGACAATTCATCCAGGTGGAAATAAGATGTATCGGGATATGAAGAGAACCTATTACTGGGAAGGCATGAAGAAGGATGTTGGAAATTTTATTTCCAAGTGCATGAACTGCCAGTTGGTAAAAGCCGAACAGAAGAAGCCAAGTGGATTGCTTCAGCCATTAGAAGTTCCTACATGGAAGTGGGAGCAAATATCGATGGATTTTATTGATGGGCTACCTAGAACAAGAACGGGAAATGAAGGGATTTGGGTCATTGTAGATCGTCTGACTAAGAGTGCAAGGTTCATTCCTGTTCGATCGAATAGGACTGCATCAAAGTTGGCTGAGTTGTATGTTAAGTGGATAGTTCGATTCCATGGTATTCCGAAGAGTATAGTGAGCGATCGAGACCCATTGTTCACTAGTGGATTTTGGAAGAGTCCCCAGGAAGTTTTGGGAACCGAGTTGTGTTTGAGTACAGCTTATCACCCTCAAACAGATGGTCAGACCGAGAGAGTCAACCGAGTTTTGGAAGATCTTCTTAGAGCTTGTGTCTTGGATTTCGGAGGATCATGGGAAGATCACCTTCATTTGATGGAATTTTCGTATAATAACAGTTACCAGTCAAGCATTGGTATGGCACTTTATGAGGCATTGTATGGAAGACCGTGTAACTCTCCGACATGTTGGTTAGAGACCGGAGAAAAGCTGATGCTTGGGCCAGAGTTGATTCGTCAGACTTCGGATTGTATAGAGATCATTCGGCAACGAATGAAGGCAGCCCAAGACCGTCAGAAAAGTTATGCCGATAAGCGTCGTAAGGATTTGGAATTCGACGTAGGGGATATGGTTTTTGTGAAGATTTCTCCACTGAAGAATGTTATTCGATTCGGGAAGAAAGGAAAATTGACTCCGAGATTTGTTGGACCATTCTCGATCATCGAGCGAATTGGAAAGCTCGCCTATAGATTGGTGTTACCAGAGAAGATGTCGAGTGTGAACAATGTTTTTCATGTATCGTATCTACGGAAGTATGTGCACGACTCGAATACAGTGGTTTCTGTTGATAGCTGTGAAGATTTCGAAGTTGATCCTGTCGATAAGAGACCTCGTAAGCCACTTCGTGTTGTGGAAACCGACACGAAACAGCTTAGGAGGAAGATAGTTAAGTTGCTTAAGATACAATGGAGTGATGATGATAACGACTGTACATGGGAGGTGGAAGAGAGGATGAAAGCAGCTCATCCTGAACTCTTCAAGGTATGGCCCTAAGGTGTCGTGTCATCTAACGACATTGTAACTTGTTCTAAGTTTTAGAATTCTGCATGCTAAGCTAGAATTGGATGCATGGTTTGTTGATTGCTATGGATGGTAGGCATGTAGAATAGTCTTTGATTGCTCTTGTTTGTTTGGAATTTCGGGGGCGAAATTCCTAAGGGGGAGAGAATGTAATGACCCGTATTTTTACGGATCGAAACATTGTAAAACAGTTATCATTTGGTCGCATTGTTGATGAGTCGTCCAGAGTCTAAGTCTTAGGTCGTATGAGAGTTTGGAGCGACCTAAGGAAGTGGGCGAGTTAAGGAATAGACGACCTAAGAAGGTGGAGTGACCTAAGGAAGTTGGCGACCTAAGGGTTTTGGGGCTAGGTCGTATAGTAGTTAGGTCGTGTGGTAGCTTAGGTCGTGGGGTAGGTTAGGTCGAGTGAGTGACCTAAGAGAGTTAGCGACCCATAAGAGTTAGCGACCTATAGGAGTTAGCGACCTATAGGAGTTAGCGAACTAGTGGTGAGCGACCTACAGTAGTTAGCGACCTAGTGGTTAGTGACCTAGTGGTTAGCGACTTATTAGTTAGCGTGTTAGCATAGTTAGGTCGTTAGACGACCTAAGAATGTTAGGTCGTGAGTTGTTAGGTCGCGTGAGTTGTTAGGTCGCGCGTACGTTAAGTCGCTGGGTTTTGGTTTAGTGTTAGGTCTTAGGTCGTGATGTTTTAGGTCGCGTGAAGGCTTAAGGTGTTAGGTCGCTGAGTGTTAGGTCGTGAGCGATCTAGGAGTTGTTGAGTCGAATGTGTGCTAAGTCGCAGGATGTTAGGTCGCGATCTTTGATAGGTCGCTAAGCCGCATTCGTGTGTTAGGTCGTTGGATCTGTTAGGTCGTGCGCAGTGTTAGGTCGTGGAGTTTCTTAGGTCGTAGGTCGTGAGAGTTAGGTCGTGGGCGACCTAAGGGGGGCGGACGACCTATGAAATTAACTATAAATAGGAGGGGTTTTCTCACTTTTTGGGATCCGGATTTCGAAGCGACGAAGTGCTGCCATTTTGAGAGCTCGACTTCTACACTTCTTCACTTCTTTTCTCCACTTTGATTTAGTACTTCCTTCCATCCAAATCGAAGATCGAAAGAGCTTAGATTGAAGATCTACATTCTTCGAAGATTGATTTCATCGTTTGAAGCGGATTCGTGATAGATCGAGTTAGATCCTTCGCTGTCCAGATCTGTAGTGTGTTGCTTTTGGGTTGTTTAGGTGATTTGGTGAGTGGTGATTATCTCTCACACGGATCCAAAGGAGTATATTGGATCGTTGGCTTGATTTTGTGTTAAAGTAGTGATTTCCATGCATTTTCTTAATCCTAAGTATAGATCCATGTAGATCCATTTTTTATGATGATTCGACAACCATTTTACTAAGTGTTAACCTATGCAAGTTCATTCATCAAGATTATAGAGCTATTGTTCATGTTTTCATGCTTGTTAGACTTTAGACTCTTCAATTACGAAATTGCCATTATTGTTATAATTGTTTGTTTAGATCATATTTGAATGCTTGATTACTTGGATTAATGTTTGACTTGATTGATTGCTATGAATTAGATGATTGGTGATTTGATTTAGACCGAAGATGATTCAAAAGCTAAGGGAAAGGCTCTTGAATTGGAAAAGCTGCTCGTGGCATATGTAGCGGATGATGAAGCTCATATGGATAGATTTGATGATGATGTGGAGATGAAGCTTTGCTATGATGATGATGAGGCGAAGCATGATATGACATAGTCTTGGTCTAATCTAGACGGGATCATTCCAAGCATGTTGATAACTCGGTGAAATGTTCGAGTTTGAGGATAATGGTTTGCTCGAGAGGCGCTTGAGCTAGTATGGAAATAGTCGTCGAGGAGGATGACTAGAAGGCTGAGATCTCATCGTTGTTGAAGGTTCTAGCATGCTCAAAGCAAGAGTACGTTGGGCAGATTCGATAGTCCCTGAAGGCTACTGATTGGTAGTCGAGTACTCTGGGCAGATTCGATAGTCCTAGGCACGGGTCACGATGACGTGCGGAGTTATGTCTAGAACCGGGGTTTCCATTAGCCCTTGACGGACGGATGAAAGAATGAGCCGGTCATTCAATTAACGATGACATCGAAGCAATGATAACAGTGATAGCCATAGTCATGGATGTTTGGTTGTATCATCATTCGGTCTCAAGAGCGTTATTTTCTGGGTGCTTATCTGATCTTGGTTTAGGCCTTGGGGGTTTGTACTTGGAAAACATCGCCCTTGACTCGAGTGATAATTGCTTTACTTTAAATTGTATGCTCTGTTATGTTTGCTTATGCTTAGTGTGTGTCTGGGGGCTATCACTGTAGAAAGAGGTGGAGTGGGAGGGTTGTATTCCTATTCCTTTTCCTTTATGCTCTTTTGGTATGTTGTTAGTTAATTTACTACTCACTAAGACTGTTGTCTGACTCAAGGCTTTATGTTTTAACTCTTATTGCCTTGGGTTGTTCGTCCATTTTGGGACGGGCAGACTAGGTAGTAGGTGACAGGTGTTGTTCTTGCTTCCCACGATGCTGATGTCGAAGACGAGCTGGAGGCTTGCATATTATCTTCTTATTATATGTACTTGATGTTCCGCTGCTTTGTATATTCTCTGAGTGTTATATAGTAAGGCTTGATGTATTGACTATTTAGATGTTTGTATTCAACTATTATGAAGTTTTATTTGATGAGATTCTATTCTGTGAAGCTTCACTATATATATATATATATTCTATTGTATTTTGTCCATGCACTGTGAGTAATACGATAGATTCTGATGTTTTTAATTTACCCTGGCAATCGTCCATGGTCGCCTGGCACACTTTACAGCGCACTACCTCTAGGTTCAGTGCAGGGGTCATGGGCGGTCGTCACAGTTTAAACAAATCACCATTTTAAATCTGTTAAAAATAAACAGATTCAATTCATAGCTTTCAAAAAGAATTCACTCATAACTTGGAAAACCATTTTTCAATTCAAACTTGAAATTCCTTTAATTCACATTGGAAATTCATTTCTTATATGAAAGCTTTTATCATTTGAAAACAAATAGTTTTCATTTCGGAAAATCTGATTCATTTATACGAGTTAAAGTTCTTAGGTTAAATTCAAATTCTCAAAACCATACTTTTTAAAATGGTTTAAATTCATATAAACACATTTATAACATCTTTAACCATAATTTCAAATCATGGAATTCAGTTCCAAATTTTGAATTCAAATTCAAATTGAATTATCTAAATTGAAACTTTACCAAGTTATTCAAAATAGCTTTTATCTTCGAAAACACCTTTTCAAAAGCTTTAACATTTAACCCAAATCCATTTCCAAAATCAATTGAAATTAAAATTTCAATTTCAAAAATATTAAATTTAAATCATCTGTGACTTAACCGATTTCCTCGTGAAATCCATATTTGTGTGTATGGTGTAGTCCAAGGGTTCAACACAGTAGTGCAACATCAATGAATCATCACAGATCAAAATACAGAAATATAGTTGATAAGCGGTATAACTATAACGCTTATCTTTTATTCACAGATCACAGATATATAAATTACAGATAAATAAACTACTGTACAGATCACACACAAATCAGAATATATCACACAGCATCACAGACCAGGGAATATCAACAATTCAATCATTCAATACAATCCAAACATCCATAAGTAAGATCAATAAATTATCTGATTAATTTAAATCATATTAATTACTTATGAATATAAATTATTAATGCTGGTTAATTAACATTAATTCACCTTTAATCATTAATTAATTAACCTTTAATTAATTAACAAATCAACCTTTTAATTGCTTTCATTGAGTAATTAACTATCCTTTAATTACTTACATTTAATTTACCTTTAATTAATTACATTAAGTAATTAACCTTTAAGTAATTATCACACTAAGTAATTATCATGTTAAGTAATTATTTTATTAAGTAATTATCCTTTAATTACATACATTAATTAATCACCCTTTAATTAATCAAGACCCTAATTAATTTAAAATAAACCCATTTATCTTAATTAATTATTTAATCATCATTTAAACCTTATTAAATAAACCTTTGAAATTAATTATCATTAACATATGAATTAACTAAGATCTTTAAATTAATAATTAAAACATTTACCTTAAACACTCACTTAATTACATCATAAAATTGTTTGAAAACATTTAGGAATTTATTTGATTAATTAACCTAATAATTATTTAAAAATCAAAAAAATTTAAATTCAAAGACATTTGGGTTTATAATTTGATTCTTTTAACTTGTTTTATAAAACTTGATCGACACCTTTATTTAAAAACTTGTTCAATTTACTTTGGAACTGGATTTAACAAATTTGCTTTACACTTGCCTTTGCTTTTTAAAAGCTGGACAAAATTTACTTTATAACTTTAAAACCTGTTATTTTTTTTTAAACTTGGTATCCAACAAAACAAACCCGAGCCAGATTACAAAATTCCCGAGCCCAACCATTATTTCCCCCGAGAAAACCTTTCTTCTTCTTTTAACTTTGTTTTTTAAATTATAAAACTGTTATACTCACGCGAACGAACCCGGTAGCAATCTCGAGCCAACATACCACATTCCCGAGACCTTCTTCGAGCCAACACACCTCCCAAACCCGCTGACACGTCCAGCCTCGCCGTGCATTTGTACGCGTATCGCCGCTGCTCCGGCGAGATCCACCAACGTCGACAAGTCACGAACCCTTCCAATACTCGAATTCGAAACTCGATTCAACCCTTAAAACTCTGAATCGAAAATTAACATTTCGTTCGAAACTGTAACCCAAACACCCCCACAAAACCACTTCGCCACCATTCCTTAGATCACCGGAGGAGCTCCGACTCCATCCACACCACCTCAACACCGCGTTCGACCATCCCCTAAAACCTCACGTAGCTCGATTCATCGGAGGTGACAAAATCATCTCATTTCTAGGCCGGTCCCAGACTCGAAACGAAACCTAAATTCGTCTCGTCCCATAAATTCTTGCAATAAATTCTTTTTTGCAATTTTCTCAAAATCATAGATGTTCAAACCAGCTTTAAACTAAATCTTAGCATTTAAAATTTGTTCAGTCATCGGAAATTGATCAAAATGCGAATTTCGTTCAGCTGTGAACTGCACATAGCATAGGCAGCTAAAAATTCCAATTTTTGTCTTAAAAATCATAATTTGCAGTGAAGATTCAAGTTATGAACTTGAATTAACTTTTTATAACAATCGAATTTATCAAATTTTTACTTGATTACCTGTAAATCATGGTATATTTTTTCTAACATGTTGAAACAGGTTTAAAAATCTTGATTAAAGATTAAACTTCTTGTTTGATTGAAGACTTTAATACTTTAACAATGATTTGATGAAAATAGTTATATTAAAAATAGTTATATTAAAAATAGTTTATATTAAAAATAGTTATATTAAAAATAGTTATATTAAAAATAGTTATATTAAAAATAGTTTATATTAAAAATAGTTATATTAAAAATAGTTATATTAAAAATAGTTTATATTAAAAATAGTTTATAAAATAATATAAAATAGTTTTAAAATACTTTATATAATACAATAGTTTCTTCAAATTCCACAAATCGATTCAACTCAACTCAGATTCCAGAATTCAAATTTAATCCAATATCAAATCCTCAAATTTCAATTCAATTCAGTTTCTCAATAAACCATTTCAAATTTTATCGATTTCAAATACAAATGTGAACCACAAAATAAACCATTTCAATTTCAATATATTTCAAAGCTTTATATATTCAATATTTCAAAACTAAATTTGTTAATTTCATATATATATATATATCAAATTCACTTTACTATTATTTAGTTTTGAAATATTTACTTAATCATTTCAATATCATTTTAAATAAAACTTCAATTTTCAAATTTAAATAAACAAAATATTCCATTCAAATTTATATAAATTTGAAATATGCATTTAAGTCACTTTTAATCAAATCCAATTTACCCTTTTTAAAATTATTATATATATATATATATAGTTTTATAAAAGATGTTACTAAGTTAAAAGTATTTAAAACTAAATTTTATTCAAAACATTTCAAAACTAAATTTCATATTAGTAGAATTTAAAATAGTCTTATTCATTTACTTACCAAAACCGTTTCAAACTTATTTAAATCATATTACTTCATACTTAATGTAACGACCCGCCATTCATTCCACAGAATGACGCGTCATTACAGTGGTATCAGAGCTTAGGTTGAGCGAATACCTAAGCTATTGGTTAAGTGAATATCAAAGCACTAGGTTGAGTGAATACCTAGGTTCGGAAGGGTTGTTCAATTAGGATCTGTAGCAACCTGTTTGAGTCCGAGTGTATATATATACGAGAGTGCGTATTTGTTAGTTATATAAAATGGTTTTATATTGTGTTAATTGATCGGTTAAGTGGTATATGGATTCTGGTCAATACGAGTAGCTACCGTTATTGATAGGGATCTCTAAACACTTGGACCAGGCCAACGGACACAATATTGTTTTAAAAGGGAAGGTGAAATAAT
Source organism: Allium fistulosum (assembly GCA_030737815.1). Taxonomy (NCBI): domain Eukaryota; kingdom Viridiplantae; phylum Streptophyta; class Magnoliopsida; order Asparagales; family Amaryllidaceae; genus Allium; species Allium fistulosum. The sequence continues at coordinate 865,801,879 of CM060906.1, read as the reverse complement.
TTTAACCAGATATATTTTCTATATATAAAAAGTATCATTTTAAATGTATATGGTATTTGTAATGATTGGTTGAGATGATAATAATTTATCATCTAGGATTAGGAGTCTGAGTGTTGAGGTTGAAAGTGTATTTGTCGAGACTGTAAACCTAATACCGTCTCGAGTAAACTTTACTGTGGTAAAGAATTTCATCGATCTCCGAAGGAAACTGTTATGGTTCGGAGTTTATCTTTGTAGTTTGGATGAGTAAAGTTGGAGCTGTCGGTTGGACAGAAGCGAGTGATGGTATCTTGATACTTCTGGAAGAAGTAGCTGCGTGATGAGATGCAGTGACTATGGATGTTCCCGAAGATGTTTTCTTTGGAACAAGTTAATGAAGTGTGTCTGCTTCGGTGTCGAGGCTGAGTTCAGCAAGATGTTTTTGTTCTGTTTGAAGTCCGAATTTCTCGAAGAACTTTGGATTGAGAAGTCTGTGGCATTTGTGGCAGTAGTGCAGCTCGGAGTGTTCTGTTTTCGGCAGAAGTTTTTCTGAAGGTGAAGTTCAGAAGCAGCAGAGAGAAACCATTTCTTCGATGGATTGGATAGTCAAGTGTGAACTGTTCTGATTGGTAAAGAGAGAACAGTTTTATTTGGCTGGGTGGATCGCAAAAGTGACTTGCGATAGTTTGAGTATTCTTTTGAGTTATCCGATATTTTCTGGAATGTGTTGTCCAGTCTGTGCTTGTGTTCATCATCAGCATTTTCATTTCTACTCCAGATCAGAGTGGTGCAGCGGGAGCAGTTTGGCAAGTGCTCCTGTTTATCTTTTCCAGATAGGAGAAGTTAGTTCGTCTACTGATATGGTGAAGTAGAGTTGTGTTTTGGATTATTGGTAGATCTTGAGAGGATCATTGTTGATTGGGTTATTTCTGGTCCAGTTATTGCTAGAAGCATCAGCGAAGGTTGAGTTGATCAGGAAAGATCTGTAGACAGCTCAGGATCGTCTGAAGGATTTTGTGGATAAGAGACGATAGAATTTGAAATTCGAAATTGGAGACTTCGTGGTTGTGAAGTTTTCTCTGGTTAAAGGGAGCAATAAGATTTGGTAAGTCTGGAAAGTCAGCTCCGAATTGTTTTGGATCTTTTCTGTGATCTAATTTGGATAAGTGCTTTGATCTACTGGATTGAATTGTCAGTTTGGATAACTGGAATTCATTGTGTTTTACGTATCTCTGAGGGAGTACGTGTTTGATCTATCTCGGGTTTTGGAACCAGCAGTTCTGGAGGATTTGGTTGTTGAGTCAGACTCGTCTGTAGTCTGATATCTTGTTTAGTTCTGTAGATCTAGATGAGTAGAAGCTCTATAGCTTAGTAGTATTGATTGTTTGGATTCTGTAGAGCGAGTATCCCGGTATATATATACTTGGGGAAACTCGAGGAAATTTTATTCAGAATTTTGTCTGGATAATTAAAATTGTTTGTTTGGATGAATTGTTTGCTATGGTTGTTAGCATATGGATGATAATATATGCTTGTGATTTAAATGGATTATTAAATTACCTTTGTTTTAAATTTCGGGGACGAAATTATTTTAAGGGGGGAGGAATGTAATATCCCGGAAATTTAGGGCAATATCAATTTAATAATATGTTTAAATAATTAAATTGATTTGTTAATCTTTGATAAAAATATTTGAATTGGTTTAAAAATCTAATTAAATGAATATTTAATTAGTGAATTCTATCCTTTAAAAACTAATAAAATGATTTCTATTTATAATGTATATATATATATATGTATATATTGTAAATAGATAAGCTTGGATTTGAAATTTAAATAATAAATGAAATCTTGTTTTAAATTTCTAATATATATATATTTATAGTTTGGAGATTTGGATTTATTTAATATTAGCTTTTCAAAGTTATTTAAAATTAATATCTATATGGTTTTAAATAAGATTAATAATAAGGTAATCTCTTTTATAAATTGTTTTAATATTAATAAATTATTATGTTAAACAATATTATTAATATATTGTTTTATATATATAGATATAAATAAACTTTAATAAAATAGGATTGTTATATTCAATATGTTGTTTTAAATTTACTTTAAATTGGATTTTAAAAATATAATTTGAATTTGAATTTAGATTTAATTTTGAAATTCAAAAGAGGTAAGGTTTTAAATAGTTTTTGATTTTTATAAATATATGTATAAGCTTTATATATATTTATATAATTAGTTTTATTTCTTTAAAAGTATTATATATATAAATAGATAAGTAATAAGTGTTTTATAAATAAAGAAAAAGATTTATTTACATTTAAAATAAATAAAACTAAATAAAAAGACAAGTGTTAAATTATTAAGTAACCATTTTAACATGTGTTGTAAAATTAGAATATGAGAAAGACAAGTGTCATTGTTGTTTTTAATTTTTCTTTTTATTTTAAAATAAATCATTTTTACTTATAAATACATCTATCTCTTATACTCATTTTTTCTTTTCTATCTTCTTCAATTCAAAAGACAAAAGACTTCAGCCTATTTTCTAAAACCAAAATCTGAAACAAACAATCTCTCAAAATATATCTGTAATCAAATTCCTTAATCCCAAAAACAACATGTAATCAATCCTCTAAAAAGCTTCTTCTTCAATCCCTGTAAAACTTCTTCTTCAATCCCTGTAATCCATTATTCAAAAATCAAAGGCAAAGTCTGTTTCCTCTTCAAATCTGAAAGCCTGCATTTCTTCAATCTGGAAACAAGTAAACCTGTTTTAAAGCAAGATCAAAGAAAAATCAAACCTGGAGTCTAAAGCAACACATCAAAACAAACAAGTTAACATGCATGCAAGATTTATTAACAACAATTCCAGTTTTAAAAAGTTTCAAAGGCAGTTTCAAAAGAGATGCTCTGTCCTTCATTTTATCTGGTGAGTAACATTTTTCTAAAATAACTTTATTCTCTGTTTATCAAATTAGATGAGTAAACTTTTAGATTAAAAACTTAAGTAACAAATATATGTTTCGTGTGAATTACCATGTGATGATTTCTTTGCATATCTATATATATGTAAGCCTGTGAGTATTTTAGTTGATTTTATCATTTCTGTTCTTAAGTTTAAACCTATGCCCTTTTAAACTGTGAGCATAAAACATCTTTAAATTTGATGCATATGCTAAGTGTTTGAAGTAAACTCATGAGGTATGTTTGGAGATATGTATGCATGTTGTTTTAATCTGAATATATGAATATGTGAATGATTTAAAACCTGAGTACATATGTGATTCATTTGTTCATATAAGTGTTTCTCTGTTCTTTGTTCCAGAGTTAAGTGACAATTTAGAAATTTAAGATTTTTATAAAATCACTATTAGGACTTGGATTCAAAACAAAATAGATTAGTTAATCATAATCTAGGTATTAAAAATAGTTCAAGTATCTTATGATTGGAAATCCTCTGAAAAATCAAGAAATACAGTAACCATTCAAACATCATGATTAAATCAAATGTTTTAATTCGTTGTCTCATAGTTATAACTTGAATCTATTTAGAAAATTAAGATTTTTAAAACTAAAATCTAAATTTTTAATAATGCATTGAGGTTGTATTTTGGGTTAGACTGGAGAATGTATTTGTGGCAATCTCTGGCGATCTAAGGGTAGAGAAGTTTTGTGGTTTCGCGTAGAGGTGGAGGGGCTTACGAGAATGCAGGGAAAAATGGACGGAGATGATCTCGATCATCGAGGCGAAGGCGGCATGATTTTGTAGTTCGTAAACCTAGTTTTAGGTGTGCTCTGGCAATTTGATCGACATCGTACCTATGAGTGATCGAGTTCTCTGATATTCAAGGAGGTCGTAGCTTGGATGTTGAAGGAGGGTTGGACGAAGTTTCCAAGTCTTTGATGGTCGGAGGTGTGAGATCGAAGTGATTTCAGGTTATGGAAAAATGGTTTCAGTTTGGTTCCAGGATTTGATCGAGATTGCTCAAATTCGATGGTGATGTTTGTTCGTGGTGCTGGTGATTGGGATCGCGAGTGGTGGTCGTAGACGTCATGCTGGCGATGGAAGTAATGGTCGGAGGCGATCGACTTGCCTGTGCACGTGCACGAGACATTTTGGAGCCTGGGTTGTTTTCTTGGTTTGGGAAGATGTAGTCGCTGTTTGACTCGAAGTCATTCTCGTCAAAACTGGGTGTTAGCTCGAGTTCATTCTCGGGGAGACTCGCGTGAGTTTTAACAGTTTTAAAATTTTTAAGTATAACAAAGTCTAAAATAAAAAGGGAAAGAAACTCAAAGAAACGCGTGAGAGACTCGGGGAAATTAGGTTTTGACTCGGGTTTAAACAGGGGAGGCTCGAGTAGATTTGTAGGTTACTGTTAAAACCTGACAGCATTTTCTTTTAAAATTAAAATTGAGTTTATATTGAAAAACAGTTTTCAAAACAAAGTTTTAAAATAAAATGTTAAAGTATGGATTTGAATTCAATTTGTATCCTAGTTGAAATAGATAGTTTATAAAATTATAATGTTTTAACAAAATTAAAAAATTGTTAAAAGTATAATTTTATAAAGGTTTAAATTTAAAAATCTTATAAATTTCCTTTATAAATGTTAAGTGTTCTTAACATTTGAATTTAAGAAGAGTTTGTAAATTTGATTTAAAAATTGGATAAAGTTAAACTTGTAATTATTTTAAATCTTTGAATTGAAATGAATTAAAAAGGAAGCTTTAAAAAGTAAAATGATTCCTAGTCTTTTGTAAATGATAATTAAAGTAGTTATAAATGTTAATACTTTAATTTGGAGATTTAATAATTTAGGAGTCATTAAATTAATAAGGTGATTAAAGAATAATTAATTAATAAGTTAGTGTTAATTAATTAAATAATTAAGATTTATAAGTTAATTAATTAGGGTTAATTAATTTGGGATTAAGAATCATTTGTTTAAATAAATATAGATTTTTAATAAATGATTAGAAATTAATTAATCAGGTGATCAAAGATTAATTAAGAAATTAATTGAGTAATTAAGAGATTTATTAATTAGTAATTAAGAATTAATTAATAATAGTTGATTTGAGCTTAATTACTTAGGAAGTAATTAAAGTTAATTAGTAGATGTAATTAACTAAAGATGGTTTAATAAAAGTAATTTGAGTTTAATTACTTTGAATCAAGGGATTAATTAAAGGATAATTAATTAAGAAGTAATTAATTAAGGGAAGAGTAATTAAGGGTAGTTAATTACTAAATGTGATTAATCAAAGGTGATTAATAATTAGAGATTAATTATGAAATATAATTAATTTAAATGGAGTAATAAATTAAAGAAGTAATTAGAATCATTAATTAATATGATTAATGATGTAATTAAGGATTGAGTAATTAAGATTAATTAATCAATAATAAGTGATTAAAGCAATTAATTAATCATACTCTAAGTATCCATCTTAATTAATCATTCCTAATGTAATATCCCGGAAATTTAGGGCAATATCAATTTAATAATATGTTTAAATAATTAAATTGATTTGTTAATCTTTGATAAAAATATTTGAATTGGTTTAAAAATCTAATTAAATGAATATTTAATTAGTGAATTCTATCCTTTAAAAACTAATAAAATGATTTCTATTTATAATGTATATATATATATATGTATATATTGTAAATAGATAAGCTTGGATTTGAAATTTAAATAATAAATGAAATCTTGTTTTAAATTTCTAATATATATATATTTATAGTTTGGAGATTTGGATTTATTTAATATTAGCTTTTCAAAGTTATTTAAAATTAATATCTATATGGTTTTAAATAAGATTAATAATAAGGTAATCTCTTTTATAAATTGTTTTAATATTAATAAATTATTATGTTAAACAATATTATTAATATATTGTTTTATATATATAGATATAAATAAACTTTAATAAAATAGGATTGTTATATTCAATATGTTGTTTTAAATTTACTTTAAATTGGATTTTAAAAATATAATTTGAATTTGAATTTAGATTTAATTTTGAAATTCAAAAGAGGTAAGGTTTTAAATAGTTTTTGATTTTTATAAATATATGTATAAGCTTTATATATATTTATATAATTAGTTTTATTTCTTTAAAAGTATTATATATATAAATAGATAAGTAATAAGTGTTTTATAAATAAAGAAAAAGATTTATTTACATTTAAAATAAATAAAACTAAATAAAAAGACAAGTGTTAAATTATTAAGTAACCATTTTAACATGTGTTGTAAAATTAGAATATGAGAAAGACAAGTGTCATTGTTGTTTTTAATTTTTCTTTTTATTTTAAAATAAATCATTTTTACTTATAAATACATCTATCTCTTATACTCATTTTTTCTTTTCTATCTTCTTCAATTCAAAAGACAAAAGACTTCAGCCTATTTTCTAAAACCAAAATCTGAAACAAACAATCTCTCAAAATATATCTGTAATCAAATTCCTTAATCCCAAAAACAACATGTAATCAATCCTCTAAAAAGCTTCTTCTTCAATCCCTGTAAAACTTCTTCTTCAATCCCTGTAATCCATTATTCAAAAATCAAAGGCAAAGTCTGTTTCCTCTTCAAATCTGAAAGCCTGCATTTCTTCAATCTGGAAACAAGTAAACCTGTTTTAAAGCAAGATCAAAGAAAAATCAAACCTGGAGTCTAAAGCAACACATCAAAACAAACAAGTTAACATGCATGCAAGATTTATTAACAACAATTCCAGTTTTAAAAAGTTTCAAAGGCAGTTTCAAAAGAGATGCTCTGTCCTTCATTTTATCTGGTGAGTAACATTTTTCTAAAATAACTTTATTCTCTATTTATCAAATTAGATGAGTAAACTTTTAGATTAAAAACTTAAGTAACAAATATATGTTTCGTGTGAATTACCATGTGATGATTTCTTTGCATATCTATATATATGTAAGCCTGTGAGTATTTTAGTTGATTTTATCATTTCTGTTCTTAAGTTTAAACCTATGCCCTTTTAAACTGTGAGCATAAAACATCTTTAAATTTGATGCATATGCTAAGTGTTTGAAGTAAACTCATGAGGTATGTTTGGAGATATGTATGCATGTTGTTTTAATCTGAATATATGAATATGTGAATGATTTAAAACCTGAGTACATATGTGATTCATTTGTTCATATAAGTGTTTCTCTGTTCTTTGTTCCAGAGTTAAGTGACAATTTAGAAATTTAAGATTTTTATAAAATCACTATTAGGACTTGGATTCAAAACAAAATAGATTAGTTAATCATAATCTAGGTATTAAAAATAGTTCAAGTATCTTATGATTGGAAATCCTCTGAAAAATCAAGAAATACAGTAACCATTCAAACATCATGATTAAATCAAATGTTTTAATTCGTTGTCTCATAGTTATAACTTGAATCTATTTAGAAAATTAAGATTTTTAAAACTAAAATCTAAATTTTTAATAATGCATTGAGGTTGTATTTTGGGTTAGACTGGAGAATGTATTTGTGGCAATCTCTGGCGATCTAAGGGTAGAGAAGTTTTGTGGTTTCGCGTAGAGGTGGAGGGGCTTACGAGAATGCAGGGAAAAATGGACGGAGATGATCTCGATCATCGAGGCGAAGGCGGCATGATTTTGTAGTTCGTAAACCTAGTTTTAGGTGTGCTCTGGCAATTTGATCGACATCGTACCTATGAGTGATCGAGTTCTCTGATATTCAAGGAGGTCGTAGCTTGGATGTTGAAGGAGGGTTGGACGAAGTTTCCAAGTCTTTGATGGTCGGAGGTGTGAGATCGAAGTGATTTCAGGTTATGGAAAAATGGTTTCAGTTTGGTTCCAGGATTTGATCGAGATTGCTCAAATTCGATGGTGATGTTTGTTCGTGGTGCTGGTGATTGGGATCGCGAGTGGTGGTCGTAGACGTCATGCTGGCGATGGAAGTAATGGTCGGAGGCGATCGACTTGCCTGTGCACGTGCACGAGACATTTTGGAGCCTGGGTTGTTTTCTTGGTTTGGGAAGATGTAGTCGCTGTTTGACTCGAAGTCATTCTCGTCAAAACTGGGTGTTAGCTCGAGTTCATTCTCGGGGAGACTCGCGTGAGTTTTAACAGTTTTAAAATTTTTAAGTATAACAAAGTCTAAAATAAAAAGGGAAAGAAACTCAAAGAAACGCGTGAGAGACTCGGGGAAATTAGGTTTTGACTCGGGTTTAAACAGGGGAGGCTCGAGTAGATTTGTAGGTTACTGTTAAAACCTGACAGCATTTTCTTTTAAAATTAAAATTGAGTTTATATTGAAAAACAGTTTTCAAAACAAAGTTTTAAAATAAAATGTTAAAGTATGGATTTGAATTCAATTTGTATCCTAGTTGAAATAGATAGTTTATAAAATTATAATGTTTTAACAAAATTAAAAAATTGTTAAAAGTATAATTTTATAAAGGTTTAAATTTAAAAATCTTATAAATTTCCTTTATAAATGTTAAGTGTTCTTAACATTTGAATTTAAGAAGAGTTTGTAAATTTGATTTAAAAATTGGATAAAGTTAAACTTGTAATTATTTTAAATCTTTGAATTGAAATGAATTAAAAAGGAAGCTTTAAAAAGTAAAATGATTCCTAGTCTTTTGTAAATGATAATTAAAGTAGTTATAAATGTTAATACTTTAATTTGGAGATTTAATAATTTAGGAGTCATTAAATTAATAAGGTGATTAAAGAATAATTAATTAATAAGTTAGTGTTAATTAATTAAATAATTAAGATTTATAAGTTAATTAATTAGGGTTAATTAATTTGGGATTAAGAATCATTTGTTTAAATAAATATAGATTTTTAATAAATGATTAGAAATTAATTAATCAGGTGATCAAAGATTAATTAAGAAATTAATTGAGTAATTAAGAGATTTATTAATTAGTAATTAAGAATTAATTAATAATAGTTGATTTGAGCTTAATTACTTAGGAAGTAATTAAAGTTAATTAGTAGATGTAATTAACTAAAGATGGTTTAATAAAAGTAATTTGAGTTTAATTACTTTGAATCAAGGGATTAATTAAAGGATAATTAATTAAGAAGTAATTAATTAAGGGAAGAGTAATTAAGGGTAGTTAATTACTAAATGTGATTAATCAAAGGTGATTAATAATTAGAGATTAATTATGAAATATAATTAATTTAAATGGAGTAATAAATTAAAGAAGTAATTAGAATCATTAATTAATATGATTAATGATGTAATTAAGGATTGAGTAATTAAGATTAATTAATCAATAATAAGTGATTAAAGCAATTAATTAATTATGAAGTAATTAAAGATTTATTACTTAATGGTTTAAGATAATTAATTTGTGAAATTAATTAAGTATTAATTACTTAAAGTAATTAAAGGGTAATTAATCAGGAATGATTAATTAAGATGGATACTTAGAGTATGATTAATTAATTGGTTTAATTAATGATTAAGTAAGAATGATTTATAAAATGAAGTAATTAATTTAATTCACTTTAAATTAATTAGATGATATAAATCATTGCTTAAGGATGGATGAATGAGATTGAATGTATTTCATTGTTTGATATCTCTGATGAGATATGATTGATATATGATATAGATGTTTGGTTGAATTGAAATGATAATATGAATTATCTGTTGTGATGATAATGTAGATTATCTATTGAATTATCTATCTGTGTGTAGTATAGATAAGAATTGAATTGTTTTAACCTTAAAACAACTTGGCCCTTTAAAGATACGTTTTGGATTTCGATGAGACCGGGATCGGGTTTCCGTATACCGGAATTCCAGGTCTGGAGACCCGAATACCACATCGATCCAAATTAACGATAGGTCGTGAATCTCAAGTGAAGATGAAGATTCAGAGTGCAAGGGTTATTGTCGTTAACTCTGAGGGTGATTCCAACACGAGTGTAACGAGATAATGCCTTCGGTTTCGTTCGAACCCGGAACGAACTTGTATGGATTGAATGCTTTCAGAACATCGTCAGGTGGACGATGAGCATTCTAAGTGATGTGTTCTGATTAAAGGTAATCGTGACCTCAAGCCTCATCAACCGGGAATGGCTAAAACAGGGGAGGTGCAGCAAGGCTTCGTGGGTAGCACCCACTGAGAGTAAGGTCATCCCTGTCTAGAGAAGTTCCTTCTTTTATTTCGGCTTAGTGGTGCAGTTGGCGACGGCCATCTGTGGGGTGATTTTATTCGGGATTATCCAGTAAGGGATGGTTCCGGCTTTGTGTTGCAGGGGATTGGGAGTGATCCTCGGTACGGTGATCTAGGCCCCGTACTGTGATGAGCGGTACCCCGGTAGCTCTGCCATTGTATGGAATCCAAAATTCCAATAAGTGATAACGGACTTGATTGTATACTTATGTATGCTGGAATTTAATAATGTAACAATTTCGGCTATTTCATATTTATTTGAAAACCCTAGACCCTATTATAATACAATCGAATTTCCTATCAAATGTTTTGGTTATCGTAAGGTAAAAACTTTTCCGTGTTTATGTGCGGGAAGTCTTACGAGATACCTTTTCTTTCCAAATGGTTTTCAAAGTTAAACAAGTTTAACTTGTTACTCACACCAGACCCATGTCTGACCCAAGTTGTTTATTTCTGTTTTATAAACTCTTGGGTACTCAAATTTTTACGAGTAGCCAAGGGATTCAGGTTTAGCTTTGACGAATTGTGGAGGAGCAATAGAGCAGGAGGCTTCGGCGTTCGTAGATATAGTATTCCGCTGTGTTGATATCTGTGTTAGAGTCTTGTATTGTATTTGAGTTGTAATGTCTAGACAGATGTTTATAACTGTCTAGTAAGTGATGTATATGCTGTGTAACTCTGTAAATTGTTGTATACTATGTAATAGTTTATGTTATTAATATAATTTATTCGTTCCGCTGTGAGATCGTTGTTGTTGTTTCTTTCTTTCTTCTCTTCTTTTCTATTTTCTACCCCTTTCTTTCTTATTAATGACGCGTCATTCTGTGGAATGAATGGCGGGTCGTTACACTTAACATACAAAACTAAACTTATATACTTTATCAAATAATTTATACCTTTCGAAATTACTTAGCTTTGAAAATTAAACCTCGATTTGGAAGTGTTCGAACCTTCAAATAGTCAGAGAAATCAAATTTCCAATCCAAGAGTTGGAAATCAGCAACAAATCAGTAAATCAATTTCTAAAGATATGGTTATACCAAATCAAATCCGAAACTCGAGGACTGAACACCGGGCTTACTTCAAATTATTTCAAATATATATACATATATCTTTCGAATATCAAATCATACTTCGAAATTTTGAAGTCAAAATTGGTTTCACAAAATCAATCGAATAGCAAAGCTACTAAAGTGGCCTCTCCCCCACTCTGAAACTCGAAAATCAATGTTGATGATGCTTTCACTCATCATCGAAATCATTCTCTAGCGACATAAGCGGGTTCTGGACTTCTATTTTCATGAGAACTTCTTTGAAATTTCTTCAAAATCATTGGAACTCATTTAAAGTCATTTGAAACATTTCTTATTCGGAAAATACTTTCAAATCGTATTATTATATATTTTCAAAATCTAAAACAAATTTTCAAAAGACCGGAGTTCAGTTTCTCAAATTTCAAATTCAAAACCCTTCGGTTATAAATCATTTTTATATAAATCAATTTCTTATATAATTTTCAAAATTTTCAAATCTTTTCGAAACTTCAAATTCTAGTTTTTAAAAGGTATATATAATTCTTATCGAAAACATTTTCACTTTAATATATAGAATATGATCATACTTATCAAAATAATAATTTTGATATATAAAACAATTTCTAAAATACAAACAAGCCCGAGTTTTCAAAGGGTGATTCAAGAATGGATTTCAAAACAAAGATAGAGATTCAAATTAGAGGAACTCTAATCAAATAGAATTCTGATTAGAAGATAGGCTCGAATGATGATGAGATAATTAATTACAAGATAGTAGATGGACATACTTATATAAATCGCGGGCGACCTTAACCAGGTAAACCGTGACTTCAGAAATATGATCGATGCGGAATACTAAGTCAAATCGACATTCGGTCGCTAGAGATAGCATTCGGCATAACAAGAGATAGCAGCATCTAAACCGAGGGTATAGAAATCTTCGGTGAATCAATGCCAATTGGAAAGGAGTTTCACCCCTTTACAAATCATTCAAAGATTGGCGGGATCGCCGTTTTTATAGAGATCATTCGAAGTGGAGTTATGGGATACTCCAGAATCAAAAGAATACAAATAGGGAGAGACAAGAATGGATTTTGGAATCGAGGGGAACGTTCCAAAATTCAAAGGAAACTAAATCAAAGAAGAGGAATTCAATGCTCGAACAAAAGTGATTCTGTAATTAAATCTACTACATATGCTAAGTTTTGCCGAAAACCCGAGCTCTGATACCAACTGTAACGACCCGGTATTTTCAACCATTCACATCCGCACATGTCGGACTTGAATTTCTCAAAATATCAGATTGTTAATTTAAATTTGGCAAAACTTAGCATATACAGTAAATAAATAAATCACAGAAATCACATACATAGAGAAATATAATAATAATGCGGCGGAATAGATAAATAGTAGTCTAGGAAGCTACTATGTAAACAACAGAGTTTGCAATAAAATACACAGAATATCTCAAATACAGACTGATGACATCTCTGAGAAAATCAACTAGAGAAGCTGAGAGTTGAATCGATAGTTGGATCTCCAAGCGAAGCTCCAAACTCCAAAGGTGAGTCTCAAATGCTGTATCACTCAGTCTGACCCGAGCGTAAAGCAAAACACAAAACACTCGAGTCAGGATTAACATTCTTATATCAATAAATCCAACTCAAGTGAAATATCAACTGAAATACAAGTAACTTAAAAGATGTTTGGGATAACCATCCTCTAAGGATCCATGGAATTATCTACTATGCAGAAATATACACTATTCACAACCAAACGTCATTATAACACCGTGATCATTTCAAATAATTTATATTTCAAAACCAAAATATTATTTCCATTTCAAATATATATATTTCCACATTATAGCATTTTCAAACTAAATTAATAATTTCATATATATATATATATATTATTTTTAACTTCATTATTATTTGAAATATTCACTTAATAAATCCATTATCATTTAAATCTTTAAATTACAGTAAACTAAATGTTTCCTTCGATTTATTTAAAACTTGAAATATCCATTTAATCACTTAAAAACCAAGCTATAAAATCATATCTTAAAACCCTCAAATTCAATAAGTTTCAAATAATTTTAATTAAAAAAAAATTCTTAATTAAATACAATTTCGAATAAATTCAAATTTATCTTTCCCACCTCAAATAGAATCATTATCAAATCTATTTTTTAAAATTAAATTTTAAATAAATACTTAACATGTTGTGATTTACTTAAATAAAACTTTACTAAATTTAAAGCTTATTATTCAATCTGTTTTATATCAAAACTTATTCATATACATGATATTTTCAAATTTTAAATAAACCATATATATTTTCTTTCAAAACCAAAGGAATCAATTTCAAAATATTTATATATAGACCAACGGTGTCTGTGGTCAAGTGATACAGATATTTATCATTTCAATCCATAAATTAAATATATACGGGTATATATCATTTCAACCCGCAATCCCAAATTCAATTCAAATGAATATCGCTTGGGTTTATCATTTCAACCCATAACGATTTTCTCCTATTCTACAGATCGTTCTGGTATGTATCATTTCAACCCATAGTAATTCTATACTAATAGGGAACTTGCAGAGTGATAACAGATATGAATACAACAACATATATCATCAATATAAATAACAGATAATGGTGTCAGATGTCTCAGGTGAACAAGTACAGATAACAGCATATATATAGAAATGTAAATAACTAACAACATCAATATTTCAATTGTCATTTCAATTGAAATTAAATTTAATAAATAAAGAACGTTAACCGTGATTGATTGCTCACCTTTCGAGGCTAGAGATATTTGACGATGAAATGAGTTACGAATCCAAGTAAAGCAATATCGGCACGAATTCGATGAATAAGCTGATAGATAAGGAATTGATGAAATAAATCAGAATCTACTTGATATAGACTGAAATGAAATATATATTATAAATTTTCTCTAAAACCAATTCTTAAACATATATTTAAAATAAGATATGCATATCAAATCAATATTTTAACATTAATACCAAAAAACAAAATAAAAATCGATGTACAACATATTATAACTACCTATATTTAGTTAATATATAGTACATACATAGCTCAAACTATTATTTATCATATTATATACATACTTTACACAAAATAGTATTACATACATAAAAAGTATAAAAGAGCAATCCTTAAAATCATGAATCTCTGTATAAAACATTATATATATATTTTAAAATCCAGATATTTTAAAAGTATATATATTGTAATAACATATATAATTAAAATCATTGTTTTAAATTAAACACATATACTAAAATCAAACATATATTCATAATAAAATTTGAAATAATACTTATATATATACACACCAATGTATAAACTAAGTATATGAACATATATACAAGCTGATCTGTTCAAAATCTTAAGTGGACTTTATATTATAATCAACATGTAATATATATAACCAACATATAACTTGCATATATAAAATTTTAAACACATATAAAATACAGTTTATATATATATATATATATATTACTTAGAGTCTGTACAACAATTTCTATACTTATATATAAACCTGCATACACCAACATATAAAACAACTGTTTACATATACTCAAATAAATAGATCTATATAAAGCTAATGTAGATACATGGACAACCTAATATATATAATATAATAGAATAGATTATAAACTTATATAAAATAGTATATGTAAAATTTATATAGACTACTAACATATTTTATATAGCTTAAGTAAACTTCCAAAACTTAATAGACTTTATATAATATATATTGTATAAACTTAAACTATATATATATACTTACATACGAATAACACTTTGGAATCACAATATATATGTAAGCTTGAAACTAAGCAAACAGAAAAATATGTATGTAACTTATAAAACATATATACATTTCGATAAAAACATGCACTGGAAAAACTGCAGGATATATATACTTCAAGTAAAATTTAGATATAGCTGTACTCACATAAATATGTAACATATATAAAATTCTCTGTTTTTCTTTCTAAAATATGCTTCATGAAACTAAAACTTTGTAGATATATATACACGTCAAAATAAAGATCAAATCTATACATGCAGATAACAGATGGAATAAAACTTGTGATATATATAACATACCCAAAACATGTTCATATATATATAATATGCATGCTCAGTGGTGCAAGAGGAAAGAAGAGGTAGGAGATAGCCCAAGGCCATGCTTGGCTGCTACAGGGAAGGAGTGGCGGTGGATTCAAGGGAATAACTGGCTTCCGATCAGTTCAGCAAGGAGGAAAGTCAGGGAAATAGTGAGACTGCTTGCTGGCGGAGATGCGAGAGTTGATGGCTGCTCGCTGGGAGGTGACTATGCTCACGTACAAAGCTTAAGAGGGTGAGTGGTAGCGGAATCGGGTGGAATTGAAAGGGAGGAGCAGGAAGCAAGAGGTCGCATGGAGGAAAGTGAACCAGATAGAGGATGCCAGGTATTTGCAAATATCAAGTATGTCATAATATCGTGTTAATAGAATTGAACAGAGAGAGGAAGGGGCCAAGATACATCTACGGTCCAAAGAAGATGAACATGAGCAATTATATGGAAGCAAACGAAATATTATATTGAATGGTAGGAACGTTAACAGTCAAAAGTAAAAATATTGATTGTAGAGGCTATTGGTTAATAGACTTAGAAATATGACAGGAAAGGTAAGTTAAACGGCCAAATGCTAAACCGATACTAAAATCGTTTTACTGATTTCGTGGTGTACCAGATCTCAAAACACAGAAATTAATATACCGTAGAGATCAGCATGACGAGACGATCAAAACGGTATATAGATATTTTTGGTACGATCATCCTATCAAAAGTCGATAATCGGTACTGAAAATGCTGCTAATTTGCCAGAAATAAGATAAACGGAGCAATAGCAGTCCAATTGTTTGGAAAAACGAAATATGACGTCTCACTCAGGAGATGATTTCCAAATTTATTATGTAAAAATATTCAGCTTTTGAAAACATTTTATTATCATCAAATATTAACTGATTTAAATTAAATAAATTTACACAATAAAATAAACTTTCATATTATAAATTGAAAATTTACCATTTGCTATGTTTAATTAGACGTATTTCAAATATAAAATTTTTCTTTCAAAATTCAATTATTAAAATTTTCACAAAATTTCCAATTAAACATAATTTAAAACTATTAAAATTTTCGGGTCGTTACAATGATATTAAATGTCCTCTCTAGTTTGTTACATGTCACAATCTAGCACAAAAGAATATTATATTGTTTCTAAAGTTTATAAACATTTTTATCTGTCCAAAACTTGTAAATGAATAAACGTACATTATACTACTCACCACTTCCCATATTCCAATTATACTGTTATGCGTTATTTTTCTCTTCATGTAAAGAAAATTCCCATGTGCAATTTTGGTATTTAATCTGGGAATTTTGAGCACTTTGTGAACTGTGCCTGAAGTTGGTTCTATGGTAGTAGTGGGGGGTTGCAGTGATACTATTTTGTCGTGTTAAGCTTTGTGATAATCCATATTGATTTGTTTACTTTTAAAAAAAGCAAATTAGATACTAAATTTCATTCAACTTTAT
The DNA here is from genome assembly GCA_030737815.1 of Allium fistulosum. Taxonomy (NCBI): domain Eukaryota; kingdom Viridiplantae; phylum Streptophyta; class Magnoliopsida; order Asparagales; family Amaryllidaceae; genus Allium; species Allium fistulosum. The sequence continues at coordinate 865,785,026 of CM060906.1, read as the reverse complement.
TGCAGATGTAAATGCTACTCGCAGTAAAGAGGAGTTGATGACCTTCATCTAGAAAGGTATCTCTTCTCATCTGCATGTACATGCATGAATACTAAAGTGATGCATTATCGTCTGAAGTCTGAAACACACTGAAATTTTCATGTCCAAACGATCTTTGATTTATTCTAGAACAAGTAAAAATGCATAGTATTCCTCAGTTCTTTTTAACATCGGTTGTCCATGTTTACTTAATTCCTCAGTTCTTTTTAAATTAAACCCATAGAAGTTTGTTTAATGTGTTGCATTTGAATATTTCTGTAGGATTACTACTTTTCATTTCGACAAATCTTTTAATTTGGGGGGCTTGTCTATTAGTTGCATTTTTCCAATTGGGCATATGGTCCTTTCACGTTATAGTGACCTTTCATTTACTATTATTGACCTTCATTTAAGTTTTTTTTTAATTTTATAGCATGTTGTATACTTTGTATTAGTCAATCGCCTACTGAAATAGTGTGATGAATATTTAGTGTTTGCATTATGAATTCGATTTAACTTTGTGTACACTTTTTTGATAAATTGATTCTCAAGCATTACTTTTGCTTTATAGGTAGATAGATGACTATGAGGCAAAAAAAGGTTGCAACGAGTTATGGATCGAAGTTATTTTTGCTGCTAGAACTACTTTTTGGTTTTAGCGTATGTACTACTTGCTTTTGTTTTGCTATTGCTACTTGTTCTATATTTTGTTTTTGAACTATTGATGACAAACTATTTATGTTTGGTGTAAGAATATTGTGTATTTTGATTATGAAATTTCATACGTTGGTTGTCAAATGTGTCCAAAATGTGGTATTGATACAATATGTTGATTTTGAAATGTGATATTGATATAATATGCTAATTTTGAAATGTGGTATATATACACATTGTGGCGGATGTTTACTAAAATGGAATTAAAACATTCCACAGCATTTTTAAAACGCTGTTCAAACATTCCACAGCGTTTTTAAAACACCGTTGAAAGTTTTAACAGCGTTTTAAAAATGTCGTTAAATTGTATCTAAAAACATAAAACATGATTTATTGCAACAAGGAAACGCTGTAAATAAATATCACAACATTGAAAAAACGCTATAAAATCTTATCTTAGCAAGAAACAAACGCTAAGAAAGATCTCTAACTGCACCCAACCAAACGCTGTTAAATGATTTTATGACACCAGGGAAACTCTGTTAAAAAGGACATTTAACAGCGTTTATTTCTTATCATTGTATATCTCTGACATATAACTGCATGTTGATATACAACGTATGTAAAAACGCTGTTAATAGCTTTTATAGCGTTTTTAAAACGCTATTAAAGGTCCTGTTTGTTGTAGTGTACGTCTATTGAAACATAGCAAATGGTAAATTTTCATCTAATAATATGCAAGTTTATTTTATTGTGTAATTTTATTTAAACTTAAATCAGTTAATACTTGATGATAATTAATATTTCTCACACCTGAATATTTTTATATAATAAATTTGTAAATCATCTTCTGAGTGAGACGTCATATTTCGTTTCGCCAAATTTAAACCGCTATTGCTCCGTTTATCTTATTTTCGGCGTTTTAGCAACATTTTTCGGTATTGAATATCCACTTTTGATAGGATGATCGTATCACTGATATTTGTATACCGTTTTGATCGTCTCGTCGTGCTGATCTCCGTAGTATATTCAATTGTCAATTTTGATGTCCGGTGCACGGCGGAATCTGTGAAACGATTTAACCGTACTGGTATCCAATTTCAACCTTTTGGGCTTTTTGTCCTTTCAACTATTTAACTGTTGAAAACAAATGGCCACTTGACTTTATTATTTTTGGAATTCAGCTTTTGACTGTCACTATTCCCCATGACTTCTATATATATCTCTGGTACGATTGGTTTACTTTCATTTCTTTTCTTCCCCCTTTGATTTGTTTTCTGTTCGTGCTATGGAAGAAATATATATATATATATATGGATATATATATATATATATCCATATATATATATATAAGCTCATTCAGTTGCCTGCTCCTCCATTCCTCTCTCCCCTTCTTGCCCTTGTCTTCCACTCCTGCCGCACTGCCTACGCCAAAGGCCAGTTCACCGAACTCCAATGCACCCAGCCTCCTGCCGAACCACCATGGCCACCATGCCACGGCCTCCCCAATGTTCCTATCCCCTACCGAGTCTCCACCTCTGGTCGTGCCTTCCCACCCAAAGCATCCACGCGACAGCCGACCTCTACGCAAACGCCCGCAACCACAACTTACCCACAATCCGACCTCCGCCTTGCTTCCCCTCTCCCATTCGCCACTCTTCCACTTCCCTAGGCTGAGTTATACCCCTATTCCGAACGCAATGGAAAAGGTTTTGAGTCCTAATTCGATCGTATGAAGAAGATAGCTTTTTGGACCCAATTATTATATTGAATTTTCGATATAAATTTCAGCGCGTTTCTATCCCGTACGGCCAAACGAAAACTCTAAATGCTACAAAATTTGAAATCCGATAATAATATACTATTACGGATCCAATGGAACTGTTTTCGTCAGATTCCGAGAATGTGCCTCGGATGGCTATTTTTACTTGTCAATTCAAACGGGATATTTTTAAAATCAGACAAAATCACTTTTAAATTCAATATAAAAGTTCTATTACCTTCATTCTTATTAATATAAATTTAATAAGCCTTTAAATTATTTTTATCAAGCTTAAAACTCAAGATTTGATTATTTAACCAATTTTCAATTAATAAATTCAATAATTAAATTATTAAATAAATCGTTATATTTGAAATTCAAGTTAAAAATTAACTTTTAAATATTTAAAACCAATTAAATACCCTAATTTCAAATATCCAAATTTCTGGGATGTTACAATTGACCCCCTCCCTCTAGTGTTAGATTATCCTTAAGATCCATTATTCCACAATCCACATTTGGTACCAGAGCATTATGTTTTCAAAAACTCGTAATATGATTTTTGAGAAGTATAAATGGCTAGCAATATTATTACTACATTTGTTAACACTTTTATAGAAAGACAATCGGTACAATCTACTGTTAGGCCCCCACTTTTAAGTGGCAGTAATTACACTTATTGGTCATGGAGGATGAAGATTTAATTATAGTCTAATAGTTTTGATATCTAGAATATTACACAGAATGACTACACTGATCCACAAATTGACTTTTCACAATGGATTGTTGTAACATCCCGAAAATTTTCGACTTTCGAAAATTCAACATCGATACTCACTTTATCGACTGCTGAGCCATCGAATGCCGGAAACCCGAAAAGTTATGGTTTTAAGAAAGAAGAAAAAAGTAGAAGAAGAAGATAGAAGAACAACAACAGAACAAGAGCAGAAAACAGAAATAGAAAACAATATCAGAATCTCACATATCGCAGCGGAACAATATATAATAGATAAACACTAGCCTTTTAAAACAAAGAACTATATCAGTTTATACATACATCAATCATCAGAGTCAATATACGACTCAATACAACAATGGACAGTTATATAACTTGTCCTCATACAGAATACACAGCGGAATAAATACTATCAGATACAAATACTACGTCTCGCCATCCAGCTTGCTTCCAAAGCTCCAGAATATCCAGAATATCCTGATAATCTAACTCTAGACTGCCCGTGTGGAAATTTGTGGGCACCCAGAGTTTAGAAGGGAAACAATAAACTCCGAGTCAGTCATGGTGACTGGTGTGAGATCGTAAAACAGTTATTCTTTAAAATAAACAACGGGAAAACTTTTAGTGTCAATTCGCAATGCTTTTGGAAAATGAAACTACCATAAGACCTCCCACCACACACACAATGCAAACGCAGACTTGGAGGAGATTTCTTCTTATGATAGTCAAAGATGCTTACTACGCAAAAATCAAATTCTTTTTGATATTATTATTAGTGCATAGTGGAAAACATTTCGAAAGTAGAATATAAATCTTAGCCAGCATAGGTACCATTATATTATGCCTGCTATAGCTGCCTCCTGAGGAGACAGGTTATACAATTGAAATCGTAAAGGCTCGTATTGTTTCTTTGGATTTCCAACAAATGGTCAGGCTAAGGAACTTCCTATCCATGATGGGTACGTCCCTGGAATAGACGACCCGAGAACCTAACCGGATCTCTGCCAACACAAGGCCGGGTTACCTCTGCAAAAATAGGTAACTACTGACACGCGTATGCCATCCCCCGATCGTCACCGATCTTCCCGAGGATCCCCGATTCCAACAAACCACATAGAAAAAAATAATGCAGTAACCACAGAGGTTAAGTATCTGGGCTCCATACCATGATACCACCTTTATCCAAAAGGAATGACATACACTAAGGGGCGCTACTCCCTAGAACCTTGCTGCATCCTTCTTGTTTCGACCATTTCCGGGGTGTGAGGCTCGATGAAGTCTCGTCCACAAAGCTACGCTTTCTCAAAAAGCCCTGCTTCGGGTCAAACAAAATGATCAACCTATGATCACAAAGATATAAGATCAAACAAATGATCATATCACAAATGATCAAACACTGATCATTTCACAGCAACACTCAGTATGCCACGTTACCAAATTGGGATATATCGCTGATAAATTTCAACTACATAACCTCTGAGCTCGTACGTCTCAGAGAAGGGTGTTAAGCTAAGAGAATAAATTCTCCGCCACCAACAGAAATGTATTTGAAAGAAATCAGCTTTATATCTCAAATTGTAACGTCAGACACACAATCCATACAAGTCTGTTCCGGGATCGAACAGAACCGAAGGCACTTCTCACGAAGCCCTTGCATATCCGGATAATTTCAATCACGTCAGGACTTCCCGTCACTAAGGGTGATAAAACCTCTAAACCGGAGATCAGCCGATGTAGAGTAACTCGACGGTAATCCTTCCGTTTTCAAAAATATCCGGTCTTCAACACCGGTCTTCGAATGCAATTCATAACGACGTATCACATATTCGGAATGGGTTATACGACCCCATGTGTGATATCCCGGGAATTTGGACAATATCAATTTAATAATCTGCATTGGAAATTAAATTGATTTGATGATCTTTGTTAATAAAATTGAATAAATTTAATAATCTAATTAAAATAAATATTTAATTAGTGATTTATCTTTTAAAAGTTTAATAGAATATTTTCTATTTATAATATATATGTATAATTGTATATATTATAAATAGATGAGTTGGTCTGAATTTAACAAATGAAATTATGTTTTCAAATTCTAATATATTTTGGGTAATTTGGAAATCATGATTTAATTTAATATTATGCTTTTTAATAAATAACTATATAGTTTTAAAATACATAATATAAATGTTTAATTGTTTAAAAATGGATTTTAGCTTAAAGTTCAAATTTAAATAAAAGGTTTGTTTATTTCTTTTTAAATATTACTTGATATATATGATTTAAAAAATAGAAGTAATTTATAATCTCCTTTATAAATTATTTAAAATAGTCAAATTTGATGTTTTCAAATAATAATTATAATACTTTGTTTTTATAAATATAAATAGACTTTGATAAGATAAAATTGTTATTTTAAATGGTAGTTATATATGCATATATATAACTTGATTTTAAATTGGATTTTTAAATTTAAATTGAATATAAATTTGGATTTATAATAGAAATTAAAAGGATAAACATTCTAAAAATATTTAGATAAGCTTTTAATTTTATATAATTGTTTATTTACATTTTCTCTAAAAGAGAAATGCATATATACATTTACATAAGAATTTATTTATTAAGTTTAAAATCTTTATTTACATTTTTAAATAAATAAAAATATGTATTAATTACTTAAAAGACAAGTGTAATAAAATTAAGACACCTAAATAACATGTGTTAAGTAATGGATTAACAATGAGACAAGTGTCATTTAAGTTAGTTTTTCTTTTATTTTTATTTACATATAATTTCAGCCTTTATATAAACAAATCCTTTTCCATTCCATTCTTTTTCTTTTAAAATCTAAAGCTTAGTTTACAAAGCCTGAAACAAATAAAGTAAACAAACTCCTCTCAAAACGAAATCTGTAATCCATACCTCCACAAACCAAATTGAAATCAAAACCTGTATCATGTCTTCAAATCTGGAATAAAACCAAAATCTGAAATCAATTTCCTCAAAACTGAAAATCATTTCAAAGGTTCAAATGCCTGAGCCACTTTCAAAACCAATCTGCAATGCTCTTTCAAAGATCTGTGATCATTGTTCTTCAAAAGACCTGTCATCATTTCCAAGTGCATGCATGTTTTCAAAGCTAACAAATTCCAGAATTCATGGTTTCAAGTTTTTAAAGCAAGCATTTCAAAATTTTCCAGAGCTTCCAGTTTCTCTTTTCAACAGTAAAAAGGTGAGTAAACCTTTATTTTTAAAACAGTTTTAAGATCTGAGAATAAACTTAAATGTTGTGATTATGGTTTGCATATGATTTTACCTGTGAATGCATGCTTGTATAAATAAAATGCCTGTACTAAATCAGTATATATATGCTTCTCTGTTATTTAATGTGAGTAAATTAAGCTTAAACAGTTTTAATTAGATTCATGTGATAGATGTTTGAAGTAAAAAATTGTGATGCATGTTGAATATATATGTGCTTGATGTTGTGAATATGAATATATGTATGTATGAATATAGAAACTGTGTGTGTGTGTGGATGTATCAGAGATCATCCCTGTTTAAGTTACAGAGTTCAAATAATTGTTCAAAAATTCCAATTCCTCTTATCTAGTCTCTGTTAGGCTTAGTAATTCAAACGAATCATGTTTGTTTAAACCTAAACTAAGTTTTAAAAATATATTTAAGTAAAATAAGTTTGAATATTATCTGGAAAATAGGAAAGGCAGTGAAAATTTTGAAAACATGTTAAATTCAAATATCAAAATTCTTTGATTTTCTTATATAATCTCAATCACCATCAAAAATCATGATTTTTAAAAGTTAAAACAAGATTTCTAGATGGGTATCGAGTGAGGAATTCGTGGTTGATCAGAAATTGGGTTTTGGGAAAACTCTGGTGATCGGCGGCAACTGGAAGCTTTAGCTTTGGCTTAAAGGTGGTCGTGGAGGCGAGGATCACTTGAAAAATATTGATTTATTTTTCTATTGGCTGTGATGATGAGAATTGGTCGAGGTAGGGCTTTGTGCTGTTTTGGGTCGTCGAAGTTTAGGGGGTTCGTACGGCAATAGTGACGCACCGAGTTCGACCAGAGTAGGGGGAATGGAAGCGTGGGTCAACGGCGAAGGTGTGGACGGAGTTTCGTGATCGCTGGTGGTCAGAGACGCAAGGACGTGGTGGATTCTTGTTTGATGTTTCTTGTTCCAGTTCGATCAGATGGTTCGATTTTGATTTTGGGTTTGGGTTGACGATTTGGTGATTGGAATCGAAGGTTTAGGCGATCGTCGATGTGTGAGAGGTATCGGTTGTGGTCAGAGCATCACCGTTGGTCAGTGCATGTGCACACATGGTTCTGTGTGTCTGTGGTTTTGTTGGAGAGAGAAGACTCGGGGAAGAAAGGATGTGTCATGGGTTGGACTCGAGTAGTTTCGAGTTTATACTCGAGTAGACGAGAGTGATTCGAATCCCAGGTTTTAAATTTAAATTGAGTTTAAAATTTTTGAAAGCAGGATTTAAAACGAAGTTTTAAATCAAAATTTTAGCATGGATTCAAATCTAAATTGTATTCTAGATTTGAGATAAAATAAGTTTTATAATATAATGTTTAAACAAATTTAAAAATGTTTAAAGTATAATTTAAAAAGGTTTGAATTTTAAATGAATTGGTTTAAAAATCTTATAAATTTCCTTTATAAATGTTAAGTGTTCTTTAACATTTGGGTTTAAAAAGAGTTTGTAAAATTTGATTTAAATTTGGTTAAAGTTGAATTTGAAATTTATTTTAAAATCTTTAATTTGAAATAAGATAAAAGGAAGATTTAAAGTAAAGGATTTCAAAGTCTTTTGTAAATGATAATTAAAATGTTAATACTTTAATTTAGAGATTTAATGATTTAGAATTTATTAAATTATTGAGGTGATTAAAGAATAATTTAATAATTTAATTAATTAATGGGTTAGTGTTAATTAATTAAATAATTTAGATTATAAGTTGATTAATTAAGAATTAAGGATCTTTTATTTAAATAAGTATAGATTATTAACAAATAATTATGAATAAATTAATCAAGTGATTTAAGGATTAATTAAGCAATTAATTAAGTAATTGGAAATTAATAAATTAGTAATTAATAATAGTTGATTAAGGATTAATTACTTGAAGTAATTAAAGAATGGTTAATAATTAATGAGGGATTATTAATTGAGGATTATTAGATAATTAATTAATATGATTAATTTTGATAATCAATTAGATTAATTAATTTATATGATATTGGTTAAGTATAATTACTTAATGAAAGTAATTAAAGTAATTAATTACTTAAGGTAATTAATTAGATAAATTTGATAAGTTTAATTTATTAATTAAATTAAGATAATCACTTGGTGATTGATAAGTAATTACTTAAATGTAATTAGTGAAGTGTAATTACTTAGGAAAGTAATTAAAGTTAATTAGTGAATGTAATTAACTAAAGAAGATTTTAATGATAAAAGTAATTTTAGTTTAATTACTTTGTATAATTAATCAGGGGATTAATTAAAGGATAATTAATTAAGGAGTAATTAATTTATGAAGTGTAGTAATTAAGAGTAGTTAATTACTAAATGAGATTAATCAAAGGTGATTAATAAATGTGACTAATTAAATATTAATTTAAATAAGATAATTAATTAAGAATAATTAAGGATCATTAATTAATATAATTAATGATGTAATTAAGAATTGATTAATTAAGATTAATTAATAAATAATAAGTGATTAAAGTAATTAATTAATTGTAATTAATTAAGGATTAATGTAATTAAGTATGGTTAATTAATTAATGAAGTAATTTAAGATTAATTACTGAAATGGTTTAAGATAATTAATTTGTGAAATTAATTAGGGATTAATTACTTAAAGTAATTAAAGTATAATTAATCAGGAATGATTAATTAAAATGGATATTTAGAGTAATGATTAATTAATTGGTTTAATTAATAATTAAGTAAGCAGGATTTATAGAATGAAGTAATTAGTTTAATTCACTTTAAATTAATTAGAGATGGTATAAATCATTACTTATGGATGGATGAATAATATTGAATGCTTTGCATTGGTTGATATCTCTGATGAGATATATACTGATATGTAATATGGATGTTTTGGTTGAATTGAAATGATAATGTGAATTAACTGTTTGTGATGATAATATGGATTATCTATTGTGAATTATCTATCTTTGTGTATATAGATAAGAATTGAATTGTTTTAACCTTAAAACAACTTGGCCCTTAAAAGATACGTTTTGGATTTCGATGAGACCGGGATCGGGTTTCCGTATACCGGAATTCCAGGTCTGGAGACCCGAATACCACATCGATCCAAATTAACGATAGGTCGTGAATCTCAAGTGAAGATGAAGATTCAGAGTGCAAGGGTTATTGTCGTTAACTCTGAGGGTGATTCCAAAACGAGTGTAACGAGATAATGCCTTCGGTTTTGTTCGAACCCGGAACGAACTTGTATGGATTGAATGCTTTTTAGCACATCGTCAGGCGGACGATGAGCATTCTAAGTGATATGTTCTGATTAAAGGTAATCGTAACCTCAAGCCTCATCAACCGGGAATGGCTAAAACAGGGGAGGTGCAGCAAGGCTTCGTGGGTAGCACCCACTGAGAGCAAGATAGATCCCTGTCTAGAGGTCCCTTTTCTTTTATTCGGCTTAGAGTGTGGTTGGTCGCGCCAACTACGGGGTTATCTTGTTCGGAATTATCCAGTAAGGGATGGTTCCGGCTTTGTGTTGCAGGGGAGCGGGCGTACTCCTCGGTACGGTGATCTAGGCCACGTACTGTGACGGGCGGTACCCCAGTAGCCCTGCCATTGTATGGAATCCAAACTCCAATAAGTGCCGTACGTATTAGTTGTGCCCAACTATGTTGGAATGTGAGATGTAAGCATTTCAGCTATTTCTGTATTTTACTTGAAAACCCTAGACCCTATTATAATATAACTGGATTTCCTATCAAATGTTTTGGTTAGCGTAAGGTAAAAACTTTTCCATGTTTATGTGTGGGAAGTCTTACGTGATATCTTTGTTTTCAAAAGGTTTTGAAATTAAACAATTTTAACCCGTTTACTCACACCAGACCCATGTCTGACCCAAGTGTTTATTTCTGTTTTATAAACTCTTGGGTACTCAAATTTTTACGAGTAGCCAAGGGATTCAGGTTTAGCTTTGACGAATATTCTGGAGGAGCAATGGAGCAGGAGGCTTCGGCGTTCGTAGATATAGTATTCCGCTGTGTTGATATCTGTGATAGTGTCTTGTCTTGTATTTGAGTTGTAATGTCTAGACAGATGTTTATAACTGTCTAGTAAGTGATGTATATGCTGTGTAACTCTGTAAATTGTTGTATACTATGTAATAGTTTATGTTATTAATATAATTTATTCGTTCCGCTGTGAGATCGTTCTTGTTGTTTCTTTCTTTCTTCTCTTCTTTTCTATTTTCTACCCCTTTCTTTCTTATTAGCGATACGACTTTCTATGGAGAGAAAGTCGGGTCGTTACACCATGGTCCTTTCCCGGTTAACCCGAATACTGAGCGCTTATTCAAAAATAAGTGTGGCATTCAAATTCATCCAATTCACAACAAATACCTACTCAAGGTAATTATTGATAGTCGGTTATTTAACTATCAATAAAGATGCGCAACATCATCAGATTCCAAATAATTTTCTCAAATTATTTTATCTTCCAAAATATCTTTACTAGATATAATAATTTCCACACTTAACCGTTTGAAAACAAATTTCAAATATTCACCTTTCTAATTATCTTTAAAAGATAAAGTTTCAAACCCCTCGTTTCATATTGGAAAAGCAATTCCATACTTATTTAAAAATAAGTATTTCACAAATCATTTATTTTCAACATTTGAAAATATTCGATATACTTAAATCAATATTAAGTATATATTCATTCTTTAAGGAAATCATTCTCTTTAAACACATTTATTTGAGTCAAAACGAATGTTACGTAAAACATCGTTACGACGACTCAAAATCTCTAGTATAGGGATTCGAAAATTAAGATAGATATATAAATCCCAATACTACATAAAACATTTCCTTTCGGAAATCATTTACTATAACAACAGTGTTATAGTCCATCATTTTCTTATATTTCTCGAAAACGTCTATTTCAACAATAAATGTTGAAATCTATGATTTCGATATTTAACACGTTTTAAAACATCCTTTAAAACAATTACTTCATTTCGTAACATCACTTTTCCAAAACATATCCATTTTATTTAATAATATATTCACTGTCCAAAATCGTGAATATACTTTATTTACCCAAATCAATGTTTCTACACATTTATTAAAAGATTATCCATGATCTAAAATCGTGAGTATAATTTCTTTAATTAACTTCAAAAATTCACTTATCAAAATAAGTGATTTCGGATTTATAAACAACGTTTATAAATCACAATTTTATATTTTATAACTACTTCAAGTTATGAAATCCCTTTATTCAAACAATTCCATTTGACTCATTTATATAACAAATATTCAAATCATAATTTGATAACTTATAATTCATTTAGTTTCAAAGTCCTTCATCCTATAACTTCACGAATCGTATATCTATCAATATTACTTACTTAAAAAATCCGTTTATAAGTTCATTTTAACATTTATAGAACTCCTAAATAATCTCCTTATTTTAATTTATAAAATAACAATTTTATACATCTTCTATAAATATAATCCATTTATAATAAGTCGAAAATTTCAATCTAAACCAATTACAGTTTAATCAACTTATATTTCAAAAACCACTTTTCGCTTATATTTCACAAATCTCATAATTTTTATAACACGAAAATTATAACATTTATTTAATTAAAATGAATTAATTCCAAAATTCAATAAAACGTATACTTTCGACAAATCACTTTGAAATCCTTTTTAAAAATAATATCGTTATTTTTAACTTCAAAAATGGATCCGATGATGCTACAGCATCAAACAATCAATCACAGCAATCAAATATCATATATCATCATATGATAACAGAATATACATCAATATCTGTAAATAAATAACTACTGGTGAGGAATCCAGTTGGATCCCTCCAACCTGTTTCCCTGCATCCACAGATGTTAGCACAATACCAATTCCGCTCCAGTACGGAATTATCGCGGTATATGGGTTTTTATAAAAATCCGCTTACTAACGGCGCAATAGGGTCTCATCCGCTATACGAGGCGGGAAATCATCAATCCAATATATATACATATGCCAATATGTATATATTTCTATATATAGATATATATCCTACTATATCTAATATCACATCCAAACAGTCAATCATTAATCAATAACTGTAAAAATTCCACATTCAATTTGAGTGAGAAAATCTCACCGTGATTTCAATTCCGTTCCAACGTTTATTTTTGAATAAAATTAAACACGCGTTTAATTTTACCCGAATTTCACACTAGCTCCAAATGGCTCCAATTCAGTTCCATAGCGAAGAGCTCGACAAAACGAAGCCAACGCAACTAGTTTCGTAATTTTTCAACCTTGTATGAAATAGTTACCGCATTTTAAAGTTTGTACAAATTATAATACATATTATTTACAAATTAAAATTTATTTCCAAACCATACAAAATGTGGGCCGCTTGTTTTTGAATCTCCAGATCTCAGCCGTTATTGCTTTTCTTCCTCCAGGCCTCGTTCATGAAGAACAAAACCCAACTGCACGCAACAAAATCTGATGGCCGCGCCTCCTATCGGCGACGTGACGTCGATCAAGACTCGTCAAATGAAAGAGCATCACGAACCCTATCATCGCCTGGAACCTCAGGCAGCTCGGTCGCCTATTGGCCTTGGAATTCGTGCGCGAACCACGGCCGTTCGAGCTCGATTTGCCGTCAATCCCTGCCTCTATAGATGATCATCACCGTATGGATGTTTAGACCTCGTCACCCTCTTCCATTTCTTAGTTAAGCATTTTCGAATTAAACGAGAGGATTGAGAGGAAATTAAAGGGAAGGCTCGTGAATTACTGGCCTTCGACTTTGAAGATGGCAGCCTGGGTTCAAAACCCTAGTTTGTTTCATTTTGTGAAAAAATGGAAAATTGAGTTGCTTTTATAAGAAATTCGCCGAACACTATTCATCTGATTTTCCAGAACTCTGATTTACGCGCTGTAACTGGCGTTTCTGGGGTTTACCCCGCGTTCCGGACGCAATGGAACAGGTTACGAAAGCTAATTCGGTCGTATGTGTGAGATATGACAATAAACGATCAATTTAAATTAAACCGATTTAAATAGATTTCGAGGCGTTTTAATTCGTACCGGACAAATGGTAAATCCAAAAATTACGAAATTTGAAATCTTACAATAATATCACATTACGGATCCGATGAAACTGGTTTCGTCGAAATCCGAGACTTTCTGAAAAATGACTATTTTTAACTCGACGATTTAAAATTAAAACAATTCGATGCGTTTCGAGCTGCCACGGTCAAACGACAACTCCGATGGATACGAAAATTGAAATCCGATAATAACTAACTATTACGGATCCAATGGAACTGGTCTCGTCCAATTCTGAGACTGTTCGAAAATTGGCTATTTTTACAGTCGATAATTAAATATTAAAATATTCAATTTTCACAAATTAACTTCAAATTCAATTTTAAAGGTTCTATAACCTTTCTATAACTCCAGTATGATTAAATAAAATTTTCCAAATCATTTTCAATCATATTAACTCGATTTTCAATTATTTCTGGAATTCCACTATTTAATTTATCGATTAAGTTAACAAATTAAATCCAATATTCGAAAAATAAATCATTCGACTTCTAAATTCCATTTATTAATATTTAAAATCAATTAAATATTCGAATTTTAATTATCAAAAATTCTGGGTCGTTACAATTGTTGACCAAAAGACACAAGCACTTAATTATTTTAAGGCCTTGAATATCTTGTTCTGCTCATTAGGTAAAAATGAATTTAATAGAGTTCCTATTTGTAAGTCTGAATATGAAATCTGGAGAACACTGCAAGCTACACATGAAGGCACTAGTAAAGTTAAATAGACTAAAACTTCCATGTTAAATAATCAGTTTCAATTATTTAAAATGAATCACAAAGAGTCTATTTCTAACTTGTATTGTAGATTTCAAGATATAATACATTGTTTAGTATCATTAGGTAAAAACTTTTCTGAAGAGGAACAAGTTAGAAAAATCCACAATTTACTCTCCTCAAAGTGGAATCAAAAGACACTAAGAATAGAAGACTCTAATGACATTAGTATTTTAAAATTTGAAGAGTTAATAAGTAATTTAATGTCGTATGAAGCACAATTGTAGGGTAGAAGAGAAAATTAGACAACAGGAAAAAAATCCATTACTTTCAACGCAATAACTGATGATCAGGATTCAGACGATGACAATGATGAGGAGATTGCCTTCATAACTAGGAATTTTGAAAATTTCCTGATGTATTGAAAGATGAACGACTTTCATAGACCAAAAAACAAAACTCCTAGACATGGAACTATAATTAACTGTTTCAACTGTGATGAACTTGGACATCTGCAAAGAGACTATCCGCATTAAAAGAAATCAAGGATCTCGCCAATCACTAATTTGTCTAGAAAAAGAAATATGGCTTACACAGTAATATTAGATGATTCAGATACTACTTCAAGTGACATTAACCAGACGCTGAGGATGAAAACATGTGTTTCATGGCAATAGAATATTTATCACAATAGAACAAAGGAAAGGAGCAAAACTGGTACCTTTCTTTTTTTAATATCATTTATTTTTTGATTATTAAATTTAGGAATAAAATACGGATTAATAATAATATTGGATGCATACAAATATACAGATATAGATACATACATATACATATACATATACATATACATATACATATACATATACATATACATATACATATACATATACATATAAATACACATATACATATACATACATACATACACATATACATATACATATACATATACATACATACATGCATGCATGCATGCATACATACATACATACATACACACAGTCGATATACCAGCTTGAATTTTCAAATTCATTTTCAAATTCAAATTTTGAATTTTCCTTTCTTTTGTGTTTATTCCAAAAACCTTAAAAGGCATCTTTTGATCTGAACATGTCAGTCCATACCCTATTAATCAATACATTTATATACAATCATTCACTCACTTTATTTCAAAAAATTCAAAACATCTCTTCACTCTCTTATCTCTCAAAATCCGTAAAAATGGCCTCCTCAAGCCAACCATCAAAAACCATTAGGCTCTCAAAAAGAATCAAAGGCTTTCTTTTCAATAACAAAGAAGCATCGACACTTATATTAAATATGCTACTTTCGGAAATTATTTCTCGGAAGATTTGCAAAATTTGATGATTTCTCTTCTTATGGTCTTCAAGATCTTTGTTTTCAAAATGATATTTTTGGTTTAGTCAACTCTTCTCAAAATGATTTTGCATGTTATCCGAATTTAGTAAAAATGTTTTTTTCAAATTTAAATAGAAATTTTTTAAAGGAGAAGAGCGACAAATATAAAGAGTGTGAAAGGCACTACAATTGTTTAGATTGTGAAATTTTGGGTCAAATACTTGGCTACAAATATAATGGAATTCACCTCTCCACTTTTAAAATTGATGAATAAAATCAATAACTTTTTCATGATATTTTTTAAAACAATGAAGACTTTGAATTCAAACATAAAAAACATAAAAATCTTAGACCTAAATCGAGACTTATGAGTCTCATTTTACAACAAAGCATCACTCCGAGAATGGGTAATTAGGATAACCCGACTCAAAAGGTTTTTAAAGCTCTTTTTTCCATTTATAGAAATTACAATATCAATTGGGCACAAGTCATCTTAGATGATTTTATCCAAAAGAATATTTCTAGCCATGAGAACACACTTTGCTATGGTATGTATCTCACTAGAGTTTTCGAATAATTTAGTGTTTATTTAAAAGGAGAACCGCTTTGCCTAGAAAAGTTTTCAACAAATCCAACATTTCTCTGAAGCATATTCCTTCTTTTTTTTGAACCTTATGAGACTCTTCCTTAAAAGGAAGAAAGACTAGCGAGGGAAGAACAATAAGAAATTAAAGAAGAATAAGAAGAAAGTTATTGACATCAAGGAGAAGATCAAGAAGAAGAGGAGGAAGTAGAGACTTCCCTTAAAAGTTTTGAGAGACTATCTCAAAACTCAAACAAAGGAATCCTCAAAAATCAAGAGAAGATTATCAAAAATTAAAGAAGCTAAGTAGGAAATTTACTAATCTTTCCAACAAAGTGGATAAGTATTTTAGGAAGATTATGAAGAAGCTTGAGAGGAGGTCATCTCCTTAGATTATCTTTTAATTCTCTCTATTTATCCATTGTATCTTTTCTAGCTTTTATTTCCTTGTATTTCCTTAGTTTATTTCATGTTATCTTCTTATATTTTCCTTGTTTCTGTGTATCGTCTTGTTTTAAATCAATCAAAATTAGTTCCTATTATTATAGATTGTCCTATTAGTTTTTGGAAATCATTGAAATATAATCGTATTAAGCAGAAACAAAAATGCATCAAAAACTTGAAAATGCAAATTCAGGTACATATATCGACATACTTATTTGTATATGTCGACATCTATAGCCGATTGGCAAAATTTCTAAATTTTGAAACATTGTAAGTACTTTTAATTCAGTTATTTCAAATGTTTTTTCACCATTATTTAAGCCAATTTCTTCTAGAAAAGTTCATTGATCAATTCATCTTTTCATCTCCTTTCAGTCTCAACATTTTCCTTAAAAGAATGACTTCTCCACACCAAAAACTTTGTGAAAACCTTGAAGAGACGCACCAATCATTCAAAGATGTTCTCTTCTTTATACTAAGGAATCAAAGACATTTGTGTAACAACCCTATTTCGAAGCCATAATATTCTACATATTTAATTAAAATAAAAATGTCCGAGTTTGATTTTTCATAACTATTATTTTGAAAATTTAATTTTACTTAGTTTAAGTCTGTTTAATAATATACTTTTGTTTTAACAATTTGAGTTAATTATTGGATTCGTTTTTTGAAATTATAGTATACCGGATGAAGTGTTATTGTTAAATATAAAATATTTTAAAGTGTAAATAACTTTATATAATTGAAATAGATGAAAGGAAATTTTATTTAACATTAAATAAAATCTATAAATCGACGAAGATAAACAGGTATTGAATTAAAAAGAATTGTGCAATTTTTGAAGTATAATTTGTAAAACGAAGTGTAAATAAATTCAAATTAGATCGGAATTTATTTACTAATAAAAACACCAAGTTAAATAAAAGAAAAGTAAAGAAAATGAAATTTTATTAAATTAAAAATCAAGCCCAAATTACCCTACTCACACTCTCCCTTTATTTTCAATTGGCAAACCCATTTTCTCCTTATCCAGACTTACCCAAAATAAAACCCTGTTTGAGCTTATGCCCTAGCCTTTCACGATAATCAAATCGAAAAAATCAACGAAGATGGAAACACACGCATGTAGGCCACGACTTAGAGGAAGGGGCGGCATCGTCGACGATCGCTATAGAAGGGAAGATAAACGTGCGGAGGCATGTGGTGGCTCTTCACAGCTGGCATCGACGATGAGGCTAGGCGTTGAGATTTCGGGAGAAGATTGCTAAGGTTTAGGTACATTTGCAAGTAAATTTGGTAGTTAGGTGGTGGTGGGCATTCGAGAGGTTGGCCGCGCGGGTGCTAGTGCGGAGGTGATTGCCAGGTCTAGAGGAGCTGTGTAGTTTAGGATTTTGATGCAAGACAATGAAGCTTATGCTGGGGTTTTGAGTATTAGCTGAAAACAAAGCAGGAGATTCAAGCAAGCTTTGGTTTAAAGTGAGTTATTTATTTAACTCACACACCTATATCTAAATTAGTTATATCCCTATTTATGCCTTGCTTAAATTATGAATTCGCGTAAATCTTTGGTAGTGATTCAATGATAGGATTGAAATAAAATTTCATGCTATAGTTTTAATTTGTTGATGCTTGAATTCGTTGAATAGAAGGTTTGAAATATTGGATTTGAATCAATAGTCAAAATGAATCAAATGGTTAAAATAAGGTTACATGTTAAAATTTATATTGTTCAATTTTAAGTTGGGTTGGTGGTTGAAAATACATACATTGTCATATGATCAGAGTTTTCCAGAAAGAAACTTGGATTGATAAATAATTCCATATTATGGAATGATATATTATAGAGTGATGATGGCTCTAGAAGTTGAATTTTTGATGAGTTTATTGTTTGAATTATTTGAATGTTTTTAAAAGAATTCCAAAAATGAGATTTGATTCATTTTGATCCTTATTGGAATTTTATTTATAGAATATATAGTTAAATTGTATTATATTCTTAACTTATTTCTTATTCAAAATTTCTATTCAAAACATTTTAAAATGAGTAATATTTATTTATAAGACTTTTTAATTCTCTATTATAAGTATATAATTTTGGAAATGTTTTAGAGGCAAAAGATAAAATATGGTATTATTTTATAAAAGTGGTTATAAAAGTAATAATTTTAATTTCTAGTGATTTTGTTACAAAAGAAGTTTAAATAATTTTGAAAGAGTTCAAAAGCTTTTATAAATAAGCCACTCTTCTTTAAAATGAGTTTTTGGATTTAAAAGTGATTTGGAAAATTATATCTTTATATATATAAAATTAATTTAAAAACTCTTTTATTTTATTTATTATGGATTGGAGATTTAATTAGATTTTGTGCTTTTCTATCTATGATATAAGGAATTCTAATGAATGATTGAATTGTCAAATTGGTATGGGACTTTTCGTATAATTCTCTCGCTTATTATTATAATTTGTTTAATAGAGTTTGAGTGAAATTACTAGCTTTTAGTAAATACTTGAATTTACTTTCTGATATGGGACAGTTTGTTAAATTCTTGTGATTACTTAAGTGACAGTAATTAACACTTAGAGTTGTATTATCTTAGGGTGATCGGATTTTGATTTTAGATCGATAGATCCCCAAGAGAAGACGACTCATTTTCGTCGATCTGAGAGTCGATACATTCTAAGATTTGGGGTAGGCAGACCTATTTGGTTATGTTAGGTTTGTCCTGGTGTAATGTGGCTATCCCTTTGCTGTTTGGATAGGTGTCACATGCAGCCCTATCAATTTATTTGGTGTACAGTTGACAATGTTTACCTATTTTGTTGGTTTAGGTAAATTCGCATAGTAGTCTATTTGGTTTTTAGACTGATAGCAGTCGATTTGGTTTGAATATTACAATATGTGGCGGGGTCGTTTTGATTTATTAGACCGATTCAATCTATTTGGTTTTAGCCTCCGTGTCGCTATTTTTTTAAACTAATAGCTGACTACCATTATTTTTTCATTAGTGATGATATTCTTCAGAGATTTAAATGATGGATATATAGTATCTTTGGGCTCTGAAGAATTTTGAATTGTTATCACCATATTTTTTATGATAGTCCATTTAAGACTTGATATGGATTTATGAAATGGGGATTTGGATTAATATGCCTTAGTATTATATAATTTTGTGTTTCGGCATATTTTGAGATGACTTTTTTTATAGTTAAGTCATATATGTATGATATCAATATTTGATTTGGTTTGATATGCCTCATTTGGATTATTTGGTTTTAGGCATATTTTGGGATGACTTATTTTATCGTTAAGTCATATATTATGATATTAGTATCTCACCTCTTCATTTAGATATAGTCTAACCCATTTGTTGTAATACTCGGGTCAGGCCAAGACACTACAGTTATAGGGACTCACTGACTTTTGGATTTTGGACTATCATTGGAGTAGACTCTTTTGACAGTTTCAGTTTACCTCATTATTATACATATGTACATTTAGGATGATGTGTCATATATATTATTTAGTTGTTGGCTTATACTTTATACAGTGTTTTAGATGTGATGTATATATATTTATGTGGGTCGAATACCGATATTTTATAGACTCACATTTTATTATATTATATGATGTATAGTCTTCTGCTGTGATCTGTGACTCTGATATTAATTTTATATATTGTATACTCTTCTGAATATTTTAAATCAGTACGTTTATTACTTTGTATTTAAACTATACAGGTCAAATTTTCAGTTAGATCTTAGAATTGTAATAAAGACATGTTAGTGTAATTCCAAAGTTATATTCACATTCAATTGCCCTTAATCAGATGTATTCTCAGTGTTATTGGACGACATTACTTATATTGTTCTTTAATAATATGAGGATAGCAGTGGGGTCGTTACAGCTTGGTATCAGAGCTAAGGTTCTGAACATTTTAGAATATAATTAACAAAGATACAATGTGATATCCCGGAATTTTGGGCAATATCAATTTAATAATCTGTATTAAAAATTAAATTGATTTGATAATCTTTGTTAATAAATTTGAATTAATTTAATAATCTAATTAAATAAATATTTAATTGGTGAATTTTATCTTTTTAAAAATTAATAAAAAAATTTCTATTTATAATATATATATATATATAATTGTATATATTGTAAATAGATGAGTTTTGGTTTTAAATTAACAAATGAAATTATGTTTTCAAATTCTAATATATTTTGGTAATTTGGAAATCATGATTAATTTAATATTAAGCTTTTCAAAGATAACTATATGGTTTTAAATACTTTAAAAAATTGATTTATTGTTTAAATTTTATTTTAGCTTAAGTTTAAATTAAATAAAAGGTTTGTTTTATTTATTTTTAAATATTACTTGATATATATGATTTAAAAATAGAAGTGTAAAATACAATTTACATATGGTATTAATTCATTTAATAATAGAAGTAATTTATAATCTCTTTTATAAATTATTTAAAATTGTCAAATTTGATATTTTCAAATAATAATTATAATACTTTGTTTTTATAAACATAAATAGATTTTATGGAAATAGAATTGTTATTTTAAATTTAAATGGTAGTTATATATGCATTTATATAACTTGATTTTAAATTGGATTTTTTTTAATTTAATTTGAATATGAATTTGGATTTATAATAGAAATTCAAAAGATAGACATTCTAAAAATATTGGATAAGCCTTTAATTATATATAATTTGTTTATTTACATTTCTTTAAAAGAGAAATTCATATATGTATTTACATAAGAATTATTAAATTAAGTTAAAAGCTTTATTTAACATTTTAAATTAAAATAAAATACTTAAAGGACAAATGTCATCATGTTAAAGCTTAATAAAACATGTGTAATTTAAATAACTAATGTATATGACAAGTGTCATGTTTTATTAACATTTTCTTAGATTTTTATTAAACCATAAATAAAGTTATATAAACAAACATCTTTCATTTCCTTTTCTTTTCTAATCTCATTTCTAAACAAAGAAAATTAAGCAAATCTCAGATCAACTGAAACCTGTAAACAAATCCTCAAATCAAAATGCAAATCAAACCTGTAAATCATTTTCCAAAATCAAAGGCAAAGCCTAAACACTTTTTCTTCAATCTGAGATAAATCAAAGCAAGCAATCTTCTCAGTTTTAAGAAGCAGGATCATTTTAGCTTGCAAGCACCTTCTTTCAAACCTGGGATGCAGACATAAGCAAGCAGATTTCATCTGTAATTCAGTTTCAATAACAAACTACTCAAAGTTTTAAAATCAAAGACATTTTAAAGCAACACAAGTTCAAAAGCTATTTTAAAATCAAAGGCTCTGTTCATCTTCATTTGAAACCTGTGAGTAACTTTTAAAACTTAAGTAGACTTGGTTGCATGCTAGTTAATTTGAAATAAATATGTATTGTATGATATCTGTGTATACACTCATGTATGGTTGCATGTCTGTTTTTGTCTAAACACTCTGTTTTATAGTCTTCAGGTTCATATTTTAATTTAAATTCAAAATCTTTTAATTTGATCTTTGTTTAGACTTAAGATTTTAAATGAAACTTGTTTGTTTCATTTCAAACTTTAGTTTAGAGTTTTAAATTAAGTCAAAATAATATTTATTTGGCTCTGGAAACCATAAGTACTGGAATGCTTAAGCTAAGTCAAAATTAAAATTTAGTAATTCATGGATTCAGGGTTATGAATCAAATCCTTAAACTAAATCATGTTTTTTTAAAACTAAAATAACAATTTTTAGATTAGAAATGTAAGTGCATTTCTAGGTTGCACTGTTTTTGGACTTTTGGGAAGTTCTGGTGATCTCGGGGTTCTAGAGGGTTGAAGTTTCTTCTGGAGGAAGAGGAGCGAATGGTGAGGCCAGGAAAATTTCTAGGAAGATGGTCAGAGACTTGTGGTGGCGGGGGTTGTTCGTTTTTGTTTGTAGACCTAGTTTTGACGATGGCTGGAAGTTTGATCATCTCGAGGCCTAGGATTGATCGAGTGTAACAAGACTCAGGTGAATGGAAGCTGGAGTGTTGTCGAAGTCGTGGCCGGAGTTTCAGCAACTCTGGTGGTCGAAAATGTGTTGACGAGGCGTTTCCAGGTTTTGTGGTGGTTCGAGACTTCTGTTCCAGGTTTAGTTTTGAACTCGAATTCGATTTCGAGTTTTGGGGTGACGATATGATGATCGTATTAGGGTGTATGAGTGTTTGTTGATGTGAGATGATCATCGGTGGTGGCCAGAGGTGATTAGCGTCACCGTGCATGTGCACGGTGCACTTTATTTTTTGGTGAGTTGAATTTGGTTTGGGAATTTGTATGCTCGAGTTTTTCTCGAGTAATTGGGTGATTTGCTTGAAGCAGTTGGGTTTTGAACTCGAAGCATTATAGGATGGCTCGGGTTAAAATATATGTTACAGGTTTTAAAGGAAAAACCTGTATTGTTTTGTTTTAAAATTTAAACCTGAAGTTTAAATTGTAAAGCAAAGTTTTAGACAAGTTTTAAATCTAAGTTTTAAATCTAATTCAAGTTTAGTTCGAATCTCAGTTTTAAAAATAAAATAAAGTTCTTAAAACATTAAATTGTTTTAACAACCTTAAATGTTTAATGTATATTTTTAAATGGTTTGAATTTAAAACAGATTGGTTTTTTTTAAATTCTTTTAAGCTTCTTTATAAAATAAATATTTCTTTAACTTGTGAAATAAAAAGGTTTTTGAATAGGCTTTTAAACTTTGTTTAAGTTAATTTGTATTTATATTAAATCTTAAACTTAAAATGAAATTTGAAAATAAATTTGAAGTAAATTGTTATTAAATGATTTGATAATGAAAAATTTGATCATTAATAAGGAAAATGTTTTTATCTTTAAATAAATAAAGATTTAATGATTTGAATTAATAAGATAATTAAATGGATAATTTAATTAATTAATTAATTAATGATTTGGATTAATTAAATTAGAAATTAAAAGTTTAAATTAATTAATTAAGGTCTAAGATTAATTAATTAGGAATAATTAATTTGTAATTAAGGATTATTAATTAGATTTTAATTAATGATTAAAGATTAATTAATCAAGTAATTATGGATTAATTAAGTTACAATTAACACTTAATTAATTAAATAATTAAAGGTTAATTAATTGGTTATTAATATTTATTAATTTGAAATTAATAATGGTTAATCTAAGTTAATTACTTAAGAAAAGTAATTAAATAATTATTAATGAAGGTCATTAACTTAAGATTATTTAATAATTAATTAATGTGATTAATTTTGATAATCAATTAGATTAATTAATTAATAATAATCATTTATGAAATTGGTTAAGTATAATTACTTAATGGAAGTAATTAAACGAATTAATTACTTAAGGTAATTAATTAAATAAATTTGATAAGTTTAAATTAATCAATTAAATTAATTTAAGATAATCACTTGGTGATTTGATAAGTATAATTACTTAAATGTAATTAATGAAGTGTAATTATTTAGGAAAGTAATTAAAGGTAATTACTGGATGTAATTGATTAAAGATGATTTAATAATGAAAGTAATTTGAGTTTAATTACTTTGTATAATTAATCAAGGGATTAATTAAAAGGTAATTAATTAAGGAGTAATTAATTTATATAATGAAGTAATTAAGGGAAGTTAATTACTGGATGAGATAAATCAAAGGTGATTAATAAATGTGGTTTAATTAAAGATAAATTACTTAATGTAATTAATTTAAATAAGATAATTAATTAAGAGTAATTAAGGATCATTAATTAATATAATTAATGATGTAATTAAGGGTTGATTAATTAAAACTAATTAATCAATAATAAGTGATTAAAGAGTAATTAATTAATGTAATTAATTAAGGATTAATGTAATTAATTATAGTTAATTAATAAATGAAGTAATTAAAGGTTAATTACTATAAATGGTTAGGAGTAATTAATTTGTGAAATTAATTAAAGACTAATTACTTGAATGTAATTAAAGGACAATTAATCAAGGATGATTAATTAAGATGGATAATTAGAGGATAATTAATTGATTTATAATTAATTAATGGTTAAGTAAGCAGGATTTATAGAATGAAGTAATTAATTTAATTTATTTTAAATTAATTAGAGATGGTATAAATCATTACTTATGGATGGCTAAATAATATTGAATGCTTTGCATTATTTGATATCTCTGATGAAATATGTTGTGACGACCGCCCATAACCCCTGCACTGAACCTAGAGAAAGTGCGCTGTAAAGTGTGCCAGGCAGCCATGGACGATTGTCAAGGTAAATTTAAAACAACAGGATCTATCGTATTACTCACAGCGCATGGACAAAATACAATAGAACATATATATATAGTGAAGCTTCACAGAATAGAATCTCATCAATAAAACTTCATAATAGTTGAATACAAACATCTGAATAGTCAATACAACAAGCCTCACTACATATCACTCAGAGAATACAAAGCAGCGGAACATCCAGTACATATAATAAGAAGATAATATGCAACCCTCCAGCTCGTCTTCGATATCAGCACCGTGAGAAGAGAACAGCACCTGTCACCTACTACCTAGTCTGCCCGTCCCAAAATGGACGAACAGCCCAAGGCAATAAGAGTTAAAACATAAAGCCTTGAGTCAGACAACAGTCTTAGTGAGCAGTAAATTAACTAACAACATACCAAAAGAGCATAAAGGAAAAAGGAATAGGAATACAACCCTCCCACTCCAACCTCTTTCTACAGTGATAGCCCCCAGACACACACTAAGCAGAAGCAAACATAGCAGAGTATACAATGTAAAGTAAAGAAATTATCACTCGAGTCAAGGGCGATGTTTTCCAAGCACAAACCCCCAAGGCCTAAACCAAGATCAGATAAGCACCCAGAAAACACTGCTCTTGAGACCGAATGACGATACAACCAAACATCCATGACTCTGGCTATCACTGTTATCATTGCTTCGATACCACCATTAATTGAATGACCGGCACATTCTTTCAGCCGTCCGTCAAGGGCTAATGGAAACCCCGGTTCTAGACATAACTCCCGCACGTCATCGTGACCCATGCCTAGGACTATCGAATCTGCCCGGAGTACTTGACCATCAACTTAGTCTTTTGGGCGTCCCCATGTACTCTTGCTTAGAGCATGCTAGAACCTTCAACAACGATGAGATCTCAACCTTCTAGTCATCCTCCTCGACGACTATTTCCATACTAGCTCAAGCGCCTCTCGAGCATCCATTATCCTTAACTCGAATCATATCACCGAGTTACCAACATGCTTGGAATGATCCCGTATGGATTAGACCAAGACTATCTCATATCATACTTTGCTTCATCACATCCTCGCAAAGCTTTATCCCAACATCATCATCATCAAATCTATGCATAAGAGCTTCACCATCCGCTACATATGCCACAAGCAGCTTTTCCAATTCAAGAGCCTTTCCCTTAGCTTTTGAATCATCTTCGGTCTAAATCAAATCATCAATCATCTAATTCATAGCAATCAACCAAATCAAACATTAATCCAAGCAATCAAGCATTCAAATATGATCTAAGTAGACAATTATCACAATAATGGCAATTTCGTAATTAAAGAGTTGAAAGTCTAATAAGCATGAAAACATGAACAATGTCTCTATAATCTTGATGAATGAACTTGCATAGGTTAACATGTAGTAAAATGGATGTAACATCATCATGAACAATGGATCTATATGGATCTACACTTAGGATGAAGAAAATGTATGGAAATCACTATTTTAACACCAAATCGAGCCAACAATCCGATACACTCCTTTGGATCCGTGTGAGAGATAATCACCACTCACCAAATCACCTAAACAACCTCAAATCAACACGCTTCAGATCTGGACAGCGAAGGATCAAGCTTGATCTATCACGAATCCGCTTCAAACGAAGAAATCTCACTTCAAAGGATGAAGATCTTCAACTTTAGCTCTTGGATCTTCGATCTTGATCTTCAATTTGTATGAAAGGAAGCACTAGATTAGAGTAGAGAAAAGAAGTGAAGAAGTGTAGAAGTCGAGCTCTCAAAATGGCAGCACTTCGTCGCTTCGAAATCCGGATCCCAAAAATGGAGCAAAGCCCACCTATTTATAGCTGAAATCTCCTTAAGTCGTCCCTTCGGAGTTAGGTCATCCGCGACTTACGACCTAAAACCCCACGACCTAACAACCTTCGACCTAACAGCCCCTAACCTCTACGACCTAACCGGATGTTCTTCCACGACCTAGCGAGTCTGCGCTTAGCGACCTAACTCAGTCTACCCTTTCGCGACCTAACGCTCCTGCGACTTAACACACATCGACTCAACAACTCCTAGGTCGCTCACGACCTAACACCCAGCGACCTAACACCTTAAGCCTTCACGCGACCTAAAACATCACGCGACCTACGACTTAGCAAACACACGACCTAACACACGCGCGTTCCCTCCTAAGTCGCCTGGACGACTTAACAACTTAGCACCATTTCGACTTAACTGGGTATATGACATAACGCGTGTGCGAAAGTACTCGACCTACGACTTATACCCTTGCGCGAATTATCACAAACCATACGACTTAACACTTCGCGACTTAACTATGCGCGACTTAACAACCCTACGACTTACGACTTAACTTCTTAAGTCGTCTACGACTTAAATTAACACAGAAGCTTACGACCTAACTTCACTAACTCGCAACATTCTATAGGTCGTTATATTCTTAAGTCGCTGATCCTATAAGTCGTCTACTCCTATAAGTCGCTAACTCTTAAGTCGCCTACTAACTTAAACCACTCTTTTTCTTAAGTCGTACACTTCCTAAATCGTCAACTATCTTAAGTCGGTTATTGCCTTAAGTCGTCTAAATCTCTTAAGTCGCCAACCCCTATAAGTCGGCAACTCCTTAAGTCGTATACTCAACCTAAGCCTACACACGACTTAACTCCCAAATGACTCAAGCTCTAAATGACTCATCAAAAATGCGACTCAATGACGACCGTTTTACGATGTTTCGATCCGTGAAAATACGGGTCGTTACATTCTCTCCCCCTTAGGAATTTCGCCCCCGAAATTCCAAACAATCAAGAGCAACCAAAGACTATTCTGCATGCCTATCATCCATAGCAACCAACAAACCACGCATCCAATTCTAGCTTAGCATGCAGAATTCTAAGACTTAGAACAAGTTACAACGTTGTTAGATGACACGACACCTTAGGGCCATACCTTGAAGAGTTCGGGATGAGCTGCTTTCATCCTCTCTTCCACCTCCCATGTACAGTCGTTATCATCGTCACTCCATTGTATCTTGAGCAACTTAACTATCTTCCTCCTAAGCTGTTTCGTGTCGGTTTCTACAACACGAAGTGGCTTACGAGGTCTTCTATCGACTGGATCAACTTCGAAATCTTCACAGCTATTAGCAGAAACCACTGTATTCGAGTCGTGCACATACTTCCGTAGATACGATACGTGAAAAACATTGTGCACACTCGACATCTTCTCCGGTAACTCCAATCTATAAGCGAGCTTTCCTATTCGCTCGATAATCGGAAATGGTCCAACAAATCTCGGAGTCAATTTTCCTTTCTTCCCGAATCGAATAACATTCTTCAATGGAGAAATCTTCACAAAAACCATATCACCTACGTCGAACTCCAAATCCTTACGACGCTTATCGGCATAACTCTTCTGATGGTCTTGGGCTGCCTTCATTCGTTGTCGAATGATCTCAATGAAATCCGAAGTCTGTCGAATCATCTCTGGCCCAAGTATCAACTTTTCTCTTGTCTCTAACCAACATGTCGGAGAGTTACACGGTCTTCCATACAATGCCTCATACGGTGCCATACCAATGCTTGACTGGTAACTGTTGTTGTATGCAAACTCCACCAAATGAAGGTGATCTTCCCATGATCCTCCGAAATCCAAAACACAAGCTCTAAGAAGATCTTCCAAAACTCGGTTGACTCTCTCGGTCTGACCATCTGTTTGAGGGTGATAAGCTGTACTCAAACACAACTCGGTTCCCAAAACTTCGTGGAAGCTCTTCCAAAATCCACTAGTGAACAATGGGTCTCGATCGCTCACTATACTCTTCGGAATACCATGGAATCGAACTATCCACTTAACATACAACTCAGCCAACTTTGATGCAGTCCTAGTCGATCGAACAGGAATGAATCTTGCACTCTTAGTCAGACGATCTACAATGACCCAAATCCCTTCATTTCCCGTTCTTGTTCTAGGTAGTCCATCAATAAAATCCATCGATACTTGCTCCTACTTCCATGTAGGAACCTCTAAAGCCTGAAGCAATCCACTTGGCTTCTTCTGCTCGGCTTTTACTAACTGGCAGTTCATACATTTGGAAATAAAATTTCCAACATCCTTCTTCATGCCTTCCCAGTAGTAGGTTCTCTTCATATCCCGATACATCTTATTTCCACCTGGATGAATTGTCAGCTTCGAGTGATTACTTTCCTTCAGAACTTCACTTCTCAATTCATCTATATCGGGAACAACTAGTCGTCCTTGCTTCCGAAGCCAACCCTCTCGATCGACCTCGAATCCTTTATCCTTTTCTGGATCCAATCCAGATTCCAATTCACGGATAATCTTGACAAGCTTATCGTCTCGCTTTTGGCTCTCACCAATCCTTTCCACAAGAGTGGGTCTTATCAATAAGTTTGCCAACATCTCAAGTTCTAATTCACATCTAGGCCTGAAGTCAAATCCAGCTAAATACTCGAGATTCTTCCATTCTGAAAACATGGCTCCCAATCCTGCATGTCTTCGACTTAACGCATCTGCCACTGCGTTACCTTTTCCCGGAGTATAAGCTATACCGAAATCATATGATGCCAAAAACTCTAGCCAACGTTGCTGCCGAAGATTCAAATCCTTTTGGGAGAAAAGATACTTCAACGACTTATGATCTGTAAACAACTCGAATCGAACTCCCAGTAGATAATGTCTCCACATCTTCAGAGCAAAAACAATCGCTGCTAACTCCAAATCATGAGTCCGGTAATTCCTTTCATGCGGCTTCAGTTGTCGACTGGCATACGCAACAACTTTATCCTTCTGCATCAGCACTGCTCCAAGTCCAGTACCACATGCGTCGGTGTAAACCACCATCTCATCATTCCCACTTGGAATAGTCAAAACAGGAGCACTCGTCAATCGCTCTTTCAGGATTCCGAAAGCTTGCTAACACTTAGCATCCCAACTGAACACTTGGTTCTTCTTCATCAATCCTGTTAACGGTGCAGCTATCTTGGAGAAGTCTTTGATAAACCGTCGATAATATCCTGCTAATCCAAGAAAACTTCTCACATCATATGCATTCTTAGGTCTAACCCAATCCTGGATTGCTGCCACCTTAGCGGGATCAACCGCTATTCCATTTCCAGAGATAACATGTCCTAAGAACCTCACTTCACTCTTCCAGAAGTGACACTTCAAAAACTTAGCCTTCAGCTGATGTTTCCGTAAGATTTCCAAAACAATACGCAAATGCATCTTGTGTTCTTCTTCAGTTCTGGAATAAATCAGAATATCATCCACGAACACAAGTACAAACTTGTTCAACTAATCTCTGAACACTCTATTCATAAGATCCACAAAATATGCTGGCGCGTTAGTCAATCCAAACAGCATTACCAGCCACTCAAAGAAACCAGATGGTGTCCGAAAAGCAGTCTTCGGCACACTATCCTTAGCCACTCTCAACTGGTGAAATCCCGTTGCCAAATCCATTTGAGAAAACACCTTGGCTTCGTGAAGCTGATCAAACAAGTCATCTATTCTCGGCAATGGATACTTGTTCTTCTTAGTCACCTTATTCAGCTCACGATAATCCACACACAATCTCAACGACCCATCTGCCTTGGTTGCAAACACAACTGGTGCACCCCACTCGGACACACTACGCCGAATGAATCCTTTCTGTAAAATATCATCAACTTGCACCCTCAACTCTTGCTGTTCCCTAGGCGCCATCCGCCTAAGAGGCATCACAATAGGTCTGGCTCCTTCAACTAGATCTATACGAAACTCGATCTCTCTATGCGGCGGCAACCCTTTGACTTCGTCAAAGACATCCTCGAATCCATTAGCGATTGGCACCGATGACAGTCCATCCCGTGGAACAACCAGCGAATACATGAAGCTCATGAAGACGCCTTCTTCATGCTTACATCGTATCACATTCTCTCGCCCTTCCACATTCTCGACTGCCACTTCCAACCTTTCGCAATCAACCTTAGCCGCATACTTCCTAAGCCAGTCCATACCCAAAATAATTCCGAACCCCGCAAAGTTCAGAACAAAACAATCACAAATAAAAGAGCAACCATGACTCGACACAATCAGACCACGACATAGCATACACAAACAAGACGAACCCCCAACTGGATTAGTCACAACCAATGGCCTATCAACAATATCCGGTTCTAAACCCAACCGGCCTACGAGTTCACTACAAACAAACGAATGCGACGTTCCTGTATCAAACAGAACTCTAACTGGAACACCACATAGGAAAAGAGTACCTTGAACCACTACACTCTTTCCTTTCTCTTCAGCGGTAGGGGCTTTCAAAGACGACGGAACAGCTCCCAAAGCATAAGCTTGCACAATCTGCTTGTCCCTCCTCGGTTCTGGACAATTCTTCCTGAAATGCCCCGGCTTGTCACAGTTGTGGCACTTCGTCGGCGCTTTCGGATTCTTGCAATCCCTGGAGAGATGGCCTTTTTGCTGACAGTTGTAGCAGGTCACTTCGCCCTTCGGCTTCTTCTGGCCATCCTTACCTTTCTGCTGCTGGTGCTTCCTTTTCTTGTTTCCACTCTGCTGGGGTTTAGACTCTTCCCTGGTCACAGCAACAATAGATCCTTC
The DNA here is from genome assembly GCA_030737815.1 of Allium fistulosum. NCBI lineage: Eukaryota > Viridiplantae > Streptophyta > Magnoliopsida > Asparagales > Amaryllidaceae > Allium > Allium fistulosum. The sequence continues at coordinate 865,753,410 of CM060906.1, read as the reverse complement.
CTTAGGAAACAGATTCTCGTGTCTGAGAGCTTCCTCCACAAGCTTCTCAAATGAATCGTCCATATGACCCACCGGTCTTGGAGCCTGAACTTGATCTCCAACATCTATTGATGGCCCCGGGGCTGACATCCTTCTCATGATCGAAGTCATCATAGCTTCGAACATAGCAACATAATCAGTAGCCCCCTCAACAGCATGGCCTTCCCTAGCAGCTGGTCTCCCTCTTCGACTCATTCTCAATATCTATAAAAAGGAATGGTCAGAATATCTTGAGAAACAACTTCTTAAAGGACTCAAACTCTACTAAGCTACTATATCATATATAGTAATCATCCATCAAAATACAATTACGTCTCTCATACGTAGTTACGTCAGCGAGCGTTGGGTAAAATCGATTAACCAAAGCTCTGATACCAAATGTGACGACCGCCCATAACCCCTGCACTGAACCTAGAGAAAGTGCGCTATAAAGTGTGCCAGGCAGCCATGGACGATTGTCAAGGTAAATTTAAAACAACAGGATCTATCGTATTACTCACAGCGCATGGACAAAATACAATAGAACATATATATATAGTGAAGATTCACAGAATAGAATCTCATCAATAAAACTTCATAATAGTTGAATACAAACATCTGAATAGTCAATACAACAAGCCTCACTACATATCACTCAGAGAATACAAAGCAGCGGAACATCCAGTACATATAATAAGAAGATAATATGCAACCCTCCAGCTCGTCTTCGATATCAGCACCGTGAGAAGAGAACAGCACCTGTCACCTACTACCTAGTCTGCCCGTCCCAAAATGGACGAACAGCCCAAGGCAATAAGAGTTAAAACATAAAGCCTTGAGTCAGACAACAGTCTTAGTGAGCAGTAAATTAACTAACAACATACCAAAAGAGCATAAAGGAAAAAGGAATAGGAATACAACCCTCCCACTCCAACCTCTTTCTACAGTGATAGCCCCCAGACACACACTAAGCAGAAGCAAACATAGCAGAGTATACAATGTAAAGTAAAGAAATTATCACTCGAGTCAAGGGCGATGTTTTCCAAGCACAAACCCCCAAGGCCTAAACCAAGATCAGATAAGCACCCAGAAAACACTGCTCTTGAGACCGAATGACGATACAACCAAACATCCATGACTCTGGCTATCACTGTTATCATTGCTTCGATACCACCATTAATTGAATGACCGGCACATTCTTTCAGCCGTCCGTCAAGGGCTAATGGAAACCCCGGTTCTAGACATAACTCCCGCACGTCATCGTGACCCATGCCTAGGACTATCGAATCTGCCCGGAGTACTTGACCATCAACTTAGTCTTTTGGGCGTCCCCATGTACTCTTGCTTAGAGCATGCTAGAACCTTCAACAACGATGAGATCTCAACCTTCTAGTCATCCTCCTCGACGACTATTTCCATACTAGCTCAAGCGCCTCTCGAGCATCCATTATCCTTAACTCGAATCATATCACCGAGTTACCAACATGCTTGGAATGATCCCGTATGGATTAGACCAAGACTATCTCATATCATACTTTGCTTCATCACATCCTCGCAAAGCTTTATCCCAACATCATCATCATCAAATCTATGCATAAGAGCTTCACCATCCGCTACATATGCCACAAGCAGCTTTTCCAATTCAAGAGCCTTTCCCTTAGCTTTTGAATCATCTTCGGTCTAAATAAAATCATCAATCATCTAATTCATAGCAATCAACCAAATCAAACATTAATCCAAGCAATCAAGCATTCAAATATGATCTAAGTAGACAATTATCACAATAATGGCAATTTCGTAATTAAAGAGTTGAAAGTCTAATAAGCATGAAAACATGAACAATGTCTCTATAATCTTGATGAATGAACTTGCATAGGTTAACATGTAGTAAAATGGATGTAACATCATCATGAACAATGGATCTATATGGATCTACACTTAGGATGAAGAAAATGTATGGAAATCACTATTTTAACACCAAATCGAGCCAACAATCCGATACACTCCTTTGGATCCGTGTGAGAGATAATCACCACTCACCAAATCACCTAAACAACCTCAAATCAACACGCTTCAGATCTGGACAGCGAAGGATCAAGCTTGATCTATCACGAATCCGCTTCAAACGAAGAAATCTCACTTCAAAGGATGAAGATCTTCAACTTTAGCTCTTGGATCTTCGATCTTGATCTTCAATTTGTATGAAAGGAAGCACTAGATTAGAGTAGAGAAAAGAAGTGAAGAAGTGTAGAAGTCGAGCTCTCAAAATGGCAGCACTTCGTCGCTTCGAAATCCGGATCCCAAAAATGGAGCAAAGCCCACCTATTTATAGCTGAAATCTCCTTAAGTCGTCCCTTCGGAGTTAGGTCATCCGCGACTTACGACCTAAAACCCCACGACCTAACAACCTTCGACCTAACAGCCCCTAACCTCTACGACCTAACCGGATGTTCTTCCACGACCTAGCGAGTCTGCGCTTAGCGACCTAACTCAGTCTACCCTTTCGCGACCTAACGCTCCTGCGACTTAACACACATCGACTCAACAACTCCTAGGTCGCTCACGACCTAACACCCAGCGACCTAACACCTTAAGCCTTCACGCGACCTAAAACATCACGCGACCTACGACTTAGCAAACACACGACCTAACACACGCGCGTTCCCTCCTAAGTCGCCTGGACGACTTAACAACTTAGCACCATTTCGACTTAACTGGGTATACGACATAACGCGTGCGCGAAAGTACTCGACCTACGACTTATACCCTTGCGCGACTTATCACAAACCATACGACTTAACACTTCGCGACTTAACTATGCGCGACTTAACAACCCTACGACTTACGACTTAACTTCTTAAGTCGTCTACGACTTAAATTAACACAGAAGCTTACGACCTAACTTCACTAACTCGCAACATTCTATAGGTCGTTATATTCTTAAGTCGTTGATCCTATAAGTCGTCTACTCCTATAAGTCGCTAACTCTTAAGTCGCCTACTAACTTAAACCACCCTTTTTCTTAAGTCGTACACTTCCTAAGTCGTCAACTATCTTAAGTCGGTTATTGCCTTAAGTCGTCTAAATCTCTTAAGTCGCCAACCCCTATAAGTCGGCAACTCCTTAAGTCGTATACTCGACCTAAGCCTACACACGACTTAACTCCCAAAAGACTCAAGCTCTAAATGACTCATCAAAAATGCGACTCAATGACGTCCGTTTTACGATGTTTCGATCCGTGAAAATACGGGTCGTTACATTTGTGCTGATCTATGATATGGATGTTTTGGTTGAATTGTGATGATAATGTGAATTATCTATTTGTGATAATAATGTAGATTATCTATTGTGATATTGTGAATTATCTATCTGTGTGTATATAGATAATGAATTGAATTATTTTAACTTTAAAACAACTTGGACCTAAAAGATACGTTTTGGATTTCGATGAGACCGGGATCGGGTTTCCAGATTGGGATATCCGAATACCACATCGATCCAAATTAACGATAGGTCATGAATCTCAAGTGAAGATGAAGATTCAGAGTGTACTCTGAGGGTGATTCCAAAATGAGTGTAACGGGATAATGCCTTCGGTTTCGGTCGAACCCGGAATGAACTTGTATGGATTGAATGCTTTCAACACATCGTCAGGTGGACGATGAGAATTCTAAGTGATGGGATCTGATAAGGTAAATCGTAGCCTCAAGCCTCATCAACCGGGAATGGCTAAAACAGGGGAGGTGCAGCAAGGCTTCGTGGGTAGCACCCACTTGAGAGCGAGATATACCCCTGTCTAGAAGTCCCTTCTTATTATTCGGCTGTGTGGGCAGTTGGTTGCAAACAACTGCGGGTTTGTCTTGTTCGGAATTATCCAGTAAGGGATGGTTCCGGCTTTGTGTTGCAGGGGGTCGGGAGTGATCCTCGGTACGGTGATCTAGGCCACGTACTGTGATGGGAGGTACCCCAGTAGCCCTGCCATTGTATGGAATCCAATTTCCAATAAGTGATCTCGGACTTGATTGTATAACCACTTTGTGGCTAGTATGATGGAATTTAATAATCTAACAATTTCGGATATGTGAATATTTATTTGAAAACCCTAGACCTATTATAATATAACTGGATTTCCTATCAAATGTTTGGTTAGCGTAAGGTAAAAACTTACCCATGTTTATGTGTGGGAAGTCTTACGTGATACCTTTTGTTTCAAAGGCTTTACAAAGTTAAGCAACTTTAACCTGTTACTCACACCAGACCCATGTCTGACCCAAGTGTTTATTTTCTGTGTTATAAACTCTTGGGTACTCAAATTTTTACGAGTAGCCAAGGGATTCAGGTTAGCTTTGATGAATTGTGGAGGAGCATTTGAGTAGGAGGCTTCAGCGTTGTAGATATATATATATAGTAGTTCCGCTGTGTTGATCTCTGTATTGATTTCTGTATTGTATTGAGTTGTAATAACTAGACATGTGTTTATAACTGTCTAGTATGTGATGTATAATCTGTGTAACTCTGATAGTTGTTGTATACTATGTAATATCTTTGTTATTAATATAATTTATTCGTTCCGCTGTTGAGATTCTGATGTTGTTTCTTCTCTCTTCTCTATCTTTTCTCTTTTCTATACCTTTCTTTCTTCAAGATGATGCGACTTTCTGGTCAAAGAAAGTCGGGTCGTCACAGTTGGTATCAGAGCTCTAGGTTGAGTGAATACCTAGGCTATGGAGTGGTATCTTTCTTGAGAGAGCGTATTTGTAATTTTGAATATATATATATATATATATATATATATATATATATTTCTACCTATTGTTGGGTTACCCGTATAGCTTTTCCAATATAAGTTATAAAGGTAGAAAGGGTAGTGGTGTGTGTAGCACGACTACCAATGGTTGGAATTTGAATGTGTGGGGTTAGAAGTGTATCTGTCGAGACTATAGACCCAATACCGTCTTGAGTAAGTTTTTTAGTGGTGTAAGGATTTCAGAAGTCTCTGAAGGAAACCTGTTAAGGTTCGGAGTCCATCTTGGAAGTGCAGTTTGGATAACTACAGTTTGGATCTGTCGGATGAGCAGAAGCGAGTGATGGTATCTTGGTAACTTTTGAAAGAAGTAGTTGTGTGATGAGACGCAGTGACTATGGATGTTTCTGAAGATGTTTTCTTTGGAACAAGTTTAAGGAAGTGTGTATGCTTCGGTGTTGTGGCTGAGTTCAACATGGTGTTTCTGTTTGGTTTGTGGTTCGAGTTTCTCGAAGAGTTTTGGATTAGGAAGTCCTTGGCATCAGTGTCAGCAGTGCAGCTTGGAGTGTTTTGTGTTGGCAGGAAGTTTTCTAGCTGAGCAGTTTTTCTTGAGAAGGAGTTCAGAAGCAACAGAGTGGATCCATTTCTTCGATGGATTGGATAGATAAATGTAAGCTGTTCTGATTGGTAAAGAGAAAACAGTTTTTTCTTTGGAAATAGGTTGGGTTGATCGCAAAAGTGACATGCGATTACTGAGTGTTCTCTTGGGTTATCAGAGTTTTTTTGGATGTCTTCAAGGAAAATAGAGGTTTGCTTTAGCATTTGGAGATTGAGTTTTCATATCAACTAGGATTCCAGGAGTGGAACCGGTAGTTCGACTAGTTGAAGGATGGTTCCTAGAGATAGAGTTTGGTGAAGCAACTCAGAATTTAATGGAACTTCTGAGTTTTTCTTTTTGGATTGGATGAACCATATTTCTGGGATGTGTTGTCCAGTTTGTGCTTGTATTCTTCATCAGCATTTTCTCATCTGCTCCAGATCAGAGTTGTGCAGCGGAAGCAGTTTGGAAGTGCATCTGTTTTATTTCCTGGATAGGAGAAGTAAGTTCAAGTCTTCTGATGTTTGAAGAGTAGAGTTGGTGTTCTTGGTTTTGGTTGATCTTGAGAGGATCATTTTGATGGGTTGTTTTTGGTCTAGTTTGTTTCTAGAGGCATCGGCGAAGGTTGAGCTGATCAGGAAGGATGTAGGCAGCCAGGATCGTCCGAAGAGTTTGTGGATAAGAGTCGGAGATTTAATTTTGGATAAGTTTTCTCCGGTTAAAGGAGCTATAAGATTGGATAAGACTGGGAAGTTAGCTCTGATATATTGGATCTTTTCTGTATTCTTGTAAGGATAAGTGTTTCGTCTTCAGGAATGAATTGCCAGTTTGGATAACGGGGATTCAATGTGTTTTACGTATCTCTGAGGGAGTACGTGTTTGATCTACCTCTGGTTTTGGAATCAGCAGTTCAGGAGGATTTGGTTGTTGAGTCAGACTTGTCTGTAGTCTGGTATCCTGTTCAGTTTTATAGATCTAGATGAGTAGGAGTTCTGTAGCTTAGTAGTATTGATTGTTTGGCTTCTGTTGAGCGAGTATCCCGGTATTTATACCTGGGAAACTCTAGGAAATTCTATCTAGAATTTTGTATGGGTAGTTAGATTTGTTTGTTTGAGTAAATTGGTTGCTATAGTTATTAGCATATGGTTGATAATATATGTTGTGGTTTAAAAATTAAAATCTTTGATAGATTATTAAATTACCTTTGCTTTTAAATTTCGGGGACGAAATTCTTTTAAGGGGGGAGGAATGTGATATCCCGGAATTTTGAGCAATATCAATTTAATAATCTGTATTAAAAATTAAATTGATTTGATAATCTTTGTTAATAAATTTGAATTAATTTAATAATCTAATTAAATAAATATTTAATTGGTGAATTTTATCTTTTTAAAAATTAATAAAATGTTTTCCATTTATAATATATATATATATATATATATAATTGTATATATTGTAAATAGATGAGTTTTGGTTTGAAATTAACAAATGAAATTATGTTTTCAAATTCTAATATATTTTGGTAATTTGGAAATCATGATTAATTTAATATTAAGCTTTTCAAAGATAACTATATGGTTTTAAATACTTAAAAAATTTGATTTATTGTTTAAATTTTATTTTAGCTTAAGTTTAAATTAAATAAAAGGTTTGTTTTTTTTAAATATTACTTGATATATATGGTTTAAAAATAGAAGTTTAAAATACAATTTACATATGGTATTAATTCATTTAATAATAGAAGTAATTTATAATTTCTTTTATAAATTATTTAAAATTGTCAAATTTGATATTTTCAAATAATAATTATAATACTTTGTTTTTATAAACATAAATAGATTTTATGGAAATAGAATTGTTATTTTAAATTTAAATGGTAGTTATATATGCATATATAAATAACTTGATTTTAAATTGGATTTTTTTTAATTTAATTTGAATATGAATTTGGATTTATAATAGAAATTCAAAAGATAGACATTCTAAAAATATTGGATAAGCCTTTAATTATATATAATTTGTTTATTTACATTTCTTTAAAAGAGAAATTCATATATGTATTTACATAAGAATTATTAAATTAAGTTAAAAGCTTTATTTAACATTTTAAATTAAAATAAAATACTTAAAGGACAAATGTCATCATGTTAAAGCTTAATAAAACATGTGTAATTTAAATAACTAATGTATATGACAAGTGTCATGTTTTATTAACATTTTTTTAGATTTTTATTAAACCATAAATAAAGTTATATAAACAAACATCTTTCATTTCCTTTTCTTTTCTAATCTCATTTCTAAACAAAGAAAATTAAGCAAATCTCAGATCAACTGAAACCTGTAAACAAATCCTCAAATCAAAATGAAAATCAAACCTATAAATCATTTTCCAAAATCAAAGGCAAAGCCTAAACACTTTTTCTTCAATCTGAGATAAATCAAAGCAAGCAATCTTCTCAATTTTAAGAAGCAGGATCATTTCAGCTTGCAAGCATCTTCTTTCAAACCTGAGATGCAGATAGAAGCAAGCAGATTTCATCTGTAATTCAGTTTCAATAACAAACTACTCAAAGTTTTAAAATCAAAGACATTTTACAGCAACTCAAGTTCAAAAGCTATTTTAAAATCAAAGGCTCTGTTCATCTTCATTTGAAACCTGTGGGTAACTTTTAAAACTTAAATAGACTTGGTTGCATGCTAGTTAATTTGAAATAAATATGTATTGTATGATATCTGTGTATACACTCATGTATGGTTGCATGTCTGTTTTTGTCTAAACACTCTCTGTTTTATAGTCTTCAGGTTCATATTTTAATTTAAATTCAAAATCTTTTAATTTGATCTTTGTTTAGACTTAAGATTTTAAATGAAACTTGTTTGTTTCATTTCAAACTTTAGTTTAGAGTTTTAAATTAAGTCAAAATAATATTTATTTGGCTCTGGAAACCATAAGTACTGGAATGCTTAAGCTAAGTCAAAATTAAAATTTAGTAATTCATGGATTCAGGGTTATGAATCAAATCCTTAAACTAAATCATGTTTTTTAAAACTAAAATAACAATTTTTAGATTAGAAATGTAAGTGCATTTCTGGGTTGCACTGTTTTTGGACTTTTGGGAAGTTTTGGTGATCTTGGGGTTCTACAGGGTTGAAGTTTCTTCTGGTGGAAGAGGAGCGAATGGTGAGGCCAGGAAAATTTCGAGGAAGATGGTTAGAGACTGGTGGTGGCGAGGGTTGTTCGTTTTTGTTTGTAGACCTAGTTTTGACGATGGTTGGAAGTTTGATCATCTCGAGGCCTAGGATTGACCGAGTGTAACAAGACTCAGGTGAATGGAAGCTGGAGTGTTGTCAAAGTCGTGGCCGGAGTTTCAGCAACTCTGGTGGTCGGAGATGTGTTGACGAGGCGTTTCCAGGTTTTGTGGTGGTTCGAGACTTTTGTTCCAGGTTTAGTTTTGAACTCGAATTCAATTTCGAGTTTTGGGGTGATGATTTGATGATCGTATTAGGGTGGATGAGTGTTTGTTGATGTGAGATGATCATCGGTGGTGGCCAGAGGTGATTAGCGTCACCGTGTATTTGCACGGTGCACTTTATTTTTTGGTGAGTTGAATTTGGTTTGGGAATTTGTATGCTCGAGTTTTTCTCGAGTAATTGGGTTATTTGCTCGAAGCAGTTGGGTTTTGAACTCGAAGCATTATAGGATGGCTCGGGTTAAAATATATTTACAGGTTTTAAAGGAAAAACCTGTAGTGTTTTGTTTTAAAATTTAAACCTGAAGTTTAAATTGTAAAGCAAAGTTTTAGACAAGTTTTAAATCTAAGTTTTAAATCTAATTCAAGTTTAGTTCGAATCTCAGTTTTAAAAATAAAATAAAGTTTTTAAAACATTAAATTGTTTTAACAACCTTAAATGTTTAATGTATATTTTTAAATGGTTTGAATTTAAAACAGATTGGTTTTTTTTAAATTCTTTTAAGCTTCTTTATAAGATAAATATTTCTTTAACTTGTGAAATAAAAAGGTTTTTGAATAGGCTTTTAAACTTTGTTTAAGTTAATTTGTATTTATATTAAATCTTAAACTTAAAATGAAATTTGAAAATAAATTTGAAGTAAATTGTTATTAAATGATTTGTTAATGAAAAATTTGATCATTAATAAGGAAAATGTTTTTATCTTTAAATAAATAAAGATTTAATGATTTGAATTAATAAGATAATTAAAATGGATAATTTAATTAATTAATTAATTAATGATTTGGATTAATTAAATTAGCAATTAAAGGTTTAAATTAATTAATTAAGGTCTAAGATTAATTAATTAGGAATAATTAATTTGTAATTAAGGATTATTAATTAGATTTTAATTAATGATTAAAGATTAATTAATCAAGTAATTATGGATTAATTAAGTTACAATTAACACTTAATTAATTAAATAATTAAAGGTTAATTAATTGGTTATTAATATTTATTAATTTGAAATTAATAATGGTTAATCTAAGTTAATTACTTAAGAAAAGTAATTAAATAATTATTAATGAAGGTCATTAACTTAAGATTATTTAATAATTAATTAATGTGATTAATTTTGATAATCAATTAGATTAATTAATTAATAATAATCATTTATGAAATTGGTTAAGTATAAATACTTAATGGAAGTAATTAAAGGAATTAATTACTTAAGGTAATTAATTAAATAAATTTGATAAGTTTAAATTAATTAATTAAATTAATTTAAGATAATCACTTGGTGATTTGATAAGTATAATTACTTAAATGTAATTAATGAAGTGTAATTATTTAGGAAAGTAATTAAAGGTAATTACTGGATGTAATTGAATAAAGATGATTTAATAATGAAAGTAATTTGAGTTTAATTACTTTGTATAATTAATCAAGGGATTAATTAAATGATAATTAATTAAGGAGTAATTAATTTATATAATGAAGTAATTAAGGTTAGTTAATTACTGGATGAGATAAATCAAAGGTGATTAATAAATGTGGTTTAATTAAAGATAAATTACTTAATGTAATTAATTTAAATAAGATAATTAATTAAGAGTAATTAAAGATCATTAATTAATATAATTAATGATGTAATTAAGGGTTGATTAATTAAAACTGATTAATCAATAATAAGTGATTAAAGAGTAATTAATTAATGTAATTAATTAAGGATTAATGTAATTAATTATAGTTAATTAATAAATGAAGTAATTAAAGGTTAATTACTATAAATGGTTTGGAGTAATTAATTTGTGAAATTAATTAAAGGCTAATTACTTGAATGTAATTAAAGGACAATTAATCAAGGATGATTAATTAAGATAGATAATTAGAGGATAATTAATTGATTTATAATTAATTAATGGTTAAGTAAGCAGGATTTATAGTTAGAAGTAATTAATTTAATTTATTTTAAATTAATTAGAGATGGTATAAATCATTACTTATGGATGGCTGAATAATATTGAATGCTTTGCATTGTTTGATATCTCTGAAATATGTGCTGATCTATGATATGGATGTTTTGGTTGAATTGTGATGATAATGTGAATTATCTATTTGTGATAATAATGTAGATTATCTATTGTGATATTGTGAATTATCTATCTATGTGTATATAGATAATGAATTGAATTGTTTTAACTTTAAAACAACTTGGACCTAAAAGATACGTTTTGGATTTCGATGAGACCGGGATCGGGTTTCCAGATTTGGATATCCGAATACCACATCGATCCAAATTAACGATAGGTCGTGAATCTCAAGTGAAGATGAAGATTCAAAGTGTACTTTGAGGGTGATTCCAAAATGAGTGTAACGAGATAATGCCTTTGGTTTCGTTCGAACCCGGAACGAACTTGTATGGATTGAATGATTTCAACACATCGTCAGGTGGACGATGAGCATTCTAAGTCATGGGATCTGATAAGGTAAATCATAGCCTCAAGCCTCATCAACCGGGAATGGCTAAAACAAGGGAGGTGCAGCAAGGCTTCGTGGGTAGCACCCACTTGAGAGCGAGATATACCCCTGTCTAGAAGTCCCTTCTTATTATTCGGCTGTGTGGGCAGTTGGTTGCAAACAACTGCGGGGTTGTCTTATTCGGAATTATCCAGTAAGGGATGGTTCCGGCTTTGTGTTGTAGGTGGTCGGGAGTGATCCTCGGTACGGTGATCTAGGCCACGTACTGTGATGGGCGGTACCCAGTAGCCCTGCCATTGTATGGAATTCAATTTCCAATAAGTGATCTCGGACTTGATTGTATAACCCACTTTGTGGCTAGTATGCTGGAATTTAATAATCTAACAATTTCGGCTATGTGAATATTTATTTGAAAACCCTAGACCTATTATAATATAACTGGATTTCCTATTAAATGTTTGGTTAGCGTAAGGTAAAAACTTACCCATGTTTATGTGTGGGAAGTCTTACGTGATACCTTTTGTTTCAAAGGCTTTACAAAGTTAAGCAACTTTAACCTGACCCAAGTGTTTATTTTCTGTTTTATAAACTCTTGGGTACTCAAATTTTTACGAGTAGCTAAGGGATTCAGGTTAGCTTTGACGAATTGTAGAGGAGCATTGGAGCAGGAGGCTTCAGCGTTGTAGATATATATATAGTAGTTCCGCTGTGTTGATCTCTGTATTGATCTCTGTATTGTATTGAGTTGTAATAACTAGACATGTGTTTATAACTGTCTAGTATGTGATGTATAATCTGTGTAACTTTGATAGTTGTTGTATACTATGTAATATCTTTGTTATTAATATAATTTATTCGTTCCGCTGTTGAGAGTCTGATGTTGTTTCTTCTCTCTTCTCTATCTTTTCTCCTTTCTATCCCTTTCTTTCTTCCAGATGATGCGACTTTCTGGTCAAAGAAAGTCGGGTCGTCACATACAAAGTTAAGATCTAAACCTATTGAGACCTTAGATGGCTTATAATTAAATTGTTGTGTCCTGATTCGTTATTGATTAGAGTGCGCACTGGAAGCTGAGAAATAGCTTTCCATTGAAGGCGATTATTTGTTTGTTTGATTGAAATGTATGTTGTTTATGTTAATATTTGTTATTGTTTATGCTTAGTTAAAATGTGGAATTGAATAAAAGCTATCATTCATAGAATTTATAAACACATTGAATTTAGATAAACTCAATTGTTAATAAAAGGCAGCGATTTCCCTAAAATAGAACCTTTGGGAAATAATAAAAATGTTTAAGCAATTAATAGTTATAATATATACAATGATAAATTATATATATATATATATATATATCTATTTAAATATGGAATTGGAAAATATACTTAATAAATAAAATAAGATATAACAAAAATTGGAATGGTTGATAATGGATGTGTATAAATATGTAACATCATAAGTTAATATTTTTATATAAGCAAGCAAATGTTTTTGAGAAAGTATGAATATTATTTTCTAAAGTGATTGAAAAATATTAATGGTTTATTTTGTGTTAATTGGTCTGTCGAGTGATTTCAGAATTCTGCTCGATACGAGTAGCTAATACATCGATAGGGTTTTCTAAACTCTTAAACGAGGCAGAATCGACATAATATTCTGGAAAGGTAATAAGAAATGTTTTACTTGGAGTTTATATTGTTTTATAAGCAATGTATTAATTAGAAAAATGAAGATAATGTTTTCTAAATTTAATTAATTTCAAATAACGTATGTAGCCATGGGATAAATGTGAAGTTGAGATATTAGCAAGGCAGCGTTGACAGAAAATTCTAGATAGTCAACATTGCAGCCAATTGAAAACATGAATCACTAAAAGCTTGTGGCACGATAACGTTTTATATTTTAAATTATATCGATTTATGAATTATTATGTGTAAATACTTATCTATTTAAGTTTGAACCCAAAGAGATTATGTAATAAGGCATGTGTGTGTGTGTATAACATATGTATATACCTACGTGTTATATAAAAATCTTTGAAATCATTTCAAAGATAAAATTCATTGGAAAAATATATATGTTTGTTATTTATGGAATAAAGGAAGTGCATATGGAAAGGAAACTAAATTAGTATAACCTTTATAAGTTTGATTATTGTGACGACCCGGGTTTCCAAACGACCGCAATTGAGTAATTAACTGATTTTAATTATTGAATGTTGATTTTTATAAGTTGAAGCAATAAAAATTCGGATAATTGAAGTATCTGGATATATATAAATTGATTTGAAAACTATAATTTTATAGAACCTCTTGATACGATAAATCTTATAGGAAATAAATAATAATATATATAGAGACTCCACCATTTAAATTAAGATAAAATACATACAAATAAAACTCCATCGTTTAAATGAAGATAAAATAGCCATAACTAAAAATACATATATATATATATATAAGTATATACAAATTACCATTTGTTTATATATATATATATATGTGTATTTTGGAAGGAAACTATGATTTGAAATTTAAAGTAAAGTCTTCCAAAAATAATTACAATAAAATCTATCTTATTCACGTTAACTTAAAATAAAGCTCTACTTATTAATATTTGATATAATATATATATGGATGTAATCTAATTAGTAATGCTTAAAATAAATTAAAAAAAATCTACATACATATCAAATAGGATAAGTATGTAAGCTTGAAAGGAAACATTGCATTAAATACTATCATCTCAAGCACATAATAAGGTCAATTCGCAACCTTTATACATCATTTCATTTTCATAAAAATCTTGCCTGGTCAAGAAAAATCTCTAACTCAAGAAAACCAAATTTTGTACAGCAAAAGCCTACCCCTGTAAAACCTGTTTTCTATATATGCATATCCCCTTGTCCTAGTTCGTTCACAACATAGTAAACCGGGAAAGAAAAGAAAATCAAACTCAAGAATCAAAAGCAAAACCAGAAAATATAAAACAAACAACAAAATCAATATCAGATCAAGGCAAGATCAGATTATCTCAAAGACTGATTCAAGTTCAAAACTTTCAAACCTGGAAGTAAGCAAATCAAACTGTCATCTCAAACATCAACTAAGTCAAGCAAGTTCAAAAATCAAAGCAAAATTTCCAGTTATCAAATCTCAAGCTACTTCTCTGTTCAAACATTATAAAGGTGAGCAAACTCCTAACTTAAAAACTAAATCCATTTATATGATATTGCTTGTGATGAACAATCTAAATAATGTGGTTTCTATGGATGTATTTATGTTATTGCCTAGAATAATTGATGCATGTCTGTATAGGTTTATATATAAACCTCTGTTCTTCAAATTTGACTGCGAAGTAAACTACCTTTGTGGAAGCTTAAAATTTGTTAAATCTTGGTTGAAAGTGATAAATGCTTAAAGTATGTTTTGGAAAAATGTTTGCATGAATTTTTTTTTATTGGAATTAAGTTTGAATGACGCTGTATATAGATAAGCATGACTGTGTAGAGGTATACAAGTTCTGTTATGTTACAGGCTCAAATATCCACCAAAATAATTCCATTTCTCTTCATATAATCAGTGATAGGATTTGATCTCCTAATGAAAATTGATTGTAAAACTATAACATCAAGGTTAAAAATGATTTCAAGAATTTATATTAAGAACTTATTTCAAAATATGAATTTACAGTAAGAAAACAACTCAAGGCATGAAATCAATTATTTGGAAATCATGTTTTTATTTTACAATCTGATTCGTATTTCAAAATTATGATTCTTGATAACCATATTATGATTATTAAGATTGTATATGATGAGATATTGCGAATTGATTAGAATTAGAACTTCGTTCGATTTCTTGATGAACGACGATGGGAAGTGTCGCGCTTGGAGCTGGTGATAGCTCGAAGTATGGAGGTTATTGCAAAAATGGTGACTGGGATTCTAGGTGACGGTGGTGGTTAGGAATCGACCAACTAGGGTTTAAGGGTTGCTCGAGACGGCAAGGTTGTCGAGGCCAATGCGGGGTCGTGGGCGAACCGGAGTTGACTGGAGTGGTGGGGATCGGAGCATTGGCATGTGATGAAACTCTGGACGTGGTGGCGAAACTTCAGATCATCGGAGGTGGCGATTGCGTGGGGTTTTTTTTAGATGTTCGTTTTATTCCAGAAATGGATCGAATTGTTCGATTTTGATTGTTCGACGAATTGATTGATCTAGGTGTTTGGAATCATCGGCGAGGTCTTCAACGACATGTTGGTGATCGGAACGATGATCGAAGGTGGTCAGGACTCTGGTGCACGTGCACGAGTATCCCTTGTGTCTAGTGTTGTTTTGGGCATTGGGGAAGAAAGGAAGTTTCTCGGGTCTGGATCGAAGGAGATGGCGGGTTGTCTCGAAGAAGAAAAGAGCACGAGTGAATCGAGTGATTTCTCGGGTTTGGTTCGGGGAAAGGTTGTGTTTGGCTCGGGTTTTCTTGAACTAAATGATTTAATAAGTTTTCAAATAAGAGTTAACCAAGTTTTAAAATTATCAAAAATGTGTAAGTTTCAAAGAAAAATGTAAACCAAGTTCTTTAACAAAGTTTTAGCGAGTTTTAAACGAGTTCCAAAGTTTTAAAATGTTTTAAAAATTGTTTTGTTTAGAGTAATTATAATAGGTTAAATCCTATATGTTTTTTAAGGTGAATTAAATAATGTAATTAAATAAAGTATAAATTATTTAATGTATTAAGGACGGTTAATTGTTTTATGTAATCAGGCAATAATTAATTAATTTAATTATTTAGATAATTTATTAAAGGTTAATCGCTTAATGAAATTAATTTATGATAAATACTTAATGAATGTAATTAAAGGATAATTACTTATTGTCATTAATTAAGGAGGGTAATTAATGGGTAATTACTAAATTTGATTTATTTAATGATAATTACTTAATGGAAATAATTGAGGATTAATTAATTTGTGTAATTAATTAAAGTATGGATTAATTAAGGAAATTTATTAAAGGGTTAGTTAATTAATGAATGTGGTTAATTAAAGGATAATTAATCAATGTAAGTGATTATAGAATAATTAATTAGAGTAATTAATTAAGGATCAATGTAATAAATTATTGTTAACTACTTTATGAGAGTAATTAAAGGATTATTTAATGTGAATGGTTGAAGTTAATTAATTTGTGTAATTAATTAAAGGCTAATTACTTCATATAATTAAAGATGATAATTAAAGGATGATTAATTAATTTATTTGTAATTAATTAATGTTAAGTAAGCAGGATTTAAAGGTAACTAAAGTAATTAATTTAATTTATTTAAATTAATTAGAAATGGTGTGACAAATTAATCTTGCTTGTGGATGATTGGATTATATGAATGCCTTGAATTGGTTGATATCTCTGATATAAAATGTTTTGTGATATGATATGTTTGGGTTGTACAGTGATAATGTGGTTATCTATCGATGATGAATTGCTGTGTTAAAGTGACATCCTGTAGTTAAAATTTGAATTGTATTCACTTGAATAACTTGGGTTAAGATGACATTGGATTCGAAGAGGCCGGGGTCGGGTATTTGTAAATACCCGAAATCACTTCGATTTGTAATCTACAATAATTCTTTATGGATTTGATTTTGGAATAGATAGGCTGGAATGGAATAAATGATGTAAACTTGGTCATTTAATCTGAGTAAAAATGCTTAGATATGATTGAAAGATGTGTATTTGACTATGGCAAGTTAAGTACTCGTAGTAAGGTATGAGTTACCCCGGGTTTTAAATAAGTTTTATGCATTGGTATTTCATGTTAGATGGGTTTACTCACGCTGGTTTCCAGCCTGACCCGGGTGTTACTTTGATGTAATGCTCGGGTCAGACCGAGTATTACAGATTTTCAGGTAAGGACGTTCTGGAGCTCAGGAGACGAGCTGGATGGCAGGAACGTATGGAGTGTTTTCGCTGGGATATATTTCTGTTTATCTGAGACATGTTGATTTGTATATGTCCAGTGTTTGAGTATATGTGTAACTCTGGTGTATAAAAATGTAATCAACTGATCAGTATTCTTTTGTAAACTTTTATTATTTGATATTATATTTTGATCCATTGCGAATGTGGGAATCTGTGTAGTGTTTCTGTTTCTTCTTCTTCTATCTCTTTCTTCTTTTCCTAACTATCTGGAATTTTCAGGATCGAAAATTTCGGGTCGTTACAGTTATTAACAAGAACCCAAATATCTACAACTTGAAGTCTTTTAAAAAATAAATAAAATTTGTGATTTTAGAATGAAAATAAAATAAAATTGAAAAGTAATTTTTAGGGATTATGGGGTAGTATAATTTATGTGACTTCAAATTATTTAACATGGTTTGGATGTTTTGATTTTAGTGAATAAGGAACATTTTAAAGTATATTTATTTTGATTTAAATGTTTGAAGTTTGGAAAGCTTTATGAAATAAGTATGTGTATTACATTCTGATCAAGCGTGTTTCATGTCATTGTATAGCGTGGATATATAGGCGAGGAAAAATATTTTAGGTGTAAGGTCATATGCATTTAATATGCATCATAAGCAACAAAATCTGCATTTAGGCAGCAATCGAGAAAATAACATTTGATACTGTAATATATAAAAGCATAAAACTTTGCATTGTCATAAGTAGGGTTTTCAAGTTAAACATACTGAACCATCTTTAAAAATTCTACTCATTCTAAGTTTCATTTTACTTAATTAATATTGGCATGTCTATATGCTTTTTAGGTGATAAATTCCAATAAGTCAAAATGCTTGTTTGAGTTGTTTTCCTATATAGACAAGTTGCATAATATTACTTTTTGGACAAATGTGTGAATGTCATATTTTATTTAGTTATAGTTTGGGTAGGGTTATAAGCAATAGATACAACTGATAAATTGTTTTCCTGTGCACTGTAATATATTGAGCCCTAAACATCCTTTCAAAAGATAAAACTTCTTTCCATTATAGTTCTTATGTCATACAAAATGTGTGCATATGCATGTTTCATAACAGCATATTGAGAGATATGATTACCTATATGCACTAAATTTTAGTGAGGGATAATGATTTTAAAATGTCAGTGAAGTTCAATGATTTGAACTTTTGTTTGTTATCAATTTAAAAGTTGTAAAAGACTTAACTAATTGAAAGTAAACAATTATTAATCTTATGTATAGATGATTCTTAACGTCCTATTTTACTTTTACTTATTTAGAAAATGGGAAGTAGGAAGGTGATGGTTGTATATTATTAATTTGCAATAACAGTTTAAATGATTATTTTTATTGATTAAGGTTTTGATTTAGTTTTGAATCGGTGTTTGAAAATCAAATCATAATGTAAGTGTTTTGATTTGAAATGGAATTCTAGTCCCTAGACTCTAAGGTTTTTGACAACAAATGGTATTAATTTTATCTTCACCTAGAGTATATTATCAAAGAGCAAAATATCAAAAGGATTGCAGTGGAGAAATTTTAAACCACAACTTGTTTTGATCATAAAGCTTAAATTGTCTACCTGTTTTCGACAATTTTAATTTCATTGGAAAGCTATATTATTAGAGAATAAATTTTGCTTACAATGCAATGCAAAATTTTGAGCTTAAAAATTATTAAAACATGAAGTAAGAACAACTTTATTTCCTTCAAGAAAATGAAAAACAACATAAAAATGTTGTACAATTTGGACATAACTATCGATTGAATTGTCCAATTTTGATGAATCTTTTTCCATTTGAGGGATATTTTAATATAGGACAGTTTTCATGTTAATCACTTCGCAAAATTTTGAAGTTTGAAAATGCTATGATCTATTTTAAAATTTGATCCAACCGTTGTCCCAGAAATTCAACTTCACAAAACAACGCTGATTGGTTTTAACAGCCACTTTCAAATGGTTTGTTTGATTTCGATGATTTTTCCCATTCCGAAAAGCTTGAAACATATGCAACAACTTTTATTTTGAGTGTTTAGCAAAATTTTAGCATTTTCTAGGCTAAAACGTATATTTATAAAACATGACTGAGCTTAAATTTGCATTTCACAATTTTATACTCTTAATACATAACTTGAATTGTAATTCACATTTTCGAAATCCGGAAAATGCCTTGGAAACATAGTTCATCATGCTACCACTTCATTTTTGAAAGTATTGTCTAAATACGTGTTTTAATATCTTAAACTTAATTGGAAAGTGACTAAACTTATAATGCTATAGTGTTGATGGATATACGAATGCAAACTACCTTATGTTTATAAAATACGATTTTATATGGTTTCTTTTAGCCTAACACAGGTACATAAAGATGTTGTGGGATGATTTTGGGTGCATGCTCGCTTATTTATGCATAAAAGCTTAGCAAACATATTTAAAATGCTAATAAAGGTATGCTTTCGGATTTAATACAGAAGTATTAAAAATATTAGGATATATTGTGTTTCCCACCATGTGGTCGATGTGCATTGTTATATTATATTTGTAAAATTGCAAATGGCTCTCCGTACAAAGGAGAATCTACCGAAATTTTCTCAAACTTTTAACACTTAGAAAATTTTCAATGATTTCCGTATGCGAAAAAATGGAAATCAATAAAAGAGTTTATTTAAATTTTTAATTTAAGATAAGTTGATTCAACGTTAACCAATTAGAGAATTGAATAAATTTCAACTATATTGTACAATACAAAAAGAGTTAATGTTAAAGTCTAGTATGACCTCTCCCTATAAGAAATTGTAAGGACGCGATTTTCATAAGGGGGAGGCCTATAACAACAGTGTTTCCAAGCCGTAATAATCTACAAATTCAATTAAAATAAAAATATCCGAATTTTATTTTCATAACTATCATTTTGAAAATTTCTTTTTACTTAGTTGAAGTCTATTTAATAATAGACTTTTCTTTTAACAATTTGAATTAATTAATAGATTCTTTTCTGAAATTATAGTATACTGGATAAAGTGTTATTGTTAAATATAAAATATTTTAAAGTGTAAATAACTTTATATAATTGAAATAGATGATAGGAACTTTTATTTGATATTTAATAAAATAAATAAATGACAAAGATAAACATGTATTGAATTAAAAAGAATTGTGCACTTATCGACGTATAATTTGTAAAACGAAGTGTAAATCAATTCAAATTAGATCGGAATTTATTTACTAATAAAAACATCTAGTTAAATAAAAGAAAAGTAAAGAAGATGAAATTTTATTTAATTAAAACTTAAGCCAAATTACACCACTCTCACTCTCCATTTATTTCAGTTGGCAAACCCATTTTCTCCTTATCCAGGCTTATCCAAAATAAAACCCAATTCGAGCTTATGCCTTAGCCTTTTACAATAATCAAATCGAAAAAAAAAGAAATTGGCGATGATGGCAATGCACGTATGCAGCATGTGTCTAAGGGGATGGGGAGACATCGTTGACAATCACTGTAAGAGGGGAAGATAAACGCATGGAGGTACGTGGTGGCTGTTCACACCTGGCATCGAAGATAAGGATAGGCGTGGAGATTTCAGGCGGAGCTTGCTAGGGTTCAGGTGCATTTGCAAGTAAATATCGTAGTTTAGGTGGTGGTGGGCTTTCGAGAGGATGGTTGCGCAGGTGCTATGGCAGAGGTGATGCCAGGTCTAGAGGCGCTGTGTAGTTTAGGGTTTCGATGCAAGACAGTGAAGTTTATGCTGGGGTTTCGAGTATTAGCTGAAAACAAAATAGGAGATTCAAGCAAGCTTTGGTTTAAGGTGAGTAATTTATTTAACTTTCACACCTATATCTAAATTAGTTATATCCCTATTTATGCCTTCCTTAAATTATGAATTTGTGAAAATCTTTGGTACTGATTGGACGATGGAATTAAAATAAAATTTCATGCTACAGTTTCAATTGGTTGATACTTGAATTGGTTGAATAGAAGGTTTAAAACATTGGATTTGAATCAAATGGTTAAAATGAATCAAATGGTTAAAATGAATCAAATGGCTAAAATAAGATTACATGTTAAAATTTATATTGTTCATTTTTAAGTTGGGTTGATGATTGAAAATAAACACATTGTTGTATGATCGGAGTTCGCCGGAAAGCAACTTGGATTGATAAATAATTCCATATTATGGAATGATATATTATAAAGCGATGATGGTTCTAGAGGTTGAATTTTTGATGAGTTTATTATTTGTGTTAACCGTAAATTTCACTTAAGAATAAAGGCATGAAAGAAGGCTCATAAAAGTGCTTGGCCCCATAAGAACTCTAGACAAGGGTTTCACCATAATCCAAAAACATGTTTCGAAGACATTGAAATAGCTATCAAAGAGGTTAGGGTGGATTCGCAAGCAATTGATGCACCTACAAGTGTCCGGTGAAATAAGGGCTTTTAAAGGAGTGGAAAAGAAGGCAAAGCTACCCTTCCACCTCAACTGGACCGTTCGACGTAGATAATCCATATATATGAAAAAGCTTAGTAAGGGTTCGAAACCCCTGTTGAAAATACTAGACAATTGGGTCATATGCGAGAGCCAAACCTTACAAAATTGTTGGTTTCGACAGTGTCAATCTTCCACTTAAAGACATTTATCAATGCGAACCTTTCGGTAGCAAGAATAAGCCTTTCAAAATGATTAGAACCTTTCAAAAGCATAAAGAAGACTCCACATGAAGCCAAGTAACCTTTCGCAGTGATCCAGTTGCCACCGACTAGTCCTTTTGAAACTATACAAAAGTTCAACTCATCTCTTACGTGCAACAGCATAGTAACACAAAGTGGAGACGCACTGTAATGGCCTGTTTTTCCGTACCCTTTGAATCGACAATAAACCGCACATGTTTAACTCAAATTGCACGAAAAGACGGATCATTATGGGTAGAAGGAAAATAAAGACAAAAAAAATCTCACACGAATGGAGTAACATATATTATTTCAATAATAATCTTTAAAGCGGAAAATTTTAAAATACAATATCATAGTCTAACCTAGATTCGGCCTAGAAAGTTATAAACCCCTATCCTTACAAATGTTGAAAACAACAAAACAAATGCAATAGATGCAACAGATAATAGAATATGTCCATATGATGATGAAGACCTCCAGCACTTTTCTGGAAACTCCAAGTGTCTTTAGCTAAACCTGACACTACTCGGATCTGACCCGAGTATTAAAAATACCCGGATCAGGCTTGGAAACCAGCGTGAGATACTCGAAATTTAAAATGACTATGTTATCAAAACCTTTGAAAAGAATGGTATCTCATAAGACCACGCCCACACATAAATACGGACGAGTTTTTACCTTATGATAACCAAAACACATTTATTACCAAAATAATTTGATATTATCTTTAATGACATTCTTTTTGGAAAACATCTTTCAAATAAACTTATTCAAATAAGGTATCAATACCCGGACTAAGTCTAAGGTAATATATCCGGACTGGGTCGACGGAATATACCGAACGAAATATAAGATACCAAAAGGGGTAGCTGAAATGTTTGCAAGTCATTACAGCTATTTTGGGAATACAATCAAAACCATAAAGCTCGTATTGGAATTTGATTTTCCAACATGATAGGGAACCTCGATTACCACGCATAGCAATCGGAATTCGGTGGTTTTACATGCAAGGACTCACACACCACTATTCCTCAATTGCCACACTTCTTGATATTCAGTGGCTTCTCATGAAAGGACTCACATGCCACTATACCATACAATAAGGGTCCAGTCTGGACACCTTAGTGACCTAGATCATACGGCGCCAGTCACCTTGAGGGATCATACACCACCCTCGTCATACTTAGCCTGAAATATGTAACATAGTTCCTGTATCATTTCCGAGATGTGAAGCTTGGGATTGAGGTTACACTCGACTTAAACAAAGCCACGCTTTTCATACAAAACCACGCTTTTATCATAGAAGGATCCACTTTGAATGCCACATTGTCATTCCACGTCACATGATTAATTTCTAGAAAAGTATAACTTCCTAAGCCCGTATGACTCGAGAAAGGGTGTTAAGCTAAGAGAAGTTGCCTTCTCTACCAACAACTGATATACATTTATAGAAATCACTCAAATGTGATTTTGAATACAATGTTAAACAAACATCCATACAAATTCATTTTGGGACTGAACGAAACCGAAGGCACTTTCCTCGACCATTACTAGGCGAGAAGCCCTTGCAATCCGAAAAAATCTCCAGAACGAGGAGACCACTGCTATAAGTAACTCTATAATGGGAGCGACCCAGAGCATGTCAACAAGCAGTCCTCACGCCATGAAGATCCTCGGTCCTCAATAATCATCATCTTCAACATGTCTTCACTTTCGAAAATATACATTGGTTTGAAGTAGTTTTCGGATAGGGATCACCCAAATCCGACCCCGATTCCATCGAAGCCAATCGTCGCTTTAAAAGGTGTTAAATCCAAATGTGAATATCAATCATCAATCAATTACTTCATCTTTTATGTAAATCAAATATCTTTCTTAGATATATTCTTTTCAAAAGTATATGGAATCATTAAGCCTCATTTATCAAATCATTTGGTTTATTTAAATCTTTCTTAAATCCAGGAATAATTCCAAATCATTTTCTCTTTTGCTTAGGAAAACCTTTCCAAATCATTCTTTTAATCTTAATCAAAGATTTCCTATATTCAAGTTATAACTTTGAACTTAAGGAAAATATTCCTAAATCATTTATTAAATCTTAATCAAAGTTTCTTTATTAACATCAAATCGTATTCTTGCAAATCGAAGATTTTCATAACAGAGCAGTACTACCACCTTAGATATGGTAAAATTCACCTCCAAGGACTAATGGCAAGTAATCCTACATCATGAAGATCTTTGTCTTCAATGATCTTTGTCTTCAATATGTGTTATTTCAAAAATTAGTTTGAAGGGTTTTTGGATAGGAATCACCCAAATTGGATCCCGGTTCTTCGGATAAAAATCACCCAAATCCGATCCCAGTTCTTTCGTACCAATCATCGAATAGAAAGATGTTAATTAGTTAATTAATATTCTAATTTTTTTTCTTTTATCATGGAAAAACTTAAATATGATCTTTTAGAGCATCTGGGCTTTCCTTTCGTTCTGTTCCACCCCTCATCTAAAAAGAGAAAACATAGGCTATTTAAGTTCAGGGCACTGGTTGCTCCATCCATAACCTTAGTTAAACACCTTGTTTTATCTTCCTAGATCTAATATGCGAGACAAATGTACTAGTCGTTTCTGCATACTCAGTTATCAGCTTTATTTTGGAATTGATTATAAGATTCCAAATTATCTTTTAAACTCTTAATTTTCCTTTTAAAAATATTCATAATTGATTCTAGGAAATATCATTACGCTTAAACCTTCTTTTTAAAAAGTTGTAGCAACGACAACAGAAAAGTGCTGTGGAAAGTGCTTTATAAGCTTATTTGATTTAAATAAATTTTTAATATTTGAATTCATATCTTCCATTCCAAATCTCTTTTAAACCATTTTAATAGATTTATCAAATCTATTTCATATTTTGAATCATTTAAAAATATCATTTATAAAGAAATTCTTTTTGGATTCCGAACTGCAAAAACCGCGATGTTTTTAGAAAATTGTTTTGGACATATTTCAAACTCTACTTGATGAAATTTTGATTTTTTTTTCTTCATTGGAAAACTATTATCATTGTGAACCAAAGAATTTTTATTTCGAAGAAATCCGACTTATAAATCATTCTCTACGTTAATTTGAAGTTACGGGTAGAAATTTATGAACAACCGCTACGCGACGAGCTCGATTTTGACCAATTTTGTGAATTGCTTCAGAACTAGTCCGAAACACTTCAAATTTGGTTTAAACCGTATTCAAACTATTTTAACTTATTTAAAACAATATTTTCATCATTTCAAACTCATTGTTCATTTCTTATTATAATATTATTTTATTATAATATCATTTTCAATCTTTTTAGATATTTTGAAATCATTAAGAGGTTAAATAATTTTCATACATAAATTTATATGGATTTAAATTCCATTGAATTAACTATACTTACTAACCGTTTCCCTTATCATTTATCAAACCAAGTTATCATCCATATCACAAACATATAATCAACCATAATATCAACCAAGTTATCATCCATTAAATCATCCAACATATAACAAACTTTTCATGTACCTAACTTGAAATATTTTTAGAAATTAGTAACTTTAAAATATAGGTACTTTTACCAAAAGATTAACTTCATACCAACATTCTTTTTTAAACAACACTTCACTAAATCACCTTAATTTCACCAAACCAATACCTAAACAACTCCACCTCACTTCCTAGTACTCGGCCATCACTTCACTTCCACTTGTTCTCGACCACAATTCTTTCCCTCTTCTTTGCTCTTGGTCAAACCTTCCAACAACACCAATAGGGCTCGACCTCCCCTTGATCCTCCCCTTCCCCCATCATTTCCTCACTTATTAGACGCTAAACCATGTTTTGATGATATGCTAATATCTTTGGCAAAGTTTGGTGGAATTTTGACTTTGTTTGATATGGTTTTGAAAAAGTTAGTAAGGAAATGGAAGAGGAGAAGCCATTAAAGCTCTAAGAAGAAGAAGAAGAAGAGAGCTTAGAAAAGGAAGAAGAAGAAGAATGAAAAGTGTGAGAATGGAAAAGGTATGCATGGCTATTTATAGGAAGAAGTTTGGAATAAAATACTATTATGTAAAATAACCAAAATACTCTTTATTTACTTTTTAAGCAACCTTATTTTTTCAACACTTAACATCACATTTCAAATCATTACTTTATGTCATTTTCACTTAAGAGGTAAGTAAGGAATATAATAATTTTGTTTGGTTTGATTTGATGTTTACTTTTTGCTTTGAAATGACATGTTTGTCTTTTTGTGCTTACTTTTTCTTAATTATATTCTAGAATTTTCTAAGTACGTTTAGTAAAAGTAAACTTGATTAGTGAATTAATTAATACTTACACTATTTTAATATATGTTCCTATATAAGAAAATAAAGGTGCGATAACGTTGCGACAACTTTTAATCGACAAAACATTGATTTTCGACAAAATGTTTTACGGTCACATTTTGACGTTTTAGTTAGACTATTTATTTATGTAAACCAAATTTAAAAATAAATTTTTATATTTCTATTTAAAAATATAAAAACTCATAAATAAATTAAAATAATTTATTTAATCATTGAAACTTACTTTTCTGAAATCAGCATTTTGTCACTTTTGTGGATATAGGCAAATGTTACTATTTTTGTTTATACTTTTTTTCCAAATCCTATCTAATATTGTTTGAATCATATAACTTTACCTATTTTATATTTAAAATCACTTTAAAAAGTATATTTTAAAGTGGTCAAATTCTGGTTCGTTACATTCTTCTCTACTTAAAAGGAATTTCGTCCTCGAAATTACCCAAAACAAAAGTTTACCTAAAACATTTACCTTTAAACTTAATTTCATATAATATACATTGATTATTCGAATACACAACTTTATTTATGAACTAGTATCGATCCCCTGATCCTCTAGTGCGGACTCCGATCAGGCTTCTTGATCAAAACCTTTGCTTTCCTTGTATAGTTCTCAACTATGATAAAAAAAACTAAAGTACCTAACCACAAACCCTCATTAATGTTCGTCATCAAGAATCGAGTGATAAATCTTTTTTCGGACCAGTGTAAACACCTCAAAGTTCCAAACTTGAATCTTAGATCAAAATTTGTGCGATGAAATGATTTACGTATAAATTACCTATTTATTCCTATTTGTTTTTTCTCAGTTATACCAAATTCTCTTTATTCACATCTTTTATTTTTCATATTCGTATTTTTTTAGTATATTTTCTTTAATACTAGTATTGTTTATGAATCATTTCCTAAAACTATTACTTAAGTTTATTTCATCTTATAACTTATGCAAATCAATCACTTTAAAGACTTAAGTCCAAATCCTTAATTAATGATAGAATTCATTAATAAAACACTTTCTAGGATATAATTTCCTTTTTGTTTATAATCACATTTATAAATTATACTTATCCAATTTCATTTAATTAAGACATTTCACAATTATTTATATTTACCAAAAGCTTTCATAAATTCCTTAGCTCTGAGTCAAGTGTGACTCAGAAATTTTCGGCTGTCCAAAATCGTCGAAAATTCCATTTTTTATCAATTAGTGATCCTAATTTATCTTTGGTTTAAACACTTTATAAAAATTACTAATCAGTTTATCAGTTAATGATTCACATTATCTCTATAACTTTAGAAAATTATATAGATGGAGTAACTCTAAAATAATGCAAAGGAATTGGGTACTACCAATAGTATCATATAACCTCTTAACAAGAAGAGTAATACTTAAGAGAAGTTTTTACCATCCGAACACATCTCTTGCCCATTTTTTGTTTATTTTCGAGCCAATCGAATTAGTATCATAAAATACCTTTTTTATTTTCAAAATCCTTTAGAGATTACTTTATAATACCTATTGTATAAATTCATTTTATAAATTTATCTTATATTAATAAACTTCATTTAAATTTCCCCAACTCTTTAAATTACTCGAATTTAAATTCTCATTCCTTATATATATTTATTCCTTTTACATAATTATTTTCTATTATTTAAATACTTTTTTACCTTATATGTTCCTTCGTTGAACAAATCTTATTATCAAACATCTTATACTCAAATCGTAAAACTTAATTCACAAGGTATTTGTACTTAAACTTTTAAATCAAACAGTTGATCAATTTATGATAGTAACTTAACATTATCATTTCTTAATTTATTATCTTGGAATAAGTATTAAAGATCTTAATTACCTTATCAGATTTCTTACTTATCGATTATATTTATGAAACATCTTATAGTCAAACTGTGTGTTACCTAGGGGTTTGACCAGGCAACTAGGTCGTTCGGCATTTTAGAGGTCGTCCGGCATTCAGTGGTCGTTCGGCATTTCAGAGGTCATTTGGCATTTAGAAGCCATCCGGCATTCCAGCCTCGACCGTTATTCCAGCCTCGTTCGGCATTCAAAGGTCGTTCGACATTACAGCCTCGACCGACATTCCAGCCTCGTTCGGCATTCAAAGGTCGTTCGGCATTCTGCCTCGCTCGGCATTCCAGCCACGACCGGCATTCCAGCCTCGATCGGCATTCCTGCCTCGCTCGGCATTCCAGCCTCGACCAGCATTCCAGCCTAGATCGGCATTCCTGCCTCGCTCGGCATTCCAGCCTCAACCGGCATTCCAGCCTCGTTCGGCATTCAGCCTCGTTCGGCATTCGAAGGTCGTCCGGCATCACAAGTGTCGTTTGGTAGAAGTCTCAACCGGCATGGAGCCTTGCTCGGCAGCAGCGTCGCTTGGCATTTGCCGTTCGACATTCATGGTTCGGCACACAGGAGTTACTTGCTTTGGGCTGAGATACCTTGCCACTAGGCCCACCAGGGATGTCCAACCCATCTTCGTCTATAAATAGAGAGACAGGGGCACAGTGAAATGGACCTTTTTCGAGAACACCGGGGAGACTCTGTCGCTTTCAAGACTCATCCTTTTTACTTAGGAATAGCATTCAAGTAATTAGTGTACAGATTGTATCTGTAATCGATTATCAAGTAAAGCAATAAAGATTAATCTCAAAGTGGACGTAGGCAATTACGCCGAACCACTATAAACCTGGTGTTCCAGTCTTTGCATTTAACTTTGCATATTGCTCTCTGTTTACATTTACTCTCTTCATTTATCTCTCTACGTAATCTTTCTTAACGAGATTAGTGACCAATTTTGGTGCTAACACTTTGGTACTTTCACTGAGAATCGAATTCTCAGGCCACAAGGATCTGCTTTGAAGCTACTGGATTGAATAAATCCCCCGAAGGAGATCCGAGTCATTCATAAGACATCCGTTGATTCTACTCAGAGTTCCTACCAATAACTCTACAATGGGAAGACCATGCACTAGATTAGCCTCTCATAACGCGGACGCCCATGAGACCGCTAGCGTACAACAAGTAGGACCTAGCAATCAGTAAGCAAATCTGGGTGCAGGGACTATCGCCCAGGACCAAATGCAAGTTGTCACCAAAACAGAGTTCAACGACTTGATGAGAGAGCTCATGGAAAGCAGGAGACAACTTGGAGAGCAGATGCAAGCCAACGCCAACCTTATGGCATAACTCACTCAACAACAGCATCAGAATGCTAGGGGCAGTCCAGCTCCTTACTCTTCATCTAACAGCTCAACTTCATCTGGTGAACCCCCTAGGCGTAGACGCCGCAAGACTGAAACTACGTAGGCAGGCGCTGCCGATCAAACAACTGGGGATCAGTTACACCTTGGAGACCGTGACCGGGCTGGAACGGGAAACTTAAGGGCTGGAGCGTAGGTGGAGGCTGGACGCCCGGCTCACCAAGATGCCAATGATGCCGAACCTCAAGATGCACGTTTGGCAGATCGCCAGCAGAGGAGGCATCAGCCTGGTCAATCTCGTAAGACAGACTCCAACCTTTCACCTTCCATACAAACCCCAGACCTGACAGCTATGATCAGACAGTTGATAAAAGAGAATCAAGGCTTATCAAATGATGATTGGGGAGTGTCCAAAAGTCATACTTTGTTCATAGACATTGTTCTATAGGCTGAGTACCCCAGGAAGTTCAGCATGCCAACTATCCCGGTTTACGAAGGAAAGACTGATCCTAGACAACATGTGATGAGGTATGAATGGATGATGGATTCAGCTAGAGAGAATGATGCAACCAAGTGCAGGTGCTTTCCAATAACTCTATCTGGGATCGCTACCATGTGGTTCACCCGACTTCCTCCGTAGTCTGTATCCAGTTTTGAGGAGTTGGCAAAGAAGTTTATAGAACAATTCAGAAAACATACTACTCGTCCAAAGGACGTGATGTCTCTATCAAGTGTAATCCAAGCTCCTGGGAGTCGTTGAAGGAGTATTTGCAGAGATTCCATGTTGCGGCTACTAAAGTCAGTAATCCCAATGATCACGCAATTCTTATGGCTGTGATGCGAGGTGTGGATCCGGATTCAGAGTTTGGAGATTGGCTGGCAGGAAAACCTCCAACTATGCTAGAGCGTTTTTACTTAAAGGCACATCAGTTCATAAGAAGAGAGGAATCCAGGTGGATAAGGCAAGATAAGGCACCTGGGCCTGCTCAGGAGTCTGTTAAAAGCAACAATGATGTGAAGCAATCCGGAGACAACTCGGGGAAGGTTCAGGTCAATGTCCAGAACAAGCCCGGGCAATCTAAAGAATTCAGAGGAAGAAATAAGGGGGAAAAAAGAGAAGCGGGGAAATGGTAGCCGAGAATTCCAACCTACAACGAGTACACCCCACTGAATGCCTCTCTTGAAAATATTTACCTATCAACTTGCAATACCTTTCAGTACAGAAAGCCGCGCCCAAAGGAGTCAACCGAGGAACAAAAGCGGACCGGGAAGTATTGCCGCTTCCATGAGACTTATGGGCACAATACTGAAGAGTGCAGACACCTACATGATGCTATAGATAAGTTGATTAGACAGAAAAAGCTGCAGGAGTTTGTAAAAAATCCGCAAGAAGGTGGACAGGGAACGTTCAATCCCGGTCGGGCACCAGCTCCACGTCACTTCGAGGAGCCTGCTCGGACAGTGGACAGACTAGTCATAAACAAAATAATCGGCGGACCTCACCCTGCAGATAAGAACTAGCAAGAAATGGAGCGGTATGCTGATTTCCTAAGGCATGTAGATTTTGAGTGTTGTTCCAACATAGAGGATGGGACCCCTGCTAAACAGCTGCACATGATGACAGACGATATAGTATTCCGGAGCAGAGATGCTGACTAGGTGGAGGCTCCTACCATTGACCCGATGGTCATATCTGCGACAATCGGGCCGGCTTTTGTGAAAAGAATTTTGATTGATTGTGGAAGCTCTGTCAATATCATCTTCAAGAAGGCTTATGACCAGATGAAGATGGAGACAAAGGATTTGAAGCCATCTAAAGCTCGTATACATGGCTTTAGTGGCGCAGCAACCGATGCAGTGGGGTATGTTGAGTTGCCAGTTGAACTGGGACAAGGTGAGCGTAGGAGGGTGTGAATCCTACGTTTCGTAGTTTTGGATGTGGATTCTCTATACAATGTGTTTTTGGGCCGACCGGCCCTGGCTGAGTTTAGGGCAGCATTGGCCCCGTGGTGTTTAACTTTAAAATTTCCAACTGACAAAGGAGTAGGTGTTGTTCATGGCGACCAAGCGACCGGTCGTGCGTGTTATGTGGCTGAGCTCCGAGAGGCCCAGAGGAGGGAGAAAGGAAAGGTTGCGGACAATTCTGTCCGCATTCAGCATACTGACAATTGACAAGTAATGCTCGAGCCCTGGCTCGGGCATGATTCTCGGATCTTCAGAGACATAGATCCGAGAGACGACGATGAGGAACCCAGGGAAGAAAAGGCAGCACCGGTTGAACTGACGATTGACATTTCAGTCAGCCGAGACGATCCATCGCGAGTGCTGAAGATTGGATCACAACTCAGCCCCTCGATGACCGAAGACCTTAGTGATTTCCTCCAAGCGAATTTTGATGTTTTCGCTTGGACACATTCCGACATGTGCGGGATCTCTCCCGCTATTACGAGTCATATGTTGAACATAGACCCGTAGTACGTCCTAGTTAAGCAAAAGAGGAGAGGAATGGACCGGGAGAGGTCCGCTGCTCTCAGAGAGGAGGTGGACAAACTCAAAGCCAATGGGTTCGTCCGCGACGCCCTCTACCCTGAATGGGTATCAAACCCAGTTCTGGTGAAAAAGGCGAACGGGAAATGGAGAACTTGCGTAGATTATTCCGATTTGAACAAAGCATGCCCCAAGGACAGTTTCCCATTACCTAGAATTGATCAGTTGGTTGACTCCACTGCAGGACACGAGTTGTTGTCATTCATGGATGCGTACGCGGGATACAATCAGATCCCGATGCACATTCCGGACCAGGAGCACACCAATTTCGTCATAGATGTTGGGCTATATTGTTATGTAGTAATGCCTTTTGGATTGAAAAATGCGGGAGTGACCTATCAGCGTTTGGTGAATCGAATGTTCAAAGATCAGATTGGTAGAACGATGTAAGTCTATGTGGATGACATGCTCGTGAAGTCACGATAGTCAAACGACCACATTCGAGACTTAGTAGAGATGTTCAGCATACTCAGATATTATGGGATGAAGATCAACCCTCTGAAGTGTTCCTTCGGCGTTGCGTCAGGGAAGTTTTTGGGATTCATTGTTAATGCCCAGGGAATTGAAGCTAACCCAGAAAAGATTCAAGCTATTCGAGATGTACGAGTGCCCAGAACTATAAAACATGTACAAAGCTTGAATGGAAAGGTGGCTGCGCTGAGTCGATTCATATCCAGAGCCACAGACAAGTGTATTCCCTTCTTCGATATAATAAAAAAAGGAAAGAGGAATTTCAAATGGACATCCAACTGTGAAGCAGCGTTCCGAGATCTGGTAAGGCATTTGGAAAGTCCTCCGATGCTGTCGAAACCAGTGGACCACGAAATGTTGTACGTATACTTGGCCGTATCCCCGCATGCTATAAGTGCGGCTTTGGTCCGCAAGGAGGATCGAGTCCAAAAGCCGGTATATTACGTTAGTAAACGTTTAACAGGGGCAGAAAGAAATTATCCTAGGATTGAGAAGTTGGCCTATTGCTTGGTGATTGCATCACGTAAGCTGCGTCCATACTTTCAAGCACACTCGGTCAGTATCTATACTGATCAGCCCTTGCGATAGGTACTCCAACGACCAGAAACTTCTGGAAGGATGTTAAAATGGAATATCGAATTGAGTCAGTTCGATATTACCTACCTGCCACGAAGAGCCATACAAGGGCAAGCATTAGCAGATTTCATCGCTGAGTTTACAGTGTCAGACGAACCAGATGGTCACAGTGTCACTCCTCCCATTCAATGGAAATTGTACACCGATGGGGCATCAAACGACCGTTGCTCTGGAGCTTGTGTAGTCCTTGTGACTCCAGAGAATCGATCGATATGTTATGCTTTGAAGCTCAAGTTCCCGGCTACGAATAATGAAGCAGAATATGAAGCATTGATTGCTAGTTTAAAGCTCGTTGGAGAACTCGGGGTAAAATCAGTTGAAATCTTTTGTGACTCGCAGCTGGTGGTTTACCAAGTGCGAGGAGACTACCAAGTAAGGGGATAAAAGCTTGCTCCGTACCTTTCTCTGGTTCAAGAGCTATTGGCGAACTTCGAACATTATGACATTTCACATGTCCTGCGCGAACAGAACAAGGAAGCCGACTCGTTGGCCAAATTCGCAAGCACTGGCGATGCACAGCAAATGGGATTGGTTCCCGTCGAAACCCTACATGCTCCAAACATAGATGTGATGGAAGTCGATTTTTTGTTGGGAACGGAAATCGAGAAGGAGTCGTGGATAACCCCATTCAAACAATACCTGTTGAATGGGACTTTGCCCGAAAGAAGAAGCGAAAGACAACAGGTCATTCGCAAAGCCGCGCGATATGTGATGCAGGGAGGAGTAATGTATCGGAGGGGGTTCTCGGTCCCTTTACTATGGTGCATTGCCCGTGATGAGACAAAGCGGGTCTTAGAGGAGGTTCACGAAGGAGAATGTGGCGACCATACTGGGGGGCAGACACTAGCAAAAAAGATCCTCCGCTACGGATACTATTGGCCAACTGTGAATTGGGATGCTGCAGACTATGTAAGAAAATGTGACAAGTGTCAAAGATACGCAAAAATCTCGAGAGCTCCACCGACGGAACTCACGGAAATGGTTAGTCCATGGCCATTTGCAATCTAGGGAATCGACATAATCGGTTCTTTGCCTATATCCAAAGGTGGTGCAAAATACGCGATAGTTGCGGTCGATTACTTCATGAAATGGGACGAGGCAGAGCCTTTGGCCACAATCACCTCCAAGAAGGTCATTAATACGAAACATTATATGCCGCTTTGGCCTCCCGCGAACCATCATTACTGACAACTGAACTCAATTTGAAAGTAGAGAATTCAAAGATTTATGTTTATAGTATGGCATTGAGAAAAAGTTCACCGCCGTTGCTCACCCGAAGGCTAATGGACAAGTTGAAGCCGTGAACAAAATAATCAAGTCCATAATGAAGAAGCATTTGGAAAAGGCTGGAGGCAAGTGGGTAGATGAACTTCCAATAGCGCTATGGGCCTATAGAACTACCCACAAGTCCGCGATTGGCCACACTCAATTCGCATTGGCATACGGCTCGGAAGCTGTTATACCCATGGAGCTTGAAGTTCTATCACATCGGGTGAGACATTATGATCCTAAGACGAATCAGGATCTCCTGTTGGAATCACTGGACTTCGTTGATGAGAAACATGAAGAAGCCGAGTTAAGGGCGATAACATATAGGCACCGAGTCAAGCGATATTACGACGAGAAAGTCCGCCCAAGAATCTTTGATGTGGGTGATCTCGTTTTGAAACGAGTTTTCCCGGTACCGTCACGTATGAATCCCAACTGGGAAGGTCCATATGTCATTGAACGGAAGCTTGGAGAAGGAACATTCAAGCTAGCGACCGTTGATGGCGTGACACTCCCCCGAACATGGAATAGCGAGCATTTGCGTCGTTATTACACCTAGTCTATTTTCTTTTGCATTGTAGTTGCAATTATTCCTAGTGTATGTTCATTTTACTATTTTTAGTTTTCGACATGTAATAAGATAATTCGGTTTGTTTCTATCTGTTATAATCAATAAAGGCTTGAAGCTGTCTTTTCTATGAACTATTGATGTTTCTGTATGATACAATTCTATGACAAAAATTAAATTACATTGTTTTGTCTGGCGTATGAACGCACACCCAAAATTAAAAAATCTCCAAGTCCCCAGAGCGTGGACTGGAGTACTCTGAGTCTACAAGAGTGTGGGATAGAGTATAAACGACTTAAATCTTCGAGTCACCTGAATGCGGACCGGAGTACTCTAAGTCCCCGGAGCGCGGACTAGAGTATAAACGACTTGAATCTCCGAGTCCCCTGAATGCGAACCGGAGTACTCTAAGTCCCCGGAGCGCGGACTAACGTATAAACGACTTAAATCTCCAAGTCCCCTGAACGCGGATTGGAGTACTACTTTAAGGCCCCAGAACGCGGATTAAAAAATATTCTAAGTACCAAAAATGTGAAACAAGATATGCTTAATTCCCAAGAATATCCGAGTAATGTGAAGGTGGATTGGGAATTTATGTAACTCATGAGAACTTGAGTTTCGTCCACAGTTATACAGAAAGCTGAAAAGCAGAAATCATTTGAAAGGCAAAGAAACTAAACTTTATTCATTAATCTAAAATGGGGTTATACAACTACTCCTCCAAAACCCGAAGTCAAAAGTCTGTCTACGTTGACTACAAAAATAAATAAGTAAAAAGTAGTTACATGATCTAAGCTAACCCTCGTTGAACGGGTGTAGTAGCTACTTCTTCAGTTTCTTGTCTTCCTTCGTTTGTTCGGACGACTCCTCCCCCACGCACTTTCTCTTGGACGTTTTGCTCGCCAGAGAAACGGTATCAGGAGTGGGAGGAGGAACATCCAGTGATTTGGATTTGCCAGGAAGGATGACTTTCAGAGGCCTGTTCAGCGGGTCGTTAAGCTCTATTACTTAAGACTCGACCTTGATCTCAACTTTCTTCCTCTTCTCTTCCGCGAGTTGCTCCTTCATACTCACCTTCGAAGTGTGTCCTAAGGCGCCTGTAATTTCAATCTCATAACTCCCTTCGACGGGGGACGGAGTTTCAGACTTATCATCGTCAAGCGCCCCAATCACCTGAGCATCAGGACCGGGAGTTACTCCCGCATGAGTAGCTTCGCTCATTTTCCCCGTCTCCTCCTTGGCGTCATCGCTCCTTGGAGTCGATTCAGGATCAGAGCGGCCTGCACAAAAACACAAAGAACGAATGTTAGAATCAATAACCTCTCGCAGAAAGCGACAGATCTTTGAACTTCAAGAAGAAGAGTTTTATACCGGTTTCTTGCTGGCTTTCAGCTGTGCGAGGAGTTTCACCCTCTAGAATGGGGGATAACACATGAATGCCGAGACCGGGGTCTTCCGGATCATAACCGGCATATTGTTCGAACGGGTCGAGTACTAGCCGATTAACCGATTGAGTAGGAGGGGGAGCTGAAGGCCTAGTTCCAAACGAGCCAGTTATGTCATTTTTCTCCTTCAATGGAGGTGAGCCTTTACTAAAGAGAGCCATAGCTGCAGACAAATCCGATGGCTCGTTCCCCCTGAGAAACTCTTTCACTAAAGCATCCTCGTCGACCTCCTCGATGCCCGACTCCACCTTTCTAATCTTTATTAAAGTCTCCCAAGCCTCGGCTAAAGATTCAAGGTAGCCCTCGCCTAAGAAAGTCAAGTCCCGGTGCATGAGGACACAGGCATTGTATTCAGCTATCAGTGGGTCAAACATACACTTGACCTCCTCTCTACCGGCCTCTACAGCCGCTTCAAGGCGGAAGTCGATCTCCGCGGAAGCTATTCTCTTGCCCTCCTCACGGGCTTCATCCTTCATTTTCCCGACCTTAGAAAGCTCATCGTCGAGCTTTTCCTTCAAGAGACGTGTATCGACAATCTCGTTGCAGTATTGTTGAGACTCCTCTTGATCAGCTATCTTCTCTTCCCTCTCCTTAGAGAGTAGCTCCTTCAACTCTTTAACCTGTAGGGCGAGTGCATCACTTTCTTTTGAATAGAATCTTTTTCTAAAGCCAGGGCCCCACAGCGTTGGACCGCGTCATCAAGTTCCTTCTTATGAGTCGTCTCTAGACGAGTGACGGCCTCCGTAGTCTCCTTAGCACTTTGTTCTGCAGCCTTGAGCTTGGACTTGTACGAAGCGAGCTCTTCATCCTGATTTTTGATAATGTCTTTATCGAAGATAGCTTCAAGCTTCAAACGGTCGATTTCCTGTTGACGCTCAATGGATATTTCCGAGACTTTTTCGACTAAATGAACAAACGCGTCATGTTGAACATAGACGTCGTTGTTGCAAGCGATGGCAGTCTGCTTGACATGCCCTGAAATGCGATGAATTGCTGGAAGGAACTTCAGACTGTCAAAGCAGATTTTGGGAAATTTAGCTTTATGCTCGGCCAGCTTCTCCGATATCGTTGGGTCTACCGCAGGAACAGGGGGAGGAGGTTTTGAAAGTTCTGTTCTCTTACGATGTTCCCGAGATTGTCGTGTACTTGACGAACCAGAATGTTGATCTCTGGAAACATCGGGTTAAGACCCCTTCTGCGAAGACTTTTATCTGCCTTGCTCTGTTTGAGGAGGAGGATCGCGAGAGTATGAAGACTGGATGTGTGATTTCTTTTGATAAGTTGACTCTCGGGGACGGTTGTCTCGGTCTCCGGAGTCGTCTCTGTCCCGGCGCTTGCCGAGGCTCGAATCCCGGCCAGAATGGTGAAAGATGGATGAGCCGTGAAGACGATTGAATCCGTGGGAGCGTCCCATGTCACCTGCATAAAATGAGAATAACGACTAGCTAGAAAAGATCAGGGTGACGGCTAAGATTGAAGTGCAGGGTGAAGTGCGCATGTCCATGTGTGTCCTAGTGTTTCCCCCCGACGGACCAGTTTCTTTACTAATTGGAGTTTTATCTCCTTGGACTTGGACTTGAACTCCCGTATCGCCTCTAGCAGGAGAATGAAGCTTGAGAGCCTCTGGATCGTCAAAACCATAGTTGAGTAAATCATCAGGAATGGTAAGGTTTGACAGGCCCTTCAGAGAACTTTCTAAGTGCTGCGAGGAAGTTTCTTTTTCCGTCGGAATAAGAGGAACTTTAGAAGTTCCGCCCATTATTTTCTTCCTCGGCTTGTACGTCAGTTTCTTCTTCCTCTTCGAAGGGGAAGACGACGTTTCAATGTCGTGAACTTCAACTATCGGGCCCCGAGACGGACTAATATTCTCGCCCTGTACTTCGGGCATTTCTACTTCTTTAATCTCCCCCTCTTCTAGTGTGCCAGGGGCGTTCTGTGCTGAAGACTCGGCCTGCCTTTTCCCTTTGCCAGCAGC
Organism: Allium fistulosum; assembly: GCA_030737815.1. Lineage (NCBI taxonomy): Eukaryota > Viridiplantae > Streptophyta > Magnoliopsida > Asparagales > Amaryllidaceae > Allium > Allium fistulosum. The sequence goes on along the minus strand of CM060906.1, from coordinate 865,714,971 downwards.
ATGCCTGGGTATGTTAACACCCTGAGGGAGGCCTATCCGGCGACCTTCTGCCAACAGCTCAAACTGTGTAAGTGAGTCATTTGAAATGAGGGATTTGATGTCCCGATCTTCTACGGGGAGAGCTCGGATAGTTGCCACTGCTTCAGAGTATCCGGAGCCTTCGGGACGTGGAGTGATACCTGAAAAAGTGGATAAAGAGTCAAAAAAGATGCAGATTCTGCAAAATTCAAGTGTTGATCTAGAAAACAAACTTACTCCCTTCCACCCATCTCCTAGCGAAACTGGAAGGGCAACGAACATAGAACCACTCTTGCTTGTACTTGGAGAATTTGCTCCATGCCCCAGTCAGGATTTGGCATTTACTATATGGCTCCAGAAATATGAAAGACGAGCTATCCGACCGTCTCTTGAAGCGATAAATATAACAGATATCGCCTAGAGTCGGAAGCCTGGAGAAGACGCTCATAAAGAGAATGCAAGTCCCATATAAGAAAGCATGACCGTTCGGAGGCAGTTGTGAAGGAGCGATCTCGATATATTGCAATAAGTCGCGAAGGAAGGAGTTGAAGGGTGGAACGCTGCCGACCCAGCACATAAACTTATTGCAAGCTGTATACCCAGCTGGGGGAAAATTCGGACGATCACTCCTCGAAGGAACTAACACGTCGTCAAAAGGGATTCCATGGATAGAGCATATCCGACGGAGTGTAGTCTCGTTAATCCTTGAGGCTTGTGAATCGGCTGGATCGTCTAAGAAAATAGCTGCCTCCAAAGCGTCAGGAGCTAAGTTAACGGATGTTATCGCGACGCTCGGTAAGTTTTGAGCAGGGGTAGTTGATGGATTCAAAGTATCTACAGCTTCTCATCGAGAGAATGGCCCAGGTCTATCTGAGATCGTAGCAGAGCTAGATTTTCTAGACATCTCTAATGAAGATCAAATCCAACAAAGCACCTGTTTGAAATATACTTGAAAAACAATTAACATTAGACTTAACAACGTAAGTATTTCCCCCATGTGGTGTGTGAACTAGTGTGATCATCCAAATATAAATGCTGAGAAATTAAAAGTCGCAGAGTTGATGATATAAAGTTGGGCTTTGAACTGTCATCTTCAAAGACCGTCATCGCTGACCGTCTCCGAAAATCTACCCTATCATGTTTTTCAATTTTGGACTCGGACATTGGCACTATATATTGAAGGCTATTATCTGTTTTTATCGGTTTAAATTCAGGCTTAAAATTGTTGAAACTGGGGAATCATCAGTCTGGATTAGTTCGATATGATGGTTTGTTTTAGTCCTTGTCCTTGTTTTTTGTCATATGAATAGGCATCGGAAATAAGTGAGTTCAATAAGGGTTATGTTCAGGTTGGAATGATTTCGACTGTCATTGTCTATTCATCAAAGGCCAAGACCGAGCGACACTTGAAACACACGGCCTAAATGCCGCTCGGCCTAAATGCCATTCGGCATCAACCTCGTTCGGCCTAAATGTCGCTCGGCATCAACCTCGCTCGGCCTAAATGTTGTTCGGCCTTCAACTCGTAAAGTTTACCGAGTCACTCTCGCGTAAAGTTTACCGAGTCACTCGTCTCGTACTTGATCATTCTCTACTCAAGATGCAAGTGCCGAACGGCCGCGCTCGGTTCTTCTTCGCCCCTTGATTACCGAACTGCCCCAAAATCAACTAAAGTAATACTAAGTTCCTGCCTTAGGACGTGTCCGAACCTCAACTCGTCTCCCTCATCCACATGCCTCCTACTTTCTATAGTCTATGGAAAGTTTACTAATTCGAACTTCCTAGTTTGAAAAAACGTTCGAACGAAAGGTTCTTACCAAAGAGTATGGTGGGAGCTTGGGAATCTTTGGGCTTGAGATTGAAAGTCGTTCGGACTCAATTTAGGAAGGAAATGTAAGAAGGGCTTGATGGATTTAGGGTAGGAAGGGAAGATCAGAGAAGTGAACGAGGTTCGAGGGAGGTAAGTTACGAGTTCTTGTAGGATAGCAGAGGTAAAAAGTAAAAAGAGAAGAAGAAGTGAAGTGCTGAAATTTATAGGGGGAGGAAAGGAAGTCGAAGGGGCAATGACCGGTAGAACCGGTCAAAGCGCGTCCCTCGTTCCCCTTGTTCGGCATTAGCTTTTTCGTTCGACATCGACTATGTCGTTCGGCATCGGCATGCCGCTCGGCATACATCGCCTTAATCGGTATTCAAGAGAAAGTACTATCGAGAAGACTATGCCAAAGCTCGAAGAAAAGGATCATGATTCAAAGCGCATCACGTTCGATCACATGACGCACTTTGGGGGGCAAGTGTTACCTGGGGTTTTGACCAGGCAACTAGGTCGTTCGACATTTCAGAGGTCGTCCGGCATTCAGTGGTTGTTCGGCATTTCAGAGGTCGTTTGACATTTAGAAGCAATCCGGCATTCAGAGGTCGCTCGGCATTCCAGCCTCGACCGGCATTCTAGCCTCGTTTGGCATTCAAAGGTCGTTCGACATTCCAGCCTCGATCGGCATTCCAGCCTCGTTCGGCATTCAAAGGTCGTTCGACATTCAAAGGTCGTTCGGCATTCTGCCTCGCTCGGCATTCCAGCCTCGACCGGCATTCCAGCCTCGACCGGCATTCCTACCTCGACCGGCATTCCTGCCTCGCTTGGCATTCCAGCCTCGACCGACATTCCTTCCTCGCTCGGCATTCCAGCCTCAACCGGCATTCTAGCCTCGACCGGCATTCAGCCTCGTTCGGCATTCGAAGGTCGTCCGGCATCAGAAGTGTCGTTTGGCAGAAGTCTCGACCGGCATGGAGCCTCACTCGGCAGAAGTCTCGACCGGCATGGAGCCTCGCTCGGCATTGCCGTTCGGCATTCATGGTTCGACACTCAGGAGTTACTTGCTTTGGGCTGAGGTACCTTGCCACTAGGCCCACCAGGGAAGTCCAACCCATCTTCGTCTATAAATAGAGAGGCAGGGGCACAGTGAAATGGACCTTTTTCGAGAACACTGGGGAGACTCTGCCGCTTTCAAGACTCATCCTTTTTACTTAGGAATAACATTCAAGTAATTGGTGTACGGATTGTATCTGTAATCGATTATCAAGTAAAGCAATAAAAATTAATCTCAAAGTGGACGTAGGCAATTACGCCGAACCACTATAAACCTGGTGTTCCAGTCTTTGCATTTAACTTTGCATATTGCTCTCTGTTTACATTTACCCTCTTCATTTATCTCTCTACATAATCTTTCTTAACGAGGTTAGTGACCAATTTTGGTGCTAACATTGTGAAATTCTAATCACAAGATGTTCATATTTAAATTTCACTAATCTTGATTTCTAGTTATACAACTTATCAAAATATATGCTTTATATTCAAAATACAATCCTAGGTAAAATTATTTTATTCACCAATTTTTCAAAATCAGTGTTTCGGTTCGCTTTGTTTAAATGTTTAGGAACCCTCATCGATAACGGTAATCAGGAGCATCGATCAGAATCCATAAATCACTCAACAAATTAGTCAACACAAACATTTTATTAGTCACTAACAAATACGCACTCATATATAATACACTCAAACTCATTCTAGGGTGTTACTAACCCTATCCCTAATGAGTCACTAATCCTAGGGTATTACTAACCCTATCTCTGATGAGTCTTTACCCCACCAAAGCCAAGGTTCTTGCTTAACCTTCAGCTCCGATACCAAATGTAATGGCCCGTTTTTCCGTACCCTTTAAATCGACAATAAACCACACATGTCAAACTCAAATTGCACGAAAAGAGAGATCATTAAGGGTAGAAAGAAAATAAAGACAGAATAGAATCTCACACGAATGGAATAACATATATTATTTCAATAATAATCTTTACAGAGGAAAATTTTAAAATACAATATCAGAGTCTAACCTAGATTCAGCCTGGACAATTATAAACCCCTATCCTTACAAATGCTGAAAACAACAAAACAAATGCAATAGATGCAGTGGATAATAGAATACGTCCATACGATGATGAAGATCTCCAGCTCTCCTCTGGAAAATCCAAGCTTCTTTAGCTAAACCTGAAACTACTCGGATCTAACCCGAATATTAAAAATACCCGGATTAGGCTTGATAAACCCGCGTGAGATACTCGAAATTTAAAATGACTATGTTATCAAAACCTTTGAAAAGAAGGGTATATCATAAGACCACGCCCACACATAAATACGGACGGGTTTTTACCTTATGATAACCAAAACACTTTTATTACAAAAATAATTTGATATTATCTTTAATGACATTCTTTTGGAAAACATCTTTCAAATAAACTTATTCAAATAAGGTCTCAATACCCGGACTAAGTCTAAGGTAATATATCCGGACTAGGTCGATGGAATATACCGAACGGAATATAAGATACCAGAAGGTGTAGCTAAAATGTTTGCAAGCCATTACAACTATTTCGGAAATACAATCAAAATCGTAAAGCTCGTATTGGAATTGGATTTTCCAACATGATAAGGCTAACCACGCATAGTAACCGGAATCCGGTGGTTTTTCGTGCAAGGACTCACACACCACTATTCCTAAATTGCCACACTTCTTGATATTCGATGGCTTCTCTTGCAAGGACACACACGCCACTATACCATACAATAAGGGTCTCGTCTGGACACCTTGGTGACCTAGATCATATGTCGTCAGTCACCTTGAGGGATCATACACCACCCTCGTCATACTTAGCCTGAAATATGTAACATAGATCCCGTATCATTTCCGAGATGTGAGGCTTGGGATTGAGGTTACGCTCAACTTAAACAAAGCCACAATTTTCATACAAAACCACGCTTTAATCATAAACAGGTTCCACTTTGAATTCCACATTGTCATTCCACGTCACATGACTGCTTTCTAGAAAAGTAACTTCCTGAGCTCGTATGTCTCAGGAAAGGGTGTTAAGCTAAGAGAAGTTGCCTTCTCTACCACCAACTGATATACATTTATAGAAATCACTCAAATGTGATTTAGAATACAATGTCAGACAAATATCCATAAATGTTCATTCTGGGACTAAATGAAACCGAAGTCACTTTGCTCCCCCATTACTAGGCAAGAAGCCCTTGCAATACGAAAAAATCTTCACAACGAGGAGACCACTACTATAAATTGTTGAATATGCAAGTATATGGTTTTTGTTTGATAATAAAAAACACACACACACATATATATATATATATTCATTTAAATGTATTTGTTATTATACTATTTTATTTTCACATAATTAAATAAATATTTGCTGAATAAAATAAATAACACAAAATTTAAATTCAAACAGATATTTTATTCAAACAAATATACTGTTATAATTTTGAATAGTACAAAAGTTGAGCTCTCACTATATGTATACAAAATTTCAATTACAATACAATTTCAAATTACAACACGATTTTTCACTATACAATTGTTACATACATTTGCACCTCACCACATATCACTCGTTCACTCATATTTGATCTTCAACTCTATTCCAGCTTGTATCCAGCATTTGAAATATCTGTAAAAAAACACCGATGCGGTAAAATTGAAAAAGAAATATTTTTTGCAATGTAAATTAAAATGTGTATTTTGAAAATATTATTTGCCTCAGTTATTTGGGTTGTTCATCATCATTTATTTTGAATTCATCTTACACGAACAGCTTGTGACATGCACAGTGTATCACTGTACATGCCACAAGGCCGTGCACATCGATATACACTTGATAAAACTGCAGGGACAGGTGAGCACAAGGTCAAACCAGAGCCATAAGCTGGATTCAACTTAGGTGCAATACAAAAGCATCACAAAATTGTCGAGTACAAGTTCTCATGCAACAAGGATCCAAAATCAGACCATGCTAACAAGTGCACAAATGTGTACACATGAGAACAGACTCGATAGTGGAGTCATGAACCAAACTTCAATACATAACAAAAGTGTCACCAATAAGTCAACTGAGCAAAGCCTCAACATCAAATAGCAACAAAACTGGAGCATGCATATACATTAACCTGACCACATACATATATACATATGTTTGCACACATGTATACATATATATGTAGTGCACATCAATCAAATATGCAGTTCAATATGCAAGCAATCAAGCTACAGCAAGGCTACAACTTCAAGCAAACAATGAACTGGCTCGAAGCAAAAACCTAGTACAAGACTTAAGTGAACATGCAACAAAAATGAAGAACACATACCTACAACATGAAGACCAGCTCATACTATACATAAACAAGAACATGCCTAAACTACAAGACCACATGATACTACAGCTACTAGAGTTCATCAGTAAAGAAGCAACAACAAAAGGCATCAGATCATATGCAACAGAAGTAGACAACAATGAGTCATGAAATAAATCCAAGCATCAAGTACAATTGACTCGAAGTTATGCAAAAACAGACCAGAAACAAGAGCAGACGACAAAATGTACATGCATATAAACCAAAGCTAACATAAGAAAACATGTAGAACAGTGGACAGAGCGCAACAACACAGTTGTAGATCATGGAAGATCAATATGAAGCGTAGACTCAGATCAAAGCAGTGGACTAACTGGCCATAGCTACACATAATGGAATGCAAGGCTACCAAGGTCAAAGGCATTTTAACTTAAGTGTAGACAACAACACACAAGTTCAAAGTTCAGGTGAAGAAAAACTGCAACAAGCTCCAAGCAGACTACATGATGAACACAAATGCAAGACCAAGTACAATGCAGCCTAAACTTCAAACATACAATCCTAAATGAGCTAACATACGACAAACATGTCCAGACCACTTCAAGTCTAACAAGGCAACTCAACACAAAGTGAACCACAAACCAGATCACATGATGACAGAAGCTCAAAGACATAATGATACAGGACAGAAGGATAATGCACAACACCAGACATTCGGGCATTCAGTCACATGGTTCAGGGATGAACATGAGCATGCAACAGAGTCTCAACCAAAACAAAATGTACACACATGTAGACATATACATATGCAGTATGGAATGAAGACAGTGAAAACAAGTCAGAGTTTATCAAGTCAAGTTTTATCTCAAGTCCAGAAAATCACAAATTCAAAAGGGGGATTTAAGGTGAACACAGCATCAAAGAGTTTTAACAAGTCTAGATAATATCGCAAGTACAATGAACAAGTCAGTGCCGAAATCAAAGAAGTCAACAGAGAAAAGAACGGAACCAAATCCAAAGCAAATGCAAGCCGTGGTGACCAAGCAAGCATAACAGGAAAATATACGAATTTAAAAAGTCAGAAAAACATCACCAACATTCGATTACAGATTAACGGCCGAGCTAAATTATCAGACGATTTCAAGTGAACGATAATTTAGGGTTTTATTCCTTATAAATACCATTAACATCATTGGCAATCAAAAGCATCGAGTTCAAGCATATCAATGAGAATAATAAAGGAAATCACATACCAAAATTATCCAATCCGAACTCGCCAAATTGAAGCAGCCGATTGAAGTCAAAGCAAGACGATCGATCGACAAAGCAATCAACGCGAAAACATCCATTCCATCGATCAACTGAAATCAGCGTATTCAATTTCCAGAAGCCTTAATTTTCAGAAAGAAAGAGGAATAAAAGAGGCAGCCATTTTCACAAAGCAAAGGATACAGGCCGAAGAAATAAACAGAGAAAAGGGGAACAAATTTTTATCACATTTTTTCTTTGGGCCAATTTATAATTCCGTTTGGGCTTTAAATTTTAAAATTAGGGTTTTATTGTTTGAGTTTTTTTTATTTTGTATTTCTGTTTTTAACTTTTGTAAATTCTAGTCGTGTGATTAGGGGATGAACTACGGTGGTGTAGTTCGAGAATTCGCAACTCAGTGGCTGAGTTATGGCAGGGTTTTGAGCGTAGAGTTAGGTTAGTCGATAGCGGGTGTCGCAAGTTTACGTGTGTAAGCATCTGACTACTTAATTTCTAGTAGAAACCTTGGGGGCAGCACATAGGCAGGGTTTTGCCAAAGCTGGGTAAATCTGTGTTGTTCTATTTCTGCTTTTATTATTCTACTATTATCAGTGCTGCAATTATTTTATATATTTCCACATTAATTTTTATAATTATTAGTATCAACCTATTCACCCCTCCTCTAGGGTGAAATCATTCCTACAAGTGGTATCAGAGCTAGGAACAAAAACCAGTTTTTGTTTTAAAAATTTGATTTTTCAAAAACAAATCCTTGTTTTAAAATTTTGATTTTTAAATGGCTTCTTTTAATAATGCTTTTGCTGAGGGACAATCCATAGTTAGACCACCAATGTTTAATGGTGAATATGCTTACTGGAAAAATAGAATGAAATTTTTTCTGAAAACCATTGATGCTTGGAATATTGTTGAGACAGGATATAGGACACCAACTATAATAGTAGATAATCAGGAAATTGAAAAACCTATGGATCAATGGACAGATCTAGAAAATAAATTACAAAATGCCAATGCTAAAGCTATGAGTTCTATTATTTGTTCATTAGATCAAATTGAATTTAATCGTGTCTCACATTGTCTAACTGCACAGGAAATTTGGCACACACTTGAAGTGACCACGTAGGAACATCTCAAGTCAAAGAATCTCACCTTGCCATGCTTAGTAGAGAATACGAGAATTTCACAATGGCCAAGGATGAGAATGTCAAAGAGATGTATTGATGACTTTCTAATCTAGTATACAAATCAAAAGCTCTCGGAAAACCATACACAGAATTGGAAATAGTCCGAAAAATCCTTAGAGTCCTTCCACGAAATTTTGAAGCCAAAGTCACTACTATTCAAGAATCAAAGGATTTGAAACAGATTAAAGTCGAAGAACTCATCGGAAATCTCACCACTTATGAGCTATAAATGAAATTCAAGGAAGAACGTGAAGGAGGTGATACTCAAAAGAAATCAATAGCTCTCAAAGGAACAACAGAAACTGATGATGGTGATGATGATGATGGAGTAGCTGAATTGGCACTACTAATAAAGAGATTCAAAAAATGGAACTGCAAATATGGAAATACGGCTTTAAATCAACAATTGAAAAGCAGAATAGTCAAAGTACTAGACAACTCAGAAGAGTGGGAGATCATTTGTCACAAGTGCAATAAACCCGGTCACATCAAGCCCAATTGTCCTCAGAATCGACTCGGCCAAGGAAAGAAATCGAAAAGGAGAAATTTTGCAGCCACTTGGAATAAAAGTGATGATGATAATAAAAGCACTAGCAGTGAGAGTGAAAAACCAAATTTATGTCTTCGAGGTGATACAACTGATAGCGATGACGACGAGCCAAGCGAGGTATCAAAACTTACTCACTCAGAATTACTTATATATTTTCACGAAGTAAATGGCTGCTTGAACGACTTAGGGAGTAATACACTAAAATAGAATCACAAAGAGATATTTTAATAGAACTAACTAAAAAACTTGACCAATTAGTCGAAAACTATCAAAATAAAAGCCCTAATTGTAATAAGTGTCCATCATTTGAAGAAGAAATAAAAAAAATCAGAAATTAAAATTAAATTACTTGAAAATGAAATTCTGATTTTGAAAGAAAGTGAAAACACGAGGAGAGAATTCTATTAAAAAGTGCACTCTATTATTGAAGGAAAATGAATCTCTCAAAACACAAGTCCAACAATTGTCTACAACTTTAGGAAAATTTTCAAAAGGAGAAAGATCGCTAAATATGTCATTAGGGAAGCAAACTGTTAATACTATTAGACAAGGAGTTGGGTACACTCAATCTGAAAGAGTTAGAAGTAAAATTAATCGTGTCAAATCCGAGTGCACAATTTGTAGAAAAATTGGACACAATCACAGCAATTGCTGGTATAGACCCAAACACGTGAAAACCATTCCAATTTGGGTTTCAAAAGGCACGAATATAAAATCCCTTAAAGTCAAACAAATCTGGATGCCAAAAGGAACAAATATAATTGTCTTGGGTCTACACAAATTTATTTTTCAAAATCTTTTGCCACTAACAACCATGGACCTATAAAAAAAATAGGTCACAACAATCTTTCCTCATGTAGGTGTAGTGGCAGGCTAAGGAACAATAAGAGTGGTACCTGGATTCTGGCTGATTCAGGCACACGACGGGCGATAAATCTAAGTTCCTTAGACTAGTACAAAGGTGGTGGAATCACAATGGGAAACAACGAAAAATTATCGGTAAAGGTAAAATAGGTAACGTTACATTTATCTTGAACGATATATTAAATATTGAAAATCTGCACCATAGTCTGATCAGCCAATTATGTGATAAAGAAATAAATGTTGATTATGATTATGATTTGTGCAAAAATGTTGACCAATCATCTTTTCATTCTTGAACTATTTCATACAGATTTGCTTGATCTAACGATATTGAAAGTTTATGTGATAAGAGATAGTGTCTTGTGTTGGTTGATGATTATTCTAGGTACACGTGAATATATTTGTTCTAGATCTGACACTATGTTCACTAGTTGTTTATGTGCACGGTATCATTCAAAATAATTTCATTCAAATGCTGTAAAATGATTATAAGGTATTTGTTGCACATCTCAGGGTTTGGTCTATGATATCCAACTAATGATATCCTTTAGTCAAAGTGGAATTCAGATGCAGATTACACTGGAAGCAAAGTTGATAAAAAATTAGTAGTGGAAAGTGTTTTATGTTGAGACATCCATTAGTTGCATCACATTTTCAAAGAAAATATCTGCATATTTTTTATTTCAAACGATTTTCAATTTAGCAGACATTTTTCTTATAAAACCCCTTCCAGAAAATAGTTTTGTTGACTTTGTTTTAAATTAGACATTTTAGAAATTTGATTTTATATTTATTTTTTTTGGATTTGATCTATGACTACATTGACTAATCTAACTCCCTACTAATTATCGAAAAGATAAATAGTGATTGGAAAAAAAAAGTGATGAGTGTTGATATTAATCATATATTATGACTTGAGATAGTATATTTAGTAAATTTCTTTAAAAATTTAAACAAGATTTATAATAACTTTTGTTGGTAAAAATTCCATGACCATCTTTATTTCTATCATATTTCTAATGACCACCACTCATTAAAATCCAATATAGTGTGTCAAAATGTGGTATTTTAAACAGGAAATTATTCGTTTTTATTTTATTTATTTTATTTATTTATTTAAAATAAAAACATCCAAAGTATTCACTCTCATTTAAAAGTCCTCACGGTTATGCATGTATGAAACACATATCAAAGTTGGTTATTAGATAGACGAGTTGATTCTAATCCCATTTAAAAGTCCTCACGGTTATGCGTGGTTAGAAAATACTTGAAATTTGTTTTTTGTTTTTTTAAAAAATTTGGGAATACTACTAATCTCATTTAAAAGTCCTAACGGTTATGCATGGTTAGTAGATATTCAAATTCCTGATATTAATATACCACAAATAGACACAACTATATGGTTTTGTATACCAACATGACCCCTATCATTCTAAAGTGGAATATGCGCCTAATATAGTATTTGTGATTTTTGTTTGATTTTTTATTGAAATTTAATATTTATAGTTTATTGGGTATTAATGTTGTATTGATGTCTATCATTTTATCTCTATTTTTCTAACACTATTACTCTTTTGCTGATAACAAAAGGGGGAGAGAGAAGTTAAGATTTTGGTTGGCAAATAATTCAAGTCATATTTTTTATTTGCATATTCTCATCTAAGTTTATTTGCATATTTTTATTTATTTTCATGCATATATGAAGGGGAAGCTTTCGTGTAGGGGGAGCATTCAAATAGGGAGAGCAAATAGAATGATCAAATACATTTAATAATTCAAAATCTTAAATATATGTTTGTTATCATCAAAAGAGGGAGATTGTTGAATATGCAAGTATATTATTTTTGTTAGATGTTAATAAACATATATATATATTCATTTAAATGTATTTGTTATTGTACTATTTTATTTTCACATAATTAAATAAATATTTGCTGAATAAAATAAATAACACAAAATTCAAATTCAAACATATATTTTATTCAAACAAATATTTTCTTACAATTTTGAATAGTACAAAAGTTGAGCTCTCACTATATATATATACAAAATTTCAATTACAATACAATTTCAAATTACAACACGATTTTTCACCATACAATTGTTACATACATTTGCACCTCACTACATATCACTCGTTCACTCGTATTTGATCTTCAACTCTATTCCAGCTTGTATATAGCATCTGAATTGTCTGCAAAATAAACACTGACGCAATAAAACTGAGAAGGAAATATTTTTTGCAGTGTAAAATAAAACGTGTATTTTGAAAATATTATTTGCCTCGGTTATTTGGGTTGTCCGTCATCATTTATTTTGAATTCATCTTACACGAACAGCTTGTGACATGCACAATGTATCACTGTACATGCCACAAGGCCATGCACACCGATATACACTTGATAAAACTACTGGGACAGGTAAGCACAAGGTCAAACCCGATCCATAAGCTGGATTCAACTCAGGTGCAATACAAAAGCATCACAAAATTGTCGAGTACAAGTTCTCATAAAACAAGAATCCAAAACCAGACCATGCTAACAAGTGAACAAATGTGTACACATGAGAATAGACTCGACAGTGGAGTCATGAACCAAACTTCAATCCATAACAAAAGTTCACCAATAAGTCAACTGAGCAAAGCCTTAACATCAAATAGCAACAAAAATGGAGCATGCATACACATTAACACGACCACATACATATATACATATGTTTGCACACATGTATACATATATATGTAGTGCACAACAATCAAATATGCAGTTCAAAATGCACGCAATCAAGCTACAACTAGACTACAACTTCAAGCAAATAATGAACTGGCTCGAAGCAACAACCTAGTACAAGACTTAAGTGAACATGCAACAAAAATGAAGAACACAAACATACAACATGAAGACTAGCTCAGACCATACATAAACAAGAACATGCCTAGTCTACAAGACCACATGATACTACAATTACCAGAGTTCATCAGTTTAGAGGCAACAACAAAAGGCATCAGATCATATGCAACAGAACTAGACAACAATGAGGCATGAAATAAATCTAGGAATCAAGTACACATGACTCGAAGCAATGCAAACACAGACCAGAAACAAGAGCAGATGACAAAATGTACATGCATATAAACCAAAGATAACATAAGCAAACATATATAACAGTGGATAGAAGTGCAAACCACAACACACAAGTTCAAAGTTCAGGTGAACCAAGACTACAACAAGCTCTAAGCAAACTACATGATGAACAAAAATGAAAGACCAATTACAATGCAGTCTAGACTTCAAACATACAATCCAAAATGAGCTAACGTAATGCAAACATGTCCAGATCATTTCAAGTCTAACAATGAAACTCAACACAAAGTGAACCACAAACCAGATCACATGATGACAGAAGCTCAAAGACATAATGGTACAGGACAGAAGGACAATGCACAACACCAGACATTCGGGCATTTAGTCACATGGTTCAAGGATGAACATGAGCATGCAACAGAGTCTCGACCAAAACAAAATGTACACACATGTAGAAATATACATATGTAGTATGGAACGAAGACAGTAAAAACAAGTCAAAGTTTATCAAGTCAAGTTTTATCTCAAGTCCAAAAATTCACAGATTCAAAAGGGGGATTTTAGATGAACACGTCATCAAAGAGTCGAACAAGTCCAGATAATATCGCAAGTACAATGAACAAGTCAGTGCCGAAATCAGAGATGTCAACAGAGAAAAGAACAAAACCAAATCCACAGCAAATGCAAGCCGTGATGACCAAGCAAGCATAATAAGAAAATATACGAATTGAAAAAGTCAAGAAAACATCACCAACATTCGATTAGAAATCAACGGCCGAGCTAAATTATCAGACGATTTCAAGTGAATGATAATTTGGGGTTTTATTCCCTATAAATACCATTAACATCATCGGCATTCAAAATCATCGAGTTCAAGCATATCAACGAGAATAATAAAGGAAATCACACACCAAAATTATCCATTCCGAACTCGCCAAATTGAAGCAGCAGAGTGAAGTCAAAGCAAGACGATCGATCGACAAACCAATCAACCCAAAAACATCTATTCGATAGATCGACTGAAATCGGTGTATTCAATTTCCAGAAGCCCTAATTTTCAGAAAGAAAGAGGAACGAACGAGGCAGCCATTTTCATAAAGCAAAGGATACTGGCCGGAGAAATAAACAGAGAAAAGGGAAACAAATTTTTATCACAGTTTTTTTTGGGCCAACTTATAGTTTCGTTTGGGATTTAAATTTTAAAATTAGGGTTTTATTGCGTTGAGTTGTTTTTATTTTGTATTTCTCTTTTAAACTTTTGTAAATTCTAGTCGTGTGACTAGGGGATGAACTACGGTGGTGTAGTTTGAGAATTCGCAACTCAATGGCTGAGTTATGGTAGGGTTTTGAGCGTAGAGTTAGGTTAGTCAATAGCAGGTGTCGTAAGTTTACGTGTGTAAGCGTCTGACTACTTAATTTTTAATAGAAGCCTTGGGGGCAGCACGTGGGTAGGGTTTTGCCGAAGCTGGGTAAATCTGTGTTGTTCTATTTCTGCTTTTATTATTCTGCTATTATCTGTGCTGCAATTATTTTATATGTTTCCGCATTAATTTTTATAATTACTAGTATCATCCTATTCACCCCGCCTCCCTTTAGGGTGAAATCGATCCTACATAAATAACTCTATAATGAGAGCGACCCAGAGCATGTCAACAAGCAGTCCTCACGCTATGAAGATCCTCGGTCTTCAATAATCATCATCTTCAACATGTCTTCACTTTCGAACGTATACATTCGTTCGAAGTGGTTTTCGGATAGGGATCACCCAAATCCAACCCTCGTTCCTTCGAAGCCAATCATTGCTTTAAAAGGTGTTAAGTCCAAATGTGAATATCAATCATCAATCAGTTACTTCATCTTTTATTTAAATCAAATATCTTTCTTAGATATATTCTTTTCAATTTGTTTCATTTTTTTAAGAGTATATGGAATCATTAAGCCTCATTTATCAAATCATTTGGTTTATTTAAACCTTTCTTAAATCCTGGAATAATTCCAAATCATTTTCTTTTTTACTTAAGAAAGCCTTTCCAAATCTTTCTTTTAATCTTAATCAAAGATTTCTTATATTCATGTTATAACTTTGAACTTAGGGAAAATATTCCAAAATCATTTATTAAATCTTAATCTAAGATTTCTTTCTTAACTTCAAATCGTATTCTTGCAAATCGAAGATTTTCATAACAGAGCACTACTGCCACTTTAGATATGGTAAATTTCACCTCCAGGGACTAATGGCAAGTAATCCTACATCATGAAGATCTTCATCTTCAATGATCTTTTTCTTTAATATGTTTTATTTCGAAAATTAGTTTGAAGGGGTTTTTGGATAGGAATCACCCAAATACGATCCTGGTTCTTTGGATAGGAATCACCCAAATCTGATCCCGGTTCCTTCGTACCAATCATCGAATAAAAAGATGTTAACTAGTTAATTAATATTCTAAAATTTGTTTTTTTCTTTTATCTTGGGAAAACTTAAATATGATCTTTTAGAGCATCCTGGCTTTCCTTTCGATCCATTGCACCCCTCGTCTAAAAAGAGAAAACATAGGCCAGGTAAGTTCAGGGCACTGGTTGCTCCATCCCTAACCATAGTTAAACATCTAGTTTTATCTTCCCAGATCTCACAGGCGGGACAAATGTACTATTCTTTTTTGCATACTCAGTTATTAGCTTTTTTTGGAATTGATTATAAGATTCCAAATTATCTTTTAAACTCTTAATTTTCCTTTAAAAACATTCATAACTGATTCTAGGAAATATCGTTACGTTTAAACCTTCTTTTTAAAAAGTCATAGCAACGAAAGTAGAAAAGTGCAGTGGAAAGTGCTTTATAAGCTTATTTGATTTAAACAACTTTTTAATATTTGAAATTCATATTTTCCTTTCCAAATCTCTTTTAAACCATTTTAATATATTTATCTAATTTATTTCATATTTTTAATCATTTAAAAAGAAATCCTTTTTGGAGTACGAACTGCAAAACCGCGATGTTTTTAGAAAATTGTTTTGGACATATTTCAAACTCTACTTGATGAAATTTTGATTTTTTTTCTTCGTTGTAAAACTATTATCATTGTGGATCAAAGAATTTTTATTTCGAAGAAATCCGACTTATAAATCATTCTCTATGTTAATTTGAAGTTACGGGTCGAAATTTACGAACTACCGCTATGCGACGAGCTCGATTTTGATCAATTTTGCGAATTGCTTCGAAACATATCCGAAACACTTCAAATTTGTTTTAAACCGTATTTAAACTATTTTAACTTATTTAAAACAATATTTTCATCATTTCAAACTCATTTTTCATTTCATTTCATATTATAATATTATATTATTATAATATCATTTTCAATCTTTTTAGATATTTTGAAATCATTAAGAGGCTAAATAATTTCTATACACACATTTATATGAATTTAATTTCCATTGAATTACCTATACTTACTAACTGTTTCTCTTATCATTTATCAAACCAAGTTATCATCCATATCACCAACATATAATCAACCATAATATCAACCAAGTTATCATCCATTAAATCATTCAACATATAACAAACTTTTCATGTAACTAACTTGAAATATTTTTAGAAATTAGTAACTTTAAATTATGGGTACTCACCTTTTACCAAAAGATTAACTTCCTACCAACATTCTTTTTTAAACAACACTTCACTAAATCATCTTAACTTCACCAAACCATCACCTAAACAACTCCACCTCACTTCCTAGTGCTCGGCCATCACTTCACTTCCACTTGCTCTCGACCACAATTCTTTCCCTCTTCTTTTCTCTTGGCCAAACCTTCCAACAACACCAATAGGACTTGGCCTCCTCTTGATCCTCCCATTCCTCCATCTTTTCTTTACTTCTTAGATGCTAAACCATGTTTTTTTGATATTCTAAGATCTTTGGCACAGTTTGGTGGAGTTTTGACTTTGTTTGATATGGTTTCGAAAAAGTTAGTAAGGAAATGGAAGAGAAGAAGCCATTAAAGCCCTAAGAAAGAAGAAGAAGAGAGCTTAGAAAAGAAAGAAGAAAAAGAATGGAAAGTGTGAGAATGGAAGAGGCATGCATGGCTATTTATAGGAAATTTTTTGGAATAAAATACTATTATGTAAAATGACCAAAATACCATTTATTTACTTTTTAAGCAACCTTATTTTTTCAACACTTAACATCACATTTAAAATCGTTACTTTATGTCATTTTCACTTAAGAGGTAAGTAAGGAATATAATAATTATGTTTGGTTTGATTTGATGTTTACTTTTTTGCTTTGAAATGATATGTTTGTCTTTTTGTGCTTACTTTTTCTTAGTTATATTCTAGAATTTTCTAAGTATGTTTAGTAAAATTAAATTTGATTAGTGAATTAATTAATACCTACACTATTCGAATATATGTTCCTATATAAGAAAATAAAGGTGCGACAACGTTGCGACAACTTTTAATCGACAAAACGTTGATTTTCGACAAAATGTTTTACGGTCACATTTTGACGTTTTAGTTAGACTATTTATTTATGTAAACAAAACATAAAAATAAATTTTTATATTACTATTTAAAAATATAAACACTCATAAATAAATTAAAATAATTTATTTTACCATTGAAACTTACTTTTCTGAAATAAGCATTTTGTCACTTTTGTCGATATAGGCAAATGTTACTATTTTTGTGTATACTTCTCTTTTAAAATCCTATCTAATATTGTTTGAATCAAATAACCTTACCTATTTTATATTTAAAATCACTTTAAAAGTTTATTTTAAAGTGGTTAAATTCTGGGTCGTTGCACGCACCTACTCCCCTTTCGATGAAGTCGAAAGCAATCCATTTCTTTATAAAAGCAATGTAGAAGGGCGCTTAAACTATAGCGACAACGAAAGGTTGTCAAGTTAATCCTTTCGACCAGGTCAAAAGGTCTAATTCAAAAGGATGAAGGCGAAAGAATGAAGGAGAATGGTGATGAAGAGGGCCTTCCAACCACGTTAAAAGGATGCACGTAGAATATAGAAGAAGTCCTGTCGACCGCATCGAAAGGATGCATGTAGAATGTAGAAGAAGGCCTTTCAAGTGCATCGAAAGGATGCATGCAAAAAGTTGAAGGAAGACCTTTCGACTGAAGCGAAAGAATGGGCACGAAAGTGGGTCAACTTGCATCTATAAATACGACCCAAGGGGTCCTAGTAAGGGGACCGAATTTCGAGAATTCTGAATTCTCCTTCTCATTCATAGCAAATCAAATCTTTGTAACCCTAAATCAATTTGGGAGAAAAACACTCTTACCTGTAACTCAATTTGGATATATGCAAAAAGAGGAAGCACATGGATTCAATATAGATTTGGAATATGAGAAAGATCATTTCAGCCATTAGCTTGACTAATGATCAATTGCACATGATGCTTACTTATTTTCTTAACTGTTACTTATCTTATACGATGCAATGGGATCAACTTAGACAATGTGTATTCGAATCATATTATCATCATGTTTATGACATCAAAAGTCAAATTATTATGATGATGATGTTTTGATGTTAATAAGTTCATGGAACTTATATTGTCTGAGATTTTATTCCATTGCATATTGAATATAGAACTTGTATATTGTACATTGAGTCCACTTTGAAAGAGTGTACACCCTTTTGACCTGATCGAAAGGGATGTTCCGAAAGGAACTCAATGTATGAATACTGAGTAAAGTTTGATGGTTGGATATATTCGATAGGGGCTTTGATGTTTAAACAGATATGACCCTTTCAGAAGAGTACTTTCCATGGCAGCAAATACAATGCTTATTAAAGTGAAAGTGAATCCACCTTTCGAAGATAGAATAGTTCTTTCAACTCATTTGAAAGGGGATAAGGATGACCCTTTTAACCCAATTGAAAGGGGGTCATGAGTAAGCCGTTCTCTTCTCAATTTTTATTTGAATGAGTTGATAGATCACTTTGTCTATAACTAGAATTTCCCTAAAGCTACCTTCCGAAGATGTTTTCCCCAAATCAACTCATTCGAAAGTGGTTTTGAAGAGATTGATTACTTTTAACACTTTCCTTTGAGGTGTTAGCAAATTTTCTTGCCAACAACATAATTTTGAGATGTCAGCAATATTTCTTGTCAACATTTTGGTGCTAGAAGGAGGGCTCGAACCTCCCACCTTGTGGTTACCTTATAAACTAATTATGGATTGTTTAACTTGATATAGGAAAATGAAATCAAAAAGGCTTAGCCGAATCGACGAAGAAGCAGTACAAACCACAACTTTGGAAGAAAACATAACTCCAACTTTCAACTTGGAGGGAGTTGTGCAAGGGCAGCCATCAACCCCAACGCAACAAGACGACAATGCAATCAAGATGAAGCACTTGGAGCAACAATTGTTGGAAATGCAAGAGTTTCTCAAAGCAGCACTATCTCAAAAGTCTTCCAAAATAGCAACCAACGACTGAAGATAAGGTAATCTCTCCTAGAAGAAACTTAAAGGCTTATACCAATAAGGACAAAGGCAAAGTAG
The DNA here is from genome assembly GCA_030737815.1 of Allium fistulosum. Classification (NCBI taxonomy): domain Eukaryota; kingdom Viridiplantae; phylum Streptophyta; class Magnoliopsida; order Asparagales; family Amaryllidaceae; genus Allium; species Allium fistulosum. The sequence continues at coordinate 865,695,283 of CM060906.1, read as the reverse complement.
ATCTGACATCATCAAAGAAAAAAGAGCGTCATCTGATTAAAGTTAATCATCAAGGAAGGGTATTGGATAAATCTCTCGAGCAATCTGGAAGCTTGACATCAAAAGAATACAACCTAAATCGAAAAAGCTGTCATGACACCGAAGCTTATTTGAAAGACGCGGCGGAATAGGTAGTCTAAGACATGCTAAATGCTAAGGGAAAGAGGACTTTTGATGAGCGAGCAAATGACAATGAATGAGTTGCTCCGTTCACAGATGAGATCATGTCAATAGTTATCCCATCTTATGTCAAGACCCCAACCCTGAAGTATCATGGTACTACTGACCCTGATGATCACTTGATGGCTTTAGTTGGATCTGTATAATGCTTCTGGAGCCATTCGATGTAGACTATTTATGGTAACGCTTCAAAGGGCTGCCGCTAAATGGTACCGACAATATCATGAAAAGACGATATATTCGTGGAAATAGTTTTCTTATGAATTGTCTGCCCAATTCTGTATATGCAAGGATCCAACCATCGATTACACTGTTCTAGCCAACATTAAGCAAAGACAGGGAGAATCACTGGGCGATTACCTTAAGAGGTTCAATACAGAAGCAGTAAAAGCTAAGGATATGAATGACAAGGATAAGCTCATTGCAGTAAATTCTGGATTGATAGAGAATACTCCATTTTGGAAGGAACTCTTAATTCATGGGTGTAAGGATTTGCAGGACTTCCATTTCCAAGCCGATAAATTCATTCGAATGGATGATTTATATTACGCTTGTTATCCCACCTTTTGGCAAGGCCGTGACACCAAGAACTTGACTAGAAACCAATGACAGTTCGTCTTGGAGATTGGTTATACGCAGGCTCACAATGGATATCAATGAATTTTGTCCGAGTCCGGATCGATCTAAAATTGATATGACACGACAAGCGAAGCTATAAGAGCCAACATTCCAAATTTCAAGTCATTCGGAGTTCGTATGCTCAAGATATTGATCGATCACGGTTGAGAAATCCAAACTTGCATTGATCATAACTTGAGATCTACAAGTCCAAATGCCAACAAATTTTCACAGGAGCTTACGTACGACCTATGGAATGTTCATGCCAAATTTCGACTCGATTGGAGCAAGTCTTGATCGGTACGAAATTCGTTCGTATCGATCACGGACAGAAAAACTCCAATTTGCATCGATCATATCTCATGATCTACAAGTCCAAATGCTATGAAATTTTCACAAGGGCTTACAAACAACATAAAGAATGTTCCTGCCAAATTTCACTCGATTCGAGCAAGTCTTGATCGAGATGAAATTCGTTCGTATCGATCATGGACAGAAAAACTCCAATTTGCATCGATCATATCTCATGATCTACAAGTCCAAATGCTATGAAAATTTCACAGGAGCTTACGTAGAACATAAAGAATGTTCCTGCCAAATTTCGACTCGATTGGAGCAAGTCTTGATCGATACGTAGTTCGTATCGATCACGGATCGAGTCGAAATCGCCTAGGATCGATCGCGTAGGCCCACCCACATACCAAAAGAAGTCTCCCGGGATCTGAGCGAGATATTTGCCTCCTACGCCTATAAATAGCACCCCAGAGCCTACAGAAAAAGGATCTTTTGGCTCTTTGACGTCCAGACTCTGCCGGAAACACTTTTGCACTTCAAAGCTGCTGCTATACTCAAATTTCACTACTGCAATCCATTGTAATCTACTGTTATCCGCTGAAATCAGTTGTAATCATCGAAGAAACATCAATAAAGTCATCAATTTCATAGTGGACGTAGGCAATACGCCGAACCACTCTAAATCTGTGTGTTTCTGTGCATGTTCTTATCTGTTTAATTGATGTGTTTGTTAGATCTGCTCCATTTTACATTTATTTTCTTCATTTTATCTCTTTAAACACATCCGAAGAGTGTTGTGCCCAATTTTGGTACAAACACTTTGGTGCTTTCACTGAGAAAACTTTTCTTTTCTCCTGCTCTATGGATCTACTACCGTAGTTGGATTGCAAAAATCTAAGGAGGAGATCCAGATCTGTCATCAAGTGGTTCCTTCTATTCTATTCAGATTGCTCCATATCTAAGAGGAACTGCATTCATCAAGATTTTCGTATCCATATTTTCGTATCCATGAAAATATGGTGATTTTTGTATCCATGTTTTCATATCCTGAAAATATGGTGCTTTTCGTATCCATATTTTCATATCCATGAAAATATGGTGATTTTCGTATCCATGTTTTCGTATCCAGAAAATATGGTGCTTTTTCGTATCCATGTTTTCGTATCTAGAAAATATGGTGCTTTTCGTATCCATGTTTTCGTATCCAAAAAATATGGTGAATTTCGTATCCATGAAAATATGATGAACTTCGTATCCATATTTTCGTATCCAGAAAATATGGTGATTTTCGTATCCATGTTTTCGTATGCAGAAAATATGGGAATTTCTTATCCATGAAAATATGATGAACTTCGTATCCATATTTTCGTATCCAGAAAATATGATCATTTTCATATCCAAGTTTTCGTATCTAGAAAATATGGTGATTTTCGTATCCATCTTTTCGTATCCAAAAAATATGGTGATTTTCGTATCGATCGACTTTCATATCGATCAATTTTCGTATCGATCAACTTTCGTATCGATCACTTTTCGTATCGATCAATTTTCCTATCGATCACTTTTCGTATCGATCAACATTCGTATCGATCAACTTTCGTATCGATCCTACAGGGCGCTGTTCGTATCGATACTCAAATACCACTTCGTATCGATCCAGCCGCGTGCAGTTCGTATTGATACTCAGATACCACTTCGTATCGATCCTGCAACGTGCATTTCTTATCGATACTCAAATACCACTTCGTATTGATCCAACCGCACGCATTTCGTATCGATCCTCAGATACACTTCGTATCAATCCTGCAGCGTGCATTTCGTATCGATACTCAAATACCACTTCGTATCGATCCACCCGCGTGCATTTCTTATCGATCCAATTGTCCACTTTTCGAATCGTTCAATTTCACCTACATTTGTATCGTTCAAACGTTGCTGAGAACGATACGAAATTTCAAAAAAAAAATCGGGTACTGAACCCTAGCCGCAGCGCAGAGCACCCGCATAGTGAATTCAAAGCTCAACTGAATGATGGAACATTCCATCCACTCTCCTGATCGTACCATGACTGAACAGGACATAGGGGATTACAACAACAAATGCTGAATTGAAATCATGGAATATGTAAAGGAATACTACTAAATCAATGCACCTAGAGGCTGGAGAACCTAGCAAATACGCCAAGGACTATAGTTGGTTAATACATCATGCTTCTAAGGTGGACTGCAACTTCCCCCAATTGACCAGTTTTTGAACATCTAAATTGACAACTATGGTATGATGGCTAATATGACGACTGCCCTACACTGTCTACTATACCAACTCAAAACATAGCTGGTCACTGCTAAACCATCTTCAAATGCCCGCATCTTAATCATACCATGTCCATATGACTAGAAGCACGACATACAACCTTAAGAGGACTTCCTCACTATCTTATATGGGCCTCCTACCCGGGTGAAAATTAGAAATAATCACCAACCTATGAGCCCATCTTAACCAACTCACCATCCAATCAGCATTACCAACCACTCGAACGTTGGGCAATCGTGCATACATCATTCTCTAGTATTACAAGACCCCGTAGCCATAAAATGGAATTGATAATGTTGATAAAAGTATCTTTCCCAGCCAGACCTATTTATTGAAACCATCCTACATGCAGATTTTCCAGCAAAAATTCAACACGTTGACTACGTCAGTGTACTTTGGCAATATTACCCCCGGCACTACCTCATGAAGTGAGAATTGCACATGGCTTTCACCAAGAGTGATGACTGCCATTAAATGTAGCTGTCTTCCCCTATTCCTCAAAGAACATTGTCAATCGTGGTTAGACATACCAATTCTACTTCTCATATTGTTAAAGGGAATGAAGAAGCTGACAGCCAACGAATTTATCCAAAGCCCACAGCCAGTTGCTGCCAATACCCATAAATGAATTCATCAACAGAGTTTATTTCCAGACTTTGATAAGAGAACTGGTGGGTAGCCACCGACGAGTACACCAACATATCCAGGCCAATATTGAGTTGATGAACCAGATGAAGGATCAACATGGTGAGATAAGGAAGGGACCTACTCCATACTCTAGATTGGAAAACTCCTCTTCTCTAGATGGCTACCGTGAACACCAACGCCATAAGGTTGTTTCGGAAAGGATAGCTCCGACAATATGTGCAAGCCCTACAAAAAGAAGGACTGGGAACATCTGACCCCTATCGATCAAGGACTTTGATTATATTGAACCATTTGCATTAGACTTCCAACTGAGGAGGGCTGGACTGAAGTGCAATAGCAAGCATACGATGCTGCCTCACTTATCAATGAGATTTGATTTGATCTCTTTTGAATTATTTAAATTTCATTTACGTTACGAAGTATGACCGACTTGAATTAAACTACTTGCAAATGATGTAGGTAACCGAGTACTTAAGATTGGGTGCAAAACAACCTCCGTGGACTATGGTCAATCATTGAGGTATAATCTTGACGAGCATGATTCAACCACTCATCGGCTACTATATGCCCCTGAACGAGGGCAGAGCATCAAAGCGGAAGAGGCCGACAAGGTCAGGACTCTAGTACAAAGTGGATGCAACCGACCATCCACTCATCCGCCTATGCAATTTAATTAGGAGATTTAAGAAAGACTTGGAGTTATATGTCCCAACAATGCACTCTCCATCTTGTGTTTGAAGCTCGCCAAAATACATATGCTTCTTCCGATGCCCGATAAAATCGAAATCACACCAAGGGTGGACGTGATGTCACCAACCATGCATCCAATCCTACATTAGACACTTGGGATTATTTAAGAGAACACATGTTTAAAGTGGATCTGATTTGAACGTTCACTCTCCAATTTGCTTCTGTAATTCGGCAAAATCGTCATGCCTTAAACCGACTTCATCAGGGTCCAACCCTCAATTTAAAGTCATCAACGACTGACCGCCTACTCGCTAACCATCACGAGCTGTCATATCAACTCTCTTCCTTTGCTCGATCGAAAGAATGCAAAGTATAAATTGGATGTGACTCGACTGTCTGCTCTCCAATTCTTGCACCCGACTTAAGGGAAAATACACAACTCAAAGTGGATGTAGTTCGACCATCCTTTCCTATGCTCGAGCACAAAGCTTGCCAGAACACTAATTTTACTGCTTAGGCTTAGCAGAAGTGGAATTCAAACGAACATGGACGTGATCCAACCATCCATAAACTAAATCTCATCCTTTGTTGAGGGGCATATAAGTGGAAGTTAATCAAGATCCCACCGATCACTCGCTAAGTGAAACCCCGAGCTCAGGGACAAGCCATCACACTGCGGCAATAAGGGATTGATACACGACAATCCTCTAACTAACTCCGGCTCCCACAGTGTGAGCTGGAGTATAAACCTACGGATATGGGCTCTAGGAGGATGGATCCGTCCATCTAACGACTTCGCCCGTGTTCAACCTAAACCCAAGGAGGATGGATCCGTCCATCTAACGACTTTGCCCGTGTTCTATCTAAACCCGAGGAGGATGGATTAGTCCATCTAACGACCTCGCCTTCCATATTTACAAGCTCGAGGAGGATGGATCCGTCCATCTAATGACTTCGCTTGCCTACTCAGGGCGGATATGATACAACCATCCACGTACCTGAACAACTTCTTGTTCCTAGAGTGTGAACGAAATCCTAAAGCCTAAACAGATGTGACTGACCATCTGTCGGCTAACTATAGATTCCCAGAGCGCGAACTGGAGTATAAACATTAAATAACTCTAAGTCCCCAGAGCGCGGACTGGAGTATAAACACTAAAATGGGTGTGACTGACCACCCATCAACTGACTCCAAATTCCCAATGTGCGAACTGGAGTATAAACATCAACTAACTCCAAATTCCCAGAGTGCGAACTAGAGTATAAACATCAACTAACTCCAGATTCCCAGAGTGCGAACTGGAGTATAAACATCAACTAACTCCAGATTCCCAGAGTGCGAACTGGAGTATAAACATCAACTAACTATATGTCCCCAGAGTGTAGACTGGAGTATAAACACCAACTGGGTGCGAATGACCACCCATCAACTTACTTCGGTCCCGAGAGCGCTGGCTAGAGTATAAACACCAAATGGGTGTGATTAACAACCCATCAACCAACTCCAGTCCTCAAAGCATGGTTTGGAATATGAATACCAAAAGGGATGTGATTCGACTGTCCATCTATCGGCTATGGTTCCTCATCAAGTTCTGTAGTACAAAAAGCAAATTTGGTTCGACCGTCTGCTTTCCAATCTTCCCCTAACAAGGGGGCACACTTAACACACAAAATTGGATGTGATCCGACCATCCCGCACTAAGCGGGCATGACACAACCTTCCATGCTTGTCCCCGGCACGGGACGCATAACATAAATTTATAGGGATGCACTCCAACCCTACAAGACAAAATTTCTTCCTTGATTCGACAGGGAGGCGTAGATTCGAAAAACGGACCTGGCTGGATGTCCTATTCTGAATTGATATTACTACCATCCAACCACAAATGAACGTGGCATGACTGTTCATCTGCTAACTCTCGCCTGTGATCCGACGGGTTGTGCGTGCAACATGGACGGATTTGACCTAACCATCCGCCAATCAATTCCTTCCTACAGTTCAGTGGGACAAGCATCAAACTAAAGTTGTTGTAATTTGACCGACCATACTTCGACTTTTGCCATTGACTGGGGGTAGAGGAATTGACCGAGGAAAACACGGTTTGACCATTTTCTACAAAAGAAAACTTAGTCCCCAGAGTGTGGACAGGGGTATAAACATCAAATAGGTGTGATGAATGGCCCTTCAATTGACTCTGATCCCCAAAGTGTGGCTACAAGAATAGACAAACGAATGAATGTGATTCGACCATTCATTCACCAACTCTGACCTGAACTCGACGTTAGGAGTGTAAACTCACTACAGGTGCAATTAGACCATCCACGAACTAACTCTGCTAACCCAAGACTTGGGGCAGAAGTACAAATCACCGAAAGAAGAGAAAGGTGACTCGCTACATCTCCAGCTTATCGTCCTTTACAACTTAAGGCAACGACTACAAGGAGACCCTAATGCTAACCAATCAGAATTATGCCCGAAGTACTGGGCAACCAATTATATCTTACCGCCGGATCGACGGGCAATATCGATCTGCACCTTTCATAGCATACCATTGGATCGATAGGAAATGAGGTCCGAGCGTTCTACATCATGCCGTTGAATCAATGGTCAATATCGATCCTCTTCGACTACAAATCGATGTGACCTGAATGTCCATCGAATACCTTTGACCACCAGAGCATGGATAGAAGAATAAATCACGAGTGAGTGTGACTTGACCATTCGTCCTCCATCATCTTCCTTCGATCTGTTTGGAAAAGCGTGAAACCAGATAGGCATGACCTGACTGTGTTTGAGCTGACATTATCCCAAGTTCCGATGGGAGAATGTAAACCGAAATGGATGTAGTTAATTTCCTAACTCCCAGAGAATGCAATGTGACCATTCATTCTCTGACTTTTACCATGATTCGATTAAAAGAGCAATTCAAAACAAGTGCAACCTAAACATTTGCACACTGACTCTTACCTTGGAATCAACAAGGGAAGCATCAATCCTGCATTGGATTTGATTGGACGATTCACTCTTCAGTTTTTGCCCAAAGTATGGTGACATAAGTAGTGAAGTGAATGTCATTGACCGTCCAGAATCTAGCTTATGTCCGAATGTCGGCAAAGTAACAATGTATTCCGCCTAGAGGAAAGAACTAGAACATAATGTAGGATAGGCATGACTTAGCCCTCCATCGGTTAACTCGACCCCATGATTCAATGGGATAGAATACAAAATTGAAGAGGACATTATCTACCCTGCCATTTATCGAGATATTCCCCAGACTTGGGGCACGAGCAAGAAGATAAGATTAATATGATTCAACCAATCATCAATCAACTCTAATTCTTAAAGCTTGAACTACAGTATAAACACAGCTAGGACGAGACTAGACCATCCGCGTAATGCATCCGCCAACCCAAGACTGGGGACAAAAGAGTGATTATCCAAGAGTTGACTATGACAATTTGAACCTATGACCCATGCCTGATATTCATAACAACTCTAGGTTATGACTGAAAGGAGGCCTAGAGATAGAATCATTGGATCAATACCCGAACTCATGGGCAACTGATCATCATTCCAACCTTAACAATGAGCAATGGATCGCGAGTACATTGAATGTAAAGCGCATCATTCAAAAACACAAGTAAATTCAATCTCAAAGTTGGAGCCAGCTATGTAGCAGCATGCAGTACAAGGCTAAGTTCTACTAATCCTTTGATTCAACGTCCTTATAAGCCTTATCATTTACCATTGCAAATAAACACATGAGGCGCCTACAACCCATCACGAGTATTGTAGATCAGATCACAACTCTGCGCAATGATGAAGAAAGAGTCAACTGTTTTACTTCAGGTGAATCTTGATGTGTTCGCTTGGACTCGATTTCATATATATATATATATATATATATATATAATATATATATATATGGACTCTCGCTAGCCATGAAGAACCCTGCATTAAATGTTGACCCGAGGCATGTCTCGGTGAACAAAAAGGATGCGACATGGATCCAGAGAGATTCGTTGCACTTAAAGAGAAGGAGAATCTGCTCAAAACCAGTGGGTTTATCCATGATGCCCTCCAACCAAAATGAATATCCAATCCTTTACTTATTAGAAAAACGAACAGAGAGTGGATGACATACGCCAACTACTCAGATTTGCATGGGGTATGACAAAGCACGGCTTTCCACTTCCAATGATCAACCAACTGATGGACCTGACCATCAGACATGAATTACTCACATCCATGTATGCAAACTCCAGATACAATCGGATACTAAAGCATGTCCTAGACCAGGAATACAACTGTTTCATTATTGACCTGGGCCTATAGTGCTATGCTGAAATCCCTGTATTCAAATTTGAGAACACTTATGCTACTTTAGACGATTAACAGATCATTCAAAAATCATATCGGCCGATCGATTTAAGTAGATGTGGTTAATATGCTCGTGAGATCACGACTATTAAACGACCATATCGATGACTTGACAGAGGTATTCAGCGTTCTCCAAAAAATGCAGAATGAAACTCGATCCTTTGAAATGCTCTTTCACCATTACATCAGAAAGATTCTTTGTTTTCATCATCAATTCTCATGGAATCAAGACTAATTTCTAGAAAATTCCGACAGTTAGAGACACCCATGTACCGAGGACAACCAAGCAGGTATGGAGCCTAAGTCGAAAGATTACCGTCCTTAGTTAATTTGACTCTAGGACCATTTAAAAGTGAATTCTCTTCTTCAACCTGACAAGAGAGGGAAGAGAACTTTTGAATGAACTAACAATTACGTTGATGCACTTCCAGCTCTGATAGATCGCTTAAAGAGACCTCCCATTTTACCTAAACCTTTGGATCGCGAAGATTTTCACATCAATTGGGCCGTGTCAACACACGCCATAAGCATCACAAAGCTATGTGAAGAGAAACGAATCCAAAGACCAGTATATGATGAAGGCTGGCTATTGACAAGCTCACCCCGTTAACGTCCATATCGACCAACCGTTACGATAGGTCCAATAGAAACCTTAGATGTCTGAAAATTTACTCAAATGGAGTATCAAGCTAAGCAAATTTGATATCACTTATCTCCCTTGGAGAGCTCTCCAAGGTCAAACATTAGCATACTTCATATCTGAATTCACTACATCAGACGATTATCCGAAGAACAGCGGAGAACCGTCTAACCGATGGAGAACGTACACAGATGGAACTTCCAATAATCGGCTTTCTAACGTCGAAGTTGCGTTAATGACTATTGAGGAACGATCGATCTGCCACGCCCTCAAACTCAACTTCCCTACAACAAATAACGAAGCTAAGTATGAAGCCTTGGCGCTCAAACTTGCAAGAAAACTAGGAGTGGAAACTTTACATATCTTATGTGATTACTGGTTAGTAGTATACCGAGTCAGGGAAGATTATTCGACTAGGGGGCAACATCTTGCTCCTTATCCTAGCGGGGTCCAAAAGCTACTAGTCGACTTTGACTATTACACCATTACACACATCCTTGGAGAACAAAATGAAAAAGCTAAGTCACTGGCCAAGCTAGCCAGTTCTGGGGATGCACGACAAAAAGACTTTGTCCCAGTTGAAATGCTTATTATTCCAAGCATTGACATAAGAAGATCAACTAGATCTTAGAGATGGATCTAGGAAAGGAGTCATGGATGACTCCTATCGAAGATTATCCATAATCGGGGATTCTTTGTGAATGAAGGAATGAGAAATGGCATATCCTCTGTGAAGCCTCACTGCATGATTATGTCTAGATCGTTCAACTCCGTCGACACAAAGCATTACTCCTGTATCCGACAATCCGAGACCAAATATGACGTATCTATCGATACGAAGCATACATTCCAACATCTCAGATCGATCCAGGAGAGGATCGATACAAAGGAAGGACTTAAAACAACCATCGAACGTTGTTACAACTTGAATTTCACTTCGATCCAGGAGAGGATCGATGCGAAACTCAATCCAAACAAAAACAAAAGAACTTGACAACAACTCGTGAACGTGCAAACGTTAACGGGAGTCAGGTTAACATACGTACGGGTATGACGAACTAATATTCAATTTTCAAAATTTACAGGAGTTCAATGCTCACATGATGAAAATTACAACTGTGAACAACAAATCGCTAGCACTCGACACTCAGTTACAACAATGCACTACATAATCATTGGCAGTCAACAAATCAACATTTATATTACTGGAAATCAATCGAAGGTTACATCTTTTGATGAAAAGATAGCAACTACTCAAGGAATCAGATAGAACTTTTCAGAATGAAGGATGCAGCATTTCAAAGTACGTCATGTTCACACAAGACATAGTTTGGGGGGCAAATGTTATCCCACCTTTTGGCAAGGCCGTGACACCAAGAACTTGACTAGAAACCAATGACAGTTCGTCTTGGAGATCGGTTATACGCAGGCTCACTATGGATATCGACGAATTTTGTCCGAGTCCGGATCAAGCTAAAATTGATATGACACGACAAGTGAAGCTATAAGAGACAACGTTCCAAATTTCAAGTCATTCGGAGTTCGTATGCTCAAGATATTGATCGATCACGGTTGAGAAATCCAAACTTGCATCGATCATAACTCGAGATCTACAAGTCCAAATGCCAACAAATTTTCGCTGGAGCTTACGTACGACCTAAGGAATGTTCATGCCAAATTTCGACTCGATTAGAGCAAGTCTTGATCGATACAAAATTCGTTTGTATCGATCACGAACAGAAAAACTCCAATTTGCATCGATCATATCTCATGGTCTACAAGTCCAAATGCTATGAAATTTTCACAGGAGATTACATACAACATAAAGAATGTTTCTGCCAAATTTTGAATCGATTGGAGCAAGTCTTGATCGATACGAAATTCGTTCGTATCGATCACGGACAGAAAAACTCCAATTAGCATCGATCATATCTCATGATCTACAAGTCCAAATACTATGAAATTTTCACAGGAGCTTACGTACAACATAAAGAATGTTCCTGCCAAATTTTGAATCGATTGGAGCAAGTCTTGATCGATATAAAATTCGTTCGTATCGATCACGGATCGAGTCGAAATCGCCTGGGATCGATCGCGTGGGCCCACCCACGTGCCAAAAGAAGTCTCCCGAGATCTGAGCGAGATATTTGCCTCCTACGCCTATAAATAGCACCCCAAAGCTTACAGAAAAAGGATCTTTTGGCTCTTTGACGTTCAGACTCTGCCGAAAACACTTTTGCACTTCAAAGCTGCTGCTATACTCGAATTTCACTACGGTAATCCATTGTAATCTGCTGCTATCCGCTGAAATCAGTTGTAATCATCGAAGAAACATCAATAAAGTCATAAATTTCATAGTGGATGTAGGAAATACGCCGAACCACTCTAAATCCGTGTTTTTCTATGCATTTTTTATTTGTTTAATTGATGTGTTTGTTAGATCTGCTCCATTTTACATTTATTTTCTTCATTTTATCTCTTCAAACACATCCAAAGAGTGTTGTGCCCAATTTTGGTACAAACAACGCTAAAAAGAAAGCTAATCCTAGGAAGGAAAGTGGAAGGTTTTGTTCAGATCAAGGACACAAGAGAACAAGGTGGAAGGAGCCTAATACTAATTCAATCGCTTTAAACAAGCCATTGTCTTATATATATATGCTATGACTAAGGAGAAGATTAACTTTCCGACTTCATTTAAGGAAAAAAATTACCCTGAACAGAGAAAAGGGGATGACTATCACACTTATCATAAAGCAAATGGTCATAAAAGTGATGAATATCGGGTGTTGGCTGAAATCATTCAGAAACTAATCTATGAAGGGCATTTGAAGGAATTCATCCAAGATAAACAAAAGGCACCACGGACTAGTGATGGTTTGCAAAAGTTTTTTAATATTGCTGTCAACATCTTGGAGGAAGAAGATCCATTAAGCTTGAGTCCGCCATTAAATAGAATTGATGTAATCCATGGGGGGCCACATCCAGCAGGGGCTAGCAAGGGAGCCATAAATAGATATATTAGAGAAGATAGAGAAGAAGTGTTCTCCATTTAAGAAGAGCCCCCACTTAAAAATCTACGACTCAATGGTTCGATGCCAAATCTAGTTGTTACTCCCCAAGACTTGAAGAAAGGGATCCATCACCCTCATAACGACCCTCTCATGATCACGGCTCAAATTGGACTTTCTATAGTGTCCAAAATTCTTGTGGACACCGAGAGCGCAGTTAATGTCATTTTCAAACATGCGTTCAATCAAATGGGCATTCCAGAGAACAAGCTTGAACATATTTTGGGTTCAACAACAAGGGGTTGACTCCAATAGGACAAGTGAAGTTTCTAGTGCACATGGGAGTACCGCCATGCTGTAGGACTTTTGAAACTCTCTTCGTAATCATCAACCAAGCATCATACTTCAATGCTTTCTTTGGCCGACCTGCTCTTGATGAGCTGGATGCTTTTGTCTCGCCAAAATACCTAATGGTAAAATTCTTAACCAAGAGGGGTTGGGGAACTATCTGTAGAGAACAATTCAGCTCCCGCGAGATGTACTTTGCAACACTTGATCAATACAAGAGGGAGTATTCTTCTTACTTTGATTCTTCTACTATTTTCTTCCTTTAGATGATGGATTTTTACAAAGAAAAAGTAAGATTTAATAAAAATAATAAACGTATGTTTGAAAGGTACATTTCCCCTAGAAGCAAGAGAAAGAGGTCTGACGCTAATTCTGTAGAAGAAGGAGAAATCATCATAGAATTTGACTGCCATGGGGAAGTGGAAAGGATAAAACCAATAAAAGACCTTGAGCAAACATGTATAGACCCAAATGATTCAACCAAAATAGTCAAAGTGGGAAAGGGGTTGGAAAGCAGCTTGAAGACAAACTTAATTCAGTTTCTTAAATCCAATAGAGACATGTTTGCAGGTCTCATTCAGATATGGTTGGGATTGATCCATCAATTATGTGCCATGCGCTAAACATTGACCTAGAAGCAACCCCCTTCCGACAGAAGAAGAGACATTTGGATAAAGTGCGATCTGATGCCCTAAAAGAGGAAATTAATAGGCTACTCGAAAATGGGTTCATTCGAGAAGTCTTCTACCCAAAATGGCTAGCAAACCCAGTATTGGTAAAGAAGTCGAATGGCAGGTGGAGAACTTGCGTTGATTATACTGATTTGAACAAAGCATGTCCAAAAGACTGTTACCCATTGCCACGGATAGATCAATTGGTCGATGCAACTAGTGGACACAAATTGTTGTCCCTCATGGATGCATACTTGGTATATAATCAGATACCCATGTTTAAACCAGGTGAAGAACATACAAGTTTCATTACCGATTAGGGAATTTTTTGCTACAAGGCAATGCCTTTTGGGTTAAAGAATGTAGAGGCTACCTATCAAAGATTAGTCAACGGAATATTCAAAGAACAGACCGGTCGAAATATGGAAATCTATGTTGACGATATGCTAGTAAAATCTTATGAAGCTAAGAGTCACCTTGAAGACCTAAAAGAGATGTTTGAAGTATTACGGAATATCAAATGAAACCGAATCCCCACAAATGCTCTTTCGGGGTTCATTCCGGGAAATATTTAGGCTATATTATGAGCGCTTAAGGAATTGAGGGTAGTTTAGACCAGATTCAAGCTATCAAGGTCATAGCCGAGCCCAAAACTAGCAAGTATGTATTGAGTTTAAATGGTAAGGCAGTCGCCCTAAGCGGGTTCATCTCCAAGGCAACTGATAAGTGCATTTCCTTTTTTAATGTGATCAAGAAGATGAAAAACTTTGAATGGGGAGAAGAATGTAAGAAAGCCATTCAAGAGTTGAAAAACCATTCGGAAAAACCACCAATACTATCCAGCCTTGAGAATGGGGAAGTCTTGTACTTATATATGGCAGTTTCAGAACATGCGGTTAGTTCAATTTTGATAAGAGAAGAATATGGGACTCAACTTCCTGTTTATTATGTGGGCAGATGATTAAAAGATGCAGAGGTTCGATACTCGGTAATAGAAAAATTAGCTTACTACTTGATATTTACAGAATGAAAACTTAGAGCATACTTTCAAGTGCATCCAATCAAAGTATTGATTAACTCTCCACTCAAACAAGTCTTCAGTAAGCCAGAAACTTCGGGTAGGCTAGTAAAATTGGGAATTGAACTTAGCCAGTATGACATTGAATTTCAACCACGGGCAGCTATCAAAGGACAAGCATTGGCAGACTTTATTAATGAATGTACAAACTTTGTTAAAGATCAATCAGAAGAAGAAAAGGATCAAAAACCCGTATGGTAGTTATTTATGGATGGCGCATCGAATGAGCAAGGAGCCAGAGCAGGATATGTCATAATAACACCAGACAGGCACCGCCTATAGTAGGCAATGAAGTTAGGGTTTCTTGCAACAAATAATGTAGCTGAATATAAATCAATAGTAGCAGGATTGACTCTAGCCTTAGAGCTCAAAATCCCACGAATTCAAGTCTTTATTGATTCTCAACTAATGGTAAACCAGATAAAGCAAGTATATCAGACTAAGGATTCCAAAGTACCTTTATATGTAAAGAAAGTATTGAAAATGATCGCCTTGTTTGAAGAGTTTTCTATACATCAAGTTCCAAAGGGAGGAAACTCTCAGGCAGATTCGTTAGAAAAGTTGGCTAGCTCAAGAGGAGCCCCAGAAACACGAACTGTACCAGTTGGGTACCAGCAAATCCAAGTATTGAAGAGGGAATACCCGAACAAGGGAAGGAATATTCAGTTCTAACTAGATCCCAAGCCATGGCATAAGAAAGAGAGGAAAGGGAAATTAATGAAGAAGTCCCAAATGAGAGGATTAATTATCCAAGGACAGATGACTGTTACAGTGACACTTGGATGTTGCCTATTTTCAAGTATCTTTCCAAAGGGATATTAGCATTTGACAAAGTGGAAGCTAGGAAAATCAGGCGGCAAGCTCCGACTTTCACAATTATGGATGGAGTTCTTTACAAAAAAGGATATGATATACCTTACTTAAGATGTGTGAGTCTAGAGGATGGGATGAAATTGTTGGTGGAAGCACATGAAGGATTTGCGGAGACCATTCCAACGGGGCAAAGTTGGTAAAGAAGATAATGAGATAAGGTTTTTATTGGCCACGAATGGCAAGTCAAGCTATTGAGTATGTAAAGAAATGTGAAAGATGCCAGAATACTGAAAGATTCCTCGATTGCCACCAAGCCAATTAACTCCGATTTCAAGTCGATGGACCTTCGACATATGGGGAATCGACTTAATCGGGCCATTGCCAATTTCCAAAGGAGGGGCAGGATATTTTGTAGTCTCCATAGACTACTTTACTAAGTGGGTAGAGGCAGAACCACTCCCCAAAATGACTTTTGGGAAAGTGCTTAGATTCGTCATTAAAAACATTATCACCAGATTCAGGATCGCTTATAAGATTATATATGATAATGGAACACAATTTGAAAGTGAAGAGTTTTCTCGATTTTGCTATAAGAATGGGATTATCAAAAGGTTCTCTTCAGTGGCACATTTAAAGGCTAATGGAGCCATTGAAGCGACGAATAAAACTATTAAGACTATCTTGAAAAAGCGATCGAATAAAGCCAAAGGAAATTGGGTAGAAGAATTGCCACTTGTACTCTGGGCCTATTGAACATCCACTAGAACTACAATGGGACATACCGCTTATTCTCTAACATATGGGTGTAAAGAAATGCTGCCAATTGAAATTGAGATACCCTCACATTGAAGAATCGCATATGCATTTGATCCAAACCAAGAATAGAAGAAAGAATCATTAGATTTAATACATGAACTGAGAGATGAAGTAGCTATCTGAATTGGAGAATATCATAAAAGAATCTCGAAATATTACAATTCAAAAGTGAAGACAGGATCATTTCAAGAGGGAGACTTGGCACTTTGAAGGGTGATGGCAAACATAAGAAATCTGGTGGATGGACCGCTAGGACCAAACTAGGAAGGTCTCCTAATTGTATGCAAAGTAATTCCCCCTGGAGCTTACAAGTTATGTCGTCCAGATGGCAATATGGTTCCTAAAATGTGGAATGCAGAACATTTACGACCATATTTCCTCACAATGAATGAATAAAGCACCTCTTCCATAAAGAAAAGACTACATGGTCAGGAGTAGAGTTATCCTTGCACTTGGACAATACCTTAAATGGTCAAAGCCTTTGTCCACACCGAGTTGGCCAGGTCAAAGCGCCTCCTGGAGGGAGGTTAGAGTAAGCCTTTAACTGCACCATGCTACGACCAGGTTAAAGCATCGACAAGCCCTTGGCCACGCCATGCTATGGCTAGGTCAAGGCGCCTCCTGGAGGGAGGTTAGAGTAAGCCTTTATCCACGCCATGCTATGGCTAGGTTAAAGCATCGAAAAGCCCTTGATCGTGCCACGCTATGGCCAGGTCAAGGTGCCTCCTGGAGGGAGGACGGAGTAAGCCCTTGGTCCCGCCATGTTATGGCCTGGCCAAGGCACTGAACAAAGCCTTCAGTCCTACCTATAAGGCCCGACTGGAGTGCCTCCTTGAGGGAGGTTGGGTAAGTCCTTGGGTCCTGCTTGTGGATAAGCTAACCAAGAACACCAGACAACAACGGACTAAGACGTCCATAGCTGAGAAGCAGCAAATAAAACAACGGACTAAGACGTCTGAGCCCGAGAAGTAGCATGTCAAACAACGACAACATACAAGACCAAAAAGGTGGCATATGTCAAAGGAATCAAAACCTAAAGAGAAGTGCAGAACGAAAGGCTTAAATAAGAATCCACAGCCTCCGACTGGTACCCTAAAGAGGAATTTAGAACTTCACTTATTAAAACCTGAATCTAAGTTTCAGGTCTTTTATTATTAATCTCTGGTTTTCATAATACCCGAATCTAGGTCACAGGGCTATTCCTAATAATTTCTGGACTTCACTCGTTAATGCTCGAATCTGGGCTCATGACTTTTATTTTGGAGGCCATTATTATGGATTTCTGGTTATCATTCACTAAAACCTGAATCTTGGTTTCGAGTCTTTTACTATTGACTTCTGAACTTCACTTATTAATACCCGAATCTGGATTTCAGATCTCTGGTCTTCCTAATACCTGAATTTGGGTTTTGGGTCTTTTACCATCAATTTTTGGATTTCATTTATCAATGCCCGAATCTGGGTTCCAAGGCAGTTGGTATTGAGATCTCAATGGACTTCTCGTCTTCAATTAAAACTTTGAGTTTGTCTTATTAATACCCAAATCAGGGTCACTAGTTTACTACTACTAACTTTCGAACAACATTTAACAACATCTGAATCTTAGTCCCTTGATCATTATTATTTCCAATAGAGGTTTCTAAATGCCTATTACTTATCCCCAAATAAGGATATATGGTTTTCATTGACTTATTTCCAGATGATAGCTCATGGTCTTTTATTACCAAACATTTGTTGTCATTAATGGAAAACTCCTGGACTTCAATTATTATATGTTTGGTTTTCTATAATGGGTGTTCAATTTATGAACTTCTTTTGTAACTACAAAAGTTGGATGATGGGACTTCTATTATTATCAAACAAGAGTTATTGGTTCCCAATCGTTTACAATTGCAAATTTTTTTTATCACTTATTAACTTCAGATGATGGTTAACTAATTTTATTACTTTCGTACTTAGAGTTCAGGAACTCTATTATTCTAACATCATCTTCAATTATATGACAAATAGATCACTGAGCATATTTTTATATGAGTCTTGTGCTAACAACAGAGAATGTTATTTACTTTGAACTTTGCAAGGAAATGAGATCACTAAGAGTGGAATAGTGCGAAGGGAAAATTTGTTAAATTTTTATCCAAAAGAACAAAAGCTTCTTTCATACAATGGGGGGGAGGCAAAATGTTTACCATAAAATTCACTTAAGAATAAAAGCATGAAAGAAGGCTCATAATAGTGCTTGGCCCCATAAGAACTCAAGACAAGGGTTTCTCCATAATCCAAAAACAGTGTTTCGAAGACATTGAGATAGCTTTCAAAGAGGTTAGGGTGGAGTCGGAAGCAATTGATGCACCTACAAGTGTCCGGTGAAATAAGGGTTTTCGAAGGAGTGGAAAAGAAGGCAAAGCTACCCTTCTGCCTCAATGTAACAACCCTGTTGTTAATTACCTAATTAATTACAATTAATAGTTTGATTAATGTAAATTTTGGATTTTGTAATTTGTTTACAAAGTTTAATCAAATTTGAATAAAATGATTTAAATTATTGAATTCAATTTAGTCGAAATAAAAAAAAACTTATTGGATTTTTAAATTTTGAAATATAGTTGTTTGTAAAAAAAATTATTTAATTCATAGAAGATAATCTAATTTAGCTTAGTTGATTTAATTAGTTAGGCT
Source organism: Allium fistulosum (assembly GCA_030737815.1). NCBI lineage: Eukaryota > Viridiplantae > Streptophyta > Magnoliopsida > Asparagales > Amaryllidaceae > Allium > Allium fistulosum. The sequence goes on along the minus strand of CM060906.1, from coordinate 865,676,067 downwards.
CTATTGATTAAGCTAAGTATTGAATTAACTTATATTTGTTGGGCCTTCTTACAATCATTCTAGCCCACTAGCATTTTTTTCTAATTTATGTAACTTCCTAAAATCAAATCCTTTAGAAGAGAAAAATTACCAATTCATATACGTTCTTTTCTTGCCCTAAGAAGCAAAATATCATTTATTTTCTCCCTGTAAACAAATAAAGCCCAAATCCCCTTTTATACTAATTATCAATCCCTAAATCAATTCGGGAATTTCTTGGATGGAGCATAACTAGCAAGGAATACTCGACTTTGGCATAGGGCTTCAAGCATGTGAGCGACGAGGGAGGAGCATGACGTGACCTGGGTGGTTCTTTGACGAGCAGTGAATAGACGGAGGCAGCTGCTGGAGACCAAGAGACGGCGCTGGGCAAGGCGGCGATGGACGCGGGTGTTCTAGGGTGTGAGTGGTTTCGATCTCTACAGTAATGATTTCGGGGAGAAACCCTTACATTATCTATCTTTATAAATCTAACAGTTAATTTATGCAAAATTCAATTTGATTGCATTAACTGGAATTGTTGTTTGCCGATAATCTTAATTATTATAGAATAAAACCCTTTGTCAAGTTAAGCATAAACAAAAAAAATTACAGTGTAAAGTAAAAAATGCTAGAACTAGTTGATGGTTGTTTAGTTATGAATGTATGCATGCTTGTTGTATTGCCTAGTAGCTGATAAAAATGAAGCATCAATTGCCAGAACTCAAAACCCTCATCGACTAGAGCCAACCTAGAGCCTCATTGGCTCCAGAACTGTTGTCAACTGGTGGATGAAACTAGAACCAATTTGATTCCAGGATTTTATTTTACTTGGTGATTCTATATTCTCGTATGTTTGTTCATCTTGTTTTTGCTGAAATGTTTGTTAGTTGATCTACTATTTTGGATAGCTTGTGATGTCTTTGTGAGCTTGAGAGCATTATAAATCTTGTTGAAACTTTAGTTATATAACTATTAAACATGATATATGAATGAATGGGTAGCAAATTGTTTTACAAACTTAGTATCAAAACCTATTTAAGAGCAGCAATACATATAACTTGCAGTTTGTTTTGATCCTTGGAATTCAACCTATTTTAGTAAGGATGCTTTCAATTTTATAGTCTTAGAGTTAATTTAAAAAAATGAATGGACTAAAAAGAGAAAAAAAAAGAGTGTGTATATAAGCATATGCTGGTTTTAAAATTTACATGCTACCACAAATAAAAAAGAAAAGCTTGATGCATGCATGTATAGAATAGTTCTTTCTTTTATGGCTAGGCTTAATCGGTAGTCTGTCACTTTATTTCATTGTATAAAATAGTTCTTTCTGTCACTTTACTTCATTGTATAGAATAGTTCTTTATTTTATGACATAGTGTAACGATACGATCTTTCGACGCTCGAAAGTCGACATTAATACGTCCACTGTATCAAATGCCGCGCAATCGAATGCCGGAAAACTGAATCATTAGGGTTCAAAAGAAGAGGTAGAAGAAGACAGGAAGAAGAAGAAACAGAAACAATAACATAATCTCACATTCGCAGCGGAACAACATATAATAGATAAATGAATAATCTTTAAACAAACAACTATATTAGTTTATACAATACATCATCAGAGTTTACAACAATACACATCACTAGACAGTTATATAAACTTGTCCACATAACACAATATACAGTGGAATATTACATAATATATGTGATACGTCTCGCCATCCATCTCGTCTCCAGATCTCCACAGCAACATATGGATTCCAGAATGACCTGGTAACCTGACTCTAGGCTGCCCGTGTGGAAAATTATGGGCACCCAGAGTTTAGAAAGGGAACAATAAACTCCAGGTTAGTCGTGGGACTGGTGTGAGATCTCAAAAACAGTTATTTTCACAAAGAAAATAAAATAATTTCGCAATGCTTTTGGAAAATGAAACTACCATAAGGTCTCCCGCCACACACATAATGCAAATGTAGAATTAGAGGAGATTTCTCCTTATGATAGTCAAATATGCTTAATACGCAAAAATCCTTTTTAATATTATTATTAGTGCATAGTGTGGAAAACATTTCGAAAATATAATATTAATCTTAGCCAACATACAACCATTATTGTATGCCTACTATAGCTACTATGTTTAATAGCAGGTTACCACCACATTCCATAGCAGGTTATACAACTAAAACCGTACAAGGTTCATATTGTTTCTTTGGATTTTCCAACAAATGGTCAGGCTAAGGAACTTCTTATTGCCACATGGGAACTCCTCTAGCAGGACGTCCCGAGAACCTACCTGGCTCTCTACTAACACAAGGCTGAGTTACCACACGCTTTGGGGTGCAATGAAGCTGTTACTTGATAACTCCACACACGAGTATGCCACCCCCCGGTCGTTTGCGACCTTTGTTCGAGGGCCCTCGATCACAAAGCAATAATCACACAGTAAATAAGATTGATTCCACCACACAGGTAAAGCATTTGGGCTCTATACCATGATACTACCTTTTTCCAGAAGGAAATGACATACCCTAAAGGGCGCGACCCTCATAACCTTACCGCATTTTCCTATTTTGACCATTTCCGGGGTGTGAGGTCCGATGAGGTCTCATCTACAAAGCTACGCTTTACACGAAAGCCATGCTTTGATCAACAAATGATCAGCAACACTTAGCATGCCACACTACCAAATTGGGAGTATATCATTGATAACCTTCAACTACATAACCTCTGAGCTCGTACGTCTCAGAGAAGGGTGTTAAGCTAAGTGAATAAATTCTCCACCACCAACAGAAATGTATTTGAAAGAAATCAGCTTTATATCTCAAAGTATAATGTCAGACATACAACCATACAAGTCTGTTCCGGGTTCGAACAGAACTGAAGGCACTTCCGAAGAAGCCCTTGCAATCTCGGTCTTCAATTGCAATCCATAACGTCATATCATTATTCGGAATGGGTTATATGACACAAAGTCCTCTCCTGGATAAACCGAATAACGAACGCTTGTTTTTAAAACAAATTCAAGTGCCATTTGAAAGGCAAATATTGATAGTCGGTTATGTAACTATCAACAACATTCACAACAATCAATCAATTTAAATAATTTTCCCAAATTATTAAATTTCAAAATATCTTCACCAGATACATATATTTTCCACACTTCATCACTTTGAAAACAAATTTCAAATCATATTTTCACCTTTCAACTTTTGAAAATAAATTTCAAATCAATTTCCTTACGTGGAATATATTTCCAAATATTTATTCATTCCCACTGGAAATCAGCCGAGTTCAAATATTTTAAAAATGATTTATATCACTATCTAAAATAAATTTGGAAAACATTTTCTCCGAAATATTCCTTTAAAACCAACTTTAGAACCTTTAATTTATATTTTAAAAGCTACTTTGGAAATATACTCGGCTTTATAGTGAGAATACACTTTCACTTCAAAATGGTCCATTTAAACCAATTAAATAGTCCTTATCGATTCATTTTAAATTTACGTTCCAAATTCGTAAATTTATTTCCACACTTTAAAAATAAATCAGTGTTTATTTTTAAAACAAATTTCCCTTTCCTTTATAAATTCCATTTTGAATTTACATTCCCAAATATTCACTTTTTATACGATTTTCAAATTGATTTCTCAAATATTCGCTTTCAACTCCAAATCAACTTTCAAATTGATTTCCAAATTTATTTCAAATCCCAAATTGACTTATGAATTTATCTTCCTTTAAAATAAATGCCTTTGTTTCTTTCAATTATTAAAATTTGTATTTCAAATAAATACTTCAACCTTCGAATAATATTACCCGAAATCCATTTATTAAAATCTTTTCACCATATTTTGGAATTAATTCGATAAGATTACAAAAATCAACTTTTTATACTTTTAAATTCCTTCTTTCAAATTAATTCAATTCTTAAAAATTAATTCCCAAAATCCAATTTTATTTATTTCTGGTATCCAACGATACCAAAAATACATTCAGCTAAATTGTAGCCTTCAACAAATTAAATCATCGATATAATCATTCACAGATTATAAATAAATCATCACACAACATATGAAACAAATTCATACAATTATATGAAACAAATTCATACAATTTGAGGAATCCAGTTGGATCCCTCCAACCTGTTTCCCTGCATCCACAGATGTTAGCACAACAATTAAATACCCATTCCCATTCGAGGTGGAATATCGCGGTATATGGGATTTATAAAATATCATCCGCTATTATGCGGTGCATAGGGTCTCATCCGCTATATAATGCGAGAAATCAATCACCAAATATATATATATATATATATAGATATTCTACTATATATACTACCACATCCAAACAGTCAATCAATAACTGCAATTCCAATTTTAATTTGAGTGAGAAGATCTCACCTTTGCTTTTATTTGCAAATCCGATCCAAACCGGCTTGTTTCTCCATTGTTTTTTACCTTGTATAAACATTTATACAATTCATTAATATTTTGAACAATTGGACAATCAATCTCCATTAAATAATTTACTTAACTAATTTGTTCAAGTTGAAATTAACTTTTGAATTTTTTTTCTAAGTCAAGATATTTTCAAAAATCCTAGCTTTAAAATCTTAACTTCAGTAATTATCAAATCTATTTTCATGTATATTTCTATATCCATTTCTACTATATACACATGCATCAAATTAAACAAAAAATGTTTTGTATCTACTGTAAATTAAAATCCTATCTGTAAATTGCTGTGATTACAAATATGGATATGTATATATATTTAGTTAGAAAATCTGTTCTCTTCTGTTTTTTTCTGTGTATATATATATACATATATATATATATATATAAATAAACAAAAGAACTACCTTAATCTCGAACTGAAGCACGCAGCCATCCCCTCCTCGATTCGACATGCCGCTGACCCACCCTGCGCTCGCGACCACCCCTACTGCCATCGCCACGAATCGAGGCGTATGCGCCCCTTCTGTCTTCGAGCTTCACCATGCAGTCGCGCGCGAGCTCCATCGCACGAAACCCTAGTTGCGTTTTTGAATCTGACCTTCGCGCGTGCCACCTTCGTGATGCTGATGGCGCCGTCCCCCACAAATCGAACTCGAGCTCGAACTGGCGGTAGACAATATGTCGCGACCCCTATATTTCTCGATCTCGACTTCGAAGCGTTCGAACGAAAAGGAATTTTTTTGAGAAAGGGACTCGCGATTTTGAATCTGAGAGGAAAGGAAGAAAGTTTCGTTCGTTTGAATTGAATAAACGAGGGGAGACAAGATTTCATTCTGCCATTTTTATTTGCGAACGATGGATATATTTTTTGTTTTCTTACTGTCGAAGTGTTCGGTTGTGAAATGAAATAAAGGGGAGGAAATGATGTTTGCGTGTAGCAGAGAGCTACAGTATTTTGAAGTGAAGGAAAAACGACGATGTGAAATTATTTCAGCTGAAGTTGACTATATAGATATATATTCAATTTAAATTCAAATTCAAATCGTTCCGACAAAGTCAACTAAAAATTTAGACTTCCTATCGAGGCGTGCCGCTAGGCGTTTATAAGGTTATACGCCTATTCCGAACGCAATGGAAAAGATTTCGAGTCCTAACTCGATCGTATGGAAAAGATAGCTTTTTGAACCCAACTATTAAATTAAATTTCAATGCGTTTGCTTATCGTACGACCACACAACAACTCCAATCACCATGAAAATTGAAATCCGATAATAATACAATATTATGGATCCAATGGAACTGGTTTCGTCGAATTCCGAGACTGTGCCTCGGAAGGCTATTTTAAATATCGATTCAAACGATAAAAATTCAAAACTGAACAAAACAGTTTCAAAAATTAAATTCAATAATTAAATTGTCAAATTCATTCTGATATTTAAATTTCAAATTAAACTAGCTTCCAAATATTTAAAATCAATTAAATATCCTGATTTCCAATGTCAAAAATTCAGGGTCGTTACATTCTCCCTCCTTAAAAGAATTTCGTCCCGAAATTACAAGTTAAGAAGAATGATCCATACCCGTTTGTCATTTTCCCAAAACCAAACGGTTTTATCAAATTTTCAAACCAATCTTTTTATAACAACCACACTATCATCCTTATTAATCTTCCAAACATTTCCATAGTTTCAAACAACTTTATTTTACTTCAGAATTCAAATTTAAATTTAAATTCAAATTGTAAATTATCCAAAATTTCTCAAAAATTTTCTAACTCTTTAAATTTTCGAAAAATTTCGCCAGCGTCTCCTTTGCGCGGCTAACTCGGTACGACTACAAAATGTCCCTACGGACTCTCAAATCCCAATAGAAAACAAAATGCCAAGTGGCAAAATCAAAATCCCATCAAATTTCATACTGAAATTTTAAATACATACCTTGTTGTCGAACAAATTCAAATTTACCTTCGAAATCAAAATCCAATTCCATTTTCCTATAGCCTTTATAATCCCTGTATACTTTACTTAACAACAATGTCCAAATTTACTTAGTGGATTCCCAATACCCATTTACTTAAGAATTTCATTCTTTATTTCTCAAGTTCAATACAATTATTTCTTATATTTATTTTTACTACTTCACTACTGAAGTTTATATTCAAATTGAATTCCACTTCTATATAAAATCAATTTGCTTCAATTTACTAATTCATTTCAAATTTTACTTGAATTCAATTCATCTTTAACTTCAAAGATTGAATCTTACTTACCTTATCTCAAATTCCAATTTCCAAATCAGTAGTCGTTAGTGAAAATTTCCAAAAATTTTCAATTTTTTTCTAACTCGCAAAATTTTTAGAAAATTTTGACGGAGTCTCCTTTGTACGGAGGAGCTTTTGCAATTTGACAAGGGATATAAATATATATACATCGACCCACTCGGTCAGAAAAACAAAAACAGTTCATATTTCCTAACTTTGTATTGCGTAGGCGTACCTTTATTAGCATTTTAAGCAAAACGACTATTTTATTTAGTATTTTGCGCAACCAAATGCAGCCAAACGGCTTCCAAAAACCTGTACTTACTCAATTTAAACACGTAAGTGACATATATAGGAAATCTAATAACATTTCACTTATTTTCAATAGTAAACACATAGTTTTCATAAGCAATACATCCAAAACAATTTCCATTAGAAATTTATAAAGTTTCAATACAAATTAAATTGCTTTCATCTAATTTACATTCAATTCAATGGTTTACAATGCAATTCCTTATATTCAATTCATTTTTAAATGAATCTAACTCATATCCATTTCAATTGATTCAAAAATCAATTTTTTATTTTCTTTTATTAACTCATAGATTTTAATACAATCTCGTTTGCGTCAAACGACAACCATTTATATGCAAATTTCGACGATATTCACTTAATAGAATATCCATTCTAGTTTATAACTAATTTAAATTGATATCAACTCAATTTACACTTTATACTATTTCATTTCTAATTGATCCCATTCAATTCAATTTGCATTTCATATTCACATTCGGTTTATTTCATTAACCAAACAAATTTCATTCAAAACCATTTCATAATTTTACTTAAGTCGAGCATTTATCCAAATATTGCTTAAGATATTACAACTCAAAACTCAAGTTATAGTTCCCTTGTAAACAGTTCCCAATTTAAACCTTTGATTTGATTTTTTTCATTTATCAAATCCATTCCATCTACTAATTTAATTCAATTAGTACATCCACTTATCCTTTTTAAATTTCAAATTTCCATATTCAATTTATCCTGAATTTATTTTATCAATAACAAGGAAATTTTCAATTTATTTTTCCCTACTTACTTGAATTTATATGCAAATTCAAACCATTTTTATTTCCAACCTTTATTATCATTAGTCCGCTTCTAACTAATTCTAAAACTTCATTTTATTCTGCACAATTTAAGCTGGATTTCAATATTCAGTTTCAATTCCAATTTTATTCATTCGTTCATTCCCTTATTCACAATTTCCATTTCACAATTTCCAGTTTAATCTTCATTAATTCAGAATATTTTCTCAACTCCAAATTCTACTTAAGTATTTCATCATTTTGGTTAATAACCACTTACATTTAAACTGGATTTCAAATTCCATATAAATTCAATTTACCTTTCATTTCGTAAATATTGAATTCAATTTTATTTCAATACTTCACTTCATTTGGTCCAACTTGACAAATTTTCCACTTTACTTTGTTTATCACAAATCAAAGTAAATTTCCAAACTCAATTATATTCTATAAATATTTTAAATAAGATTCCAGAGTTTTCCATCCTTTCAAAACTTTTTTTCTCTCGAAATCAATTCAAATTATCTTTTGAATTTCCAAAACCATTTCCAAATTAAAGGAATTCAATCTTTTGAATTTTCAATCCAAATCCTTTAATACTTATTTCAAAAATTTCTCTGGCACTTTATTTCAATTTATAAAACTCATTTATAAATTCACATTACCAATTTCATTCCATTAATGAATTTTATTTCAAATATTTTTCCTGGAATTCTATTTCAAATTATAAATCACATTTTTACCATTTACTTTTACAAATCTCATTCGTATATGAACTTTATTTCCTAATATTTTCAATTCATATTTATAAATTTCATTTATTAAATGAATTTATCTCCAAATCTTTGGTTATACCATTATTTCTTATTCAATTTCCATATAACAATGATAATATTTCGATATTATCACTTCCTAACAACCAAGCATCCATATACTATAATAATTCATAGAAAATGATTCCTTTTCTATACAAAAATAGTTTGGGTAAAATTATTTCATTTACCCAATTTAAAACAATACTGTGTCAGTTTATCTTGTTTAAGAGTTTAGAAACCCCTATCGATTTCAGTTGGCCAGACTGCACCGACCGGAATCTATAAACAATCAACCGATAAGTCAACACAATACAAAACAAATTTTGTATTCACTAACAAATACGCACTCATATCTATTATTACATTCACACTCATTCTAGAGTACTACTGACTCTATCTCTAATGAGTAACACCCAACAGAGCTAGGGTTGTCGCTTAACCAATTGCTCTGATACCACATGTAACTGTACGATCTTTCGACGCTCGAAAGTCGACATTAATACGTCCACTGTATCAAATGCCGCGCAATCGAATGCCGGAAAACCGAATCATTAGGGTTCAAAAGAAGAGGTAGAAGAAGACAGGAAGAAGAAGAAACAGAAACAATAACAGAATCTCACATTTACAGCGGAACAACATATAATAGATAAATGAATAATCTTTAAACAAACAACTATATTAGTTTATACAATACATCATCAGAGTTTACAACAATACACATCACTAGACAGTTATATAAACTTGTCCACATAACACAATATACAGTGGAATATTACATAATATATGTGATACGTCTCGCCATCCATCTCGTCTCCAGATCTCCACAGCAACATCTGGATTCCAGAATGACCTGGTAACCTGACTCTAGGCTGCCCGTGTGGAAAATTATGGGCACCCAGAGTTTAGAAAGGGAACAATAAACTCCAGGTCAGTCGTGGGACTGGTGTGAGATCTCAAAAACAGTTATTTTCACAAAGAAAATAAAAGAATTCCGCAATGCTTTTGGAAAATGAAACTACCATAAGGTCTCCCGCCACACACATAATGAAAATGCAGAATTAGAGGAGATTTCTCCTTATGATAGTCAAATATGCTTAATACGCAAAAATCCTTTTTAATATTATTATTAGTGCATAGTGTGGAAAACATTTCGAAAACATAATATTAATCTTAGCCAACATACAACCATTATTGTATGCCTACTATAGCTACTATGTTTAATAGCAGGTTACCACCACATTCCATAACAGGTTATACAACTAAAACCGTACAAGGTTCGTATTGTTTATTTGGATTTTCCAACAAATGGTCAGGCTAAGGAACTTCCTATTGCCACATGGGAACGCCTCTAGCGGGACGTCCCGAGAACCAACCTGGCTCTCTACCAACACAAGGCTGAGTTACCACACGCTTCGGGGTGCAATGAAGCTGTAACTTGATAACTCCATACACGAGTATGCCACCCCCCGGTCGTTTGCGACCTTTGTTCGAGGGCCCTCGATCATAAAGCAATAATCACACAGTAAATAAGATTGATTCCACCACACAGGTAAAGCATCCGGGCTCTATACCATGATACTACCTTTTTCCAAAAGGAAATGACATACCCTAAAGGGCGCGACCCTCATAACCATGCCACATTTTCCTGTTTTGACCATTTCCGGGGTGTGAGGTCCGATGAGGTCTCGTCCACAAAGCTACGCTTTACACGAAAGCCATGCTTTGATCAACAAATGATCAGCAACACTTAGCATGCCACACTACCAAATTGGGAGTATATCATTGATAACCTTCAACTACATAACCTCTGAGCTCGTACGTCTCAGAGAAGGGTGTTAAGCTAAGAGAATAAATTCTCCGCCACCAACAGAAATGTATTTGAAAGAAATCAGCTTTATATCTCAAAGTGTAATGTCAGACATACAACCATACAAGTCTGTTCCGGGTCCGAACAGAATCGAAGGCACTTCCGAAGAAGCCCTCGGTCTTCAATTGCAATCCATAACGTCGTATCATTATTCGGAATGGGTTATATGACACAAAGTCCTCTCCCGGCTAAACCGAATAAAGAACGCTTGTTTTTAAAATAAATTCAAGTGCCATTTCAAAGGCAAATTGTGACATCCCAGAATTTCGAGGAATTTAAAATGTGATAATCTCTTATTTAAATTATTTAAAATTGATAAAGTTGTTGTTTTCAAATATAAAAAACTAATTAATTAATAATGTGATGTTTTAAATTATGATTTTTAATTGATTTTAAATTAGAATAATTAGATACAAATTTAATCTGTGTTATTTTATAAATAGATTTAAATAGTCCTATTATTTCTAATTTAATAAGTGTTATTTAAATGTGTATATAAATGTGTGTAGTTAGAGGAAAATTATGATTTGAAAATTTAATATAAAAGTGTTCCAATATAATTACAATAAAATATATCTTAAATTTAAATAAAACTCCACTTATTCACTTTTGATCTATATATAATAATTTGATGTGATTTTGGTAATAATGTTTAAACTAAAATAAATCTTGAATATAAATATAAAGCAAATATATGGTTAAATGTAAGTATTAATATATATAAACATATTAAACATAAGTAAAAATAAAATAAAATAAAAAAATAAATATAAATAAAGTGTTTGGTAAATTAAGATTAAATTAGAAAATATACATTAGTTAAATCAATAAGTAGTCATGTAAAAATAAATATAACAACTTATAAAAGCTTGAGATAGTTCTAGAATTGTATATGTATATACACTATAACCATATGTGTATGCAAGTAACAAGTTAAAATAATATATATCCAAGTTGTGCAAAGTAAAATTAATATATGTATTGTAAGCATCTAGATTCGTAGGCAAGAAAAGAGGTAAGTCATAACAAAATAATATATATACAAGTTTGTACCTGCAAAGTGAATAGTATAGTAAATATCTAGCTTTGCAGGCAAGAAAAGAAGTAAAGATAACACAAGTACATACGAATTGAATTAAAAATTGGATATGTATGACATTGCTCATAAATGCTTGTACCCAAATGTCTTCATTTTAGCCTCCACACCAAAAGATCTCTGATCTAATTAACATAGGATCTTGTACCTGTACAATGTAGCTCTGCTAGTTTTATTAAGTATCAAAGTTTCTTTTTCATTTCGATTCATTCAAACAAAGCAAAGCAAAACAACAAACGCTGTAAACATTTTCTACAAGCTATAACCAGATTTCATCTTCAAATCAAAAGCTTGGAATTAAGTCTGGAGTTATCATCACCATTTTTCTTAGTAAACTTTCAAGTTCCAGTTCAAAGCTTCTTCAGTTAAGGAAATCTAGCAATGCAAATATTTTCAGTTTGAAGTCTCAAGTTTTTAAAAGCTTTCAGTTTTAAGTCCATGCAAGACATTTTCTCTGGAAAACAAAACAACAAAAGTATGCAAAGTTTCATTCCAGTTTTAATCTCTCTGCCTTTTCAAAAGTCTGGTGAGTAAACATCTTTATTTAAAAATCTAAATAAGTTAATGATGGTTGCTTGTGAAATATTTGTGATAATAATTACTTGCATGTGTATATCTATGTATATGATTCTGTGTATATGATGGTATTCTTGTGTGCATGTCTGATGAGTATTCATCTCCTCTGTTCCATATTTCAAACAAGAATTGTTGTATAGTCATAGATTAAAACTTAGGAATGAAGTTAAGGAAAAAAATATTTGGATGTTAACTGTAAAAATAGGAAGAACAGGGAAATTCGTAATACCATGTTAAAACCCATCATGGAAATTTGTTGTTTCAGGATGTTAATTCGAATATACTTTGCAAGTTAGGATTTTTAAAACTGAAATGGAGATTTTTAGTTCAGTATTTCAAGAGCAATTTGAATTTGAATAAAATTTGCATTTTCCCCATTTTCTAACATTCGAACCAATTTAAAATGTTGAAAATTTGTTTGAAGCTTGTTCGAACATTATTGTTGACGAGAAAATTGTCACAGAATTTTTCTATTTCATAAATCAAAGGAACGAGATCGAATTAGGGTTTTGTGCAAGCTTTTGGTCATGTCTGTAAGTGTGACGAGAGCGACTCCTATACGTGATCGAGCTTTGCGAAACTCTGGGGAATGGATCATCGGAGCATAGTGTAGCTCCGGGTACGATCGCGTGACCTATAATGGTCAGAGGTGGATGAACGTGTCATTTGCGTGATGATCGATTTTGAGGGCAGTTGGATCTGGTGGCTCGATTTCGAGTTCGACGTCGATTCAGTTTGCCGGGCGAACGTGAGGCTAGGGTAGGTCGTCGACGATGTGGAGATGACCGGGGTGTTGGTCGGAGGTGGCCAGTGCGACCGTGCACGTGCATTTTTGGTATCTGGGTTGTTTGATTTGGGGAAGACGAGCTGCTCGTGTGTTTCGCTCGAGAATCTGGGGAGTTTCCTCGAAGATGGGCTCGAGGTTTTGGGGTTTCGACTTGAGTTCGTGCTCGAGTGTTTGGAGATGGCAAGCTTTAGTTTTTAACTGTAGAATAAATCTAAGTTTTTGTAAAGAATAGAAAAGGGAGGACTCGAGACTGTCTCGAGTAGGAAGTAGGGTTAACCCGAGGCAGGAGTAAGAAGTTTTAAATCATGTTTTTAAAAAGTTTAAAAATGCAAAGTTTTAAAAGTTTAAGTGAAAATTGTTTAAATCTTTCTTAAATGATTTCTTTCCCATAATAAATTTTTTCTTAAAACCTGTAATTAGGAAGTTATAGGTTTATTCAATTTAAGTTTATTGAGTGAAACTTTAAGATATTTTAAACTTAATTATCTTTATAAATATAATTAAGTGATAATTAAAGATTTAATGTTTTAAATAATATGATTAAGAAATTAACAAAGATGATGATTTATCTTAAAGGTAATAAAGATTTTGATAATTATATGAGGTAACTAAAGTGTTATTAACCTATATTAATTGTTGATATAGAAACTAATTAATTAACAGGTAAGGATTTCAAATTAATTAGTTAAGAGGTTAATTAATTTGTAATTAAGAACTATTAATGTGTAATTAGAGATAATTAGTGATTAATTAATTAAGTAATTAAGTTGTAATTAGTGACTAATTAATTTATAATTAAAAGTAATTAATTTGTTATTAGGTCTTATCAATTGATAATTAAGGTTTATTAATTAATAATTAAAAGAATAAATAATCTGAATGAAAGATTAATAAATTTGTTTTAAGTTAATTAAGAAATGAATTACCAATTGTAATTAATCAAATGAATGTGATTGATTCAAGATAATTAATTGTAAATTAATTAAAGTTAATCCTTTGATAATTGATTAAGTATAAATACTTAATGAAATGGAATAGTGTAATTACTCAGCAAAGTAAATAATGTATAATTACTGGATGTAATTAACGAAAGGAAATTACTTAATGGAAGTAAATTAAAGTAGAATTACTTTGTAGAAGTAATTAAAGATTTATTACTTAGTGTAATAAATCAAAAGGTTTATATAATTAATTAAGAAGTTAATTAATTAAGGTAAGTAATTAAAGGATGGAAATTCCTGTATATGATTTAGGTTGATAAATGGAAGTGAAAAATTAATTAATGGAAGTAATTTATCAAGGATCATTAATTAATGTAATTAATGAAGTAATTAATGGTAAATTACTGTGAATGGTTAAGGATGATTAAGTTGTGAAATTAATTAAAGGGCAATTACTGGAATGTAATTAAAAGTTAGTTAATCAAAGATGATTAATTAAGATGGAAATTTGAGAATGATTAATTAATTAATTTGTAATTAATTAATGGATAAGTAAGCAGGATTTATAGAATGAAGTAATTAATTTAATTTACTTTAAATTAATTAGAGATAAGATAATTAATTTAATTCATTTTAAATTAATTATAAATGGTGTGATTATTAATCCTTGCTTATGTATGGATGAATGATATTTCATTTATTGATTGTGATCTCGGATACGAGATAAGTAATGCTGTGTGATGTGAATTATCTATCTGTGATGATATGAATTATCTATCATTGTATATATAGATAATGAAATGAATTGTTTTAACTTTAAAACAACTTGGCCTTAAAAGACACGGTTTGGATTTGATGAGACCGGGATCGGGTTTCCAAATTTGGATATCCAAAAACCACATCGATCCAAATTAACGATAGGTCGTGAATCTCAAGTGAAGATGAAGATTCAGAGTGCAAGGTTTATTGTCATTAACTCCGAGGATGATTCCAAAATGAGTGTAACGAAATAATGCCTTCGGTTTCGTTCGAACCCGGAACGAACTTGTATGGATTGAATGCTTTCAGAATATCGTCAGGTGGACGATGAGCATTCTAAGAGATGTGTTCTCTAAAGGTAATCGTAGCCTCAAGCCTCATCAACCGGGAATGGCTAAAACAGGGGAGGTGCAGCAAGGCTTCGTGGGTCGCACCCACTTGAGAGTAAGGTCATCCCTGTCTAGATGTCCCTTTTATTTCGGCTTAGTGGTACGGTTGAATGATCACAACCGTGGGGTGATTTTGTTCGGAACTATCCAGTAAGGGATGGTTCCGGCTTTGTGTTGTAGGGGAGCGGGCGTACTCCTCGGTACGCTGATCTAGGCCAGGTACTGTGACGGGCGGTATCCCAGTAGCCCTGCCATTGTATGGAATCCAAAATCCAATAAGTGCCATCGGATTTGATTATATTACCCACTTGTTGGCTAGTATGATGGAATTTAATCATGTAACAATTTCAGCTATTTCTTATTTACTTGAAAACCCTAGACCTACTATAATATCACTGAATTTCCTATCAAATGTTTGGTTAGCGTAAGGTAAAAACTTTTCCATGTTTATGTGTGATAAGTCTTACGTGATACCTTTTGTTTTCAAAGGATTTTCAAAGTTAAGCAACTTTAATCGTTTACTCATACCAGACCCATGTCTGACCCGAAGTTTATTTCTGTTTTCTTAAACTCTCGGGTACTCAAATTTTTACGAGTAGCCAAGGGATTCAGGTTAGCTTTGACGAATTCTGGAGGAGAAATGGAGCAGGAGGCTTCAGCGTATAGCTATATATTGGTTCCACTGTGTTAGTGTTATGTGTATTTTCGCTGTGTTGTATCTCTGTGATGTTTTGAGTTGTATCGAGTTGTATTAACTAGACAGGTGTTTATAACTATCTAGTATGTGTTGTATTATCTGTGTAACTCTGATGTACGTGATACTATGTAATCTCTTATGTGATATATTATATTTCATTCGTTCCGCTGTTGAGATTCTGATGTTGTTTAGTTCTTTCTTCTCTATCTTTTCTATTTCTCACCCCTTTCTTTCTTAATAATGATGCGTCTTTCTACGTTTAGAAGGGCGGGTTATTACAGTGGTATCAAAGCATAGGTTGAGCGAATACCTAGCTCTGTAGTGGTGTTTTTCTTGAGAGAGCATACTTGTAATTTATATATATATATATATATATATATATTTCTACCTATCGGTTGGGTTACCTGTTTGGATTTTCCAATATAAGTTATAAAGGTTGATAGGGTAGTGGTGTGTGTAACACGACTGCCAATGGTTGGAATTTGTTGAGGTTGGAAGTGTATTTGTCGAGACTGTAGACCTAATACCGTCTTGAGTGAGCTTTGCTTGATGTAAGGATTTTATTGATCTCTGAAGGAAACCTGTTAAGGATTCGGAGTTCATCATTGAAGTGCAAGTTTGATCGCGCTCGTGTGAGCGAATTTTTGAGAGTTTGGATCTATCGGTTGGATAGAAGTAAGTCATGATATCTCGATACCTCAGGGTGTAGTAGCTGTGTGATGAGACACAGTGACTATAGATGTCTCCAAAGATGTTTCTTTGGAACAAGTTAAGGAAGTGTGTCTGCTTCGGTGTGTGGCTGTGTTCAGCAGGGTGATTCTGTTTGGTTTGTGGTCCGAGTTCTCGAAGAACTTTGGATAGGAAGTCTTTGGGCATTTGGGTCAGCGTTGTAGCTCGGAGTGCTCTATGTGCCGTCTAGGAAGTCTTCTGGCTTGGCAGATTTTTCTCGAGGTAAGTTCAGAAGCAGCAGAGTGGTTCCATTTCTTCGATGGATTGGCAAGATAGGCTTAAGCTATTCTGATTAGGTAAAGAGAGAGCAGTATCTTTGGAATTAGGCTAGATTGATCGCCAAAGTGACTTGCGATAGTCTGAGTGTTCTCTTGGTTAGTCAGAGTTTTGTCAGCATCTGGAGATTGAGTTTGGTATCGACTGGATTCCATAAGTGGTACCGATGGTTCAGCTAAGGAGATTTGGTGGAGCATTTGTGTTTTCTCTTTTGTATCTAGTTTTGAGTTTCTTCTAGCTAAGGGTAGCTGAAGACAGTACCCTTGACTGAGGACTCATCTATTTCTTTGTGTCGTTCGTTTCCGATTGTGGTGAATCTGATATTGTGTGTCCAGGAGGTGTTGGTTAAGATTTTGTTCGAATTCATCGACATTCTTATCTACTTCAGATCAGAGTAGTGCAGTGGAAGGATGGTGGCAGCTGTTCTAGAGTGGAAGCAACCAGAAGTTGCAGTGTTTTGGGATTAGAGAATTTCTACAGGAAATTTTTCTGGATTTGAGGCCAGATTGGTAGTGCATCTATTTTGTCTTTTCCGGATAGGAGAAGTAAGTTGTAATCTACTGTTGATAGTGGAGTAGAGTTGTATTCTGGATTTTGGGTAAATCTAGAGGGGATCTTTTGTTGAGTTATTTTGATCCAGTTTGTTTTTTTTGAAGCATCAGCGAAGTTGGAAACTTTGATGTTGTTGAGATTTTCTTCGGTAAAGGGAGCAATAAAATTGGGTAAGACTGTGAGGTTAGCTCTGAAGTATATTGGATCTTTCTGTATTCTTTGTAAGGATAAGTGTTTTGGATTTCAGGAGTGAATTGCCAGTTTAGAGAACTGGGATTCGTTGTGTTTCATGTATCTCTGAGGGAGTACGTGTAAGATCTATCACTAGTTTTAGAACTAGCAGTTCAGAAGGGTTGGTTGTTGATTAGGTCTTGAGTGTGGTCAGATCTCTTGTGTAGACTATAGATCTAGTTGAGTAGGAGCTCAGTAGCTCAGTAGTATGGCTGTTTGGATCTAGTAGAGTGAGTATTCCAGTCTCTGTACTTGGGAAACTCGGGAAATTTTTAGGAAGCTTATCCGGATCTGTGTCCGAATAGCTAGTATTGTTTGTTGGTTGACATTGTTTGTTTGGTTGTGTATGGCTGATATGTATGCTGAACTGGTTGAAAATAAAATAAAACATTGGATTATCTTTTGTTTTAAATTTCGAGGACGAAATTCTTTAAAGGAGGAAGGAATGTGACATCCCGGAATTTCGAGGAATTTAAAATGTGATAATCTCTTATTATTTAAAATTGATAAAGTTGTTGTTTTCAAATATAAATAACTAATTAATTAATAATGTGATGTTTTAAATTATGATTTTTGATTGATTTTAAATCAGAATAATTAGATACAAATTTAATCTGTGTTATTTTATAAATAGATTTAAATAGTCCTATTATTTCTAATTTAATAAGTGTTATTTAAATTTTTATATATATGTGTGTAGTTAGAGGAAAATTATGATTTGAAAATTTAATATAAAAGTGTTCCAATATAATTACAATAAAATATATCTTAAATTTAAATAAAACTCCACTTATTCACTTTTGATCTATATATAATAATTTGATGTAATTTTGGTAATAATGTTTAAACTAAAATAAAACTTGAATATAAATATAAAGCAAATATATGGTTAAATGTAAGTATTAATATATATAAACATATTAAACATAAGTAAAAATAAAATAAATAAATAAATAAATATAAATAAAGTGTTTGGTAAATTAAGATTAAATTAGAAAATATACATTAGTTAAATCAATAAGTAGTCATGTAAAAATAAATATAACAACTTATAAAAGCTTGAGATAGTTCTAGAATTGTATATGTATATACACTATAACCATATGTGTATGCAAGTAACAAGTTAAAATAATATATATCCAAGTTGTGCAAAGTAAAATTAATATATGTATTGTAAGCATCTAGATTCGCAGGCAAGAAAAGAGGTAAGTCATAACAAAATAATATATATACAAGTTTGTACCTGCAAAGTGAATAGTATAGTAAATATCTAGCTTTGCAGGCAAGAAAAGAAGTAAAGATAACACAAGTACATAAAGATTGAATTAAAAATTGGATATGTATGACATTGCTCATAAATGCTTGTACCCAAATGTCTTCATTTCAGCCTCCACACCAAAAGATCTTTGATCTAATTAATATAGAATCTTGTACCTGTACAATGTAGCTCTGCTACTTGTTTTATTGAGTATCAAAGTTTCTTTTTCATTTCGATTCATTCAATCAAAGCAAAGCAAAACAACAAACGCTGTAAACATTTTCTACAAGCTATAACCAGATTTCATCTTCAAATCAAAAGCTTGGAATTAAGTCTGGAGTTATCATCACCATTTTTCTTAGTAAACTTTCAAGTTCCAGTTCAAAGCTTCTTCAGTTAAGGAAATCTAGCAATGCAAATATTTTCAGTTTGAAGTCTCAAGTTTTTAAAAGCTTTCAGTTTTAAGTCAATGCAAGACATTTTCTCTGGAAAACAAAACAACAAAAGTATGCAATGTTTCATTCCAGTTTTAATCTCTCTGCCTTTTCAAAAGTCTGGTGAGTAAACATCTTTATTTAAAAATCTAAATAAGTTAATGATGGTTGCTTGTGAAATATTTGTGATAATAATTACTTGCATGTGTATATCTATGTATATGATTCTGTGTATATGATGGTATTCTTGTGTGCATGTCTGATGAGTATTCATCTCCTCTGTTCCATGTTTCAAAGTTTAAACTTAGTTCCAATCTTCTTTTCCCTCTGGTCTCTATTGTGACTTAATTTCAAACAAGATTAGTTGTATAGTCATAGATTAAAACTTAGGAATAAAATTAAGGAAAAAAAATATTTGGATATTAACTATAAAAATAGAAAGAACAGGGAAATTCTTAAAACCATGTTAAAACCCATCATGGAAATTTGTTGTTTCAGGATGTTAATTCGAATATACTTTGCAAGTTAGGATTTTTAAAACTGAAATGGAGATTTTTAGTTCAGTATTTCAAGAGCAATTTGAATTTGAATAAAATTTGCATTTTCCCCATTTTCTAACATTCGAACCAATTTAAAATGTTGAAAATTTGTTTGAAGCTTGTTCGAACATTATTGTTGACGAGAAAATTGTCACAGAATTTTTCTATTTCATAAATCAAAAGAACGAGATCGAATTAGGGTTTTGTGCAAGCTTTTAGTCATGTCTGTAAGTGTGACGAGAGCGACTCCTATACGTGATCGAGCTTTGCGAAACTCTGGGGAATGGATCATCGGAGCATAGTGTAGCTCCGGGTACGATCGCATGACCTATAATGGTCAGAGGTGGATGAACGTGGCATTTGCGTGATGATCAATTTTGGGGGCAGTTGGATTTGGTGGCTCGATTTCGAGTTCGACGTCGATTCAGTTTGCCGAGCGAACGTGAGGCTAGGGTACGTCGTCGACGATGTGGAGATGATCGGGGTGTTGGTCGGAGGTGGCCAGTGCGACCGTGCACGTGCACGTGCATTTTTGGTATCTAGGTTGTTTGATTTGGGGAAGACGAGCTGCTCGTGTGTTTTGCTCGAGAATCTGGGGAGTTTCCTCGAAGATGGGCTCGGGGTTTTGGGGTTTCGACTCAAGTTTGTGCTCGAGTGTTTGGAGATGGCAAGCTTCAGTTTTTAACTGTAGAATAAATCTAAGTTTTTGTAAAGAATAGAAAAGGGAGGACTCGAGACTGTCTCGAGTAGGAAGTAGGGTTAACCCGAGGCAGGAGTAAGAAGTTTTAAATCATGTTTTTAAAAAGTTTTAAAATGCAAAGTTTTAAAAGTATAAATGAAAATTGTTTAAATCTTTCTTAAATGATTTCTTTCCCATAATAAATGTTTTCTTAAAACCTGTAATTAGGAAGTTATAGGTTTATTCAATTTAAGTTTGTTGAGTGAAACTTTAAGATATTTTAAACTTAATTATCTTTATAAATATAATTAAGTGATAATTAAAGATTTAATGTTTTAAATAATATGATTAAGAAATTAACAAAGATGATGATTTATCTTAAAGGTAAAAAAGATTTTGATAATTATATGAGGTAACTAAAGTGTTATTAACCTATATTAATTGTTGATTTAGAAACTAATTAATTAACAATTAAGGATTTCAAATTAATTAGTTAAGAGGTTAATTAATTTGTAAGTAAGAACTATTAATGTGTAATTAGAGATAATTAGTTAATAATTAGTGATTAATTAATTAAGTAATTAAGTTGTAATTAGTGACCAATTAATTTATAATTAAAAGTAATTAATTTGTTATTAAGTCTTATAAATTGATAATTAAGGTTTATTAATTAATAATTAAAAGAATAATTAATCTGAATGAAAGATTAATAAATTTGTTTTAAGTTAATTAAGAAATGAATTACCAATTGTAATTAATCAAATGAATGTGATTGATTCAAGATAATTAATTGTAAATTAATTAAAGTTAATCATTTGATAATTGATTAAGTATAAATACTTAATGAAATGGAATAGTATAATTACTCTGCAAAGTAAATAATGTATAATTACTGGATGTAATTAATTAAAGGAAATTACTTAATGGAAGTAAATTAAAGTAGAATTACTTTGTAGAAGTAATTAAAGATTTATTACTTAGTGTAATAAATCAAAAGGTTTATATAATTAATTAAGAAGTTAATTAATTAAGGTAAGTAATTACAGGATGGAAATTCCTGTATATGATTTAGGTTGATAAATGGAAGTGAAAAATTAATTAATGGAAGTAATTTATCAAGGATCCTTAATTAATGTAATTAATGAAGTAATTAATGGTAAATTACTGTGAATGGTTAAGGATGATTAAGTTGTGAAATTAATTAAAGGGCAATTACTGGAATGTAATTAAAAGTTAGTTAATCAAAGATGATTAATTAAGATGGAAATTTGAGAATGATTAATTAATTAATTTGTAATTAATTAATGGATAAGTAAGCAGGATTTATAGAATGAAGTAATTAATTTAATTTACTTTAAATTAATTAGAGATAAGATAATTAATTTAATTCATTTTAAATTAATTATAAATGGTGTGATTATTAATCCTTGCTTATGTATGGATGAATGATATTTCATTTATTGATTGTGATCTCGGATACGAGATAAGTAAGGCTGTGTGATGTGAATTATCTATCTGTGATGATATGAATTATCTATCTCTGTATATATAGATAATGAAATGAAATGTTTTAACTTTAAAACAACTTGGCCTTAAAAGACACGGTTTGGATTTGATGAGACCGGGATCGGGTTTCCAGATTTGGATACATCGATCCAAATTAACGATAGGTCGTGAATCTCAAGTGAAGATGAAGATTCAGAGTGCAAGGGTTATTGTCGTTAACTCTGAGGATGATTCCAAAATGAGTGTAACGAAATAATGCCTTCGGTTTCGTTCGAACCCGGAACGAACTTGTATGGATTGAATGCTTTCAGAACATCGTCAGGTGGACGATGAGCATTCTAAGAGATGTGTTCTCTAAAGGTAATCGTAGCCTCAAGCCTCATCAACCGGGAATGGCTAAAACAGGGGAGGTGCAGCAAGGCTTCGTGGGTCGCACCCACTTGAGAGTAAGGTCATCCTTGTCTAGATGTCCCTTTTATTTCGGCTTAGTGGTGCGGTTGAATGATCACAACTGTGGGGTGATTTTATTCGAAACTATCCAGTAAGGGATGGTTCCGGCTTTGTGTTGCAGGGGAGCGGGCGTACTCCTCGGTACGCTGATCTAGGCCAGGTACTGTAATGGGCGGTACCCTAGTAGCCCTGCCATTGTATGGAATCCAAAATCCAATAAGTGCCATCGGATTTGATTGTATTACCCACCTGTTGGCTAGTATGCTGGAATTTAATCATGTAACAATTTCAGCTATTTCTTATTTACTTGAAAACCCTAGACCTACTATAATATCACTGAATTTCCTATCAAATGTTTGGTTAGCGTAAGGTAAAAACGTTTCCATGTTTATGTGTGGGAAGTCTTACGTGATACCTTTTGTTTTCAAAGGATTTTCAAAGTTAAGAAACTTTAACCTTTTACTCATACCAGACCCATGTCTGACCCGGAGTTTATTTCTGTTTTCTTAAACTCTCGGGTACTCAAATTTTTACGAGTAGCCAAGGGATTCATGTTAGCTTTGACGAATTCTGGAGGAGAAATGGAGCAGGAGGCTTCAGCGTATAGCTATATATTGGTTCCGCTGTGTTAGTGTTATGTGTATTTCCGCTGTGTTGTATCTCTGTGATGTTTTGAGTTGTATCGAGTTGTATTAACTAGACAGGTGTTTATAACTGTCTAGTATGTGTTGTATTATCTGTGTAACTCTGATGTATATGATACTATGTAATCTCTTATGTGATATATTATATTTCATTCGTTCCGCTGTTGAGATTCTGATGTTGTTTAGTTCTTTCTTCTCTATCTTTTCTATTTCTCACCCCTTTCTTTCTTAATAATGATGCGTCTTTCTGCGTTTAGAAGGGCGGGTTATTACACAAATATTGATAGTCGGTTATGTAACTATCAACAACATTCACAACAATCAATCAATTTAAATAATTTTCCCAAATTATTAAATTTCAAAATATCTTCACTAGATACATATATTTTCCACACTTCATCACTTTGAAAACAAATTTCAAATCATATTTTCACCTTTCAACTTTTGAAAATAAATTTCAAATCAATTTCCTTACGCGGAATATATTTCCAAATATTTATTCATTCCCACTGGAAATCTGCCGAGTTCAAATATTTTAAAAATGATTAATATCACTATCTAAAATATATTTGGAAAACATTTTCTCCGAAATATTCCTTTAAAAACCAACTTTATAACCTTTAATTTATATTTTAAAAGCTACTTTGGAAATATACTCGGCTTTATAGTGAGAATACACTTTCACTTCAAAATGGTCCATTTAAACCAATTAAATAGTCCTTATCGATTCATTTTAAATTTACATTCCAAATCCGTAAATTTATTTCCACACTTTAAAAATAAATCAGTGTTTATTTTTAAAACAAATTTCCCTTTCCTTTATAAATTCCATTT
Organism: Allium fistulosum; assembly: GCA_030737815.1. Taxonomy (NCBI): domain Eukaryota; kingdom Viridiplantae; phylum Streptophyta; class Magnoliopsida; order Asparagales; family Amaryllidaceae; genus Allium; species Allium fistulosum. Next base: position 865,652,179 of record CM060906.1, on the reverse strand, counting down.
TGAATTTACATTCCCAAATATTCACTTTTTATACGATTTTCAAATTGATTTCTCAAATATTCACTTTCAACTCCAAATCAACTTTCAAATTGATTTCCAAATTTATTTCAAATCCCAAATTGATTTATGAATTTATCTTCCTTTAAAATAAATGCCTTTGTTTCTTTCAATTATTAAAATTTGCATTTCAAATAAATTCTTCAACCTTCGAATAATATTACCCGAAATCCATTTATTAAAATCTTTTCACCATATTTTGGAATTAATTCGATAAGATTACAAAAATCAACTTTTTATACTTTTAAATTCCTTCTTTCAAATTAATTCAATTCTTAAAAATTAATTCCCAAAATCTAATTTTATTTATTTCTGGTATCCAACGATACCAAAAATACATTCGGCTAAATTATAGCCTTCAACAAATTAAATCATTGATATAATCATTCACATATTATAAATAAATCATCACACAACATATGAAACAAATTCATACAATTATATGAAACAAATTCATACCATTTGAGGAATCCAGTTGGATCCCTCCAACCTGTTTCCCTGCATCCACAGAAGTTAGCACAATAATTAAATACCTATTTCACTTCGAGGTGGAATATCGCGGTATCTGGGATTTATAAAATATCATCCGCTATTATGCAGCGCATAGGGTCTCATCCGCTATATAATGCGGGAAATCAATCACCAAATATATATATATATATATATATTCTACTATATATACTACCACATCCAAACAGTCAATCAATAACTGCAATTCCAATTTTAATTTGAGTGAGAAGATCTCACCTTTCCTTTTATTTGCATATCCGATCCAAACCGGCTTGTTTCTCCATTGTTTTTGACCTTGTATAAACATTTATACAATTCATTAATATTTTGAACAATTGGACAATCAATCTCCATTAAATAATTTACTTAACTAATTTGTTCAAGTTGAAATTAACTTTTGAATTTTTTTTCTATGTCAAGATATTTTCAAAAATCCTAGCTTTAAAATCTTAACTTCAGTAATTATCAAATCTATTTGCATGTATATTTCTATATCTATTTCTACTATATACACATGCATCAAATTAAACAAAAATTGTTTTGTATCTACTCTAAATTAAAAACCTATATGTAAATTTCTGTGATTACAAATATGGATATATATATTTAGTTAGAAAATCTGTTCTCTTCTGTTTTTTTACTGTGTATATATGTAAATATATATATAAATATACAAAAGAACTACCTCAATCTCGAACTGAAGCACGCAGCCATCCCCTCCTCGATTCGACATGCCGCTGACCCACCCTACGCTCGCGACCACCCCTACTGCCATCACCAAGAATCGAGGCGTACGCGCCCCTCCTATCTTCGAGCTTCACCACGCAGTCGCGCGCGAGCTCCATCGCATGAAACCCTAGCTGCGTCTTCGAATCTGACCTTCGCGCGTGCCACCTTCGTGATGCCGATGGCGCCGTCCCCCACAAATCGAACTCGAGCTGGCTGTAGACAATATGTCGCGACCCCCATATTTCTCGATCTCGACTTTGAAGCGTTCGAATTAAAGGAATTTTTTTGAGAAGGGGACTCGCGATTTTGAATCTGAGAGGAAAGGAAGAAAGTTTCGTTCGTTTGAATTGAATAAACGAGGGGAGACAAGATTTCATTCTGCCATTTTTATTTGCGAACGATGGATATATTTTTCATTTTCTTACCGTCGAAGTGTTCGGCTGTGAAATGAAATAAAGGGGAGGAAATGATGTTTGCGTGTAGCAGATGAGCTACAGTATTATGAAGTGAATGAAAAACGACGATGTGAAATTATTTCAGCTGAAGTTGACTATATAGATATATATTCAATTTAAATTCAAATTCAAATCGTTCCGATAAAGTCAACTAAAAATTTTGACTTCCTATCGAGGCATGCCGCTAGGCGTTTATAATGTTATACGCCTATTCCGAACGCAATGGAAAAGATTTCGAGTCCTAACTCGATCCTATGGAAAAGATAGCTTTTTGAACCCAGCTATTAAATTAAATTTCAATGCGTTTTCTTATCGTACGGCCACACAACAACTCCAATCACCACAAAAATTGAAATCCAATAATAATACAATATTACGGATCCAACGGAATTGGTTTTGTCGAATTCTGAGACTGTGCCTCGGAAGGCTATTTTTAAATATCGATTCAAACGATAAAAATTCAAAACTGAACAAAACAGTTTCAAAAATTAAATTCAATAATTAAATTGTCAAATTCATTCTGATATTTGAATTTCAAATTAAACTAGCTTCCAGATATTTAAAATCAATTAAATATCCTGATTTCCAATGTCAAAAATTCAAGGTCGTTACACATAGGCTTATATATGTGAATAAGTAGTCTGTCACTTTGTTTCATTGTATAGAATAGCTCGCATAGGCTTATATATAAAAAATAGTAGTATGTCACTTTATTTCATTGTATGGAATAGTTTTGTAAGGGAAAACTTGATACATTTTTACTTTGAAATGATTGCCTGATTTTATATATATAGGTTTCAATCCCTTAGAGTAATGTGTATATAACATGCATATATTTATAAAGACTGGTTTTAAAATAGAAGTTTTTATAGTCTAGTTTAAATATAGCACCATATATATATTGATTTCTTGACTTTGCTCAGGTTTCATATTATAGTCTGACATTTTTTGTTTTTGAAAAGAAAAGGTTATGTAATTAGAAGTAAGTGACAGCCTATGTAATTTCAATAGCTTTGTAAACTAGGCTATATGTAAAATTGCATATATAAATATATATCTAAGAAGTATATATTTAGTAAACCCGGTTTTTGTTCAAAAAGCATAAATATAGTTTCGAAATATTTATGTCTAGTATAAGAACATGTTGTTTCGAAATTTACCAATTCTTTGCAAAAGTGGTTTATATATATATATATTTATTTATTTATATATATATTGTTTAGACTTAGTGCATGCCCCACTTTACTACAAATTCTAAAAAAGACGTGTTATCCATGTTGTATTGTGTAGTTATAGCCTACTTTTGTATGCATTAATAACCTGTGCCATCTTTCTTTCAAAAAATATAACTTAGTCTTGTACATATATAGCTTAATTTTTCTTAAGCAAGTTTTATTTTATAAAAGTATAGCTTGCTTTATTTTTCTGACAACGCCAAAGTAGAGGCATATGAATCTTTTGAAACTTGTATGTGTACTCCTTTTGTAGTGTTAGTCTATAATTTATACAAATTTATCTTCTTATTATACTCTCCTCCATTTAACAATTTTATGGAAATAAGAGGATACTTATAGAATTGTTTTATTAGTATAATGATATTTAGCAATTAGAATTAATAGAACATTTTAAATTGTGATAAATCAAATAAATGTTTTGAGAACCTTAATTCTGTAATTTGGGAAGTGCTAATGGTCGACTTTGTGTTATCGATTGTTTTAAATGCTTTCGAATAACGCTTCATCGAATATGGTATAACTCATTGAATAAAATGTTTGAGTGGAACTTACTAACCCATTACCAAATACTTGAATTCCACCGGGTAGTATGGGATGCCTTGGTTAAATTCTTGTGATCGAATTGGGAAAGTACTTAACACTTTAGAGTTGTATTCTCTTTTGGTGTGCGACAAGTGGTTGCTAGATCCTTAAGAGAATATGGTACAGATTTTCTAGTGGTATCCATAATAAGTGATATTTATAGCTTTTAGTAAATACTTGAATTTCACGATACGGTATGGGACATATTGGTTAAATTCTAGTGATTACTGAAGGTGATAGTATTTGGCACTTTATAGTTTACTCTCTTTTGATGTGCGGCAAGTGGCTGCTAGATCCTTAAGAAGTTTATTCCTGGATTTCTTCTCGAACATAGTAATTTAATAATATTAAATAAATATGGATTTATCGAGTCATGGTTTCTACGATCACCTTGATCGGTATGGACTATCCTTGAGATCATTCTGTGATTCTATGTTCCGGGTCTGAGTACGATCCTTGGTATCAGATCGGTTCGAGTGATACCAATTTGTTTGTTTGTTTGCCACGGGTTTTGAGTACAATCATTGTGATTGTTTTGGATGATCATTAAGATTGGTTTGGATTAAGATCTTTTGGATTCTGGATATTTGAATTTTGTGACTGTTCTGTGTTCGTGAAATAAGTATATATATTCTTACGTCGTGTGTTCGTGAAATAAGTATATATATTCTTACGTTGTGTGTTCGCGAAATAAATATATGTTGATGTTTCTTGTGATGGATGTTAAGTTAATTCTGTTATTTTGTGTTTGGTGACTAGTTCGTGTTTGTAACGTAAATTTATAACCCTATACTGAGTTAATCATTGATATTTGTGTGCTTAGAGATATTGTGTTTTGTTCTGTGAATTCAATCCTAAACATCTATATTTACTTATATGTTGTTTGTTCTTGTGCTATATCTTATTCTCACCCTATTGGATATTTAGAGATAGTCTGACCCGGGTGTTATTTTGCTCGGGTCAGGCCAAGACTTTTCAGGTTACAGGACAGGTTGACCTCCGAATGGTTGTGCTAGCAAGGATGATATACATTTGGACTTTTAGTTTATCCCATTTAGGAATTTGGACCTTGTATATAAAATGTATAATTGAGATTAGAGAATTGTTAAATTTATATAACAATCGAGTTTAGTATTTCATTTTGTAAACTAAATAATTTGTATATGTATATGTTAAGATTTATTCCACTATGATCTGTGACCGTTATTTATATGATATATTGTTCTGATTCTGAGAAATCAGTGTGTCTATTACTTCGTATTAATATCATACACGTCAAATTCAGTTCAGATATTAAGTGAAAAGGTATAAATGATGTGTCAGTATTAGTATAAAGATATATTCACATTCGATCACCCTTAACAAACCGTATTCTCCGAATTAGCAGACGACATTACTTGTAATGTTCTTTGGTAATCTGGGCATCGCGGTGGGGTCGTTACAGTTTGGTATCAGAGTAGTGTCAGAACATTATAACATATAATATCACGGGTCCGAGACTTAGATGACTTAGAGTCTTATCCCCTGGGTGTGTGGTAGATAGTTATATTAATTATCTAATTAGGTATAGGAATATTAAATTATTATCGGGATAATCATTTGAGGTGTAAATTGATTTAAAAAAAAATTAAATTGATAAATTGGAATTTATGACATTAAAACTTTTGGAAATTAATAAGTAAAATATTTTGGAGTTTAGAAAATTTTGGAATTAAACTGGAATGAATTAAATTAAAGTGAACTATTTTCTTTTAATAGAAAATTTGGGAAATTTGAGTAAATAATTTTAGTATTCAAATGATCTTGGAATAGTCGGAGTTGCGCAGTGGATTTCAGATATTGAGTTGTTCCGCTGTAAGTAATTATGTATATTTTAGTTGATTGGTTGATTGATTGATAGGAATTGATTACTTGGCTGCATTTATTTAAAATTGGATGCATGGATGTCAGTGATAATAAAATAAATACATCTAAACTTGTGATTATTTATTGTGTTAACTTATCTGGACGTTGTTTAAGGATCCTGATCGATATATGGGACGCCATGTTATCGATAGGGGTTCCTAAACATCGATCGTGATATTTTGACATAAGTAATAATTAAAACATGAAAATTTAAGTACAAATTTCTTTCATTATGGAATATGATGAATTGTTAATATCTCTTATATGGTATGAATTTGATATTAAATACTAATATGAGTTTTTGAGATAGGTGCAGATATCCGAAGTTAAGTAGATATCGTTTAAAAATTATAAATTGTTTGCTTAAGTAATATTAGCGGACTTGCTAATATTTCAAATATAAGGTATGTATCTCGGATTAAATATCGCACTTTTATGTTATTCCTTACGGGATGCCTCATCCTTGTGCTTGAGATGAGATGTATATTATGTAATTATATTCATATTGTAAATTTTCGAAACGCTAGCCGTGCAAAAGAGACGCCGGTGAAATTTTCTGTAAATTTTAGGCATTAGACTATTTTTGAGAATTTTGAGAAATTTTGATAACTAAAAATTTGAGTTTATTGTTATATTTTGGAGTGATATTAATTGAATGTTTTGGAAATGAAATTGGAAACCATTTAGTAAAATAATTATTTCAAGAGAAAATTTATATTATGGATTTCTTTCATTAAGAAAATTGCGGGGACGCAATTTCTTTAAAGGGGAAGTTTGTAACAACCCTGTTGTTAATGACCTAATTAATTACGATTAGTGTGATTAATGTAAATTTTGAATTTTATAATTTGTTTACAAAGTTTAATCAAATTTGAATAAAATGATTTAAATTATTGAATTCAATTTAGTCGAAATAAAAAAAATATTGGATTTTTAAATTTTGAAATATAGTTGTTTGTAAAAATTTGAATTAATTCATAGATGGTAATCTAATTTAGCTTAGTTGATTTAATTAGTTAGGTTCTATTGATTAAGCTAAGTATTGAATTAACTTATATTTATTGGGCCTTCTTACAATCATTCTAGCACACTAGCATTTTTTTTAATTTATGTAACTTCCTAAAATCAAATCCTTTAGAAGAGAAAAATTACCAATTCATATACGTTCTTTTCATGCCCTAAGAAGCAAAATATCATTTATTTTCTCCCTGTAAACAAATAAAGCCCAAATCCCCTTTTATACTAATTATCAATCCCTAAATCAATTCGGGAATTTCTTGGATGGAGCATAACTAGCAAGGAATACTCGACTTCGGCATAGGGATTCAAGCATGTGAGCGACGAGGGAAAAGCACGACGTGACCTGGGTGGTTCTTTGATGAGCAGTGAATAGATAGATGCAGTTGCTGGAGACCAGGAGACGGCGCTAGGCCAGCCGGAGATGGACACTGGTGTTCTAGGGTGTGAGTGGTTTCAATCTCTGTAGTGATGATTTCGGTGAGAAACCCTCACACTATCTATCCCTATAAATCTAATAGTTGATTTATGCTAAATTCAATTTGATTTCATTAACTGGAATTGTTGTTTGCCGATAATCTTAATTATTGTAGAATAAAACCCTTTGTCAAGTTAAGCATAAACCAAAAATTTTACAGTGTAAAGTAAAAAACGCTAGAACTAGTACATGGTTGTTTAGTTATGAATGTATGCATGCTTGTTGTATTGCCTAGTAGCTGATCAATATGAAGCATCACTCGCCAAAACTCAAAACCCTCATCGACTAGAGCCACCTTGGAGCGTCATTGGCTCCAGAAATTTTGTCAACTGGTGGATGAAACTAGAACCAATTTGGTTCCAGGATTTTATTTTACTTGGTAATGCTATATTCTCGTATGTTTGTTCATCTTGTTTTTGCTGAAATGTCTGTTAGTTGATCTACTATTTTGGATAGCTTGTGATGTTTTTGTGAGCTTGAGAGAATTATAAATCTTGTTGAAACTTTAGTTATATAACTATTAAACATGATATATGATTGAATGGGTAGCAAATTGTTTCACAAACTTAGTATCAAAACCTATTTAAGAGCAGTAATACATATAACTTGCAGTCAGAGCCGGTTCTTGGGCAAGGCCCAATAGGCCACTGAATAGGGCAACCCCCCTTCATGGGGCAACAGATTAGAGATAAAAAACCCCAAATTCCCAAAATCTCAAATCGCGTTGCCTCCTTCTCTGATTCTCCTCTGTGCGCGCAGCGCGCGAGACTCTTTCAGTCTTTCTCCTCTGCGACGACGGCAGTCTCCAACATCGCCAACTCACTCTGGTTGCTAACTCTCCTCTGTCACAGCAGTCTCCAACATCTGTTACATCTCCAAGTTCTCTAAATTCAATAGGGTGCAACTATCCAAGCCTGCAGGCTGCAACATGCAACAACGCACGCAAAATTCTCCTCCGGCTTCGACAGTTCGACTCTAGTTGCTAATTTTATTACAATGATTAGCTGCCTCCTTCCTGAAACAGTTTGATTAGAAGGTAATTACTAATTTAACTGTTAATTTTTGGTAATCAACCCAATCTAGTATATTAAATGGGCTGTACAAGCTTGACAATCTTTAGAGATAATTTTTAATTTCTGTGACTAAAAATTAACAGGCCTTTTCCTAGTTCTACATTAATAATTAGTAATTACATAAATGTGTTTGCTATTTTATTGTGTTTGCTAGTAAAAAAACATATATGATATATGACAGTAATAGAAACATGTATGACAGTAACAAAAATGTGTGCTATTTTGAATTTTTGATTAATACTTGTTATGTTAGATTTAGGTTGATGATAAATGATAATTGGTCGGTATCAAATGCATTGCATTGTTTTGCCTGACTTATTAAATTGCAATGCAATTATACACTGATTTGTTGAGTACTTAGATTAATATTTATTAGATTGGTGATGATATTTTATTAGGAAAAAAGTATTTGAATTCATTTTTGTTAAATTTAATGGTTGATATTTTTATGTATATCAAATGAAATATATTCTTATAAATTATGTACGGTGTTAAAACTTCACTTGTTCCATTGAATTGGAAATCTATAGGGAATATGACGAAGAATGAAGACGAAAAAAATCGAGTTAGATTTCGTAAACAAAACTCTGGATTTTACAATAGAAAAGTTAAGCAAAAGAAAGATGAACTTGCAAAATCTCTCGTTGGTTCGATCTCTAATTTATTTCAAGCACAAATTCAAAAATCTCAATTTTCAACTTCAAGTAGAATTGAAGAGATGGATGAAAACGAGCATATTGAGATTCATGAAATGGATGGAGATGTTGATGTTAATAAAGAGGCTATTGAAAATGAAGAAGGAAATGTAATCGAAAAAGACGTAGTTGGTAAAGTGAATGATTTGAATGAAGGTGTTGATGATTTTATTGTGCTTGATCTTAAAAAGGATGTTGATGTCAATTATGATCTGGATTATGGGGAAGAATAACTGAGAGTAAAAGGATAATGCTAGTTAAACGAGGGCCTATCAAAATTGTGAAAGAAAATGAAGATTTTCCTAAAAATGAAATTGATGGTAGATTTTTTTTCTAAACACTATTTTAGTTGTTATCCACGAGGAGAAGAACATGAAAGAAAATGGCTAAGCTACTCAAATGAAGTAAGTAGAGTCTTTTGTTTTTGTTGCAAGCTATTTAAAAACCCACAAAAAAGTTTAAATTAGGAGAAGATGGAGTGGATGATTGGCATACCATTACAACCAAGCTAAGAGAGCATGAAAGTAATCCGGAGCATACCGCAAATCTTATAAAGTGGGTTGATTTGTACAAAGGTCTTCAAGAAAAGGCAACAATTGATGAAAAAATGGAATCTTTAATCTATCAAGAGAGACAACTTTGGAAAAAGGTATTAGTGCGTATAATTGGCATTGTGAAAACTCTTTCTCGAAATAATTTACCATTTCGTGGTACTAATGAAAGAATTTATGAAAAGAATAATGGACAACTTGTGGAATTTGTAGCCGAGTTTGATCCAATCATGGAAGAGCATCTTAGAAGAGTGGTAAATAATGAAGTAAACAATCATTATCTTAGCCATAGCATTCAAAATGAATTAATACTTTTGTTGGCAAAAAAGATTAAAGAGACGATGCTTTCAAAAATATTAAAGGAAAAGTATTATTCAATCATTCTTGATTGTACTCCGGATTTGAGCCACAAAGAACAAATGTCAATTATTATAAGATGTGTTGACATTGATGATGCTATCAAGGTGGAGGAATTTTTTCTTGGCTTTATAGAGGTTGATGATACATCGGGACTTGGTCTATTTAAAAAGCTTCAAAATATTCTAATTGATCTTAAACTTAACATTGATGATGTGAGGGGCCAAGGCAATGATAACGGATCAAATATGAAATGTATGTTATATTTTATAACATGAATTTAGTAGTTTAGTATTATTATATTATATCATGTAATAAATAACTTAAATCTGATATTAGGTAAACATCAAGGGGTACAAAAGAGACTTATTGATCAAAATCCAAGAGTGTAACAACCCGGGGTTTTGTAACAACTAATTATCATCAAATGACGATTAAATTGGTTGTTAGTTGCTATTGGGAATTTTATCGGGTTGAAGTTCTTTTAAATAATTTGTTAAGTGTTGGTGGGCTTTTAAAATTTGAATCTAGCCCATGTTTTATCTTTGTTTTTGGGGCTGTGTTATCAAATGTATACCCATTCCTCCACTCCATTATTTTCATTCGCAAGCCCAAAAAAAACAAACGAGAGCAAAAGGAAATCGATAATGGCCGCTGCTAGGGTTTCGATTTTTGACTTCGATCGGCTTCGTGATGCCACTGCGTCGACTCTGGTTTGTTCGAGCTTCGATTTCGGCTGCAAATTGGGTTTGGATTCTTCGAACAAAGAGAAAATAGGGATTTTAGTTGATGAATTCGTGCCCTTCGAACAAGTGAGTGACCCTCACATCTAATTCAATACCATGCTTCGACAGTTGATTTTGTTTTGATGTTGATTTTGAACTGTTCGTTCTTCTTAGTCATCACTGTTTCGATTTTGATTTTGACGATATTGATTTCGTTCGACTTTGGCAATTTGAAGTAAATTTGATTTCCTGCTTCACTGCCTTGTTCATTGAGTTAATTATGTGACTGAGCTTGTGTATTACTCCTTTCCATATGCATTGACTTACGTTCTTAAGCATTTTTCTTTGAACTTGGTTGCATTTGAAATCTTGTTGTTCATCTGGTTGTTCTGGCTTGTGAGATTTGATTTTACGTTCTTCCTTCACCTCTGATCTGTAGACTATCTCCATATGTATACATACATATATGTATGTATATGTGTGTGTGGTTCATTTGTTTTATTGAACCGATGTCATGTACTGTCATGCTTGTTCCATGGTACTTTCAGTTTGGGCATTTCATTTTGGTATCTTGAAGTGCTTCTGGCCAGTGAGTTGTACAACTTCTGGTTTAACCATCCTTGTTGCACTTTTATTCATGCTTGAAGTCTGATATGGTGTAGTCTCTGATTCAATGTTGGTTATTGTGAGTTGTTTGGTACTTGATACATTTTTTACTTGTATCGGTTTTTGCAAGAGCTTGAGTACAGTTCATTCTAGTTCATGTATTCACTGTGCATATCATTTTAAATTGCACATTTGAGTTTCACTATGCATATCATTTTAAATTGCACATTTGAGTTTCACTATGCATATCATTTTAAATTGCACATTTGGGTTTCAATGTGCATATATATTTGGTCGACCTGAACGGTTAGACTTTGGGTTATATTTGGTCGGCTTTGGATTTGTTCGAACCTGACACTATCTGGAGCTTAAATGTTTGAAATGCTTTTAAATTAGAAGTCTTCGGTGTTGTGTGGCTTTGATCTTCACTGATGCTTTTCACTGTTGCATACATGTGATTGTCTTTCCTGTCCACTGCTTGATTTTGTGGTCTGGTTCCTTTATGTAGTTTGTACCACTGCCTTTGTGCACTTGGTCATTCGAGCCTTTGTGCTCTGCATTCGAGTTGAGTCAGGGTAGCAGTGACTTGACCTTTGCATTTTGTTTGTGGTTTGGTGCCTTTTGATTCTCCACTGAGCCTTGCTCTTTGTTGTAATTGCTCTTGTTTCACTTGATGCCATTCCTTTGGCTGCAGTTTTATTTTGTTTGCAGTTGTGTTGAGTCATGATAGTCGTGACTTGACCTCTGCAGTTTCGATTTGCTGTTAGCATTTGGTGTTGTGATGATTTCATATACTATAGTAGCGAGGCAGTGCACGCGTGTGTGTACTGCAGCCACATAGAATTGACATTTTTAATTGATATTTCAATTGTTTGAATTGTTTTGTGTTCAATTCAATATTTGAAATTATATTTTGATTTGGTATGATTTGATCATTTTGAGATTGTCTAATTATCTATTTGATAATTAGATTATGAGTTTCTAATTATTTATTTAATAATTAGATTTTGTTGTTAATTGCTGTTTAGGCAATTCTGTGGTTTTCATATTATCTTCATTGATAATCTTTTTATTTATCCTTGTTGATGATTTGAATTTGCTAATTTGTTATTCAACACTGTTTAGTGTTATATCTACTGTTATCTGATTCTCTTATTGAAGGGTTGGATATACGAGATTTATTGTGACTGTCGTCTATTTGGTTATTTATTATTATTGCTTCTGTGCATTAATAACTGAGTTTGAATTAGACTAACCCGTGTGTAATTTTCTTTTGAATTTAATACTCGGGTCAGACCGAGTTCTTTCAGGTTGTTGATATCTTGCTTTGGATTGCTGCTTGAGATATGAAGTCTCTTCATACCTTTTGGAGTAGTCACTGTCATAGTATAGGATGATATGTATTCATGTATATTATTTATAATAATGTACTTGTATATGTAACTTTCAGTGTCGACAGTTGTAGTTGTATCATATGTATTGTATCACATGTATTGTAACTGACTTCAGTTATATATATATATATATATATATATATATATATATATATATATGAGATTTTATATTATCTGTGTTCCGCATTTAGTTTATCTGTGTTATAAGTATATATGTGTCCTAAACTATTATGAACCATCGTAGTTCGTTTTATACTGGAATTGGATATGTCGATGGGAGTAAATAAACAAAGAGATGAAAAATAAATATACCACTCCTATCGAGATAACCAATACTAGTGTAAGGCCTAACTATGGATGGCCGCTCCTATCCAGCCTTATTCTTCGTAATAACAGACAGCATTTCTTTTAATACTCTTTGTTATTGTGAGCATAGAGGTGGGGCGTTATAGTTGGTATCAGAGCGAGGGGTTTTATGGACATAATATAAAACATAACTTAGATGGAACACGTGTTACAACTAATTGTTGATGTTTTTATTTGTGCCTTGTGTCAAAACTAATGTTTTGAAATTATGATGAAATTTTTAAATATCTTTATTTAAAAATAAATGTGAAATTGTGTTTTGATGATTGATTTAATTTGTGTTCTGTTATCAGAGTGCGCAACGGAAACAGTGGGGCTGTCTTCACTGTGTACGGCTGATAACCCTTTTGATTTAAAAATCAAAATATGAAAATGAAATAAATTTCATTGTGTTGTTTAACCAGTGGTCTTGATTTTGTTGAGATTTTTACTGGTTTTCTTTTATAATAATCACATATTGATTAGATTTTTGCTGCTTCAAATATATCTTCATTGAAGATATAATCGAGTGATTTCTTTGTTCATCTTGTAGTGTGCGTGCAAATTTGAGTTGCACGTTACTACATTAATTTTACGTTGAACTCGTGTTTGGTTTAAACGTATTTTGTTGCCGTTATTTAAAACGGGATTTTTACACCGATGCTAAATTTTTGAAGCATGGTGTTTTTTTGACATTTTTTTATGAACGAAAATTCACTGGTATTACATTTTGATGTGAATTATTTTGATGAGATTTTGACGTATAAAAATTACTATCGCTTTGACTTCAGTAACCGTCAAATTTTAAAGTGGATTTTCAAGCGGTTATTCCGCAATGCTGATTTGATATCCATTTTTACGGTGTTTTGAGAAGTGCGATTTCCTTATCGAAATTGCTACAAATGTTGCTGTTTTAATCACGTATTTTGAAAATTGTTTTAAAATTTTTACAGTTTGCGCTTTCAAAAGAATGAGGAAGCGATTTAAATGCTTCAGCAAAATTGAGGACTATGAATCCTCACTTTTACTGTTTCGCTTAACTCCGGACTTGTCCGTTTGAGAACGTAAAATGTTAATTATTTAAAATACACAATTTTGCACTTTCAAGGAAACGATGAAAAGATTTAAACGATTTAGTAAAACACGTGGTATGGGACATGTGCGTTCACTATTTCGGTTAATTCCGGACTCGTTAATTGAAATATTTGCTGTTATTTGATGATTTTGATGATTTTATTGGGCTTTCTAGCCACTATGTTGGACCTTCGGGTCAAATACCAGTACTAGACCTTCGGGTCATATGTTGGACCTTCGGGTCATTTGTTGGGCGCCAAAATTATGATGACAGTACTTGGTAGGCTTCGACCATATGTTGATGCACGTGCGGCGTAGCTTAGACTCGCCATATGATGGGATCGATCCACCTTTTATGTTGATTTTCTAGATTATCTTAATTGATTTCTAGATATTTGTTGTTTCTAATTATCTATAGGTAATTAGATATTTGTTGATATGAGTTCTAATTATCTTTGTTGATAATTAGATATTTGATGTTTTCTAATTATCTTTGTTGATAATTAGATATTTGTTGATTTGAGATTTCTGATTATCGTTTTTGATAATTAGATAATTGTTGATTTGAGATTTCTGATTATCGTTTTTGATAATTAGATATTTGATGTTTTCTAATTATCTTTGTTGATAATTAGATATTTGTTGATTTGAGATTTCTGATTATCATTTTTGATAATTAGATATTTGTTGTTTTCTGATTATCGTTTTTGATAATTAGATAATTGTGATTTCTGATTATCGTTTTTGATAATTAGATATTTGTGATTTCTGATTATCATTGTTGATAATTAGATATTTGTTGATTTGAGATTTCTGATTATCGTTTTTGATAATTAGATAATTGTTGATTTGAGATTTCTGATTATCGTTTTTTATAATTAGATATTTGATGTTTTCTAATTATCTTTGTTGATAATTAGATATTTGTTGATTTGAGATTTCTGATTATCATTTTTGATAATTAGATATTTGTTGTTTTCTAATTATCGTTTTTGATAATTAGATAATTGTGATTTCTGATTATCGTTTTTGATAATTAGATATTTGTGATTTCTGATTATCGTTTTTGATAATTAGATATTTGTGATTTCTGATTATCGTTGTTGATAATTAGATATTTGTTGTTTTCTGATTATCGTTTTTGATAATTAGATAATTGTGATTTCTGATTATCGTTTTTGATAATTAGATATTTGTGATTTCTGATTATCGTTTTTGATAATTAGATATTTGTTGTTTTTTTATTATCGTTTTTGATAATTAGATAATTATGATTTCTGATTATCATTTTTGATAATTAGATATTTGTGATTTCTGATTATCGTTTTTGATAATTAAATATTTGTTGTTTTCTGATTATCGTTTTTGATAATTAGATATTTGTTGTTTTCTGATTATCGTTTTTGATAATTAGATAATTGTGATTTCTGATTATCGTTTTTGATAATTAGATATTTGTGATCTCTGATTATCGTTTTTGATAATTAGATATTTGTGTTTTCTGATTATCGTTTTTGATAATTAGATATTTGTTGATTTCTGATTATCGTTTTTGATAATTAGATATTTGTGTTTTCTGATTATCCTTTTTGATAATTAGATATTTGTTGATTTCTGATTATCGTTTTTGATAATTAGATAATGGTTGATTTGAGATTTTTGATTATCGTTTTTTATAATTAGATATTTGTGTTTTCTGATTATCGTTTTTGATAATTGGATATTTGCTAATTTTGCTGATTATGACATTTTCTAGTCTCTAATTGATTCTAGATTATGTTGATTTTATTGAATTGCTATTTTCTATCTATCTCTGTTGATAGTTAGAGTTTGCTGATTATGAAGTTTGTGTTTTCTAGTAAATTGTTGGATAACTAGATATTTGCGGTTTTGCGATTTGTGATTTGTGTTTTCTAATTGTCTTTGTTGGTAATTAGATTTTGCTGTTTTCTAATTATCGTATCGATAATTAGAAATAGTTGTTTTGTGATTTCTGTGTTCTAATTATCTAATTGATTAAATATGGCTGATGATTGTATTTATTCAGTTTTGCTGTTTTCTGATTATCTATTTGATAATTAGATTTTGTTGAGGATTTGTGAATTTCTTTTATGAAATTAAAAGATTTCATTGGTGTTTGTATCCTTGACCTTTATTTTTCTAGCTTAACCAGTTTATGTTAGAAAAATAATTATTATTGAAGACTTTAATTATGAAAATTGCGGGTATGCAATTTTTATAAGGAGGGGAGTCTGTAACAACCCGGGGTTTTGTAACAACTAATTATCATCAAATGACGATTAAATTGGTTGTTAGTTGCTATTGGGAATTTTATCGGGTTGAAGTTCTTTTAAATAATTTGTTAAGTGTTGGTGGGCATTTAAAATTTGAATCTAACCCATGTTTTATCTTTGTTTTTGGGGCTGTGTTATCAAATGTATACCCGTTCCTCCACTCCATTATTTTCATTCGCAAGCCCAAAAAAATGAGAGCAAAAGAAAATCGATAATGGCCGCTGCTAGGGTTTCGATTTTTGACTTCGATCGGCTTCGTGATGCCACGGCATCAACTCTGGTTTGTTCGAGCTTCGATTTCGGCTGCAAGTTGGGTTTGGATTCTTTGAACAAAGAGAAAATGGAGATTTCAGTTGATGAATTCATGCTCTTCAACAAGTGAGTGACCCTCACATCTAATTCAATACCATGCTTCGACAGTTGATTTTGTTTTGATGTGGATTTTGAACTGTTCATTCTTCTTTGTCATCACTGTTTCGATTTTGATTTTGACGATATTGATTTCGTTCGACTTTGGCCATTTGAAGTAAATTTGATTTCCTGCTTTGCTGCCTTGTTCATTGAGTTCATTATGTGACTGAGCTTGTGTATTTCTCCTTTTCATATGCATTGACTTATGTCCTTAAGCATTTTTCTTTGAACTTGGTTGCATTTGAAATCTTGTTGTTCATCTGGTTGTTCTGGCTTGTGAGATTTGATTTTACATGCTTCCTTCACCTCTGATCTGTAGACTATCTCCATATGTATACATACATATATGTATGTATATGTGTGTTTGGTTCATTTGTTTTATTGAACCGATGTCATGTATTGTCATGCCTGTTCCATGGTACTTTCAGTTTGGGCATTTCATTTTGGAATCTTGAAGTGCTTCTGGCCAGTGAGTTGTATAACTTCTGGTTTAACTATCCTTGTTGCACTTTTATTCATGCTTGAAGTCTGATATGGTGTAGTCTCTGATTCAATGTTAGTTATTGTGAGTTGTTTGGTACTTGATATATTTTTTACTTGTATCGGTTTTTGCAAGAGCTTGAGTACAGTTCATTCTAGTTCATGTATTCACTGTGCATATCATTTTAAATTGCACATTTGAGTTTCACTATGCATATCATTTTAAATTGCACATTTGAGTTTCACTGTGCATATCATTTTAAATTGCATATTTGGGTTTCACTGTGCATATCACTGCCTGGTTTTGTTTTCATGTGTATCACTTGAAGCTTTGATCGGTACATTGAGTTGTACATTGCACTGTCTTTGTGTTTTATTTGTTCGCTGAACTGGTCTTGAGTTGCTTCTTTGATTTGTAGTGGTCTGGTTTGCTTATTTGTAGTACTTGATGTAGCTGTTGTTTTGTTGTTTCTTGCTAGCTTTGAGCATGTTGCCAGGCTTATGCATGTTGTTTCAAGCTAGTTCATTCATGTTGTATTTGGTATCTACACTTGAATTGCTTGTATATGTATACAAGTGTTCACTACTTGTAGTCTCTGTTCGACCTGAACGGTTAGACTTTGGGTTATATTTGGTCGGCTTTGGATTTGTTCGAACCTGACACTATCTGGAGCTTAAATGTTTGAAATGCTTTTAAATTAGAAGTCTTCAGTGTTGTGTGGCTTTGAGCTTCACTGATGCTTTTCACTGTTGCATACATGTGATTGTCTTTCCTATCCACTGCTTGCTTTTGTGGTCTGGTTCCTTTATGTAGTTTGTACCACTGCCTTTGTGCACTTGGTCATTCGAGCCTTTGTGCTCTGCATTCGAGTTGAGTCAGGGTAGCAGTGACTTGACCTTTGCATTTTGTTTGTGGTTTGGTGCCCTTTGATTCTCTACTGAGCCTTGCTCTTTGTTGTAATTGCTCTTGTTTCACTTGATGCCATTCCTTTGGCTGCAGTTTTATTTTATTTGCAGTTGCATTGAGTCATGATAGTCGTGACTTGACCTCTGCAGTTTCGATTTGCTGTTAGCATTTGGTGTTGTGATGATTTCATATATTGTAGTGGCGAGGCAGTGCACGCGTGCGTGTACTACAGCCACACAGAATTGACATTTTTAATTGATATTTCAATTGTTTGAATTGTTTTGTGTTCAATTCAATATTTGAAATTATATTTTGATTTGGTTTGATTTGATCATTTTGAGATTGTCTAATTATCTATTTGATAATTAGATTATGAGTTTCTAATTATTTATTTAATAATTAGATTTTGTTGTTAATTGCTGTTTAGGCAATTCTGTGGTTTTCATATTATCTTCATTGATAATCTTTTTATTTATCCTTGTTGATGATTTGAATTTGCTTATTTGAATTTGCTGATTTGTTATTCAACACGGTTTAGTGTTATATCTACCGTTATTCGATTCTCTTATTGAAGGGTTGGATATACGAGATTTATTATGACTGTCGTCTATTTGGTTATTTATTATTATTGCTTCTGTGCATTAATAACTAAGTTTGAATTAGACTGACCCGTGTGTTATTTTCTTTTGAATTTAATACTCGGGTCAGACCGAGTTATTTCAGGTTGTTGATATCTTTCTTTGGGTTGCTGCTTGAGATATGAAGTCTCTTCATACCTTTTGGAGTAGTCGCTGTCATAGTATAGGATGATATGTATTCATGTATATTATTTATCATAATGTACTTGTATATGTAACTTCCAGTGTCGACAGTTGTAGTTGTATCATATGTATTGTATCACATGTATTGTAACTGACTTCAGTTATATATATATGAGATTTTATATTATCTGGGTTCCGCATTTAGTTTATCTTTGTTATTAGTATATATGTGTCCTAAACTATTATGAACCATCGTAGTTCATTTTATACTTGAATTGGATATGTCGATGGGAGTAAATGAACAAAGAGATGAAAAATAAATATACCACTTCTATCGAGATAACCAATACTAGTTTAAGGCCTAACTATGGATGGCCGCTCCTATCCAGCCTTATTCTTCGTAATAACAGACAGTATTTCTTTTAATACTATTTGTTATTGTGAGCATAGAGGTGGGGCGTTACAAAGAGCATTTTATATTTCGTGTGGGTGTCATAGTTTAAATCTTGTTCTATGTGATATGGCAAAATCATGCATGAAAGCTAGAGATTTTTTTGCATATGTCCAAAAGATCTATATTTTGTTTTCCGGTTCAATTCAACGGTGGGAAATACTTAGACAACATGTAAAAGGTTTAACGCCAAAACCATTATCGGCAACTCGATGGGAAAGTCATATAGAAAGCATGAAAGTGATAAGACTTCAACCGGCGGAGTTCAGAGATGCTTTAATTGACATTGCAAATAAGTATAAAGATGATAGTATCATGAGGGTGGAAGCTAAATGTCTATGTCAAAATGCTTTAGAAGATTACAAGTTCTTGATTAGTTTATGTGTTTGGTACACTATATTGGATAGTATTAATCGTGTTAGCAAAATACTTCAACGTGAAGACATGGATATTGAAGATGCAATTACTAAAATAAAGGAGCTTATTGCATTTTTTGAGAAATTTAGAGAAGATGGATTTGCAAGCATGATAATTGAAGCTAAAGAACTCGCGGATGAAGTTGGCATTAAACCTAAGTTTGCTAACAAAAGAATTATTCGTAGAAAGAAACATTTTGATGAGGATATGGATGTTGATGCTCATGAAAGTCTATCTTTGAAAGATAATCTTAGAACCACTTACTTTCTTCATATAATAGACCAAGCTCTTTCTTCACTTAAGGATCGGTTTGAACAATTTGAGCTTTATGAAAGGATTTTTGGATTTTTGTTGAATGCAAAGTTCAAAACTATTGAAGAAAAACAATTGAAAGAGCAATGCATGAAACTAGAAAGTTTTTTTGGAAGATAATCAAGAGAGCGATATATGTGGGAAAGGATTATTTCTTGAACTTAGACAATTGAAAAGAATATTGCCACCGGAAACAACGAAATCAATTAGTATTCTTGAGTTTTTAAAATCCTATCGTGATCTGAGTGGATTTCTAAATGTATGGGTTGCATATCGAATTTTATTAACTATACCGGTTACGGTTGCTTC
The DNA here is from genome assembly GCA_030737815.1 of Allium fistulosum. Lineage (NCBI taxonomy): Eukaryota > Viridiplantae > Streptophyta > Magnoliopsida > Asparagales > Amaryllidaceae > Allium > Allium fistulosum. The sequence continues at coordinate 865,632,049 of CM060906.1, read as the reverse complement.
GGCAGAAAGAAGCTTCTCTAAGTTGAAGTTGATAAAAACTTATCTTCGAACTACTATGTCGCAAGAAAGACTAAGCGTGTTGGCAATGATTTCAATCGAAAATGGGTATTTGGATAGTTTAAAATATGATGATATAATTGAATAATTTGCTTCCAAAAATTCTAGGAGAAGTTGTTTTCGTTGAATGTGATTGATATGGTAAATATATTAAAGTATGTATATGAAGTTAATGCGAAATATTTTGGAAGAATGAATGAAATATGTATTTTGGATGAACTTTGTTATTATGTGAAATTAATGAAAAATATTTACAATGTTATAATGTCATATTTTATTTTTTTCTTATGTAAAAGACAAAAAAAATTGTGCTCGCCTAGGGCAACCCATAGGCTAGAACCGGCCCTGCTTGCAGTTTGTTTTGATCCTTGGAATTCAACCTATTTTAGTAAGCATGCTTTCATTTTTATAGTCTTAGAGTTGATTTAAAAAAATGAATGGACTAAAAAGAAAAAAAAAAGTGTATATATAAGTATATGCTGGTTTCGAAATTTACATGCTACTACAAATAAAAAAAGAAAAGCCTGACGCATGCATGTATAGAATAGTTTTTTCTTTTATGGCTAGGCTTAATCGGTAGTCTGTCACTTTATTTCATTGTATAAAATAGTTCTTTCTGTCACTTTACTTCATTGTATAGATTAGTTCTTTATTTTATGACATATGCTTATATATGTGAATAAGTAGTATGTCACTTTGTTTCATTATATAGAATAGCTCGCATAGGCTTATATATAAAAATTAGTAGTCTATCACTTTATTTCGTTGTATGGAATAGTTATGCAAGGGAAAACCTTATACATTTTTGCTTTGAAATGATTGCCTGATTATATATATAGTTTTCAATCCGTTAGAGTAATGTGTATATAACATGCATATATTTATAAAGACTGGTTTTAAAATAGAATTGTTTATAGTCTAGTGTAAATATAGCACCATATATATATATTGATTTCTTGACTTTGCTCAGGTTTCATATTATAGCCTGACATTTTTTTGTTTTTGAAAAGAAAAGGTTATGTAATTAGAAGTAAGTGACAGCCTATGTAATTTCAATAGCTTTGTAAACTAGGCTATATGTAAAATTGCATATATAAATATATATCTAAGAAGTATATATTTAGTAAACTCGGTTTTTGTTCAAAAAGCATACATATAGTTTCGAAATATTTATGTCTAGTATAAGAACATGTTGTTTCGAAATTTACCAATTCTTTGCAAAAGTGGTATATATATATATATATATATTATTTAGACTTAGTGCATGCCCCACTTTACAACAAATTCTAAAAAAGACGTGTTATCCATATTGTATTGTGTAGTTATAGCCTACTTTTGTATGCATTAATAACCTGTGCCATCTTGCTTTCAAAAAATATAACTTAGTCCTGTACATATATAGCTTAATTTTTTTTAGGCAATTTTTATTTTATAAAAGTATAGCTTGCTATGTTTTTCCGACAACGCTAAAGTAGTGGCATAAATCTTTCGAAACCTGTATGTATACTCATTCTGTAGTATTAGTCTATAATTTATACAAATTTATCTTCTTATTATACTCTCCTTCATTTAACAATTTTATAGAAATAAAAGGATACTTATAGAATTGTTTTATTAGTATAATGATATTTAACAATTCGAATTAATAGAACATTTTAAATTGTGATAAATCAAACAAATGTTTTGAGAACCTTAATTCTGTAATTTGGGATGTGCTAATAATCGATTTTGTGTTATCGATTGTTTTAAATGCTTTCGAATAACGCTTCATCGAATATGGTATAACTCATTGAATAAAATGTTTGAGTGTAACTTACTAACCCATTAGCGAATACTCGAATTCCATCGGGTAGTATGGGATGCCTTGGTTAAATATTTGTGATCGAATTGGGAAAGTACTTAATACTTTAGAGTTATATTCTCTTCTAGTGTGCGATAAGTGGTTGCTAGTGTAACGACCCTGAAATTTCAAAAATTCAAATTGAAAATATTTAATTAATTTTAAATATTTGAACGATGATTTGACTTGAATTTCAAATTATCAGAATGAATTGGCGATTAAATTTTTGAATTTAATCTATTGAAAGTTGAATAAAATTTGAATCTTCAATTTTAAGCCGGTTAAAAATAATTTAAAGGCTTAGAAAATTCATATTGATAATACTGAAGGTAATAGAAGCTTCAGAATTGAATTTGAAAGCGATTTGTTTAGTTTTGAAATTGTATCGTTTGAAATCGAATTTAAAAATAACCTTCCGAGGCACAGTCTCGGAATTTGACGAAACCAGTTTCATTGGGTCCGTAATATTGAATTATTACCGGATTTCAATTTTTGGTATTTATCGGAATTGTTTTATGAACATACGGCGTATAAACGTGTATAAAATTATATTGAATTCAATTTGAATTTCGGTGATAACCGGGGTTTTCGCATCGATTTGATATCATTGTTAAACGATTTCTCTGCTAGTTAATTGCTTATAGGAGCTTCGATTCGAATTGGAATTCGTTTAATAAAAATTGTTGTTGGAATTTTTGAATCGGTTAGAATCCTTTTGGAAGAAAACAAGAAAAAAATTGTTAAAGGGTTTTGGGCTTTAAAATTTTATCTCGGCCCATTCATTTCGTTTAAAACCCTATACCCGATCCCTTTCTCATTTCATTCACAAACCCTAAACCTAAATCGAAGAAAAGAAAATTTATGGCGGCTTCGTTTTCCTCCATTTTCAGCTACGCCTTAAATCACGTCCAACCATACCTTTAATCGTGCTACCCACGAAACCCTCCTCTCATTTCATTCGTAAACCTAAAGCAATCGAAAAAAAAAATGGCGGCTTTGATCTCGTCTCGTTCGATCTGGAAAATTAGGGCTTTGGCTCTTTGATTCTTTGTCGCTTTGAATTGGGGCTTCGAGACCTTCGTATTGGCGTCGCTGGAAAGGGCCTCGGCGTTCGTTCGATCCTTCGATATCGCTCGTCTTCAACTAGGGCTTCGTCTCCGTTCATCTTTGCTTCGATCTGCGCTTCGTACTAAGGTGAGTAATTTAATTACTCACATCTATTTCATACTACAGATGTTTGTTTTCTTGGCTATTTGATTTCGTTTGAATATTGGGCTGATTTCTGGTTTATTTAGGGTTTGAACCCCTTGTTTTGAGTTCGTATATAATTGTTCGAACTAATTTGAGTTGGCCATTTCTTTTCGTTCGCTGTTGGAACCTGATGTTGTATGTAGCTATTCACTTGAGTTTGAAGTTGTTGTCTCATTCAGTATCATCAGTTGCATTCACTATGTGATTACCACTATCATCAGTTTTAGTTGCATCCCTTGACCACTGCTTGGATTTTGAGTAAATGCTTCATGATTTTGGTATTGTTGTATGCACTTCTTCAAACATTCATTACTGGGTTGCCATAATCCATTGTACTCGGTTGCATTTGTTGTTGGTCTTGTAGTTGCTTGTGTGTCTGCACTCACTACTGTCTTGCAATTTGCATTCCATTCTGTTGCACTGAGCTCTGTGTAGTTACTACTGTGGTCTTCACGTATGTTTGTCTGCTGCCACTGTATATATATGTTTTTGATTGCACTCTTATACATGAATTCTTGTTACATTGTTCCCTCGTCACCCTATTACTGAATGTAGTGGGTTGTATACTGTAAGTTTTAATTCTGTTTGTATATCTTGCTTATATTCTGGTTGTAGCCCAGTCTATGCATTCTATTTTCTAATATGATTCAGATGACACCTCTAGTTCCTTTATGTATTTGTGTATACAAACAAGTATTTCACTTTGCAATGTTTCACATTAACTAGTTAAACAAGTTTTTCTATTTTGTTATTTAACTGTTTTGAGGCATAAGCTACAGATATTACATATAAGAATTGTAGATATAAGTTTAACAATTTATTGAAGTGATTTTTTTTATATACAAATCAAATTAGTTATTAATGTATACTCTGTCCCTGAACTACCTGTATATATATATTTTTTATGTCAGTTTTCATATACTTGTGCCTTGTTTTATTCCGAGCCACCATTACAATAATTGTTTTTGTTTTAAACATTGTATGTTTCTCGCTCATTTGTGTTTGCACCGCTTCATGCTGTCACTGGTCTGGTAGTGCATGCTTTCTGTAACCTTGATCTTGACTCTGTCTGGTTGCATACACATTGTTCGCTTGAGCCCTTGCATACCTTATATATACCCTGTTTCATTTGATAGTTGTAGTTGATGTACTCGAGTTGGTCTGGTCTGGTCGCATTCCTTTAAGTTCCACTGCTTCATGTTGTAGCTTCACTTGTATCTCTTGTGATATCTGTTGAGTCTGTTTTGTTGTCCAGTTGCACTGACACTTGTGATATTTGTATCAACTCGAATTGTTTACTTGATCCACTTGAGCATTTTTTTCATCTGGTTCTTGTTGCACTTCACCTGCTATGTCCTTGTTCATGATTTAGTGTACGTGAATGTCTACTGTCTCATTTCTAGTTTGCATTGACTTTGTGATCTTCACTTAGGTGTAGTCTGCACTTTGATAATCATGTAGCCAGGCATGTGTATAGATATGTACATATTCTATATTACTTCGGCATTAAATCAGATTTTGAGCCTGGTCCTTGATGATGTTTGACTACTTGTTGCATCGAGAGTACATCTGAAATTTTGGCGAGGCAGTGCACGCGTGCGTGCACTGCAGCCACCCAACTCGACAGTTTTGAATTGATTTTTTTTTTCTTTTGCTCGTGATGCATTGATCTTTTATACCATATTGGCGAGGCCGTACACACGTGCGTGTACGACAGCCAATAACACTGTTTATCTCTGTTGATGATTTAAATCTGCTGATTTATTGTTTAACACTGTTTAGTGTTAAAATTTTCGTTATCCGATTTCTTTGTTAAAAGAGTCGGATAGACGGGAATTATTATGACTGTCGTCTATTTAAATTATTACTGCTTATATGCACTAAAAACTGGTTTGAATTAGACTGACCTGTGTATTATTTTCTTTTGAATATAATACTCGGGTCAGACCGAGTATTTTACAACTTGAAGATTTTCGAGCAGCGAAGTTAGAGAGAGAGTAAAGAATCACTTTAGTTTTCAGAAGAAAATTGTATTTTAAGATATTCCGCTGTATCAGTATTAAAATTGTATAAACTCTGATGTATATAAAAAGATTTATAGTAATGAAATAAATTCTCATTTGTTTTAATTCAGTGTTGTTATTATCTGTGTTTCTGTGGCTGATTCTGTTTAAACCTTATAAACTAAATAACAATTCGTCTTTTTGAACGTTTCGAGTTGGTTTAATTACCGACTGGAGGCGGTCAAAAGGGGGAATGTTACAGAGTGGTATCAGAGCTTTGGTTTACACAAAGCTTAGTTTATGATGTTTAATATGAATAGTTACTAGAAACACTTTTAAAAAGGAGAATGTTTTTCAAATCTAAAGAAGTTTTGTTTTGATAAATAAAATTGAATATGAAATAAAGGTTTTACTTAAGAAAAGTTAAATTGAATTGAATTAGTGTTAATAAATATACGATTTGAAGTTTAACAAAGGAAGTTAAATAAATTGAAATGTGATATGAATTTGACTTTAGTAAAAGTTAAATAAAATGATTTTAGAAAGGAAATCTAAGTTAAGTGAAGATAAAATGAAACATGGCTTAAGTAATGTTGAATGAGGTTGAATTTGATATCAAAAATGAATTAATAAAGTGAAGTAATGAATATGAATTTGAGTTATATAAAGGAAATTCAACTTTAATTGTAAAAGTGAATTGTGAATATAGTGAATATTAGAATTCAATCTGAATTAGAATATAAACCAATTGAAATTAAAGTGTGTTAAACCAAATTGAATGTAAGCAAAGTAAATAAATTTGGTTAAGTTGAATGTGCATTGGTTGCTAGTTGATCGTATGGAAATTCATTAAGTATTAATGAAATTGAATTAATGGAATTGGAAGCTATGTAAATTGAATTCAAATTGGAAGATAAGTAAATTTAAAGAGAATCAAATTTGATTTGAATTGAAGTAAACTGACTTGAATATAAATTAGTGAATGTGAACTAATTGGATATGAATGAATGTTAGTAAAATCCAATGTGAATGAATCAAATGCGGTTAGATTGAAAACCAAGTCGATGAATGGTTTACTAAAGAACTAGTAGATTATCTTGGAAATGGAAAACTGATGAATTTATATAATAGTTTAAATTGGAAATTTAGAATTATTATAAACGGCTTAAATTGAAGATTTGAAAGTGTTGATAAAATATTGGGATTGTATAAGTGTTAAAAGTGAAATATTTAATGGATTTCATAAGTGAATGGAAATTACAGAATTGAAATTGTGAAGTTATAAAATGAATCGAAGTTGCAAAATAAAAGAATTTATAAGTAATTTACTTATAAATTAAAATTCTGATATAAAATTGAGTTATAAAGGAATGGGTTAATAAAGCAATTTTTTTAAATTGAAGTCTTTATAAATAGGAATAGAATTTATAAACGTTGTTTATAAATTCGAAACTTACTTATTTTGATAAGTAAATTTTTATAACTTGTTAAAAGATGTATATTCACGATTTTGGACAGTGAATATATTATTGAATAAAATGGACATGTTTTGGGAAAATGATATTTTAAAACGAAGTTAATTGTTTTAAAAGATGTTTTCAAAGGCATTGAATATCGAAACCATAGATTTCAACATTCATTGTTGAAATAGACGTTTTCGAATATAAGGAAATGGTGGACTATAACACTGTTGTTATAGTAAATGATTTCCGAAAGGAAATGTTTTGTATAGTTTTGGGATTTATACATCTATCTAAATTTCGAATCCCTATACTAGTGATTTTGAGTTGTCGTAACGATGTTTTACGTAACATTCGTTTTAACTCAAATGAATATGTGAAAGAGAATGATTTCCTTAAAGATGAAATATATACTTAATTTTGATGTAAGTATATCGAATATTTTCAAATGTTGAAAATAAATGGATTTGTGAATTACTTATTTTTAAATAAGTATGGAAATGTTTTTCCAATATGAAATGAAATGTTGTGAATATATTCCGTAAGGAATAAATGATTTGAAATTCATTTTTGAAGTCGAAGTTGAAAAGTTAAATGAGGATTTGAACAATTTGTTCAATTTGAAATTTTTCAAAAAGATTGAATCGTTAAGTTAAAATTGAGTTTAACTTCGACATCAAAGACAATATAAGTTGAGCTTTGAATTTCAGATGATGATTTGGATTGTATGTCTAACATTGTGAATTGATGACATAGCAATTGATCTCTATTAAATATATATCTGTTGGTGGCGGAGAATTTATTCTCTTAGCTTAACACCCTTCTCTGAGACGTACGAGCTCAGAGGTTATATATCGATAGACATCAATTCTGTGTTGAGAATTGACGATGTAGCGTGAAATCCAAATCGAATGTGAAAGTCGATAATAAATGGAATTATGAATATGAATTAGGTTTGAGATAACCTTAAATTTCCAAATTGACTTAGAGGAAAATTTTGAAATCCTCTATTTTGTTATGAATATGGATATGTAAGTTTTTAGAACTTATATATATATATGAATGTGGTAAATTTGAAAACCGTTAGTTTGGAAAGACATTGTTATGGAAATCTTATGTATGTTTACATGGATATGATATGTACGAAATGTGAAATGTAGTACTACATATATATGATATTATGTTTTCCAAACTGAGGATATGGAAAAGTACCTTCCATTTATTATTGGAGAAGGTATTGGAACTCGTGATGAGTGTCCATTTGAAATTCGTAGCTACGTAGAATTTTCCATAAGTTGGAATGTCCATTTGGACTAGAATCCCTTGTGATGGGATCATGTTGAGTATGATGTATGTTAGCGTAATTTGAGGGGCGAGATGCCTACAGTTACAAGCGATTCCATTGGGATAATGGCGCAACCGCCGAGTAAACTGCAATCTAAGCGCCAAGCGAAATTCGAGGGGCGAGATGCCTACGGTTACAAGCGATTCTACTGGGATAGTAGCGTAACCGCCGTGTGGACCGCGATCTATGGCAACAACCATGGCGAAATTCAAGAGAGATGTGAAATCTACGGTTACAAGCGATTCTACTGAGATAGTAGCGTAACCGCCGGGTAAACTGTGATCCATGGGGGAACGTGCTTTCCATATCCATTTTTAAAAGAATTTTTAAAAGTATTTTCACTGGGAATTGAAGCAAGTATATTTAGTACTTGGAGATTTTTAGACCTGCGCTTGGCCAGCGTATGTCTAATGTCTGTAAGAACGAAGATGGACTTGTTAAATTTCGAGTTAGCAAGTATTTTCAAACTGTAAATAGTGAATCAATAGTTTGAAATTAAAATTACAAAATTCCTACCTAATAAATTAAGGAAGAAGATCTTTGTAATGTTTTGAAAGTCCACAGCTTTGGAAGATATATATTATATAAATCTCTAATGTGAAGAATTTTAAGTTTGAATCTGAGTGTTGTAAATTAAAAATATAGCAAAAGACTTTTGCGTTTTGATTTTAGAAATCAATGATTGTAGAAATCAATGAACAAAAGAGAAGATAAACAAAGCTAGTGAGATTAAACAAATGGAATGAATCCTATATTCATTTATTTGTAATAAGTTTTAAGCTTAGAAAATTTTTACTAGAGTATAAATATCGATGAAATTTTAGCAACCTTTCCTTTTCGTGGACGAAAAGTTTTTAAGGAGGGGAGTTTGTAACGACCCTGAAATTTCAAAAATTCAAATTGAAAATATTTAATTAATTTTAAATATTTGAACGATGATTTGACTTGAATTTCAAATTATCAGAATGAATTGGCGATTAAATTTTTGAATTTAATCTATTGAAAGTTGAATAAAATTTGAATCTTCAATTTTAAGCCGGTTAAAAATAATTTAAAGGCTTAGAAAATTCATATTGATAATACTGAAGGTAATAGAAGCTTCAGAATTGAATTTGAAAGCGATTTGTTTAGTTTTGAAATTGTATCGTTTGAAATCGAATTTAAAAATAACTTTCCGAGGCACAGTCTCAGAATTTGACGAAACCAGTTTCATTGGGTCCGTAATATTGAATTATTACCGGATTTCAAATTTTGGTATTTATCGGAATTGTTTTATGAACATACGGCGTATAAACGCGTATAAAATTAAATTGAATTCAATTTGAATTTCGGTGATAACCGGGGTTTTCGCATCGATTTGATATCATTGTTAAACGATTTCTCTGCTAGTTAATTGCTTATAGGAGCTTCGATTCGAATTGGAATTCGTTTAATAAAAATTGTTGTTGGAATTTTTGAATCGGTTAGAATCCTTTTGGAAGAAAACAAGAAAAAAATTGTTAAAGGGTTTTGGGCTTTAAAATTTTATCTCGGCCCATTCATTTCGTTTAAAACCCTATACCCGATCCCTTTCTCATTTCATTCACAAACCCTAAACCTAAATCGAAGAAAAGAAAATTTATGGCGGCTTCGTTTTCCTCCATTTTCAGCTACGCCTTAAATCACGTCCAACCATACCTTTAATCGTGCTACCCACGAAACCCTCCTCTCATTTCATTCGTAAACCTAAAGCAATCGGAAAAAAAAATGGCGGCTTTGATCTCGTCTCGTTCGATCTGGAAAATTAGGGCTTTGGCTCTTTGATTCTTTGTCGCTTTGAATTGGGGCTTCGAGACCTTCGTATTGGCGTCGCTGGAAAGGGCCTCGGCGTTCGTTCGATCCTTCGATATCGCTCGTCTTCAACTAGGGCTTCGTCTCCGTTCATCTTTGCTTCGATCTGCGCTTCGTACTAAGGTGAGTAATTTAATTACTCACATCTATTTCATACTACAGATGTTTGTTTTCTTGGCTATTTGATTTCGTTTGAATATTAGGCTGATTTCTGGTTTATTTAGGGTTTGAACCCCTTGTTTTGAGTTCGTATATAATTGTTCGAACTAATTTGAGTTGGCCATTTCTTTTCGTTCGCTGTTGGAACCTGATGTTGTATGTAGCTATTTACTTGAGTTTGAAGTTGTTGTCTCATTCAGTATCATCAGTTGCATTCACTATGTGATTACCACTATCATCAGTTTTAGTTGCATCCCTTGACCACTGCTTGGATTTTGAGTAAATGCTTCATGATTTTGGTATTGTTGTATGCACTTCTTCAAACATTCATTACTGGGTTGCCATAATCCATTGTACTCGGTTGCATTTGTTGTTGGTCTTGTAGTTGCTTGTGTGTCTGCACTCACTACTGTCTTGCAATTTGCATTCCATTCTGTTGCACTGAGCTCTGTGTAGTTACTACTGTGGTCTTCACGTATGTTTGTCTGCTGCCACTGTATATATATGTTTTTGATTGCACTCTTATACATGAATTCTTGTTACTTTGTTCCCTCGTCACCCTATTACTGAATGTAGTGGGTTGTATACTGTAAGTTTTAATTCTGTTTGTATATCTTGCTTATATTCTGGTTGTAGCCCAGTCTATGCATTCTATTTTCTAATATGATTCAGATGACACCTCTAGTTCCTTTATGTATTTGTGTATACAAACAAGTATTTCACTTTGCAATGTTTCACATTAACTAGTTAAACAAGTTTTTCTATTTTGTTATTTAACTGTTTTGAGGCATAAGCTACAGATATTACATATAAGAATTGTAGATATAAGTTTAACAATTTATTGAAGTGATTTTTTTTATATACAAATCAAATTAGTTATTAATGTATACTCTGTCCCTGAACTACCTGTATATATATATTTTTTATGTCAGTTTTCATATACTTGTGCCTTGTTTTATTCCGAGCCACCATTACAATAATTGTTTTTGTTTTAAACATTGTATGTTTCTCGCTCATTTGTGTTTGCACCGCTTCATCCTGTCACTGGTCTGGTAGTGCATGCTTTCTGTAACCTTGATCTTGACTCTGTCTGGTTGCATACACATTGTTCGCTTGAGCCCTTGCATACCTTATATATACCCTGTTTCATTTGATAGTTGTAGTTGATGTACTCGAGTTGGTCTGGTCTGGTCGCATTCCTTTAAGTTCCACTGCTTCATGTTGTAGCTTCACTTGTATCTCTTGTGATATCTGTTGAGTCTGTTTTGTTGTCCAGTTGCACTGACACTTGTGATATTTGTATCAACTCGAATTGTTTACTTGATCCACTTGAGCATTTTTTTCATCTGGTTCTTGTTGCACTTCACCTGCTATGTCCTTGTTCATGATTTAGTGTACGTGAATGTCTACTGTCTCATTTCTAGTTTGCATTGACTTTGTGATCTTCACTTAGGTGTAGTCTGCACTTTGATAATCATGTAGCCAGGCATGTGTATAGATATGTACATATTCTATATTACTTCGGCATTAAATCAGATTTTGAGCCTGGTCCTTGATGATGTTTGACTACTTGTTGCATCAAGAGTACATCTGAAATTTTGGCGAGGCAGTGCACGCGTGCGTGCACTGCAGCCACCCAACTCGACAGTTTTGAATTGATTTTTTTTTTCTTTTGCTCGTGATGCATTGATCTTTTATACCATATTGGCGAGGCCGTACACGCGTGCGTGTACGGCAGCCAATAACACTGTTTATCTCTGTTGATGATTTAAATCTGCTGATTTATTGTTTAACACTGTTTAGTGTTAAAATTTTCGTTATCCGATTTCTTTGTTAAAAGAGTCGGATAGACGGGAATTATTATGACTGTCGTCTATTTACATTATTACTGCTTATATGCACTAAAAACTGGTTTGAATTAGACTGACCTGTGTATTATTTTCTTTTGAATATAATACTCGGGTCAGACCGAGTATTTTACAGCTTGAAGATTTTCGAGCAGCGAAGTTAGAGAGAGAGTAAAGAATCACTTTAGTTTTCAAAAGAAAATTGTATTTTAAGATATTCCGCTGTATCAGTATTAAAATTGTATAAACTCTGATGTATATAAAAAGATTTATAGTAATGAAATAAATTCTCATTTGTTTTAATTCAGTGTTGTTATTATCTGTGTTTCTATGGCTGATTCTGTTTAAACCTTATAAACTAAATAACAATTCGTCTTTTTGAACGTTTCGAGTTGGTTTAATTACCGACTGGAGGCGGTCAAAAGGGGGAATGTTACAGCTAGATCCTTAAGAGAATATGGTTCAGGTTTTCCAGTGGTATCCATAATAAGTGATATTTACTAGCTTTTAGTAAATACTTGAATTTCACCATACGGCATGAGACGTATTAGTTAAATTCTAGTGATTACTGAAGGTGATAGTATTTGGAACTTTAGAGTTTACTCTCTTTTGGTGTGCGGCAAGTAGCTGCTAGATCCTTAAGAAGTTTATTCCTGGATTTCTTTTCGAACATAATAATTTAATAATATTAAATAAATGTGGATTTATCGAGTCATGGTTTCTACGATCACCTTGATCGGTATGGACTATCCTTGGGATCATTCTATGATTCTGTGTTTCCGGTCTGAGTATGATCCTTGGTATCAGATCAGTTAGAGTGATACCAATTTGTTTGTTTGTTTGCCATGGGTTTTGAGTACAATCATTCTGATTATTTTGGATGATCATTACGATCGGTTGGATTAAGATCTCTTGGATTCTGGATATTTGAATTTTGTGACTGTTCTATGTTCGTGAAATAAGTATATATATTCTTGTGTCGTGTGTTCGTGAAATAAATATATGTTCTTGTTTCTTGTGATGGATGTTAAGTTAGTTCTGTTATTTTGTGTTTGGTGACTAGTTCGTGTTTGTAACGTAAACTTATAACCCTGTACTGAGTTAATCATTGATACTTGCGTGCTTAGAGATATTGTGTTTTGTTCTGTGAATTCAATCCTGAACAGCTGTATTTACTTATATGTTGTTTTTTCTTGTGCTATATCTTATTCTCACCCTATTGAATTTTTAGAGATAGTCTGACCTGGGTGTTATTTTGCTCGGGTCATGCCAAGACTTTTCAGGTTATAGGACAGGTTGACCTTCGAATGGTTGTGCTAGCAAGGAAAATAAACATTTGGACTTTTAGTTTATCCCATTTAGGAATTTAGACCTTATATATATATAATGTATAATTTAGATTAGAGATTTGTTAAATTTATATAACAATCGAGTTTAGTATTTCATTTTGTAAACTAAATAATTTGTATATGTATAAGTTGAGAGTTTTTCCACTGTGATCTGTGACTGTTATTTATATGATATATTGTTCTGATTATAAGGAACCAGTGTGTCTATTACTTCGTATTAGTATTGTGCACATCAAATTCACTTCAAATATTAAGTGAAAAGGTATAAATGTGTATCAGTATTAGTATAAAGATATATTCACATTCGATCGCCCTTAACAAGCAGTATTCTCCGGATTAGCAGACCATATTACTTGTAATGTTCTTTGCTAATCTGGGCATCGCAGTGGGGTCGTTACACTCAACTGGACCTTTCGACGCATATATTCCATATATATGAAAAATCTTAGTAAGGGTTCAAAACCCCTTTTGATGGTACTGGATAACAGGGTCATACGCGAGAGCCAAACCTTAAAAATTGTTGGTTTCGACGGTGTCAATCTTCCACTTAAAGACATTTATCAATAGGAACCTTTCGGCAACAAGAATAATCCTTTCGAAATGATTAGAACCTTTCGAAAGCATAAAGAAGACTCTACATGAAACCAAGTAACCTTTTGTAGTGATCCAGTAATTACCAACTTGTCCTTTTGGAACTATACAAAAGTTCCACTCATCTCTTACATGCAACAACATAGCAACAGAAAGTGGAGAGCGCACCTACTCCCCTTTTGATGAAGTTGAAAGAAATCCAGGTCTTCATAAAAGTGACACAGAAGGGCAATCAAACAGTAACGATAGTGAAAGGTTGTCAAGGTAATCCTTTTGACTAGGTCTAAAGGTCCAATTCGAAAGGATGAAGGCGGAAGAATGAATGAGAAAGGTGAGGAAGAGGGCCTGTCAACCACGTTAAAAGGATGCGCGTAGAATACATAAGAAGGCCTTTCGACCACATCGAAAGGATGTGAGCAGAATGTAGAAGAAGGCCCTTCGATCGCATCGAAAGGAAGGGAATGGAAAGTTGAAGGAAGGCCTTTCAACCGAAGCGAAAGAATGGGTGTGAAAGGGGGTCAACCTACATCTATAAATATAACCCTAGGGGTCCGAGTTGGAGGACCAAATTTTGGGAATTCTGAATTCTCCTTCTCATTTCATAACAAATCAAATTTTTGTGACCCTAAATCAATTTGGGAGAAAAACTCTCTTACCTGTAACTCAATTTGTATATATGCAAAAAGAGGAAGCGCATGGATTCAATATAGATTTCGAATATGAGAAAGATCATTTCGACCATTAGCTTGACTAATGACCGATTGCACATGATGCTTACTTATTTTCTTAACTCTTACTTATCTTACGCGATGAAATTGGATCAACTTAGACAATGTGTATTCGAATCATATTATCATTATGTTTCATGACATCAAAAGTCAATTATGATGATGATGATGATGATGTTTCGATGTTAATAAGTTCATGGAACTTATATTGTCTGAGATTTTATTCCATTGCATATTGAATATAGAACTTGTATCTTGTATATTGGGTCCACTTTGAAAGAGTGTACACCCTTTCAACCTGGTCGAAAGGGATGTTTCGAAAGGAACTCAATGCAATACTGAGTACAGTTTGCTGGTTGGATATCTTCTATAGGGGCTTGGATGTTTCAACACATATGACCCTTTCGAAAGAGTACTTTCCATGGCAGTGATACAATGCTTATTAAAGCGAAAGTGAATCCACCTTTTGAAGACAGAATAGTTCTTTCAACTCATTCGAAAGGGGATATGGACGACCCTTTCGACCCAATCGAAAGGGGTCATGAATAGGCCGTTCTCTTCTCAATTTTTATTTGAATGAGTTGATAGATCACTTTGTCTATAACTAGGATTTCCCTGAAGCTACCTTTCGAAGATGTTTGCCCCAAATCAACTCATTGGAAAGTGGTTCGAAGAGATTGATTACTTTTAACACTTTCCTTTGAGGTGTTAGCTACTTTTCTTGCCAACAACATAACTTTGAGATGCCAGCAAGATTTCTTGTTAAAAGTTTAAATTAGTTAAATTTTTTTAAATGAATTCCAAAAATAAAATTTTATTCATTTTGATCATTATTGGAATTTTATTTATAGAATATATAGTTAAATTGTATTATATTCTTAACTTATTTCTTATTCAAAATTTATATTCAAACATTTTAAAATGAGGAACATTTATTTATAAAACATTTTTAAATTCGCTATTATAAGTATATAGTTTTGGAAATATTTAGAGGAGAAAGATAAAATATGGTATTATTTTATAAAAGTGGTTATGCAAGTAATAATTTTAATTTCAAGTGATTTTGTTACAAAAGAATTATAAATAATTTTGAAAGAGTTCAAAGCTTTTATAAATAAGCAACTCTTCTTTAGAATGAGTTTATGGATTTAAAAGTGATTTTGGAAAATTATATCTTTGAATATATAATATTAATTTAAAAATATTTTATTTTATTATGGATTTGATATTTTAATTGGATTTCGTGCTTATCTATGAAACAAGGAATTTTAATAAATGATTGAATTGTCGGATTTATATGGGACTTTTCGTACAATTCACTCGCTTATTATTATTATTTGTTAAATAGAGTTTGAGCAAAATTTACAAGCTTTCAGTAAATACTTGATTTTACTTTCTGGTATGGGACAGTTAGTTAAATTCTTGTGATTACTTAAGTGATAGTAATTAGCACTTAGAGTTGTATTATCTTAAGGTGTTCAGATTTTTTTTTTAGGCAAATAGATCCCTACGAGCAGATTAATGAAAAATTTGGGATAGGGATGATTTTGGAAAAATATATAAGTGAATAATTTTAAAGATTTTGTAAATAGAAATTATTTGATAAATGATGAGTTTTGGAATTTTATGAAATAAGTGAATTTTGAAGATTTATAATTTTATTTATTTATCGTTGATCCTAAAATATTTTAAGGGTGTTTATGAACTGATATTTGAAATCTAAATTTTATAGTGATGAGTAATTTTAGTTGGATTTAGTAGATGGGATGGGTATAAAATAATATTTTGCAGTAATCGAAAGTTTAATGCAATTTATTTACTTATTTAATGGAAATTATCATTTATGGGATTTGCTACATATATTGTTAAGTGAATTTTTGGAAGCAATATTATTATGCGTTATATAGAATTGTAGTTTAATGGCTTAATATTTTTAAATGGATTTGAAAATAAAGGAGGATTTTAAATAATGATTTTCAATACACACACACATATATAGGTTCGAAAATATTTTTGGATCGAGAATATTCTTTTGATTTGATGTTTTTGAAGCATTAGCAAAATAAAAACTTCTTAGTAGTATTTCCTTATTATTGTAGTGGAAATTAGAAACTAAAGAATTTTAGTGGTTTTAAATTTATTGATGAGTTTGAATAAAGGTTTCTTTGAAACCAATATAAGTTTTTTTAAAATATGGATTTTGAAATTAGATAAGAGAATCAAAAATTATTATTTAAAAAAGAGAATAAAATAAATAAAAGAGGTCTTTTTTATTAAACTAAATTGAAACGTTTTTATAAAAAAAAGGAGAAAAAATTGAAGAGAAATGTATTTAAATAAATCCCTTCATCTAGTTAATTACTAATTAAATAATATTTTGATGTGTGTATGGATAGTAGTTGAATGGATTGCTACAAACGAGATGAAGTTAAAACCACTCGTTGTGCTAAACTATGAAGTAATGAAAATGCAGAATAATGAATTGAAGCAAAATTAAGCGAGAGTATATTAATAAGCGAAGTTGAAATTTATTTAATGTTGATTAATTGCAACTGTTGTACATATAATTGTATTTTATCGGATGTTATGGGACGTCGGCGTGGAGTATATTTATTTACTCAACACTAGTATAATGTTAGTTAATTCATTGAAGATAGAGTGTATAATACTTGGATATCAGTGAATTATTCTATATGATACATGGATATTAATTGATATAATTTAGATTTCTGACATAATGTGAGGTGCATTATAATATTACTTATTATATTTTAAAGTGGGAATATGATTATCTTCGCTTTTGAGCGGATAGAGGCGTGCGATGTGAAATTTCTTACGTATATGTGATGGTCAGAAGTTTTGCTAGCTTCATCCTAGCTTGATCGACCACGAGGTCGCTTCCCGATGGTTGTGACAATTTGGCCCCACCGTCATATGGTTACAGTCTGCTGCATAGGCCAACGAGATGAGAAGTATAGAACAAGGCGAGGTGGTTGACATGGGAAGTGAGGAAGCGACGTGCGTTTATTGTGCAGCTAAAAATTAGTGAGGATGCTCACATAAATTTACAAGTACGGTCTCCCTTTGCATCGGAGAAGTGGCGAGGCTCAGGTGTAAACTTGGCATCTGCAAGTAACATAACAATAGTAGTAGTAGTAGCAGCAGAAGTAATGAAAATGGATTTAAAGAATAAAATGAATAAGTTAAATAAATATGAATGAATTGGTGTGCAATATGTGCGATGTGTGTGAGGTGTGTGATGTGTATTATGTGCGGTGATGTGTGATGTGTGTGATGTGCAATATATGTGATGTGTGCGATGGATGTTTGATGTGTGTGGTGTGATATGTGTGTGTGCGTGTGTTGGATGCTTGATGTGCTTATGTGATGTGTGTGATGGTGTTCGATGTCATTTGGATGTTTTAATGTTTGATGTGTTATGGATGTTTGATGTGTTGTGGATTTTTTTCTATTCTTATGGTTGGATTTCTTTATTATACTGTGTATAGGTTATTCCTTGAGATATTGTTTATTACTCACCATTGAATCTGGACATAGTCCGACCCGTTTATTATTTGTATAATACTCTAGTTAGTCCGAGATATTTTAGGTTCAGAGACGATGTGACTAGATTTACTTATCAGGCTTAGTTAGAGGTTAGATTATTAATTGTATTGTATATCATAATATGGACTCTTGTATATATATGTTGTTGGATTAGATGTATTGGATCTATCTTATATATATTTGAGATTAGTGGGAATTTGACTTATTTTTGTATCCTACTCGGACTTATTTATATTTTTATTATATATTATTACTGCATTGATGACTCTGTGTCTTTGTGATTTATTTTATATTATGTACTATTCTACCCTCGAGAACCACACATGTTTATTGTTTTGTACCAAAACTATATACGTCGAGGTGAGTGATTTTTATAATATATGACATACTCAATATTAGTCCAAGCGAATATTCACATGTGTATCATCCACATCACCTCATTCTCCATGTTACTCGACAGTATTACTCAGTAATACTCTTGGGTAATATGGGTATAGAGGTAGGGTGTTACGTTTGGCGTTCAGTTGGCTTTTGCATTCTATAGTATGCCAAGTTAACCAATATATGTTGATTATTGATTAGTTTCCATATGTATGTGAGAAGTTTTGGAATCTGGTTTGCTTTTGCATCCATATGTACCTGATTAGGTTTGGCATGAGTTTAGCTTTTGTATCCATATGTACCCGATTAGGTTTGGCATCCGGTTTGGTTTTGTATCCATATGTACTCGATTAGGTTTGGCATCTGGTTGGCTTTTGTATGCATACGTAACGATTAAGTTTGGTATTCAATTAGATTTTGCATCTAGATGTATCCCATTAGTTTTGCATGCAGTTACCTTTGACATTCAGTGGTATGCTTGATTAAATCACATATCGTGGTTGTAGATTGAATTTCATATGTACCCGATTAGGTTTTGGTGTTTGATATGCTTTTGTATCCATATGTACGTGATTATGTTTAGCATTCAATTAGCTTTTGTATCGATACATAGCTGATTAGGTTTAGCATTCAGTTAGCTTTTACATATACCAGATTATATTCGGCATTTAGTTATCTTTTGCATCTATACATACCTAATTTAGGTTTGACATCAAACTAGCTTTTCCATCCATACGTACTCGATTAGTTTGGGAATCCAGTTAGCTTTTGTATTCATATGTATCCAATTAGGTTTGGCATCCAGTTAGCTTTTGTATTCGGTGGTATTCTTAGTCGAACAATATATTTTATTTATAGATTGGTTTCCATATGTAATAATAGTTGTTGTATGATTAACAACTATACATCATGTCTTTGTGGACTAAGGAAGCTCGATGAATATTTTTTTCAAAAATACGTTTGATCGGTTGAGGATAATTTTGAAAGACATCAAGCCTGGTAAATGCAAAATATAAGGATTTACTGGCGAGGCAAAGAAATCTATTGGGACAATTGACTTGTTCGTGGAGTTGGGGATGGAGATTTCAAAATTGTGTGGGTTTAGAAATTTGTGATTGTAGATGAGTTTTCGGTGTACAAAACCTTTTTTGACTAACTGAACCATGCTAATTATTCGGATTTAAATAAAGTATGTTTGAAGGATAGTTTCCCGTTGCCCATAATTGACCAATTAGTAAAAATCACTGTTAGACTGGAGTTACTTTCTTTCATGGATGCTTACTCTGAATATAACCAAGTACTGCGCATGTTCCGTAGTAGGAGCACACAAGTTTTATATCGGATTTGGGATTATACCGCTACTGAGTGTTTTGTTCAATTTGAAGGAACGCGGGAGCTACTTATTGGAAATTGGAAAATTCCATGTTTAGGAACTATATCAGTTAGATCATGGATGTTTATATGGATTATATGCTTCATCTATTTGGTGATGTTTGCTCATGCATTAAGTGCAACATTGGTACATGAGGAGGCAAGGATTCGAAGGTTGGTTTATTATATCAATAAGTGATTTATCAGAACTGAAAGGAACTGTTCAAAGTTTGAAAAATTCTTATTAGTACATCAAATGAATAATTCTACAGCCAATGAAATTTTTTTTTTGAATTCGGGTATTTAGATGGTAGAACATATTAGTACTACAAGTCTTAGGTATTATACAAGATTACATGTCCATCGGTTCGAATCATGCTACGCAAGTTTCAAACCTGTGACCTCTCATGGCACAGTCGAAGCGCTTAACCACTAGGACAATGGTGCTAGTCACCAATGGATTGTTATTTTTTAGGTTTTACATATATTTGAATATGATATTGGTTTGGTTGGGTGTTATATTTACATGTGTAACATTGCTATAATTGCTTTTTTTTATGCAGTAGTTTGTCTGGTAGGATTTTAATTGTTTTGATGTATAAAAATATAAATAGTTTTAAATTATGTACAATTATTTGCTAATTGCTAGTTAAATGCACCTAACTATGAACTGTGGTCATGTACAATAGGCTCTAATACAAGAAGTTTAAAACCTTAGGTTTGTTGCATTATAAAATACAGATGATTTCTAACCTTTTGTAAAATGCATTTGAAATTTTTTTATTATGTATTTAATTTTTATTCTTTGAATTTTGAACTTATATTAATTTATGATTTAACTGCTCAATTAAAATGTAGCTAAACCTATAATATTGTTTAGAGTTGACATATTACAAATATAAGTTACTGTATTATAAAATGTTATTAAATTTTTAAATGTTTTTATGCATAGAAATATTAAAAGTTTTAAATTAAGAACAATTATTTTTTAACTGCTTAAGTCAAATGCAGGTAAATATAAACTGAAACCATATATAGTAAACTTTAGCACAACAACAATTAAACCTAAGGCTTACCACATTATAAAATATTGATGATTTGCAATTGGTTTAATGCATTATAAAAAGTAGTTAAATTTATATTATTATATATTTAATTATAATTATACAAATTTTGAATTCATGTTAATTTTTTAATTAACTGCTCAAGTAAAATGCAGTTAAATTTAATAATAGTTCTTATAGTTGACCTATCACAAATATATTAATTTAGTGCATTATAAAGTCTAGTTAATTTTTTAACTGTTTTTAAGCATAGAAATATAAACAGTTTTAAATTAACAAAAATTATTTGTTAGCCACGTAGGTCAAATGCAAGTATATGTAAGCTGTAATCATGTATAATAGACTAATACAAGAAGTATAGAATCAAATTCTATGGTTTATTTAGCTTCATATGTCAAATGCAGTTAAATATAATGAATTTGAACATGAATAGTAAATTTTAATATAACAATCTTCAAGGGTCATATAATAATAAATCCATGATTTCATATAATGATATTAAACAAATTTTTTATTTCAACATTATGCAAATCTATCAAAACAATAATTTCAAACATTATATTTCTAACATGTTTTTTATTATGTTTATAACTTTGACATAAGGCACATTTTCTTTTTCCGTTTAAAACTCTTTATGCCACATTTAATCTGCGACTTATGAATGGTCTACGAGGTTCTCTTTTGTATTCTGGAGGATGTAACAAAATATTTTTTGGAGCTTCATTTATATTTTGTAAAGTTGGATGGGCTTGATGTTATGAGAATAAGTTAAACAGTAGTAGAATGTCTTGAAGTAGTCTTCAATGTAATCATAAACTGTAAGATTTTGACTTGGTATAACCCTGGTTGCATGATCACATAGGAAGTTGTTAATACATCAGATATTGTAAGAGCATGTACGGAAGTTAATATCTAAAACTTCTACTTTTCCTTTAGTTGTTTGTACTTCAAAAATATCATCAGATGATTTGTTCTATCCAACCCATGCTCGTGTGAAATGAGATTTTTATTTTTTTATTTTTATTTTGGAAATAAGAATAGTATTCTAATCTTTTGATTCCTCTCGGTAGTTTGACGTTAAGACCATTGTTTTGTTCGTATAGCATCCAATGATGGAGTTATTAGCAAACTTCTTTCTTTTAATATCCAACTATTAAAACATTCTGCCGTATTTGATGCCATTTCTCCATAATGGTTTCCTGGAAATAAAGCAGATGTCTGATGTTCATGAGGCAAATTTAAAAGAAATTTAGCAGCAATTTTCCCAGCAATTAATCTAAATGTTTCAATAGCTTTATTGTATTGAGAAAAAGTAGGTGCATTTGCACATTCGGTGAATAATCTTATTATCCATCCTCTATTACTTTGAAAACTTCCTAAAGATGCTATTACATCTTGTTTTAAATGATATAAGCAATAGTTATGATAATTATCTGGGAAAACCTTTGGAATTGACAATTTGATTCCAAGGTGTCTATCGAACATAAAAACATATCTTCTATTATCACTAATGAGCATTTGACGAAGATGTTTTAAAAACCAATACCAATTATATGCATTTTCACAGGAAACAATAGTTATAGCCAACAGAAACATACCTAAAATGCATGTAGAATATGTTAGTAAAATTATATATAAAAGAAAAATAAGATATTTATAACTACGTCTGGGTTATGCAGTGATTATTTAAAACATACAGATGCAGGTATACAATAATTATTTAAAACAAATATATGAATGTTTGGTATAGTTAATGTAATTTTGTTTACCTTCATTGCCATCTTTTATTGATGCTGACATTAAACATGTAGAAGTTTTTCCTTTCATAGAAGTTGCATCTACAAAGATAACATGACGATAATATTTGAAACCAAAAGAACAAGCTTCTGATCTAATGAAAACTCGCTAAAACCTTCTAGTTAATGGATTTCCTTCCAAAATAGTTCTGCTTCTCGGATTTGTCGTGTTTACTAAGTTAATATATGCTACTAAATGATGATATGATAAATATGATGTTCCGTGTAGCTCTTTAATTGCTAGAGCTTTTCCTTTATTAGCGTAATACTAGTAGCTAAGAACAATCTTGAATTTAGAGTTACATTGAGTGATAACATCTCTTGTTTTCATAGAAGGAGTAGAATGAATATAACTCATCACTAATTTATAAACAAATCTACTTGAAATTGGTGGATGATTTACATCAAAAACTCCAGCACCACATGTATGAATATTGTTCATAGTTTTAGCAATAATAGTATTTGGATTAGTAAATGGACAAGATGCAAGAATTCTGAATTTTCAATTAGGTTGAGCACATTTCACAGTAACACGCTTCTTGTCATTTTTCACATTTTTAAGCTTATATCCATTAACTAGTTGATAGGGTACCAATTTATTTCTAAATTCTTTAACATTGTTAAAACATTGACCAACTCTTGTAAAAATCAAAATTGGGATGTTGCGGTCAATTCCAAGAATATTCCGTAGTCCACTAGTAGTATCATTGGAGCAAACTATTTCAGAACTAACATCTTCTAAATAGTTACTTAAAGTGGAAGCAGTTGTGTTAAAAACAGATAATGATATAACTTTTACATCAATATTCATAACAAGAGAATCCACTTTGTTGAATACAGAATATCACAAAAAAGCTTGCAAATCAAAATATGATTCAATAATTCTCTTTTTTATCTTTAATATAAGATAAATCCCATGACATTGAATTAAGATATTTTCCATTTTGAAAATATTAAATCCCTCATAAATTCTAATTTTGAATCTTGGAAAAGACGAACACCATAAATGTTTCCATTGAACATGAAACAGATAAGATTGGAAGGTGTTTCTGATCTGCAATTGTAAAAATAAATTATTTTAGCTCTGTTAAAGTATAATGTATAAGTCTTCGGTAGTTAATGATATATCTGTTTAATGTATAAGCCTTTTGCAATTAAAGTTTAATGTAGTTAAAACTAATTCGTAAAGAACTTAGAAAACTAAATTTTACTGCATAATTGTAATGTAGTTAATATTTTTAAGTAAAATTTTAATTTGCTAATATTCAAATACATACATACATACATACATACATACATACATACATATACATACATACATACATACATACATACACACACACATATATATTTATTTACCGCATTTTATAATGTAGTAAAATTTTAACCGTTTTTAAGACTAGATGTATAAATAAATTTGAAATAAATACATATATTAATAATATAACAAATTAAGTATTATGCATAAATTTTTAAATGATTTAAACACCTACAAAGATGAACATTTCCAAATTAAACGAGATTTATAAATTAATTGCTTAAGTATAATGAAGTTTAATATTTAAATAATATATTTAAATAATATATTTAAATTGATAATTTAAAAATATTTATATTATTTTAAAGTTTTATAAAGTATTTTATTTATCTAACTGAATAACTTATAATGCAGTTAAATATATAAATTAAATTATTAAACGTTTGATATTAAATGTATATATTTACTTAATGCATTTCAAAATGGTCGAATTTTTTAATTACATATATATGTTCGGAAGTACTATCATTTTATAATAAAATTGAATTATTCATTTAACTGCATTAGTGTAATGTAGTTAAATGTAAATAAACATACAAGTAAATTCTATAGTTGGTAATGTTTTTTATGTGCATAACTGTAATGTAGTTAAAGTTGAACATATCTGTACTAATCTGTATATATATTTTCTCTTATAAATAATATCATATAAGTAATATACTTATATAATACAATACATTTATAATTATTAAAGCTTAGATATTACACACACACACTTAGTGCATTTCAAATGTAGTTAAAATTTTTCACTACATATATATGTTCAGAAGTTCAATTAATCTTTATTTAAATTGAATTATTTATTTAACAACATAAGTGTAATGCAATTAAATGTAAATAAACATAAAAGTAAATTCTATTGTTGGTAATTTTTTTAAACACATAAGTGTAATGCAGTAAAAAAAAATAAACATGTTCATACTTTTATGTTCATAATTATGCATAAGTGTATATATTTTTATTATAATTGATAATATAATTATGTAATTCAATCATTTAAAAACCGAAACTGATACTTGTCTACATGGCTGGTCCTAGACGTTTTGGTACCTAAAGCCAAATGCAAAACTAAGACCCTTATATAAAAACTAATGTTATTATTGTTAATTAAATCATCAAAATAATTTATGTTGTTTATAAATAATGAGAAAAGGAAAAAAATAACTTTATTTGTAATAATAATTCAAGTTATACAACAAAATTAATATTAATTGCTTATGAATATTTTTCTAGTCTTCTGACTTACAAAATACTAATAATATTTTTAAATTCAATTTCGTTGACTATATCTAGTTTAATCAATAAAAGTGTCAAACCATTTAATCTTTCATATGATATAGTCATGTTCGCCCATTAAAATATCATCATCAATATTATCATTATTCTCATCAATAAGGGTGACATTATCCACATTCAAACTCGAACTTTCTACTGGACTATTTTTGATGAAAAATTTAATAAGTGCGTCTTTCTGTGAATTATTGAGTTCCTCTAGCCTTCCTTTTCTAAGCCTTTTAGCGTGTCCAGATTCTTGTTTACGATTTCTAAACACTATAAAACATCGAATAAAATTGTATATTAATAGTTATTAAAATAACAAAAACATTTTAAATTATGAATACCTAATCTACTAGTTATAATTTATCAAAAATATTTCCAACGATAATTTGAAATAAAAATTCGTTTTAACTAATTGATCCGATTAAAATACATTAACCGTAAATTCCTAGAAACCATAGTTATTATCGATAAATTTTACATTAACTAACCATTAAAAATTCCATTAACAATTACAAGATCAATCCTTATTATATAATTATATCGTATAACAATTTGAATATACCAATTTTTATTTAATCCTTATTAATTATTATACAAATCAATCCTTAAGTTAATATACAATTAACTAACCTAAAATTAGAACATAAGATCAAAATTGAATTGGCGTTGTATAACATAGCTGTTGTTTACAAATTACAATAAAAGTCCAAAATTAAAATTAAGTAGTACCTTTTCAAGTTTCAACAACTTATAGTTGTGCTGAATTTGTGCCCTACCTGTTCAAGTTGTGCTTCCCGTCGTCGATTAGAGGAGTCTTTGGAGATGGAGTCGATGTCGATTGATTTGGAGGAGATGGAGTCGTCGTCGCCTACCCGTTCGTTGCACTCACTAGTCCCTTTGTCATTCGTGATTTTGTTATTTTTTCTCTGGCTGCGTTGGGAATATATGAATTGGTGCTCTAAATTTTTTGCGGCCTTAAGCGGAAGCATTAATAGCTTTGGTAAAAGGCCGAGCCTGCCTGTCTATACTAGGTTCTACAGCAATAACTGAAAGTCAATTTAAATTCAATAAAGACACCAAAGATCTAGATTCTTGTGGTGGAGGTTGATTTAAATCCATTATAATTTCTGATCTACTAATAAAAATAAATTACAATAATTAAATTAGCTTAAGATTTATTCTATAGTTGTATTTGGTTTTTATTTTAGATTAGATCAATCGTTGGTCGAATAGATCAGATGTTTACCGATTTATTGGATTTAATTTGTATACTACAATAAAAAATGTGATTTGCAACTCTCAAAAAAGTTGTAGTATGTATTATACAACGTTTTCTCAAACGTCGTCTTAGCCACAGTTGTAATAGGGTCTACGTCTATTACAACTTGTCAAAATCATTGTGTTAAAACGTTGTAATAAATTTAGTAAAATGTTTTAAAACTGTTGTAATTTGTTTGCATACACCCAAATAGCCTTCTTACAACTCTTAGTCTACGTTGTAAAAGAATTTATTACAACTGTTGAAAATAGTTGTAATATACTAAACTACAACTGTATCTACAAGTTGTAACACTCTTCTACAACTAACAGAAAATGTTGTTAATTGATAAGCATAAATCGAACCCCATTTACAACTTTTTTTAATTGTTGCAAAATATATACAACTATTTTAAAAAATTAAATAGTCTTTATCCTAAATACTATTATAGAATTAAAATTTCAGAAATTAAAATACATAAATTCATCAATTCAAATAATAACACTTTATATACAATTTTATATTCATTTTACATATATTATTTAAACAATGATGCCACAACACTCACACAATATCACATCCACCACTAACACAAAAACCTTACATAGACACGAAGCTTAGTCTCTAATACATTTATGACAACTACTATCGTTATAGTATATCACTATTGTTACCACTAATTCTCACTTCAACCTTGTCGAAACGAAGGAGAGTAGAAGAGAAGAATTTACAAAAGATGATAACATCAACAAAGCCTTTCAAAGTTGTCGAAGGGATGCTATAGCAAAGATTAAGTGTGCTATAAGCTTTCGAAGGGGTCGAAAAGGGATGAAAGAACCCTTTCGCTTTATGTGCTTCCTTTCGAAACAGATGCTTCCAACAACATGAAGACGTTTCGAATAGGTTGAGGAAAACAGCTTTCGAAGGCAGCAAATTACAGCCACTCATATCCACGCCAAACCTTTCGAAACTTAAGGTTTCACCTTCATTCCCATTCCATAGAAAGATGTTTTGTTAGAGCAACCCCTTCGGAAGCATTACTGTGCCTTTCGAACTAGTCAAAACCTTTCACAACTAAGGAAGAAAAGCTTGCTTAAGTTCAATATGGAAATCTCCTATACCAGAAGAAGGGGTTCCGCATCAATCGGCAAGTATGTCTTCGAAAGTTACCTTCCGCTTTAAAAGCTTTAGCATTTCAACACCTTTGAAACCCCAAAGATCTACCTATTAACAAAGTCAAAAGTTCATGCCTCTTCTTACTTGCAACAACATAGCAACACAGAGTGGAGAAGCATACCTATCCCTTTCGATGAAGTCGAAAGCATTCAAGTCCATTTGAAAGCAATGTGGAAGGATGCCTTAATGTGAACGGCAACAAAAGGTCTCCAGGGCTACCTTTCGACCAAGTCAAATGGACTGATTCGAAAGGTGCCAACCCTCACCTATAAATAAGAACCTATGGGTCTGGTTTAAGGAATCCGAATTCATTCACTTCATTCTTGTACTTTCTTAAATTTGTAAACCATAATTTTGAAATTAGATTGGGTACTTGATTAATTTGTATAAAATTAGCTTAATGAAAGCAAGGTTATGATATTTTTTGATGTGCAGTTGGTTTAGTACTCTTATTGGATTCAGTTTATGATCTGTCTGTGTCGACTTGATCGAAGGGTCACCTTTTGGGTGAGTCGAAACCCTTAGCTCAACCAATATCCATAGAGCCTTAGCTCCAAACCTCAAGTTATCGAAAGGTTACCTTTTGAGTAAGTCTAAACCTTTAGCTCAGTTAATATCCTTAGATCTATAGGTCCTAACCCATGCCATCGAAAGGAAAGCTTTCGACAAAGTCGAAACCTTTCCATCTACTTCATATCCTAAGGTCCAACCCTTGAGTTTTCTCAGCTGCTTCGAAAAGAGGTTTCGAAAGGGGACAACTAAACCAATTAAACTAGTTTGGAAGGCTTAATAGGAAGGGATACAAGTGTTTCGACTGTGTTAGAAGGTCGAATAAGGAGGAATTTTGACTTAATCAGTTGAAAAGGTATAATAAAGCGAATCAAGCCTTTCGACCGAGTCGAAAGGTTAAACAAGAAGAAGTTTTAACTGAAACAACCTATTTCGAAAGGTGGTTTTAAGGGAATAATAAGGTTTTAACTATCTCCATCTGATCAAAATGGAGTTTCCAAGGAGACATCTACACTCTAGACTCTGCTTTGGGGTGTTGACAAGTTTTCTTGTTAATATTTTTGGTGCTAGAAGGAGGGCTTCAACTTCTGATCTTGTGAACTTACAACTCCACTTTCCTCTAACACAATTCTATTCCAAGCTTACTTGATTTAGACTTTACATTATCATGTTTAGCAAAATCAAAAGGTCTGAACAAGGATCCTCAGAGCCACATCCAATTGGATTCTCCCATAGAATAGTTAATGATTCTAGACAACATGAAGAACAAATGCTGAGATTGGAAGCTTTATGGATCATAAAGAAAAAGAAAGCTGAATCTTATGATCCAGATAAATGGAGTTTAAACCCTTTTCACATTGGCCCCACACCTATCATTTCCTTAGGAGGAACAAGCAATGAAAGTGATAACTTATTTGACCAAATGAGCAAAACAATTCGACTCTACACCAAAGGCACAATCTTTGAAGAGGGAATGATGGCTGATTACAACACCTTTTCACATAAATGGCATCAAGCAACAAGTGGGGCATTTCCTACATATGAACTTCAAAGGGTTTTGAAAAAAAACTGGTCATTGAGGGTGAAGCTTCAAAACCAAGTAATAAAAGATATAGAAACCATCCTCAAAAGACAAACTTCTAGTCAAGACTCCTTAAGGAATGCAATTTGACAACATCAATCGGGAACATTTATTTGCTAACCAAGGAAGAGCTAAACTATTGGCCATCATAGAAGAAAAACCTAAATATGAAAGGAATCGGGGAGGATCCTATTGTCACTACCACATGATGAATGGACATGATACAAATCAGTGTAGGGCACTAGAAGGAATGGTGATCAGTTTCTTCAGACAAGGCAAAATCATTGAATTTGTAAAGAGATCCTAATTGGATTCAATAAAGAACAACTTTACTAAAGAAAATCTACATTGTTGGGAGTAGAATTCACCTTGCACTTGGACATTACCTTAAATGGTCAAAGCCTTTGTCCACGCCGAGTTGGCCAGGTCAAAGCGCCTTCTGGATGGAGGTAGAGTAAGCCTTTAACCACGCCATGCTATGGCCAGGTTAAAGCATCGACAAGCTCTTGGCCATGCCACGCTATGGCCAGGTCAAGGTGCCTCCTGGAGGGAGGTTAGAGTAAGACTTTATCCAGGCCATGCTATGGCCAAGTTAAAGCATCGATAAGCCCTTGATCGCTCCATGCTATGGCCAGGTCAAGGCGCCTCCTGGAGGGAGGACAGAGTAAGCCCTTGGTCCCGCCATGCTATGGCTTAGCCAAGGCACCGAACAAGCCTTCACTCCCGTCTAAAAGGCCTAGCTGGAGCACCTCCTGGAGGGAGGTTAGGTAGGTCCTTGGGTCCTGCTTGTGGATAAGTTAACCAAGCGCACCAAAAAATAATGGACTAATAAGTCCGAGCCGGAGAAGCGGGATATCAAACAATGGACTAAGACGTTCGAGCCCGAGAAGCGGCATATCAAATAATGGACTAAGACGCCCGAGCCCAAAAAGAGGAAAATCAAACAGAGACAACATACAAGTCCCAAAGGGTAGTACATGTCAAAAAAGTCAAAACCCAAGGAGCGGTACAGAACAGAAGGCTTAAATAAGAATCTACAGCATTCGACTAATTATCAAAGAATAATTTCTGAACTTCACTTATTAATACCCGAATCTGGGTTTCGTATCTTTCATTATTAACTTTGGGATTTCACTTATTAATACCCGAATCAGGGTTTCTAGTCTTTACTAATAATCTATGGTCTTCATCATACCCGAATCTAGGTTTCAGGGCTATTACTGGACTTTACTCATTAATGCCTGAATCTGGGCTCTAAGTTTCCATTATGAAGTTATTATTATGGATTTCTGGTTATCATCCACTAATACCCGAATCTGTGTTTCAAATCTTTTGAATTTTAAATTTCATTCCTTAATGCCCGAATCTGGGTTCCAGAGCAAACGAAATCGAGATTTCTATGAATTCCTAATCTTCAATTAAGCTTGAGATCTACTTTACTAATGCCCAAATCAGGGTAACTGGACTTCTACTATAAACTTTCTGACAATGATTTCTGGACTTCTATTACAACATTATTATTGACTTTCTATTAGCTATCTCCGGAAGATGAATTTCTAAACATCTATAATTGAATCCAGAATTGAATTTCTGGTTCTTTATCATTGGATTTATGGTATTCTATCAATATAGTTGAAGTTGAATTTCTGGCACTCTCTCATCATTCCCAAAGATGGGTTTCTAGACATTCAACAGTATTCAATCATAGAATTGTTTTTCACTTATTATCATATGTTTACATAATGATTTGTTAACCTCCGCTAATAATGTAGATAAACTTCTATATAGATTTCAAGTTAACGATAAAGAATATTATTTACTTCATACTTTTTAGGGAAATAAGGTCAGAAAGGAAGACTGAATGGGCCAGCAAATACAAAACCATAGCCCAAGTTGTAAGAAAGCAGATTCAAAAACAACATTATAACTACGAACTAGGTGATATTTACATAATTTATATAATTTACCAAATTATTTACAAGTATACAACACAAGTGTATGTTTTACAAGTCTTAAATAGTCTTATTTAGATTTTCAGCAATCAAAGGATTGACAATATACTGAATTGTTATAGAAATAATTTCATTAAGCTTCTTTTCTTTTTTCATTATTTCATCAACATCATCGATGGAATCAATGCGAGCCTTTAAAGCACGGTTGAAAGCTTTGTTAGCACCTTTGAGGGTTTTGTTTTGCCTTTCTAAATCTGCAATGTGCTTTTCGAAGAAGATATTTATCATGTTCAAGTTTCTGAATCCTAGTCGCATACTCATTTATGCGCTGTGAGTACCTCAATTTCTATTGGTCATCAAAATATCTCATCATTTTGAATTTGACCTTTCTACACCATTCTCCTACTATACTCTTGTCTAAGCCAGGCGGACGGTTAGTCGTAGCTGGTAATTTTTGAATAGCTAAAGATGACGACCGTGTCGATTTCATAGTAGACGAGGCAAATAGAGAAATTGGCAAATTGATATTTTGAATGTCGTACTCCATGATAAACTCCAGGGATTTACACTGGGCTTGACTGTCTTTTAATTTTATTTCTAAATAACTTATATGTTGAAGGAGCTTGGACATATCTTGATCGAAGTCAATCGAGGGGTTTGATTTAACTTGAATCTTTAATTGAGAAATTGTTTCGTCTTTGTTCTTGATGTCCGCTTCGAGACTTGTAATTTGATTGTTAAGGTCTTTAACAATCGTCTTCTAAAGTAGAAATTTCCTATGCCATTCTAATGCTTCAGTGTTGCCTTGAAGGTGAGCAGATAAAGGATCGTTAAGGAGCTTCCTCTTTTAAATATCTGCTAACAACCTATCTTTGATACTGATAAAATGAGATGTTGAATCTAACGAGAGTAGCGTGGTAGATAACTGTAACTCCTATTTAAACAAACAAAAAGAAAATAAAGTCAAGACTCAAATAACCAATCTCTTTTATTATAACAATAAAAGATTAAAACTTAAGTAGAAATAAAACAAAAAGTACAATTCCATTGGACATTGGTTTTACACTTAAAGTTGAGAAACGACATTTTTGACTTTATTCAAGGAATTAGCCGAAAGAGTAACCGTTGAATTAAAAGGGGCATTAAATCCTTCTGGAGTAATAACTAGAGGATATTTGCTATAATTCCATTCCCCGGTAGGAGTATCACGACCACATATTAATCTGGTATGATATGTTCGAATTTCCTTGAGAAGTTTTTCTTTGTCTTCGCGAAGAAAATCAAAACGAAGATGAAGATGTTCCATGTAAAGTCTCTGCAAGTCTCTAAGAAAGCAGTATCTGGTTAATTTGGAGATTTCAAAAGCGAAGCCTTTTCTAGATAATCTCTTCTTACTCTAACATATTTTCTTAAATAACTTTAGAAACAGAGTTGGCCGAGAGACATTTATTCTATGATAACGTAATAAAATGCAATTAAGTATAAAAGGATGCTAGAACGGGAAATTTATAAATCAATATTATTACAAAATTATAAATGTTCATTCGATTCATAAAAAATTGACTTTTTGAATAACTCTGAAACAAATTTGTCCTTATAATATTTATGTTTTTCAGGAGGGAGCTCATGAGGAATTGTTTTGACTCATGGTTAATTCCAGTAAGTCCCCGGGTGTGGATCTAATCCAAATTCATCCAAATATCTCCTATGTAAAAGCCTAAGTAGACCCCCACTAAAGTCACCTAAGTACGAAAAATCTACAGTCGGATGTCTGCAATAGTCTTTGTATAGGAAGTCTACAAGGATGTTCCTCTCTTCGACCAACATCCAAAAGAGTGTAATTAATTCCCGATTTTCTTCCAAAAGTCTATCATATCAAAGGCATGACCTCTTCAGTCGAGGGGCAACTTCTTGATCTTTGAAATTCGCTAACACTACTACACTCTTTTTAAGCCTATGATACTTGCAGAGAGGGTATTGTGTTTTTTAACTGCTTATCTAATTCTCTATACAAGCTATTTATTTCTGTTTGTTTTCTTTCAAGCTTTGATTTATAAAGTTGGATGGATTTCCTCCTTATCTAAAATAAAAGATGTCAACTATTAGTATCTTGGAAATGAAAGCCATTTAGACAAGGAATCCCATACCTGAAAAACGGGGACTGAAGTTAGAGGGACATGCTTTTTCTCCCTTTGTTCTTCAACATTGATGTCAGCAGTCCCTTCATGAAGGTCAGAAGGCTCGGGAAGTTCAGGAGGGCTTGCTTCACGAGTACTCGGATCGGGGTTAACTTTTTCTGAAGCCTAGTGATATCATCACCATCTTTTTCATGAACGTCGGCGTGACCGCTGAACCCTGGCATCTATCTTCATTATCATCATTATTGTTATCATCATCATCATTATCATTATCATCGTCATCATTGCCGCCTTCTTCGGCGGCGGCTTCATCTTCATTACCTTCTTTATCAGAATTGGAGTCTACTTTGATAGAAGGGACTTCAAAATATAAGATTTTGGAAGCATCAATCTCCTCTCACTTAGGGACTTCAACTCCCTACTCCATTTCTTTGACTTTGTCCATAAAACTGTTGACAAGAGCAGGGTCGAGTGAAGGAAAGCTCAAATATGGGCATTTCTCAATGTTGTTGGCATAGGCAAGCATAAGGGCATCCTCATAAGAGTTTACAATGATGTTGTCGAGGGAAGTACTCAGAAATTGTGACAACCTTTGCTTAGCATCGGATATAGTGTTGATAGCCAAATTTAAGGAACTTTTATTTTTCTCCAGTTTATTCCAGAGAGAGAATTGTTTGGACACCATTCGAGCTTTTTCTTCTTCAAACTCTTTCATAGCCATTTTCAGAGCCAAATTTTCATCAGCTAGAAGTTGTTTTGCTTTCCTCTCTTTAGAAATAATAGACTTTGTTTGAGCGAGAGACTCCCAATCTTTCATGTTTCTTCATAGCATTATTTTGTCAGCAAACAAGGAAATGATATGGTTATTCAAGGTTGAGATTTTATCTTGAAGCCTGGATGTCTCTGTAGAAGATTTTAACGTGTTTTCTTGAAGAGAAAGCTAGCTTTTCGAAATCTGAAAGGAAAAGTATGACATAAGTCAGCATTCAGAGAGAAGCGATAATAATAAGATTAAATAATATGGAACATACAAGAAGTTGTTGCTCTATTGGAGACGACAGTGACCAACCGGGTCAGGAACAGAAGAAGGAGGGTGAATAGAAGTAAAGGATGAAGAGTTCATGATAGATTGAACTATTTTTTCAAAATTACTTGAAGGCACTGGTGACATGGGTCTAGAAGGGTTCAACTTCTGAAAGGGAGTTTAAGTTCCTAAACCTTTTTGCATTTTCTCAATAACATAAGGAGAGTAGGAAACGGCGATGCAAGATAGGGGATTGTCCTTTGAGGGAGTTGTTTTGGATAGATCGAGAGAAGCTTCAACAATAGGACTCTCTAAAGTTTTGCCTACATCGACAGTCTCACCCTCTTCTTGTGGCAAAGAATCTAGAACTTAACCAATCTTAGCCTTCTTGAGAGATGGGTCCGCTACAGCCACCTTGCCCAATTTTCTTTTAGCAATCATCTTCGACCTAGCGATGGCCTGAGTCAAGGATGATGCACCAGATGTGGAAGTTGAGAGAATCAGATCGCTTGTGATTGATTCAAACTGAGGATCATTTGCTAAAAATTAAAAAAAATTACAAGTCGGTGAAGAAATTTAAGAAGTAACATAACAACAAACTGCAAGTACTATGTCTAAGCTTACCAGAGTGCTCTGGGCAAATTGGAGACATAGGGGAAAAGTTCTTAAGATCACCCGAAGACAAGAAGCGTTTGCTCCGAGAAGTACGTTGAACAAGGGGAGGTTGACCAAGGACTCTTTGACCAGCAGGAAGAAGAGAATGTCTTTGAAGGTTTGATGGAGTCAACAGTGTAAGCCTATTTGCGATGCTACTTGAGGCAGCAATCAACACCTTTACAGTTTTCTTATCCTCCTCATTGAGACCTTTAACAGAAAGACCTGATAAAGAAGCGTTGACTAGCAAAAGAAAGTAATTGAATAAAGAAAAAGACTATGATAAACTTACGAGGAAAGGAAAAGACTCCATTAATGTTTGGAAAGCATTTGACAAAGAAGAACTGCGTCTCCCAGTCTCTAAACTTATTCACCCCTTCTAAGATTAGCTTTTTAGGGAGGTTAGCTCTGAAATTTTGGTTGTTCAGATTGCTGATTTTGACTAGTCGAACTAGATAGTTGAGAACTTCAACATTTCATGATGGAATGCCTGACTCCAGAGCCATAAGTTTCAAAGAGAGAAGGTATGTGTATACATTAGGAGATAACTGTATAGGTGCAATGCCCAGGTGAGTCAAGAACTTGGACAAAAAAACTAGGAAAGGCAGGAAGCCACCGTGCCAAATATGAATGGCAGTATAGGCGAAGTATTCTTCGGGAGGATTTTGAATGGTGTCACTATTGCTCGGGGGGATGGCCTCTAACCCAGTAATGCCAAAGTCATTCAGAATGGCATCAACCTTAACCTGAGAAGAAACAAGGGAATGTTTGGAGATGCCCTCGGCCTTCTTTGGAGAAGATTCTGCCACCAGTACTGTATATTTCTCAGGTTTCTTCAATACCTTTTTCAAGCCCATAGTTTTGCCAGGTGAAATCACTTCATTAAAAGTTATAATTTGTTCTATTATTAATACCTTTCAAGGATGTCGAAAACATATTGTAATAATTCAAATATCAACCAAAATATGTCATTTCATATCCTTGAAAGAGTGTTAAAGTCAATTTGGAACATGAAATTCGTTGAGCTACCAATAGTGTCGAAGAGGTAAATGGAATGGTAACACCTACAAACACCCTTCAACAATCTCGAAAGCCCAAGGAAAATTTTACTATTAAAAGGAATGGCTAAACCCACACAACTAGTTTGAATATATAAATACCCATTAAGTTGAAAGACTGGGGTTCAAGTAAAATCAATACAAATGAAAATGGGCTTTGGAACGTTTCGACGGTGTTTGTATAGAATGAATGTTAAATCTCAGTTAACTAAAATGTGTTTCGAGTAAGTCGACAAGGGATGTATGGTTTCCAAAGCACACCAAACCAAACTAGATTCGATATAGTAGGATTCAATCAAGTCGAAAGGTTTGATTCGATTTTCAGCTTAAACAAAATATGTTTTCTTCAATCTAATTTATGGTGAGAAGAATGAATTAGTAGCTCTAAACATCTTCTAAAATAAATTAAAATTAGACATGAATCCAATGACAGATTAAATTTACTTTTATATACATTAGGTTTTGAATCCTTTAAAATTAAAGTTGGGCTTTCGAAAGTATGTATTATGTGACATATTAAGGCG
This sequence comes from Allium fistulosum, assembly GCA_030737815.1. Taxonomy (NCBI): domain Eukaryota; kingdom Viridiplantae; phylum Streptophyta; class Magnoliopsida; order Asparagales; family Amaryllidaceae; genus Allium; species Allium fistulosum. Next base: position 865,595,436 of record CM060906.1, on the reverse strand, counting down.
ACTTCCTCGAAAGGTATTAGAAGAGTGACGAAACATGCTCTTGCTTTCGAAGAAGTACGCTCCTTATCGATTACGTCAACTCTTTCGAAAGGGTTCACTTAAAGGTGAAAAAATGACCTCCTTTCGACCCCTTCGGAATAGATCGAAATAGTAAAGTAAAACCGATTGCCTCAACCACTTTCGAAAAGGTTGAAAAAAGGGGTTGAAAAGTCAAATTAAGCTTAGCCTTCTCTTTGAAGCCACTGGAAAAGTGTGTTCTTCCCCAATTCAATTTTAACCCGATACTTCAAAAGATTAACAATTAAATTGACTCGAGCGTGAATTAACAAATCTGATTGAATTTGAATTCTAACTCAAAATTAACATCATAAATCGAATCTAAGAAAAATTTCATACGAATGAAAACTCAAATCGTCTTATTGAACTCGAAACAAAAATAATGGTTCAGACCTAAAAACTTTAAAATTGAAATCGATCGCGATAAATTAATTTTGGCGATAAAACAACAAGCGCATACCTTAGATCTGAAATTGTGTTGAATAAAAATAAGGATTTAAAAGGAGGTTGTAATTTTTAATTTTCGGTGTGAGCTTTCAATGGCAAGTAAATGAAAAGGAGAAGAAGAAAGTGCGATTTATAAAAGCAGCAGGTGCAAAGAAGCCATCCAATCAAATTTAAAAGAATGGCTGAGATCTATTTGGAATATCAAAATGCGGGAAACTTTGTGGGTTTCGAAATGGTTGACTTGAAAAGTCAAGAGCATCCCTTCGCAAGGAGGGGCAAGTGTTACCACCAATTCTCACTTCGACTTGTCGAAACCAAGGAGAGTAGAAGAGAAGAATTTACAAAAGATGATAACATCAACAAAGCCTTTCAAAGGAGTCGAAGGGATGCTACAACAAAGATTAAGTGTGCCATAAGCTTTCGAAGGGGTCGAAAGGGGATGAAAGAACCCTTTCGCTTTAAATGCTTCCTTTTGAAATAAATGCTTTTGTCTGCATGAAGACATTTCGAATAAGTTGAGGAACACCTTTCGAAGGTCGCAAATTACAGCCACTCACATATGCACCAAACCTTTGAAACTGAAGGTTTCGCCTTCATTCACATTCCACAGAAAGATGTTTTATTAGAGCAACCCTTTCGAAAGCATTAGTAAGCCTTTCAAACAAGTAGAAACCTTTCACAACTTAGAAAGAAAAGCTTGCTAAAGTTCAATATGGATATCTCCTATACTAGAAGAAGGGGTTCCGCATCAATCAGCAAGTATGTCTTCGAAAGTTACCTTCTTCATTAAAACCTTCAGCATTTCAACACCTTCGAAACCCCAAAGATCTACCCATTGACAGATTCGAAAGCTCATACCTCTTCTTACTTGCAACAACATAGCAACACAGGGTGGGGAAGTATACCTACCCCTTTCGATGAAGTCGAAAGCACTTAAGTCCATTTGAAAGCAATGTAGAAGGATGCCTTAATGTGAATGGTAACGAAGGTCTCCAAGGCCGCCTTTCGACCAAGTCGAAAGTACTGATTCGAAAGGTGCCAACCCGCACCTATAAATAAGACTCTAGGGGTTTGGTTTAAGGGATCTGAATTAATTCACTTCATTCTTGTACTTTCTTAAATTTGTAAACCATAATTTTAAAATTAATTGGGAACTTGATCAATTTGTATAGCATTAGCTTAATGAAAGCAACATTATGATATTTTTGGATATGCAGCTGATTTAGTACTCTTATTGGATTCAGTTTATGATCTGTTTGTGTCGACTTGATCGAAGGGTCACCTTTTGAGTGAGTTGAAACCCTTAGCTCAACCAATATCCTTAGAGCCTTAGCTCCAAACCTGAAGTTATCGAAAGGTTACCATTTGAGTAAATCGAAACCTTTAGCTCAGTTAATATCCTTAGATCTATAGGTCCTAACCCAAGCCATCGAAAGGCAAGCTTTCCATGAAGTCGGAACGTTTCCATCTACTTCATATCCTAAGGTCCAACCCTTGAGTTTTTTCAGCTGCTTCGAAAGGAGGTTTCCAAAGGGGATAACTAAACCAATTAAACTAGTTTGGAAGGATTAATAGCAAGGGATACAGGTGTTTCGACTGTGTTGGAAGGTCGAATAAGGAGGAATTTTGACTTAATCAGTTAAAAAGGTATAATAAAGGGAATCAAGCCTTTCGACCAAGTCGAAAGGTTAAACAAGAAGAAGTTTTAACGGAAACAATCTATTTCGATATGTGGTTTTAAGGGAATAATAAGGTTTTAACTATCTCTATCTGATCAAAAAGGAGTTTCCAAGGAGACATCTACACTTTAGACTCTGCTTTGGGGTGTTGACAAGTTTTCTTGTTAACAACTATGCTACCACCAGCATTCAAGCAAACGTAGTTCCTTGAAGAAATTCTGACTATGACCCTGTTATTTGCTAATTGATGACACGGCTAGCCCCACCATAAGCATGTAATGACCTAAATGATGAACACTTGGAACAATAACTCCATTTCTTTGGAAGCCTAATAGAATACTAAATGGTAACTAGTTGAAAGTAGTACTAGTAAGAATAGTAATTAATATGAATAATAAAAGGAAAATTATAAATGGCAAAAGTATAAGGGATGGTTACCACACCAAAATCAACAAAAGCTATGCGAGTTGAGTGCACGGTATCCCCAAGAAGCCTCAAGCGAGAAACCTGAAGGAAAAAAATTGCAAAATGTATAGGATGCTCAAACAAAATTTTCAGTAACAACTATTAACACTAATTTAAGATTAATTTCACTAAGAAGTGGCAAAGGCTAATCAATGACCTAATTAAAACTCCTACCTTTTCGGAGATTGTAAGAATGGCCTTACGCAAGATGATCCTTTATCATCCCTACTTTTTCAGTAATGAAACTCCTACCTCTAAATGTTAAGTGATGAAAAAGTGGAAGAATAAGAAATCAAAACAGTGTTAAAAGCTAAACATAATTTGGCTTATATCATATATAAGGATGGCATATTAACTTTTGCAAAAATCGATGAGATTGGAGAGATAGCAATCAGAGAAATTTTCAAAAAGTTCTATGTGGCAACATGCCTAAATATAATCAAGCAAAATCGAATAAGTTAGATTTATATCCAATCGTGTGTTTATACAAATGCTTTATTTATTCATATCCAACCTTAGACAGACTCCTGAACAAAAACATTACTATTGACCTAATTATGAAAATGGAAACATGCAACAAATTTGGTTATAAAATATACCTGACAAAGATATGGTGGCTCAAAACCAAAGCATCATTGGAAGCATTTAATCCAAGCATCGACATAGAATAGTTTGTCTCAACATCTCAGTTCCCAGACATGCTAACTCCAAAGTAATTGCAAAGACACGAAGCGGAAAATATTCACACTTCAGCTGTACTGCCAGATTGAGAGGATGTGTTTTTAATGAGAGGTTTATAATTTCTTGATCAAGCCTAACCTGGCACCCACAAATCTCCACCCGAGTCACCCATCCCCATGCGCGGACCCAACAAGATCATGAAAGCATTTGCCTTTGGGGAGTTTGGCTTTAGTTGCAACCATTAAAAGAGGTGATTTCATCGATTTCGATGATTTGCGATATTTGGATTAGTTTAGGGATTTGGTTGAAGGAGTTTAGATCTAAAGGAGCATGCGTGTTTTGATGTCATTGGAGGAAGAAAAGTAAAATAGCACTGGTGTTGTTAGGAGAAGCTGGTATAAAATAAGTTGGAGGAAAAACATTTCACATTGGAGCCAAAAAAATTGGATTGGCCTGAATTTTTTTTTTTAGATCCAAAATTTTCTATATTTAAAACTAAAAATAAACTTGCATATTCAAATAAGATAGCTACAAAGAATGCCTCTAGATGTATATGAAACTAATAATTTGCAACGTAATATATTATTTTTTTCAATTTTTTTTTCTTGACATTTTGGAATTTTCTGAAAGTTTTGAATATTTTATAAGGTTTTGAATTAATTTGAAGTTTCAATAAAATTTACTCGACTGTCATCAACGGGGGCGTTGCCCCTGCACCCCTACCTTGGGAGTTGCTATTCCTCGGACTCCCCTTTGTAGTGCCAATTAATTGTTATATATATGCATATTAACTATTAAATTTTAGTCTTAATTATTGATTATTATTTACTATTAACTATTGAGTTTTTAATTGTCATTATTAATTAATAATTATTTAAAACTAATTACTAAATATTACTTCTTAATTATTAAATTTTACTTATTATTAAATTACAGTCTTAATTATTATATAATTATTGATAATTAACAATAATTATTAATTATTCAAAAGTGAATATTAATTAGTAATTATTAAATATTAATTCTTAATTACTAAATATTACTCATTAATGATTAATTACTAAATATTAGTATTGGTTATTGTTAACAAGATTTCTTGTCAACACCTCAATGATATGATATGAATGATGGATTTCTTCTTATGAAACAAAAGACGTGATAACTTTTATTGATTGCCTTTCAATTTAACTTATTTAGTTGATATGTCATATATTAAACCTTCTGTTGTCGTCGAAAGGTTTTGAAACCCAGGCTAGGTGACCTTCTGGCTTTGTTAATTGTTAACCAAATTTATGGTCAAAACTCTAATGAATCCAAGTAGGAGAAGTTATTGAGAAAAGGTGGAAGATGGGATCTCTAAAGGGATTGACAAATTTTCAGCTAATAACTCTGTGCTATCCCGAGTGATAGGATTAATCGGAGCTATACCAAAGGATTAATGGTATGTAGAATTTCTCTACCTCTCTACTCGGGATTAGACTCAAAACCTGACCTTTCTATGGGGTCAAGAAGGCTTAGATATAAGATTTGGAAGGAGAAAAGTCTTTCCGGTCTTGTTGAATTAACGTAGAAGGTATCTGATTCGATTAAACCTTTATAAGACTCCTCCCGGAAGCTTTTTCCTTGGTCAGGATCAAATTACCTTAGTTTATCTTACTTAAGGAGTTAACTTGGTTCTTTGCCAAAAGGTTGGACAAGTAGCTGTATAGGATTCGGATTGATGCTAAGGTTGATGGGATCCAACATGTTATGATACTTGGCGAAAGGTTTGACCCTCAGGATTTATCACTCCGGAAGGTTCAATTCATACTAATTCTGATAAACTCCCTTTAGGTCCGAAGGGTTTAGGCCACAAACTAGAGGTCTCCGAAGGGTTATGAAGACCGCTCAAGAAAGAATATCATTGTTTCTGTTGATATGGACCTTTCGGAGGTATTGTACCTGAAAGTTGTGATTAAACCAGCAAAGATGAATATAAACTGTAAAGAAAACGTGCAAAATTCAAGACTTCCCTCTGATTCTTGAATGGACTTCTCTTTTTATTAAATTTTCCCAAATCACTACCCAATTAGGGTTACAGAGCTTTGATTTTAGAAGTTACAAAAATGGAATGAGGAAAAATCCGCCCCAGAAACAGGACCCCTTGGGTCTTATTTATAGACGTCGGCGGCCATGCTTTTGTTCCTGTGCTTTCGCTGGATCGAAGGGTTCCCTTCTTATATACAATTTCTAACCTTTCGGTTTCAACGAAAGGTTTTCCTTTCACATGTCATCGTGGAACCATGAACGCTGCCAAAGGATCATTTCTTTCATTTGTTTTTAGGAACCTTTTGCCTTTGTCGGAAGGTTTGTCATCTATACACTATGTGAACCCTTCAAAGGTGTCGGAAGGTTTCAGGCTATTGTGAACCCTTCGACTTGGTCGGAAGGTCGCTTTTTACTTGGATGTTGCCGAGAGCCGAGCATTCCTTGAATGTTGTCAGAAGGTTGCTTTACGTTCTCTGTTGACTTATGAATGTTTCTCTTGGATACCCTCCATCTTCTTCGAAAGGTCTTGAGCCACTTCATATTGTTGACTGCATCCCTTCGACCTCTTCGGAAGGCCTATTCTGGATTCATTTTCTTATGTCCATAGTTTGATATCTTATGACTTAAGCGGAATTTGAATTTTCCGAGTAACAGTTATCTACCATTCTTTGCTGACTTTTGAGCATTGCTTTCTTCATAAAAACCTTTCGACCTAGTTGAAAGGTATTCTGGATGTGCTCCAACCGATTCGAAAGGCTTGCTATGCTTTCGTAAAGGTCGTCATGGAATTGCACCTACTTGCTTTGATTTCTTCATCTTCTTTGAAAGGTAAGAACTCCCTGAACGGAACCTTTCGACTACTTCGGAAGGTTTGAAGCTATTAAATATTGATGGCTGCATCATCTCGACTCCTTCCAAAGGTTTGGTTTGAGCTCCTTCTCCTTTGTCTTTGTTGAAAGACCTCTCGTTCTAGTCGAAAGGTGGATTCTTGGAGCATCATCCTGCCTATGGACTTTGAAAGATAGCCTTGGACTTCGTTGGATGCTCCTTGTCGGAAGGTATGATTATCCATAACATCTCGGTGCTTTCTGATCTTCCCTCATGCTCTCATGACCTTTCTTTCATACCTTCGTTCTTCTGAATATTTTATGGTTAACTTTAACCCCCTCCCCCCCATGTATGAAAGAAGCTTTTGTTCTTTTAGACAAAACTCCAATGAACTTACTTTTTTGCTTTCTACAAAATAGATTATAACTTCAAGGTTGTGACTTTGTTATGAAATCTCAACTAGCAATCTCAAATTTACGCAGCTAATATTCAAGATGTCATTAGAGTAATATTTCCAAATAAGTTGCTTTGTAATGACCATAATTAAACTTTCTTAAGAATGTGGAGTAATATCACCTGATTTTGCAGATATCGGTTCAAATAAATGAACCTTTGGAGAATATCTATTACAGACTCTTGATATTTCTTTCTCGAGTTTGACCTTTTCAACCTGTGGAAATCAATTTCATGCTCTCGGAGACCTTTCCTTGTCCCTTTAAGTTTCCTTCATTTTCAACCATAAACTATTAATTGGTAATTATCATTTAGTGAAAAAGTAGAAAGTAGTTTAGTAAAGTTTCCATTTGTTTTTATGAAGGCCTTGTATTTTGAATTCAATGGAAAATTCATATATCATCAGAAAATTCAATAAAGGGAACCAAGAAATCATGAACTCATGAAACAAATGATCAATAGAAAATCGTCATGAAAATTCAATGGGAAATTGTAACACGTAAAATTCATGAATCATCAGAGAAATCAGTAGGGAAATTCATTAAACCAATAATTCAGCAAGAAATCACCACAGTGATTTAATAAAGAAATCATGAATACAAGATCAGCAAATCATCACTAAAATCCATAAGAAGAGTAGAGCTCACTAAACCCGAAAACCAATAAGATCACTAAAAATTCAATAAGGAAACTAGAAATACGAAATTCCTAAATCATTATGAGAATCGACAAAGGAATCTAGGATTCACGAAACTAGAAATCAGAAATTCAATAAGGAGACTAGAAATGGGAAATCTTCAAATCATCATAAAAACTCATCAGGGAAATCAAGAACTCATTAAAACAAGCAACTAATAAGAAATCATCACAAAAATTCGATGGGGAGAAACCCAATATCTGGAATTCACAAACCATCATAAGAGACCAATAGGGAAATTCAAAATTCATGAAATCAGGAATTCAATTAAAAGTTATCATGAAAATTTGACAAGGTAAACATGAGTATGAAATCTATAAATCATCATAAAAAGTAGTATGGAAATTCAAAATTGATGAAATCCAAACTGAAATTTGCATCAATAGAAATGGTGAAACTCAAAATTCATGAAATCAAGAACTTATCCAAAGTCTCGTCAGGATCTCATCTAACGAATTAAATATTCAAAGCTCCATTTAATATAAGTATGAAGCCATAGATATATCTAATAATAGCATATTTAGTAGATTTCAAATAAAAGATAACTAAGTTGATCTAACCTTAATTCTAAGGTTATTCACAGGAAAGTTTCATGTTAATAAATGTGTTGCTCCTAAAGTGCCTATAAGTTAGTAGTATATGTATATATGTATATACAAGTATAATATGCTCTTCTATCCAATCGTTCACTTTATCTCAAAGGATTCAGGAGTGGCTTTCTTAACCTGATCTTGGAGTGGAGTACTTTATCTTTGTGACAAAAAGTTTATTATCTATCCATTCCTTTAGATTTCGTATTAGTCTTTGTTTTTATTTCCATGTTATGGATTCCTTCTCCCATTTTCTAGTCTCATGATTTTTTTTGTGTTATGAAAGTTTCTGAATCCTTTGATGTAGGAATCACTTTCCTACGATTGGAAATTCTGTAATTCATTAGCCTATCCTTTGCCTCTGTGTGTATCCTCTTCTAGGATTCTAACTTTGTCTCAGATGACGGGTAGGTATTTTATTCGTTAACCCTTAATTATCTTGGGTTCCGACTTTCTTCTTGAGTTGTAGACATCCTTGTCTTTATTATTTTATTTGGAGCCCCTACTGGGCTTGGATGTCTTAGTCTACTCTTTGATGAGCCACTCTTTGGGCTCAGACATCTTAATCTATCAAAAGCATCTCTTTGGGCTAGACATCTTAGTCCATTGTTTGATGAGCTTCTCTTTGGGCTTCCCTTGTCTCAAAGGGATATATACTTAGCTGACCTTTCTCCAGAAGGCCGCTGATGAACGTTTTACCTGCTCCTCCCCTAAGAGGTAATTTGGATGTTAGGGGCTTTTGATTTTGCGAGTGCTTACCTTGACTCTCCCCTAAGAGGTGATATGGACGTTTGGGGCTTTTGATTTTGTGGGTGCTTATCTTGACCCTCCCCTAAGAGGTGATATGGATGTTAGGGGTTTTTAGAGGTTCTGACCCCCCCCCTCTATGAGGTGCCTTTGGTAAGGGCTTAAGGGGATTTGACCCTCCCCCCTTAGAAGTGCCTTTGGTAAGGGCTTTTTTATAGGTTTTGACCCTCCCTCTATGAGGTGCCTTTGGTAAGGGCTAAAATGGTTGGTGCATGACCCCCCTCCCTTTAGGAGGTGCTACGGATTGACCGTAGGCTAAAACTTTGTGTACTAAAATCATTTTTGGCCACTTGAAACGCTCTTTGAAAATCCTTAGAATATTGGCTTCCTTTTGAGAGAAAGAATTTTTGTAAACGAACACTTCTAATGTAGCAAGGGATTACATTTTGTAAAAGGGCTTGATTGTATGAAGATCCTTTCTTATAATTACTCTCTATAAGGTTTAAAAATTTATTCTCATAGTAGAGACACAGATCTCGATAGGAGACTGGAAGGTCATGATTCATGAACCAATAGTCTTTTAGTCAACAATAAGGTTCTCTAATCTGATCTTTTTTTGCCAATAAGCTTTTGATGGCTTTTAAAACTTTTCATGAAGAGATATGGATTGGCTTCTCATTGCCAATGTTTTTTAGAAAACTTTTGAAATATCAAGACTGCTTGATCAAAAATCATTTATATGCATTTACTGATGCTATATAATATCTTCGAAAAGTTAATTTTTTAAATATGGACATTTGTCCTCCCCTAGTTGCGAGGTAATTGGAAATAGTTTTCTTGTGAAGACATGCTTGATAAATTCCTTTCCGAACAACTTGCCAAAAATAGGGTTGAGAAACATAGTTTTTCCTTTGGATTTAGCACCATGTTCTGGTAGCCGCTGCTTAATAGCTGAGCAGTTTATTTTGTAAGCTACTCAAATTATGATGTAGAACTGATAGGAGTAAGTTTCATGAGAGCCGATCTTTGTACTGCATTGACTTGAACATTGATAGTTTCTTTGTATTAGGCCTTTGAGCCATCTTTCTCAGGTAGCTAGAAATTTGTTGTCCTCCAAGGGTGTACTGAATGTCATGGACTTGTTTTGTTTTTTCCTGTAATAGCACTTGAATTTTGAATCAGTACATGTTTAAATTTCAATACGAATCTAAATATGAATCAAAGTACAAATCAAGGTAAAAAGTTAAGGAAGAAGAAAATTCATAGTTGAAATCATGCTGTAGAGCTTCATGATTTGATGAGAATCCGCATTTTTTGAAGCTGCTAAGTTATTTTCTTCAGGAGTTTGCTTTATGCTTCTTTAGTAAACTCCTTTAAAGTACCTAACATGACCAAATTCTGAATTATCCTAGCTAATGCATGACACTCATCGGTTTTGTGTCCATTCGCTTTTTGATAATCACAATAATTTTCCATTTCCCTGGATTTTGATCTGCCCCTCATCCTATGAGTAGTTGAGAAACTTCCTTCATCTTTTACGGAGGCATAAATATGAGAGAGTGGTTGCCCTAAGGCCACATAGTTGGATTCTAGAATTTTCTTCCAAATTTTTTCTCTGTTATCTGACCCTTGGTTGGAATTCTATTGATTAGATCTTTCCCCTCCTATGTCTTGTCTCTACCTTTTCTTATCATTGCTCATTTCTTCTAAGCGGATAAATTAGCTTGCTTGGGAATAGAAATATTGTAGATCTTTGCACCCGTTGATATAAAGATCTTCCCAGAATGGGGTTTGCTCGACCAACCCTGATCGAACCGCCATTAGCTTTTCTTTGTTGGTTATACTTCCTGCCTTTAATGCCTCTGTATGAAACCTTTTTATATTATATATCAAGTGATTCTTCCCGTCTTTGTCTGATAGTTGCTAAAAACCTAAAATCCATAGCTGGATCTTTGAATGCACAAAATTGATTCACAAATTCATAAGAAAACTGTTCCTAAGAAAGGATCGGTTTTGCTCGGTAATTCTTATACCATTTGATAGTTGCTCCTTGAAAAGTAATTGGGAAAAGCTTGCAGCGGATTGGCCCTGGAGCATTATACAAATCCATTTGTATTTCAAAGGTTGCTAAATGATCTTCTGGGTCGGAAGTTCCATCGTACTTCAACGTGGGGATTTGAATGTGTGAAGGGATGCTAATTGCCATTATCTCTTCTGAGAAAGGAGTTCTTTGCAGGATAACGTATTTCTTTGGACCAACAATTCCTTTTCCCTTAAGTGTATTCACCATTATTCGGTGTATGGGGTCTTCTTGGTCGGCTTCATTTTTATGGCAACTTTCACCGTTTCTTTGGATTTGGCTATTCGACTGCTTGAAGGACCTGTTTGTTTGACTCTCTTAGTTTAACTCTTGGTCTTTTACCTCATTTGGAGGTTTCTCTTCTCCTCCTTCTCCCACATTCTTCGGTGATTCTTGAGATGGAGCTCTTTCAGAAAGTTCTTGCATCGCCATCATTTGTTGTGGTTGATTTTGAACTGTAATTTCGTTATTCACTATACTTATCAAAGTTGATGGCTATTTAATTTCCATCTTCTCTAAGTTGAAATTTGGAACTATGTTATTTTCCGAAGTGGATTATGGCATTGCTTCTATATTTAAGATATCAATGTTATTCCTTGCTTCCTCCATTTTCTTCTTCCGGACGAAGTACTCTATGCTATTAACCTGTGATGAAAGTGATTAGGGATTGTTGGTTCAAGGCCCCTCCCTCTAGCGCCAAAAATGTTAACAAGATTTCTTGTCAACACCTCAAAGATATGATATGAAGGATTAATTTCTTGTTATGAGAACAAAAGACGTGATTCTGTTTATTGATTGCCTTTCAATTTAACTTATTTAGTTGATATGTCCTATATCAAACATTCCGTTGTCGTCGAAATGTTTTGAAACCTGGGCTAGGTAACCTTCCGGCTTTGTTGATTGTTAACCAAATCTGTGGTCAACACTCTAATGAATCCAAGTAGGAGAAGTTATTGAGAAAAGGTGGAAGATGGGATCTCTAAAGGGATTGACAAATGTTCATCTAATAACTCTATGCTATCCCAAGTGATAGGATTGATCGGAGCTATACCGAAGGGTTAATGGTATGTAGAACTTTCTCCACCAATCTACTCGGGATTAGACTCAAAACCTGACCTTTCGATGGGGTTAAGAAGGCTTAGATATAAGATTTGGAAGGAGAAAAGTCTTTCCGGTCTTGTTGAATTATCGTAGAAGGGTATCTGATTCGATTAAACCTTTATAAGACTTCTCTCGGAAGCCTTTTCCTTGGTAAGGATCAAATTTCCTTAGTTTATCTTACTTAGGGAGTTAACTTGGTTCTTTGTCGAATGGTTAAACAAGTAGTTGTTTGGGATTCAGATTGATGATAAGGTTAATGGGATCCAACAGGTTATGATAAAAGGCGAAGGTGTGACAATCCGGATTTATCCCTCCGAAAGGTTCAATACATACCGGTTCTGATAAACCCCCTTTAGGTCTGAAGGGTTTAGGCCACAAACCAGAGGTCTCCGAAGGGTTATGAAGACCGCTCAAGAAAGAATATCATTGTTTCTGTTGATATGGACCTTTCGGAGGTATTGTACCTGAAAGCTGTGATTAAACCAACAAAGATGAATATAAACTGTAAAGAAAATGTGCAAAATTCAAGACTTCCCTCCGATCCTTGAATGGACTTCTCTTTTTATTAAATTTTCTCAAATCACCACCCAATTAGGGTTACAGAGCTTTGATTTTAGAAGTTACAAAAATGGAATGAGGAAAAATCCGCCCCAGAAACAGGACCCCTTGGGTCTTATTTATAGATTCCGGCGGCCATGCTTATGTTCCTGTGCTTTCGGCTGGATCGAAGGTTTCCCTTCTTATATACAATTTCTAACCTTTCGGTTTCAATGAAAGGTTTTCCTTTCACATGTCATCGTGGAACCTTGAACGCTGCCGAAGGGTCATTTCTTTCATTTGTTTTTAGGAACATTTTGCCCTTGTTGGAAGGTTTGTCATTTATATAGTATGTGAACCTTTTAGAGGTGTCAGAATGTTCTTGGCTATTGTGAACCCTTCGACTTGGTCGGAACGTCGCTTTTTACTTGGATGTTGCCGAGAGCCGAGCTTTCCTTAAATGTTGTCGGAAAGTTGCTTTACGTTCTCTACTGACTTATGAATGTTGCTTTCATCATGGACCCTCCGACACCATTGAAAGGTATTCAGTAGGCGTTCCAATCGGCCCGAGAAGCTTATCATGCTTTTGGAAAGGCTGTTATAGGGTCGCATGCCATTGTCTTGACTTCTTTGCCTTCTTCGGAGGGTAAGAGCTTCTTGGATATTGTGGAATAATACACTCCGTCTTCTTCGAAAGGTCTTGAGCCACTTCATATTATTGGATGCATCCATTCGACCTCTTCGGATGGCCTGATCTGGATTCCTTTTCTTCTGTCCTTTGTTTGGGATCTTCTGACTTAAGCGGAAGGTGAATTTTTCGAGTAACAGTTACCTACCATTCTTTGCTGACTTTTGAGCATTGCTTTCTACATAAAAACCTTTCGACCTAGTTGAAAGGTATTTTGGATGTGCTCCAACCGATTCGAAAGGCTTGCTATGCTTTCAAAAAGGTCGTCATGGAGTTGCACCTGCTTGCTTTGATTACTTCATCTTCTTCGAAAGGTAAGAACTCCCTGAACGGAACCTTTCGACTACTTCGGAAGGTTTGAAGCTATTAAATCTTAATGGCTACATCCTTTCGACTCCTTCGAAAGGTTTGGTTTGAGCTCCTTCTCCTTTGTCTTTGTTAGAAGTCCTCTCGTTCTAGTTGAAAGGTGGATTCTTGGAGCATCATCCTACCTATGGACTTTGAAAGATAGCCTTGGACTTCGTCGGAAGCTCCTTGTCGGAAGATATGATTATCAAGAACATCTCGGTGCATTCTGATCTTTCCTCATTCTCTCACGACCCTTCTTTCATACCTTTGTTCTTCTGAATATTTTATGGTTAACATTTACCCCCCCCCCCCCGTATGAAAGAAGCTTTTGTTCTTTAGGACAAAACTCCAATGAACTTCCTTCTTTGCTTTCTACAAAATAGATTATAACTTCAATGAAGGTTATGACTTTGTTATGAAGTCTTAACAAGCCATCTCTAATTTACGCAACTAATATTCAAGATGTCATTAGAGTAATATTTCCAGATAAGTTGCTTTGTAATGACCATGATTAAACTTCCTTAAGAATGTTGAGTAATATCACCTAATTTGAAGATATCGGTTCAAATAAATGAACCTTAGGAGAAAATCTATTATAGACTCTTGGTATTTCTTTCTCGAGTTCGACCTTTTCAACCTGTGGAAATCAATTTCATGCTCTCGGGGACCTTTCCTTGTCCCTCTAAGTTTCCTTCATTTTAAACCTTAAACCATTGATTGGTAATACTCATTTAGTGAAAAAGTAGAAAGTAGTTTAGTAATGTTTCCATTTGGTGTCATGAAGGTCTTGTATTTTGAATTCAATGGAAAATTCATAAATCATCAGAAAATTCAATAAAGGGAACTAAGAAATCGTGAACTCATGAAACAAGTGACCAATAGGAAATCATCATGAAAATTCAATGGGAAATTGTGAAACATAAAATTCATGAATCATCAGAGAAATCAGTAGGGAAATTCATTAAACTAATAATTCAGCAAGATATCACCACAGTGATTTAATAAAGAAATCATGAATACAAGATCAACAAATCATCACTAAAATCCATAGGAAGAGTAGAGCTTACTACACCCGAAAACCAACAAGATCACCAAAAATTCAATAAGGAAACCAGAGATACGAAATTCCTAAATCATTATGAGAATCGACAAAGGAATCTAGGATTCACGAAACTAGAAATCAGAAATTCAATAAGGAGACTAGAAATTGGAAATCTTCGAATCATTATAAAAACACATCAGGGAAATCAAGAACTCATTAAAAGAAGCAACTAATAAGAAATCATCACGGTAATTCGATGGGGAGAAACTCAATATCTGGAATTTACAAACCATCATAAGAGACCAATAGGGAAATTCAAAATTCATGAAATCAAGAATTCAATTAAAAGTTATCATGAAAATTTGACAAGGTAAACATGAGTATGAAATCTATAAATCATCATAAAAAGCAGTATGGAAATTCAAAATTGATGAAATCAAAACTGAAATTTGCATCAATAGAGATGGTGAAACTCAAAATTCATGAAATCAAGAACTTATCCAAAGTCTCATCGGGATTTCATCTAACGAATTAAATATTCAAAGCTCCATTCAATATAAGTACGAAGCCATAGATATATCTAATAATAGCATATTTAGTAGATTTCAAATAAAAGATAACTAAGTTGATCTAACCTTAATTCTAAGGTTATTTATAGGAAAGTTTCCTGTTAATAAATGTGTTACTCCTAAAGTGCCTATAAGTTAGTAGTATATGTATATATGTATATACAGGTATAATAGACTCTTCTATCCAATCGTTGACTTTACCTCAAAGGATTTAGGAGTGGCTTTCTTAATCTGATCTTGGAGTGGAGCACTTTATCTTTGTGGCTAAAAATTTATTATCTATCCCATTCCTTTAGATTTCATATCGGTCTTTGTTTTTGTTTCCATGTTATGGATTCCTTCTTCCCTTTTCTGGTCTCATGCTTTTTTTGTGGTATGAAAGTTTCTTAATCCTTTGATGTAGAAATCACTTTGCTACAATTAGATGTTTTGTAATTCATTAGCATATCCTTTGCCTCAGTGTGTATCCTCTTCTAGGATTCCAACTTTGTCTTAGATGACGGATAGGTTTTTTATTTGTTAACCCTTAATTCTCTTGGGTTCTGAGTTTCCTCTTAAGTTGTAGACATCTTTGTCTTTATTCTTTTATTTGAAGCCCCTACTGGGCTTGGACGTCTCGGTTTACTCTTTGATGAACCACTCTCTGGGATCGGACATCTTAATCTATCAAAAGCCTCTCTTTGGGCTAGACATCTTAGTCCATTGTTTGATGAGCCTCTCTTTGGGCTTCCCTTGTCTCAAAGGGATATATACTTAGCTGACCTTTCTATAGAAGGCCTCTGATGAACGCTTTACCGGATCCTCCTCTATGAGGTAATCTGGACATTAGGGGCTTTTGATTTTGCAAGTGCTTATCCTGACTCTCCCCTAAGAGGTGATATGGATGTTAGGGACTTTTGATTTTGTGGGTGCTTATCTTGACCCTCCCCTAAGAGGTGATATGGATGTTAGGGGTTTTTAGAGGTTTTGACCCTCCCTCTATGAGGTGTTTTTGGTAAGGGCTTAAGGGGATTTGACCCTCCCCACTCGGAGGTGCCTTTGGTAAAGGCTTTTTTTAGAGGTTTTGACCCTCCCTCTATGAGGTGCCTTTGGCAAGGGCTAAAACGGTTAGTGCATGACCCCCCTCCCTTTAGGAGGTGCTACGGATTGACCGTAGGCTAAACTTTGTGTACTAAAATCATTTTTGGCCACTTGAAACGCTCTTTGAAAATCCTTTGAATATAGGCTTCCTTTTGAGAGAAAGAATTTTTGTAAATGAACCCTTCTAATATAGCGAGGGATTACATTTTGTAAAAGGTCTTGATTGTCTGAAGATCCTTTCTTATAATTACTCTCTATAAAGGTTTAAAAAATTATTCTCATAGTGGAGACACAGATCTCAAATAGGAAACTGGAAGGTCATGATTCATGAACCAATAGTCTTTTAGTCAAGAATAAGGTTCTCTAATCTGATTTTTTTGTCAATAAGCTTTAGATGGCTTTTAAAACTTTTAAAACTGCTTGATCAAAAATCATTTGTATTCATTTACTAATGCTATATAATATCTTTGAAAAGTTAATTTTTGAAATATGGACATTTGTCCTCCGCTAATTGCGAGGTAATTGGAAATAGTTTTCTTGTGAGGACATGCTTGAGAAATTCCTTTCCAAACAACTTGCCAAAAATAACGTTGAGAAACATAGTTTTTCCTCTGGATTTAGCACCATGTTCTGGTAGGCACTGCTTAATAGCTGAGTAGTCTATTTTGTAAGCTTCTCAAATAATGACGTAGAACTGATAGGAGTAAGTTTCATGAGAGCTGATCTTTGTACTGCATGGACTTGAATATTGATTGTTGCTTTGTATTAGGCGTTTGAGCCATCTTTCTCAGGTAGCTAGAATTTTGTTGTCTTCCAAAGGTGTATTGAATGTCATGGACTTGTTTTGTTTTTTCCTGTAATAGCACTTGAATTTTGAATCAGTACATGTTTAAATTTCAATATGAATCTAAATATGAATCAAAGTACAAATCAAGTTAAAAAGTTAAGGAAGAAGAGAATTCATAGTTGAAATCATGTTGTAGAGCTTCATGATTTGATGAGAATCCACATTGTTTGAAGTTGCTAAGTTGTTTTCTTCAGGAGTTTGCTTTATGTTTCTTTAGTAAATTCCTTTAAAGTTCCTGACATGACCATATTCTGAATTATCCCAGCTAATGCATGACACTCATCGGTTTTGTGTCCATTCGCTTTATGATAATCATAATAATTTTATATTTCCCTGGATTCTGATCTGCCCCTCATCCTATGAGTAGTTGAGATACTTCCTTCATCTTTTACTGAGGCATAAATATGAGAGAGTGGCTGCCCTAAGGCCATATAGTAGGATGCTAGAATTTTCTTCCAAATTTTTTCTCTATTATCTGACCCTTGGTCGGAATTCTAGGGATTAGATCTTTCCCCTCCTATGTCTTGTCTCGATCTTTTCTTGTCATTGCTCATTTTTTCTAAGTAGATAAATTAGCTTGCTTGGGAATAAAAATATTACAGATCCTTACACCCGTTGATATAAAGATATTCCCAGAATGGGGTTTGCTCGACCAACCCTGATCGAACCACCATTAGCTTTTCTCTATTGGTTATACTTCCTGCCTTTAATGCCTTTGTATGAAACCCTTTTAAATTATATATCAAGTGATTCTTCCGGTCTTTGTCTGATAGTAGCTAATAAGCTAAAATCCATAGCTAGATCTTTGAATGCACAAAATTGATTCACAAATTCATAAGAAAACTGTTCCCAAGAATGGATCGATTTTGCCCGGTAATTCTTATACCATTTGATAGCTGCTCCTTGAAAAGTAATTGGGAAAAGCTTAAAACGGATTGGCCCTGGAGCATTATACAAATCCATTCATATTTCAAAGGCTGCTAAATGATCTTCTGGGTCGAAAGTTCCATCGTACTTCAACGTGGGGATTTGAATGTGTGAAGGGATGCTAATTGCCATTATCTCTTCTGAGAAAGGAGTTCCTTGTAGGATAACGTATTTCTTTGGGCTAACAATTCCTTTTCCCTTAAGTGTATTCACCATTATTCGGTGTATGTGGTCTTCTTGGTCGGCTTCATTTTTATGTCAACTTTCACTGTTTCTTTGGATTTGGCTATTCAACTGCTTGAAGGACCTGTTTGCTTGACTCTCTTCGTTTAACTCTTGGTCTTTTACCTCATTTGGAGGTTTCGCTTCTCCTCCTTCTCCCACATTCTTCGGTGATTCTTGAGATGGAGCTCTTTCATAAAGTTCTTGCATCGCCATCATTTGTTGTGGTTGATTTTGAATTGTAATTTCATTGTTCTCTATTCTTATCAAAGTTGATGGTTGTCTAATTTCCATCTTCTCTAAGTTGAAATTTGGAACTATGTTATTTTCTGTTTGCACCAAAAATGGTCACAAACCCCGAATTTCATGAAAGCACCAGTGTATGAACACAAATCAGCAGTATATAACACAGATCTCGGGTTTAAGTAATGTAGAGGATAAAAAGTGAAGAATAATGAACTTAAAACGTAGAGAGATAGACAGAAACACAAGGTTTATAGCGGTTCGGCGATCTTGCCTACGTCCACTCTGAAGTTGATGATTTTATTGATCTTTCTTTGATGTTTACAATTGAGTTCAGCAAATTACAGTGAATGACAATGATTTGTAGCGATGAAATTCGTTGGTAGCAGTGAATTTTGTTTGTGGCAGCAGCAATTGAGTTCATATCTGGATCTGGCGGAGTCCGGGCGTTGGAGATCTCAAAGAGGAAGAAGAACCCCATTTCTGTTGGCCTTGGGGTCTATTTATAGGTGTAGGAGGCTGATATTCCGCTCAGATCTTGGGAGACCCTCTCTGGCACGTGACCATGCCCGCACCCCCAAGCCCGTGAAGTTTCGGTCCGATCCGTGATCGACATGAACAGATTTTGACTCGATCGAGATTTCATCCAATGGAGTCGAAATTTAGTATGGACATTCTTCAGCATGCACATAGTCTTCTGTGAAAATTTCATAGCATTTGGACATGTAGATTGAGAGATACGATCGACACGAATTGGGATTCTCGGTTGGCTGTTGCGTTCGACTTGCTCCCCTTTCGACTCGCTTTCGTTAGACTCGATAGCTAGGCGCGATTGTTAGATGACGTGGCGAGCATTCCTCATGTTGATCCACTTCCTTGGCCGAGTCATTCTTGAATCTCACTTTGTTTGTATCGATGGCGATAGGCTTTTGTTCGTATCGGCTGTGTGCTTTGCTTCGCTTCGATGGATACGAAGTAGTAGTCTTCAGATGGATGCGAGGCTGATCGAGTCGAAGTGTTTTTTTGATCAAATGAGTCGAAGTGTTGTTTCTTGAAGGATGCGGAGCAAGTCGAAGTGTGATCCTGCGTTGGAGTCGAAGCGGAGAAGGCGGAGCAAGTCGAACTAAGCAAACGGAGCGAGTCGAAGTAAGCAAACGGAGTGAGTCGAAGTAGGCACCTGATGGAAGCGAAGCAGAGCGAGTCGAAGTTGTCACCTCTGTCTATTGTGAAGCGAGTCGAAGCTGTCACCTCTGTCTGTTGCGAAGCGAGTCGAAATGTGCACTCCCTATGTATTCGAGATGGAGCGAGTCGAAGGAGGCTGTTCTTAACCAATTTTATATCGTTCACAACTTGAGCATACGAACTCGGATTGACTTGAGATTTGGAACGTTGACTCTCATAGCTTAGGTTATCATGTCATATCAATTCTGGCTCGATCCGGACTCAGACAAAATTCATCGATATCCATAGTGAGCTTGCGTATACCGATTTTCTAGACGAACTGTCTTTGATCTCTAGTCAAGTTCTTTATGTCATGGCCTTGACAAAAGGCAGGATAACATTTGCCCCCCAAAACATGCCTTGTGATAAGAAGGTGTGTTTTGTAATGCCATAAGCTGGATGTTCATATCCTGTTGATGACCTGCAAAGAAATTGATAATTTTATTTGACCACGAATGACGATCGTTCGGGATTGTATGTCATTCGAGGTGATATGTGACCGTTTGCGGTCGGATGCCGTTCACGGCGAATGATGACCGTTCGCGGTCGGGTGTCGTTCGAGGCGATTTGTGATCGTTCGCGATCAGGTGCCATTCGAGGCGAATTGTGACCGTTCACGGTCGGGTGTCGTTCGAGGCGATTTGTGACTGTTCGTGGTCGGGTGCCGTTCGCGGCGATTTATGACTGTTCGCGGTCGAGTGCCGTTCGCGGCGATTTGTGACCGTTCGCGGTCGGGTGCCGTTCGCGGCGATTTGTGACCGTTCGCGGTCGGGTGCCGTTCGTGGCGATTTGTGACCGTTCGCGGTCGGATGCCGTTCGAGGCGATTTGTGATCGTTCGTGGTCGGGTGCCGTTCGAGGCGAATTTTGTGTGCCTGGGGGGGACTTAGTGTTAACAACGTCAGATTTCACGTTCGAGTGAGTTTCTGAGTTGTTTATGGTGGCGGTTTATCGCCGTCTCAGAGCATGCCTGAGGATCGTTCGCGATCCCTTACATGTGTAAGTGGCTTTGCCGTCATTGTATCACAAATAGTGTGCTTTTATTCAAAACAAGTTTTTCAACAGGAATTTTAAACAAAATCAGGTTCAAATATCAGAAACTGAAAATAAAAGGAAAACAAGGACGTCAAAGTGCAAACACCTACACCGTTGCGATTAGTAGTCGTATCAGAGCATGCCTGAGGATCATTCGCGGTCCTATACATGTGTAAATGACTTAATCGCGTTGGTGTGGAGTTTGCTACTTATTCGTCATTACCCCAATCAATTGATGACAAGCTGACGCCGCGATCCTGAGCCATCCCCGGCAGGTGTAGGTGGTGGTCGCTCCCGTTCCACCGTTGTTGTTCCCCTTCTTACATACTGTGATAGCATACTATTCTGGATATGTCCCTCAACCTCATCCTTCAAGTGTCTGCAGTCATTCGTGTTATGACTGTTCAGCTCGTGGAATAAGCAATACTTGTCGGATCTTCTTTCATTGTTGGTTGGATCCCTTCTCATCGGCCTTCGATAGGAAATCTACCCCCTAGTATCCTGGTAGATTTGCTCCAAAGTCTCATTCAACTCCATGTAAGAGGTGAATCTTGGTTCCTTTCGGGGTCGTGTCGGTTCGTCACTATTATCTTCAGCCTTTCGTTTCCCTTTACCATTCCCTGCATCTGTTCTAGGAGGATTTTCACCCTTGACTGCATAAACCTCGGTTCCTTCTCCTTCCTCTCTTTCAGCATTTGCATCCTCTAATCATAAAAACCCTTCAGCCTCGTGATAAAATTCTCCCAGATCCATAGGTGGATCCCTTGTCAATGAATTCTTGAATTTTGTGCCATCAGCTATGCCAGATACAGCTGCCATCAAAACCATGGATGGATCGGGTCGATCCATCGAAGCTGCCGCTGCATTGAATCGCGTCAGAAAGTTCCTCAAAGACTCCCCGGTTCTTTGCTTCAGTGTTGCCAAACTCATCACATTTTTGGGTCTTGAAATGTGAACCATGAACTGCCTCATGAACCTTTCAGTCAAATCGGTCCATGTTCGAACGGAACCGCTTTCCAGTTGTCTGAACCATAATGCTGATATGTCTGCCAGATACAGTGGAAAGCACCGGGCCATGACCTCCTCCGATGCCCCCCAGCACTTCCATGTGCCTCATATACTTCGTTAGATGAACCGTAGGATCCGTCCTCCCATTATTCATGTCCAGTGTTGGTAACTTGAATTCTGGTGGATTCCTGGCTTGCCTGATCGTAGGAGCAAAGGGACTCTATTCACATTCTCCAGATCTCTATTCAATAGTCTGGCCCTCATGGCTCGTCTGACCATCTCCGCCAATCCGTCACTATCTCCAAGTTGTAGTCCTTGTCCGTTGTTTCTGATTTGCCCCCCGAGTTCACGAGGGATTCCTGGAATCTATTCTCCTGAACGAGCATTCGCTTCTCTATCAACACCGCGCTACGCATCTCCTCCTGGTGCTGCTTCTGGGATCGGGTCAACATGCTCCGGGTAAGTGCCGTTTAGTCCTGGGGCTGTGCCGAATGGTCCTGCTCCGTTCTGAACTCTGGTTGTTCCTCGATTTTGCGCTACAAGTTGTCCAATCTGAAGAAGCAAGTTCTGGATCATTTCCTCTTCTCTTTTCATCATTGTCTCTATCTCATCCCTGGTGATGAAGATTGATGTCTGAATTGCACATGAGGAAGCGTCTTAACTCCCTTCATGTTGACCTCTCTCTGCCCTTTGTCTTCTATTTGATTGCCTTGTCATAGTTTTTCAGATCTGAATTCTTTAAGCCTCTAAATTCAATTTCCAAATCATAGAATCCTGAGTTCAACTCTCAGTGAAAGCACCAAAGTGTTTGCGCCAAAAATGGTCACAAACCCCAAATTTCATGAAAGCACCAGTGTATGAACACAAATCAGCAGTATATAATCATAGATCTCAGGTTTAAGTAATGTAGAGGATAAAAAGTGAAGAATAATGAACTTAAAACGTAGAGAGATAGGCAGAAACACAAGGTTTATAGTGGTTCAGCGATCTTGCCTACGTCCACTCTGAAGTTGATGATTTTATTGATCTTTCTTTGATGTTTACAATTGATTTCAGCAAATTACAGTGAATGGCAATGATTTGCAGCGATGAAATTCGTTGGTAGCAGTGAATTTCGTTTGTGGCAGCAGCAATTGAGTTCAGATCTGGATCTGGCGGAGTCCGGGCGTTGGAGATCTCAAAGAGGAAGAAGAACCCCTTTTCTGTTGGCCTTGGGGGTCTATTTATAGGTGTAGGAGGCTGATATTCCGCTCAGATCTTGGGATACCCTCTCTGGCACGTGACCAGGCCCGCACCCCCAAGCCCGTGAAGTTTCGGTCTGACCCGTGATCGACACGAACAGGTTTCGACTCAATCGAGATTTCATCCAATGGAGTCGAAATATGGTATGGACATTCTTTAGCATGCACGTAGTCTTCTGTGAAAATTTCATAGCATTTGGACTTGTAGATTGGGAGATGCGATCAACACGAATTGGGATTCTCGGTTGGATGTTGCGTTCGACTCGCTCCCCTTTTGACTCGCTTTCGTTCGACTCGATAGCTAGGCGCGATTGTTAGATGACGTGGCGAGCATTCCTCATGTTGATCCACTTCCTTGGCCGAGTCATTCTTGAATCTCACTTTTTTTGTATCGATGGCGATAGGCTTTTGTTCGTATCGGCTGTGTGCTTTGCTTCACTTCGATGGATACGAAGTAGAAGTCTTCAGATGGATGCGAGGCTGATCGAGTCGAAGTGTTGTTTTGATCGAACGAGTCAAAGTGTTGTTTCCTGAAGGATGCGGAGCGAGTCGAAGTGTGATCCTGCGTTGGAGTCAAAGCGGAGAAGGCGGAGCGAGTCGAAGTAAGCAGACGGAGCGAGTCGAAGTAAGCAAACGGAGCGAGTCGAAGTTGTCACCTCTGTCTGTTGCGAAGCGAGTCGAAGCTGTCACCTTTGTCCGTTGCGAAGTGAGTCGAAATGTGCACTCCATATGGATTCGAGATGGAGCGAGTCGAAGGAGGCTGTTCTTAACCAATTTTGTATCATTCACAACTTGAGCATACGAACTCGGATTGACTTGAGATTTGGAACGTTGACTCTCATAGCTTAGGTTGTCATGTCATATCAATTCTGGCTCGATCCAGACTCGGACAAAATTCGTCGATATCCATAGTGAGCCTGCGTATAACCGATTTTCTAGACGAACTGTCTTTGATCTCTAGTCAAGTTCTTGGTGTCACGGCCTTGCCAAAAGGCGGGATAACATTTTCCAAAGTGGATTATGGCATTGCTTCTATATTTAAGATATCAATGTTATTCCTTGCTTCCTCCATTTTCTTCTTTCGGAATAAGTACTCTATGCTATTAACCTGTGATGAAAGTGATTAGGGATTGTTGGTTCAAGGCCCCTCCCTCTAGTGCCAAAAATGTTAACAAGATTTCTTGTCAACACCTCAAAGATATGATATGAAGGATGGATTTCTTCTTATGAGAACAAAAGACGTGATTCCTTTTATTGATTGCCTTTCAATTTAACTTATTTAGTTGATATGTCCTATATCAAACCTTCCGTTGTCGTCGAAAGGTTTTGAAACCTGGGCTAGGTGACATTTCGGCTTTGTTGATTGTTAACCGAATTTATGGTCAAACCTCCAATGAATCCAAGTAGGAGAAGTTATTGAGAAAAGGTGGAAGATGGGATCTCTAAAGGGATTGAAAAATGTTCAGCTGATAACTCTATGCTATCCCGAGTGATAGGATTAGTCTGAGCTATACCGAAAGGTTAATGGTATGTAGAACTTTCTCTACCTCTCTACTCAGGATTAAACTCAAAACCTGACCTTTCGATGGGGTCCAGAACGCTTAGATACAAGATTTGGAAGGAGAAAAGTCTTTCCGGTTTTGTTGAATTAACGTAGAAGGGTATCTGATTTGATTAAACCTTTATAAGACTCCTCCCGGAAGCTTTTTCCTTGGTTAGGATCAGATTTCCTTAGTTTATCTTACCTAGGGAGTTAATTTGGTTCTTTGCCGAAAGGTTGAACAAGCAACTGTTTGGGATTCAGATTGATGCTAAGTTTGATGGGATCCGACAGGTTATGATACTTGGCAAAAGGTTTGACCCTTAGGATTTATCACTCCGAAAGGTTCAATGCATACCAATTCTGATAAACTCCCTTTAGGTCCGTAGGGTTTAGGATACAAACCAGAGGTCTTTGAAGGGTTATGTAGACTGCTTAAGAAGGAACATCATTATTTATGTTGATATGGAGCTTTCGGACGTATTTTACCTGAAAGTTGTGATTAAACCAGCAAAGATGAATATAAACTGTAAAGAAAACGTATCAAATTCAAGACTTCCCTCAGATCCTTGAATGGACTTTTCTTTTTATTAAATTTTTCCAAATCACTACCCAATTAGGGTTACAGGGCTTTGATTTTAGAAGTTACAAAAATGGAATAAGGAAAAATCCGCCCAAGAAACAGGACCCCTTGGTCTTATTTATAGATGTCGGCGACCATGCTTCCGTCCCCGTGCTTTCGGCTGGGTCGATGGGTTCCCTTTTTATATACAATTGCTAACCTTTTGGTTTCAATGAAAGGTTTTACTTTCACATGTAATCGTGTATCCTTAAACGCTGCCGAAGGGTCTTTTCTTTCATTTGTTTTTAGGAACCTTTTGCCCTTGTCGGAAGGTTTGTCATCGATACAGTATGTGAACCTTTTGAAGGTGTTGGAAGGTTCTTGGCTATTGTGAACCCTTCGACTTGGTTAGAAGGTCGCTTTTTACTTTGATGTTGTCGAGATCCGAGCTTTCCTTGAATGTTGTTAGAAGGTTGCTTTGCGTTCTCTGCTGACTTATGAATTTTGCTTTCATCATAGACCCTCCGACACCGTCGAAAGGTATTCAGTAGGCGTTCCAACCGGCCCGAAAGGCTTACTATGCATTCAGAAAAGCTGTTATAGGGTCGCATGCCCTTGTCTTGACTTCTTTGCCTTCTTTAGAGGGTAAGAGCTTCTTGGATGTTGTGGATTAATACTCTCTGTCTTCTCTGAAAGGTCTTGAGCTGCATCATATTCCCGACTACATCCTTTCGACCTCTTCGGAAGGCCTGATCTGGATTCCTTTTCCTTTATCCTTTGTTTGAGATCTTCTGACTTAAGTGGAAGGTGAATTTTTCGAGTTACAGGTATCTACCATTCTTTGTTGACTTTTGAACATTGCTTTCTTCATCAAAACCTTTCATCCTAGTTGAAAGGTATTCTGGATGTCTTCTAACCGATTCAAAAAGCTTATTATGCTTTCGAAAAGGTCGTCATGGAGTTGCACTTACTTGCTTTGATTTCTTCATCTTCTTCGAAAGGTAAGAACTCCCTGAACGGAACCTTTCGACTACTTCGGAAGGTTTGAAGCTATTAAATCTTGATGGTTGCATCCTCTCGACTCCTTCAAAAGGTTTGGTTTGAGCTCCTTCTCCTTTGTCTTTGTTGAAAGACCTTTCGTTCTAATCGAAAGGTGGATTCTTGGAGCATCATCCTGCCTATGGACTTTAAAAGATAGCCCTGGACTTCGCCGGAAGCTCAATTTTGGAAGGTATGATTATCCAAAACATCTCGGTGCTTTCTGATCTTTCCTCAGGCTCTCGTGACCCTTCTTTCATACCTTCGTTCTTCTGAATATTTTATGGTTAACAGTTATTAATTATTAATTATTTAATAATAATTACTTATTGATTATAGATAATAATTAATAATTATAAATTATTAATCAATAATCATTAATTATAATAAATTATAAATAATTACCCATAAAAGTTGTCATTTATAATTATTAATTATGAATTATTAAGTAAGCATTTAATTATTTGTTATTACTTATAAATTACCAATTACCAATTATTATAATATTTAAAGCAATGGTAACTATATTCAAAAGGATTAACGCTAATTTGGTCTCTTTCTATAGTGAACGTCTCCTCAAAGATTTTTACAACCTATGAGTAACACCTATTATGGTAGTTAAGTAATATTTACAACGTTTAATGGGGAGTTATAAAAAACAATATTTTTGCAACGTTTTGTAATAAAAGTTGCTAAACGGCTTTTATTACCACTTTTGCAAACAAACATTGTAAAATACTAAGTTTTTACAATGTTTGCTTTGAAAACGTTGTAAAATACATGGTTTTTACATCGTTTGCTTAGAAAACGTTGTAAAATAAAAAATTTACGACGTTTTTACGGTAAACGTTGTAAAAAAAACATTGTAATAGGCTGTTTTTTATTGTAGGAATGAATTTAAAATTTAATAAGAACGTAATTTATATGAGAATTGAAAGTAAAATGGAATGGAGATGTAAATGCATAAGGGTAATTTGAAAATTTTAACATGGGCCGTAAATACTTTTTGCTTCTGAAATTTGATAAGGACCTAATTTTGATGAATTTTATTCCATGTGCATTTTAATTCCTATTATGACGTGTTATTGAATTCCCCGTTTATAAATAAAAGATACCAGTTTAAAAGTTGCAGCAAAAATGTTGTAAAATATCTTCACTATTTTACTGCAAGCAGATTATACGTTTTTTCAATCAAACAAAATATTGTACATTACCTTCGTTTTCAGTTTAAATTTCACTACCGGGAGAAGTCTGTGTATGTGTTATATATATATATAGTTATATATATAGTTATATATATATATATAGTTATATACCCAGATTATAGAAAAAATATCGGAACAATTAGCAACAATAAAAAAAAGGAAATGATGATGCTTTGGAAGATTAACAGATATGTAAGGAAAATAGATACTTAATGATGAGAACTGGTGTGTTACTTGGGAAAGAGACATTTAAGATGAATACACACACACACAATAATAGTGCACTTTTCCATGTAGGAGAAGCTGATGCGTGATGCCCACTATGCAGGCCGTATAAAGACTTCAACTGATATGCTCTAGGCTTCCTTCAAATAAGGTACCGTACGCAGCCAATTTTTACCAGGTTACCATTGATGACGCGTCCGACGCTCCAAAGTTACGATTTCCCACCCAAGCCTGTTTGAGCCGTTGGAGGTAAAACTAATGTTTGTGTCCGATGCGTCGGATACCATGTTAGTTTTACCTCCAACGGCTCCTCTTTCTCCTCCTCCTATACATTCACCTCCTCCTTCTTCAACATCTCAGACTTCTAACCCTCCCATTCTATATTTCTTTGTCATCAATCATAAAGGATATTCAGGAATATTTTTATATTGATGTCTATATTTTTTTCCTATCTACATTCTATATTTATTTTAGAATTTTTTCAATTCAAAAATGCAACCTGAAAGACTCCACATCAATGGTCATCCGAAGCTACTCAAATTATGCTGAAATGTACTATAGAAGCATATTCTGAATGTGGTAGTAATAAAAAAGGCATACACAAAGTTATAGCTGCTAAATTCAACCGAGTTGTAGAAAACAATACGAGAGTTCAACCGATAGACGAACTCAAAATCTGACATAAATACGATGATCTTAGATGAGATCGAGTTAAATGGGAAAGTTTATGCAACAAAACCGGTGTTGACTGGGATGAGAGTAGACAAACTGTTACTGGAATAGAGGAATGGTGGAATGATCGTGTAAAGGTATTTTTCATATTTGTTTTTTAATATTTTATTGATTTTTTTAATCTGTAGGAATTTGGACTCTGTGTTGTAAAATTTAAAAAAGGACCGCTTGAGAATTTGGAGTTGATGCAACAACATTTCAATGGACTAATGCAACTGGACAAACATCGTACACGCCTGCTGCTATTCAAGAAGCACCACAACAAAGTACTCCTCCTTCTAGATAGACTCGGTTTGATAGAACATGAGGTTTTGAAGGGTTTTATAATCAACTGGATGACAGCAAGGTGGACAAATTCTAAATTTGAATTGAGCAACCAATCCTTCGTTACAACAAACTCCATTACAACAAGCTTCATTCCAACAACCTTAAATCATTAGTTCATCTTCTGGTGCACGTATTAGCACGAGAAGACGTCATGGAGAAGCTGATGGGAAGATGTACGACATCATTGACGTAATACACAATAGATAAAAAAAATCTCGTACGACTTCAACCAATCAGAACACAAACAGCGTAGACTCAATAAGAATTTCTGTACACTACGCTGATATGCCTGCTTGCGTTCAACATATTGGAGCAGGAGTAGAATTTAATTTTGGTAAAGCGATGATAATTGTTATGCAGCCCGACAATAAAGATTCATTCAATGCTTTTAACAACGACTTAACAAAGATTGGTTGACGTCAGCGGTTGAATTCTAACATCTTTCTGCAAACTACAAAACTTATATAATAAACCAAGGTGGTAGCAAGAAATAGGAATTTTACTACAGTTGTATATATGTTGTATTATTTATGCATTTTATCATTGTAGTATTTAAGTATTTTAATTAATTTGCATATATTTAGATTTTGTACTGTTATTTCATTTTAATTAAACGTATACCACACAACAAAATAAATAGTTAGTTAATTATGAATCAATTAAATTAAAATCATAAATCAAAATGTCCTGTTCAAATGCACCGTTCGAAGCCGCAAACGCAATCCTCATTCATCAATCTTCTCCGTTCATATATCACGTTCAAATACCCCATTTTCGTTCGTCGCAAACACATCCTATTTCTCCTGAACTTACATTTCACAAAAATAGTGCAGAACTTATAAACATTTTAGAACATGACGCAAAAGCTTAGTGGAGAATCTTCTTTCATTACATTTTATCATTTCGTACAAAGTTGTTATGTATAGTGGACAGCTATCCATATTTGATTGTACAATCTTACTTTAGACATGAATGAAATGGAATGGAAGGCAACAAATAACTAATTCTTGTGCTTTGTTTCTCACCTCCTTCTCTTATTTTTCTTTTCTCACCTCCTTCTCTTTTCTTTTCTCACCTCCTGCTCTCTCACTGATTTAAACCCAAAATAGTAGTTTAGTACCGTACCAGAAGCCTGATCACTTGCAATTTTGCAAAGGTTGAAATGGACCAAACTGTTGGAAAAATAAGCGGATTCATCTTTCGTATTACTTGTAGAATCACTGGTAAAGACGAAAGCAGCAAGAAAACGACTCCTTGCAGGTCGAATGATATGTCAACTTGCTACTCTGCAGTAGCTGAATCAGAACAACTTATTCCTACAACTCATGACTCGCATGTCATTTCGATTCAAACTTTGGATGATAATTCAAGCTGCTCTTCTAGTGTACTGGTACAATCAAAAGAAGAACCGGTTAATACTAAAACTCATGATCACTATCGATCTACTGTTGATAATGGTAACTTTTCAAAAGCCAACGATGACAGTGTCAAAGTAAAAGAAATCACAACAGTCACAATCCCGAAGCCACAAGTGAAGAAAGAAGGTAAATGGTTAGTGCATTACTGCAGCAATCATAGGATATTGCTGGTTGGAGAAGGCGATTTCTCATTCTCAGCCTGCCTTGCTAAAGCTTTTGGTTCTGCTGCTAACATGGTGGCAACTTCTTTGGATTCCTTATGTTAGTTTTTCAATGCCTTTTATATTTATATTTTCTAGTGAAATTTAGTTTTAACCCAGCGATCCCTAATATGCATTTTAAAACCATTCAGACTTTCTGGAAGAAAACTATCCAAGTGCAGAAAGCAACATTGGTTATCTGAGGAGAAGAGGGTGCATTGTCTTACATGACATGGATGCCACTAAAATGGCAATGAACATTTTTGTAAATGAGTATACATATGATCGTATCATCTTCAATTTCCCTTTAGCTGGTTTCTTTAACGAGTCGCGGAGGCAGCATTTAAGGTAAGCTTGGTCATATTTATTGTATCGTGTTTGCTTAAATTATTTGGTGTCTTATGGTCCGGTTTACTACGCTCAGACGCAATAGGAAATTGGTAAGATCATTCATGGATAATGCTAGGAGTCTGCTTGCTTCAGATGGAGAGATCCATATTACGCACAAATCAAGTGCCACTTATAAAGAATGGGGCTTAGAAGAATTGGCAAAGCAGTGTGGGCTTAGGCTGATTGAGGATGTTGATTTTAAGTTGAATCATTACCCTGGTTACCACAACAAATATGGATTTGGAGGCAATGGTGACTTTCTTTGCTACCCAAGCAGGACTTATAAGTTTGGAGGA
The DNA here is from genome assembly GCA_030737815.1 of Allium fistulosum. NCBI lineage: Eukaryota > Viridiplantae > Streptophyta > Magnoliopsida > Asparagales > Amaryllidaceae > Allium > Allium fistulosum. Next base: position 865,564,644 of record CM060906.1, on the reverse strand, counting down.
TGCAAATCACCTGGACCAAAATTTGGTGATCCGGTATGCCCACCCAACCAATTCAAGAAACATAAGCCACAAGTGAAGAAAGTAGGAAAATGGTTAGTGCATTACTGCAGCAATCATAGGATATTGCTGGTTGGAGAAGGCGACTTCTCCTTCTCTGCTTGTCTTGCTAAAGCTTTTGGTTCTGCTGCTAACATGGTCGCAACTTCTTTGGATTCCTTATGTTAGTTTTTCAATGCCTTTTACATTTATATTTTCTAGTGAAATTCACTTTTAACCCGGGGATCCCCTAATATTTGCATTTTCCAACCTTTCAGACTTTTTGGAAGAAAACTATCCAAGTGCAAAAAGCAACATTGGATATCTGAAGAGAAGAGGGTGCATTGTGTTACATGACATGGATGCCACTAAAATGGCGTCGAACATTTTTGTAAATGAGTATATATATGACCGTATCATCTTCAATTTCCCTTCAGCTGGTATTTTTAACGAGTTGTGGAGGCAGCATTTAAGGTAAGCTTGGTCATATTTATTATATCTTGTTTGCTTAAATTATTTGGTACTTATGGTCCAGATTATTATGCTCAGGCGCAATAGGAAATTGGTAAGATCATTCATGGATAATGCTAGGAGGTTGCTTGCTTCAGACGGGGAGATCCATATTACGCACAAATCGAGTGCCACTTATAAAGAATGGGGATTAGAGGAATTGGCAAAGCAGTGTCGACTTAGGCTGATTGAGGATGTTGAGTTTAAGTTGAAGTGTTACCCTGGTTACCACAGCAAATATGGATTTGGAGGCAATGATGACTTTGACTGCTACCCAAGCAGGACTTATAAGTTTGGCCATAAGTGAATCATTGTAACATTTTGGCTGCTGTATCATTTCGCTACCCTACTGTTTTAAAATGTTTTCCTTCAGCTGTAGCACCATGGTGTAGAAAAAGTTAAATATCTGAATATTCTATAGAAATTGAAGGAGGAAAAAAAATGCTTCAATAATATGTACAAATAAATTTAAGTTTTTTTCCGAAGATAACGATTTGAGCAACTATGTTGCTAAAAGCACTTAAATTTGCACTATGCACTGCCAGGATGTGGTATTCGAAAATAGAAATTTGATGTTTTTAACATTCCACCATTCTATGGAACTAAAGACAAGTTTTGTGCTTCCAAATACCAAATGGTGGTATAATAAAGTCAAAACTTGATGCTTTAGCAATACGTTTCAAGTAATTTAAGTAACATTCAACACCAATAACTAGCCGCTATTTGGAAAAAACTTTGCTCAAAACTAATCGTTTAGTAGGAGATTATTAAATTAGTGCAACTTAAGTATCTTTCAACAATTTGAGCACTTTTAAGTTGTTGAAATTTCTAGAATCCGCCCACACATTCCTCCGTCGGAGCAACATAGAATTTGGTCAACACCTATTAATAAAAGGAATCCCTTGTCACATGCGATCAAACTCATAAAAATATCATTCTACTTTCATTATTTTTTACGATGTGAGACTATTATTTAAACTATGAGCCTATTACCCACATACAATGTAGGACACCCCAACAAATCTCCATCTTGGCTCGCATCCATTCATGTGTCTTTCACTATGTCAACATTGATGCCTGCACCATATTGAGAATTTGTTCACGTGTCATTGTACCAGACCCTACGTACATGGTATGGCTCCATTTTAAGTCTGACCACTTAAGCCTACACTTCTAATCATCACGATTTACAGATCTCTTACGCATTGTCCATTGTTCTAAGCATAACCGTCGACTCTGATACCATTTTGAAATTACGGAGATTCATCCGCACATCTTTCATGGGGCAACATAGAATTTAATCAACATCTTTTAACAAAAAGAATCTTTTGGTATCACATCCGACCAAACTTATATATATATATAACATATCACCTCCATTATTTTTTGCGATGTGGGACTATCTTTTTCCAATATGCACCCATTACTCATATACAATGTGAGAAACACCAACAAATCTCCATCTTGGCTGACATCCATTCATGCGTTTTCCACTACGCTAACTTTGATGCATGCACCATATGGAGAGTTTGTTCATGTGTCATTCTAGTAGACCATATGTACCATGGTCAAGCTCCACCTTAAGTCTGACTACTTAAGCCTACACTACAAACCACCACGATTTGCATATCTCTTGCGCATTGTTCATTGTACCAAGCGTCATCATCAACTCTGATACCATGCTGAAGTTTCAAGATCCGTCTGCACATCCCTCCGTGGGGATGACGTATAGTTTGATCAACATCCTTTAACAAAAAGAATCTCTTGTTGCTACATACGATCAAATTTATATATATACCACACCACATTCATTATTTTTCATGATATGTGACTATTCTTATTCAATATGCGCTCATTACCCATATACAATAAGACACCTCCAACAAATTTTCACCTCAGCTCGCATCCATTCATGCGTCTTCTACTACGCTAACTTGATGCATGCACCATACCGAGAGTTTGTTCATATGTCATTCTATCAGACCCTACGTACCATGATCAAGCTCCACTTTAAGTCTGACTACTTAAGCTTATACTACTAACCACAACGATTTATAGATCTCTTGCACATTGCCAATTGTCCCAAGCGTAACCATCGGCTCTGATACCATGTTGAAATTTCGAGAATCCATCCACACATTCCTCCATGGAGTAAACATAGAGTTTGGTCAACACATTTTAACAAAAAGAATCTTTTATTGTTACATGTGACTGTTATTTCCAATATGCGCCCATTACCTACATACAATGAGAGACACCCCAACGTAAATATCTTTCAATAATAAAATTCACTTTCACACTTTTATCATATTCACTTTTACCATTTCTATTCAAACACCAAAAAATACTAACTCACACCAAAGGTCATTACAAATCAACAAATACCAATATTTTACTTTATCTACATCAAACAAATCACAACACCACCATATCCATCAAGAAAATTATAATTACTTAACTTGTTCTTTATCTTTCATCCTTTCAAATAAAATTATAAATTTAGCATCCAATGTAAAAAAAATAACTTTGTAAGCTTGGGTAAATTTTCATTGCTTTTTATTCATTTAAATCCTTATTTTAAGAGATCAATCAAAATCTATTTCAAAAATCATTATCTTAATTTAGTTGATTTGAGAAATAAATATTTTTGGAAAGGGAAATGAAAAATAATGACAAAATTATTGTCTTATTTATTCTATTATTTAAAGCTTATAATTAATTCAACATTACCGTCAACACTCAAAAGAACTAGACATGTTATCCATCACCATCAGCCACCACAAAATATTAATGGTATTCAGTCTTTTGGTTTGGAAAATGAAATCCACATAAGGTTGGTTATTGTAAACATTTCCAATTGATCATTCCTCGGCAATTGCCAATTTTCAACATGTATCGAAACGGGTAAACTAAGTAATTTTTGCCATCGAACTTTGTATAGGGATAATTAGAAGTGCATTATCGATCAAAACCTAAGGTAAAATAGAATACAAAACATGGTGTTTAGCATCACTCGTTATATAATTAATATCTTGTTTCTCATTCAGCTCTTTTCTCCATTACGAATCTCTCGATGTTATAAATAAAATGACATATTACGAGCTAGATAATTTTGATACTTCATGTCAACCAATAATAACTTCATATCTTTAGCTCTCTCTATACAACTACTAAACAGAAAATAGTCTACTCCTCATGGTGCTAAATTCATGTTTGAGCTAACTAAGTTTGAGCATCGTTGCTCAAACTTCACATGATAGAGTAAAGGGTATACTTAAGTGAGGGATTATGTATCTTAGTTGTAGAAGTTAACTTTTATAGTGAATGTTACCTGGAATAAAATAAGTTTTTGGTTTCATTTTATATGGTATATTTTGTAATATTAGGATATATGTACTATTTTACATATATTAAATATATACAAATAGAAAATCTTTAGAAAAGGTGTTTAATTGAATATACAAACACGTTCATAACTATGAGTATTGAATCATGTCGCTAAATACTTGTCCTTAAATGTTTATAGTCAAGATGAGTTAGGAACATGATATTGATACATTCGTTGAGACTAGTATACATAATACTCTTTATACGGTAGACATTGAATTACTCATGATTGTTCTTCGCACTAAGAGGTTGCGTACATGTGATTATTTAGAGTAATTACAGAGCATAATATCAATAGAAGATCTCATGGAATGATGCATTAGTTCATAGATTTGGGAACACTATGAAAGTTGAGTTTCTAAACTATACTTTAACTATAATCAATCACATGACAACAATGACCGTGTTAAGGAAATAGTTGGGAACAAGTTGAACCACCTATAATGAAACAATATTTAAGAGAGGATTCGTCTCATTCGAATAGAAGGTTAGTATCATCCTAATTTGTGATAAAGTTAAAGTTAAAGTCTTTGGTCAAAGAAAATTAGTTAATTGATAAATATTATTGGATTAGATCATATGCTTTTGTGACAACCCGCACCTTCGCGCAAACCGAACTCACGCGTTGCCAAAAAGTACGAGTCATCGGGGTTTTTGAACATTACATGATACAAAGACTAATATAAAATTTAAACATTCTACACTTTCAAATCTCACAGCGGAAAGAAATAAAATATAAATACTAAAAATAAGTAATAAGATAATTGTTTGTACATAACATAGTCCATGCAATAACCGACATAATAAAGTTTCCAAATAACAACATATGTCTGATAGAATAATATAGTATAAAGTACATGTAGAATAACTATAAATAATATAGCTCTAAGCGCAAGTCTTCTCCTCCAAGCACGGTGTTATGGAAATTCATCTATTAGCCTGTCCTCCTATAGTGGTAAAAAGGAGAAGAAAATGAGTGGATCAAATAAAGTTTGGTGAATGAATTGTATTACTAATGTGTGTTGTTCACAAGCAATTAACTTCATCTATAATTTACACAACCTATGATGTCTATTTTTGTTCGCGTATTACTTAAGAAGGATTTGTTACTTTACAAGTCATGGGGTACAATTCTATTTACAACTACATCCATAAACAGCTTACAAAGGTTTCCAACCGAGGGTTGAACAAAAGACAACTAATAACTCTAGGTCCATTCCTAATGTATGATCTTGGAAATTAATTTATTAACCAACATTGAGTTAATATTCTCAATAATGAATCACATATATCACACTTACACACTGAGCGAACATCGCAAGGTTAGGGCTCGAGCCGAGTATACTACCTCGACGATTTATGGCCTATCCAAGAACTCATGTCATATTCTCAATAGTAAATGTGTCATCTGCTCTTTATCATTATCTCCGAAGCTAAAGAAATCACTATTGCAATTCCCCCGTAGTTCCAACCGCTGTCTAACCATATAGCGCTACTATTGTAGACGTCTCCGCCTCCCTTCCCTAATTACTACATATTAAACATGTCACCGAACATGTTCCAGCAATAATAAGAGCTTCTAGTTGTGTTGTTATTGCACGCTTTGTCGAGTTCCACATTACGCCACCATGAAGTATGATTTTAGATAAATCATCCAGTGTAAAAATGATATTCCATGTTGCACCTACTACCCAAAGCTACACAAACTCCTAATAGTCGAGAAAGCGAAAACAAGTCCCCTAATTCGTACTACTTGTCCTAGACCAAGTCTAGGTTCAACCAGAGCTTGCTAAAACAACTTAGACTTCTAAAAATTATTTTAGACGTATGACCATCTTCTTTTAAAAAATAGTTTCCAAGTATTCAGACATTTAACTTTCTTCCTCATATGCCTGACTTTGATTCCAAACATCTAAAAAATGATTCAGACATCTGAATCGAGTCGAATTTGAAATAGTTTCTCTCGAATTAAGATTTACTAAAATTCATATGTTTGAACCTTAAATTAGACATTTGATTAATGTTCCAGACTTTTGATTAGAGTGTTTTTCATAATTTTATATTTTTTTATTATGTTTATTTTCGTACATTTTCTTCATGGTTTCAATTTTAGTCTTACGGGTTTATCTTCAAAGTATTTTGGTGGTGATTTCTACTTTGGTTTACGTGCAACTTCATATAAAATCTTCCGATAAACCACCTATGTATTTGCATCAAAATCTATTATTTTTCAAATTATATAATCAATTCAAGGTGAAATTAGTGGGCGTTTGATATCTTTCATTTATTCAGTCACACCAAACGTTATCACACAAAGGTTAAATCTATAGAATTTAAAGTGATACTCTAGTTTATCTTTTCCCTTTTTCTATAATTATTTCTATTAAATTAACACTTAGGGTTTTACATCTTCACTACTCTTTTTTATTTATAGAATAAATTGTAAATCAAATAAAATCTAGGTTGAAACTGCTATTTAATTCAACAACTAAAATTTTAAATCAAGTAGAAATATAAAGGAATTTAATTACTTGTTGTTAATACCTCAGATATTGATTTTGATGATAATAACTAAAATATAGATACTAATGTTTCACAAAGTTGTATAGTATATATTGTAGAATATTACACAGATACAGAATGATTAAGCCAGAAGACTAATAAGTATAAAGGCTAAAATTCAAAATTCAGAGATGATCTCATGAGTTTAAAGACAAATATTTTAAGAGCTCAAGCTTTGGTGTATAGGTATGAGTCATTAGAATAAATTGTTAAAGTCCTTAATATCAGATTCTGATCTTTATCATAAAATTCCGACCTTTAATATTTTATCAAAATATATTATTTAAAATTCAAAATATATTTTTACAAATATTTTATAAAAAAATTTATGTGTTGAAAGTATTTAAAAACTATGTTAAAATTATTTTACAAAAATAAAGAAGTTTGAAAACAGTTTAAGCGAAAAGTATTTTTAAAATTTACAAGGGTATGTCGACATATCCCTCCTAGATATGTCGACATCGTGACTATTGATTTGTTTTTAAAATTTGTAAAGAGGTGTCTTTTAGACATACCTCTTTATGAATGGATACATCTGTTCATTCACTATATAATGGGAGTGTAATGAATTTTCTAACTAATTTCTTTTACTTTCTTCTTACTCCTTACTCCCTTGTAATATTTCTTAAAAACTACTCACTACATTCTTCGGAACTACATAATATCAATCCTACTTAATCGATTCTCTATAAATTATTTACTGTTTTGGAAGCGTTCTCTCTACAAATTCAAAGATCAAATCGCTATTTGAAGGGCTATATGATATCTTATATCCTAAGTACAACCATTTGTATTTGAAAATCAACAATTCTACTCTTATTTGTTTAGGTGTGCTTGTTGTCTGTTCAAATCAAATGGGTGTGCTTAGTAGTCCATCTAAATCTAGTGGTTAATTGTGTTTCCAAGAAAATCAAGACAGTTTACCCCAAACTCGTGAGACAGGAGGGTGTATCTTGTAGCCTTGAAATCAAGATTATATTCTAGTTTGCTCACTACCTGGTTAAAGAAGATGATTGAAAAGAAATATATACACTATTGTATGGGACTGGATATAGGAATGGTTAATCTGAACCGGTATAAAATTCTTGGTTTCATCTCTCTTACTTTACCTTTTGTTATTATTTTTATATTGTCTGCGATTGCATATGTGACTGCTTGATTAGTATAGATCTATGTTGATAATATGTTATTTGATTTAAATCTTGAAACAAAGTTATGAAGATTCATAAAAGTTATAAAACACTGTTCACCCCCCTTTAATGTTAAAGTAGTCTTAATATTTGTTACTTCATAACCCATATTAGATATCAGAGCATTAGGTTTTCAAAAACCCTTAATTTGTTGAAAAGTAAAATTGACTAGTAACACCAGTAGTTCACTTATTAACACTTTTGTAGAAAAACAAAGTTATGAAATCTGTATGTTACTATCAAATAGATTAAAAGTTGATTATTCTGAAAAGTCACTTAATTTTTTGGAAAGGTATAATGTGTAACGACCCACTATTTTGGACCATTCAAATCGACAATAATCCACACATGTCTGACTTGAATAATTCAAAATAACAGATTGTAATAAAATTTGGAGCAAATAAAATCAAATACAGAATCACAGACACAGAATATCAGAATAACTTGCAGCGGAAATAAAATACCATAGTAGTTCATGAAGATACTATATACAAACTCTTAAAACATATACAAAATCTCATAGTCAAAATAAATATAATAGAAGTCAGGATACATAAATCAATAATACAGAGACAATACTGAATAGGAAATAACTGGAATAAAAGTCGATGAACCGATAGATAAATAAGCTCCAACAGATCTCTAGCTCCAGAAGGTGAATCCAAAGCTGTGATTCTCAGGCTGACCCGAGCGTAAAGTTAAACACAAAACACTCGAGTCAGGACATACATACTTATACAATGTAAACCAACTCAAGTGAACTGTAAAAGCAATGCACAATGACTTAAAGGATGCTTGGGATCGCCCATCCTCTAAGGGTCCTTTAAACCATCATGTAAGCAGTAATAAACACTATCAAAGAACTATCCATATAAAAGTAAACAATGCAAATAACAGCGTTAATGTGACTAGGGTAGCGTAGAGCTGCAGTAATCGCTCACCTCTAGCCACACTCTCAAATCAAAGGTGTGCATCAAAATAAATCACAAGGAAATAAACTAGCATACAGAGAAGTGTCCCGGTGGTTAACATTTTCAAAATGGTTTATAATTCCGAATTAAAATCATTCATTTAAACCATTAAAAGATGAAGTCGTTATATCTTCAAATCAAATATTAAATTCCCAAAATTTCAACCTTTTCTGAGTTCATTTATTCACTTAAATACATTAAAACAGTAAAATTCCAGCTTTCACAGCATTTAGAAAGTGCTGCGGTAAGTTATATTTTAAAACAATTCAATTCAGCAAAGACAGCATTTATAAAATGCTGTAATAGTTCAGTTTTAGTGGAAAAATAGTTCAATTCAGAAAAGACAGCATTTACAAAACTGCTGTAATAGTTCAGAGTTCAATTTAAAGATTTTAGTTCAATTCAGCAAAGACAGCACTTGCAAAGTGCTGTGATAGTCCTTAGTTAGATTTTAGCCTTTTAGTTCACTTCTGAAACTACAACACTTACAAAGTGCTACAGATTCACTTTAGTTCAGATTTTAGTTATTATTCAGAAACGATAGCATTTCTGAAGTGCTACTAATTAAATTTCTAGATTTACACTAAAATTTCAGAAACAATTAAACTTCAATTTAAGCCATTTTAATTATATAAAATCGTATTTTTCCACTTTAAAAATGGTCATTTAAATACCCTTTAACTTATGATTTCTATAAAGTAAATTTCACAAGTAAATATCAAATTTTTCATTACTTCACTTATTAAATTCAAGTGTACAATTTTCCTATTCTTTACATTCACTTAACACTTTAATTTAAATTTATCATTTCACAAATAAAACTTAATTTCAATTTATTTTCTTTTACTTAAACTTCCATTTTTAAAACCAAATCTCACAATTCCAAGTCAAGTTAAATTCCAAATTACCAATTTAAGCATTCATTTATTTAACATTTTATATCAATAACCCTTTAATAAATCATTTTAAATTCAAATTTTATCAAAATGTCATAATTTTACATTTTTAAAATACTTAAATATCCATAAAAATATATAGAATAACCACGGATCTGTATATTATTTTCTAACCTAAGACAAGTGATACGGATAATATATCATTTCAATCCGTAATTTACAAAGAAAAATTCTGGGTTCTATCATTTCAAACCCGTAATCCCAAGTTAATAACAATAAATAAAATAAATAAAAATTACTCAAGCTTATCATTTCAGCCCATAATGATTTTCCCTATTCTAAAGTCCGTTCGGGTATGTATCATTTCAACCCATAGTGATTCTATACTGATAGGGAACTTGCAGTGTGATTAACAGAATTAAATAAACAGTAAAATAAAATAAAATATAACAGATGATGTGACAAGTTAATAACAGGGTTTAACATCATATAATTTACATCACAGGCAGGTATAACATGATATAATAGTTTACACATTAACTTGTTGTCACTTCACAATTATATAAGTATAAATGTCATGTGTGAATACTCACCTTTTTGCGCTGGAGTTTGCAAATAAAACACACAAATGAAAATCCCGAAAGCATGATAGCACGACTAGATTTGAATGGAGAGAGAGCCAAGATGTAAATCTTGTATTCACAAATAAAACAAAGCAAAATATAAACATAAATACAATACCAAAGTTTATTGAAACAATTTGAAAATAGAATTAGACAAATGACTTCACAAAGCTTTTAAACAATTTTTACTTGACCATAACTCAACATTGCTCGACCCTAACATGCTTTAGGCTCGGCCACAACATGTTTTAAGGTGGAAATGGATCTGGTTTGGGTTCAATATGGCATGGTTAGGCAAGGATGTGAAGGGGTTTGGAGTTACAAAAGGTGGAAGGTCAAGAGGCAAGGCTAGAAGGGGTTTTGGTGCATCATAGGCTCGGCCATAGGGTCTATGGTGTAATATCCCGGAAATTTTAACAATATCAATTTAATAATCTGTTAAATAATTAAATTGATATTGATGATCTTTGATAATAAGATTTGAATTTAATTTAATAATCTGATTAAATTAGTATTAATTGGTGATTTTATCTTTTAAAAGTTAATAAGATATTTTCTATTTGAATATATATATTTATTTATATATATTGTAAATAGAAGCTTTGGGTAAATTGGGAATTTAGATTTAATTTAATATGACTTTTCAAAGTTATTTAAATTAGTAAATTTATAGTTTTAAAATACTTTAATTGCTTAAGATATTTTTACTTAAGTTTAAAATTATATAAGAGTTAACAAAAAGGCTTGTTTTGTTTCTTTTAAAATATCACTTGATAATATAATCTCTTATATAAATTATTTAAATATCAAATATGTTAATTTCAAATAATAAGTATAATATATTATTTTTAATTTTGTATGAATAGATTTTAAAAGACTATAGAATTGTTATTTTTAAATTGATAAATAATTGTATATTTTAATTGAATCTTAGGATCTAATTTAACTTGAATTTGAATTTAAGTTTTGAAATTCAAAAGAATAGATATTTAAATTGTTTTGGAGTTTAGAAAATTGTATAAACTTTTAGTTATAAATAAATTTAGTTTTCTTTCTTTAAAAAGTAATTTGTATATATATAGATAAGTATTTTATAAATAAGAAAAGCCATTTTATATACTTCTAAAATAAATAAATATGTAAAAACTACTTAAGAGACATATGTCATTATCTTAAGTTATTGTTTTAACAAGTGTAATTAAAAGATGAACTATATTGACAAGTGTCTTTATTATTTTTTTAATTTTCTTTTATTTTTATAAATTTCAACTTCACTTATATAAACATATGCATTCTCTTTACTTCATTTTCTTTCTATTCTTATTTTTCAAAACAAGATAAACTCAGTTTCTCTAATCGAAATCTGAAACAAAATCAATATTACTTTTCAAGATAATCCTCTAAACTCAAATCAGAGAATCAAACTTCTCAAACCAAATCAAAGCCTGTAATTCATTTATTTTCAAAAAGCAAACCAAAGTCTGTAAACAAATCTTCCTTAAGCCAAATCCTTCAATCTGTAACCAAGTTACAATCTGAAATCAAAGACAAGGGACTGCAACATTTTTCTTCATCTCTGCATCATATTCAAAGAACCAGCCTACCTTCATTTCTTTCAAATCTGGAATCATTTTAAGGCCTGTCTGCATTCATCTCTTCAAAATGGAAATCAAGCTTGCATGTTAATGAAAAGCAATTTAAAGGCAACAATTCGAGTTTTAAATCAAATTCAAGAAGCAGGCAAGTCCACAGTTTTCAAAAGCTAAAATCTGGAAGCTCTGTTTCATTTTTTTCAATCAGGTGAGTAACATTCTTAGAACTTAAAATATAAGAATCTGTTTGCTTGTTAGCTCTGAAAGAAGTATATTCTTGTGTGTATCTATATGTGAGTTTCTATAAATATATATATGTGGATGTATTGATATATAGGTGCATGTCTGTTTTGTATGATATCCCTGGTTTTATATTTTCTTTAAGCTCAGATTCTTGATATAAATCTCTATCTCCTTATTTGATCTTTGATAGACTTAAGTTTTAAAACAAAATAAGTTTGTTTTATCATAAACTAAAGTTTAAAATTTAAATTAAGTCAAATTTGAATCTGAGTGTCTCTGTAAACCAAAAACTGAAATGCATGTATATAAATATGAAAATTCAAACTGGGTAATTCGGAAATCCAGGATTATATATTGAATACCTAAACTATAATATGATTTTTAGCATTTAAATCATAATTTTTAGCTTAGTATTAAAGGAGCAGTTCTGTGATGAACTAAATATGAAGTTTTGGGTAATTCGTTTGATCTAGATGGTTTTATATGTTGAAATCTGCAGTAAGGATAGAGGGATGATCAAAGATGTAGGGAAAATTGTTGGAAGTTGAATTAATACATCGAGGAAGATAGGATTTAGTATTTAAGATTTTTAACCTAGTTTGAATAAGCTGGAAATTGATGGTCAGGGTGATATCTATGGTGGACCGAGTGCTACCACACTTTGGGAAGAGGAAGATGGGATATAGGCGAGGACATGGCCAGAAAAGTAGACTCTCTGGTGATCGGAATCTCGAGTACGAGGTAGTTTCCAGGAATTGAAAACTGTTCCAGGTTTCGATTTTTAGGCTCGAAATTCTCGTTTTTGATTTCGAGTGTTGTTCGAAGGTTGGAGGATCGTAATCTGGTGTAGGGTTGATCGTCGATGTATGGGGATGTTCGGTGATGGTCGGAGACGCCGCAGGTGATTGTACACGTGCACACGTTTGGAATATCTGGTGAAGTCTGGTTTACTGGAAGGTAATTCGAGCTCTCGGGTGTATTTCGTAGGAGACTCGGGGTTTTTATTGTTTGACTCGAAGTAGAGATTGGTGAGTTTCTTCGTTTAGCTGTAGGTTTTTGACAGGGGAAACTCGGGTGAGACTCGAAGGATTTAAGGGTACGACTCGAAGTAATCAGGGGTCTCGAGTATGTTGGTATTGACAGGTTTAAAACCTGTATGTTTAAAAAAGTTTAAACTAAAATTAAATTTGTAAAGAAATATTTAAACATGTTTTAAATTTAAGTTTAAATTGATTTAAGTTAAATTTGAATCTTAGTTCAAAATAAAATAAGTTTTTAACATTTAAATATTTGAACAACCTTAAAATGTTTAAATAGCTAAATTTAAAAATAAAGTTTTAAATTGGAAGTAAGTTTAAATCTAAACTTAAAACTGGAATCAAATGTAAATCTGTATTTCAGAATTGAAATAAAAAGGAAGTTTTAAATGAAATTGTTTTAATAACTTAAATTGTTTAAATCTTGTAAAATTTCTTTTATAAGAAAAATATTATTTATTACTTAAAGGTTTTAAATTGATTTTAAAACTTGTTGAAGTTTAATTATAAGTTAATGATTTGTATGCATTTAATTATTAGAGTAATTAAATGGATAATTAATTTATCTAATAAATTAATGAAATAAATAATTACTTAAAAGTAATTAAAGGTTTAATCTTAAAGGTTTAAGATTAATTATTTTTAGAATAATTAACTTATAAATAAGATTCATTTATTAAATAGGATTTGATTTTTAATTAATGATTAAGATAAATTAATTAGGAATAATTAATTTGTAATTAAGGATTTTAAATTAGAATATTAATTAATGATTAAGAATTAATTAATAAAGTAATTAAAGATTAATTAAGTTATGATTAACACTTAATTAATTATTAGAGATTAATTAATTGATTAATAAAGATAAATTAATTTGAAATTAATAATAATTAATCTAAGTTAATTACTTAAGAAAAGTAATTAAATAATTGTTAATGAAGGTCATTAACTTGAGATTATTTAATAAATAATTAATTTGATTAATTTTAATAATTAATTAGATTAATTAATTTAAGGATAATCCTTTATGAAATTATTTAAATGTAATTACTTAATGGAAGTAATTTAGAAATTAATTACTCATTTGTAATTAATTAAGTTAATGTGATTAGTTAAGTTAATTAATTAAGTTAATTAATTTAGAATAATCAATGGATGATTTGATAAATAATTACTTAAATGTAATTAATAAGGTATATTATTTAGGGAAGTAAATAATAGATAATTACTTGAAGTAATTAATTGATGGTTATGTATTAAGGAAAGTAATTTAAGTTTAATTATTGTGAATAATTAATCAAGGGATTAATTAAGAAATTAATTAAGGAGTAATTAATTTAGTAAATGAAAGTAATTAAGGGTAGTTAATTACTGATTTAAGATTAATCAAGGTGATTAATAAATGTTGTTTAATTTAAAGTTAATTACTTAATGTAATTAATTTAATTAAGTAATTAATAATTAAGTTGTAATTAAGGATCATTAATTAATATAATTAATGATGTAATTAAGATTGATTAATTAAGAAATAATTAATAAATGAAGTGATTAATTTGTAATTAATTAAGGTTTAATATAATTAATTATAGTGATTAATTTAATTAATTATAGTTAATTAATTAATGAAGTAATTAAAGGTTAATTACTATAAGTGGTTAAGGTTAATTAATTTGAGTAATTAATTAAAGATAAATTACTTGAAGGTAATTAAAAGATAATTAATCAAAGATGATTAATTGAAAAAGGTAATTAGAGGATAATTAATTAATTTGAAATTAATTAATGTTTAAGTAAGAAGGATTTATAAAATAAAAGTAATTAATTTAATTAACTTTAAATTAATTAGAGATGATATAGATCATTACTTATGGATGGATGATAATACTAAATGCTTTGCATTTGATTGATATCTCTGATGAGATATATGCTATGTGATATGAATGTTTAGTTGAATTGTGATAATATGGATTATCTGATGATATTGATAATGTTGATTATCTATTGTGAATTTTCTTTCTAAGTGTATAAAGATAATTGAATTAAATTGTTTTAACCTTTAAAACAACTTGGCCTTAAAAGATACGTTTTGGATTTCGATGAAACCGGGATCGGGTTTCCGTATACCGGATTTCCAGGTCTGGAGACCCGAATACCACATCGATCCAAATTTACGTTAGGTCGTGAAATCCAAATGGAGCAAGTGAAGACTCGAGGTGTAAGAACGATTCTTTGTCAGTATAACTCTGTGGGTGATTCCGTAATGAGTTGACGGAGATAGTACTTTCAGATTCGAGATAAAGATTTAGAGTGCAAGGGTTATTGTCGTTAACTATGAGGGTGATTCCAATACGAGTGTAACGAGATAATGCCTTCGGTTTCGTTCGAACCCGGAACGAACTTGTATGGATTGAATGCTTTCAGCACATCGTCAGGTGGACGATGAGCATTCTAAGATAGATGTGTTCTTTTAAAAGGTAATCGTGACCTCAAGCCTCACAAACCGGGAATGGCTAAAACAGGGGAGGTGCAGCAAGGTTAGTGGGTAGCACCCAAGTAGGACAAGATGACCTCTGTCTAGATGTCCCTTTCTATTTTCGACTTAGTGTGTGCGGTTGGTCATGACAACCGTGAGGTATCTTGTGCGGGAATTATCCAGTAAGGGATGTTCCGGCCTTGTGTTGCAGGGGATTGGGAGTGATCCTCGGTACGGTGATCTAGGCCACGTACTGTGACGGGCGGTACCCCGGTAGCCCTGCCATTGATGGAATCCAAACTCCAATAAGTGCCGTACGTTTTAGTTGTGCCCAACTATGTTGGAACGTGAGATGTAAGCATTCCAGCTATTTCATATTTATTTGAAAACCCTAGACCTATTATAATACAATCGAATTTCCTATCAAATGTTTTGGTTAGCGTAAGGTAAAAACTTACCCATATTTATTGTTGGGGAGCCTTACGTGATACCTTTTCTTTCAAAAGGTTTTGAAGTTAAACAAGTTTAACCTGTTACTCACACCAGACCCATGTCTGACCCAAGTTGTTTATTTCTGTTTTATAAACTCTTGGGTACTCAAATTTTTACGAGTAGCCAAGGGATTCAGGTTTAGCTTTGACGAGTAATCTGGAGGAGCAATGGAGCAGGAGGCTTCGGCGTTGTAGATATAGATAGTAGTTTTCCGCTGTGTTGATCTTTGTATTGATCTGTATTGTGTTGAGATGTAATAACTAGACAGATGTTTATAACTGTCTAGTATGTGATGTGTAATCTGTGTAACTCTGATAGATGATGTATATGATACTATGTAATATTTATGTGATATATTATATTTCGTTTCGTTTCCGTTGTGAGTATCTGTTGTTGTTTTCTTTTCTCTTCTTCTCTTTTCTATTTCTCACCCCTTTCTTTCTTTCTGTCGATGCGATTTTCCGGGAGTGGAAAGCCGGGTCGTCACACGTGGTATCAGAGCTATTGGTTGAGTGAATACCTAGCTCTAGAGTGGTGTCTATCTTGAGAGAGCGTATTTGTAATTTTTATATAACTATATATATATATTCTACCTATATTGTTGGGTTACCCGTACAGGTTCTCCAATATAAGATATAAAGGTAGATAGGGTAGTAGTGTATGAAACACGACTACCAATGGTTGGAATTAAGGTTGGAAGTGTATTTATCGAGACTGTAGACCCAATACTGTCTCGAGTAAGCTTTGCAGTGGTGTAAGGATTTCATCGAATCTCTGAAGGAAACCTGTTAAGGTTCGGAGTTTATGTGTAAAGTTGGATGAGTAGAGTTTGGATCTATCGGTTGAACAGAAGCAAGTGATGGTATCTTGATACCTCAGGTAATAGTAGCTGTGTGATGAGATGCAGTGACGATGGATGTTCCCGAAGATGTTTTCTTTGGTACGAGTTTAAGGAAGTGTGTCTGTTTCAGTGTTATGGCTGAGTTCAGCATGGTATTTCTGTTTGGTTTGGAGTTCGAGTTTCTCAAAGATCTTTGGATAGAAAGTCTTTGGCATCAGTGTCAGCAGTGCAGCTCGGAGTATTCTGTGTTGGCAGGAAGTTTTCTGGCTGAGTAGTTTTTCTGGAGGTGAAATTCAGAAGCAGCAGGGTGCATCCATTTCTTAGATGGATTGGATAGTTAAGTATGGGCTGTTCTGATTTGTTAAGAGGAACAGTTTTCTTTGGAAATAGGCTGGGTTGATCGCAAAAGTGACTTGCGATAGTTTGAGGGTTCTCTTGGGTTATCAGAGTTTTTTTGAGTGTCTTCAGAGAAGTCAGGAGTTGTCCGCATCTGAAGGTTGAGTTTTCTTATCGACTGGATTCCAGGAGTAGTACCGGTAGTTCAGTCTAGTTGAAGGATGTTTCCTAGAGATGGAGTTGGTGCAGCAACTCAAGTTTTGATGAAGTATCTGAGTTTTCTTTATGGATCCGTGAACCATATTTCTAGAATATGTTGTTCAGTTTGTGCTTGTGTTCTTCATCAGCATTCTTATCTACCTCAGATCAGAATTGAGCAGCGAAAGCAGTTTGGAGTATATCTCTGGATAGGAGAAGTAAGTTTGGAATCTACTGATGTTGTGAAGTAAAGTTATGTTTGGATCTCTTCTGTGTTCTGATTTGGATAAGTATTGGGTTTTCAGGATTGAATTGTCAGTTTGGACAATTGGAATTCATTGAGTTTTATGTATCTCTGAGGGGTACGTGTAAGATCTATCTCTGGTTTTAGAATCAGCAGTTCTGGAAGGTTTAGTTGTTGAGGCAGACTCGTTTGTAGTCTGATATTCTGTTTAGTTCTGTAGATCTAGATGAGTAGGAGATCTATAGCTTAGTAGTTTAGATTGTTGTAGAGCGAGTATCCCGGTATATATATACTTGGGGAAACTCGAGGAATTCTATCTAGAATTTTGTCTGGATAGTTAGATTTGATTGATTGGATGAATTGGTTGCTATGGTTGTTAGCATATGGATGATAGTATATGCTTGTGTTTTAAAATTTAAAATCTTTAATAAGATTATTAAATTACCTTTGTTTAAATTTCGGGGACGAAATTATTTTAAGGGGGAAGGAATGTAATATCCCGGAAATTTTAACAATATCAATTTAATAATCTGTTAAATAATTAAATTGATATTGATGATCTTTGATAATAAGATTTGAATTTAATTTAATAATCTGATTAAATTAGTATTAATTGGTGATTTTATCTTTTAAAAGTTAATAAGATATTTTCTATTTGAATATATATATTTATTTATATATATTGTAAATAGAAGCTTTGGGTAAATTGGGAATTTAGATTTAATTTAATATGACTTTTCAAAGTTATTTAAATTAGTAAATTTATAGTTTTAAAATACTTTAATTGCTTAAGATATTTTTACTTAAGTTTAAAATTATATAAGAGTTAACAAAAAGGCTTGTTTTGTTTCTTTTAAAATATCACTTGATAATATAATCTCTTATATAAATTATTTAAATATCAAATATGTTAATTTCAAATAATAAGTATAATATATTATTTTTAATTTTGTATGAATAGATTTTAAAAGACTATAGAATTGTTATTTTTAAATTGATAAATAATTGTATATTTTAATTGAATCTTAGGATCTAATTTAACTTGAATTTGAATTTAAGTTTTGAAATTCAAAAGAATAGATATTTAAATTGTTTTGGAGTTTAGAAAATTGTATAAATTTTTAGTTATAAATAAATTTAGTTTTCTTTCTTTAAAAAGTAATTTGTATATATATAGATAAGTATTTTATAAATAAGAAAAGCCATTTTATATACTTCTAAAATAAATAAATATGTAAAAACTACTTAAGAGACATATGTCATTATCTTAAGTTATTGTTTTAACAAGTGTAATTAAAAGATGAACTATATTGACAAGTGTCTTTATTATTTTTTTAATTTTCTTTTATTTTTATAAATTTCAACTTCACTTATATAAACATATGCATTCTCTTTACTTCATTTTCTTTCTATTCTTATTTTTCAAAACAAGATAAACTCAGTTTCTCTAATCGAAATCTGAAACAAAATCAATATTACTTTTCAAGATAATCCTCTAAACTCAAATCAGAGAATCAAACTTCTCAAACCAAATCAAAGCCTGTAATTCATTTATTTTCAAAAAGCAAACCAAAGTCTGTAAACAAATCTTCCTTAAGCCAAATCCTTCAATCTGTAACCAAGTTACAATCTGAAATCAAAGACAAGGGACTGCAACATTTTTCTTCATCTCTGCATCATATTCAAAGAACCAGCCTACCTTCATTTCTTTCAAATCTGGAATCATTTTAAGGCCTGTCTGCATTCATCTCTTCAAAATGGAAATCAAGCTTGCATGTTAATGAAAAGCAATTTAAAGGCAACAATTCGAGTTTTAAATCAAATTCAAGAAGCAGGCAAGTCCACAGTTTTCAAAAGCTAAAATCTGGAAGCTCTGTTTCATTTTTTTCAATCAGGTGAGTAACATTCTTAGAACTTAAAATATAAGAATCTGTTTGCTTGTTAGCTCTGAAAGAAGTATATTCTTGTGTGTATCTATATGTGAGTTTCTATAAATATATATATGTGGATGTATTGATATATAGGTGCATGTCTGTTTTGTATGATATCCCTGGTTTTATATTTTCTTTAAGCTCAGATTCTTGATATAAATCTCTATCTCCTTATCTGATCTTTGATAGACTTAAGTTTTAAAACAAAATAAGTTTGTTTTATCATAAACTAAAGTTTAAAATTTAAATTAAGTCAAATTTGAATCTGAGTGTCTCTGTAAACCAAAAACTGAAATGCATGTATATAAATATGAAAATTCAAACTGGGTAATTCGGAAATCCAGGATTATATATTGAATACCTAAACTATAATATGATTTTTAGCATTTAAATCATAATTTTTAGCTTAGTATTAAAGGAGCAGTTCTGTGATGAACTAAATATGAAGTTTTGGGTAATTCGTTTGATCTAGATGGTTTTATATGTTGAAATCTGCAGTAAGGATAGAGGGATGATCAAAGATGTAGGGAAAATTGTTGGAAGTTGAATTAATACATCGAGGAAGATAGGATTTAGTATTTAAGATTTTTAACCTAGTTTGAATAAGCTGGAAATTGATGGTCAGGGTGATATCTATGGTGGACCGAGTGCTACCACACTTTGGAAAGAGGAAGATGGGATATAGGCGAGGACATGGCCAGAAAAGTAGACTCTCTGGTGATCGGAATCTCGAGTACGAGGTAGTTTCCAGGAATTGAAAACTGTTCCAGGTTTCGATTTTTAGGCTCGAAATTCTCGTTTTTGATTTCGAGTGTTGTTAGAAGGTTGGAGGATCGTAATCTGGTGTAGGGTTGATCGTCGATGTGTGGGGATGTTCGGTGATGGTCGGAGATGCCGCAGGTGATTGTACACGTGCACACGTTTGGAATATCTGGTGAAGTCTGGTTTACTGGAAGGTAATTCGAGCTCTCGGGTGTATTTCGTAGGAGACTCGGGGTTTTTATTGTTTGACTCGAAGTAGAGATTGGTGAGTTTCTTCGTTTAGCTGTAGGTTTTTGACAGGGGAAACTCGGGTGAGACTCGAAGGATTTAAGGGTACGACTCGAAGTAATCAGGGGTCTCGAGTATGTTGGTATTGACAGGTTTAAAACCTGTATGTTTAAAAAAGTTTAAACTAAAATTAAATTTGTAAAGAAATATTTAAACATGTTTTAAATTTAAGTTTAAATTGATTTAAGTTAAATTTGAATCTCAGTTCAAAATAAAATAAGTTTTTAACATTTAAATATTTGAACAACCTTAAAATGTTTAAATAGCTAAATTTAAAAATAAAGTTTTAAATTGGAAGTAAGTTTAAATCTAAACTTAAAACTAGAATCAAATGTAAATCTGTATTTCAGAATTGAAATAAAAAGGAAGTTTTAAATGAAATTGTTTTAATAACTTAAATTGTTTAAATCTTGTAAAATTTCTTTTATAAGAAAAATATTATTTATTACTTAAAGGTTTTAAATTGATTTTAAAACTTGTTGAAGTTTAATTATAAGTTAATGATTTGTATGCATTTAATTATTAGAGTAATTAAATGGATAATTAATTTATCTAATAAATTAATGAAATAAATAATTACTTAAAAGTAATTAAAGGTTTAATCTTAAAGGTTTAAGATTAATTATTTTTAGAATAATTAACTTATAAATAAGATTCATTTATTAAATAGGATTTGATTTTTAATTAATGATTAAGATAAATTAATTAGGAATAATTAATTTGTAATTAAGGATTTTAAATTAGAATATTAATTAATGATTAAGAATTAATTAATAAAGTAATTAAAGATTAATTAAGTTATGATTAACACTTAATTAATTATTAGAGATTAATTAATTGATTAATAAAGATAAATTAATTTGAAATTAATAATAATTAATCTAAGTTAATTACTTAAGAAAAGTAATTAAATAATTGTTAATGAAGGTCATTAACTTGAGATTATTTAATAAATAATTAATTTGATTAATTTTAATAATTAATTAGATTAATTAATTTAAGGATAATCCTTTATGAAATTATTTAAATGTAATTACTTAATGGAAGTAATTTAGAAATTAATTACTCATTTGTAATTAATTAAGTTAATGTGATTATTTAAGTTAATTAATTAAGTTAATTAATTTAGAATAATCAATGGATGATTTGATAAATAATTACTTAAATGTAATTAATAAGGTATATTATTTAGGGAAGTAAATAATAGATAATTACTTGAAGTAATTAATTGATGGTTATGTATTAAGGAAAGTAATTTAAGTTTAATTATTTTGAATAATTAATCAAGGGATTAATTAAGAAATTAATTAAGGAGTAATTAATTTAGTAAATGAAAGTAATTAAGGGTAGTTAATTACTGATTTAAGATTAATCAAGGTGATTAATAAATGTTGTTTAATTTAAAGTTAATTACTTAATGTAATTAATTTAATTAAGTAATTAATAATTAAGTTGTAATTAAGGATCATTAATTAATATAATTAATGATGTAATTAAGATTGATTAATTAAGAAATAATTAATAAATGAAGTGATTAATTTGTAATTAATTAAGGTTTAATATAATTAATTATAGTGATTAATTTAATTAATTATAGTTAATTAATTAATGAAGTAATTAAAGGTTAATTACTATAAGTGGTTAAGGTTAATTAATTTGAGTAATTAATTAAAGATAAATTACTTGAAGGTAATTAAAAGATAATTAATCAAAGATGATTAATTGAAAAAGGTAATTAGAGGATAATTAATTAATTTGAAATTAATTAATGTTTAAGTAAGAAGGATTTATAAAATAAAAGTAATTAATTTAATTAACTTTAAATTAATTAGAGATGATATAGATCATTACTTATGGATGGATGATAATACTGAATGCTTTGCATTTGATTGATATCTCTGATGAGATATATGCTATGTGATATGAATGTTTAGTTGAATTGTGATAATATGGATTATCTGATGATATTGATAATGTTGATTATCTATTGTGAATTTTCTTTCTAAGTGTATAAAGATAATTGAATTAAATTGTTTTAACCTTTAAAACAACTTGGCCTTAAAAGATACGTTTTGGATTTCGATGAGACCGGGATCGGGTTTCCGTATACCGGATTTCCAGGTCTGGAGACCCGAATACCACATCGATCCAAATTTACGTTAGGTCGTGAAATCCAAATGGACAAGTGAAGACTCGAGGTGTAAGAACGATTCTTTGTCAGTATAACTCTGTGGGTGATTCCGTAATGAGTTGACGGAGATAGTACTTTCAGATTCGAGATAAAGATTTAGAGTGCAAGGGTTATTGTCGTTAACTATGAGGGTGATTCCAATACGAGTGTAACGAGATAATGCCTTCGGTTTCGTTCGAACCCGGAACGAACTTGTATGGATTGAATGCTTTCAGCACATCGTCAGGTGGACGATGAGCATTCTAAGATAGATGTGTTCTTTTAAAAGGTAATCGTGACCTCAAGCCTCACAAACCGGGAATGGCTAAAACAGGGGAGGTGCAGCAAGGTTAGTGGGTAGCACCCAAGTAGGACAAGATGACCTCTGTCTAGATGTCCCTTCCTATTTTCGACTTAGTGTGTGCGGTTGGTCATGACAACCGTGAGGTATCTTGTGCGGGAATTATCCAGTAAGGGATGTTCCGGCCTTGTGTTGCAGGGGATTGGAAGTGATCCTCGGTACGGTGATCTAGGCCACGTACTGTGACGGGCGGTACCCCGGTAGCCCTGCCATTGATGGAATCCAAACTCCAATAAGTGCCGTATGTTTTAGTTGTGCCCAACTATGTTGGAACGTGAGATGTAAGCATTCCAGCTATTTCATATTTATTTGAAAACCCTAGACCTATTATAATACAATCGAATTTCCTATCAAATGTTTTGGTTAGCGTAAGGTAAAAACTTACCCATATTTATTGGTGGGGAGTCTTACGTGATACCTTTTCTTTCAAAAGGTTTTGAAGTTAAACAAGTTTAACCTGTTACTCACACCAGACCCATGTCTGACCCAAGTTGTTTATTTCTGTTTTATAAACTCTTGGGTACTCAAATTTTTACGAGTAGCCAAGGGATTCAGGTTTAGCTTTGACGAGTAATCTGGAGGAGCAATGGAGCAGGAGGCTTCGGCGTTGTAGATATAGATAGTAGTTTTCCGCTGTGTTGATCTTTGTATTGATCTGTATTGTGTTGAGATGTAATAACTAGACAGATGTTTATAACTGTCTAGTATGTGATGTGTAATCTGTGTAACTCTGATAGATGATGTATATGATACTATGTAATATTTATGTGATATATTATATTTCGTTTCGTTTCCGCTGTGAGTATCTGTTGTTGTTTTCTTTTCTCTTCTTCTCTTTTCTATTTCTCACCCCTTTCTTTCTTTCTGTCGATGCGATTTTCCGGGAGTGGAAAGCCGGGTCGTCACATATGGGCTCGGCCAAGGGCTGCTATAGGTCTAGTCATGGATTGATGTGATGTCTAAGGGTGTGCACTTGCTGGTGGTGGTGGCTAAGGGGGTGGCCGTGGCAAAGGAATGAAGGTGGAGGTGGAATAGTGGCTTGGCTAGGCAAATTTTGGAAGAGATCTTCAATGTTTTGTGGTATTTTGGTCATGGGATGGTCATGGCACTTGCTGGTCAGAGGAGATGGAGGGCGTGCCTTGGATGGTGATGAGGAGGAAGTGGTGGAGGAGATGGTGAAGGTGGTGAAGGGGTTAGGCTGAGCAAAGCTAGGGAGGAATCAAGGCAAAAACATTGAAAATGAAGAGAAGAGAAAAGTGAGATAAAGGAAGAAGCCATTACCTTTTTTTTTTCTCAGATCTGAATGGCCATGAGAAAGTAAATTTTCACGTGAAAATGAGTTGGAGGCGGCTAGGGTTAAGGATGCACGGCTAAAATTTTGGAGAAGTTATGGTAGGAAATCAAAAGGGTGGAAAATATAAAGGCAAGAAATCAAATGAAACGTATGCCTATAATTAAAACAAGTAACGTATCTTAATTGATTCATTTCCTATAAATTAAAGAAATATGTATACAAAAGAAGCCTTCACAAAAAAATAAATACAAGAACATTTAATAAATAAATTTTAAAAGATATGCATTTAAGTCAATAACGTAGATCTATTTGAAATTTCTTTTCAAGAAATAAATAAGGGATCTAAACCCATAACCATTCAATTAATAAATGAATGTATAAATAAATGAAATAGAAAGACAAGGTACGGATAGATATTATGAAAAATAAGTAAATAGTTTTAGGAAAAATAGAAAATAAATAAAGAAAATACTCTATTTAATTGAAACTAGAATTAAAATTTGTAACAAAATACAACTAACATTGGAAAATTTCAACTACACTTATAAAATGTTTTAAAATAAAATATATATCCATAACATGTCATGTTACACATGTAAACATAAATTAGAACATGACATGACAAACAAAATATTATTTATATAAATTAAAATAAACAATTTTGTTAAATACAACAATTTACATACAATAGTGTAAAAAGCATAACTTTCACAATATTAATCAGATTTCAACGAAACGAAAAGCAGTATACTTGAAATTTTATTTATTTTCAAAATAAAAGATAAAATTCAAAATTTTAAATTTTTAAATTTAAAAGTCAAAGTTTGACCATATTGACCAAAATTCACATTTCTGGAAAATATTTTATTTATTTATGTTTGGAATTATAATTTACATCAAAATCAAAATTTATATTTAAAATAACAAAAATTATTCATTTTAATAAATAAAATAAAGTTTTTAAATCAGGAAATCAATTAAAATAATCAAAATATACAATTAAAATAATCACAAAATACAGGGTTGTTACATAATGTGAAATTGCAGGAACAAATGTGTTATATAGCTATTGGTGAACAAACACTTGATATTCATGTATCACATATCAGGAAGGACAAATGGATACTAGACGGTGGATGCTCAAGACACATGACTGGAAATCCAGGATTTTAAAGGATATAACACAAAGATGGAGGATCAGAGACAACTCAAAAAGATATGTGACTGGCATCGACAATGTTGGTAACTCTAAAACTCCAAATTAATTCTAATGTTTTGCTAGTTAAGAATTTGAAATATAACGTGCTTAATATTAGTCAACTATGTGAAAAAGGTTTTAAAATTAAGTTTGAAAAAGATATTTGCCACATTGAGAATAGTGAGTCTAAAATTATCTTTGGAGGTATTTGTGAACGTAATATTTACATCTTAAGTATGAAAGTGTCTAACGATAACCTTTGTCTTCTGACCAAATCAAATCACCCTTGGATTTGGCACAAAAAATTTGGTCATAAAAATTTTATATACTTATCTAAAGTTACGAAATATGAACTTGTTAGAGGACTCCCTAAATTGAGTTTTTAAGTCAACAACTTATGTGATGCTTTCCAACTAGGAAAACTTCATAATAGTTCATTTAAATCAAAAGATATGATTTCAACTTCTCAACCCTTAGAACCTCTTCACTTAGACCTTTTTGAACCATCACAAGTTTAATCAACAAATCATAATAGATATGTTTTTGTAATAGTAGATGATTTTTCAAGGTATACTTGGACAACATTCCTTAAAAATAAAAGTGATGCATTTGAAATATTTAAAATTTTCACTAAGAAAATTCACAACCAAAAGTAAATTAAAATTAAAACAATACAAAGTGATCGTGGAGGAGAATTCAAAAACGAGAATTTTGAAAACTTTTGTACTAAGGAATTATACATAACTTTGTATTCCCTAGAACACCACAAAAAATGGAGTAGTAGAATGTAAAAATAGAACTATATAAGAATATGCTAGAATTATGCTAAATGATAGTGATTTACCTAAAAGAAGCTTAAACGTTCCTCTAGTAAGACGTTCACTTCTCTTTCGAACAATATAGACAAATACTTTGGGAAGATCATTACAAAGCCTTGTGGAAACTCTTCTTCTTCATCATCATCTTTTTAGATCTTTTATCTACCTTTGTATCTCTTAGTTGTATGATTTTCTAGGTTTTATTTCATGATTATTTTCATGTAATTTTCTATTATATCCATGTATCTCTCTTTCATATTAATGAAAATCACTTAAAAATTTAATTATGTTGTTCAATAATGTTATCTTAGTCTCTGCAAATCATTAAAATATAACAGTATTTAGTATAAACAAAAATTATAACAAAAATACAAATTGTGAAAATTAAGGCACATATTTCGATATACCCCCATACATATGTCGACATATACTGGCCGTTTTTTGAAAAAAATTAAATTTCAAAAATTGATAACTACTTTTATATTAGTTATTTAATTCATCCTTTCATCTCTATTTATCATCTTTTCTTCCAGGAAAACTCATACATTGATTCTTCTTTTCATCTCTTCCCATTCCAAACATTTACTATCATAAAAATGAGTTCTCCACATTAAAAACTTTGTGAAAACTTATAAAAAATACTTCAATCGTTCACAGATGTTCTCTGTTTCATTCTCAGAAATCAAGATATTTGGAATTAAGTTAAATGAAAATGATAAAGGAACAAGTGAAACATTTTGATGATCATTATTGGTTAATTTCCTCTGTTATCTAAGATAATCAAAAAAACAATCCGGAATGCTCAAACTCAAAAGATGGAAGAAGAAGATTAAGATGTCATCATAACAAATTCAATCTTTGGATCCGATGGATGGGTAGAAGTTCCAAAGAAAATCTAGTATTCCAATTTGTTCAGAATTTGTAAGTTTGTATTTTAAAACTTGTACATTTAAATTTGATTAGTTTGTAAGTACTTAATATAGTTAGGCTTGAATTGTTATAGGTTTGTATATATGGTTTTACTTAGTTTTTTAGGATTGTTTACTCGTATGTTTGGATTGTAAAATAGTTTGATTTGTATTTTGGAATAATTATTTATTTAATGCCTTCAATATTTAATCATTACTCAATATATAAGTATATCACATTTAAATATTTATTTTGACTCCATAATTCATAAGTATATGACTTTAAGGGGGAGTTTTGTTTTTCATCCATTTTTGATGATGACAAAGGGGGAGAAAAATATGAAATATAAACATGCATATGCTAAGGGGGAGTTATTTAACTCGAGGGAGTTATATTATATTTTATATACATAAATATTTAAATGGTTGTCATCACCAGAAAGGGGGAGATTGTTAATACCTCAGATATTGATTTTGATGACAACAACTATAATAATATAGACATTAATGTTTTGGCAAGTTGTATAGTATATATTGTAGAAAATAACATAGATATAGAATGATTAAGCTTAAAGATCGATAAGTATAAAACTAAAATTCAAAATTCAGAGATGATAAAGATTCATGTGTTTAAAGACAAAGATTTGAAGAGCTCAAGACTTTAGTGTATAGGTATGAGTCGTTAGAATACCCGATAGCATATTCTAATCTTTATCATAAAATTTTGATCTTTGATATTTTATCAAAGTAAAATACTTAAAATTTAAAAAATATTTTTACAAATATTTTATTAAAGTTTTTTTGTGTTCAAAGTATTTAAAAACTATGTTTAATTATTTTACAAAACTATAAAAGTTTGTAAACAATTTAAAAAAAATCATTATCAAAATTTACAAGGGTATGTCGACATACATACTCTTCCTAAATATGTCGACATAGTGAACTTTGATTTGTTTTCTAAAAATTTGAAAAGATGTATCTTTTGGACATACCTCTACTTGACTGGATACATCTCTTCATTCACTATATAAAGGGAAGTGTAAAAAAAATTTCTAACTAATTTATCTTACTTTCTTCTTACTTCCTTAAAATTTTCTTGAAAATAACTTACTACATTCTTCAAAACTATATAATCAATCCATACACTACTAGATTGATTTCTATAAATTATTTACTGTTTTGGAAGCATTCTCTCTACAAAATAAAAGATCAATAAGTTATCAGAAGAGCTATAGGATATCTTATATTCCAAGTACAACCGTATCTATTTGGAAATCAACAATTGTACTCTTATGTATTTAAGTGTGCTTGTTGTCGATTTAAACTAAGTGGGTGTGCTTGTTACCCAATCAAATCAAGTAGGTGTGCTTAGTAGCCCATCTAAATCTAGTGGGTGATTTTGTTGCTCGGAACATCAAGAGAGTTTACCTCGGATTTCTGAGACATGAGGGTGTATTTCGTTGCCTTGAAATCGAGGCCATATTCTGGTTTGCTTGCTACCTGGTTAAAGTAGACGATTGAAAAGAAATTTGTCTATTATTATATGTGACTGAATGCAGGATTGGTTAATCCGAACCAGTAAAATTCCTGGTGTCATCTCTCTTACTTTACATTTTGTTATTGTTTTTATACTTTTCTGTGATTACATCTGTGACTGCTTAATTAGTATAGATCTGTGTTGATAACCTATGATTTGATTTAAATCTTGAAACAAAGTTAAAAAATTCATAAAAGTTATAAAACACTATTCACCCCCCATAGTGTTAAAGTAGCCTTTAGTTTCGTTACACCGTAACCCACACTTATGAATCGTCATACATCGTTAAATTTAGGCATGATTTGTCCTTCCTTCTCTCTTTCTTCTCTAATCTCAATTCTGTATTCCTCTCGTTTGAATTTGATGTTTTTGTTTTGTTTTTGATGAAGAAATTTTTGAAGAGAATAGAAGTATTGTTTAGATTTGAGAAGTTTATCTAGTGGAAGAAGGAGAATTCTATGTATAGAGTAGAGAAGTGGCGGCTAGAGTTTTGAGTGAATAGAAGTGATGGTTAGGGTCTTATTTATAGTTGAAAACTAGGGTAATCTAGTCTAAACCCAAAATTAATAATTACAAAAATACCATTGGTTATAGTTTCTGTTAATTTTGATCTATTTCATCAAATTTAATAAGTTATATATGTTTTCTAATCGTAAATGACATTCCGATCGTGATGGAATAGGCCCCGCAATCTAATTCCAACGTTTTCAAAAATTTACTATTTTTTCTGTTTATGTTAAATTATATTTTTATCCTTACTAATATTTTAATTTACTATTTAAATTTCTAGGGTGATATATTCTTCCCCCTTAGAAGGATTTTGTCCCTGAAATCTCTAAGGAATGTAAAATGTAATTTACAAATAAACCCAATATCTACAACCATCTACTCAATCATTAACCATTTGCAAACATTGTCCTTAAATTCAAAATTTCTAATGTAGTATGTACATATGGGTATGGAATGCTTATGACCATATAGGTAGTGTAAAATTAGGCGGTCTCCTCAGCGAGTCGACCTCCTGAAATGCAAGTGTGTATGTCATGTGTCCAAAATGCATGCAACATCCTATTCTTGCAATTCTATATGGATGAGCAAATATTCAATACGTATGCAAAAATGCAACAACCATTATGCATATAACTGATAATTTAAAATGGATAGTGTAACGTGTATCATAGGCTAATATTAACATATCAGCCCATATGTGTAATACTAACTAATAAAATTCATCCATTAGCAACCATCATCCAAGACATTTCCTAGCAGCATGTTCACAACCATGCCTAGCATACAAATACTCCTACCTATTGAATATACTAAGCTTAATATGTGCACTAGTAATTATACTACTTAAATGGAAACATACCAGAAAAGAGCTTTGGATGGGTAGCTTAAATTTTCTCTTCGGGCCCTCAAGTACTCTCAACTCGGTCGTCTCCTCACTGGACTCTAACCAATCTAATTACTTTTTCTGTGGAGTTGTCTTATCTCATGCTCCATAATATGGGTATGTTCATGGCGAACAAGTGACTGTCTCCCCATCTCAACTTCTTCTAGCCGACCTTGCTCGATCACAATAGCCGAATAATGTAGACACTTCCACTATTTTGACATATTGGAGACAATTTGAACCCCCCACTAAGTTTCCAGGAAGCTCCACTCTATAAGCTAATTCCATACTCTCCCCATGACCGGAAAAATTCCTATAAACCTTGGTGCTGACTTTCCCGCATTACCATACCTCATAACGTATCTAAGCAACGAGACCTTCACAAAAACCATATCGCCCACTTTAAACCCAAATTCCGTGCAACTCCTGTCAACATATGATTTCTGCCTATCTTGGGAAGTATTCATCCTTCTACAGATCCGTTATACTTTCTCTAAAGTCTATATTCATCCTTCTACGGATCCATTATATTTTCTCCAAAGTATCCCTTATCATATCTGGTCCAAGAATGATTCTATCTATAGTGTCCTACAAATAAGACAATGATGTATAAGGTCTCCCATACAACGCCTTCAATGGTGCCATCCCAATACTTTTCTGATATCTATTATTATATGGAAACTTTACTAATGGCAAGTGATCCTCCCAAGGACCTCCAAAAACTAGAATACACATCCATAGAAAATCCTCTAATGCCTCGAATTATCCTCTCGGTCTGCCAATTAGTCTATGGATGATACATGGTACTCATGTGGGTTGCAAAATTATGGATCTTAAGGATAATTTAACACTAGAGAGGGAGGGGTAAATAGTGTTTTCTAACTTATGAAGATCTTTTAATTTTCTTTCAAAATTAATATTAAATCATAAATTAACAACATAAAATTATACTAACAATCAGTCACAAATACAATCACAGATAAAAATAAAAGCAATAAAGTAAAGCAAGAGTTAGAGAGATGACACCAAGGATTTTATACTGGTTAGATTTTTCCTACATCTAGTCCCATACAATTGCTTGTATGGATTTCTTTTCAAATGTCAATCTTTAACTGGGTAGAAGGAAAATCCAAATACAATCTCGATTTCGAGCCTACGAGACAACCTTCCTGTATTCCAAGTACAGGGTAAACTCACTTGATTTGAAAGGGCTACAAGCACACCCACTCGATTTGAACGAGATATTAAGCACAACCATTTAATTTGAATGGGTTATAAGTACACCCAAGCAACCACAAATAGAGTTGATAGTTTTTCCAAAGACAAATTTGTGACGACCCTAAATTTTGGACATTTGAAATTAAAATATTTAATTAATTTTAAATATTTGGAATTTAGTTTAACTTGAATTTCAAATATCGCGATGAATTTGGCGATTAAATTATTAAATTTAATTTTTGAAACTGGGTAAAATATTGTATCTTCAGTATTGAGCTTGTTAAAAATAAATTGAAGTCTTGAAAAATCTATATTGATAATACTGAAGGTAATAGAACTTTTAAAATTTAATTTGAAACTGTTTTGTTCAGTTTTGAATTTATATCGTATAAATCGATATTTAAAAATAGCCTTCCGAGGCACAGTCTCTGAATTCAATGAAACCATATCCATTGGATCCATAATAGTGTATTATTATCGGATTTCAATTTCCGTAGCATTCGGAGTTGTCGTGTGATCATACGGTAAATAAACGCGCTAAAATCTATATCGAAAAATTAATATTATAACTGGTCCAAAAAGCTATCTTCTCCATACGATCGAATTTGGACTCGAAACCTTTTCTGGTGCTTTCGGAATAGGGGTTTAACATTATAAACGCCTAGCGGCACACCTCGATTGGAGTTCGAAATTTTGAGTCACGGAAATCAAAATGATTTAAATTTGAATTTAAATTTAAAATATAAATAATATTTTTATATCAGAATATTGTGTCAAACCCTTACATACACGTGTAGAATTTTAAACACGTGTCTTACCTAATTGTACACGTGTTGTTTTTTTCTGCGTTTCTTTTTAAAAATTTGACCGAGCAAACAACGAAAAAAAATCATATACCCTTCCTTTCCTTTTCTTCATTCAGGCCGATCAAAAGAAAAATAATTAAACGAAACTATTCTTCGTTCAAAGAAAAAAATGGCCTCTCTCTATTTTCAATTCGAAGCCAAGATACCTCATATCGAATCGATCTGCGCCTCAAATAAGGGAATCACGACGTCTTGCATCGGGGTCGCATGATGATTGTTCGTCGTGGCGTTCGATCGACAAAGCTAAGAGGTTATCGGCGACGAATTGGGTTTAGCTGCTAGGGCTTGTGGAAGTTATGCTATTTAGGTCTAATGTCGCGATGACATCGATCGATGGGTGAGCACGCGAACGCGTGGAGGAGGGAGCTCGAACGTAAGGGAGGCAGCGATGTGGGTTGCTCTGTTGTGTGCGAGGCATCTGGGGAAGGTGAGGAGCAGTGAGGCACGACAGTTAGTCGTGGGTGAGGCCTGAGCTTGCTTAATGGCAGTGAGGTCTAGAAATCATGAAAACAAGCTGGGATGGAAATGGATTGCATGCATTGTTAAAGGTGAGATCTTCTCACTCACTTGATTTGCCTAGTTAATTTAAATGAATAAATTTAAATTATTAGATGTGCTTAGATGAATTTAATAATTTATCTGTTGGATGATAGTATATAT
Source organism: Allium fistulosum (assembly GCA_030737815.1). Classification (NCBI taxonomy): domain Eukaryota; kingdom Viridiplantae; phylum Streptophyta; class Magnoliopsida; order Asparagales; family Amaryllidaceae; genus Allium; species Allium fistulosum. The sequence continues at coordinate 865,531,609 of CM060906.1, read as the reverse complement.
GATAGTAGTATATATATATATATATATATATTTGGAGTGATTGATTTCCTGCATTATATGGCGTATGAGACCCTATGCGCTGCATAATAGCGGATGATATTATATAAACCCATATACGGCGATATTCCACTCGAAGTGGAATTGGTATTTAATTGTTGTGCTAACATCTGTGGATGCAGGGAAACAGGTTGGAGGGATCCAACTGGATTCCTCAAATTGTTGAATTTATTTCATATGGTGTGATGTGATTATTGATAATCTGTGAATGATTATATTGGTGATTGAAATTTATTGAAGGCTATGGTTTGGCCGAATATATTCTGGTATTTTTAAATACCAGGATATATAATTGGATTTTTGGAAATTAAAGTAGAAACTTTTAAGTAAATTAATTTTAGAGGATTGGATAAATTTAAAAGAAGGATTTATTAATTGATTTAATTGGATCATTTTGAAATGGAAAGTGTATTTTCATTGGAAAGCCGAGTATGTTTTCAAAGTAGCTGATAAATATAAATTGAAACTTTTAAGGATGGTTTTAAAAAGGATACTTTGGAGAAATTATTTTCTTAAGTTGTTTTTAAATCTTTAAAGTAAAGATTTATTTGGTTAATTATAGAAGTGATTATTTTAAAGATCAAATTGAGATTTGATTTAGAAAATGGATATTTAAATAATTATACTCTATCTACTAATTTCATTTTTAAAATTAGTTTAGGCTTGAAGTTTATATGAGATATTAGTATAATATTTTCATAACTAATATTTTAGATAAAGTGTTTAAAAATAGTTTTTATCTCAAGTGTTTCCAAATATACATATACTTTTGGATAAGTGTTTTAAATTATTCAGACTCGGCAAATCTTCAGTGGAAATAAATAACATTTGGAAATTTATTCCGCAAAAGAAACGTGATTTGAAATTGGTTTTCAAAGTGTTGAAGTGTTAAAATATATCTTGCAAAGATATTTTGAAAATAAATAATTGGTAAAAAATTATTTAAATTTGATAATTGTTGTGAATGTTGTTTGATAGTTAAATAACCGACTATCAATATTGGCCTTTGAAACGACACTTGAATTTGTTTTCAAAACAAGCGCTCGTTATTCGGTTAAGCCGGGAGAGGACTTTATGTCATAAAACCCATTCCGAATAATGATACGACGAAATGGGATTGCATTTGAAGATGGTGTTGAAGACTAGGTATTTTCGAAAATGAAAGGATTACCTGTCGAATGTCTCTGCACCGAGTTTGTAACAACCCGCATATTTCACGATTGTATATTTAAATGTTTTATTTAAATATAGCATCGTTAATCGGATTAAAGTCCGAAAAGCTACTTTTTGTAAACAGTTGAATTGGGACTCGAGACCACTTCCATTGAGTCCAAAATGATGTTTACAACTTTTCTGAGTATAAACATCGATATGTTTGGAGTTGAGTGAATTTTGCTATTTTTCATTTAGGGCTTTTGTAACGACCTAACTTTCTATCACCAGAAAGTCGCATCATCTTTAAGAAAGAAAGGAATATAAAAGAGAAAAGATAAAGAAGAAAGAAGAAACCAGAATCTCAACAGCGGAATGAATAAATTATATTAATCACATAAGTATTACAGAATATACAACATCAATCAGAGTTACACAGATAATACATCACATACTAGACAGTTATAAACACCTGTCTAGTTAATACAACTCGATACAACTCAAATACAACACAGAGATACCAACACAGCGGAAAACTATATATCTATAACGCTGAAGCCTCCTGCTCCATTGCTCCTCCACAATTCGTCAAAGCTAACCTGAATTCCTTGGCTACTCGTAAAAATTTGAGTACCCAAGAGTTTAGGAAAACAGAAATAAACTCCAGGTCAGACATGGGTCTGGTATGAGTAACAGGTTAAAGTTGCTTAACTTTGAAAATCCTTTGAAAACAAAAGGTATCACGTAAGACTTCCCACACATAAACATGGGTAAGTTTTTACCTTACGCTAACCAAACATCTGATAGGAAATTCTATGATATTATAATAGGTCTAGGGTTTTCAAGTAAATATAATCATAGCCGAAATTGTTACATTGATTAAATTCCAGCATACTAGCCAACATGTGGGTAATACAATCAAATCCGAAGGCACTTATTGGAAATTGGATTCCATACAATGGCAGGGCTACTTGGGTAGCTCCCATCATAGTACCTGGCCTAGATCAGCGTACTGAGGAGTACGCCCGCTCCCCTGCAACACAAGGCCGGAACCATCCCTTACTGGATAATTTCGAATAAAATCACCCTACGGTTGTGATCAGCAACCGCACCACTAAGCCGAAATAAAAAGGGACATCTAGACATGGATGACCTTACTCTCAAGTGGGTGCTACCAACGAAGGCTTGCTGCACCTCCTCTGTTTTAGCCATTCCCGGTTGATGAGGCTTGAGGCTACGATTACCTAATCAGAACACATCACTTAGAATGTTCATCGTCCACCTGATGATGTTCTGAAAGCATTCTATCCATACAAGTTCATTCCGGGTTCGAACGAAACCGAAGGCATTATCTCGTTACACTCATTTTGGAATCATCCTCAGAGTTAACGACAATAACCCTTGCACTCTGAATCTTCATCTTCACTTGAGATTCACGACCTATCGTTAATTTGGATCGATGTGGTTTTCGGATATCCAAATCTGGAAACCCGATCCCGGTCTCATCGAAATCCAAATCATATCTTTTAAGGCCAAGTTGTTTTAAAGTTAAAACAATTCAATTCATTATCCATATACACACAGATAGATAATTCACAATATCACAGATAGATAATTCACAATATTATCATAAATAGATAATCCATATTATCATCACACTTCAACCATAACATCCATATCACACAGCATTACTTATCTCATATCTGAGATTTCAAACTATTCAAGGAAATCAATATCATCCATCATACATAAACAAGGATTAATAATCACACCATTTATAATTAATTTAAAATGAATTAAATTAATTACCTTATCTCTAATTAATTTAAAGTAAATTAAATTAATTACTTCATTCTATAAATCCTGCTTACATAATCATTAATTAATTACAAATCAATTAATTAATCATTCTCTAATTTCCATCTTAATTAATCTCCCTTGATTAATTATCCCTTAATTACATTTTTAATTAATTATTCTATTTAAATTAATTACATTAAGTAATTAATCTTTACTTAAACCATAATTATTAATCACTTTTAATTAATCCCATTTAGTAATTAACTACCCTTAATTACTTCATTAATAAATTAATTACTCCTAAATTAATTATCTTAATTAATCCCTTGATTAATTACACAAAGTAATTTAATCCAAATTACTTCCATTATTTAATCATCTTTAATTAATTACATACAGTAATTACCATTAATTACTCCACAAAGTATTACACTTCATTTATTACATTAAAAAATTACTTATCAAATCATCCAGTGATTAATTAAAATTAATTAAACTAAATTAATTAACTTAAACTAATCAAATTTATTTAATTAATTACATTAAGTAATAAATTCCTTTAACTACTTCATTAAGTAATTATACTTATCAAATCATCCAATGATTAATTTAAATTAATTAAACTTAATTAATTAACTTAAACAAATCAAATTAAACTCAATTAATTATATTAAGTAATTAATTCCTTAATTACTTCCATTAAGTAATTACTCTTAAACAATTTCACAAATGATTATCTTTAATTAATTAGTTATTAAAACTAATCACATTTATTAATTATTTAATAATCCTAGTTAATGACCTTCATTAACTATTAAAAATTCTTAATTTCTTTTCTTAAGAAATTTAACTTAGATTAATCAATATTAATTACAAGTTAATTTATCCTTAATAACCAATTAATTAACCACTAATTATTTAATTCATATAAGTTTTAACTGCAACTTATTAAATCTTTAATTACTTGATTAATTAATCTTTAATCATTAATTTAAAATCTAATCTTATTTAATTAATGGTCCTTAATTACAAATTAATTATTCCTAATTAATTAACTTAAACCATATTTAATTAATTTATACCCTTAATTACTTAATTTATAAATCCAAATCATTAATTAATTAAATTAATTTATCCATTTAATTACCTAAATAATTTAATGAATCACAATTCATTAAATCTTAATTAACTTTAAAATAAAAACATTTCTTATTAATGATTAAATTATCATTAACAAAGCAATTAAAAACAATTTACTTTTAAATTTACTTTCAAATTTCATCTTAAATTTTAGATTTAAAATGAATACCATTTTAACTTAACAAAGTTTAAAACATAATTTAAAAACCCTTAAAATCTCATGTTAAAGAATACCTATATCTTATAAAAGAAACGTTAAAAGTATTTAAACCAATTTCCTTTAAATTCAAATCATTAAAATTTTACTTTAACATTCAAAGTTGTTGAAACAATTTAAAATTTAAAAACCTTATTTTATTTTAAAAAACTTGGATACAAATTAAGTTTGAATCCAGATTAAAACTTTTGATTTAAACTTTGTTTAAATCTTTATTTTCAAATTTTAAATCATTTTAAATTTAACAGACAGGTTTTAAACAAAACCTGTAACACAAATAAATGACTCGAGCCACCCTCAAATCACTTCGAGTCCAACCCCACAATACTTCGAGTCCAACCCTACAATACTTCGAGCAACTCCCTCCATCGACTCGAGAAAACATAAATACCCATTCCTGCTCAAACCCAACTCCATCATGAACCAAAATGCACCGTGCACATGCACGGTGGCTCCGGCCACCTCTGGTTATCTTCGCAACCTTCCCTAAGTCGACGATCATCACCTCAGACCATCCAAACACCAATCCCATCGATTCATACTCGAAATCAAAAACGAGTATCAAAGCCCAAAACTGGAACCATCATCGGAAACCTGGAATCACCTCGACCACGAATCTCTGACCACCATCACCTCTGAAACTCCGGCCAAGTCTTCGTCTAGGTTCAAGCTACCCTCACCCAAAACCCAGTAGCACTCGATCAACTCTATGTGTCGTGGTTGATCGAACTACCTAACCTAGTCAAACTAGGGTTAAAAACTAGAAAAGACAACCACCACCTCCACCGTGATCTGAACATCTTCCTGACAATTTTCCCTTACTCTCCGATCAACCTACTACCACAAAAAAGAACCCCTTCCTCCCAGACCACAGAGATCACCAGAAAATCCAAATTCCCCCTATTTCATTCAACCCAGAATTGCACTCTCATTCCCAAACTAAAAATTATAATTTTAGTTTTACAAATCATGTTTTTATGTAGGGTTTCAGATCACAAACCTGAAATTATAAATTTGAATGTTTGAAATTTTGACAAAGCTAAAGCATTCTTGTTCTTATGGTTTCCAGAGCAAATCTAAGTTTATTTTAACTTGCATAAAATTTTAAATCCTACTCTATGATCAAACAAACAAGCTTTGTTTGTAACTTAAATCAGAGCAATGACTAGATCAAGAGCTAGAGAATTTAAATTAAAAACTGGGCTTAAAACATAGACAGAGATGTTCCAGACATTAGCAGACATGCACACATCAATATATTCATATATATATTTATATATATATATATACATAGATATTCACTTATAAATATACAAACATACTTATTCATAGATATATAAGCAACAGGTTATACTTCTAAATTGTTTAAAGTGATGTTACTCACAGATTTGAGAAGGCAGAACAGAGCACATTTTGAAATGGCTTTGAAAACTTTAAAACTGGAAAATGTTTTGAAAGTTGCTAACTGGAACTCTTCATGTTTGTTGAGTTGAAAATAAGCTTCAGTTGAAATATATTTTCTGGAATGCTAAGTTTTCTTAATGAACGAGAAGAGATAGGGAAGAGATAGGGAAGATATAGAAAAGAGTTTACAGGATTGTTTATTTTTCAGGTACAAAAATGTTCAGAGATTTTTCTTTCCTTGGGGCTGATATGATCTTACTTGGTGTACTAGAGATGTTTAGCATTTAATGCTTGTCTCCTATGTCTACATACTTATCTTTTAATTTAAATTTCGTATGTACTTAGATATCATTTTATATCTTTTTATGTGTACATACTCATTTTCCTGTACAAGCATGAATATTTATTTCATTTTGTCTTACAGCCTTGCATCTACCAACAAGTATTTCCAGAATTAACTAAGTGTTCATTTTCTTGCCTTGCATTAGTCTTATGCTTTGTAATATAAATAAGTGTCTATATTTAACAAGATGTTAGAATTTACCTACTTTATTTTTAAACTTAAACTATTAAATACTTAGTCTACTATTATTTATTTTTATACTTATATTTAAATATTTATAAGATTTATTTTATCTTAAACATATTTGGAAGATTTTATTTTGGGACAGTTTGGCACAGGTCCCTAATAAGTTTCAAAATACACAAAAACCCCAGTAAAATAAAGTTTGTAAATTAGGTCCCTAGAATTAAGTTACTGAATAATGACATACACTTATGCAATTATTCAGTGAATAATTGCAGACATTTATGCAATTATATCAAAAAATTGCGGAAAATTCCGCAATTATTCATCCAAAAAATTGCGGAAAATTCCGCAATTATTCATCCAAAAAATTGCGGAAATTTACGCAATTTTTTGAAAAAATTGCGGAAAATTCCGCAATTATTCACCCAAAAAATTGCAGAAATTTACGCAATTTTTTCAAAAAGTTGCGGAAAATTCCGCAATTATTCACCAAAAAAATTGCATAACTATATGCAATTACTTAGTAACTTAATTCTAGGGACCTAATTTACACACTTTTTTTTACTGGGGTTTTTGTGTATTTTGAAACTTACTAGGGACCTGAGCCTAATATTCACTTTTATTTTAAATTTACAAATCATAGCTTCTTCCAAAATACACACACATATATATATATATATATAAATTTGAAATAACAATTTCTATTTATATTAAAATCCATTGTAAAGACATTACATTACTAATATTGTTTAAAATATAACTCATTGTTAAATTGAAATAATTTATAAAAGAATTTATCTCTTTATTAATAAATTACTTATTTTATCAAACTATATTTAAAAAGAACAAAACAGCCTTTCTTGATTAAATCTAAACTTAGGCTAAAATCATTTTAAACAAATAAAATTTTATCTTGAGTATTTTAAAATCATATGGTTATTTATTTAATATTAAATTAAATCAAATTTCCAAATTACCAAAAATATTAAAATTAGAAAGCATGCCTTTATTTATTAAATTTAAAACAAAGCTTATCTATTTACAATATATACAAATATATATATATATACATTATAAATAGAAAATAATTTATTAGCTTTTAAAAGATAAATTATCAGTTAAATATTTATTTAAAAGAAGATTATTAAATCAATTCAAATCTTATTAACAAATATTATCAAATCAATTTAATTTCAACACAGATTATTAAATTGATATTGCCAGAAATTCTGGGATATCACATTCCTCCCCCTTAAAAGAATTTTGTCTCCGAAATTTAAAACAAAGGTAATTTAATAATCTCATTAATGATTTAATTTTAAAAACATAAGCATATATTAATCATATGCTAACAACCATAGCAACCAACTCATCCAATCAAACAAATCTAACTATCCAGACAAAATCAGGATAGAATTTCCTAGAGTTTCCCCAGTAAAAATACCGGAATATTCGCCCTACAGAACCCAAACAAAACTACACTACTAAGCTACAGAGCTCCTACTCATCTAGATCTACAAAACTAGACAGGATATCATACTATAGACAAGTCTGACTCAACAACCAAACCTCTAGAACTGCTGGTTCCAAAACCAGAGATGAATCATACACGTACTCCCTCAGAGATACGTGAAACACATCGAATCCCAATTATCCAAACTGACAATTCACTCCAGAAGACCAAACACTTATCCTTACAAACACAGAAAAGATCCAAGATACCTCGGAGCTAGCTTCCCAATCTGACCAAACTTAAAGCTCCTTCGATTTGAGAAAACTTACTCAAAACCAAATCCCCGACTTCAAAATCCAAAATTTCTCCGTCTCTTATCCACAAAACTCATCTGACGATCCTGGGCTGTTTACATCCTTACAGATCAGCTCAACCTTCGTTGATGCCTCAAAAACAACTCATCAAAAAGGATCCACTCACAATCAATCCAAGAACACAAACTCTACTCCTCAAACATCAGAAGACTGAACTTACTTTTCCTATCCGAAAAGATAAAACAGATGCACTCCGAAACTGCTTCCGCTGCACAACTCTGATCTGAGTAGATGAAAATGCTGATGATACACACGAGCACAAACTGGACAACACATCCCAAAAATATAGTTCAACAAATCCAAAAAGAGAAAACTCAGAAATCCCGAAAGATCTCTGACAAACCAAGAGAACACTTAACTATCACAAGTCACTTTTGCGACCAACCCAATCTAATATCCAAAGAAAACTGTTCTCTCTTTACCAATCAGAACAGCTTAAGCCTATCTAGCCAATCCATCGAAGAAATGGATCCACTCTGCTGCTTCTGAACTTCACCTCAAGAAAACTGCCGACAGATGACCCCTTGCCTGCACATAAAACAATCTGAACTGCGACGCTGCCACTGATGCCAAAGGCTTCCTAGTCAAAACTGATGCCAAAGACTTCCTAGTCCAAACTGATGCCGGGTTGTCGCTTGGCGTAAATCCTTATTCGTCGTTGCTCGTACGATCGCTCCCGATACGTTTTGGCCACTTTGGCCTAGGCAAAATGTTGCCCAGACCGGGTGACCAGACGTCTGGTGATCAAGTCCATACGTCTGGTTTGGACCTGGAGAGAAAAATGTATGCACGCAAGATATATAAAAAAAAGTCAGAGACTAATTCCAGACGTCTGAAATTTAAGATCAGACGTCTAGTTGAGTCTCAGACGTCTGATTTGAAGTTTCAGACGTCTGGGGTTCTCTGGATTTTTTTTCCAGGGAACAAAACCAGACGTCTGGATTCTAAACCAAACGTCTGGTCATGACTCAGACGTTTGATTTTCTATTCCAGACGTCTGGGTGGTTTTCTGAACTATTTCCAGAAAACAAATCCAGACGTCTGGATTCCAAACCAGACGTCTGGAAACATTCATTTTTGCCTATTAAGGCTGTTTTGTGTGGATTTCCTATTTTTAATCGATTTTTGTTGATCCGGATAGTTGTTATCACTTAATATCGACTTTGATGACTTCTTTCCTTGGACTTTTAGGAATATCCATTTGATGGATTTGATATCGATTTCTATAGTTTTGATTCACGTCTTCGAATGTGAATCTTTGGTGATTGATTGTTTCTACAATCATTTTTATGATTTGTCACTTTCAAATACAAAAGTTTCTATACTAGTAGTAACTATTAAACTCTTTCACAAAGATGATTTCAACTCTATTTTTAATACAAAGCTCGTTTATAAAACCATTTTCCAATCTATTAGTATATACAAAACTTTACCTCATTCGTATGAGAAATCTAATTAAACGGCTTAGTAAAACAAGTGGTATGAAACGCTTGCGTTTACTTCGTCGGTTAATTCTTGGACTTGTTCGATTGAACTCTTGTGACAATTTTCGAGTGGAAATCTACAATTTGTTCGTAAATATTTAAGTTAAGCTAGTGGTTATGGGACATGAAGCTAAACTCATACATTTACTAGCTTAGTGTAATTGACACTTCTTGATGATTGATGATGATCATTTTGTGATTTAGACTAGCGATGTGCGATGTCTTTTTGTCCGCGTGGGGGACTGTACCCCGTATGGAGGAGTTTCGACTCAAAGTCCGCAATGGGGGACTATACCCTGTTTGGAGGAGCTTCGGCTCATTTGGACGAGTTTCGACTCAAAGTCCGCAATGGGGGACTATACCCTGTTTGGAGGAGCTTCGGCTCATTTGGAGGAGTTTCGACTCAAAGTCCGCAATGGGGGACTATACCCTGTTTGGAGGAGCTCTGGCTCGTTTGTGATACACGTGTTGGTGAGTTTTCATGCTCCCGTTTGTGATAGGCCTTCCCCCTTTGTGATTTTTGGATTTCTAGTTGATGATTTCTAGAATTTGTGTTTCACCAATTTTCATGGATTGGCATTGATATGTTTTGTCAATATTTGTGTTTTGGTGAATAATTTAAAGAATATGACATTCTTTTTGGTGTTTGAGATGATTTGAGATATTGTATTATTTTTGTTGTTATTTGATGTATACTTGACACAGTATGACATTTTTGTTACCATACGTTTTTGGTCATATCTCTTATCCTATCTCATTTTATCTGATATTTATAGCTAGACTGATCCATTTATTATTTTCTTCTTAAATAATACTCGGGTCAGACCGAGATATTTCAGATGCTCCTGCTTGACTTCTTATCAGGGTCCTTCACCTGACTTTTGGCTAACCACTTTAGAATAGTAGTTTTTGTTATTATACATTTGAGATATGGACTCCTTGATGTATAATTATTCTTTTGTCTAGCACTTGTATCTATTCTTTTATGATGTAGTGGATCTTGTTTGACCACTACTTTGATGTACACTTTTATGTGTTATATTCATATCTGTTTCCGCCTTTGTGATTTGAATATCTGTGACTAATTTGTGTTATGTTTATTTCTATATTTTTTTCCGAAGACTACTTAGCCACTGTGTGGTAGCTTTGAGTTTGTATTAGATATGTCGGATTTCCTCCAGAAATGAAATGTAAGTTATATTATCTGACATATCAGTCCTCGCACAAAGCCATTACATAGATGGTCGCTCCTCAACAGCCTTATTCTTCGTGCTAGTTGACGGCATTACTCCGTAGTGTTCTTGGCTAGCGTGAGTATAGAGGTGGGGCGTCACAGCTTGGTATCGGAGCCAAACTTCGGAACAATGTAGAATAATCTAGCAAGGATCATTGTCCTAAGTCTTTCTTAGGAATCGTGCCATAGGATTTTATTCGAGTCTTCGTACCGATCTATCCTATTTCTTTTTATGATGCCTTGTTTTATCAATCAAATTTGTTTGATATTCATTTTGAGAATAACCTTTTTCCTCTTCTTTCTTTCTTTCTTAAAGAAGGGAAATGGTTAAACCAGGCTGTCTCAGTGCCGGTCCATCTAGTGCTACTCCTCAGGATGGAGTATTTATGTCTGCTCAACAACTTTTAGATCTTGTGAACAATGCCCAAGCTGTCGGACCCGTTCCAGCGCCTACTCACCCTTAATCCAGGTTTGCACGCTTGTGCAGAGATTATACCGCTTTGGGTGGAAGGCCATTCAAGGGTTTCGAAAATGTTATAGAAATCCAAGCTTGGCTTAGATCATGCGATCGCATATTTTCTCGCATGAATCTTATTGATCTTCATCGAGTCCAAGTGGCTTCTAGCATGCTCCAAGAAAGAGCATTAGATTGGTATGAGCTTTTGGTTTCTGAGATTATTGAAGCGGATCTTACTTGGGAGCAATTCCGGGAAAGATTCGAATTGAAGTTTGTGCCGGAGGATGAAAAGTAACTTTAGCCCGACGCTTTATTAACCTTGTTCAAGGTGAATCTTCTGTGGCAGATTATGTCGCATCTTTTGAATCTCTCTCTAAATATGGGGTCAAGTATATTAATACCCCATTGAAGAAAAATCAGAGATTTGTCTATGGGTTGAATAAGAACCTTAAAAAGCCTTTACTTCTGAAACTAGAAGTTTCTTTCGATCAGCTTGTAGATATCGCTCTTCGGCTTGGAGAGACCGATAGAGAAAGTGATGTTGAAGTTGTGCGTGCCAAATAGAACTTCAACAATAACATGAAGAGGCCTATTAAGTTCGAAAGTCCTAATCCCAACAAGAAAGTGAAGCAAGTAACTTCGGTAGCAAAGACTCCAATCCCTAATCGTGGAGAATGCTACAATTGTGGCTCTAAGGACCACTATATAAATAAGTGTCCAAGGCTTATTTCTTGCCGCTATTGCAAAAGTTCGGATCATTATATATCTTCATGTCCCAAACTTCAAAGCAAGAGAGAGGGAGAGATGAATGTTATGTAAGCCCCTAGTAACACTTCTCGTGGTCAAGGTAATTCTCCTTCTATCCTTGATGACATTAACTTGTTTTGTGAGTATCCTATTTAATTTCTTTTGATATGGGTGCGTCCCACTCTTTTATATCAAAAGAACTTGTTGATTCTTTTCTTTAAATATTATGGGCTTGATGACTTCATTGAGTATTGCGAATCCGGTTGGTGGATCCACAACACTCAGTTAACTTGGTGAAAATGTCGAGATTATTTTATGTGATTATTCTTTTCGAGCCGATTTGCATGTTATGCGTTACTTAGGCTTCGAAATTGATTTTTTCGGAAAGGATTAGCTTGATCATTATGAAGCCCACATCCTATGTCCTGAGCGGACTATATACCTTCAACATTCTTAATCTGTTAAGCAGATTTCTATTGTTCTTAATGATTTTGATTTCCAAATTCGGTAGCATCATTTTATTCTTTAAACCCACTTGATGAGGAAAGTGTTATTTCTCTCATTCAAGTAATTTGTGAATTTTCCAAAATATATTTGAGCTTGTCTTAGGATTATCACCTAAGCAATCCATTGAGTGGTGCTAAGGTCTTTTCAGCTTGACCTTGCCACCGGTTTTCATCAGCTACAAGTTGCGGAGTATAGCATTCCACTTACCGCATTCCGCACTCGTTATGATTCTTGTGAGTGGTTCGTTATGTCATTCGGTTTGACGAACCTTCTACCTTATTTCATCCATCTTATGAATCGAGTATTCTACGAATATCTCGATGAGTTTATCCTTGTTTTTATTGATTATGGATGAAAACAACAATTTAAAATTTGCAAATCTTTTTAATAAGATATTTATAAGTATGATTGGATTTTGTTCTTAAAACGAGCAAAGAATATTTGTAAATTTTATAAGAGGCATGTTTATCATATAGAAGATGATTTTGTGTTATTTTTGCCCATTGAGTGCTTTAAGAATTCTGGTCGATGCGCTTGATCAACGTTATCGATAGAAATCTCCTAAACGCTATGATGAGACAGTCAGACACAGTAAATTGACTTGTAATAAGTAAATTTTTCTAAAAAGATGATTACATAAACTTAATGGTAATTTTGAATGTCTTAGCTTTTCGGGAAAGAGGATAAGAACTCTTTTCCGATACTTTTATTCTTGCGATTCCCGAAGGGATCCAAGACTTTATTGTTTGTACCGATACTAGTCGTATTGGTTTGGGTGCCATTCTCTTGCATAGGGAATGTGTTATCACATATGCTTCTTGACAATTAAAGCTTGTCGAGACTAGATATGCCACTCATGATCTAGTGCTCGCGGCCATTGTTTTCGCTCTTAGAATTTGGCGTCATTATCTTTTGGGAGAGAAATTTGTTCTCTACACCGATCATAAATCTTTGAGGTATTTATTCTCTCAAAAGGAACTTAATTTGCGTCAACAACGTTGGCTCGAGTTCCTTGCATCTTATGATCTTGATATTCTTTATACTCCCGGAAAGGGAAATCTTGTTGCTGATGCCCTTAGTCGTAAGCAACAAGCGGTTGTTTCCATGATGATATCCGAATGGAGTGATCTCGAGACTTTTTCCACTTTTGAGATTCGAGATCATGAATCTGATTCATGTTCATCTCTTGTTTTTTGTAGCCTTGAGGCTTATATTTTTCTTTTGGACCGTACCTCTTTTGGCTAAACTCTATGTCAAATTAAATTGCATGGAGTTCCTACTTCAATTGTTAGCAATCGTGATCCATTATTTTACTAGTGGATTTTTGGAAAGGTCTTCAAAATGATTTGGAAACAAAGCTTAATTTTAGCATCGCTTATCATCCTCAGTCCGATGGACAAACCGGGCGTGTGAATCAAACTCTTGAAGATCTCCTTCGTGCTTGTGTTCTTAATTTTGGTGGAAGTTGGGAAAATCATATTTCTCTTCTTGGGTTTTCTTCCAATAATAGCTTCCAATCTTGTATTGGTATGGTACCTTTCGAGGCACTCTACGGAAGGCCATGCCGATTTTCTTCATGTTGCCTTGAAGCCGGTGAGAAGCTGGTTTTAGGTCCAGATTTCATTTGTGTTTCACCTATGAGGGGTGGTGTGCATTTCAGTCGATCGGGAAAAGTTAGCACATCGATATGTTGGTCCATTTCCCATCACCGAACGAATTTGTTCCGTGGCTTATTGCCTTTTATTACCGGCTCAATTTGTTTGCTATTTATGATGTTTTCCACGTCTCTCTACTACGGAAATACCTTAGGGATTCCGATTCTATTCTTGAGCCTGGTGTAATTGAAGAAATTGAAGTTTCACCAAATTTGACTTATTAGCAACATTCTATTCGTATCATTGCTTCGGAGGTTAAACGCCTCCGAAATAAAGATGTTCTTCTTGTGAAAGTTCAATGGTCCTCAAATCCTAAGGATTTCTCTTGGGAATCTTGAGAATTCATCGAGCAAACACATCCGGACTTACTCTTTCGTGCTCTTTATGGTGAACTTCTTATTTCAAAATTTCTTTTGTGTTGATATGCTTTTATGGTTGTTACTCTTTATTTTCCTCTTAATTATTGCGAGGACGCAATTTCTTTAAGGAGGGGAGTCTGTAACAACCCGCATATTTCAAGATTGTATATTTAAATGTTTTATTTAAATATAGCATCGTTAATCGTATTAAAGTCTGAAAAGCTACTTTTTGTAAACAGTCGAACTGGGACTCGAGACCACTTTCATTGAGTCCAAAATGACATTTACAACTTTTTTGAGTATAAACATCGATATGTTTGGAGTTGAGTGAATTTTGCTATTTTTCATTTAGGGCATTGGGTTGGGTTTCAGCCCATCAACCCATCTAATACCCTAACACTCCACTCAACTCCTCTTCATTTACTCATTTCCTAATACATTCAAGCTTAAGTAAAAATGGGGGAAAAAGATTGGAAATAGAAATTCCAAACCCTAGTTTCCTTTGCAAATTCAAGTTCTAGCTCCAAAATCAAAGAGAAGCTTAGGTAAGCATCCTCTTCATCTTCTCCATCTCTATCTCTCTTCAATTTCAGAATTTCCTATAACCTAACTTAGGAAATATTCTTCTTTTGAGCTTAGATTGAAGATTCTAGAGGTATATTGAAGAGGAATTGGTCTTTCCTTTGTTTTCATGCTTCTCACTTGTGTTTTGAGTTTTAAAGGTGAGTTCTTTAACTCACATCTACGTCTATAGCTATCATTGTTGTTAGGTACGAATTCCTAACATTTGTGCATATTCATTTGCTTTTGATTTGAATTGATTTGGCGAATTTTCCAAATTTTGGTGTTTTGGTCCAATTTTATGAAAATCCTACTATGGATGTTTGGACATTGATATTCGGGGTGTATCGAAGAGCCTATAAGGCCGGGTTGTCGCTTGGCATAAATCCTTAGTCGTCGTTGCTCGTACGATCGCTCCCGATACGTTTTGGCCACTTTGGCCTAGGCAAAATGTTGCCCAGACCAGGTGACTAGACGTCTGGTGACCAAGTCCAGACGTCTGGTTTGGATCTGGAGAGAAAAATGTATGCACGCAAGATATATAAAAAAAGTCAGAGACTAATTCCAAACGTTTGAAATTTAAGATCAGACGTCTGGTTGAGTCGCAGACGTCTGACTTGAAGTTTCAGACGTCTGGGGTTCTCTGGATTTTTTTTCCAGGAAACAAAACCAGACGTCTGGATTCTAAACCAGATGTCTGGTCATGGCTCAGACGTCTGATTTGCTATTCCAATTTGCTATTCCAGACGTCTGGGTGGTTTTCTGAACTATTTCCAAAAAATAAATCGAGACGTCTAGATTCCAAACCAGATGTTTGGAAACATTCATTTTGCCTATTAAGGCTGTTTTGTGTGGATTTCCTATTTTTAATCGATTTTTGTTAATCCGGATAGTTGTTATCACTTATTATCGACTTTGATGACTTCTTTCCTTGGACTTTTGGGAATATCCATTTGATGGATTTGATATCGATTTCTATAGTTTTGATTCACGTCTTCGAATGTGAATCTTTGGTGATTGATTGTTTCAACAATCATTTTTATGATTTGTCACTTTCAAATACAAAGGTTTCTATACTAGTAGTAACTATTCAAACTCTTTCACAAAGATGATTTCAACTCTATTTTTAATACAAAGCTCGTTTATAAAACCATTTTCCAATCTATTAGTATATACAAACCTTTACCTCATTCGTATGAGAAATCTAATTAAACGGCTTAGTAAAAAAAGTGGTATGAAACGCTTGCGTTTACTTCGTCGGTTAATTCTTGGACTTGTTCGATTGAACTCTTGTGACAATTTTCGAGTGGAAATCTACAGTTTGTTCATAAATATTTAAGTTAAGCTAGTGGTTATGGGACATGAAGCTAAACTCATATATTTACTAGCTTAGTGTAATCGACACTTCTTGATGATCGATGATGATCATTTTGTGATTTAGACTAGCGATGTGCGATGTCTTTTTGTCCGCATGGGGGACTGTACCCCATTTGGAGGAGTTTCGACTCAAAGTCCGCAATGGGGGACTATACCCTGTTTGGAGGAGCTTTGGCTCATTTGGAGGAGTTTCGACTCAAAGTCCGCAATGGGGGACTACACCCTGTTTGGAGGAGCTTCGGCTCATTTGGAGGAGTTTCGACTCAAAGTCCGCAATGGGGGACTATACCCTGTTTGGAGGAGCTCCGGCTCGTTTGTGATACACGTGTTAGTGAGTTTTCATGCTCCTGTTTGTGATAGGCCTTCCCCCTTTGTGATTTCTGGATTTCTAGTTGATGATTTCTAGAATTTGTGTTTCACCAATTTTCATGGATTGGCATTGATATGTTTTGTCAATATTTTTTTTTTGGTGAATAATTTAAAGAATATGACATTCTTTTTGGTGTTTGAGATGATTTGAGATATTGTATGACTTTTGTTGTTATTTGATGTATACTTGACACAGTATGGCATTTTTGTTATCATACGTTTTTGGTCATATCTCTTATCCTATCTCATTTTATCTGATATTTATAGCTAGACTGATCCGTTTATTATTTTCTTCTTAAATAATACTCGGGTCAAACCGAGATATTTCAGGTGCTTCTGCTTGACTTCTTATCAGGGTCCTTCACCTGACTATTGGCTAACTACTTTAGAATAGTAGTTTTTGTTATTATACATTTGAGATATAGACTCCTTGATGTATAACTATTCTTTTGTCTAGCACTTGTATCTATTCTTTTGTGATGTAGTGGATCTTGTTTGACCACTACTTTGATGTACACTTTTATGTGTTATGTTCATATTTGTTTCCGCCTTTGTGATATGAATATCTGTAACTGATTTGTGTTATGTTTATTTCTATATTTGTTTCCGAAGACCACTTAGCCACTGTGTGGTAGCTTTGAGTTTGTATTAGATATGTCGGATTTTCTCCAGAAATGAAATGTAAGTTATATTATCTGACATATCAGTCCTCGCACAAAGCCATTACATAGATGGTCGCTCCTCAACAGCCTTATTCTTCGTGCTAGTTGACGACATTACTCCGTAGTGTCCTTGGCTAGCGTTAGTATAGAGGTGGGCGTCATAGAGTTGCTACGGTATAGAGATTTTATCACCCTTTGTGATGGGGAGTCCGGATGTGATTAGTGAATATCCAGATTGCAAGGGCTTCTTTGAAGTGCCTTCGGTTCCGTTCGAACCCGTAACAGACTTGTATGGATGTATGTCTAACGTTACACTTTGAGAAGTAAAGTCGGTTTCTATCAAATACATTTCTGTTTGTGGTGGAGAATTTATTCTCTTAGCTTAACACCCGTCTCTAAGACATATGAGCTCAGAGGTTATGTAGTTGATGGTTACTAGTGATACATTCCCAATTTGGTAATGTGGCATGCTAAGTGTTGTTGATCATTTGTTGATCGAAGCATGGCTTTTGTGAAAAGCGTAGCTTTGTGGATGAGACTTCGTCGGACCTCAACCCAAAATGGTCGAGACAGGAAGGATGCGGCAAGGTTGTTTGGGGGTAGCGCCCTCAGGGTATGTCCATTTCCTTCTGGAAAAAGGTGGTATCATGATATGGAGCCCAGATACTAACTTATGTGGTTGCTGCAAATTTATTACTTTGTGGTTATTGGTGTTGAGGATCCTCGGATAAAGGTCGGTAACGACGGGGGATGGCATACTCGTGTGTGGAGTTATCTAGTTACAGCTTCATTGCACCAGAAGCATGAGGTAACTCGGCCTTGTGTTGGTAGAGATCCGGTTAGGTTCTCGGGGCTTCCCTTCAGAGGCATACCCATGTGGTGTAGGAAGTTCCTTAGCCTGAACATTTGTTGGAAATCCAAAGAAACAATACGAAACCCTGTACAATTTTAGTTGTATAATCTGCCATGGAATGTGGCGATAACCTGTTCTTGAACATGGTAGCTATAGTAGGCATACTACGAAATGTGTATGCTGGCTAAGATTAATATTATACTTTCGAAATGTTTTCCACACTAGGCACTAATGATAATATTAAAAGATTTTGCGTATCAAGCATGTTTGACTATCATAAGGAGAAATCTCCTCCAATTCTGCGATTGCATTGTGTGTGTGGCGGGAGGCCTTATGGTAGTTTCATTTTCCAAAAGCATAAACAGATCCTTTTTGTACAAATAACTGTTATAAGATCTCATAGCAGTCCTATGACTGACTCGGAGTTTATTGTTCCCTTTCTAAACTCTGGGTGCCCATAATTTTCCACTCGGGCAGCCTAGAGTCAGGTTATCAGTTGTTTTGGAGCAAAGTCAGAAAAATATGCTGTGGAGATCAGGAGGCAAGCTGGATGGCGAGACGTATCACTTATGTATTATCTATTGCGTATGGGTTGCTGCAAATTCAAATCCCATATGGGCAGGTTATTATAACTGCCAATGTTGTGTGTTGTTGTTGTAATACTCTGATGATGTAATGTATAAACAGATATAGTTCTTTGCTTTAAAGATTATTCATTTATCTATTGTATATTGTTCCGCTGCGATTGTGAGATTCTGATATTGTGTTCTATTTCTTCTTCTACTTTCTTCTTCTTCTTCTTCTTCTACCTCTTTCTTCTTTAACCCTAACGGTTCGGTTTTCCGGCATTCGATTGTGCGGCATTTGATACAGTGGACGTATTGATGTCGACTTTCGGAAGTCAAAAGATTAGGTCGTTACAAAATTCTTGTAGTTTGGATACAATGGAACCTATAGCCTCTTGAATAGCATTTTGATCTTTAAATTGAGAGAGAGATGTTTTCAAAATAGTAAGAAAGTAGTATTGAATCAATATAATGAAGTATGAATTGATTCTATATAATTTTGAAATGAATAGAGTATATTTTCAAGAGAATTTTCAAGAGAGTGAGGAGTGGGAAGAAAGTAAGTAATTAGTTATTTAAAAATTCGTTTGAACTCCTCTTTATATAGTAAATTAACAAGTTTTCCCATTTATGAAGAGTTGTGTCGAATAGACACTTCCATTCAAAATTTGAAAAACCATTTGGCGGCATGTATGTAGACACATCCTAGATATGTACATCGACATATACTAGTGAAAAATGAAAATTATATTCTTTAAAATTGATTTGAAAATTCTGTACTTTTGAACAATAATTTGAACATATTTTTTGAATATTTGTAGACTTTAAAAAACTTTTGTAAAATATTTTAGAAATATATTTTGTAATTGAAATAATTTATTTTTGTTTAAAATACCAAAAATCAGAATTGGAGATAGAGATAAGAAATTACTATCAAGGACTTTAACATTATATACTAATGACTATATACGCTAAATTATAACCTTGAGATCTTCATTTCTTTGTGTTTGAACTCATGAGTCTTCATATCTTTATCTCGAGTCTTTATACTGCATAGTCTTCAATTCAGCACATGTGTAATATTCTACATATACTATATAACTTGGGAAAACATTAGTAACTATATTTTATATGGTTGTTGTCATCAAAATTAATAACCGAGGTATTAACAATCTCCCTCCTTTTGATGATGACAGCCATCAAATATTCTTGTATATAAATATAATATAACTCCATCCAAGTTACATAACTCCTCTTAAATATATGCATCTGTATATTTTGTATTTTTCTCCCCTTTTATCATCAACAAAAATAGGTGAACCCCCCCCCCCCCCCCCTTAAATGACATATTTATAAACTGAAGAGTCAAAATCAATAATTTTGTATTAAAGTAATATAAGATTATATAAGAATAAGATTATGATATAATTATGACATATAAATGATGATTAACATATGGATACTTTAAATAAATAAGATAAGACAATCTTTATTTATTCAAATCAAGCTATTCTAACCAAACTATCAATCAAAGCTTACTAATCAAACCAAATCGAATCAAAACCAAATAGTACTAACAATCCAAACCTAGACAAGCCAAACTTAAACTTTATGAATTAATGTTTCTTTTTTAGTGTAGGAGACTTATGGATTAGACAAAAGGGACAGTGGAGACAAAAATTTACTTTTTGTTCCATAAGATTTCCATCACGATCAAAGAAAACCTCTCCTACACAGTTGACTTCGTCGTCATCTTCAACAACATCTTCAATTTCCTCCTCATCATCCATAGGATTGTGAATGACAAGATTTTGAGTTTCCTCTTCAATCACTATTGGATCGGCTTTATTATCCAATAGATACTTCAGAATGTTGCGAAGGATTCACTCTTACTTTTCTTGTTCCTTTAAGAGACATAATTGGATGACCTCTATTTATGAAAGCATGTTTAGGACATGCTTCTAATCTCCCTCTGTTTTGATAACTTTGGTTATGATGGTGTTTTGGAAGGGGCATAGAGTGGTGGTATTGTAGTTTAAAGGGGTGGTCTCTTCTCTTAATCTCTTGGAACTTGAAGAATCCATTAAATTTTATTTTATTTGGATTTTATAGAAAGAAGAAGACAGAGAAATGAGATAGAATTTGAAATTTGATGGTTATATAATCATATTTCAAAATTTGAATTTAAGAGGGAAAATCAGTTTTCGGAAAACTACAGTGGATGTCAACATATAGGAAGTAAGTATGTTGACATATGTAGGTAAATTTTGATACTTTTATTCTTTTAAATTTACAATTTAAATGCTATTATGTTTATATTTCAGAGAAAGAACATATTCCTAGTTCTCTTCTAAGTTCAACAAAAGATGTTTGAGTTAAAAGTTTTATTAATATATCGGCTATTTAATTTCCAGTATTATAAATTCGAGTGAAATGACTCCTTTATTTAGGTTATCTCTTAAAAAATGGTGTCTTATACCTATATGTTTGGTCCTAGCATGATGTGTTGGGTTTTTAGAAAGATGTATTCCACTAGTATGATCACAGTATATTGGTGACTTAGTGAAATTTAAACTAAAATCTTTTAAAGTTTGTTGCACATAGATAGCTTTTGAACATGCTAATGCAAAAGAGATATATTTTGCTTCCATTGTAGATAGAGACGTAGAATTTTTCCTTTTGCTATACCAAGATACAAGATAGTGTCCTAAAAAGGGATAAGTTCCACTTGTACTTTTTTGGTATGATTTGCATCCAGCATAGTCAGCATCACTATATGAAATTAAATCTAATGAATCTTCCTTTGGATAAAAGAGTCCATAGTCTAGTGTGTTGTTTACATACCTTAGTGTTAATTTTACATATTTTAGGTGAGCTTTCTTAGGTTGAGATTGATATCTTGCACAGAGACAGACACTATGTGTCATATCTGGTACTAGCAGTTATATAGAGTAAGGATCCTATCATACCTGTATACAGTTTTTGATCTACATCTTTTGAGTTTTCTTCCTTATTTAATATCTCATTAGTTTTCATGGGAGTTGGCTTATCATTAGTATTTGACACACCAAATTTCTTAACTAAATCCATAGCATATTTTTCTTTGACTTATAAAAATACCATTACTTAGTTGTCCTATATGACTCATTTCAAATTCCTTAGTCATTATATTTGAAAATTCTTTATTTAATTATTCACTTATTAACCCAAAAATAATACCATCTACATATATTTGTATAAGTTGAATATCATTATTAAGGATTTTAAATCTATCATACCATGTTCTAGGCTTGTCTTAAACCATATAACGCTTTCTTTAATTTACAAACATGATTTAAAAGTTTTCATCTTCAAAAAGTAAGGGTTGCTCTACATAGATGTCTTCTTTAATAAAGCCGTTTGAAAAGGCACTTTTAACATCCATTTAAATAATTTAAATTATTACAATTTGCAAAAGCAAGTAGAATTCTAATAGCTTCTAATTTGGTTGTAGGAGCAAAGGTTTCATAAAATTTATACCTTCCTCCTGATTATAACCTTGAGCAACTACTTATGCTTTATTTCTAATGACTTTTCCTTGTTCATTCATTTTATTTCTATAGACCCACTTAGTTCCTATTAACAATTTGTTTTTAGGTCTTGGAACTAATTTCCAAACATTATTTCTGGTAAACTGATTCAATTCTTCTTACATAGCAAGAATTCATGAATCATCTAATGATGCTTCCTTTGGATTTCTAGATTCATTAGTTGATATAAAAGCTACATTACTCATTTTATTTAATCGGTCTCTTGTTTTCACAACTGACTCTATATTTCCTAGAATATTTCCAAAACGATGATCTTTCAAGTATTTTTTTCTTTTATTTGGAGGTAAATTTTAAGAGTTATTATTACTTTCATTATTATTGGTTTCATTATTTGTAATTTCATAATATTTTTTCATCAAAACTAGTATTATTGATTTTAAAATTTTCATCAAATGAAACACGTAATGTGTCTTTAATAGTGTTAGTTCTAGTGCTAAAAACCCTATAAGCTTTCCTTAAGTTAGAATAACCAATAAAAATTCATTTATTTGATTTAGCATCAAATATATCTAAATTATCTTTTATATTTAATATAAAACATTCACTACCAAAAAATCTTAAATAAGATACTTTAGGCTTTTTATTATAAAATAATAATTCATAAGGAGCTTTCTTTATCAAGGGTCTTATTAATATTCTATTTAAAATATAGCATGTTGTAGTAACTACTTCAGTACAAAAACTTTTAGATAAATCGTTATCATTTAGCATCGTTTTAGCACATTGTTGTATTGTTCTATTTTTACGTTCTACCACTCCATTTTGTTGGGGTGTTCTCGAGAATGAAAATTTACGTGTAATCCCTTTCTTATTACAATAGTTTCCAAAATTTTCATTTTCGAACTCTTCTCTATGATCACTCCCAATCATTTTAACTTTAGTTGACATTTGACTCTGAATCCTTTTAGTAAAAATTTTAAACATTTCAAAAGCTTCACTTTTAAGTTTTAAGAAAATTATCCATGTAAGTCTAGAAAAAATATCTACAATTACAAAAAAATATCTTTTATGATTTATTGCTTGTATTTGCAAGGGTCCGAAAAGGTCTAGGTGAAGAAGTGCAAGAGGTTGAGAAATAGAAATCATATCTTTTGATTTAAAAGAATTTTTATGAAGTTTTCCTAGTTGACATGCATCACATAAGCTGTTGACATTAAAACTCATTTTAGTGAGACCCATAACAAGTTCATATCTAGCAAATTTACATAGATAGGTGCTTCAAATTCAAATGACCAAACCTTTTGTGCCACACCAAGGGTCACTAGATTCAGCCAAAAAACACATGTTATCATTGGATACTTTCATAATTAAAATGTAAATATTACATTTCCTAATACCTTCAAAGATAATGTTTGACTCATTATCTTCGATGTGGCAAACATCTTTTTCAAACTTTATTTTAAAACCCTTATCACATAGTTGATTGATACTAGGTTGTGTTTTAAATTCCTAACTAGCAAAACATTAGAAATAATAGGAGTTTTAGAATTATTGATATTGTCGATGCCAATCACATATTCTTTTGAATTGTCTCCGAAGTTAACTGATCCATCATCTTAACAATATCTTTCAAGATCTACGGATTTCCAGTCATGTGTCTTGAGAATCAACTTTCCAGTTTCCATTTGTCCTTCTTGATTTCTAATGAATAAATATCAAGTGTTTGTTCATCATCAACCATATAACATACTTAATCCTGTAATACAACATTATACCTTTCCAACATATCAAGTGGCATTTCAAAATAAATTGTTTCTAATAAAATATTGGTTTCACAAATTATTTTTCTATAAAAGTGTTAAAAAGAGTACTAACAGTGTTGCTAGTCATTTAAACTTTTTCAAAAAAATCAAAGTACTAGTTTTTGAAAATCTAGTGCTATGGTGCCAAATGTGGATTGGGGAATTATGGAACTTAAGGAAAATTTAACACTAAAGGGGGTGAATAGTGTTTTCTAACTTATGCAAATCTTTTTAATTTTCTTTCAAGATTAATATTAAATCACAGGATAACAACATAGAATTATACTAACAATCAATCACATATGCAATCACAAACAAAAACTAAAATCAATAATGTAAAGAAAGAGTTAGAGAGATAACATCAGGGGTTTTATACGGTTGGATTTCTCCTACATCCAGTCGCGGACAATTTCTTGTACATATTTCTTTTCAAATGCCAATCTTTAACCGCATAGAAGGAAACCCATATACAATCTTGAATTTGAGGCTATGAGACACACCCTCCTATATTCCAAGTCCGAGGTAAGCTCACTTGATTTGATTGGGCTACAAGCACACCCACTAGAGTTGAATAGGCTACAAAGAAAATCCACTTGATTTGAACGGGCTACAAGCACATCTAAGCAAACACAAATAGAGTTGATAGTTTTTTCAAAGGCAAATTTTTGTACTTTGGATACAATGGTTCCTACAGCCCCTTAGATATCACTTTGATCTTTGAATTCAGAGTGAGTGGTTTCCAAAATAGTAAGAAAGTAGTATTGAATCAATACAATGAAGTATGAATTGATTTTATATAATTTTGAAGAGAGTAGAGTATATTTTTCAAGAGAGTGAGGAGTGGGAAGAAAGTAAGTAATTAGTTATTTGAAAATTCATTTGCTTTCCTCTTTGTATAGTAAATTAACAGATGTGTCCATTGGTGAAGAGGTATGTTGAACAAACACTTCCATTCCAAATTTGAAAAACCATTTGGCGGCATGCATGTTGACATATCTTAGATATGTATGTTGACATATACTAGTTAAAAATAAAAATTGTTTTCTTTAAAAATGATTTGAGAATTCTATACTTTTGTAAAATAATTTGAACGTGGTTTTAAAAAAATTTGGACTTTGAATTTTTTTTTTAAAATATTATAAAAATATATTTTGTAATTGAAATAATTTATTTTTGTTTGAAATATCAAAGATCAGAAATTGGAGATAAAGATAAGAAATTTCCATCAAGGACTTTAACATTATATACTAATGATTCTATACACTAAGTTATAACCTTAAGATCTTCATTTCTTTGTCTCTGGACTCATGAGTCTTCGTATCTTTATTTTGAGTTTTTATACTGTACATTCTTTGATTCAGAACCTATGTAATATTCTGCACTATATACTATATAACTTGGCAAAACATTAGTAACTATATTTTATATGGTTGTTGTCACCAAATTTAATTCAGTACCCAAGGCCACTTGAAGACTCCTCCAAAACTCGATAGTGAACAACGGATCTCGGTTATCAACAACGCTAAAAGGAACTCCATGCAAACAGACTATATTGCTCATGTATAAAGTCGCCAAAGATGTAGCTGCCCTAGTACTCCGGATCGAAATAAAATGAGTGCATTTGGTCAGTCGATCGACTATTACCCAAATACTCTCATCCCCTCTTCTACTCCTAAGTAGCCCATCAACAAAGTCCATAGATATACTCTCCCATTTGCACTATGGAATATCCAATGGTTATTAGGCTTCTTCTGCTCTGCTTTTACCCTCTATCAAGTCATGCACTTGGAAATAAGCTCAACTACCTGGCTCTTCATAATAGGCCAATAAAACACACTCTTCATGCAATAATATATTTTGTCACCACTAGGGTGAATGGTCATCCTAAAACAATGAGACTCGGCTAGTACCATGTCACTCAAATCTATAATAAGGGGAACACACAACCTACCATCTCTTCGCAACCATCCTTTTGAATCAATAGAATATTGATCCAAATTACTCAAATACTCTCCTCCGATCAGCTTCTCAAATAAAATCAAATAACTCCTTGTCTTGCTTCTGGTTTAAACCAATACTACATAAGAGGAGGCTGAACATCTAATGTCGTCAACAATCCTGAAGTAATGTCCGATAAATGTTGAAATCAAATGTAGAAATGAACTCCAAATGCTTCCATTCTAAAAACATAGGAGTCGACATCACATGTTTTCTACTCGAGGTATAGGCTACAACATTACCCTTGCCTAGAGTGTATGAGATACTAATATCATATAACGCTAAATCTCCATCCACCTCGATAGTTTCAAATCCAAATCTATTTGTTAGATTAAATACTTCAGAGACTTATGATATGTGAATAGTTCAAATTGCTGCCCCAAAAAATAATGCCTCCATGATTTGAGGGTGAAGAAAATAGATTTCAACTCAAGATCATGGGTTGGATAGTTTCTCGTGTATCTCCATTTGTTGACTAGCATAAAAAACAATCATGTCTTCCTACATCAACAATGTGTCCAGTCCTGTACCACAAGCATCAGTAAATATTGCAAACACATTATACCATCATGGAGTACTAAAATAGGTGTAGTAGTTAACAACTCCTTCAGCTTAATAAAAGCATTTTCATATTCTAAGTTCCACGAGAAAACTAAATTATTCTTGGTAAAGTGGGTCAATGATGCAAAAAATTTAGCAAATTCCTTGATAAACTTCCTATAGTAGCGAACTAAACTAAGAAAACTCCTCGCTGCCATGGCATTCTTTGGTACGTGCCAATCCTGTACTATATCAACTTTACTTGGATCGACTACCAGTCCATGCTCAGAAACAACATATCCTAAGAAGCGAACCTCCTTGCGCCTAAAGTGACATTTGGAAAATTTTAGCTTTACCTGTGCCTACGAAGAGTATTGAGCACTTCTCCTAAATTTGGTTGTAACGACCTAATATTTTGAACCTTTCAAATCGACAATCATCCACTCATGTCGTACTTGAATTGCTCAAAACAACATATTGTTAATTTATATTTGGCAGAACTCAGCATATATAGTAAATAAATAAATCACAGCATCACAGACATAGAGTAATATAACAATTAGCAGCGGAATAGATAAATAGTAGTTCATAAAGCTACTATATAAACATCAGAGTCTAAAACAAATACAATGGAAATCTCAATTACAAAGGAATCTCTAATACATAAGCAAATAATAAGTCTGAATATATCAAAAGGATAACTGGAATAACTGAAAAGCTGAATAGACAAAGGCAGATCTTTAAGCGAAGCTCCAAAGCTCCAAAGGTGAGTCTCAAATGCTGTGACACTCAGTCTGACCCGAGCATAAAGCAAAACACAAAACACTCGAGTCAAGATTAAAATTCTTATACTAGTAAATCAACTCAAGTGAAATGTCTAAGTGAAATACAATATAACTTAAAGGATGTTTGGAATTTCCATCCTCTAAGGATCCATGGAACTATCTACTATGTAGTAATATACGCTATTATAATATGTCTTTCAGTAAAGTAAAGTATTAAAATAGCGTTAAGGCATTACCCATATCCCCCTTAACACATTTTATATATTCTCGTAGTCTATACAGTACCGTAAGCTCCACCAAACTGGTTGTTTACCCAAAGGGCACTCCATAGGTACGGTACAAAACAAACATGTAGAAGGCGCGATAAGGCATGTGACAAGACATGCAAGGCAATGCCAGGGTAGGATTCTACCGTTTGCACTCCCAGACTGGTGGTAATGCATAGCAGCTACTACCGCCCAACTCGAGACACACTCCCAAATCAAAGGTGCACCCAATCATAATAGAATGGTATCGAAGAAATGTGCTCGATCAGAGGTGCGACCTCACTTAGCCCGGTATAGCTCCTGTTTTAGCCACATCAAGCTGACTCGCGGGAGTCGGGGCTACGTTAATACCTCATACAGAATTGTCGCCAAACCATCCTACTTCATTTTGGAATCTCCACCACGTACAAAGTTGTTAAAGTGGTTTTCGGTATTGGCAGAGAGTATGACAATATCTGATCCCGGTCTCTTAAACAACCAAACGCTTATTTCACACCGTGGTCATTTTATAAAATCACTTTTATAATCATTTCAAACAGTTTATACTTTATATCAAAATATCGTATTCATTTCAAGATCATATCACTTTCGAAATCATATTCACTTTCGAAATCATATCCCTTCCAAAAATCATAACTAGAAAATAGTTTAAACCATCATATCAAAGTATTCGAATTTAAATCCATCAAATCTAAATTATATCAGCTCCGACTTAAACAGTTTGTATATTGAAAATAGTTTATATATATATATTGAAATAGTTATAATTTAAAATAGTTTATATTTAAAATAGGTTATAGATAAAATAGTTTATATACTAAAATAGTTTATATTTAAAATAAATTATATGTTAAATAGTTTGTATATTAAAATAGTTTAAGTATTGAAAGTAATTTATGTATTAAAATAAATTTTCAAATTCGAATTGTTTCTTCCAATTTCACAAATCAATTTTAGTTCCAAAATTCAATCTTAGTTCAAAATTTTCAATTTCAATTCAAATTCTCATTAAAACCATTTTTAATCTATATCGATTTCAAATCCAGGTTTGAACTACAATTTCACCCACTTCCAATTTAAATAGGTTTCAAAGTATAAATATTCAAACAATTTACAATAACTCAAATTGACCATTTCATTTATATTTCCAAATTCAACATTTAATTTTATTTAAACTTGAAATATTCACTTAATCATTTTTAATAACCATTTAAATAAAAATCCTAGATTACAAATTTAAATCAAAATAAAATATCCAATTTCAATTTTATTTAAATTTAAAATATTTATTTAATTGCCTTTGGTTTAACATTTAAATAAAATATCAAATTACAAATTTGAATCAAACTTCAATATTCAAATTCAATTTTATTTAAATTTAAATATTCATTTAATCCTTTTTAACCAAAATCAAGTTATCAAGTTATAAAATCATATCTTTAAATTCTCAAATCAATAAGCAAATCAATTTTATTTAAATTCAATTCTTAAATAAATCAAATTACAATTCAGCTTTAACTTTTCTTTCCAACCTTTATTTATTAAAGTTAATACCAAAAATTCTATTTAAAATTTTGAAATAAATTTAAATAAATATTCAAACATATTTTATATTTAGTTAAATTAAATTTTATTAATTAAAATTAAATCAAACCTTTTTATTAAACCTATTTAAATCTTATTTTAGATATATTAAAAATAATAAATTATAAGTAAACTCTTAAAATTTACATTTTCACAACTTAACTTAAAATTTTAAATTTTCTAAAACATATAATTTAAAATAAATAATTTTTTTTAAACATATTAAAATAAAAATCTTTATATTATATTTTAAAATCAATATTTATCAAAACCCACAAAATTTTCCTTTCAAAATTTCGGAAATCATTTAAAATAGACCAACGTTGTCCGTATATAGATTTCTATCCTATGGTCAAATGATATGGATATTTATCATTTCAATCCGCAATTTAAAATTTAATTTTTACAGGTATATATCATTTCAACCCGCAATCCCAAAATTTATAATCAATGAAAATCGCTTGGGTTTATCATTTCAACCCATAATGATTTTCCCCTAATCTATAAGATCATTCGGGTATGTATCATCTCAACTCATAGGGAATTTCAAAACTAGCAGGGAACTTGCAGAGTGAGAACAAATATGATAATAATATAACATATCAACAACAGACATATCTCATCAGCAACAAATTCAAATATAATATATACAATAGGTTATGGTGTCATATGTCATAGGTAAACAGTTACAGATAATGACATATCATATTTAACAATTAAATAACTAACAATTAAAATTTAATAGCATATTTCAATCGTCATTTCATGTGAATTAACTTTACTAAATATAAGAATGTTAATCGTGAGTGATTGCTCACCTTTTGAGGTTAGAGAAACAAGAAGATGACAGGCACACGGATACAGACACGAACTAGTGGGACAGCGACAACCTAGGAATTGCTGCGACAAATTCGATATTATGAAAGTAAATCAAAATGGACTAGAGATCGATGAAACAATATATGTTATACACATATATAATTTAATTTTTTTTTTGTTCCAAAAACCAATTTAAAACATATATTTTCAAATCAATATTTAATTCAAACACATATAAAATAAAATTTCCGTATATATATTTGAAAACCAAACTCATATATGCTTATATATAAACTTATATACATATTGTATTTTAAAATCAATATTTATTATAAAAATCAATATAAACATGCTTTATAATAATATATATACAAACTCAATAGCTTATATAGAAACTTATGCAACTATATATATACGACCAAACATATACTTATATAAGTTTATATATGGACAAACGGATCTTACACCTTGTAAACAACTATATATATTTATGTACATACACTTTAAAAATCAATGTTTAATAAACAATATATTGCCTTTCAACACATTTTATATATATACTTATAAACAAATATACATAATCAGGCTATATAAATAATTTTATGCAAAACCAATATATATATGTACTGTAATCAAACACAGAAGTACAATTCTATATATATATATATGTTTATATACCTTTTTTTATATATCTAAAAACAAGAAGGAGTGGAAGCTCGGCACATGTAGGGTTGGAGGATGGTGCTCGGTGCGCAGCTGTTGGGTAGTGCTTGCTCGGGGTCCACTTTCGAGGAGTGTTAGCTGCTGCATCTTCTTTGTTTTTTTCAAGCATAGGGCGGAGATTCATGTTGAAGGCGGATCTAAGGGGAAAAGCATGGAGTTGAAAGGTGAAAGGGTGGTTTTCGGTTGCTCGGATGAAGGATGGACGCATGGAGGAATGGATGCAAGGCGGCACAGGCGAGCAAAGAGGAAGGGAAGGGTAGAGGAATAGGCGGAGGCTGTGTGGTGCTTGGGTGTCGCATGTGTTTGTGGTAGGCATGGAGGAGGACGGTGCTGCTATGGGAGAGAGAGGGCGGTGGAACTGTAAAGGATGGGAAGGTGGAGAATATGGTAGTTTTCGGCTACAGGGTGGCAACTAGCGATTGTTACAAGAAGGTGGAGCAGCTTCGGTGAGAGGAGGGTCGGGTTGCATCGTTGAGGGGAGGAGAAAAATTGATGGAGAGGTGGTAGTTGATGAAGGCGGAGGCAAGCATAGGTTCGGCGGCACTAGGTCGGAGGTGAGATGAGCAGGTCGGTTTTGGTGGAAGGCAAGTGCAAGGTGACGAGTAGGAAACACCAAATGTATAGCTTTATATAAATAATATTTTATTTTATTTCTCAAAGAAGAAGAGCAAACAAAATGAACGGGAGAGAGAGAAGAACTGATTAACAAACCAAAATATAATAAAACCTTTAGGAAAAGCAATAGTCAAAGCTGAAAAGCTGAATTTATGGAAATAATAATGATAGTGGCCATTTATTATCTCACGGCTGGCCAACTGAAAGGACTAGGAAAATCAAAAGTTTAGAATTGGGTACCGATACGGCTAGTCGCCTCACATATTTCGCCGTGTACCGGATGCCGAATTACACAAATAAATATACTGTGGAGATCGGCACGCAAGGAGAACAGAATGGTATACAGATATGAGCGATACGATCATCTTATTAAAAGTCGATATTCGCTATCGAAAATGCTGTTAAAACGTCGAAAATAATATAAGAGCTCTCTAAATTCAGCAAAACGAAATACGACGCCTCGCTTAGAAAAAGATTTACATTTTTATTATATAAAAATATTCAGGTTTCAAAAATATTTTATTTCCATCAAATTAACCGATTTCAAATTGATATTGAAAATTACACAACAGAATTAACATTCATATTTTCCAGTAAAAATTTACCATTTGCTATGTTTAAATAGATGTATTCCAAATATCAAATTTTCATTTCAAAATTTTATTATTTAATTTCAAGCAAAATTTCAGTTAATTGCGTTATTAAAACCGTTAAAATTACCGGGTCGTTGCATTGATCTTCACAATGCTTATCCTACAATCCCTTACCTGATCCCCCTTGCCTTAGTACTTCATACACTTAAACTTTGGCTTCTTTATCTTGCCCCGAGGTCCCATTCCACTTCTGCGGTGGTCTTACTGAACTAGCTTCTCCTCTGCCTTCTTAGGCTCCTCCTTCCCAATTGAATTAAGTAACTCCATCTCAACAAAGCTATAAAATAGCTCCAATAGGTGCATGACTCAATGTAATGCCTCTCAAAGATGGATTCAATCTCTTAGCAAACTCCATTTCCTTTTTCGTTAGTGTATCAATAAGACCTAAGCCATAATTCGTTATATGATTAAACTCATTCACATACTCCTTGACACTGTGATAAATTTGCTCCAAACGAATGGACTTCTCTAGCTATACTCCCCATTCTGCCTCAAAAATGAACTTACTCTCAAGCTCCTCTTGAAATCAATCCAAACAATATCAGTCTTATCCATCTCAACCATAACAGTCTATAAATGACAAACAATATCAGTCTCATCTATCTCAGCAATGATAATCTACCAACCAGTTTAAGGCCTCACCTTACAAATGCCACGAATCTAAATATCTCTTCACTACATCCTTGACACCCATCATAACAAAAATCCTATCACAATTCCTCAACCATGCCCGTGTTTCTATAAGTGATTTGGCCCACAATAATTCCTTTACATGGACTCTAGAAATCCGAGCACAGTTTGGGGAAGTCCAAGCAAGTGAAGGAATTGGGGATTGCACTATGGGTCCTCCATTGGGGTTGAGTTCAGTCTGGCCACTTGATTGAAGATTCTGGTGGAACCATATAGGAACGTTCACGCCCGAAACCTCAGCCTCACTAGAACTATTTTCATTCTGATTGCTCATTCCCAATTATATGTAAATAGTAATTATTAGCAACTTTCTTCAAATGGTGTTAAGCACTCATGGAATATGAGGATGTGTTTGTGGCATAATTACATTCATATAATAATAATTTTTGAAAATATACAAGTATGCACTCTCAATACGCACCTAATGTCCAAAGAATCATGAACCTAAGCTCTAACACAACCTGTGACAAACTGCACCTCTAGACACACCAATTCAAAGCCTGAAGTGACTTTTGAAGTCGCGTCGTGCCAAGAAGTACGAGTCGTTGGTTTTTTTAACATTATATGATACAAAAACTAATATAAAATTTAAACATTTTACACTTTCAAATCTCACAGCAGAAGGAAATAAAATATAAATACTACAAATAAGTAAACATATAGTTATCTCCACATAACGTAGTCCATACAAAAACCGGCACAATAAAGTTCCAAAATAATAACATATATCTGAATGATAGAATAACAAAGTATAAAGTACATGTAGAATAACTATAAATAATATAACTCTAAGCACCAAGTGTTCTCCTCTGTGCACCATATCCTGGCTAAATCACCTACTGGCATGTCCTCTAGTAGTGGGTAAAGGGGAAGAAAAGGAGTGGATCGAACAAAATCCGGTGAATAAATTGTATTACTATTACATGATGTTCGCAAGCAATTAACTTCATCTATAATCTACACAACCCTGGGTGTCTATTTGTGTTAGTGTATTACTTATAAAGTATTGGTTGCTTTACAAATCATGGGGTATAATTCAATTTTACACCTACATCTATAAACAACTTATAAAGGTTTCCAACCGAGTTTTGAACAACCAACCACTAACAACTCTAGGCCTATTCCTAGTATATGATCCTGATAATTAACTTCCTAACCAACATCGAGTGAACATTCTCAATGACGAATCATGTATATCACATTTACACAATGAACGAACATCAAAATGCCTGTGCTCGTGCCTAGTATACTACATTGCTATTTATGGCCTACTTAAGCATTCGAGTCACCTTCTTAATGGTAAATGTGTCCAATGCTCTTTATCATTCAACCTGAAGCTAAAGAAATCACTATACCGATTCCTCCATAGGTTCAGCCACTGCCTAGCCATATAGTCCTATTATTGCGGACATCTCCACCTCCCTTCACTGATTCCTACATGTTAACATGTGACCGGCCATGCCCCAGTAATAGCAAGAGCTTCTAGTTACAATTTATGTTGCATGTCTTGTCAATTTCTACATTACGCCTACCATGAAATGTGAACCTAGGTATGTCATCCCCTGAAAAACCGGTTCTCCCTGTTGTTCCTGCTCCATGAAGCTATGCAAAATCATAATAGTCAAGAAAGTGGGGACAAGTTCCTCTATTCACCCTACTTAGCGTGCACCACGTCCAAGTTCAACCTGGGCTTGATGAAATAATTCTGACGTCGGAAAATTATTTCAGACGTCGAAAAATTATTTCAGACGTCGAAAAATTATTTCAGATGTCTAACCCTCTTCTTTATGAAAATAGTTTCTAGACATTCATAAGCCTAACTTCCTTTCTCGAGCATCTAACTTCGATTGTAGACATCTAAAAAAGGATTCAGACGTCTGAATCGAGTTGAATTTAAACTAGTTTCCCTCGGATTAAGATTTACTGAAATCAAGATGTTTGAACTTAAATCAAATGTTTGATTAATGTTCCAGACATCTGGTTAGGCTATTTTCTAGATTTCTATATTTTGTTTATTTCATTTATTTTCATTTGTCTTCTTTGCGATTCCGATTTAGACTTAGGGGTTTATATTTACAATGTTTTGGCAGTGATTTCTACCTTGGTTTACATGCAACTTCATATAAAATCTTCCAATAAACCACCTGTGTATTTGCATCAGAATCTATTTATTTTTCAAATTATATAATAAATTCAACGTGGAATTAGAGGGTGTTCGATCTTTTTTATTTATTAGATCACACCAAATTTTATCACATAAAGGTTTAAATCTATAGAATTAAAACTGAATTACTCTACTCTATCTTTCCCCTTTTCTATAATTGTTTCTATTAAATTAACACCTAGGGTTTTCCATCATCGCTATTCTTTTTGATTTATAAATGAAATTGTAGATTATTAAGATTAAGGTTGAAACTACTATTTCGAATTCAATAATCATATTTTTAAATTAGGTAGAATTATAAAGGAATTTAGTTACTTATGGATCATTATACCTCATAATCAATTTACTCAACTTTTCAAAACTTCTCTTCTTCTAATTTAATTTTGAACCTCCTTTCCTAGGCCTTCAATTTTATTGATTGGTCCCTCTTTCTCTCTTTCTCCTCTAATATCAATTCTCTCTTCCTCTCCTTTAAATTATATGTGTTTATTTTTATTTTTGATAAAGAAAATTTTGAAGAGAATAGAAGTATTATTTAGATTTGAGAAGTTTTTGTAAAAGAAGAAGAAGAAGAATTGTACGCATAGAATGGAGAAATGGCGGCTGGGGTTTTAAGTGAAAAGAAGTGAGGGTTGGGTCTTATTTATAGTTAAAAACTAGGGTTATCTTGTCTAAACCAAAAATTAATTATTCCGAAAATGCCATTGATTATAGTTTTTGCTAATTGTAACCCGTTTCATAAAATTTAACAAGTTGTATATGTTTCTAACTATAAATGACATTCTGGATGTAATGGAATAGGTCAAAGGCCTAATTCCAACATTTGTGAAAATTTACAATTTTGTCCTTTAATATTAAATTATATTTAACCCTTATTTATAATTTAGTTTATTATTAAAATAGGTGTTACATTCTCTCCCTTGAAATGATTTTGTTCACGAAATCTTTAAGAATGGAAAATTTTAACTCGCTCATACAACCAATATCTACAACCATCAGTCAACCATCAACCATTTGCAAAAATTATTCTTAAATTCAAATTTTCTAGTGTAGTGCATACTATAGGCAAAGAGTGGATATGAACATATAAGTAATGCAAAATTAGGCGGTCTCCTGAAGTAGTTGACCTCCTAAAATGCAAATGCTTATGCCATGTATCCAAAATGTATGCAATGTCCTATACGTGCAATTCAATATGGATGAGCATCTATTCAATACAAATGAAAAAATGCAACAACCATTATGCAAATAACTAATATAATAAAATTGATATTGTGATGTGAGTCATAGGCTAACAGGAACATGTCAACCCATATGTGCAATACTAACTAATAAAATTCATCCATTACCAACCATTATCCAAAACATGTATAGCAACACATTTACAACCATGCCTAGCATCCAAACACACCTTTGGAGTATGCTAAGCTTAGTACTATGCACACCAGTAATTGTAGTACTTAAATGGAAACATACCAAAAAGAGCTCTAGATGGGTAGCTTGGATTTTCTCCTTAGGCTCCAAAGTACTCTTAGCTTGGTCATCTCCCCACTGGACTCTAACCCATCTAAACTTTTTTGCGGAGTCGTCTTGTCTCACGCTCCACAATACAGGTAAGTGCATGACGAACAAATGACTCTCTCCATCTCAACTTCTTCTAACTGACTCGGCTAGACCATACTAGTTGAATCATGTAGTCACTTCCACGAGTGTGATACATGGAAAACATTATGAACCCCGCCCATGTTCTTAGAAAGCTCCACTCTATAAGCTAACTTCCCTACTCTCTCCATGATCGTAAAAGGCCCTATAAATCTTGGTGCCAACTTTCCTGCATTACCAAACCTCATATCGTGTCTAAGCGGCAAACCTTAATAAAGACCATGTTGCCCACTGCGAACCCCAACTCCATGCCTCTTTAGTTAGCATATGATTTATGCCTATCTTGGAAAGTCTTCATCCTTCTACAGGTCAAGTCTACTTTCTCCATAATCTCCCTTATCATATTTGGTCCAAGAATGAATCTATCTGTAGTGTCCTACCAACAAGATAGTTGATCTACAAGGCCTTCCGTACAACGCCTTGAACGATGCCATCCCAATACTTGCCTAATAGCTATTATTATACGCAAACTCTACTAATGGCAAGTGTTCATCCCGAGAACATCCATAGTCTAGAATACACATCCATAGTCCAGAATACCCTATTCGCCCTCTTGGTCTACTCGTCCGTCCGTGGATGATATGCGGTACTCAAATTTAATTCAGTTCCCAAGGCCTCTTGAAGACTCCTCCAAAATTCACTAGTGAAAAGCGGATCTTGGTCACTAATAATGCTAGAAGGAACTCCATGCAATCGAATTATCTTTTTCACGTATAAGATCGCCAAAGATTCCACTGCCCTCTTCTTCCCGATCGAAATAAAATGAGAGCATTTGGTCCAGCGATCGAGTATGACCCAAATATCCTCATTCCCCTTTCTACTCCTAGGTTTTCCATCTACAAAGTCCATAGAGATACTCTTCAATTTCCACTTTGGAATATCCAACGACTATAATAATCCACCATTCTTCTTCTGCTCTACCTTTACCTTGTGACAAGTCACACACTTGGAAACAAACTCCGCTACATTCTCTTCATACTAGGCCAGTAAAATACACTCTTCATATCATGATACATTTTATCACCATCGAGATAAATGGTCATCCTAGAACGATGTGACTCATCTAGTACCATGTCAATCAACTCCATAATAAGCGCACAAACTACCATCTCTTCACCACCATACTTTTGAATCAATGGAATAGCAATACAAATGACTCAAATATCTCCTCTGTTTAGCTTCTTAAAAATATCTAACAACTCTTTGTCTTTATTCAGACTCGAACCGATAAGGTTCATAAGTGAAGGCTGAACATTTGCTGCCAACGATCCTGGAGTGATGTTCGATGAATGTCGATAATAAAATAGAGAAATGAAATCCAAGTGCTTTCATTCCAAAAACATAGGACTCGACGTTGCATGCTTTCTACTAAGGCATCAAATACAACATTGCATATGCATGTAATGTATTAGATACTATATGAAGTTAAGAACTCCGTCCACCTCTACAGCCTCAAATACAAATCCATTTAGGTGAATAAATACTTCGGAGACTTATGATCTGTGAATAGCTCAAATTGTTCCTCTAAAGATGATGCCTCCATGTTTTAAGGGCGAGGACAATAGCTACCAACTCGAGATCATAGGTGAGACAGTTTCTCTCACATACCCTCAATTATCAACTAGCATAATAAACAACCCTACCCTCCTATATCAACAATGCGCCCAATCATGTACCATAAGCATCGATATATACTATGAATGCCTTCATACCATTAGGGAGTACTAAAATAGGTGCACTAGTCAATAACACCTTCAGCTTAATAAAAGCATCTTCGCATTCTGAGTTCCATGAGAAAAAAAAATTCTTCTTCATAATTTGGGTCAACAGTGCAGAAATTTAGCAAAGTCCGTAATGAACTTTCTATAGTAGCCAGCCAAACCTAGAAAAATCCTCATCGCTATGTCATTCTTTGGTACATGCCAATCCTATACTGCAAAAAATTTACTATGATCAACTGCTAGTACATGCTCGGAGACAACATGTCCAAGAAAGCAAACCTGATTATGCCAAAAGTGACATTTGGAAAATTTTGTCTTTAGCTTATGCGTACAGAGAGTATTGAGAACTTCTCCTAAATGCAACTCATGCTCTTCCTTGTTCTTCAAATAGACAAGTATGCCATCAATGAATACCACCACAAACTTATTTAGAAAACCTCTGAAGACTCGGCTCGTGAGGTCTTAATATATGTTGGTGCATTGGTCAGTCAAATAGCATGACTAACCACTCATAAAGTCTGTCAAGTGTGCGAAAAGCAGATTTCTGAATACTATCCTCAGTTATACGCAACTGATGGAACCTAGTAGCCAAGTCAAGCTAAGAGAATACCTTCGTTCCAACTAACTTAACAAAGAGATCGTCTATATATTGTAGTGGATAAAGATTCTTCTTGTTACGAAAATAGACTTAAAGCCTTAATGAGCCATTTTCTTTAGTAGCAAAGACAACTGGTGCTCCCTACTCCGACATACTTCTCTAAATAAAGCCCATTTCCAATTATTCACTCACTTGCTTATTTAGCTCACATGTTTCTCTCATACTCATATGTCTAAGAGGCATGGCAATAGGTCTAACATTCTTTTTAAGATGAATTTGATGTTCGATCTCCATATAGGGAGAAAAACCAAAAAGTTTGGAAAAGACATAAGGGTAGTCATGAACTACTGAAACCGAAGCTAACTCACCATGAGATAAGTCTAAAGAATATAGGTAACTCAATATAACCGAAATCTTGGGATCGCAGTAAACCTCAAGGCTGCGCCTACTACAAGTACCTAATCGAACCGCCTTCTTATCATCATCTGTGTTGTCATCAAAATTGATCACTAACACCCAATTGCAAGTGAAAGCACCAATATCCAATCACATATCACAGATAGAGTATATGTAGAGAATATACTTGAAGAATAATCAAAATTAAAATGAAAGCAGTAAAAGAGACAAGATTTATAGTGGTTCGGCTAACTTTGGTCTACGTCTACTCTAGAAAAATCCTTTTTATTACCAGAAATTTAGTTATAGTTACAATCCAGAATTCATGGAATAAAAATGGCAGGGTAGCCTTTGAGTAGAAGATGAAGAGAAACAAAAATGAAGAAGTTCCCTTTTTCTGAAGCCACACTTGCTGTATTTATAGGCGAAACTCTGGCTACAGGGCCTCCTTACCTACATGGGCCCACTATAGCGACCGTCGAGCCCAACTCGACCATCTATGCAAATCTGAAGTTAATCCTGAAGCAGCACCAATGCCAACCTGGATGAACCAAATGCTGACCCCCTGATGTGATACGACCTCCATCTCAATGTCGACCACAAGTTGTATGCCGACCCGAAGCTAATCAAATGCCGACCCGATGCAATGTGCTGACCCTATATTTCCTTACCGACCTAAAGTTCCAACACCGGTTCGGAGTTAACCATGATGCTGACCCAAAGTGAATGCCACACCGACCCGAAGTCCAACCAATGCCGACCTGATGCCATCTCCTTATGCCGATCCCTTATAAATCCCGATGCCGACCCGAAGCCGACCCTATTCCATATCATTGCCGACCTGAAGTTGATGCTGACCTGACCTGAAGATGAATTAGTGCCAACTCCAAGAAGATCCAATGCCGACCCCTTTAAAAAACATCCTATTATGATCCAAAGCAAACCCTTTCTTGACCCGAAGCATTCCCTTTGGCGACTCGAAGTAGACCCTAAGCAACTCATCTCTTGCCAAAATCCATATCAAAAGTACCCTGCGTCTTTTATCCATCGACCAAGCTCAATGCTGGTTTCATATTACTATCCATAATTGATTGTCCATCTATTCATCTGAACCAATTCCATGACATTCTAGCCTCGATAATCGTGAAGTCTATTGGGTTAAATCCGCCTGTATACTGCCTTGCCAAAAGACGTGTTAACACTTTGCCCCCCAAAACATGCCTTGCAATAGGAAGGCGTGCTTTGAATTGCCTGAAGCCCGATGTTTGAAACCTGTGGATGGCCTACGAAGAGATCAATGATTTTGCCTGATTGTTAATAACGATCGTTTGGGATCGATCGTGTGCCGTTCGATGCGAAATGTGATCATTTGAGATCGGGTGTCGTTCGAGGCGAAATGTGACCGTTCGAGGTCGGGTGCCGTTCGAGGCGAAATGTGACCGTTCGAGGTCGGGTGCCGTTCGAGGCAAAATGTGACCGTTCGAGGTCGGGTGTCGTTCGAGGTGAAATGTGACCATTCGAGGTCGGGTGCCATTCGAGGCGAAATGTGACCGTTCGCGATCAGGTTTTGTTCGAGGCGAAATGTGACCGTTCGAGGTCGGGTGCCGTTCGAGATGAAATGTGACCGTTCGAGGTCGGGTGTCGAGGCGAAATGTGACCGTTCGACGTCCGATCTCAGTATGATTAATGTCAGATTTCGCATTCGAGTGAATTTCGAAATCATTTGTTACGGCGGTTCATCGCCATCTCAGAGTATGCCTAAGGACCGTTCGCGATCCCGTACATGTGTAAGTGACTTAGCCATTTTAATGTAGGATTTATTATTAGTTATTTAGTTCATGCCATCAAGACATGATGACCTGTGCCCTTAAGCCGGGCTAGCTCTGATTTGTGGCGGATGATGATTGCTCCTGTTCCATCACCGCTATCCATTTCCAAGCAAAGCCATCCAAATCCATGCCCCCAATTCCATGGGGAGTTGTGCTAATCCATTCCCCTTAGTCGGGGTTTGCCTCCTGGTGATCCGATCCATATCTAAGCCTGCTAATTTTTGCTACATGTCCTGGATTCCAATTTCCAGCTATTGCAACATCCATTAGTGGTCTTCGATTGTCATTTCCATCCTGCCCCCAAGTCCACGAGGGAATCCGAGATTATCCTCTTCCGAACGCATATCCAAGCTCTTATCTATGCTAAAATTTCATCCATCATCTTGCTTGCTTCTTTTTTCTGGTTCTGATCCTGGATTTCCTCCTGTCTCTTTAGCATTCTTTCCTGCATAGCATCCATCCTTGTTTCCATCTTGTCCCAGCTCATTGTCTTCTTTTTGATTGCCTAACCATTGCTTCTAAAATCCAAGTTCCCAAGCTTTCAAATCCAAGATCCTAACTTCCAAACCCTTGAATGTAAGCTTTCTCGGTGAAAGCACCAAAATGCTGGCATCAAAATTGACCACCAACACCCAATTGCAAATGAAAGCACCAATATCTTGTCACAGATCACAGATATAGTATATGTAGAGAATATAATATGAAGAATAATCAAAATTAAAAAGAAAGCATTAAAAGAGACAAGATTTATAGTGTTTCGGCTAATTCCGGTCTACGTCCACTCCAGAAAAATCCTTTTTATTACCAGAAATTTGGTTACAGTTACAATCCAAGATTCCCGGAATAAAAATGGTGGAGTAGCCTTTGAGTAGAAGATGAAGAGAAACAAAAATGATGAAGATCCCTTTTTCTGAAGCCACAACTGCTGTATTTATAGGCAAAACTCCGGCTACAGGGCATCCTCACCTACGTGGGCCCACCATAGCGACCGTTGAGCCCAACTCATCCATCTATGCTGACCTAAAGTTAATCTTGAAGCGGCATTAATGCCGACCTGGAGTGAACCAAATACCGACCCCTTGAAGTGATACGACCTCCATCTCAATGCCGACCCCAAGTTGTATGCCGACCCGAAGCTATTCAAGTGCCGACCCAATGCATTATGCCGACCCCATATTTCTTTGCCGACCTGAAGTTCCAACACCAAGCCGCAGTTATCCCTGATGCCGACCCGAAGTGAATGCCACACCGACCCGAGTCCAACCAATGCCAACCCGATGCCATCTCCTTATGCTGACCCCTTATAACTCCCGATGCCGACCCGAAGCCATATCATTGCCGACTTGAAGTTGATGCCGACCTGACTCGAAGATGAATCAATGCCGACTCCAAGAAGATCCAATGCCGACCCCTTCGAAGAACATCCTATTATGATCTGAACCAAACCCTTTCCTGACCCGAAGCATTCCCTTTGGTGACTCGAAGTAGACCCTAAGCAACTCATCTCTTGCCAAAATCCATATCCCAAGTACCCTGCGTCGTTTATCCAACGACCAAGCTCAATCCTGGCTTCATATTACTATCTGTAATTGATTGTCCATCCATTCATCTGAACCAATTCCATGACATTCTAGCCTCGATAATCGTGAAGTCTATTGGCTTAAATCCACCTGTATACTGCCTTGCCAAAAGGCGGGTTAACAATCTGTATTGCCCCATACATAGCCATCCAGTCCATTTCCAAAAGTAAAACAAACCCCTTAAAATAAAAGCATTACAATCAAATTCGACCCCCAAAATATACAACTTCAAACCCTTACAAATCATGGATAAACGAATCGACCCTCCAACAGTTTCACTACTACTATAGGGTCTGTAACCATACTAGTTTCTAAGTGCAATTCATTTACTAGCCTTCTTGAAATAAATGAGTATGGTGCTCCAGTGTCAAATAAATTATGAATATATAAATAAAAAGGAGTTAACACACCTTATATGACGACCTTCTTTCTCTTATCCTTAACTGAAGCAGTGCTCGAGCTAGGAATAACATCAAATGCATATGCTGGAACCATCTGTTAAAAGTCTTACTATTCAGACACTCTCTCTTCATGTGTCCAAATTGGTTGCATTTGTCATATTTTATCTTCATAATGCTCGTGCTATAATCCCTTACCAGATGCCCTTGCATTGACACTTCTTACACTTAGAATTTGGCTTCTTTATCTTGCCTTGAGCTACCATTCCACTTCTGTGATGGTCTTGCTTAACTGGCTTCACCTCTTCGTTCTTAGGTTCCTCTTTCCCAATTTAATGTAGCAATGTCATCTCAACAAGCTCTCAACAGTTTCTCCAATAAATACATGGCTAAAAGTAATACCTCTCAAAGATGGATTCAACTCCTTCGCAAACTTCATCACCATTTTCGCTAGTGTATTGATAAGATCTAAGCTATACTTCGCCAGTTGATTAAACTCATTCACATACTCCTTGACACTGCGGTCATCTTACTCCAAAGGAATTGACTTCTCTAGGTCTACTCCCCATTCTGCCTCAGAAATGAACTTAGTCTCAAAGCGCCTCTTGAAATC
The DNA here is from genome assembly GCA_030737815.1 of Allium fistulosum. Lineage (NCBI taxonomy): Eukaryota > Viridiplantae > Streptophyta > Magnoliopsida > Asparagales > Amaryllidaceae > Allium > Allium fistulosum. The sequence goes on along the minus strand of CM060906.1, from coordinate 865,487,686 downwards.
AGCCTAAGCAATACTAGTCTCATCTATCTTAGTAATAACAATCTCCCACCAGTTTAAGGCTTCCCTTGCAAATGCCACGAAGCTAACTATCTCTTCACAGCATCCTCTACACCCATCTTAGCGAAAATCCTATGAAAATTTCTCATGACCGCTTATGTCTCCATAAGTGATTCAGCCCCATAATAATTATTTCCACTTGAACTTTGGAAATCCTGGCACGACTTGGGAAAGTTCAAAGCAAGAGGAGGATTTAGAGCTGCAAATTGTGCTTGCACTACCTGTCCTCCATTAGGGTTGAGTTTAGTCTGGTCCCTTACTTATAGATACAAGCAGAACAATATAAGAACATTCACGCCTGAAACCTTACCTGCCTCACCAAAACTATTTCCAGTCTGATTGGTCATTCATACCTATTTGTAAATAGGTATTGGCAAGTTTCCACAGAGGCATTACTAGAATATGAGGGTATGTTTGTGTTTTACTAACATATATATAATAATAATTTTTAAAATATACAAGTATGCTCTCTCAATACATGCCTATGCCCTAAAGAATCCTGAACCTAAGCTCTGATACCATTTGTGACAAACCCCACCTCCTAACAAACTGATTCAAAGCCTAAAGCGACTTTCGAACTCGTGTTTTCCAAGAAGTACGAGTCGATGGGGTTTTTGAAATTACATGATATAGATACTAATATAAAATTTGAATATTCTATACTTTTATATCTCATAGAGGAAGGAAATAAAATATGAATACTGAAAATAGCTAATCAGATAATAGTCTCCATATGACGTAATCCATATAATAGTTGACATAATAAAGTTTCCACATAACAACATATGTCTGATCGATAAAATAATATAGTATAAAGTACATAGAGAATATCGGTAAATAATATAGCTCTAAGCGCAAAGTCTTCTCCTCCCAACACCATATCCTAGCCAAATCACCTACTGGCCAGTCCTCATGTAGTGGGTAAAAGGGGGAAGAAAAGGACTGGACCAGACAAAGTCTGGTGAATGAATTATATCACTAGTATATGGTGTTCGCAAGCAATTAACTTCATCTATAATCTATATAATCTAAGGTGTCTATTTGTGTTCATGTATTACTTATGATGGACTAATTACTTTACAAATCATGGGGTATAATTTTATCACACCTACATCCATAAACCACTTACAAAGGTTTCCAACTGTGGGTTGAACAACTAAAAACTAACAGCCTTGGTCCATTCCTAGTTTATGATCTGGGTAACTAACTTCCTAACCAACATTGAGTTAACGTTCTCAATAACAAATCAAATATATCGCACTTATGCACTAAGCGAACATCGTAATGCTTAATCTTGCGTCATGTATACTACCTTGATGATTCATGGTCTACCTAAGCATTCATGTCATCATCTCATTGGTAAACATGTCATATGCCCTTTATCACTCAACCTGAAGTTAAAGAAATCACTATAGAGATTCCCCCATTTGTCCAATCGCTTCCCAACTGTATAGCCCTACTATTGTAGATATCTTTGTCTCCCTTCCTCGATTCCTACATATTTAATATGTGACTAGACGTACCCTAGTAACAATAAGAGTTTCTAATTGCATCGCTATCGCACGCTTTGTCGAGTTCCACGTTACGCCCGTCATGAAGTGTGAACCTAGGTACGTCATCCAATGTAAAATTTATTTTTCCTATTGCACCTGCTCCGTGAAGCTACACAAACTCCTAACAGTCGAGAAAGTGGGGACAAGTCCCCTAGATTTTCCCTACTTGGCTTACACTAGGTTTAGGTTCAACCTGGGCTTGCTGAAACAGTTCATACATTGGAAAATTATTTCAAATGTCTTACCCTCTTCTTAAAAAAATAGTTTTCCAGGCAGTCAAGTGTCTGGCATCCTTTCTTAGACGTCTGAATTCGATTCTAAACGTCTGATAAAGGATTTACACATCTGGATTGAGTCAAATTTGAAATAGTTTCTCTTGGGTTAAGATTTGTTGAAATCTAGACGTCTGAACCTTAAATCTGATGTCTGGTTAATTTTCCAAACATCTGGTTAGGGTGTTTCCAGATTTTTATATTTTCTTTATTTAGTTTATTCTCGTTCATCTTCTTCATGGTTTTGATTTTAGACATAAGGGTTTATCTTCATAGTGTATTGGTGGTGATTTCTACCTTGGTTTACGTGTAGTTTTATATAAAATCTTCTAATAAACTACCTATGTGTTTGCATCAAAATCTATTTATTTTTCAAACTATATAATCAACCCAAGGTGAAATTAGAGGGTGTTTAATCTTTTTCATTTATTTAATCACATCGAACTTTATCACATAAATGTTTAAAGCTATAGAATTTAAAGTGAATTACTCTGTTTTATCTTTCCCCTTTCTATAATTATTTCTATTAAATTAACACCTGGGTTTTTCCATTATCATTATTCTTTTTTATTTATAGATGAAATTGTAAATAATATAATATCTAGGTTGAAAAAACTATACCAAATTCAATGGTTATATTTTTCATTCAGGTAGAATTATAAAGAAATTTAATAATTTATGAATCAACCTAACATTGCAATCAATTCACTCACTTTACAAAGCTTCCCTTCTTGTAATTTAGTTTTAAACCTCCTTTCCTAAGCCTCCAAGTTAATTGATTTGTCCATCCTTCTCTCTTTCTTCTATAAGCTCAATTCTCTCTTCCTCTCCGTTGAATTATACATGTTTTATTTTATTTCTGATGAAGAATTTTTTGAAGAGAATATAAGTATTGTGTATATTTAAGAAGTTTTTATAGAGGAAGAAAGTGGTGGCTAAGGTTTTGAGTAAAAAGATGCGAGTGTTAAGGTTTTATTTATAGTTGGAAACTAGAGTTATTTGGTCTAAACCCAAAATTAATAAGTACGATCCAAAATTAATAAGTATGATAATGCCATTGGTTATAATTTTTGTTTATTTTGACCCATTTCATCAAATTCAGTAAGTTAAATTTGTTTTCTAACTATAAAAGACATTTCAGATGTAATAGAATAGGTCCTGAGGCCTAATTCCAATGTATGTAAAAATTAACTACACTGTCCTTTTATGTTAAAATGCATTTTTAACTTACTAATATTTTTATTTATTGTTAAAATTTCTGGAGTGTTACAGCTTTAATTTTGTATTTTGCAATTAACTTCAAATATTATTAGAGATTGACCATTAATCAAGTTCTAGATATGATACAGTGTCAACGAAGTGAAAACAAGTATAATATATCACTTCTCGGGTGTGACTTAAATGATTAGAAATCAGATTTTACCTAAATGATTTGTAAGAAACTAACCTTATGTCCACTATAATGTTTCACCAAATTCCGTACAAGCTTTAATATTTGAAATATTTAAATATTTTTTAGAGTTCACACAAGGAGTTACATAATAGTATTTATTAGCATATTTCTTAATTTACCTTAATCAAGTTAATTTACAAATGGCATACACTAAAATAAATAAAATTAACATAAATTTATATTAATCTATTATGGTATTTTTATTTGAAAACTTAAAATTAATTAAAATAATATCTAAATGTTATATGCTAATTTATTTAAATAAAACGGTTAAATAAATATTTAAACAAATATAACTATTATTAGTTAGGCCCAAACTTTATGTATATGATATATCAATGGGTTCAGCCAGATTAAAAAAAGAGGGGGCTTTGGCTCATTTTAAAAAAAATTAGTAAATAGTTTATCTAGGGAAAAACGGAGAGAAAAAGACGGAAATACTCTAGATATTTTGTAGCTTTTTGGAGGCTATAAATATCACCTTTCTCTCATCCATACATTCCAAGCGAAAGCTTTAGCCTATATTAGAGAAATTTGTAACCCATAGATAAGCTTGCAAGCTAAGCTAAGAGGAGAAAGGACAAAGGCTCCAAGGAGGAAATAGCTCATCATATGATTTTTAATCGACCAGTTAGATCAAGGTAAATAATTTAAATTCAATTAAATTTATTTTATAATGCTGACATAACTTTCCAAATCATTTTAAATGGTTCAAAAATGGCGACTTTCTCTCTACTAGGAAAAATATATCGGTGAAAAGAAATTGCCCACTTTACCTTCCTCGAAGTGTTTCTCCTTCCCTTCTTTGCATCTCCCTCCTCCCCTTATCACAATCTTCCAGATGTGACTTGACTTTGATCCTATAACCTCGCCCAGCTTCAATCCTCGCATGGCCCTAATCGTAAAACACAACTCTACTGCCTCCAGTTCAAATTTGCTACTTGTCATTTGTCCTACAGCCCTACCCCTCGATGATGTGGACTTCCGATAGCTAAGCACTCCTGGTTGGATCCTTGGTGCTTTGGATGTGGTTGTTGGGAATTTTGTATATGTTCCTGTTGATGCCAAATATGGATCAACACCCAAGGATAAGTTGTAGAGAACTCATGAGACCTAGATCTAGCAAAGAACAGAGAAAATAAAAGAAAATAGAACAAGGATATGTAGGATTTTTATAATGGTTCGATAATCTCTAGCATATGTCCACTTTTTAGTTTTATTAATCAATGATTGTAGAGAGTTTGAGAACAAGTCGCTAGTACAAGGGTTTGACAGGTTCTATAGCTTAGAACTGCCAAAAGTAGCTGCCTAGATGACCATTGTGAAGGAGGTAGGAGATAAAGAAGAGGAGAAGAGTGAAGATCAGCCCGGATCCTCTTCTAGTTGTAGTACAATTGATATTTATAGGGAAACAGCTGCATAGAGTCGTAAGTCCACTTGATTCGAAGCCCAGGAGAAAGCACTAAGGATGTACACGTGAGCACGTGGGCCCAAATACTGAAAAAACCTCTCGATATTGATAGAATTTTCCTTATGCAAAGTGAATTCTTTCGCTTCCCTCGTATTTCTATCTTCCATTCAATGATTTCCAAACTCTTTCTCATAAACTTTGAGTTGATTCCAGCAATTCTCTCGATAACACTTGAATATCCAGCTCTCTTTGCTTTCTACTCATCAATCCTGAGAATTGCTTATACAAACTTTGAGAAAAAGACTTGACAATGAGAGAATGGGGTAGAACATGAAGCATATGGGGTTTATAAAGCCCAAGGTAAGGAAAATTGCATCGGTACCGACTCCTTTACTTAGCTTGGACCTTGTTGAATTTTCTTGAGTTCCGCTCTTTTGTTCTTCTGAGTGTATTTCCAAGTTCTTGAGTCGTTTGGTCTTTATCTTGACTTTCTACTCCTAGTCGAAATCCACTTGGTCATAAAACCATTTAAACTTGCCCACAAGAGTATGATTTCATTGAAAACAAAGTGTGCTCTGGATCGAGACTAGTTCTGGATTGTTATCTCTTAAAATTCAGGTAATTACTCGTGAATTTATTCAAAATGTTGCTTTCATTTGGTAGACACTCTTTCAACTGTATTGTATGGTTATAACTCCATTCTTCATGCCGTGGTCCAGAATTACGCTTTGGAAGTCAGATCTATGCTTTAGATGAATACACCTTGCTTTTCCATGCATTCTGCTTAGTTTTGGGGTGAGAAAACCTCTTGGTATCGAGAGCTTCGTCTAGATACCGAGATAATTAGTCTTCCTTGAATACTCTACTTAAGAACTTTTAAGACCTAGAATTTTTATACTTCATTTTCATTCATGCCTATTGCTTCTTTTTGCACCAACCTATTTTCCAACCAAGACGTTTCCTTGCACTGTCGACTTCTTTTGATCTATCCAAGCTCAACCACCGCCATCTATCTTGCCATTGTCCAACTTAGTTCCTTCGACCTCATGAATGCCACCCTAAGTCATTGCCGTTGTTGTGCCTTCAATCACTTCCAAAAGAATTTGGGTCCGAGATCTCCACTTCAAGCTTAAACCACCGATCAAAAATTCTAAGGTTGGTGGTCGGTTTGTGACGTGGCAATGGTAACAATGATGATGGGGGGATTAGCTGATGGTGATCGGAAAACGTTGGTTGGAATTTTGGCCACGCACGATCTATGGTGAGCTAGGATTTTTCCTTGGTCATGTATACGCCGATTCAGAGACAAGTTTGACTCCTTGACTCCAACTACCTTTTACCAGAACATGTTTAAGTCCTCGTCGCCTTTTGAGCTCTAGTAGGATGACTTATTTCAAGAACGATCGCACTAAGTGATTCCATTGCATCGCTTTTTTGCTGTTGCATTTCCTGTGTTCCTGAAAAGAAGAACTTCTGGGTCGCTCTGGACAACGGTTCCATTTTGCGAAGTGACGAGTTATCTAGTATAAGCAAGCTATCTATACAAGATGATTTGTCATAGTGTATAGAACACTAGACTCGCACTACATAGATTAACATTTCTCACTTGCCTCGATCAATGCTTGGAATCTGATTGGTCAACAAACGTCGACATCCTTTGGATTTCAGACGTTGGTTACACGGGCTTAAAACACAATATAAAACATACATGACCATGTTAAATGCCCAGTTTTGTTATCTAGAATGACTCGTCGATCTCCACGACTCAAGTCCAACAAAGGCACATCCACTGCTCCTAAAGCCGGATCTTCTACAGCTCAGGTTTCACCAACCATCCCCGTTGGACTAAGCCATCTTGTTACATCAGAATCATAAGGCTTGATGGTCCCAATTGCACCAGTAGTGAATCAGTCTCCTCCTCTGAACAAACTCTTGGATCTAAGAATACTGAATGATCCATCGGAATAAGTGCCCACGATTTTGACGGTTAGGATGCTCCAAAACATCTGTCGTTAGCGTGAAATTCCCGAAGATGGCGTTCTTCTTCCTATGGGGGATGAGATTGCACATAACCTCCCGCCGGGATACACAACATGCAACCAATACATGTTATAAAGCAGTGTTGTGTGTTGTCCCACCTTTCAATCCTTTCCTTCTAATAGTTTTCGAATAACTTGGGTTGGCTCTATTCCAGATTCATCCGAACGGATATGCTCTTCTATGCGCTCTCTACGTCCTCTTTATGAATCAGTCTAACCGAGCTCCCACCTTCAGCAAACTTGCCTACCTGCTCCATTTCAAGAAAAATGAGAATCTTCTTTTTTCATGCTCATTAAAGCCCGTTGTCGGTGAAAGATCATCGAAATGCTTCACAATAAGTGCAAGCACTTCAAGAATGAGTATTTCTACGTACGATGTCCGTACGGCTTCAAATGATTTTAGCTTTCTTGAAGTGATTTTCCTTTCCTCTACACCTTCCATACTTGAATTTATTTAGCTCTAGTTATCATCTTGATGTTTATTTCTTTATAGGAATTCCTATTCGACATGACCATGCTTAAGGGACTCTAAGAAGTTGGGTTCCAGCATCGCACCATCGCATTCCTTCTGAAAAATGAAAACTTGTGGCCGCATGGCTTACTGAGCCCTGTAGATTTGTTGTTGCAGAGTCGCTTGTACCTAATGGCCCCAGAAATCATACATTCTCTTCCTACCCCCACTCGAGTCTTCTTGAGGAAGTTATTAGTCCATCCGGTATAGTGCACTCAGATGAGCCCGTTAAATGAGAGCTTAGAGAGTGCATGGATACTGAATCCTGATGTCACAAATAACCGGGGTGAAGATGTTAGATTTCCCTGATTCTTGAAGATAATGAGGGGGTCGGAAAGATAAAGGGAATATAGGCTATGGTTGGAGAGGAAGGAGAGGGCACCGATGATGGCGATAGCGACTATCACGTTAGTGAAGAAGAAAAGAGCGAATTGTTCGATGAGTCTCCCTATTTGAGTCCCAATCTCACTAGCTCTCCCCATCAGGAGTACCATGTCGTAAAGACCTTTGAAAGGGCCAAATGTTAAATCTGTATTGCCTTTGGTAGAGATATTACTTCAATCCTCCCCCTTTGGCAACATCTTTGTCAGTTTAAGTGACATCGGGGAGATTGACTTCACCGTTTGTTACATTCTGGACGAAACTGACTCAGGCTTTACCTCCTCGCCAAGAGATTTGTAAGTGAAGGTGGAGAAACTCCATCTTTACGTACATGTGAACATAGCCTGTAGAGTACTTAGGGGATCATCGGTGTCATACACTTCATTAGGATCACGAACACACATCCCTGCATACATTTTTGCTTTCTAATGTCACGATCTTTATATTATATATTTTCTATTTCAAGTTCCATGGGTCGTGGCTATTATGAGAAGCTCTCCTGGAATGCCAGTGCATATAGAGGCCAGACTCTTGATCCTCATTCGCCTTGTCACTATGAAACTGATGAGGAGAGGCAAAGGAGGAAGGATCATAAAGCTGATGAAGCTCGCAAGGAAGAAAGGGAAAAGGATAGGGGGAGAGAGAAGAAGAGAAAGAGAAGAGAGGATAAGACTGAGCTGTCCCGTGACAGTGCCAAATGCCCAAGGGATTCCACCGAGCGTCGCGCGCCATCTTCTGTTGATGTTCCACCACATAAGCTCAAACTTCTTCAGTTTAACAAGTTCCAACTTCTCATGCTATACTTACTATAGTCCCGCCTGTTTCCAAAGGCGTTTCTACTATATAGTTCACTCTTTCGGCTAGTCCCCCACGGCTTCAAGCTGCATTCCCTAACCTCTTTTTACATGGCATCAGATTTGATCAGGACATCTCGGATACCTCAAGAGAGGTGGTGGAGCGAGACTTATGCAGTGTCGAAAAGCACATTGGGAAAGGGTTTAAGTGGAAGAAGTTGTGTACCGCCCTATCTAAAGTAAACAAGATTAACTACACCAACATTTATTCCTTTGAGTTCGAGAAGCAAACATTTGAGTGAATCATTAAGGAGTGAGAGGATGATCTGATGAAGGTTACAAGATAAAGAGACTTAGCCCTTGCAGCAAAAACCCGCACCGACGAATTAATTGAAGAAATAAAGCGTGTCCATACCAATGTTGAGCTCATCTTTAGAGACCAGCTAAGATACGCTATTGCTAAGAGTATAGAGTTTAAGAAGCACGCTAATGAGAGGGCCCAAATGCTTATACACAAGGATGAGATTATTTGGGCTCAGGTTTAGACTATCTCAGAACAATCTATGGAACTTGTTAGGCTCCAAGAGGAGAATCAAAAGCTCGACGAAGAGAAGAAGAAACTCGTCTAGGAGATGGAGCAGCTATCCACCAAAAAAATGCCAATGATCTTGAACTTGCAATTTCTCAGCAAGAGCTCAAAGAGCTTCAAGCAGAGAGGGCCAGAACTAGCGAAGAACTCGATGCCAATATGCTACACTTCTTACCAACATTGTGATGAACAAAAATCTGAGATGGCCGGTGTTTGACTATCCCGAGACCCTTGTTGGCGTTTGGGATGAAGTGCTACGTAGGTCTGTGATAGCTGGAGAAATCACTCTGAGGTAGAGCTAATGGTTGCATATCTTGATGCCAAAGACATAGAATTTCTCTTAGTTGGAAGAGCCCTCTTAGCTGAAGAGGCTGCTAATATTGCTACCACCGCCAAAACACTTGCTGGCGTTAGCTTATTGGGACTTCGCGAAGTGTTCACTTCAAAATCCAGAGAGCCGATGGTGACTATTCCTACACTTACGGAGGTTTGCTTCGAAACCACCCAGGTGATCCTTGCTTCAGCAGTAACTGTTTCTATTGAGTCTTACATTCCTACTCCCGTCGGCCAAGCTGAGGAGCACACGGTAAAGGAAGGGGAATTCAAAGTCGATGTTCGGGAAAGAAGCCCTGGTTCAGGTATTTCTCTTGTATCTCCTGTTTTCAAAAGGCTCCAGTTCATTCTCGAGTCTTTTAATAAAATGTACTACTTTATCTATCAACTTGTAGGTCAACCACATCTGCCTCCTTCGCCTTTGGCTATGTAGGGGTCAGGAACTACCGCTACCTTTACCGCATCAACCATCAGGAGAAGATTGCTTCTCTGGAGAACTTGGAGGATATTTATGTCCCTCGGGAGGTGCACGTGATGATTCTAGGTGCTTCCGACCCAACTGAGCACGATATTATGGTAAAGAGGCTAAGAGTTGACATAGGGAAAACCAAAGTGAACAAAGAGCCCAAGGTCACCGAGTCCGCTACTTCTAAATTGATAAGTCCAAGACTCAAGATTCCCGCCTTGTAGATTCGACCACCTAGGACAAAGCCCACTGAGAATTCAGCTGACCAATCTGAAGAGCTACATACTATGACCAGTGAAAATTCCACTCATTTTGAAGGTGAGACTTCCCTTGGAAAGGTATTTAAGGATGAAAAGCAAAAGTACAAGAGTCGACCCTTCGATGATAAAGGTGAAAGAGGAGGAAAAGTGAATAGTGCTTCGAGACCGTTGGCATGGTAGCTTGATTTCATTTTTGAAGTTGTGTTATTATCGAGTCTGTAGCTTTAATTTTTTGCTTTAAACATGCCTATATTGTATGCGTACGACCCACGCTGTTTGATAGTACATAAAATGGTTGGTAATTAAAGGTTTGCTTTGTTCCATAATCTCTCTTCAATTTAATTGTCTATGTTAAAGAAATGACAATTTCTGCCTATTTACAGTGGCTCTAGAATCTTCGGCTGGCTTATTTGTGAGAAACAAAATAAGGAAAGCTAGATGTAATAGTGTCGGAGCAGGTTACTGTTCCATGCATGCGGGATTGGGAATCTGTCAATGGTTGCTAGTTTGAAAGCATTATCTCCAAGCTTATGGTCAATTGCATAGGGTCTTTCCCAATTCAGACCAAGTGCCTCCGTACCTTGTAGAACTCTTTTTAGAAAGAGATCTCCTGCCTCAGAAGTATGGTTGCGGACCGTGGCATTGAAGTGTCCTGCTACCCTTTTCTGGTAAGCAGCTACTCTTAGCTCAACTTCTTCCTACTTCTCATCGACCAGGTTAAGGGACTCAAGTAGTAGTTCCATGTTTTCTCTTCGGTTGCCTTCTACAATGAGATGAGACTTCTAATTCAAATGGTATCATAACTTCTAAGGCGTAACCCAACGCGAGTGGGAGTGTCCAGCTGTCAATTTATGTATTTTTCTTGTAAGCCCATAGTGTTAGTGGAAGCTCATCTACCCGATTTCCTCCAGCTCTAGTCGATCGCTTTTTCAGTGTGGATTTGATGATTTTGTTCACTACTTCCACTTGCCCATTCGCTTGAGGCTGCACCACTGCGGAGAAGCTCTTTTCGATTCGATATTGTTTGCAAAAGTCCTTGAACTTAGCACTTTCGAACTAAGTCTGATTATCCATGATGATCTTCAAAGGTACTTCGAACCTGCAACTAATATTCTTTGTTACAAAATTTATTACCTTTTTAGTTGTAATAGTGGCAAACAATTCCTCTTCAGCCTATTTTGTAAAGTAATCCACTACAACGATATCATATTTGGCTCCTCCTTTCGCTATTAATAGTACACCGATAAGGTCAATTCCACAAATCACAAACAGTCATGGGCTGACCATCTGCATAAGCTTTGAAGATGGGGCTCTAAGAATCTTTGCAAATCTATGACATTGGTCGCACTGTTTGATGTAATCGACAACATCTCAGTTTACTATCGGCTATAGTTGCTTTCATGGACTTCCATGAGGATCTTCTTAGTTTCATCCTTGGTTACACACCAGAGCAAGGGCATAGAGAATCCTCTCTTGTATAGTATTCAATCTTGTATCACAAATTGCGGTACTTTCGAAGTAGTTTCCTCCCTCACTCCTATCTTTGGGGAGTATTCCCTTGAGAAAATAGTCCTTGATAGGAGTCATCTACGATTCTACTTCCTTTGTTGTCTCCAAAATCTAATCGACATCCATTTGATCAATGCTTAGAGCCATCAAAATCTCCATGGAAACCAGTCCCATTAGTTTTGCTTCTCCAGAACTAGTTAGCTTAGCTAGTGAATTAGCCTTCATGTTCTCCTCTCTAGGAATGTGAGTTACATGTAATGTTATAGATCTTCAAGCACTTCTAGTGCCTTTGATAGGCAAGGGGTTAGTCTCATGCCCTTGGCCTAATATTCCTTCCTGATTTGGTAGACAACGGGTTGCGAGCCGCTGAATATGTGCAGCGTATTTATCGCCAGTTCCTTCACTATTTTCAATCATTCTATTAATGCCTCGAACTCAGCTTCGTTATTAGTAGCAGAGAATTCAAGATTTAGTACGTAGCAAATCGATCGCCGTTCCAGTGTTTCAAACACTACTCCTTCCCCCGAGCCAAATTCATTTGAACCACCATTGAGAAATAATTTTCAGTGAGGATCTATGACCGCAACATCCTCTTCTTCTTCACCATCCATGCGGTAAACTTGGAGAAGAAGTCTGCCAATGCCTGCCCATTTATTGCACTCCTCAAATGGTAAGTGATGTTATACTGACTCAACTCGATATTCCACTTTAGCAACTTTCCCGAAGTCTCTGGTCGACAGAATACTTGCTTCAAAGGTTGACCTATTAGTACTATGATCGGATAAGCCTAAAAATATGGTCATAACTTCCTTGATGCAATCAACAAGCAATGTGCGAGTTTCTCCAACTTCGGGTATTTCTTTTCTGCTACTATAAATCACTTCCTGATTTAGTACACTAGTCTTTGAACTCTTGCCTGCTCACGTACTAATGATGCACTTAGTGCATGAGAATACATGGCTAAGTAAACAAGTAAGTCCTCTCCGTCCAATGGTTTGGATAAGATTGGTGGCATCTCTATATGCCTTGGCAACTCTTTGAAGGCATTCTAACAATCCTGATTCCATTCGAAAATTCTTTTTTACCATTCTTGAGGGCATCAAAGAAAGGTATGCACTTGTTTGTCGCCCTTGAGATGAATCGACTCAATGCAGCGATCTTTCCATTTAAGCTCTATAGCTACTTCTTCATGGTTGGGGCAATTACGTTCCTCAGGGCAACAATCTGCTTCGGATTGGCCTTGATGCCTCCTGCATTGAAGATATATCCCAAAAACTTCCTGGATGCTACTCCGAAAGAATTTAATGGGTTTAGCTTCATCCAGTATTTATGCAGAATGTAACGACTCAACTTTTCGTCGCTCGAAAATCGACATTAATACGTCCACTGTATCAACTGCCGAGCAATCGAATGCCGGAAAACCGAATTGTTATGGAGAAAAAGAAGAGGTAGAAGAAGACAGAAGAAAAGGAAAGAAGAAACAACAGAAAAACACAGAAACAGAACAATATCAGAATCTCACATTCGCGGCGGAACAACATATAATAGATAAATGAATAATCTTTAAATCAAAGAACTATATCATTTTATACATTACATCATCATCAGAGTTTACAACAACAATACAACACTGGACAGTTATATAAACTTGTCCTCATATAGAATACACAGCGGAATAAATAATATCATATACAAATACTACGTCTCACCATCCAGCTCGCCAAAGAGCTCCACAGCATCTCCTGAATCCAGAATGACCTGATAACCTGACTCTAGACTGCCCGTGTGGAAATTGGTGGGCACCCAGAGTTTAGGAAGGAAACAATAAACTCCAGGTCAGTCATGGTGACTGGTGTGAGAACTAAAACAGTTTATCTTTAAAACAACAACAACGAAAGAAATAAAACAATTTCGCAATGCTTTTGGAAAATGAAACTACCATAAGACCTCCCACCACACACACAATGCAATCGCAGACTTGGAGGAGATTTCTTCTTATGACAGTCAAACATGCTTACTACGCAAATCATTGGATTTGATATTATTATTAGTGCATAGTGCAGAAAACATTTCGAAAATACAATATTAATCTTAACCAGCATAGGTACCATTATATTATGCCTACTATAACTGCCTCCTGAGAAGACAGGTTATACAAATTGCAATCGTAAAGGGTTCGTATTGTTTCTTTGGATTTCCAACAAATGGTCAGGCTAAGGAACTTCCTACTGCCATATGGGATCGCCTCTGGCGGGACGTCCCGAGAACCTAATCGGATCTCTGCCAACACAAGGCCGGGTTACCTCTGTCACTAGGTAACTACTACTCGAGTATGCCACACCCCGGTCCTTTGGGACCTTTATCCGAGCGCTCGGTAACCAACATCACACAGTAATAAATATAGTGTGTCCACATGAGTAAGTATCTGGGCTCCATACCATGATACCACCCTTTTCCAAAAGGAAATGACATACCCTAAAGGGAGCGACCCTCATAACCTTGCCGCATATTCCTGTTTCGACCATTTCCGGGTTGTGAGGTCTGGCGAAGTCTCGTCCACAAAGCTATGCTTTTTCACAAAGCCACGCTTTGATCAAAAATGATCAATAAATGACCATCACACAGCAACACTCATCACGCCACATTACCAAATTGGGAATATATCGCTGATAAATTTCAACTACATAACCTCTGAGCTCGTACGTCTCAGAGAAGGGTGTTAAGCTAAGAGAATAAATTCTCCGCCACCAACAGAAATGTATTTGAAAGAAATCAGCTTTATATCTCAAAATGTAATGTCAGACATGTAACCATACAAGTCTGTTCCGGGTTCGAACAGAACCGAAGGCACTTCAAAAGAAGCCCTTGCAATCCGGGTATTCACAATCCCGATAAAACTTCCCATCACAAAGGAAATCTCTATACCGTAGCTAACGGTGCAGAGACAATCGATAGGTCATCCTATCGTTTTCACAAATACCCGGTCTTCACCACCGGTCTTCAATACGATCCATATCGTCGTATCACTAATTCGGAATGGGTTATATGACACAAAGGTCTTTTCCCGGCTAACCCGAATAGTGAGCAGAATAATTAAAACATACGGATATAGGGATTTCAATTAAGTCACAACTTATTACCCAAATCCTTTCCTTTAAATGGTTTAAACAAATTACCATTTCAAATCTTTAAACAAAAAGATTTACTTCACAAAGTTTACCCAGTTTCACAAAGATTCATTTACAGATTTCCAAATCAATTTCCATTTCAATTTGATTAACCCATTAAATCCTTAAATCAAGATTTAATTTATAGCTTTCAAAACTATTCACCATTCAATTCTTTTATAATATAAAAGATACACCTTTTAAAATCTTCTTTGATTTCAAACTAAAGTTTAATTATCGTCACAAAGGTTAATTCATAGTTTTCCAAACTATTTACAAGTTCATTTCAACTAGAGATGTTTTCGATACAAATTGGAAATCCTTTCACTTTATGAAAGCCATTATTATTTGAAAACATATAGTTTTCGTTTTGGGAAAAACTGGTTACATTTACACAGTTTAAGGTCGTTCAAGTAAAAACTTGAATTATAAATTTAAATTTCCCTAAGACCGTATTTTAATTGGTTAAAAACCCATAAAAACACCTTTTATAACTTGTAAGATCTTTAAACCAAAATTCCCAATTTATTAAATTCAAATTCAAAATATTGAATTCAAAATTTAAATCAAATGATTTAAATTCCAATTTTATATAGTTATTTAAAATAACTTTTATTTTGGAACTCGCTTTCAAAAACTTTCAATTTCAATTCCAAAACCATTTTGGATTCAAAAAACTCAATTTTTCCAAAATTGATAAAAATCTATGACTTAACCAATTTCCACGTGAAATCCACATTTGTGTGTGTATTGTGTAGTCCACGGGTTTAACACAATAGTGCAACAACATTCAACCATCACAGATCAAATATAACAATATATTCGATAAGTGGTATGAACTATAACGCTTATCTTTCATTCACAGATCACAGATATATCATATCATAGATAAAAGATCGCAAATCACAATACAAAACAGGATATGTCACAAATATCAAAGCAAATTTCCAAACATTTCAAAAGATTTATTTTCAATCACTAAAAATCAATTACCAAATGGATTTCTAAATTTATTTCTTTTATAAAATAAATTACCTTTTAAGAAGATAAATTCCTTTATTTTCCAAACTATTCAAAAATCCCAATTTTAAATAAATTCTCAACTTATAAAAAAATATTTTCGAAATCCCTTTATAATAAGATTTTTATCCTTTAAAACTTCTTTTAAATTTATCCAATTATCAAAAAAATAAATTTTCCGATAAATTTTACAACTTACATTTTCAAAAATCCAATTTTACTTATTTCTGGTATCCATCGATACCAAAAATATATTCGGCTAAATTATAGCCGACAACAATTTCAAACACGATATAATCACACGGCGATTATAAATAGATCAACACACAACATTGAAATAAATTCAAATGTTTGAGGAATCCAGTTGGATCCCTCCAACCTATTTCCCTGCATCCACAGATGTTAGCACACTACCAATTTCACTTCACAGTGAAATTATCGTGGTATATGGGATTTATAAATATTATCCGCTATTATGCGGCGCAATAGGGTCTCATCTGCTATACTATGCGGGAAATCAACAACTCCAATATATACATATTCCAATATATATATATATATATATATTTCTATATACATATATAATACCAATTCCACTTCAATGTGAAATTATCGCGGTATATGTTTTTAATAAATAACATCCGCTTAATATACGTCGTATAGGGTCTATTTAACACAATAGATAGCAATCATCATTCAATCATCACAATCAACACTGTCAATAATTTTAAATCTAACTATTTAAAATTTAAATCGAAATACAATATTCGATTGAGTGAGAAGTTCTCACCTTGCTTTCAATAACGGTTGCAGCATTTTATTTCGAATAAAATCAAACGCACGTTTAATTTTACTCAAAATTTTCATTGTCTCCAATTGACCCCAAACTAGCACCATTGCGAAGAGCTCGACAAAACGATTCTAACGCAAAAAGTTTCGTCGAATTCCGACCTCGTATGAACTAGTTACGGCATTTCAAAGTTAATACGATTTATAATCCAATTAATTTCACAATTTATTTTCATTTTAAAACCCTAACCCAATCTCTGCCGTTGATTTTTCTTTGACCAGATCTGGCCTTCAATCCCTTTCTTCCTCACGTACATTCCCTAGATAATCCCCGTTCGAACAAAACCCACGCCGCCACTCTATCTTGAATTAACGCCACCACCACGATGACTTCCACCCCGATCAACTACCACCAGTTCGAAGCCCACAAGCACACCTACCATCGCCGTGAGTGCCATTGAGCTCGGCCTTGTCTTTGCCTCGAAAAGCGCGTGTATACGTGCGACGAACGGAAGCAAAATACGTGTAATACCCCAAAATTTTGTGAAAAATCATTTTGATAAAATGATTTAATTTTGAAACATTTAGATTTAAATATGGTGAAATTCTTGGGATTAAATAGTGTGCAAGGATATGTGTGCACGTGCACACTGGAAAATGGCACAGGGGAAAATCCAAGAATTTATGGAAAAAAAAGAGATAGAAAATTTTTATTTTAATAAGAAAGTAAAATTCTTGTTTGAAACATTGAAATTTAACTTAGGCCTAACCAAGTTAAATATGGGAGATATGTCTATATACATTTTTCTGTGAAGCATAAGGAATTAAATAAAGTAATAAAGAGGCAGAAAGATTTTATGTGAGCAAAGAAGTAATTCTTACTTAGCATAGGGTTTTCTTTTACCAGATCTAACTCATTTAATTAGGATATATATGTATGTGTATAATTTATGAAAGGCAAGAAAGATCAAATAAAAATATATACACCCATGTGCATGTATATTTCCTGTGAGCAGAAAGTGTTAAAAGAAACATCAAAATGACATGAAATGTAATACAAGTCAATATGCTTGTGTAGGTAAAAATAGAAAAGGAGATTTCCAGAAAAGAATAAAAATATAAATAAAAACTGAATCACACATTTAGCATGACTTGGGTAAGTAATTAAAGATAGCCATTTTTTTGAAAAAGTAAAAGGAAAAAAAGAAAAGAAAAGGGGTACTGACTATAATGAACTAAAGTGGCCGGGGGGCATTAAGGAGGAAAATGTGAAAATGCAAAATGCATGAAGATGGTTAGGATAGAAATGGAATTTTGTTGTAACAAAACTCTAAGAGAAAACACTGGTATAAATAGGCAGTTTTGGCCAGGAAAACATTTTACCCAGAGTTGCTCAAAAATAATAAGAAAGAAAGGAAAATATTGAAAGGAAGAAGAAAACACACACATAAGGATTTTCTGAAACAAGAGAAGGAAGAACTTAGGTGAGCAACCTCACTGAATTCATGGCATTAAGACCTGAGATGAGGCAGCCACTTTTTATATTGTCATTTAAATATTGCTGGTTTTGATATGATTTTATCAATGCTTTTTGGATGTTTTATTTTAAATCTGATATGATTTTATTATGGATGTTTTTAGTGATCTTTGATTTGTTGAGATATTTGCCTTTGGATGTGCATCTTACTGTTTTATTTTACTCAGAAATGTTAAAGTCCAGAATCTTAAAATTATATAGAGAATACTCTCAACTGTTATAGATCTATGGCATGGAAATTTTACCAAAGAAAAATGTTGGGAGCTGCATTATACTTGGTATAAGTGCTGAGGCTTGAGAAGAAAGAAGTTAAGGGTGCAATAGAAATTTTCTAAGTGCTGAGCCCTTAATCAAATATAAAAAAAACTCACAAGCTAAAACTATGATTGAGCCAGATCATGAATCTGATTCAATCATAAAGGCTTGCAGATCAATATAACAAGAACATGCCATGCCTCTTTTACAGCTAAAAGTATTCTTATATTTTACTGAGATCAAGACATAATGTCCACATTTTTGGAAATAACTGTCTACTAAATTTCTGAGTAAATTATGCTAGAAAATTTATGGGTGTTACCATGTTTGCAGTGATAAGTTCACTTAGCTATCTAATGATAATATTTAAATCAATGCACTAGTAAATAAACTAGGGAAGGGAAGGCCAAGAAGGCTGCTGGAATGCTTGTCATATTTGATGTATGCAAGTTGGCACATGGTTTGTTTAAGCCCTGAGATCTTTGTGCAATGATGTGAATTAGTTCATTGCAATGTGTCCCTGTGATTACTTGATGGCAGATGAGGCAGGAATTTAAACTGAATTTATACAACATGTATATAAAGAGATAGGAATATGAATATTTCTTAGGTTGGTTGGTATGGAACCAGGATTGTTCCAGTGGATGCCCATGTTGCAAATAGATGATTTTGTTTGCTTGATTATGAATGCAGGTATAGGAATGATAGATGGAGTTATCATACCTGAGTCACTTTATTTACACAATGATATAATAAGTGATTGTAGAAATTCATTCAAATAACAAGTTATTACACTTATATTCTCTATTGTTTAATATCATGAATATACTGATGTTGCTCATACCAGATCATGGATCTAACCTTTATTTTCTCATGGCATATGGGGGTGTCTCATTTTAAAATGAGGCAGCCACTAATGCTCTTTCAGGAAATGCAGGAGCTAAGTAGAAAGTGAAGTATGGCAAATGAAAAAGGGATTGAGTGAACATGCTTGCTAATTTTAATAAGAGTCTAATATGATTTTATCTGCATGTATTCATGAGACAGTTGTGTTTGAAATTGATGTTATGCAATGAACTTGCTATGCTTGATTGAACTGGTTGTTTATCTGTTGAAAATTGCTATGCGTTAAGGTTTAAAAATTAAAAGAAATATCTGGGTTGAAAACCAGAAAAATATGCTTAAGTTTTAGATATGAAAGCCTGGAAAATGAAATATACATATATGTATATGAACAAATGTTTTGCATAATTTATATTATGTATTAGTCAAATTCTTGTAATATAGCAATGCACTAAGTTTTTTAGAATAAAATCTGGATTTATCTAGAGGAAAGCTTATAAAGATTTAAATCATTTTTACTGTGAAACTTTGCAAACCAGTTTAAAACCACTTTTTGAATTGTTTTGAGAAAAGTAAATATTTTGCAAAGTTTAAGATATAATGCCATTGCCTTGAACAAGTGTGTGTTAGACACAAGATTTATGGGTTAACCAGCTTCAAATGAGTGAGGTTTTGGTCGACCATATTTGATGGTATTCTGAATGTAAAATACATTTCAAAAACTTTAGATTATTTAGAAATTGTTTCACCATAATCAACTCTTAAAAGCTATACCAGATATGCAATCTGGACAGGTCTGCACTATCAAAACCTGGAAACACACATTAATCTTCTAAATATTTTTTAGTTCAAATGCTTGTCACAGCAAATCTTATGAAAATACTCAACTTACAATGTGTTATACATGCTAAGATTGAAATAAATAAGTCATATAGATTGAATTAAAAAAAAAAGTTTCCAGAAAATAAATAAGTGGAAAATGATAAGAGAATATATCATTTTCTGGTCTTACCCAATTATCAATATATTTGAACTATGAAGAAAAAAAAATCCCAAATACTTTGACCAAATAGGGACAGGAATTATTATCATATTATAAATATTCAAAAGAACAAGGTAATTAACTATATGCAGATTTCTTCAAATCCAAACTAATCCAAACTAAATAGCCTGCTCTTGTTTAACAAATGGAATTAAAAACATACTCTGATTTTAAACAAGAGGAACACATACATCTTCATATGTATGTGTATATCTTTAGGAATAAACTGATATATTTATATTGGTGGAAAATATTGGATCCTGGATGAATTGTTTGAAAAGAAAATGACTCTGAGAATATTAATTATAGGGATGTTAAAAAAAATTAAGCAAAATAAGGAGGGTCATTTCAATACGCCTCCAAACGACAACATCACCCAAGATCCAGCGTTGGATCTGAAGCTCTTGATACGCTTGACATTTCTCTAGTTGGAACTTTGTTGAATTGATATATAGATTTGAAGAAAATTGGAGGAGAAGGATCGAACGTTTTAGGCCATTAAAACGTTTCTGGCGGCCACGAGAAGATAGAGCTAGGGTTTCTCTTGTTAACGTATATATATACGTATATAATAATATTAAATTCATTTTCAAAACGACTTTTTCAAACGATCTCCAAATCACACGTGCCGCCTGGCGATCGTAAGGTTTTACCTGCATTTTGAACACAATGGAACGTGTTTCGGGAGCTAATTCGATCGTATGTGAGAGTTACGGAATTAAACGATCAAATTTAAATCAAATCGATTTAAACCGATTTCGATGCGTTTTGGCTTGCCCAGGACAAACGAAAACTCTGATTGACACGAAATTTGAAATCTTACAATAATTTTACATTATGGATCCGATGAAACTAGTTTCGTCGAAATCCGAGACTGTTTGAAAAATGACTATTTTTAGTCGTCAATTAAATATTAAAATATTCAATTTTCACAATTTAACTTTTAATTCAATTTTAAAAGTTCTATAACATCATTATAACTCCAATATGATTTAATATAACTTTATAAATCATTTTTAATCACATTTAATTCAGATTTCAATTATTTATCAAATTTCAATTATTAAATTATCGATTTAATTATTCAATTAAATCACCATATCGAAATTAAATTAATTTCGACTTCCAAATCTTACTTATTAATATTTAAAACTAATTAAATATACGAATTTCAAATGACGGAAATTCTGGGTCGTTACAAACTTCCCCCCTTAAAAGAATTTTGTCCTCGAAATTGCAAAGTAAGAAAAATGCTGAAAATCCATTAACTTTTCAAAAATCCACTCCGTGAAAATTTTATATTCATCTTTTTTCAAAACTTTTAACTCCAACCAAAACAATGGTTTCCATTTTCTAGTTCAATTCCTACGTTTTCATTTCAATTTGGAAATTGACTTTTCATTAACAAAAAATTTCCAAAATTTTCAAAAATTTTCTAACGCCTTAAATTTTCAGAAAAATTCGCCAGCGTCTCCTTTGCGCGGTTCGATCGTAGTAGGATCACAATAGACATAAATATATATACATTGACCCACACGGTCGGAAAAGCAGAAAAACAGTTCATATTTCCTATTTTTATTGCGTAGACGTACCTTTTTAGCATTTTTAAGCAAAGCAGTTATTAATTTAGCATTTTAGCGCAACCAAACCAACTGAACGGTAGCCCCTGTACCTGTACTTACTCAATTTAAATATGTAACTGACATATATACAAAGTTATTAACATTTTACTCTTTTTAAACAACTACAACACTTGCATATGGAAAGAAATGCATACTAAACAAGTTTTATAAGCAACTTATAAAATTTCAACATTACTTGTAATTGTTTACAACCAATTTATATGCAATGACATTCATTCATTAATTTTCAATTAGTTTACATTTACTAATTTACATTCAAGTTGATTCACCTTCAATTCAAATCCAATTTCTATTTAAATGTACTTCACTTTCAATTTGGATTCAATTACATAGCTTTCAATTTTCATCAATTCAATTTCATCAATATTTAATTAATTTACTATATACAACCAACTAGCAACCATCTAACAATCAAATCATAACCAACAATCCAATAACAACCAATGTCATTTAACACAATCAAATTATTAAATTTACATTACTTACATTCAATTTGGTACAACACTTTTAATTCCAATTGGTTTAATATTAAATTGGCTTTCATTCAATTCATTCAATTTCCAATTACATTAGCTTTAGTGAATTAACACTTACATTCATTATCAATTTATTCACATTCGATTGATTAACATTCAATCCATTTGTTAATTCAATTGCTAATTCAATTTACAAATAAAGTTGAATCTCCTTTATATAACTCAAGTTCACATCCATTTAATAAATTCACTTTATTAATTTACTTCAATATCAAAATCAACTTCATTTAACATTACTTAAGTTATATTCCATTTCAAACATCATTTGTCTAACTTAACTTAAATTTCCACTTATAAATCCAATTCAGGTTTTTTGTTTTTCTTAACAAAATTCATTTAACCATTTTATCATTTGGTTTCACTTCACATCTTCTCATTTTATAAGTCACACACTTATTTATTTAACTTCCAAATCATATCATAAGTATAAAACTCATTTCTCTTATAATTATCAATTTCAATTTGGATTTTAATTTAAATTTCGGTTTATCACAACAAAATACAAAATTTTCAATTTATTATGGTAGCAAATCAATCACACAGAAACTCGAAAATGATACTGATGATGCTGCAGTCATCACCCTTATTATTTCCCAGCAACAGTAGTGAATTCAGTGCTTAATATTCTTTCAAAAATTTCCTTTTATTTATAAATCACATTTATAAATCTTTTTCTCATATAGTTTCACTATTTTACTTTACTTATACAAGGTTATTTCACAATTGTAAATCATATCAATTATAATTCTATACTTAATAATTCATTTGCTTATATACTTCATTCTTTTACAATTGTTGTTATTATTTAGATTATTGAAACAACTTTTATTAACTCATATATATTCTTACATTTTTAACAACCAAACAATCAATTTATATACACTTTAATAATTTCTGAAAAAATATTCCTTTATATACAAAATATAATCGAGGTAAAATTATTTCATTTACCCAATTTTTAAAACAATATCGTGCCGAATTGTTCTATACAAGTGTTTAGAGATCCCTATCGATAGAGTTGTACAGACTATACCGACCAGAATCCATATACCACTCAATAAACCAATCATCACAATATAAAACAATTTTATATTCACTAACAAATACGCACTAGTATCTATTATTACACTCACACTCATTCTAGAGTACTACTGACTCTATCTCTAATGAGTAACACCCAACAGAGCCATGGTTATCGCTTAACCATATGCTCTGATACCAAATGTAACGACTCGACTTTTCGTCGCTCGAAAATCGACATTAATACGTCCACTGTATCAACTGCCGAGCAATCGAATGCCGGAAAACCGAATTGTTATGGAGAAAAAGAAGAGGTAGAAGAAGACAGAAGAAAAGGAAAGAAGAAACAACAGAAAAACATAGAAACAGAACAATATCAGAATCTCACATTCGCAGTGGAACAACATATAATAGATAAATGAATAATCTTTAAATCAAAGAACTATATCATTTTATACATTACATCATCATCAGAGTTTACAACAACAATACAACACTGGACAGTTATATAAACTTGTCCTCATATAGAATACACAGCGGAATAAATAATATCATATACAAATACTACGTCTCACCATCCAGCTCGCCAAAGAGCTCCACAGCATCTCCTGAATCCAGAATGACCTGATAACCTGACTCTAGACTGCCCGTGTGGAAATTGGTGGGCACCCAGAGTTTAGGAAGGAAACAATAAACTCCAGGTCAGTCATGGTGACTGGTGTGAGAACTAAAACAGTTTATCTTTAAAACAACAACAACGAAGGAAATAAAACAATTTCGCAATGCTTTTGGAAAATGAAACTACCATAAGACCTCCACCACACACAATGCAATCGCAGACTTGGAGGAGATTTCTTCTTATGATAGTCAAACATGCTTACTATGCAAATCATTGGATTTGATATTATTATTAGTGCATAGTGCAGAAAACATTTCGAAAATACAATATTAATCTTAGCCAGCATAGGTACCATTATATTATGCCTACTATAGCTGCCTCCTGAGGAGACAGGTTATACAAATTGCAATCGTAAAGGGTTCGTATTGTTTCTTTGGATTTCCAACAAATGGTCAGGCTAAGGAACTTCCTACTGCCACATGGGATCGCCTCTGGCGGGACGTCCCGAGAACCTAACCGGATCTCTGCTAACACAAGGCCGGGTTACCTCTGTCACTAGGTAACTACTACTCGAGTATGCCACACCCCGGTCCTTTGGGATCTTTATCCGAGAGCTCGGTAACCAACATCACACAGTAATAAATATAGTGTGTCCACATGAGTAAGTATCTGGGCTCCATACCATGATACCACCCTTTTCCAGAAGGAAATGACATACCCTAAAGGGAGCGACCCTCATAACCTTGCCGCATATTCCTGTTTCGACCATTTTCGGGTTGTGAGGTCTGACGAAGTCTCATCCACAAAGCTACGCTTTTTCACAAAGCCACGCTTTGATCACAAATGATCAATAAATGACCATCACACAGCAACACTCATCACGCCACATTACCAAATTGGGAATATATCGCTGATAAATTTCAACTACATAACCTCTGAGCTCGTACGTCTCAGAGAAGGGTGTTAAGCTAAGAGAATAAATTCTCCGCCACCAACAGAAATGTATTTGAAAGAAATCAGCTTTATATCTCAAAATGTAATGTCAGACATGTAACCATACAAGTCTGTTCCGGGTTCGAACAGAACCGAAGGCACTTCAAAAGAAGCCCTTGCAATCCGGGTATTCACAATCCCGATAAAACTTCCCATCACAAAGGAAATCTCTATACCGTAGCTAACGGTGCAGAGACAATCGATAGGTCATCCTATCGTTTTCACAAATACCCGGTCTTCACCACCGGTCTTCAATACGATCCATATCGTCGTATCACTAATTCGGAATGGGTTATATGACACAAAGGTCTTTTCCCGGCTAACCCGAATAGTGAGCACAATATTTAAAACATACGGATATAGGGATTTCAATTAAGTCACAACTTATTACCTAAATCCTTTCCTTTAAATGGTTTAAACAAATTACCATTTCAAATCTTTAAACAAAAAGATTTACTTCACAAAGTTTACCCAGTTTCACAAAGATTCATTTACAGATTTCCAAATCAATTTCCATTTCAATTTGATTAACCCATTAAATCCTTAAATCAAGATTTAATTTATAGCTTTCAAAACTATTCACCATTCAATTCTTTTAAAATATAAAAGATACACCTTTTAAAATCTTCTTTGATTTCAAACTAAAGTTTAATTATCGTCACAAAGGTTAATTCATAGTTTTCCAAACTATTTACAATTTCATTTCGACTAGAGATGTTTTCGATACAAATTGGAAATCCTTTCACTTTATGAAAGCCATTATTATTTGAAAACATATAGTTTTCGTTTTGGGAAAAACTGGTTACATTTACACAGTTTAAGGTCGTTCAAGTAAAAACTTGAATTATAAATTTAAATTTCCCCAAGACCGTATTTTAATTGGTTAAAAACCCATAAAAACACCTTTTATAACTTGTAAGATCTTTAAACCAAAATTCCCAATTTATTAAATTCAAATTCAAAATATTGAATTCAAAATTTAAATCAAATGATTTAAATTCCAATTTTATTTAGTTATTTAAAATAACTTTTATTTTGGAACTCGCTTTCAAAAACTTTCAATTTCAATTCCAAAACCATTTTGGATTCAAAAAACTCAATTTTTCCAAAATTGATAAAAATCTATGACTTAACCAATTTCCACGTGAAATCCACATTTGTGTGTGTATTGTGTAGTCCACGGGTTTAACACAATAGTGCAACAACATTCAACCATCACAGATCAAATATAACAATATATTCGATAAGCGGTATGAACTATAACGCTTATCTTTCATTCACAGATCACAGATATATCATATCATAGATAAAAAGATCACAAATTACAATACAAAACAGGATATGTCACAAACATCAAAGCAAATTTCCAAACATTTCAAAAGATTTATTTTCAATCACCAAAAATCAATTACCAAATGGATTTCTAAATTTATTTCTTTTATAAAATAAATTACCTTTTAAGAAGATAAATTCCTTTATTTTCCAAACTATTCAAAAATCCCAATTTTAAATAAATTCTCAACTTATAAAAAAATATTTTCGAAATCCCTTTATAATAAGATTTTTATCCTTTAAAACTTCTTTTAAATTTATCCAATTATCAAAAAGATAATTTTTCCGATAAATTTTACAACTTACATTCTCAAAAATCCAATTTCACTTATTTCTGGTATCCATCGATACGAAAAATATATTCGGCTAAATTATAGCCGACAACAATTTCAAACACGATATAATCACACGGCGATTATAAATAGATCAACACACAACATTGAAATAAATTCAAATGTTTGAGGAATCCAGTTGGATCCCTCCAACCTGTTTCTCTGCATCCACAAATGTTAGCACACTACCAATTTCACTTCACAGTGAAATTATCGTGGTATATGGGATTTATAAATATTATGCGCTATTATGCGGCGCAATAGGGTCTCATCCGCTATACAATGCGGGAAATCAACAACTCCAATATATACATATTCCAATATATATATATATATTTCTATATACATATATAATACCAATTCCACTTCAATGTGAAATTATCGCAGTATATGTTTTTAATAAATAACATCCGCTTAATATACGTCGTATAGGGTCTATTTAACACAATAGATAGCAATCATCATTCAATCATCACAATCAACACTGTCAATAATTTTAAATCTAACTATTTAAAATTTAAATCGAAATACAATATTCGATTGAGTGAGAAGTTCTCACCTTGCTTTCAATAACGGTTGCAGCATTTTATTTCGAATAAAATTAAACGCACGTTTAATTTTACTCAAAATTTTCATTGTCTCCAATTGACCCCAAACTAGCTCCATTGCGAAGAGCTCGACAAAACGATTCCAATGCAAAAAGTTTCGTCGAATTCCGACCTCGTATGAACTAGTTACGGCATTTCAAAGTTAATACGATTTATAATCCAATTAATTTCACAATTTATTTTCATTTTAAAACCCTAACCCAATCTCTGCCGTTGATTTTTCTTTGACCAGATCTGGCCTTCAATCCCTTTCTTCCTCACGTACATTCCCCAGATAATCCCCGTTCGAACAAAACCCACGCCGCCACTCTATCTTGAATTAACGCCACCACCACGATGACTTCCACCCCGATCAACTACCACCAGTTCGAAGCCCAAAAGCCCAGCTACCATCGCCATGAGTGCCATTGAGCTCGGCCTTGTCTTTGCCTCGAAAAGCGCGTGTATACGTGCGACGAACGGAAGCAAAATACGCCTCGAAACGACAACATCACCCAAGATCCACCGTTGGATCTGAAGCTCTCGATACGCTTGACATTTCTCTAGTTGGAAGTTTGTTGAATTGATGTATAGATTTGAAGAAAATTGGAGGAGAAGGATCGAACGTTTTCGGCCATTAAAACGTTTCTGGCGGCCACGAGAAGATAGAGCTAGGGTTTCTCTTGTTAACGTATATATATACGTATATAATAATATTAAATTCATTTTTAAAATGACTTTTTCAAACGATCTCCAAATCACACGTGCCGCCTGGCGATCGTAAGGTTTTACCTGCGTTCTGAACACAATGGAACGTGTTTCGGGAGCTAATTCGATCGTATATGATAGTTACGGAATTAAACGATCAAATTTAAATCAAATCGATTTAAACCGATTTCGATGCGTTTTGGCTTGCCCCGGACAAACGACAACTCTGATTGATACAAAATTTGAAATCTTACAATAATTTCACATTATGGATCCGATGAAACTAGTTTCGTCGAAATCCGAGACTGTTTGAAAAATGACTATTTTTAGTCGTCAATTAAATATTAAAATATTCAATTTTCACAATTTAACTTTTAATTCAATTTTAAAAGTTCTATAACATCATTATAACTCCAATATGATTTAATATAACTTTATAAATCATTTTTAATCACATTTAATTCAGATTTCAATTATTTACCCAATTTCAATTATTAAATTATCGATTTAATTATTCAATTAAATCACCATATCGAAATTAAATTAATTTCGACTTCCAAATCTTACTTATTAATATTTAAAACTAATTAAATATACGAATTTCAAATGATGGAAATTCTGGGTCGTTACAAATCTCGAACATCTTTGAGAGATCATCCAAATGATTTCGAGATACCTATGACTTCACAAGCATATTGTCCACGTATACCTCAATCGTCCATCTAATTTGATTCTTGAACATTATATTTACGAATCGTTGGTATATAGCTGCAACGTTCTTTAAACCGAACGGCATTACATGGTAGCAGTATAATCCAAAATCCGTAATCAAGCTAGTATTATCTTGATCTGATTGTATCCAGAATAAGCATCCATAAATGAGAGAAACTCATGCCCTGATATTTAACAATGATTAGTCAATTCTGGGTAAAGGAAAGCGATCCTACGGGCTATCCTTGTTTATATCCAAGTCATCGATGCACGTTTGCCACTTCCCATTTGACTTCTTGACCAGTACGGGGTTAGATACCCATTGAGGATATAAAGCGTCATGGATAAAACCATTAGCCAATAGCTTATCCACTTCTTTCTTTTATGCAGCGGATTGTTTTGGACTCAGGCTGCGCCTTTTATGTTTCACTGGTGTAAACCTGGAATCAATATTTAGTGCGTGACATGCTACCTCCAACGATATCCCGCATATATCGGCATGCGTCCAAGCAAACACATCTAGATTTGATTGGAAGAAATTAATCAGTTCCTTGCATAATCTGATTCTAAACTAAGAACCAATCTTCAATACTCGAGTCGGGTCATCCATACCAATAGCGACACTCACCATAAGCTCCGCCAGTGCTGCTGTACTTCTCCCAACTTCTTCCAAGAATCCATAGACTTATCGAATCGGTTATGGTCCCCGAGCCAGAGGCCTTTTTGTAATTGCTATGCTTGCGGTTTCTAAATGTGGATATTCTTTATGACATTCTTTCCTTTCTACCAACGTTTAGCTTCCCGCAGTTCTGCAATACAGTAGTCTCTTACTGTTCTTTAGTCAATTCACACCACTCCAATTCCGTTCTCTGTTGAGAACTTCATTATTAAGCACCATGGGGCCAAAGCAATCCTGAAATCAGCTAGGGCCGGTCAGCTTAAGAAATCATTGTACGTTGGGTACTCAACGATAATAACAAATGTTTGAATGTGCACCACTCTACGTTCTCCTTCACCAAGCTCTACGGGAAAGTCAATCATCCCGATCGGCTGTTTAGCTTCACACATAAATCCTTGTATCTCCACCTTGCAGGCAGTTACATCCTTCGTGCTAATTTTCATCTGATCGAAAGTCTTTCTATATAAAATTTTAACCGTGTCTCCGTTATCCACTAGAAGTCGGCGCACAACTATTGGTCCAATTCCAACTGTTATCACCATGGGATCGTGGGTTGGTGCCTTAACTCCATCAGATTATAGATTTCTAAAAATGATATCATCCATTATGAACTTCTGTTTCTTAGTTAGAGCTTCGTCTTCGACGGTGTAGCAACTCTCATGTGGTGTGTGTTTCAACAAACTTGCATATCTTTCCATCTCAGCCTAGCTTCTCTCCGCTAGGTAAGGTCCTCCAGATATAGTATTAATCACTAGTCGTCCTTCTATACTCTTGGTCCCCTCTCCATCGGGTCCCGGTGATTTCCTTGAGCCAATGCACCTTGGTGTCTGATAGCTTAGTCAGAGTTTGGTTGTTGTTTAATGTACTACTGGAGTCTCTTCTTTCATATCAGCTTCTCAATCAAGTCCTTTAAGCGATGACATTCATTGGTGTTATGTCCATGCATTTCATGGAAATGGCAATACTTTCCAGATCGCTTCTACTTCTCTATCACTTCCCCTCTAACCAATTTTTTGTATTGCTCAATTCCTTGGATAGCAAGGTTGAATATTCTCCAATGTGTCAGAGGCGTATAATCTTCTGATCGCATATTCCTCGAATGCTTCATGTTCTCATTACGCCTGCCACTAAGGTTTTGGTTCTTCTTTTTCTAGTTTCTAAAGTTTTCGGCATTTCGTGCTATTCCACCAAAGTTTTCTCCATCCTTTTTAACCGCCACATTGCTTTGAATTACCTTCTTCGATTGTCCGTTGCTGAACTTTCCTTTTAACCAAGCTTGCTTCTTCTAATTGCAGAAAATGGTCTGTCTTTTGATAGAATTCTTCCATAGTAGTTAGTTGTTTCATCTTCAGCCACTTATCAAAATCCATTTCTAGTTGAATGCCCAGACCAGTGCCATGAATACAAAATCTTCCTTTGGATTGCTACCCTCCATAACAGTGATCTTGAATCGATTCAATAAAGCCTTTAGTGAGTCCTTGGGTCCTTGTGACAAGCTAGATAGGGACATTACGTCCTTCGGTCGGGTAGCATGGAGCCTAAACTACTCCAGAAACTTCTTAGCTAATCCATTAATAGTAGATATGGACTTTGGTGCAAGCCTAGTGAACCATATAGAAGCGATTCCTTCCAAGAAGATAGAGAAACATATACAACGAACAACATCCGTAGCTCTAACTCCATCTATATGTCATTCATACCAGAGTAAGTGTTGTATGGGGTTGGTCGTTCTATTGCATGATGGCATCGTTGGCATAGTGATCTTTCTGGGGTATTCTTCTCTCAAGCTATTTCTAGTGAATGGAGTTCAGCTCAGTGCAGAACCTCAATCCTCATTCTTTCTACCGCTACTTTCTTCCACCAATCGTTTAACCATATCAGCAAAGTACTCCTCACTGGCACAGTAACCCGAAAGTCGACTGTCAAGGGCTATGCCGAGTGTTTGATTCCGCAAATGGTCTCAGTTTGACAGCTGACGCCCAGGTCCTTCTGTCTTTGGGAGAACCACTTCTTTAGTATTTCGTGGACATATGGTTGGTTGAGCTGAAGTTATCTGGACTCCACCTTCATCAACATCCAACTCCAAATTATCACCATTAAGCTGCACATCCTCTTCCTTATCAGAAACCACCATATCATCCACTTCTTATGCATCATTAGTCCTTAAATTCTTGTCTATACCGAGAGGATTCCTTATGGTACCGGTTGGTTTTCTTATGGGGAGAAGATTTCTACTTCCTCCTGCGACAACTATTGCAACTCCAGTAGCAGCCACCTTCTATTTTTCTTTCCATCTCTCTTATTTTGGCCAGAAACTAAAGAGTTCTCTTGTTCTATTACAGGAGAAGTTTCCCTTCTAAGCCTCCTTGTCATTAGCAGCTACAAGGTTAACAAAACATTTATCTTATCCATGGAGCTTTCTAACTATCCATAATCTTCGGATTAAGCTCATGCATCATGTTATTAAGCTCTCCTATGATAACTACTTCACTTCGAGAAGAAGAGCCCCGTACTATGTATTCATTATTAACCTCCATTTGTTGAGTGTTTGCCTCATCATCACCAGCTACCGCTCCTACGGATCTTCTGGATATAGATTTTCCTTTTCTAGGTGCTATAGATTTCCAGTAGCAAACCCTCAAATTCTTTAAGTAAAACTTTGGGATCTAAAAAATAGATCTCTCCAAAATCCATAATAGAAAGCTAGATCTAAGCCTGAGTTCTGTTCTCAGTGAAAGCATCAAAATGTTGATGTCGGATATGGATCAACACCCAAAGATAAGTTGTAGAGAACCCATGTGACCTAGATCTAGCGGATAGTGGAGAAAATAAAAGAAAATAGAATAGGGAGACGTAGGATTTTTATAGGGGTCTGACAATTTCTGGCATACGTTAACTTTTTAGTTTCATTGATCGTTGATTATTGAGATTTTGAGAATACAAGTTACTAGTATAAGGTTTTGACAGGTTCTATAGCATAGAACCGCCAAAAGTAGCTACTTATGTAACTATTGTGAGGGAGGTAGGAGATGAAGAAGAGGAGCAGAGTGAAGATCAGGCCAGATCCTCTTCTAGTTGCAGTAGGATTGATATTTACAGGGAAAGGATTACATAGAGTTGGAAGTCCACTCTAGGCAAAGTCCAAGAGAAAGCCCAAGGACGTACACGTAAGCACATGGGCCGACCAGCCGAAAAAACCTCTCGGTACAAAGAGAAAACTCTCGTTACATATAGGATTTAGCTTCTGCAAAGTGAATTCTTTCACTTTCCTCATCTTTCTATCTTCCATTTGATGCTTTCCAAACTCTTTCCCATAGACTTTGAGTTGATTCCGACGATTCTCTCGATAACACTTGAATTATCCTGCTTTCTTCTTATCAATCCTTATAATTGCTCATCCAAACTCTGATAAAAGCACTGAACTAAGAGAGATTGGGGTAGAATATAAAGCAAATGGGGTTTATGAAGCTCAAAGGGAAGGAAAATCGTATGAGTACCGAGAGGAAAGCTCTTAGCACCGACTCCTTTACTTTGCCTGGATTTTGATGAATTTCTTTGAGTTCCACTCTTTTGTTCTTTGAGCGTGTTTCTAAGTTCTTGAGTTGTTTGGTCTTTATCTTGACCTTCTACTTCTGGTTGAATTCCGCTTAGAAAAACCTATTTAATAGTTCCCATGGCTACTCTTTCAAGTGTGATAGTAGATAAATTTTTCCCTATAGATAGGATGCATGGGTGCTCTCAAGTTCTTTCAACCAGGTGTTGCTTTCTTCTAAAACTTAGGCAACTTCCTTCTCTGACAACGTTGTTAGCCCAACTTCTATGCAGGCTGGTTTCCTTGGCAAGATAGAAAATAGTTCTAATATGGATAACCTTTCCCTATTTGATCATCTCTATTCAAGGAGATATGAGGTAATGCTGGAACATATATCCCCAAAACGTTTAACATTCATTTTGTTAGCAAACCCTTTCCCCCTTCCATAGAGGACATTCAAGCAAGTACTTTCTTTTTGAAAAACCATTTGGTTGGTTTCTTTTTATATGAATCAACTTGTTATTCGATTGTTAAAAGACACTTTCTTACTGCGTGGAAGCTTAGTAAATGTAGATGTGCAATATGTTAGATTGGTGTATGTTTTCAAGTTTTTGGACCATCAAATGCGGCTGCGTATCCTTAAAGACAACCTAATCATTATTGAAGGGAAAGTCTTTATCATTGCTCAATGGAACCCCTCCATTGATATTTCTCTAGAGTAGGTCCTCTTAGTTCTGGTGTGGATGCGGCTCCCTAGTATCTCCTCTGTTTTCCAATCATTAGAGGGAATTACTGGCTAGATAATTATATAGGTGAGCTAATATTTTTTTGATATATTAACGGAGCGACGTCAACATTTGGGATTTTCCATGACACTTATTGAAGTTACCCCCACCAGATAGCTCCCTCATCGAATTCCTGTTTGCCTCTTTGATAATATGTATCTTAAGTCGGTGTTGCTTATCAATGGAAATATGATATCTATGACACTTAACTCTTTAGCCATACCCCCTCGTCATGCCCTTCCTTGGATATTTATGCTTCTTTCGTGCCACTAAAAATAACTACTCTTGAACCCCCAACTTGCCAGTGGAATGTTAAGCTTCCCTGTTTTCCTGTTGAAGCCACCACTCCACTCCCTTCTACCTCCTCTGCCCCAACCTACTCGGTTGGGTCCCATCATGCTAGTATCCCCATCCTCCTTGGTCTCTCCTATCGTGGCTCCTCCGACTCTACTGGCATTATTAACCTCTCAAGCCTACTCTATCCCTCCTACATTGGCCCCCTATCACTCCCACCTTGTTTCCTAATGACACTCCTATTACCGAAGTCAATAAGCGCTTAGTCATGGCCATTCCTACTCACCTCCCAAAAGCTGAACATCTTGAAAAAGAGCTAGCGGATAAACCCTCATATGAGATTTCTACTTAGATGGAGTTAGAAATCAAGAACTTGGATGCATGTAGAAAGTGGGTTATGCTTTAAGACTAGGTAGATCATTTTTTCAAAATGGTTTTTAGATGACGAGAAGGATGAGTGAGAACTCTACTAATAGACTTGTGGATAGCAAACTCGTCTTTTGTAATGATGAAGAGTAAATAACAAAGGTATATTACAACTGAGTACTAAGATTGAAAGTTCATCTTCTCGCCATGCATTGTTGGATGTTGCCCTAAGCTCATTGGATGGTTCCAAAGGTGCACTGGCATATAGTGGGTTCTGCTTATATGGCATTGATCTTCGTTCTTTAGATAGGTTATGCTATATTTTTTGGACATTTTGATGTGGTATTCTCATAGGTTAGGTTTTATTATATGTTATTAAGCCAGGCATGTTGGCTTTGATGTATGTGTTTTTCTTTGCTTTCTTTGCCAGCATATTGGCTTTTGTGCTGTATGTTATGTAGTGATCCATAATTTTAAATACTTTGTCTTTGAGTATCAGAACATTTAAAATATGGTTATGTGTTATAAAAGTGATTTAACCTTGTTAAACTCCTTTTAATTGATAAATAGTGACAGGAAACTTGTTTTTGAAATTTGTTTAGAAAAATAAACACTCTAAAGAAATATCGATAATGTAACTAAAAATAGTTTTACCGATAAACAAATTTTTATTCAATATAAGTTGTTCAAACTTAAGGTACATGTATAAATAACATACGAAGTCATTAACAGCTAATAAAAATAATTTAAGTTAATATGGTTAACTAAATTTATTCCTAAGTGCTTCTAGAAGGTCAAAGGTAGAAGATATTTGATTGGAGATATTTTCTTTGGCTCGTGAGGTGGAAAGAAAGTCACATGGAAGGGGGGATGGGGCATTGGCCGGTTAAAGGAGGTAGTGTAGGGTTATGGTAACCTATTGTGCTTCTATATAAGTGACATTATAGCTCATAGAAACCCATTCACATTTTTATAAAGTAAAAGAAAGCTCTTCACTCTCTTGTTCTCTTCTAAATAAATTTCTATATCACAAAGCAAATCAATCCAAACTCTCACTAAACTCTTTCTATAAGCCTTAAATAACATAGCAGCACCTATCATCAACTTAAAGCTTGAAGAATTGGAGTGCATACCCACTCCAAGCTTAGGCCATGAGCACTTTTGGGCAATTTTCTTGCCTAAGGCCGTGACCATTCACGAAACTAGGAGGATTTTGGTGCTAGCATTGGTTGAGGTAGGAAGTGGTTGCAAAGGTTGAGGTGTGTGGTTTTTTGTGCACTTATTTACAGGTCAGCAAACTCTTTGAATGTATATGAAGTGTATTATATGCTTGTTTAAACTATAGTAAATTGCTTGACTGTATATTGTGATAACTTTTAATATTCTTGCTTTGGAAAGCATATAGCATATGTAATTTGTGTATTTGGACTTTATAACTTTCTGTAACTTGTTGCATAGCCTTGACATGATGCATATAGGTTTGGGTTGACCATGATTGAATGAGACTTGAATATGGAATGGTTTTATAGCGAATAGTCACTATAAAAGCACCTAGAAATGCCTTGTGTTCAAAAAAATTTATAATATTTTGTAAAGGTATCCCTTGAGGTTTCTTAACATGGTTATGATGTACATTGAGTTTATTATTTGGTGTAAAAAAATTGGAGCATAAAAAGTTGGTTATCATATCGAAAAGTGGCTAAACGTTTTTTTATATAAAACTGTCCCGTTCATGGTCAATTACAGCACTTAACGATAGAATTTTCTGGCAATTATAGTAGCTCGGAACCTTTTGATAGCATTTTAAAAATGCTATAGTTTTTTTTTGAACTTTAATTGTTTTATAATCTATGCTGTTTCAGGCAGAGTGGAGCGCTAGGCGCTAAGAATGTCTTTAGAGTCCAAGCGGAGTAGAGATGGAACATGGACGAATATAAGCACTCTTTAAATAATTTGAAAAAAATTATATTTCGTTAAATAGCAATAAGAAAGTAACTACATATAATAAGAAACTCAAGTTTTGTTGATTAGATCGTCACTATTTGATATTGTAACATAGGTAATATATGTAGACGCAATTCAAGTTTATCGTTAATAAATTTGAAAAATAAACAAAATCCTATTATTGTTTACAATAGTTATAAAACTTATACATAATAAAGTTTATA
The DNA here is from genome assembly GCA_030737815.1 of Allium fistulosum. Lineage (NCBI taxonomy): Eukaryota > Viridiplantae > Streptophyta > Magnoliopsida > Asparagales > Amaryllidaceae > Allium > Allium fistulosum. The sequence goes on along the minus strand of CM060906.1, from coordinate 865,451,100 downwards.
CATAATGAAATTTATGCAATAACTATAACTAGATATTTGGGTGCTTAATAATCATGACTTCGTAAATGACAATAATAATTGTAAATAATTTAATTTTTTTAACCACTCTAGACTACTCCAGTTATATTCCAAAAATATTAAAATGGAATTTAAAACTAAATAGAATAAGAAAGTGAAAGGAAGAACCATTAAAATCATATTTCAAAGAAGTGAAAAGCTAATGAGAAATTATTATTGAATATTTGCTTTTTAAACTAGAAAATCAATTAACTAAGCTTTAGGAATCATGAAAATGCACATTTGTTTTTAATTATAGAAAAACTATTTATTGAATGGATCTTATATATATATTGATATGAAATATATAAACTGGAAATAAATTTTAGATTATATTAGAAGATGAAGAACTTCAATAAATAAACAAAATATCCGAGTCTTTTTGTGTAATTATATTTATTTTAGTCAAAGTAAAAAAAATTGTACCAAACACACCTATTATATAGCACCCTAAGGAAAACATAGAGCTCGGATGGCGCCTCAGAAAAAGGGGTGGACTAAAGTGTCAAAGAAAAAGGCTAAGCGTTAGAATTGCCAAATAGCGCCTAAGCGGTTGTAACAACCTAAAAATTTTAACCATTCGCATCCATACATGTTGGATTTGAATTGCTCAAAATACCAGATTGTTAATTTAAATTTGGCAAAACTCAGCATATACGGTAAATAAAATAATCACAGATCACAGACACAGAGTAATATAAAATAATGCAGCGGAAACAAAAGAATAGTAGTTCATGAAGCTACCATATATATAACAGAGTTAAGCAAGATACATCAGGAGTCTCGAATACATAGATGTCTCAATACAAGAGTCAAATACAAAATATGAATACATCACTGGAATCAACTGAATAACAGAAAGCTGGATAGATAGCTGGCTCTCCAAGCGAAGCTCTGATGCAGCGCAATCTGAAGAGGTCTTAGGTCGTGAGCAACCTAACGAACTGTTAAGTTGCGTGCGACCTAACGGGGTGAAGAATAACGAGCTAAAACTGTGGGATAGGTCGCTGGAACGACCTAGCGAGCTAAATCAGAGGGATAGGTCGCTGGAACGACCTAGCAAGTTAAGCATTCCAGAACTCATTACTTTGGATCGCTCCGACCTTTTCGAGCTACGACCTAAGATAGGTCGCTCAACGACACAACCTTGCGAGCTACGACCTAAGTTAGGTCGCGGGAATGAATTACGACCTGTGTTAGGTCGCGGAGAAGAGTTACGACCTGTGTTAGGTCGCGGAAGCGAGTTACGACCTATGTTAGGTCGCTGATGTGTATGCCGCAAGATTTCCTGAAGACATGTTCTTAGGTCGCTCAAGAATAGGTCGCAAGACCTTAAGTCGCTGGAGGAGATTAGGTCGCTGCTGCCGTGTATGTTAGGTCGTTATGTGTAATTGTTGAGTCGCTGTTGTGTTGTAAATACTATAAGTCGTAAGTCGCTACTTGTTTTTAGGTCGTGAAGGCTTTGTGATGTATGTTGTTGTACTTAGGTCATGTGTTGATGTGTTGTATTGTATTTGTTGTTTCTTTTAGGGTTGCGTCTGTTAGGTCGCATTGTTTTAGGTCGTTCACGACCTATGTGTTGTCCAGATTTGAGTTGTGTGAGTTGTAAGCCTTTAAATAGGCGGGTGGTATCATTTGTAACGCTTGATTGATTTTGAATAAACTTTTGTTTGAGTGCTTTGTGCCTCTTCTCAAATTGGTAGTTGAGTGTGATCTCCTATCTCCACTTTCGGCATTCGAGTGCGCTCGAATCAACGACTGCTGAAGCCGATTCACGGAATCTAGTGCGCTAGATCTACGAGCGCTAGATCAACGTACGAAGAACGTAGATCTTTAAACACGGTATCGTGCGCGATCAACGTGTTTGAGATAGCTAGAATCCGGTATCTTTGGATCAACGGATTTGGGCCTTTGGTATTTTCAATCCACCGATTGCTACTTTCACCGTTTCATCCATTTCAGTTATCCGCTGCTGCGTCAAGCTCCAACTCCAAAGGTGAGTCTCAAATACTGTATCACTCAGTCTGAACCGAGCGTAAAGCAAAACACAAAACACTCGAGTCAAGATTAACATTCTTATATAAATAAATCCAACTCAAATGAAATATCAACTGAAATACAAGTAACTCAAAGGATGTTTGGGATAACCATCCTCTAAGGATCCGTTAAACTATCTACTATGTAGTAATATACGCTATTATAATAATGTCTAATATAAAATAAACTTACTTTTAAATAGCGTTAAGGCTTTACATTTTCCACCTTAACACATAATAGTCCCAGTAGTCTATCCAGTACCAGCATACCCCCAGATCGGGAGCTACCCTCAATACTCCACAGGCTACCGCACAAATCCAAACTCGTAGTAAAGCTCGATATGGTAGGTGACACGGAACAACTAGGCAATGCCAGGGTAGATATACCAATTATGCATCCGGGCTGGTGGAAACGCATAGCAGCCACTACCGCCCACATCAGAAAACACTCCCAATCAAAATCGAAGGGTGGCCACCAAATCAATCACAAAGTAATAGAATGGTATCGAAGAAATGCATGCGATCAGAGGTGCTACCTTAGTGGCCCGTCGATCACTCCTGTTTTAGCCACCTTATGCCAACTCATGGGAGTTGGGTCCACGTATATACCTCAATAGGAATCGTCGCCACCATCCTACTTCATTCTGGAATCTCCACCGCGTACACAGTTGTTAAAGTGGTTTTCGGTATCGACAGAGAGTATGCCCATATCTGATCCCGGTCTCTTTAACAACCAAACGTTATTATAACACCGCGATCATTTCAAAATAGTTTATACTTCAAAACCAAAATATCATTTCCGTTTCAAAAACCAAATCAATACGATATCATTTCCACTTCAAAATATCCATTTTCAAAATCATATCACTTTCCAAAGTTATAACGCTTTCGAAATCATAGTCTTTTAAAATCAAAATACTTTGGAAATCATAGCTTTGAAAACATAGCATTTTGGAAATCATAACACTTTGAAATTATAGCATTTTGGAAATCATAACACTTTCCTCTTAAACAGTTTAGATATTAAAATTAGTATATATAATAAAATAGTTTATAAATAAAAATAGTTTATATAAATAGTTATAAGTTAAAATAGTTTATAATAAAATAATTTATATTGAAAATGATTTATATTAAAATAGTTATATTACAATAATTTATAAAGTAAAATATAAATAGTTTTAGATATAGTTTTAAAAATACTTTATATAAAAATAGCTTCCTCAAATTCCATAAATTGATTCAAAATCAACTCAAATTCCAAATTTCAATTTAATCAAATCTCAAATCATCAATTTCAATTCGATTTAGCTTCTAAATAACCCATTTCAAATTATCGATTTCAAATACATATTTGAACCATAAAACAAGCCATTTCAATTTCAATATATTTCAAAGCTTTAAATATTCAACATTTAAAAACTAAATTCGGTAATTTCATATGTATATCAAATTCACTTTACTATTATTTAGTTTTGAAATATTCACTCAATAAATCCAATATCATTTAAAACAAACCCTAAATTACAATAAACTGAATATTTCCTTCAATTTATTTAAACTTGAAATATTCATTTAAATCATTTTTAATCAAATACAAGTTATAAAATCATAGCTTCAAAATTTCAAATTTTATAAATTTCAAATCAAACTTATTTAAGTAAAATTCTTAAATAAATATAGTTTCAAACCAATTTCAAATCATTATAAACTCTATATAGATATTAAATAAATACTTAAACATATTATTTATCAACTTTATTAAATCAACTTTAATAAATCTTTAAAATCAATATTGATTGAAACCATATATTTCTTTTCAAACCCATAGAAATCATTTCCAAAATATTTGTATATAGACCAACGGTGTCTGTATATAATTTTCTATCCTATGGTCAAGTGATACGGATATTTATCATTTCAATCCGCAATTTAAATATATATATGGGTATATATCATTTCAACCCGCAATCCCAAATTCAATTCAATGAAAATCGCTTGGGTTTATCATTTCAACCAAGAACGATTTTCTCTTATTCTACAGATTGTTCGGGTATGTATCATTTCAACCCATAGTGAATTCTATACTAACAGGGAACTTGCAGAGTAATAACAGATATGATAATAATATAACAGGCATATAACATCAATACAAATAACAGATAATGGTGTCAGATGTCACAGGTGAACAGATACAGATAATGGTATATATAACAATGTAAATAACTAACAACAGTATATTTCAATTGTCGTTTCAATTTCAAATTTAATAAATATAAGAACGTTAATCGTGAGTGATTGCTCACCTTCCGAGGCTAGAGGGAATAGACAATGAAATGAGCTATGAATCCGAACACGAATTTCGAAGCAAAGTTATATAGGCATGAACTTGATGGTCAAAGCTGACAAAAGAATCGATGGGAATAAATCGGATCAGTTCGATAAACAATATATATATATATATAAACTAATGTATAACTATAGGTATAACCTTTCATTCATACTATATTTAAAATCAAAAATTATAAAAGAAATCAATATAACCTGTATGAATTTTTATATATATTAATAGTTGTTCCCTTATCTAACACTTTATATATTTTAATCCATCTATATAATCACATACAATTAATAAACTTACATTATTAAAACCTGTATATTATACAACATATCAAGTCTGAGTTTATGTAATAATATATATCACTTATAAAGTACAACTTTTTAAACAAAGTAGATTAGTATAAGAATCAACTCATATAACTTACTATATACTACTGTGACAACCTTATCCAACTATAATTTAAAACAATATATATAATAGCTTATGCATATAGAAAAGAGGATTTCAGGCTTTAAAACAATAGTCTAAGTTGATAAGATTTAGCTAGCAATATATATAACATATCATCATATATAAAATCCGTAAAACTATAAATATATATATATATATACAAACCAAACTTTGAAGTATATAAAACTATAAACTACAACTTACAGCAATCATGTATATATATACTACAACCTATATATTTTACAAACGATGTAAAACTATATATCAATACACGAAAGTATAACAGCCTTAACATATATTTATACATATATGTATTCCCTTTTGAAATCAACGATATTTATGTATATAACAAATATATAAGTTGGTATATATAAACTTACAGTAACCCAAACATATATGCTTATTACATATATAAACAGTAAAGTATAAACAGTAGAAGACAAAGCGTCTCATATATACAAACTTACTATATGTAAAAGAAGGTTGTTCAGAAGGTCAAGCATAACAAGCTTTTGGGTTGCGGAGGGAAGGCAATGGCTAGCGGCAGAGGTGGTGGAGGAATTGCAGAGAATTGTCGGCCATGTGTGGCAGTTCGGTCGAGGGTGAGATGGCCAGAGGAGCGGCTAAAGGAGGAAGGAGGAGGAAGGCTTTGTGGCCGTTGCGTGTAGGGTGGAGATTGCTCGGCTGGGAAGGGAAAACAGATCGGTGGAGAGAGGATGGAGTAATGGGTTCACGCGAGGGTACAGCCGATCATTGGAAAACTTCTGTTGTTTTTTTCTCTTTTTTTTCCAACAGATCAGAACAAAGAAGATGAATGTGAGCCGTGAAAATGAACAGGCGTGCACGCTTTTTAAATCTTCAAGCCGATAGAAAATGAAAGCAACCAAAATAAAAGCAACCCGGTGAATATCAAAAGGTTAGTGACTGCTTGAATTCAGCAGGTGGATATATGAATAGGCTTAAGAAAGTGAAAAGCTCGAAACACAAAACAGCTACGACTGATCGTTTCACCGATTTCGTCGTGTATCGGACTCTGAAAGGCACAAATGAATATACCGTAGAGATCAGCACAACGAGACGATCAAAATGGTATACCGATATCAGTGGTACGATCATCCGATCAAAAATCGATACGGACACTGTATACGTTGCTATTCCGTACGGATAAATCCAAACGGAGCTAGAAACGTCCGAAATTTGCGAAACGGATTATGCAGTCTTATTCAGAGTGGTCTAAATAAATTTTCTCATGTTGACATATTTAGATTTCGGCACACTTTTAAATTCAACTGTTATTAACTGATTTAAATTGAAATAAAATTACACAAGAAAATAAACTTCAATATTAACTGATGAAAATTTACCATTTGCTATGTTTAATTAGACGTATTTAAAATATTAATTTTTTCTTTCAAAATTTTATTATTTAAAATTTCACAAAATTTCAATTAATTAACAGATTAAAATTACAAAAAATTACAGGTCGTTACACTCTCCCCCACTCAAAACTTTTCGTCCCCGAAAAGGAAGGAGGTAGGAGAATAGAAACGGCCAGAAAGAAAGAATAGATTTTGATATTCAAAATAAACAATAAATTTAAAACCATATAAATTTCAAATTAAACTAATTAATATTCAACACTTTGGTTTAATCCCTTTGAGTTCACTTAAATTAAATCAATCCATCTATTTCTAAATTCCTTATCTTATTGTCTAGTCATCCTCAATTAACAATTTCTAAATCATCAATTTGTATAATCATTTATTATGCTCATATTTTATTCAACAAATTAAAACCTTTTATCCCAAATTATTATTAAGTTTATTCCACTTAATATATCTTATCACATATATTTTAAACCATATAAATTAATTTAAATCATATAAATTTCAATTTAAATTAATTTATATTCAATAATTGATTTTAAATTCAAGGTATTTCCATAAGTTAATCTAATTTCAATTTATTAATTCCTTCAAAATGAATTTATTTGTCTCATTTATTATTCAATTAACTTATTATCCTATTTATCTCTATTAACATCTTTATAATAAAATTTAAGTGTATAACATTTATTATAACACTCAAATTTTATTTAAAGATGATATTATATTGTATATTATCCAACTACATATTTAACTTCTGAATAATTTAGGTAAGTTATATTGAAATGCAATTTAGTACTATACAAATAAAATTTTCAAATTCAATTATTTCAAGTTTAAATATTTATCCATAATTTAACTTCTGTTTATAATTGAAATCATCCTTTAAGAAAATTTAAGAATTAAATTTCCGATTAACTTCAGACAATTTAGAAATATATATACATATATATATATATTATATATCAAAATAATCATATACCAATATATATTATAAATCAAGCCATACTTTAGAAATTCAAATCAAATTCATTTTTCCAAAGCAAAAGTGTAGCAAGGCTATTGAAAGGTCTCTCCACTCTGAAACTCGAAAATGAATGTCGATGATGCGGCCGCCATCACCGAAATTATTTTCCAGCGAAAAAAGAGGAGAGCACTGATATGATCTTTTTAAAATTCTTTGGAAACTTTTTCTATTCTAAAATACCTTTAAATAATATGCATTTTAAAACTTTAAAACCACAGTTTGGCATCGCCGGAAATTTTAATTCTCAAATTCTTAATTTAAATTCATTTAAATTCCAAATCAATTTATAAACCATGTTTATAGATTCATTTATAGAACAATAAATGATAATCAAATATTATCATTTCAAACAATTAATTTAATTAACCTATTAAATTTCAGAAATTTTACTTATATATATATAATATAATCATACCAATTTATTTCATTTACCAAATTTGAAAATAATATTGTGTCGGTTTGCTCTGTTCAAGTGTTTTAGAATTCCTATCGATAGCGCTGATCAGACGAATCGATCGAAAACCCAAATCAACATCAACAACTCAAACAACACAATATATAAAACATTTTAAAATATTTCAAATACACTCCCTCACTCGATAATTCAAGAATGGATTTCAAAACAAGGATAGAGGTCCAAATTCAAAGGGACCCAAATCAAAAAAAATTCAAATTCGAAGATAGGCTCGAAACGAATATAAGATAATTAAATAACAAAATTGATAAGATGGATAAACTTATATGAATCGCGGGCAACCTTAACTGGGTCAACCGTGACTTCAAAATAAGATCGAGGTAGAATTCTAGAGCAAATCGACATTCGATCGCCAGAGACAGAATTCGGGTATAGCAAAAGATAGCGGCATCTAAACCGAGGATACAGAAATCTCCGGTGAATCGATGCTTATTGTAAAGGAGTTCCACTCTTTTACAAATCATTCAGTGGAGTTATGGGATGCTCCGGAATCAAGAAAAATTTGGATACGGGAGGACAAGAGTGAATTCCAGAACGAATAGGGGAGTTCCAAAATTCAAAGGAAACTGAATCAAAGAGGAAGGGATTCAAACTCGAACGAAAGTGATTCCGTAAATAAATTTACCATATATGCTAAGCTTTGCCTAGAGCCAAAGCTCTGATACCAACTGTAACGACCTAAAATTTTCAACCATTCGCATCCATACATGTCGGATTTGAATTGCTCAAAATATCATATTGTTAATTTAAATTTGGCAAAACTCAGCATATACAGTAAATAAAATAATCACAGATCACAGACATAGAGTAATATAAAATAATGCAGCGGAAACAAAAGAATAGTAGTTCATGAAGCTACCATATATATAACAGAGTTAAGCAAGATACATCAGGAGTCTCGAATACATAGATGTCTCAATACAAGAGTCAAATACAAAATCTGAATACATCACTGGAATCAACTGAATAACAGAAAGCTGGATAGACAGCTGGCTCTCCAAGCGAAGCTCCAACTCCAAAGGTGAGTCTCAAGTACAGTATCACTCAGTCTGACCCGAGCGTAAAGCAAAACACAAAACACTCGAGTCAGGATTAACATTCTTATATAAATAAATCCAACTCAAGGGAAATATCAACTGAAATACAAGTAACTCAAAGGATGTTTGGGATAACCATCCTCTAAGGATCCGTTAAACTATCTACTATGTAGTAATATACGTTATTATAATAATGTCTAATATAAAATAAACTTACTTTTAAATAGCGTTAAGGCTTTACATTTTCCACCTTAACACATAATAGTCCCAGTAGTCTATCCAGTACTAGCATACCAGCAGATCGGTAGCTACCCTCAATACTCCACAGGCTACGGCACAAATCCAAACTCGTAGTAAAGCTCGATATGGTAGGTGACACGGCACAACTAGGCAATGCCAGTGTAGATATACCAATCACGCATCCGGGCTAGTGGAAACGCATAGCAGGCACTACCGCCCACCTCGGAACACACTCCCAATCAAAATCAAAGGGTGGCCACCAAATCAATCACAAAGTAATCGAATGGTATCGAAGAAATGCGTCCGATCAAAGGTGCTACCTCATTGGCCCGTCGATCGCTCCTGTTTTAGCCACCTTATGCCAACTCACGGGAGTTGGGTCCACGTATATACCTCAATAGGAATCGTTGCCACCATCCTACTTCATTTTGGAATCTCCACACAGTTGTTAAAGTGGTTTTCGGTATCGACAGAGAGTATGCCCATATCCGATCCCGGTCTCTTTAACAACCAAACGTTATTATAACACTGCGGTCATTTCAAAATAGTTTATACTTCAAAACCAAAATATCATTTCCATTTCATAAACCAAATCAATACGATATCATTTCCACTTCAAAATATCCATTTTAAAAATCATATCACTTTCCAAAGTTATAACGCTTTCGAAATCATGGTCTTTTAAAATCAAAATACATTGGAAATCACAGCTTTGAAAACATAGCATTTTGGAAATCATAACACTTTGAAATTATACCATTTTGGAAATCATAACACTTTCCTCTTAAACAGTTTAGATATTAAAATTAGTATATATAATAAATTAGTTTATAAATAAAAATAGTTTATATAAAATAGTTATAAGTTAAAATAATTTATATTGAAAATGATTTATATTAAAATAGTTATATTACAATAATTTATAAAGTAAAATATAAATAGTTTTAGATATAGTTTTTAAAATACTTTATATAAAAATAGCTTCCTCAAATTCCATAAATTGATTCAAAATCAACTCAAATTCCAAATTTCAATTTAATCAAATCTCAAATCATCAATTTCAATTCAATTTAGCTTCTAAATAACCCATTTCAAATTATCGATTTCAAATACATATTTGAACCATAAAACAAGCCATTTCAATTTCAATATCTTTCAAAGCTTTAAATATTCAACATTTCAAAACTAAATTCGGTAATTTCATATGTATATCAAATTCACTTTACTATTATTTAGTTTTGAAATATTCACTCAATAAATCCAATATCATTTAAAACAAACCCTAAATTACAATAAACTGAATATTTCCTTCAATTTATTTAAACTTGAAATATTCATTTAAATCACTTTTAATCAAATACAAGTTATAAAATCATAGCTTCAAAATTTCAAATTTTATAAATTTCAAATCAAACTTATTTAAGTAAAATTCTTAAATAAATATAGTTTCAAACCAATTTCAAATCATTATAAACTCCATATAGATATTAAATAAATACTTAAACATATTATTTATCAACTTTATTAAATCAACTTTAATAAATCTTTGAAATCAATATTGATTGAAACCATATATTTCTTTTCAAACCCATAGAAATCATTTCCAAAATATTTGTATATAGACCAACGGTGTCTGTATATAATTTTCTATCCTATGGTCAAGTGATACAGATATTTATCATTTCAATCCGCAATTTAAATATATATACGGGTATATATCATTTCAACCCGCAATCCCAAATTCAATTCAATGAAAATCGCTTGGGTTTATCATTTCAACCAAGAACGATTTTCTCTTATTCTACAAATCGTTCGGGTATGTATCATTTCAACCCATAGTGAATTCTATACTAACAGGGAACTTGCAGAGTAATAACATATATGATTATAATATAACAGGCATATAACATCAATACAAATAACAGATAATGGTGTCAGATGTCACAGGTGAACAGATACAGATAATGGTATATATAACAATGTAAATAACTAACAACAGTATATTTCAATTGTCATTTCAATTGAAATCAAATTTAATAAATATAAGAACGTTAATCGTGAGTGATTGCTCACCTTCCGAGGCTAGAGGGAATAGACAATGAAATGAGCTATGAATCCGAAAACGAATTTCGAAGCAAAGTTATATAGGCACGAACTTGACGGTCAAAGCTGACAAAAGAATCGATGGGAATAAACCGGATCAGTTCGATAAACAATATATATATATATAAACTAATGTATAACTATAGGTATAACCTTTCATTCATACTATATTTAAAATCAAAAATTATAAAAGAAATCAATATAACCTGTATGAATTTTTATATATACTAATAGTTGTTCCCTTATCTAACACTTTATATATTTTAATCCATCTATATAATCACATACAATTAATAAACTTACATTATTAAAACCTGTATATTATACAACATATCAAGTCTGAGTTTATATAATAATATATATATCACTTGTAAAGTACAACTTTTTAAACAAAGCAGATTAGTATAAGAATCAACTCATATAACTTATTATATACTACTGTGACAACCTTATCCAACTATAATTTAAAACAATATATATATAATAGCTAATTCATATAGAAAAGAGTATTTCAGGCTTTAAAACAATAGTCTAAGTTGATAAGATTTAGCTAGCAATATATATAACATATCATCATATATAAAATCCGTAAAACTATAAATATATATATATATACACAAACCAAACTTTGAAGTATATAAAACTATAAACTACAACTCACAGCAATCATGTATATATATACTGCAACCTATATATTTTCCAAACGATGTAAAACTATATATCAATACATGAAAGTATAACAGCCTTAACATATATTTATACATATATATATACCCCTTTGAAATCAACGATATTTATGTATATAACAAATATATAAATTGGTATATATAAACTTACAGTAACCCAAACATATATGCTTATTACGTATATAAACAGTAAAGTATAAACAGTAGAAGACAAAGCATCTCATATATACAAACTTACTATATGTAAAAGAAGGTTGTTCAGAAGGTCACCGCATAACAAGCTTTTGGGTTGCGGAGGGAAGGCAATGGCTAGCAGCAGAGGTGGTGGAGGAATTGCAGAGAATTGTCGGCCATGTGTGGCTGTTCGGCCGATGGTGAGATGGCCAGAGGAGCGGCTAAAGGAGGAAGGAGGAGGAAGGCTTTGCGGCCGTTGCGTGTAGGGTGGATATTGCTCGGTTGGGAAGGGAAAACAGATCGGTGGAGAGAGGATGGAGTAATGGGTTCACGCGAGGGTACAGCCGATCATTGGAAAACTTCTGTTGTTTTTTCTCTTTTTTTTCCAACAGAGCAGAACAAAGAAGATGAATGTGAGCCGTGAAAATGAACAGGCATGCACGCTTTTTAAATCTTCAAGCCGATAGAAAATGAAAGCAACCAAAATAAAAGCAACCCGGTGAATATCAAAAGGTTAGTGACTGCTTGAATTCAGCAGGTGGATATATGAATAGGCTTAAGAAAGTGAAAAGCTCGAAACACAAAACAGCTACGACTGATCGTTTCACCGATTTCGTCGTGTATCGGACTCCAAAAGGCACAAATGAATATACCGCAGAGATCGGCACAATGAGACGATCAAAACGGTATACCGATATCAGTGGTACGATCATCCGATCAAAAGTCGATACAGACATTGATATATGTTGCTATTCCGTACGGATAAATCCAAACGGAGCTAGAAACGTCCGAAATTTGCGAAATGAATTATGCAGTCTTATTCAGAGTGGTCTAAATAAATTTTCTCATGTTGACATATTTAGGTTTCGGCACACTTTTAAATTCAACTGTTATTAACTGATTTAAATTGAAATAAAATTACACAAGAAAATAAACTTCAATATTATCTGATGAAAATTTACCATTTGCTATGTTTAATTAGATGTATTTCAAATATTAAATTTTTCTTTCAAAATTTTATTATTTAAAATTTCACAAAATTTCAATTAATTAACAGATTAAAATTACAAAAATTTACGGGTCGTTACAGCGGTGCTCCACGATGCCCAACGGCGCCCTTGACAACATAGTTTAAAATAACTTTTAATTTAAGCATTTTTCTACAATCTTTTTTATAATATTTAATAACTTACATTAGAGTATTTTTAAAGTGGTTTGGAATTTAGATATATTTCTAATAATTAATTATTAATTATTAAAGTAAAAGGTTTAATTTAATAAAAGAAAACATGCTTTATGAAGTTTTTCAACAAATTATAAAATAGTTACTTTAAATAATGTTTAAAAAAAATTAAGCCATAATTATAAGTATTTTAGAGTATTTTTATTTGTATTTGTTTTTTATAAAATTATTTAAATATTTTATCAAGGTACTAAAAAGCATATGTAATATAGCATCTTTCAAATTGTTTTGAGAATTTTATTAAGTACATTAGTTTAGAAATAAATTAGTGTATATATATAATGTTTTAAAAAGGCTTTTAAATTATAAACAAATGTTTTAAAAAGGGGATTAGGAGTTGCTTAAGTAGCTTAATTGTAACAACCCAAATTCCAGTGGTCCGGATTTTTCGCAAAAATGCTAAAACTCAAACCCACTGAAGCCCGAGTTGCGTATCTGGTATCCTGCAAATAAGCAAAAACAAATATATCGGAGCTCAATTAATTATCTCACAGTGGAATTGACTTAAAATATAATAGTAAGTAAATACTCACCCCTATAATAACACTTTTTAAGCAAGTGTTATAAAGCTGAGAAGTCTTTGCCATCTACCTAACCTATAGGATGTTTATGAGGAGGGGGTCAGAACTAAAGTTCTGGTTAATGGATAAATCATACATTTCTAAACTTAATTCTATATGTACCGTTTTACTTCCATTTACTGTTATATTAAGTTCATTGGGTTTACAATACTCTCGCCTCGGTGCGTGAATCGTACCTATCTACCCCTTAGTAGATTAAAAACCTAATAACTAATATATGTGTGTGTGTGTGTGGCTATATGCCCAATGACCATATTGGTCCTAGGTACTACCCATAGTACCTTCTGTATCCTCCTCGCAAAGGACTCCATTGTCTAACTTCCATGGCGTTCTGTGACTACATCTGTAAAGGACAGCTTTGTGAGGCCTACAATACAGATGTTCCATCGTCTACTATGAAAATGTAAAACTGCGTCCGCACTAGTCTATACTAACGCTCGGACATCCACAATGTACCACCCAGTGCGTACATTGAGGACTATACATAATCATTCCGTCTACTCTTTGAATCCTGCCAACAAGGTCTACCTTGAATGGAACTCGGTTGGGGATTTTCTATATCTGTAAAGGACTACTTCGTTAGGACTATAATACAGATATTCTAGTTGGTCTGTCTCTTTTTTCTTCGTGGCTATGGCCCCATGCAGCCACCCATCAACTAAATTGAAAGACCTTTAAGGAGTAAAGTGGTCGTGCCCTACTGCAAACAATCTAACATCCAATTGGTAGTGCCCCTCATCCATTGTCTCGATAGTGAAAGAATCATTGGAGTTTTGGTTTTAACTCCAGTCTTTCTTTAACTCGCTCTTGGTTTTGATGCTGCTTCGTTAGGCCTAACTAGAGGGCCATCCTAGAGTACCCTCACATCCCGTTGAAGTCTCATACTTCCTTGAAGCCCAAAAATAACTAAGTTGGACGTGCTTCTCCATTGCTGAAATCTATGATGAACTGCTTCGTTAGGCTCTTCATCCTTTAGGCTTCTCCAAACGCATCTCAATTCTTTTATTAGACCCTAAGTCTAATCTTTTAATTTGCGTTTAGTTTACTTTTCTTATTCTGTTGGCTACTTATTTATCTTAATTAGCATATTTTTTCCCTCGTCTCACTTCTGGCTATTGTGTGATCACCATTGATCTTATAGGGAATGCTGTTGGTATGGGTCACCTTCATTATCTTGCTTATTTAACTTAATATATAAATATTAAGTTCATTAAAATAAGCCTCTTTTATCATTCCTGTTTTATTTGCTTATTGACTTAATATAAATTGTTTAAATAAGCTTCTACTATTATCCTTGCTATCATTGCTCATTAATTTATTCTAAGTCTCAGAATAAGCCTTTCCGTTCTTTTTACTTAATTATAACCTATGTATAATTTTACTTGTAATTCTCACTTTTTCTTCTTTTATAGTCCGTATATAATTACAAGCGTTTCTCTTCTGTTCTAGTCTGTCTTCTTTTATTATGATATAGAATTTTCTTTAATTCTCCTTTATTATATAATTCACTTATCATAATAACTGTCTTATTATATAGTCTCCGTAGTAAATGCAGAGCTAGGCTCATTATCGTTTACAGTTTCCAATTCTTATCTAATAATCTACTTGATTCCTTTCATACTTTACTTTGTTTTCTTTTATTCTAGGAAGTAATGCTATTTTATCCGGTTGGTTATGAAAACTATACTAAATATCCATTTCCATATTTTAATACTAAATAATACTATAAACAATAGTTTGTAGTTGCAAGGTATTTCTTTTATTATTTTGGGATAGTGTAAAATACAATGGTTTCTCTATTTTATACTAGTTCCCTTTTTCTTTCTTTTATTCTTGAAGTTACGTTTACCGTTATCTTTTGAATATTAAATTATAGAAATGTATCCTATTTTCTAAACCAACCAATTAATCTATTACTTACTTCCAAATCATTATTAGATTAATTTACTACTCCCGTTTTAGCGTAATTTATTGTAGTAACTCTATTTTTTCTAGCTTTTCTTATTTTACATCTAATTTCCTAAAGTCTAGTATTTTCCCATTTTAATCCATAGTCGCGAATTCTCTTTTCAACTATATTTCCTCATAAAAAGAGAATAAAAGGAAACTAGCATCTAGGCTAAATTATAACTTTACAATAGATGTAAATAACTGGAAAGTTTCTACAGTTCAGCATAACTAATTAACAGAATTAATTATTGAAATACTGAAAATAAATATCTAAACGGGAATCTAACGATAATATAACATAAGCATAAAAGATATAATTAAATCCACTAAAATGTCGTCTTTAGCTTCAATCTCTATCCCTTTTAATTTGCTACACTTTTCTCCACTTTTTCCCCTTTTTGATTCGCTGTAAATTCTCTGATTTGTTTGCGCAATTCTCTTATTTGCTTGTATGTATTTCCTTGCTTAATTTTATTTTTTGTTTGGGGAAAGATTTGATTGATAGAGGAGAAATGAAGAGGGAGAAGAGAAAAGGAGTTTGCTATAAATGACAATAGCTCATTCAGAGAAAATAGTGTGGGCTAGGGTTAAGTTACATTCAATTTATAGGTATAATGAACAACTATGAACCATCTGATTAACCCTAAAAACAATCCTCACCATCATTTATTGATTTGTTTACGTTAGCTTATAACATATATGTGACGCCCCACCTCTATACCCACGCTAACCAAGAACACTACGATGTAGTGCTGTCAATTAGCACGGAGAATAAGGCTGTGGAGGAGCGACCATCCATGTAACTTCTTTGTGCGAGCACCGATACGCCAGATAGAGTAGAATGCATATCCTTTAAGGAGGAAATCCGACATACCGATACAAACACAAAGCTATCACACGGTGGCTATATATATAATCTTCGGAAACAAACATAGAAATAATCATAACATAAATCAGTCACAGACATCCATATCACAAAGGCGGAAGAAGATATGAATAAACATATAACACATGAAAGTGTACATCAGAGTAGTGGTCGGAAAGATCCACTATAATACAAAAGAATAGCATCACGTGCTATACAAAAGAATAGATACACAACATAGAGTCTATATCTCAAATGTGTACAACCAAAAACTACTAATCTAAGTAGTTAACCAAAAGTCAGAGTAATCCAGAAGAGAAGTCAAGCAGAAGCACCTGTAACATCTCGGTCTGACCCGAGTATTATTTATAAGAAAATAATAAACGGATCAGTCTAACTATAAATATCAGATGACATGATATAGGATAAGGGGTATGGCATAAACATATAATAACCATGATGGCATACTACTATAAGTATGTAAATGATAATCAACAAGGGATTAATCAATGTCACAAGAATCTTCTCAAAGATCCAAACACATAAAAAGGGTAATGACACACAAATTCACCAATACACAAAAACTGATATCATATCAGTGAAAACCACAAAAGTTGGTGAAGCACTAAATCCAGAAATCAACACACGAAATCCAGAACAAATCCCAGAAATCAACACACGAAATCCAGAAATCACTAAAAGGGGGAAGTCCGAACACACGGACGAGAAGCTATCTCATGGAAGCTATCCATTTAATTTTTTCCGAACACACGGATGGCCCGAAGGCAAGTCCGAACACACGGACGAAGAGACATCGCTCAATCGCTAGTCTAAATCACAAGAATGAGCGTCATGATCATAAGGAAGTGTCAATCACACTAAGCTAGTAAATATATGAGTTTAGCTTCATGTCCCATAACCACTTGCTTAACTTAAATATTTACGAACAAACTGTAGATCTTCACTAGGAAATTGTCACAAAAGGGTTCAATCGAACAAGTCCAAGAGCTAACCGACGAAGTGAACGCAAGCGTTTCATACCACTCGTTTTACTAAGTCGTTTAAGTCGATTTCTCGTTCGAGTGAAGTAAAGGCTTATATATATTAGTAGATTGGAAATCGGTTTGAGAAAATGAACTTTTGATATTAAAAATAGTGTTGAAATCGATTTGATGAAAGAGTTTTGATATTTACTACTAGTATTAAAACCTTCATATCTTTAAAGTGACAAGTCATAAAACGATTGTTGGAACAATCTATCCCAAAAATTCACATTCGGAGACGTGAATAAAATCCAAGGAAATCAGCTCAAAATGCATCAAAGTGGAAGTTCTGATGAATGCTTTTCACGGTACGACCTAGTGAAGGCAAGCGGTCCAGCGACCTAAGGAAAAATAGGTCATACGACCTAAGGAAATCGCGAACTAAAAAGACCAAGTGTAAGGTCGGCGACGACCTACGACTTACAGAGTCCTGCGACCTAAGTGGGATGCGACTTAGTGGGGCATAGGTCGGAGACGACCTACGAATTAAGGTCAAGCGACCTAAGGTAAATGGTCCAACGACCTAACTCGAACGACCTAGAGGGTCGAACGACTTAACTGGAGGATAAGTCGGAGACGACCTACGAGATATACTGGCCGACCTAACTCGAGCGACTTAAAGACTTAGCAGGGTCGAGCGACTTACGAGCTACGACCTAAGGTGATGAGGGGCGTTAGGTCGGAGACGACCTAACACTTGACTCGCGAACGACTTATGGAAAAGAAGCTTAGGTCGGAGACGACCTACGAGATAAGCCAGTGCGAGCGACCTAAAGTTTGCCTGGGGATTATAGGTCGGCAACGACCTAAGACTTAAGGGCGAACGACTTTTGCCTGGGGATTATAGGTCGGCAACGACCTAAGACTTAAGGGCGAACGACTTTTGCCTGGGGATTATAGGTCGGCAACGACCTAACGTTTTGCCTGGACAACATAAGGAGTTAACTCGTGGACGACCTAACGATGGCCAGAAACGACTTAAGGCCAGAAACTCACCAAAACGCCAAAATTTGTAGTTTTTCGCCAATCCAATCCAAACCAAATGCAAACAAACATGCTAAAGTGATGAGGGATCATCCCCAACAGTCCAATGACAATTATAGGCAAGATGTGAGATCAAAAATCTCACCTTTTCCATGAAATTCATGAAGATGAAGATTGAAAGCAAGGAGAAGCAATCCAAAGCTTGAATCCACAATCTTCTACTTGAATTTGATGTTGAATCTCGGATTTGCAATAGAATTTG
The DNA here is from genome assembly GCA_030737815.1 of Allium fistulosum. NCBI lineage: Eukaryota > Viridiplantae > Streptophyta > Magnoliopsida > Asparagales > Amaryllidaceae > Allium > Allium fistulosum. The sequence goes on along the minus strand of CM060906.1, from coordinate 865,432,161 downwards.
AGTTGGGAGTTTTAATTTCTCTTTCCCACCACCATTTTTGACAAAGCTTTAAGTGTTTGAACAAATGAGAAAGAGGGTTGGGCTGAACTAAAGGGGTGCAGTCCAAACCAAAGTCAAAGGCGGGAAAAAGTGCCGAAAACTTCACTATCTCCAAACATATCGAAGTTTACACTTAAAAAGATCGCAGACGTCATTTTGAACTCAATGGAAGTGGTCTCGAGTCCTAATTTGACCGTATGCAAAAAGTAGCTTTTCGGACTAACATCCGACTAACGATAAAATATTTAAAAATAAAATCGATAGATATGCGGGTTGTTACAATATAATTCTCCAATGTGATTCATTTATTCCTTTGTTATATGACCCTATTAATTCACGTTTCCTTCTAAATAAGATTCTCCCATTAGTTATCCAATTAATTAGATCATACATACATACATATATATATATATATATATGTATGTATATCCAATATTAATTGATTCTTATACGTTATAATTTCTTACCTATTTGAACACATCAATTAATACCTCTATTAATTGATTGTATATAAAAGTTATACTTTTTAATTTATTCTTATTAACTTACATTCATCATAAATTTAATTACTCCGTTTGATTTTTGTACGCATTCCAATTCTTTTTTTTCTTTTTAACTTGGAAACAAATAATCCTATAACTGGCGTTTTCTTCTAGCTAATTAATTTACATTATTAGCTATTGTAACAAGGGCATATTCCTTGATTAATTGACACCCTTTTTAAAATGCTCAACTAATTGCCAATTAATTAATTGACACGTTTTCTCATTTTAATCGATATCCAAATTAATTCCTATGCGTCACTCAATCACACATTTATTAGTTTTATATATTTAAACCGCCATTTCATTATCCAATTAATTGACATATACGTTTCCCACTTTTATTAATTGAAACTTACTTGATGTCTTTAATTAATTTCTTAATTAATTGATCGCGTCAATTATAAATTAATATATGTATGTTATCATTTAATTTATTCCCCACATACATTTCCCTTTATTAGAAAATCACTTAATTAATGTTATAAAAGTGACATATTCTCCGACTAATTGACGCCTCTATGTCTCCTAATTAATTCCCCTTTTAATTGATTGATGCGTCAATTAATCACACACTCATTGCTTGCATAAATCTATGTAATCTCCTAAATCTTAAATGCATATATTTGACATTTATGTTCTGTTTTGCAATTATGTTAATTCAATTGATTTTATTTAATTATATAAAAATGCGGGGTGTTACATTCTCCCACCCTTTAGGAAATTTCATCCTCGAAATTCGACAAGGGTAAAATTATGTAATTCCTCGCATCAATCACATCCATTTTGTGTACATCCAATTTTTCGACCATCCGTGCTCTTGTGCAAAAGTATTATTCAATACAAAATATATGCATGTACATGAATTTCTAAGCGGTGCCTCCTATATGAATGCTTTGCTTCTTTAAAAATTTATTTTTAAAACACGATGCAAACATCCTAAATATACTTGCAATTTCTGTATGAATACAATCTTTTGAAAATTTAAAACACTTTTCATCCAATTTTTCCCACACTCTTATTGAATAGGGGTGTAGTTCAATGAATTTTGCATCCAAACCCTACCATAAAACTTTAAATATTCGAATTTCAGAAAAATCTAATTTTTTGAATTCGATCTCTTATGTTAGAAAGAAGGTAGAAAACGGAAAAACTTCATATTTCTCCGATTTTCTTTTGCGCACATCTTCCTCCGTACTTGGGATTCAGGCGACTATTCAAAAAAAAATTATTTACTTCCCCAAGCACAGTTTACATAAGAAAATGTCTCTTTTTAAATTTTTCGGTTGATGTTTCTGTCGCTTTCTTTAAAAAAATTATTTTCCTTTTAGTTATCTTATTCTGCTTTTACTCTTTTTTTATACATCAACCAAACACAGCTATCATCTAGGGCAAGGAGGTCTAGGACCATGTCCACTTTGACACAGAAAGGTCCTACTCTAGGAATCCAAGTAACTCATATGATCCTCCTGTTGGGTCGTATTATTACCTCTACTCAGCATAAGCGTGCCCCTCATCTCACTTCAGGATTATGTGAAACACCGTGTCCATAGAAAATATAGGGGAATGCTGCTAGTACTGGCCCTTCATCCAAACAATATCTAATAGCGCCCTTGTCCAAATCCCCCGTGATTTGAACATCTCTTTATTGACCAATTACTACCACTACTAGCATAAGCATTCCCCTCGTCTCACTTCAGGATTATGTGAAACACCGTGTCCATAGAAAATATAGCGGAATGCTATTTTGGTACAGGTCCTACTTAAATCTTTGCTTATTAACTTAGATAAATTATTTAAATAAGCCTTTACTATCATCTTTTACTATCTTTTCTTATTAATTTATCCTAAGTCTTAAAATAAGCCTCATTCTATTCTTTTTCTTATTATAACCTACGTTATAATCATGCTTATTACTTAACCCAAGGTTTAAGTGTGAAAATAAGCTTCTTTCATCCTTTACTCTTTTTTAGTTATAATTCTAAGTTATAATTAGGCCAATCTCTTTAATTCAGTCCAATTTATATCATAATTAGGCATAATTTCAGTCCAATTCAATTTATATTACAGTCTTTTTAATTTACATCTTATCTTTCGTTATTTCAGTATTTCTTATAATTTAATCCATATTCGCGTTAATTCTATTCTAATCCATACGCGAAGAAGAAGGAGGAATAAAAGAAACTGAAAATAGAAGAACATCCAAAGCATAGGAAAAAGATGTAAACAACGCATAAATAACAATAAATAAACTAAAATATTGTAAATAAACTATAAATAAACGAAAAATCTATAATTAATAGAAATAAACTAAAATTAACCAAAAATAATAGCTAGAGAGAAATAGAATAAAAATAATTCTAAAAACTGTAAATAAATTAGTAAAAAGACTATTCCAAAAATCGTAGTAAAACTACAACTATTGGAAACCCTATTGTTTTAAATTACTTACATAAGATATTTCCTACTAAATTCATTAATTTATCGTATATTATTTTTCAGAAGAACTCATTTTTAAAACTTCTTTATAACTAAAAAATATTTTCATATACTTATTTAAATAATAAGTGTACATACAAACCACTTTAGATATTATCTCCAAACTCATTTGGGTCAAAACAGATGTTGCATAAAACACTGTTACTACAACCCAAAAATACTAATATATGGATTCAATTAAAATAAATATTAATAAATCCCCTATGCTATGTAAAAACATTTACTTTGGAAGTCACCTACTATAACAATAGTGTCATAGTCTATGCTTTCTTTTTTTTACTGAAAACATTTATTACAACAATAAATGTTGTAATCTACGTTTTCGATGCTTAATACACTCTAGGTTTTTATATTTAAAATCTTTGTTTACCTACAAAGAAACTAGCGAGCTATACATGCTCTATAATTCTTCAAAAAAAATTTACTTTTAACAAAATTTACATCCTATAAAAACCAATTTAAATTTCTTACCACTTATATTTTTTTCAAAAACCTAATATTTACTTTCTCAAATATATTAACAATTATATTTTTTAACTTTTCAATTTAAAAGTTTCATTTTTATTGGGTTAGACATAAAATGGATTTTCTTCTTACTAAAACCTCTTATTCCTTCCAAAAATAAAAACACTCTCCCTACTCTCCCTTGGGAACTTTTCCACTTCCTATAACATATGGATACCAATCTTTTCTCAAAACATGCCTTATTTGTATGCTATAAATCGGTAATAACATAGGACTTAACATACTGGGTCATCCCAAACCCAACTATCAAACTATCCAAAAACTTCCATATGTTAAAGTCTATAATTAGGGACTATTTGAATTTTAGTACATAATATATTTATATTTTATTCAAAAATACTAATACATCACTCACTATCTACTTAGGAATCCTAAACCTAGGCCTGATACCAAATGTAACAACCTGAATTCCAATGGTCCGAATTTTTCGCAAAAATGCTAAAACCCAAACCCACTGAAGCCCGAGTTAGGTATCTGGTATCCTGCAAATAAGCAAAGACAAATATATCAGAGCTCAATTAATTTTCTCACAGCGGAATTGACTTAAAATATAATAGTAAGTAAATACTCACCCATATAATAACACTTTCTAAGAAAGTGTCATAAAGTTGAGAAGTCTCTGCCATCTACCTAACCTGTAGGATGTTTATGAGGAGGGGGTCAGAACTAAAGTTCTGGTGAATGGATAAATCATACACTTCTAAGCTTAATTCTACATATACCATTTTACTTCCACTTACTGTTATATTAGGTTCATTGGGTTTACAATACTCTCGCCTCGGTGCGTGAATCGTACCCATCTACTCCTTAGTAGATTAAAAACCTAATAACTGATATATATATATATATGTAGCTATATGCCCAATGACCATATTGGTCCTCGGTACTACTCGTAGTACCTTCCTTATCCTCCTCGCAAAGGACTCCATCGTCTCACTTCCATGGCGTTCTGTGACTACATCTGTAAAGGACAGCTTCGTTAAGCCTACAATACAAATGTTCCATCGTCTACTATGAAAACGTAAAACTGTGTCCGCACTAGTCTATACTAATGCTTGGACATCCACAATGTACCACCCAGTACATACTTTAAGGACTATACGTAATCGTTATGTCTGCTCTTTGAATCCCGCCAACAAGGTCTACCTTGTATAGAACTTAGTCGGGGATTTTCTATATCTGTAAAGGACTGCTTCGTTAGGCATACAATACAGATATTCTAGTTGGTCTGTCTCTTTTCTCGTCGTGGCTATGGCCTCATGCAGCCACCCCTCAACTAAATCGGAAGACCTCTAAGGAGTTAAGTGGTCGTGCCCTACTGCAAACAATCTAATATCCAATTGGCGATGTCCCTCATCCAATGTCTCGATAGTGACAGAATCATTGGACTTTTGGTTTTAACTCCAGTCTTTCCTGAACTCGCTCTTGGTTTTGATGCTGGCGATATCCGCATGCGACTATCCTTTTGTGTAACAACCCGCATATTTGTCGATTTTATATTTAAATATTTTATTTAAATATAACATCGTTCGTCGGATTTTAGTCCGAAAAGCTACTTTTTGCAAACAGTCGAATTGGGACTCGAGACCACCCCCATTGAGTCCAAAATTACGTTTGCGATCTTTTTGAGTGTAAACTTCGATATGTTTGGAGTAAGTCGAATTTTGCTACTTTTTCTATTGGGTTTTGAGTTTAGGTTCAACCCACTAGCCAACTTAATACCCCAAACTGAAAACCCCCCTCTTCATTCACTCCCTCTTCCTCCACTTTTCAGTCTAAGAAGATTAATGGAGGAGAAGAAAAAGAATTAAAACTCCAAGCCCTAGTTCTCTCTTGCAAATCAAATTCTAGCTCCAAATCCAAGTTGAAGCCATTGGTAAGCATCCTCTTCTCCTTCTCCAACTCTTTCTCCTTTCAATCTCAGAAATTTCCTAAACCTAAATTCGGGAAATGTTTCTCTTTTAGCTTAGATTCAAGCTTGTTAAGTTGGAATTGAAGAGTGATTGCTCTTGCCATTGCTTCAAAGCTTCTTCTTCATTTGTTTGGGTTCAAAGGTGAGATTTTTATCTCACATCTAAGTCAATAATTATCTTCGATTGTTAGGTATGAATTCCTAACACTTATCCTTGTGCAATTCCTGAGTCGTTGTGGCTCGACCGATCGTTATCGATGTCGTTTGGCCATTTTTTGGCCTAGGTTCAGGGAATGCCCTGAATAACAGTTTCAGCCGTCTGAACGTATGGTTCAGACGTCTGAATGGAATACTGGGAATTTTCTTCTCCCAGCATTCAGACGTCTGAATCAAAATTTCAGACGTCTTAATTGGTTCGTTTTGAACCAGAAAAGGAATAGGCTAAAAAGTGCCTATTTCAGACGTCTGAAATCTAGTATTCAGACGTCTGAATTCTGTTCTGGAAAATAGTTTATTTTCCAGATTCAGACGTCTGAATTCTTGATCTCAGACGTCTGAATCTGCTGTGTTTTTCCTAGTTGTTTTTTTAGCTTGAATATCCAACTCTAATCAAATCGGGTTGATTCCCTTTTTGTTGTTATCATTTATTATCGGCCACTTTGTTAAGTCGCCCGCCTTTTTAAACTTAGGTCGCTTGTCTTCACTAAGTCGTACCGTTTTGACGGGGCGCTGCCCCGCACCCCGCCGTGGGCGCTGCCCCCTGGACCCCCGCGACCTGACCGGGCAGGTCGAACCCCGTATTACTCTGCGTAGGCAATCTTATATGAAAAGCATTCATCAGAACTTCCATTTTGATGCATTTTGAGCTGATTTCCTTGGATTTTATTCACGTCTCCGAATGTGAATTTTTGTGATACGTTTTATGACTTGTCACTTTTTAAATATAAAGGTTTCAATACTAGTAGTAAATATCAAAACTCTTTCATCAAATTGATTTCAACACTATTTTTAATATCAAAACTCTTTCATCAAATTGATTTCAACACTATTTTTAATATCAAAAGTTCGTTTTCCCAAACCGATTTCCAATCTACTAATATATATAAGCCTTTACTTCACTCGAATGAGAAATCGACTTAAACGACTTAGTAAAACGAGTGGTATGAAACGCTTGCGTTCACTTCGTCGGTTAGCTCTTGGACTTGTTCGACTGAACCCTTTTCGTGACAATTTCCTAGTGAAGATTTGCAGCTTGTTCGTAAATATTTAAGTTAAGCAAGTGGTTATGGGACATGAAGCTAAACTCATATATTTACTAGCTTGGTGTGATTGACACTTCTCGCTGATCATGATGATCATTTTATGATTTAGACTAGCAATTGTGCGATGTCTCTTTGTTTGCAAGGTAAGACTAGACCGCAGTAGTGTGATTCCGACTCACACATATCTCTTTGTCCGCAAGGTTAGTCTAGGCCGCAGTAGTGTGATTCCGACTCACACATATCTTTTTGTTTGCGAGGTTAGGCTAGACACCACTTGTGTGATTCCATTCACACATACCTTTCTGCTTTTTGGTTAGCCTAGGTCTCAATCAGTGTGATTCCGACTCACACATATCTTTATGTTTGCGAGATTAGGCTAGACACCACTTGTGTGATTCCATTCACACATACCTTTCTGCTTTTTGGTTAGCCTAGGCCTCAATCAGTGTGATTCCGACTCACACATATGGGGTAGCTCCCCATGGTCTTCGGACCATCATGTGATAGGCCTCTTTCTCTTTTTATGATTTCTGGATTTCTTGTTTTGATTTCTGGATTTTTATGTCATTGACTTGTTATGAGTACAAGTTTAGGGTATGATGCCCTCTTTGGATCTTTGAGAAGATTCTTGTGATATTGGTCATTTCTCATCGGTTGATCTCCTGTTGATCATCATTTTCATACTTATAGTAGTATGTCAGTATGGGTATTCTATGTTTATGCCATATCTATTATTTTATATCATGTCATCTGATATTTATAGTTAGACTGATCCATTTATTATTTTCTTCTTAAATAATACTCGGGTCAGACCGAGATGTTACAGGTGCTTCTGCTTGACTTCCTCCCGGGATTTGCTACTCTGACTTTTGGCACTACTTAGATTAGTAGTTTTTGTTTGTACGCATTTAAGATATAGGCTCTATATTGTGTACTTATTCTTTTGTATAGCACATGCTGCTATTCTTTTGTATTATCGTGGATCTTTCTGACCATTACTCTGATGTACACTTTCATGTGTTGTATATTTATTCATATCTTCTTCCGCCTTTGTGATATGGATGACTGTGACTGATTTATGTTATGTTTATTTCTATATTTGTTTCCGAAGATTATATATAGCCACTGTGTGATAGCTTTGAGTTTGTATCGGTATGTCGGATTTCCTCCTTAAATGATATGCATTCTATACTATCTGACATATCGGTACTCGCACAAAGAGGTTACATGGATGGTCGCTCCTCAACAGCCTTATTCTCCGCGCTAGTTGACAGCATTACTCCGTAGTGTTCTTGGCTAGCGTGGGTATAGAGGTGGGGCGTCACATTTTGGGTCTTGCCCACTAAACTTACTTGCAAGTACTGGGACATACGAATATCCTACTCCGAACATCAACCCTTTCTGACTGCCTACAATGGTCCTGCCATGCAAAAAGCAGTCAAGACATACTCTCTTGATGGAACACCTACAGACCAGCCTCCGGGGATGCAGCTTCGTTAGGCCTACCCAAAGGGCCATCCTAGATTATCCTCACGTCCCGTTGAAGTCTCATACTTCCTTGAAGCCCAAAAATAACTAAGTTGGACGTGCTTCCCCATTGCTGAAATCCATGGTGAACTACTTCGTTAGGCTCTTCATCCTTTGGGCTGCTCCAAACTCATTTCGATTCTTTTATTAGACCCTAAGTCTAATCTTTTAATTTGCGTTTAGTTTACTTTTCTTATTATGTTGGCTACTTAGTTACCCTAATTAGCATATTCTTTCCCTCGTCTCACTTTTGGCTATTGTGAGATCACCGTTGATCTTATAGGGAATGCTATTGGTATGGGCCACCTTCATTATCTTGCTTATTTAACTTAATATATAAATCTTAAGTTCATTAAAATAAGCCTCTTTTATCATTCCTATTTTATTTGCTTATTGACTTAATATAAATTGTTTAAATAAGCTTCTACTATTATCCTTGTTATCATTGCTCATTAATTTATTCTAAGTCTCAAAATAAGCCTTTCCATTCTTTTTACTTAATTATAACCTATGTTATAATTTTACTTGTAATTGTCACTTTTTCTTCTTTTATAGTCCGTATATAATTACAAGCGTTTCTCTTCTGTTCTAGTCTGTCTTCTTTTATTATGATATAGAATTTTCTTTAATTCTCCTTTATTTATATTTACTTATCATAATAATTGTCTTATTGTATAGTCTGTGCAGTAAATGCAGACCTAGGCTCATTATCGTTTACAGCTTCCAATTCTTAACTAATAATCTACTTGATTCCTTTCACACATTACTTTATTTTCTTTTATTCTAGGAAGTAATGCTATTTTATTTGGTTGGTTATGAAAACTATACTAAAAATCCATTTCAATATTTTAATACTAAATAATACTATAAACTATAATTCGTAGCTGGAAGGTATTTCTTTTATTATTTTGGGATAGTGTAAAATACAGTGGTTTCTCTATTTTATACTAGTTCCCTTTTTCTTTCTTTTATTCTTGCAGTTACGTTTACCATTATCTTTTGAATATTAAATTATATAAATGTATCCTATTTTCTAAACCAACCAATTAATCTATGACTTGCTTCCAAATCATTATTAGATTAACTTACTACTCCCGTTTTAGCGTAATTTATTGCAGTAATTCTATTTTTCTAGCTTTTCTTATTTTACATCTTATTTCTTAAAGTCTAGTATTTTCCCGTTTTAATCCATAGTTGCGAATTCTCTTTTCAACTATATTTTTCGCATAAAAAGAGAATAAAAGGAAACTAGCATCTAGGCTAAATTATAACTTTACAATAGATGTAAATAACTGGAAAGTTTCTATAGTTCAGCATAACTAATTAACGGAAATAATTACTGAAATACTGAATAGAATTATCTAAACGGGAATCTAACGATAATATATCATAAACATAAAAGATATATAATTAAATCCACTCACATGTCGTCCTTAGCTTCAATCTCTATCCCTTTTGATTTGCTACGCTTTTTTCCGCTTTTTCCCCCTTTTGATTCGTTGTAAATTCTCTGATTTGTTTGCGCAATTCTCTGATTTGATTGTTTGTATTTCCTTGCTTAATTTTATTTTTTGTTTGGGGAAAGATTTGATTGATATTGGAGAAAGGAAGAGGGAGAAGAGAAGAGGAGTTTGCTGTAAATGTCAATAGCAGATTCAGAGAAAATAGTATGGGCTAGGGTTAAGTTACGTTTAATTTATAGGTGTAGTGAACAACTGTGAACCATCCGATTAACCCTAAAAACAATCTTCACCATCATTTATTGATTTGTTTACGTTAGCTTATAACATATAATTCTCCAATGTTATTCATTTATTCCTTTGTTATACGACCTTATTAATTCACGTTTCCTTCTAAATAAGACTCTCTCATTAATTATCCAATTAATTAGATCATACATACATATATATATATATATATCCAATATTAATTGATTCGTATACGTTATAATTTCTTACCTATTTGAACACGTCAATTAATACCTCTATTAATTGATTGTATATAAAAGTTAAACTTAGAAACAAATAAACTAAATTACTCCATTTGATTTTTGTACGCATTCCAATTCTTTTTTTTTAACTTGGAAACAAATAATTCTATAACTGGCGTTTTCTTCAAGCTAATTAATTTACATTATTAACTATTGTAACAAGGGCATATTCTTTGATTAATTTACACCCTTTTTAAAACACTCAACTAATTACCAATTAATTAATTGACATGTTTTCCCATTTTAATCGATATCCAAATTAATTCATATGCGTCACTCAATCACACATTTATTAGTTGTATATATTTAAACCGCCAATTCATTATCCAATTAATTGACATATAGGTTTCCCTCTTTTATTACTTGACGCTAACTTAATGTCTTTAATTAATTGATTACGTCAATTATAAATTAATATATGTATGTTATAATTTAATTTATTCCCCATATACATTTCCCTTTATTAGAAGATCCCTTAATTAATTAATGTTATAAAAGTGGCATATTCTCTAACTAATTGACGCCTCTATGTCTCTTAATTAATTCCTCTTTTAATTGATTGATGCGTCAATTAATCACACACTCATTGCTTGCATAAATATATGTAATCTCTTAATTCTTACATGCATATATTTGACATTTATATTCTGTTTTGCAATTAATTCAATTGATTTTATTTAATTATATAAAAATGCAGGGTGTTACATTGATCGTACTTTGTTTCTTTACTTGTTTATGGTAAGTAATTAATATTATATTTAGGAGTAAAAGTCGATGAAGTAGACTTGTTTATCTATGAGAGTTAAGAATGATGCTACACACACTTATACACACAAGTATATTTGATATACTTTACTTTATATAAGCATCATATTGATTAAATGTAACACCTCGTAAATTTTAATAATAAATTGAAATATTATTAAGTATAAAAATGTAATTTTACATAAAAGGAGAAAATAATAAATTTTTACAAACATTGGAATTAGGCCACAAGACCTATTTCATTACATCCAGAGCATCGTTTACTGTTAGAAAACATATATAACTTGTCGAGTTTGATTAAAATGGCCAAAATTAGCAAAAATTATAACCAATGGCATTTTTGTAATTATTAATTTCAGGTTTAAGTCAACTAACCCTAGTTTTCAACAATTAATTAGACCCTAGCCCCCACCATCTCTTATTCCAAACCATAGCTGCCATATGCACATACATTTCTTCTTTTTCTCTCTTAGAAATTCCTCAATCCAAGCAAACTCTTCTACCTCTTAAAAAATTTCTATATCAAAATAAAAATAAAATAAAAAATAAAGAAAGAGAGGGAATTATAAATTAGAAGAGAAAAAGAGAAGGAAGGACGATTCAAATCAAGCTAGGAGGAAGGTTGCTTTAAAAAGGTGAGTGAATTGATAACGACGATATGTTGATTTAAAAGTAATTAATTTCCTTTGTAATACTACCTGATCTAAAAATATAATCTTTGAATTTGCAATGGAAGTTTCAATCTAAAGTTTACTTAAACTGATTAATTTCAGTTATGAATCTTAAGCATAGATATGGTGAAAAACCCTCAAATTAATAAATTGTAATTGTAGAAAAGGGAAAAAGATAGGCTAGATTAACTCACTCTAGATTCTATGGATATAAACCCTTATATGACAAAGTTGGTGTGATTTGATAAATGAAGAAATCAAATACCCTTTATTTCACCTTGAATTGATTTTGTAACTTGAAATATACGTAGACTTTTCATTTGAAAGCACATAGGTAGTTTAGTGTGTGTTGTGTGTGTATGTGACTATAATCGTTGAAATTAACAAGTTGAATTCGTGTAGACAAAAGTAAAGAATATATACGAAATTTGGTTAAAACTGAACCTTATATCCATACTTAGATTAATGAAGAAGAAAATAAAATAAAAACATAAGATATGGAAAGCACTGATCAAACGTTGAAAATTCAATCAGACGTCTATATTGGGGGTTAGATGTCTAGATTTCAAGAAAGCTCAACCAGGGAGCAACTAGTTGGAATTCGACTTGATGTCTGAATCCTTTTTTAGACATCCAGAATCGAAGTCAGATGTCTGAATATCCAAAATTTATTTTTTATATATTTGGTCAGGCATTTGGATTATATTTCCATACGTTTGAATTGTTTCAACAAGCCCAGGTTGAACCTAGACCTGGTGCAGACCAAGTAGGACAAATAAGGTAACTTCTCCCCACTTTCTTAACTTTTAGGAGTTCACGTAGCTGCATGGAGTAGTTGAAAGTGTAGGATCACTTCATGACAAACGTAACATGGAATTTGACAAGGCATATGATAACAGCGCAATTAGAAACTCTTATTATTAATGGGGCACGCCTAGTCACATGTTAAACATGTAGGAATGAAGGAAGGGAGATGGAAGCATATGTAATAGTATGGCTACCCGACTAGGCAGCAGTTGGACCTTCAGGGAAATCACTGTAGTGATTTCTTTAGCTTCAGATTGAATGATAAAGAGCATAGTACATGTTTACCATGGAGAAGTTGACATGAATGCTTAGGTTGGCCATAAATCATCAAGGTAGTATACTTGGTGCGAGCCCAGGCATTGGAATGTTTTCTCAATATGTAAATGCGATATACGTAGTTTGTCATTGAGAATGTTAACTCCGTGTTGGTATGGAAATTATTTATTGGGACCATATAGCATAAATTGACCTAGAGTTGTTAGAATTGAGTTGTTCAACCCTTAATCGGAAACCTTGGTAAGTTTTTTATGGGTGTAGGTGTAACTGGAATTACACTCTTGATTTGTAAAATAACCTATCCTTTATATTTAATACATGAACACAAGTAGGCACCCTAGGTTGTGTAGATTATAGATGAAGTTAATTGCTTGTGAACACCATACACTTGTAATACAATTCATTCACCAGACTTTGTCCGATCCACTTATTTTCTTCCCTTTTTATACCCATTATAGGAGGATGGGCCAGTAGATGAATTGGGCTAGATACAGTGCATGAAGGAGGAGACTAGGTGCCCGGAGTTATATTATTTACAGTTACTCTTCATTTACTATTTATTATATTATATTATCAATTAGAAAACATGTTGTTATTTGGGAACATTATTATGTCAGTTATTACATGGACTACGTTATTCGAAGACTATTATCCGATTAGCTTATTTCAGTATTTATATTTTATTTTCTTCTACTACGAGATCTGAAAGTGTCGAATACTTTAAATTTTACATTAGTATCTGTATCATGCAATGTTTAAAAATCCCCGATGACTTGTACTTCTTGGCATGACTTGAGTTCAAAAGTCATTTTAGGCTTTGAATTGGTGTGTTTGGATATGTGGGTTGTCACAGTTGGCATCAAAGCTTATGTTCATGATTATTTAGGGATTAGTCGCGTACTGAGAGAGTGCAATTGTGTATTTTCAAAAATTATTATTATCAAATAAATACAATGAAAATGCACACTTATAGTTCCAATAACGCTTAAATACTATCTAAGGGAAGTTGCTAATAATTCCTATCTACAGATATGTGGTAATGAGCAATCAGACCGAAAATAGTTTCGGTGAGGCAGCTGAGGTTTCGAGTATGAACGTTTTTATTTGGTTCTGCCGGTATCTTCAGGCAAAGAGCTAGGTTGAACTCGACCCCAATAAAGGACATGCAGTGCAACCGCAAGCTGCAGCCCCAACTGCTCCGCCTGCTTTGGATTTTCCTAAGTTATGTCGTGATTTCCAAAGTCTGGATGGAAAGAATTATCATGGGATTGAGTAATTTGTTGAGATGCAGGCATGGCAAAGAAGTTATCACAGGATTTTTGTTATGATGGGCGTGGAGGATGTAGTGAAGAGGCTGTTAGCTTCATGGCATTTGCAAGGAGAGGACTTAAACTGGAGGGAGATTGTTATTGCTGAGATAGATTAGACTGGTGTTGCTTGAACCGATTTTAAAGTAGCTTTGAGACTAAGTTCATTTCTGAGGCAGAATAGGATTGTATAGCTAGAGAAGTTTAATCATTTAGAGCAAGGTGACCGCAGTGTCAAGGAGTATGTGAATGAGTTTAATCAGCTGGCGAAGTATGGTTTAGACCTTATCAATATACTAGCGTAAAAGGCGATGAAGTTTTCTAAGGGGTTGAATCCATCTTTAAGATTTATTGCTTTAATCCATGTACTAACTAGAGCTACTTTTGAGAGCTCGGCTGAGATGACATTATTGAATTCAATTGGGAAGGAGGAATCTAAGTAGGAAAAGGTGAAGACAGTTCGGTAAACCACCGTAGAAGTGGAAAAGGAGGTCAGGGTAAGATAAAGAAGCCAAAGTTTAAGTGGAAGAAGTGCCAAGGAAGGAGGCATCTGGCAAGGGATTGCAGGGCGGGCATTATGAAGATCGAATGCTACAAATGCAACCAATTTTGGCACATAAAGATAGGGTGTCCAAATGCACCAAAGACTTCAACCCAGGTGGTTCCAACATATGCACTAGATTTTATTCCTAGCTTGAACGTTGCTCCAACTGTGGACAAGGGAAATAAGGTTGTTATAGAAGGAAGGTGTGTTAAAATTTTTGATTTATCTATTCGTACTTTATTTGACACTCATTAATTTCGAGTAGACTTGTAACAACTAGCCTTTTCGACCCTAAAATTTTTACACTGATACATCCATGGTATTCGTGTACCGAGCATCCAAATGTTGAAAAGAATTGTCAAGGTAAAATAAAAAGGAAAAGAAAACAGAATAAGAAAAAAATGAACACAATATTAGAATCTCGCAGTGGAATGATAACAAATAATATCAAAAGACGGTAAAAACTGTCGATCTAAGATACATAGCATTTCAGAGTTACAATTCTAAATATTATCATTATCCTGGACAGTTATAATAACATATCCTCACAAATGCTGATATATACAATAGTAATGCAGCGGATATAAGAATACTACAGTAGGTGAAATATCTAACTCGTCTCCTCGAGCTTCAATGAACATCAACGAAATCCTGTTTTTTCCAGTCTACTTGAAAGTGCATACGAGGAATTTAGGTAAAAAAACCACATGCACACATAAGTCTCATATAAGAAACTCAAGAAATATGCAGCTAGCATGTAATAGTACTTTTAGACTACATGGAATGCCATAATGGTTATTCCCTCAAAAGAACCACCATCAAGGTGATATAATAGATAATGTATAGGTTGTAGAATATAAATAAGGAAATAGCTGTAATGCCTACATTGATCACACCACAACAATATTGAGGGTAAAATCAAAACCGCTAAGGTATGTTCGCATATGGATTTTACACAGAGATGCCTTTGGTAAATTGAAGCGGATCTCAATGAGAAGGATCAGAAACTATCTTCCAAGCATCGTATATCTCTAGATAAAATATACTACAAGGTTAACACAGCTGGCCCATCATCTGAACAGGTGAACTACGTGGAACCAAGTATTAACAATTCCCGTATGCAATATATCAATAAGCATACTCTATATTTTGAGTTGATATACCCTCATGGGTTAGCTAAGCACGAGATTGTGCATCCTACTCTGTCTTTAGTCATTTACCAATGTCGTGGTCACGTTCGGCATCTCTCACAAGAGTCTTCATCACTCAAACAGAACATGAATCCCCAAATGGGTTCCATTATCCCAAACAAATCACGAATCTCTACTTGGATTCGAGCATCTCGAATAGATCTAGAATTTCCATATAGATTCCAGCATAAGTCATCCAACGAATGCTAACGTTGACCTCTCCCTTGGACTTAACCTCATGATAGATTGTTTAACTCTGTAAAATTCCATATCACAACCACTTCCAAAACAAAGCACTCGTATATCAGTTTTGAGTGGTATTCAATAAGTAAAACGCTTACTGATCCCGGTCTCTTTAAAACTAAATCGATGAATGTTTGGTTAACTCAATTCCGATTCTTTTAGAAATAAACCATATATAAAGAAGAGTCCTCTCCGTAGGATCTTGTATATATAAGTTCTTAAAGCTAAAGACGTTTCATAACAATGCTCCTCCCTGTGGGTTCTCAAATCATTTAAAACCATGAAGCTTTTGGATAATTCCAAAGTTAGTTTGGTCAAATTTAACAACAATAAGAACGATCACGTATGGAAACCAAGTCTCGTATACTTATCACATTTTTGAACTTCTCAACTTATACTATCCCTCGATCAAGAGTGAAGCCAAGTAAGTTAGACAACTGGTTGCATCAAAGCCTTTCCTAGACACTTCATTCTTAACTCTTACAGATAGACAAGTCTACTTAGTCGGTTTCAGTGCTAAGTACATGATTAAATACTTTCCATAAACAAGTAAACACACAAAGCACAATCAAGTCGCACAAAGCACGATTAAGCCACATAAGCAACTTCTAATCCCTTTTTTATTTAGTTAATGCTTTTATTAATTTAAACCTCTTTTATTAGTTAAACTTATTTTATATAATAAAACTCCGTTTATCAATTTCTACTATTCATTTGTACTCTTTCAATACTTCAAAAAGTATCCATATACTTATTACAAATGGTATAAGCATATTAACAAATCCTTAACAAGATTACTTACCTTAAACCATTACATTTTCTATATTTTTCCAAAAGATTCCATACTTGTTATTTCCTTTAAAATATCCATTTAAAATGTCTAATTACATTCACAAATCTATTACAAAGGGTTTAAGGCTAATGTTACTTAAACATTGTCACTACAAATCCAAAACCATTTCACTTATGTTGTAACGGTCGGGATTTTCGACCCTCGAAAATCGACACTAATACGTCCACTGTATCTCATGCCGAGAAATCGAATACCAAAAAACCCGATTGTTATGGGGAAAGAAAAAAGAAAGATAGAAGAAGAAACAGAAACAACAATACAGACTCTCACAATCACAGCAGAACAAAATATAATATATATCAATAGATCTTGAACAAAGAAAAATCTATAACTGTTAATATACATACCAATCATTAGAGTACAACATTCAACAAACCAATACTGGACAGTTTTAATAACTAGTCCTAACAAGTGCTGAATATACAGCCTACAATACACAACGGAATATAATCAAGTACATGTAATACGTCTTCGTCATCTAGCTCGTTTCCCGAGCTCCATGGCATCCTAACCTAAATCTGCAATACTCGGTCTGACCCGAGCATTATAATAAAATGACACCCGAGTCAGTCTGGAAAACCAGTGTGAGAAATCACACTCAATTTGAATTATTAAAGTTATCAAAAAAGCTTTGAAAACAAAGGTATCTCGTAAGATCGCGTCATACATAAACACGACGGGTTTTTCTCTTATGATAACCAAAACATTTTATATCAAAATCACCTGATATTATTAAAGTGTCTATAGAAAGTAAATAGAAAATAGCTGAAATGCTTGCATCTCACTTTTCAGCATAGTTGGGCATAATCAAAACCATACGGGCTCGTAGTGGATATTGGATTCCATACAATGACTAGGCACTGGGGTACCACCTATCACGGTACACATCTAGAAAAATGTACCGAGGACCTCGCTGGGATCCCCTACAACACAACACCGGCCCTACCCCTAACCTGGATAGAACCAAATATGTTATCACCCTGGGTGTTCCCACCCTTATCGAGAGCTCTTTTCCCATGCACCACTGTATCCATAATTTATAATATATCCGAGGGTATCTAGAAAGGTGATAACATACCCTAATTGGGTGTGACCCACTTAACCTTGCTGCATCTCCCCTGATTTTCAGTCATTCCAGTTGATGTGGCTCGAGGCTACGATTACCTTTTTAAGGAATTTTCACTTAGAATGCTCATTGTCCTCCAATGACAATGTGTTGAAAGCATTCATCCATACAAGTCCGTTCTGGGTCTGAACGAAATTGAAGGCACTATTCCTACTACATCCATTTTGGAATCATCCTCAGGATTAGTAGCCCTTGCACTTCAATGCTCCATCTTCGATTCCATGCTCTTGTCTTCACTTAGAAAACGTATTCGTTGGATCGAAGTGGTTTCCGGATAACTTATTCGATCTCGGTCTCTTCGAAACAACGTTCGATATTTCCTCGATTCTTTAAGAAATACACAGATGAAAATAAGATCGGAGATCACCTCCTAACCGTTAGTGGACGGATTTCCTTATCATCGTCCTAGAAGAACGAAATGAGTTTATACGTACAGTATAGCACCTTCGACGGTAACTGTACCATATAATTCCCATGTTTCTCCTAGATATTTCCAAAGTTATGATTTTGGTCCAAATTTGATAGTCGATTATTTAACTATCAAATAAACAATCATTCAACCAAAGATTCATTTCCCATTAAAATAACTAAGCCTTATTTAATTTGAATTTCAATAAATTAAATCTCTTTATCAAAAGGTATATACTTATTTCACCGGAATAAGTATATTCACAGACCATTCCCTTCAAAAATATATAAAAACTTTTAAAATAAATATGGAAAGCACCATGCGGTATAAACCATGGATTCGCAGCTCAATGATTACGTCTCTATCCTAGAGAAATCCAAACTTAATTGCAGACAATCTCTGCCTTCGATTTCCGCCATGAAAGTATACCATTACTTTTCGAAAACTTTATTTAATAATTAAATATACTTTTAAACAATTAAAATAATTACATAACTTTTGAAACAATAATTAATTTTGATTTATTAATAAAATTCTAATTGATTTACAAGACTTGTTTATAAAACTTATAATTCATTTTGAAAATTTAGAAATATTTAAATAACTAACTTTGTGAAATATTTTTACGCTAAAACATTTTTAAATTACGTAGTTTAATAATTAAAAAACCTCTTTTTAAAACAAACTCAACTTCTCGATAAAAATATATTTTTCGATCCCAATATAACCAATCTAATATTTATAAATCTCTCTCGATTTATCACCAATCGATTTACGTTCCCAATTTCATAAATCCCTTTTACACATTTCCAAAAGTAAAATCTATCATTTCTTTTTAAACCGATTTACCCATCTCATTATAAATTCTTACCGTGAATTTATATCCTCAATTTATCAAACGATAATCGTTTCCCTTTATTTATAAACATTGTTTATAAATCCCATAGTCTCATTTCCAATTTACAACGGTTTTCACATCACTTAAATCCATCATAAATCGATTTCTAAATTAAATTCCATTTATAAATCAATTTCTTAAATAACCCAAACTATATTTCAAAACCGACCAAATCTCGATTCTACTTCCATTTCGTAATTTAGACATCTTATTTAAGATCCAGTACAACCAATTTTATATTTATTCCTAAATTCCCTTTTTATTCTCCCAATCTATTTTAAATCTCGATTTTTAAAACCTTTTATATTTAAACAAGTATCACTTAAGAATTATACTTAAAATCCTTTATATATATTATTCCAAAATCTCTATTTTCAATGTCTCGAATAATCAAGTGAAAATTTAAAGTCAAACTTTTTATTTTATCCAAATAAATTTCCTTAACTAACCCAAAATTCTATATAAACAATTTACTTCCAAAATCTTTTTTCTTCTTCTTTAATTTCTTCTCAAATTCAAAACATATATATTTATGGAATTTTAAAATACAAAAATCTAGGTCAGTGCTACCATAGCATCCAATAAATTAAAATCAGACAATAATCTGTCACGGCTTTTTCAAACATATCATATATCACTATATATGAAATTAAATTCAACATTTTTGAGGAATCAAGTTGGATCCCTCCAACCTGTTTTCTACAACCACAGATGTTAAAATAACATAAAAATACCAATCCCGCTTCGAGGCGAGATATCGTGGTAATATAGGGTCATCCGCTATTATGCGGGGCGCATAGGGTCTCATCCGCTCCAATAGGCAGGAAATATATGCAACTACTAATCTATATACCAATATAAATAATATAGCATCTAACTGATATTAATTTATAAATTCAACCAATCATCCAAAATAAATTTTAATCATTTAAAATTAATTGCAGTAATCCAAATGAGTGAGATTTACTCACTTTGATTTCTATTGTCGTTTTGCGTTCTGGTTTCGATTAAATTCGAACGCGTTTGAATTTATCTGAAAATTCAGCAAGTTCTAAATTCATACAAACTAGTTCTTATTCGTCGTATTCGTCGATACAAACACAACGCAACCAACCGCGTGTCGATTGGACCTAAAACGAACGAGATATGCATTTTATACGAATTGGAATTTACTAAAAATAATTTATATAAATTTTAATCACTATTTAAATCTCATACCCACTAACTAGGCCCAAGCTCACGAACGAAACAAATCCGACCTGAACGCATCTCTTCTTCCCCTACCCTACTTCATCTACCAGAACAAAAGAAATAAATGGCAATTATCGTGCACGTGCACGCTTCAATTCGACGACCCTCTTCATGAAACAGCATGCCGACTCCACCATCGCATCCCCCTCCGCGAGGTCGACCTGCCAGTCACCACCGTGTCGCCTCTGCCATCCCCTATAAAAACGCGACCACGGCCCCCATCGACCTGCTACAGGTCGCGATGCCCAATCATTGACCGAAGTCCACCAAACTCCATCCCCAGGTGCGCCTCATCATGCCGAACCTAAAAATCATCTCCATTGGTTGATTCGATGACTCAAAACTCCATAAAACTAAACCCTAGTTCTAGGCTAAGCTCTGTACAATAGGTCGAGCAAACTAAACCAGGGCCGCACTCTTTAACAAGCATACCAACCTGAAGCTCATGCTCAAACTAGAATTTTGAAAGTGGTTTCAAGATTTTTCATTGAGTACTTGAGGAGAAAGGAATTTTTGAAGTTTTGATTTTTTTTTTTCTTCTACTGTTCTGTTGCGTGACTTTAAAAAGAAGAGAGACTTGATGTTTGCATGTAGGTGGCTGGCTACAGTAGTTTGAAGTGAGAGAAAAGAAGCTGATGTGAATATGGTCAAGTCAATAAATATATGTATATTATTTAAATTTCGAAAATATCTCGATTCAAGTAACTCTAAATTTTGAACCCCTATCGAGGCATGCCGCTAGGCATTTATAATGTTATACCCCTATTCCGATCACAATGGAAAAGGTTTCGAGTCCTAATTTGATCGTATGTAGAAGATAGCTTTTTGAACCCAGTTATTATATTGAATTTTCGATATTAATTTCAGCGCGTTTCTATGCCGTATGGCAAAATGATAACTCCAAATGCTACGAAACTTGAAATCTGATAATAATACACTATTACGGATCCAATGGAACTGGTTTCATCGAAATTCGAGACTATACCCAGGAAGGCTATTTCTACTCGTTAATTTAAACGAGCTGTTTTTAAAATCGAACAAATCACTTTTAAATTAAATATAAAAGTTCTATTACCTTCATTCTTATTAATATAAATTTAATAAGCCTTTAAATTATTTTTATCAAGCTTAAAACTCAAGATTCAATGTTTTAACCAATTTTCAATTATTAAATTCTATAATTAAACCATCCAATAAATCATCATATTTGAAAATCAAGTTAAAAATTTACTTTTAAATATTTAAAATCGATTAAATATTCCAATTTCAAATAACCAAAATTCTAGGTCGTTACATTCCTCCCCCCTTAAAAGAATTTCGTCCCCGAAATTTCCAAAGTAAGAAGAATGGTCCAAAACCTATTAACTATTTCCCAAAACCAATCAGTTGAAACAATTTTCCAAAATCAATTTATTGAAACCACATTATCACTTTTACTAATTTCCAACTTCATCCATAGGTTCCAAATAATATTATTTTCTCAATTATTTCAAGCTATTATCCAAAATCAAATTTTAGTTATTCAAAATTTTCTAACTCCTTAAATTTTCGAAAAATTTAGCTAGCGTCTCCTTTGCGTGGCTATATCCAAACAACTACAAATTGCCTCTTCGGGCCCAAATCATCAAAGAAAACAAAAGCCAAGCGGGTCAATCATAAAACCATCAAATTCAACAACAATTTAAACATGTACCTTTTTGTCGGGCAATCCAATTTCCTTATGATATCGAAGACATCAATTTAGTTCTTGCTTTTATATACCTGCACCTTACTTACCAATAATATCCGATCATATAATTCAAAATCATTTTATTCAGCATTTTTAATTTCCAATATTTATTTCACCAAAACCCGTACGATGTACATATATCATCCATACGCAATGTCAAATATGATCGCTCACTCGACCACACAACTTCACTTAGAACTAGTATCGTTCACACGACCTCTCTAGTGCGGACTCAGATCTAGTTTCTTGATTAGAAACCATCATTCTCCTTGCTTAGCCGTATACTATGATAGAGAACCCCAGAATCAATCAAAAATCCATATCCAGTGTTCTCCGATGAAAATCGAGTGAAAAATCCTAATACGGATCGATATAAATTATCTCGAAATTCTGTGTTCGAATCTGGATCAAATCGTCATGCGAATAAAATAATATACATACAGCTTACGTATTTATTTCAATTGATTCTTAGCTATCCCAATTTCTCTTATTCACATTCATTTCATTTATATTCACTCATTCATAATTATCATTCACACTTATAATTCACATTCACTTAGTGTATCCTTTTAATACCGATTTCACTTAAGAATTTCACCATCAATTTTCTTAAGTCTATTATACACATTTTATACAAATTCTTATGGTTATTACCACTTCACAACTAAATTCCTTACCCATCTTAATCAAATTCAATTTCAATTTTCCAATTTCACATTTGATTTTTATCAATCAACATTCCAAACCATATCCAAATAATTAATCAATTTAATTAGTTCATTTATTCATTTATCCCAAATCTCAATAGATTCCATACCCAAAATGATAAATTTAGGAATCAATAACATACAAACTGCATGCAAACTGATGTCCTAATGAGTCAAATTCTACCTAGTCACATCTTAACCCTAGAGTTGCATACCCTCCTATTGGATTCACAACCCTTAAGGAAGTAACAAGGTAAGTGGGTTCTGGACATAATCTATTAACTAAACACCGAGATATGAATGAATGTGATGCACCGGTATCAAAAAGTACTCTAACAGAAATACTCTGAATCAAAAGCGTACCTTCCATCATAGTCTTTCCCTTATCTACTGTAGTAGGCCTAGCTGGTCCTATAGTAAAAACTTTTCCTTTGTCCTCCCTAACTGACTCTAGACATTGATTCTTGTAATGCCCAACTTGATCACAGTTAAAGCATTCACATTCTTCTTAACTGCAGCTTTCTTCCCATTTCCTGACCGACATTCATTAGCAAAGTGACCCTTCTTGTTACACTTATAGCAAACTACCTCGGCCTTTGACTTCTTGGTAGTATCTCCCTTCTTCTTAAAGAATTTTCTCTTCTTCCCTTGAGAACCCTGAGTTTCCAATGACTTCTCTTTAGCCAAGTCAACAAGTAACTCCTCATGGCGAATGGCCATCTCCACCACTATATTGCAAGAATCATGGACATGTGTCATGGTCATCCTAGCAAGCTCGAGCCTCAGTCCCTGAATGAACTTCTCATTCCTTTTGATGTCAGTATCTATAATAGCATATCCATATCTAGACAGCTCCTCAAACCTAGTAGCATACTCGACTACTGACATCTCTCCTTGCACTAAATCCATAAGCTTCCTCATCAGCTCAAACCTAGCAAACTCAGATACAAACTTCTGCTCAAATCTCGTTTTAAAATCATTCTAAGTTAACTGTTCTTCCAGCACTCCGGCGGTAACACTATTCCACCAGTGCAGTGTTGACCTCTGCAACTGCCTAGAGGCCAACCTCCACTTTTGCCCATTATTCAGACCTAAATCAGTAAATATACGCTCATAATGCAACAACCAATTCTGAACTTCCATGGCACTCTCTGTTCCCAAGAATGGCTTCCCACCCAAACTGGTGTAATCTCTACTCAGCATAGCAATATTCCCAACTGGAGCCACAGGATTAGCTCCTCCTCCATTTCCAGCAACAGCAACAGCTCCAGCTTGCATCAAACTGGCTAAGAACCGATACATTACCCCTATATCTAATGGTGGATTTCCAGCACCCACATTGGCATCTGCATTTTGGTTATTAACATTAGTCGGTCGACTTGGGTTTCTCCTGGTAGTGGGTCGAGCATTTTCATTAGTTGTGGTGCTTCCTCCACCGAGATTTCCACTTCCGTTTCCTGCTTCCATATCTCCTTCCTCATAAATATGTATATGAGCCTTAGTAAGATACAAAAGAACAGTCTAAGAGAGCGGGGATACGTATTTACATATATATAACTATATATGGCAAATACAAGTACGTTACTATAGCGTTAACCCAAGCCCCAATCTTATTATCTAATGCATTGGATTATGTTTGGAAAATCTTTTAGGTTTAAGTTTCTTTTGTAGTTTCATAAACCTATTCTCTGATAACAACTTGTAACATCCCCCTACTTGGAGATCCAAAACTAATGGCTACAGATGCTGTAGTCATATATAGTTATTAATCATCGGCAATCAAATACGGCAATATTAGATACATTGATACACAAAAACACAAGAATATGGAAAAAAAATTAAACAATAAATTAAACTTAGGCCCGTCAAACGGGTCGGGTCGGGTCATAAATAGGTCGGGTAGAATTTGCCCTGATCTATTCAGAACATAAACAAACCCGACCCGTTTGACCCATTTAATAAACGGGTCAACCCGACCCGACCCGTTTAATAAAAGGGTCAACCAGACCCGACCCATTTAACAAGAATTGCACTGTAAATAGCAAAACATGCACAGAAAATGAAACATTACACCATTATATTATCAATACTGTTTTGTAACCAAAAACTGCACCACCAGAAAATAAAAAACTGCATCATATTATCAAAAAACTGAAGCGTAGCCTAAAACTGCAACATATTTGAAAATAACATACCAAGGACAACCTAAAACTACAACATGTCACAGACTAAATCAAATAACCAAATACTGAAGTAGTTCTACACCATACATGTCATACATAAACAGTTCTACATCATACATGACATTCAAATGACACCATAAGACAGCCTAAAACTGAAGCAAAGCCTAAAGCGCTGAAATGCTGATGTGCTGAAATCACCTGAGCAGCAAGATTGAACTACTTGTGTATCATATGTCTGCAATCTTGTACTCTACTACAATAGGTAGCTCTAATGATAAACTGAGCATCACTGTTTCTGACAAAGGAGTTTCCTTGGTGAATGAATTCATGTACCAAAGAGCAAATGTAAGGGATACAACCTCATTCATCTCTATAACAATAGCTTCTTCAGGCTGCTCATATTTACAAGCAACAGATTCGAAGTTAGATATTATATGATCAAAGTTAGATATTATATATCAATACTGTATCATTATATGATAGCTTTAAGTAGTTTTCCACAAGCAGAGCACATTTACTATTGCAATTGAGGTTAAAATAACCAAATCAGATTTTAAGTAATAAACTGAGCTTTAAGTAGTTGGAAAAGAATAGAAATGAACAAATATAAATGTCAAACTGCCGGTTTAAATGTACAGTACAAACAAATGATAAATCCAAATTGTATCCGACAATATTTGTACAGAAACATATGTATCAAATAAACATAGTTGCATATTAAACTCTTACATGAGTTTAAAAAAACTGTGCGCATGCATGTTCCGTCTGTGTATCCATTAAGATTACTTTATAGTTTAGTATAGTAAGCTTCTTAAATTTGGTCATTGGCTTAACCATGCAAATATTAACTACCTTCCTCAAAATTAACTTCTTCTTTTTTAAAATACCAGCCAACCTTGCTATGATTGTAGTTTTCATCTTGTTGGTCCACTTGGAAATCCTTACTGTGTACTAGTAAATACCATGCAACAGACAGTCATGTGGTCACTATAAGTTGCCTACTTTTCATAAATACATGTAATTTTACATTATGAGGGCTATGCCAAGTAAATAATCAATTTCTAAAACCTTAAATTCATTTCAAGCAAGTGCCCAAACAAAAATATAATGACTAAACTTCAACTTACTGTCCAATAGGTTAAACATTATATCACCTCTTTTGCACCACTTCCTAACAGCAAAATTCATTTATAACACAACCATTTCACTTGGCTTCAATTTGATTCACTAATTAGAAAGCACTACGTACATGCATACAAAAATAAAAAGGCAAGCCTGAAAACAAATGCAAAACATTACATGTGTATATAAGTTGTATGCATATGGGATGAATCCTTAAACAAATGCAAAAAAGCTTCTTTATTTAATGGTGAATAAGATCAATCACACTGACCACAGCAAATAGTGTAAAACAGTAAAATATTTGGCCTCATGGTATGCAAAAAAGCAACTCATTTATAATCTTCAAGTAGCAAATTAAACTTATAATCTTGAAGTGCAAATTAATACCTTAAACAACAGAAGTTTAGAGACTTCATATAAAATGCAATATTCTTAAAACAGCTAGTACCATTTGGTGTGATACAACACAAAAGATCTCCAACTAAGAAAAGGCAGTATCTGCCTATTCCAAACATGGAAAATTCCAAAATATTAGTTTTAAACTCAATAACCTAAAATCGAAGTGCGATTTCAAATTTTTTTGCAAATAAAGACAAAGCATGTTGAACATTCTTGAAGTGTAGAATGATTCATTCCCAGTTAAATATTTTGAAGTCCCCTTCTCTACAAATGTAATTATAAAAAAAGAGTGTGGTGAATTGGTTATAAAAATTAGGGATGAAATCAATAGGTCGAGCTCAAAACTGTTTTCTTTTGCATGGAGGATTGAATTAGTTTGTACAGTAGTAACTGCAAAAGTGAGATATTGGATACAAACGTACTAAATTCTAAATTGTTCATTTGAGAAAATTAATATAGTTTGTGCAATTTACATTTGGAGGGTTGGCCAACATAGGGCGTGCTATGATATTATATGCAGACCAAAACAGGATGGAGAGGTTGGTCTCATCAACTTAAAAGAACTGAAGAAAGTATACAACCTCAAACTAACATGGAAAATTATCAATTCAAAATATATATGGGAAAATTGGATGTGGTCCATGTACATAAAAGACTACTTCTAGGTTATGCATAGTGACACCAATTCCTCTACAATTTGGAAAAGTATATTCCTTGTTTCAAAATTGCATCGCATTTAAAAGAAAGTTAAAAAATATTTTCCTTGTTTAAAGTTTCAAATTTATCCATTGAATATTAGTTGTAAATGACTTTCAAATATAGGAAAATTAATTAAATTAAGAAAGTTGAGTAATATATATGACAGGTTTGTAGAATGATAAATGAATAAAAATCTGGCATCATTTCTGGTTTACTTTATGTTTTGTACTCAATTTCTTTTTCATTCTTCATTACTTATTTTTAACTTATCAGATTTCACTTCATATAACATGGTTCCTTCCATGATAGCAAATTAATAAAAACAGAGAAAATGAAAGGGTTTGATAAGTGCAAAGAGTAAGGTATAAAAATTCCAGATTTTCTGTTAGAAAAACGAGGTATAAAAAGTACTAGGTGGCTGATATAGCAGAGTTAGTAAAAGACTTTTGAAATTTTCCAATGGTCTTTGAAAATAACACTATTTCGAGTTGATTGAATAAAAATAGTCCATGTTTACATCATGTTTTCCCTAAAAGAATATTTTGATATATTTCTGCTTGAAGTTCTCTATTCATGTTTTACCTAACCAAAATATTTTGATATATTAGCGCACATGAAGCAGTACCAGTTCCAATTAAAACCTACTTCGTTGCATAAGGTAGTCCATTGGAGTCATAATAGAGTGGATCTAAGGGAATAAGAAGAAGACGTTGGAAAGTTCAAGCTTACCCAAAAAATTATCACACCCAAAAGAAAAAGTAGATGCAACACACAACTGCATGAACCACTCATTACCCATCTAGACAAAATCAAAAGGCAACATAGAACACTAACTATGCACAAAACACCCGGAGCCTACACTAAAATAGAATCGCAACTAACGCAAAACGGAAAAAATCCACATAAAATCAAGAAGTAGCAGTGAACTAAAAAAATCCACCAAGCAAGACGAGCGAACTCATTCCAAAAAGCCAGCACCAAATAATTCTGAGGCAAACATATAAACCTTGATCTTGAACGGCCTTTATAAACCTCACATAAAAATTAAAATTTGCTCAAAGTATCGAGAAATTTCTTAATTACCTAGGGTTTACAAATCTGAACAACGATGAAGCTCGCACAGTCGCACTCTTCAATCACTCGAATTCCAAGCTAGAGTTGTCGAACGTTCTTCTTCGACCGATTAAATTTAGAATTTAGGGCTATGGAAGGAAGGTAGGGAGATCGCTCCTTTCGATCTCAGCAGAAACATGGGTAAGCGGGTTGGGTTCGGTTAGGAAATTTAGTTCATTAGCTGTAAACGGGTTGGGTAAGAAATAAAAAAAATTAAATGGGTTGGACCCAACCCTTTTAATTTTAGGGTTACTGGGTTGGGTAAACGGGTTAGGGTATAATTTGACAGGCCTAATTAAACTCCACATTCCATTTCGAAATATTCCAGATTGATTACATAATCCCAGTTTGCAAAACACGTTCAGGTAACATATAATGATTACAAAATATGCCAAAAGCGATATATAAAGATGCCCCCTTGGTAGATCAGAGTGTATAAATAGGCAAGAAAACAATTTTCCTTTACAAATAAAACACACAGCGGAAATAAAAAAACTCTAATAACAAGCTACCTCCTGCACGTCCTCGGAAGCTTTATTCGTCTAAAAGAACACCTGGAAACCTTAACTCTCAACCTACTCAAAATCAATCGAGTACTCAAGAGTTTAAGGGGAAAACAAAAAACTTCGAGGCAGACATAAAGCCTGGTATGAATAATAAATTACCATCTCAAACCATTTGGATATCTAGTGAGACCATGCCACTTAGCGGAATGGGTTTTCCCTCACTGGTATCCTAAAACATTTATAAAACCATATATTGTGCTCCTGCATCCACAATGGTTAAAACATAGTATTTCAAAACATAATGATGATATGCAAAACAAATAAATCAATTCTGGATTACCCATCCCCACTCATTATGACTATCTATCTCAATTATAGTTTCTAGGATTACTATTAACTTGTTAAATATTAAGGACTATCTATCCAATTACTTAGTTTTCATGGGATCACTAAAAACCTATTGGTAACTCCAATATCTTATTTCTTATCCTAGTTTTCATGGGCTAACTAGGAACCTATTGGCTGACTGCCAATATCTTAATCCGGATATAGTTTTCATGGGCTAACTACAAACCTACTGGCCCCTACCAGTATCAAATCATAGTTTTCATGGGCTAACTATGAATATTGGCCCCTGCCAATATCATACAGTTTTTATGCGCTTGCTGTAAACCTATTGGCCCCTACTAATATCTTTAATTAAAATTTAACATCTATTAAGTTATATTCACTACTGGGTCAACCTAACTGGTTGTTCTGCCCATTACCCAAAATACAGTTACGGGTTAATAACAATATGAATATCATTTCAAAATCTTTGTTTATGCTATGGTTATTACTTTAAATTGAGATTGGGTTTATGTTTTGAAACCATAAAACATCTCTTTCGAAACCTCTGGATAGCCTCCTTCGAAAGTAAAAACCTCTTTTCAAAACATTGCATACATACCTTTCGAAGCTCCTAATAAATACTCTCTTTTGAAACCTATTACACCTTTCGATGGTATCAAATCACCTTTATAAAACATAGAGCTTTGAAACAAATGAAAGTACCCCTTTCAAAAGCATTGGATTTACTCTTTAAAAACATCATTTGGGTCAAAATGGTTATATATGAAAGTATCTCTTTCGAAACCAACAAAAATTAGTTTGGGGAAAAATTGATGGTGTTGGAACCCTCTTAGTCGAAAGCAAAAGACTTTAAAAAACAAAATTCGAAGGAAAGAGTCGAAACCCACTTTCGAATCCATCACACCTCAACCCCTTCGAAAGCATTCAGGAAAAAGCTTAGGTTAAAATAGAAGTAACCCCTTCGACAACATAGATCTCTTTAATGTAGTTGAAAGGGGGGTAAGCGGCTTGGTTTTGACTGAGACGAAACCTACCCTTTCGAAAGTAATTATTTAAAGGAAAAAGGTACTCTTTCAAAAGAAAATACTTTAACACAAAATGGAAACCTTCTTCGAAAGCTAATTATAAAAACTTTTCAAAAGCATAGCTTTTGACTCTTTCAAAAGCTTTAGGTAAAACTAGGCAAGACTTTAACTTTTGAAAACAAAGCAGGGTTTCGACCCCATCGGAAGCTACCCCTTTCGAAACCATGGCTTCCGCCTTCCTTCCAATCCACTACATACCACCTAAGTGATATCATGTGTATTGGTTTCAACTATAGTGGTTTCGACTGTGTTGGTTTCGGCGGAGTCAATGGAGTCGGAAGGTACTTACTAATAGAGGCAAAACACCCTTTTTGATCTAAAGGCTGAATTATAGCAACTTTTAGTAATTACTTTCTAACAACTTGCCTATTTGTAAACTATTGATTGGTTGTCATAAAAACTTTTCAAATACTTTACCTTTAAAACTGCCACATTAATTCAAATCCAAATTAAGGGATTTAACGTTAAAACCTTTCCATATAACAAAAACCGACATTTTATAGAAAAGCCCTTCTTTTAAAATAATTTATTTCCCTAAATAAATCAACTGGGAAACATCCCTAAAAATCACAGAAAATAGATTTTATCATGCAATCAAACCTATTAAAACTTTAGACCTAATTTCTTCCTGAAATTCTCGAAATAAGTTTTCGACCCAATTATATCATATCTTTCATCAAAAATTCATAATAAAATGTCCATAGCTTGGAAAATTCTGAAAATTAAAACCCATCTACAAAATCATGTTTTACTTAACAAAACAATTTTCCATAGCAATATGAAATCATATATTCTCAATTTTATACTAAAACCGTACAAATTCACGTGCTTATGAATTAAAACAAATCATCAAAATATAACTCAAGCATATCATCATCCATTTTGTCACAAAAATGAATTTAAATCATAAATTTGAAATCATATAATCATAGAATAAAAATAAAGATGGTAGAAGATAATTATTCACCTTAAACTTGATAAGGAATTTGAGATTTGTTGTTGATTAATCATTCCTAGCTTTTGATCCTAAGATTTTGATTAAAATTCCCCTTCTCCTTTGTTAATGCCGGCTCTATTAGGGTTTTGCGTTTATTTTGATTTGAGAAAATAAAATGAACGTGAATGGACAAAATGAGAAGTTATAGCCATGTATAATTAATTGGTTAATTTACTAATATGCCCATGTGTTGTTTAATTAACCAATAAACCAATTTAAAGCCCACTTTTCTTATTAATAAGCATCGCCCTATAAAATTTATTCAAATCTCAATCTCCTTATCATCGTTATTCTATTTATTTTGTCTAATTAAATCTTCTGAATAATATTATCAAAAATTAGGGATGTTACATTGAAGTTTGGAAAAAAATTCCAGAATTTTTCTCAGCAAAAATTTATATTTTATTAATTATTTATTTTCAATCATATTATAAGAATTTTTTGAAAATAAGAAAAATGATTTCTTAAATTATTATTTTTTAGCTGAGAGCTTATGTAATGATAAAATAATTTTATAAAATTAAAATTTTAATTTCCAATACATAATTTATTTAGTATAAATTATTTACATAGTATGTATATTGATTTAAATAATATTAAAAAATAGTAAATAATTATTAAAAAATATTTTACAGCAATCAAAAAATATAATCACTATAAATATACATGTATAAAATGTATGTTTAATTAGGAGCATGAAATGATGTTATAATTAAATACAGACCATATAAGTATAATTAAATGATATATTAATACACACACAGATATATATATATATATATTAATAAAATAATAATTATTATAAATAAAATTATTTGGCTGCGCATATCTGACCTATATCTAAAAAAATTGAGTTTTATATTAAATGAATACTCTTATATAACCATTCTAATATGCGAAACGTTAATACAAATAAGAATCGTCAACTAACTAACAATATAATAATAATATATATGAATAATAAAATATTATCCAGAAATTATAAATTGTATAATACATTAAAAACATACCTAAAACCAATTACTTGAAGCACACCATGTAATGATGAACTCTCTCTTGAAAGCTTTTCGATTCGGTAGACTGTTAATCCTTGAACCGTAGACCTTTGACTATCATAAGGCAATTGCCTTTTTAATTGAATTGGATTTGGATTTTTTTTGAGCTTCTAGAGGATGAAATCGGCTAAAAATGGATGGGAATAGTGGTAGCCAAAAAATCCTATTCAATTAGGGTTTGAGGTGTTTAAATAATGGATCGAAGAGAGAAAATAATGAATCATATTTCATACCAATTCTTACTAAATCAAAGCCATCCAATTCTAACACCCCTAACCTATTTTAGCTGCCCCCTATAGCCCTTACTACAGTCGAACTTATCAACCTATCATCATGGGCCAATATCCCATTTAAGCAAAAAGAAATATTATTAATTAAATCTAATTTAATTGCTTATCGATATCGTCGATATATTTATAACTATTATAAATATATTCAATAATTTCTATTCCTCAAATCATATTCAAAATTTTATAATTAACATTTCATGGATATTAATTATTTTATAATAATAATAAACTAATTAAATCATTTGGTCTAAAGAAAATTCACAATTTCAGTTGTGTGACTCGTCAGGTATGAATTTGATCAACAATTAACATCGAACTATCCTAATGTTAACATTCATACGTCACTTGGCAGGTGGTGTGACATTTTGGCGAAATTTATCACTTACTTGGTTTTGGTAAAATCCAATTTCACTTTACTAAGCGTTCCCCAGTTGTGACTTTTATTTATACCAATTCTCTTCGTCAAAACTATATCACTTTGGACTTATGGAATTTTTAATGGTCAAAATTCCAGTATCATGCATATTCAACTCTATAATCCAAACATAAAGTCCTTGGTCCAATAATAAAAATTTATTATTAACCAAACTGCTCTGACTATAAACATTGAGTTAACTTGAGTTGACCGTGATACTAACCCCATATAATTGAGGAGACGAATCCTCTCTTAAATAGTGATTCACTTTCAATACTTCCACTCAACCTAACTACAGTCACTCGATGGATGTCGTGCCATTATTTAACTATAATCAAAGCGAAGTTTTCATATTGAAGATCTCTAGTATTCTTAAGTCAAGAAAGCTATGTAAATCAGTCATATCGATATTGTCTATTTGACCTAGTTATATTAACCAATAGAAAACTATTGAGTGAGTAGTTCCGCAGTTACCTAATAACTATCAATATGTAACCCCTAGGTAGCCACATCAAGCATGAGTAATACATTGCCCAACAGTTGGAGAGCTTTATGTACTCTAGCCTTAACGGATACATCGATATCTCGTCTCAATGCATCTTGAGTAGGAACATTTAATATGGTATATTTATTTTTATTGTGATAAATTAGTCACGGTTACAACACTTTGTAACTACTATCACAAAACATACCATTTATGGATTTTCTATTAAATATGCTTTTAATTAAATTAATTAATATAACCATTATATCGAATATATAATAGAAAGAATACACCTTTAATTTTGAATAAATATTGGTTATCGAGTTAGATATATGTAACAAATTACATAATTTCCCCTAGGGAATACCCCTAACTCTATCAAGATGGACGAGTGGAGACTTACAAACCTAGGCAGGTTGCGAAAGGATTTTCTCAAATTAAAGGTATTGATCATGACGAAACTTTTAGGCCATAACATTGCTTAACTCCATTCGGATAATGCTAGCCAATGCTGCATTTGATGACTATAAAATATGGCAGATGAAGTAAAGACAACATTTCCAAATGGTGATTTATAAGGAACCATCTATATGTCGCAATCTGAGGATTTCGAAGTCAATGGGAGTGGGAGAAAGGCTTGCAAGTTGTTAAAGTCCATTTATGGACTTAAACAAGCTTCAACGAGTTAGAGTAAGTGTTTTTTATAAATTAATCAGACAGTTTGGTATTTGTCTAAACACAGAGGAAGCGTGTGTATACCCAAAAAAAGGGAAGTTCTATCATGTTCTTAGCCTATACGTTGATGATCTTCTATTGATTGATAATAATGCTTCGTTATTGCAATCAGTAAATGCTTGGCTTTGCAAGAATTTCTCCATGAAGGGATTAGGAGAAGTAGCCTATATACTATGTATAAAGATCTATAGAGATAAATCTAAGAGACTATTGGGATTGTCCCAATCCCTGTACATAGATACTGTTTGCGCCAAAAGTGGTCACAAACCCCGAATGTAATGAATGCACCAGTGTTTACACACAAATCCATAGTATTCAGTCACATATTCCGGATCCAGATGATGTGGAGAGTAAAAATGTAGAAGTAACAAAATTAAAATGAAAGAAAGTAAGAGAAGACACAAGATTTATAGTGGTTCGGCTAGCTCCAGCCTACGTCCACTTTGAATTGATCATTTTATTTCCTTTATATTGTGATTACAGTTACAATTCTTCAAATATCAATAACCAAAGAGGCAGAGTTTAGCCAAAAGAGAAGAAGAAGATCCCTTTTTAGTTGCCATGGAAGTGCTATTTATAGGTGTGGAGCTGGAAATATCTGCCTTGAATCTCGGAATACCATTTCTCATGCATAGATGAGCCCACGCAATCGATCTGGAGTGGTTTGGGATCGATCCATATCGATTTTGTATCGATCAAGAATCTCTCCAATTGGGCTGAGATTGATCATGGTGAAAGATGATAGTGCAAAGTCCGTGCTATCCAAATTTCATGAAATTCCAATGTATAGTTTTTGAGTTATCATCGATCCAAGTTTGCCTTTGCAAATGTTAGCTGGCGATTTCGTATCCATGAAGAGTTTCGCATCCATCATATTCTGCATCCATCAATAACGTATCAATGGCTTTCATATCGATCTGATTCATGTGCTTTAATCCATGCTAAGCGCTCCTATCCTTGATCGGTTCCTTTGTATCGATCGATACGAACGCGATCGACACGAAATGGCTCCGGAATGCTTGTTGTATCCATCCAATGCCACCATCCTTCGTATCGATCGATAAGTGATCGATACGAAATACACTTTCAAACATCCATAACCATTGCTTCATATCCATCCTAAGTATAATGTTGAGCTACACATCATCTAGTTCCCTATTTTCCTTCCATATCCATCTAATCGATACACCTGTATCGATCCGTACTAAACAGCCGTGTCCACCTTGATCGATACGAAAGTATCGATACGAAAACAACAATCCACATCCATCAACCTGCATCCTTCCTAGAGCTGCCTGATTAATACGAACTATATCAACACAAGATGTATCGATACGAATATCGATCGATCCAAACCAAATGTCATAACGATCGATACGAAAGTATCGATACGAATTGGTTTTCCACAAATATTGATCCATCCATAACTTGAGCATATGAACTCCGATTGACCTAAAATTCGAAGTGTAGCCTCACCGAGCCTTGTTTATCATTCCCGATCGATCCCACCATGATTAGAGCTTGGTCCAATTTTGAAGGTATCGAGCATAGCCTTGTTTCCAATCGATCTCTAATCCTAATATCCATCCTTTTTAGCGAATTTGTTGATATCCCGGCCTTGACCAAAAGGAGGGGTAACATTTGCCCCACAAAACATGCCTTGCGATAGGAAGGCGTGTTTTGAATAGCTTTAAATCTGACATCCAAAGTCCATATTCCATCTATAGCCATATCCTTATCCAATTCCGCGACTGTTCTGAATCGGTATCCGATTCCAAATCCAGTAACCAAATCCTTAACCAATTCCATATCCATCCGAACCCGACAACAAGTTCTAATCCATACATATCCAACAACCAATAACCAAATCCATGACCTCTCCGGGTCGATATCCAAATCCGGGACCGCTCTAGGTTCATGCCCAAATCTTTAGTTGTTCATAGCCAATATCTGAATCCATAACCTTTCCGGGTTCTGTCCAAGCATAATCCACACTTGACGACCTGTGTTAAGCAATGCCTTGTCATAAGTCATAGATCGGCAGTGATCCTGGTTCAGTGTTCTTGAACGCTGAGTAATGTCATGGCTTAAGTCCTAAGCAGAATCCTGGTCTCTCCGGACCCTTGCCGAGCATAATCCATACTCGACGACCTGAAATAATAATGATAGATAATATGGGGCCTAAGTCCTAGGTCGAATCCTGGTCTCTCCGGACCCTTGCCAAGCATAGTCCATATCGACGACCTGAATAAGTCGATTTGCCACGTTCAGACGGAGCGACTTACCCCTTGCCTAGCATAATCCATACCCGATGAACTTTTACCAAAAAGCAGATAAAAATCCAATCAAAATCCAATCTGAAATCAAGATCAAATCAGAAAACCAGAAATCCATATCAAAAATCCAAACCAAGATCCAAACCAAAAGACAAGCTTCCAAACCAAAAAATCAACAAAACCAAGAGTCCAAACCAAACTCTAAAACCAAACCAGAAAAATGAAAATATCCAACCTGAAAGAAAAGGCAGATTTAACAAACTAGAGTATCACGGTTTATCATCATCTCAGAGCATGCCTAGGGGCTATCTCCATCCCCATACATGAGTAAGTGACTTAGCTGTCTGCCCAGAGTTTGCTACTTATCCATACCACCCTGATCAGTTGATGACCAACCGACCATCATTATGGGCCTCGCACTATCGTTGTTTGAGGTAGATGGTGGCTGCTCATGTTCACCACCGCATTCCAAGTCTCGACATATTACCATAACTGACCACTCCTTACGTGCTCCTCGATTATATCCTTTAGATGCCTACAGCTGTTAGTATCATGCCCGTCTAGGTCATGAAAGAGACAGTGCCTTACTAATGCCCTCTCACGTTCTGAGGGTTCCCTCCTTGCCGGCCTTCGGTAAGGAAGGCGATCCCGAGTATCCAAATATATTTGTTCCAATGTCTCATTCAAACCTGTGTAAGTGGAGAATTTTGGTTCTCCCCAATGCTTCCTTGCTCTACTAGAATCGTCATCCGACTTCCTCTTCCCTTTATCCTTATCCTTACCCGAGCTTTTACCGGATGGTTCTTCATCCTTGACCACACTTACTTCCTTTAGTTTCATATTCAAACTTGCATCCTCCTGCCGAAGGAATCTTTTGGCCTCATGAAAGAATTCCCCAAGATCCATTGATGGATCCTGTATCAATGATATTTTGAAATCTGAGTTGGACCTGACTCCTGACACTGCCTCCATTAGAACCATTGATGGATCCGGCCGATCCACCGAAGCAACCGCTGCATTAAACTGGGTTAAGAAAGTCCTAAGCGACTTTCCAGTCCTTTGTTTTACGGACGTCGGTATCATCACATTTTTCGGCTTTTTGATATGAACCCGAAACTACTTCAAAAACATGTCCACCAATTCAACCCATGTCTTAATAGATCTATTTTCCAACCGCCTGAACCACATAGCAGTTATATCCGTCAAGTACAGGGGGGAAACATTGGGCCATAACCTCCCCCGATGCCCCCCGCACTTCCATGAGTCTTATATACCTCATCAAATGATCGGTAGGGTCCGTCCTACCATTGTATACTTCCAGAGTAGGCAGCTTGAACTCTGGTGGATTCCTAGCCATCCTGATATTACGGGTAAATGGACTCTTATTTACTCCTTCTAGATCTTTGTTTATCTGACCTCCGTGCATAGTTCGCTTGATAATTTCAGCCAATCTAGTGTTGTCCACCAAGGGTTGTCCCCTGTCTTCATTTCCTAACTCCCCCCCCCCCCCCAGTCCTTGAGGGAATTCCGGTACGTACTCCTCATAACACACTCCTGTATTCCTGTTGGCGTCGGGCTGTGCAGCGTCACCTGGCATTCTTCCATGAATTGGTCTAGCATTACATGGGGGTGTGCCCCCGAGTCTAGATCCGTCCAGATTGATAGCTGTGTGCTGATTGGGGGCTGCCCCAGTTGAACTGCTCCATCTGATGGCATGTTGAGTCCTTTTGGTCCAACTTTGTCCAAACTGTCTGAGATGATTCTACATCATCTCCTCCTGCCTTTTCAGCAACCGCTCCTGCATGGAATCCATCATAGTTTGCATCTCATCCCTTGTGATGTAGATTGATGCATGATCTGCTCCATCTCTGGAGGAAGCCTCTTGACTTCCCTCTTGATGGCTCCTTTCTGGTAATGTCCTCCTAACTGATTTCTTAACCATGGTTCCTTCTAGATCTGATCCTTTAGCTTTCCAAGTATGAACTCCAAATCCGATATAGTGGGTGCTAGTCTTCTCAATGAAAGCACCAAAGTGTTTGTGCCAAAAATGGTTACAAACCCCGAATGTAATGAAAGCACTATAGTTTACACACAAATCCTTAGTATTCAGTCATAGATCTAAGATCCAGATGATGTAGAGAGTAAAAATGAAGAAGTAACAAAATTAAAATGAAAGAAAGTAAGAGAAGACAAAAGATTTATAGTGGTTCAGCTGGCTCCAGCCTACGTCCACTTTGAATTGATCCTTTTATTTCCTTTATACTGTGATTACAGTTACAATTCTTCGAATATCAATAACCAAAATGGCAGAGTTTAGCTAAAAGAGAAGAAGAAGATCCCTTTTTAGTTGCCATGGAGGTGCTACTTATAGGTGTGAAGCTGGAAATATCTGCCTTGAATTTCGGAATACCCTTTCTCATGCGTAGGTGGGCCCACACAATCGATCTGGAGTGGTTTGGGATCGATCCCTGATCGATCCATGTTGATTTTGTATCGATCAAGAATCACCCCAATTGAGCTGAGATCGATCATGGTGAAAGACGATAGTGCAAAGTCCTTGCTCTCCAAATTTCATGAAATTCCAAAGTATAGTTTTTGATATTTTATCGATCCAAGTTTGCCTTTGCAAATGTCAACTGGCGATTTCGTACCCACGAAGAGTTTCGTATCCATCATATTCTATATCCATCAATCACGTATCCATGGCTTTCATATCGATCCGAGTCACATGATGTGATCTATGTTAAGCGCTCATGTCCTTGATCGGTTCCTTCGTATCGATTGATACGAACGCGACCGACACGAAATGGCTCTGGAATGCTTTTTGTATCCATCTAATGCCACCATCCTTCGTATTGATAGATAAGTGATCAATACGAAATACACTTCCAAACCCCCGTAACCATTTCTTTGTATCCGTCCTGAGTATAATATTGAGCTGCACATCATCGAGTTCCCTATTTGCCTTCCGTATCCATCTAATCGATACGCCTGTATCGATACGAATGTATCGATCCGAAGTAAATAGCCGTGTCCACCTTGATCGATACGAAAGTATCGATACGAAAACAATAATCCACATCCATCAACCTATATCCTTCCTGGAGCCGCCTGATCGGTACGAATTGTATCAATACGAGATGTATCGATACGAATATCGATCAATCCAAACCAAATGTCATAACGATCGATATGAAAGTATCGGTACAAATTGGTTTTCCATGAATATTGATCCATCCATAACTTGAGAATATGAACTATGATTGACCTGAAATTTGAAGTTAGCCTCACCGAGCCTTGTTTATCATTCCCGATCGATCCCACCTTGATTAGAGCTTGGTTCAATTTTGATGGTATCGATCATAGCCTTGTTTCCAATTGATCTCCAATCCTGATATCCATCCTTTTTAGCCAATTTGTTGATATCCCGGCCTTGACCGAAAGGCGGGGTAATAGATACCATACTGAAAAGGTTCAACATGGAGAATTCCAGGTGCGAAAATATTTCGACGTAATCTAGAATCATCATTTCTAAGAAGGATGCTCCTCATACTGATGAGGCAAAGAGCATTTGAAGAGGATGTTGTATGCTTCGGCAATTGGTTCCATAATATATGATGTGTAATGTACTAGATCGGAAGTGGCTTACACATTATGATGCTTAAACTGATACCAGTCTAATCCTAGAGAAAAACATTGGACGGCTGTAAAATGTATACTTAAGTATTCGAGAAATACTAGGGACTTATCCCTAATATATGGGAATAGAGACCTCTTTATGAAGGGGTATACAGACTCTGGCTTTCAAAGTGATATTGGCGATGGTAAGTCAGTGTTAGATTGCATCTTTACTATAAACGGTGGGGCCATTAATTGGAAAAGTTTCAAATAGGAAACAGTAGTCGATTCCATGATGGAGGCCGAGTACATCGCCCTCAATGAAGAAGCTAAAGAAGCAGTACAGATGCATAAGTTTTTAAGTGAGCTAGTAGTTGTGATTCCCAACACGGATAATCTATTAGCATTGTTTTGTTATAACAATGTGGCGATGCAAATCATAAAGGAGCCTAGAGCATACATGAAATGGAGACACATTTTTTGAAAGTTTTACCTAATTAAAGAATTCATTGATAAGAAAGAGGTCGTGATACAAAGTAGATACAAAGGACAATGAACGACCCAGAATTTCGAACGTATATATTTAAATATTGGAATTATTTAAATATTGGAATTATTTAAATAATTGAATCTTTGATTTATTAAGAATAAAAATGATTTCGAAAGCTTATTTAAATTACATTTAAATAAGAATGATAATAGTATCAAACCCTTAAATATTGAATCGTCAGGATAAACATAACCCACTTCCTTTAATGGCCTCCTTCCCAGCCGATTTTTGGTCACCTATTCTCCTCCTTCCTCGTCTTCCCTCCTCTCATTCCCTTTAATCGCCTCCTTCTACTCCCTTCTCATGACCAAAAATCGTAATTTAAAACCTAGATTTGCGGCGTCTTTGGACTCTCGCTCGATCATTAGATTTGGAAGGCTATTCTCGGATTCTGCCATCTTGACCCCTTTGCCTTCTGATGCTGCTGCTTTTGTTATAGATGTTGATTTGCCTCTTGTTCCACCGGCTATCAATTTTGCAATGTTCTAGAGATTGCAAGCTCGAGTCTTTCCAATCCTCTGGTGACTCTTTTGGATACTACGGTCGTTTCGCCTCCTCGATCGGCTGTTTTATGTGCTGATATGGGTAAGCATCTGTTATCTTCTATGTTGGCTAATGGTAATCATCGTTGGTGTGATGTTGAGGTAGGTTTGGTTGATGGAAGAGAGAGTGATGATAAAGTGATTTCCGGAAATGAATTTGTCGATGACTCTGTGTTTGGTGACAAGGCTGTTTTGGGTGTTCTTGAGACCCCTCTTAGTGTGAAATCTGTTGATCCTGGCATTGCTCCATTTGTGCACGATTGTGTACAATCTGGTAATCATGGAAGTGATAATGCGGTTGTGAATGGTAATCTTCGTAATGTTTTACCTGGTAGTGTTCATGCTGGTTTGAGTGCTGGTGTGCATACTGCGCCTATGTGGACATCTTTATTCTCTAAGCTACCTGTGAATGCTAGGGCTTATGTTCCTTGTGAGTTTGTCAACGTTGAGATCGATGGTGTGTTAATCCCACCTTATAAAGTTCTACAAGAGGGCTTCGATTATTGGTCCGAATAT
The DNA here is from genome assembly GCA_030737815.1 of Allium fistulosum. Lineage (NCBI taxonomy): Eukaryota > Viridiplantae > Streptophyta > Magnoliopsida > Asparagales > Amaryllidaceae > Allium > Allium fistulosum. Next base: position 865,390,153 of record CM060906.1, on the reverse strand, counting down.
TTGGTGGGTTTTTTTCTTGATTCTAATCCTCCTTATCAGCTTGTTAAATCGCGATGTAATTTGATATGTAAGCCTAGAGGTGGTCTTAGTGTGCATTACAACAACTCTATGTACTTTTTTAAATTTTCTAGGCTTGATGATAGGCAAAGAATTCTTGAATCTGTTCCTATTATCATCCAGGGGCAGCCTTTCGTTGTCACTACTTGGAGTCCGTCTGTGGATCAGGCAAAGGTTCATGTTTTATCAATTCCCAATTGGGCACATTTTTCTCACATTCCTTCTATTCTACAACCCATGCTTGGCCTTAACTGGATAGCTAGTACAGTTGGAAAAGTTATTTACTTCGAGTCTAACACGGTGGCCAGGAAAAGTTTGGTGTATGCTAAAGCTTTGATTGAAATCACTCCAACGAAGCCACTACCTTCTTCGATCATAGTCAGAGTTGCAGAGGGTGTTGATGCTGAAATTATAGTGCATTATAGTTGGAAACCGAATATATGTGCTACATGTCAGTCTTTTGGCCACTTGGAGGAGGCTTGTATATCTACTGCTTCTGTGTCGTTTACTGATCGGGTTCCTCTTCCTCGTCCCAACCTTCAGTGGGTTCTGAAACCTCCTTGTCCAAGTTCCCCGCTTCCTCTCGTTATTGGTATTGTGGATCCTATTGTTTCTTTGGTTGAGGTGCCACCTGTTATTGTCGTTGATCCTGCTTCTGCTGTGTCCGTGGAGCTTCCCTCTGATGCTATCTCTTGGGATGTGATAGAGAAAGCGTGGATTCATCATGCTTCTAATATGTGGCTCGCCCCCGTCAGTGGTTCTTTCCATTTGTTTGTGAGTAATGACATTGGTGAGAGTAAGCGCCTTTACTACCACATTGAGGGTGTTGGTCTAACTCTTATTTCTTCTGGAAATCTTGGAGAGGAGAATAGGCTTTTATTATTGGATACTACTTGGGATAGGAATTTCTATTACTGTGAGTCCTCTGCTTGCTTTGCTCTAGACTTAGCTCATCAGTTCTCTGGTTTTATTCATGTCACTGGTCCTGTGGAGGATGATGATAGTTCTAGCTCTTCCTCGTTGGATGCGGGATAGCTTTGTTTCTTTTTAGTAGTACTTCCATGTTGTTAGTCTCCTGTGCTGTATTTTATTTGCATTTTTTAGTGGTATGGCTACTATAGAACCATTTTAGTTGTTCTGTGCATATGCAGAACACCCGTTCTTTCATATATTGATAGTGGCATGGCCCACTATAAAGCCAGATAGCTTTGCTAAAAAAAGAATGATAATAGTAAAATTTTAATTTTGAACTAAAAGTGATTAAATTGTTTTGATAGTAATTCTTTTTAATTAACGTGTGAAATTATCATTCCGGTGCACTATCTTCGATTTTGACCAAACTAGTGTCATTGGATCCAGAATATTAAATTTTTATACACTAACGAGTTTTATGGTTATCAAACGTACTGTGTGGTCGTGCGAGCTCGAAACGTACAGCGATTAATTTCAGGAATAAAAACATATTATAATTTGACCAAAAAGATAACTTCTGTATATGATGGAATTAGGTCCCGAAACTAGTTCCATTGAGTTCGAAATAGGGATATTTAGCTAGCAACACCAGTGTGCATGTCTCGTTTGGAGTTTGTGATTTTGAGAGATGAATAGTGTATGAGAAATTTTCTATAAAAGGACCTCACTTTCTATTATTTTCCAAAATCTAAACCTTAGCCTCCCATCCAACGGCTGAAGTTGATCGGCACTGCTAGAGGCCATTTCAGGTGATGGTTCAAACTAAGAAAAGGCACGCGAGGGTCAGTGGAGTATTTTAAACGGATGGATCATCATGGTTCGAAGAGAGGTGACGTAGATTTAGGGTTTATCATGGTGGCAGTTATGGGTTCGATCTCAGCCATAATAGTGTTTCAAGCGGCGAGGCTTAGGGAAATGGACTCATCGTGATCTGGGGAAGTTGGCGGCGGAGTGCGGCGGCAGCTTAGGTGATGTGGCGGCGTGGTGTGTGGGTAAAGTCGTGATCAGGGTTACGTAATAAGGCGGTCTCGGTTTGAGAGGTAATTAAGAATTATTTAATTTAATTATAAATTAATTATTTCAAGTGTTCTAATAGCTGTATCTCTTTCATATGAGGTCGGATTTGGATACGGCCTTTTGGGTTAGACTCATAGCGATGATATTTATGCATTAGGGTTGGATTCATCGAGTTTGGGTCTTGTGGAAATATTAATCTATTTTGGACTATTCGAAAACGTGTAAGCATTGGCTAGAACTTAGGTGAGTTTTACTCACCAGTTGATTGCATATTATTGTGTATAAGATTGTTGTTGTACTAAAATATAAACCGTATAACGAACAATGCAAGTTATTACTTTTGGACTCCGCCTTGTTTTCTAAAACAAATGACAACATTATTATAGAGTATAATCTCCTTTTTGGTCATCTATAGCATGTATCGTGGTCCAGACTACTTGTTTACATGTTTGATAGTGCGTTATAATTGTTTGAAGTGATATAGTTGTTACAAAAGTGCTTTGAAATCCTTGATATTTAACATATGTTAAATTAGATAAATTGTGATATATTGTGGGAATATATATATATATATATATATATATGCATATATGTTTGGCTACACACGTATTGGTGTGTTTAACATAAAGGAATTGGTTTGGACATTTATGGAAATTGGAATTGGAAGTTGAGGATGTTAGAAGCGAAAGAGTCGCTATGGATGCACTTTGAAATCGCTGTGATCGGCGATTTTAAAGTTAACTTTGGAAGGTATTCTAGGGCTTCTTCGTATTTATAATAAGTACTGATAGTGTACTTATTATCGAAAAATATCAAGGTTCATATATATTAGTGGAAACCATTTATGGGTTTTTAAAGTGATGGTTTTAAATTATAAAACATGTTTTTATGATTTCTGAATAAATGTTTCAAAACATAGTATAAGAATTTTAAAAGTATATTTTAGTATTTAAAGTTTTAGAAACTGTTAAAGATTTTATTTAGGAAATAAAAGGATTTTATATTATAATATCTTTTCAAATGGTTTAGAGTATTTTATTAAATATCTTATTTTTCTAAATAAATTAGTGTGTGTGTGTGTGTATCTTTATAGGTATTGTAGTATATTTAGAAATCTGGAAAGGAAGTTTAGTATTTGTAAAAGAATACAAATGAGTTCTTAGATTATAACACTTATGTTATAATATGTGGTTTTGTAAAATTGATTAAAAAGGTATATAACCTTATTTAATAAGTGCAGCTATACTTAGAACTTTAAATGAATGTTTCAAAGTTAATAGAAAGTATAAAAGTGGTTTTGGGTTTATAGTAATCCTTTTAACTATACTTTTGAAAAGCGATTGGATCTTTAAAATGGAGTTTTAAAGATAACGGAATAGTGAAGTAATTTTGGGTTTGTCGTAAACAATGTTTTAGTAACATTTGTTTTTAAACCCTTGAATAATATTTTAAAGAGGTAAAATATTGTTAAATGATTTTGGAATATCTTTAATAATGGAATTTTAAAGAGGATAACAGGTATGAATTGGTTTTGGGTTTGTTGTGGCAATGTGTTAGTAACATTCGCCTGTACCCCGTTTTGATTATACTTATGAATGTAAATAGATCTTTGTAAGGAACATTTAAAGATAATCATAGGTGAAATGGTTTTGTGTAACGATCTAGAAATTAATCACTATTTAAAACAAAATTTTATTATATTTTAAATAATTAATAAATGGATTTTTATTAATAAATAAAACTAATTTAAATAATAATTAATGATAATAAAATCATTTTCAAATTTTGTTTACCAAAATATATAGTTTATAAAGAAATAGAAAATGTGACCGAAGATTATTTTTCAAAATATCGATTTTTCATCGGCTTAAAGTTATTCAAAATGTCATAACACTATGTTAAACATATATGCACACAATATAAACCATTTTAACATGATAAATACATGCGTACATGTGCATGTATATGCTCTCTTTTAAGTGTATACATATAAGGATAAAAGAAAATATTTTATAAAGGAAAACATGAATATATATATACACACGTATAAAAACACACATTTTTCAACACAAGTACCCATGACATGGCTTAAATAGAATAAAGTAAGGGGAAGGGGGTGCAATGCACGGTTTTGAAGGGGGAAGCAGGTATGGCCATGCATGCATATGTGTATAATTAAATATAAGCACTTATATATTTTTAATAATTTCTTAAACCTATATATACCCCCTAACCTTCATTTTTCCCGTTTTGCAATCTCCTTCTCTACTTTAAAAATTCCTAAGAGCTTGGATAAACACTTTCATGGCTTCTCTTCATATCTTCTAATTTGAGAAAAATTCACTTCTTTTTGCAAAAGTCTCTTCTAAAGTTCACTAAAACGCTTCTACAACCTATTCAACATCTCCTCTTCCAAAATACAACACTCCACCACCCAAAACAACAGGACCGAGCCTAAAACTTCCAAGGCCGAGCCCATTAGCCCAAGGCCAAGCCCAAACACCACTTGGTCAAGCCCAATTCAAGTGTTCGAGGGCCTAAAAGTTTCAAATTTGCAACATTCTTAAGCGTTTTTGAGTTTCGGCAAAGTTTGCTTTGATTTAGAAAAAAATTCGATGAGTAAAAGTTTTGTTTTTGGAAAAGAAATTAACTTGATTTTGATGGACTATATGTTGTGAAAATATGGTGATTGTTATGTTGAATTATCATGTCATATTGATGACATATGATGATATGTTTATGTTCGAACTTGGATTTGGTGATTAGTTGATATATTGATATGTTTGGATATGTATATGGATATGGATATATCATATTGGGTATGATATTATGGTTATGTTTATGAAAACAAAACCATGTGTATATGATGTAAATTTTGTGAAGTTTGCACCTTGAAAAGTCGCAAAGGACTTGAGATCCGATTTGAAAATGAAAGCTATTTTCTAGCTTTGGATTTTTGAAAATGTTTTTCCAAGTTTTTACCTTTGTTTTAAGGTTTCAAAACTTTCCCATTTGTGTTTTCAAAGATGTAGTAGCTAGATTTAAAGTGAAGATTTTACCTAGAAATCAATTCTAGCGAATTGCGTTTATAACGATAGTGCTATGGATGCAGTTTGGAAAATTTCACGATTTCAAGTTTTAAGTGTTTTCTTTTGGATTGTTTTTGAAAACTCATTTTGAATTAATTAAGTAAGTTAAATTTTAAGTTTTATTATTAAATAATTTATTTATTAGGGTAATTATTATTTAATTAATTAGGTTAAGTAATTAGAGTTTAAGAAATTATTTATTAAATTAATTATTTTTAATTAAATAAGTTTTAAATAATGATTAATTAAGATAAAAGGGAATTAATTTTATTTAATAAAGTTTATTTTATTTATTTAATTATTTAATCAGAGCTAGTTATTTTATTAATTATTATTTAATCAAAGGTTAATTATCCACTTGATTTGGGTTTAATTTTAAATAAATGTTATTTAATTAAAGTTTAATTAAAGTTTAAATGTAAATAAAACTAGGGTTATTTATGACTTAATTTTGATTTAAATAAGATTAATTAAGGTTTAATTGATGGTTTAAACTTATGATTGAAATGGGAATTTATTTGTTTTAAAGTTTTCTTTTAAATTCTATCGGTTATTTATTTTTTACAAATTTCCTTGTATAAGAAAATTCTTTTGAAAAAAAAAGGATCTCTTGTCCATTCTATTAAGTAGCCAAATGAATTAAAGTTGCTGTAATAAAACGTTGACACGTTTTATTGAAAGTAAGTCGACATGTACTTATCACGAATACCGCGCTTCGGGAATGTGATGAAGACAAGTGGGTTAATTTCGATAAGCGGGTCATGATAATATAAGCATATGGAGCATATCTCCATATATAAATATTACACTATGATAGTGGAGAGGTCCACTATAAAAAAAACTTGACCTTTTAAAACTATCGAATGTTGTTTTAGAGAGACCAGGATTGGATATTAGTTGTTATCCGAAAACCACTTCGAACCAACGTAAATGTTCGAATTGAAAACAGTAAAGGCAAGGTCCAAGATGAAGACTTAGAAGTGCAAGGGCTATTTGCTACTAACCCATAGGGTAATTCCAAAATGGGTGTAGTGGAGATAGTGCCTTCCGTTCGTTCATCTCCTGAACGACTTGTATGGATGAGTGCTGACATTGTGTCAACATATAGAAGGCAATGTTAGCATTCCAACTGGCAATGCTATCATAAAGACAAACGTAGCCTCAGGCCTCATCAACAGAGAACGACTAAAACAGGGGAGATGCAAAAAGGCTAGGTGGGTTGCTCCCATGAGGGTAAGGTCATCCCCATCTAGAGTCCCTACTATTAACTCATTTATGCTTCAGTGCAGTTGCTGATCCCAACCGAGGGGTGATCTTATGTACTATCCAGTAAAGGGTAGGTCGGTCTTGTGTTGGCAGGGGTCGATAGGTTTGACCTCTATATTATTTTATCTAGAGATGCACCGTGACGGACGATACCCCAGTAGCCCAGTCATCATATGGAATCCATTTTCCAATAAGTGCCTTCGGTCTTAGTTGTATACCTAGTATGTTGGAATTTAATTGATGTAACAATTTCGGCTATGTGAACTATTTATTTGAAAACTCTGGACATTACGATAATATCATTGGATTTCTATATAAAGTGTTTTATTTATCATAAGGTAAAAACTCATCCGTGTTAATGTGCGGCGTGGTCTTACGAGATACCTTATAAGAATTAAGTTGTTTAAGTTTACTCACACCAGACCCATGTCTGACCCGGAATTTTATTTTCTTTTCTTAAAACTCTTGGGTACTCAAATTTGTATAAGTAGCCAAGTGATCCAGGTTTCTTGCAGAAGCATTTTGAAGGAGCTGGAGCAGCTGGCTTTACCATAGCTTATTATATTTATTTCCGCTGTGTTTATATACTGATCTATGTATTTTGTGATGGGCAGGTAGTATAACTGTCCAGTTGAAGTTGTAATGTAAAGACTCTGATGTATTATTATTATGGAATGACTATGTAATACCCTAGGTTATATGTTATATGTTGTTCTGATTCGTGGTGAGATTTTGTGATTGTTTAGTTTCTTCTTATCTTTCTTTTTCTTCTACCCTTAATAACTCGTTTGTTGGTGCAAGAAAGGCGGTCGTTACATTTTGGGTTGTAGTGACAATGTTTGAGTACCATTTGTCTTAATCCCTTTGAAATTGATTTGTGAATATACTTATATGATTGAGATAAGTATATGAATACTTTTAAGAAGTGTTGAAATGTGTTGAAATGAATAGTGATGTTCTAATTAAATAGTAGAGTAATTAATAAACGGAGTTTCATTTATAAAGGGTTATTGAGTAAAAGTGAGTTTTACTAATAAAAGAGGATTTTAACTAATAAAGAAAGATTAATTAAAAAGGGGATTTGAAGTCGTTTATACGACTTGATCGTGCTTGTGTATTTCGATCATGCTTTATGTGTTACTTGTTTATGGACAGTATACGAGACTTAGTTTCCCATATGTGATTATTCTCATTATTATTTGATTTAGCCAAATATACTTTGGAAATATCTAGAAGAAACACGAGGATTATATGGTACAGCTATCTTCGGTGATGCTATAGTATGCGTATAAACTCGTTTTGCTCTTCTAGGACAAATGATAAGGAAATCCGTCTACTTAAACAGTTAGGAGGTAATCTCCGCTCTTATGTATTGTATGTTTATTTCCCACATAACCGGAGTTGAGATTACGGGGAAATCAATCGATTGTTTTTGGAGAACCTGGTAAGGGGTGTACTACATGAGATGACTTGAAACTATAACTACTCCAAACCCATATACGTGTTCTATGCTTTGGAAGAGGTTTTGATTGGTCCGTGATTGGTTCGAGATGTTGGAATCTGTGTGGATATTTGAGATCTATTTGAGATGCTCGAACACATGTAGTTGGTCGTGATCTATTCAGAATGTGGGAATCCATGTGTGATTCCAAGACTTGTTGAGGCATGGGAATCCATGTGTGATTTCGAGATCTATTGAGGAATCCATGTGTGATTTCGAGATCTGTTGAGATATAGGAATCCATGTGTGGTTCCAAGATCTATTCGAGTTGGAGCTTGTATGAAGATCTGTTCGAGTGGTTGCTTGTGTGTTGGAATGCTAGACATAGTATCACCGGCGGTACTGACAAAAACCAGAGACAAGATGCATAGCTATAGGGTTAGCAACCCATGAGGATGCATGCGACTCCATCCTAGAGTCACTTATGGATATGCATGGGGGAGCGATACACTTGGTTAGTTTGGCCAACTATGTATTTCTTATGGTATATTAAGTAAGGATGTATGTTGCTTCGGAAGAATATATCTGATCCTTGTGCAGTAGATCAAAGTAAGCTTTGATTCGAGGAGATTTACATGGAAATCCTACACAATTAGTGAATGTACCTTAGCAATTGTGATTGTATATCTATAATTGTTGTGATGCACATTCACATGCATCGTATGTATGTGATTATTTATGTTTCACAACTTAGACATTATTATATTATCAGTGGATTTTATAATAAAAATGGTTTGGTTATCGTAAGGTAAAAACCCGTCATTGTTTATTTGCGGTGTGGTCTTACGAGATACCCTTATTTTGAAGTGTTTTAAGATATAAAAATCCAAATAATTTGAGTTTCTCATGCTGGTTTACCAAATTGATCCTAGTGTTATTTTCTTAATGCTTGGGTTAGCTCAATTATGTTTCCAAATTTAGCTATGGTTCATTGGAGCTCTTGGAGAGGAGTTGGATGATTTGCTACCATACTTTTTCCACTGCATTGCTTGTTTTGTATCTATCAGCATTTGTGAGGATGGGTAGTTATAACTGTCCAGGCTGATAATAGGTTAGTTTACTCTGATTGATGTATGTATATCAAAGTTTTCTTTTCAATAAAGACCTTTTGAGATATTATATGTTATTGTTCTGCATGTGAGATTCTGATATTGTGTTCTTCTTTCTTTCTCCTTTTCTTTTTCTTTTACCTTAACGTTCTATCTTTTCGGCACTTAGATGCTCAGCACATGACTACCGTGGATGTATTAGTGTTGACATTTGAGGGTCGAAAAGCCCAACCATTACAGACAACATAGTAGATCCATTCATGAAGGGACCAGCTCGGTCAGTTCTTATCAAGCTAATCGAAGGGATAAGATTAAAATTTCATAATTAGCCTCGGGTGCAAGTGGGAGACTAATAGAGTTAGGGGTATGCACTAGAGGAAATTCTATATTATTAACTGTGTAATAAAATCTCATTCGAAATAAAAGGTGTTTTTCTTTCTATTATATACTTTTTATAATATGTTATATTAATTAATTGTATAATTTAAGCATGTTTAAGAGAAAATCCATAAATAGTATGTTTTGTGATCAATTTATCATAATATAATAAACATATCATTTTAAGTATTCCTATTCAAGATGTATTAAGACTGGATATCGGTACATCTGTTGAGGCTAGATTACGTAAAACATTCTAAGCATTGGGTAGTGTATTACTCATGGCTGCTAGGGCATCAAGGGGTTACATGCTGATATTTATTGGATAAATATAGAATGAATCCCTCGATATTTTTCTATTGGTTAATATAACTAAGGTCAAATAGAAAATATCGATGCGACAATATTACACAGTTCTACAAACTTGAAAATACTGTTAAACTTCAATATGGACACTCCACTTTGATTATAGTTAAATCCTAGTACGACGTTCATCGAACGACTATAGTTGGGTCTGAGCTGAAGCATTAGAGTAGAGAATTCGTCTCCTCTGTTATATGAGGTAAGTATCATGATCAATAAAACTCAAACCAAAGTCAAAGTCTTTGGCCATAGCAGTTCAGTTAATAATAACTGTTATTATTGAACCAAGGACTTTGTTGTTGAACTATACAAATAGAATATGAATGATATTGGAATTTGAATCATTACCAAATTCTATAAGTCATAATGTGATATGCTTTGATGAAGAGAATTAGTGTAAATAATAATTATTATTGAGGACCGCATAAAATAGTGAACTTGGATTTTACTAAAACCATATAAGCGATAAATTTGGCCAAACTATCACACCACTATTTAAGGTGATATGTAAACGTTAATATTCAAATTGTTTGATATCAATTGCTGATCAATTTTGCACCTAAGAGTCACATAACCATAATGTTTAATACTCCAACTACCATCTGATTTAATTAAATTATAATTGTTACAAATTATTGAGTAATATTTATGAAATATTAATTATAAAATTTTATTTGATTTATGTTGATCAATATTGAAAATAGTGCGTATATAAAAGTTATATGCACACGTATCAATATATGCTATTGATGTACATTTGAATTTGATTTAAATGTAAATTATACGATATGGTTTGAAGTAGAATGGAAGCCCATGAGGCCCGTAGTTTGGCCAGCTAAAACAAGAGAGGAGTACATGTCGGTATTTTTAGGTTTGAATTGGCTGGAAAAGGATGGATCTAGATCCACTTTTTCCTCTCTCCCTTTTCTCTTATTTGAACCCATTGTCCCTTATTTTTTTTAACACTTGAATGGTTTCTCTCCTCTCTGGTACACCTTTGGCCAAAAATTAAAAATCCACCCCCTCCTTCATTATTTTCAAAGTAAAACACATATTCGAATATAATATGGGAAAAGTGTATAGATCATTTTAATTGGTAGCGCTTTCTAGAAGAGATTGGGTTCAATCTTAGAAGTTCTATTATTCAACATTCGAGGTGTCATTACTAGGCTATGGTTGAGGTAGTAATTTAATTCACTTCCATAATATATATATATATAATGTTATTATATCTAATTACATCTGCTTTATATCACGAATCCTTATATGTGTATGCTGTCAATTTAGAATACATACATACATATATATTGTTATGATAAATAATAAATACATATATTTATGATTTTTACTTTTGGCCTAAATTTTTAAAAAAAAATCGAATTAAAAATTATTTTAAAAATGCTTTAAGCAAAAGTTAAAATTTTAAATTAAACAAACATGCATAAAATATTTGTAAATTTTGTTGTAAAAATTTTAAACATATTATTATTCGAAAAATAATTTTTTAATGTATATATACATACATACATACATACATACATACATATATATATTTATTAAATTCGAAATATATATATAGCTTTTCTAATATAATGTATAAATTATTTTAATAATTTATAAATACATATATTTATAATATACACAAATTTGTAAACAATAAAAAATATTTTATTACCCATTTAATAGACAACAAATCCATAGGGATCCATTTATAAAGAAAATTGACTTTGTCAAAATTTAAAGATGGCCGAAATAATATATATATATATATGTATATGTATATATGTATGTATGTATGTATTATATATATATGTATGTATTTAATTATACAACATTATTTTATATTATAAAAGATTTTAAAGTATTAATTTTAATATATATGTATGTTTTATTCATTAAATTTTTTTAATTTTTCTTACATAATGTATATTTTAAAATATAATTTATTTGCAAAATTTAAATTTTGAATTTATACTTAAAAGATATTTTCTTTTCTAAATCTAATATTTAAATTTGAAACTTTAAAATTAAATTTGAAAATTTAAAATTAAATTTGAAAATTAAGAATTAAATTCAAAAATTTAGAAATAAATTTGAAAATTTGAATTTTAAATAGTTTTGTATTTATTATTTATAAATAATATTTTATGTACATGCATATGTATGCATATATAAATATATAAGATTGCTTCTACATTATTATATAGAAACATATATATTTAATCAAATATAAATATAATTTTATATCACACTAATATACATACATACATACATACATATATATATATATATCTGCGTGTGTATGACATCATTTATGTATATGGAAGGGCTAACATGTCCATTGCGGTGTAAATCTCAGTACTTAGATACGGACTTGTTAAACCATACACACATTATATATTGCACGTGCACATACATGTACATGTGTATGCGATACACATGTACAAACTATACATTATACATATAATATAAAATTAAACCCTTTTATCAATGCATTAAACAAAATAATGATTTTATTTAAAATTAATTTAGATCATATCTAAATCAATTTAGACTTCATAGGCCTAATAAGATCCAAAATGATAAGAGAAGTTTGAAATTTACTCATTTAATTTGTGCACCCAGGGCCAGTTCCAATAGGATGCACTCAATGAATGAGTTGATACTACTAGGTAGACATACAAGTCTTCTCATTCCAAAGGCTTGGACAATATGGATGGTTTTCTTGGATGCTCTAACATATTTTGATTCACAACTTCACATTCACTCATTCAATGGAACTTTCCTCTTTCTTTCTTGAGGGCATCAAAAAATGGTATACACTTATCGGTCGCCTTTGAAATGAATCGACTTAATATGGCAACTTTACAATTCAAGCTCCACATTTCCTTCCTTTTCTTTGGGCAATCACCAGTTTCAATGCTTCAATCTATTCTAGGTTAGCTTCAATGCCCCTTGAGTTTACAATGAAACCCAAAAACTTGTCCGATGCGACTCTAAAAGTTCTTTCAATGGATTCAATTTCATTCCATAATTACAAAGTACATGGATGTTTTTGGACCGCCTCCCATCTGATCTGCCGATCTCTATGACTTCATGAGCATATTGCCCACATAGACTTCCATTGTCCATATGATATATTCGTTCAACATTCTATTGACTCGGAGCAGGTATGTGGCTCCAATGTTCTTCAGACCGAACAACACAACTCTGTAGCAATACATCCCCAAGTCTACGACAACTTGTGTGCTATTGATTTGGAACGTGCATTGCAATCTAATTTAGCCTGAAACGCATCCATGAAGGATAATAGTTTGTGTTCATCAGTTCTATCCATTAGTTGGTCGATCCTTAGTAGGGGAATTCTGGCATGTGGTATTCATATCGGAATAATCAATGCATGTCTTCCACTTCCCTTTCACCTTTTTGACCAACACTGGATTTGATACCCACTTCCGATATAGTGCATCACAGATAAAGCCGTTTTCCTTCAGCCTGTCCACTTCTTCTTTCAACGCAACGGACCACTCCGGTTCCATACCGTGCCGTTTCCGTTTCACAAGAGGAAAACATAGGTACACATTCAATGCATGACACAAAACTTCAAGCGATATCCTTCACATATCGGAATGTGTCTAAGTAAATGAATCCGTGTTCGCCCGATGAAACCCTACCAGTTACCTTTTATCTTCAAGTCGAGTTGAGATCTGACTTTGAGAATCTTTATAAGATCATCATCGTTTATCAGGACATCAATCCTCAGCTCCACCGAAGTCATTCTCACCTCCTCTGACTCCTTCCATTGGTCCATAGAATTGTAAAATTTACTATTGGACCTGAGCCGAGGCTTGGGAAGTAGTTGATATGCATCTATAGTTTTGATATAAAGAGGCTTCTCTACATCCTTTCTCTTCTCTTATCGTGTTGCCTCTCTAAGCTTAGTGACATAGCACTCACAACATGTGCCTTGGTCACCTTGAATTTCCCTCACTTAATTATTTATAAGAAACTTCATCATCAAGCACAATTCGAAAATCAACAAGGGTCGATCGATCCAAGAAGGCATCTGGAAATCCATCAACCATAATAAAATTCTGCAACTACACTAGCTTGCGCTCTCAAACTCCTAGCTTAACAAGATGCTTGATGCACCTGATCGGATCTCTGGCCTCACCGGTAAATCCATGGATGCGGGATTTACATGATTGTAGATCATATTCATCAAGATGCATCTTATCGAATGTCTGTTTAAACAAAATATTCACCAAGCCCACAGTCAATAGAACTTGGTGCCTTGTCATCGGCCCTACGCAGCCATATTAGGTCAAGCATTGGCTCTTTGACCCCATTAGCTTCCTTATTTTGGAAACGATATCATTATGTATCCTTATCTATTGCTTTATCAAGGCACCCACTTCTATGGCATAATACATCCCTTGAGGCTCATACCTCAAGAAGCTGCCATAGCGCTCCATTTCATTCCAGCTTCATTCCGTAAGGTGTAGACCTCCAGATTTGGTATTAACAACTATACATCAGCTAGCTGTCACGGTCCTTCTCCATTGGACCTAAACTGATTCCCTTGAGCATGATGCCTCTGGGGTTTGTTATTAGCTTGCCCGCCCATATATGAGTTTCACATGTACTGCTGCAACCTTTTCTTTCTTATTAAATCTTTAATGACGTCCTTCAAATGCTTACCTTCATTCGTATTGTGCATATGAATTTCGTGAAAGCAACAATACTTTCCAGACCGCTTCTCCTCTTCGGTAGCCTCCCTCAGGCGTGGCTCTTTAGTAATGCTCTGCACCTTGTGTAGTAAGATAAATATTTTCAATAGAGTCGGTCAACTCCGTATAGTTCCTATCATGGACATATCTTGAACACTTCTACTTATTTTGCTTTCCATTGCCAACATTCTGGTTCTTGCGCTTGTTTTTATTTCAGACATTCACTATAACATTTCCAACACTATCACACTTTGATTGACTACTATGTTGCTTTAAATCGCATTGCTTGGTCCTTTGACCACTAGCAGCTAATCCTGCTTTAAGATCTTCCTCTTCCAAGCATAGATACTAGGATGTTTTACGATAGAACTCCATCAAAGTAGGTGGTTCCTTACTTTCAAGCCATCTACCAAAATTGTTCTATGGATGAAACCCATTCATCGGCGTCATCAATAATATATATTCCATAAGTTTGCTCACTTCTGTTACCACAGTGTTAAATCTTATCAGAAAACTTTTCAGGGTCTCTTGGGACATATGATGTAATTTAAAAAACACACGACATCCTTCGGTTGAACATTATGAACCTGAAACTGCTCCATTAATCGATTTGATAATCGATTGAATGAATATATGGACCTGGTTCCCTAAAGGAATATGGGAAAACACCTACAAATCACAACATCCGTCACACGGGCGCCGTCCAAGTGCCATCCATACTTCAATAGATGTTGTCTAGATCAGTTACACAATTATAGCTCGATATGCTTGGCATCACAAATTCTTCAGATACCTAGCTTTAAGAAGCTCTTTGATGAATGGGGTTCTACTCACCGAGGAACTCCACTCATCATCATGTCTCTATTAATTTCGATTTATCAACCTTTTATCATATCGACAATGTACTCTTCACTGCCATGGCCTATTAAACGACGATCATCATGAGCATCCCCGAGTGTTTGCTTGGAAGACAGTCTCAGTTAGTTTTATGACATCTAGGTTCCTCTGCCTTTGTAGAAACCATTCGTTCCAATCTATACTAATGCCTTGTCGGACTCTATCCCCTCTTAGCATGTTTATTAGAATTAGCTCCAACACCAACAGCCTGAGGACCAATAACTTTTCCTCTGCAATTGCCAATAAGTTATAAGTCATCTTCACTATCAGAGAGATAATGTTTTTCTATAGACTAGTCGGTGCCGATAGGTCTTGACCGGTCACTACTAACCGATTTTGACGTTGGTTGAACAGCTCCGTCTTTTGAATCTCTTTCCACATCTCCCTAGCTACTCTCTACATTGGTCTCTTATCTGGTCTCGTATTCTTTTCAGTTGAAGACTATCTCTCTTCACTAAGATAAATCTCTTCTGCTTTTCCTTTTCCTATGAGATTCACATTATCGTAGATGTTGGATCAAGGTCGTAAGCTACTCTTGCATTTTAGTCATTATGTCCATCTGATATTTCTACTGGTGTAGCATCTCCAAATTCATCTTTGATATCATCTTCTCCATCTCTATCTTGTCCATGGCCTCTTGTTGAGAAGAAGTTTTCGGTTAGACCATTGATCGAGTAGTTTCTTCTTTATTGTGGTAGGATACTTCATTATTCCCTTCCATAATAGCTCCAGATCTGGTAACTTTCTCTTTCCTTGGAGCTATTATCTTCTGAATCTGCTTATAGAATTTCTTCAAATCCAAATAACAATAACAGATATATGCCTAAGAAGCTTGCTCTTTGTGAAAGCACCAAAAAACACTGGCTTAAAATATAGACAAACATTCCAATCGATAAAAAAATGAAAGTTAAAGATTAAGAATCGAAAGTAAAGACAAGAACACGCAAGGTTTTAGAGTGGTTCGGCTGAATCTTAAGCCTATGTCCACTATCAATACTAGTGTGTAACCCGTGCATTGCATATAGTAATATTTAAAAAACAATATCAAAATTTTAAATACATTGTTAGAATGAATTATTCTGAATTCAGTGAAGATGAATTTATTAAAACAAATTATTATAAGCTTGAACTTTTTATTTTTGTTTAATTCTTCAGTTTTTGTTTTATAATTTATAAATTCATATCTGAATAGAAAAAAACAAATTTCGTCCTTTTTTATATAAATGAATTTTATGTTAACTTTTGTTACTTCTAAACTGGATATTGTTAGAAATAATAATTAATATCAGTTAATAACATTAAATTTTTTGATTTAACATCTAAGATTTTGTCAACTTATTTTACATATATATTTATTACGGTTAATTTTGATATGTGATCTTAATTCACTTTCTAACTCATTATTTCATATTTCAATAATTTCCTTTCCAATAAAATTGAAAAAACAACATATATATCAAAATAAGATGCGTAAACATTTTATTTTATTAAAACTAGGTTGCAAAAAAATAAATTGTTTTAAACTATAAACAAAATATAGATAAATATATGATCATATCTCTATGATTCAATTAAAATGAAATTTCCCTTAATATGGATAAAGTAGAAAAGAATATTAATGTTTAGATAATAACTTGAACTAGTGCGAACCCATGCTACGTATACGGATTTAAACTATAATTTTTTGCAATTTACGTTCTGTAATTTTCTTTTCTTTGTGATGATATATAGTTATTAATTTTTCCGCTCTAAGAAAATATTCAAGGCATTTGGACTTTGAATGGCCATTACTATTTCATGCATGCTACTATTGATTTAAAATTTTGAAAAACGAATATATGAAATAAAATATAGCATCACATTCAATTTATTATCCAATTACTATAACTATTTTAATCAATATTCTTCTTTTAACATTTACCTATTTAATTTAGTTTTTTAAATCCATATTACAAAACATTTATTTCATAATTTTATGTTCAACAAAGTGATGTGGACACAAAGATAAAATCAAGCGACACATCCACTTGATAATCTCTTCACATAGTAAACTATAATTTAAACAATTTTACTTAGATCTTACATAGAAGTACGAAGAATCAAACAACTGTAACCGCATAAAACCCGAAAATAATTTAATAAATATATCTCCACAATCTTCTGCATAAGTGACATGCTAATGATCCTTATCTCACTTTTCCGATATACAAATACTTAATTAATTGATTTTATTCTTATATCATCTATTTAATATTTTTTAGTGTATTTTGATGTTAAGGCCTAATAATGCAATTGGTCATTTCTAATTAGGTAGTGATGAAAAATACCATTAAAAACTAAAGATGGTTATTAATCTTTGTAGTATAATTTTGTGTTTGTAATATATACAACTTCATTTATATTCCACATAAACATAAATATAAAACAAAAATAAAATGTATTATTCTAGGAACACAAATATTACTTTGCTACATAAAACGACTACTTTATCAATAATAATATAGTAAAATAACAAGAATTTGAACAAATTGCAGCTTTTATAGAAACTCCATTATGTAGTGAAGTGATCATTTTTCAATTATGTCATAAAAGAAAATTAGTATGTGCCACGAAGATAAAACTTCTTTAATAGTTGCATCTAAAGAGGATTTAGCCATTGAGCATAAATTGCCACAATAATTCAACATTTAAGCCAATTTTTTGGTCATTACTATTCTATGACCATGTAATTCAAAATAACATAATTTAGGCAAACACATCCAAAACACATAAAATAATAGACTTATTTGATAAAAATAATAAAACATTTAAAGAAAAGTGTGTTTATTGATTATCAACAAACATGTATTAGTTAAAATAAACTTAAGAAAACGGCCTTTTATATGGTAGTAGTAATTTCAAAAAGATAATAAATAACAAAATAAAGTCTTTGAAACCATATCTTGTAAGTGATACATTAGTAGTTAGGTTTATGAAGAGTGTCCAAGGAACATATGCATATTTATAATTAGGGGTTCTACAAGAAAATAAGGTGGGGAAATAATAATTATTATTGTCAATTTATCCGCTCACCAAAAAAATGTAATAGCTATTTTGAAAAACATGTTAAATTGGGGTTAGCCATTATTCTATATACGCCATTAAACTATAAATTTTCATGAGTGTAATTACACGCACACCACTATCGTAAAAGGAATACAACCATTACCAGGAGTACCTATATGAAAAAAGTTAGCTTATGTAAATGCATTAAATTAAGCAAATAACATCTCTACTTATGTTTTACCGTTAGCTAGAAAAAATGCTTAATGTTAGTATATAAGGACTTGGTCCAATATTGCCTATTCGAGATTTTTCCCATATGTGTACAAAGCTTTTCCATGATCTGCTCATATTGTATTGGATTAAAAAAATAGTGTGTGTCTGTTAAAATTATAGCTAAAAAATATAAACACAAATTATAATTTCTAGTTAGTTATGGTAATGCAATCATATCATTTGAACATTTTTGTTCTACGTTTGAGTTGTTATCGATATATGTTCAAATATAAGTGCTTTATTGTCGTATAATGAGAAAAAAATTATTTATTGAGATTCACGTTGAGACTAGAATGATGGATTGAACAATAATTATATCATATATACAAACTTGAATTATTAGAATATATGTAAAGTATTGGCATATCTGTTCTCAAATGTATACTTTAAGTCTTTTTTATATTTTTATATTCAATATAAAAATATCATTTCATAGGATGTGTCAAATTTTTTTTTGGTAATATTCCTTTGTTTATTGTTGAAAAGGTAAACAAATCAATAATCAACTAGGTAGAAGAAAGAGGCGGTTTGTCGAATACTATTTGGAATATAAACCATTGACAATTTTCCATCATAAAGAGTTGTATCTTCAATGGCAACCACCTGAAAAAAATAATATAAAATATTAGTATTAGACTGATTAATGGAAGATGAAATCGAGACTTATAGGCATATGTTTTCATGATCCATGTGCGATAGAATTTTTATTTCTCTTAAAGTCTCTTTACATCAACTTTGTTGTCAAATGCATTAACAATTTTCTGAATTAGCTTCTTTCATAGGTCTCTATCTTTATGATAAAACAACAAAACTAAAGATAATCATTCATATGTTCAACTTCATATGAAAATATCAAGTGTAATCTATATTTCATATATCCAAACATCAAGGAAAGTTACTTTGGAAAAGGACTAAAGAACTTTAACAAATGATGTAAAATTTCTATGGTTGCAATGTTATTACTGTAGCATAATAAACTTTTAGTACTGTTATTAAATATAGAATACCTGATAATATCCCTTAAACATCATCGTTAGAAAATTTTTACTCGCCCAGAATACAAATTGCGCACAAAAATTATGAGTATTTAAAATTTACTATAATAATCTTATTATACAATTCCATAGGCTCCATCCTTTATCGATTAGTTAAAGTGAGAAGCATAGTTTTTGCAACTTTGTATTATGCATATCTACCACCATGAGTTAGGATATCTTTTAGTGCCTTTTCCATCAACTACGGAACCCTAATACATTTATTATGAATTATGAAACTATTAATACTATTACATGTAGCTTTATAGGTTTGTAAATTTTTTTATTAAAAGAGCCTAACTTTTGGGTTGATTCTGAAAAGGAATTATAATAAAGTTTTGAAGAAACGAAGGTGATAAGCAGTTCAAAATAAAAATGAAATATGATGCATTGTCATTTTCAAAATTGATAATAAACATAAACACTATATACATAATTTTGGTATACGGGTATTACCCAGCTGGTTTTAAAAGCCTGACAGGCCAGACTCGGGTATTAGTTTTGAAATACTCAACGGGTTTGGGAGGGGCTCGGGTTTTGAATATTGTAATCGGGCTCGGTTACAGGTTTTAAGATACCTGGATCGAACACAGTCCATTGACATGCCTAGGTGTGGCTGGGTAAGACAAATGTTTATTTAGGTGAGAGGAGAGTTGGGTAAGAGGTGGTATTTTAGTGTGTGCAAATAGTCCTACCAATTTCATAAATATTTAGATATGTTGGTAAAACAATGAAGATAAATAAAGAGAATATTAATTGTTTCAGCTTCACTTAAGTGGTCAGGGACATAGCAACAAAACACCGGAGAGATTAAGGAGAAATTTTTTTATATGATGGAATTAAGGAGAAGAAAGTATATTATATTTTATTATTATTTAATAGATTAATGTATATATACACATAACATGTTATAAAAAATACATGTGTATATTTGGATTTTATATCTTATACTATAATGAAAAACCCTTGGTCAAAAGGTCAAAGTGAAGCCTTTTTTGAACTTCCCGTATTGCCCACCGTTCAGAAAAACAAGACATCCGTGTACAAGGTCAATTCAGTCTTTTTGCACTCCCATCCCACGTTGCCGACAGTATTACTCCCACGTCTTCTTTCCACCCTCTTTCTTTTCCTCTCCATCTTCCACTTTCCTCTAAACCCACTTCCCCCTTTTGCGTAAAAAATGGCTGCACCACGTAAGAAACTTGCTAAAGATACTTTTGTCATTTCTTCTTCACACGTGAAAAACAGTTCCCTCTTCCCAACGGTCCGTCCATTCTCATTTCTCTCCTCCACTTTCCTCAACTTTCCCCTCTTCTCATTCCCTTCAGCAATGGCGATTGTATTTCCCATACTAACTTATCAATATACTTTCACTCATTTTAATTTACCTCTGATTAAAATCATAATGTCATGTTTTATTACTTTTATAGACAATTCACAACATCACGATTAAATTTCAAATCGATCTCCAACAATGAATTGATTTGACAAACCGAACACTACGAATTCAAAATGAGACGGAGGGCTTCTTCGAAAAAGTGAAGAATTGGAGGGGAAAGGTCGGTGTATTTTATTTAGGCTTGGTTTACAAATTTTTTTGATTTTTATGAACTGTGAATCTTCTTCTCTATTGAATTGCAGTTATGTTGTGCCTGGAAAACCGATATGTGGATCTCAAAATTAGCGATCAAAGGTGAAACGTTGATATTTCTAAGTTTTGTTTCCATTTTCTCCAAAGTTGGATCTTGATTTTCCTTTATATGATAATTTATTTTCATCCACATTTAGTTGTTTCGGCTTTACGAGTTATATAAATATCAATTCTATGTTCAAATTCGTACTTGCCAACCAGTAAAAAATGTGAATGTTTGTTTAAATAGAAATGCTAGAGTTCAGATATACTTTGTTGACAAAGAGTGGAAAGAAAGTTTTAGAAAACAGAGGACATGAAAATAGCTAATGTATTAACAATGGAAGCTTGCTCCGACTTTCCACTTTTGTTTAAACAACCTCTTCTCAATTATATAATAGGAATACTAATATATGAAACCACCTTCGGTCTGCATTCAACAGAAATCTTCTAAATTGGCACAGCACATGCGCTTATATTTTTATGCATTTATTATTTATATTATCTAATTCATTTTAATTCCTTGCTTTTACTTTACAGGTGTTTAAATATAATAACAAAGCTATATTCACTATGGTTGGGAAAATTATGTGGTCAGCACCGGTAATTAATGCCTAGGAGTAATTCAATTTACCATTTGCCTCAATCTTTACAATGGTGCAATGATCTGATTGAGAAAGGTCATCGACATATTTTATATATGTTTTCAAGTCTCCAGAAGTTGTGGCTATAGCCCGATACAACAATTTATATTAACATAAAACTAATATTGGCATCATTTTCCTTATGATGACAAACTTGATTCGTTTGATATATATCAGTTCTTAATAATAGTAATAATTTTTACTTTTTACATATCTTAATATAACATTTAACATGCTTTATGCCTTTGTTCCATTAGGTCATTATAAAGATAACAGTTTGCAATGGTATTGAACCATTATAATGTTTTGCATAAGTATCTTGCGTTCTGCTGTAACGATAGTATGATAATCAATCAACTTAATAATATGAGTATCTTCATCCATTAATGATGATTGTTTATCCATTGAGAAATATGGGCAACTGGCAAATTATTTCAAATGCTAAGGTTTTATGCAATATAACCTTCAAATTAGTGCGTCTTAAACATATATTTCTTATTCTTAATATTAGGGAAGTAAATTCAACGTACCATTTAAACATACTAAAATGAAAGTTATGAAGGTGCAAATATGCTAACATGTTATTTCATAGCGTAAAACAGTTTGAAGTTTTATATTGTTTATGGTGTGGTTCTTTGTTTGTACATGTAGTGGAAGTTGTGCTTTGTATGGCATGGAATTTAACTCAAAGTACAAAAGCTCTTCAACTGCTAAAGGGCCATGCAAAAAAGTACTATGCCTGAATGTTTTTAGAAGCTTTTGTCTACTCACCTTCTCTATGTTTAAGAATAGAGGTATGGAAAATTCCATTTTAAAAATTATTATCCTTCTCATATATTAGTAGTAGTGGTTATAACGTTGGGTCTACATGGAGTAGTGGCTTTTGCTTCGGTTCTTAACTTCACGTGATTACTTTGTTGTTTTGTGGATATTATGCAAACAAAACCTTCAGGTCTAGAGATGAATGTGATGAGAAATATAAAGTATAAAACGAAAGTAGGTGGGGCTAAAATATTTTTCGTTTTAGTTTTCTTCTTATATTTGAATAAATACTAATAAAATTTCTTGGGAAGTTGTTTTATATGCACTTAATTTTTTTCAATTTCGATACGCATTTCATAGAACCAAGCATTCTTACTGCATGTACACGACCTCATGGTTCTCTAGACACATAAATGTATTCAAAACACCGCAACTGATGGGCACATGGTTAGAGATTGGAATGTTTAGAACCCTGGGTCTTGCACTATGATACCATGACAGGATATAAGGTGTCGACCTATCATTGGAACAAGTATGTTGAATGCATGATAAGGATGGCTTAGGTGGAAAAGGCGGTGAGGATTTTGGGCATAACGGCAGCATGGGAAACCATAGCGCAGCTGATGGATAAATATTAGCTAGAAAAGTCAAGTTTTTGCTACATAAGAAGAATTTGTGGTCATTTCCAGTTATCAGAAGGGTTATAGGTCAGTGCTGGCTGTGATAGAAACTGTTTATGTTTAGCCATATGAAAAAGGTGCCGGAGTTGGGATTTGAGTCCCTTTGTTTAGGGTATGCCATATTTTTCATTTTGTGGTTTTTGGAATCTTAGGTTGATGTTACTATGAGAATGCATACGTTAATTAATTTACAGGTTTTCTCTACTAAAGAATAAAGATATTTTATAATAACAATTTTCTATAGGTGAAAGTTGCAGTTCCCTAAAGTGCTTTACCTTCGATTAATCTATTAACTTTGTAACGTTTTCATAACAAACGAATGTGTTAATTTTTAACTAAAGTATTTTTCATTATTATCATACTGTAGATTTCAAAATTATGTTACTTATAGATGTTTCAAATCTGAATTCAATGTGGTTTCGAGATGGAACATAATGCATTTGTAATTATTAAATGAGTTCTATATCACTGATTTTCCAACTCTATACAACATATATGGATCAAACCGAATTTTATAGATGAAACCAACACCATTGACCCTTAACCTGTGAAGTTGTGAAGTCATAAGCTACGTACTTCTCTTTACCAAGTTTTAGATTATTACCTAAAACTGTGGTAGGGAAAATGACACCAACCAAATATGATTAACTATACTAAGAGTTCAAGACTAACAAATGTCAAACTTGACATTTTAATAGCTTAAAAACACATAAACTATCATTGTGTATGTTCTCTTTTAAGAAATAAAGGCATATTTAATGTATTGAAAGCACATAAACCATAAACTATCACTAGAATCATTTTCTTCTATGTTCCTTGGAGTTCTACCATTTTCTTCGATGTTTCTTGAAGATCTATAACAATTGTTGAAAGTGGATGTGCTTCGAGTCGCTATCATTATCTTATGTTAATGGAATGAATCTCAGATAAAGTTATAAGTGCTTAGGTATTTTTCTTCTTCTGTCTCATTACAAAGTTCGTTTTTAACTCTACATATATATCAAAACTGTTTTTGTTCCTATCAATAAGAGATGTGCTTCTTCATGTTTCATTCTTTCAAATCTCTTGAACTTCTAGACATTTTAACCTATCAAGTGCTAATCTGTATAAGCTCTGAGTATGTTGTGCGTTAATATTGGTTCATAAGTACATTTGGAAGTGGTTGGCAGATTAGTATTTAAAGAACACGCTGTTTTTTCTAAGAATTTTCTATTTTATGCTTTATATGATTTCATTTCAGTAGACATTATTTTAATAATCTTACACTAATGACCTTTATCATCCACTACAATAAGGTGTTTCCTGTAAGCTGAGTACATCAGCGTTTCCATGTTTATAGTTTTGTTTCCAATACAAAGTTTATTGATATTTAACTATTTTTGGATTTGATTGTTTAAGCTATGTGTATTTCAAATTTAGAGTTTGAACATATACCAGAAAACCATGTCCAATAAGGGAGTTAATTAGATTGAGTTGCATTTATAGGAAAATTTTCTGTTTTTATTCCTTTGGTTTCTATGCACACATACTAAAAAAAAATTAGTCATTATTTGCAGGTTTATGTTACGATCAGCAAATGTCATGTTTGTTGATCAGCAAATGTCATGTTTGTTGCTACTGTTGTGCTTACTTTTGGCAAATTTGCTGGATGTGTCATCTAGATAGCGGAATTTTTTTAGAAACTAATATATCTTATAGTGACAACATAAAATAATTGGCATCATTTGATAGTGGTTGCAGGATTCAAATAATACATGTGCTCCAGTAATGGTTATAGGCTCCAAAACAATGCTTGCAGGCTTCAAATAATAGGTGGTAGACAGGGAGTAGCTTCAGCGCATGCTGCATGTTCTGGAGTTCAATTAACAGGCGCGTGTGCATACTGATGGGAGAAGCATGGTCTAGGGTGAACGTCCATGAACCTGTTGAAGATGAGATGGCCAAGGCGAGCTGGAGAATGAAGCTAGCATGCTGTGCGAAGTTGAAGTTCAATGGACAATATGTATAAGTCCGGACTGAAGATTGGAGCAAATGGCCGGCGAGACATGTGTTGTGTGTGATGTACGTGCCCCACTAGACTACACGGATAAGTGCTGAATTGAACGGCCGCCGAACAGCTACATGGGATAGGTTCTATTATATATACATTTTGATTTGTTTGTTTCTTCTTCCTCCACTTTTTTTCCAATTTGGTTTGTGATTGTACGAACTATGTATTGATTTTCTTCTGCTGTAAAAATCTATCTTTATCTTTGTCCATGCAACTTTCCTGCCATCTACACCTAATCTGTAATCAGCCTATGATTTAATGCATTATTTTCATTACAAAATAGTGTGTTTGGCAGTACAATATATCACTTTATAGTAGGACTGGTAATTAGACCCGACCCGATGGACCCGGACCCGACTCGGCGGGTCTCGGTTCTAGGCGGGTTGGGTAATGTCGAGTTCAAACTATACATTTTAAAAACCTAGATCCGACCCGATCTGTAACGGACCAGGGGTTTTCGACCCTCGAAAATCGACATTTAATACGTCCATTATAAAAAATGCCGAGCAGTCGAGTGTCGGAAATACCAGTTCATTAGAGGTGAAGAAGAAAAAGGTAGAAAAAAAAATAGAAACAACACAGAATCTCACAGTCGCAGCGGAACAAAGTACAATATATAATAACAGATTTTAAATACAAGAACTGTACTGTTAATATACATACCACATTCAGAGTACAACAATTCAATACATCAAATCTGGACACGTGTGAATATCATATAACTCTCCTTTTATATACAAAATACCAACATTAATGTAAAAAAAAGAATTGTGCATGTACGCACATAAAAATGCAACATCACATACAATGTCATTTCGTAAGGTGACAAAAAAAAACTAACAAACAATGTTTCATAATACCAATTCCTCCTACACACGTGCATGTGCATCGCACGTGCCAAAGAACTCCTACAAAGGTGCTTCATCATTATCGGGTTTACCTATCATCTTCCTTACAACACCTTATTTCTGTTTATTTGTCATATCCTCTTCCTCTTTTTTCCCGTAATTAACGAAAACATTACTATAATCTCTCACAATATCATAATTGTAACAAAGACAAAATACGTCACTTCCTTCTTTGCACACGTCCAACGGACGTGCCACCATACTTGTATATATATATATATATATATATATATATTATACACACACATACATACACATATAACATGTTACAAAAAAATACATTTGTATATTTGGATAATATATATCTAAACTAATACATTTCAATTCTAAAATAATACTTTTGAAATTTAAACATATTATACCTCACATATTAATTCATTTATATCTATCAAATGAATATGAATAATCAGTAAAAAAATATTTTTATTATGGAGTTTTATATGTTATATAACATTTACTATTAATAAAATAATTTTTAATAATAATTTTATAATTAAATAAATTGTATATTACATATCATGCTAGTTAATTTGTATATCCTAAACAGCTGAAATTAATTATGTAGATTATTATTTCCAAATTCTAATCATTCAAAATGATTTATATTATTATAAATTAGTTCTAAAATAATTTTTTTTTTAAATTTAATAATTTACATGTAAAATATGAAATTTAACTAATTTACATATTAAATAGAAATAAATGATTATGAAAAAATTGTACTAGTGATATTTTCGACTATTTATCTTTTAAAAATAGTTTATAATAATATATTCGTACATGGATATAGGTGTGCGTGGGTGTGTAGCGACAACTTTGAATATGAATTTGCAAAATTGATGAGAATTAAAATCTAAATCATAATTAACTTATATGTAAAAATGATAAGTGATAGTTGAGGAGAATAATAGTGGTTTCTAATTTACTAAAATAGTGAAGAACTTAATAAAAAATAATAGAGAGAACATAAAAGAAAAAATAATATAAGAGAACCACCATGAAGAGGTTATTTTCTTTTACTTTACTATATTTAATTCGTTATAACTACTAATAAATTTGATTAGATATATGTTATATAGATTTTGTGTTAGATACTCCCATTGATAGCGATAGACTTATCTAAAATTAAATGTGTACTAATAATGTGTTATTGTATATTCGTTCATTTTGAAGGTTGCATATTAAAATATTCATCGAAAAGAATACGTAATACAATTGGATTTATTAATAGGATATTTGATTACAAATCAAATGAAATTGAAGTGGAAATAAGAGCTGAGATGTGAGGAACTGTAGTAATATTTTAATTTTGTTGAAAGTTATTTTACTTTTAAACCCATTTATTTATATTTTATTAATCTTTCCTTGTGATGTAAAACTATTAGCAAGTGTAAATGAATTACTTTTCTTATGCTAATAGGAATAAAATAAATTGTATAAAATTAAAAATGAAAATGAGTGAAATGTAAATGGATATATGATCATATTTATATGATTTAAGTAAAGAAAACTACAAAGAGAAAAAAATCAAAAGTGAATATTAATGTAAAAATTTAAAAAGTAGAAATAAGAACTGAAATGTGAAATATTGTATTCGTATTTAAATTTGTTAAAGAATGTTTTATTTTTTGATCATTTGATTCATATTTCAATTGTTTTCCTTTGTAATACAAATTCAAGAAAAATGTAATCAAATATGTATCTCAAAATACATATAACAAGTGTTTATTAAGTAAGAGTGATCCTCTTATTGAGAAGAGCACTTATTACAAGTGTAAAATACCATTTATGTTTACACTATTTTTTTTAAAAATAAACTATCAAAAATTAAAATGTAAAAGAGTGAAATAAATGAACATACGATCATGTTATAACCATTAATGATAAAGGAAGTTCCCGTTGATATGGAAAAAAATAAATGAGAATAACAACGTAGAAATAATAACTTGAGAGAAAATTTTGAATTGTAAGGACTTTAGTGTAATTGGAGAGAAGTATGAAAAGTAAAGCAAAACTTTCTTAATTTACTATTATTTAATAGATAGTTAAATATATTTGTTGTTTGCATTGAAATATAAATTTTGATAAAAATCTATGTGGACTTGAATTTAATTAGTGGGAAAGAACCAAGCAGAAGCTCGTAATTTGTGAAATTAAGGAGAGAGCTTTAAATTCTTCCACTTTACTATTATTTAATATATTATTTCAGATGATGTTTATGGTTACAACCACCATTACCACAAGTTTAGCCCTAAAAACTAGATGATTAAGAAAAATGGAAGCAACCCGGTGCAAAACTTTGTCCACCGAAAAACGCCCTTTCCCAGTTGCCCAAAGTCTTCATTTTATAAATGTACTCCTCCATCGTAGTCGGTAGAGTGAGTTTGAACAAGCAATCACCCAAATGTGAGTTCGTAGCCGCAAAGAAATAGTCAAAGCCGAAATATCTCAATAGTTGTACCATTGAGTATCTAACGGTTTTGGTCGATGCTGAACGGTTTTACTTTCTCAAACTTTAGTTTTTTCTTCATATTTGGTTAAGTCTTCGAGCTATGGATCTTTATTGATAAAATTGCCTATTAAAGTGTGGTCTCCATCAACTGATTTTGTCCATTCAAAATTTGTCTTTTTCTTTAAAGTTTTTAGTAGCGTTATAGATAGTCTAAAATGGGTTCCTCGTTGACTTTGGACCGATGCTGAACGATCTGGATCGTTCGGTACCGACCGATTTGGCCTCTTCTGTACAAACTTCTCGTGACTCCCTCTTTCTTCAATCTTGACATCTCTTGAGCTTTTGATAAATTCTTTCATCATCCTGAAGTCTAGATTTAACTTTGATGTCGCTTATTTCGAATGATGGATAATGAGTAGAGATGAAGAAAGAGATTATGAAAATAGGGATTGGGCTAGTGATTGAGAATTTGAGATACATTCTACTATATGATCTTAAAATTAGAGAAGCAGGGTTATAAACATGAAATTTAGTTATTTTAGTTTAATTTTATAAGGGGAAGATCAATTATTAGTTTCACTGCTTAACAACAAATCTTACATAGGAAAATGTTTTTTTTTCAATTTCCCTTATCAAATCGATTCTCACTTCAACATTTTTGGACAAAAAATAGGTTTTTTGTATACACATTTCAAACTTTGTCGACAATTCTCGAATTTGTTAGTTGACCGATTCACATTTACATTCTTCATTCTCACCACTATGGCACTATACATCGATGCTAATGATTTTAGAAGG
Organism: Allium fistulosum; assembly: GCA_030737815.1. Lineage (NCBI taxonomy): Eukaryota > Viridiplantae > Streptophyta > Magnoliopsida > Asparagales > Amaryllidaceae > Allium > Allium fistulosum. The sequence continues at coordinate 865,360,558 of CM060906.1, read as the reverse complement.
CATGGATTTTTGTTTTTTTTAGCAGGACGGTGGAAAGGCGACGAGTGGGGTAGAAAAAGGAAGTTGAGAGTAAGTGACCATGCGAATATAATAAGGAGTAATTTAGTGAGTGATATTTATACAATTTGTAATTTTTTGTATTATTGTAATAGGTTTGCATAAAATATTTGAAATTAAACATTAAAGTGAAAAGCATGATAAAGAAGAAATAAATCGAATAGAGAAAGTGTACATAAATTAAAAATAGATCCGTGTAATTTAAGGAAAAAATTTCAATAAAACAAATCTTTATTTTAATACCCGTTTAGACTATCCCACCGATTGATCAAACTGACCATCAAAGCATATTTCAAACCATTATTACAATACACTGTCCCATCGATTGACGGTTTACTGAAGTAAGTGATACCAAGTATTTAATTAAATAGAAACATTATTTAATTATGTAATATGAGTTATTTAACTCAATACTAACTTTATTGAATACCATTTATTTAAGTAATTATAATATTCAATCGGATACTATAATATATATTATCGTACATAAATACTCACATAATAACACAGTTAAGTTACCATAAATGATCACAAAAGTGAACCGTAAGTTCCATATATGTCTAGTAGACTCCTCAAATTATTTTTCGAGATTGTCCATAATTACTTTTGCTCGGTTTCCAATTTGTATGCAACCATCGAACTGAATATAAATAACACATCATCTCTTCAAAACATGATGCACTTACAGTATTATACATTCTATAGTAATTATGCAATTATGTCAACACATTGCAATATAATTGTTTTTAAGATTGATAATTAAAATAACCAATCTTAAAAATTTCAAACCTCTGACCTAATCTTGACGTTGCTTTTCATTTTTGTTAAAATATTTCATTTAGCATGTTTGTGCTACTTAACCTAACACTTATTTATTTGCACATCATAATACACAAAGCGCTTGAAATTAAGACCTTTCAAGACCTTTCATAACTAATTATTAGTAAATAGGGAAAAATGAGAAGAAAACAAGAAGAAAACAAAAGAAAAATACTCACATAGCAAGCATGTTTTCTCCTTAACCACTATTATCATAGATCTCTAGTTCAAAGAGAACAAACTTACATTGACCATTTTCAGAAGTCAAACCCACAAATCCAATATCAACACTTTTTTCTGTGGGCTCCAATCGCAATCCAAATAATCCCAATCATATACTCATTCCTCAAACTTTAAAAAGAGAAAAAATTAGAGTACAACTCGAATTAAATTATAAAAGATCTCAAAAAGAAAAATAGAAGAAAACAATAACAAATAAAAAGAGAGAAGAAAGTTCGAAGAGAGAGAAAAACCCACAATAATAACACACAAAAAATATCTTACTCGATCGATCCATCCTTCAATTATCTTCAAATTCGAAGTTAAATTTGGTGAATTTAGTGTGGAGGCAGTCAAATTTGCAAATTGAAGGGGAAAAGTAATTCTCTTCGCGGTTCGAATTGGAAATATTGCTGCCACTCGAAGCATTTGAGGTCAGCTTGAAACCCTAAATTAGATACTTTTTTTTTCGATTTTGTGCAATTGGTTTTTGAGTTAAGCATGTCTTAGTATTCGGGTTCTGTTGAGATCCATGTATGTCTTACTCAGTTTTTTGGTCACAGATTCAAGCTTTCGATCTTGAAGTCCAATACGAGTTCTTTTTCTAGCTTGGGATTCAATAATCTGCTCATGATTCACAAAAGTTTGGAGTTAGCAAAATTTGCGCTGGAGATCTTAACTCTAGAGTTTTAATTTCTAAATTTGAGCATTTTCTTCTACATTGCATTTTTCATAGTGTTTTTATTGGGTATAGCTGAAAAGCCCTAATTGTTGGCCAAACCCGTACATATATTTGTTCCGATTTGGCCAATTTTGCACAAAAGTTTGACACTTGTTGCATGGAATCTGCTCAATAAGAGAGATGAATGCCAGGATCAACCTTGGGGATTTGAAGTCCCAAATAATAAAGCGTGTTGGCCCAGATAGAGCTCAAAAGTACTTCGTCCATCTGAGTAGATTTCTTTCCCAAAAGTTAAGTAAAATTGAATTTAACAAGCTATGTATTTTAACACTTGGACGAGATAATATACCTTTACATAATCAACTCATCAGGGGAGTTAATAAGAATGCCTGTCAAGCAAAATCTCCACCACCATCGAAGTTGTCGCATTCATTGCCGCCTATTTTATCCAATGGTGATATGTTGCCACCTTCTCCTAAAAAAATGCGATCAGGACTTAGAAAAATCAAAGATCGACCATGCCCTCTAGGATCAAATGGAAAAATAGAGGTTGCAAACGGTAGTCCATCATTGGCTATTTACGATGAACTTGTTGTAAGAGAAAATGGTGACTTGAGCACGTGTAATATGAAAAGACCGGCCCAAAGTTATGTAGATGGATTTATTGAGCAACCTTCAAAAAAATCACGACTAGTAGAAACAGTAGTTGATGTGGATTCCACTAGATTGAAATCAGAGGCAGAACTTCCATTACAAGCCCCACTCGGTATTCCTTTTTGCCCTCCTAGCGTTGGTGGAGCCCGAAAACCACTGGCTTTGAGTGCTAGTGTTGGATTAAGTAACTTAAGTAGCAATTATGACAATGGTGAATTGTGTAATTCTGAAGATTTAAGAAGACGAATGGAAAGAGTGGCTACAGAACAAGGATTAAATGGAGCGACAATGGATTGTGCTAATTTGTTGAATAATGGCTTGGATGCGTACTTAAAAAGACTGATTAAGTCTTGTACTGAGTTAGCAGGATCAAGATCCAGAACAGGGCAAAAACAAGTCAGTTACAGGAAGCCTGTAAATGGTGTGTGGCAAGGACATCATGCACATTTACAAAGTGGGTTTCAACCTTTGAATTCAATTCATTCAACTTCAGTACAAGATCTTAGAGTAGCAATGGAGATAAACCCTCAAAATTTAGGGGAAAATTGGCCCATACTACTTGAAAAGATTTGCCTTCGTTCATATGAAGAATAACACATTGGAATTTCTGGTGTTTAAATTATTTTCATTCAAAGACAAGGGAGGTGATAGGTTAAACAAGTTTGAATTGAAAAATACATCAATGATAGGACAGCTAATCAGCCTTGATCGGTACATGTGTTCTCAGATTTGATAAAAGAAGACAGCTTCAGATCCTGTAATTTACTTCTGATTTAGGGAGACTCCCACAAATACAATTTTGCAGAATTTTCATTTGTGTAGCTTATACAGTTATATTCTGTAAAATTTCACATGCCGCCACGGTGTATGTATCAGCTGTGAAATTACTTGGCTGGTATTAGTACCATCATGAACCTTTTCAGACATTTTAATTTGAATTTTACAATTTTTTAATTCCTCTATAATGCTGTAGAAGTCACTTGTTTGATTAGTTACATCTTTTAAATATTTCTGTTTTTGTTTTTATGAATGCATCAATTTTCCCTTTTATCGGAGATATTTCTATTGAATTAGCAACTCTACTGTAAGCTTGTTTTGTTATATGAAAGCAACCAGTTCAATACCAGTTCCTCTTCTTTCAATTTAAATTCATTATCTCGCTGTGGTTTGATGGCCACCTATTAGCAAAGAATATTTTCGGTACAAATTTCTTAGATGATATATTTAGCTTAATTCTTCTTTATCATGTACTCTCAGTAAAAGAATAACGGAAATGCGTAAGTTTAATCTACCGTCAAAAATCAGTTTGCTTATGTTTATTTGCTGAACAAGTCACTGATCAAAACATAATATTATAGCTATTATTTCATTGATTTTTCTGAAATATATTTGGTTTTTTGTTAGATTTTTTCGGGTGTATTTGCATGTGCGTGCTTGCTTTGCATTGGAACCAACATATTTGCATAAACCACTAGCTATAAGCAGGCATTATGCGCAGTCACAAAAATTTTGTATTGTGTAATGTTCATGTTATGTAGTTTTGCATGCATCTTTAACTATATGTTTTCTAAGCAATTTGCAGCGTTACATAGTGTTTTATGAGAAAGGATGGTAATAGGAGTGGACAAATGGTTGCTTGGTTTGAAACCGATAAAGAATATCAAAATCGAAATAAATCTAATCATTCAATAAACAAAACCGAACCAAATCGATATTTTTCAAAATCGAAACCAACCCAACTGGAAAAAAAAACCAGTTCGGTTTTGGTTGGTTTAACTGGTATATTTTTAAATGAGCTATATTATCTAGTTGCTAATATAATATATGAATGAAACAATTGATTGAGTTCATATTTATAGAAGGACGATGTTATAATTTTAAGAAACAAACTACTTTTCTTATCCAAACACTAACATAAATTGAAAGAAAAATAATATTGTTAAGATAATAATATAATTTTTCATCAATAATTATATTTCTTATGGTTGATTGCAGTTTTATATTTGGTTTAATTGGTTGGTTTTGTTTCAAAATATCAAAAACCGAGACTGACCAAAAAAACAAATAATTATGAAAATAGAAATTAAATCCAACAACTAATAGAACCGAAACAAACCGATCAAATTTATTTGGTTCGGTTGCTTTATTCGGTTTGAACCATTGAATGCCCACTCCTACATGGTAACATTGATGTTTGAACTGTGCTACTTTCACTCAACTGATGTAGCATCTGCAGATGTATCATTGAATGGCAGCATGTCAGCAACAAGTGCTAAGTTCTAATATTCAACTACTTGCTACTAAAATCAAGGGTTCAGGACCAGCCTCACTTATGTACTAATACAACAATGTACCAGTGCTAGTATTTCCTGGTTCACTTATTCTGTAACAGACTTGCATGCATATTGTTACTCGCTTGCGGACTTCTATTGTTTTCTTCTTATTCATGATTGTTGTAAATGCATGTAATTTCACATTCCCAACACCAAATGTGTGTATGTTGTCATAGGTCATGGATAGCATGTCCGCATTGGCTTAGACCCATGAACACATAAAAACCTTCATGCACCATACGTATATTCAAATGCATGTGCACGTGCACACACATACATAGTTGATACATACATGAACATACGTACATACATATCTTTATTAAGAACTATAATAGATTTTCAATTTTTGATCCGACTGCAAACTTTCTAAAATGCCCTCGTATGCATCTGTGGCCATAAGAATGAACCTCAGTAATGACAAAATATTTATAAATGAGGTCATGAGTTCAAATCTTAATCTCAACAATATATTCTTTTTCTTTATATGTTCCAATTTTTGTTTATTAAAAACTACATACAAAAGGTAAATTTTATGATTTTAAATCACTATATCTTTTGTTTCAAAGATATTTTTATGTGCACTTACATTGCAAGTGACAAATATCTCGTGTAAGGGGTGTAAAACTGCATATATCAGTAAGGGTTGACTACACTCTATAAGCTACACCTCAATTTTTATTTTTATTTTTGCACGCTTGTAAATGTAACGATGCTTTGTATATATGTTCCTACGCCATTAAAAATCATTTACAAAAAATTTGAGATCATTTTAAAATTTATGATATATTCACAATGTTAAATTGATACAAGGTGTTGAATTTAACCATCATTTAACCTATTGTTTTCAAGAATTGTAGGATCATCCAAACAAACCAATTTTTTGTAGAGATGCTTTTGAATGCTATAAAAACATATCTACGAAGTTTGGTTTTGGTTCGATTTTAAATTGTATAACTCAAAACATTATTAAGGCGTAGCATAAAGAGCGTCGTCGATTCCCTGTACATATATCAGTAAGGATCGGCTACACTCCTTAAGCTACACCTCGATAATTTTTTGAGTTGTACGCTTGGAAGTGTGACAACGCTCTTTGTATATGTTCGTATGCCATTACAAGTCATTACATGAAATTTGAGATCATTTCAAAATTTATGATATATTCAAAACGTTAAATTGATACAAAGCGTTGAATTTAACCATCATTTAACCCATTGTTTTCAGGAATTGTAGGATCATTTAAACGAACCAATTTTTTGTAGATATGATCTTGAATGCTATAGAAACATATCTACAAAGTTTGGTTTGGTTTTAAATTGTATAACTCAAAACATTATTGAGGTGTAGCGTAAGGGGTGTTGTCGATCCCCTATACGTATATCAGTAAGGATCGGCTATGCTCCTTAAACTACAATTCAATAATTTTTTGAGTTGTACGCTTGGAAATGTAACAATGTTTTTTGTATATGTCCCTATGCCATTAAAAGTCATTTTACAAAAGTTGAGATCATTTCGAAATTTATGATATATTCAAATGATAAATTGATACATGGTGTTGAATTGATCATCATTTAACCTATTGTTTTCAAGAGTTGTAGGATCATCCAAGCCAACCAATTTTTTGTAGAGATGATCTTGAATGCTGTAAAAACACATCTACAAAGTTTGGTTTGATATTAAATTGTATAACTGAAAACATTATTGAGGTTTAGCTAAGGGGGTGTCGCCAGTCCTCTATACATATATGTGTTTGGCATGTGATTTTGCATTTTTCATTATGCACACATGTATGTATGTGCATATAGATGGAGAGGATAATTACGCTCAGATTTCTTGCTCTAAATCTTATCCAAATCAATAATCGTTGGATCAAAACAATCACATGGTCAAAATTATATGGGACGAGTTGTTTGTCTGTTTGTGTGTGTGGGGCGTGTGGGTGTGGGCGTGGGTGTGGTGTGTATGCCCGAGCACGTGTGCACGTGTGTGTGCACATATACATTCACTCTCTTTACTCAGTTTCTGGTGGAAGTGCAATCAAAGAAGTGTTATCAGAGCAGAAAGTGGTAAGTAAGACTTAACTTTATTATCAGCATTGTTGAATTCTTCTGGGTATGAGGCTTATGTACAATAAAGGATAAACTAAATTTTAAATGTTTCAGACCTCATATATTTCATTTACCACAAAAATGAGTTGTCATGACTTAATGATTTTTATCTACGTTCTTTCTGTTTGTATCTTCTAGTAATTGGAAATGATACCAGTTATGTTGTGCATTGTCTCTTTTATATAAGTTTGAATAGGTATCAAGTATCTAACCCCAACTTTTTTAATAATTGCTCCTAAATTTTCATCTTGGTTTTTCTCTGGTTATATGCAGATGTTACTAATTACTAATTGAGAATTGCTTGCTCATGAAGGTGGCAATTCTAAGATCATGGCTGGCATTAGAAAAGATACTAAATGAAGGTGAAAGTGTTATGAAAAGGTACGTTGATATTTCATATGTAAATGGTCATTGATTTACTGTCAGTTTGGCTTTGCTTTTATGTAATTGTCTTCAAGCAGCAATCCTGATATGAAGTAATTTGACTAAGAATTCATTGGTGTTTTTACAACAATTTTTTTTTCCTGTTTTCTGTTATAAAGTAATATATTTATCGCAAAAATATCTGAACTTTCTTGAAAGACATGTACCTTTCCATACATCAGTTAAACTAAAGTTATAGTTAATCATCACTACATAAAATATCCAGCTGGTAAAATTTGCATTCTGAACTTGTATTTTTCTCTTTTGCTTAAGAGGCAATTCACTTATTTGTTAATTAATTCATACAGTTAATGGAGTACATTAATTATCCAAATTGATGTTATGATGATTGGATGGCGTTGACGATAATAAATAATTAGTCACATGAATTTAGTGTTAGTTTGGTTCCATAAATCCTTTCTTCATTTCGCTCAGGCATTCTTCATCTGAATTGTTTCACAACTTGTAATTACAAGCATATGAAAATGATGGCTTTCTGTAAGTTAACATATAACTACACTGAATTATTTATCTTTTTGTACCCTTTATTATTATTATTATTATGGATGTTATTGATCGAGCAGTTTGTACACAGGACACCGAATATCAACTCTCTTGATACCATTACACAGGAAACTGAAGATCAACTTTCTTGATACCATTGTAAGGGAATTGAGTCTGGTTGGAAAGGTATGATAAAATTGACACTGATGAAATTAATTTATCATAAATACATAGTAAGCACGATGCCAGTTTCCAACATCCAAATATTTAAATTATCGTAAAATGATCTGTTTTGTTTTTTAACTATAACAAAATGATAATAATAATATTAGAAGGTTCCCCGAAGATGCCATTATTAAATTCTTTAAATTTCTTACATATATCACAGTTATCCAGTTTATTGTTTATCTGAAACAACAAGGTTTTGTCGGGGGGGGGGGGGGGGGGCTGCAAGATGAAATTTGATTCTTACATCACGTGTTGATCTGTTTTATCCATCCATGAGCTAGTCAGTAAAAGCTCCAAATTTGACAGAGCCACGAAGTAGAAGATAAAAAGGCCGAGGATAAACAAGATTGGTTATTACTGATTTGTTTTGCGATGTTAAGACAGGAGAAAACTTTGATTATTTTTGTATTTTGGTAAACGTTTTTTTTTTCAAATTTAAATACAAGTGCCAATATAATATAGCAAGAAGCGATAGGCCTTCACGCTTATGTGACTTCAGAAAACCACCATTAACCTGCCTCATTTTTAAAAATTTAAACCACCATAAGAATCCACTTGACTTCATTGAAATACCCATGTGACCATGAGTTTTTGTTGTATGAACCTCAATTCAAAGGCAGATACAAGTGAAGCCAGAAGGGGCAATTGCCCCTGGTGAACTTTCAAAATACTGATATATCTTTTGTTTTTTTATAATTTATGCATCATCGTAACCCTGATAATTTTACTTAGCTCTCAGTTTCCTCTATCTGATTATCTCACTCGGCCATCAAATTTCAAAAAAAAAAAAGGTAAAAACTCTCGTACCAATTTCTGTAATTTCTCATCATATCAAGTTATTGACCCTTCAACCTGCTCAGCTTGTAGTCATAGCTGTTTGTGGTCACCATTTTTTTCTCAGCTATTAATTTGTGCTTTGCCAGTGCTTTTCTGGCTGTTGTTGCTCGTTTGTTTTCCTCATCTCCTCAATTTGCGGGTATTGATTCTTCTCTTGATTTGGTTTAGTCAGTTTGAATTATTTGTTTTCCATCAGCAGAACAATCTCAACATCTATTTTTTGTCATTGAACGCTTTTTAAAATTTTGAAATTTATGGGTTGATGTAATCAGTGTTAATGTGATGAATAAAAGATGATGAATTTACTTGTTACATGTAGTATTTGGATTTAAGTATTTTGCCAATTACAACTGCCATGGTAGAGCGTGCATTTTCTGAAATTAAGGTAGTAAAGAATAGATTTCGCAATCGAATGGGTGATCAATGCTTTAATGATAGATTGCTTGCTAATACTGGAAAAGACATTCAATAGTTTGTTGAATGAGGCTTTCATGAATTACTTTCAAAAAATTATAAAGATACATTGTAACAATGGTTGGTTTCTGTTAGTAACAACCAACAAGTTCATATGAAGTTAGTAACAATTGTTGATTTTGTTATTTTTCTTTTTGTTTGATATTTAGATTGATAAGTGACTCCCAACTAGGCCTATAAATGTATACTTTGGGATGTGGATAATGTCATATCCGCATCCACATTCGAAAGCATTTTCAGATATTGGATATTCATGCCCGCATTGGCGGACGAAAATCGGATTTTATCCGCATCCACTCATAAGTAATATATTTTGAAAAATAAATAGAAAATTTCGATTCAACATAAAACTGTTCAGTGATGCTTATAAAAATATAAGAAATAAAAATTACGATAATTAGAAGTTAGTTTTGAGTAGTAATATTCGACTATATACACATGATATGATATGGATTATTATGATGACAAATGAGTAGATATCAAGCATTCTACGCAGAACTATTATCCTTATAAAAACCGATCGGATAATTTTTGGACGCGGATACCATAATATCTGCACTGATATTCTTTTTTTGGATTTCGAATATCTTTTCCGGATACGGATGCTAACGGATTTCGAATATTTCAGGTATTCATTGAGAGGCTTACTTCCAACACATACACACCACAAAAAATAAAACAAAAGTAAAAATTAAAATCCTGGATCCAGCACAGCCTTGACCGACTTTACATTTCTAAAAGTACCAATGTATACTTGACCTAACTTTTAACTCCCATCCAATAAACTTTGCCAGAATCAGTTGTCTTTGGATTAGGGTCTAGTTTAAAAATTGGTTTTGTCATGCAATTCAAAATATGGGAAATGTATTTTACTAAAATTAGGTTGGCCTTTGCTTTGATAAACATATAGGTTGTGCACGTCATTTGAATAAGACGTGTTAATTTTACACCCATAAGATGTGTGTTAGCCTCATAATACAGTAAACTCACTTAATTTTTATTAATTTTTATTCGTGGATCAGTAAGTTCCATGAACACATGCATTTTCTAAAATAAGATAAATTAATGATTCTCTATTTACCAAACGGAAGTAGAGTGAACAAGTAAAGAGGACTTTGAGCTTAACAATCCCCTTTATGTTCACTATTATTGAACTAGTGTGTAACCCGTACATTGCACATGACTATGTTGTTAAAAAATAGATTTATATTTTAATTATTGCTGAAAATATATTTTATTATGGAATAATGATAAATTTACCATAATATATTAATCAGAAATTAAAATGGCATGCAACACTCAAATATAAGGTTGATGGTTCAATCCTCGCTAACTACATATCTCGATAAAAATTAATGTTCCAACTGAAACAAAATTATAAATTAAAATTATTAATACTGTATATGTAAATAATTTATGTTATATGACATACGTTTTTATATGTACAAGTGAATAAATAACTTTACCATTTTTGTTAATATGATTGTTGTCTATATATTGAATGCCATTTTTTCAAAGGATTTATAAATGGATTAATGAACATTAAATAATTAAATTTATTTAAATAAATTGAATTAACCATCAACGTAACTAATTAAAGATAAGGAGTTCAATGCAAAAAAGTTGGAGAAAGTTGAGATCGAATTTTTTACATATTTGTATTGAGAAGAGCATATTATGGTTAGCTTAGCTATGTGAACTCTTATCCATTATTTAGTTTTCATTTTAATTTTATCATTATAGTTAACCATAGATTTCATGTTGTTATAAGAGGGTCATGCTTACAACTTTGATAATTGTAGATTTTTTAAACAGTGGGTATTTGAATGTAAAATAATGTGAGAAATTTAGTAGAATAATTGTAAAGTGGTAACTATAGGATTTTGAAAATAAAATATCTAGATTTGGAGAGAAGTAGGGAGGATAGAGATAACTCATAGAATTAATGAGAGAGCTTCAAATTCTTCTGCTTTACCATTATTTAATAGATTAACACGTAAAATTTGTATTTGTACACATAGTGACATTCAATTTGTACATGCTAACTATAAAATTGAGTTTTATGTTTACTCGTAGAAGTTCAAATCAAGGTTGAGAACTCAGTTTCTGCCATTTGAATTTTTTTTAGTTTCAGACGATTTCGGAAATCTCGGAATTTTGGTTTTGGTTTTAAAATGACTTTTTTTTAATGAAAATGTAATAATCAAAAGCCCAGCACACCCAAAAACTTTAGTCCGTTCAACCCTAATCAAACCGTGGATCCCCTTGTACCCGTTTCTACTTTCTACTTGGGGTTCGTCGAAATTGAAAAAAAATAAAAAATGAAGAAGAAGACTGTCTGAGAAGCTGCTTGAGAAGAGATGGTCAGGTTTAAAAAGTAGAGATCAAATTTTACTGCTGTAGCTAATTGTTGTAGGTTTTCTTCTATTTATAAGCATAAAAATTCGTTCAGTCAGTGCTTTACGTACTGTTGATTCGTGGTTCTATCATTAAAGTGTTTTATTGGTATTCGATTTTTCTTGGTGGTTTATTGATTTTTTTTCATTTGATTATCACTATTTTTCACATGCTTATCTGTTAGATTCGGATTTTACACCCCAATATATATAATAATAACAATAATAACAGCGACGATGACGGTGGTTTTTTTCACTGTTTTACTCCCGAACAGGAGTTCTTCGCTGGTTCTGGAGTAGCGGTCCGGTACCACTGGAATTTCGGGGTATTGGCCGGAACTTTGTACCTTGGTTCAAACATCGAAATCAATTTTGAAGTATGTAAAACCATAAACTATGGATTTTTGAATCTACAATTTACAATTTGAATTTCGTTTCGGTTTAAAATTTGAAATTTACGATTTGAATCTCAATTTGGAAACCATGGTTTGTACTTTGTAGACAAACTGTTAATACAAACTCACAGTTTGGAGAGTTATCATACTCATATATCTGAGTAACAAAACTTTAGAGATCGAAATTAAAGAGCATGTACACTGCATACAGATTACCTCGTTAGTCATTGATTTATTATTGGATCTAATGCATTTCTGTCCATGATGTAAGGTAGCCCAAAACAAAGGGCTCATCTGGAAAGTATAATCTAAGCATCACCAAGCTTTTCAGTTTTCAACTTCTCCATCAAACATGACAAATTTATAGACAGTAAATTGGGAAAAAATGAAGTTCAAGGCAGTAAATGTTTTGGGCTGATGGTGTGCAGTCTTCCTTGTTTTTTCAGGATCATCGTTGCTGGCTTGAATACAATACAAAGAAAAAGTTCCATTGTGCATGTGAGTTCCTTTGTCTAATTCTGCATTACTACATTCTAATACGAATCAGATTCCAGTATAATAATATGCTCAGATATTCTTCTGAATGATATTCTATGAAATCCTAATATTTTATATTTTACTTTGGCAGATTCATGTGACTTGAAACTTGACAGATTACACTGAAATTATTGTCGCACCAGGCTGAAAAAGATACTTGAACCATCATTACTATTGAGGTAACCGACGATTGATGACTGCAGAAGAAAAGTGAAACAAAACCAACTTATTTCTATATTTTTTACTTCATTCTGGAAGTATTCATTGTATTGTTGTAAGCACTGTTTGCAGATGGGTGACACGGGTCTTCTTCCTTTAGCCATCAACTTAGGAAAAAAGAACGACGAATGAACTGAACAAAGAAATAAGGTTTGACTTTTATCCTAATTACAGTACTATAAAAATTGGAGCATGTTGTTCAAAATGTTATCATTGGTTATCCCAACGATTCATTATATTACAAATGAGTGAAATCATCAAAATTAACCGATTTCAAGGAATCTATGAGCCATTTCATGTTGTGCTTGAGAGAGATTAGAAGCTTCCAAAATCTCAACAATATCTCCAGCCACCAAAAGACACACAACATCAGCAATACGTTGAATTTGCTTTACACTGTGGGACACAATAACTGTCGTCATGCCACGTGTATTCTTCAGTTTTACAATTGCATCTTCAATATTTTGAGTCGATATAGGATCCAATGCGCTTGTCGGTTCGTCCAACAGCAAGACCTTCACCCGTAAATATCACAATTTAATGCATTGAAAAATTGATCAATAGTTGTATTTAACATGTGGGTACTGATATGTAACCTCAGGTTCATTAGCAAGTGTTCGAGCAAGAGCAACCCGCTGAGCTTGACCTACAGATAGTTCTGATGCAGGTTTAGTTGAGAGACTATGGTCTAAGTCAGCAATACTTAGTAGGACATGGACCTCTTTGTCTGTAAGCTTCTTTCCATTTAATTGGGGTCCATATCTGATGTTATCTGCCACAGTGCCTGCAAGATAAACACAAATTCATTGTAAGATATTTTTCAAGAATATTCTTTTTTTAACCATCTATGCCACTTTTTCAAAACAAAATTACACATTTGAACTTTTTTAGTCCAAAATGATATTTCTTACCACGTAAATAAGTTCAGACCACAGTTTAAAATATTAATTGAGGGAGAAATTACCAGGAAAGAGAGCAGGGAGCTGAAAGAGCATGCCCACTTTACGGCGAAGAGACAGCACATCAAGGCTGCAGATGTCTTCTCCATCTAAAAATATAGAATCTGGAGATGGCTCCCAAAGGCGGTTTAAGGATCGAAGAAGCGTTGATTTTCCGCTACCGCTTGGCCCAATTATTCCTATGACTTTGCCTCTTGGTATGTCTAAGTTCACTCCTTTTAAAATCATTTCATCTCCTCCATCTGATGTTTTTATGAGGTTCCTTATATGAAATTTTGGGGTGGAAGTTGGAAGTGGAGGCTGAATATCATGGTGGACCACGTCTACTATGAGATGTTCTCTAACTTCTTCTGCCAATTTAAACATGTATATGTTAGCGATTAAACTGATAATTGAAACATGAATTTATAGGACACAGGATTACAAACCTGAAGCAGAACCCATGATAAAAATATAAAGACGAACAATTAGACTTGGGGCATGGCACTGGTGGAGTTATATACAGATTACGTTGGATTTAGTTGACTTGGGAATTTATGGTGGGTTGTACACTAAATTATTACTTTGGGGAATATCGAGGTGTATAAACTATGTGGAAAACAACTGTATGCTTTTTTGTTTTGTTGTCATCTTTAGTTTCAGGTTTCAACCTCTTTTTTTTCCTTTTTCTTTTTTGGATCTTACTTTTCCTCTTTGAATCCTCTATTAAAATCTGCAAGTAACATTATTTCATTACAGCTTCAATGTTTAGCGAGCAGATTGTTGAAAAAAATCTCTCTTTAAATTTTAGCTCTCATGTTAGGTGGATATGCAAGCTTCACCTTTTTTTTTAGTGTAGATTGTTCTTTTTTTCTTTTATATATATTTCCTCGTGTAACACCTCAAAATAGATAGGTTAACACCAACCCTGTTAGCTACTAACATATGTTTCTATGTCTACGTGCATAGCAAGACAAACTAAAAGACTCAACGTACTAATTGCAAAAAAGTAGCTTTCATTTTATAAACCCCACGTATCACCTCCCCTGCATAAGTTAATACCCTTTGTAAAAGTGTACAACTGTGTTTTGGATCAGTCTGATAGCCTTCAGATCTAAATTGTCATTATATATTGCTAGTAAGTATACACGCGATGTACATATATGCAAGCATATCTTGATCTAAGGTCACTAAGAGGTGGTGGTCTTATGTCCCTTAAAACAAAAAACCAACCAAGTTTAGCTGTCAAGTATTTTTTGATAATTATACATTTGAAATAATGTTTGCTTCAATTTCAGTTCCAACTATTCTTATTCTAGATTAGTTAACCGCATAGGGGAGCTAAAACTAAAATGTGAAGTTGCATGGCCATTGATGTCGTCTTCTTCTTTTCTCTCCCCTTTTCTTATACCCCCATAGTTGCTAAAACTAAATTCAACTTTTAAAAGTCTAAAACAATGATGAAATATCAACTTCATTCATAAACATCAATACAACAATGTTACAACATTAGTTAAAAAACTAAACTCAAACTGAATACAACAAACGCAATTTTCATTGTTGTTCGCTACTTCCCTTGCCACCATTACACGTTTTCTTCTAAAATTCAAATTCTTGATTGATCTTCTTAGTCTTCCCCCGATCTTTATTTCAAACAAACCTTCATCATCACTTGTAACATGTGTACATATATGTATATGTACACACACGGCTATACCTCATTTCTGCTACATCTTTAACCTTCCTTGATTTCAACCACATTTCGATCTAAGTAATATACTTTTTCTCTCGTCACCTCATTATATTATTTAAATCAGAATGTAATTGAAATCAAGGAGGAATAGAGGTGTAGTCACCTCGTTTTTGCTACGCCTTTAATTCTTCTTGATTTCAACCACATTTCGATTTAAATAATATACCTTTTCTCTCTTGTATCATCATTATATTATTTAAATCGGAATGTGGTTGTAATCAATGATGAATAGAGGTGTAGCAAGAATGATGTGTAGTTGATCCTTGCTATATATATAAAGAGTTAGGATCAATAACCCTTTTTATTTAGCATCATTTGTAGCCTCTTGATATCAACCACAAATTTATATTTAATATTCAGTCCATGCGACATGAGAAAGAAAGAACAAATATTTAAATGGAACTTATGACTGATATCAAAGAGTTACGAAATGGTGCTAAATAAATGAGGCTATTGATCCTAGCGCTCACACACACTCTCTCTCTTAACTACACACATACATATACATAAATATATAATGTGCAAGTAGATATGCTTATTCATATACTTTTTTATATTGGAAAAATGTGTATTATAATTTTGTAATATGTAATGTACACACACACACGAAGAGCGTTCAATGATACTCCAGACAGTGCATCATCCCATTAGGCTTTTGATTTCCACCACAAGCTCCGAGTTAAATAATATGACTAGTGGAAAGAGAGAGAAAACCATATTATTTAATTCAGAGCTTGTGGTGGAAATCAGAGGGTTAATGAAGTTCTGCACTGCACTATTTGGGGTGCCATATTCGCTTCTATAATGTATGTGTGTGTATGTATGTAAACCAAATGTATGTATTTTAATATAAGTGTGTGCATACATTATTATAAACCAAAAATTTTGTTTTCTTTTGTCTTATAAATTATTTTAGCGTGTATAAAAACTGTTTAGACATGTATATGCGAAGGTTTAAAACATGTACTATTTTGTATCAACCAATCAACGGTCCTATTTGGTCGATCGATTGTTCAAGACCAAAAATGAGTGTCAATTCCAAAAGAAATATGTTGAAAGCTAGCATCACCTAGTCGATTAACCTGAATCTATCAACCGACTCTTGCTATTATTGTATTTAAATTCTATTAATTAAAGAGCGTGTGTGTGTATGTATGTATGTATGTATTAACTAGATTTTCGTATTAATTTAACAACCAATAATAATCAATTTTATATAGGGTCTTAAAGAATATTTACACTAGATCTACATCGGTCTAGGTCTGCTTAGCCATCCACCTAGGTCTGCATCGGTTAGTCTTACCGTTGCATTTTAGAACCTAAATGGTTATCTTCGCACTAGTTAGCCATTAATTGAGGTTTAGTGTCTCGTATAAGCGTCTACATGCTAATTTTAAGCGAATGTGCCTCATTGGCTGCTCTCACTCTATCCATGCCCTCGAGACTTTGTTTTTTACATATATATTAGACTTGTATGTAGTGCATGTTATTAGCACATGTAGATGTGTGGTTATGAATCCTACAATAAATTTGCATTTATACACACACACACACACACGGATAATGTGTGTGTTATAATACATGTTCCCTTACATCTTTATTAATATTTGGAATAGAGTTGCAATCTTTTGATCCGACCGTGAAGTTCCAAAAATACCCTTATATGTAAATAAGAGGTCGGAAGTTCGAATTCCACAAAGAACAAAAATTAACATTTATTTTCAAATTGAAAATTTCAAACGTAAATAAGATTACAACTTAGAAACCATATTTCGGCAAAAAAATTATAGTTTTTCTTTATATTTCTCAATGTCTTTTATCCAAACTACGTAAGAAAAGATTTTAAATTTTATAAGAGTTTTTTGTATGCACGTGCGTTGTACGTGCCATAAAATCTCGTGACTATAATGACACTTCTTGGAACTTGGCTAGTTTACAGCAGGAAAGTTGGGTGAATTCAATTTTTTTTCTTCTAATTGGATCTTAGTGGGCTTATAAAGTCTAATTTGCACATTAGGTCCAATCTAGTTCTTATAAATAAAATTATATTTTATTTAATTTTCCCAATTTAATTAATTATCACATGTTAATTAATTTAACATTTATATGTAGTGTGTGATGTGCCGTATAGCAAGGTGTATATGGTTATTGTATAGATAAATACATATGGTTATATATATCCACCATGAATACATTGGTCAATTATATATGTGTTATTTGTCTCAAAATATTATTTATATATATAAATGTAAATATAAATTTCAAAATTATTTATATATAATAAAATGTAAAATATCTAGCCAACATATTTGGCTTTGTTGATTGGTAGTTTAGACTATGAGATTAAAAGTTATGGGTTCGATCCTTGAGGTAAGACACTTATTGGGATTAATGAACCATGAAAACATGTAAAATGTCTAATCTAATTTTGACTAAGTCAATAAATTTTAAATTCAAATTTTATATTTAAAATATCTAATTAAGACTTGGTAAAACATTATAAAATTGAAACCAGATCTTAAAATTATCAGTTAAAATATCTTTAATGAAATATGTATATTTATATAAAATAATTATTAAAATTAAAAAATTATTATTTATTTAAAACACATAGCACCGTTTTGATATGTACAAACAATTTATACATACATTTATTACAAAATAAATATTTTAAAATTAGATATATGTTTTTTGAGAAAAATGTGTGATCCTCTACGCATAGAGGAGAGCACACATGCGAATATATATATAACACGAACATAAGGAGCTGCCAACATGCCTGGCAGGTAACAAGAGAAAAAAAAATATATAGCTAATCTCAGGTATTCCTAAGATGAGTTCCGGCAAGGCCACCACCCATCGCACCTCAATATCAAGTTTCGGCATGGCCACCATCCGATATTAAGATGTTAGAAATACCAAAAAGGCTAAAGAGAAAAAACAAAAACACTGAGTGACGACTCAAACAAATAAGAAAGCTCCAAAGGTCTGAACCAGAAGAAGTGAAAAAGCATCTGCTCTGAAGATTTATAAGGAATGAAATAAAAACCTAAATAAGACTAACAGGACAAAAACTAAAGGAACGAATAAGCTGTAGACAAAAACCAAACAGAGACTAGAACAAAAATTGAGACGGATCAGACTTATTTATCTTAAATCATAAGTAAACTATGATTTAAGGTGAGATTATCATATGGATTTGGAAAAATATTAATAATACTATTATTAGTGTTATAAAAGATATTGTTATGTTTAAAAAAGTTAATATTATTACTAACCTTGTTAAGATACCGTTTGAAAAGGATATTTTTAGCTAATTTGTATTTGGGACTAGAAATCCGATTAAAACCAAATGTAGAAATTGAAAAAATCAATTTGTTAAGATGACTGTTATTATTATTAAAAATTCTTTGATTTCTCTCAAACCAAATAAACCAACTAATAATAATAAATAAAGTGTCTAGTAAAAATCTAATATTTTTATTGAATTTGAATCTATAATTTTTCCAGTAGAATTCACAATCCAAAATTTTATTTATTATATTAAAGTTAAAAATTTTAAAAGTATTAATTAGGATGTAATTAGAGTCCAAACAATCATAATATAAATGATTTATGTCCTCAAGATGCAGATTGCAAAAATAACATTTATTATCATTATGAATGTTTTTTCTCTTTAAAAATTCTATTGTATTAAATTTTCCATGAAGAATTAACCACATGTGAATTTTGGATTTAGGAGGAGCATTAGATTTCCACATGTATTTAAAAGAGTTATTTAAAGTACCCGAAAAATTAATAAATCTATAAAAAGAATTTGGAGTATATTTCTTACTCTTATCCCATTCCCAACTAATAAAATCATTATCATTATCAATGTTATAAAGCTTTAATCTGGCATAAAGCAAAGAAAGTTGTCTAAGGGTAGAACCTATTAAAATTCTATTAAAACTGAAATTCCAAGGAGGATCATTTTCCAGAGAATAAACTTCCTTAATTAAAGCATACTTAAAATTGCAAACATCATACAATTCCTTAAATTCAAACTTGAGAGGCAATATCGAAATCCAACAATCATGCCAAAAGGAAGTACAGTTTCCTAAATGTACTATTGTCTTAGTTCCTAAGTTAAAAATTTCATAACATTTTAAAATATTTTTCCAAAAATTAGAAAAATTATGGGAAGAAGAAAAATCAAATTGGTGTAAATTGATATTACCGTTATAATAATATTTGGAAATGATCTCTTTCCAAATAGCGTTATCATTTGTATCTTTAAACTTCCAAAACCATTTACCTAAAAGAGACAAATTCATGTTGCACAAATTTATAACTCCTAAACCACCCTCCTTTTTAGCTTTACAAACAGTTTCCCAGTTAACTAGACATTTTATACTGTTATTAATATTTTCCCCACTCCATAAGAAATCTCCTCTAATTTTATCGATTTTATCAATAACCCAATCTGGAAACAGATGCATAGACATCCAATAGATCGGTAAAGCTGATAAAACCGAGTTTATTAAAACAAGCCTACCTTCTCTAGATAGAAATCTTCCATTCCAATTAGAAATCTTATTTTTAATTTTATCAATAATAATAAGCCAATCATCATGCTTGAGTTTTGTAGGTCTAATCACAAACCCTAGATATTCAAAAGGAAAATTCATACTATTGCAATTTAAAGTATTAGCTACTAAGTTTTCTACTTTTTCGAAATCATTTAAAATTAGATATATGTAAAACATTATTTGGCTAGTAAGAATTTTTTTAAATCCAAAAGCTAATTTAATGTGTGTGTGTGTATAATATTAAAGATATACATTATATTAATTAATTATTAATATACATATATACAATATAATATTAAAAAAATTGGACGGAAATGTAATTTTCTTTTGTTATTTTAAACCCAAAATTTATTTTTAAATAGTTATATATATATGTTTATGTATGTATTTCAAATATGGTTTTGAACTTTAGGTTTTAAAAATTAAAAATTATTAAATAATAATTATAGTTCTTAGAAAATTATAATGTATATATATATATATATGTATGTGTGTGTGTGTATGTGTGTGTGTGTGTGGGTGTATAAACACACACACACATAAGGTTGAATCATAATGTTTACATGCATATTTTGATTTCAAACTTTGTATTGAATTGTTTTATGAAAAACTGTTGTTTAATTAGATGTAAGCATTTATAATTAAAGGGAGACATTAGCACATATACAAACTCATTCTGTTGGTGATCAAATACACACACACATACATATAGACACACACATACATACACACACACATACATATAGACACACACATACATACACACACACATACATATACATACATACATATATATATATATATATATATATATATATATATACATACACACACACACATATATACACACACACACACACATATATACATACACAATAATATACATACATACATACATACATATATATACATACACATACATATATACATACACATACATGTATGTGTATGTATATATATATGTATGTACGTATGTGTATATATATATGTATTGGGGGGGTGTATGCTATGTGTGTGCGTGTGTAACATAACATTGGAATTATACCTCGAAGGCGTAGCCTTTAACTGCACCTTGATTAGAGAAATCTCCTAGATTCGAAGGAAGCGATCATCTGATATTGCACCACTGTTTTTATTTTATTTTGACGTTGTTTGTGTTAGATGTATTCAACTATAGGTTGGTGTGGGTAGGTGCTAACGACCAAGGGATGGAGGAAAGAAGAACATAATGAAAAATGAGGCTTCATTGGTTTGTATGGACAGAGAAAAGGAGAAAATTCTCCATCTTTTACTCTTTCTTCTTTTACCAAGTTATCAAATTTTGATCTGAAATTCGAAACCCCTTCTCCCATCTCTATGGGTGATCTAAAATAGGATCCCTAGTGGGCCAATAAACCTTAAGCCCATTTAATAAATAATTTCATTTAAATCACATTTAAATGCATATCGATACATACATAATTTTTATATGCGCACCCAATTAGTTACTAATGACATCTAGAAAATTACCGATAACACCAAGAACATCAAATATATAAATAATTAATATTTTATAAATATTATTGAAGTTAAATAATTTATAACATTTTATAAACTAATTAAATCGTGTGGTGTTTCAGTGGATTCACCAATAAGGTTATGCGACTTGTAGGTGTAAATTCGGTCAGCAATTAATATCGAACAATTCGAATATTAATGTTCACGTCTCACCTTAGCTAGTGGTATGATAGGTTGGTCGAATTATCGCTTATAAATCTTCATCAGTAAAATCCTATTTTATATTTTAAACGGTACCCTTTAGTAACGATTATTTACATATTCTCTTCGTCAACACTATATCACTATAAGATTTACGAAATTTGGTTTTGGTCAAAATTTCAATATCATCCACATTCAACTCGGTTAATCCACAAACAATATCTTTGGTTCAATAATAACAATTATTATTAACTGTACTACTCTGCTCAGATATTAACCGTACTACAGTTGGCCTTGATACTAACCTCATACAACTTAGGAGACTAATTCTCTATTGAGTATGTTTCACTTTCAATACTTCAACTCAGGCCTAGCCATATCACTCGATGGTCTTCATGTCATAATTTTACATAATCAAAGTGGAGTACCCACATTGAAACTCAACAGTATTCTCAAGTCGATAGAATTGTGTAATTCGCCACTCCGAGATTTTCTGTTTGACCTAGTTGTTATTAACCAACAGGAAACTCTCAAGTGTGTCATTCCATAGTTATCAAATAACTATCAGTACTTAACACATTGGTGCCCCCAACAGCCATGCGTAATAGACTGCTCAATATTTGGAGATCGTTACATACTCTGGTCTCAATGGATGTATCGATATTCTTTCTCAAAATATCTTGATCAATTTTTTTGAAATAATATGTTATTTTATATTGTGATAATTTTTTCATGATTACAAATCATCACATAACATATCATTTTAGGATTTTCCACTTCATATACTTCAATTAATTACTAAATTAGCATATCATAATATAACAAGTATATACTAGAAATAAATACCTTTATTATGAACAAGATTAGTTATAGAGTTAGATATATATAACAAATTACATAATTACTCTTAGGGCACTCTAACTTTCTCAATCTTCTATTTGCACTTAGGATCAATTATGGAATCTTAATCCCATCATTTTGATTAATTTTCTTAGAACCGATCAAGTTAGTCCCCTAGTGAACCGTTATGCTATATTGTTTTAATTATCCACTCCGTCAATCAACTCTCTTCGATTCTGATAAACTGTCTTTATTACATGGAACCATTCAGAGTATGTTTCTTGATTTCTAGTGAGCTCTAAGTTCTTCTGTGATCTGTATTACAACATTGTTATCATATAACAGTATCATGGATTCTCAATAATTGAAATCACTCCTAACTCAATAACAAATTTGTGCATTGACACATACACACATTGTTTTTATTGTTGCGCTTATTCAAGGCGATGCACGTAGCATATTAGTTGAATTAGCCACAACTCTTGTTTGGAACATATCCAACTTAAAGCTCCTAATTAAGGTTGAATGTGGATTTAAGATTGACAAACTATACTCGATAACACTTATGAAGTTCGAGTCTGAATACTCCATAAAGAATTCATTGTTTCCATAAATAATTCTCTAGTACTTCGAATGCTTAAGAATACTCGTAACATTCATTTAGTGATCTTAATTCGAATTTGATACTAGCTCAATGTACCCTTTACATCAATAAATTGCGATATAGTAGATAACATATCATATATGATAATTCATATTGCCGATGCATTAAGAATCCATCTTATATGATCCATATTAATATTTTATTATGGCGTCCGTGTCCATCGTTAGAATAATCACAATATCCTTTTATACTGATTACAAAAGATGTCATTTTTAAGTCCAATATTGAAAATTAAACATCCAGACTAAGACTGATTTTAACACGACTACAGCGTTAACAACCAGTATTTGTTGTTTACTTATTATTAGGAATATTTAATTTTTGATGTTCTTTCTTATAGACACGATTTTTTTTTGCATTTTGATTGAAAATCAAATTATTTGATTTATCTACCAAAATACTTTCTTAATTATGATGCTTGTCGAACAATATTGTCGTATCGGTTCTTGGTTCTTATCCCATAACTCACAAACTTAGTTATCGCTCCCACCAACTTCAAGATACTTTGGTTGTTATCCGCAAAATGTCTGTTCTAAATCATTGTTTAGAATTTCTGTTTCAACATATATGTACCAAAACTCAAAATTATATCGAACGATAATTTTGCAAGTAAAATCCGAATTTACTTAAGCACATTAAATAACGAATCTGTAATGTTAATTTTAACAATTGAAATATACGATGTTATCTTTATCAATGTTGCTTACTATATTTCAATTGCATTAATCTTCTTTTTTGAAGACACATTTACGATCGATGGATCATCTCTCTTCGAGCATAACTATCAAACTCATATTTTGATAATGCACTTGGAATTCATTCGGATTTGTGCATCATGTCATATGACAGAGTCAATACTCTTTATGGTTTATTGACAACTGACGAAATTATTTTTTGACATTGATAAGAAACTCATAACTACTCTTTAATGTTCAAGAATTTCTTTATTAGACATTCTAATGAGTTCGTATTCATTTTAGACTTGATTAGTTGTATTTCATCTTAAAAAAATTAGTTTTATCGTTGGATCGTATCCAAATCCATTTTACTACCAATAAATTTTAAAAGAAATTCCTTCGCCATGATGTTTACGTTTCATGAAACAACAACTGCTTCTCAGTACGATGGAAAGACATTCAATTTTTTTATGAACTGGTCTTTTATGTATAAAAACGACTTAACTTTGAGTTTACAATACTTATGTTCATAACATAAATTAGTCAACCAATATGGGTTTGTCCCAAACTCATTTTTGGTGGTTCACACAAGATCCCCCATGAGCAAATAATACGTGCAGTCTCTCAACTCACATAACCTGTCAACTCCTTGACCTAGGATATGAAGGGGTTTCATATCAATTCTTATCTTGTATGATCTCATAAACTATTCTTTAGATGAAATTAAATTTAACCTTATGTACTTGCTCTTAAGTACACATCCTTTTAGAAAGAAGTTGACTCAATTTCACTCATCATCAATCGTACTTTGTCCAACAAAGTTCGATTACTATTCATCGGTACATCATTATGTTTCATAGGAAGTAATGAATTTAGATATTGAATCTTATTTGTTTTTAGGTACTTTTGAAACCTTTTTCGATATATTCACTGATTCGATCAAATCAAATTCTTTTGTTTCTTTTGTATGTTATGTTTTTTTACTATCGTTTTATATTTTATGAAATTATTGTATACATACTATTTGCGTATCAAATACACATATTCATATATGTGATAACTTAATCGGTGAATTTAACGAATTAGTTGAATCCGGTTTCGTACCTTTGGACCTTGGACTGCATACATCTATATGTATAAATCCGAAGAGTTTATTAACTCTTTTGTCACTCCCATTGAGTGAGTGCTTTATCCTTAATTTTTTGAGATACATTTCATCAGTTCCATATGATTCATAGTCATATGATTGTTGAATTTTTTCTCAAAGATATGGCTTAGTCCATATTTCCAAAATAATTGTAAAACTTTTAGATACTTCTATATTTACTATAGCTAATGCATCACTTTTGTCATTTGAAAACAAATACCATCATTATAAAATTTTCTTATAATGACTGTTCTTAATGTTCATTTCAAAATAAAACTATATCAATTTTAAGTCAATACCGAAATATAGTTATTATCTCATAAATAATACTTAGTATACAAAGACAATCTTTCGTAACTTGATGCGTTCACTATTAAATGTCATATGTTATGCTCCCACTATCTCTGCCTTTACTATAACAACGTAGGAAATATGAAGTTTCATTCAACCACTTATGAAGCTAATTTATTTCATCCACCATAACTTGTTATAGTCGAGAGTTTCAAATCAAATATTTTGAACTCAATGAAATAATTCTCATAGAAAACTATTATATATATATAAATACATTTGAAATAGAAATCACATATCTTATTCTATATATTAAGCATCCACTAGTATTTTATACAATTCACATTTTCGATGTCTCTTAATGAATCAAACGTGACCATTCACTCTCTTCATCCCATTTGTGCCCAAAATACATCCACTTTCGTACTCCTTTCCAAAATGGTTGAACCATTTAAACGAAATACTTACTACAAGACTGCATTAAACTCTTTACAAAAGTGCATTTGGTATCCTTAACATTTAAGGATATCAAATAATTTGCACTTTACGTAAACTGATCAAACTGACATTTCAACGATTGAAATCCTAATTCCATCTTGTAGCTCTTGGTCTAGTGCTACATCTAACACAACAAGAATTTTATTGTAATCAATCATATTGACTACATGTTCTCGCATTATGGTTTACTTACTCATTTTAATTGAACCAATTTCATCAAGATTTTGTGTATTACGAACGCGATTGTTCACCATATAACTTTTGTATGAGATCGAATATGGATCAAATATTCATATTCTTGTATTACTTTAGAGTTAAAAATTCATAGAAGACAATGCACAGTCTTGGATAAATAAACACTTAAGTGACCAATGTACGAATGGATTTAGTATTAGTATTATTTGGCTATTACATGGACCTTGAAGCAACAACATGCTAAAAGATTTATTGGTAAATATATCATATATTTCTTTATCAATCTTAATTCGGTACATTTGTATATTTTAACTAATAATTTTTTTATTAATAATATTAATTGCAAAAATCATCGAAGAGATTATTTTAACTCTATATAACATACGTACAATATTAGAATGGTTAAATGATTCATTTCTTTTTTCTAATAAGGCTCCCACCAGATTTTTATATTCCTCAAAACCCAAAGAGAAATATATAAATCTTTTGATTTCTTTAATCAGTGTTAAGACTCGCTTGCCTTGAGTTCGCTCAATAATCATAGACCCGCAAGTGATGGATAATCACACATTATCAACTGTATCATATATAACTCCTAATCCAAGGTCTTTGTCCTAATCTCATCTCGACCTTGAGTTTGCTCAACAAATCGAAAGAGATTATTCACTCATACCTGCAATTTTCCGATGGCCTAAGTATAATGCATGTACCTTGAATTTGCTCAATAAATACATGTATGTATTTTACATTATCTAGTCAATATATTGATAGTACAACAGATATCATCCCTAGCTTGAGTTTGCTCAACAATTAAAGTGTATAGAAGTAATTTATTAATATATATATAGTAGAGGACAATTTTACATATTAGATATTCATAATTATATATATATATATATATATATATTGGGTGATATCAGTTTAAGAAATAATGTATTTCTTATGAAACACCCTCGTGATTCAATTGTCAAACAGATAAGAAATCGTGGTATACGTACTTTACGTACGTACTTATTCCAAAAGTCTATTCTAGGTTTATTTCTGTTCCAACTACATTATTTTATACATATATAGTTATATAAGTTTAATTTTTGTAATTGATATAATTTTAATTAACTTATACAATGTATATTTGTACCTTATTAATTAAATCATATTTAATTAATTTAGTGAAATCATGTTTAATTAATTCTAATTTTAATTTTATTAGTTAAACCATATGTAATTAATTTAATGCATATAATTTTTTTTTAAATTTTATGTTATTCATCTTAAACTATTTAAGGTAAATAATTAACTATAATATTTATTGTTTGTTTGTATATGCATATCAGTATATGTATATATTTCAATTCTGAACTTTTAATTAATTTTATTTAATAAATTCATTTATTAATTAAATAATTCAATTAAATATTTGAAATTATTTAAAGACTTAAATAATTCATCTTTGTTATCTAGCCTTATGACCTAGGCATATCTAGACAAGACAGAACGATTGAATTGTTAGACAGCAGATCAAAATCTAGAACGATAACCGTATAATTCAAACTCCAATTGAAGTGCAATGATATGACCACAAACTTGGCAAATGTTGAAGCGAATCACCTATTCATCAAAGTAGTTCAGATGGCCAAAGTTAATGGTGCACAATCCAATCGTTAATGTTGGATCGGTACCAATCTGAGCTTCTCAAATCTGTACCGACCCATCTTTCTTCAACAAAATGAAGTGTTTTACTTCCCAAGCAAAGTCCAGGGAGCAATGAAAGTGGAACATGGATCGTCGATGATCCATAACTCATACCCCAATTGGCAAGTCCAAGTTTCACAGCAACCTAATTAAATTCCCTTGGATCATCACCGAACCCAGGATCCCATTCAAATCCAAGATAGTTAAATCTAATGGTGAATGCGAACCATCAAGCAACTTTAAGGGACCAAATTAAAGTTCAACGAACCATGACTATGGGTCACCATCGATCCATGTGACTCAGTTTGGTACCGATCCATGAAACAACTGCTGATTTGGCTACGATCTTTTCAAGCAACCTTCTTCAGGAAGTGGAGAACGTGGCAAGAATGTGGTAGAGGCAAATCTATTGATCTTTATCTATAAATAGGAGACGAGAGACACAATTTTGAGATCTTTTTTCTGCATTCTAAATTTGTAACGACCCGTAAATTTTAACTGTTTAATATCGTAATTAGTTGAAATTTTGCGAAATTTTAAACGATAAAATTTTGAAATATAAATTTGATATTTGGTATGCGTCTAGTTAAACATAGCAACTGGTAAATTTTCGTTCGAAAATACGAAAGTTTATTTCGCGCGTAAATTTACTTCAATTTAATCAGTTAAAAAGCGATGAAAATAAAATGTTTCGGAACCTAAATATTTTTACATAGAAAAATTCTAAACCATCTTCTGAGCAAGGCGTCATTTTTCGTTTTTCCAAATTCGGACATCTTTGGCTCCGTCGATCTTATTTTTCAGCGTTTTTCTTGCATTTTCCATTATTAGAAAATTCGAATTTTTAGAATTCAATCATACCACGGATACCTGTATACCATTTTGATCGTCTCGCCGTGGTGATCTCTGCGATATATTCAATTCTGTGTTTTGAAGTCCGGTACGTAGCGGAATCCGTGAAAACGGCAACCGTATCGGTACGTTTCTAAAGTCTTTGGTTTCTTGTGCCTTTTCGTTATCCATGGTATTAACCAAACCGCCATTAGACTTTATTATCTCCTTGAATTCATACTTGACTTTTCCATTTCCCGGTTGTGATATTTGCTACCGTTCTCTCTCCTTTTACTCTCTTTGTTTTTTTTGTACGTTGCTTTAAAAAGATATATTTTTTTTCTCTTTCATCAAAAGCTTTTGCATGCCTGTTCTCCTTCCTCCCCAAAACCTTTACTCCTCATTTTTTCCAAACTCCTGTCCATTTCCTTTTTCCAACTCTTCCTTTTCCAATTCCTCTCCACCTACTGCCTTCGTTTGCCACTTTAAAAAAAAAAGCAAAGAGGAGATGTTCTGAAGCCTGCGCACCCTCAAACCCACTTCGGCCTCCTCCATGGCCGCTCTCCCCTTTCCGTTCCTAACTCCATCACTTAGCAACCACTTCCCTTGCTCGACCTCTTCGGCCTCGACTAGGCAGCAGCCGAATCCGCTTGCACCTCATCTCCGTGATCCATCTTCATTTTTGCATGTATATGGTGGATCTGAAGCTGCTGCATAATTCTCTCCTTGCCTGTAGCTTATTTTCCCATTTGATCTTTGCCGCAGCATCTAAGCAAATTGTTTTGCTTTGTTCAATAAATAAGTAAGTATAGTGATAAGTATTGATTTTTTTTTTCGTACACCTATGTTATATAGTATGGGTTACAATACTTATTAGTATTATGCAGCATAGGGATGTATGTCAACATTACATATTATATAAGTTGGTTTTAAAAGAGCCCGCATATGTATGCTAGTATTTTATATTATCAGTTGCATGAGTTTATACCATATTTATATTATATAAGAAAGGTACATAGTTTTATATATGGGTGTGCATATGCTGTTAATATTAGTTGAATATATAAAGGTTTTGATATATTGTTATGTATAAATATTATATAAATTATGTTCTGTTATATATTAAAGGTTTTGTTTGTAAAGTTCTTTATAGTTAGTATATGCAAAGTCTGGTATATTGATAATGCACGTTATATATTACTATGCTGTATTTGAAAATATTTATACAGATTAGTATGTATATAGATCCGTTCTTTATAATTTTAAACATTATACCATTTTTTTTCTACTATATGAAATAGTATATATAACTGTTCATATAAAATCCGTGAGGCTTTAAATGTATATTTATAATAGTATATATTGGCTACTAGATTTTCCTGGGTTCGACATTCTTTAATACATCACTCGTATTTATATCTGTAAAAGAATCTGTTTGTTAACGTTTTGAGTCATGTGTATATTTTAATAAAGCAGGTTATATAAATTTTCTATGGGTACTGTTTATATATGTATCAGTCTCTACAGGTTGTATGCTATAAAATTTATATGTCTTTCTTTGTAAGTTCCTATTGGTTATATATTAATACGTCTGTAACATTAGTATAACGTATATATAGATGTATGAAAGCTTATACAAATTTCAACTGTCTGTTATATATGTATTATACAGTAAATTGTAGGCAAAAGTATATATAACTATAGAATTGTCAATATGTAAAAGTTTGTACAAGGTTATAAAATGAATGTTTATATGTTTATATATTTATATATATTATAGGAACCGGTTATTTACTAAGTATATGTTTAGGCTATATAGCAGTGTGCGTGAGTCTGTTATGATATAAGTCTATAATATAAGTTTGTGCTAGTTATTAAAATGTGTTAGTAAGAAATTGCAGTAAGTGTATATATATATATTTTCTGGACTTTCGTAGTTTTTCAGTAAAGTATATCCATTATACGATTTGTTATATATATAGTTTCGGTTATTCTTTGTATATAAAAATGATAGTGTGTACGTATGAATATATGTCAGGTTGATTATTTGAGTTTATAATATCATCAGTGTATAGATATTACTTACGCATGCATTCTGATAACCAATATACAGTGTCTTGATGGATTTAAGTGTTATTTACGTTATATTTGTTATATATTTTGGTACAGTATACAATATAAGTTGTATATATTTACATATTAATTTATATAAATGAGTACATTAGTTTGTTTTCAAATGTATATACATGGGAACTTTGTTTAAAGTGTTGAATTAATTATTAATTGGAGGTTTATGTTTAAATTGATTTTAATAAAATATTAACAATAATAATATAATATACATTTTGTTTATGATATATCAAACTGATTTTTGATTCGTGAATTCCTATTTATCAACTTCATTCATCGATTCAAGTGCAATCTTGCCTTGTTTTGAGATTCGTGCCTGGATTTCGTAACCCAACTCCATTGTTTACCTCTCTAGCCTCGAAAGGTGAGAAATCACTCACGATTAACGTTCTTTTATTTATTAAATTTGATTTCAATTGAAACGACAATTGAAATATGCTGCTGTTAGATATTTACACTGTTATTACCTGTATCAGTTCACCTGTGACATCTGACACCAATATCTGTCATATATGCAATGATAATCCAGTTTGATTGTTAAATGACTGATTGTTTGATGTTTACAATTGGACGTTAAAATTGTAATGTATAAAGTGATAAATATTATGCAAGTAATTTGACGTAGGATAATTAAAAATTTGAATTGACATATATGTTGAATTTGATTAGTTGAATATGACCCCTTTTATTTGTTAAATTAATTGACATGTAAAATAGTGATAATTACACTTTGAACCATTGAACGTATATTGGATTAATTGTTGTAGTGTAAAAAAATTGAAATTGAATGACAAGTGAAAACCGTAATGTAATAATCTTTAATCTACATGAAATAATAGTGTGGATTCTAGAAATAATTATATTAAGTCGTACAAATAACAATGCGAATTAATACGATTATTTCGGGATTATTTAAATTGATTATTGGATTGTTATTGTTGTTATTATTGCTTGTTTATTTACTTTGACACCATCCCAGTTATCACACTGCAAGTTCCCTTTGATATGCTTTGATTTTGAATTGAATTGGAATCGGGTTGAAATGATAAATACCCAAATTAAACTTTGACCTAGGATAGGAAATTAAATAAAACCCGATTGGTCAATAATTTGATTTAAAAATAAAACGAAGATTTTATTTGGATAAATAATAAGGTTTTGAAATGAAGTTGAAATTTGAATTTATGATGAAAGGAAATGTTAATATTTAATAATCTGAAACAAAAGATTAACAACGTAATTGATGGAAGAATGTTGTTTAATTTGAGAAATGATTGAATTAAGTTTGAAATTATAATTAAGTTTGAAATTATTAAACTTTGAAATGATTTATTAATTAAGTTTGAAATTATAATTAAGTTTGAAATTATTAAACTTTGAAATTATTTAATAATTAAGTTTTGAATTATTTAATAATTAAATAAGATTGAATGATTTAATGATCAAATTGAATTGAATTCTTTAATAAGTAAAATTGAACTTTTGAATAAGTGAAATTACTTCATAAATAATTGAAATTGAGTTTTCTTTATTAATTAAGTTTTGGAAAATTATTCAAGTAAGTAAATAACTGAGATTGAATTTCTTTAACAAGAAATAAAATGTGATTTATTGAAATTAATGTAAGACTTGAAAGTTAAAGAATTTGATTTGACGAATTTAATTTAATTCAATTTGTAGGTTTTGATATAATGAAGTTGAACTTAAGAAATTGATTTAATGAATTGGAAATTAAATAGAATTGTTTTGAATGATAAATTTACTTAACGAATATTGAATAAAATCGATAAATGAAGTTAAACTGATTTGAATGTTAAATTTAAAATTAATTTAAATGATTTCAAAATGAAACTTATTTACGAATTTGAATCAATATTTGAATTGTTTAAATAGAAATTGAAATTGTATTATAAGATTTTGAAATGGTAAATTGAAAGTTTTGTAACGTAAATTATGGAAATTGATTTAGAAAGGCAAATGAAATGTTGATTTACGAATTCTATTTGAAATTGAAATTGATTTGGTTTTGAAATAAATAAACGACCAATCGGTGAAATAATTTTGAAGGTTATTAAAGAGACCGGAATTGGTTATGGATATACTCTCTATCTAAACCGAAAACCACTTTAATAACTATACGCGGAGTGTGATCCAGAATGAAGGGGTTGGAATGATGTACGTGATGACTGAAGAAAGAGAATGATAATGGATAGCCTTGACACTTGTGTCAAATTGGAAATGACTAAAACAGGAGCCGTGCCGGGCCAAATGGGGGCTAGCTACCTCGAGCGAACACACTTCTTCGAAACTACTCATTACTTGTTGTCGATTGGTGCACCCTTGATTTGGGAGTGTTGTTTCGCGGTGTTGCGGTCGCTGCGGCGATGCGTTCTCACCAGTCCGGATCAGGCAAACG
Source organism: Allium fistulosum (assembly GCA_030737815.1). Lineage (NCBI taxonomy): Eukaryota > Viridiplantae > Streptophyta > Magnoliopsida > Asparagales > Amaryllidaceae > Allium > Allium fistulosum. The sequence continues at coordinate 865,327,335 of CM060906.1, read as the reverse complement.
GTAGTTTCACTACCTTGGGTATTGCCTCATATGCCTTGTCATACTTGTATCCCTTTATACGCGACCACTACAATTTGTTTTGTGTTATACCTATGGAGTACTCCCTGATAGCCCACTAGTTTACGGTGGAGTTTACAGTGCTGTATAGACTATAACGCTTATATAAAATGTGTTAAGGGGATAATGGTAACGCCTTAACACTATTTTGATATCTTATATTACTGATAGGCATTATCTACTTATCGTACACTACTACATAGTAGATAGTTTAACGGATCCTTAAAGGATGGTTATTCCAAACATCCTTTGAGTTACTTGTATTTTGGTTGTTATTTCACTTGAGTTGGATTTATTGATATAAGAATGTTAATCCTGACTCGAGTGTTTTGTGTTTTCTTTACGCTCGGGTCAGACTGAGTGTACCAGTATTCAAGACTCACCTTTGGAGTTGGAGCTTCGCTTGGAGATCCAGCTATCTATCCAGCTTTCAGATATTCGATGATTCCAGTGATGTATTCTGCTTTGTATTTGATGTATCGCATTACTCTTCCGTTGTATCTGGTTTAACTCTGATGTATCGTATTACTCTTCTGTTGTAAACTCTGATGTATCTTATATATTCATATAATAGCTTCATGAACTACTATCTCTTTTACTTCTGCTGCATTTATTACTTTGTGTCTGTGATTATTTATTTACTGTATATGTTCAGTTTTGCCAAATTTAAATTAACAACGTGGTATTTTGAGCAATTCAACTCCGGCATGAGTGTCTACCTATACACTTATAATGGATGTGAATGGTCCAAAATTCCGGGTCGTTACAAAATTTCTGTATTGATATAGCTATTTCTTGGATCATCACCGATCCATAAGATCTTTCTTGTAAAACTTGCTAGAAATCATTAACCAAGTTTAAGTGGACGTAGGCCAGTGCTTAATCGAACCACTATAAATTGTTGTGTGCTATTCTTATTTATTTTCCTTTAAATTCTTCATTTTATTCTCTTCTCTAAACTACTTGGGTGTTTGTGCCATCATTTGGCCCAAACATTTTGGTTTTTTCATCGAGAACGTTTCAATCTCTCACCGTGTATATCTATTTTCAATCTTCGAATTGCTTTAATCCACGAAGTAGATCTACAAGTTCTTGATGTGCACATAAAAGTGCATATTTTTACTTCCATATTTAATCTATTTTTTTTTGAATTGGTACTTAGATACAACATATCACTGGGGACAACATATCACATGTCAATATATGTTCGAATCACGCTACGCAATTTTCAAACTTGTGACCTCTCACACCAAAGTCAAATCATTTAACCACTGGGACAATGGTGCTTGTCTATTTAATCTACTTTTATTTAAATAATGAGCATATTAAGGTATTTTACATGTTTAAACCAAAATTTAAATTGTTTTCAAATCATCATTTGTTCATCTTCATTTGGGGGGTAAAATGGTAATTTTGTGTATGATTTAATTTGAGAAAATTTATTTGCACATTTCTATTTTTATTTGTAGGGAATGGAGTGCAAATATGAAGAGGGTTCATGGATGAATGCATGCACATATGTTGAAGGCAAATGGAGAATGGAAATAAAAGAATTCATGCAACATAGAGGAGCCCACATACCCACTACCATATGATCCATGTTAAAAGCACATGCACATGTTAATGGAAGCTTAAAGACATGTTAGTGGGGATTAATTATTTTCCTAATGATTACCTGGAGGTTACACTTTCTCAAGGTCATTTTAGGTAGTTCCCTAAAATATGAATTAGAGTTTTAAGCATTTATAAATACCCATTATGTTTCATGTAATCATCTTCTTCTTTTTATGCAATATTGTAGCCACAAATCAAAGTTAAATAAAATTTTCTTTCATGGATTCTTAGCCTTGTTTTTACTTTCATGCAATTTTTTATTTCATGCTTACTTTTATTGCTCTTTTAGTCTATGCTCTCTTATTTACTTTGTGCTCATTTTATTTCATGTTAGTAGCATAGATTTTATTACTGTAATTAGTTTAGTTTTATTTCATGCAAGTAGCTAGCTCTCTTTTCTTATAATTAGCTCACATTTTCCTTTTATTTTATGTTGAAATCATTTTATGTTAACATGTTTTCAAATATGTGTAGCTAAACCCCTTCAATTTAGGGGTAATGAAGCTCTCATGAAACATATTAAATTAACATAATGATTTTATTTGTGATCTCTCATATGTGCTTAATGGAAAATATGAATGATGGTGGTTTGTGTTTCTTTTTATTGAATTTTGATAGCCTATGTTGACATCTCAAATAGGCTAAGCTTAACTCCATTTAAAACATAAACTATTTAATCATTTGCCAAAGTGATTTTGATAATGAAAGTCAAACTAGAATCAAAATTTGCTGGTCTATGTTACTAATTAATAGTAAATAGATCATACTTAAAATAGATTTTATTTTTAATTTTCATGTCATTTTCATGAGTATTGATAAGTGGGTTTGAATGGTGTGTTAGAGTTTGATGAATTAAGTTGTGCTAATTAATAGCACAAATAAATCATACTTATAATAAACACATCTATCATTTTACTTAATATTTTAATGAGAGATTACAAGTGAATTTTTTGTTGATTTATATGAATGATTGGAAGTGGATTTGCCTCTAAATTGCTTCTTATTATCATAGTTTTATTCACTTTTGCTCTAGCTCATTTTCTACAATTTTCTAGTTTAAAACAAATTTCAAAAACTTTGGGCTAATTTGATTGCGTAATATTGAAATTTAATTCTTTTTCTGCGGATCGATCCGTACTCGCATACGTACTACAATTGTACGCCGTGCGCTTGCGGTTTTATAACGACAATATTTTTAACGACGATTTTCTAATCGATAGAAATTTTCGTCGTTATCATTAAGTTTTTTAAACCGTTGCCGGGGTAAGAAAATTAATTTTAATTTTACTCTTCGGATTATTTTACGTTTATTTTATTTTATTTTGTGTTAAAAAGAAAAAGAAAAAAACGGAATTTGTATTACTGTGCATTGTTCTTGTTTCAGTTCTTTTGTTTCTGATTCTTTTGTTCGTCTGCATGAGCATTAGTTTTCATTTGCATTGTTCTGTTTCATTAGTTACAGAACATTTTCATTTGTATTGTTCTGTTTCCTTCTCCTTGCTACATTCAACCAACATTTTCATTTTCATTAGTTACAAAACATTTTCATTTTCATGTGTATTCACATTCTAAACATTTTCAGTTTAATGAACAATTCATTTTCATTTGCATTAGTTACAGAAGTTTTACAACAAACAAAATTCAAACTTGCATCACCCACAAACTACAACCATCACCATACATCTCCTCTGACTACACAAACCACCATACTCCTCTAAATCATCATCTCCCCTCTTCCTCTGCATACTGCTTAGCTTTGCACTGCCTCTCCTTCCACTTCACCTAACCTTCCCACAGCAAACAATACTCCATCCTTCTGCACTTCATCATCAGCTATCATCCTAATTCAACCAACTCCTTGCATTCATCACCCTCCTCTACAAAACACTGCGACACACCTTTGTCTCAAATATCTTCTTCAACTCTGCCATCCCACTACAACTCTAACATATCAAACAACCACTGCCATCAATCTACATCCTCACCCACCTGCAAAACTCCAGCCTCAACTCTCTCCAGTACAACATCAACTGCACTTCACCTTCCATTCATCACTTCTTCCAAGCCATCAACAACCACCACCAAGATCTACCACATCACAAATACTCACTGCATCTTCATCAATAGTTCACCATCTCCAATTACTCATTTAACCAGCCCCACCATTACATACATAACCAACTCACAACAGTGCACCACAACCTGCTACTACAACTGACCTACCTTGCTCATTCAACAAACCCAATTAACCACCCTGATCACCAAAGCTCCATCATCATCATCATCAGTTAACTGCATCAACCATTCTCCTTCATCTATCTCTAAACAACAACTTCAACAATCCATCTCTGACCACCATCCTCTACTGCAGCACAACATCAACCCCAGTCCACTGCCTTCACTCCATCCTCAACCCCAACAGCCACAAACAACATCCACTCAATACCACTGCTGCTACAATCTTCCTCCACTGCAAAAAAACCCACCCGGTTCCACCTCAACAAAGCTTTCAACAAAGTTTCGACTGCCTACCTCTGAACTGTGCAAAACTAAACTCCACTTCACAACTTATCGATTACAACCACCACCTGAAACCATTGCGATATCCATCTCTCAACCAGCAACCCCCAAATTTACGCAACCCACAACTACTTCCTTGAAGCATCAAACCTAACCCCACTGCAACAAACACAAATCCCAATTCACCGCACCTCACCAATTACCCGCCTCAGCCATCGAATTCAATCACCACTGCAACTGGAGCTCAAATCGAACACCAAAAATCAACCCAAACCCTCCACTATGACCACAAATAGCCTGAAACTCAACCGCGACCTGCCTCTACAATCTGAACCAACCCGCACCCAAAACCATCGCAGGCCGAAGCCTCAATCACATGAATTTATTTGCGAATTCTTATTTGGAATTTGTGTATGATTGAATTATTGTTGAGGATGAAATAAATTGGTGGTTTGGCTTCGTTTTCGTCTGAACTAAAAAATAGGCGTCTAAGTCATCTTTTTATTTATTGGGTAGAATAGGTTTCCTTTAGGTTTGGGTAGTGGGCCTGTTTGGGCCGAATTATTTTATTTCCACAACTTGCAAATTTGATTTGAGTTTTCTTTAGTTTGACTTTGTTTTTTTTAAAAGAAAAAGATTGGCTTTCGTTTTCGATTGGGTACACGATAAAAAAATTTGTTTTCATTTATCCTTACAAACAAATTCTTGTTTAACACTCATTTTCAAGTTGCAGGAAATAAAAAGGAGTTGCTGCTATAAACTGCTCTGCTCTGCTTGCTAAAAAAACTGCGCTAAAAAAAATTGCTGCTTAAAATAAATTGCTAATTATTCTGCACGCTCTGGTATCGTGCTCTCATCTCTTGTTTTCCTTGCATTGTTGGTTGCTTGCATTTAAAAAATAAATAAATCCAAAAACAAATCAAATCTCATTCATAGTTGCATTGTTAATACACATTTAATTTCTGTTTTGCATTCATTTCATTTTATTTTCTTTTCTAAGGGCAACACCCAAATCCACATAAGGTGGGGGATTTCATCACCCCTTCCTCGGCCCACAAATTGCATACCATCATAAAATTTGACTAATAATAACGGTTAGACGTTGGACTTAAGGGTGTCACGAGCTCACATAGGGCTTAATTGTATCTTGACAAGTTATCTTCTTTCGACAATTTAACTTCTTGGTGTCTAGGCTAGGACAGAGCAATAATCATATATAAATATTACAGTGATTCATAAATATTATAGTGATTATTTCTCTGAAGGTATTTAAACCTTTGGCTGCATTGCTACGGTGATTCGTGGTACACCGATAACTCATGTTCGTTACCTGGCTGAGAACTATTTTGTTGGATTAAGATAAAGTGTAATTATACAATTTTGGGTTAGGAGCTACTAAGGACAGAAAATTTGTAATTAAGTCCTTGCATTCATTTAGTTGCATTAGTTCATGCATATATAAAAAAAACAAAAGAAAATAAAACAAAATCCAAAAATAATTATTTTTACATCTTACATAACTTAGTTTTTTTTAAATCCAAAAAATAAAAAATCTTTTCAAATCTTTTCCTTTGAAAAAGAAAGAAAGAAAAAAAATCAAACAAAAACAAAAATCCAAAAACAAGCATTTTACTTAAGTTAGTTTTTTTTATAAAAACAAAAATCCAAAAAAAAATCTTTTCAAAAACAAAAACAAAAACTAAAAAAAAGCAAAACATTAAAAAATTGAAAATCCAAAATCCAAAAAAAAAACAAAAAAAAAATCAAAACTCCTTTTGAAAAATAAATTCTTTTTGGTAAATATTTTTCCTTTAAAATATAAAAAAAAACAAATTTTCACTTCATTTCATCTTCTAAACCTTGTTTCATTCTCTTAAACTTGATTCACACTTCTTTTCTCCTTGACCTTTTCACTTGTGCATGAGTACCTGGACTCGTGACACAACAACAAATTGTTTAACCCGAACGAACGATCCTCCAACGATGGCGAACGAAAACGCCCCTCGAATTCTCATGGATATAATCTTTTCCGATAGAGTTTTTTTTCCTTCTTATATCACACTACCTGCCCCAATGGGTAACCATTTCGAAATTCATTCCAATCATATTTCCACGCTCCCAAAATTTGGCAATTTTGAACACAATGACCCATACATTTTCTTAACAAAATTCGAACAAGTTTGTGCAACCATTAAACTTTTAACAACCCGAATTCCAGTGGGTCCGGATTTTTCGCAAAAATGCTAAAATCCAAGCCCACTGAAGCCCGAGTTGGGTATCTGGTATCCTGCAAATAGGCAAAGACAAATATATCAGAGCTCAAATAAATATCTCACAGCAGAACTGACTAAAATATAATAGTAAGTAAATACTCACCAAAATAAAAACACTTTCTAAACAAATGTCTCAAAGCTGGAAAGTCTCTGCCATCTATCTAACCTGTAGGATGTTATGAGGAAGGGGTCAGAACTAAAGTTTTGGTGAATGGACAAGTTATATACTTCTAAGCTTAATTCTACATATACCCTTTTATTTCCATTTTATGTTATATTAGGTTGACTGGGTTTATAGTACTCTCGCCTCTATGCATGAATCGTACCCATCTACTCCCTAGTAGATTAAAACCTAATAACTAATATATGTAGCTATATGCCCAATGACCGCATCGGTCCTAGGTACTACCCATAGTATCTTTCGTATCCTCCTCGAAAAGGACTCCATCATCTTGCTCCTAAAGCGTTTTGTGACTACATCTGTAAAGGACAGCTTCGTGAGGCTTACAATACAGATGTTCCATCGTCTACTATAAAAATGTAAAACTACGTCCGCACTAGCCTATACTAATGCTCGGACATCCACAATGTACCACCTAATGCGTACCTTGAGGACTATACGTAATCGTTCTGTCTACTCCCCGAATCCCGCTTAACAAGGTCTACCTTGTACGGAACTCAGTCGGGGATTTTCTATACCTGTAAAGGACAACTTCGTTAGGTTTTCAATACAGATATTCTACTTGGTCTGTCTCTTTTCTTATCTTGGCTATGGCCCCATGCAGTCACCCCTCAACTAATCGAAAGACCTCTAAAGAGATAAGTGGCTGTGCCCTACTGCAAACAATCTTAACATCCAATTGGCTACGCCCTTCATCCAATGTCTCGATAGTGAAAGAATCATTGGCATGTTGGTTTAACTCTAGTCTTTCCCGAACTCACTCTTGGTTGATGATGGCTTGATCTCCGCATGTGACTATCCTTTTGGGTCCTGCCCACGGGTCTTGCCCACTAAAACCTACTCGCAAGTCAGATTACGGTGTCATACAAATATCCTACTCCATTCATCAATCTTTTGACTGCCTACAAAGGTCCGCTTCGTTAGGCCTGAAATGCAAAAGCAGTCAGGGCATACTCTCTTGATGGAACACCCACAGACCTGCCTCCGGGGGTGCAGTTTCGTTAGGCCTACCCCTAGAGGGCCATCCTAGAGCACCCTCACGTCCCGTTGAAGCCTCGTACTTCCTTCTAGCCCAAAATAACTAAGTTGGACGTGCTTCTTCTGTGCTGAAATCTATGATGAACTGCTTCATTAGGCTCTTCATCTTTTGGGCTGCTCCAAACGCATTTTACCATTTTATTAGACCCTACGTCTAATCTTTTATTATGCGTTTAGTTTACTTTTCTTATTATGTTGGCTACTTATTTACCCTAATCAGCATAAGCGTGTCCCAGTCTCACCTAACTATTGTGAGACCATCAGTTCCTGGCTGAAAGGGAATACTGTTGGTATGTGCCTTTCTTCTATGTTTGCTTATTAACTTAGTGTAAGTTTTAAAATAAGCCTTTTTTGTTATCTCTAATTATAACCCGTGTTATAATTATACTTGCAATTGTTACTTATATATTCTTTTATAATCTACATGTTATAAATATAATTGTAAGTGTCTCTTTTCTATTCCAGTCTGTCTTATTTTATTATGATATTGAATTCTCTTTAGTTCTCTTATATTATATGACAATCTTGGCTTGGGACTACGTTCGACTGTCACAAATTTACTTATCATAATAACTTCTTTGCTTTTATTCTACTATCTCCACAGTAAATGCAGATCTAGGCACATTTCTGTTTATTGTTTCTAGTCTTGTCAAATAATTAACTTGATTTCTTCCTTAATTTCTTTAACTCTTCACTTTATTCTCTTTTATTCTATGAAGTAGTTCTATTCTATTTGGTTGGTTACAAAAATTATGCTAAAAATCCATTTTCATATTTTAATACTAAATAATGCTATAAACAATAACTCGAAATTGCAAGATATTACTTTTATTGTTTCTTTAACTATTAGGTAATGCAAAATACAGAAATGTCTCTATTTTACACTAATTCCTTTTTTCTTTCTTTTATTCTTGCAATTACGTTTATTGTTATTTTTGCAATATTAAACTATGGAAATGTATTCTCTTTTCTAAACCAACCAACTAATCTATCATTAACTTCCAAATCAAGTTATTAGATTTTCCCCTTTTAAATTTATTTCTCCCGATTTAGCATAATTTACTATAAATTTCTTGCTTTTAGGCTTAAGCCTTTCTCTATAATTGTTAAGCCTAATATTATTCATATTTAATTGGATCTCCTTCTTTCTTTTTCATAAATATAAGTTCTCATATAAAATTTACAGTCTCAACATAACTATTTAACAGAATTAATTACTGAAATAAATGTTGAATTAAAATATTTAACGGGAATCTAACGATAATATATCATAAACGTAAAAGATATATAATTTAAATCCACTCACAAGTCATCCTTAGCTTTGCTCCATGGTCTTAGCTCTACTCCATGGCCTTTCTGGATCCTCTTTTAAGGTGTCTAATATTTTTATTAAGAAGATCTTCTCCCCCATAAATATTTTCTATTTAGTTTTCAGCCTTAGGCAATGAACCCAATTGGGAGAAAAATCCGATTATGAGAAAATAGCTAGGCATATGCTTCTATTTGTAGCTTAGGGATCTCAGACCGTTAGATTTTTGGATTGAATCTGGAGCCACCACGTCACAGGGTCATTTGGAGTCATCCGATCCATCAACGTATGGCTCCGATTGAATAAAAAATCAAATCTATTTGGTAAGGCACGTCCCTGGACGATTTAACGTCCAAGGGTAAACGCGGGTCGACCTATAGGTTGACTTGTGTTCTCTTTTGGTCGACCTTAGGGTTGACCTGTGGCATTGTTGGTCGACTTATGGGTTGACCCATATATATACATATATTCTGCTTTCTTGTTCTCGCCACGGACACAATGGTATAAGTTTTGAGGCCATATTCTGACAATTCCAAAAATGATTATTTTCATTGTTTATCGTTATTTGATTATTTAATTATCTAAAAATGCGTGGCATTACATTCTCCCACCCTTTAGGAAATTTCGTCCCCGAAATTTGACAAGGGTAAAATTATGTAATTCCTCGCATCAATCACATCCATTTTGTGTACATCCAATTTGGCGGCCATCTGTATCCTCGTACAAAGTGTCATTCAACATAAAATATATGCATGTACATGAATTTCTAAGCGGTACCTCCTATATGAATGCTTTTCTTCTTTAAAAATTTATTTTAAAACATGATGCACACACCCTAAATATACTTGCAATTTCTATATGAATGCAATCTTTTGAAAACTCAAAACGTTTTTCATCCAATTTTTCCCACACTCCTACTAGATAAGAGTGTAGTTCAACGAATTTTACATCCAAATCTTACCACATAACTTTTAATATTCGAATTTAAAAAAAATCTAATTTTTCGAACTCGATTTCTTATGTTAGAAAAAAGGTAGAAAACAGAAAACCTTACATTTACCGTTTTACTTCTGTGCACCTCTTTTCTCGTACTTGGAACTTATGCTGCTATTCTATAAAAATCTCTATTTTCTTTCCCAAGCACAGTTTACATAAGGAAAACTTTCCTTTTCAAACTTTTTCCCAAGCTTAATTTATGGGAAAAATGTATTTTTCTTTTGCATTTCTCATTTATTTCTATCGACGTTTCTGTCGCTTTCTTTAGATCTTACTGTTTTTCGTTTTCTTTTAGTTACTATTATCTGCTTTTACTTTTCTTTAATATAGCAGCTAAACACAATTATCTTCTAGGGCTAGGAGGCCTAGGACCATGTCCACCCTAACATAGAAAGGTTCTACTCTTGGAATCCAAGTAACTCATATGCTCCTCCTGTCGCCTATTACTTTTTACTAACTTATGCTGTATTACTCACGATGAATAAGATCTATTCATCTCTTCCTTTCCATACTCAAAATGAAATAACCAAGTCTCATTTACTGCAATGAATAAGAATTTTAATCTATGCAGTCTCTATCTAAAAAGGCAACTAAGCTTGGGGAAATTTTCTCTTTGCCTTTACTTTTCATTTTTCCCCAACTAAGGTCTATTTATCCCAATCACGTGTGTCTTACTATCTTACTAATATCACTTTACTATTCTTCAATAGTCTACACACATGAAGCAACATTCCTAGGTTCTCACTAGTGTCCTATACACTTTATGGGAACTTTTATTATTACTACTAAAATTAATCACTGCTATGTAACAAGCCGAAATTTAAGCTATAATAAATAATTATCGAATTAATCAAATAATAAAATAACTTTGTGAAATTATCAGAATTTGTAATGACCTGGCCTTCTATACACAGGAAGACGCGTCATCTTTAAGAAAGAAAGGGATAGAAAAGAGAAAAGATAGAGAAGAAAGAACTAAACAACATTAGAATCTCACAGCGGAAACGGAACAAAATATAATACATCACATAACTATTACATAGTATCATATACATCAGAGATACACAGCTTATACATCACAAATTAGACAATTATAAACACCTGTCTTTCATACAACTCAAAACATCACAGAGATACACCACAGTGGAAATACACATAAACACTAACACAACAAAACCAATATATATCTATACGCTGAAGCCTCCTGCTCCATTACTCCTCCAGAATTTTCCAAAGCTAACCTGAATCCCTTGGCTACTCGTAAAAATTTGAGTACACGAGAGTTTAAGAAAAACAGAAATAAACTCCGGGTCAGACATGGGTCTGGTATGAGTAAACGGTTAAAGTTGCTTAACTTTAAAAAGCCTTTGAAAACAAAGGGTATCACGTAAGACTCCTCACACATAAACATGGGTAAGTTTTTACCTTACGCTAACCAAACATTTGATAGGAAATTCAGTGATATTATAATAGGTCTAGGGTTTTCAAGTAAATAAGAAATAGCTGAAATTGTTACATCTATTAAATTCTAGCATACTAGCCAACAAGTGGGTAATACAATCAAATCCGATGGCACTTATTGGAAATTGGATTCCATACAATGGCAGGGCTACTGGGGTACCGCCCGTCACAATACCTGGCCTAGATCAGCGTACCGAGGATTACTCCCAATCCCCTACAACACAAAGCCGGAACCATCCCTTACTGGATAATTCCGAATAAAATCACCCCACGGTTGTGATCAGCAACCGCACCACTAAGCCGAAATAAAAGGGACATCTAGACAGGGATGACCTTACTCTCAAGTGGGTGCGACCCACGAAGCCTTGCTGTACCTCCCCTATTTTAGCCATTCTCGGTTGATGAGGCTTGAGGCTACGATTACCTTATCAGAACACATCACTTAGAATGCTCATCGTCCAGCTGACGATGTTCTGAAAGCATTCAATCCAAACAAGTTCGTTCCGGGTTCGAATGAAACCGAAGGCATTATCTCGTTACACTCATTTTGGAATGATCCTCAGAGTTAATGACAATAACCCTTGCACTCTGAATCTTCATCATCACTTGAGATTCACGACCTATCGTTAATTTGGATCGATGTGGTTTTCGGATATCCAAATCTGGAAACCCGATCCCGGTCTCATCAAATCCAAATCGTATCTTTTAAGGCCAAGTTGTTTTAAAGTTAAAACAATTCATTTCATTATCCATATACACATAGATAGATAATTCACAATATCACAGATAGATAATCCACAATATCATCATAAATAGATAATCCATATCACACAATATTACTTATCTCGTATCTGAGATTTCAAACCATTCAAGGCAAACAATATCATCCATCCATACATAAGCAAGGATTAATAATCACACCATTTATAATTAATTTAAAATGAATTAAATTGATTACCTTATCTCTAATTAATTTAAAGTAAATTAAATTAATTACTTCATTATATAAATCCTGCTTACTTAACCATTAATTAATTACAAATCAATTAATTAATCATTCTCTAATTTCCATCTTAATTAATCATCTTTGATTAACTAACCTTTAATTACATTCAAGTAATTATCCTTTAATTAATTTCACAACTTAATTATCCTTAACCATTCACAGTAATTACCATTAATTACATTAATTTATGATCCTTAATTAATTACTTCCATTAATTAATTAACTATAATTAATTACATTATCCTTAGTTAATTACATTAATTAATTAAACTTTAAATTAATCACTTTCATTTATCAACCTTAATCACAAACAGTAATTATCATCCTGTAATTATTTACCTTAATTAATTAACTTCTTAATTAATTATATAAATCTTTTGATTTATTACACTAAGTAATAAATCTTTAATTACTTCTACTAAGTAATTATACTTTAATTTACTTCATATTAAGTAATTTCCTTTAATTAATTGCATCCGGTAATTATACATTAATTACTTTGCTAAGTAATTATACTTATCCATCTTATTAAGTATTCATACTTAATCAACCATCAAATGATTGTCTTTAATTAATCAATCAATTAATTATCTTAAATTAATCACATTCATTTGATTAATTACAATTGGGTAATTCATCCCTTAATTACCTTTAAAACAAATTGATTTATCTTAACTGTAGATTAATTATCCTTTAATTATTAATTAATAAATCTCAATTATCAATTAATAAAACTTAATAACAAATTAATTACTTCTTAATTACCAGTTAATCAACCTCTACTTAACATTTAATTAACCCTTAATTAATCTTTAATTATAGATTAATTATCTCTTAATTACCTCTAAATTATTAGCTAATAAAACTTAATTATTTATTAATCAATCATAATCATTAGTTAATTAAATTAGTTAATTATTCTTAAATTAATTACTTAATTAACCTTTATCCTAAATTAATTAAATTAATTAATTATACTTAATTTCTCTAATTAACTTAATTAATTCCAAGATAATAAAGCTTCTTTAACTTAAGATAAACATTATCTTATAAATACATTAATTACCATTTACATTTGTAATCATTATAACTTTATAATTAACTTTACCTAATTAAATCAATAATTAAGTATATAAAAAATATCATTAACTTGATAAATTAATGTTAACAAAACTTCCTTTAAATACTTAAAATATTATCAAGTAATAGTTTTAAAAACTAATTTAAATTTGAATTTCAAAAACTTGCTTTTATATGCTTTTTAAAACTTGGTTAGATCTGCTCAGCACTCGCTTCGGGTCAAATCCGAAGACCACTCGGGTCTATCCCCGAGTTTTCCTCTGCTATTCCCCTTAATTTCAAACTTAAACTTATTTTAAGTTTTCTTCTAAAATCCTACAGGCTATGCTTCAATTCTACTCGAGTATCCACTCGAGTCTCAACCCCAAAAACCCGCTATCCACTTCGAGAAAACTCCCACCCCAAAACACTGACACGCACGCCATCTCGTGCACATGCACCATCGCCGGAGCCATCTCTGACCTCTGACGAACTCTCCGACATGTCACTCATCATCGATGCACCAAGAATCGATCACCAGAACTTTCGTACGAGCCTCAAAACGAAATCGAGAAATGGGAAAGAAACTGGAACTCGTGACCACCACCAGAAAATGACTCGAACAGCCCACGCCGATCACCGGAACACCAAAAACTCTGGCCACACACTCTCCGACCATCTACGAAGCCATCCCTAGAGTGCCATCGAACTCGAAACAACAGAGAAGAAGCAACACGCAAATTCCAGACTTCGACCAAAATTAGGGTTAGAAACCTAAATCTCCTCCTCAACGTCGCCTCGACGATCTAGAACACTTCCAAACATTTTTCCCAAGCACCCCGCAGCTTCGTCCATCCCCAGTCAAGATTCCGACCATCCCAGTCACTTAGATCATCAGAAAACTCTCGAAAACCCATTTCCAGCTAACCTTGGATTTCTCATTCAATTAGATGTTAAAAATCATGAATTTTGTTTTAAAAATCCTAATTTGCAAAGTGGATTCAAGTTATAATCTTGAAACAACAAATTACCATGATGGGTTTTAACATGATTTTAAGAATTCCACTGTTCTTTCCATTTTTCCAGTTAAATATCCAAATATTTCACTTAACTTCATTTTTATGTTTTAATCTATGACTAAACAAACAATTCTTGTTTGAAAACTAGGTCATAATAGAGATCAAAGAAAAAGAGAATGGATTGGAACTAAGGTTTAAACTCTGAAATATGGAACAGAGAAGATGAATACACATCAGACATGCACACATGAATACCATCATATACACAGAATCCTATACTTATATATACACATGCAAGATATCATCATCACAAAGATTTCACAAGCAACAATCATTAACTTATTTAGATTTTAAATAAAAATGTTTACTCACCTGATAAAAATGAAGAACAAAGCCTTTATTTGAAACTGTTTGAACTTTAGAAATTGAGTTGCTTGAATTTGTCTCTGATTTTAAAACTTGCATGCTAATGAAACTTGTTGAAGATGGCTTAAGACTTGATTTTAAACTTGCTTTGATAAAACCCAGGTTTGAAGAAAAATGCAGGCTTGATAAAATGGTTACAGGGTTTTGAAAAGATTTGAGGAGATGATTACAGGTTAAATGACAGGGTTTTGATCTTGTGAATTTTCTATTTTAGAGGAGATGAAATATAGGTTCGATGATTTCTGGTATGCTATTGTCTTATGAAAGAAAAGAAGAGAAGCTTGATATATAATAAAACAAGTAGGTAGAGGCTTAAGTAATGCCGGTACAAGATTTTTATATTTATTTGATTAGTGATTTTCTTTAGATGGGGGCTGATATGATTCATTTGGTACAAGCATTTATTAACATTGTCCTACTAATCCCCTTATTTCAATTCGTATGTACATATATCTGTACAAACAAATGAAGATATCTTTTCCTTGTGTCATTCAGCTTTGCATATATCTACATGTTTACTATACCATTTCTTTACTTTATTTTGTACATCTAGTATATATCTTTGTCTTGGTTTTGACTTACTTCTTGCATATACATATAGTTATAGTACATATATTTCTAGCCTGCAAATACATGTATACTATATAATCCTAGACTTACTTAAGTTCTCATTTTAAAGTTGTTATATTTATTTTTATTATATTAGCTTTATATTTATTTCTATTCTTACATGACTGCTTATTTTTATTTCTATTTATAAACTTAATGTATTTCACTAATGTATATTTCTCTATTTTAAACTTAACTACCAAACACTTCATTTATATTTATTTATTTATTTATTTATTTATTTTCACTTATGTTAAATATCAAAGTTTCTTATGTTTATAAGTTTATATATACCATATATTTGTTTATGTTTATATTTAATATTGATAAGATTTATTTCAATTTTACATCAATATATATATATATATATATAGATCAAAAGTGAATAAGTAGAGCTTTACTTTAAATTTAAGATAGATTTTCATTGTAATTATATTGGAACACTTTTATTTTAAATTCTCAAATCATAATTTTCTTCTAACTACACACATATATATACACATTTAAATAACACTTATTAAATTAGAAAATATAGGACTATTTAAATCTATTTACAAAATAACACAAATTAAATTTTTATTCTTATTTAAAATCAATTTATAACCATAACTTAAAACATCACATTATCAATTAATTGGTTATTTATTTTTGAAAATAACAATTTTATCAAATTTTAAATAATTTAATTAAGAGATTATCACATTTTAAATTCCTCGAAATTCCGGGATATCACAGAATTGAGCCACGGGAGTTGCACCATTGTGTCCATGGTAATTTTATGGTCAATTTCTATATATAAAACATCAAAATCCGAGTTAATATGAAGAAGATATGCACGAAACAAGAATCAACGAAAAAAAATATAATACATAGGGAGGTCGACCCACCCCTAGCCTAGGTCGACCGGCCGGTCGACTTAGCTAGAAGGGCGGTCGACCCCTAGGATGACCCGCCTACGGGTAAGAAGCGAAGAAGCTTCTTTTTCGTGCCGTGTGATTTAAATACGTCATTTTCATTGTTTTGCTCAATCTGGTCCCTTTGTGCTTCCATCCGATGGCTCCTATTCAGCCTATGATGTGGTTGCATCATATTCAATCTCCAAATCCAACGGACTGAGATTCACTTCTACACCTATAAATAAGACCCTAGGCCTAATACTTTTTCTCATTCTAGATTTTCTCCGCTTGGGTTCACCTTTTCAGGAAGGACCCTAAAATGAATAATTTTCCAAGAAGAGAATCTTTTTAATAAAAATTATTTTAATACCCTCAAGTGGATCCGGGAAGACCAAAATGGAAGAGCTTAGGACCACAGGTGAGTGATTGTAATTATTTTAGATTTCTTTAAGTAATTTAAATAATAGGGTTTCCAATAGTTGTAGTTTTACTACAATTTTTGGAATAACCTTTTTAGTAGTTTATTTACAGTTTTTAGAATTATTTTCAGTCTATTTCTTTTGCCTATTCTTTTCAGTTAATTTTAGTTTATTTCTATTAATTATAGCTTTTCCATTTATTTACAGTATTTTAATTTATTTACCGTTATTTATGCGTTATTTACATCTTTTTCCTACGCTTTGGATTTTCTTCTATTTTCAGTTTTCTTTTATTTCTCCTTCTTCTTCGCATATGGATTAGAATAGATTAAATGCGAATATGGATTAAAATTATAAGAGTACTAAAATAACGGAAGATAAGATGTAAATTGTAAGGACTGTAATAAAAATGGATTAAGACTGAAATTGAGCCTAATTATGATATTGATGGTAGAATTGGACTAATTAAAGATAATTGGCCTAGTTATAACTTAGAATTATAACTAAAAAGAGTATAAGATGAAAGGAGCCTATTTTTACACTTAGACCTTGTGTTAAGTAATAAGCATGATTATAACGTAGGTTATAATAAGAAATAGAACAAAGTGAGGCTTATTTTAAGACTTAGGATAAATTAATAAGCACGGATAGTAAGAACAAAAGTAAAGGCATATTTAAATAATTTATCTAAATTAATAAGCAAAGAATTAAAGTAGGACCTGTACCAAATAACATTCCCCTATTTCTATGGACACAGTGTTTCACATAATCCTGAAGTGAGACGAGGGGCACGCTTATGTTAATAACGGTAGTAAATGGTCAATAAGTAGAAGTCCAAATCATGGGATTTGGGCAAGGGGCGCAACTAGATATTGTTTGGATGACGGGCCAGTACCAACAGCATTTCACCTATTATTTCTATGGACACGGTGTTTCACAGAACCCTGAAGTGAAATGAGGTGTCTCACATAACCCTGAAGTGAGATGAGGTGTTTCACATAACCCTAAAGTGAAACGTGGTGTCTCACATAACCCTGAAGTGAGACGAGGTGTCTCACATAATCCTAAAGTGAGACGAGAGGCACGCTTATGCTGGAGCTTGAGGTAATAAGAAGACCCAATAGGTGGAATAGCAGGTTACATGAGCATGGTGGCGGTTACGCGTGCGACTTCCATTCGGGTGCTCAGTAATCGTTATGAGTTTTAAGCGCTTAGTGTGTGCCTTTCGTAGGCACCAATGTCTACTGCGTAGGGAGAATTAGCGTCCGGTCCACAGTAGATTCTATGGAGTAGCAGGCCGATCAAAGGGTAGTATTAGGAATTCAGCCTAATCTAAGCAGCTATCAAAAACAAGTGCAAACAATCAAAGTTAATCAATTATGTTAATTTAGTTAATTCGTATTTATTTCCAGCTTATTCCTTCTCTCTATTTCCTTTCTTTCCTTTTATATACTAGAACCGTTGTAAAGTCTATTCTTTTTACTTTGCTTAAAGATTCTAGTAATTACTATCATTCACCAGACTTTTAGTCTAACCCACTCCTCCATTTTCCCTTTTCCCCTCATAGCCTAGCAAGAGCAAGGACGATAGGTTGCAGACACTTGGAGACTTCTTTGGCAGAGATTTCTTATGTATTTCTCTTCTTTATTTTCAGCTTTTAGCTTATTCCGTGTATTGGCACTTTGTGAGGGATAGTTTGTACTCTGATATTTATGAGATTGAGGTTTTGATTTCATGAGACATATATTGGTATTTTGAGACATATGATGTAATTGGTTTTATAATTCTATATTATGAAGTTTGACTTTTAGCAAATTATTATTTTAATTGTTTCCACTGTTTTTATCTATTTTGTCTTGTGAATCTAAGTCTCTGCTAGTTTTAGTTACACCTACAACGCACCACATCTTTTAGTGTTTCCTTTTGGGTATACTAAGGGATGTGGGGTGTTACATATGGTATCAGAGCCTAAGGTTACAGGATTCCTAAAAACTTGTTTTAAAAATAAAGTATTTTTTCAAAAGCAACCTATTTTTAAGTAGCATATCTTCAAATTAGAAGTATTTTTCAAAAAGAAACTCTTATTGTAGAAGTAATTTTTCAAGTATAAAAGAGTTTGTATAAAAATCCCCTCAAAAGTCTAGTTCAACTTTATTTCGATTCTTTCGAGCCCAAGTTTCCTTTTCTTTGCATAATATGGCTGACTGGTTCCGTAGAGCTACGGTACTAGAGGTGCAAGGGAAAACACCCAATACAACACCGGTAGGTGTAGGTCCCTTCAATCCATCTACAACAGCCAATTTTTCTAAGATATGAAAGAACTTCGCTAGTCTAGGAGGCTGAACGATTTCTGACATAGAGGATTTTGAGGAGGCACGAGCTTGGTTGGAGGTTATGGAGCAAAGGTTTAGGATGTTAGATTTGGAGGACCTCAGAAGTGGATCAAGAAAAGCGGGAAATGCAATAACTGTGGACGGGTTGGTCATTACACAAGGGACTATAAGAATAAAATGATGAAGGGGAGGTGTTTCAACTATGGGCAGCCCGGTCATCTTAGTAGAGCTTGTCCTTAGAGAACGGGGCAGAGAGAAAGCGCACCTACAGTACAGGTACAAGCTTTGGATGCACCACTTTCCAGCAGTGATTCAGATAGAGGTAGGAAAATCTCTTTAGAAGGATTAATCTCTCTTTCTGATTTTCCCTTTCGGACTCTTTTCGATTTTGGAGCATCACACCCTTTCATTACGAGTTCTTTGGTAGATTGTTTGCACTTAGACATCTCTTTAGTAGTAGACCCCATTGTTGTTTCAAACCTCATAGGAGGATCGGCACACTTGTCTATGATTTGTAGGGGTTTGAAATTTTTTATCCTAGGCAAGGAATTTGACTGTGACGCCTATGTATTGGGATTTTTGGAGTATGGGATGATTTTGGGAATAGATTGGCTATCCACATATGGAGCTATATTAGATTGCGAGAGGAGAGTCGTTAGCCTAGAGACATGTAGCAGTAGGACTCTCGAGGTTTCTTACGACCCGCAAGAGTCAGTTATGTTAAGCTTCCTTTATTCCCTCGATTCATCATCATTTGAGTTAGATTTGGTTCCTATCGTAAGAGATTTTCCAAACGTCTTTGAGGAGGCTAGGGGACTACTCCCTAAGAGAGAGATTGACTTCAGGATTTATTTGACTGATAATGCTAAGCCAGTAGCATTACCCATGAGGCACATGGCACCTAGGGAGAGGAAGGACTGAGCAAGCATATCCATGAGCTTTTGGAGAAAGGATTTACAAGAAGGAGCATATCGGAGTGGGGAGCGCCAGTCGTCTTTGCTACTAAGGCGGATGATTCCCTTCGACTTTGCGTAGACTATAGAGAATTGAATAAGCTCACGAAGAAGAACCGATATCCACTCCCTAGGATAGATGATCTTTTTGACTAGTTAGTTGGCTCTGCAGTATTCTCTCAGCTTGATTTAGCCACTGGATTTCATCGGATTAGGTTTGCTGATAACAACATTGATAAGACCGCATTTAGGACACCCGATGGATTCTTTGAGGGGTTGGTTATGCCTTTTGGGCTAACCAATACCCCAGCCTACTTCGTAGATTTGATGAGCCGCGTCTTTAGAGAAGTCCTAAATAAGTTTGTGGTTGTATTCGTGGACGACATTTTGGTGTTTTCCAAAAGTATGGAAAAGCATGCTATTCATCTTGAGGAGGTTCTTCATACGCTCCGCGTTCATCGGTGGAAGGCAAAATTCTTGTAGTAGCACTTTTGGCATAAGGAAGTGTGTTTCTTAGGCATAGAAAAGGTTTACACATGGGAAAGAGTTTGAGAAATGGTTTTGTACATTTAGGTTCGGATTGTGAAAATCCAAAGAGTGGTAGACAAATATTAAAGATGTATAATAGATGCAGTTGTTAAGAAAAGGAGAAAGGTCACGTGTAGATAATTGCAGAAATTAAAATTGCCTCAGAAAAGTGGATTTGACGGTAATGCCATAAGTTAAATATAGGAATACAAGAGGAACAAGAATATAAGACTTTAGTAAGGAAATGGGATTACCAAAATTTAGGAAGGGTACTCCTAGAGTAGTGAGAAGAAATTCCACCTTATGTTTAGCTCAATAGAATATAATTGTTAGAATTGAAAATTTTCATTGTTAATATTTTCTTTTAGGAAATAAATATTGGGTTTTTGAAAAATAGTATGAAATTTAAATTGGTTTTTATATGATATAAATTTTGTTAAAAGTAAGACTCTTTTAGAAGAATTATAGCTTGCTAGTTTCTTTGTAGATAAACAAAGATTTTAAATATAAAAACCAAGAGATTATTAAGTATCGAAAACATAGGTTACAACATTTATTGTTGTAATATATGTTTTCGTGAAAAGTAACTATAACACTATTGTTATAGTAGGTGACTTCCAAAGGAAATGTTTTTACATAGTATAAGAGGTTTATTAGTATTTATTTTAATTGAATCCATACACTAGTATTTTTGGGTTGTAGTAATAGTGTTTTACGCAACATCTGTTTTGACCTACATAAAAATGTGTTTTGAAGAAAATTTTTAAGTATAGAAAGAAAGCGGTTTGTAAGTACACTAAATATTTAAATAAGTATGAGGAAATGTTTTCTAGTTATGGATATATTAAAACCAGTTTTGAAAATGAGTTTTTCTGAAAAGAAAAGTGTAAGTCAAATATTAGGAAATTAGTAAATTTCATAGAAATTATCTATGGTAAGAGAATATAAATTAAAAATACTTTAATCTATTGGAACGAAATGAATAATGATAAAATTTTCTATGAAACCAAATTATAAATAAAGATGTTTTGTGCAAGTTATGAGGAATACGTGAAAGAGATTTACAAGGTATGGAAAGCACCATATTTTGTATAGCCTATTTCGAAAAATAAAAAATAAGTTCCTTGTAATTTCACATAAACATAAAATCCTCTTTTAAAGGATTCATAGAAGGTTTTACCATTAATAGTTTCTCATAAGAGAAAGTAGTTCCAATACATTAGGGTATAAAACTGTTAAGTGTAATAAAAAGATGTTTAAAGATATTTTAAAGGATAATGGTTTGGTGAAAAAGTAAATAAGTTTTTGGAAATGAAAAACTTAATAAAAGTAAAATTTGAAAATTCAAATTTTTATAGAAAACTAAAAAGGTCTTTAAAAAAACGAGGAATAAGTTTTGGACTTAGAATTTGAAAGTTTTTCCGCCTAGGTTTGGGAAAATAATGTGAATTCAAAAAGCTGTGAAGATGCAAGTCTAGAAAGATAAGATTTTAAGTAATCTAGTATTTTTGAATTTAATAGAAACTTAAAAATAACACTTTTTAAAGACAAAGATTTTTGGATTTGATGTTTTAAAAGTTTAAGCCTTCGTTTTTGAAGTGATAAAATACCAAACCAAACTTATAAATGTGGAGTAGATAGGAATCATTTCCTAGGTATAAAATGTTAGGCTATAAAGGAGACAGCAGGAATTACTTTTAGAAGTAATAGTGGAAGTTCCTGTAAAGCATTGGGCACTAGTGAGAACCTAGGAATGTTGATTCAGGTAAGCAGGTTAAGGAAGAATGGTAAGAAGAAATTAGTAAGATTGTAAGGCACACATGGTTGAGGACGTGTATTTTTGATTTTGAAGAAACTTGGGAAAAGCATCTTCCTTTAAATGGGATTCTCATATGATAGTAGCATTAAAAGTGGCACCTTTCGAAGCTCTTTATGAAAGGCCGCGCAAGTCACCTTCGTGTTGGATAGAGTCTACAGAGGGATTACCTTAGTTCCGACATAGTTAAGGAGACTTCGGAGAAGATTGGTTTGATTAGGAGAAAATTCGTATCTTATATCCGCATTTCTTTAATAGTAATTTTTAGAATTTCCTATTTTCCATCTTTAGTTTTGAATAGGTTCTTTCCTTTATCCTTTGGGAGGGTGGAACTTAGGATTTAACCTATGGATGGTAGGATTTGATGTAAACATGTTATTAGAACATGTTATGAATGATGAATGCAAGTGGTTGCAAGTGTTTGCTAGTGGATGCTAATGGACGCATATACTTACACTAGGCACTATTATCTCTTAGGGATCGGCCTAACTAGGACAATAGAGCATATGCATATGGATGTGTGCGCATTTGCATTTTTATTTTCATGGTTGCTATAAATGGATGTTTATCATATGGTTGTTGCATTTGGATGATGATTGAAGCACACATATAGAACTACCAGTTATCATTAGGAATTTTTGCATTCATTTGGATACATAGCACGGACATGATTGCATACAAGGAGGTCAACTGAATCAGTGGACTGCCTAATCTTTTGCATTAGTTAGGGGCATAGAAACTACACTAATCGCATAAGTATCATAAATTGCATTAGAAAATCTTAAGGACAATGGATGAATGGATGATGGTTAATGAGTAGTTGGTTGTAGAACTTGGATGGAAACATTAGTTCATTCTTTTATCCTTAGAGATTTCAGGGACGAAATCCATTAAGGAAGGGAGAATGTAACAATCCAAAATTTAAGCTATAATAATTAATTATCGAATTAATCAAATAATAAAATAACTTTGTGAAATTATCAGAATTGAGCCACGGGAGTTGTACCATTGTGTCCGCGGTAATTTTATGGTCAATTTCCATATATAAAATGTTAGAATTCGAGTCAATATGAAGAAGATACGCACGAAACAAGAATCAATGAATATATATATATATATATATATATATATATATAAGGAGGTCGACCTACCCCTAGCCTAGGTCGACCTAGCTAGAAAGGCGATCGACCCCCAAGACGACCCGCCTACGGGTAAGAAGCGAAGAAGCTTCTTTTTCGTGCCGTGTGATTTTAATACGTCATTTTCATTGTTTTGCTCAATGTGGTCCCTTCGTGCTTCCATCCGATGGCTCCTATTCAGCCTATGATGTGGTTGCATCCTATTCAATCTCCAAATCCAATGGTCTGAGATCCACTTCTACCCCTATAAATAAGACCCTAGG
Organism: Allium fistulosum; assembly: GCA_030737815.1. Lineage (NCBI taxonomy): Eukaryota > Viridiplantae > Streptophyta > Magnoliopsida > Asparagales > Amaryllidaceae > Allium > Allium fistulosum. Next base: position 865,303,420 of record CM060906.1, on the reverse strand, counting down.
CCTAACACTTTTCTCATTCTAGATTTTCTCTGCTTGGGTTCACCTTTTCAGGAAGGACCCTAAAAGGAATAATTTTCCACGGAGAGAATTTTTTTAATAAAAATATTTTAATACCCTCAAGTGATCTAGGAAGACCAAAAGGGAAGAGCTTAAGACCATAGGTGAGTGATTATAATTATTTTAGATTTCTTTAAGTAATTTAAATAATATGGTTTCCAATAGTTGTAGTTTTACTACGATTTTTGGAATAACCTTTTTAGTAGTTTATTTACAGTTTTTAGAATTATTTTCAGTCTATTTCTTTTAGCTATTATTTTCAGTTAATTTTAGTTTATTTCTGTTAATTATAGCTTTTCCATTTATTTATAGTATTTTAATTTATTTAGCTGTTATTTATGCATTATTTACATCTTTTTCCTACGCTTTGGATTTTTTTTTCTATTTTTAGTTTTCTTTTATTTCTCCTTCTTCTTCGCGTATGGATTAGAATAGATTAAACGCGAATATGGATTAAAATTATAAGAGTACTGAAATAACGGAAGATTAGATGTAAATTGTAAGGACTGTAATAAAAATGGATTAAGACTGAAATTGAGCCTAATTATGATATTGATGTTAGAATTGGACTAATTAAAGATAATTGGCCTAGTTATAACTAAAAAGAGTATAAGATGAAAGGGGCCTATTTTTACACTTAGACCTTGGGTTAAGTAATAAGCATGATTATAACATAGGTTATAATAAGAAATAGAACAGAGTGAGGCTTATTTTAAGACTTAGGATAAATTAATAAGCACAGATAGTAAGAACAAAAGCAAAGGCTTATTTAAATAATTTATCTAAGTTAATAAGCAAAGAATTAAAGTAGGTCCTGTACCAAATAACATTCCCCTATTTCTATGGACACAGTGTTTCACATAATCCTGAAGTGAGACGAGGGGCACGCTTATGTTAATAAAGGTAGTAAATGGTCAATAAGTAGAAGTCCAAATCATGGGGATTTGGGCAAGGGGCGCAACTAGATATTGTTTGGATGACGGGCCAGTACCAACAGCATTTCCCCTATTATTTCTATGGACACGGTGTTTCACATAACCTCGAAGTGAAACAAGGTGTCTCACATAACCCTGAAGTGAGACGAGGTGTCTCACATAACCCTAAAGTGAGACGAGGTATCTCACATAATCCTGAAGTGAGATGGGGGGCAGGCTTATGCTAGAGCTTGAGGTAATAAGAAGACCTAATAGGTGGAACAACATGTAACATGAGCATGGTGGCGGTTACGCGTGCGACTTCCATTCGGGTGCTCAATAATCGTTATGAGTTCCAAACGCTTAGTGCAATGCCTACTGCGTAGGGAGCTTTAGCATCCGGTCCATAGTAGATTCTATGGAGTAGCAGGCCAATCAAAGGGTAGTATTAGGAATTCAGCCTAATCTAAGCAGCTATAAAAAACAAGTGCAAACAATCAAAGTTAATCAATTATGTTAATTTAGTTAATTCGTATTTATTTCTAGCTTATTCCTTCTCTCTATTTCCTTTCTTTCCTTTTATATACTAGAACTGTTGTAAAGTCTATTACTTTTACTTTTCTTAAAGGTTCTAGTAATTACTATCATTCACCAGACTTTTAGTCTGACCCACTCCTCCATTTTCCCCCTATAGGCTAGCAAGAGCAAGGACGATAGGTTGCAGACACTTGGAGACTTCTTTGGCAGAGATTTCTTATGTATTTCTCTTCTTTATTTTCAGCTTTTAGCTTATTCCGTGTATTGGCACTTTGTGAGGGATAGTTTGTACTCTGATATTTATGAGATTGAGGTTTTGATTTCATGAGACATATATTGGTATTTTGAGACATATGATGTAATTGGTTTTATAATTCTATATTATGAAGTTTGACTTTTAGCAAATTATTATTTTAATTGTTTCCGCTGTTTTTATCTATTTTGTCTTGTGAATCTTAGTCTCTGCTAGTTTTAGTTACACCTACAACGCACCACATCTTTTAGTGTGTCTTTTGGGTATACTAAGGGATGTGGGGTGTTACATGCTATCTCCTACATAGCCTTACCCTTTTTCCCGTCATACATAGGAAATGATTCCTATCTACTCCATATTTAAAAGTTTGGTTTGGTATTTATCATTTCATTTTAAAAATTAAAGTTTCTAAATTTTTGAAACATAAAATCCCAAAATTCTTGCCTTTAAAAGTGTTACTTTGAAGTTTCTATTAAATTCAAAGGTACTTGGTGACTTAACATTTTATCTTTCTAGACTTGCATCTTTACAGTTTTTTGTTTTGTTTTGAATTTAAATAATTCCCCAAACCTAGAGGAGAAAACTTACAAATTTTAAGTTCAAAACTTATTCCTCCTTTTCTTTTAAAGACTTTTATAGCTTTCCCTAAAAATATTTTGGACTTTTTAAATTTAACTGTTTACTAAGTTTTTCTCTTTCAAAAACTTATTTACTTTTTCACCAAACCATTCTTCTTTAAAACATGCCTTGCTTGTTCTTAAAACAATTTTCTTTTTACTTAACTTCCAAAAATGTCCTCACATGTTTTCAAAACATCTTCTTTTCATAGATTTTCAAATTTACTAAAATTGGAGTAGATAAGAACAATTATTTTATCAAAAATCCCTTAACTTTCCTACTCTGCCAATTTCTTAACCTTGGAGGAGTTTCTAACTTACTACAAATGAGGACTTTCTACAAAGGCAAGCAACCAATGTGCATAATCAATGGAAAAATATGAAATTTCCATTGCTTAGGTTTCCTACTAAGGCTCTCTAACTAACACTGACTCTAATTATTACACTTCTTATTACACCTAATTGTTTTATACCTTAGTGTATTGGAACTACATTCTCTTATGAGAAACCATTAATGCCAAAACCTTTTATGAATCCTTTAAAAGAGGATTTCATGTTTATGTGAAATTATAAGGAACTTATTTTATATTTTATCGAAATAGGCTATACAAAATATGGTGCTTTCCATACCTTGTACATCTCTTTCACGTATTCCTTATAACTTGCACAAAACATCTTTATTTGTGTTTTGGTTTCATAGAAATTTATATCATTATTCATTTCATTCCAATAAATTAAAGTATGTTTAATCTATATTCACTTATAATAGACATTTCCTACAAAATTTATTAATTTCCTAATATTTAACTTACATCTTTTTTTTCAAAAGACTTCATTTTCAAAACTGTTTTTAATATTTTCATAACTAGAAAACATTTTCATATAGTTATTTAAATAATAAGTGTACTTACAAACCACTATATTTCTATACTTGGAAATTATCTTCAAAACACATTTTTATTTGGGTCAAAACAGATGTTGCGTAAAACACCGTTACTACAACCAAAAAAAATACCAGTATATGGATTCAATTAAAATAAATATTAATAAATCCCATATGTTATGTAAAAACGTTTCCTTTGGAAGTCACCTGCTACAACAATAATGTCATAGTCTATGCTTCCTTTATTTTTCATGAAAACATCTATTAGAACAATAAATCTTGTAACCTACGTTCTCGATACTTAACACACTCTGGGTTTTTAATTTTTAAATCTTTGTTTACCTATAAAGAAACTAGCGAGCTATACATGCTCTATAATTCTTCAAAAAGAATCTCACTTTTAACAAAATTTACATTATATAAAATCCAATTTAAATTTCATACCATTTTTTTTCCTTTCAAAAACCCAATATTTACTTCCTCAAACATATTAACAATTATATTTTTTTAACTTTTCAATTCCAAAAAGTTTCATTTTATTGGGCTAGACATAAAGTGGATTTTCTTCTTACTACCATAGGAATACCCTTCCTAAACCTTGGAAATCTCATTTCCTTACTAAAATCTCTTATTCGTTCAAAAATAAAAATACTCTCCCTATTATCCCTAGGGAACTTTCCCACTTCTTATGACATATGGATACTTATCTTCTCTCAAGACATAGCTTATTGTATACTATAAATTGGTAATAACTTAGGGCTCAACACTCTTGGGTCATCCCAAAACCAACTAGCAAACTATGCACAAATGTACTTCTAAAAAATTTCCATATGTTAAAAATCTAGAACTGGGGGATATTTAGATTTTAGTACATAATATATTTATATTTTATTCAAAAATACAAATATGTTCACTCATTATCTACCTAGGAACCCTAAACCTAGGCTCTGATACCAAATGTAACAACCCTAATTCCAATGGGTCTGGATTTTTCGCAAAAATGCTAAAATTCAAGCCCACTGAAGCCCGAGTTGGGTATCTGGTATCCTGCAAATAGGTAAAGACAAATATATCAGAGCTCAAATAAATATCTCACAGCGGAACTGACTAAAATATAATAGTAAGTAAATATTCACCAAGATAATAACACTTTCTAAACAAGTGTCTCAAAGCTGGAAAGTCTCTGCCATCTATCTAACCTATAGGATGTTATGAGGAGGGGGTCAGAATTAAAGTTCTGGTGAATGGACAAGTTATACACTTCTAAGCTTAATTCTACATATACTGTTTTATTTCCATTTTCTATTTTATTAGGTTTACTGGGTTTATAGTACTCTCGCCACTATGAGTGAATCGTACCCATCTACTCCCTAGTAGATTAAAACCTAATAACTAATATATGTAGCTATATGCCCAATGACCTCATCGGTCCTAGGTACTACCCATAGTACCTTCCGTATCCTCCTCGAAAAGGACTCAATCATCTTGCTCCTAGAGCATTCTGTGACTACATCTGTAAAGGACAGCTTCGTGAGGCCTACAATACAGATGTTTCATCGTCTACTATGAAAACGTAAAACTGTGTCCGCACTAGCCTATACTAATGCTCGGACATCCACAATGTACCACCCAGTGCGTACCTTGAGGACTATACGTAATCGTTCTGTCTACTCCCTGAATCCCGCTTAACATGGTCTACCTTGTACGGAACTCAATCGTGGATTTTCTATATCTGTAAAGGACAGCTTCATTAGGCCTACAATACAGATATTCTACTTGGTTTGTCTCTTTTCTCATCGTGGCTATGGCCCCACACTGCCACCCCTCAACTAATCGAAAAACCTCTAAAAGAGCTAAGTGGCTGTGCCCTACTGCAAACAATCTAAACATCCAATTGGCTATGCCCCTCATCCAATGTCTCGATAGTGAAAGAATCATTGGCCTGTTGGTTTAATTCTAGTCTTTTCCGAACTCGCTCTTGGTTGATGATGGCTTGATCTCCGCACGCGACTACCTTTTGGGTCCTGCCCACTAAAACCTACTCGCAAGTTAGAGTACGGTGTCATATGAATATCCTACTCCATTCTTCAACCTTTTGACTGCCTACAAAGGTCCGCTTCATTAGGCCTACATTGCAAAAGCAGTCAAGGCGTACTCTCTTGATGGAACACCTACATACCTGCCTTCGGGAGTGCGGCTTCGTTAGGCCTACCCCAAAGGGCCATCCTAGAGTACCCTCACTTCCTGGACGATTTAACGTCCAGGGGTAAACGCGGGTCGACCTATAGGTTGACTTGTGTTCTCTTTGGGTCAACCTTAGGGTCGACCTGTGGCATTGTTGGTCGACTTATGGGTCGACCCATATATATATATATATATATATTCTGCTTTCTTGTTCCTTTTGTAACTTCTTTGTATTAACTCGGATTTCGACAAGTTATATATGAAAATTGATCAGAAAATCGCCACAGACACAACTGTATAAGTTTTGAGGCCATATTCTGTGATGCCCCACCTCTATACCCACACTAGCCAAGAACACTACAGTGTAATGCTGTCAACTAGCACGGAGAATAAGGCTGTTGAGGAGCGACCATCCATGTAACCTCTTTGTGCAAGCACCGATACGTCAGATAGTATAGCATGTACTTTATTTAAGGAGGAAATCCGACATACCGATACAAACTCAAAGCTATCACACGATGGCTATATATAATCTTCGGAAACAATCATAGAAATAAACATAACATAAATTAGTCACAGACATCCATATCACAAAGGCGGAAAAAGATATGAATATATAACACATGAAAGTGTACATCAGAGTGGTGGTCAGAAAGATCCACGATAATACAAAAGAATAGCAACATGTGCTATACAAAAGAATACATCTATGAGTCGATATCTCAAATGTATACAACAACAAAAACTACTAATCTAAGTAGTTAGCCAAAAGTCAGAATAATAGATCCCTGATGAGAGAAGTCAAGCAGAAGCACCTGAAACATCTCGGTCTGACCCGAGTATTATTTATAAGAAAATAATAAACGGATCAGTCTAGCTATAAATATCAAATGACATGATATAGAATAAATGATATGGCATAAACATGAAATAACCATAATAGCATACTACTATAAGTATGTAAATGAACATCAATAAGAAATAAATCGATATCACAAGAACCTTCACAAAGATCCAAATTCACCAAAAAGGCGACGACACACAAATTCACCAATGCACAAATATTGATAAAACTTATCAATAGAAATCACGAAAATTGGTGTAGCACAAAATTCCAAAAATCATCACAAGAAATCCAGAAATCACAAGAAGGGGGAGGCCTATCACAAAACGGGAGTATGAAAACTCACCAACACGTGTATCACAAAACGAGACGCTATCTCATGGTAGCTAACCATTAATTTTGAGCCGAAGCTCCACAAGAATGGCCCGAAGACCGTGGGTTGCTACCCCACTTCCATGTGATGGTGAAACATCACACAAGAGGGGTTTAGTCTCCCTCGCAGACAAAGAGCCATCGCACAGTTGCTAGTCTAAATCACAAAAATGATCGTCATGATCATCAAGAAGTGTCAATCACACCGAGCTAGTAAATATATGAGTTTAGCTTCATGTCCCATAACCACTTGCTTAACTTAAATATTTACGAACAAGCTGTAAATCTTTACTAGAAAATTGTCACAAAAGGTTCAATCGAACAAGTCCAAGAATCAACCGACGAAGTGAACGCAAGCGTTTCATACCACTCGTTTTACTAAGCTGTTTAATTAGATTTCTCATCCGAGTGAAGTAAGGCTTGTATATACTAGTAGATTGGAAAACGGTTTGAGAAAAAGAGCTTTGTAGTTAAAACAGTGTTGAAATCACTTTGATGAAAGAGTTATGATATTTACTACTAGTATTGAAGCCTTCACATTTTTAAAGTGACAAGTCACAAAACGATTGTTGAAACAAATCGCATCACAAAATTTCACATTTGAAGACGTGAACAAAATCCAAGGAAATCAGCTCAAAATGCATCAAAGTGGAAGTTCTGTTGAATGTTTTTCAGATAAGATCCCCTACGGAGGGGGGTCCAGGGGGGTGGCAACCCCCTAGGTGGGGGTGTGGGGGGCAACACCCCCACTACGGGGTTCGACCTAGTGAACTAGTGTTGCCCAGCGACCTACGACCTACGACCTAAAGGTAAAGCGGGCCAACGACCTAACATTTTAAGGCCGAGCGACCTAGGAGCTAACGGCTTAAGGAGTAACACATGACCAAGAAGGTGTGACCTAAGGAAGACTCGCGACCTAACATGGGCGACCTAAGTGCAAACGACCTAAGTGGTCAAAGGGGCGCAACCTATCAAGTCAACAGGACGAGCGACCTAACATAAGTGGCCGAGCGACCTAACTGGAGCGACCTAGTGGTCATGCGACCTAAAGGAGATAAGGTCAAGCGACCTAAAAATTCGGCACCTAACATGATACAGCAAAGAGGCGCACGACCTAAAGGGGTACGCGACCTAAAAGGTTATGCGACCTACGACCTAAGGCAAAACAGGTCAAACGACCTAAAGGCGAGCGACTTAAGGACGCGACTTAAAAGTGGCGCAACCTAACTCAAACAAGCCGGGCGATATAAGGTCGGAGACGACCTACGACTTAGCGACCTACGAGCTAGCGACCTACGAGCTAGCGACCTAGCGACTGAAGCACAACGAGCGACCTACGACCTAATGTAGCCGCGACCTAGTACCTCCGAGTGATGTAAGGTCGGAAGCGACCTAAGGCCAGTGCGACTTTTCCACACGAAATATGAGACGACCTAACGTGGTCGAATGATAATAGGTCGGAAACGACCTAAGGCCACGCGAGCTAACACTCCAGAGCGACCTAGTGCCAGAAAATCACCGAAAACGCTGAAAATTGGGGCTTTTCGCCCATTCAATCCAAATCCAATACAAACAAACATGCTAAAGTGATGGGGAATCATTCCCAACAGTCCAATGACGATTATAGGCAAGATGTGAGATTAAAAATCTCACCTTTTCACTAAAATGGATGAAGATGAAGCTTAAAAGCAAGGAGAAGCAATCCAAAGCTTGAATCTAATATCTTCTACTTGAATTTGGAGTTGAATGTTGGATTTGCAATTGAATGTTAAATTTGCAATTGAATTTGAGTTTGCAGTTTTAATTTCCCATTCCCTCCACCATTTTTGTAGAAGCTTTGATGTTTTAGAAATGAAGAATGAAGTGGTGAAGAGGAGGAAGGGGTTGGGCTGAGATAACAAGTGGTTCAGCCCCAAAAGATCCAAAGCAAAAAGTGACGAAAATTTCACTATCTCCAAACATATCGATGTTTATACTTAAAAGATGGCAAACGACGTTTCGAACTCAATGGAAGTGGTCTCGAGTCCTAATTCGTCCGTATGCAAAAAGTAGCTTTTTGGACCAAAATCCGGTTAACGATAAGATATTTAAATAAAATATTTAAATATAAAATCGACAAATATGCGGGTTGTTACATATTCTGACAATTCAAAAAAGTTTATTTTCACTGTTCATTGTTATTTGATTATTTAATTATCTAAAAACGCAGGGCATTACAAAACTCCAACAATTATGTGACGATGGAATCAAACTTCGGTTAATTCCATTTGCCCTTACCGATTACGCTGAAAAATGGTTGTACAACTTACCATCAAACACGATTAAAACTTGGGAAGAATTTATTAAAGTTTTCTTAAAAAAGTTCTACCCTTTAGAAAAAACAACTATAATCCGAAACGAAATTGTGAATTTTCATCAATTCAGGGATGAACCTTTCATAAAATATTTTGAAAGATTTAAAGAGCTTTTGATAAAATGTCCACACCATAATTTTGAAAAATGGACTCTTTTCCAAATCTTATATGATGGACTTGAAAATAGCTCACGAACCATGCTTGAATCGATGTGCCAAGGAAATTTTCTCGCCCAACATCACGACGATGCTTGGCAATTCCTTGAAAACTTGGCCGGAAAGTCATCCCAATGGGAACGCTCTAACGAAAAGTCCATTTATTCATGATCGAGCGCACACTCGATAGGATCATTTTTGGCTTTGGAAGCTAAAATCGATGCAATGATTAATAAATTCGATAACGTTTTCTCATTCAACCAAATGAACCAAGCTTCCCAACCAATGTGTCATAAATCAAACGATCTGAATCACATAGCCGATCAGTGCCCTAATTCGATAGAACAACTCAATGCTTTCAACAAGGTTAAAAATGATTCGTTTTCTCCAACGTACAATCTTGGTTGGAGAAATCATTATAACTTTGCATGGAACCAAAATAGTTCCAACACGAATTTGGTTCGACCCAACTTTCAAGCATTTCCGAACAATGCTTCAAATCCTCCCTTTCAGCTCAATCACTTTCAACAAAATTTTGTGCCTTCGTCTCAAAATCAACCGTAACAATCTTTTGCTCCCCAACACGATAAACTTTTGACTTTACTTGAGAAAAGTCTTGAAACTTTGGCTAAAGCAACTACTCAAAGCCTCCAATCAAATAGCAATTTGAAAAATTTGTTAACCTCGTACATGCAGAATACGAGTCAATCGATTGCTAAACTTGAAATGCAAACGAGTCAATTAGCCACGTCTGTGAGTGAACATGAACGAGGCACATTCCCAAGTCAGCCAGTTACGAATCCCAAAAATCAAAACACGAATTCGAATCAAGCCCATGTCGTTCAAGATAGCAATGTTAACCAAATGAATGCTATCACGACTTTGCGTTTCGGTAAAAAAAATCGATAATCAAGTTGTTAATCCAAACGATTTACTGGAAGCTCCTATTGACACTTCAAAAACGACAAGCAAGTCAGAACAAAACATTGAGCCAAACATCGAATCAAATGCCAATCCAAATTCTTCTTCTACTCAAGTAGACCGACCTACTGAGTATCGTGTTCCATTTCCACATCGTCTTCGACCCAAGAAACACTCCGATCAAATGGAAATTTTCAAACAAGTGAAAGTAAACATTCCTCTTCTCGACATCGTTCAACAAGTCCCGACTTATGCTAAGTTTCTCGAGGACATATGTACTAAAAAACGACACAATCATGTACCCAAGAAAGTTTTCTTAGCTGCCGGACTTAGCGAAGTTTTGTCTCAATCAATCCCCGTAAAATACAAAGGTGCAGGACGTCCGACGATCTCGTGCACGATAGGAGACAAGACGATTAATAAGTGCTTACTAAACTTGGGTGCGAGTGTCAATTTGATTCCTTATTCAGTTTACCAACAACTTGGCTTGGGTGAACTAAAACTGACAAAAGTAACTCTTCAATTTTCCGATCGTTCGACAAAGAAATCGGTGGGAGAAATCGAGGATGTACTCATCAAAACCGGTCAATTCATATTCCCTGTCGATTTCATCGTTCAAGAAACACAACCCGTGAACAATCCAATGAGTCAAATTCCAGTGATTTTAGGTCGACCTTTCTTGGCTACTTCAAATGCTCTAATCAATTGTCGAAACAGTTAGATGAAAATTTCTTTTGGAAACATGGCTTTGGATCTTAACATCTTCAATCTTAAAAATCAATCGAACGAACAACGTGACCAAAAGCTGGAAGTTAGTTCCGTTTAGGAAATTTTTTATAACGAAATAGTTGACCTAAACCATGAACGCGAGACCGAATACGAACAACTATTTCGAGACGTGCCCAAAGAAATTGAAAATGTGCTTTCGTTTGAACCCCTTACTATTGAGTCAGAACTTCAACCAAATTCTTTGATTGAGCAACCCCCGAGGTAGGAACTCAAACCCCTTCCTGAACACCTTAAGCATGCATACTTAGGTGACAACAAAACGTTTCCTGTCATAATTTCTTCAACTCTTTCTCTTGATCAAGAAGCTTCCCTTCTTTCAATTCTGTCAAAAAATAAAGAAGCAATTGGATGGTCGATCACCGATGTAAAGGGAATTAGTCCCGCTCTTGTTCAACATCGTATCCATTTAGTTGACGATGCCAAGCATGTTCGTGACGCACAACGAAGGCTTAACCCAAAAATGAAGGATGCAGTTCGAGATGAAATTCTTAAACTCCTCGATAACGGAATCATATACCCCATTTCTGATAGTCCGTGGGTTAGCCCAATTCATGTCGTGCCTAAAAAGTCTGGACTTACCATTATCCAGAACGACTCTAACGAACTCATTCCAATTCGTACTCAAGCAGGTTGGCGTGTTTGCATTGATTATCGAAATTAAATGCTGCAACACGTAAAGATCACTTTCCTCTTCCTTTCATCGACCAAATGCTTGAACGATTAACCGGTCACGAATTCTATTGCTTTCTTGATGGTTATTCCAGTTATAACCAAATTCCGATCGCTCCTAAAGATCAATGAAAAACGACTTTCATGTGTCCCTTTAGCACCTTTGCATATCGATGTACGCCATTTGGCCTTTGCAATGCTCTTGCTACTTTCCAGAGATGCATGGTCAGCACCTTTTTCTACATGATCGAATGCTTCCTTGAAGTGTTTGTGGACGATTTTTCCATCTTTGGAAACTCTTTTTTCGAGTGCTTACACCATCTTAAGTTGGTTAATAATCGATGCAAGGACAAACACTTAAATGTTAAATTGGGAAAAATGTCATTTCATGGTCAAATATGGCATTGTTCTTGGGCATGTCATTTCAAACAAAGGCATTGAGGTAGATAAAGCGAAAGTTGACGTAATTGCAAATCTACCCATTTCCAAATCTGTTAAAGACATTCGTTCATTTCTCGGACACGCTGGTTTTAATCGACGCTTTGTGAAGGACTTTAGTAAAATCGCTTGACCTTTGACGACTCTTCTTGGAAAAGACGTTCCATTTGACTTTTACTCTGACTGTGTTTCTGCTTTAATGTCTCAAAAATGAACTCATTTCTGCTCCCATCATTTGCTCACCCAATTGGGATCTTCCTTTTGAAATAATGTGTGACTCTTCAAACTTTGTAGTTGGTGCTGTCTTAGGACAACGCATCAACAAAATTCTTCATGTCATCTACTACGCTAGTATGACTTTAAACGATGCTCAACTCAATTACACGACCACTGAAAAAGAGCTTCTAGCGGTAGTGTTTTCCCTAGAAAAATTTCGATCTTATTTAATTGGCTCACACATTACTGTTTACACTGACCACTCTGCTCTTAGATACCTTTTCGCTAAAAAGGATGCTAAGTCTCGTTTGATCTGTTGGATCCTTCTACTCCAAGAATTTGACCTTACGATCACAGACAAAAAAGGATCTGACAATGTCATTGCTGATCATTTGTCGCGCCTTCCAAACGCACCACCTACTTTACCTATCAATGAGAACTTTCCTGATGAACAATTCCTTTTCATTTCCATCGATCCATGGTATGCCGACATAGTGAACTATTTAGTCACTAAGGAAACTCCTTCATTTTGGTCGAAACAAAATAAATGTATTCTTTCCCAAGTCAAGTACTTCTATTGGGATGATCCATACTTGTTTAAGTACTGTTCTGACCAAATCATTCGACGTTGCATCCCAGATTGCAAAATCAAGAGTGTCCTTTCGTTTGGCCATGACCAAGCTTGTGGTGGTCACTTCGGCCCGAAGAAAACAGCGGAAAAGGTGCTTCAGTGTGGTTTTTACTGGCCTATGCTTTTCAAAGATGTATTCGAGTTTTGTAAAACTTGCAATCGCTGCCAAATGTTAGGAAGAATCTCTCACCGAAATATGATGCCATTGAACCCCATTCTTACAATCAAAATCTTTGACATTTGGGACTTTATGGGACCGTTTCCCAACTCTTTCGCAATTTATTCATTCTTCTTACTATTGATTACGTCTCGAAATGGGTTGAAGCCATTCCCTATAATACAAATGACCACAAAGTTATTATGAAATTCATAAAAGAAAACATATTTTCGAGGTTTAGAACACCTCGCACAATAATACGCGATAATGGAACCCATTTCTGTAATAGTTCATTTGAAACTCTAATGAAGAAGTACTCAATAACCCATAAGTTATCCACTCCTTATCATCCTCAAACTTGTGGTCAAATTGAAGTTTCAAATCGTCAAATCAAACAAATTTTGGAGAAAACTAGGAATAAAAATCGAAAAGATTGGTCACAAAAATTGACAATTCACTTTAGGCTTACAGAACTACGTATAAAACCAATCTTAGGATGTCTCCTTTTAGGCTTGTATATGGAAAAGCGTGCCATTTACCCATCGAACTTGAACATAAAGCATTGTGGGCAATTAAGACATAAACTTTGACCTTGAAAAAGCAGGCGAAAACAGAAAATTGCAAATCAATGAATTAAAAGAGATTAGGAACGACGCGTATGAAAACGAGAAAATTTACAGAGAAAGAACAAAATTTTTTCATGACAAGTCAATCCAAAGGAAAACATTTTCACCAAACCAAAAATTTCTTTTGTATGACTCTCAACTTCATTTGTTCCCTGGAAAATTAAAATCAAGGTAGACGGGACCATATGTCGTACGTACTGTTTTTCCACATTGTGTCATAGAAATAGAAAACTACTAGGGATGGTTCGATTTTTAAAATCAATCGTCATCGTTTAAAATTTTATTTGGAGTTGGAAAGTGATCGAGAGGAGGAGCTCATGATTCTTCATGGGCCATACTACGTCTAGGAAGAAATTTTAACCCTCTCCTGTAAATATGTACATATTTTTCTCCGTTTCACTCATTTTATCATGTATTGACTGTGGGGACACAGTCAAAATCAATTGTGGGGTGGGGGGGACTCTCATGTTCATTTTTGTTTTTTCATGTTTTTTTTTGCATTTTCTTTCCAAAACTCAAAAAAAAAGAAATCCCTAATTTTTTTTAGCATATTGATTTACTTTTGAAAAAAAACTATAGGATAAGTGTATATTTTGGTTATTAAATTGAAATTTTTGAAAATTTATTTGTCTCAACAAAAGTAAAAATAAAGTTTGATTACAAGTAACTATGGTTTAACTAGTATATAGGAAGGTTCATAGGTGATAATTATGAAGTATGTCCTAATTGTAATCTTTGTTTAAAAGAGTGGTTGATTTAAAGTAAACGCGATAAAAATTTTGAACTTCTAGTTAAGTGGTGCTAAGATGATTTTGCAAAACTCTCTCTATACAATATATATATATATATATGTATATATATATAAAGAAAATGGTTTTTATAAAAATAAGAAACACCTAGAGTCACGTGTTCACACGAAAGTGTGTACACTCGCCATGCTTTGTACCCTTCTTACGTAAGCCTGAAAGGCAGTGCATGATCGGTATATCTGGCCTCAGTTTATCCGAGTTAGGTGTAGTAAATAAATTTAAAATAAAATATTAAACACCTAGAGTCATGTGTTCATACGCAAGTGTGTACACTCGCCATGCTCGGTACTCTTCTCACGTAAGCCCGAAAGGCAGTGCATGATCAGTATATCTAGCCTCAGTTTATCCGAGTTAGGTGTGTAAATAATAATAATGTTAATATATATTTTTTCAAATAGAGAGAGCAGGTAAGTGAAATCCAAGCACTATCTTCATTTATTTGATTTGACTTGTTATTCAAAAGAAATAAAAATACCACTTTGCAAAACTTTGATAATCAACTAAAGGACCCATTTCATAGTTGCACTATGTTATCAACCGAAACAACTAGCCAAACTAGAGTCTAATTGTGATGATAACTTAATTTTTATCGGAATTTTTGACGAGTAAAAGGACTAAAATTTCTTGATAATGACCAAAACTTATATTTAACTTACTTGGGTCAATTTAAAAGTAAATTCTTCATTTGTAAATATTTTCGAAAACTTGCATCATGTAGTCGCATTAGAATTCACATTTGGATTTTGTGGGTAGTACCCGCCGAAAACCCTCACCATACAACACTCATCCTACTAGGGACATCTAGAGGTTTAACGACTTGTTGCATATGCTCAATGCAATCGTGTTTCCTACAAAAACAAATTTATCTTAGTTTTAGTTTATTCGAGGACGAATAAAAAAAGTGTGGGGGTATTTGATGTGCACGTAAAAGTGCATATTTTTACTTCCATATTTAATATACTTTTATTTAAATAAATGAGCATATTAGGGTATTTTACATGTTTAAACCAAAATTTAAATTGTTTTCAAATCATCATTTGTTCATCTTCATTTGGGGGGTAAAATGGTAATTTTGTGTATTATTTAATTTGAAAAAATTTATTTGTACATTTTAATTTTTATTTGTAGGGAATGGAGTGAAAATATGAAGAGGGTTCATGAATGAATGCATGCACATATGTTGAAGGCAAATGGAGAATGGAAATAAAAGAATTCATGGAACATGGAGGAGCCCACATACCCACTACCATATGGTCCATATTAAAAGCACATGCACATGTTAATGAAGGCTTAAAGGCATGTTAGTGGGGATTAATTATTTCCCTAATGATTACTTGGAGGTTACACTTTCTCAAGGTCATTTTAGGTAGTCCCCTAAAATATAAATTAGGGTTTTAAGCATGTATAAATACCTCTTATGTTTCATATAATCATCTTCTTCTTTTTATGCAATATTGTAGCCACAAATCAAAGTTAAATAAAAATTCCTTTCATGGCTTCTTAGCCTTGTTTTTACTTTCATGCAATTTTTTATTTCATGCTTACTTTTATTTGTCTTTTATTCTATGCTCTCTTATTTACTTTGTGCTCCTTTTATTTCATGTTAGTAGCATAGATTTTATTACTGTAATTAGTTTAGTTTTATTTCATGCAAGTAGCTAGCTCTCTTTTATTATAATTAGCTCACATTTTCCTTTTATTTTATGTTGAAACCATTTTATGTTAACATGTTTTCAAATATGTGTAGCTAAACCCCTTCAATTTAGGGGTAATGAAACTCTCATGAAACATATTAAATTAACGTAATGATTTTATTTGTGATCTCTCATATGTGCTTAATGGAAAATATGAATGATGCTGATTTATGTTTCTTTTTTATTGAATTTTGATAGCCTATGTTGACACCTCAAATAGGCTATGCTTAACTCCATTTAAAACATAAACTATTTGATCATTTGCCTAAGTGATTTTGATAATGAAAGTCGAACTAGAATCAAAATTTTATGGTCTATGTTACTAATTAATAGTAAATAGATCATACTTAAAATAGATTTTACTTTTAATTTTCATGTCATTTTCATGAGTGTTGATAAGTGAGTTTGAATGGTGTGTTAGAGTTTGATGATTTAAATCGTGCTAATTAATAACATAAATAAATCATACTTATAATAAGCACATCTATCATTTATACTTAATATTTTAATGAGAGATTACAAGTGATTTTGTGTTGATTTATATAAATGATTGGAAGTGGATTTGCCTCTAAATTTCTTCTTATTATCATAGTTTTATTCACTTTTGCTCTAGCTCATTTTCTATAATTTTCTAGTTTAAAACAAATTTCAAAAACTTTGGGCTAATTTGATCGAGTAATATTGAAATTTAATTCTTTCCCTGCGGATCGACCCGTACTCGCATACGTACTACAATTTTACGCCGTGCGCTTGTAGTTTTATAACGATAATATTTTTAACGACGGTTTTCTAATCGATAGAAATTTCCATCATTATCATCAGTTCTATTATGAATGGTTGGAATTTTATTTATTTGTTTGGGCTTAGTCTTGTATGTGGGAATGGAGTAGGGGTTGTCATACAAAGTTTTAAACTTACCTAAAACTAGATGAAGCCAAATATTAGTGGAAGCCAACAGTTTTTTCAAAACTTTGTTATGAAAGGATAAAAAAACACCTATTTTGATAAAAGGAAGTAAAATACATATACATACATACATATACACACACATATATATATATATAATTAAAACCTGATATGGAGAAAAATAGTATAATTGTGTGCTTGCTTATTGTATGAATTGATCGATGTTTGATGAATTCCATTGTTTCTAATGGATGCTAAAATTAATTGAAAGCTTAAAGATTATAAGTAAATGTTTTTATACAAGCAAGTATATGTTACCATTAAAGAAAATTATATATTTGTATAGTATTGGTTGTAAGAGGTTTTTTATGAATTTTGGTCGATATGTCCGCATTATCGATAGGGATTTCTAAACACTCAAACGAATCATTTTGACATAATATTTCAAAAATGTATAATTACATTATGATATGTAAAGAGTAAATTATTTTGGCAAGTGGAAACTTTTTTATAAAAAATAAAAATTTATTTTGTGAAGGATAATAATCTTTGGGAAGTAATCTATTATATTGAAAGTGATTTTAGAAAAAATAATTGTTCTGAAATATAAAGGTATTTTATAAAATAGTATATAGTTTTGAAAATGGTTATAGAACAATAATAAATTTATTTTTCTTAGTTTGAATAAAATTTAAACGACGATTGCAGCCGTTGGATATTAGTGTACAGTTAGGATCAATGGCGAGGCAATGTCGATACAATTTTGACCATAATCGATCTTACGACCAATTGGCGAAACTAATCGCTAAAATTCATATCAACGCAAGGTTGTTATATTTTTATAAATATGTGTAAACTTAGTGGATTGTAGTATATCTGATGATTTATAAATATAAAACTGTGAAATTTATTTTTATTAGAATAATGTGTTGTATGCTCTTTGGTTTTTCCATGGTTTAAATGTATGAGGTAAATAGATGGTTATAACGAATGTATTAAGACATAAGATACGTATATCAGAGTTTCAAAATTGTAACAATTGTAAAGAATGGTGTTTTGAGCACAGTAGAAAAAAAATGAAAATACCAAATAGTAGAAACATATAATTATATTATTTAAAACATAATAAGGAAAAAAAGGTGTTATGAGGATCGTGAATTAAAACGAGCTATATAGTCAATAGTTGTGGAGTTGAAGTTTTGAAAAAACAAAGATAATCTAAATCTACAAGTTCATTTTGAAAAAAAAGAAAAAATAATAATGATCTAAATACATAAAACAATTGGGAAAAAGGATAAGTGGAAAATGAAGAATATAAAATTATATTGTGTACTAAAGGATTTTGAAGAAAATTATGTATAAGATTTTGGAAAATATCTTTTTTGTAAAAGAGAATTTTTACGATGTTTGCACAAAAAATGGGCAAACACCTCGAAGTCGTACGATTTACTTGATTTTATGTTGTTCTTAGCGATTTGGATGATTTATGCAAATATATGAAAAGCGGGGAGTAAACTGTAAAAGACACGCAGATTTATAGTGGTTCAGCCAGAATGTGCCTACGTCCACTTTATATATTATTTCTCTTTTCTTGTTTTGATTACAAGTACAAAGCTTTGATACTAGTATCTAAAAGTTGTTTGAAAGTTCTATCCGTGCTTGAGCTCTCAAACTTGTCCTCTCTTGTTGTACCCCTGCCCCTCTATTTATAGAGTGAGGTTGGGGGCAGGGGTCTTGGATGTATATAGCTGCTGGTGGGCCTGGGCCGACGCAATCTAGCATGGCAACTTTGGTTCGGCAATGCCGTGGTTCGGTAGTAGATGGTTGGAGATGAGGTCCTGGTCCGGCTAGGAGTTGGTTCGGCTCTATATGTATTTGGACCGGTAATAAGTGATTCGGTGGTTGGTTGTTATAGCTGGTTCGGCATGCCCCTGGTTCGGCAGTGGCTCGTAGGAGTTTGGTTCGGCTCTATATGTATTTGGACCGGTAATAAGTGATTCGGTGGTAGGTTGTTCTAGCTGGTTCGGCAGGCCCCTGGTTCGGCAGTGGCTCGTAGAAGTTTGGTTCGGCATTGCTCGGAGATGCGTTGATTCGGTTGTAGGCTGGTTTGGCCGAAGATCACACAACACTTGTCCCTCAAAGTAGGGCATGTGTATGCATAGGGCATGCTTTGTTTTAGGTTATCCAGTTTCGACGCTTCCATCTGACTTCTAGTACCGAACCGGTTGGTCCGATGGTTTACCTTCGCCTATAAGTAAGGGCCTAGTGCTTCCGTTATTTCCCACCGAACGAAATAGACGAATCAGAACTTCCTGCCGAATCAGTCATATTTCCCGAATCAATCGTACCGCCATATCAGGTGATTGCCGAATGGCTTCTTGGGTTCACTTCGTTTTACCGAATGAGCCAAAAAATTCGATACCGATTGGATCTTATGCCGAATGAACCACGGCGTGTCTGATTTCCGAATGAGATTTTCTTTGTTTTACCGAGTGAGCATAAAAATTTTTTTTAGTTCCGAATGAACTTTATGCCAAGTGGACTTAGTACCGGATGAGTATGAAAACTTTCCGTTTTATATTCCTACATCCTTTGTTCTAACAACGTGCTCTCTTGTGTTCGTAGATAAATGTCTCACAAAGTGGAAACTCATTCCGATAAGAAGAAATCCACGGACAGAAGAGAGCCTCCTGTCGTGCCCCCAGTCCAGCCGAATCCAGAACGACATGGGCCCACCCCGAGATCGCTAGTGGACGGGTACGGTCCTCAAGAGCTTCTGAACTCACATCCTGATTACTTCCCTAGCTCCCTCAAAGACGAGCAACTTGATGTCATCTCTCGCTCCTTCGGGGTTGACAGAGCGCGTATGTTGTTGCCGGGGAAGGAGTGTTGCCATATAATCCCCCCGAAGGATATTTCGCTTACAGCAAGTATCACTGTATGTGTGGTTCCATCCCGCCTCTCAATGCCTGGATAGTCAGCTTTGTCACATATCTGAAGGTGGCTCCATTCCAGCTTCAGCCCAACTCCTACGCCATTCTGGTGAGCCTCTTTGTTATCTTCCAGAGGAGATACGGGCGTCCTCCTTCCAACCGGGAGATCCGGTATTTGTACAACCTGAGAGGCTATAAGAAGGGGTCTCCATACATTAGCTTGGAATCAGCCGTATCTTTCAAGCCGGTCCTGGACTTATACTCGAAGTTCAGCATGTTTAAGAAAGAATGGTTCTTTATCAAGGATGACTCTGTTTCCATCCGTCGCTTCACTTCCGGCTGTAAGTTTTAAGCTTATTTATAATCTCCATTCTGACTGCAATACCTCTTCTTATGTGTTTTTGTTTCTTGCTTGCGATAGGTGGCTTTGCGGTCGTAGAGAGTGACCGCCGTGTTCAGATGGCTGCGGAAATAGAAGCCATCACGGGAAGGGATAGGTCGACCTCTTATTTGATTAGGAACGCCACACTTCTAGGGCACAACTTGATCCTACCACATCAGTCTGTGGTCAAGCAGAGAGACACGGTGGAGGAGAGGGCTGCCAAAGCCACAGGAGGGGCCACGGCGAAGAGCGGCAAAAGGAGACCCTTCTCGGCGCATCCTATCGCCGGGGGGAAGAAGCTTAGGAAGTCCGATGGACCCTCTCCCAGCACACATCCGGATGTTCAGGAGGAGGAGAAAGGTGAGGAGGAAGGAGGTGAGGCGGAGAGTGGAAGTGGTAGAGAAGGTGACAGAGACCGTCATGGGGATGATGGTGGCGAAGGACAGGGTGGTGATGGCACCAGGGCTTTGTCTTCTGGGCAAGTAGGCGAGATGCAAGAGTGGACGGATGACGCTTTCCGCCAAGCCTTCGAAGGTTTGGAGGGAACAGAGAAGTCCAAGAAAGCTGATAAAGTTGGGATCGACATTGATTTATCTTCCCGGAGTGCTTCTACTGAGGCAACTTCTGTGGTTCAAGGTAAATTTTTCTTTACTCTTTTAAATTCTTGAATGATGGCTCAATACATGTTGGTGACACTTGGTTTTCATATCAGGAGCGGGCAAAACGGCCAAGACCTCAGATCTTCGGCACAGGCTTGAACAGTACAAACTCTTCAAAGCTTCCGCCAAGCCGAAGCCTCCTACTAACCGTCCTGGAGACGTAGTCGGTTATCGTCCTCTTCTTGGAGTTATTAAGGAAGATATACAAAAGTAGAAGAGGAGTCGGTCTACATTTGAATCTCTTCCTGGTCCTCCGGCCCTACTCCAGCCTATTCATGATATTGAGGAGGAGGACACCGAGTTTATACTTTCCCCCCATCCGTTTGAGAATCCAACCGTCATCCCGATAGATCATCCTGGCTCAGTTCGCAATCCGTTTGCGGGTCATCCGGACCTGGACCCGGCATCTCACGACATCTCCTTCGATGAGGTTACTGGTGAGCATCTCCTTCCTCGCAATCCTATGGTACGGGTGCTTGACGAAGCTAAGTCCCTGGACCTTGATCTGCTTACTACCCGGGTCGTAACTCTGGGGGACGAGGCTAAGGCAAATATTGACCAGGTTGCTGAGGAGACCAGGAAATTGATGGGGCACCATGCTCGATTGGTCAAGGCTGGGGAAGAGATAGGAAGCGCCAACATTCGGCTACGGTTGATGGTTTTCGACCAGGCTAAACAGCTCGCCGACCAAGCCATCCAAATCTCCCAGCATGAGGCCGCATCCAGACAATTGAGGAAGTCTATTGAAGAAGCCAGTAGGGCAGAGTTGCGAAAGATGGAGGCCGTCTGTAAGGAGCGGATTGACATGGCCATTGCCACGGTGGATGAGGTTCGGCAAGCGGACCTCGAGCGGGTAGAGGAACTGTCGGGGAGACTTGAGGCCGCGGAGCTTGCTCAGGCCAAGTCGAAGGAGGAGATGGAGGCGATGAGGAGGTCTCTTCAGGCTGAATGTTTATGGTATCGACTGGAGAGGGATGCTGTTGTTGCAAAGCTGCGGGCTTCTGAGGTCCGAATGAGGGAGTTTGAAGAGAACGAGGGGATGATGGAGGGGATGCTCCAGGATATGTACTTCCGTACTTGGAGGCAGGGTAACTTGTCCTGGATGGATGATTACCCCCGGGTTATGGCTAGGATCTATCTCAGGGCTCTAGAGGAGGCCATGGCTGAGGCGGATAAGGAGGGTGGTGTGGCCTTCGGGATGGATGTGGTTACCGCCCAGTTCACCAAGGAGGAGAAGGTGGCGGTGAAGGAGGGTATGTGGTTGCTTGCAGCTGAGGAGGCAGGTGTGCATGTAGAGGATGATGACCAAGATGATCAAGGAGCAGATGCTGGTAAGTCTTCCTTTCTAGTCTTTCCGTTAACTTGGTTGCTTATCACTAATGAATTCTTTCTCTGACCGAACAGGTGGGCAACAGGACAAGGATAAGACTCCGACGCAGCCGGCTCCTTGATTGGACCTGGATATCTTTTTGTGGACTTAACATTGTTGTATATGTTAGTCTCAAAACCATAACATAACTCTTAGGTTGTAATTATGCTACTTGTAATAAACAACACTATTCTTGACATGTAATTCTTTAACTTAAGCTGATTCTGTCGTCTTTTGAATGTTTTTGCTATTTTGACATGTTGTATGAGAAATATAGCTATGCATATTCTTTTAATTAAATTGTGTTTGACGCCAAGTTCTTGTTTAAAACATAATTTCATGACTTGCAATGTTAGCGTGAGGTGTGAATAAATTATAGTCATGTGTTTACTCATGAAAGAAGGAAATACCGCCCTTTATATTTTGCTTGTAGATGGCAGCTTTGAATGTCTTGTGTGACCGAGTATGAAATGCGGTTCAGTATCTTGCTGTGAGTATCCGCTTCCATTAGCGAATGTCTCCTATTCTGTGTCCTGTACTTCAGGGATTGTTACAGAGGATAGGAGAAAAGTTTCTTAAATAAAATTGAAATATGTGAAATAGTAAAACTTCCAATCACGGAAGGCCTTCGATGTGCTTAAGTTCGTGGCAAATGGGCTTTGTAGTCACTTTCCCTAGCTGTGGGTCTTGGAGACATTTGTCACCCATCTTACGCCTCCGCGGGGAGTTAATTATTTTTTACCACAGCCGCACTTAAGACACATCGGAGCCGAGATCGCGCACAGTAACTACCCGGGCCATTATGGCCCGTAATCGTGGGTATTATTCGATTTTCTGTGGCCGGCTAGCGTGGGTGCCGATCGTCAACCGTGAACTGCCCCTGGCTGGCCACACCTTATGTTGGGGCTTATAGTCGGTTCACAGTTGCCGGCGAGCCGAACGCCGTAATGAGCTGCCTCGGCTATAGTCGGCCTTCTCGGTGGCTTATAATCGGCTCATTACAGTTGGCTTTAAGGGCCGTCGCAAGCAATGAGTTAACCCGCAGCAGAGGGATGCCGGAGCAAAAGTGTCTCATTGGCGAGGGCATAGATTCGCATAGTACCTGTTAGGTCTTGTCCAGGTGAAGTTGCGCTGTGGAGTGCTTTGAATGGAAATGCTATACGCATAGGGTTTTGTTCAACAGAAAAGGATAAAGTTAACAAGCAGCCAAGATATAAAGGAACAAGTTAAAAAAGAGACAAGGTTTTTTAAAGTGGTTCGGCACGAAAATGCCTACGTCCACTGATTCTCTTTGTTAATTCACTTCATATGGGCAGTACAAGTTAAGAAAAGTATCGACGGAGGTGTTGGATGTTCCATGCCCTCTGGAACACCTCTCCGTCCACTGTTGACAAAATATAAGCTCCATTGTGGAGATCTTTATGAATTACATATGGTCTATCCCAGATTGGATCTAGTGCTCCGGGGCGAGGGAAGATTCGCTTGAGGACAAGATCCCCTTCTCGTAAGGTACGATGCTTGACTTTGGAATTGTATTGTGCTGCCACTTTTTGCTTGTGGGCTGCTGCTTTGAGGACTGCATCATTTCTTCTCTCCTCAATTAGATCCAAAGACATGTGAAGGAGTTCTTCGTTCTCTTCTGGGTTATAGTGGATCCTACGGTGGGAAGGCACGATGGTTTCAACTGGGAGCATAGCCTCCGATCCGTATGCCAAAGAGAAAGGAGTATGCCCAGTTGATGTTCTGAAAGACGTGCGATAGGCCCACAGTGCCGTAGGGAGTTCATCCACCCAAGCGCCCTTTGACTTTTCGAGTTTCTTTTTTATTAGGGTTTTCAGAATTTTGTTGACGGCTTCGACTTGTCCGTTTGCCTGGGGATACGCTACGGATGAGAAGCTTTTGTGAATTCCGTGCTCTCGGCACCAGTTGGCGAATTCCTCGCTGTCAAACTGAAGTCCATTGTCTGATATGATTTTGAATGGGAGTCCGTACCTGCACAGAACATTTTTGATCAAGAAGTTAATAACTTTTGCTGAAGATACTTTATTCAGAGGTTCTGCTTCCACCCATTTGGTGAAATAGTCGACTGCCACTATAGCATATTTGGCCCCGCCTCGGCCCATTGCTAGTTCGCCGATTAAGTCAATTCCCCATACTGCAAAGGGCCAAGGGCTGGTCATTTGAGTAATCTCAGTTGTTGGTAGCCGCGAAATCTTAGCAAACTTCTGGCATCTGTCACATCTTTTGACGAAATCTAAGGCGTCCTTGCTTAAGGTGGGCCAGAAATATCCATATCAGAGTATCTTTTTTGCTAAAGTTTGCCCTCTGGTGTGATCTCCGCAGCTTCCTTGATGAATGTTGGATAAGATTTCCTTGGCTTTCCTTCCAGCGACACACCTTAATAAGGGGTTAGAGAATCCACGCCGATAGAGGATGTCCTCTTGTATTGTGTTGCGGGAAGCTTTCCTCAAGATTTTCTTGACTTCGTTACGCCCGTTGGGTAGTGTGCCGCTTTGTAAGTAGTCTCGGATGGGAGTCATCCAAGTTGCTTCTTCGGCTGCAGCTATCAGATTCACTTGCTCGAAACTTGGGGTTAGTTGCTTTGAGATGGCTACTGCTCCGGAAATAGCGCCGTCTCTAACGCTTGCTTGCTTCGCCAATTCGTCGGCCTCTCGGTTCTCTTCCCGAGGGATGTGTTTGACTAAGTAGTGGTCCAATCGATTGAGAAGTAACTTGGACTTCTTTAAATATGCTATGAGTCGTTCTTCTCGAGCCTGGAATTCTCCTAGTATTTGATTAACAATAAGTTGAGAATCGCTATGAAGACACAAAGAATTGACTCTGATTTCTAAGGCAAGTTCTAATCCAGCTATCACTGCTTCATACTCTGCATCGTTGTTGGTGGCAGCGAACTCCAACCTTATATCATAGTGCAGCTTATTTCCCTTAGGAGTGATTATTACCACACTTGCCCCAGAGCCTTGTTCGTTTGACGCACCATCCACGAAGAGATTCCACTTGATGTCTTCTGCTATTTCCGATTGCTCCTTACCTTCGTTGGTAGTGAATTCTGCAATGAAATCGGCCATGGCTTGTCCCTTGATGGCGGTGCGAGGGTGATAGGTGATATCATACTGACTTAGTTCAATGCACCATTTAAGTAGTCGCCCAGAAGTGTCGGGACGATGGAGTACCTGCCTCAGTGGTTGGTCGGTCAGAACTTTGATGGAATGGGACTGGAAGTAGTGACGCAGTTTCCGTGATGTGATTAGTAAACAGTATGCTAGCTTCTCAAGTTTAGGATATCTGACTTCTGCCCCCGTAAACCTCTTACTTACAAAGTATACTGGCCGCTGCGTGCGGTTGTCTTCTCTTACCAACACAGCGCTTAGGGCGTGAGATGACACAACAAGGTATATGTATAATTCTTCGCCTTCGCTTGGAGTTGAGAGTACCGGCAGTTTCTGGAGGTGTTCGATCAAGTTAAGGAAAGCGGTTAAGCATTCGTCAGTCCATTCGAACTTTCCTTTGTCTTTCTTTAGAGCTTCGAAGAAGGGGACGCACTTGTCCATTGCTTTGGAGATGAATCGGCTTAGGGCGGCCACTTTCCCATTCAGGCTTTGCATTTCCTTTCGAGTGGAAGGTATTTTAATATCTTTTAGAGCTCGGACTTGTTCAGGGTTTGCTTCAATCCCTCTGGCATGGACGATGAATCCCAAGAACTTTCCTGATGATACTCCGAAGGAGCATTTTAGAGGATTAAGTTTCATTCCATACCGGCAAAGTACTTGAAACATCTCGCCCAGGTGGCTTACGTGATTGTCGGCTTTCCTTGACTTTACCAGCATGTCATCCACATACACTTCCATAGTTTGTCCTATTAGCCCTGCAAACATCTTGTTGACGAGGCGCTGGTAGGTGGCTCCTGCGTTTTTAAGTCCGAAAGGCATTACCTTATAGCAGTACAAACCCCAATCAGTGATGAAACTAGTGTGGTCTTGATCGGGAGTATGCATAGGAATTTGGTTATATCCTGAGTATGCGTCCATAAAGGATAAGAGTTCGTGTCCGGCTGTGCTGTCTACAAGTTGATCGATTCGGGGAAGTGGGAAGCAATCCTTCGGGCAGGCGTCATTTAAGTTGGAGAAGTCAATGCATGTCCGCCACTTCCCATTAGTCTTCTTTACCAGCACCGGGTTGGCGATCCACTCTGGGTAGATGGCTTCCCGTATAAAGTCATTGGCAAGTAGATTCTTTACTTCTTCATCGAGGGCTGCTGATCGTTCTGCCCCCAAGCTTCTCTTTCTTTGTTTTACGGGCGCCTTGGTAGGATCAATGTTTAGTACGTGGCATGCTACGTCGGGGGAGATTCCGGTCATGTCAACGTGTGACCATGCGAATACATCCAAGTTGTGGCGGAGAAAGTCGATGAGTTGCTCCTTCAACTCTGCTTTTAGTTGGGACCCGATTTTCAATAGTCTACTCGAGTCATGCTTGTCTACAGATACAAACTCCATAGCCTCTGCAGGCTCGGCGGTGGCCTCCTCCTCTTTGTCCCTGGGGTCTAATTCATTGAAAGGGTCGCTGGTATATCGAAGAAGAGGGGCTTTCTTTAGTTGCTACGCTTCTAGACATTTTGTGCAGAGGGCAACCTCTACACTTTTCCCTTTATCCTTCCTGTGGTTGTTGCGAAGTTCAGTCACATAGCAATCTCGAGCAACGTCCTGGTCTCCTTCTACTTCCCCTACTCCATTGTCCGTTGGAAATTTCATCTTTAGGCACCATGGGGATAGGATAATTTGGAAGTCAGACAAGGCTGGCCTTCCTAAGAAGGCGTTGTAGGCCGAGTGGTTTTCTATTAGCACAAACGTCTGTTTCCGTACAACGGAGCGGGGATGGCTTCCGATTTCAACAAAGAGGTCCAGTTGCCCGAGGGGCATCTTCGCATCTCCAGTGAAACCGTGTAGTGGTTTATTACAGGGAGATACATCCTTCATTGATAGTTTCATTTTTTCGAATGCATGTTTGAATAGGATATTTACTGAGCTTCCGGTGTCTACTAGAATTCGGAAAACTTCGGCTGGACCGAGCCGGGCAGAGATAACCATGGGATCCATGTGAGGGTATTGCCTTCCTTCTAGGTCACGCCTACTGAATGTGATGTCATGATTCTCTTTCCGCTTCGGGTGGCGCTCTTCTATAACAGAATTAACATAGTCTTCATTGTTTCTAAGCGACTTTCCATATCTTTCCATCTCTGCCCAGCTTCTGTCGGCGATGTGCGGTCCTCCCAAGATGGTATGGACCACTATCTTCTCTTGACTAGGGCCGCTAGTGTTGCGATTTCCTCTGCCGATCTCTGGTGAGGGTAGCCTTGGGTTCTCATTGGCAGGAGCTGGAGTCCTGTCCTGACCTTTACATAGCATTCCAGTTTCTTCCTTCTGATGTGTTCTTCAATCAAGTCCTGGAGATGATGGCACTCATTGGTATCATGCCCATGAGATTCGTGGAAGCGGCAGAACTTTCCAGTCTTCTACGCGTTATCTGATTCCTTTTTGTATGGTGGGCGTTTGTATCTAACCTCGCCTTGGGTGGCAAGGAAGATGTTTTTGACGGTCTCGTTCAAAGGAGTGTAAGTGTCGAATCTCGGTCCTGGCCGATATAGGCGCTTTTCTCCCTTCTTGCCCCCAGCATTATCTCTGGAATCATTTCTTCGAACGTCCCTTGCCACAGCAGGCGCGTTGCTGTGAATTGCCTTATTTTGTTGTCCTGACTGCCCCTCAATGGCAGCATCCTCAAGCCTCATATATTTCCCAGCTTCGTGGAAGAAATCGGGTAAAGTAGCTGGTTTTTCTTTTGTCAACCTTCTAGCAAATTTAGTATCCGGATGCACACCACTACAGAGGGCCATTAGGATAAGCTTCTCATCGGCATCTTGGACTGCGGCCGCTGCGGCATTGAATCGGGTTAGGTATTGCTGCAGTTTCTCTCTAGGTTTCTGTTTGATGCTGGATAAGGAATAAGCGTCCTTGGGTCGTTCCACATGAATGCGGAACTGACTGATAAACTTTCTTTCAACATTTCCCACGAGCTGATGGATCCCTGGGGTAAATGATAGAACCAGGAGGTAGCGAGATCTGCTAAGAATAGTGGAAAGCATTTGCACAGTACTCCCTCTGTTGCTCCACTCATGAGCATATGCTGTGTGTATCTCTGTAAGTGTACAATGGGGTCGGAGGTTCCTTTGTAAGGTTCCATTGTTGGCATCTTCCATTCTCGGGGGTGATAGCAATTTCGATATTGCGGGCGAAAGGGCTGGTTACCCTAGCGCCTATCCCTCGATCTCTTTGCTCCCGTTGGACGCACTCTCTGAATAAGCGTGCCATCCTTTCATCAGAATTTGGAGCAGATAGAAACGAGTTCGGTTCTGTTCTGTGGAATTGATTCCGCCCAGATGACCTGTAGGGATGATATCGTCTATCATTCCTCATATTTTCCTGTGGCTGCCTTTGGTCTTCTGGGAGCATGCTAGGGTCAGCTACAGTTGGCCCTTGCCTTGATCTTCCCCTGCTGGGTTCTGATCTAAGCACTTCCTCGGGTCCAACTTCGGGCTGGACTCTAGCTCGGCCCCTTTCGCTGGCGTTTCCGTGGTTAGGCAGTACAACCGGCTCAGCTACAGTTGACCTCCGCCCGGTACCTCCCTCGTTGGGTTCGGTTCCAAGCATTTCCTCAGGCCTAACTTCGGGTTGTGCTCGATCTCGGCTCCTACCATGGCTGCTTCTGCCGTTAGCTCCTTTGAAGAAGGAAGATCTTTGTTGTCTCTGAGATCCTCCAGACTGGGACTCACCTCATGATTCAGTGTTGCGGTTAGACTCTTCAGCATCCCTTAAGCGTGACATGAGATGGTCCACCAAGGCTTCCTGCTGGGATGTGAAGCGGTTAGTTACTTCAACCACAACCCTGTCTAGATCTGCCCTAGTAATTGCTGCAGGCTGTTCTGCGGCAGGAGTGGTCGGATTAGCCTGTCCTTCATTTGGTACTACTGCTGGAGGAGGACGATTTACTTGATCCGTGATCGCTGGATCTGGAAGACTGCTGGTTGCGATGTTTTTTCCTTTGTTAACATCTTTTTTCTGCTTGGGAGGCATGTTTTCCAACCGATGAACGATGCTGTCAGGAAAAGAGGTTAAGTGGAAGAAGCTGAAGCTCCTGAGTTCAATTCTCAGTGAAAGCACCAAAAATGTTTGCACAAAAAATGGACAAACACCTCGAAGTCGTACGATTTACTTGATTTTATGTTGTTCTTAGCGATTTGGGTGATTTATGCAAATATATGAAAAGCGGGGACTAAACTGTAAAAGACACGCAGATTTATAGTGGTTCAGCCAGAATGTGCCTATGTCCACTTTATATATTATTTCTCTTTTCTTGTTTTGATTACAAGTACAAAGCTTTGATACTAGTATCTAAAAGTTGTTTGAAAGTTCTATCCGTGCTTGAGCTCTCAAACTTGTCCTCTCTTGTTGTACCCCTGCCCCTCTATTTATAGAGTGAGGCTGGGGGCAGGGGTCTTGGATGTATATAGATGTTGGTGGGCCTGGGCCGATGCAATCTGGTCTGGCAACTTTGGTTCGGCAATGCCGTGGTTCGGTAGTAGATGGTTGGAGATGAGGTCCTGGTCCGGCTAGGAGTTGGTTCGGCTCTATATGTATTTGGACCGGTAATAAGTGATTCGGTGGTAGGTTGTTCTAGCTGGTTCGGCAGGCCCCTGGTTCGGTAGTGGCTCGTAGGAGTTTGGTTCGGCTCTATATGTATTTGGACCGATAATAAGTGATTCAGTGGTAGGTTGTTCTAGCTGGTTCGGCAGGCCCCTGGTTCGGCAGTGGCTCGTAGAAGTTTGGTTTGG
Source organism: Allium fistulosum (assembly GCA_030737815.1). NCBI lineage: Eukaryota > Viridiplantae > Streptophyta > Magnoliopsida > Asparagales > Amaryllidaceae > Allium > Allium fistulosum. The sequence goes on along the minus strand of CM060906.1, from coordinate 865,273,145 downwards.
CATTGCTCGGAGATGCGTTGATCGGTTGTAGGCTGGTTTGGCCGAAGATCACACAACATACGAGGAAAAGACAATGTTTTATTTTTAAAAAGGAAGTGTTGACAAGCATTTCAGTTGCATCCTACTATATATAGTTTTGGAAAAACTGAGCATTTAGAGAGAAAATGCTAACCATAGCGAACTCAACAAATGCAATTCTAGTAGAGTGATGTTGATCTCCGAGCATTCTCATGCAATACACCTTCCATAGCATAGTATTTTCAATATTTCTACTTCAAAAACAGTTGAATGTAATTATATTTACACTTAGAGGTGAGGGAAAAAAATCAACCCTTTCCACAAACAGACTAAAGAAAAGGTTTCAACTTTTCATAATTAACCTACAATAACTATATTGTCAAGATATACATTATAAATATGCAAAATATATGGATGTTTCTAGAACTATTTGGAACCTTCAAGTCAATATTCGCATAATAGATTGTCCTTAAGCATGTCTCTTGTCACCTTCGGACTAAAAAGGAATTAGTGTGTATCATCGAATAATTAGTGAAAATGTAAATTATACTAACATAAAAGCTAAAACATGAGGACACAAGATATAACAACAAGCCTTTACCCTTGGCAACAAGGTAGGATTAATAGGTTTGATTGCTTGTATTGTAAAATGTTGTTTTGAAAAAAATAATATGATTTTGGACAATATATAGAAATTTTCTAGGTTAAAGCATTGATTTGTTTTAATCATAAATCTCAAATCGTTAATCCATTTTTGAAGATTTTGCATTTGTTATAAAGTTATGACATTATGGAACAACTTTTGTAATTGCAATGCTAAATTATGAGATTTAATAAGGTTAAAGCTTGATTTAAAAAGGAATTAAATCACTGTCCTGAAAATAAAAATCCTATATAACAATGATGTCTTCATTTGGTTATAACTTTCAAATGCTTTATTCGATTTCAACAACCATATACTTTCTGGAATGCTAAGAAGACAAGGAACAATTTTTATTTTAATAGTTTCACAAAATTTTGATGTATTCTTGGTTACGACTGCAGATTTATAAAGTGGGCATATGGATTTATTATCATTTCAGCTTTTACATTGTTTAGTATAATTCCCATTACTAATATGGCACTTCACGTTTTCATAATTTAGAAGTTGTTTTGGAAACCTAATGCACTATGTAACAACTCAACCTTAGATACCATTGTATGATTTTGTATTTTGAAAAGTAAATGCACTATGCAACAAGTTGAGTTGAGAATAGGTACTCAAGAAGACGATTTGGATTAATTGTCGATGTTAGCTCACTTATGCTCGCATGTAAATAAGATAGCTCTATTAAACATGCTAATAAATGGTATATTTTATGGGTATAAGGATGTATTTGTTATTATTTTATTTCCCCATGTTTAGGATGCCCCATTGTTGGGATTTATATATATTATGTGATTTTGATACGTTGTGATTTTCGGAACGCTCCCCATTAAAAGTAAACTCCACTGAAATTTTCCAAAAAATCCGACAGTTATAGAAATGTCATATAATATTGTCATATGCAAAAAGTAAATTATAATTAGAAAGTCATTAAATGAGCCTATTTAAATTTATAGCATGCAATAAAAGAAAGAGGAAAGAAACATAGAGAATTGAGGAAGTTAAAACTTGTTAGAAGAGTGTGGAATACGAAGGGTATGAGCTGTGTTTGACGTCTTCCCAGTAAGAAATTGCGAGAACGAAATTTTCATAAGTGGGTAGTCTGTAATAACCCTACTTTCTACTTCATCAAAATAAATCGAATTTAAGTAAAATACAATGTTCAAATTCAATTTTGGACAATCTTTATCTTTGAGAATACATTTTTATTGAATTAAAGCTTATTTGATATAGGATAATGCATAAATAAATTGAATTAATTAATAAATTCTTTTCAGAAAATACATTACACTCGAATAAAATAATTAGAATGGATATAAAACATTTCTATGTTGTAACTAATATACTTATTTCTGAAATATATGAAAATAAAATTTATTCGATATTAATAAAACCAACAAATCAACGAAGATAAGCAACTATTGAATTTTATTGTTTTGTATAAAATCATTGAAGTACATGTTGCAAAATATATAAAAAATCAATTTTTAGCTGAAAATGAATCTATAATTTGATAATGAAATTTCTTATATGCAAATATGGAGATTTTAAATAAGAAAGATTGAAGTAAACTGTAATGTTTAGTGGTTCAAATGAAATAATTCCACTAACAAAACAACCCCTAAACCATTTATTCTTTCTATTTCTCATTTAATTTCTCAGCTCAAATCCATATATCCTACTCTCCTCAAATCCCCAATTCGAAGAAAAAACACATGCAAAAGAAGAAGAAAATGATGATGCAGAAAAAATGGAGGGGATGCATGACCACAATGATGCAAGGGAGCGATGTCTTGGGGGTTACGTGTGGACCTGGGCGGCTGGCGCTTGGATGCACATGATGAGGAGGAGATGGTTTTCTATCGCACATGCGAATGGAGGTTGGTGGTGGCGTGTTTACGGTCAGGGCACAGGAGTGGTAGCTAGTCATGGATAAGGCAGCAAGTAGGGTTGCATTGGAGATGATGGAGAAGAAGGGTTGAAATAGCAAATTAAGGAGGAAAGGGAGATTTTATTCTTGGAAATCAAGGTGAGTATTATTAACACTTACATATATGTCTAGATATTAATTGGTTGGCTATGTATACAAGTTTGATGTGATGAATTTGGTTGATCTTGGATAGTACTGATTGAAATAGTATTGCATGCCTTTGTTTAGTTGGTGATATGTGAATATTAGTTGAATTTGATGCTTTGTTGATTGCAATGGCCAATTTATGGCTAGTTGTCCCATTGTATTCGAATAAAACCATGGAAATTTATGTCAAAGTAATTTATGTTACATTGTGATAGATGTAAGTTGAGGTATAACTCGAATTGTTGCCACAAATTGATTAAAAAGGGGCAATTGTATTAAATTGCTTAGGTTATATTTTTATAAATTCGTTTGAAGTATATATAAATATTACTTTTGAAAGAGGAGATTTTGGAATTTAAGTATATAAAAGATTTTGATAAAGGAAAGATGTAAAGAGATTTGTTGTGATAATTTTAAAGTAGTTGGTATGAAAATAAAGAGGATGTAATTTTTTTAAAGAATATATTTTTAAACCTATGAAATTTAACAACCCTTTTTAAATCAAGGTTTTGGAAATAATTTATAAGTAGAAATAAAATTTAAAAGTGAATAATTATAGGAAGTGTTGTATGGAAATAGTTTCTGAAAGTTGAAATTATGATATTTGGACAATAAGTGAATTTATGGATAGATATTTATTTCTTTATGATTACAAAAATTATTTGAAGGTAGTAATAATTTATAAAGAGATTTAAATTATATTTCAAAGTAACGAGATTATGTAACAACCCAAAATTTAACCCATTATAATTAATTCGTTAATTAACTAAATAATAAAATAACTTTGTGAAATTATCAAAATTGAGCTACGGTAGTTGCACCATTGTGTCCATGGTAATTTTCTGGTCAATTTCCATATATAGAACGTCAGAATCCGAGTTAATATGGCCAAGATATGAATTAAACAAAAGTGAAGAAGAGAAAAAAAAAAATAGGCTAGGTCGACCACTTGGTCAACCTAACCTCACCCTAGGTCAACCGGCCGGTCGATCAGGGTATAGGGGCGGTCGACCCGCCTTAGAAATTGGACGAAGGAAAATTCCTTCGTCCAGTAACGTTAGTTAGCCTATTTTCTATGTGTTTTGCATTCTTTAACTCAATCTGGTCCTTCCATTCTTGCATCCGATGGCTCCTATTCAGCCTATGACGTGATTGCATGCTATTCAATCCCCAAATCTAACGGTCCGAGATCCACTTCTACCCCGATAAATAAGACCCTAGGCCTAACACTTTTTCTCATTCTAGATTTTCTCCACTTGGGTTCACCTTTTCAGGAAGGACCTAAAAGGAATAATTTTCCAAGGAGAGAATCTTTTTAATAAAAATATTTTGATACTCTCAAGTAGATCCGGAAAGACCAAAAGGGAAGAGCTTAGGACCACAGGTGAGTGATTGTAATTATTTTAATTTTCTTTAAGTAATTTAAAATAATAGGGTTTCTAATAGTTGTAGTTTTACTACGACTTTTGGAATAACCTTTTTAGTAGTTTATTTACAGTTTTTAGAATTATTTTCAGTATATTTTAATTTATTTCTGTTAATTATAGCTTTTCCATTTATTTACAATTTATTTACAATATTTTAATTTATTTACTGTTATTTATGTGTTATTTACATCTTTTTCCTACGCTTTGGATTTTCTTCTATTTTTAGTTTTCTTTTATTTCTCCTTCTTCTTCTTCGCATATGAGTTAGAATAGATTAAACGTGTGACGCACCACCTCTATGCTCACAATAACAAAGGTTATTATAAGGAATAACGTCTGCTATTGCGAAGAATAAGGCTTGTTAGAAGCGACCATCTGTAAGTTATGCCTTAGACGAGTATTGATTACATCGATAGGAGTTGTGTAATTACTCCCAACGATATAAATTCAATCCAAATCTAAAACGAAACTAGGGTGGCTTATGAAAAATTCAGAACAACTTATAATAACAATAACACAGATAAGTATAATTACATCAGAACAGAAATATCAGATATAGCAGAAGACAAGTCTGGATACATGCTACAACACTCGATGGTTCACATGAACCAAATGTACATATACATAACCATCAATACATACATGAGATGAGAGTCAATACACCAAAAGTAACACCTCGAAGCCTAAACAAAATATGAGGTGAAATCCCCAAAAGTTGAAGCTACAACTGAATCAGAGATAGCGATTATCCTGAAATAACTCGGTCTGACCCGAGTATTATTTAAAAGAAAATAATAAACGGATCAGTCTAATTTAAACTTAGAAATAAGTGCATGATAAACAACACTTAAGCAAATTATTCATAATCTCGAATGAGACTATTCAACATAAATAATCACATAGTTTAAATGAAGAATCTCATTAACTCCATCAAAATCAACTTCCAAATTCATAATTGAATTCGAAACAGCAATACACAAAAATTTAGAAATCAAAATAAGACAACTAGAAAATCAACTTAAAAGTCAGCATAAAATCAGCATAAAAGTGGATCGATCCCAGCATATGGCGAGTCTAAGCTACGCCGCACGTGCATCTCATATGGCAGAAGCCTACCAAGTACTGTCAGCATAATATTTGGCGCCCAACGAATGACCCGAAGGTCCAACATATGACCCAAAAGTCTAGTACTGGTAATTGACCCAAAGGTCCAACAAATGACCCGAAGGTCCGGCATAGTGGCTTGAAAGCCCAACAAAATCATCAAAATCTTCAAACAGCAATTCCATGGCAAATATTTCAATTAACGAGTCCGGAGTTAACCGAATTAGTAAAAGCGTGGTTCCATACTCCGCACTTTTGCTAACTCGTTTAAATCTCTTCATCGTTTCCTTGAAAGTGCAAAATTGTGTATTTAATATAAATAACATTTTACGTTCTCAAATGGACAAGTCCGGAATTAACCGAATCAGAAAAAGTAAGGGTTCACAGTCCTTAATTTTGCTGAAGCGTTTAAATCGATTCCTCATTCTTTTGAAAGCGTAAACTGTGAAATTTTTGAAAACAATTTTATTTAAAACGATTTTAAAAACACGTTATTAAAACAACAACATCTATAGCAATTTCGACAAAGAAATTGCGCTTCTGAAAACACCGTAAAAACGGATATCAAATCAGCGTTGCGGGACAGCCGCTTCAAAATTCACTTTTAAATTGACGGTTACTGAAGTCAAAACAACAGTAATTTTTTTATTCGTCAAAACTCTCATCAAAAGAACATACTTCAAATATAAACATACCGGGGTAAAAATTTCGTTATAAAAATAACGACAACAAAATTCGTTTTAAAACCAAACGCCGGTTCAACGTAAATCTAACCGTAGACTACACTACTATATATTCACAAAACATTGCACTGCCCACTTGTACAAAATGAAATAGGCAAGTAACTTGGACATACATTTGTGCAATCCATCTCACATACAAAAATATTGATGCATAAAATGTTTGCATAAAAAAAAATCTCCTAAACAAAGTTACACGTACACGCGAAAACACAATGGTCTGAACATAGTTTACACGCACGCAAGAATTCAATATGCATGCATGCAACTTTCACACATACAGGATAAAATTTCAAAACATATTTGCACGAAAAAGCGGATTACTTCATGCACGAATGAATCTAATAAAGGTCTGGGCAATATGCTAATGTTTTTCAATACAAACTTTTGTATACAACTTGCACGAAAAAGAAGTTGTTAAAATAGGTGAGCTGGCCATATATATATACTTGTCTACATTCTGCAATCCAAAAACCAACAGGTTCAGGCAATATTTCACACACAAGATGCAAATGTATAATGCAAACATTTTTGCACACACGTATAAATGCCAAACAAGAATGTGACCTACTTTCCAGCACACTCATTTGCACGCGCAAGTGATAAATAATGGCCAGGGCACATACGTCCAACAAAACAATTATTAACTGATTTGGGTTCATTTTTATGTAAACTGCACAATTTCAAGCTACTCATTTTTGTTAAGTGCAACCTACCCACATACGTAGCCAAAATAAAATGGCCTTGCATCCATAAAATATTGCATAAAAATATAAACAACTTAGCTAACTAAAATTGCAAACCAATATAAAATACCAAAACAGCATATAACACTACAAGAAAACTGCAGTTTACCTACGCCAATATGGCGTAGGCGGGGCGTAGGTAAATGCAATAGCTACGCAGCGCCTACGCCAAAGTTGGCGTAGGTAAAACCTGCGTAGCTAAAAATATGCTTACGCCTTACCTACACCATTCGTAGTGGTGTTTCCTACGCCGTTCCTACGCCTATATTTTTCTACGTCTTTCCTACGCCGTAATATTCCTACGGATATGGTACGACATTTCTACTTCTTTTTTACCCACGCCTTTCATACGCCCTTCGTTTACCTACGCTTTCCCTACGCCTTTGATTTTCTATGTTTTTCCTACGTCTTCCCTACGTCATTCATTTATCTACGGTTTACCTACGCCTATATATTTTACGTTTTACCTACGCCATACACACGATTTTTTGCTGTACCAATATTTGCTTTACCTATGCCTTTTCTGAAGCAATTTTTATATATTATATACTATTATATTTCTTTTCATCGTACATTAAACAGAAACTAAAATCAACTTATTTCATGTATATAAACATTTCAACAAAACGATTAACATCAAATCATTCATCTTCAATTAAATTCAAATATCTCATTCATATTACAAAGTCAAATCAATATCAATCAAGTTCTCATATGTCTAAATAGTACGATATTACGTTCATAATACATGACATCAAACACATACGACTAAGAATGAAAAATACCCTCATCCCTCACGACGATCATTTGACTCTCCATCAAATCGTTGTCGAATCATCTCAGTAAGTTGTTCATACTGCGTCTTTAGCATTTGAATTTCCACATCTTGACGCTCCATCTTTTCCTTTAGTTCAGCTCTAGTTTGCGCTTCACCCCTGTTGATGCTATAAGTGGCATCTTTGTATTTCTGCATTTTATCAAATATTGCATCAATTTCTACATTTTATACTAATTAAAATAATATTTTGGTGAAAGTTTAAATATTTACTCCAGGGATATTTCCATAATAGGGTTTGCGATCTTTTCTTTTAGCGATAACACCGGTAAGCATATCGAATACTTCTTCTTCGACTTCATAAGTAATTTCCGTGCCTTCACTTTTCAATTCTTCAATTCTAGCTTGATATTTTGTCTGCATTTATAATTCTTAAGTTCAGATAATACAAAAATCTAAAGAATGCTAAAAAAATTAGTGCAAGTGTAAAATATCCTAATTCAGTTTTGAACCTCACTGTAAACGCAACATGATTTCCTCATCAACCATAAACACTCCATCATAACTGAGAAAGAATTACAGGACAACCATCATAAAAATAAAACATTAAATGACCTACTTGACATCATAGTCACTATTGTGATTTAGGATATATGGGAAGAGCGATATACTCACATCTTTAATGGTGTCCAAGATGGAAGACAACTATTCAGCAAAGTCAAAGTAGAAAGTAGAGATTATGGTAGGAATAAACTTTTCTTCAGTGAATTTGGGGTTCAAGATGTTTTATTCCTATCATAATCTCTAAAGATAAATCATGAGATAAAACCGTTCCTATTATAATCTTAGCAGCTCTTGTAATATGGCCAGACGAGAAAACAAAACATCAAGTCATTACAAGAAACAAAACTGTTCAGGCTTTTAATCAAACAAAACTGCTTCCTCACTGCATCCGTCTTGTATGAGTTATTAAAGAAGAATTCCTAAAACACCCAAAAACACTTCTGTCGGCAACACTTCTGTCATACCATCATCCATCATCGAACCCACTTCACCACCACTTCTAACACTACAAATCACCCAAACCCATTTCTAGAATTCCATCAAATCGGCACTAACTTCAACAACCTTCGAACTTCAATTTCCTAATACACTCAGCAACCACACACAACAAAACTGCAAACTCACTTCACATCTCCTATACAACCAGAGTTCAACCCACAAATCTTCTTCCTTCCAAAACACTCCCCTTACATCTCCCACATTTTCACTGCACGACCACAAATCGTCCACCAATATCACTACACATACCCGAAAACAACACTACTACAATCAACCACAGTTCACCACCACCTAACAACAGCAACTCCTCCTTATCCTCCATACCCGAAAACTACATACCTGAAAATAGCAACTCCTCCTCCAGCCTAACAAAATCCTTCTACACTACCTTCCTTCAACAGTTCTCCCCACCATAATCCATCTCCTCCAACATTAGAAACTTCACCACGAACTCCAACAAACATGAAACTCCCTAACTTCAATTCCCCAATCAGCCGCACTGAAACCAAGCACAATTTGACCGCCTTCGAACCCAAACCCACTTTGTTTCATAACGTTTTTGGGAATTTGGTTAAATTTTGTTTGATAAATTCTTCTTTAATAACTCATACAAGCTAGGTAAAATAATTCTTCTGTCGGCAAAAAAGTTTCATAACAAAACACTTCTGTCGGCAACACCACCATCTCCTATTCACCTTTCCTGAAACACCCAAAACTTCACAACCCAATCACCACCACTCAATCACCACTTCATCCAAACAAAACCTACCACTTTCAATGTACATCAGCAGACTCCCTTCACTGTCCCCTACAAATTTCCTTCACCGTTCCTCCCTCACTAAACTGAACTCAACATTCATGTAGAGTGGTACAAAACTGCACTGTTGCAAGTGCAGTAGTGCTGCACACGAAAATGTGCAAAAACTGCACTGGTAAAGTGCAAAAACTGCACTGGTACAGTGCAAAATCTGCACTGGTAGTGTTTATAATGCAAAAACTGCACTGGCAGTGTTTATAATGCAAACACTGCAGTGTAGTGCAAAAACGCACTGTGTAGTGCAAAAATTGCACTTTGTAGTGCAAAAACTGCACAGGTGTAGTCCAAAACTGCACGAGCAAACAAAACTTGAATATCAGATTCGGGTAGAGCATACAATTGTGAAATCGGGTGACAGGAAAACCGCAAGAAATTTGTATTACCTTTGTGTCAAATTCTCTTTAACGAGAAGAGAGGAACTGAAACCGAAATCGAAGGTCGAAATCCAAATCGAAGATTGGATCGAAGGTTTCCAAACGTCGGAGATGGAGTCGCAGACGTCGGAGATGGAGTCGCAGACGTCAGAGATGGAGTCGGAGATGGAGTCGGAGATGGAGTCGGAGACGTCGGAGATCGAAGGTTTCAGAGTGTGATTTGAGATGAATGGGTTTAATTTGGAAGACGAATTGAGTTTTTGTACATACGCCGGTTTTGATAAATTAGAATGAAAGGGTTTTGTACATACGCCGGTTTTGATAAATTAGGTTAATATTTTGGCTAAGACCATGGCGTAGGCATGGCGTAGGAACAATTCCTACGCCTTTTCTACGCCATGAAAACTTTGTAGACGTGGAAACGGCGTACGAAATTATCTACGACCTTCCCACGCCATCATTTTAACGTAAGGAGTTTCCTACGCCTTTTCTACGCTTTAATTATTTTTCAGCATATCGAAGCTGGCGTAGGTAAGACGTAGGAAATTTTCTTACGTCTTTCCTACACCATTACCTCTTTCTACGTGTTTCCTACGCCATACCTACGCCCCGCCTTTTGGCGTAGGAAAGATGTAGGAAATTTTATGTAGGAAATTGATGTGTTTTCTAGTAGTGTAAAAACATACAGCATAGATTTTAAATTAGATATGTGAGTTTTACACTCACCTTAGAATTGATTCAAAACCGGTTAGCAACAAAGATCAAATGGAGTAAAATTTTCTGGAACGGCCATTAATGCTTTTTCCCAGCTACTGAAATTTTTTGGAACGAAAAATGAGGAAGTGTTTACAGGTAGTGATGGAACAAAAGAATGTTGCGCCTACTATTCTTTTCTCATTTTGCACAAGTCAAAGAATATACGCGTGCTAGCAAACATTGTACAATTGCATTTAATATGAGATGTGCTTCAGAGAAATAAAGGTACACGGCCTGTACAAAATAGTGATGGTAATAAAAAGCAAAGTGTTCATCTTTGCTCTTTCAAAATTAGTGACAGCAAGGCAAAAAAAAAATGTTCCAACTTGCTTTACAAAATTGTTGACAGCCAAGTGCTCAAATTGTTTTTGAATGGACCAATACATGTTACACATGAAAGGCAAATGGAGTTACAGCATAGCTTGGTTATTTTCCACTGACTTGTAAATGATTTTGCATTTTCAACTGACTTTGCAAATAATATGCAAATTCTACTCTCTTTTTTTCAAATCTCATTTTAAAATTTCTATTTTTACATTTTCATTGCGACGGTAATCAAAATCATGGTTGTTACAAACTCCCCCCTTATAAAAATTACGTCCCCGCAATTTTCATACTAGAAGTTGTTTATAACACAAATTAATTCATCACAACAAAGATTTAAAATAGAAAAGATGAATTAAGAATGCTCACCCCCACCCGAAGAGGAGAGAAAACCGGGATAAGAACGCTCGATGAATTCTTTAGTTTCCCAAGTGCAATCTTTGGGGTTTGTGGACCATTGAATTTTCACAAGCGGGACTTCTTTACTCCGAAGGTGTTTAACCTCCGAAGCTAGCACACGAATAGGATTTTGCACCATAGACAAGTCGGGTGAGATCTCAAGATCTTACAACACATGAGGATCAATAATAGAATCTGAATCTCGAAGGCATCGACGAAGCTGGGATACATGAAATACGTCATGAATTCCCGAAAACTGAATAGGTAGCGATACACGAAAAGCAACAGGGCCAATGCGTTCCGTAATAGGAAATGGTCCAACATATCGAGGAGACAATTTCCCGGAGCTACTAAAACGCACCACACCCTTCATCGGAGAAACACGAATGAATACGCGATCGCCTACAGAAAATTCCAAAGGCTTCCTACGATGATCAGTATAAGATTTCTGCCTATTCTGAGCCTCTTTCATTCTATGTCTAATAATATCAATCTTCTCATAAGATTCACGAATAAAATCGGGGCCGAGCACTAACTTTTCCCTCGATTCCAACCAACAAGATGGTGATCGACACGGCCTTCCGTAAAGGGCTTCGAAAGGAGCCATACCGATACTGGATTGGAAACTGTTATTATAAGAAAATTCAACCAGAGATAAGTGGTCTTCCCAACTACCACCAAAATCAAGAATACAAGCGCGAAGGAGATCTTCTAAGACTTGATTCACCCTTCCAGTCTGAGCATCAGACTATGGATGATAAGCTGTACTGAGATTGAGCTTAGTACCCAAAGCTTTCTGAAGGCTTTGCCAGAAACCACTAGTAAAAAGCGGATCTCTGTCACTAACAATGGAACTAGGAACTCCATGAAGTCGAACGACTTCTTTAATAAAAAGCTTAGCCAACAAAGGAGCAGTCCGATTGGACTTGATAGGAATAAAATGGGCTGATTTGGTCAATCGGTCAACAATCACCCAAACACTAGTATGGCCCGACCTCGAACGAGGTAGACCATCAATGAAGTCCATAGAAATTTGATCCCATTTCCATAATGGAATCTCAAGAGGCTGCAAAAGACCACTAGGACGATGGTGTTCCGCTTTAATAAGTTGACAAGTCATGCAACGACTCACATAACTTGCAACATCACGCTTCATACCTTCCCAAAAGTATAAGCGTTTCATGTCGGCATACATCTTGCTATTGCCGGGATGAATAGTATACTTAGAACGATGACAGTCCTCAAGAATGTCATTTCTAAGATTAGGAAGATTAAGCACGATCAACCTTCCCTTCTTCCGAATACAACCATGAATATCAATATCGAAATCCTTTAGATTATCACTTCGGGATTCCGATTTACAACTCTGAATAAGATAAGAGAGATCTGGATCTTGTTTCTGGGCATCGGCAATTCGATCCAACAAACTAGGACGAGCTTCCATGCTAAATAAAAGCACGGGAGAATCAGAAACTGAAGGACAGTCTCTAACATCACAATGAGATAAAGCTTCCAACATATTCCACTCTGCTAGCATCATGGAAACAACAACTTGCTGCTTGCGATTAAGTGCATCAGCAACTCGGTTACCCTTACCAGGGGTATACTGAATATCAAAATCATGTGAAGCAAGAAATTTGAGCCAACGCTGTTGCCCCATATTAAGTTCACTACAACAGTTTATGGGTTTCATAGCGTTTTAAAAATGCTATAACAGGCTACCATAGCGTTTCAGAGAACGCCGTGGAACCACAAGCTATGGTAGGCCGGCAACATTACATAGCAGGAAGGAAAACGCTATAATAACTAATAGCGTTTACAAAAGTGCATAGCGTTTGCACCCTACCATAGCGTTTTTTCTCTGTTATTAAACTTAAACGCTATAGGGAATTTAATCCTTCATTTAACTTCTATAGCGTTTTTGAGCACATTTTATAGCGTTTCATCAAACCATGTTATACCGTTACAATGTTTTTCGATAGCATTTTTTGTCATTCTTGTATAGCGTTTTTTATTTTCTACTATAGCGTTTTTTATTCTATTATAGCGTTTTTGATGCATAAATCTTACATCTCATATAGAGTTGCGATAGCGTTTGATGAATCAATAGCGTTTTTCAAACGCTATCCTATATAATATTAATTTTCAGCATTTGTTTCAATTTTCTTTTTTTATATTATATTATATATATGCACACAGATAGATATATGTATATACAACATTACATAATAACAACATTACATTACATAACAACAACATTACATTACATAATAACAGTCTTGGTCATAATTAGCAGTTTGCCTCCAACATTACATAATAACAGTCTTGGTCATAATTAGCAGTTTGCCTCCAACATTACATAATAACAACATTGTCTAGCATAATGTACTAATACAAGTATGAAGAAACATAAGCATAGTACTTAGCCCAGGCATCCATATTTCCCATCATTTTTGCAATCACAGGAGATACCTTAGGATTTGCTTGATGTTTCGCCAAAATTGCAGTATTACTCGTACCTGTGCAAATTCAATGAACATATGAGGTAATTTGCAGATAATTTTATACTGTCATTACAAAAGCACACTCAGAATTTCCCAACAAAAAGAAAAACTGTAGAATTTCATGTATACATCTCACAGAACAGAGGTAGTACCATTTAACTGTCAAGTGTGCATAAACAGAAACGTGTTTCTACATGTATGAATCATCTCAGACTGAACATCAACGGAAACACCTACCATTGTGTATTTATATACATGTGTGTGCCCGCGAGCCGCACACACACACACGTGTGCGTGTGTGTGTCTGTTTATGTAGATGTATGTTTGTATGTATAAATGTATGTATCTGTATGTATGTATATGTATGTGTGTGTGTATGTGTGTGTGTATGTGTGTGTGTATATGTATGTGTGTGTATGTGTGCGTGAGTGAGTGAGTCAGACACAATAGATTTGTGACCCCTTAAAATATTATGAATATTCCAAATACTCTGAACAGTGTAGATTATAAATATTGTAAAGAAATACACAAATAAGTTGTAATAGGTGATAAAAAGTTAAAGCATCAAGCAATGACGAGCAACAAAACCTCAATAACCATTGATCAACTAAACTAACCTGGCAACATAAAATCCTGCATTTTCCAACATCAATAATTTACTGGCACACCCAATTGCAAGTGCACCACCAGATCCACCTTCTCCAATGACAACTGTAACAATTGGAACCTTCAAACCAAACATTGTCCTCAAATTAAAGGCTATGGCCTCACCCTTTAACAATAATAAAAACGAGAAGTAAATAGACATGTATATTGAGATATTTATAGCTGAAAAGATATAGCCTCAAAGTATTTAAAAAGTGGCATACTTGGCCTAACTCCTCAGACTTAAGATCTGCATAAGCCCCCGGTGTATCAATAAACGTAATAATGGGCAATCCATGATGATCAGCATAATAGATCATTCGTAAAGCTTTACGATACCTGTATTGATATCAATAAACAGTACATTTTTAATGGGGTTTCCGCAATATTAGAGCAACCAACATAATAGAAGCACCAATGCAACAATTACTCTTATTAGTTAACTTTGTTCAGTAAAGATTATATGTAATACCCATGTGATGTAGGCATGCCAAAGTTAGAAATGGGATGTATCATGACTGGTGTGAATCTCATAGCACATATCCAAGAACTTATGATCTTTTGCATGCTGATCGTCTTTTCTCAAACCTGAAGGAAAGGTAAACAAAGTAAACTTTGATGTTTACAGAAGTTAGAAATTTGTTGCCTTGTCCAATAGTGTTTTGACAAGTTGAAAAACCAAATTTGCAGGTGTGAGATTTTACCAACTGTAGTCCAGGTAGATAGAATAGTTAGGCCAGGAGGAAAGCTGATAGTCTGCGATGAATCTGAAGTTATAAGCTAAGTGGAGAGTCTGTTGAAGTCTTTGCACTGGGAAATTCGACTGACATTTTCTAAAAATAATGAAGGCATCCTTTGTGCTGAAAAAATAGAATGGCGACTTGAAGAGTATGCACTTTCATCTTAGGAAAAAATAAGGAAATTAATTTGTTTTTATTTTAATTCTATATTTCAGAAAAAGAATAGTACGAATCATTCCTATTACATTTTTTTTCTTTATAGATTCTTTAAGTTGCAGAATTGCTCTCCTTTTGAAAAGATAATTCATTGTATAATGTTGCAAATAATTCTGCAATCTATGATGTTTATTTGCAAGATAACCCTCTTTGATCCTTTAGATATATTATTCAATTGAACTTGATTTATATTTTTAATTCCTTCCCCAAATACTATAGTAAATGATAAATCACTGAAAGAAAATTTGTTAGAAACTTGACATGGCGTCACTTTTTTTGAAGTAAACTAAAATCTAACCTTAGATAGACATTTTGTATGGAACTATGTTTCCATCGAAAGAAAGTTTCATCAACTTTATCTGGATAATTGTCCATTGAAAGGTGGCCGAAGGGCTGCACAAAAATAATTATAATATTGATAGATAGATAAATGGATTAGTATCACAAATACAAAAGTGTACTTCATCTATGAGGTCAATAAGACTCCACTAGTACGAAATTGTTTTGGTCCTACCAAGCTTTATATGCACTTTGATTTTCAAGTATTGTTTACTCTTCCAATCATTAATAAATACGAAGTAGTTCATGCATAATTTATGGTAAAATTGAATTAAATTGCACGGTCCTATTCTCAATAAAAAGAATTGATACATATGTTAATAGATTAATTGTTAAGCTATTTGGTATAAAGTATTTTCATTTATTTTGAAAGATTATAAATGAACGAAAGTAAAACATAAATATATTCTGCTAAAAGCAATTTCAGCAGCAATTTTAGTAGAACCTGGTATAATGAGGTGGATACAAGTTCCTTTTAGTTATTCACAAATCCCACCTTTTTATAAAAAAACTAACAATAAGTAGTATCTAAATAGGGGCTCAAAAATGAGAATATATGTAGATAAACAGCATAGCAATAGATCCAAATGACAATGTAGCAACCAGGGTGCTACATCTCATGTAACACCATTAGATCCATTCTACTAATAACGTTGTCATATGTGAACTAAAAATATTTGTTTTACCGCTAGCATCTACAAGTATACTAGTGCGAACCCGTGCTTCGCACACGGGTGGCAAAATTATTTTTATTGTAGTTGAAAAATTAAATTACTTTAAAAAATAATCAAAATATACTATTTACAGTAAACATTATTAGAGTATGAAATATAAGTTTAAAATTAGTACACAATCCTTGTTGAGTCAATGTAGTAATTTGCACATGGATTTGACTATATTGTTAGTTTATATATAATCTATAGATTTATTCTCACTTTTCAAAAAAGAATTTTTAAAACTAAGTATTGAGAAATTTAATGCACGGTAGGTCTAATATTTTTTTATTACAAACAGTATAAGCCTTTATTTATTAAAACCTATCACTTGTAGAATCATAAGCCCATGTTCATGATGGAAGAAAGTTTTACGATGCATACAAATTGCCTACATGTTTTGCACCATCCATTGTTTAGGAATAATACAACATTCCACACATTGGTAGAAATTTGACATGTCCTAACTGTAGGGAAAACTTTGGATTTGTTAAAGGATATACTAATATGTATGACACCAGTTACGGCTTAACATGAAAGTTAACAAAATGATTACATTCATTGAATATGTTTGAACTTTATGATGCATAAGAAATGCCAATCAAAAGAAGTAAGAATGGGTCAATATTTGATTAAAAATTTGGTCAGATTTCATTCACCAATTTTCTTATTTTAATTTTATAGTCGCCAACAAATATTTGGTCAAACGTCATGTCAATCAAAAGAGGTGTTTATATTTGCAAGTGTTGTAGGAAAGCAAACTTTTTCAAATTTTGAAATATTACCAAATTATAAAATCTCTCAAAAGTGGTATAACATCTTGAATATAGATACAAATCATGGTTGAATCAAGGTAACCTTTGGCAGTAAAAGAAATCAATGTTGTGATAAAATAAATAAAAGGCAAAATTAACAAATATTAAAAGCTAGTCAGTGCCAAAATTCAATATACGCAAAAAAAAGTAAGTAGTTAGCTTAGAGCACTGAATGCTTACAATTCCAACGATGAGAATGAACCACATCATTACTCAAAGTTTATAGTAATTATATGCCATGGTAGAAATAATACCAGGAAAATGAAATATATGCATAAGAGCAACAAAAGAATTCAATATTTGTTTATTTAAAATAAAAGCACTGCAAAAATAAGAACTTAAAGGTACAATGTTATTTTTCCAATTTGTCCAAACTGTAGCTTCTTGAAATACAAAACAACTATCTATATGAAACAAACAATAGAAATGTTCCATCATCCCTACCATAAAATATCAAGACACGGGTTTCACTATTAATTGCTAAGTCTCATCTTTGCTTATTCCTTTATTCCATGATCTTGATATCCATAATATAGCAAAATCAGTATGCTTCAATTGTGAAAGGATGCTTCAAGTATAGTTCTTAACTGGTGTATTGAGAATATCTGAACACCATCATGTTCTTGTTTGTTATGGTAATATTCACACTAAATTGGATTCCACTTTCATAGCTGCAGTTTGCCCAAGCTAGATTGTGTGTTGATTGAGAGAGTAACGTGCATAATTAAAGACTATGTGGTAGTCTATGGCTGCCTCAGACAATGCACAAACATTATCAGTTAGTTATTGTTACTTGAATCAACATTTAGTACTACATCATTGTCAAAAGTAAGCCTAATAATCATAATCCCCATTTAGTGTCGCACATCTAAATTCTTCTGCTCTATTAAGTTAATTTGATTTGATAAATTTCTATAAACAATATGAAGAAAAAAGTGGAGGAACGAAAGATTTCTATATGCCAAATGAGAAAATGAACATTACAGGTAATCCTGAACATGCACAAATTCATGCATCCCGTTTTCATAGATGTAATCTTATTCTTTATATACGGAAAATAAACTGGGCACGGAAGCTCTCTTAAATTAAATACAGCCTTTTGTTGTGTTAATCACATAGTTTCTCACTAAACATTTCATAACGTGCACGTGGGAAACACAAATAACACGCTCAATGTTTAATGACAGAAGTTAGTGAAACGATAAACATAATCACATCACATATAATGCAACCTTCCTAAATGAAAATCGATGGTAATGTATTAAAATAAAAAAGAGTTAAAACATTACAACTTACAACACTGGAGCTAGCAAGTGGATAGAAATCACATATTTCTTTATTTTCTAAGTTCAAAGAAGATTTATTCATTACATGATTAGATTCATTTTCCTTCGTGATGACATCCTTCATGGAGAGCAACAATAATAAATATTATTAGGTCGGATAGAACGAAGTGTGTGTAATGGAAAACTATAAACTATTGTTATTTAGTGGTCACCTGCAACTAATAATATTTGCAGAAAGGGAAAAGGAGCGGTTAAGGACACTATTTAATAAAATCATCTCTTTTCTGCTAATTTCAACTGAATAATACCCATAGTATACATAGTCACCTATAAATTAGTAATTTGTGTCTGGTTTCCAAGAGCTAAAATAACAATCAAGAAAATTACTAAAATTACAATACATTCGTTCTGAAGATAATCGTAATAGAATTATTAAAGTTAACCAATTCGATTATAAGAAAAGAATGCACATAAAAAATAAAAAGGAAAAAAGATACCTTTCCTCAAATACAAAGAATTCAGCAAGGAGGTGAAATTGTCCATGAATATGAGAGAAAGTTATTTTTGGATTTCTAATAGAAGCATACCAACCAAAAATTATGGACACGATAACTTAATGTTTATAGTGGACAGTGAATCAAACAACCTTGTGCTAGTGTGGATCCATAAATAATCCGATTATGAGAAACTAAAAAGCAATATAATATATTCACATGGAAAGATTATAATTAACAGTCAAAATACATTACCTGAGAGAAGTACCATGAATTTGCAAATAGGAGGAAAGAATAGTGAACACCTCTCTGTTCAGCAGCAAATGAAAATGCATAACATCATGTATATAAATTTTTAATAAATAATATTGGTTGACACGTAATTAGTTATATATGTAAAGGGTCACATTAAGGAAATTTTATATTTCTGTGCAATAGTAAACTGGGATTTATGGTCTTTTGAAGTATTGACAACTGGATCCTCATTTCGAATCATAATTCCTTTGTAGAAGAGTAAAATAGAACAATAAAAATCACAAAATATATGGTTGTTTTAAATAGGAAAAATCATACAGAAAATGATTATTGTTTCCTTTTCATTTAATTTCCAACATTATTCTTTGTCACTTTAATTATTCATAATCATATAAAAATAATTCAATCAATTTTTCTAAGAAGAATAATTCATTCAAAATTAGAAGTGTCATGCTTATTCAATAATTTAACATTAATCGACCGAGGTAAATAATTCAAATTGTGATGTTATATCAAAGTTTATAATGAGGCAACCATACTAAAAAACTTTGTTCCTACAGCACACACTGACTCAAGTGATAATATATAATTCACCTGTTCCGTTGATGAACTGGATGAATTTATTCAAACAATTGCGCTATTTTGTAATTTTTTGAATATATTTAACCAACTCAAATGGCTATATATGCTTTCACTATTCTGTTGATGAATGTCAACTTACAAAATTGAATATTCAAATGACCATATACACCAATAGTTTTGCCATTTTATAAAGGCAAAATAAAAAGAACATAAAAATAGGCCAAAATGGATAAGAGATGAGAGACATAATTTTTTATGGTGTTAAACATAAATTACGAATATATGTGAAAATAATTTGAATATCTTCAACCATGGAATCAGTCAGATTAGAGGAATGTGGAAGGTTAATTATGTATTCAATTACATAAAAAATCAATTATACCAAATTATCAAAATATTATACTGAAACTATCAAAGATAACTTCGCTTGTGTTAAAAAATCAATGTTACATTAAGTTTTAAAAAATAAAATAACATAGCCAAATTAATACGTACTTGTGTCAATAGGAAAATAATCTACCCTCCAAAATACCAGCCATTGTCTTTGAACAACCATGTGCAAGCAAATATTTTTTCGTAGAACATAGCTATGAGACATGTTAGTGACAAGCAATTCATGTCCAATATGATGAAAGAATATAATAAGTTATCAAATGAAATACCATTTACTTAGCAGTTTCAGTTTGACTAAAAAAGGTATCGAGTACCGTGGGAAATATAGAGCATAAATAGTTTTAAAAAATAATCTTTGTAAGCTCTATCATCCATGTAATAATAGTGGTAAGCTTAGTAAATTCTCACGGCATTTGGCATATTGTGACTTAGATATATATTTTGGACATAAGCAGTTAACGTGACATATATTTGGTTGTGTTAACCTCGTTTTTTAAATGCTTTCATAACATAGACATGGACAATCAGTATATGATACTCTCGATATATATAATACATGATAAGTATTGACAAAGAACTTGGTTTCAAGTTGTTTGCCATGAGATCTTACGAAATTAACTCATACATTATTATCAGATTCATATTTTCTTTTATGGTTAGTTTTAGGTCATTTGCATGCAAATTAAATCAACCAAAATACCCTAAAAGTAACTATAAAATGATAAACATGAAGTAGAGGTGACCCAAAATGAAATTATGGTAATCAATGTTATTTATATGTTGTTTGCAAGTATGTCAATATCCCAAATCAGCAAACAGAAGATTATATTTAGTTTCGATGGACTGCATTTTAGTATAGAGGAATAAGGTTAAAAAATAAAGAATAAACGAAGAAAAGAAGCCATACCATGAAATAAAAAATCAAACATGAGTTCATCGCTTGAATGCGAGAAATAAATTTGATTCTCAACTTGTTGCACTCAATATCTACTCCTGAATTATTTATTAAAAAACTATAAGTTCATCACTTATCATGTTCTGAAGGCAAAATTAGCTTCAAAATCCACCGAAACCCATAATGAACAAACAAACAATCTTATATTCCACTTACCAAGCATTATAATCGTTTGAACAGATTTAATTGGCTAAGCAACTGCAAAAGAATACCTTGATAAATTCAGCCTAATGAAGAAAATGCTTCCAAATATTTATAGCAAACAAAAATTGTTTGTTGATTTGAACAATGCAAGGGTACCTTTGATGGGAAACTGGATATATTAAGCTTTACTATTTTATGAAAAAGCAAAGAAAAAATAGCATGAGAAACTTACCATATTAGATGCTTCATGCTTGGAACATGTTCATAATCGGCCTGGTAGCATAGACCAAGCAAGAAGCATAGATGGAACGACAGTTTTGGAGATGGAATCATTAAAGGATTCAAATAAGCAAGATGGTCAGCCAAATCAGCAGGATCGGTTTGTATTTTTCAAGAAAAACTTACTTTTCTTTCAGTGGAAACATCACATATTGGATAGCTATGAAGTTAATTATCCATTAATCCCTTGCAATGCAGCAATAAAGCAAATTTATCACATTGGATTATAGTATAGACAATGTAAGCTTGTGAATTGAATTCAATGAAAAGGAAAAACGTGGGCAATGAATTTAAAAGATCCTAAACTTTTATATCAAAAAACAGGTGGGCTAGATACAAATAACATATTCTATCTTAGACATTAGCAGCAGCATGTCTCAAAAACCAACAATGCTAAATATCGAATCAAAGAGTAACATAAAATGCACATATAATTTCAGCCTAACAGAGGCCGAACCTGAGGAAATTAGTAGGTATCTTGCATAACATATAGTGTTAATTGCTTCGTTCTAAATAAATATCCAGTTTCTTTGTATCTAGCAGTACAACATTTTTATAGAAAACCGATAGGTACAGCAGAGGGTTAAGACTTAATGAAACCTAAAGTTAGATATACCATTAGACAAATCAAAATTTATAAGTTGGAAACTAAAAATGTTACCACGATGTCTAACGATAGTTTTAGATTACATACGCAGATTAGTTTCACCCTTGAAACGCTGAAACATCTCAAATCCGCGATGATGGTGATAGGTTGCGATGAGACGATCCGAAGGCAAACGTTTAAGAAACAAATGCGATGATTTAAGGGGTAATGGGAAGTTGACAACCTTGGACAATGGCAGGAAGCTAGGATGGGCAACGGTGGGTTGGAAAACGCAGCAGAGATAGATCGACGATGTGGAATGGTTTAATATACGAAGTCGGGCAGTAAACATTCTGGGGGTGAAGAAGTGAAAGGACACATGAAACCATGGGCAATTATAGAAGAAACATAAAGTGAATGTGTGAGGCCAAAACGTCTCAATTTTTGAATTCACCTTGCAGTAAATGAATGATTGCTATTGAGAAATGGAAGGGAACATTCTAGGGTTTGGGGGAGGAGGAAGGAAGTAGAGAGCTGTACGAATAAATAGAAAGCGGAAAGGAA
Organism: Allium fistulosum; assembly: GCA_030737815.1. Taxonomy (NCBI): domain Eukaryota; kingdom Viridiplantae; phylum Streptophyta; class Magnoliopsida; order Asparagales; family Amaryllidaceae; genus Allium; species Allium fistulosum. The sequence goes on along the minus strand of CM060906.1, from coordinate 865,250,370 downwards.
AAAAAAGGGACTGTTCATTTCCAAAAATGGGTGGAGTCCTGTGTGAGCTTGAAACTGAACTCACTAATAATATAATAGTATAGATATCTATTTGCGGACACCAGTAGAGGATGCATTTTTGTCTACTTCTTACTTAATAATTCCTAAATTACTCAATGCCTAAGTCGATCAACAACCAATTTTATGATTCTACGTAGTTTCACATTGTATTAATCCTGAGAAACTCTGTTCCACTGTGATTAAGGCCCATAGTATAATAATGATACAAATGTGAAGTGCAAATCATACTCAATTCAAAATCTCTCCGCAACAATTTAACAAAAAACTAAATATAGAAAGAAAAAAAAACTTTTCAAATATTTTTCATACATACCTAAATATATTTTTTTAAATAAAATCTTAGATGCTATTTTTTCTACCCTTCATTGTAGATATAAAAATTGTGCTTAGATCAGGGTCTTGGATAGATCTACATGGACAATACTACTTCATGTATGAATTAGCATTTAAGTTATTTCTGAATTAGACTAAGCTATACAAAAGAGCATATTAAACGAGAAAAGGAAATAGGGTAAAATAAGCAAGCATCTACCAATCTTAACTAAAACTACCATTAATTTGGTACTGATTTACAAAGCATTTGAAAAGTAGTACTATCAACAACAATTATAATTATTATTGTTCATGAAATAATTAAATAATATTTGAATTAAATGTATGTTTGCAAAAGAGGTTTCAATTTTCCAATGCATTAAATGATAGTTATGCATTTTAAGCACAATTTTGTGATTAATTTGGCCGTTGTTCAAACCTGAAGAGAGAAACAAAATTTAAAAGCATTTAATGCATGAGCTGTGCATATAAATGTTACCTTGACAATTAGTTATTTTGCTTAAATTTCTCTCTATTATGTGTCTTAGCTGCTCGTTTTCATACTATTCCATAACAGCAGTAATAAAATAGAACCAAAAATGAAGAATGAAAAAAAAACCTAAAACTTGATGACTCTCATGTTATTCAGAATCTCATTCATTACTTTCATCCCCTTATCTTTCATTCCCATTATCAGAAACTGATATCCATTACTCTTTTTCATCCACACAAAAATAATCCATAATGTGAAAGCTAATCCAATACTGCAATTCGATCTGAATCGCGATCTGAATCGTACGATTTAACTATTTTTGATAACACTGCTTGGTGTTAATTAAACTGATGTGTACAAAGGCATAATGCACATAATTCATTGACGATTTAGTGGTGAACCGAAGATTAATTTTTTTATTTTAGGCCTAGTTTGGAAGTTGCTATAAAAATAGCTATTTTTTTTGGTAATAAAGCATTTTTGTAAATGCCCACTCCTTAAATAAGTATCAAAAAAATTTTAAATTTAAATTTTGCAAATTTAAATTTGCACGAGTGATTTTTTCAAGTCCAGCACCACTGTCTCATTTGTTATACAATCTGATTTTAATATATTTTGTCACAAGTTCAAATTTTGTCCAGCAGCGATTGATTGAACCATTGAACATATGTTGAGTATTATAAACCTATTTTCGTTTCAAAGGAGTCTAAACTTAAAACAGTTTATGCAAGAGGTCTGAACTGAAAATTTGTCCAATCATTGTCTTATAAAAGCTTAGTAATAAAATTACTTCAAAAATAAATTTCTTTAGGAGGAAACAAAGCAAGTATGAAGAAAAGGATAGAGCACCGACCTTCACCAACATAAAAAAGGAAGCACATGTGGCATTAAAACAGAGAATTGAAGGACAAAGACACAGATACGGACGTATACATGCTCACATTTGACCAACTCTCTTCGTTACATTGTTGTAATGACCTTCTTTCATAACTGTTCCTGCGCTTTTGCGAATTTCACTGCACTATCGAGTTTTTTCTCCATAAGGACATGATCATTCTCTGAAACTAATCATATGAAATTTTAGGTCAGTAACAAATATTAGCTTAAACATAGTAGATTCAAGAACATGAAAGCTAAGAATTGTTTGTACCCAGTGCTTGTTTTCTAAGAGCTGCTTGCTTCTCCCTCAGTACCTGGTTTTGGCTTCCAATTATTTCATCATTTTCTGAGAATAAACTCAAATGGGATAAGTTTCGAACTAGAGCATATGGATTAAAATCTAAGGGAAAATTAAGGTTATCAGAACTAAATACCTGGACTAGACAGGATTGCCCTGGGCATTGGAACAAAGCTAGTTTTGATGTTGGTGTTTATATCCCCATGAAGTGCACTGTCATCCTTCTTCACTGTACAAGAAATATTACATGCATGTATTATATATAGTTACATGGCAAAATACAAAGAAGAGGAGGTGAAATATGTATAGCGTAATCATACACTTAGGCACAACAGAGAGTGGCTTTGATGAAATCTTGGGATCAGAGTTTGGTGTTCTTGCAAGTGGCAATATGTGATTATCTTCCTGCTTCTGATTCTTTACACGTTCTTTTATTTTGGCTCTGTGTTCCTCGGAATATTTGTTTTTCTTCTTCCCTTTTGGAGTATTGAAATAGAAAAGTACGGTTTTAGATTCTATATAAACATATACTAAGCACTTATTCCACTAAGCAATCTTTTGAGCTATATTACCATTAGAAGAAGCAAGTTGGGACTTAGAAATCTTTGCATTTGATCCACTAGAATCATGTACATCTGAAAATTAGAAGAGAAATGATATAGGTCAGATAATAAGACACATGTTTAGTTATTTAAACTACAAGCCTCCACCTTTTTGTAAAAAAACAGTTTAAATTGTAGGTTATTATAAATTTTATTTCACTTTTTATTTTGAACTTTTTAAGTATATTTATATTGAATTGCAATGAAGCTTATAGTATTGGAGATTCTTTTGCAATTAGCATCCCTACCCAAGTCTGTAAATATTAACCAACCCATCGATAGCCCTTAAAATAACAAAAATATTTGGCACGTTGGTAGTTGTCTAGTATCAAGCATATTGGTTCTTCAAACATGAAAGTATCAGATGTAAAACAAAATGGAGAGCACTGAATCCAAATTTAAACATAGCAACAAGAGAAGCAACTTCACAACTTAATGATGCTCATTTCAGAAATGAATGTGATACAGATTTCTTTGAATGGTTTGATGGGGCGAATTCATATTCCATAAAGCACGGGACAAGGTCAGAAATCGAGTTCAAACTCAAAAAATGGGAATAACTGATTTGGCATAATAAAAACAACAAGTGAATGTCCTTTTGTTCATATCAAGCCCACATCTACCGATTGAGTACTAAAAACCGATTACAGAAATGTGGATGCACATCGATTCAACATGCGTACTTTGTAAACAGGAAATTGAAAATAGAATCATCTATTCTTTTAATGCACTTATTAGTGTATGTGTATAACATGGTGTTTATAACTCATTAATAGAAAATAATGATGACTAAATTTAATTAAACTGTAGATATGTTCAGATTATGACCAGATGAAGCCGTATATATATTTAATAAAACCACAACTTTGTAGACATAAAATCTCAAGTGTTATAAAATTGTATTTTATATAGATACATGGATCTTGAATAAACAAGGAAATTTATGATGGAAACTAATTGGAGCATTATTTTAACAAATTCAGTAAAAAAATTAACAGCCAGTTTTCAATACATTAATTGCCATTGTTATCATAAATTTGGTGTCACCTAAACAATTGATTTAGTCAACTGAACAAAGAAATTTGGTGTCAACACTAGTTCTCAAATGATTGTTTGTGCAATATTTGAGTTATTCTGACATGTACTTTGTCATAATTGGCTGTAATGTGAGCATATTTCCCAGAACAAAACTTGATAAACAGAAGCACAGGAGGAAACAATGGCTGAAGCATCAAAAAATTCAACATTGCAAATCCAAATGATGCAACAAACATAAGTTAAATATAATTTATATCAATATGTGTGTAGAGTTAACTTTACTTAAATATGAATAAATTCTTACATTTCACAGTCAAACTACAGCAGTTTCGTAGCCTACATCCATACCCAAAACTTATCATCAAACTTACCTCAAAAACTGATTTCGCGCCTCTCAGCACAGAACATTCCAGAAACAAGATTCTCTGGTATCCTCAATGCAACCCAAACTCCAGTGTTTGCCACATCCTCAGGCAGCATATTTCCTACATAATTCGTCACGGCAGTCTTCACCCAACCAGGGCAATAATAGTTCATATATATTTTCTTCCCTTTGTCTCTATTCAACAGCTGCTGTGCCATCAAACGTGTGCAAGCGTTCACTGCCAGTTTTGAAATCGAGTAATCAGTGAACACTTGAGGCCATTCTTTCAACTACGTCTCCTCGTCTTTAACTTTGGTTGTTCGATAAATTTCATGACCATACCATCTGTTAAGTCTTTAGAAAGGCAACTGTCTTTCAACAGCTGATCCCTTAAGGCAACATCTCCTATTCTGTTGCACCTTCCATTGATCCTACCTAGTCTTTAGGTCACATTCAGTATTCGAGCACCATGCTTAGAAACCCTCATCAGTGGCAACATAGCTTCTAACATCTTCTCTGTCCCAAAGTAATTATACCCAACTTAAAGTTTATATATGAAAATTGATGTCTGTATCGACTTACTTCATGGGATATTGCTTCTTAATATCATCTAAAACTTCAAACTCAACTCCTACTGTGAAACACACTGCCATGATTGGATCTCTTAAAAAAGTTTGTATCATTATTATTATTACTAGCAATTCATGTTCAATCTTCCATAACACAAGTTCAAAGTTTTGGTAGAGGCTGCACTTTACTCTACGATTTAGGCACTTTTTCGACCACAAAATGCCATGATTGAATAAACTTACACATTCATTGTTCATATTAAAATCGGCCAAACACACCCGATTTGGGAACTTTCCTAAAACAAACTAACCTTGAGAAACATGCACACTTTTGGGGAAAAAAAATCCTTTAAAAGAAATGGTACTGCAAAATAAATCAAAAACTTTTAACTTTAAAAATTAAATGTTACCTTAGGAAGTACAGCTGCGAAAAAACTTTAACGTCAAAAGAAAAGGAAAAAAACAAGGTTTAGTTTAAAAAGAAAAGAAAAAGAAAAAACAAGGTTTAGTTTAAAAAGAAAAGAACTGGTTGTCAGAAAAATGAGCAACCATAGTTAAATTTAGAGCCCAATCTTAAATTGATCCCTGCAAAATCCATATTCTTCACATTTTAACAAAATCAATAATGTAACAACATTTGACGTTATAGCATATTGGAGGCCTACGAGCACAACAATAGATGTGTTGATACAAAACTAGAGGAAGATATGTAAATTTTAGCTAAATTAGTTGAGCAGCACAAAGGAAAACTCAAAGGAAACTCCCAAGGCATCACGAATTGCTTTGGCAATTGAACCACCACAAAATAATTTTGCAGTACTACAATGAGATGAGTTTTTTCATCACAATAACAACAAATATAATATATAGCAGTTATTTGTAATTCTTGTACGAATGTAAAATTTTAAAGAAACGTATATATATATCCCCATGTTTAAGCGTGTATCAACTTCTATCCACTAATTATGTTAAGAAGAAATTTTACGCACAATAATGATAATTAAAATTATATAATAATACCTCTTAGAAAGTTCAAATCGGAGACGCTTGAGGATCGACTGTGTGACAGAGAGCTTACGGCATTGATCGACTGTTGACGACGATGGTTAGGGTTACGCGATTGGGGTTTCTGGAGGTGATGATGACGGCGGCTAATGTTTCTGAAGGTGATAAAGTGAAATGAAGAATATTTTTTGGGGGAGGAAGTGACGAAACAATACACGCTTTTTTTTATTTCCCACGTAAATTTTGTTTCCAGCCCGCCTTTTTACCGAATAGCGTTGTAACCTAAAATTACCAAGTTGAATAGCGGTAGAAACCCTAGCTTGCATAGCGTACCAAAGGTGGTATGCGGGAACGCTATATGTTGGTGCTATCAAAAGACCATTTTGTTGTAGTAGCTTCTGAGTGAAGAGATATTTCAGAGATTTGTGGTCAGTGAAGAGAACAAAACGCTCGCCCAATAAATAATGTCGTCAAATCTTTAGAGCAAAGACTATAGCGGCTAACTCCAAATCATGGGTAGCATAACGAATCTCGTTAGGCTCTAGTTTTCTAGAAGCATAGGCAACTACTCTATCTTTTTGCATGAGAACATCACCGAGTCCATAACCACTGGTATCGGTATAAACAACAAGATCATAATTCCCTTCGGGAACCACTAAGATAAGAGCATGAGTAAGGAGATCTTTTAACTTCATGAAAGAAAATTCACACTTATCAGACCAAATAAAAGGAACAACTTTTCTCGTGAGAGTGGTAAGCGGTAAAGCAATATGAGAAAAGTCCTTAATGAACCGGCGATAATATCCCGCCAATCCAAGAAAACTACGGATCTCAGTAACGGTCTCGGGCCTCTTCCAATTCTGAATAGATTCAATCTTGGAAGGATCGATAGAGATACCATCGGAAGAAACAATATGACCGAAAAATTTCACCTTATTCTCCCAGAAGCGACACTTGGAGAATTTGGCATAAAGCTGATGTTGACGAAGAGTGCTCAAAACAATCTCCAAATGCTGAATATGATCGGCTTCAGATTTGGAATAAATAAGAATATCATCTATGAAAACCAAGACAAACTTATCGAGATATTCCCGGAATATCCGATTCATAAGATCAACAAAATACGTTGGAGCGTTCGTCAAACCGAACGGCATAACAAGCCATTCATAAGAACCATAACGAGTACGGAATGCAGTAAGATGAATGCTATCTTCCACAACTTGCAACTGATGAAAACCGGTAGCAAGATCGAGTTGGGAGAAGAGCTTAGCACCACTTAATTGATCGAACATGTCGTCGATCCTAGGTAATGGATACCTATTTTTGATAGTGAGCTCGTTAAGCTTGCGATAATCAATGCAAAGCCTAAGAGTACCATCTGGCTTCTTAACGAAGACAACGACGGTGTCCCAAGGAGATAAGCTAGATCGAATAAATTGCTTGGTTTCCAATTCAGATAATTGTTGCTTAAGTTCCTCATTTTCCTTAGCAGACATCCTCGTGGGAGGACGACTGACAGCATGAGCACCAGAGATAAGATCAATACGGAACTCAATTGCCCTCTTCGGCGGCAAACACGAAATAGGCTCGAAGACATCAGAAAAATCACAAACAACAGGAATATTAGTTATGACATCCTCTGATTCGAAGGAAGAAATGAGAGCTTTCGAATCATGGTCCATACTTCAAAATACAATAGATAACTGCTCGATAGCATCGGGATGCTTGAGATATAAAGTTCTTTCGGGACATTGGATTTGAACTTCATAACGAACGAGCCAATCCATCCCCAAAATCATATCAAAACCAAGATGATCCATAACATGCAGATTCGCATGAAAGGTAAAACCACATAGAATAATCTCAACATCAACACATAACAAACCAAGAGTAGTGGATCCACCAATAGGATTTACAATCCTCAAAGGGTCGCAAAGACTAACAACATCCAAAGGAATACCATCAACAAGCTCCTTCGACACGAATGAATGTGATGCACCCGTATTGAAAAGAACTCTAATAGAACGGCCATGAAATAAAATAAAACCTTCCAAAACAGAAGGAAGAATACCTTTGGGCTGAGAAGAATCACCAGAAGCTTTAGCAACATTAAACTTCCCAGATTTGAGACCCTTAGAAGCAGTAGGACAATCAGAAATCCAATGACCCTCTTTCTTGCAATAGCGGCAAATGCGAGGCTTAGGACAACTACGAAGAAGATGATCCAAAGAACCATAATTATAGCACGCCCTCTGATTAGAAGGTGCACTACTAGGCTGAGAACTAGAGGTAGATTGCTTCTTCTTCTTGTTGGAAGAATTATCAGGCTTATGAAATGGAAACCTCTTCTTGTTGGGGTTCTTAGAAACCTCAACCTCATCTCCACTATCACGTTCCTTTTCGACAACTTCAAGGCAAAGTGCCGAATTAACAAGTTTCTCAAAAGAGAGCTTAAGCTTAAGAAAAAGAACTTTCTTCAACTACTTCTTCAGACCATCAACAAATCTAAGATTCTTCTTATGCGGAGTGTTAATGAACTCAACTCCGTATTTGGATAAGGCCTCGAAAGATGCAACATAATCAGAAACAGAGGACTTTCCTTGTTTTAACTCAAGGAAACTACAAGCAAGATTAGCCTTTTCTGATTCAGGAACGAACTTGAGTTCGAATCGTTCCTTAAACTGATTCCACGAGAGAGAGGACTCATCAACTTACACAATAAAAAGCTCATACCAATCAAGCGCACGTTCTTACAACATGCTAGATGCCACGAGAACGCGATGATGATCTGAAAGATCCATCCGAGAAAATATACGCTCACAAGCGCGCAACCAAGTCTGAACTTCCAATACACTTTCTGGTCCCTTGAAAGGCTTGCCTCCAAGGTGGGAATAGTCACTACACAAGCGGGCGAAGGCAGACTTTTGAGTAGGAGCTGTGGGAGTAGCAACAGAAGGCTGAGTACCCCGAAATAGCTCCATAAACTGATCAGCTGACATATAGACTCCGTCCGGATGAGAACCACTATACTGACCTGTAGTGGAATGCTTCCCTCTACCTCTTCCAGCCATAGGCCGAGAGAACAAGAGAAGATAAGGATTAGTTAAAACAATACAAGATTGATAAGAAATTTAACAAATGGAATACTACGGAAATATAAGATTCATTCCTAGACATATTCCAACATGTTAAAATGGAAGGAATAGATTAGAAAGGCACGAATAAAACCCTCGAATAGTTGTAACACATGTTCCATTCTACTTCTGTTCCGTGTTTATTATAATTTGTTCTGAACCTCAACTCTGATACCAACTGTGATGCCCCACCTCTATGCTCACAATAACAAAGGTTATTATAAGGAATAACGTCTGCTATTGTGAAGAATAAGGCTTGTTAGAAGCGACCATCCGTAAGTTATGCCTTAGACGAGTATTGATTACATCGATAGGAGTTGTGTAATTACTCCCAACGATATAATTTCAATCAAAATCTAAAACGAAACTACGGTGGCTTATAAAAAATTCAGAACAACTCATAATAAAAATAACACAAATAAGTATAATTACATCACTCGATACTTGCTACAACACTCGATGGTTCACATGAACCAAATGTACATATACATAGCCATCAATACATACATGAGATGAGAGTCAATACACCAAAAGTAACACCTCGAAGCCTAAACAAAAGATGAGGTGAAATCCCAAAAAGCTGAAGCCGCAACTGAATTAGAGATAGCGATTATCCTGAAATAAATCGGTCTGACCCAAGTATTATTTAAAAGAAAATAATAAACGGATCAGTCTAATTTAAACTTAGAAATAAGCGCATGATAAACAACACTTAAGCAAATTATTCATAATCTCGAATGAGATTATTCAACATAAATAATCACATAGTTTAAATGAAGAATCTCATTAACTCCATCAAAATCAACTTCCAAATTCATAATTGAATTCGAAACAGCAATACACAAAAATCTAGAAATCAAAATAAGATAACTAGAAAATCAACTTAAAAGTCAGCATAAAATCAGCATAAAAGTGGATCGATCCCAGCATATGGCAAGTCTAAGCTACGCCGCATGTGCATCTCATATGGCCGAAGCCTACCAAGTACTGTCAGCATATTATTTGGCGCCCAACGAATGACCCGAAGGTCCAACATATGACCCGAAGGTCTAGTATTGGTAATTGACCCGAAGGTCCAACAAATGACCCGAAGGTCCAGCATAGTGGCTCAAAAGCCCAACAAAATCATCAAAATCTTCAAACAGCAATTCCACGGCAAATATTTCAATTAACGATTCTGGAGTTAACCGAATTAGTAAAAGCGTGGTTCCATACTCCGCACTTTTGCTAAATCGTTTAAATCTCTCTATCGTTTCCTTGAAAGTGCAAAATTGTGTATTTTATATAAATAACATTTTACGTTCTCAAATGGACAAGTCCGGAATTAACCGAATCAGTAAAAGTAAGGGTTCATAGTCCTTAATTTTGCTGAAGCGTTTAAATCGATTCCTTATTCTTTTGAAAGCGTAAACTGTGAAATTTTTTAAAACAATTTTATTTAAAACGATTTTAAAAACACGTGATTAAAACAACAACATCTATAGCAATTTCGACAAACAAATTGCGCTTCACAAAACACCGTAAAAACGGATATCAAATCAGCGTTGCGGGATAGCCGCTTGAAAATTCACTTTTAAATTGACGGTTACTGAAGTCAAAACAACAGTAATTTTTTTATTCGTCAAAACTCTCATCAAAAAAACATACTTCAAATATAAACATACAGGGGTAAAAATTCGTTATAAAAATAACGGCAACAAAATTCGTTTTAAAACCAAACGCCGGTTCAACGTAAATCTAACCGTAGACTACACTACTATATATTCACAAAACATTGCACTGCCCACTTGTACAAAATGAAATAGGCAAGTAACTTGGACATACATTTGTGCAATCCATCTCACATACAAAAATATTGATGCATAAAATGTTTGCATAAAAAAATCTCCTAAACAAAGTTACACGTACACGCGAAAACACAATGGTCTGAACATAGTTTACACGCACGCAAGAATTCAATATGCATGCACACAACTTTCACACATACATGACAAAATTTCAAAACATATTTGCACGAAAAAGTGGATTACTTCATGCACAAATTAATCTAATAAAGGTCTGGGCAATATGCTAATGTTTTTCAATACAAACTTTTGTATACAACTTGCGCGAAAAAGAAGTTGTTAAAATAGGTGAGCTGGCCATATATATATACTTGTCTACACTCTGCAATCCAAAAACCAACAGGTTTAGGAAATATTTCACACACAAGATGCAAATGTATAATGCAAACATTTTTGCACACACGTATAAATGCCAAACAAGAATGTGACCTACTTTCCAGCACACTCATTTGCACGCGCAAGTGATAAATAATGGCCAGGGCACATACGTCCAACAAAACAATTATTAACTGATTTAGGTTCATTTTTATGTAAACTGCACAATTTCAAGCTACTCATTTTTGTTAAGTGCAACCTACCCACATACGTAGCCAAAATAAAATGGCCTTGCATCCATAAAATATTGCATAAAAATATAAACAACTTAGCTAACTAAAATTGCAAACCAAAATAAAACACCAAAACATCATATAAAAACAGACAACATAGATTTTAAATTAGATATGTGAGTTTTTCACTCACCTTAGAATTGATTCAAAACCGGTTAGCAACTAAGATCAAATGGAGTAAAATTTTCTGGAACGGCCATTAATGCTTTTTCCCAGCTACTGAAATTTTTTGGAACAAAAAATGAGGAAGTGTTTATAGGTAGTGATGGAACAAAAGAATGTTGCGCCTACTATTCTTTTCTCATTTTGCACAAGTCAAAGAATATACGCGTGCTGGCAAACATTGTACAATTGCATTTAATATGAGATGTGCTTCAGAGAAATAAAGGTACACGGTCTGTACAAAATAGTGATGGTAATAAAAAGCAAAGCAAAGTGTTCATCTTTGCTCTTTCAAAATTAGTGACAGCAAGGCAAAAAAAATGTTCCAACTTGCTTTACAAAATTGTTGACAGCCAAGTGCTCAAATTGTTTTTGAATGGACCAATACATGTTACACGTGAAAGGAAAATGGAGTTACAGCATAGCTTGGTTATTTTCCACTGACTTGTAAATGATTTTGCATTTTCAACTGACTTTGCAAATAATATGCAAATTCTTCTCTCTTTTTTTCAAATCTCATTTTAAAATTTCTATTTTTACATTTTCATTTCGACGGTAATCAAAATCACGGTTGTTACAAAACGCGAATATGGATTAAAATTATAAGAATACTGAAATAATGGTAGATAATATGTAAATTATAAAGACTGTAATAAAAATGGAATTAAGACTGAAATTGAGCCTAATTATGATATTGATGTTAGAATTGGACTAATTAACAATAATTGGCCTAGTTATAACTTAGAATTATAACTAATTACAGTAAAAGATGAAAGAAGCTTATTTTAACACTTAGACCTTGGGTTAAGTAGTAAGCACGATTATAACGTAGGTTATAATAAGAAAACTGAACAGAATGAGGCTTATTTTAAGACTTAGGATAAATTAATAAGCACAGATAGTAAGAATAATAAAAAAGGCTTATTTAAAATAATTTATCTAAGTTAATAAGCAAAGATGAAAGTAAGATCCGTACCGGCAGCATTTCCCTTACGCTGTTTAGGGTAGGTAAGTGGTCAATAGTTAAAAGAAAAGATCTGTACCGGCAGCATTTCCCTTATGCTGTTTAGGGTAGATAGGTGGTCAATAGTAAAAAGAAAAGATCCATACCGACAACATTTCCCTTATGCTGTTTAGGGTAGATAGGTGGTCAACAGTTAAAAGAAAAGATCCGTACCAGTAGCATTTCCCTTATGCTGTTTAAGGTAGATAAGTGGTCAATAATTAAAAGAAAAGATCGGTACCGGCAGCATTTCCCTTGGGACATGCTTATGCTATTTAGGGTAGATAAGAGGTCAATAATTAAAAGACTAAATCATGGGGATTTGGACAAGGGACGCAACTAGATTTTGTTTGATTGGGACCAGTACCAACAGTATTCCCTATTTTCTGTGGACACGGTGTCTCACAATAGCCTGAAGTGAGACAAGGGCACACTTATGCTGTCTAGGGTAAATAAAAGGTCAAAAGGGGGAGCAATAGATAGTGCGAACCAGCGGTGACCGAGCGTGCGACATCGATTAGGGGAGATAATTCGCTATTGAGTTCCAAGCGCTTAGTATGTGTGTCTTTCGTAGACACCATTGCTTTCTATGTAGGGAGCTATATAGCATCTAGTCCACAGTAAGGTCTATAGAGTAGCAGGCCGATCAAAGGGTAGAATTAGGATTTCAGCCTAATTATAGGATTAGGAATTCAGCTTAATCATAGCAGCTATCAAGGACAAGTGCAAACAATCAAAGTTAACCTATCTTATTAATTGAGTACTAGTTAATTCGTATTTATTTCCAGCTTTATCTCTTTCCTTTGTTTCCTTTTGTATATACTAGAACTATTGAAGAGTCTATTACTTTTACTTTGCTTAAAGATTCTAGTAGCTATCATTCACTAGACTTTTAGTCTAACCCACTCCTCTATTTTCCCCTTTTCCCCCTATAGGCAATCAAGGAAGATGGCAGTAGATTGTAGTTTCTCAGAGGATTCTTGGAGAAGATTATGCTATGTATTTCCCTACTTTTATTTCCGTTTTTCTTTCTTTGTACTGGCACTTGAGAGGGATATTTATAGTCTGATTTTTGTTGAGACTATGATTTTTTATTTCATGAGATATATTGGGTTTTGAGACATGTATGTTGTATTTGGTATTTGACTTATTTGGTTTATGAAGCAATTATGAAGTTTTTGTTTTGAATAAGTTATTATTTTAGTTTTCGCTGTTTTTACCTATTTTTGTCTTGTGAATATTAGTGTCTGTTGGTTTCAGCTATACCTACAACGCACCACGTGTTTTAATGTGTCCTTTTGGGTATATTAAGGGGTGTGGGGTGGTTCAGATTATTTCATAGGGTCTTAAATAGATAAAAAGCTTTGTAGAAAATAATTTTGAGGTATTTTCGTTGCATAAATTATTTTACAAAGGTGATTTAAAAGGATTTGAAGGTAAAAAATTAGATTTTGAGAATTAAATTAGTTTTTGAAATTATTTTGGATTAGAAATAATATTATTTAAATTTGATGTTTAGAAGGTATTGTCTAAATTACCAAACTCCTTACTAATATTTATACAGTATTCAAGGGGAATTTTCGATAATGTGAAATTCTTTTAAAAAGGAGTTTGGCGGTTTGAAATCCAAAGGAAGATTGAGAGATTGAATTATTTAAAAATTAATAAGAGGCTTAATAATGAAAATTTGTAATTAACTAAGATTTTTTGAAATAAGTGAAATTTCCAAATTAAACCATTTTGAATTTAGTATTATATTTGAAATTGTATTGAATATTTTAGAAATGAGTATTACATAATAAAACCCCTTCGGATCAATAAATGTTGAATCATATGAGATGTGTGAACTTTTGTATGATGGGAATTTTGAATAAACGAAGTAATGCCAAAAGTATAGGACGTTCAGTAATATTTCTTTGGTTGTTGTTGTCGGCAAAATTTTCACTGCGTAAAGACCAGTTTCTTCGACCTTCGGAAATTGACACTAATACATCCTCGGTATTCACATGCCGCAAATCCAAGTGCCTGAGAGGCGGTTCTTCAAAGGTAAGAAAGAAAAATAGATAGAATAGAATCTTACACGAATGAGATAACATATATTATTTAAATATATAATCTTTATAGCTGAAATTTAAATACATATATCAGAGTCTACCCTAAGGTCAGGCTAAATAGTTTTAAATGCCTGTCCTTACAAATGCTGGAAACAACAAAACACAAATGTAGTGGGAATGGGAATGTGTAACTATCTACAGGAAATCTTCAGCTCCAAGCCCATCCAATTACTCCAAGTCAAACCTGAACTACTTGCCTACCTGGGAAAATTAGGGCACCCAGATTTTAAGGAAAAAGAAAAATAAACTCCGGGTTAGTTATGGGACTGGTGTGAGAAACTCAAAATACGGATGTTGAAAACAAAGGGTATCTCATAAGACCACGCCTCACATAAACACGGAACGAGTTTTTACCTTATGATAACCAAAGCATTTGCTACAAAAAATCTAGGGATATTATTTTTAATGACATTCTTTTTAAAAAACATTTGCAAGTAAACTTATGAACCTTATCAGAAATTGTTACCATTATTAAATTCTAGATAATTTAGGCTCTACAAACAAGTCCGAAGGCAATTATTGAGGAATGAATTCCATACAATGGAAAGGTAAGGGACTACCTTCCATACATTATATCTCTAGAGGGATGCACGATGATACACAAATAATACTCCGCATCTGGCAAGACCGGTCTATCCCTTTTTGGCACTCAGACATGGCATGGATAGAAACCGATCATGTCATCTCCCCGATCGCAATCGACCTATCCGGGATCCTATAGCATACACCGGGATCCTATAGCATACACCATATACTCGACATATAGAGAGTAATCTAAAAAGGTAATGATCGTACCCCAATGGTTACGAACCACATAACTTTACAACGTACCCTATTTAAGCCATTACTGGGTGATGAGGTCCGAGGTAACGATTACATTTCACCTAGCACATTCCAGTTTGAATGCCACATTGCCAATTCCATCACACACTATTGATTACCACAAATGTACAACCTCTGAGCTCGAACGTCTCAGAGAAGGGTGTTAAGCTAAGAGAAGTTGCCTTCTCTACCAACAAACAGATGTACGTTTGTAAAAATCAATGTATGTGCGTTTTAAAAATGCAATGTTTGACATTCGTCCATACAAGTTATCCAAGAACAGGATAAACCGTAGGTACTCTCCTTCCACATCCAGTCGGAAACTACCCCTAGGGGTAGTAGTGAGAAGTCCTTGCATCGAAGGTCTCAAATGGAGAACTACTGTCACTAATAAGTGATATGGGAAAACACCGCAAGAGTCAGTGACAAGTAACCCTACATTCCATCTTCCAAATCATATCATCCCATGTCTTTTATTTTCAAATACGTAAATTGGTTCAAAATGGTCTTTGGATATGAATCTCCTAAATCTGACCCCAGTTCCTTCGAACCAATCATCGATAAAAAGATGTTAAGTGAATATGGAATTATTCTTTGATTGATTAATCAAAATATCTTCTAGATATATATATCTTTAAAACATTCTTTCTGGTATATATGGAATCATTAAACCTCTCTATAACTTTGGAATTATCAAATCATTTTCAAAATCATTTTAGAAAACATTATTCAGTAAATAGGGTCATGAAAATTATACTAATTCTACTCAATATCAATTTCCGTATTTAACCTTTACTATCCGTCGAATAACGGTGAGATCACCTTTTAAATTCACACGGATAGTACGCGTTCCCTCTTCAGAATTTAATACCAACTATAAGAAGATTATTTCTATGCAATCCAAGTTTTTTGAATTTGGAAAATTATATCTTTTATACTTTGGGAAATTTTGATCCGAGTAAATCAAATTTACTATCCCCTTCATCGAGCCGGTCCGGGTAGCTAGGGAGGGCATGCAATTAGTTTTCCAAATGCAAGCCTAGAGACTACCTCTGTGTCACCCAGAAGGTGGTCAGGTTATTTGATCGAATCGAAATCTTTTAACATACTTTATTTTCTTTTAATTATTTTAGAGCATCCGGGCTTTCCCTTCAACCTGTTCCATTCCTCGGTCGGATTTTCTATGACACTCACAAATGAAACAAAAGTACTAGTCATTTCCGAATACTCATTTTTAAACCTCTTAATCATCTTTAAATTACTTAAATATTTATTTGAAAATTTTCACAAAAGATTCGGTAAAGAATAATTAAGTTAAACCATTGTTTGCAAAAGTTATTAAAAAGTGTTGCGAAAAGTGCTACAAATAGTGTTTTCAAAGCTTATTTGGTCAAAACAACTTTTCGATTACTTAGAAATCCATTTTTATAACTCAAATCTCTTTTAAAACCCTTTAAAAGATTTATAGAATTTATTTTACATTTTTAAAGAATTAAAAATATCATTTATGAAGAATTTGTCGCTTTGGTTTCCGAACTACCAAACCGCGACTATTTTGAAAACTTGTTTTGCCCATATTTCCAAATCTACTAAACGAAATCTCGATTTTTTTTCTTTGTTTTAAAATTATGATTATAAGGATTTGGAAAATTCTTATTACAAGGAATTCTCACTCCGAATCCATCGTTTAAATGAGTTTAACTTTCTGCGGCACGAAATCGCGAACTACCGTTACACGATGCTCCTATTTTTGACTCAATTTTCATAACTTATTAAAACTTTACCAAATTGGATTTTAGTGTTTATAAACCATTTTAAACCATTTTCAAGAGGTGTAACAATGTCATATACACCGTTTCATTTATTAAAGGAAAGTGATTTCCTTTGTGATTTTCGACGTGTATTAAACGTGACTTGTTAACACAATCAAACAACATATAAATCAACATCCAAACTTGATAAATAATCATCACAACTAAGCATAACTATATATATATATATCATCCAATATATCATATTATAAATAGAGTTTCTCACATTCATTTTCACCTGAACTAGTTTTAAAACGGCTATAGCTCCGCTATCTTGAAATTAAACTCTACGAAATTGAGCTCGAAAGCCTTTGGAAGGCTCAGCCTAGCTATGGAATTCACGGCATAAGCATGAGGAGGTGGAAGGGCTCGGCCAAGCATTGATATGGGTGTGGCCGTGAGTAATAGAAGAGGAAAGGAGGTGATTTGCTTTGGTTTGAAGTGGATTTGATAACATATACATGTTTATATAATTTGCTCATATTTTGCCATAACTTTTGCTCATTATTTTTCTAAGTATGGAAGCCATGAATCTAGCTTGAGGAAGGAGAAGTATAAAAGTTGTGAAGAAATGAGAGAAGGAGGGGTGCTATTTATAGCCAAAAATTCACAAAATATCCTATACCACTTCACCTCCCATTCCATCACCCATGTGCTACACCTCCTTCCTTCATTTGACTTGTTGATTCTCCCCCCTCCATGTGCTTCATCACTTCACTCTCTTCCAAGCCATGCGCATTGACTTTAGATGACTTAAGTAGTAAGGGAATGAAAATACCTTAGATATTTTGATATTCTTACCATATGTGAATAAATTTGTAAATGGTCAATATATATGTATGTTTATATATGTTCATGTGTGCATGTGACACGTATATACATGTACGTGTATGTGCACAAGGTAATAAACAACGTTTCAATGACTTCGAACAGCTTCCGTTTGTTAAACTGTTGAAAATCGGGAAACCGATTCCCAGTCATATTATTAGTTATAAATTAATTTATATATAAATGTGAAAAAAAAATTAAAATTAATTTCTTATCATTTTTAACTAATTAAAATGATCACATTTTATTTATAAAACCATATAAATTAACAATTATTTACAAAAATTGCTATTATATCGATATAGTGATACATATTTTCTTATATTTTCAAATCAAGTATATATCTTCACAAAATTATTACAAATGATTTATTATCACTTTATAACTATTTAAAATCTATTATTATCATTTAAAAACAATTATTTAAATATTTATAATGATTATTAAATCATTAAATTTAAATTTAAATTCATACATCAATATTTAAATATAAGGGCATCACTAATGATGTCATAAATACATTTAATTTCCAAAAATAAAATAATATATTTTATTTCATATTCTTGTTCAATTATAAAAATAAGTGTATATATCTAGCTCCGTGCATGATGTTTTACGATTATAGAGCTGTTTATTGGTAAAACGGTTTTCGGCCATTTTATCAGTATATCTTTCCAAAGGAACTATATTTTGGAACATTCTTCTAAAAATAAGTTCATTATTATTAATTATCACTTAAAACTTGATTATTTATGAAAAATAATCTATATTTGAATATTTAAAATAATTTAAACATTTTTAATTAAAGCGATCAAATTGCGAGTCGTTACAAACTTTCCCCTTAGAATAATTTCGACCCCGAAATTACACCAAAATAAAAACTCAGAAATTCTTACCCAAAACATTATTTTATAGACTCAATTCTATATGATATACATAGATCATCCATAACATCCGATTTGATCTTTTATTTGAATCCACAACTTTACTTCCGAACTAGTATTGATCCCCCGATCCTCTAGTGCAGACTCCGATCAGGCCTTCCGATCAGAATTTTTAGTTTTCCTTGCATAGCTCTCAAATATGATAGAGAACTTAAGTATCCAACCACAAGCCCTCAACAACGTTCGTCGTCAAGAATCGAGCAATAATTTCATTTTCAAACCAGTGTAAACACTTCCAAGTTCCGTACTCGAATCTTAGGTCAAAATCGTGTAACGAAATAATACACATACTTCATATGAATTTAATAATCTTTCAAAAAAATTTGATGAAATAAAACTTTCATTCTTTATTCAAACATTTTTATAAAGATGCTTCTTTATATTTAACTATTTTCTAACATTTCTATCTCTTTAAAAAAATTATTCAAGTTAAAGATAACTTACCTATAATAACTTCTTTTAACCAATATTAAATGCAAACACCTTTGTATTTAATAAAACTTCTTTTATTAATCAAGACTTATTTTATTAATTAATACCCCTTTTATTAATTATCCACTTATACCAATTTCAATACTTAAAAGTATTCATATACTTATTCAAATATTTTAAGTGTATTCACAATTTACTTAACAAGTTTTACTTACTTTAAAATATAATCAAAGAGATTGAAAAAATTATTACCAAAACATTGTTATAATAAACTCCTTTACAAATTAAACATATAACATTTTCTATCTTTTTATAAAAGATTCCAATACTTGTTATTATCTTTTAAATCCCATTATTAAAGGTCTAAATATACCCATAAGATTTCTTCCAAAGTGTCATTCAAGGGTTTAAAAACAAATGTTGCTAAAACATCGTTTACTACAAACCCAAAACCACTCATTAATAACTTTAACCATTTCTTTTAAAGATCAAAGCATACCCATGCTTATCAATTAAGATAATACACTTCGATAAAATTGACAACCATTAATTAATTATTCACATTATCCTTTTTAACTTTAAAAAATTATATAGATCGAGTAACTAAAAAATGATACCAAGGAACTGGGTACCATCAATAGTACCACATATTTCCTTAACAAGAAGGGGAATACTTTGAGAAGCGTTTACCATCCGAACACATATCCTGCCCATTTTTCAGTCACTTTCGAACCACTCGAATCAATTATTCATAAGATTTTTTTTTCAATATCCCATTTTAGAAATAACACTATTATTATTCCTTTTCCAAAAATCATTTGAAATTCCTTTCAAAAATACTGGAATTTAAATTCTCAAAAATTTCTTTATAAAGCACGTTTTATAAATTCAGTTTATAAAATCACTTATATAAAACATATTCATAAGATTTATTTATCTTAAATAAATTCCTTTAATCTTAAACCAACATTATTATTTATCGAATACCCCATAGTCAAATTGTGAAGCTAAATTCACGAGGTATTTGCATTTAAAATTTTAAACTAAACAACCAATCAATCAATGATAATAACCGAGTATTATCATTTCCTTAATCAAATAACTATATCGTTTGAAAAATATTATTTATATTCAAAATATAATCCTAAGTAAAATTATTTCATTCATAAATTTTCAAAACCAAAATCATTTGTATATATCATTAACAAATACGCGGTCATATATAATACTCTCAAACTCATTCTAGGGTGTTACTAACCCTATCTCTAATGAGTTACTCATCCTAGGTTATTAATAACCCTATCTCTGATGATACGTTACCCCGATCAGGCTCAGGTGTTCGCTCAACCTAAGCTTTGATACCAAATGTAAAGACCCTTTCTTCGACCTTCAGAAATCGACACTAATACATCCTTAGTATTCACGTGCCGCAAATCCATATGCTGAAGAGGTGGTTCTTTAAACGTAAAATAGACAGAACAGAATCTTACACGAATGGAATAACATATATTATTTCAATATATAATCTTTACAGCGTATATTTAAATACATTTATCAAAGTCTATCCAAAGCTCAACCTGGACAGTTATAAATGCCTGTCCACACAAATGCTGAAAACAACAAAACACAAATGTAGTGGGAATGTGAATGGGTAACTATCTATAAGATATCTTCGCTCCAAGCTCCATCCAATTACTCCAAGTCAAACCTAAACTACTTGGCTACCCGAGAAAATTAGGGCACCCAGAGTTTAAAGGAAAAGGAAAATAAACTCTAGTTTAGTCATGGGACTGGTGTGAGAAACTCAAAATACGGATGTTGAAAAGAAATGGTATCTCATAAGACCACGCTGTACATAAACACGGAACGGGTTTTTTTCTTATGATAAACAAAACATTTGCTATGCAAAATCCGGGGATATTATTTTTAACGACATTCTTTTTAAAAACCTTTGCAAGTAAACTTATGAATATTAGCCAAAATTGTTACCATTATTAAATCTCGGATATTTAGGCTCTACAAACAAGTCCGAAGGCACTTATTGAGGAATGGATTCCATACAATGGCAAGGTATGGGACAACCTTCCATACAGTACATCTCTAGAGGGATGTACCGAGGATACAGAAACAATCCTCCACCTCTGGCAAGATCGGTCTACCCCTTTTTGGTACTCAGACATGGCCTGGATAGAAACCGAATATGTCATCACCCCTGAAACAACCCGACTTCCATAGCCCAGAAAGTCGCATCGTTTTGAAGAAAGAAAGGGGTAGAAAGAGAAAAGAAGAGAAGAAAGAAAGAAATAACAACAACGATCTCACAGCGGAACGAATAAATTATATTAATAACATAAACTATTACATAGTATACAACAATTTACAGAGTTACACAGCATATACATCACTTACTAGACAGTTATAAACATCTATCTAGACATTACAACTCAATACACTACAAAGATACAGACACAGCGGAACTACTATATATATCTACAACGCTGAAGCCTCCTGCTCCATTGCTCCTCCACAATTCGTCAAAGCTAAACCTGAATCCCTTGGCTACTCGTAAAAATTTGAGTACCCAAGAGTTTATAAAAAAAAATAAACACTTGGGTCAGACATGGGTCTGGTGTGAGTAACAGGTTAAACTTGTTTAACTTCAAAACCTTTTAAAAGAAAAGGTATCACGTAAGACTCCCCACAAATAAACATGGGTAAGTTTTTACCTTACGCTAACCAAAACATTTGATAGGAAATCTGATTTTTATTATAATAGGGTCTAGGGTTTTCAAGTAAAATATAGAAATAGCTGAAATGCTTACATCTCACATTCCAACATAGTTGGGCACATCTAATACGTACGGCACTTATTGGAGTTTGGATTCCATACAATGGCAGGGCTACTGGGGTACCGCCCGTCACAGTACGTGGCCTAGATCACCGTACCGAGGAGTACGCCCGCTCCCCTGCAACACAAAGCCGGAACCATCCCTTACTGGATAATTTCGAACAAGATAACCCCGTAGTTGGCGCGACCAACCACACACTAAGCCGAAAAAAAAGAAAAGGGACCTCTAGACAGGGATCTATCTTGCTCTCAGTGGGTGCTACCCACGAAGCCTTGCTGCACCTCCCCTGTTTTAGCCATTCCCGGTTGATGAGGCTTGAGGTTACGATTACCTTTAATCAGAACATATCACTTAGAATGCTCATTGTCCGCCTGACGATGTGCTGAAAGCATTCAATCCATACAAGTTCGTTCCGGGTTCGAACGAAACCGAAGGCATTATCTCGTTACACTCGTTTTGGAATCACCCTCAGAGTTAACGACAATAACCCTTGCACTCTGAATCTTCATCTTTACTTGAGATTCACGACCTATCGTAAATTTGGATCGATGTGGTATTCGGGTCTCCAGACCTGGAATTCCGGTATACGGAAACCCGATCCCGGTCTCATCGAAATCCAAAACGTATCTTTTAAGGGCCAAGTTGTTTTAAGGTTAAAACAATTCAATTCTTATCTATACTACACACAGATAGATAATTTACAATAGATAATCCATATTATCATCCAAACAGATAATTCATATTATCATTTCAATCCAACCAAACATCTATATCATAGATCAGCACATCTCTTATCAGAGATATCAACAATGCAAAGCATTCAATATCATTCATCTATTCTTAAGTAATGATTTATCATCTCTAATTAATTTAAAGTGAATTAAATTAATTACTTCATCCTATAAATCCTGCTTAATTAATTATTAATTAAACCAATTAATTAATCATTACTCTAAGTATCCATCTAAATTAATCATTCCTGATTAATTACCCTTTAATTACTTTAAGTAATTAATACTTAATTCATTTCACAAATTAATTATCTTAAACCATTCAGTAATTAATCTTTAATTACTTCATTAATTAATTAACTATATTTAATTACATTAATCCTTAATTAATTACAATTAATTAATTACTTTAATCACTAATTATTTATTAATTAATCTTAATTAACCAATCCTTAATTACATCATTAATTAATTAATGATCCTTAATTATTCTTAATTAATTATCTTATTTAAATTAATAATTAATTAGTCACATTTATTAATCACCTTTGATTAATCTCATTTAGTAATTAACTATCCTTAATTACTCTTCCATAAATTAATTACTCATTAATTAATTATCTTTTAATTAATCCCTTGATTAATTATACAAAAGTAATTAAATTCAAATTACTTCCATTATTTCATCTCCCTTAATTAATTACATCCAGTAATTACCTTTAATTACTTTCCTAAGTAATTACACTTCACTAATTACATTTAAGTAATTATACTTATCAAATCACTAAATGATTATCTTAAATTAATTTAATTAATTAATTTAAACTTACCAAATTTATTTAATTAATTACCTTAAGTAATTAATTTCTTTAATTACTTCCATTAAGTAATTACTTAACCAATTCATAAAAGATTATCATTCTAATTGATTATCAAAATTAATCCCATTAATTAATTATTTAATTATCCCTAATTAATGATTTCTCATTAACTATTAACAATTCTTCATTTAAGTAATTAAACTTAAATCAACCATTATTAATTAATTCTTAATTACCAATTAATTAATCTCTAATTACTAAATTAATTTCTTAATTAATCTTTAATCACTTGATTAATTTCTAATCATTTATTAATAATCTATACTTATATAAATAAATGATCCTTAATTCCAAATTAATTAACCTTAATTAATTAATTTATAATCCTAATTATTTAATTAATTAACACTAAACCTTTAATTAATTAAATTATTAAATTATTCTTTAATTACCTTATTATTTTAATGAATCTTAAATCATTAAACATTAATTAATCTCTAAATTAAAGTATTAACCTTTATAACTACTTTAATTATTATTAACAAAGATCTTTAAACATTTTACCTTAAAATCTTTCTTTTAATTCATTTTAAATTAAAGATTTAAAATAATTACAAGTTTAACTTTAACCAAATTTAAATTAAATTTATAAACCCTTGTTAAAGAAACATTTATCATTTAAAAGAACTTAAAGAGTTTTAAACCAATTCATTTAAAAATTCAAAACTTTTTAAATTATACTTTCAACCTTTTATATTTGTTAAAACATTATAAATAGTTATAACTTGTTTAATTAACTAGGATATTAATAAACTGAATCCATACCTTTAAAATCTGATTTAAAACTTTGTTTTAAATCCTACTTAACATTTTAAACTCAATTTAAAATTTAAAAACTCTATCTGGGTTTAAAACTGCAACCTCACAAATGACCCGTGCCAATCATCAAATTACCCGAGAAAAAGTTGAAAACCCCCGAGCCTGACTTCGAGTTTCCCTTCCCCTTTTTATTTAAAAACTTTGTTATGTTTTAGAAATTTTAAAAACAGTTTACCCACGCGAGTTCCCTTGAACGACCCCGAGCCAGAACCTTATTTCCTCGATCATGACTTCGAGACAAAACATCAATTACTCGAGTATGCCTGCTTCTTCTTCCTCTAACTTCAAATTCTTCCAGATGTTCGAACCGTACATGTGCACGTGCACAGGCGAAACGCTCGCCTTTGATCATCTACGACCACTTCCCCAAGTCGACGATCAACCCCCAACCATATTACGACCATCAGAATCTCGATCAACACTCGAATTCGAATTCGAGTAACCCATCACAATCACGAACAGGAACCACAGCCTGGAAAATTCCTCGAACTCACTCCTCCGATCGCCTGAGCACCAGAACCTCTGACCACGTCTTCATCATCCATCGAGCTGCCGATTCCCAGAGTTCAGATGAACTCGATCACCTCTGGACGTCGTGACGAACGTATTTTCCAACCTCACTAAAACTAGGGTTATAAACTTCCCTGATCAAATCCCTTCGCCACAATGCTTTTCACCATCATCGGATAATTTTCTACAACTCTCCTATCACTCCACTACCATCAATGAGAACCCCGATCTTCCCTAGCAAGTAGATCACCAGAAAACACCCAAACCACATTATCTGATCAAACCCAAAATGCACATTCAAACCCAATCTAAAAATTGTGATTTTACTTTTATAATTCATATTTTAGAATATGATTTTAGATTATATGCCTGTATCGATGAATTAAGATATTTGAATTTTAACAAAAACTAAAGTTTCCTGTTCCACTATGTTTTCCAGAGCAATTTCCTCTTTATTTTAACTTAAATAAAACTTTAAACACTAATCTATAACACACAAACAATTATTTTTTAACTTAAATCATAATGGTTACTAGGTCAAAAGATACAGGATTTAAATCCAAACTTTTGAGCTTGAAACTGGAAACAGAGCAAGAAACAGACATGCACACCAATTCATCCATATATACAAAAATATACATACATACCAAACATATTAAACAACATGCAGGCATATTTCATCATATATTCAAGAATTTATAGCATGCAAACAGATATCATATACTTAAGTTTTTAAAATAAATGTTACTCACAAATTTTATGATGAACAGAGCCCTCTTTTAGAAACAGTTTTGAAAAGCCTTAGCCTCTGGTTTTTGATTTAAAACTTGAGTTGTTAGCTTTATAAACTTGCATGCAGACTTGATTTATTGAAATGTTGCTCTAAATCAGGTTGCTTGCTTTTGATTTTCCCTTAGATCTTGCTTCCAGATTACAGAAAATATGCAGGCTTTTGAATCTTTTTAAAACTTGAATTATTAACTTTAGAAACTTGCATGCATGTCATTATCTTGTTGAGATGTTGAAAAGGAATTGCAGGCTTGATGATCTTTTGAAAATGATGCAAGCTTTTGAATTCATTCCAGATTAAAGAAAAATGCAGGCTACAGGGCTTTGATTTGGAAAATGGGTTACAGGTTTGTTGAAGAAGGGTTTTAGACTTTCAGATTTAAAAAGAAGTGCATTACAGGTTTAAAGAAGAAGATTTTTAGGGGATTGATTACAGAATTTGGTTAATTTCTCTGGTTTTTGAGAGGAGGATTTTGGAGAATATTCAGGCTCAAAGTTTTCTTAGTTTAGATAAAGAATAGAAAAAGAAATATAGATGAGAACATATGTTTATATAGATTAAAATGATTTATCAAATAAAAGAAAAACAAAAATACCAAACTTTGACATTTGTCATTATAGTGGTTAATTAGTTAACACTTGTTACCATATAGCTTTAGGAATTTACACATGTCCTTTTAATTAGTTAGTATTTATTTTAAATGTAAATAAAAAGCCTTTTCTTAATTTATAAATTACTTATCTATATATATAAAACAATACACTATTAATATTGTGTTTTAAACTTATCTATATATATACTCTTAAATCTTATTTATTAAGCAATATTTAAATAAATCTTATTATTAACCTTACTTAAAACCATATAATTATTTGTTTAAATAACTTTGAAAAGCTAATATTAAATAAATAATAATTTCTAATTATCAAAATATATATTAGAAATTTAAAATAAGACTTTATTCATTTATTAAATTTCAACCCAAAGCCAAATCTATTTACAATATATACATTATAAATAGAAATCATTTTATTGGTTTTTAAAAGATAAATTCACTCAGTAAATATTTATTCAATTAGATTATTAAACCAATTCAAATATTTATTATCAAAAATTATAAATCAATTTAATTATTTAAACAGATTATTAAATTGATATTGCCCCAAATTTCCGAGATATTACATTCCTCCCCCCTTAAAATAATTTCGTCCCCGAAATTTAAAACAAAGGTAATTTAATAATCTATTTAAATCACAATCATATATTATCATCCATATGCTAACAATCATAGCAACCAATCATCCAAACAAACAATTCTAACTATCCAGCGAAAAATTCTGAATAGAATTTCCTCGAGTTTCCCCAAGTATATATATACCGGGATACTCGCTCTACAAACAATCCAAACAACCAATACTACTAAGCTATAGAGCTCCTACTCGTCTAGATCTACAAAACTAAACAGAATATCAGACTACAGACGAGTCTGACTCAACAACCAAACCTCCAAAACTGCTGGTTCCAAAACCAGAGATATATCAAACACGTATTCCCTCAGAGATACGTAAAATACATTGAATTCCAGTTATCCAAACTGACAATTCAATCCAGTAGATCAAAGCACTTATCCAAATCAGAACACAGAAAAGATCCAAAACAACTCGGAGCTGACTTCCCAGACTTACCCAATCTTATAGCTCCCTTTAATCAGAGAAAAACTTCACAACAACGAACTCTCCAACTTCAAATTTCAAATTCCTTCGTCTCTTATCCACAAAATCTTCAGACGATCTCGGCTTCCTACAAATCCTTTCTGATCAGCTCAACCTTCGCCGATGCTTCTGGAAACAAACTAGACCAAAACAACCCAACACAATGATCTCCTCAAGATCAACCAAGACCAGGAACACCAACTCTACTCACACTCATCAGAAGACCGAACTAACTTCTCCTATCTGGAAAAGACAAACAGGAGCACTCGCCAAACTGCTTCCGCTGCACAACTCTGATCTGGAGTAGAATGAAAATGCTGATGAAGAACACAAGCACAAACTGGACAACACATCCCAGAAAATCTCGGATAACCCAAGAGAATACTCAAACTATCGCAAGTCACTTTTGCGATCAACCCAGCCAAATCCAAATAAAACTGTTCTATCTTTACCAATCAGAACAGTCCACACTTATCTGTCAAATCCATCGAAGAAATGGATCCACTTTGCTACTTCTGAACTCCACATAAGAAAAACTGCTCAGCCAGAAACTTCCTGCCAATGCACAGAATACTCCGAGCTGCACTGCTGCCACAGATGCCAAAGATTTCCTAACCAAAGCTCTTCGAGAAACTCGGACCTCAACCAAACAGAATCACCATGCTGAACTCAGCCACAACACCGAAACAGACACACTTCATTAACTTGTTCCAAAGAAAACATCTTCGGGAACATCCATAGTCACTGCGTCTCATCACACAGCTACTATTACCTGAGATACCATCACTCGCTTCTGTTCTCCGACAGATCCAACTCTACCCATCCAAACTTCAAAGATGAACTCCGAACCTTAACAGGTTTTCTTCAGAGATTGTGAAATCCTTACAATTGCAAAGTTCACTCGAGATGGTATTAGGTTTACAGTCTCGACAAATACACTTCCAACCTCAACACTCAGACTCCTAATCCTAGATGATAAATTATTATCATCTCAACCAATCATTACAAATACCATATACATTTAAAATGATACTTTTTTTTATATAGAAATTATATCTGGGTAAAATTATTTCACCTTCCCTTTTAAAACAATATTGTGTCCGTTGGCCTGGTCCAAGTGTTTAGAGATCCCTATCAATAACGTTAGCTACTCGTATTGACCAGAATCCATATACCACCCAACCGATCAATTAACACAATATAAAATCATTTTATATAACTAACAAATACGCGCTCTCGTATATATATATATACACTCAAACAGGTTGCTACAGATCCTATCTCTAATGAACAACCCTTCCGAACCTAGGTATTCACTCAACCTAGTGTTTTGATATTCACTTAACCAAAAGCTTAGGCATTCTCTCAACCTATGCTCTGATACCAAATGAAACGGCCCGACTTCCATAGCCCAGAAAGTCGCATCGTTTTGAAGAAAGAAAGGGGTAGAAAGAGAAAAGAAGAGAAGAAAGAAAGAAATAACAACAACGATCTCACAGCGGAACGAAAAAATTATATTAATAACATAAACTATTACATAGTATACAACAATTTACAGAGTTACACAGCATATACATCACTTACTAGACAGTTATAAACATCTGTCTAGACATTACAACTCAATACACTACAGAGATACAGACACAGCGGAACTACTATATATATCTACAACGCTGAAGCCTCCTGCTCCATTGCTCCTCCACAATTCGTCAAAGCTAAACCTGAATCCCTTGACTACTCGTAAAAATTTGAGTACCCAAGAGTTTATAAAACAAAATAAACACTTGGGTCAGACATGGGTCTGGTGTGAGTAACAGGTTAAACTTGTTTAACTTCAAAACCTTTTAAAAGAAAAGGTATCACGTAAGACTCCCCACAAATAAACATGGGTAAGTTTTTACCTTACGCTAACCAAAACATTTGATAGGAAATCTGATTTTTATTATAATAGGGTCTAGGGTTTTCAAGTAAAATATAGAAATAGCTGAAATGCTTACATCTCACATTCCAACATAGTTGGGCACATCTAATACGTACGACACTTATTGGAGTTTGGATTCCATACAATGGCAGGGCTACTGGGGTACCGCCCGTCACAGTACGTGGCCTAGATCACCGTACCGAGGAGTACGCCCGCTCCCCTGCAACACAAAGCCGGAACCATCCCTTACTGGATAATTCCGAACAAGATAACCCCGTAGTTGGCGCGACCAACCACACACTAAGCCGAAAAAAAAGAAAAGGGACCTCTAGACAGGGATCTATCTTGCTCTCAGTGGGTGCTACCCACGAAGCCTTGCTGCACCTCCCCTGTTTTAGCCATTCCCGGTTGATGAGGCTTGAGGTTACGATTACCTTTAATCAGAACATATCACTTAGAATGCTCATCGTCCGCCTGACGATGTGCTGAAAGCATTCAATCCATACAAGTTCGTTCCAGGTTCGAACGAAACCGAAGGCATTATCTCGTTACACTCGTTTTGGAATCACCCTCAGAGTTAACGACAATAACCCTTGCACTCTGAATCTTCATCTTTACTTGAGATTCACGACCTATCGTAAATTTGGATCGATGTGGTATTCGGGTCTCCAGACCTGGAATTCCGGTATACGGAAACCCGATCCCGGTCTCATCGAAATCCAAAACGTATCTTTTAAGGGCCAAGTTGTTTTAAGGTTAAAACAATTCAATTCTTATCTATACTACACACAGATAGATAATTTACAATAGATAATCCATATTATCATCCAAACAGATAATTCATATTATCATTTCAATCCAACCAAACATCTATATCATAGATCAGCACATCTCTTATCAGAGATATCAACAATGCAAAGCATTCAATATCATTCATCCATTCTTAAGTAATGATTTATCATCTCTAATTAATTTAAAGTGAATTAAATTAATTACTTCATCCTATAAATCCTGCTTAATTAATTATTAATTAAACCAATTAATTAATCATTACTCTAAGTATCCATCTAAATTAATCATTCCTGATTAATTACCCTTTAATTACTTTAAGTAATTAATACTTAATTAATTTCACAAATTAATTATCTTAAACCATTCAGTAATTAATCTTTAATTACTTCATTAATTAATTAACTATATTTAATTACATTAATCCTTAATTAATTACAATTAATTAATTACTTTAATCACTAATTATTTATTAATTAATCTTAATTAACCAATCCTTAATTACATCATTAATTAATTAATGATCCTTAATTATTCTTAATTAATTATCTTATTTAAATTAATAATTAATTAGTCACATTTATTAATCACCTTTGATTAATCTCATTTAGTAATTAACTATCCTTAATTACTCTTCCATAAATTAATTACTCATTAATTAATTATCTTTTAATTAATCCCTTGATTAATTATACAAAAGTAATTAAATTCAAATTACTTCCATTATTTCATCTCCCTTAATTAATTACATCCAGTAATTACCTTTAATTACTTTCCTAAGTAATTACACTTCACTAATTACATTTAAGTAATTATACTTATCAAATCACTAAATGATTATCTTAAATTAATTTAATTAATTAATTTAAACTTACCAAATTTATTTAATTAATTACCTTAAGTAATTAATTTCTTTAATTACTTCCATTAAGTAATTACTTAACCAATTCATAAAAGATTATCATTCTAATTGATTATCAAAATTAATCCCATTAATTAATTATTTAATTATCCCTAATTAATGATTTCTCATTAACTATTAACAATTCTTCATTTAAGTAATTAAACTTAAATCAACCATTATTAATTAATTCTTAATTACCAATTAATTAATCTCTAATTACTAAATTAATTTCTTAATTAATCTTTAATCACTTGATTAATTTCTAATCATTTATTAATAATCTATACTTATATAAATAAATGATCCTTAATTCCAAATTAATTAACCTTAATTAATTAATTTATAATCCTAATTATTTAATTAATTAACACTAAACCTTTAATTAATTAAATTATTAAATTATTCTTTAATTACCTTATTATTTTAATGAATCTTAAATCATTAAACCTTAATTAATCTCTAAATTAAAGTATTAACCTTTATAACTACTTTAATTATTATTAACAAAGATCTTTAAACATTTTACCTTAAAATCTTTCTTTTAATTCATTTTAAATTAAAGATTTAAAATAATTACAAGTTTAACTTTAACCAAATTTAAATTAAATTTATAAACCCTTGTTAAAGAAACATTTATCATTTAAAAGAACTTAAAGAGTTTTAAACCAATTCATTTAAAAATTCAAAACTTTTTAAATTATACTTTCAACCTTTTATATTTGTTAAAACATTATAAATAGTTATAACTTGTTTAATTAACTAGGATATTAATAAACTGAATCCATACCTTTAAAATCTGATTTAAAACTTTGTTTTAAATCCTACTTAACATTTTAAACTCAATTTAAAATTTAAAAACTCTGTCTGGGTTTAAAACTGCAACCTCACAAATGACCCGTGCCAATCATCAAATTACCCGAGAAAAAGTTGAAAACCCCCGAGCCTGACTTCGAGTTTCCCTTCCCCTTTTTATTTAAAAACTTTGTTATGTTTTAGAAATTTTAAAAACAGTTTACCCACGCGAGTTCCCTTGAACGACCCCGAGCCAGAACCTTATTTCCTCGATCATGACTTCGAGACAAAACATCAATTACTCGAGTACGCCTGCTTCTTCTTCCTCTAACTTCAAATTCTTCCAGATGTTCGAACCGTACATGTGCACGTGCACAGGCGAAACGCTCGCCTTTGATCATCTACGACCACTTCCCCAAGTCGACGATCAACCCCCAACCATATTACGACCATCAGAATCTCGATCAACACTCGAATTCGAATTCGAGTAACCCATCACAATCACGAACAGGAACCACAGCCTGGAAAATTCCTCGAACTCACTCCTCCGATCGCCTGAGCACCAGAACCTCTGACCACGTCTTCATCATCCATCGAGCTGCCGATTCCCAGAGTTCAGATGAACTCGATCACCTCTGGACGTCGTGACGAACGTATTTTCCAACCTCACTAAAACTAGGGTTATAAACTTCCCTGATCAAATCCCTTCGCCACAATGCTTTTCACCATCATCGGATAATTTTCTACAACTCTCCTATCACTCCACTACCATCAATGAGAACCCCGATCTTCCCTAGCAAGTAGATCACCAGAAAACACCCAAACCACATTATCTGATCAAACCCAAAATGCACATTCAAACCCAATCTAAAAATTGTGATTTTACTTTTATAATTCATATTTTAGAATATGATTTTAGATTATATGCCTGTATCGATGAATTAAGATATTTGAATTTTAACAAAAACTAAAGTTTCCTGTTCCACTATGTTTTCCAGAGCAATTTCCTCTTTATTTTAACTTAAATAAAACTTTAAACACTAATCTATAACACACAAACAATTATTGTTTTAACTTAAATCATAATGGTTACTAGGTCAAAAGATACAGGATTTAAATCCAAACTTTTGAGCTTGAAACTGGAAACAGAGCAAGAAACAGACATGCACACCAATTCATCCATATATACAAAAATATACATACATACCAAACATATTAAACAACATGCAGGCATATTTCATCATATATTCAAGAATTTATAGCATGCAAACAGATATCATATACTTAAGTTTTTAAAATAAATGTTACTCACAAATTTTATGATGAACAGAGCCCTCTTTTAGAAACAGTTTTGAAAAGCCTTAGCCTCTGGTTTTTGATTTAAAACTTGAGTTGTTAGCTTTATAAACTTGCATGCAGACTTGATTTATTGAAATGTTGCTCTAAATCAGGTTGCTTGCTTTTGATTTTCCCTTAGATCTTGCTTCCAGATTACAGAAAATATGCAGGCTTTTGAATCTTTTTAAAACTTGAATTATTAACTTTAGAAACTTGCATGCATGTCATTATCTTGTTGAGATGTTGAAAAGGAATTGCAGGCTTGATGATCTTTTGAAAATGATGCAAGCTTTTGAATTCATTCCAGATTAAAGAAAAATGCAGGCTACAGGGCTTTGATTTGGAAAATGGGTTACAGGTTTGTTGAAGAAGGGTTTTAGACTTTCAGATTTTAAAAGAAGTGCATTACAGGTTTAAAGAAGAAGATTTTTAGGGGATTGATTACAGAATTTGGTTAATTTCTCTGGTTTTTGAGAGGAGGATTTTGGAGAATATTCAGGCTCAAAGTTTTCTTAGTTTAGATAAAGAATAGAAAAAGAAATATAGATGAGAACATATGTTTATATAGATTAAAATGATTTATCAAATAAAAGAAAAACAAAAATACCAAACTTTGACATTTGTCATTATAGTGGTTAATTAGTTAACACTTGTTACCATATAGCTTTAGGAATTTACACATGTCCTTTTAATTAGTTAGTATTTATTTTAAATGTAAATAAAAAGCCTTTTCTTAATTTATAAATTACTTATCTATATATATATATATATATATATAAAACAATACACTATTAATATTGTGTTTTAAACTTATCTATATATATACTCTTAAATCTTATTTATTAAGCAATATTTAAATAAATCTTATTATTAACCTTACTTAAAACCATATAATTATTTGTTTAAATAACTTTGAAAAGCTAATATTAAATAAATCATAATTTCTAATTATCAAAATATATATTAGAAATTTAAAATAAGACTTTATTCATTTATTAAATTTCAACCCAAAGCCAAATCTATTTACAATATATACATTATAAATAGAAATCATTTTATTGGTTTTTAAAAGATAAATTCACTCAGTAAATATTTATTCAATTAGATTATTAAACCAATTCAAATATTTATTATCAAAAATTATAAATCAATTTAATTATTTAAACAGATTATTAAATTGATATTGCCCTAAATTTCCGGGATATTACAACCCCGGTCGTAACCGACCTATCCAGGATCCCATAACATACACCATATACTCGATATATATATATAGAGTAATCTAGTAAGGTGATGATCATACCCTAATGGTTGTGAACTACATAGCCTTACGACGTACCCTGTTTAAGCCATTACTAGGTGATAACGACTGAGGTAAGATTACGTTTCACCTAGCACATTCCACTTTGAACGCCACATTGCCAATTCCATCACACACTATTGATTTCCACAAATGTACAACCTCCGAGCTCGTACGTCTTAAAGAAGGGTGTTAAGCTAAGAGAAGTTGCTTGCTGCGCCACCAAACAGATGTACATTTTAAAAATCAATGTATGTGCGTTTTAGAAATGCAATGTCAGACATTCGTCCATACAAGTTATATAGGAATAGGATAAACCGAAGGTACTCTCCATCCACATCCTATCGGGAATTACCTCTAGGATTAGTAGCGAGAAGTCCTTACATCAAAGATCTCAAATGGAGAACTACTGTCACTAATAAGTAATTTGGGAAAATTCCCCCTGAGGGCTAGTGACAAGCAGACCTACATTCTGTCTTCCGAATCAAATCATCCTATGTCTTTTATTTTCGAACACGTAAATTGGTTCAAAGTAGTCTTCGGATAGGAACCTCTCAAATTCGACCCCGGTTCAATCGAACCAATCATCGGTAAAAAGATGTTAAATTAATAGGGAATTATTCTTTGATTGATTAATCAAAATATCCTTTAGAGAAATATAACTTTAAAACTGTCTTTCCGGTATATACGAAATCGTTAAACCTCTCTTTAACTTTGGAATTATCAAATCGTTTTCACAAATCATTTTAGAAAACATTATTGAGTAAATAGGATCTTGGAAATTATACTAATTCTACTCAATATCAATTTCCATATTCAACCTTAATATCCATCAAATAACTGTGAGATCACCTTCTAAATTCATATGGGCCAGTACGGGTAGATAGAGAGGACAGACAATTGGTTTCCTAAACCCTAGCCTAGAGACTACCTTTATGTCACCCATAAGGTGGTCAAGTTATTTGATTGACTCTAAATCTTTTAACATACTTAATTTTCTTTTAGTCATTTTAAAGCATTCCGGCTTTCCCTTCAACCTGTTCCATTCCTCGGTCGGATTTTCTTTGACACTCACAAATGGAACAAATGTACTAGTCGTTTCTGGATACTCATTTTTAAACCTCTTTGAAAACATTTGCAAATAAACTTATTAATCTTAGCCAAAATTGTTACATTATTAAATTCCAACATACTAGGTTTACAATCAAGTCCAAAGGCACTTATCGGAGAATGGATTCCATACAAATGACAAGGTAAAGGACTACTTTCCGACAGTGCACCTCTAGAGGGATGTACCTAGGGTCAAGATACTCGGCGCTTAGATCAACACAG
This sequence comes from Allium fistulosum, assembly GCA_030737815.1. Taxonomy (NCBI): domain Eukaryota; kingdom Viridiplantae; phylum Streptophyta; class Magnoliopsida; order Asparagales; family Amaryllidaceae; genus Allium; species Allium fistulosum. The sequence goes on along the minus strand of CM060906.1, from coordinate 865,214,380 downwards.
AACCAGCCTACCCCTTCCTAGATAGTACCGAATATGTCATCACCCCGGCCATTACCGACCTTTAACGAGATTCCGAGTTATACATTCACCATATACTTAGACAGGTGTAGAGTAATCTAGAAAGGTGATGACATCTCCTAATGGGAGCGACCCACTTAGCCCTACTGCTCCTACCCTGTTTCTGTCATTTCCGGGTGATGAGGCTTGAGGTAAACGATTACCTTTCACATAACACATTTTCTTTCTTCTTTGAATGCCACATTGCCATTCCATAATCACATGACTTATTTCTACAAACATATAACCTCTGAGCTCGTATGTCTCAAAGAAAGGTGTTAAGCTAAGAGAAGTTGCCTTCTCCGCCACCTTGTAGATATACGTTTTATAGAGATCACTCAATGCAATTTAGAATGCAATGTCAGACATTCATCCATATAAGTTATTCAGGAATAGGACAAGCCAAAGGTACTCTCCTACTCCATTAGTAGCGAGAAGTCCTTGCATCAGAGATTTTCACAACAAAGCACTGCTGCCACCATATGATGTGGTAATTTTCACCTCGAGGGACTAGTGACAAACATCCCTACATCATGAAGATCTCCATCTTCGAAATCATTTGTTTTCAAATACGTTTTACTTCAAATATAGATTGGTTCGAAGTGGATTTTGGATAGGAATCACCCAAATCCAACCCCGGTTCCTTCGAAGCCAATCATCGCTTTAAAAGATGTTAAGTTCATATATGGATATCAATCATCAATCAATTACTTCATCTTTTATTTAATTCAAATATCTTTCTTAGATATATTCTTTTCAATGTATTCCATTTTCTTTTCAAGAGTATATGGGATCATTAAGCCTCATTTATTAAATCATTTGATTTATTAAACCTCTTTAGATCTTGAGATAATTCCAATCATTTTCTCTTTTACTTAGGAAAACATTTCCAAATCATTCATTAGATCTTAATTAAAGATTTCTAATATTCAAGTTATACATTTTAACTTAGGGAAAATATTCCTAAATCATTCATTAAATCTTAGTCAAAGATTTCTTATATTCAAGTTATAACTTTTAGCTTAGGGAAAATATTCCCAAATCATTCATTAAATCTTAATCAAAGATTTCTTATATTAAAGTTATAACTTTTAACTTAGGGAAAATATTCCCAGATCATTCATTAGATCTTAATAAAAGATTTCTTTCTTAACTTCAAATCATATTCTTGCAAAATCGAAGATTTTCATAACAGAGCACTACTGCCATCCTAGATAGGGTAAATTTCACCTCGATGGACTAGTGGCAAGTAGTCCTACATCATGAAGATCTTTGTCATCAATATGTTTTATTTCGAAAATTAGTTTGAAGGGATTTTCGGATAGGAATCAACCAAATCCGATCCTGGTTTTTCGGATAGGAATCACCCAATTCTGATCCCGTTTCCTTCGTACTAATCATCGATAAAAAGATGTTAACTTCATATAGGTTTCGAAAATTAGTTTGAAGTGATTTTCAAATAGGAATCACCCAAATTCGATCCCGGCTTTTCGGATAGGAAACACCCAAATCCGAACTCGGTTCCTTCGTACTAATCATCGATAAAAATATGTTAATTAGTTAATTAGTATTCTGAAATTTGTTTCTTTTTATCTTGGAAAAACTTAAATATGATCTTTTAGAGCATCTAGGCTTTCCTTTCGATCTGTTCCACCCCTCGTCTAAAAGATAAAATGAAGGCCAGGTAAGTTCAGGGCACTGGTTGCTCCATTCCTAACCTTAGTTACACACCTTGTTTTACCATTTAGCTCTCACAGGCGGAACAAATGTACCGGCCATTTCCGCATACTCAATTTGTTATTATATTCAATATTCTTCAATTATTGTTTAAGTTTTATAAATATTCTTAACCATTTATTAAAACTCTTATTAAAACTTCCAAATCATTTTTAAATTACTTAACTATTCTTTTAAAAATCATTCACGGAAGATTTAGGAAGAATTGTTAAGTTTAAAACTATATTTCAAAAGTTATTTAAAAGAGTTGCGAAAGTGTTGCAAATAGTCTTTTAAAAGTTATATTCTTCAAAATGACTTTTATATCATTTAGAAATCCATCTTTTCAACTTAAATCTCTTTTAAAACATTTTAAAATATTTTTAGAATTTATTTCATATTTTTAAAAAATATCATTTATAAAAAAAAAATCCGTTTTTGGATTCCGAACTGCAAAACCGCGATGTTTTTAGAAAATTGTTTTGACATATTTCAAAATCTACTTAATAAAATCTTGATTTATTTTCTTCGTTGGGAAACTATGGATATAATAGACCGGAAATTTTTTATCTCGAAGAATTCCGAGCTATATTCCACTTTGTACACTCATTTAACTTTTATGGCGCAAAATCGCGAACTACCGTTACGCGACACGCCTAGTTTTGACTTGTTTTTCAATTTCTTTTCAAACTTCCTGAAAACACTTTTTTAATGTTCATAAAACATTTATAAATCATTTTAAACTTATTTTAAACAATATTTTTATATTTCAAACTCATTTTCCATATCATTTCATATTATAATATTAAATTATTATAATATCATTTTCAATCTTTTTTTTAAAAATTTGAAATCCTTAAGAGGCTAAATAATTTCCATCTACATATTTTTATGGATTTCGTTCTCATTTAATTAACTATGGTTAATTACTAACCATCATTTATCAAACAAGTTGTCAACCACATAAACAATCATATAATCAACCAATTTGCATCCAAGTTATCAAACATTCAAACAATTTATTCAAGGGTTTTAATGGACATATTAAAATAGTTATAAGGATGATTTAACTTTTAAATAACATTGAGTACTCACCTTCAACCAAATCGTTTAACTTCCTACCAACATTCATTTAATCCAACACTTCACTAAGTCATCTTAACTTCACCAAACCATCACCTAAACTCTTCCACCATGCTTCAAAGTGCTCGGCCACCACCTCCAAACATCCATAAGGCACGGCCACAACAGGTTATTCACCATCCTCCATCATTCTTCAACTTTTTAGATTCTAAATCATGTTTTGGTGATATTCTAAGGTCTTTGGCAAAGTTTGGTGGAGTTTTGACTTTGTTTGATATGGTTTTGAAAAAGTTAGTAAGGAAATGGAGAAGAAGAAGCCATTAAAGCTCTAAGGAAGAAGAAGAAGAGAAGAGAATGGTTTGTGTGAGGATGGAAGAGATATGCATGGCTATTTATAGGAAAAAAAAGAAGTGGCAAGTTACCAAAATAACATTACTTAAACTTAAAGTAAACTTACGTTTTAAACACTTACCATCACTTATCACTTCTTACTTTATGTCATAGTCACTTAAGAGCTAAGCAAATATATTTGGATGGAAAAGTGGCTAAAGAGAAGATTTGGTTTGATTTTGATGTGATTTGATGTGATGTTTTCTTTTTACTTTTGTCAACTACTTATTTACTTTTCTTAATTATATTATAGAATTTTCTAATCTTGTTTAGTAAAAGTAATCTTGTTTTATTATTTAAAATGTGTAATATATATGTTAAAACATGCAAATAAAGGTGCGACAACGTTGCGACAACTTTTAATCGACAAAACGTTGATTTTCGACAAAATGTTTTACGGTCACATTTTGATGTTTTAGTTAAACTATTTATTTATATAAACCAAATTCAAAATAAATTTGTATAATGTTATTTAAAAATATAAACACTCATAAATTAATTAAAATAATTTATTTAACTACTGAAACTTACTTTTCGAATATCAGCATTTTGTCACTTTTGTCGATATAGGCAAATGTTACTATTTTGTGTATACTTCTCTTTCCAAATCCTATCTAATATTGTTTGAATCATATAACCTTACCTATTTTATATTTAAAATCACTTTAAATATTATATTTTAAAGTGGTCAAATTCTGGGTCGTTACAATTTTCTAATTGATAGAAAATATTCTGATCACTTCTTAAATTCTCGAGTTTTCAAAATTTGATTTGAGTATGTCGAGAGTAAGGCTTTGTGGGTTAATTGGGTTTTGGCGAATAAAACTTCCAGAGACGTGCAGGAGGCAAAGCTAGCTATATAAGAGTCTATCGATTGTTATTATCCACTGTGTTATGATAGTTGTATGTATGTATTGACAGTAGATGCGTCCGGCTATTTAGTAACTTTGATCAATCACGGGGGCATCTTCATATGTCGCTCTTAGAGTATTTTGTAATAATTATATTTTATCTGTACCTGGGCAACGTTTAGGATTATGTAACAAATATGAAATATTATCTTTGGAATGAAATGTGAAAGTTCTCTTTGGAAATTGTGTTTAAAATTATTTTTTATTCTTGTGCTTTTGATATTATGGATACCATTAACATGTCTATATTTTGTCATCGAAAATTAATATTATAGATGACTACAGCATCTGTAGCGGTTAGTTTCGGGCCTCAAGCTAGAGGATGTTACAACTTAGTATCAGAGCATAGGTTTATGTAAAGCTAAAAGAATTTTTTTTGAACTTAAAAAAAGTTTTGAAAACATAATCTAATTGAATCAAAGAATAAGATTGGGGTGTTGGATAACGCTATAGTAACATACTAGTATTTTCTATATATAAGTATATGCTTTATCTCTAGTCTCCCTCTCTTTTAGGCCGTTCTTTCATATCATACTAAGGTCCGAATGTGGATTTAAGGGAAAGTAAGATATGGAGGTGGGAAACGGAAGAGTGAATCTCGGTGAAGGAAGCACCACTGCCAATGGAAATGTCAGGCCCAATACTGGAAGGAATCCAGGTTGACAAACAGCTGCAAATGTGGGTGCAAGAACACCACCGGTTGATATGAAAGCAATGTATCAATTCTTTGTCAACATGATGCAAGCAGGAGCTTCTGCTGGATTAGTTGGAGGAAATGCTGGAGGAGCTAATCAAGAAGTTCTAGTTGCCAACAATTATGCTGTTTTGAGTGGAGACTATGCAACACTCGAAGGGAAGTCATTCATTGAATTGAAGATGCCATTTAAGTGGAGAATTGGTTATTTCATTGTGAAAGGATCTTCGTTGATCTTGGTTTAAACAATAAACAAAATAGGAGATTGGCGTCTAGGCAACTGTAAGGAGATGTGTTATACTGGTGAAATAGTGTGACTGTTGGGGTAGCAGTGGAAACTTTGACTTGGGATGAATTCAAAAGGAGGTATGAAGAGAGGTTTATGTATGAGATCGCTAAGTCAACTCTGTTAAGAAATTTTGCTAAGTTGGCAGAAGGTGATATGATGGTGCTTGAGTACGCAACTAGATTTAAGGAGCTGTTCCAATATGAGTATGCTATCGTGGATATAGTGATCAAAAGGAATGAGAGTTCATTTGTGGCCTAAGACCTGAGCTTGCTAGGGCAACTTTGCCACATCTTAGGGATCCTTGTGATGTGGTTATTGAAATGGCTTTGAGGAATGAAGAGACTTGCTTTATTCAGAAATAGCAAGCCAATAGAGAGTCAGAGTGGATGGAATTAGAAGAGGAAGTTCTTCCAGAAAAAGGAAGTTCAGAAGGGCAGAGCTACTAAGAAAGGAAAAGCAAATTTTGTGTGTTACAAGTGTGACAATAAAAGGCATTTTGCGAACGAATGTCGTTCAGGGGATGGAAAGACAGTCATTGGAAGGAAGAACATCAAATGCTTTAATTACAAGCAGATCGGGCATTATAGGAATCAATGCAAGAAACTAGCTAAGGTTGAGAAAGGAAAAGTGTTTTTTAGAACCAGCTACCTCGAGACCTACAACAGAGGAAAATGGAAAGGCTGTGATAGGAGCTACACTTTTGATTCATGGCTTATCTGTTAGAGTACTGGTTGATAGCGGTGAATCACATTCTGTTATATCTTGTTTTTTGGTGGATAAGCTTAACCTAGAACCCTCATACCTAGTCACTTCCTTAAGGGTTGTGAATCTAATAGAAGGGTATGCAACTCTTGGAATGAGATGTGACCATTTAGAGTTTGAATTATTAGGTCATGTATTCACCTGCAATTTTCATGTATTTGATTTTGTAGGCTTTGGAATTTTTTGGGTATGGATCGGTAAGTAAATACGATGCCAAGATATTTTGCCAAGATAGAAAAATATCACTAAGACACCGTAATAGTAGCGACCGAATTATATACTCGGTAGATAATCCAAGTTTTGATGTTTGTGCTTTGCTGGGTGTAATAGAGGAGGAAGATGATTTGAATCATATTTTCGTAGTTAGAGAATTTGCAGACATCATGAAACGAGCTATTGAGTTTTGAATAAACCTTATGCTTGGAGCCGAACCCGTAAGTAGACCGCTTGGCAGAATGACACCTACCGAGATGAAGGAGTTAAAGGTGCAACTGGTGGACTTAGAAGGGAAAAGTTTTATTAAGCCAAGCAGTTCACCTTAGGGAGCGGCCGCGGTGTTTGTGAAGAAACCGCATGGGTCATTAAGGATGTGTATTGATTATCATAAGTTGAATGAAAAGATGATAAAGAACCGATATCTTTTGTCGAGAATTAACAACTTATTTGATCAGTTGAGTGGAGCCAAAGTATTCTCCTAATTAGATTTCGCGATAGGGTTCCATTAAATGAGAGCGGTGGAGGATGGTATTCCTTTGACATCATTTCAAAAAAGATATGGTTCTTACGAGTGGTTAGTGATGCCATTCGGATTAACTAATGCGACTGCTTTCTTCGTAGATTTAGTGAATTGGATTTTCCTATAGCATTTGGCTAAATTTGTGTTAGTATTCATTGACAATATTTTGATATATTTTAAGGATAAAAGAGACCATGAGACTCACCTTAGAATAGTGCTAGAGACATTGAGACAGCATCAGCTGAAGGCAAAATTTTCAAAATGTTTTTTTGGAAGAAAGAAGTGAAGTTCCTTGGTTATATAGTCTTAGAAAAAGGATTGTCTGTGGATCCAGCTAAGATAGAAGCTATAAATAATTGGAAGAGATCCGAGACGGTGATTGAGATAAAGAGTTTTCTAGGATTAGGTGGCTACTACCGGAGATTCATTAAGGATTTCTCCCGTATAGCAGCACTGATGACTAATATAACAAGGAAGGATTTAGTGTATGTTTGGATCGATAAATGTGAGGAGGCATTCCAGAAGCTGAAACATTTATTGACCAATGAGTCTGTGTTAGTAGTCTCGGATGGAAATCAAGATTCGGTGATGTATACTAATGCATGTGGAACAGGATTAGGAGTTGTGTTAATGCAGAGGGGTAAAGTGATTGCATATGCTTTACTATAGCTCCAATCGCATGAAGTTAGGTATCCGACTCATGACTTAGAGTTGGCTGCCGTAATATTTGCTTTGAAGGTATGGAGACAATATCTTTTGGGAGAACGATTCGAGTTGTATACTGATCACAAGTTTCTAAGATACTTATTCTCTCAAAAGGAGTTGAATATGAGACAACAGTGATGGTTGGAGTTTTTACCCGCTTATGATTTTGAAATTGAGTACACAATAGGGAAAGTAAATAGAGTTGCAGATGCACTTAGCAGAAAACATCAGAATGTGGTGTTAACAATGATATCGGAGTGGAAGGATTTGGAATCATTAACTACTTGTAGTGTGAGGTTGAGATCGACTACTAGTTCTAGTCAGGGTACTGCAATGTTACCTTGTTTGTAAGTTCGACCGGTATTGATCGAAAGGATTGCTTCTAAGTAAAGTGATGATCCATTGCTAGTTGAAAGTGTTAGAAGATTGGAATGTGGAACTGAGATAGACGATTTGAAGGATTTTTATCTTGAACGAAATGGATGGTTGAGAAATAAGGGAAGATTGTGTGTTCCCGATGTTGGTGACCTATGAAAAGAAGTATTTAGGGAATGTCATCGATCGAAGTTTACTATTCATCCTCGAGGAATTAAGATGTATCAGCATATGAAGAGAAGTTTCATCTAGAAGGGTATGAAAAGGGATGTAGGCTTATAGGTAAAGCAATGCCTGAATTATCAACAAGTTAAAGCTAAGCATCAAAAGTCTAGTGGATTGCTTCAGCCTTTGGATATACCAACATGGAAATGAGATTCTATATCTATGGATTTCATTGACGGGTTGCCAAGGTCAAATAAGGAAAATGAAAGTATATGGGTCATAGTAGATAGACTGACCAAGAGTGCACATTTCATTCCCGTTATGTCAACCAAGATGGCACCTATATTGGCTAGGTTGTTTATAAAGAATGTTATTAGACTGTATGGGATTCCTAGTATTATAGTCAGTGACAGAGATGCTTTGTTCACTAATGAATTTTGGATGAGTCTACAGGAAGTATTAAGTACCAAGATTAAGATGTGTACCGCTTATCACTCATAGACAGATGGATAGACAGAGAGAGTCAATAAGGTACTTGAAGATTTTTGAGAGCTTGTGTACTAGATTTTGGTGGGTCGTGGGAAGACCATTTGCACTTGGTTGAGTTTTCCTATAATAACAGTTACGAGACTAGTATAGGAATAACACCTTTTGAAGCATTGTATGAAAGACCATGCAAATCTCCCGTATGTTGGTTGGAGACCGAAGATGGACTAGTACTTGGTTTGGATATGGTAAGAGAAGTTATAGAAAAGATTGAGTTAATTTGGGCTAGAATGAAGGAAGCTCGGTCTAGGAAAAATAATTATGCAGATAAGAAAAGAAAGGACTTGGAGTTCTTAGTTGGAGATCATGTTTTCTTCAAAGTATCACCGATGAAAGATGTAGTAAGATTTGGGAAATCAAGGAAATTGGCACCTAGATTTGTTGGACTATTTCTATACTATAAAGGATCGGGAAACTCGATTACAAGATAAAGTTACCGAATAGTTTGGCAAGAGTCCACAATGTTTTCTATATTTCTCATCTAAGGAAGTATGTTATCACTTCGACTACATTAGAAGACTAGGTGGTGGAACCAGACACGACCATAGTTAGACATCCAATTCTTATAGTTGCAAGGGATAAGAAGAAGCTAAGGAATAAGACAGCCAGATTAGTAAAAGTCTAGTGGAGTGATTATGAGAGTGGCTATACGTAGGAAATGGGGAGCAGGATTAAAGACACTTATCCTAACTTGTTTGATGGTATGTTATACATCTATGCTTTTATATTTTATATGTGTACCTTATTGTAATTTTGAGGACGAAATTCTTTAAGGAGGGGAGTCTGTAACAACCTTAATTTTGATTAACATTATTTAGGACATTTAATTAGATAAATAAAATAATATATAATGAAAGGAGATTGAGATTTGGTAAATATAATGGGTCGATCTTTAATCAACGAACTAATGGAATTAATTAGCACATTAATAAGAAAGGGGATATGCTAAGAGCAAAATAGGAATAAGTTATAATTCCTAATACATATCCTTAAATTCCTTCTCCCTTATTCACTTCATTCACACAAACAAAACTAAATGAGCAAGGCCTGCCATAGCTAAGAGGTTCAAGAGAAGATAATCTTAGGGAATCAAGACCAAAAGCTAGGGGAAATCATTCAACACTCAAATCTCAACCTTCTTATACCATTCAAGGTGAAGAATAGTTATGCATCTAAAGTTTTATCCATTATTTTCAGTTTTAAGTGAAAACTCGAATCTTTTGATGTTATTATGCCATGTTTTAAATGATTGGATGAATATATGCTATTTGATGAATTTATATGATTTATTATGGAAACTATTAATATGCTTAAGTTAGAAAATCTATATATAACACCCAAACTACTTGAAATTTGGAGATGATGTTAGAAAAATTATTTTAGAAATTGGTTTTAAATTTCATAATTTTCTAATAATTTATGAAATTTTATGTCTTTCTCGAGGGAGGAAAATTGGTTATTTCGAGTTTTAATTGGTAAAAATACTTAACTAAAGTTTTAGGCTTGAAATTTTTATATGTTGAAGAATATGATTAATTTGATTTATTGTGATTTTTGGGGACTTTTCCCATGAGTTTATGATTCTATATAAATTTATTTGGCTAGAAAAGCTTAATATTTATATTAAAACATTAATATATATTAACCGTTTGCAAATATTTTTTAGAAATATAAACTCTGGCCTATGGTCGATTTCAGTAAAGTATTTGATAAAGGAAGTTATTATCCAATGAGAAATTGACCAAACTTTGGAGTTAGTGGAAAGTAATTGCTTTTAATAGAAATAAAATAGTTTTCTTATTAATCATGGCTTTGCCACACTGAGAGTCACAATGCCGCACTTCATCAAGCTACGTTTGTGGTCTTCTAAGTCAATCACAGGCGATACATATGATATCAACTTCAGTTGATATGGAATGGGTCGACGTGGTTTAGGTGGGAAGCACGGCATCGAAGTCGCCATCATGACTTCAACATTGACATTGTCGCATGGCTTAAGTGCCACATTTTATATGAAAAGGGGCATGGTGTCGCATGTCTTCAATGTTGCCGACCCTATTGTTTTCAAAGTAACTTATAACGGTGCTAATAATGCCGCATATTTTGATAATGACTCCGAAAAGAAAGGAAGCCACGACTTATAACTTCGGCTATATGGTTTCGTGTTTTATCACTTCAACTTTAATGGTTGCCGCTTTTAATCTTTGTAGCTTGTTTTCGAAGAAGGCTATGTTGCCACTATTATCACATCGGCCCTAAAGATGCTGCTATTTTTTTAAGGCATTGATGTCGAGACTTATTATGAATAATAATCTAATTCTATTCCTAAATTCGAATGTTTAAATTGATTAAGGTTTACTGGTTATTGTTGCTGGTCCTGGTTGAAGACTTAGTGTTGCTAGTCCTGGTTGAAGACTAGTTCAGGTTAGAGTTCAAGTGCATCAAGCCCGAAGCCCAAATCTCCAGTCCAGTTAATACTTGCCTAAAATGTGTACATGCTTATATATATATTTGTGTATCTTCATCTATGAAACCTGAAAAGAAATTAATGGCTTCTGAAATTCATGAATTCATATTTTGATTCTTAATTCTTCTTAATATTTGAATCCTATATTCTCTGAATATTATTACATGATATCATAGCATCGCGAATCGATCTAGGGTTTCCATTCAAATTAAGATTCAAATCTATCTCTCCTGCTAGAAATAATGGCTGAAAGTAAAAGTTCGTCAATGATTGATGTGATGCCGATGATGCCTAAAATAACGGATCGGAAATTAACAGGCACAAAGTATCTAGAGTGGAGTAAAACAATTCGATTGTATCTAAGGAGCATGGATAAGGATGATCACTTAATCAAAGATCCACCAACATCAACAGAGCAAGAGGATCAGATATGGTTAAGAGAAGACGCTCGACTATTCTTGCAAATACGAAATTCAATTGATAATGAAGTTATCAATCTAATCAACCACTGCGAATTCGTGAAAGAATTGATGGAATATCTTGAATTTTTATATTCTGGAAAGGGCAATCTAACCAGAATGTTTGATGTGTGCAAGTCTTTTTACAGAGCAGAAAAACAAGATCAATCTCTCACTACTTATTTTATGAATTTTAAAAGAACATATGAAGAGTTCAATGTTTTGTTGCCTATGAGTATAAATATGAAAGTTCAACAAGATCAGAGAGAGCAAATGGCAATTATGAGTTTTCTGGGTGGCTTACCATCAGAGTTTGATTCAGCTAAGGCTCAAATTCTGTCCGGATCATCAATAACTTCACTGTAGGAAGTATTTAGTCGTGTTCTTAGAACTGAAAGTTCAACTGCTTCATCTCATGCTAACATCAGTGCCCTGATTAGTACTAATACTAATCATACTTCATATACTAATTCATGGAGACCACCAACTGATTTTAGACCACCATGGAACCAGTCACAACAACCTAACTCTTGGAGACCATCATCATCCCCATCCTTAAGACCATAAAGGACTGCATGGAGACCAAGTAATAAAACGTGTTCATATTGTAAGAAGCCTGGTGTTAGGTGAATTCTCACCACCGGTCCAAAGCTAGACGAACCAAATCAACACCGCCGAACCAACCTGCCTTCAACACTGCCGAACCAACCTGCCTTCAACACTGCCGAGCCAACCTGCCTTCAACACTGCCGAACCAACCTGCCTTCAACACTGCCGAACCAACCTACCTTCAACACTGCCGAACCAACCTGCCTCCAACCCAATACCGGACCAACTAGATGCCGGACCAACTCGATACCAACCCAATGCCGGACCAACCAAATGCCGGACCAACTCGATGCCAACTCGATGCCAACTCCATGCCGGACCAATCATCACCGGACCAAGATGTACCAGGCCAGATCACATCAGCCCAAGCCCACCAGCAGCTATATACACTCAAGACCCCTGCTCCCAACCTCACTCTATAATAGAGGGGCAGGGGTACAACCATGGGGACAAGTTTGAGAGCTCAAGCACGGATATAACTTTCAAACAATTTTCAGATACTTGTATCAAAGCTTTGTATTTGTAATCTGAAGAAGAAAGGAGAAATAATATATAAAGTGGACGTAGGCACATTCTGGCCGAACCACTATAAATCTGCGTGTCTTTTTACAGTTTAGCCCCTGCTTTTCATATATTTGCATAAATCACCCAAATCACTAAGAACAACATAAGATCTACTAAATCATACGACTTTGAGGTGTTTGTCCATTTTTTGTGCAAACATTTTTGGTGCTTTCACTGAGAACTAGAAGCTCGAAGCTTCAGCTTCATCCACTTAACATTTTTCCTAACAACATCGTTCGCCACTTGGAAAACATGCCTCCCAAACAGAGAAAAGATGTTAACAAAGGAAAAAACATCGCATCCAGCAGTCTTCCAGATCCAGCTGCCACGAATCAAGTAAATCGTCCTCCTCCAGTAGCCATAACAAATGAAGGACATGCTAATCCGACCACTCCTGCCACAGAACAGCCCGCAGCAATTACTAGGGCAGATTTGGACAGGATTGTGGTTGACGTAACTAACCGCTTCACGTCCCAGCAGGAAGCCTTGGTGGACCATCTCATGTCACGCTTAAGGGATGCTGAAGAGTCCAATCGCAACACTGAATCATGGGGCGAGTCCCAGTCTGGAGGATCTCAGAGACAACAAAGATCTTCGTTCTTCGAAGGAGCTAACGGCAGAAGTAGCCATGGTAGGAGCCGAGATCGAGCACAACCCGAAGTTAGGCCTGAGGAAACGTTTGGTACCGAACCCAACAAGGGGAGGTACCGGGTGAAGGTCAACTGTAGCTGAGCCTGTCATACTGCCTAACCACGGAAACGCCAGTGAACGGGGCCGAGCTAGAGTCTAGCCCGAAGTTGGACCTGAGGAAGTGCTTAGATCAGAACCCAGTAGGGAAGATCAAGGCAAGGGCCAACTGTAGCTGACCCTAGCATGCTCCCAGAAGATCAAAGGCAGCCATTAGAAAATATGAGGAATGATAGACGATACCATCCCTACAGGTCATCTGGACGGAATCAATCCCACAGAACAGAACCAAACTCATTTCTATCTGCTCCAAATTCTGATGAAAGGATGGCACGCTTATTCAGAGAGTGCGTCCAACGGGAGCAAAGAGATCGAGGGATAGGCGCTAGGGTAACCAGCCCTTTCGCTCGCAATATCGAAATTGCTATCACTCCCCGAGAATGGAAGATGCCAACAATGGAACCTTACAAAGGAACCTCCGACCCCATTGTACACTTACAGAGGTACACACAACATATGCTCATGAGTGGAGTGATAGAGGGAGTACTGTGCAAATGCTTTCCGCTCTTCTTAGCAGATCTCGCTACCTCCTGGTTCTGTCATCTACCCCAGGGATCCATCAGCTCGTGGGAAATGTTGAAAGAAAAGTTTATCAGTCAGTTCCGCATCATGTGGAACAACCTAAGGACGCCTATTCCTTATCCAGCGTCAAACAGAAACCTGGAGAGAAACTGCAACAATACCTAACCCGATTCAATGCCGCAGCAGCCGCGGTCCAAGATGCCGATGAGAAGCTTATACTAATGGCCCTCTGTAGTGGTGTGCATCCGGACACTAAATTTGCTAGAAGGTTGACGAAAGAAAAACCAGCTACTTTACCCGATTTCTTCCATGAAGCCGGGAAATATATGAGGCTTGAGGATGCTGCCGTTGAGGGGCAGTCAGGACAGCAGAATAAGGCAACTCACAGCAACGCCCCTGCTGTAGCAAGGGACGTTCGAAGAAATGATTCCAGAGACAATGCTGGGGGCAAGAAGGGAGAAAAGCGCCTATATCGGCCTGGACCGAGATTCGACACTTACACTCCTTTGAACGAGACCGTCGAAAATATCTTCCTTGCCACCCATGGCGAAGTTAGATACAAACGCCCACCATACAAGAAGGAATCAGATAATGCGCAGAAGTCTAGAAAGTTCTGCCGCTTCCACGAATCTCACGGGCATGATACCAATGAATGCCATCATCTCCGGGATTTGATTGAGGAACACATCAGAAGGAAGAAACTGGAACGCTATGTAAAAAGTCAGGACAGGACTCCAGCTCCTGCCAATGAAAACCCAAGGCTACCCTCACCGGAGACCGGCAGAGGAAACCGCAACGCTAGCGGCTCTAGTCAAGAGAAGATAGTGGTCCATACCATCTCAGGAGGACCGCACATCGCAGACAAGAGCTGGAAGGAGATGGAAAGATATGGAAAGTCGCTTAGAGACAGTAAAGACTGTGTCAATTCGGTTATAGAAGAACGCCACCCGAAACGGAAAGAAAGTATGACATCACATTCGGTAAGCGTGACCTGGAAGGAAGGCAGTACCCTCACATGGATCCCATGGTTATCTCTGCCCAGCACGGTCCCGCCAAAGTTTACCGAATCTTAGTAGACACTGGAAGCTCAGTGAACATCCTGTTCAAACATGCATTCGACAAAATGAAATTATCAATGAAGGATGTATCTCCCTGCGATAAACCACTACACGGTTTCACTGGAGATGCGAAGATGCCCCTCGGGCAACTAGACCTCTTTGTTGAGATTGGAAGCCATCCCCGCTCCGTTGTACGAAAACAGACGTTTGTGCTAATAGAAAACCATTCGGCCTATAACGCCTTCTTAGGAAGGCCAGCCTTGTCTGACTTCCAAATTGTCCTAGCCCCATGGTGCCTAAAAATGAAATTTCCAACGGACAATGGAGTAGGGGAAGTAGAAGGATACTAGGACGTTGCTCGAGACTGCTATGTGACTGAACTACGCAACAACCACAGGAAGGATAAAGGGAAGGGTGTAGTGGTTGCCCTCTGCACGAAAAGTCTAGAAGCGTAGCAACTAAAGAAAGCCCCTCCTCTTCGATATACCAGCGACCCTTTCAATGAATTAGACCCTAGGGACAAAGGGGAGGAGGCCACCGCCGAGCCTGTAGAGGCTATGGAGTTTGTATCTGTAGACAAGCACGACTCAAGTAGACTATTGAAAATTGGGTCCCAACTAAAAGCAGAGTTGAAGGAACAACTCATCGATTTTCTCCGCCACAACTTGGATGTATTCGCATGGTCACACGCTGACATGACCGGAATCTCCCCCGACATAGCATTCCACGTATTAAACATTGATCCTACCAAGGCGCCCGTAAAACAAAAAAAGAGAAGTATGGGGGCATAACGGTCAGCAGCACTCGACGAAGAAGTAAAGAATCTGCTCGCCAATGACTTCATACGAGAAGCCATCTACCCGAAATGGATCGCTAACCCAGTACTGGTAAAGAAGGCTAATGGGAAGTGGCGAACATGCATTGACTTTTCCAACCTAGACGACGCTTGCCCAAAGGATTGCTTCCCACTTCCCCGAATCGACCAGCTTGTAGACAGCATAGCCGGGCACGAACTCTTATCTTTTATGGACGCATACTCAAGGTATAACCAAATTCCTGTGCATGCTCCCGACCAAGACCACACTAGTTTCATCACCGACCGGGGTTTATACTGCTATAAGGTAATGCCCTTCGGACTTAAAAATGCAGGAGCCACCTACCAGCGCCTCGTCAACAAGATGTTTGCGAGGCTAATAGGGCAAACTATGGAAGTATACGTGGATGACATGCTGGTAAAGTCAAGGAAAGTCGACGATCACGTAAGCCACCTAGGCGAGATGTTTCAAGTACTTCGACAGTACGGAATGAAGTTGAATCCTCTAAAATGCTCCTTCGGAGTGTCATCAGGAAAGTTCTTAGGATTCATCGTCCATGCCAGAGGGATTGAAGCAAACCCTGAACAAGTCCGAGCGCTAAGGGATATCAAGATACCTTCCACTCGGAAGGAAATGCAAAGCCTGAATGGAAAAGTGGCCGCCCTAAGACGATTCATCTCCAAAGCAACGAACAAGTGTGTCCCCTTTTTCGAAGCTCTAAAGAAAGACAAAGGAAAGTTCGAATGGACCGACGAATGCCTGACCGCTTTCCTTAACTTAATCGAACACCTCCAGAAACCACCGGTACTCTCGACTCCAAGCGAAGGCGAAGAATTATACCTATACCTTGCTGTGTCATCTCACGCCCTAAGCGCTGCCTTGGTAAGGGAAGACAACCGCACGCAGCGGCCAGTTTACTTCGTCAGTAAGAGGTTTACGGGGGCAGAAGTCAGATATCCTGAACTTGAGAAGCTAGCATACTGTTTACTAATCACATCCCGGAAACTGCGTCACTACTTCCAGTCCCATTCCATCAAAGTTCTGACCGATCAGCCACTGAGGCAGGTACTCCACCGTCCCGACACTTCTGGGCGACTACTTAAATGGTGCATCGAACTAAGTCAGTATAATATCATCTATCACCCTCGCACCGCCATCAAGGGACAAGCCATGGCTAATTTCATTATAGAATTCACTACCAACGAAGATAAGGAGCAATTGGAAATAGCAGAAGACATCAAGTGGAATCTCTTTGTGGATGGTGCATCGAACGAACAAGGCTCGAGGGCAGGTGTAGTAATAATCACTCCCAGGGGAAACAAACTGCACTATGCTATAAGGTTGGAGTTCGCTGCCACCAACAACGATGCAGAATATGAAGCAGTGATAGCCGGACTGGAACTTGCCGTAGAAATCAGAGCCAATTCTTTGTGCCTTCATAGCGATTTTCAACTTATTGTTAATCAAATACTAGGAGAATTCCAAGCTCGAGAAGAACGACTCATAGCATATTTAAAGAAGACCAAGATACTTCTCAGCCGATTGGACCACTACTTAGTCAAACACATTCCTCGGGAAGAGAACCAAGAGGCCAACGAATTGGCAAAACAAGCAAGTGTGAGAGACAACGCCATCTTCGGGGCAGTAACCATCTCAAAGCAACTGACCCCAAGTTTTGAGCAAGTGAATCTGATAGCTGCAACCAAAGAGGCAACTTGGATGACTCCCATCCGAGACTACTTACAAAACGGCACACTACCCAACAGGCGTAACGAAGTCAAGAAAATCTTGAGAAAAGCTTCCCGCTACACAATACAAGAAGACATCCTCTATCGACGCGGATTCTCTAACCCGTTATTAAGGTGTGTCGTTGGGAGGGAAGCCAGGGAAATCTTATCCAACTTTCATCAAGGAAGCTGCGGAGATCACACCGGAGGACAAACATTAGCAAAAAAGACACTCCGATATGGATACTTCTGGCCCACCTTAAGCAAGGACGCCTTGGATTTCGTTAAAAAGTGTGACTGATGCCAGAAGTTTGCTAAGATTCCGCGGCTACCAACGACTGAGATTACTCAAATGACTAGCCCTTGGACCTTTGCAGTATGGGGAATTGACTTAATCGGCGAACTACCAATGGGCCGAGGCAGGGCCAAATACGCTATAGTGGCAGTCGACTACTTCACCAAATGGGTGGAAGCGGAACCTCTGAATAAAGTATCTTCAGCAAAAGTTATTAACTTCTTGATCAAAAATGTTCTGTGCAGGTACGGAGTCCCACTCAAAATCATATCAGACAATGGACTTCAGTTTGACAGCGAGGAATTTGCCAACTGGTGCCGAGAGCACGGAATTCACAAAAGCTTCTCATCCGTAGCGTATCCCCAGGCAAACGGACAAGTCGAAGCCGTCAACAAAATTCTGAAAACTCTAATAAAAAAGAAGCTTGAAAAGTCAAAGGGCGCTTGGGTGGATGAACTTCCTACGGCACTATGGGCCTATCGCACATCCTTCAGAACATCAACGGGGCACACTCCTTTCTCTTTGGCATACGGATAGGAGGCTATGCTCCCAGTTGAAATTATTATGCCTTCCCACCGTAGGATCCACTATAACCCAGAAGAGAACGAAGAACTCCTTCACATTTCTTTGGATCTAGTTGAGGAGAGAAGAAATGATGCAATCCTCAAAGCAGCAGCCCACAAGCAAAAAGTGGCAGCACAATACAACTCCAAAGTCAAGCATCATACCTTACAAGAAGGAGATCTTGTCCTCAAGCGAATCTTCCCTCGCCCCGGAGCACTAGACCCAATCTGGGATGGACCATATGTAATTCAAAAAGATCTCCACAATGGAGCTTATATTTTGTCAACAGTGGACGGAGAGGTGTTCCAGAGGGCATGGAACATCCAACACCTCCGTCGATACTTTTCTTAACTTGTACTGCCCATATGAAGTGAATTAACAAAGAGAATCAGTGGACGTAGGCCTTTTCGTGCCGAACCACTTTAAAAAACCTTGTCTCTTTTTTAACTTGTTCCTTTATATCTTGGCTACTTGTTAACTTTATCCTTTTCTGTTGGACAAAATCCTACGCGTATAGCATTTCCACCCAAGGCACTCCACGGCGCAACTTCGCCTCGACAAGACCTAACAGGTACTATGCAAATCTATGCCCTCGCCAATGAGACATTTTCGCTCCAGCATCCCTCTGCTGCGGGTTAACTCATTGCTCGCGACGGCCCTTAAAGCCAACTGTAATGAGCCGATTATAAGCCACCGAGAAGGCCGACTATAGCCGAGGCAGCTCATTACGGCGTTCGGCTCGCCGGCAACTATAAGCCCCAACATAAGGTGTGGCCAGCCAGGGGCAGTTCACGGTTGACGATCGGCACCCACGCTAGCCGGCCACAGTAAATCGAATAATACCCACGATTACGGGCCATAATGGCCCGGGTAGTTACTGTGTGCGATCTCGGCTCCGATGTGTCTTAAGTGCGGATGTGGTAAAAAAGAATTAACTCCCCGTGGAGGCGTAAGATGGGTGACGAATGTCTCCAAGACCCACAGCTAGGGAAAGTGACTACAAAGCCCGTTTGCCACGAACTTAAGCACATCGAAGGCCTTCTGTGATTGGAAGTTTTACTACTTCACATATTTCAATTTTATTTAAGAAACTTTTCTCCTATCCTTTGTAACAATCCCTGAAGTACAGGACACAGAACATGAGACGTTCACTAATGGAAGCGGATGCTCACAGCAAGATACTGGACCGCATCCCATACTCGGTCACACAGGATATTCAAAACTGCCATCTACAAGCAAGATATAAAGGGCGGTATTTCCTTCTTTCATGTGTAAACACGTGACTATAATTTATTCACACTTCACGCTAACATTGCAAGTCATGAAGTTATGTTTTAAACAAAAACCTGACATCAAACACGATTTGATTACAAGTACACGCATAGCTATATTTCTTATTCAGCACATTAAGACTACAAAAAACATCCATATATAACGAAATTATCATAAGTTAAGAATTACATGCCGAAAATCAAATCTCTTATTACAAGTAGCACCATTATAACTTGAAAGCCATGTTACTGTTTCAAAACCAACATGTGTAACAGTATCGAGTCAACCAAAAGAAATATCCAGGTCGAATCAGGGAGCTGGCTGCATTGGATCTTTACCCTTGTCTTGTTGGTGTTGACCGCCTGATCAGGCAAGAAGAGAAATCATTAGTGATAAGCAACAGAGTTAACGAAAGAAGAAACTAATGAAGAAGGGGTTACCAGCAACTTCCCCTTGATCGTCTTGGTCGTCATCCCCTACTTCCACACCTGCCTCTTCAACCGCAAACAACCGCATCCCCTCCTTCACCGCTATCTTCTCCTCCTTGGTGAACTGAGTGGTAACCGCATCCATCCTAAAGGCCGCTCCACCCTCCTTATCCGCCTCAGCCTTGGCCTCCTCTAAAGACCTGAGGTAAATCCTAGCCATAACCCAGGGGTAGTCGTCCATCCAAGATAAGTTGCCCTATTTCCAAATGCGAAAGTACATATCCTGCAGCATATCATCCATCATCCCCTCATTTTCCTCAAACTCCCTCATACGAGCCTCAGAAACCGATATCCTTGCAATGGCAGCATCCTTTTCCAGTCGGTATCGCGAGCAGTCAGCCTGAAGGGACCTCCTTATCGCCTCCATCTCCTCCTTTAGCCTGACCTGAGCAAGCTCTGCGGCTTCAAGCTTCCCCGACAGCTCCTCTACCTGCTCAAGATCCGCCCTCCGAACGTCGTCCACTGTCGAGATGGCCATATTTATATGCTCCTTGCAAGCAACCTCCATCTTCCGCAATTCCGCCTTACTAGCCTCCTCCATAGTCTTCCTCAACCGCCCGGAGGCAGCCTCATGCTGAGAAATCTGAATGGCCTGATCAGCAAGTTGTTTGGCCTGGTCTGAAACCATCAATCGTAGTCGGATGTTGGCACTCCCAATCTCCTCTCCAGCCTTAACCAGCCGGGCATGATGCCCCATCAGCTTCCTAGTCTCCTCCGCCACCCGATCAATATTAGCCTTGGCCTCGTCTCCCATGGTAACTATCCGAGTGGTAAGTAAATCGAGATCTAAGGACTTAGCCTCATCAAACACCCGTACCATGGGATTGCGGGGAAGAAGGTGCTCACCGGTAACCTCGTCGAAGGTAATATCATGGGAACTTGGATCCAGATCAGGATGACCCGCAAATGGATTACGAGCCAAACCAGGACGATCAATCTGAGTAACGGTAGGATTTTCAGACGGGTGCGGAGAGAGTGCGAACTCAGTATCCTCCTCCATGATATCATGAAGAGGCTGAACTGGGGGCTGAGGACCAAGTGAAGGTCCGGATAAGGGATGACTCCTCTTTCTCTTTTGAATACCCTCTTCAATAACCCCGAGAAGAGGACAGTAGCCGACTACATCCCCGGAATGGTGGGTCGAAGGCTTCGGCTTGGCGGAAACTTTGGAGAGCTTGTATTGTTCAAGCCTGTGCCGAAGCTCTGAGGCCTTGGCCGTTTTACCTGCTCCTGATATGAAGAACAAGTGTCACAAGCTTACATTGATCCATAATTCAAGAAACACGTTAAATTAAAAGTTAAAAGAAAAAAGAAAAAGGAAACACATCTGTTATACAAACCCTGGGGAGGAGTAGGATACTGCAATAAGTCCTGGATTTCGTTCCAGGACGGGAGCGGATCATAAAATATTCCTAAATCCTTATCATGAATGAAGCCTGTAGAAGTCAAAAGTTCACCTTGAGTCGTCGAAGCCACCTTGGCTGGAATAGTCTGGGAAGACACGCTTGCACCGGTCTCGGCCTTGTCAACTTTCCTGGATTTCTCTACCAAAGCTGATTCTCCGTCCAGCCACTCGAAAGCTTGGCGGAATGCATCATCCGTCCACTCCTGAATCTCGCCTGCTTGCCCAGGAAGCAAGGCCTCGATGCCATCGCCACCATCACCGCCTTCCCGGTCATCTCCACCCTCACCTCTCTCCTCCTCCACATCTTCCTCCCCTGGAGTAATTGGACAAGTGCTGGAGGAAGGACCGTCCGACTTCTTAAGCTTCTTACCTCCGATAACTGGGGGTTTCGTGAAAGGTTTCCTCTTACCACTCTCTACTGTGACACCTCCCTTAGCTTGAGCAGCCGCCCTCTCCTCCGCCGTTTCCCTCTGCTTGACTACTGACTGCTGTGGAAGGATCAAATTATACTCCAGAAGGGTAGCATTTCTGATCAGGTAAGCAGCTGATCTATCTCTCCCAGGGATAGCTTCTATCTCAGCCGCCATCTGAACCAGGCGATCAGTCTCCACAACCGCAAAGCCACCTGTCGCTAGCAAAAAATGAAAATGTATGAGAAGAAGCATCGCAACCAGAATGGAGGTTATAAATAAAGCGTCGACTTACATCCAGAGGTGAAATGCCGAATAGAAACAGAGTCGTACCTGACAAAGAACCACTCCTTCTTGAACATGCTGTACTTAGAATACAGATCCAAGACCGGCTTGAAGGTTACAGCTGACTCCAAGCTGATGTATGGGGACCCCTTCTTATAGCCCTTCAGATTATATAAGTACCGGATCTCCCGGTTGGAAGGAGCACGCCCATACTTCCTCTGAAAGATGACGAAGAGGCTCACCAGTATAGTATAGGAATTGGGTTGAAGCAGGAATGGGGCCACCTTTAGGTATGTAAGAAAGCTGACTACCCAAGCATTAAGAGATGGGATGGCACCGCACATGCAGTGGTATCTGATGTAGGCAAAGTACCCTTCGGGAGGGTCATATGGCATAACTTCTCTCCCGGGCAACAACATGCGCGCTCTATCTATCCCGAAAGAACGGGAGATGACATCAAGCTGCTCCTCCTTGAGGGAGATGGGAAAGCAATCAGGCGGGGAGTTCAAAAGCTCCTGAGGGCCGTACCCATCCACCAGTGATCTCGGGGCAGTTTCGTGACGTTCCGGTCCTGGCTGAGCAGGGGGCAATGTAGAAGATTCTCCTTCGCCCTGGGACTTCTTTTTATCTAATCGAGTTTCAACTTTGTGAGACATTATCTGTAACACGAAAAAGTACGCCGTTAAAACGAAGGATGCAGAAGTGTAAAACATGCAAGTTTATATCAAAATCCATCCGGGATAAATTCCATCTGATGTAAAGTCCATCGATATAAAACCCATCTGGTATAAAACCCATCCGGTATAAAACCCATTCGGTACAAAGCCCATCCGGTATAAAACCCATCCGGTATAAAAGTCCATCCGGTATAAAGTCCATCCGGCATCAAGACCATCCTATATTAAGCTCATTCGGTAAAGCGAAATGAATCGAAGAAGCCATTCGGCACTCACCTGATTCGGCAACACAATTGATTCGGCAGGAAGTTTTGTTTTGAAATTAGTTCGGCAATCTTGTTCGGTGGGCAATAGCGGAGGCCCTAGTTCCGTACTTATAGGCGAGAGTAAACCTCCGGACCAATCGGTTCAGTGCTAAAAATCGAATGGGAATGTAAAAATTGGATAACCTGAAACAAAGTAGGCCATATGCCAGCATATACCCCACTTTGGGGGGCAAATGTTGGGTGAATTCTCACCACCGGTCCAAAGCTAGACGAACCAAATCAACACTACCGAACCAACCTGCCTTCAACACTACCGAACCAACCTGCCTTCAACACTGCCGAGCCAACCTGCCTTCAACACTGCCGAACCAACCTGCCTTCAACACTGTCGAACCAACCTGCCTCCAACCCAATACCGGACCAACTAGATGCCGGACCAACTCGATACCAACCCAATGCCGGACCAACTCGATGCCAACTCCATGCCGGACCAGTCATCACCGGACCAAGACGTACCAGGCCAGATCACATCAGCCCAGGCCCACCAGCAGCTATATACACTCAAGACCCCTACTCCCAACCTCACTCTATAAATAGAGGGGCAGGGGTACAACCATGGGGACAAGTTTGAGAGCTCAAGCATGGATAGAACTTTCAAACAACTTTCAGATACTTGTATCAAAGCTTTGTATTTGTAATCTAAAGAAGAAGGAGAAATAATATATAAAGTGGACGTAGGCACATTCTGGCTGAACCACTATAAATCTGCGTGTCTTTTTACAGTTTAGCCCCTGCTTTTCATATATTTGCATAAATCACCCAAATCACTAAGAACAACATAAGATCTACTAAATCATACGACTTTGAGGTGTTTGTCCATTTTTTGTGCAAACACCTGGGCACTTGATTTCTGAATGTAGAGAACTTCAATATAATAACCAAAACAAAAATCAAGGAGATGTTAATACTTCTAATAAGACTGTGTTGATGACCACAGAAGAATTTGACAAATACAAAAAGTATCAAGAATCCTTACAGAACTCAGCTAGTATCTGTATCTACTATGGCTAATATGGAAAAGCAAGCATCAAAATGGATCATTGACTCAGGGGCTACTGATCACATGTCAGGTAACCCTAAATTGTTTACAGATCTTAACATACATGAACATAGTCGAGCTGTCACTTTAGCAGATGGGACTCAATCCAACATTCAAGGATCTGGTAACATAAATACTTCACCACCATTAAAGTATGTACTATTTATACCCTCCTTATCATATAATCTTTTATCTGTCAGTCAACTTACCAAACACTTGAGTTGCAGTGTATCTTTCTCTCCTGAAGCTTGTATTTTCCAGGATCTTACAACGAAGGAGATTATTGGTAAAGGCTATGAATCTGGGGGTCTTTATATTCTGGATACTTTACCAATAGCTTGTTCTAGTATAGATTCAGCAATCAAAGTTCATCAATAACTTGGTCATCCCTCTCTTACTCTTTTTAAACAACTTTGTCCATAATATAACCATATTACTACTCTTGACTGTGAATCATGTCAATATGCTAAACTTCATCGTAGTAGTTTAA
Source organism: Allium fistulosum (assembly GCA_030737815.1). Taxonomy (NCBI): domain Eukaryota; kingdom Viridiplantae; phylum Streptophyta; class Magnoliopsida; order Asparagales; family Amaryllidaceae; genus Allium; species Allium fistulosum. Next base: position 865,189,733 of record CM060906.1, on the reverse strand, counting down.
AGCCAAGAATAAATGAACGTGCAAGTGCACCATTTAAACTTGTACATTCTGATGTATGGGGACCATCATCTGTTGTCTCTAAATTTGGCTATAAATACTTTGTAACATTTGTAGATGATTACTCTCGAGTTACTTGGCTATTCTTTATGAAAAACAGATCTGAATTGTTTTCTATTTTTTGTGACTTTCATGCTGAAATTCAAAATCAGTTCAAAACATCTATCCAAACCCTAAGGAGTGATAATGCTAAGGAATATACCTCTCATACCTTTAGCTCTTACTTAAGCCAACATGGCATCTTGCATGAAACTTCATGTGTGGACACTGCTCCCCAAAATGGAGTTGCTGAGAGGAAGAATAGACATCTCCTGGAGACCACACGAGCATTGCTATTTCAGATGAATGTCCCAAAAGTGTTTTGGGCAGATGCTGTATTAACTGCATGCTTTCTAATTAATCGAATGCCATCTACAATCCTTAATTTCAATATCCCATACAAAGTCTTATGCCCTGAAAAACAACTATACCCTATTAAACCTAGAATTTTTGGGTGTACATGTTTTGTTAGAGATGTAAATCCACAATTGAGCAAGCTAGATCCCAAATCCTTGAAATGTATATTTATTGGTTATTCAAGATTGCAGAAAGGATATAAGTGGTTTTGTCCTAGCTTAAATAAATATCTGGTATCTATAGATGTGAATTTTATGGAAGATAAGCCATTCTATCAGAAATCTCATGTACCAATTCAGGAGGAGAATGATGGGTTTTTATCTCATGTACCAATTCAGGAGGAGAATGATGAATTTTTAATTTATTCTATTGTATCACCTCAAGAATTAGAAACACCTAGTATCACTGAAACAAGGCCCACTCTTGATCCTAGTCTTGATCTTCCTATTGCTCTCCGCAAAGAAAGGAGACAGTGCACCTATCCTATTTCTACCTATGTGTCATATGAAAATGTATCTGGCTCTACATATTCCTTTATGTCTGCACTAGACTCAATTAATATCCCTAGAATAGTTACTGAAGCTTTATCGAAATCAGAATGGAGAAAGGCAATGATTGAAGAAATGAATGCTCTAGAAACAAACAATACATGTGATCTAGTTAAGCTACCAAATAATAAGAAAGCCATTGGATGTAGATGGGTATATTCTGTTAAAATGAATCCAAATGGAACTGTGGCAAGATTTAAAGCTAGACTTGTAGCCAAGGGTTATGCACAAGTATATGGTATGGACTATTCAGAAACCTTTTCTCCAGTTGCCAAGATGACATCCATCAGATTATGTATTGCTTTAGCAGCTAGATTTAATTGGAAACTTCATCAGTTAGACATAAAGAATGCATTTCTCCATGGTGATCTCAATGAAGAGATATATATGGTTCAACCTCCTGGTTTCATTGCACAAGGGGAAAGTGGATTAGTATGCAAGCTCAGAAAAACTCTATATGGCCTGAAGCAAAGTCCAAGGGCCTGGTTCGGGAAGTTTAGCCAAACACTTGAGAAATTTGGGATAGTAAAATGTAAAAGTGATCAATTAGTCTTTCACAAATCATCTGAACAAGGTATTATTCTGTTAGTAGTATACGTAGATGATATAATAATAACTAGTAATGATGACAAAGGTATTGCTTCTCTCCAAACTTTTATTCATGATCATTTTCAAACAAAAGATCTAGGAGAATTGAAATATTTCTTGGGTGTGGAAGTTATACGAAGCAATAAAGGAATTTTCCTATGTCAAAGAAAATATATATTGGATGTATTAAAAGAAACTGGTAAGCTTGGTGTTAAGCCTCAGAGTACACCTATCATCCCAAATAGCAATCTGACATCAGAAGGAGAATTATTATGTGATTCTGAGAAGTATAGAAGGCTGGTTGGTAAACTTAATTACTTAACTATAACAAGGCCTGATGTTTCATTTGCTATCAGTATAGTGAGTCAATATATGGCTTCACCCACTAAGCAACATTGGTCTACACTTGAACATATTCTAGGTTACTTGAAAGGTACTTCTAGACAAGGCATTATGTATGCAAATCATGGGCATATGAGAGTGGAAAGCTTTACTGATGCAGATTGGGCTGGATCCAAAGATGATAGATGGTCAACTACTGGTTTTTGTATATATATTGGAGGAAATTTAGTATCTTGGAAAAGCAAGAAGCAACATATAGTATCACGGTCAAGCGCAGAGTCTGAATATCGAGCAATGTCCAAGGCAGTTTGTGAAGTAATGTGGATTAAGCATCTTTTGAAAGAGTGTAAATTGGAATTTGAGCAACCAGCAAAACTCTGGTGTGATAATAAGGTAGCTATTTACATTGCATCAAATCCTGTATTTCATGAGAGAACGAAGCATATAGAAGTTGATTGTCACTTTATTCATGATAAAATACAAGATGGTGAAATCACTGCTCATTATATTCAGACTGAAGATCAACCAGCTGACATGCTTACTAAAGCATTGAATGGGAATAGAATTAGATATTTAGGAAGCAAGTTGGGTTTACTAGATATATATAACCCAACTCGAGGAGGAGTATTATGAATAATAATCTAATTCTATTCCTAAATTCGAATGTTTAAATTGATTAAGGTTTACTAGTTAGTGTTGCTGGTCCTAGTTGAAGACTTAGTGTTGCTGGTCCTGGTTGAAGACTGGTTCAGGTTAGAGTTCAAATGCATCAAGCCCGAAGCCCAAATCTCCAGTCCAGTTTATACTTGCCTAAAATTTGTACATGCTTATATATATCTGTGTATCTTAATCTATGAAACATGAATAGAAATTAATGGCTTCTGAAATTCTTGAATTCATATTTTGATTCTTAATTCTTCTTAATATTTGAATCCTATATTCTCTGAATATTATTACAAGACTCGTCAGTGTCGCCGAGCATTTCTAAGGTGTTATACTATGCTATACGACGTAGTTAACTTTGAATATATAGATTGTGACTTGTAAATCAAAGACTTTAACATATTTTGGTATTGAAGAGGGGCAATGACCCTATTGGCGAGATTTGCGCCGACATTAATGGTTTAATAGTTTTATTTAATTTGGCTATTTAGTCTTTGTTTTCGAAGTGAGATATCTTCCAAGTGATTTAGAGATTCATCAATACTTTTTTATAAAAGCATATAAATATTTTAGCATAAATATTTTGGATAAAGTAAAGGGCTATAATTTTCTTTGCTTTGAAAGTATGATTTTAAGGGTTAAATCATTTATAAATAATTATGTTTTCAAGAAAATAAAAAAGGTACTTAGTCCAAAATTTTATTAAATAGATTATTGTTCTTATCACCTTTAGATAAATTGTGATAGGATGAATTGGCTCAGATATTAGAAAACCAGATGGGACTGGTGTAGGATAGCACCCAATACTTTAGTTGTTATCCCTTAGCTGATATTAGTCCATAATTCCAGTGCGTAGGGCTTTATCATGGGTAAGACTAAAAGTAGGTTTACACATAGAAAGGAATATACAAAGTTGAGATAGGTTATTGGTGAGCTTGCAAAACTATTAGGATCAGAGTGGCCTTAGGAATAGTAAGTTTCGGGCAGACTGTCTAGTTGTCTTCTAACAGTATGTTAAAGAAGTTGATATATCTAGCAGGTTCGAGTCAGCCATAGGTTTGTAGTTACCCTGAGAAAACTATGAGGTTGGGACAGATAATCCATTGATCTAGACAGATTGGTCGTGATTGCCATTGTTGCATGCATGCACATTATTGTTTATATTGTCTATTTTAACCATTATGGTTGTAGGAGTTATTTTGCAAAAGATATATTTTAAATAAGATATTAGTGAGGGGAAAAATCTTTCTGCTTAGCAACGTGGTCTCACCGAATATCTATAAATCGAGATGGCATATTATTATTCACACCAGGCTTTTTTTCCGACTTGAAGTTTATGTTTTCCTCTTAAACGCTCAGGTGCTCAAAATTTGATTTGAGTAGGTCAAGAATTAGGATTTGCAGGTTAAGAAGGTTTTGGAGAATAAAGCATCTGAAGACATGCAAGAGGAAAAGCTAGCTATGTAGGAGTCTATCTATTACTATTATCCGCTGTGTTATATCAGTTGTTGTATGTATGTTTTGACAGTAGCTTTGTTTGTATATTTAGTAACTCTGATTATCTAAGGGGGCATCTTCATATGTCGCTCTTGGAGTATTTTGTAATAATTATATTTATTTACCTGGGCAATGTTTGGGATTATATAACGAATATGAAATATTATCTTTTAAATGAAATGTGAAAGTGTGCTTTGGAAATTGTGTTTAAAATTATTTCATATTCTTTTGCTTCTGATGTTATGGATACCGCTAACATGTCCGCATTTTGTCATAGGAAATTAATACTATAGATGACTACAACATCTGTAGCGGTTAGTTTCGAGCCTCAAGATGGGGGATGTTACATTTGACGACCCCAATAGCTAGAATGAGGTATATATAGATCAGGAGTTTGCCCTCTCGATTCTCCAACACCCTATTAAAGCTTGCTATATCTATCTCTCACTATGGTACTAGAAACATGAAGAAAGACCGTATAAGTTATGGAATTTTAGGATTCAAATGAATGCAGGGATGTATGTTCGTGATCCTAGTGAAGTTTAGAGTGCCGATGATGCCCTAAGTACTCTACAGACCATGTTCATATGGAAGTAAATACATAGCCTTGCCTCACTCATGTATGACATTGTCGAAGGGGAAGGTAAAGCCTGGGTAGCCTTCCATGAGGAGGTCGACGATGAAGATATCGAAGTTGCTTAAGGAGATGAAAACTCCCCCAAAGGATTCGCTACAAGAGTCCCTGTGGCTAACAGCGATGTGCTAGGTTTTCTAAGGATACTTGATGATGATACATTTTTGATGAGGTGAGGCAGGAAGTTCGGTGGCTTTGGGAGACGTCTCGCAACATGACTCGTCCCTTTTTGGACTAGCTTCATTGTCACTGTCGCCTCACTTGGCACTCTCTTCTTCTCCTTCCTTTTCTTTTTCTTCCTTTATCCTTATCTCCTCTTTCCCTTCTGTCCTTCTCTCATCTATGCTCTCTTCTAGGATCGTTTGCATCCTAACTCCTTCACCCTCTCTTCTCGAAATTTCTCCAGCAGTAGTCTCTTCGGTTTTCCTATTTGTAGGCTCGTTGACATTTGCTACCGTATAGACCTTCGACTTCTCCTTGGAGATTATCGCCGAAGCTATGAGTGGGAGCAGAAGATCGGGTCAGAATTCTAGAGCTGCTTAGTAGAGTAGTTACAGGAATGGCAAAGTTCTCAAGATGTAGCAAATTACACCATTGGAGGTTCTCGTTCGTTTGAAGGTATGTGGTGGTGTGATGCTGGAAGCTAATTCCCTTCATAGCTTTCAAAGTTTTAGCATGCTCATCACTCATGTCTCGAGCGGGAATATTTACAAAGGAATTGGACAATGATTTGAATGCTTGGATGTAAAAATATCTGAGCATAGAACGAGTGAAGAGAAAATGAATCTTATTGCTGAAAAGCCAGTGCTTATTGAAGCCGCACGAACAACGAACGAAGAAGTACTCATTCTTGAATTAGAGCGTTTGTTATGAAGCGCTTCAATAACCTTGCACTTGCAACAGGCTTTGATGAGCATGAGAGATGGCGAATCTTGCCGATGTTTGAAGCTTAAGATGTAGGTTAGCTCTCTGAAGTTTAGAGATCGTTGAATTAGTTCATGAGCAGCACGTATAAGTGGCTTAGGAGAGCGTATCCATTAGGATGAACTTGGAATGGAGCTAGCCCAAGTTCTGGAGAATCATGCGTAAGGATGAATTGAATGGTCGAACGGATATATCGATTGCTGGCTGTATACCCCACTTGAGGATTGTGAGCTCGTTACCCTTAGGTAGGAAGCAAAGACATCACCTTCGGGGATTCTGTGCTGTCGGCAAATGGTCTGAAGCATCTTTAAAGTGAGAATTGTCGGCATCTTTTCAGGTGGATCGTCTGGAACCCTTAAATCGATGTTCTCATTCAGTGGAGGAGGTTGTTATGGGTTCAGATTAACTAAAACGATCATTCCTTGTAATTCAGCAGTAATTAAACATCAAGCCTGAGTAGTAGACCTAGCTTCGCGAGGAGTGGATGGCCCAGCAACGGCCTTAAAGCGAGGCGATTGATGAGTCATTTTGGGCAGGAAAACATGACATTCAATAGGTCAGGTATGTTTTATATTAAATTTAAACCCGTGTGACCGGCATTTGGAGTCCAACGGATATCATTATGTGTTGACCAAACGAATTCTAAATGTCGACCAGGGAAAGTGGAAGTGTTAATCTATGCAGTGTGAGTCATGTATCTTATACATGACAAGCGGACCATCCTATGTAGATAGCCTGTCCGTATTAGAAAAACGAGCCACGCCGCATGACGGAACTGTGCATCAGATCTTAATCATTATTGTGGGATAATTGACAACGAAACCGTTGTCTGAAGCGATGTAGAAGTCCATTCTTTTGCAGGAACATACGAATTGCAGTAATTGGAAAATTTATGTAATGGAATCGCTCGGTACGACCGTTCACTGGGAAGAGAACTGTCATATTGGTGCTTAATTGACAATAAATGATTGGCAAAGTCTTGATAGGGGTTAGCCTAAGAGCCTTGGAATGCGGGAACTCGATGCAAATGCAATCCTAAGACATAACTCGAGCTCCACTAAGGCCGGACCTGAGTAATTCATTAAGAAAACTTAACCCCTAACTCGACCAACCCTTAATTCAAGAACAGCCTGAATCATCACCACTACCGGCCAAAAGAATACGACGAGGGCTTGACCACCGATCACCACCTACCTAGGAATTTTGGATCAAGACTTGAACTAGATGGATTTGGGGTTGAGAGCAATAACAGTTTGCGACGATGTCTTGGTATCGGTGGCCGTGCTCGCAGTGGTTGTAGGAAGGCTTCGAGGACTTGGGATGATCATTGGAAAGCGGTCTAAAGCGGTAGAAAGGTGGTTGTAAGGAGACAGTACAAGTCTAAAGCTTAGAGGATTCGGGAATGAGTAGTGCTAGAAAACGAAAGTGGGAAACTTTCTTAAGTCCTAAGTACTTATAATAGTCGAGGCCAAGTAAAAGTACTCGGCACTGAGAAGTAGTACTCGGTACCGAGTTGAATTTTTTAGCTAAAATTTATGAAAAAGGAAGGGAAAGGAAGAGCATACCTGGCTAAGGTGTGAAACGATCTCTAAGGCATAGATCTTGTCCTTAGCATGGGGAATGGAATTTCCACTATATAAAGCGTTTAAGCAGATATCAACTGGATGAAGGCAACATTGTAAAGCAACTCTTAGATGACTAACTGGAATATGAAGATGATAGTGGATGTTCATCTTGTTCCATAGCACACTTTGTTCTCAATGAAAGCATACTCTGAGGGCAAGTGTTATCTGGTTTTTTGACCAAGCAACTTTTCACTGGAATCAAGACGTCGGGATAAAGATGAAACGATTCATGTACTTAAGAATATCCTTAGAAAGGTAGTATAAGTACACTCAAGAAGTTGCAAAGGAATTAGAACTAAGGAAACAACTCGGTATCGAGTACTTCTACTCAGTACCAACCACTTATTTTGCCCCTATGGGCCCCTAAAGCTCTAGAATGTGGAAGTATGGCTAAAGTAATTGTCGCGTGGTACGTTTCTTAAGGAATAGGTGAGCAGCTCTAAAGGAATTTTGAAAGAAAGCAGACAAGTACAAGCTGTATCAGAATCTCTCGAAAATGATTCGATCTCAAAGGAAAATTGCTTGGAACATAATGGATCAGGGGTAGAAGGCCAAAGGAGGAAAGAAGATGAAGCCCCCCTACAAAATTCATGTCAGTATCGACTACTTCTGGTCGGTACTGATTAAAATTTATGGCTGGGGAACCCAACTTCCCCTTCTACACTCTTGGATCTGGATCTAGACTTTGTACTTCATGGGCCTACGGTTCTGTTGGACGATTTAAATACACACCCTATAGCAACTGGAGAAGGATATTTTGGCTTATTATCTTCTTCATCTTCTATCTTTCCTCACCATAGTCACTAAGGTATATACTATTGGCTGTTCTAGGCTATAAGAATTTGTCAATCCCTTGTACTAGTGACTCTCAAATCTATAATCAATAAAATCTACAGTGGACGTAGACCAAAGATTGCCGAACCACTTCAAAAACCTTATTGTTCTTACTGTTCTCTAAATATTCTCAGTTAGATCCCAATATTTCTACAGGACTTCAGGTGTTGATACACTTTTGGGTTGAACAATGCGTATACCAGAAAGAAAAAGGAAGTGCTATAGTGTTCTTAATTTTACATGTCAATGATTTGTTACTGATTAACAAATGACATTGCGTTGTTGCATTCAGTAAAATCTTGATTATCCAAGAACTTCCTCATGAATGATTTGGGATAAAAAAGATTTTGGAGAAGCAACCTATTGTGATAACCTTGATTTTTGTGAGCAAATTCCTGATTTAATTTAGTTTATATTTGTTTAGAAATTGCATTGAAAAGATAGGATGTAACGACCCGGAAATTTCGATCCCGAAAAATTCCAGATAGTTAGAAAAAGAAGAAAGAGATAGAAAAAGAAACAGAAAATAAAACACAGAACCTCACATTCGCAGCGGATCAAAATATAATATCAAATAATAGCAGTTTACAAAAGAATACTATATCTGTCAATTTGCATTTATAATACATCAGAGTTACTCTCATACACAACACTGAGTATATTCAAATCAAATATATCTCAGATAAACAGAAATAATAGTCACAGCGGAAACACTCCATACGTCCTGCCATCCAGCTCATCTCCTAAGCTCCAGAACGTCCTTACCTGAAAATCTGTAATACTCGGTCTGACCCGAGCATTACATCAAAGTAACACCCGGGTCAGGCTGGAAACCAGCGTGAGTAAACCCATTTAACATGGAATACAACAACATAGAATTACATAAAACCCGGGGTAACTCGCATCAGTTTACAAATTCACAATTTGTTATAGACATCACTTATTTCACATATCAATTTCTAAGTACCAAACTTAGATTAAATGATCCAATTCACTTAAATCATTCCATACCAGCCTATTGATTTCACACATCAATTTACAAAGAATCGAAGTGGTTTCGGGTATTAACTAATACCCGACTCCGGTCTCTTCGAATCCAATGTCATCTTAACCCAAGTTATTCGAGTGAAATACAATTCAAAACTTTAAATACAGGGTGTCACTTTTTACACAGTAATTCATCATCAATAGATACTCACATTTTCACAGTTTAAACCAAACATATCATATCACAAAACATTTCGTATTAGAGATATCAACCAATTCAAGTCATTGAACATCATTCGATCATTCATAAGCAAGATTGATCACCTCCAAAATTAATTTAAGTTATCTCTAATTAATCACCTAAATTAATAAATTACATTTAGTAATGATCCTTTAATTACTTTCCTTGATTAATTATCCTTATAATTAATCACAATTAATAAAAAATCTTAAATTAATCATACTTATTAATTAACCTTAATTTAATTTCATTCAGTAATTAACTAATCTTAATCACGTACCTTAATTAATTCTTCAATTAATTCCACTAAGTAATTCCTCCTTACTTACTTCCATAAAGAAACTTCCCTCCTTATTTAGACCCATCATATTCATAAATCAATCTTAATTAATTACAATTAGTAATTAATTACTTACATTAATTAGTTAACTTCTTAACCAATAAATTCTTTGATTAATTAAGCTAAGTTATTAACCTTTAATTACTCCCATTGAGTAAGTACCCTCTATTAATTAAGTAATAATACTAAATCAATATCCTTTAGTGATTATCCTTCACGCTTACTTATCAACTCCATTTTAAAACTTACTTAAAAATTTTAACCACTTTAAATCTTGTATAAAACATTCTTCTTTTCGGAAACAATTTATTTTAATAACTTAATATTTATTTAAACACTTTGATAATAAACTTTATAAATATTTATCTTGGAAAAAAACTGTTTCATTTCGCTTTCAAGCTTGAAACATATTTCTATACAAAGTTGGAGCCTGTTACAAGCCAAAAATCGATTCCGAGCCAAAACTAAAACTCGAGTAACCACACGAGCTCAACATTTCAGTTTCCGAGTAAAAACACGCACATGAATCGAGTTCGACTCGAGTCCTAACACCAGAATTCACGAGACAACACACGAGCATCTCTCCTTCGAGACATCACAGCAAAATACACGAGCACGATCTGGAACAAGACTTTCTTCCCAAAACATCCTTCAACGCCTGATACTCAAACGTGCACGGTGCACGTACACAAAAGACTGGACGTCGCTGCCACCCTATCAACGACGCTCCCAAGTCGGCGATCACCTCGACATCACGTACGACACTCCAGATATCGTAATACGATAGCAAAACGAAATTTCAAAGATCGATCAAAAACTGGAACAACACTCGACCCCAAAACCCCTTCGCCTACACACATCCGATCATCTGAAAAACTGTAACCTCGGCCATGGCCTCTCCGACCATCCACAAACCCATTCCAAAAGTCCCGGCGAACTCGATTCACCCGAGAAGAATCGGCGATCAAATTTGCTAGCTCGTCCCAAACTAGGGTTATAAGCTAAATTCGTTCGCCACCAACACCACGTTGATCAGACAACCCTCCAGATATTTTTTTCAACCTCGCCGTACCCTCCCCTATCTCCAGACCAAGCCCCGACCACCCAGTAGCAATAGATCGTCAGAAATTGCCTCAGAACTCATTCCCAGACAAACTTAAATTGCTCATCCGATCCAAAGTTAAAATTTCTGATTTTATCCTAAAATTCATGATTTCCTAGGTCAATTCGATATATGGATTTGAATCGGCTTGATTCATCACTTAATTTCATCATGCTTCAAAGTTTTGCTTCTGTCATATCCTATTTCCAGAAGTATTCCAAAACTTAATTTACTAAAATAAATTTTAAACTTAAATTTAGGATTAAACAAACATACTTTATTAAATTCTTAAGTCTAGATAGTATCTTAATGGAAAGATATTGAAATTTTGTTGAGATTTCAATCCTGAACTTAGTGAAACAGGGAACACTGACTTGCACTGATCAACATGAACATTCATACAATACACTTGTATGTTCAATATGCAGGCATCACTCATCTCAGACATTTCACCAGCAATAGACTAAAAATTAACCGAGCTTTTGAAAAAAAACTCACCTGATAAAAGAGTTTAAATCAGAGGACCAATACTGTGTTGAAAAACAAAGCTACTAGCTTGATTTCCCATAGATATTCTTGTTTACTTGGTTTAGTTACAGTAATGTTTAAGTTTATACTTGAGGTTGTACAGGGTGATGTTTATACACCTTGTCCTAAAAGATCAGGAAAAGAAAACATGATTTCTTTCAAAATTTAAATCCTGAATATCAAGAACAGAACAAATGTTCTGTTAACAGACTTGCACCCCCATTCTATTCATATATATAATTCAAAATAAAAATCATATGATCATTTATCATACTTCGCTGCAAATTTACTGCATGCAACCAAATTTTAAAACAGAATAGGAATTGTTTACTCACCGACTACTGAGCAGAGGAGCAAAGAACACAGTGAACTTTTATTTTTCCTAGACTGGTCTTAATTTGTTTGCTCTCCCCAGTTCTTATTTTCCTTAATTGTTATTGATCAAGTTTGAAGCTTGCTTCTTCTTTTTTTTTTTTTTTTTTTTTTAAAGCTTAGATTTTTTTTGAATGAATCGAATTACAACATGAGATGATATTTATAAAAATATATGCAGGCTTGAGTGTGAAGATGGTACAAGAGTTTGTACTGGAAAGATTTATTTTTTTATATAATTCGATCAGAGGGTTTTCTCCAATTGTTGACTGAAATGAACAAAAGTGTGCTGCATTTATTAAGCTTGCTTGGTTTATAAGCTTACTCATTTGTTTAATTGATTCTGGTACAGCTTGATTTGATTTAGTGAGCATATATATATCACTTGTCTTGTGCCATCTCATACTTAACATTTTTTTCCTTTTATAAAACCTGGTTTGCTATGTTCTGGTCGTACTAGAACAAGAGGATACACATATAGAAAACAATTTTGTACAGGGGTAGGCTTACTGGTACAAACATTTCAGCTGAGCCAGAGGTATTTTTTTCAGAGATTTTTGTTTAAGTTTGTAGGCTGAAATGATAACTTTGTGCTTGCATTAATTACTTGACTTATTTTATAAACTTCTACTTATTATCTTCTCTTCTTTTTTTTTCTCCTTTTTTTCCTTTTTTTTTTTGAGCACATTTCATATATAGCTTTGCCTTGTTTTCCTTCCATACTTGATTCATAGTTGAGTATATTCCTTCTTAGCTTATTTGTTTTCAAGTCTACCATCCAATTTGTTTACTTTATATTTTATACATAACTATATAATTTTTCTTATATATTTATATTCCCTTCTTTTTTTTTACCTTAAATATTTATTTCCACTTTTATACTTATTATCATATATGATTACATGTATATATATTTATTTTTAAAATAATAAGTTGCATTTTATTTACTTAAATTAAATATTTGTTAAAATAATACTGCCAAAAATCCCGGGATGTCACATCCCTCCCCCTTTAAAACTTTTCGTCCTCGAAAAGGAACGAAGCCAGAATTATTTAAATGCTTAAAATCAGATAAATTTCTTTGATCATTTTGAAAACACTTTTGTTTTAATATCTATATAATACTATTTCAGACTAGCTTTTATAAAAATACTTTTATAACTCGATGTTTCAACAAGTTCATCCTCGTTCTCATAGAGATTCGGTCATACGTTGATCAGGCGTAGAACTGAAAATCTATAAGTACTTAGCAGACCTATTTTCAACACCCAGTGAAAATATTCTGAAAAAAAATAATTTTATTGAAAATATAGAAAACAGTTTTGAAAATAGAGGGAATATCTTTGGTAAAACAAAATGCTCTGGAAATCATCACCCCCATCCATGGTCGCAGTTAACCCGATGGTTACGTTGCCGTCCCGGCAAAATCCACAGATAACTGTAGGTCTCCGCGCCACTCGATTACGCCATGGAACCCGCTACAGATCGCAGTTATACCCGGGCTATACGTTGCTATCACAGCAAAGACCCATATAACTGTAGGCATCAGCGCCACCGAATTTCGCTGCCAAAAGAATGAAACTCCTCCACTTGACCATAGATCGCAGTCTACCGATGTTGCGCTGCCATCCCGACAGAATCAAGTGTAGACTGTTGGCACTCATCCTCCACACGATTTTCGCTATGGTCCCCACACAGTAGATCGCAGCGACATCGAGCTACACTGTCGTCACAGCATAACCCAAATGCCCCTGTAGGCATCAGCGCCATCGACTTTCGCTACCAAATAATCCTCAAGAACTAGTTTGTCCGGACTCCTCACAGGATCAACTTTAGAACCTCTCCTTTAGAGGCTCAAGGCAGTACCACTCAGTGGCACTCCTGAGAAGTTCATTCAAGGGAGTGCCTTTTTCCCCAGAGCTAATCTCAAAAACACTTTATACTATACACATATAGTATTTTCCAAATCATACACCGAGTATGAATCACATATAAGTGCCTTTACACAAAATCGATTCCCAAAATCGATAATTCTCCAAATAGGCTTTTCCAAATTCAAATATTGATTTTACTCAAAATCAAAAGTCTTTCCAAATTCAAAGGTTCAAAAAACCTTTCCTCAAAATTCTTTTCAAAATCATTTTCACAAAAATCCCTTTTTATATAAACATATATAATAAAAGTTTTGAAAAATCTTTGAATCAATTTGTACTTATATAAATTCACTTTTATATTTCAAATATTTCAAAAATCATTTTCTTCTGGCAATAGTTTCAACAAGGTGGTTTTTTTATTTTATTATCAAAGATACACCATTTTAAATTTTCTTTTCTTTCAAAACAAATATTAAATTTAAATTTTAAATCTGCTTATAATGTCACTTGCCAAATTACTTACCTTTATTATAAAGTAAAATTTTAATTAGTAAGATACCCAATTTCCACTTTATTTCCCTAAAGTTAATTTCTACCATAGAAATATAAATTTTAAATTTATTTTATTTTAGTTCCTCATATATTCTCAAATATATTTTCCATTTCAAAAATCATCTTATAACCTGTTATCTACAACTTCAAAATCAAATTTCCACCTTTATTCATTGTCAATTTCTCAAAATATACTTTCAATTTCAAAAATCATTTACAGTTCTTATCTAAAAATTTCAATATCACTTTTATTCAAAACCCGTACGATGTCCACATATCATTCGTACGCAATATCAATCTGATCGCTCACTCGATCACACAATTTCACTTCCGAACTAGTATCGTCCACCCGACTATCTAGTGCGGACTCAGATCTGGTTTCCTGATCAGAAACCGTCATTCTCCTTGCATAGTCATAACTATGATAGAGAATATCCAGAATCAATCAAAAATCCATATCCAGGTTCGCCTTCGAAAATCGAGCGAAAAATCCCAACTCGGATCGATAATACTATATCGAAATTCTGTGCTCGAATCTGGATCAAATCACTATTCGAATAGAATAATATACGTACATCCTACATATTTAACTTCATTGATTATTAACCAAATCAATTTCCTTTCCATTCACATTCACTCAAATTTTATTCACTTATCCCCATTTGCCTTAATCCCCATTTGGATTATTACTTCAATTCTTATCTCAGTTGGGTATTTAATCAATAACAGTTTGAACCCTGACTAATTTAGAAAATAACTTGAAAATGTAAAAATAGGTAAATAGTTGAAAAATAATTAATAGTTTGTAAAATAGTTGTAAAATAGTTAATTAATTGTAAAATAGTTGGAAATAGTAATTAGTTTATAAAACGGTTGAAAAATGGTTAAATAGCTCCAAAAACAGTTGTAAAACAAGTATAAAATAATTTGACTTTAAGAAAGAAAGGTTGTATATATTTAATAGCTTGGAAAAATAAGTTTATATTAAAACAATTTATAGTGAAAATAGTCCAGAGTCAAAACTGTTCAATTTCCCAACGATTCAATTTTCATAAATTCAATTTTCCATTTAAATTGACCCAATTCAAATAACTCCAAATTCCATTGGACTTGATTTGATTCAATTTCCCATTTGAATTAGAACTCATTTAATCTTCATTTTTATTTTAAATTAATCCAATTCAAATTTTCCCATTAATTCAAATCAAATTCAGTTTGAACTAACTCAATTTAAATCTCAATTTTAAACCATCTCGAATTATATATATTCGAGTTAAATTTTCAAATGTCGATTTAACCCCTTAAATCAAACTAACCTTTATTTTTAAATCAATAAACCAAATCTTTAAACAATTTAATTCTGAGTCGAATTCTAAAAATTCCATTTTAAATCATCTTTACTTAACTTATTTCAAAGTTCAAATGAGAGTTCAAAACAATTTTATCTTCCATTTTGAAACCAGTTCTTAAACAATTTTACACATTTAATTCTTAAGTTCAAAGTGATTCCATAAATTTGCTGCAATGGATGTATATTACCTCAATCCATTTCTTAATTTAATTAGAATAGTCCAATTCACAGTTTCATGGATTATTAATAACAAAAGGATGATATCGGGATAAGCCAAAGTAAATAAACATCCAGATTATTTAAAACAGCATCCATCAATAACACACATATCCCATTTCCAGATCTCAAATCCGTTTGAGATCTCACATAACTCCCATTTCAAAACAACCCATTTAACTTCACTAAGTCAAATTTTAATTTCATCTTGAAATTTCCCATTTAGGTTGTTCTTATTTAACTTCCCCTAAGTTAAATTCAATTCATTCATTCATTCAACCTTACTCAAATTTGAATTTCTACTTCAAATTTTCAAATTTCTAATAATATTCATTTTTACTCATTAGTTCAAAACTTATATCACTTTGGGTTTCACATCACTTTCCCAGGATTATTCAAAACTCAATCTTAGAGTTTATTTCAAATATACATATTTATCTCCTTTACACACCAAATTACTTTAAATTTTAAACCACCTTTGGTTTTAAATTCAAAACATGTTCCTATAAATTTTCAAACAACTCTTGTTTGAATCAAGCTCTTTTATTCTAACAATACTATTTATTATTTTTCCCAAACACTTGGAACAATTTCCCATATTTTCTGGACTTAGACTTTATACTACACCATTTAAACCCTTTCCAATTTCAATTCATAAGTCTTACTCACCTAAATGTTTACTTCCATAAACATTCTATTTTTGCTAAATCATTAACAAACATTTCACCATTTTAGGAAAATAACCAAGGTTATTGCAACGGGAAAACAATTCCAATTATCTATTTCTAAAAATTCTTCTTCAAAGCCAAGATTTTAATTTCAGTTGAATCCATTTCAAATTTATCTTTATTTAATTACAATTTGGTTGTATTATTATTACCACTTAATTCTCATTATTTTATTTTATTCCAATAATTTTTAACAACCAATTACTTTAACATTTATTAGTAAGAAATATTGCTTTATATATCAAAATATATTCTTACTTAAAATCATTTAAAATCTTTATATAAGAAGATAACAAGTACGCTCTCTCATATATATAATATATATATATATATATACTCAACTCATCCTAAGGTAGTACTAACCCTATACCTGATGAGTGAACCCACCAGAGCCAAGGTTTTCGCTTAACCTTTGCTCTGATACCAACTGTAACGACCCGGAAATTTCGATCCCGAAAAATTCCAGATAGTTAGAAAAAGAAGAAAGAGATAGAAAAAGAAACAGAAAATAAAACACAGAACCTCACATTCGCAGCGGATCAAAATATAATATCAAATAATAGCAGTTTACAAAAGAATACTATATCTGTCAATTTGCATTTATAATACATCAGAGTTACTCTCATACACAACACTGAGTATATTCAAATCAAATATATCTCAGATAAACAGAAATAATAGTCACAGCGGAAACACTCCATACGTCCTGCCATCCAGCTCATCTCCTAAGCTCCAGAACGTCCTTACCTGAAAATCTGTAATACTCGGTCTGACCCGAGCATTACATCAAAGTAACACCCGGGTCAGGCTGGAAACCAGCGTGAGTAAACCCATTTAACATGGAATACAACAACATAGAATTACATAAAACCCGGGGTGACTCGCATCAGTTTACAAATTCACAATTTGTTATAGACATCACTTATTTCACATATCAATTTCTAAGTACCAAACTTAGATTAAATGATCCAATTCACTTAAATCATTCCATACCAGCCTATTGATTTCACACATCAATTTACAAAGAATCGAAGTGGTTTCGGGTATTAACTAATACCCGACTCCGGTCTCTTCGAATCCAATGTCATCTTAACCCAAGTTATTCGAGTGAAATACAATTCAAAACTTTAAATACAGGGTGTCACTTTTTACACAGTAATTCATCATCAATAGATACTCACATTTTCACAGTTTAAACCAAACATATCATATCACAAAACATTTCGTATTAGAGATATCAACCAATTCAAGTCATTGAACATCATTCGATCATTCATAAGCAAGATTGATCACCTCCAAAATTAATTTAATTTATCTCTAATTAATCACCTAAATTAATAAATTACATTTAGTAATGATCCTTTAATTACTTTCCTTGATTAATTATCCTTATAATTAATCACAATTAATAAAAAATCTTAAATTAATCATACTTATTAATTAACCTTAATTTAATTTCATTCAGTAATTAACTAATCTTAATCACGTACCTTAATTAATTCTTCAATTAATTCCACTAAGTAATTCCTCCTTACTTACTTCCATAAAGAAACTTCCCTCCTTATTTAGACCCATCATATTCATAAATCAATCTTAATTAATTACAATTAGTAATTAATTACTTACATTAATTAGTTAACTTCTTAACCAATAAATTCTTTGATTAATTAAGCTAAGTTATTAACCTTTAATTACTCCCATTGAGTAAGTACCCTCTATTAATTAAGTAATAATACTAAATCAATATCCTTTAGTGATTATCCTTCACGCTTACTTATCAACTCCATTTTAAAACTTACTTAAAAATTTTAACCACTTTAAATCTTGTATAAAACATTCTTCTTTTCGGAAACAATTTATTTTAATAACTTAATATTTATTTAAACACTTTGATAATAAACTTTATAAATATTTATCTTGGAAAAAAACTGTTTCATTTCGCTTTCAAGCTTGAAACATATTTCTATACAAAGTTGGAGCCTGTTACAAGCCAAAAATCGATTCCGAGCCAAAACTAAAACTCGAGTAACCACACGAGCTCAACATTTCAGTTTCCGAGTAAAAACACGCACATGAATCGAGTTCGACTCGAGTCCTAACACCAGAATTCACGAGACAACACACGAGCATCTCTCCTTCGAGACATCACAGCAAAATACACGAGCACGATCTGGAACAAGACTTTCTTCCCAAAACATCCTTCAACGCCTGATACTCAAACGTGCACGGTGCACGTACACAAAAGACTGGACGTCGCTGCCACCCTATCAACGACGCTCCCAAGTCGGCGATCACCTCGACATCACGTACGACACTCCAGATATCGTAATACGATAGCAAAACGAAATTTCAAAGATCGATCAAAAACTGGAACAACACTCGACCCCAAAACCCCTTCGCCTACACACATCCGATCATCTGAAAAACTGTAACCTCGGCCATGGCCTCTCCGACCATCCACAAACCCATTCCAAAAGTCCCGGCGAACTCGATTCACCCGAGAAGAATCGGCGATCAAATTTGCTAGCTCGTCCCAAACTAGGGTTATAAGCTAAATTCGTTCGCCACCAACACCACGTTGATCAGACAACCCTCCAGATATTTTTTTCAACCTCGCCGTACCCTCCCCTATCTCCAGACCAAGCCCCGACCACCCAGTAGCAATAGATCGTCAGAAATTGCCTCAGAACTCATTCCCAGACAAACTTAAATTGCTCATCCGATCCAAAGTTAAAATTTCTGATTTTATCCTAAAATTCATGATTTCCTAGGTCAATTCGATATATGGATTTGAATCGGCTTGATTCATCACTTAATTTCATCATGCTTCAAAGTTTTGCTTCTGTCATATCCTATTTCCAGAAGTATTCCAAAACTTAATTTACTAAAATAAATTTTAAACTTAAATTTAGGATTAAACAAACATACTTTATTAAATTCTTAAGTCTAGATAGTATCTTAATGGAAAGATATTGAAATTTTGTTGAGATTTCAATCCTGAACTTAGTGAAACAGGGAACACTGACTTGCACTGATCAACATGAACATTCATACAATACACTTGTATGTTCAATATGCAGGCATCACTCATCTCAGACATTTCACCAGCAATAGACTAAAAATTAACCGAGCTTTTGAAAAAAAACTCACCTGATAAAAGAGTTTAAATCAGAGGACCAATACTGTGTTGAAAAACAAAGCTACTAGCTTGATTTCCCATAGATATTCTTGTTTACTTGGTTTAGTTACAGTAATGTTTAAGTTTATACTTGAGGTTGTACAGGGTGATGTTTATACACCTTGTCCTAAAAGATCAGGAAAAGAAAACATGATTTCTTTCAAAATTTAAATCCTGAATATCAAGAACAGAACAAATGTTCTGTTAACAGACTTGCACCCCCATTCTATTCATATATATAATTCAAAATAAAAATCATATGATCATTTATCATACTTCGCTGCAAATTTACTGCATGCAACCAAATTTTAAAACAGAATAGGAATTGTTTACTCACCGACTACTGAGCAGAGGAGCAAAGAACACAGTGAACTTTTATTTTTCCTAGACTGGTCTTAATTTGTTTGCTCTCCCCAGTTCTTATTTTCCTTAATTGTTATTGATCAAGTTTGAAGCTTGCTTCTTCTTTTTTTTTTTTTTTTTTTTAAAGCTTAGATTTTTTTTGAATGAATCGAATTACAACATGAGATGATATTTATAAAAATATATGCAGGCTTGAGTGTGAAGATGGTACAAGAGTTTGTACTGGAAAGATTTATTTTTTTATATAATTCGATCAGAGGGTTTTCTCCAATTGTTGACTGAAATGAACAAAAGTGTGCTGCATTTATTAAGCTTGCTTGGTTTATAAGCTTACTCATTTGTTTAATTGATTCTGGTACAGCTTGATTTGATTTAGTGAGCATATATATATCACTTGTCTTGTGCCATCTCATACTTAACATTTTTTTCCTTTTATAAAACCTGGTTTGCTATGTTCTGGTCGTACTAGAACAAGAGGATACACATATAGAAAACAATTTTGTACAGGGGTAGGCTTACTGGTACAAACATTTCAGCTGAGCCAGAGGTATTTTTTTCAGAGATTTTTGTTTAAGTTTGTAGGCTGAAATGATAACTTTGTGCTTGCATTAATTACTTGACTTATTTTATAAACTTCTACTTATTATCTTCTCTTCTTTTTTTTTCTCCTTTTTTTCCTTTTTTTTTTTGAGCACATTTCATATATAGCTTTGCCTTGTTTTCCTTCCATACTTGATTCATAGTTGAGTATATTCCTTCTTAGCTTATTTGTTTTCAAGTCTACCATCCAATTTGTTTACTTTATATTTTATACATAACTATATAATTTTTCTTATATATTTATATTCCCTTCTTTTTTTTTACCTTAAATATTTATTTCCACTTTTATACTTATTATCATATATGATTACATGTATATATATTTATTTTTAAAATAATAAGTTGCATTTTATTTACTTAAATTAAATATTTGTTAAAATAATACTGCCAAAAATCCCGGGATGTCACATAGGAATAGGAAACTGATTTACAAATACATGGTTTAAAACATGTACATGTGCACAAGATAGTGTACACACATGCACACAGTTTTCTGTGTAATAAAATTAAGCAGAAATCAATATATAAATTAAAATAACTAGTCTAGAAATATATATGCATGAAGATAGGAGTTTATCTTTAAATAAATCTGGCACAAAGGAAAATAGAAAAGACTTAGGCAAAAATAAGCATACATATGTTATACATGTACACAGTCAAACAATTTCTGGAAGAAAACAGAAATTGCATGGAAATGGTATGAACCTTTAGATAAACACTTTATCCATTTCCAGCAATTCTTTTGCTTAGGACAAAAACTAAAGTCATGCATATAACATGACCCGGGGGAAAAATTAAAGAATAAGGTTTATTTTCTGCAAAAATTAGTAAGGACCACATACCCTCTTATTTTCTTGAATCAAATAGGAGGTAGACTATGTTTTGTATGGGGTAGAACTGACATTGGGTAATTCCATAAACCCTAGTAACAGCCAGGAATTATATAAAGAGGCTTAGTGTAGAGAGATCATACCAGTTTGCTCTTCATAACCTAAAGAAAAAAAATATAAGCCAGAGAAAGAAAGGAGCACCGACCATTAGAGTTAGAGGAAGGCAGGGGATCAAAAGAAAAGAAAGACTTAGGAAAAAAAGAAGGAATTAATGTGAGTAACCTCACTGAAAACTTTGGCATTAAGTCCTGAATATTGAGGCAGCCTATTTGAATTAATAAATTCATTTTTGCAAGTTATGTTCATTTTATGATTTGATGACTTTGGTTTGTTAATAATCTGTTTAAGTATAAAACCCCTCACAGTCATTTACCCAAAAGGATAAGAGTCATGGATTTCATGTTTTAAATGTTTATATGTGATATGGATTAACTTTGAGATGGAGTGATTTCTTTTATGGGTTTTCTTCATAAAGTTATTCATAAAATCCCAGGATTCAGGTGGTAGATATATGGTCTGAAAATAGAAAGAAATATGGGCTGCAACATTGTGTTGTTGCTTATGTCTCATATTAACTGAAACAAAGGAAAATGTAGAAGTGCAATGTTATACATGTGCTGAGCTTCTATGTTTTATGAACTACTCAAATCAAAATATACTTATGGTTTAGCCAGATCTTCAAGATTAAGAAGAATCTGATTGAACCAGAGGTAAGAGAGGATAACTAATAAACTGCTTATGACCATATGTTTATAACTTGATCCATTAAAACCCATAGGCAAAATAATGTGCTAAAAATCACATCTGTTTTCATGATTAAATGGTTGCTTCTGAGAACATGACTTACCAATGTCTGGATGATTACATGTTGGTTGAATTGTTTATTTTTCTCTGATTGAATAATGAGATGCAGAGGGGACTAGCACAATCATGAAAAAGGAAATAACACTTAGTAATTTAACTAAGGACTTTGGATCTTAGGGCTACAAAGTATGGCTTGGCAAGGGGAACATTGCAAGCTCACACATGGTATGTTCATACCCAGGGGCCTGAGTGTGCTGGGTTAACAGAGACATGTCCCAGGCAGTGTGTGGTTTAACAAAATAAAGTAGCTAAAGACCAAACATACTTGATAGTGAACAATAGAAATAGGTTCAAGAGAGGGCTTGGGTAAAATCCCTGATGGCCAGTAACCTAGTAGAAAGGACTTGATGATTGAATTGATGAATATGTTGATTGGTTTATAATGTTTTATGGATGAATCTTATGTTTGTAATCACTGAACTAAACCATTAAATCACATATAATCTATGGTGCACTGATGTGTATACACATGTATCACAGAAACAAGCACAAGAGTGGTACTGAGTTCCTTTATCCACTTTAAGTTATATGAATATGCATAAGTGTTATGAAAATTATGTTTTCAGTTAGATTATTCATACCAGACTTTAGTCTAACCCTTGTGTGTTTTATGCACTTTTGGGTGTCTCATGTTTATATGGGGCAGTTCATGGTGATTTTGCAGGAAAGTAGGAATGATTTGATCAGGCTTTGGATGTTTAACTACCTAAGGATTGGATGCTATTTTTAAAAAGACTTTGCTGAAGTAAATTAAATATTCATGATGAACTATGTTAAGATATTTTGTTTAAGTTGCTTAGAGAAACCAATGTATTGTTATTTACTGTTTTGTAAGTGTTGAACTTATATGTATCAGTTGGAACTTATGTATTTTGTTTTGCAAAATGTTTTGCTAAGAAAATGAATTTTAAGCTTCAAGAACAGTTAGGCTAAAATGGTAGAAAAATCTGAGAATAAAGGATTTATGGATTGAAGGTATATCCAAAGAATTGACATAAAAGGATCCATGTTTAAGTTAAAAAAAATCTGATAGAAAGGTTCTGAGTTGCCATAGAAAAGAAAAAAAAATAACATGTGTTTTGTTGAGAAATAGTGCAAACTGAATATGGCTAACATAGCCATTTTATTGAGTCTGGGTTAAGCCAGCACCCAAGAGTTCTAATTTAAGTTTTCAGATCTGTTTCATAACTCAAGCATAAGGTAGACTCAGACAATTTTGTTAATAAGAAAAAAATAAGGCACCTGAATTTCCCAATGACACACACATGCACAGAAACATGCACGCACACATGCACAAGCAAAAGCACAGTTTATACAGTAATAAAATTATGGAAATTTATGTAAAGTGATAAGTCTTGAGACATAAAATCAATGGTTATGCATTAACCCAAGTGTACTTTGAAAATCTAGTTTTTTAGAAACACCATTGCTATGTAGAGAGTATTTCCTTTAAGTAATACTCAAACAGATTTCTACTTTAAAATTTCTGTACTCTGATTTAAGTAGAAAATGACTTATATATCTTCATATATATAAGTTCAAGATGAAATGAGTAAACCAATATTTTTATATTGACGAAAAGGTCCTGGATAGAAGAAAATTGGAATTAAATATTTTCTTGATTAAATGGCCACTGTTTAAAAAAAAATTTAAGTGGGTCATTTCACCTATATACCATGTATATAGATCTATAGAGATAAATATAAGAGGTTGTTAGGATTGTCCCAATCCCTGTTATAGATACCATACTGAAAAGATTTAATATGAATTCCAAGTACGGAAATGTTATGCAACTTGGAATCATCCCTTCTAAGAGGGATGCCCCTTATATTGATGAGGAGAAAGAGTGTTCGAAGAGGATACCATATACATCAGCAATCAGTTCCATAATGTACGCCATGCTATGTACAAGGCTGGATGTGGCTTATGCATTTTGATGCATAATCCAATACCATTCTAATCTTGGGGAAAAATATTGGACTTTTGTAAAATGTATACTTAAGTATTTGAGAAATACTAAAGGCTTATTCCTTATACATGGGCATGGAGACCTCCTTATAAAAGGGTATAAAAACTTTAGCTTCCTAAGTGATACCGACGGTAGTAAGTCTGTATCAAGTTACTGTTTTACTTAAAACTATAGGGATATTAGTTGGAAAAGATCAAAACAAGAAATAGTAGCTAATTCCACAATGGAGGCTATGTACATTGACATCAAGGGCCTTAAGGAAGCAGCTAAAGAAGTAGTCGGGATGCGCAAATTTATGAGTGAGCCAGGGGTAATTCCCAACACGGAAGATCTAATGACATTATTCTGTGACAACAATGCTGCGATGCAGATCACAAAGGAACTTATAGCATACAAGAAATCGAGACACATTCTTTGAAATTTCCACCTCATTAGAGGATGTCGAGAAGAAGGAGGACACAATTTTTAGAGTAGATATAAAGGACAACATAATAGATCCATTCATAAAAGGCCTGGCTTGGTCAGTTCTCAGCAAACCGATCAAAGGTTGGGATTGAGATTCCATAATTGGCACTAAGTGCAAGTAGGAGATTGATAGAGTTGGCGTATGCCCTAAGGGAAATTCTATAAATTATTGTAAATTATCAACTCTGTAACTAAATATCGTTTAAAATAAAAGGTGTTTTTCTTTCTATTATACACTTTTCATAAAATGTTAATTATTTATTTAATTTAAGTATATTTGATAGAAAATCCCTAAATGATACATTATGTGATAGTAATTACTATATGTTGTAATCATGAGAAATGAATCACAATAAAAATAGCATATCGTTTTAAATATTCTTAGTCAAGATGTTCTGAGATAGGATATCGATTAATCCGTTGAGATTAGATTACATAACACTTTCCAAATGTTGGGTGGTGTTTTACTCATGCTGTTGGGGGCACTAAAGGGTTATGTATGGATGGTTATTGGATAAGTATGAAATGACTCACTCGATAGTTTTATGTAGGTTAATATAGTTAATGTCAAATAGAGAATATCAAAATGACGATATTATATTGTTGTCTCGACTTGAGAAAACTGTCAAACTTCAATATTGGCACTCTAATTTGATTATAGTTAAATCATGGCATGTCATCCATCGAACGACTATAGTTCGGCCTGATTTTAAGCATTGAAAGTGAAATACTATTCAATAAGAAATTTCTCCCCTCGGTTATATGAGGTTAGTGTCATGGTAAACTATAGTCAATTCAAAATTAAAGTCTCTGGCTAGAGCGGTTCAATTAATAATAATTGTTGTAATTAAACCAAGGACTTTGTCTTTTGATTATACAAGTTGAATGTGGATGATATTGGAATTTTGACCAAAACCAAATTCCATAAGTCCTAATGTGATATAGTTTTGACGAAGAGAATTGGTGTAAATAGTCATCGCTACTAGGGAACGCTTAAAATAGTAAAATTGAATTTTACAAAAATTGTGTAAACAATAAATTCGACAAACTATCACACCACAAACTAAGGTGACATTTAAATGTTAATATTTGAATTGTTCGATATTATTCGTTAATTGAATTTGTACCTATGAGTTGCACAACTACAATGTTGAATACTTCTAAATACAACATGATTTGAATAAATTATAATTGTTGTAAATTAATTATCAATTAATATTTGTAAAATATTAATCATAAAAATTAATTTGATTTAATTGAATCTGTATTAAATAAAGTGCGTATATAAAAATTATATATATACGTATCGATATATGATATCAATAAACATTTAAATTAGATTTAAAATGTATAAATAATGATTGAATTTGGAAATGTTTTTAGGCCCATTAGCCCATTATTGTGGTTGGCCAAACAAAGATGGGGTGGAGATATTTGCTAGAAATATATGTTTTGAACTAGTAAGAAGAGGAGGTAAACAAGGAGATCTGGATTCCCTCATTTTATTCTCTCATATTACCTCCTCCTCCATCTAGTCTTGGCAGCAAGTAATAGACCTCCCCTTCTTCATTTCCAAATAAAATTACTCAAATTAAAATCTTTTCAAAAGGTCTCTTCAGTTAGCTACTTTTCTAGAAGAGTACGAATTCGATCTAAGATGTTAATGGATTCAACGTTCAAGGTACAAAATCAAGGTCACCATATTGGTAATATCTAACCTTTACTCAATTATATACATGTTTATTGTCAATACATATGTGTAGATTAGAACCTTACATTATCTGAATTTATATATTTATTTGCTATTAAATTTACATAAACTTTCACATATACTAAAATTAAAAGAACATATGCAAGTGTATAAATTTTTCACCCATATTTTAAAATAAAAATCACAAGGAAAAATTATTTTAAAATTATTTCAAATTAAAATTTGAAATTTTAATTTGTAGATATATATACGTACATTACATATAATTATTTATTTTTATTCATATACAAATACATATATGTGCATGTTTTAGAAACTTATATATATGTTTATCTAATAAAATATGAAATTTGAATTTTTTGAGACAAATATTTTAAATATCCTTTTAAATTATTATACATCAAATATATGTATATATATAATTTTATAAATATAAATTTTCATACGAAATTATAGTTTAAATAACTATTTTTTTAAATATGTATGGATTTCATTAATTAAAAAAATTAAATTTTAAATTTACATGGATTTAAGCAAAAAAATTATTTAGTTATAAAAGGTTTCGGTCGAAGGAAATAAATTTTTTTAAATTTTTATATGTTACTTTATATATTTACAAATTAATATTTTATAATAAATTTTAAAATTATACACATATATATTTTTTGAATGTTTAACAAAAATAATGGTACCATTGATCCTTGGCACTGTTTATAAGCTTCTGGTAAATCATAGTGCCATTTATCCTTGGCATACTCGAGTTTGGGATAGTTCTGGTGATCCAAGGCAAAATTTGTTCATGTGGAGAGTTATCAGAAATGCTATTCTAACCTAGGGCAAGCTTAGTAATTATGGCATGCTAACTAGTTGTTGTGTTTTATGCAAGCAATTTAATGAATCTAACACTCATATATTTTTTCAGTGCTCTTGTTCTTCTACAATTTGGAATGAAGTCCTTTTGAACTTGATTAATATGCTTGATAATCCCGGTAGATATGATTGGTACTTAATTTTCCTAACTATGAGATTTAGGAATTACAAAGTTAGGGTGTTGCTTCTTGCCCTAATGGTTTTTTTGTATGAAATATGGAGAGAAAGGAACTTAAGTTTTTTACAAGGTAGAAAGAAATGGCAGTGTGTAATTTTGGCATGTGCTAAAAAGATAAGGAGGAAAATTTTATCTTAGGGCCCTAATAATCCTATTATTATGACTAATAAGATTCTCTATGATAGATGGGCTAATTTATGTATTTAGTTCTTTTGTTTAGTTGTTGCTTCTAGGGTTTATATGTGTTTCTTTCTTTTATTTTAATAAAAGAGGTAATGATCCTCTTCAAAACCCTGCTTAACTTTCCAAAAAAAAAATATATCTATGTCTGTATACATATACATATAACTAAAATTGTCAACATTTAAAACTTGAATTTTAAATCTAAAATAGATTTTCATTCTAGATCTAGATCTATTTTTAAATTTAAATTTATCTTTAGATATTTATTTATTAATTTGAGTCATTTTAAATAGGTCGATATCTTTTAAATAAAGACTATTATATATATATATATATAAATGTTTATATAGGGGGTATGTGTGTGTATATAAAAATGTATATAATAATAAATAAATTATAGACAACAAATATGTGCATAAAAGGGCAAATGTGCGTAGTGTATATCCTAATACTTATATATGGCACATTTAACTATGTACACATCTATATGTTGCATGTATACTTTACACTTATGTACGTATTTGATACACATATACAATATATTGTATGTATGTATATAATAAATCAAGTCTTCATATAAATAACAAAATAAAGACTTTATTTAAAATTATTTAGATTGGATCGAAATTAATTTAGACTTCATAGGCTCAATAAGATCTAAAACGGAAAATTTTGAAATTCACCTATTTAACTCGCTGCATGTTGGTCTAATT
This sequence comes from Allium fistulosum, assembly GCA_030737815.1. NCBI lineage: Eukaryota > Viridiplantae > Streptophyta > Magnoliopsida > Asparagales > Amaryllidaceae > Allium > Allium fistulosum. The sequence goes on along the minus strand of CM060906.1, from coordinate 865,161,350 downwards.
CCATCAAATTGCATATGTGGAAACAAGCACCTAAATCAAGCACTAATCTTTGATTTTTTCCTTTATCTACACATAGGACGTTGTCATCAAATTCCTCACCAAAATGCACTCACCGTCGCTATTATCCTTTTATTCCTTTTGGTCTTCTTCCAATGCCTTCATCCTCCTTTAGCCTTTTTAAACTTATTGCAAAATTTTAGCTGGTGACCTGGTTTTCCATAATAATAGCATATAGAATTCATTTCCATATTTGATCAATTTGATAGTCTTTCCACATTTGAACGTTTATCCCTCCTTGCAAGATGCACCTCTTTAATCAATTTTTTCCCTTTTCTTTATTAAATTTTCTTCTATTAGGTTCATACTTCGCATCTCCTCCTTAAGAATGCTACTAGCATCGATCCCATTAAAATAACTGCATCTGAATTTGAGTTGTTTAATGCAATCACGAGTTTCCAACCTTTCCAGTAATGAACTCAACAAAATCAAGGCTTATGTCTCATTGTAACGATCTGCCTTTCTTACACCTAAAGACGACACTTAATACATCCTCGGTATTCGTGTACCGATCATTTAAGTGTCCAAAAGACATATCATTAGGGTGAAAAAGAAAATGAAAGAACAGAATATCAAAAAACATGACGAGTAATACATGATATGAATAAGTCTTTACAAAAAGAAATCATCTTTATTATAAACAACATCAGAGTACACTAACTATTATCAGCTTGGACAGTTATAACAGCCTGTCCTTACAATTGCTGACAAGTACAGACAAGAACAAAACAAACAGAACATCGGAAGAATATAAGATATGTGAATACGTCTGGGAGAATCCAGCTTGTCACCTGAAAGCTCTAAAGAATCCAGCTAAATCTGGAAAATATGCTCGGGTTGACCCGAGCATTGTAGGAAAAATAACTCCCGGGTTAGTCTGGTAAAACCAGCGTGAGAAACTCAAATCACAAGGAATTAATTTGTTATAACTTGTAAAATCTTTTAAAAGCAAAGGTATCTCGTAAGACCACGTCGCATAAAAACACGGACGGGTTTTTACCGTACGATAACCAAAACGCTTTTATATAAAATCCAGTGATATTATAATAATGTCTATAGGTTCAAAGTAAATATATAAAATAGCCGAAATGCTTGCATCTCACATACCAACATATTTAGGCACAATTAAAAACGTATGGCACTTATTGGAGAATGGATCCCATACAATGACTGGGCTACTGGGGTACCGCCCGTCACGTTGCGTCTCTAGATAAAATACACCGAGAGCCTCACATGGACTCCCTACGAGTCAAGACCGGCCCTACCCCTTACTGGATATCACCGAATATGTCATCACCTTGGTTGGGATCAACAACCTAAATGGGCCCCGAGCATACATGATCTATAATATCAATCTAGATTGGATGATGACCAAAGCCTAATGGTAGCGAACCACATAGACTTGAAGCATCTCCCATGTTTTAGTCATTCCCGGATTATGAGGCTTGAGGCTAGATTACCTTTTATATAGCAACCAATTTGGAATGCTAACACTGCCCTCTAGGCTGCAATGCTGTGTCAGCATTCATCCATACAAATTCGTTCTGGGTCTGAACGAAACCGAAGGCACTACCTCTACTACATCTATTTTGGAATCACCCTCGGGATTAGTAGCAAGTAGCCCTTGCACTTCAAAAGCTCTATCTTCAATCATCTTCATGATATCTTCATTTCAAAACGCTTGTGTTGGATCGAAGTGGTTTTTGGATAATTTATAATTATCTGATCCAGGTCTCTTCGAAACAACATTCGATAGTTCCGGTAAACTCAACCCCGGTTCTTTTAGAAATAATCAAACAATACATAGGAGCAGGGATCACCCCCTAACCGTTTAAGTGGATGGATCTCCCTATCATTTGTCCTAGGAGAACAAAACGAGATTTATACACACAGTACGACATCATCAAAGATGACCGTGCCATATAACTCACGTGTTTCTCCTAGATATTTCCAGAGTTATATTTTGGTCCATATTTGATAGTCGGTTATTTAACTATCAAATAAACAATCATTCAACATTGATTTGGTTCCGTATAGGATCCACTAAGCCTTTATAAATTAATCTTTAATTAAAACACTTTGCAAAACTTGATCAAAAGATCTTTTTTAAAACACTATTCCCAAAAACCTTTACATTACTTTTATACTTGGAAAACATTTTTACTTATCCCAAAAATATAAGTATTTACCAAAAACATTTGGAAAATTCCCTCTTCTCAAATTCCATATTAAATGGCCAAGATATTCCCTTTTTAAAACATCACTTACTATAAAACCCGTTCACTTTATAAAACCCATTCACTTATCCCTTATAAAAATTCTTTTTATAAGTTCACATCATATTTCAAACCTCCTTACAATTCTTCAACTATATTTAAACTTCTTTTTAAAATCTTCCAAAATGATTTGTAGAATCTCTTTCTATTTTTAAAACTATTTATAAAATTCTTTTATAATTCCTATATAAAATTTCCTTTATAAAACATCATTTACAAAATATCATTTGTAACCCTTTTATTTAGAAAAAAATCCTTTTATAAACAAGTTATTATTTATAATCATCTTTATAAAACAACAATATAACTTGAAATCATTATAAATTTTAAACCCTAAATTTGATTAAGAATTTAAGTTAATTCAAAAACCTACTTATAAATTCAAAAGGAGGCTTATCAAGCCCAATGGTACTAATTTAAGTTATCATTTTATTTCAATTAGAATCCCAATTCACTTAACAGTTATTTACATAGGTCAACATGTATGTAAATACAACTCTTATCCAAATCAGGGAGTAACATGTCAATATAAGCTAACTAGCATATACATGTCCAAATAACATAATAGCAGGATGGTGATTTGTCATACTAAATAGTCCAAACAATTCAATCAATTATAACAGAACGGGGATTTATTCTGCTAACATATGTCCAAACAGTCTATATTATAACTCATTCATAGTTATATGGTCTCTTAATGGTATCGACACTTGAATCACTTGAATTCAAAACCATCTTCGAAAAAGAACTTCCTTTAAAACAATTTGATTCTTGGAAAAACAAAGGACTTAAAAATTTAAAACTCTTTTTATAAGTTAAACTCTTATTAAGTCATAATTAAGCTTTATTAAATCTTAGTTTAAATAAATAAATAAATAAATAAATAATTAAACCTTTAAATAAATTATTAAACAATGGTTAATTATTAAATAAATAATTAAACACTAATTAATCCTTATTAATTATTAAATAATCATTTAAACCTTAATTAATAATTTACTATTAATTAATCTCAATTAAATAATCTTCAATTTAGTCTTAAATAAGAACTTAAACCTTAATAAATAATTTATAAATTAAAACCTTAATTAAGTTAAAATTAAACACATGGTTAATAATTAATTAATAATTGACCCTATATTTAATTAGTAATTAATTAAAAGTAAATCATATATTTAACTTATAATTAATTAAAAACTAATCATACTTAATAATTGATTAATTAAAATTAATCTTATCCTTAAAAAGGCAATTAATTAGTGATTAATCTTCGCTTAATTAAAGTTAATAAACCTTACTAACACTTAATTAATTAATAATTATTAAAACTTAATTAATTAATTATTAATTATTAAATCCTTAATTAACTTTCAAAAACATTATTATTAGGCTTGTAAAACATTTACAAAACAATTTTAGGTACAAAACTTAAATTTGAAAAATTCGGATTTTTAAAGCGGAACTGCATCCATAGTCACTATCGCTATGAGTACCCGTAATTCAAAACTTGTTGCATCTCAAATAAATCCTAAAACAGGTACTTTTAACTTTATTTTACTTTATGAACTAAGTATCAAGTTTTAAAAGCAAAACAATAAGTTAGAAAACTCTTAGAAAACCTTTTCTTGTAAAACAAAGTAAGAAATCAATTTAAAACTCAAAGGATCGCTATGTCGAACACAACACATTTCAAGTGCTAACCTCGCTCACTAACTTTTCCATTTACTAACTTTACATACTAAATTTCCATATCACTTCCAATCACAAGTCAAAGATCACAACTTTATAACCAAAACATCACTTTAATCATCAATTCAAAGTTCTAATGCTAAACCACAAACTAGCACATACATATACATCCAAATCATACCATAATCCAAACAACAACATCATCTATACAACCATATAACAACCATATATATAAAGGTAAATTCTTTTCTAAAAAAATTTAAGGAATTTACTCACCGAAAAGCTTTGAAAACTTGAAATACTTTAGAACTTTTAAATCTTGGAAAACCACAAAAATCATCTCGAAAATGGGTTAACTTCTCCTTAATTTTTCGACATGTTCGTCTCGGATTTTGAAAAAGTTTCCAAAACAAAAGTTTTAGGAAAGTCTTTTCTCTACAATTTAAAAAAAATCACTCAATTTCAATGGTTTTTGAGGGAGATATTGTCAATAGAAGAAGCGGTGTTTTCAGATTGGAAAATTTTGAGTCCAAAAACATGTTTGAATGAAGTGCAATTTTGACATAGCTACACTCAAAATCTGAAAATGTAGTACAAATAAAAGTTGTAGCCATTGAAATTTCGTATGGTTTGAAGAAAATAAAATCTCCATTTGGTTAAATAATGAGGAAGATATGATAGAAGGAAGAGGAGGAAAATGGAGATGTTTTGAAACAAAGTTTGAAATGAATTTAAAAGGAAAAACTTAAAATTTTAAAACTTTAGAAACTAAAAGGGAAGCCTTGAAAATGTTTTCAAAAGCTAAGAAAGAAGAGGAAGTTTTGAAAAGTGAGAAATAATAAAATTCAAATTGAGAAGAAAATAAGAGAATTTGCTTTAATATAAAAAGAAATATGCAAATTACCTAAATACCCCTTGGAACACACCCTCCTCTCCTTGCTTGTGTAATGACCCGGGATTTTCGACCCTTGAAAATCGACATTAATACGTTCACTATATAGCATGCCGAATATTCAAGTGCCGGAAGTACCGATTGCTAGGGGTAAAGAAGATGAAGAGATAGAAGAAAACAGAAACAAGACATAGAATCTCACAATTCGCAGCGGAACAATATATAATATATAATAATTGATTTTTATACAAAAGAGACTGAACACATTTTATATTCATACAATCATCAGAGTACAATGGTCAACAATATCAATCCGGACAGTTATAATAACTTGTCCTCATAAGCACTGAATATACAACATAACATACACAACGGAAATAACCAAGTACGTATAATATGCCTGAAATCCTCCATCTTGTCTCCCGAGCTCTATAGCATCCTAACCTGAATCTGTAATACTCGGTCTGACCCGAGCATTATAATAAAATAACACCCGAGTCAGTCTGGAAAACCAGCGTGAGAAAACACACTAAAATTGAATTATTACTCTTATCAAAATCCTTTGAAAACAAAGGTATCTCGTAAGACCACAATACACAAAAATATGACGGGTTTTTACCTTACGATTGTTAGGAAATCAAATTCATAGTTTTAATGACAACAACTATAAAATGAAAATCAAATGTACATATATATGTATGCAAGAACTTGCTAGAGCAACATCATTAGAAAGACAAGAACAAGGCTCAAAGAAAGTTACAAAAGACTGCAAGTCGATAGGATTAATGGAGCAATGACACAGATGCACAGATTCAACATGCACAGGTTTCAGACGTCTGGGTGCACTAGCCAGACGTCTGAAGAAATCCTCTGGAATACAAAACAGACAAGACCAGACGTCTGGTAGATACACCCAGACGTCTGGAAATCTACCCTGTATAAAAATTATATAATACCAGACGTTTGATACAAATACCAGACGTCTGATTTCAAACTCGAATTTCAAAGAAGAACTTCAACTGTCACATTCGAATAGACATCTCCGCTTCTCTTTGCTGCAACTCTTCATCATCAACAGAAGCAACTATAGAGCACTCATTAATGGATGCAACTACTCAACATACCTATCTACAACTATATATAGCATCAGGAATCAAGAGAAAGAATATCTGACTACCTTACAACTCGACTCTCTATCTTGATCATCTCTTGTTCTAATCATCCACTTGCTATACAATCTGAAAATCTGAGATCATACACTTCTATATTCTCTCGAACAATATTGTATTCAATCATCCAAGAGATATAAGAAGTTCAATTGTACTATATAGTCAAAATCCGTGTAATAGAGAACACACAGTTGACAAAGAAACTCTGCTATTGTAAACCTGTTCCTTCGGGTGAAGTAAGGGTTATTTGGTGAAAGGAAATTCCAAAGAGGAGCTTCGGGACTGGACGTAGGACGGGAGGTCCGAACCAGTATAAAATCCTGGTGTGATTATTTTATATTTACTTAGATTAATATTGTTTTAGTTGCATCATATATTTTTCCACATATACTTGCATATACACTACACGATCCACTCGTATAGACTTTCAATTGGTATCAGAGCCTGGAATTCTAGAGATCGTAACAACATCCTAGAATAAATGGCTATAAAGAGATCTACTCAAGGCAATAGGAAGAGGAAGAGCAATAAAGAAGAATCAAAGGAGAAAACAAACAATTGCTTCATGGCTAAACTCAGATCACAATCGGTATGCTTAGATTCTTTATATAAAGATCTTCTGTCAGCACATGATGAATTATTAAAAGATTGTAAAACCTTGAATAAAGTTAATAGAATTGCTTTAGAAAAGTTAAAAGATTGTGAGCAAGAAAATTCCAGTTTAAAAGAGGAAAATAAATTTTTGATAAAACAAACTAAATGTTTTGAAAATACCATAGAAGAACTTGTTTCACAAAAAGATTTCCTACAAAAAGAAAATGAGCAGTTAGAAGATAAAAACAATGATCTTTTAGAGGAAATCAACGTTTTGCAAAATAAAAATACTATCTTTGATAAAGCAAAGGAATTTTTTTCAAAAGAAATTACGGATTTGAAAAGACAAAATGATTTATTACAATCATCTTTAGATAATTCAGAATCTCGAATTTTTCTTCTCGAAAAAGAGAACTGTACGATAAAAAGGGAGAATTCTGAATTAAATAAGCAAATTGATATTTTGAAAGACAGTAATATTTCTTTTGAAATTAATTTTAACTTCAAAGCTAAATTTGATAAACTTAACACTGAAGTCACAAAATTTAATAAAGGTCAAAACGATTTAAACATGATTTTATCTAGTTCTAGACCTTTACATGACAAAAGTGGTTTAGGGTATAATAAAAATGATCGTAGAAATAGCACTAGATACGCTTTCATGTATAGTAAAAATGTTAGTGCTAGTACTAAATTTCAAGTAAAGTCTAGATCAAATTCTTATAGAAATTCAAATACTGCTATGGTCAATAATATTTATAATTTCTCTAGAAGTACAAAATCATTGAACGAAAATATGAATAAAAATTATCTTAGTATTTGGGTTCCTGTTAATTGGAAAAATAGAGAAAAATACATTGATGATTATTTTGATATGGTAGTTAATAATGAAAATTATATTTATAAAGGTTCAACCACACCCAAATGGGTATGGTTTCCAAAGATCTAACCCCCGGACCCTAACATAGTAAGTGGGTACCAAAAAATGATTTTTATTGCAGGTACTCAGAGAAACAAAAGGAAAGATTTTGGAATTTACAAATATGATTCCCACATTCTTTTTTGATAATGACAAAGGGGGAGAGATAATGGAAAGCACATATTCAGGGGGAGATTTATAAAAATTACACATAAGTACATTGTATAGTTGTCATCATCAAAAAGGGGGAGATTGTTAGGAAATCAAATTCATAGTTTTAATGACAACAACTATACAATGAAAATCAAATGTACATATATATGTATGCAAGAACTTGCTAGAGCAACATCACTAGAAAGACAAGAACAAGGCTCAAAGAAAGTTACAAAAGACTGCAAGTCGATAGGATTAATGGAGCAATGACATAGATGCACAGATTCAACATGCACAGGTTCCAAACGTCTGGGTGCACTAGCCAGACGTCTGAAGAAATCCTCTGGAATACAAAACAGACAAGACCAGACGTCTGGTAGATACACCCAGACGTCTGGAAATCTACCCTGTATAAAAATTATATAATACCAGACGTCTGATACAAATACCAGACGTCTGATTTCAAACTCGGATTTCAAAGAAGAACTTCAACTGTCACATTCGAATAGACATCTCTGCTTCTCTTCGCTGCAACTCTTCATCATCAACAGAAGGAACTATAGAGCACTCATTAATGGATGCAACTACTCAACATACCTATCTACAACTATATATAGCATCAGGAATCAAGAGAAAGAATATCTGACTACCTTACAACTCGACTCTCTATCTTGATCATCTCTTGTTCTAATCATCCACTTGCTATACAATCTGAAAATCTGAGATCATACACTTCTATATTCTCTCGAACAATATTGTATTCAATCATCCAAGAGATATAAGAAGTTCAATTGTACTATATAGTCAAAATCCATGTAATAGAGAACACACAGTTGACAAAGAAACTCTGCTATTGTAAACCTGTTCCTCCGGGTGAAGTGAGGGTTATTTGGTGAAAGGAAATTCCGAAGAGGAGCTTCGGGACTGGACGTAGGACGGGAGGTCCGAACCAGTATAAAATCCTGGTGTGATTATTTTATATTTACTTAGATTAATATTGTTTTAGTTGCATCATATATTTTTCCACATATACTTGCATATACACTACACGATCCACTCGTATAGACTTTCAACGATAACCAAAACATTTTGTATCAAAATCATCTGATATTATAATAGTGTCTATAGAAAGTAAACTATAAAATAACTGAAATGCTTGCATCTCACGTTTCAGCATAGTTGGGCATAATCAAAACCGTACAGGCTCATAGTGGATATTGGATTCCATACAATGACTGTTCTACCGAGGTACCGCCCGCCACAGTACACCTCTAGAAAAATGTACCGATGACCTTGCCTGGATTCCCTGCCAACACAAGACCCACCTACCCCTAACCTGGATAGTACCAAATATGATCACCACTAATGGGCCCCGAATCGCAACAAATGATAGATAGTCATGACGATAAATGCCAACCCTAGATGAGTGATGATCATACCCAAATGGGAGCGCCCACTTAGCCTTGCTGCATCTCCCATGTTTTAGTCATTCCCGGTTGATGAGGCTTGAGGCTACGTTTTACCTTAAGAATAACATTCATACTTGGAATGCTAACACTTCCTTCCAGGCAAGCAATGCAATGATAGCATTCATCCATACAAGTTGTCTTGGGTCTGGACAAACCGAATCTCCTTCAAGATCACCATCTCCATTATCTTCACAATTCGTAACGTCCAAATCGGATCGAAGTGGTTTTCAGATAATTAAATCTGATGCTGGTCTCTTCGAAACGATTAACGAATTTGGCTAGATTTATAGTCGGTTAATTAACTATCAAATTACACACATAACAGTCACTAGGCCCACAATTTTTTAAACCGTTTCAAACATTCATTTCAAATTTCTTAACACAGATATATTCAAATCTCTTTCAGTATTCCAATGTTTGAAACAATTTCAAATCCTTATATCCTTAACGGGATATTTTCAAACCAAATCAACACTTAGAATATTTCCGAATTCAATTTATAACACTTAGAAAAATATTTCTATACCATTCATTTCTCACTTAAAATATTTCCAAAACCCTCTTTTCCATACTTAGGAAAATGTTTATAAACATATTCTCCAAAATTATTTTAATATCAAACTTAGGAAATATTTCATAACTTAACTCATAAATCTCCGGAATTTATTAATTAACTCCTTTTTACAATTTTCAAAACAAATTATACTTATTTATAATCCCAACTAACAATTTATAACTTCCTTTATGAATTCAGATTCATTTTCAAAGTTCTCGTATCTAAATATTTTAGATATTTTCTCAAGTTTCCAAAATTTCGTTATAAGATTTTCTCTTATAAAACACCTCCATTAAATAAAACCTAATCTACAAATCTCGAGAGTATTAATAAATAACTTCAATCAATTTTCCGAAACTCTCTATATATATATGTAATAAGTAATTTTAAAGAATAATAATTTATTTTCAAACACGTTTAAGTAATTATTTAAAATATCGAAACACTTTTAAATTGACGGCGATAACTAATTTCTAAATCATTTATAAATAATAATAATAGATTCACAAAGCTAATAATAAAAATTTAAAATTCATTTCAACTAATATTGAATATTTAAAAACCAACTTCCCGAAATATTTCAATACTAAAACGGTTTTTAAACTCCGTAGTAAAAAAAAATCTCTTTTTAAAAACAAAACCTAACTTCTCGATAAAAATTTAATTTTGAAATTCAACATAACCATTTTTATATTTATAAATCTCTCTCGGTTGATCACAAATCGATTTTCATTTCCAATTTCACAACTATTTCCAAATCCCGAAATAGAATCCACTATTTTTTTCTAAACCGATTTCCATATTTCATTTAAAATTCACTCTGTGAATTTATATTCCTAATTTATCAAATGATAATCATTCCACTTTATTTATAACCATTATTTATAACTTTATAAACTCATTTTCAGTTTACAACCAATTTATATTACTAAAATCCATTTAGAAATCGATTTCTATTTAAAATCCCATTTATAAATCAATCTCTTAAATAACCCAAACTATATTCCAAAAACAATTAAATCTCGATTTCTACTTCCATTTCGTATTGTAGAAACCTTATTTAAAATCCATTGTTTTAAAAATCCTCAATTTCAAATTCTCTTGTTGAAACCATTTTACGAAATATCCAATTAAATATCCAAAATCCAATCATTTATTTTATCCAATTCAATTTCCTTTTAAATAATCCCAAAATTCAATATAAATATTTTATTTCCAAAATTGCTTTTGAATTTCCTATTTAAATTCAAAATATTATTTTTAAAATACTAAAATTTATGCCAGTGCTACTATAGCATCCAATAAAACAAATCACATATCCATAACAGATGTAACGACCCGTAAAATTTAACTGTTTTAATAACTTAATTAGTTGAAATTTTGTGAAATTTAAACGATAAAATTTTGAAATATAATTTGATATTTGGAATGCGTCTAGTTAAACATAGCAACTGGTAAATTTTCGTCCGAAAATTTGAAAGTTATTTCGCGCGTAAATTTACTTCAATTTAATCAGTTAAAAAGCGATGAAAATAAAATATTTTCGGAACCTAAATATTTTTACATAGAAAAATTCTAAACCATCTTCTGAGCAAACGTCATTTTTCGTTTTTCCAAATTCAGACTTCTTTGGCTCCGTCGATCTTATTTTTCTACGTTTTTCTTGTATTTTTCGCTAGTGAAAAATTCGAATTTTTATAATTCAATCGTACCACTGATATCCGTATACCATTTTGATCGCCTCGTCACGCTGATCAAAACGGTTTATTCATTCGTGCAAATCGGAGTCTGACGTAAAATAGTCGCGTTAATTTAACGGTTCCAGACGGACCGGTTAAGTAAAAATCTCAGCCCAAAATTCTTTAGCTCGTTTACTAAAGGAAAGTCTGAAAGAAAATCTCAGCTGATGAATTATTTCAGTAGTTGGGAGGATAGGGGTTGTCTTGAATTTTGAGATGGCTTTTAGTATTTAAAAACAAAATTTATTGCTGCAAATTTCAAAATTTATGGAAACCAACACTTCATTCTCATCCACTGTTCATCCAAATTTCAGAGCATCAGGTATGCACGCCTCTCCGCTTCCTTTCTTCTTCTCCATACTTCTTTTCTGTAAAAAAAAAGTGGAATGGAAGAATTATTTTCGTTCAAGCAAAACTCACCACCCCGCCTCTGTGCGTACCATTCTCCGCCATCCCGACCTCACTTTTCTTCCGTCATCATCCTCGCCTTCCACTCCATGCACCATCCAAGCCGAGCTCTGCAGCTCACGCCAAACACCCACCCTAGCGCCGAACCCACCACCTCCTCCTTCCCTTTTCGTTGCCGAGCTCCTCGGTGTGAACGCGCCTGCTTCCTTCGTCACAACCACACGCAAGCATGCAGACCACACCACGATATCCCAGCCGAACTAACCAAAACACCATCGGTTGCCTCCTTCGCTCTTTCACCTGTGGCTGCCGAGAAGCTGTACACCCTTTCCTTCCTCCTTGCAAGCCACCTCATCAGCTTGGCTTCGCCTTCACCCTTCCTACTATTGTTGCCGAGCACCACCGTATCTCATATGTTAGGTAATAATACATATATATCTTTTGTATGGTTTTATTTTATGTTAGTTTAAAAGAATCTAGATATTGTTCTTAAGTATACGTATATATGAAAGGTCTGTTGGTTTCAAAATTTATACATAGTGATATCTTAAATTATAAGTTTTCAAAGGTTGTATAAATCTGTTATATATATTCTGACTGAGGTTATGTGTGTGCGTGTACTGTTGGTTTATGTTCTACGTACAAATATATCAGTTTGTTTATAACCTTAGCCTATATTATAGCATATAATACTTTAATACGTGGTTTGGTTTAATAGGTAATGTGGATAAGGTTGTATTTGTAGTGGTTTCTAGAAATATTACCTGAGACAACATATATATGTTTAAGTAAATATATAAAACAGTTTTGTTATATTTAAGTATAGTTAGTTATAATGTATAGTGTTATGTTGCAGTTTTATATTATAAGGTATATGTGTACGTATACAATGAATGTTCTATGACCTGTCAATATAAGTTTGGTTTAATTAGTATAATATATATACCTGTTATTCTATATATCGATTTTTAAATTTTAATACAGTTTTATATACACAGTTGTGATAGCATTATATACTGTTTGAAATAGTTTTAATATATATATAGTATATAATGTTTTGTATATATTAGTTTATATAAGCCATTATAACTAATGTTTGCAGTATGCTTACAAATATTATGTATATAAATTTGACTTTAATATATGAGTTTACGTATATATATTTACCTGCATCTAGTATATAAACTTTTGGAAAGACACTGTATATATATATAGTAACACGGTTACAAGGTATATTATAAATATAGGTAAGTTTGTATACAACCTTCCAATCTATGTTACTATTTCTGTTCGTATACAATATTAATATTAGTCTAGCTATATATATGTAGTCAGCTAACTTATAAATTTTGATTCTTAAATTTTGGTAAGTATATTTGTTTCTGTATATGCTATTATTATGTATGTTAGCTATGTACATATAGTTGCTGTTAGTGTGTATATGTTGTTTAGTGGGATTTTGGATTTATCCCAACTTTTAAAAATAATAAGCACGTGAGTTATATTGAACGTTTGAAAAAATATATATGTCGGCTTCTAAGTCATATAAAATCTCAGTACTTTGATGTATATCTATACAGTATAAGTCGTATATTGATTGGTAAGCGTTTTGGTTTTAAATATTTGTAAAAAAATTATATTATTTTAATAATATGTGTGCAAATTTATAATTTCATGGAAATAATGATAATGATAATATGTATAGCGTTGTTGTCTATCAAATTGATTCTGATTCGTTTCTCATCGATTCTTATCTATCGGCTTCTTTATTCGTCAAATTCGCTTCCAGCTTACTTCACTTTGAGACTGTTGTTTGGATGGTTCGATTCCCTAGATCGTGATCCAATTCGTAGCTGGTTTTGTTTCAAATTTCTCTAGCCTCGAAAGGTGAGCAATCACTCATGATTAATGTTCTTTTATTTATTAAATCTGATTTCAATTGAAACAACAATTGAAATATGCAACTGTTAGTTATTTACACTGTTATATGTCTGTTATTACCTGAATCAGTGCACCTGTGACATCTGACACCATTATCTGCTATTTATACAATGATAATCCAGTTTAGTTGATAAATGATTGATTGTTGATGTTTATATTGGATGTTAAATTGTTAATGTTAAAGTGATAAATAATATGCAATTGAATTGATAGGATAGTTAAAGATTTAAATTGGATCTATATGTTGAATTTGATTAGTTAAAAATTCGTATAATATGACCCCTTTAATGTTAAATTAATTGACACGTAGGATTTGGTTAATTACACCTTGAACCGTTGAATGTAGGTTGTTTAAATTGATGATGGATGAAATTATAATAGATGACAAGTGAAAAACCGTAATGTAATAATCTTTAATCTACATAAAATGATAGTGTAGATTCTAGAAATAATTATATTAATTTGCACAAACAACAATGTGAATTAATACGATTATTTCGGGATTATTTTAATTGATTATTGGATTGGTATTGGTTGTTGTTATTGCTTGTTTATTTACTTTGACACCATCCCAGTTATCACACTGCAAGTTCTCTTTGCTATGCTTTGATTTTGAATTGAATTGGAATCGGGTTGAAATGATAAATACCCAAATTAAACTTTGACCTAGGATAGAGAATTAAATAAAACCCGATTGGTCAATAATTTGATTTAAAAATAAAATAAAGATTTTATTTGAATAAATAATAAGGTTTTAAAAATGAAGTTGGAATTTGAATTTTTGAAAGGAAATTGTTAATTTGAAATAATCCGAAACAAAATATTAACATAGTAGTTGTTGGAAGAATGTTGTTTTAAAATTAATTATTTAATAATTAAATTTGGAATTATTAATAATTAAGTTTTGAAATTAGTTAATAATTAAGTTTTGAAATTATTTAATAATTAAATAAGATTGAATTATTTAATAGTCAAATAAAATTGAATTCTTTATTAAGCGAAATTGAACTTCTTGAATAAGTGAAATAAATGTAAGACTTGTAATTGAAAGAATTGATTTGACGAATTTGATTTAATTCAAAATTGTAAGTTTTGATTTAATGAAGTTGAACTTAATTAATTGATTTAATGAATTGGAAATCAAATAGAAATTATTTTGAATGATAAATATAACTTAACGAATATTGAATGAAATCGATCAATGAATTTAAATTGATTTGAATGTTAAATTAAATTAAATTAAATGATTATGGAATGAAATTTATATATGAACTTGAATCAATATTTGAATTGTTTTAAATCAAATATTTAATTTGAATTATGAGACTTTGAAATGGTAATTTGGAAGTTTTGAAATGTAAATTATGGAAATTGTTTTAGAAAGACAAATGTAATGTTAGTTTACAAATTCTAATTGAAATTGAAATTGATTTGGTTTTGAAATAAATAAATGACTAATCGGTGTAATAATCACGAAAGTTATTAAAGAGACAGGAATCAGTTAGGGACATACTCACTGTCTAAACCGAAAACCACTTTAATAACTACACGCGGAGTATGATCCAGAATGAAGTGGTTGGAATGATGTACGTTGATGACTGAAGAAAGAGAACGATAATGGATAGCCTTGACACTTGTATCAAATTGGAAATGACTAAAATAGGAGCCGTGCCGGGCCAAATAGGGGTTAGCTACCTCGAGCGAACACACTTCTTCGAAAACTACTCATTACTTGTTGTCGATTGGTGCACCCATGATTTTGGGAGTGTTGTTTCGCGGTGTTGCGATCGCTGCGGCGATGCGTTCTCACCAGTCCGGATCAGGCAAACGGTAGTTTCACTACCTTGGGTATTGCCTCATGTGCCTTGTCATACTTGGATCCCTATATACGCGACCACTACGATTTGTTTTGTGTTATACCTATGGAGTACTCCCTGATATCCCACTAGTTTACGGTGGAGTTTACAGTGCTGTATAGACTATAACGCTTATATAAAAATGTGTTAAGGGGGATAATGGTAACGCCTTAACACTATTTTGATACTTATATTACTGATAGGCATTATCTATTTACCGTACACTACTACATAGTAGATAGTTTAACGGATCCTTTAAGGATGGTTATTCCAAACATCCTTTGAGTTACTTGTATTTCAGTTGCTATTTCACTTGAGTTGGATTTATTGATATAAGAATGTTAATCCTGACTCGAGTGTTTTGTGTTTTGCTTTACGCTCGGGTCAAACTGAGTGTACCAGTATTCGAGACTCACCTTTGGAGTTGGAGCTTCAATTGGAGATCCAGCTATCTATCCAGCTTTCAGATATTCAGTTGATTCCAGTGATGTATTTTGATATGTATTTGATTATTGTATTCGAGACATCTGTTGTACCTTATTTAACTCTGATATGTATATAGTAGCTTCATGAACTACTATCTTTTGTTTCCGCTGCAAATTATTACTCTGTGTCTGTGATTATTTTATTTACTGTATATGTTCAGTTTTGCCAAATTTAAATTAACAATTCGGTATTTTGAATTATTCAAGTTCGACATGTGCGGATGCGAATAGTCCAAAATAGCGGGTTGTTAAAACAAATTATTCAATCACATCATATATCACTATATATGAAAAACAATCAATATATTTGAGGAATCCAGTTGGATCCCTCCAACCTGTTTCCCTGCAACCACAGATGTTATATAACATAAAATACCAATCCCACTTCGAGGCGGGATATCGCGGTAATGTAGGGTCATCTGCTCCAACGGCGAGAAATATACCCAACTACTAATATATACTAATATATATAGTATAACATTCAACTAATAAAAATTTATCAATTCATCCTATCAATCAATAAATAATTTTAACTATTATAAATTAAAATCGACAATCCAAATGAGTGAGATTTACTCCCCTTGATTTTTTATTTGCCGAACATCCAGATTTTAAATTATCTAAAATCCCAGTTGACTTCGAAAAATCCCAAAGCAATTCCTATGCGTAGTATCGATGCCATGAGCGCAACGTGACTTATTTCGTCCGATTCCGACCTCGTATGAAAATGTTATAAATTATTTAAGATAACGATTATTAGATAAAATTAAATCCCACTAATTACTTAGTAATTAACGTAATTAAAATTAAACTTTCTTCCCCAAAGACATGTGCATAGGCACGCGATACATACATCTACTGCCATGAATTTCCTCCATCGATCTCGACTTCGTTCCTTGACGAAACGATGCGCCGTCTTCACAGAACAACTCCCCTTCGCGAGCACTATCTTTCCGACACCATTGCTCAAAGCTCGGTTGCTTCATGAGCATCGTGAACTGCACCTCACTTTCGACTGTACGAATGTCGCACTCCACAATCTGGTGCCGCACCTTCCCAAAAACGTCTCCAAGATGCTCCTCGCCCTACGATCACATCGCCGCCATTTTCGAGCCCTAACTCCACCTGAATCGCTAGAAAAAACTAACCCTAGCTCATCACGACCCACCCACCATCGCTATCGAACTTCCAACCTACTGTCGAGCACCCTCAAAACACTCTCGATAGGAGTCCTTGCTGCCACGAACCATAGAGACGAGAATCAAATGTCTTATGGATTGATGAATTTAATTTTTTTTATATAGTCGACCCATCATTTATTTTCCTCTATTTGAATTTGTTCAACAAGAAAGAGGGAAGAGTATTTAAAAAGGAAGGTGGTACAGTAATAGATAGGTAGGGTGCGGCTGAAAGTGATGGAACGGTGGATGAGGTCAAATCTAGATAGAAATATATTAATTAAAATTTCAAAATATCTAGCTTAAAATTACGGACTTCGATCAAGGTGTGCCTCTTGGCATTACTAATGTTATACCCCTATCCCGAACGCAATGGAACAAGTTCCGAGGCCTAATTCGATCGTATGAAGAAGATAGCTTTTTGAACCCAATTATTAAATTAAATTTTCAGTATTAATTTCAACGCGTTTCTATCCCGTACGACCAAACGGTTACTCCAAATGCTACGAAATTTGAATTTTGATAACAATACACTATCACGGATCCAACGGAACCGGTTTCGTCAAATTTCGAGACTGTGCCTCAGATTGCTATTTTAACGCATCGATTAAATCGACGATTTCAAAAATTTGCGAAATCACTTGAAATTCCAGTTTTAAAAACTTACTAACTTAAATTCTAATTCAAATAGAATTTATATCAACATTAGAAATCATTTCGATTCATATTCAATTCAAATTTCAATTATTCACCAATTCCGTATTACGATAAATCGCTATATATTTGAAATTTACATTCATTCTATAATTTCAACCAAAATCTTCATATTCAAAAATCCATTTATATTCCAAATCCAATATTTAAAATCATTTAAATATTCAAAATGAAATGGCGGAAAAATCCAAGTCCCCTCCTTTACCGTGCAAATTTCAAAATTTTGTCCCCTCCCACACATGCTAACCCCACATGCATTAATTATATAAGTGTACTTGTGTTTAAACATATTTTTGCTAATGTCATTTCATGTTTTCACTTTACTTTTTACTTCTTTTAAATTTTATTTTAGAACTTACATACTTAAGTATAAAAACATATGTATATATCATCTCATTTGTAAATGAATGTAAATATTTATATGTATATATATACTAAAAAGGTTTACACTTCCGACAACTTTCAGTCGACGAAAAGATGAAAATTTGGAAAACAAATTCCGGTCACATTTTTGATTTTTCTTCGAACTATATATTTTTGTAAACAAATTTGAAAATCTATTTCACCTTCGTTATTTACTATTGAAAAGAGTTTTATTTTAATTGTAAAATCTATTATTTGAATATTTAAAATTAATTAAATATTCCAAAATTAAAGCGGTAAAATTTCGGGTCATTACACTCATTATCACCTTGTAATTCATGGTCGCCAATTTATTCACAATTGCTTGAAAATCATTAAGGTGGTCTTCAATTGATCCACCTTCCTTAAGCTTCTGATTTATTAATCTACTCATAAGAAGAACCTTGTTTGTTGTAGAGTTCTTCGCATAAATTCTTTCAGATTCCTTTCGAATTGCATAAACAGATATTTCATTAGCAATAATATAAAACATCATATTCTACCCAAAAACATCAAATAGTCATCATAGCCTTCTTATCTAAATTTTCCCATTTGTTTCTGTTATACACTAGGTCTCTCCCCTTTGTTCTCTAATGGTTGATGAAGATCATTAAGATATAAAAAATCTTCCATCTTCGCCTTCCATAATCTCTTATTTCCATTAAGTTTTGAACATTTATCTTCTTCGTGATCAAACTCTCATCAGAAAAATTTATGTAGTATGCTCTAATACCAACTATCAACATTATCCCAAGGATCCTTACACAATTAGATTTGAGAAGACATAAGGAGTGAACTAAAACAGTAGATAAACAATTTCCTCCAAGGAAAACTTTATTAATTCACTCAGAGATTACAAAGAACACCCCTAAATATTTGAGAAGAAATCACAATACCCAAAATCCTGTTAAATGGCTCTCCTTCTTTCAAATCCCATGAACCTTATACAAGAATATTTATAATTTCCTGATGTAATCTCGAATATTAGATCAAAGAAACGCATAAATCTATGGTGGAAACTCCAATACACCCTAAAAGGATGAAAATGCCTATGAAATCTCGAATACTAATTCTCCAGAATTTGTCGATCCAATGGACTACTTCTCCTATTGAATCCTTTTTTGACTAGGAATATTGTATCACTAGTCCTAAAACTTATCTTCGAATGCTTTGATACCACTGGTTATGTAATGTTCGTCAGACCAAACTTACCATCTCCATCATGTGGTTTACGCATATGAGGTCACACATGATTTATTGTAACCAAAGGAATCCAAATGTTATGTACCTACCAACCCATATTTACACACCATATCTCCATCAAATTTCAGTGATGTGGAACTATTCAAATTCCAAACCATCATTTATATTTCCTCATGCGAGACAATCCTAACAATCTCCCCTTGACTTGCATCCCCTAGTAGTACTTTGATAGTATTGTTTTGTCTATATGGCCCAGTTCGCAACCTTCGGCCTTGATACCAATTATTATGTAACGATGGTCGGACCAAGCTCCCCATCTCTAGCATGTAAAATATACGTATGAGTTGGCACATACTTTATTGTAACAAAAGGAATCCAAATGTTATATGCCTACCACCCATATTTATATACTACATCTCCATCAAATTTTAGCGCAGTGAGACTATTTCAATTCCAGATCATTGTTCTTATTTCCTAATGCAAGATAATCATAACATAAGACCTATACAAGAGTCAAAATTATATAGCTATTAAAAACATTTGTGCCTTGGTCACTTAAGGCCAATTTGTTTGAGACTTTGTATTGCCTTCTATGAGTTCTGAACTATAAGATAATACAAGAGTATGGATATTTAATCCATATTTGATCACGTTCAAAAGTTGTATGGTAAATGGTCGCGTTCATATTATACGGAATCTCGATGAAAATGTTTCACTCAAAATGTGCAAGTAAACCATAGTGCAAGATCATGTGTTCAACATGATTGAATACAATAAGGATCTTGTTGTGTTAGAAACAACACAGACTAAGTACTACAAAACATACCTAGGAATTCGATCGTTGATATGTAAGTTTGATTGGTTTATTAAGTGTAACTTATTTGATATCCTTAAAATGTTAAGGATAATTAGATTCATTTTTGTAAAGAATTCAATATAGTCTTGTAGTAAAGGGTTTCTCTTTTGAATATTTCGACTTTCTGAAAGAGAAAGCGAAAATTTGAAAATGGTAATAATATTGACAAGGTTGGAATGAAAAGAGCGAACAGTCACTCTTGCTTAACGAAGAAATATTAGAAACACATTTGGTTATATTATTTGTAGATGCTAAATAAGGGTATGAGAAATATGATTTCTACTCCAAATGTAATTTTTTTCTTATAAAAAATTGGTTTCTATAAAATTTATTTCTTTGAGCTTAAGTTGTTTGATCTAAATTCTTAATTGTAAATAATTATGATTAAGGAAATAAATATGCATAACTGGTTGAATGGAGTTCCGTATTTCAAATGATGTTATTCTAACAAAAGAAATAGTTGAAGCATACCCACTTATTAGTGGATGCATCAATTTTTTGAAAGATTGCTTTCATATATGCCAAATATTATTTATAAAATAATAACTCTTTTTGATATTGACTAAAAATAAGCAGTTTCAATATGGACACCTGGAATATTCATTATAAATAAATTTATACTTTACCATTTCGATGATGGTATTTGTTTTCGTAACAATAGTGACATGGTAGCTATAGAAAATATTGAAACGTCTACAATATTTAACAACAAATTTTAGGATTATAGACTAATTTGTTTATTTTAGAAATGATTCTTTAATCATATGATTATAAATAGGTATTTTTGAATTGTATTTCAAATTACTAAGGCTAAAGCGTCAATTCGTTAGGAATGACAAAAGAGTTGACGAACTCATCGGATCGATACATATAGATTTATATAGTCCAAAGTCTTATAATACCAAAAGCGGATCCAATTTCTTTATTGGATTCACCGATGAATTATCTAAGGTATGAACATGTGTATTTGATACATAAATTCGCTATCTACGATAAGTTTATAGAATACAAAATGAAAGGTAGAAAACAAAAAGTGCAAAGGAAATAAAATTCGATTTAATCGAATGGTTTGATATATTGAATAAGGGTTTCAATATTACCTAAAAATGAATAAGATTCACTCTCAAAGTCACTCCCCCGTATGATACATAATGATGTATCGATAAGGAGTAATCACACTTTATTGGATAAAGTAGAATCGGCAATGAGTGAAGTTGAGTGACTTCATTCTATAAGGATATGTACGTAAGAGTAAGTAAATATGTTAAATTTAATTTCATCTAATAGTATAGTTTGCGATTTCATATAAGATATGAATTATAAAGGATCCTGAATCTTATATAGTTTAAGATGTATGATTATCAAATTTACGTTATGAACGTAAGTTTCGCAAACTCGTAACTAGACCTATTTTATGCGAGTCTATATGATATTCATAAAAGACTTGGAAACCTATTCCACCGCACTTAGAAACAAATTGTTGTTTCAAGAAATACCACTTTCATGCCTAAGGAATATCATTCTATAGAAATTCGTAGTAATGTGACGTACTTACTCACACATTGAAGAGAAACTACAACTTTCTTATCGATGTCGAGAAAACAAAACTTTCTAAAATAACAATCTCCTCAGTTATCGATATGCCATAAAGTGTATAAACTATTACACATGGTGTGATGCATTAAATCCAAAGTGGATCCCAAGTACACTAACAAAATATCATTTTGGTAGTTGTACCAAAAGGATATAGTCCATCGGCCACAGTTGAGTTTTTGGGAGGAAGACCAATGCAGTTGGAACTGTATAAAGCCAAGTTGAAAGGAAATAACTTCACTAATTTTAAATATTGAAATAAGTGCAGTAATTTCTTCGGTCAACATTCTTAGGTCCATTCGGAGTCTACTCACAACTATCACACAGTTTGATTTTGAGTTTTGGCACGTTAATTTTGAAATAGTTTTTCTAAATAATGATTTAGAAGAGATTGTTTGCACATAATAACCAAAATGTCTCAAAGTCAGTAGGAGAGATAACATGATTTGTATGTTTTTATGATATAATCCAAGAGCTGATACAACAATGGAGTCTAACAAGCATCAAATTTGAGTGAGTATTTTAAGAAAGATATCAAATAGTTTGATTTTCAGCCAAAACGCAAATGAAGCGTGTGTCTTTAAGAAAGAAAATTAAAAGGTATCATACTTTTAATGCCATAAGTAAACGACATAATATTAAGTGATAATGACGTACCTGCGTTAAAATCCTTTTGTATGGTTATTTATCGATAAAGGATTTGTTAGAAACATATTTTATACTTGTTATAAAAGGATGTTGGGATTATCCTAGTCTATATGCACAGAAATCGTATTAATATATTTTATATGGAACAAATGAAATAGCTCCCATATGCACCAGTAATAAGGGTCATCATGTATGTATGTAATGTAGTATAGTAGATCTTGCTTATACACTTGGTGTATCAGGCGAATATCAAACCAAAGGTCAAATCACTAATTGATAGTTAAGAGTTTTCTCAAGTATTTACGAAATACTAGAGAATTGTTTATAGGAATAATGAATTCATACGAAGGAATATTAGAACTAGAAATTCATAAGTATTATCGAATAGTAACTCAATCTTAAATTATTGTGCAACCTAATTTACGAGCTTTAAGTTGGAAATATTCTGAACGAGAGGTTTTAGAAAATTTAATGATAAAAGCTAAGGCATCACCTTGAATAAAGTCGCGATGAAAGCAGTATATAAGTGTGGAAATTTATAAAAGATCTAGGAGTGGTCCACATGCTTGAAAATCTAACAATGTATTGTGATTTCAATAATGCAATATGGATTACAATGCGAATCGATAGCTTTAATAAAAATCGAGATATGTTCTCTGTAATGAACATGAGATAAAAGAGTTTATCAATAATGGGGAAGCGTAATCGAAAGTTGATACAAAATAATATATCACAAATCAATTTACTAAGGCCCCTTCTCAGCCTATTTTAGGTAGACTGGTCGAAGGTATGGTCATTAGGCACCATAATTGGCCCCAAGTGCAAGTGAAAGATTGATAGAGCTAAGGGTGTGTTATGAGGTCAATTATGTAATTTATCACGTAACTTAACTCTTGCAAGAGAATCTTGTTCGAAATGATGTAAGCATATGGTTTTTTTTCTTTTATATATGTTGTTATATAGAGATATATATAATAAATTAAATACATTAAACATATATAAGTAGAAATCCTTAGGAAAAGTATTTTACCAATTGCAATTACAAATGTGTTTGTAGCCATGAGTATTGAATCGGTAAATATATATATATATATATAAATGCTTATTCCTTAAATATTCCTAGTCGAGATGTATAAAGAAAAGTATATCGATACATCTATTAAGACTACCATACGCAACGCTCTCTATACGATGGATAGTGGATTACTCATGACCGTTGGGGGCACCAAAGGGTTACGTACTTATGGTTATTTGGAACAATAACATAATGAATCAACGAGATTTTTTTATGTCATTATAACTAAGTCAAAATAGAAGATCTTAGGGTAACAGCATACAATAGTCTTCTGTCTTCAGAGTACTATCAAATTAAGTATGTAGACTATACTTTGATTAAAGGCAACCACATGGCATTGCGACCAT
Organism: Allium fistulosum; assembly: GCA_030737815.1. NCBI lineage: Eukaryota > Viridiplantae > Streptophyta > Magnoliopsida > Asparagales > Amaryllidaceae > Allium > Allium fistulosum. The sequence goes on along the minus strand of CM060906.1, from coordinate 865,137,131 downwards.
CCTACGGCCATAGGTGGATACATGTTGAAACACTTTAAATGAAACACTACTCAAGAGAGGATTCTTCTCCTTCGTTATAGAATGTCAGTATTATCATTTTGGTAAGTCAAATTAAAGTTAGGGTTTATGGCCAGAGAAAATTGATTATTCGATAAACGTTATTGGATTCAACTCGGGACTTTAAAATTAACCTATGCAATTAACAAGGATATTAATAGAGCTTTTGACCTTAGACCAAACATTAGATTTCTACGTGATACAGTGATGATGAAAATAATACGTATACAAACTGTCGTTACTAGGTAAGCTTATATTGGATCATAAATATGATTTTTCATAAATGATTTGTAAACATTGAACTTGACCCTATATTATACTTCAGCAAATTCCATACAAAGTTTGATATATAAATTGTTTTAATATTAACCGTGGATCGAGTTCACGCTGTCAATACAACCGCGTTATTATTTCCAAATTAGACCAAGATAAAAATTAATTTATAAATATTATATATTATTAATAACAAAAATGTTTAATTAATATGTGACTATTTTTTATTATTTATTCCAAGCTTGAAATCGGACAGAACAATGTATAATGGTTATACGACGTTCCATCAATTTAGGAGCAATGAATCAATTAATTAAATATTGATTCAAAATGGAATTGACTGGGTTTTGACCATGCTTGGTCAGACCCAAGGACGGCCTCTAAACGGGCTAGAAAAAAGACCAAACTCACTCTTCGGATCTAGAGGAAACCAAGAAGAAAAAGGTGTTCGACAATAGCTATATATAAATAAGTAGCTTCCACATTAATTTGTACACTTTCTTTTGTTCTCACTTCCTCTATACTTGGTTAGCCCTAATTCCCTTAGTATTGCCTACTTTTTGACATTGCAAATCAAAGTGAAGGAGGATAACATGGTACCCCAACAGGAAAGACTATTCAAACAATGCATTGATTTTCGGCAAGGTCAATTCAAAGAAAAGGTATAAATTTCCAATTTACATATAATCTTATATATATGTGCGTAATCTTCATCATCATATGTTAACTAATATGCTCGACCATTATTTAAAAAATATTTCACTATTAGTTTTAGTATTTTACCTTCTAAAATCATAAACATGTTTTATACATACAAATATATCCTTTTATATATATATTACTATAACCATATTTATTTTAGGCAAGAATAAACAAACTATTTTTTATTACTTATATATATATATTTAAAAAATAATTTACTATAAATGATTTTTCCATTTAATATATATATATATACATGTATTTAATTTTTGCTATTTCGAACAAACAAATATATATATATATATATATATATATTTGTGTCTGTGTGTGTGAATGTGTGTGTGTGTATTCATATATGTTTAAATTTATATTTATTTTTAATTGTTTATAAATATTATATAGATATATATATACAACACATACATTTATTCACAATGGTATGCATTTGGTTGCACCCATACAACAAATTCCTTTTTATTCATAAGACTATTAGGATTATTAGACTTCAAATAATGATAAATAATTTTCATTTTCAATAGTATGAAATATGACCAGACATAATGGGAATTGTAGTTGGTACCCAGTTAGTTGGAATTCAATAAATAGTAGGAAAATGGCATATTGTGAATTTAGAGTAATTCTCGGAAGAATTAATATAAAATACAAGTTAAGCGCAAGGGGCTTCAATTGTGATGATCTATATATACAATGTGGTGAACAGGCAGAAACTATACAACATTTATTTTTCCACTACAGTTATAGTAACTACATATGGATACTTACGAAGATCAAATTATGCCAAAACAAAAACGGTGATACTCTTATTAATCTAGAAGTTGAAGTCTAAATTATTAGATCCAAATTCTATACCAGATCCAACAATTAGCAACTTGTGCGCTCCTCGTTATCACCTACCACCTATGGGCACAAGAAATAAAAATATTCAATGAGAAGAGAATAAGAAAAATCAAAAGAGCTAACTAATTTAGATAGATGTTACTTGCCTAATGACTAAATTGCAAGTGAAGATGGCAAGGAACAGAGAAAATAAGTATTTAGAACAAATGAGGGATTCAACCCCTCGATAATGACTGAAGCAAAATATGAAGGTTTTTTTTCCAACTATGTCGCATAAGAAGTGAGAAACGAAGATGGGCTAGGTTGGAATGCAATGTTGTTTTTTATATTACAGAATTAATTTATGTTTCTCGTGATATATACATGTACATAAGTAGTTGATATATGCTATGTATTACTAGATCTATGTTGTACTCACTTTTCCTACTACTCTGGTAGTGTTTTTTAGAAGACCAATTGACTAGCTGTTCTTTTACATCACTAATAAAGAATCAATTTTCAAAAAAACATTTATTTATAAATATTTAAATGGTTGATTAAAAAAATTAAATTAATTATTTTGTTTCATGTTCATATAGGATTTGTTATATAATATATATCATATGTATATGTGTGTGTATCACATTTACTACAAGATTGTTGTGAAACCATAACCACGAATAACCAATTTCACTAACTACATGATTGCTCGGACTTGTTTGACACTGAGTAACTTTCAAAAGAACCCGAATTATGCAATTTTCTAGCTAATTCTTTTCATCAACCAAGCACTTTTATCATTTATAAACATTGTTAGCCCAAAAAATGGATCAACACCCTGGACTGAGTGTGAACGTACCGGCCCTATTTATCAAGGCAAATAAAATAGAAAAATGAATAGTAGATCGCAGAAAAAGTAAAGGAACAAGAAGATTTTTATAGTGATTCGGATGATAATGAAGCCTACGTCCACTTTATAACTTTTGGTATTGACTAACTGCTGTTACAAGTTGAATCTGATTACAATGTGATTGAACTTTTAAGTTAGATCAAGTCACAAGTGCAATAGTTCATTACAAAATCACAGTAAACCCCTATATGACTATTGTGTGAGAGGGGAAGAGTGAAGAACAATTTCTGCAGAGTTCCAACAGCCAATCCAGAAGATCCTCCCCTTTATATTGCAAATGGATGAGTGTTTATAGGGATTGGAGAGCTATTGGACTAGGCTACCTTGCCAGAAGCTTGCATTTGAAGATACGAAGGCGCCTAGGAAATTTCTTAGCGAGCCGAGCTAATATAATGGATTGCTAGCGATCCATAGGGCATGGATCGCTAGTGATCCATGCAGTTAGCTTATTTTTGGCTCGTTTCAATTGTACCATGTTCCATGCCTTTTGTGGATGCCTTTTATGCAATTTGGTGAATAGTTGCCTTATTTTGATGACGATTCATGTACAGGTTTCATTTGACTATTACTGGAATCAAACGAATGCCCACTTCTCGATCTAGCTTGCTTGGAATATCGTGAAATTTAGCATGCGTCCCTAGAAAAGATAATGTTTCATTATGCAAGAAGAATGGATGACCCATGAGCAATATTTATGGATCGCTAGTGATTCATGGGTTATGGATCGCTAGCGATCCATCCCCTTAGGCTAATTTTGCTCTTTTTCTCTTGAGTCCCTTTCGGTTCCTTCTTTTGAACCTTCTGGTTGATTCTTGAGTCATTTCGACTTGACGCCGATGTTCTAATTTCCACTGAATTCTATTAGGTTAAAAACTCGGATAACATTTTCCCCCCAGAGTATGCTTTCGTTGGAAACAAGGCATGCTCTGGAAGTAACTGCCTTTGAGTTCCCATTTAGTGAGGTTCAAATAATCGTTTAGGCCATCATGCGAATTTGGCTTTGGTTATTCAGTTGTCTGTTGAGTTCTGATGTGAATTGTCATTACTCATAACATTAAATCAATTTCAGTCCCACGACTTTCACGATGCTTGCAAATAATACGTGGATCATGCTTGGTGAGTTTGGAGAAAATTGGTAGCAATTTGATGGATTGCTAGCGTTCTGTAGTCCATGGATTGCTAGCGATCCAAGGACTTAGCAAAATTTTCTTATGCAACCTCATATTTAGCTTCACATGAGCCAACCTTCCTCTATTACGTATTTTCATTTGTGACTCGATCCTTCTGCCTCATGACCCGAACCAAAGTATTCCAACCCTAACTTCGCTTCTGCAATCGCCGCTGCTGAACTCCACCGTCAGAGCTTCTTGTCGTTGACCCTACTGGACTTCGCCATCGCTTTGACCTTACCTTCCTGAAACTTGGTCAATTTGGATTGCCACCGACCTTACCTACTTGGATCGCCGTTGACCTATCCACCTTGGATCACCGCCGACGTAGAGTTTGACCATATTCGCCGTTTGATTTTTGACTTGAGGTGGGTGGTATGGATTTTTGGCGTTTTTTTATCTATTTGGTGATGAGGTTGTATTGGTGATGGACGTAATGGAGAATTTGAGTTGATTGTGGTTTTGTGGAAGAAGAGAGTAAATCGAGTCCTGAGTTCTTCATGGAACAAAATCCGGGTTTTGCCCAGGTGCTTGACATGTTTTGCTATCTTCGTCAATAGAATCAAAATTAACTTGCACTGAGTTACATCGTTAATCTGGCACAACGTCTTTCGATTGATTTTGGTTTTTCTAGGAGGTGATAATAGCTTAGGGTAGCGTCTTGTATGCAACTTATGTCGTTATCACCTTCTAGAGAACTGAAATCAACTTATGCTGAGAATTCTCTACTCGTGATCAGCTACATCTCGATTGACAGTTGGCCAGTAACACCTGCAACTGAGTATTTTCTTTGTCAGGGTTTGCCCCTTGGTGTGATCGCTGCATTCTTCTTTATGGACTTCTCTCAAGACTCGTTTGATTTCATCATGGGCGATACATCGAAACAGGGGAACGAAGAAACCCTCTCTATACATGACTTATTCTTGGTTGACGTAGCGTGAAGCATTTAGGAGGATCTGTCATTTTTGATTCCTCCATTCAGGAAGAATTCCCCATTGTAGATAGTCTTTGATAGGAGTCAACCATGACTCCTTTTCTGGCTCCAAGTCCAAGATCTAGTCGATCTCCATCTGTCAATGCTTGGAATGTTAAGTACTTCAACCGGGACAAAGTCTATTTGTTGCGCATCCTCAGAACTGGCTAGCATGGCCAGTGACTTGGCTTTTTCATTTTGTTCTATGAGGATCTGTGTAATGGAGTAATACTCAAAGTCGCCAGTAGCTCTCGGACCCAGCTGAGATAAGGAGCAAGATGCTGCCTGTCCTGGCATACTACTAACTAGGAATCACAGAGGATATGTAAAGTTTCTACTCCCAATTCTCTAGCAAGTTTGAGGCTGGAGATCAAGGCTTCATACTTAGCTTTGTTATTTGTTGCAGGGAAGTCGAGTTTCAGGGCATAGCAGTTCGATCGTTCCTCAGGAGTCATTAACACAACTCCGGCACCAGAACACCGATCATTAGATGCTCCATCCATGTACATTTTCCATCGGTTGGTCGGTTCTCAACTGCTCTTCGGATCATCATCTGATGTAGTGAATTCAGAGATGAAGTCTATTAATGTGTATCCTGAGATAGCTCTCCGAGGGAGATAAGTAATATTGAATTGGCTTAACTCGATATTCCATTTGAGAAAACTTCCAAACGTCTAAGGTTGCTGTAGAACTTGTCGTAACGGCTGGTCGGCATAGACATTAATGGGGTGAGCCTGATCGTAAGAGCGGAGCTTTCATGATGAAATCAACAGACATTACACAAGCTTTTGTAGCTTCTAATAGTTTTCTCTTAGTACCTATCAATCGCTTAGTTACATAATATACTGGTCTTTGGATCCGGTTCTCTTTGCATAGCATTACGGCGCTTATGGCATGTACCAACATGGCTAAATAGATGTATAAATCTTTATGATCCACCGACTTTAACAAGATGGGAGGTCTCTTTAAGCGGTTCACCAAAGCTTGGAATGCGTCTTTACAATCCTGTGTCCATTCAAAATTCCTTTTCCATCTCCTAATTAGGTTGAAGATGAGAGTACACTTGTCGGTGGCCCTGGAGATGAATCGACTTAGGGCGATGTTCTCCCATTTAGACTCTATACCTGCTTGATTGTCTTCAGTACCTAGATGTATTTGATTGCCTGAATCTTCTTAGGGTTGGCTTTGATTCTACGAGAGTTGAACATTAAAACCCAGGAACTTCTCTGACACAACGGCGAAAGAGCATATCAAGGGACTGAGTTTCATTCCATTTCTTGGGATAAAAATAAACATTTCCGCTAAGTCATCGATGTGGTCGTTTGATTGTCGGGACTTCACAAGCGTATCATCCACATATAATTCTATCGATCGCCCGATCCAGTCTTTGAACATCTTGTTGACCAGTCTCTGGTAAGTAGCTTCAGCATTATTTAGTTCAAACGGCATCACAACATAACAATATAGCCCTAGATCAGTAATGAAGCCGATGTGCTTCTGGTCGAGGACGTGCATCAGGACCCGGTTGTACCCGGAGTACAAATCCATAAATGAAAGCAGTTCATATCCAGCGGTTGAGTCTACCAGCTAGTCGATCCTTTAAAGTGGAAAGTTGTCTTTCGGGCATGCCTTATTCAGGTCTGAGTAGTCAATGCATAACCGCTACTTTCCGTTAGCTTTTCTCACAAGAACTGGATTTGATACCCATTTCGGGCAGAGGGTGTCGTGGGTAAACCTGTTGTTTTTGAGTTTATCCATTTCCACTTTAAGTCCAACAGACCTCTCTGGATCCATGATGTGTTTCTTTTGTCTCACCGGGACATGCCTTGGGTCGATATTCAATGCATGGCTCGCGATAGTCGGTGAGATCACATGCATGTCAGAATGGGTCCAAGCGAACACATAAAGATTCATTCAGAGAAAGCCAGCTAATTCTTTCATCATCGTTGTACTGAGCTGTGATCCGATCTTCAGTACCCGTGATGGGTCGCCATGGTTGACTGTAATGTCGACTGTCAGCTCACCAGGTGCAATCTTGGATTCTTTGAGTTCAAATGTAACTATTTCACGTAATAGTCAACGTGGAATCTGGTTGGGACGGTCACTGATGACGGTTACTCCGGTCGAATCCTGGAGTCTTGTCATGAGTTATTAAGTCTGATAGTGAAGGGCTTTAAATGCTTTGAGCGATTATCGGCAGATGGCCAAAGATCAGGCTTAGAAGAACGTTGAAGCAAATGTCGAGTAGGGGTCAGCCTCGAGTTGCATGCAGCTGCATAGATGACTCTTGCTTTGAGTTTGAATGTACTTGTGTATTCGAGTAACGTGCTTTCCATTCAATGTACCAGCGAACTATTACTCTTCGTTTAGGTTGGAATGATAGTCAGTTTCCCATGAGCTTGGGCTTCGATTCGATGATTCTATCTCTAGGCATCCTTTCGGTCGTAGCCTCGGGTCGTGGTAAACACTATATATAAGTTACAATATTGAGCTATCGCAGCCAGTCTTTGGATGATCACACTTCTACTCTCAGTCTTGGGTTGATAAATGTACTGCATGGACGGTCGAGTCTCGTCCTAGCTATGTTTATACTCCCACCTAAGCTCTAAAGACATAGAGTTGATCGATGAATGGTCGGTTCACATTTATCTTGTTTCTCGCTTGTGCCCCCAAGTCTGGGGCATACATCGATAAGTAGGAAGGCAAGCCATGTCCACTTTAGCTTTACACTCTTTCCTGTTGAATCGTGGGATCAGGTTAGTTGATGGAAGGCTGAGTCTCGCCTATCTTGGATTATATTTTGGTTTTTCCTTTCAGGGGGAATACTTCGATGCTCCAACGGATTTCGGGCATGAGTTGGGTACTGGACGGTCAAACACGTCCATTTTGATTCATATTCTCTAATCAGATCTAGGGGTAGAGTTGGCTCAGGTGCAGTCGGGTCATGCTCATCCGGTTTCATACTCCTCCCGACGGATCGAAGGAGGGTGCTGGAGAATTAATGATCAAGTCTTCATGGTTTATTCTCCTATCTACATGTAACACCCCTAATTTTTGTTTAACATTATTCAGGACATTTAATTGGATAAATTAAATAGAATAATATGGTTGATTAAGGAGTTGAGATTTAATTGTCAATTAAATTGGCCATGGCTAAAACTAATGAATGTATAAGTGGTTTATAATTTATAAGTTAGGAAAATAAGAGGAGGGCAATATGGGAATAGCCACACCCATATACCATTAAACCCTCCCTTATTCTCACTACCATTACATAAATTAAATACACATAAAAGAGAATTATAGCCAGCCGTTAGAACACCTTAGGAGATCAGCAAACTTGGAAGATCCACGAGAGAAAGCTAGAAGATTAAAGTTAGGGCAAATCTCAAACTCCAACAACTTAATCAAGGTGAATAATAGTGTAAATCATCTCATTTTTCGTTGTTTTGGTTCTTTTATGGATAGTAACTGAATGTATTTTGATGTGTTGATCATGTTTTAAACTAATAATCATTGTTTGGATAGAATAATGATTTATGGCGATTTATTGAAATTTTTATGGAATTAAAATGATGGGTTTTAACGTAAAAACCTTAGTAAATGACCTCTAAAAGACTTGATTTTTGGATATGTTCTGTAAAACATAATTTGGAGATAGTTTTTTAATTTCATAATTTTCGGAGTTAATAGAAATATTTTATGAATTTCCTAAGGTGAAAAAGGCATTTATTTCTAGTTTTAATTATTAAAAATAATAAAATAATGAATTTTGACCCGAAATGTTTTTATGATGTAGAAAATGTTATTTCAGATTTTTGGTGAACTTTTGGGATTTTTCCCAAGTGATTTCGATTTATTATGAATTTTCTAAGATAAAAAGGCTTAATAATTGTATTAAAATATGAATATAATTAATTATTTTGAAAATAATTATGGAAATAATAAAATCTGATCTATAGCAGTTTTTCTGCAAAGAAAATGTTAAAGTATGTCATTAACCAATAGAAATTTGACAAAGAATAGGAGTTGGTGAAAATAATATACTTTAATTAGCAAAATAACAGTTTTGAAGTTATTTACGACTCTGCCATTCGACCTTGTCGGAACCCCCTTTCGACTGCATCTTTCTACAGTAGTTCTGGACCCTTCTACAACATTTTCGAAACCACCTTTCGACCTTGTCGAAACTCCTTTCGACTGCATCATTTTACAGCAGTTCTGAACCCTTCTGTAGCATTTTCAGAACCACCTTTCGACTTTGTCGAAACCCACTTTCGACTGCATCATTCTGCAACAGTTCTGGACTCTTCTGCAGCATTTTCGGAACCACCTTTTGACCTTCTCGAAACTCCCTTTCGACTGCATTATTCTGCAGCAGTTCTGGACCCTTCTACAGCATTTTCGGAACCACCTTTCAACCTTGTCGAACACCCTTCCACCATTCGACCTAGTCGGAACCCCCTTTCGACCACATCCTTTCAAATCCATCGGAAGCACCCTTTCGCAGCGTTTAGAAGCCCTTTTCGTAGCAGTTTTCACCAGCTTTGTTTGAAAACTTCAAATAGGCATAACCTTCTAGCCGTAAGTCTGTTTTTCTATCGTGACCACTCTACGAAAAGGGAAACCATCATTTGAACACAATGGAATAGGTTAGAGACCTTAATTCTACACCTATAAAAATTTATCGCTAAAACAAAGTTTTATATTTTCAAAGAAGTTGATTTCTTTGCTTTCGAATATGTTTGCTTTGTTTTCTTTGCCTTCGAAGGGAATAATTCCGAAAGGGTATGTTTATACCACCCTTATCCTTTTGAATATGTAGGGTGGGTAACCTTATATAATAAATGTTGTTTAACCTTGGGGATACCGGAGTGGGTTTAATGAGTTCAATACAATAGTTGGGGATACCAACACTTATATGTTTTGACACTAAACATTGGGGATACCAATATTTGTATAATTATGACACTTATAATTTGGGGATACCATTGTATTTATTATATCATAAGTTATTAAGTAGGATAAGCTAATCGGGGACACCAATAGACATAGGTTTAACATGTGGATAACATGGGTAAAGATGAACATGTGGATAGCATGTATTATAGTCAAACATGTGGGTAGCATGGGTAAAGATGAACATGTGGATAGCATGTATTATAGTTAAACATGTAGGTAACATGGAATAATTAGAATCATGTGGGTAACATGAGTTAAATGGCCAAGTGATAGGTTCATAGTCAACCCATAAAAACTATTATTGATATTGGTAGGAGCCAATAGGTTCATAGTCAGCCCATGAAAACTATGATTGAGGGGCTAATAGGTTCTCAGTAAGCCAATGGAAACTATGATTGATATTGGCAGGGGCCAATAGGTTCTCAGTAAGCCCATGAAAACTATAATTCATATTGGCAGGGGCCAATAGGTTTATAGTTTGTCCATGAAAACTATATCTGGATTAAGATATTGACAGATAGTCAATAGGTTCCTAATCAGCCCATGAAAACTAGGATAAACAGAAAGATATTGGAGTTACCAATAGGTTCTTAGCGATCCCATGAAAACTATGTAATCGATTCAGATAGTCCATAAACGTTTAATCGATTATTAGTTAGCCCATGAAAACTAATAGGTTAATGGTAATTCTAGAAACTATAATTGAGATAGATAGTCAGAATGAATGAGGATGGGTGATCCAGATTTGATTTGCTTGTTTTGCATATCATCATAATGTTTTGAAATACTATGTTTTAAACCAGTATGGATGCTAGAGCACAGTATATGGTTTTATAAATGTTTTATGATACTAGTGAGGGGAAAAACCATTCCGCTAAGCGACGTGGTCTCACTAGATATCCAAATGATTTGAGATGATAGAATATTATTAATACCGGGCTTTATGTCTGACTCGAAGTTTTTGTTTCCCCTTAAACTCTCGGGTACTCGATTGATTTTGAGTAGTTTGAGGTTTAGGATTTTCACGTTCTCTTCTTAGACGAATAAAGCTTCCGGAGGCATGTAGGAGGCATATAGTTATTTATAGATAGCCTTTTCCACTGTGTGTTTTGTTTGTAAAGGCAGATTTATTGGCCTTATTATATACTCTGGTCTACCAAGGAGGCATCTTTATATGTCGCTCTTAGCGTATGTGTAATAATTATATTTTGCTGAACGTGGTTAACGTTTTTGGGATTATGTAACGAACATCAAATATTTTTAATGGAACGTGGAAATGTAATTTTGAATCATTAATTTTTTTTTCCATATTTATGTTATCTGTGTATCAATGTATCTAGCACCGCCGTATTTGGTCGCCAAGGATTAATAACTATGGATGACTGCAGTATCCATGGCCGTTAGTATTGGGCCTCCAAGTAGGGGGATGTTACACCACACTCTGGTGATCATAGATTTTCGAGGGATATCCGAGTCACATCTATTTGTGTTTGGTGTGAATCGATATTGACCGTCGACCCAGCAGCACAATATTGTCAGTCGCCTATAACATCAGACATCGTTCTGATTAGTTTTGTATTAAGGCCTCCTTGCGGTCGTTGCCTTAAGTTGTAATGAACACTAAGCCGAAGCTTTAGTGATCTGTCGTATTCAACTTTTAGTGATTTGTACTCCTTCCCCCAGCAATGATTTGGCGAGGCCATAAATCAGACGGTCGAATTTCATCCTTAGCGAGTTTACACTCCTCCTGTCGATTTCAGGCCAGAGTTTGTGGAATAGAGAACGGTCGAAATCCGCTTATATATTCATTCATGTTTATAATCCAGTCCGCAATATGGGGACTTAGAGTTATTTTGCGGAATAGAGAATGATCGAAATCCACTCATGTATTCATTCATGTTTATACTCCAGTCCACACTCTAGGGACATAGAGTTATTTTGCGGAATAGAGAACGGTCGAAGTCCACTCATCTATTCATTCATGTTTATACTTTAGTTCGCACTCTAGGGACTTAGAGTTGTTTTGCGGGCAGTTGGTATCTGCCCAATTTATGTTTATAATCTAGTTCGCACACTAGGGACTTAGAGTTTTTCGTGGGCAATCGGTATCCGCCCGATTTATGTTTATACTCCGGCCCGCACTCTAGGGACTTAGAGTTGTTTCGTGGGCAATCGGTATCTGTCTGATTTATGTTTATTATCTAGTCCGCACTCTGGGGACTTAGTGTCGTTTCGTAGGCAGTCGATATCCACTCGATTTATGTTTATACTTCAGTCTGCACCCTGGGGACTTAGATTTGTTTCGTGGGCAGTCGTTATCCACTCAATTTATATTTGTACTCCAGTCCGCACTCTGGGGACTTAGAGTTGATTCGTGGGCAGTCGGTATCCACCCGATTTATATTTCTACTCCAGTCCACACTCTGGGGACTTAGAGTTGTTTCGTGGGCAGTCAATATCCACTCGATTTATGTTTATACTCCAATCCATACTCTTGGGACTTAGAGTTGTTTCACGGGCAATCGATATTCGCCCGATTTATGTTTATACTCCAGTCCGCACTCTGGGGACTTAGAGTTGTTTCATGGGCAGTCGGTATCCACCCGATTTATGTTTATACTCCAGTCCGCACTTTGGGGACTTAGAGTTATTTCATGGGCAGTCGGTATCCACCCAATTTATGTTTATACTCCAGTCCGCACTTTGGGGACTTAGAATTGTTTCGCGGGTAATCGGTATCCACTCGATTTATGTTTATACTCCAGTCCGCACTCTTGTGAATTAGAGTTGTTTGATGGGTGGTCAATCGCACCTGTTTTTGATTTATACTCCATCTGCCAAGTCGAGGTAAAAGTTATCGAATGAACGGTCGAATCACGTTCATTCATGGAATGGAATTCTGCCCCAGTATGAAGAACAGAACTTAGCAAGTGAGACGATTGATTAATATCTGCTTGGTGGTTGTAGCTCCTCCAATCATGTCGAGGAAGGGAGTAAGTGATGGATGGCAGATCACGTCCATGCCTATGTTAGACGGTAAGGTCACATCCACCTCCAGTTGCAGTCGTGTCCACATGTTGACGGTGGTGGTTGATGAGTAGGAAGTCAGTCATGCCTACTTTAAGTCGAGCTTTCAAACTACCTCATGTGTTCAGGGCAGGAGTTAATGTGGGGACGGTCGAATCACGTCCACTTTAGTTGGACCTCAGTCATGCTGAGCTTCGGGAGAGGCATAAGTATTTTGGCGAACTTCAAGTATGAGCTGGGGAGTGGATAGTTGGGTTGCATCCACTCCAAGTCTTTCTTTGGTCTCCAATTCAGGCGTGGAAGTTGATGAGTAGACGATCGGTCGTGTCCACTTTTTGCTGGATCCTGACGTTGTCGGGTTTTTCCATTTTGAGTCCTTGGCCCTAAGTCAGGGGCATATGGTAGCTGATGAGTGGTTGAATCATGCTTATCTTGATGAAACTCCAAAGGTCTGATCATGGTCCGCGGAGATTGGTTGGCGCCTAACTCTAAGTACTTGGTCACCTGCATCGTTTGGAAGTAGTTTAGTTCAAGTTGGTAGTAGTTCACAACACAATTGAATTTGAAATAATTCAAAGAAGATCGAAATAAATCTCATTGATAAGTGAAACAATGTCGTATTCTCGCTACTCTACTTTCTCCAAGCCCTTCTCAGTTGGAAGTCGACCGTCAGCGGTCCAATTGATAATCAAAATTCTTTATTGATAGGCATCGGATGTTCCCTGATTTCTTCTAGGTTTCAGTGGACTCTCTCGAGGCTGGTTTCTAGTACTGCTTCGAGTCGTGAGTCTCTAAGTAGGTGTTTTGATTGAATCATTCAAAGGAGTATATGAGTCGAATTTTGAGATTCTGGGTCGTCTCCTGGAATCCGAGTCCTTAACCAACGGGCCTGTATTGTTCTTTCTCCTAGTCTGCTCTACCTCCTCCTTGCTTAGGTTCTGATTCACTTTATAATAGAAACGATCCAAGGTCGTAGGAGACTCTCCAACTAACTAGCTACCAAAATCTGTCTAGGGGTCGATTCCCTTCATCAATGCCATCAATATGATATCCTCGTTGGGATTTCTCACTTTAGTGACGATGATGACGACATTGAATCTCTATAGGAAGTCTTTGAGTAGCTCACCTAGCATCTGGAATAAATTGGATAATGACATCACATCCTTGGTGTGAGTCACATGAATTTTGAACTGCTCGACAAACTTCTAATCCGGTTGATTGAATGAAGAGATGGATTAGGGGCGATAATCACATAAACCGCATGATCGATACACCTTCGAGGAATATAGGAAAGTGTCTGCATTCGATGGCACATATCGCTCTAGCGGAATTCACATGCCACTCAAATTTCATGAGATGTAGTCCAGGTTTGGTTTACCTGAGTAAACCGATATGATTGATACATTGAATCTCCTCGGATATTCTGCACACTGAACGGCTTCAATGAATAGGCTTCGACTGGGGGCGATGCTTTAGTCATCATCAAGCCGGTTCGTTTTTAAGTTACGGCTACTTGTTATGCTTGTAAATGATGTATGCATGCCCGAGATATGAGCAAAGAAAGATGGATCGGTATTGATGGATTAGTGGTAAGTTACTTGGAGTCGGACCCGAGAAAAATCTGCTATTTGCTTGGAGTCAGCAATTGGTTTGCTTGGAGTCACTGAATTTGAAATGCCTAGTTAGTGAAGAACGGTGCTTGGAGTCATCTTGGCATTCGCTAGGAGAAAATCTTGGTTTTACCCGAGTTTGGCTTTAGGCCAAAGTTTCTTGGATTTGCTTAGAGTCACATCACCTATGTTCTCCAACCTCTGGGAGTATCGTTTGAGTAGCGGTTGCTTGTCCCTTCCTAGGTTGCAATTCAGAAGTTTCCACTTGATCCTTTATGCCCCAATCAGTCACAGGACCTAAGGGAAGTAGATAGAATGCACTATGTTTAAGTTGAGTTCCGAATCTAAAATGGGGGGCACTGTGTTTAGAGCTATTTTTTATAAAAATGGATCGTACCTGATTCATAATTTTTTTTAAAATTGGATCGTACCTGATCCATATTTTGTTTGGTATAGGGATCAGTCAGATAGGGCTTTTGAGAGAGGGATCGGTAGTATAGGGATCGGCCAAATTGCCTTGGTGAGGGATCGATAGTTTTCCATATGAGAGGGATCGCCTATGGGGATGTGAACAAGGGATCGACCAAAGAGATCGGTTATGAACCGGTTTGTAGAGGGATCGATATTGATCATGTCTATCAGCTTGAGGGATTGGTATAGCTTGAGGGATCAGTATATATACATTGAAGAGGGATCGGTATATACATTCCTTGGAGAGGTATCGGTATACACACCTTGGAGAGGGATCGGTATATATACCTTATAGAGGGGTCGGTATATATACTGAAGGGATCGGTATACATATATTTGCCTTGGTGAGGGTTCAGTCATTTAGTTTAAGGGGTCGGCGACAGTTGAGATTAGAGGGTTCGGCCATTTGGGTTTCGAGAGAGGGGTCGGACATTTTGGCCTTGAGACAGGAATCGGCCATCCCCTAATTTGAGTGCAAACTTCAACATATGATCCCAAGATCTTACATACATGAGTGAATATGATCCCTTCCAAATGGTCATGAACAGATGAACACTCCAAACAAGAACACTAGCATCATCATTCCCATCAACTCCGCACGAAGTTGATTTAATTCTTCTAACCATGGCTATCAGCTTCCTTTAGATTCCTTCAAATTTGAGTAGAATAGGAAGTTTATCATTTAAAAGATGGATCTATCTCGCGAATATGGAAATCCAAACGTAGATGATGAGATCCAATCAAGGTGAGAATTCATTTCTCAGTGAAAGAACCAAAATGTTGACGCAAAAAATGGGCATCAACACCCAATAGAATCAAGTAGAGATAAAATGAAGAATGAAATTAAAACAGAGCAAGTATCATAAATAAAAACACAGGTTTTTATAGTGGTTCGGCAATCTTGGCCTACGTCCACTTCATATTTTTATTGATTTTGCATTTCATTATGATTACAAGAATGTTTGGATCAGTTGGGATCCATTAGTACAAGACTGAAGAATAAAAATAAAAGAGCATCGGTAGAGAAAGAAGGATCCCTTTTCTGACGCCATGCCTGCTATATTTATAGGGGAAGATGTGCATGGATCAGACTGAAATTTTGGCAGAAGTTTCGGGAGACCAAGACGAGGCTACCCAAAAATTTGCAGGCCCATCGAGGCCCATAATAGCGATCGGTACAGATCCCTATTAATGAATTCAAATGGGCAGCGATCCATAAAAGGGATGCCTCATGATGTTAACTACTTGCTCCCCAAATTTCGTGCAATTCCAATGTACGGTTTGTGAGATACCGTATTTTCCATGAAGTAGTATTGCTTGAATTCCCATATGTGTCGATCCCTCTAGAGGGATAGGTACCGATCCCTCCAACTTGCTCCAAATGCCATGCGATCCCTATGGGGTGTTCCACATGTTCTAATTAGTTATACTCCAAGTTTCATGTTGATAACATATGTAGCTTTTGAGTTATTGACCAATCATTGTTGCAATATGTAGTGAAAGCTGAATATGGACGATCCCTTTTATACCGATCTCATTTATACCGGTCCCTTTTGATAGGTGAAGTAATTTTCCTATAACATGAGCATACAAATTCTAAATGACTTGAAACTTGAAATGTAGCCACATGGGGCCTTCCTTGTCACTCAATAACGATCTTACCAAGTTTGGGACAAAAATTAAGGATATGTACTGATCCCCTAGGGAAAGGGATATGCACTGATCCCCCGCCTGGGAGAGGCATTATTCCATACTTAGGATATTCTGGAGGGTCTATCTCTTGGCATTGTTGATCGTCGCTTCATATCATTGCCTGCGCTTGATCTCTGAGTCTAATAATCATGTCTCCGGGTTGTCTTCCTCGATGATCGTTTAGTCTAATTTGTCCAGTCAGTCTGAATATAGCAAGGCCAAAAGGCCGGATAACATATACTTATTTTAAACGTACGCAAAAACACTAGGAAAATCTTTACTTCAGCATATAGTTGTATCTTAGGAAATGTGGATGGAAAGATTGTAACTCCAAGGTTAATAAGATAATAAATGTGCAATAAATAGGGAGTTACAAGAATTTAATAAGAATATAAATGGATCGATTAAAAAGATTATTTGGGTAATGAAGGAAAGATAAGAAGGCCTAATAGGTAAAAGAATGAATAAATAAGTGTCTTTAAAGATTGTCCGTTAGAATAAAAATCATTTATTACGGACAATTAACATTTATAGATGCAACAAACAAACTTGTTAGATAGTGATTAAATATTGTAAGGCGGTATAATTTTCATTAAGGTTGATTATATAGCCTTAATTATATCGATGAATGTTAGTGAGCCTAGCCCAATATATAAAAGTAAATGGGAGAGAAGAATCCATGTGTTGTAAACACCGAAAGTAAGGAATGAAGCAAAATATAAAGAAGGAGTGGAGCAAGCTCCCATAAGAAGATGTACATTACTCACTACAAGGAGATAATCAGATTTTTATGAAGATTGAGTAGGGAAGAAGGAAAGTTCAATACGAAGGACAATTAAAGTCAATTTCTAAATCCAACCCCATGGAAAAGAATTTAATAAAAAGATTTATTGAAAATTCCTTGAAATGTTTTGAATAAGTTTTCAAATGATTGATTAAAAAGTTATTTTGAAGAAGTAAGGAAATTTGAAAGCTCATAATTTAAAATTTTGTTGAGTCAAAAGTTTCTGATTAAAAGGTTTTTGGTAAAATTATATTTTTGAAATTCTAGTTTAAAATTTGTCGAGTTAAGAAGTTTTCAATTTTTGGACAAAGGGATTCCTCATTTTAAATAAATATGAAATGGTGCATAGGTTGGACTTGATGATTTTCTATTTCATAAATTTGGAAGTTCATTTTTTAAATTATTTCTAAAAAGAGAATAAATAGAAATGGAACTTATTAAGGAATAGATAATAAAGGCATAAGAATAACTAAGATAGGAGTGGCATTTTCGTATAAGGAAAATACAGAGAATAACAGCTGAAGTAGGAGCCAATTAACTAGGAGAAATATAAATAGAAGCAATATTGGGAGACTTGGATCGAAATAGCATTAGGAATTTATATAAAATAGGATCAATAATCTAGTTAGAAATAAATAGGATAGAAGTTATCCTTGTCTACTCCACTTTTCATTGTTTAATGTTATAGAAGTGGTTTTTGAAAAATATTGGATGATAATAAATAAATGAGTGGGGATAATTTTGTGAATGTTATAAGGAAAAGTATTTATGTGAGGATGAGAATATTATTTAGAATTTGTTTTTAAAATGGTTAATGAACTTTTCATGAGTATAAACCATGATTTCATGAAGTAATAAATGCTAATTTTGAATTTGATGTAATAAGTTTATTTGTACGGAAAGAATTTATTGAAGCTGATTTTGTATGTTGTAGAAGGTTTCTAAGAAAGGAAATTATTTTGCTCCTTTATATAATTAAGTAATTTTTGAATTTTTGATTTAATAATAGTTTGGTTTAATAATTGAGTTTTAAATGTTTTGAATTAAAAGTCCACCTTTTAAAGGAATAAATCTCGGTTGTAGAAGATCCTTAAATAGGAAAAGTTGATTAAAGAAAGGAAAATTTTTCATGGCTCATTTTGGAAACTATGCAATTTTTGAAAATTGGCCAAAAAAAGGGTTTCCAAGTTTATATTTTTTAGAGTAAAGGTTTGAAATAAGGTAATTTATAATTTTGAAATTTTAGTTTCAAGAACGGTAGGAACTAAACCAATTTTTTTTATGGAGTAGATAGGAATCACTATCTAGGTAAGGTAGTGTAAGGTTTTAAGATATGAATAGGACTAGTATGTAAAACCTGATCAAGAAATTTGAAATCGATCCTAAATATTTAATTGTATAATATTATAAAGTAGTGAAGATATTCCAGATCTATAATTGGATTGTAAGTTAGGTTGCCTTAGTTGACTTGGAATGTAGATTTCTATGTTTTGATTTATTTGGAGCAGTCTCCATGTAACTTCCATATATTTTCAAATTCCAAAATATATATAAAAGTACAGTGTTTGAACTAATAAGGAATATACCAAAGAGGGAAAGAGGTGTAAGATATGGATATTCTTTCCATAGTTTATACTATCTATTTCAATAAAATTAAAAACAATTCCCTGAAATTTCAAACGCAAAAATCTCACTTTGGTTAATTTATGGAAAATTATAACAGTGATCCTTTTTAGAAGGATAGCTTTGATAAATTAAAATATGGAAAGGAATGTTCTAGTTTAGGAATTAATATAAAGACAAATGCATAACCGCGTTTAAAAGGTGGAACCTAGTGAACGAGCCTCCCACACGATAGTGGGCTCTGGGAAGGTTAATAATGTACGCAGCCATTCCCTCGCATTGTGAAGAGGCTGCTTCTGGACTCGAACGTGGGCGCCCAGATCACTATGGGGTCACCTAACCATTGCGCCAAGGCTCCACCTCACGCATAACTGCATTTAACATATAAAAATAGAAGTATATAAATAGCATAATTTACAACGATATTTGTATTAGTTATTATAGGACTAGGATTTATGTACATTAATTACAAATTTAATAGATTAATAGAGAATTAATAAAACGAATTAAATGGGGACCGATTATGGAAATTAATATGGCATTTATTGAGGAATTGAATCAGTATAACAGAAATTTTGAAACTAATAAAAAGAAAAAGGGATTAAATGATGATTGATTAGAGATGGTCCAATTTTGGCAATAATGATCAATTATTAAGTGTATATTAACTGAAGGAATGAATGGACACATTTATTAGAATCCAAATAGGACAATTAAGGAAGATGGAGAATTTAGTGGAATAAAATACTAAGGATGTTCATTTTAATTTAGTAAGGAGTATTAAGGTCCCAACATCATTAACACTAATTAATGATAAATGGCTTGGAGTTTTTGATTGTTATCACTAGTTGTCTTCCCTAAGCTATTGGAAAAAAACGTAGGATATGGTAGAAGATGTGTTCCTATTTTACCATTGGGTTGATTTTATGGATGGGATTAGATAGCCATATAAACATATATATAGGAACAGGGTAAATATGGAAATTCCATAAGGACACTTAACAAGTGATAAACTCTATGTAAGACTATACGTTAGTAAGGAAAATTGGTTAGTAATTATAAATAAAAGAATGCTTCGATCCCAAAAAACTTAGGATTTTAGGATAAATAAATTTTAGCTTACTAAGTGACACCATTCAAGGATGACCCTTCACCCTGGAAGGGATATGAAGAGAATTTTCTATTGGACAGGGATGAAGAAAAAGGTGGCAGAAATTGCCACTAGGCCTGTAACATCCCCCTACTTGGAGGCCCAAAACTAACGGCTACGGATGCTCCAGTCATCCATAGTTATTAATCCACGGTGACCAAATACAACGATATTAGGTACATTGATATATATAAACACAGGAATATGGAAAAAATTTAAACAGCAAACAAATTCCACATTCCATTTCAAAATATTC
Source organism: Allium fistulosum (assembly GCA_030737815.1). Lineage (NCBI taxonomy): Eukaryota > Viridiplantae > Streptophyta > Magnoliopsida > Asparagales > Amaryllidaceae > Allium > Allium fistulosum. The sequence goes on along the minus strand of CM060906.1, from coordinate 865,116,635 downwards.
CAAACTGATTACGTAATCCCAGTTCGCAGACCATGTTCAGATAACATATACTTATTAAAAAATACGCCAAGAGCAACATATGAAGATGCCCCCTTGGTTGATCAGAGTATATAATAAGGCAAGTAAACAAATTTGCCTTTACAATCAAAACACACAGTGGAAAAACAAGAACTCTACCAACAAGCTTGCCTCCTGCATGTCCTCGGAATCTTTATTTGTCTAAAAGAACACCTGGAAACCTTAACTCTCAACCTACTCAAAATCAATTGAGTACCCGAGAGTTTAAGGGGAAAACAAAAACTTCGAGTCAGACATAAAGCCTGGTATGAATAATAATTTACCACCTCAAACCATTTAGATATCCAACGAGACCATGCCGCTTAGCGGAACGGGTTTTCCCCCTCACTAATATCCTAAAACATTTATAAAACCATATATCGTGTTCTTGCATTCACAAGGGTTAAAACATAGTATTTCAAAACATTATGATGATATGCAAAACAAATAAATCAAATCTAGATTACCCAACCCCATTCATTCTGACTACCTGTCTCAATTATAGTTTCTAGGGTTACTATTAACCTGTTAAATGTTTGTGGACTATCTGTCCAATTTCATAATTTTCATGGCATCACTAAGAACCTATTGGTAACTCCAATATCTTTTTTTTCTTATCCTGGTTTTCATGGGCTAACTAGAAACCTATTAACTAACTGTCAATATCTTAATCCGGATATACTTTTCATGGGTTAACTACAAGCCTACTGGCCCCTACAAGTATCAAATCATAGTTTTCATGGGCTGACTATGAACCTGTTGGCCCTTGCCAATATCTTAAATTAATAGTTTTTGCATTTCTTAAGTTATTCACTACTAGGTCAACCTAGCTGGTTATTCCGCCCTTCCCCAAAATACAGTTATGGGTTAATAACAATGTGAATAAGTATTTGAAGTAGTATATATATAACAACAATTAATACCAACACCTGTGGTCTATTACCTTCTATATTAATCCTGGTTAAGCCCTTTAACCTTTATAATCAATGAAAACTTCTTCATTTTAAAATCCTTTGTTTATTTATACCATGGTTATTCCTTTAAATTGAGATTGGGTTTATGTTCTGAAATCTAAAAACATCTCTTTTGAAACCTCTGGATGACTTCCGTCGAAAGTAAAGACTTCTTTCCAAAACATATCAAACATACCTTTCGAAGCCCTTGTTAAATATTCTCTTTCGAAAGTAGTTATACCTTTCGATGGTATCAAAACGTTCTTTAAAACATAGCCTTGAAACATATAAAAGTACTCTTTCGAAAGCATTGGGTTTACTTTATAAAAACATAATTTGGGTAAAAATGGTTGTATACCAAATTATCTCTTTCGAAACCAATTATAAAGTTGTTTTGGGGAAAAAGTTAATGGTGTCGGAACCATCTAATCGAGAGCAACAACCTTTTAAATTAAAACATTGAAGGATAGAGTTGAAAGCCCCTTCGACTCTATTGCCTTCGAAACCCCCAACCTACTTCGAAAGCATTTAGGAAAAAGGATTAGTTTAAGTTAAAACAAAAGTAACCCTTCGACAACATAGAAGGCATCAATACAGTCGAAAGGGGAAATTAGCTGCTGGGTTACGACTTGGTCGGAATCAATCCTTTCGAAAGCTCTTATTTAAAAGAAAAAGTACCCCTTCGAAAGCTAACACCTTTACATAGTATAGCAACCTTCTTCGAAAGCTATTTATAAAAACTCTTTCGAAAGCTTATATTTCGACTATGTCGAAAGCTTTAATTAAACAAAGCAAATACTTAACTTTTGAAAACTAAACAGGGTTTCGACTCCTTCGGAAGCATTTCTTTCGACACCAGGGCTTCCGCCTTCCTTCCAATCCACTACGTACCATTTAAGTGATACCTTGTGCACTGGTTTCGACTGGGATGGTTTTGACTAAAATGGAGCGGAGTCAATGGAGTCGAATGGTACCGTTGTTTTAGGCGGAACCTACTTTTCTGAATTAAAGGCTGAATTTAGCTACTTTTAGTAATTGCTTTATAATCACTTTCCTATTTGTAAATCTTTGATTGATTGCCATAAAACTTTTCAAATACTTTACAAAGATAACTGCCGCATTGAATCAGATCCAAATCAAGAAATTATAACGTTTAAGCCCTTTTATTAACAAAACCAGAATTTGCAAATAAATCCTTCTTGTGACGATCCAGAATTTTTGTATATTTGAAATTGGAATATTTAATTAATTTTAAATATTCAGAGATTAATTATTAACTTAAATTTCAAATATCGTTGTTTATTGGGTGATTTAATTATTAAATTAAATTATTTGAAGTTGAATAAAATAGTAAATCTGTTATTCTAAGCTAATTAAAAATATTTTGGAAGCTCGAAAAATTCATATTAATAATACTGAAGGTAATAGAACTTTTAAAACTGAAATTAAAAGTGTTTTGTCCAGTTTTGGAAATATATCGTTTAAATCGATATTTAAAAATAGCCTTTCGAGGCACAGTCTCGGAATTTGATGAAACCAGTTTCATTGGATCTGTAATATTGTATTATTATCGGATTTCAATTTTCGTAGCATTTTGAGTTGTTGCGTGGGCATACGATATATAAACGCGCTGAAAATTAAATTGAAATTCGAATATAAATAATAAGTTATATTGACCAGTTAAAAAGAATTTCACCTCAGATCTTTTTCCTTCATTTCGAATGTCACTGTAGATGGCCTACTTGAACACGTAACCCTCCTTTCAAAGACATCACATACTCTGTCTTCCTTTCGAAGCTAAAAGTAAAAATCACATCTCCTTTTCAACCGAACAAAAGTACAATATGAAAGGCTTCTCGTTCTTTCTCCTCTATTTACAGTTCCTACGAAATCAATTTACAAAAGAAATAATGGCTGCCTTTGTTTTTTTCTCTCGACTATGAACCACCTCGTTTCCCTTATCGAGATCGATCTTTTCCCCTTTCCTCCTTCGCAACGAATCAAGTATATTCCCAAATCAACTCAAGCCCTAGTTGAAGCGTTTGCGATCGAACGACGAGCTCGAGCGCTGCGATGACATCGCGGGTTGATGGGTCGGCAACGGTGCTTGTTCGAGAGAATCAAGGGTCGCGAGTAATGCTGGTCGCGTGGGAAGATCTGGGTGGGAGGCATACTCGACGCCGCCGATAGCTCGCATGGGTGTCTCGACAGAGATCACGGCTATCTCGAGATGTGGATTGGGCGATAACGTGAACTGGCAGTGCTCGATTCGATGTGGTTGCGAGTTGGTCGCGTGGGACGTCGAGGTCAGAAGGACGATTGGGATAGGGTTTCGTTGGGTTGTATTCGAACTCAGCAGGGTGGTCGTGATGCTTGATATAGCAAGGTATATTGCTAACTCCATCTAATCTTAATTTAATTTAATGTATATATAGATGTTAGGAATTATAATAGCAGTAAATTATAGGTTTCAGTTTAAATTTAATCACACACACACACATATATATATATGAATATGAACCCAGAGGAGGATAAAGTAAAAATATTGAACAGTGAGGTATTCAAAATAACCCTGTTTTATTTAATATATAGATTTGGAAGAAAATTTATTTTATTTAATTAACTTATATAGTTATTTTGGTTACTAAAAATTGTTTAAAGGAAATTAATTTAGATTTCATTTATTAAATGTGAATTTGTTGTTCGGTTAGTTCAAATGAAACAATCGGTTAATTAAAGTTATTTAGATGACAATTGATTCATTCGATCTGTTCAATTAATTATAAAACAATACAATGTTTTTACAAGGTCTTAAACCGAGAAAATACAAGTCGGAATGGACTGGAGTGGAATAGACTACAAACAAAAAAATCAAAGGTGAGTTAATCTCACTCATCTGGTTTAATTTAAATTTAAACAGTTAAATTTAAATATTTGGTTGATTGATTGAAATTGATTGGATATGTGATGGTATATATAGTAGTATATATATCAATATATATACATATTGGCATATGTATATATTGGAGTTGTTGATATTCCCGCATTATATAGCGGATGAGACCCTATGCGCCGCATAATAGCGGATGATATTTTATAAAATCCCATATACCGCGATATTCCACCTTGAAGTGGAATTGGTATTGTGCTAACGTCTGTGGATGCAGGGAAACAGGTTGGAGGGATCCAACTGGATTCCTCAAAATATTTAATTTTGTTTAAATATTCTATGATATGATTGTTGATATCCTGTGATGATTTATATTGGATAATCTGGTTGGATTGAATTTCCCAGTATAATGAGTTATCAAAAGCAATTGAATTGGATTTTTGGAAAGAAATAAAAGAGTAAAATTTTAGTTAAATAATTCTAGTGAATTCGAATAAATTAAATAAGGAATTGTAAAAGAAATAAAGAAATTTCTAAATTCGAACAAATATGGAAAAGGGGATTTTGAATTAACATGAGAATAATAAATTTTAAACTAAAGTGACATTATTGGAAAGAATAAAGATATTATTTTTAAAAGTTTAAGGATTAAATTTAATTAAAGGATAAGAAGGAATTTTTGAAGTTTAAAAATTGGTATTTTCAGTTAAAAGAGTTTTAACTCACCATAAAGAAATAAATCTAAAAGTTAAAGTATTTTGAAATAAATGAAGTAGCAAAGGAAATTTATTTCAAAGTAAAGTAAAGTAAATTGGAGAATCAATTGGAAATTGATTTAGTTGTTTAAAATTGGAATTTTAAAGGAAGAGTGAGATTTTGGAATTTATAAACTGGTTTTATAAAGTAAAATAAAATATCATTGGATATTTGAAAATATAAATTCAAGGTGGGAATTTATAAAAGAACGTGGATGGGTTTAAAAATAAATGTTGATTTATTTTTAAAAGATGGGAAAGAGAAGTGTATTTCTCTGGATATCCAAGTACGTTTTCAAAGAAACTTTAAACACTTGTTAAAAGTTTTAATGTAGTTTTAAAAAGCATATTTTAGAAAATTAATTATTTCTAAATGTTAAAGCCTAAGGTAAGAATTTCAAAATCTATTATTGTAGTAAATATATGAAAGTGATTTGGTATTATGTTGTAAAAAGAGAAAGTTAGTTTATATTTATAAAGTAGTTTTATTTTAAATATTCTTAAAGTATATATTTTGATAAAGTATTTAAGTAGTTTTAAATTTCAATGTTATAAGGTACATTTATAATAAAGTGTTTCAAAATTATTTTAAAAATCGAAAGGTATTTTTGTACTTGGTGATTCAGTGGAAATAATTATTTGGGAAATGCACTTCCGTGAAAGGAACTGTTTTGGAATTGTTTTCAAAGGAGTGAAAATGAAATATATCTTGGAAAGATATTTGAGGCAAATAAATAATGTGGGAAATTATTATTGTGTGATGGTTGTTTGTGAATGTGAATTGATAGTTAAATCACCGACTATCAATATTGGCCAATGCGCTGATTGTTTCGAAGAGACCGGGATCGAGATTAATTTCTCGAAAACCACTTCGATCTGGTTTGTACGTTTCATGTAACGTGTTCGGAGTCGAAGATGGAGCAGTGAAGTGCAAGGGCTAGTCGCTACTAATCCTGAGGATATTTCCAAAATGGATGTAGTAGGAGTAGTGCCTTCGGTTCCGTTCGAACCCGGGACGGACTTGTATGGACGAATGCTTGCGAAACATCGTCAGCGGACGATGGAATTCTAAGGGATATGTTCTGAAAAGGTATCGTTTAGCCTCGAGCCTCATCAACCAGGAATGACTGAAAATCAGGGGTTATGCAGCAAGGCTTCGTGGGTAGCTCCCACTTGAGAGTAAGGTCATCCCTGTCTAGATGTCCCTTTTATTTCGGCTTAGTGTTGCGGTTGCTGATCCCAACCGTGGGGTGATTTTACTTGGAATTATCCAGTAAGGGATGATTTCGGCCTTGTGTTGCAGGGGAGCGGGCGTACTCCTCGGTACTGTGATCTAGGCCACGTACTGTGACAGGTGGTACCCCAGTGCCTAGTCATTCGTTGGAAATCCATTCTCCCTACGTGCCTTGTACGGTATTTGTTTGTATACCTAGTATGCTGGAATTTAATCATGTAACAATTTCAGCTATTTGAATAAGTATTTGTATATAGACACTATTATAATATCAGAGGATTTTATAAAAAGTGTTTAGCTATCGTAAGGTAAAAACCCGACATGTTTATTTGTGGCGTGGTCTTACGAGATGATTTTATTTTCAAAAGGATTTTGAAACTGTAATAATCAATTTGAGTGTGATTTTCTCACACTGGTATTCCAGACTGACTCGGGTATTGTTTTATATGATGCTCGAGTCAGACCTAGTATTATAGGATACAGGATATGAAGTTATGGAGCTCAGGGATGAGCTGGATGGCGTGACGTATCTCCCGTACTTGTTTATATATATATTCCGCTGTGTTGATTACTGTACTCTGTTGTATTGAGGATATGATATGATTATTGTCCAGTTGTATGTATGTGTACTCTGATGTATACTCTGATGATGTATTCTATAAACTGATATAGTTTTGATTTGTGTAAAGATATGTTATGTCTATTATATTTTATTCCGCTGCGATGGTTAGATTCTGTTGTTGTTTTATTTTCTTCTTCTACCTCTTCTTCTTTAACACAAATGGTTCGATTTTCCGGGCCTGGAAGATCGGGTCGTTACATTTGGTATCAGAGCTTAGGCTAGCGATAACCTTGGCTCTAGTGGGAAATTTTGAGAGTATTAATAGATATGAGCGTGTATTTGTTAGTGGATATAAAATGGTTTTATATTGTGTTGGTTGGTTTATTGAGTAGTTTATGGATTCTGGTCAATACGAGTAATTAACGTTATTGATAGGGATCTCTAAACACTTGAATAGAACAATTCGACACAGTATTGTTTTAAAATAGGGTAAATGAAATAATTTTACCAAATTATTTTTGTATACAAAAGGTATAATTTTTGTAAATTATTATAGTGTTTGGATGTTTGGTTGTTAAGGAATGATGATATTAAATTATTAACACTATTGTGAGGAAATTTAATATGAAATTGAATTTTTTAATTAAACGCCAAGAAATAAATTCATATACTAAAGAGATTTGCAAATGTAAATTGTGAATGTGATATATAATTTGAAATAGAATCCCAGAGAAATATTTGAAATTGGAATGAGATAAAATTCCAGAGTAATGGTTGAATATAAATTAAATTCTTTTGAATTGGAAATAGTTTTCAAAGAGTTTGGAGAAATAATAAGTGGTACTATTTCAAAAATATTTTGGGTTGGAATTGAAATCTGGTGAGGTTTGGGATTTAAAAATATTTGAGATGTTTTTTAAAGAGATAAAAGCATTTAATTCTCTTTCGGTCGCTGGAAAATAATTGCGGTGATGACTGCAGCATCATCGATGTTCATTTTCGAGTTTCTAAAAGAGAAATTGCTACCAAACTGTTTTAAATTGGAAATGATTGTGAACTGGCTTGGTTTTGAAATTCAAAGGGATAATTGAATTTACCAAAAGATTTTGGATGTGGTTAATTTCAAAAGGGCTTTTGAAAATTTTGGAAAATTGTTTAAAACTCTGGAATCTTATTTAAAGTTGTTTATGGAAAAATATATATATATATATATATATATATTGGCTAAACAAAATGTGAAATTCCAAGTTAAAAGTAAAATGTAAATAAGTTTGTGACTTATAAACGTTGGAAGTAAAATAAATAAGCCAAATAAAATTTGTTTGTATTTTGGGAAAATGAATGAAATCCAAAACTTGAATTATTTAAATGGATAGAACTCTAGGAAAATAGTTAAGGTGATTTTTGATATGAGAATCAAATATTGGATTGAAATTGGGGAATAAACTAAATTGAATAAATTAGTGAATGGAATATGGAAATGGAATTCGAATTTGGCTAAATGGAAATTGAATTGTGGGTTAATAATAATATTGGAAATGAACTCGAGTTATAATTAAATGTAACTTAGATTGTTGGTAAATTTAATATAATTGGAAGTGTAGTCAAAATAAATAAAATTGGATTATAATAGTGGTAGTTTGAACTTGTGAATAAATTCCCGTAAGTAGAAATAAATCAAAAAGGGCCTTGCTATTAATAAAATAAAATTCTATGAATTGTTGGAAGTGAAATAAAAATTTATTTTGAAGCAATTGAAATAAATATAAGTTCGTTTGGATTCAAAATAAATTGGAAGTAAGCAATGAGGTGTAAACCATTTAAATGGAAGGTAAAATGAATTAAATGAAATGGCGTTTTAAAATTGATTAGAAGCATTCAAAATAAATGTCGAAATATTTTACATGTGCTTATGGAAGTATATGATATGCATCGTTTATGGAATCCATGTTTTTGCCATTTATATATAAGTGAAATGCTATAAACTTTGTATATTTGTCACTCGCATATTTATATGGAGTTAGTACAGGTTCAAGGAAGCCATTTAGCTGGTTTTGACTGTGTTAAATGCTAAAATAAATCGCCGCTTTTCTTTAAAATTGCTAAAATAAGGTACGCTTACGCAAAAATTCAAAATAGGAGATATGAACTGCATATATTGATATATATTGTGATTTCCGGCCTGAGGCCGATGTATATATATATTTGTGCATCTTGCGATATCGCAGAAGTCCCTCCGTACAAAGGAGACTCTATCAAAATTTTCTGGAAATTTTGGGAGTTAGAAAATTTTTGAAATTTTTGAAAATTTCCATTAACGACAAATGATTTAAAATTTGTTAAGCAAATAAGGTTGAACTGAATATTGAAATCTATTTTAAATGTGAATGTAAAGTAAGTGAAATCGAAGGAACTAAGGAAAGTAAAGCTTGCAAATAAACTTTGATTGAGATTTAAATAAATTAGTAAGTGGAACTAATTCAATAGTCAAAATGAAAGCCAATTTGAATTCAAAAGAAATTGTTTGGGCAAAATGAATAGTAATGAAAATAAACTTAGAAAATTAATGTAAGAGGTGTATAACATATTTATATTTAACTTAAGAAATGAAGAATGAAATTCTTAAGTAAATGTGGTATTGAGGAAATTATTCTAAGTGAATAAGTGGATAACAATCAAAAGGAATGCGAAATAAAAGAGAATTGATATAGCTAATAATCAATTGAAATTTATACGTAGGATGTACGTATATTATTTTATTTGCATAGCTATTTGATCCGGATTTGAGCACAGAATTTCGAGGTAGTTATATTGATCCGAGTTAGGATTTTTCACTCGATTTTCGACGGCGAACCTGGATATGGAGTTTTGATTGGTTCTGGAAATTCTCTATCATAGTTTATGGCTATGCAAGGAGAATAACGGTTTCTGATCAAGAAACCAGATCTGAGTCCGCACTAGAAAGTCGGGTGAACGATACTAGTTCGGAAGTGGAATTGTGTGATCGAGTGAGCGATCGAATTTGATATTGCATACTAATGATATATGTGCATCGTACGGACTTAAGAAAAGCAAATATTGAAAATTTTGTAAAGAAGTCAATAAAATGATTTTGGAACTGTGATTGGGTATTATTGCTTGGTAGGATATACAGGTGTATAAAAGCAATGGATAAATTGGGATTTTTGATTTTAGAAGATAAAATTTAATGGCCCGACAAAAAGGTATGTATTTGAATTTCTATATGAAATTTGATTAGGTTTTTGATCCAGCCACTTGGCTTTTTGTTTTCTTTTTGGATTTGGGAGGCCGTAGAGCCATTTTGTAGTTGTACCGAGCTAGCCGCGCAAAGGAGACACTGGCAAAAATTTTCGGAAATTTAGAGAGTTAGAAAATTTTGAGAAAATTCTGATAATTTAAAATTTGAATTTAAATTTGAATTGATAAGAAGTGATATTGTTTGGGACTTATGGATAGACTTGGAAAGTTAATAAGTGGGATAGTGTGTCTTTGATAAAAAGATTTATTTGGGCAAGTTGTTAAAACTATTTGGATTGAGAAATAGTTAATGGATTAGGGATCATTCCTCTTAACTGGTAATTTCGGGGACGAAATTCTTTTAAGGGTGGAGGAATGTGACGACCCAGAATTTTTGTATATTTGAAATTGGAATATTTAATTAGTTTTAAATATTCAAAGATTAATTATTAACTTAAATTTCAAATATCGCTGTTTATTGGGTGATTTAATTATTAAATTAAATTATTTAAAGTTGAATAAAATAGTAAATCTGGTATTCTAAGCTAACTAAAAATATTTTGGAAGCTCGAAAAATTCATATTAATAATACTGAAGGTAATAGAACTTTTAAAACTGAAATTAAAAGTGTTTTGTCCAGTTTTGGAAATATATCGTTTAAATCGATATTTAAAAATAGCCTTCCGGGGCACAGTCTCGGAATTTGACGAAACCAGTTCCATTGGATCCGTAATATTGTATTATTATCGGATTTCAATTTTCGTAGCATTTTGAGTTGTTGCGTGGGCATACGATATATAAACGCGCTGAAAATTAAATTGAAATTCGAATATAAATAATAAGTTATATTGACCAGTTAAAAAGAATTTCACCTCAGATCTTTTTCCTTCATTTCGAATGTCACTATAGATGGCCTACTTGAACACGTTACCCTCCTTTCAAAGACATCACATACTCTGTCTTCCTTTAGAAGCTAAAAGTAAAAATCACATCTCCTTTTCAGCCGAACAAAAGTACAATATGAAAGGCTTCTCGTTCTTTCTCCTCTATTTACAGTTCCTACGAAATCAATTTACAAAAGAAATAATGGCTGCCTTTGTTTTTTTCTCTCAACTATGAACCACCTCGTTTCCCTTATCGAGATCGATCTTTTCCCCTTTCCTCCTTCGCAACGAATCAAGTATATTCCCAAATCAACTCAAGCCCTAGTTGAAGCGTTTGCGATCGAACGGCGAGCTAGAGCGCTGCGATGACATCGCGGGTTGATGGGTCGGCAACGGTGCTTGTTCGAGAGAATCGAGGGTCGCGAGTAATGCTGGTCGCGTGGGAAGATCTGGGTGGGAGGCATACTCGACGATGCCGATAGCTCGCATGGGTGTCTCGACAGAGATCACGGCTATCTCGAGATGTGGATTGGGCGATAACGTGAAGTGGCAGTGCTCGATTCGACGTGGTTGCGAGTTGGTCGCGTGGGACATCGAGGTCAGAAGGACGATTGGGATAGGGTTTCGTTGGGTTGTATTCGAGCTCAGCAGGGTGGTCGTGATGCTTGATATAGCAAGGTATATTGCTAACTCCATCTAATCTTAATTTAATTTAATGTATATATAGATGTTAGGAATTATAATAGCAGTAATTTATAGGTTTCAGTTTAAATTTAATCACACACACACACACACATATATATATATATATATATGAATATGAACCCAGAGGAGGATAAAATAAAAATATTGAATAGTGAGGTATTCAAAATAACCCTGTTTTATTTAATATATAGATTTGGAAGAAATTTTATTTTATTTAATTAACTTATATAGTTATTTTGGTTACTAAAAATTGTTTAAAGGAAATTAATTTAGATTTCATTTATTAAATGTGAATTGGTTGTTCGGTTAGTTCAAATGAAACAATCGGTTAATTAAAGTTATTTAGATGACAATTGATTCATTCGATCTGTTCAATTAATTATAAAACAATACAACGTTTTTACAAGGTCTTAAACCGAGAAAATACAAGTCGGAATGGACTGGAGTGGAATAGACTACAAACAAAAAAAATCAAAGGTGAGTTAATCTCACTCATCTGGTTTAATTTAAATTTAAACAGTTAAATTTAAATATTTGGTTGATTGATTGAAATTGATTGGATATGTGATGGTATATATAGTAGTATATATAACAATATATATACATATTGGCATATATATATATATATTGGAGTTGTTGATATTCCCGCATTATATAGCGGATGAGACCCTATGCGCCGCATAATAGCGGATGATATTTTATAAAATCCCATATACCGCGATATTCCACCTTGAAGTGGAATTGGTATTGTGCTAACGTCTGTGGATGCAGGGAAACAGGTTGGAGGGATCCAACTGGATTCCTCAAAATATTTAATTTTTTTTAAATATTCTGTGATATGATTGTTGATATCCTATGATGATTTATATTGGATAATCTGGTTGGATTGAATTTCCCAGTATAATGAGTTATCAAAAGCAATTGAATTGGATTTTTGGAAAGAAATAAAAGAGTAAAATTTTAGTTAAATAATTCTAGTGAATTCGAATAAATTAAATAAGGAATTGTAAAAGAAATAAAGAAATTTCTAAATTCGAACAAATATGGAAAAGGGGATTTTGAATTAACATGAGAATAATAATTTTAAACTAAAGTGACATTATTGGAAAGAAATAAGAATAAAGATATTATTTTTAAAAGTTTAAGGATTAAATTTAATTAAAGGATAAGAAGGAATTTTGAAGTTTAAAAATTGGTATTTTCAGTTAAAAGAGTTTTAACTCACCATAAAGAAATAAATCTAAAAGTTAAAGTATTTTGAAATAAATGAAGTAGCAAAGGAAATTTATTTCAAAGTAAAGTAAAGTAAATTGGAGAATCAATTGGAAATTGATTTAGTTGTTTAAAATTGGAATTTTAAAGGAAAAGTGAGATTTTGGAATTTATAAACTGGTTTTATAAAGTAAAATAAAATATCAGCGGATATTTGAAAATATAAATTCAAGGTGGGAATTTATAAAAGAATGTGGATGGGTTTAAAAATAAATGTTGATTTATTTTTAAAAGATGGGAAAGAGAAGTGTATTTCTCTGGATATCCAAGTACGTTTTCAAAGAAACTTTAAACACTTGTTAAAAGTTTTAATGTAGTTTTAAAAAGCATATTTTAGAAAATTAATTATTTCTAAATGTTAAAGCCTAAGGTAAGAATTTCAAAATCTATTATTGTAGTAAATATATGAAAGTGATTTGGTATTATGTTGTAAAAAGAGAAAGTTAGTTTATATTTATAAAGTAGTTTTATTTTAAATATTCTTAAAGTATATATTTTGATAAAGTATTTAAGTAGTTTTAAATTTCAATGTTATAAGGTACATTTATAATAAAGTGTTTCAAAATTATTTTAAAAATCGAAAGGTATTTTTGTACTTGGTGATTCAGTGGAAATAATTATTTGGGAAATGCACTTCCGTGAAAGGAACTGTTTTGGAATTGTTTTCAAAGGAGTGAAAATGAAATATATCTTGGAAAGATATTTGAGGCAAATAAATAATGTGGGAAATTATTATTGTGTGATGGTTGTTTGTGAATGTGAATTGATAGTTAAATCACCGACTATCAATATTGGCCAATGCGCTGATTGTTTCGAAGAGACCGGGATCGAGATTAATTTCTCGAAAACCACTTCGATCTGGTTTGTACGTTTCATGTAACGTGTTCGGAGTCGAAGATGGAGCAGTGAAGTGCAAGGGCTAGTCGCTACTAATCCTGAGGATATTTCCAAAATGGATGTAGTAGGAGTAGTGCCTTCGGTTCCGTTCGAACCCGGGACGGACTTGTATGGACGAATGCTTGCGAAACATCGTCAGCGGACGATGGCATTCTAAGGGATATGTTCTGAAAAGGTATCGTTTAGCCTCGAGCCTCATCAACCAGGAATGACTGAAAATCAGGGGTTATGCAGCAAGGCTTCGTGGGTAGCTCCCACTTGAGAGTAAGGTCATCCCTGTCTAGATGTCCCTTTTATTTCGGCTTAGTGTTGCGGTTGCTGATCCCAACCGTGGGGTGATTTTACTTGGAATTATCCAGTAAGGGATGATTCCGGCCTTGTGTTGCAGGGGAGCGGGCGTACTCCTCGGTACTGTGATCTAGGCCACGTACTGTGACAGGTGGTACCCCAGTGCCTAGTCATTCGTTGGAAATCCATTCTCCCTACGTGCCTTGTACGGTATTTGTTTGTATACCTAGTATGCTGGAATTTAATCATGTAACAATTTCAGCTATTTGAATAAGTATTTGTATATAGACACTATTATAATATCAGAGGATTTTATAAAAAGTGTTTAGCTATCGTAAGGTAAAAACCCGACATGTTTATTTGTGGCGTGGTCTTACGAGATGCTTTTATTTTCAAAAGGATTTTGAAACTGTAATAATCAATTTGAGTGTGATTTTCTCACGCTGGTATTCCAGACTGACTTGGGTATTGTTTTATATGATGCTCGGGTCAGACCGAGTATTATAGGATACATGATATGATGTTGTGGAGCTCAGGGATGAGCTGGATGGCGTGACGTATCTCCCGTACTTGTTTATATATATATTCCGCTGTGTTGATTGCTGTACTCTGTTGTATTGAGGACATGATATGATTATTGTCCAGTTGTATGTATGTGTACTCTGATGTATACTCTAATGATGTATTCTATAAACTGATATAGTTTTGATTTGTGTAAAGATCTGTTATGTCTATTATATTTTATTCCGTTGCGATGGTTAGATTCTGTTGTTGTTTTATTTTCTTCTTCTACCTCTTCTTCTTTAACACAAATGGTTCGATTTTCCGGGCCTGGAAGATCGGGTCGTTACACTTCTCTTGAAATAATTTATTTTCCCTAGTAAATCAATCTGGAAAAATCCCCAAAAATCACAGAAATTCAACTTTATCATGTAATCAAATATATTAAAATTTCAGACCCAATTTCTTCCTGGAATAGTCAAAATAACTTTTAAACCCAATTATATCATATTTTCCTTTAGAAATTTATAATAAATTTTCTATAGCTCGGAAAATTCTGAAAATTTGAACCCATCTCCAAAATCATGTTTTACTTAACATAAAAATTTTCCATGGCATTCTAAAATCATATACTCTTGGTTTTGCATCAAAACCGTGCAAATTCATATGTGAATGAATTAAAATAAATCAAACATAATATAGTTCAAGCATATCATCATCCATATCATCATAAAAATGAATTTAATCATAAATCCGAAAACATAAAATTATAAAATAAAATAGAGATGGTATGAAATTATTATTCACCTTAGATATGATAAGGAATTTTGAGATTCGTTGTAACGATACGACTTTTCGACGTTCGAAAGTCGACATTAATACGTCCACTGTATCAAATGCCGCGCAATCGAATGCCGGAAAACCGAACCATTAGGGTTAAAAGAAGAGGTAGAAGAAGACAGAAGAAAAGAAAGAATAGAAAAAAACGGAACACAAAAACAACATCAGAATCTCACATTCGCAGCGGAACAATATATAATAGATAATCACCAGTCTTTAAAACAAAAGACTATATCAGTTTATACATACATCATCACGTCAATATACAACTTAATACAACAATGGACCATTATATAAACTTGTCCTCATGCAGAATACACAGCGGAATAAATAAACAAGTACAAGTGTACCTCTCGCCATTCAGCTCATCTCCAAAGCTCCATAATATCCAGAATATCCTGATAACATAACTCTAGACTGCCCGTGTGGAAAATTGTGGGCACCCAGAGTTTAGAAAGGGAACAATAAACTCCGAGTCAGTCATGGTGACTGGTGTGAGATCGTAAAACAGTTATTTTCACAAAGAAAATAAAACAGATTCGCAATGCTTTTGGAAAATAAAACTACCATAAGACCTCCCGCCACACACACAATGCAAACGCAGAATTGGAGGAAATTTCTTCTTATGATAGTCAAACATGCTTACTACGCAAAATCAATGGATATTATTATTAATGTCTAGTGTCGAAACCATTTCGAAAGTATAATATTAATCTTAGCCAACATACAACCATTATTGTATGCCTACTATAGCTACTATGTTCAATAGCAGGTTACCGCCACATTCCATAGCAGGTTATACAACTAAAACCATACAAGGCTCGTATTGTTTCTTTGGATTTCCAACAAATGGTCAGGCAAAGGAACTTCCTTACACCGAAATGGAAACGCCTCTGGAAAGACGCCCCGAGAACCTAACCGGATCTCTGCAAACACAAGGCCGACGCTACCTCACGCTGTACAGCTATAACTAGGTAGCTAACACACAAGCTATGTCATCCCCCGGTCGTTACCGACCTTTATCCAAGGATCCTCAACCACAAAGCAACAACCACAAAGTATAATAAATTTGCAGCATCAACATAGGTAAAATATCTGGGCTCCATACAATGATATCACCTTTTATCTAGAAGGAAATGACATACTCTAGGGGAGCGACCCCTAACAACCTTCCCGCAACATTCCTGTTTCGACCATTACCGGGTTGTGAGGCTCGACGAAGTCTCGTCCACAAAGCTACGCTTTTTCCCAAGCCATGCTTTTTCACAAAGCCACGCTTTTTCACAAAGCCATGCTTTGATCAACAAATGATCAACAGCACTTCGTATGCCACATTACCAAATTGGGAATGTATCACTTGTAACCATCAACTACATAACCTCTGAGCTCGTACGTCTCAGAGAAGGGTGTTAAGCTAAGAGAATAAATTCTCCGCCACCAACAGAAATGTATTTGATAGAAACCAGCTTTACATCTCAAAGTGTAACGTCAGACACACATCCATACAAGTCCGTTCCGGGATCGAACGGAACCGAAGGCACTTCCAAAGAAGCCCTTGCAATCCGGGTATTCACTAATCACGTCTGGACTTCCCATCACAAGAAGAGTGATATAAATCTCTATACCGGAGCAACTCGGTGCAGAGACATTCGATAGGTTGTCCTTTCATTTTCGAAAATATCCGGTCTTCAATACGATCCATATCGTCGTATCACTAATTCGGAATGGGTTATATGACACCAAGGTCTTTTCCCGGCTAACCCGAATAGTGAGCGTTTGTTTTAAAAACAAATTCAAGTGCCATTTCAAAGGCAAATATTGATAGTTGGTTATTTAACTATCAACAACATTCACAACAATCATCAGATTTAAATAACTTTTCCCAAATTATTTAAATTTCAAATATCTTCGCAAGATATGTATTTTCCACACTTCATCACTTTGAAAACAATTTTCAAATCATATTTTCACTTGCGAAATAAAATTTCTGAATGTTATTTACTTTCACTTTTCCTTTACAAATTCCATTGTGAAGGTAAATTTCTAAATATTCACTTATACACGATTTTCACATCGTTTTCCAAATATTCACTTTCAAACACCAAATCAACTTTCAAATTGATTTCTAAATTTATTTCAACCCCAAACCAATTACAAATTGATTTCTAAGTTTATTTCAAATCCCAAATCATTTTATAAATCGATTTCCAATTTATTTCAACACAAATCAATTTTTCATTTAACATCAAATAAATTTTCATATCGATTTCCCAAAGATTTATCTTCAAATACTAAATCAATTATCAATTGGATTTCAAACAAATTTATCACCTTTTAAAATAAATTCCTTTATCTCTTCCAAACCATTTAAAATTCCATTTTAAAATAAATTTTCAACTTTTAGATAATACTATTCAAAATCCATTTATAAAAATCTTTTCCCATATTTTTGAAATAATTCGATAAGGTTTCGAAATCAACTTTATGCTTTTAAAATTCCTTCTTTTAAATTCACCCAATTCTTTCAAAAGAATTTACTTCAAATTTCCTATTTTAATTTCAAAAAATCCAATTTATTTATTTCTAGTATCCAACGATACCAAAAATACATTCGGCTAAATTTTAGCCTTCAACAGATCCAATCACAGATATAATCATTCACAAATTATAAATAAATAATCACACAGCATATGAACAAATTCATATAATTTGAGGAATCCAGTTGGATCCCTCCAACCTGTTTCCCTGCATCCACAGATGTTAGCAGAATACCAATTCCACTTCGAGGTGGAATATTGCGGTATATGGGATTTATAAAAATATCATCCGCTATTATGCGGTGCATAGGGTCTCATCTGCTATATAATGCGGGAAAATCAATCACCAATATATACATATTCCAATATATATATATATATATATTGCTATATACTACTATCATATATACTATCATTCAAGCACACAATCATCACAATCAATAATTTTAAATATAACTATTTAAAATTAAACAAAACCCTTTGTTTGAGTGAGAAGATCTCACCTTTTATTTTATTTTTGCAGTCCATTTCCAATCCAGTTTGTTTTTCTCGATTTTGGACCTTGTATAAACAATTTATACAATTTATTAATATTCGAAATAAATCGAACAATTCAATTTGCCATTTAAAAATTTTAATTCGACTAATAATTTTTATTTTATTTCATTTTTCCCTTTTACTATACAAATATCCATATAACCAAATTTTCTGTTTTCTTATAGTCAACAACAGCAATATACACTAAATTTAAAAATTGCATTATATATATATATATATTATCAAAACAGAATTACTTTATGTCTTACAGTAAAAATATAATTTCCTCTTAAAAACCATTTATATGGATACATTTATTTTTATACAATTTTTCTGAAAATAACGAAATAACACATTTCTTTACTGTAACTATTTCCTGTATAGATGAATTTAAACTTTGCAAATTGAAACTAAATAGTAAACATTCTTTACTAAAAGTATATATATGTTTGTAAACTGCCGAATATAAAAATCTAGTTATCATTTGAATTTCAATTTAAACAAAAATAAAATAAAAAATATACCTTACTGTACCACAATTCGAGCTTCAGCCTGATACCACGCAAAACCCTATTGGCCTTCTTGCCGAAGTTCGCTGCCGCCATGCTCTAACTGTCGAGCCACACACGAGGCGAACCACAACAATCGATTACCCACGCGTGCGCGACTTCCCAGTGATCGAGTCTCCATTCGACTTGCCCACCTGCTCATCGTTGCGAACACCATCACGCCCTAGACGCCGTGCCTCCCACCACGCGCGACGACAACCCAAAACCACACGTGCAACTCGCGATCGAGATCTTCGCCATCCTCTCCTTCATGCCTTGTCGCTTTACCAAATCGAGCGACACCCATCGCGAAACCCTACTCGCGAAATCCCCTTCAGCCCAGCACCAAATCAAATTCGCCTCCATTAAATTCACGATGTCGAGCACGAGAAATATGAGGCCACAGCGACGATCTTCAGAGCTATTTCAAATGGCAAGAACAATTTATTCGAATAGAAAGGAGGAAGAGGGAAGACGTTCACATCTCGATTCAGAAAGGAGGGAAATTTCATTTGTTTTGATTTTTTTTTAAACGAGGCTTCGGCCATTATCTTTGAATTGAACGAAAAATGATTTTCGCAATTCCTTTCAGAGGCCATTATTTTTATTTGAAGTGAAGCTCTGTAATTATTTCACTCGGCTATGAAATGAAATAAAGGGGGAATTGATGTTTGCGTGTAGCAGATCTGCAGATGAGCTACAGTGATACGAAGTGAATGAAAACACAGCTGATGTGAAATAATATCAACTGCAGTTGACTAATATAAAGATTCAATTTAAATTCAAATTCAAATTGTCTCTAAATTTGCAACTCAAAATCTCGACTTCCTATCGAGGCGTGCCACTAGGCGTTCGTAATGTTATACGCCTATTCCGAACACAATGGAAAAGGTTTCGGCTCCAAATTCGATCGTATGGAGAAGATAGCTTTTTGGACCTAGCTATTATATTGAATTTTCAATTTAATTTCAATGTGTTTGCTTATGTACGGCCAAACGATCACTCCAAACATTACAAAAATTGAAATCCGATAATAATACAATATTACGGATCCAATGGAACTGGTTTCGTCGAATTCCGAGACTGTGCCTCGGAAGGCTATTTTTAAATTCAATTTAAACAATAAAATTTCAAAACTGAACAAAACAGTTTCAAATTCAATTCTGAAGCTTCCATTATCTTCAGTTTTATTAATATGAATTTTCTAAGCCTTGAAAATATTTTTAATCAGCTTAAAAATAAAGATTCAATATTTTTACCCAGATTTAACGATTAAATTCAATCGCCAAATTCATTCTGATATTTGAATTTCAAATTAAACAATCAATTCGAATATTTAAACTCAATTAAATATTCACATTTCAAATGTCAAAAATTCAGGGTCGTTACATTTTTCGTTGATTAATCCTTCCTAGCTTTAGATAAATTTTCCTCCTTTCTACCATGGTAATGGCCGGCTCTTAGGTTTTAGATTTGCTTTTGTGAAAAATGAAAAATGGAACGTGAATGGACAAGGGTGAGATGTGTATAGCCGTGTATGATAGAGAGGCTATTTTAGTAATATGCCCATATGTACCTTAATTAGCTAATAACCCAATTAAAGCCCATTTACTTTATTAATAAGCACGACCCTATTTATGGTTTAATCAAATCTCAATCCCCTTATCATCATTATTCTATTTAATTTATCTAATTAAATTTCTTGAATAATGATATCAAAAATTAGGGATATTACAGGCTCCCCCCTTAAAGAATTTCGTCCACGAAATTCTACAAGGACTAAATACTAAACATAGCAATCATTTGTATGAAATTCTGTAAGGACTAAATACTAAACATAGCAATCATCTGTAACAACTCCCAACAACCATACTAGCCTAACTAACTAGAAACTATTTATATAAATCTAATATAGATATACCCTCAAAGTAGATCAGGATAAGTATCTCTAATCCTGTCCTTTGTCTCCCAAGTACAGTCCTTTTCGTTGTCGCTCCATAGAACTTTCACCAACCTGACTGTCTTGTTTCTTAATCTTTTCTCATCTCTAGCTACAACCCGAACTAGTTGTCTAACAAAAGTCAAATTAGGCTCTACTGCTAAGTCTTTCAACCCTATCGGAGGAATAGTAGTCTTTGGATCATGCACCTACTTGTGAAAATGAGACACATGAAATATATTATGGACACTTGCCATACTGCTTGGCAATTCTACTCTTTATGTGAACTTTTCAATCCTCTCTATAATCTGGAATGGACCTACATATCTCAGGGCTAACTTCCTTGACTTTCCAAATCATACCACACCCTTCATAGGTGATACCTTAATGAAAACCTTGTCTCCAACTGAGAATTCTAAGTCCTTATGCCTCTTATCCGTGTAACTTTTCTGTCTTGACCGAGCTTCCTTCATCCTTCCTCGGATTAACTCAATCTTCTCTGATGCCTCTCTGACCAAATCTGGACCTAAGACTAGTCTGTCTCCAGTCTCCAACCAACATGCTGGTGATTTGCATGGTCTTTCATACAAAGCTTCGTAAGGTGCCATTCCTATACCAGTCTAATAACTATTAAAATAGGAAAACTCAACCAAATGTAGGTGATCCTCCCAAGATCCACCAAAGTACAATACACAAGCTCTTAGCAGATCCTCGAGTACTTTGTTTACTCTCTCTGTCTGCCCATCTGACTAAGGGTGATACGCAGTACTCATATTAAGCTTGGTACCCATCACTTCCCATAGACTCTTCCAGAATTCACTAGTGAACAAAGCATCTCTGTCACTGACTATACTACTAGGAACTCCATGCAGTCTAACTATGTTATTTAGGATTAACTTAGCTAAAACAGGTGTCGTCCTGGTTGACCTAGTTGGAATGAAATGGGTACTCTTGGTCAATCTGTCCACTATAACCCATATACTTTCATTACCCCTATTTGTCCTTGGCAACCCGTCTATGAATTCCATGGATATCGAATCTCATTTCTAAACTAGAATCTTTGAAGGCTGAAACAACCCACTTAGCTTCTGATGTTCGGCTTTCACTTGTTGACAGTTTGCAAACTGCCTAACCCACAAGCCAACATCCCTCTTCATACCTTCCCAATAAAATCTCCTCTTCATATCATGGTACATCTTGGTCCCTCAAGGATGAATCGTAAACTTGGATCGATGACATTCTCCAAGAACTTCTTTCCTCAAGTCCTCAATATTCGAAACACACAATCGTCCCTTCATTCTCAACCATCCTCTCTGGTCAAGGATAAAATCCTTTAAATCATCGATTTCAGTTCCAACCTCAAGCCTTTTGATTCTCTCAGCCAACATTGGATCCTCCTTTTGTTTAGAAGCAAATTTCCCAATCAATAGTGGTCAAACTTCTAAATAAGACAACCTGGTGGAACTCTAACTAGAACCAGCAGTCGATCTTAACTGCACCTCACAACTGATTAAAGCTTCTAAATCTTTCCACTCTGCCAACATAGCTAACACCACATTCTGATGCTTTCTGCTAAGAGCATCTGCTACCTTATTATATTTTCCTGATGTATACTCTATACCAAAATCATATGCCGCCAAAAACTCCAGTCATCTATGATGCCGCATATTCAACTCCTTCTGAGAGAATAAATACCGTAAAGACTTATGATCGGTATAAAGTTCAAACCTCTCCCCTAGGAGATAATGTCTCCATATCTTCAGCGTGAAGATCACTACCGCCAACTCCAAATCATGAGTAGTGTATCTAACTTCATGCACTCTAAGCTGCCTGGATGCGTAGGCAATAACTTTACCATTCTGCATCAACACTGCTCCTAATCCAGCTCCACATGCATCAGTATACACCACTCCTTAATTTCCGTCTGGAACTACTAACACGGGTGCATTGGTCAACAAATGCTTTAACTTAAGTAATGCTTCCTCACATTTGTTGGACCAAACAAATTTCACCTCCTTCCTGGTTAGCTTAGTTAAAGGTGCCGCAATCCATGGGAAATCCTTAATGAATCTCCGGTAGTAGCCAGCAAGTCCAAGAAAACTCCTAATCTTAGTCACCGTCTCTGGTCTCTTCTAATTATCCACGACTTCGATCGTATCTGGATCGACTGACAATCCTTTCTCTGAAACCACATGACCAAGAAATTTAACCTCTTTCTTCCAGAAATGACACTTGGTAAACTTCGCCTTTAGTTGATTCTGCCTCAGCATCTCAAGTACCACTCTAAGATGAACTTCATGCTCTCTCTTATCCTTAGAGTAGACTAGAATGTCATCTATAAACACCAGCACAAACCTATCCAAATACTCTTGGAAAACTCGGTTCATCAAATCCATAAAGAAAGCAGGTGCATTCGTTAATCCAAATGGCATCACCAACCACTCATATGAACCATACCTAGTTCAAAATGCTGTCAAAGGAATACTGTCCTCCGCCACTCTTAACTGATGGAAACCTGTCACCAAATCTAACTGGGAGAACACTTTGGCTCCACTCAACTGATCAAATAGATCATCTATTCTAGGCAAAGGATACTTATTCTTAATCGTCCTTTCGTTTAACTTACGATAGTCAATGCACATCCTTAACGATCCATCCGGTTTCTTTACAAACACTGAGACCGCTCCCCAAGGTTAACTGCTTGGTCTAATAAAATTCCTTCCTTCAAGATTCACTAGCTGCACCTTCAATTCCTTCATCTCAGTTGGTGTCATCCTGCTAGGTGTGGTTTACTCACAGGTTCAGCTCCCGGCACAAGATCTATTCTAAACTTGACAACTCTTTTCGGGGGTAGTCCAGTGACTGTCTCAAAGACATCTGCAAACTCTCTTGCTACCCGAACCTGACTTAATTCATTTCCTACCTCCATAGCATTAAGTAAAGCACGAACACTCCGGTCAGTATTCTCTACTAGGAATATCACTCGGTTATGACTATCAGGGTGTCTCAGTGATACTTCCCTATCCTGGAAAAATAGTCTAGCCTCATACCTACCCAACCAATCCATACCCAAAATGATTTTTATATCTACAAAATCAATAACATACAAATTGCAAGTAAAATTATGACATAACAAGTCAAGTTCTAACTGGTCACATCTTAACTCTAGAGTTGCATACCCACCTATTGGATTCGCAACCCTTAAGGAAGTAACAAGGTAGGTATGTTCTAAACATAATCTATTAACCAGACACTGAGATATAAATAAATGTGATGTCCTGGTATAAAAAAGTACTCTAACTGGAATACTCTGAATGAAAAGCGTACCTTCCATCACAGTCTTTCTTTTATCTGCTGCAGTAGGCCTAGCTGGTCCAATAGCAAAAACTTTTCCTTTGTCCTCCCTAATTGGCTCTGGACACTGATTCTTGTAATGCCCAACTTGATCACAGTTGAAGCACTTCACATTCTTCTTACCTGCAGCTTTCTTCCCATTCCCTGACGGGCTTCATTCACAAAGTGACCCTTCTTGTCACACTTATAGAAAACTACCTCAGCCTTTGACTTCTTAACAGTATCTCCCTTTTGGGCTCCCTTCTTTTTAAAGAACTTCCTCTTCTTCCCTTGAGAACCCTGAGTTTCCACTGGCCTTTCTTTAGCAAAATTAGCAAGTAACTCCCCATAGCGAATGGCCATCTCCACCACTATATTACAAGGATCACGAACATGTGTCATGGTCATTCTAGCAAGCTCGGGCCTCAATCCCCGAATGAACCTCTCATTCCTTTTGATGTCAGTACCTATATTAGCATATCATTATCGAGACATCTCTTCAAACTTAGTAGCATACTCGACTACTGACATATCTCCCTGAACTAGATCCATAAATTTCCTCATCAGTTCTGACATAGCAAACTTAGATACAAACTTCTGCTCAAATCTCGTTTTAAAATCAGTCCAAGTTAACTGCTCTTCCGGAACTCCGGCAGTGACACTATTCCACCAATGTAGTGCTGACCCCTGCAACTGTCTAGAGGCCAACCTTCTCTTTTACCCATCATTCAGACCCAAATCAGTAAATATATGCTCACAATGCAATAGCCAATTATGAACCTCTATGGCACTCTCCATTCCCACAGGATTAGATCCTCCTACATTTCTAGCAACACCAGTAGTAGCTCCTACTTGCTTCAAAACAACAAAGAACTGATACATCACCCTCATATCTACTGGTGAATTTCCAGCACCCACATTGGCATCGGCATTTTGATTACTAACATTAGCCGATCGACCCGGGTTCCTCCTTGTAGTGGGTCGAGCATTTCCATTAGTTGTGGTGCTTCCTCCACCAAGATTTCTCTTCCGTTTCCTGCTTCCATATCTCCTTTCTCATAAATCGACATAAAAGCCTTAGTAAGATGCAGAAGAACGGTCTAAGAGAGCGGGGAATACGTACTTATATATATAACTATATATATCAAATACAAGTACGTTACTATAGCGTTAACCCAAACCCCAATCTTATTATTTGATTCATTGGATTATGTTTCAAAATCTTTTAGGTTTAAATTTCTTTTAAAGTTTCATAAACCATGCTCTGATATCAACTTGTTACATCCCCCAACTAGGAGGCCCAAAACTAATGGCTATGGATGTTGCAGTCATCCATAGTTAATAATCCTCGGCGACCAAATACGGTGATATTAGGTACATTGATACACATAAACACAAGAATATGGAGAAAAAAAATTAAACAGCAAACAAATTCCACAATCCATTTCAAAATATTCCAAATAGATTACATAATCCCAGTTCGCAGACCACATTAAGATAACATATACTTATTATAAAATACGCCAAGAGCGACATATTAAGATGCCCCCTTGGTTGATCAGAGTATATAATAAGACAAGTAAACAAATTTGCCTTTATAATCAAAACACACGGCGGAAATAAAAGAAATCTACTAACAAGCTTTCCTTCTACACATTCTCGGAAGCTTTATGCGTCTAAAAGAACACCTGGAAACCTTAACTCTCAACCTACTCAAAATCAATTAAGTACCCGAGAGTTTAAGGGGAAAACAAAAACTTCAAGTCGGACATAAAGCCCGGTATGAATAATAATTTACCATCTCAAACCATTTAGATATCTAGTGAGACTAAGCCGCTTAGCGGAATGGGTTTTCCCTCACTAGTATCCTAAAACATTTATAAAACAATATACCGTGCTCCTGCATCCACAAGGGTTAAAACATAGTAATTCAAAACATTATGATGATATGCAAAACAAATAAATCAAATCTGGATTACTCATCCCCATTCATTCTGACTACCTATCTCAATTATAGTTTCTAGGGTTACTATTAACCTGTTAAATGTTTACGGACTATCTGTCCAATTTCATAGTTTTCATGGCATCACTAAGAACCTATTGGTAACTCCAATATCTTTTTTTTCTTATCCTAGTTCTCATGGGCTAACTAGGAACCTATTGACTAACTGTCAATATCTTAATCCGGATATAGTTTTCTTGGGCTAACTACAAACCTACTGGCCCCTGCCAGTATCAAATCATAGTTTTCATGGGCTGACTATCAACCTATTGGCCCCTACCAATATCTTAAATTAATATTTTTTACATTTCTTAAGTTATTTCACTACTGGGTCAACCTAGCTGGTTATTCTTCCCGTCCCCATAATGCAGTTATGGGTTAATAACAATGTGAATAAGTATATGAAGAAGTATATATATAACAACAATTAATACCAACACATGTGGTCTATTACCTTCTATATTAATCTTGGTTAAACCCTTTAACCTTTATAATCAATGAAAACTTCTTCATTTCAAAATCCTTTGTTTATTTATACCATGGTTATTCCTTTAAATTGAGATTGGGTTTATGTTTTGAAATCTTAAAACATCTTTTTCGAAACCTCTGGATGACTTCCGTCGAAAGCAAAGACTTCTTTTCAAACCATATCAAACGTACCTTTCGAAGCCCTTGTTAAATATTCTCTTTCAAAACAAGTTATACCTTTCGATGGTATCAAAACGTTCTTTAAAACATAGCCTTGAAACATATAAAAGTACTCTTTCGAAAGCATTGGGTTTACTCTTTAAAAACATCATTTGGGTCAAAATGGTTGTATACAAAAGTATCTCTTCGAAACCAATTATAAAGTTGTTTTGGGGAAAAAGTTGATGGTGTCGGAACCATCAAATCATGGGGAACAACCTTTTAAATTAAAACATTTAAGGATAGAGTCGAAACCCCCTTTTGACTCTATTGTCTTCGAAACCCCCAACCCCCTTTGAAAGCATTTAGGAAAAGGATTAGTTTTAAGTTAAAACAGAAGTAACCCTTCGACAAGATAGATGGCTTTAATACAGTCGAAAGGGGAAATTAGCTGTTGGGTTTCGACTTGGTCGGAACCAATCCTTTCGAAAGCTCTTATTTAAAGGAAAAAGTACCCCTTCGAAAGCTAACACCTTTACATATTATAACAACCTTCTTCAAAAGCTATTTATAAAAACTCTTTCGAAAGCTTATATTTCGACATGTCGAAAGCTTTAAGTAAAACAAAGCAAATACTTAACTTTTGAAAACTAAACAGGGTTTCGACTCCTTTGGAAGCATACCTTTTGACACCAAGGCTTCTGCCTTCCTTCCAATCCACTACGTACCATCTAAGTGATACCTTATGTATTGGTTTTGACTATGTGGGTTTCGACTGGGATGGTTTTGATTGAAAAGGAGCGGAGTCAATGGAGTCGAAAGGTATTGCTGTTTTAGGCGGAACCTACTTTTCTGAATTAAAGGCCGAAATTTAGCTACTTTTAGTAATTGCTTTATAATCACTTTCCTATTTGTAAATCTTTGATTGGTTGCCATAAAACTTTTCTTATACTTTATAAAGATAACTTTCACATTTAGTCAGATCCAAATCAAGAAATTATAACGTTTAAGACTTTCTATTAACAAAACCAGAATTTGCAAATAAGTCCTTCTCTTGAAATAATTTATTTTCCCTAGTAAATCAATTGGGAAAATCCCCAAAAATTACAGAAATTCAACTTTATCATGAATCAAACATATTAAAATTCTAGACCCAATTTATTCTTGAAATACTCAAAATAAATTTTTAACCCAATTATATCATATTTTCCTTTAGAAATTTATAATAAATTTTCTATAGCTCGGAAAATCAGAAAATTTGAACCCATCTCCAAAATCATGTTTTACTTAACATAAAAATTTTCCATAGCATTCTAAAATCATATACTCTCGGTTTTGCATCAAAACCGTGCAAATTCATATGTGAATGAATTAAAATAAATCAAACATGATATAGTTCAAGCATATCATCATCCATATCATCATAAAAACGAATTTAATTATAAATCCAAAAACATATAATTATAAAATAAAAGAGAGATGGTATGAAATTATTATTCACCTTAGATATGATCAGGAATTTGAGATTTGTCGTTGATTAATCCTTCCTAGCTTTAGATAAATTTTCCTCCTTTATTCATTGGTAATGGCCGGCTCTTAGGTTTTAGATTTGCGTTTGTGAAAAATGAAAAATTAAACGTGAATGGACAAGGGTGAGATGTGTATAGCCGTGTATGATAGAGAGGCTTTGTTACTAATATGCCCATGTGTACATTAATTAGCTAATAACCCAATTAAAGCCCATTTACTTTATTAATAAGCACGGCCCTATTTATGGTTTAATCAAATCACAATCCCCTTATGATCATTATTCTATTTAACTTATCTAATTAAATTTCCTGAATAATGTTATCAAAAATTTGGGATGTTACAAGGCCTTTGACATGCCAAAACGAAAAAGATAGAATTGATTAGGCGACGAATGAAGGTCGCACAAGATCGCCAGAAATCAAACGAAGACAAGTGAATTTTTTTTAGATTTTTAGGTAGGGAATATGGTGTTTATCAAAGTTTCCCCTCTTAGATAGGTTGTGAGATTTGGAAATTCATGAGAGTTGGCATCAAATATTTATTAGGATTTTCCTAATTGTAGGAAAAATAGGAAACTTGCGGAGTTACCAGATAAGTTGGCAGGAGTCCATGATGTTTTTCACATTTCACATTTGAGGAAATACCTTCATAGCACAACCATTGTGGTAGAGCCTGATATATTGGGGGATATTGAGATGGAGCCAATAGTATCCTGTGCCACTATAAGCATTATGAAGCACGAAACTAGGAAGCTCCTCAATAAAGAAATTAGACATGTTCGAGTATGATAAGGGAAAATCCGATGGAAAGCATGAGGACTTCTCATCCTAAGCTTTTCACCGGTAAACATTCTTCTCCAAAATTTGGTTTTGGTTGCATTGTGATTGCTAGATTGAATGGTAGGAGATGGTTATTACACTTTTACTATCACTTTTGTGCTCATATAGAATATTTTCGCATGTTTAGGATGTTTTCATACATACTTATATGTTATGATCATACACTCACGCTAGGATTGAGCTCACTTGCAGTATGTATACATACAAAATCACATTGCACTTTTGGCTGAGTGGATGGCTGTGTAGATAACTTGGTTGTATAACATGGATGTTTATTGCGCGTTACGCTATTCGCCTCTTGGAAAGATTTCGAGGACAAAATCCTTTTTAAGAGGGAATAATGTAACACCCCGTAAAATCAATCATAAATAAATAAGTTGAATAAATTAAATACAATAATATAGGGATAAAAATGATAATTTTGTAAAAGTTAAAATTTGACCATAAAAGTTGTGTTGTTATATTCGTGGTAAATTCTATTTAATTTCCATATATAATATGTTGAAAATGAAGTTCAAATGGGAAAGTTAGGGACGTTTGAAGTTTCGGGTTCAAAATAATTTAAATAGAATTAAAATTCAAATGAATAATTAATTTTATAATTTAAAGTTCAAAAGGTAATAGTAGATAGAATTAGGGGTTAAGTAATTAACGTTAACATTAAAGTGTGATTAAGGAAGAAAATAAATATGTGAAACAACGACCCAATTCCTTCCTAAAATAGACATAAAGGTCGATCCCTTAACCTTAACTGGTCGACCGCTAGCGGTCGAACGGTGATATTGAGGCGGTCTACCGCTCCTCATTAGGTAGCAGCAAGGATTTATAATTTTGGACATTCCAGATTTAGTTATTTAAATCCGACAGTTCTGGTGCTTTCTCACTACTACAAAAAAGACTCTAGACCCTTTACTTTTAGTCACATAATTATTTACCTTGCTTTGGATAAGGAACTTGAGATTTGACCTTGCTTAATTCCTTAGCTTTTAATTGATTTTTCTCATCTTTTTCCCCTAGGTTATGGCCGACTTGAGCTCTTTGAATTATGTTTTACAATTATGAACTTGTGAAATGAATATGGAATAAGGTTTAGGTGTTAAGGGTTATGGTGGACGGCTATTCCCCATAATACCCTTGCCTTATTCTCTTATTAGTTAACTTATAAAACCATTTCCATCAACTCATTCTTTTTAATTTTTTATTTAGTTAAGCACGTCCTCTGTTTAGTTTTCAAATCTCAATCTCCTTATCACTCTAATTTTTATATTATTCTATTTAATTTATCTAATAAATCTCCCGAATAATGTTATTTAAAATTAGGGTTGTTACAGGCTCCCCACTCACAGAATTTCATCCTCAAAATTTAGTAAGGACTAAATACTAAACATAGAAATCATATGTAACAACTTCCAACTACCATACTAGCCTACCTGACTAGCAACAGTCTATATAAAGCATATATAGAACATACCCTCACAGCAGATTGGGATAAGTATATCTAATTATGTCTTCTATCTCCCAAGTACAGTCCTTTTCGTTGTCGCTCCATTGAACTGTCTTGTTTCTTAACCTCTTCTCATCTCTTGCCACAACCCGAACTGGTTGTCTAACAAAAGTCAAATTCGGCTCTACTATCAAATCTTCCAACTCTGTCGGAGGAATAGTAATCTCTAGATCATGCACATACTTACAAAGATGAGATACATGAAACAAATTATGGTCACCTGCCATACTACTCAACAACTCTACTCTATACACGAGCTTTTCGGTTCTCTTTATAACTAGGAATGGACCAACATATCTTGGTGCCAGTTTCCCTGACTTTCCGAATCGTACTAAACCCTTTATTGGTGATACTTTAATGAAGACTCTATCTCCAACTGAGAACTCTAGATCTTTACGCCTCTTATCTGCGTAACTCTTCTGTCTAGACTGAGATTCCTTTAACCTTTCTCGGATCAACTCAATCTTCTTTGTCACCTCTCTAACCAGATCCGAACCCAAGATTAATCTATCTCTAGTCTCCAACCAACATGCTGGTGATTAGCATGGCCTTCCAAACAAAGCTTCAAAAATGCGCCATTTCTGTACTAGTCTGATAATTGTTATTACAGGAAAACTCAACTAAGTGTAGGTGATCTTCCCAAGATCCACCAAAGTATAGCACATAAGCCCTCAATAAATCCTCGAGTACCTTATTGACTCTCTCTTTCTGCCCATCTGTCTGAGGGTGATACGCAGTACTCATCTTGAGCTTTTTACCCAACACATCTTGTAGACTCTTCCAGAATTCACTAGTAAACAAAGCATCTCTATCACTGATTATACTACAAGGAATTCCATATAGTCTAACTATGTTCTTCATGAAAAACTTAGCTAAAATAGGTGTTGTCCTGGTTGACTTAACTGGAATGAAATGGGCACTCTTGGTCAACCTGTCCACTATAACTTGTATATTTTCATTTCCTCGATTCAACCTTGGCAACCCGTCTATAAAATCCATGGTTATCGAATCCCATTTCCAAACTGGTATTTCCAAAGGTTGAAGCAATCCACTCGGCTTCTGATGTTCGACCTTCACTTGTTGACAGTTCGCAAACTGCCTAACCCACAAGCCAACATGCTTCTTCATACCATCCCAATAGAAGCTCCTCTTCATATCCTGATACATCTTGGTTCCTCCGGGATGAATCATAAATTTAGATCGATGACATTCCCTAAGAACTTCTTTCTTTAAGTCCTCAACATTCGAAACACACAACCGTCCCTTCTTTCTCAACCGTCCCTTCTGGTCAAGACCTAAATCCTTTAGATCATCAATCTCCAATCCAACCTCGAGTCTTCTAATCTTCTCGGCCAATAACGGGTCCTCTTTCTACTTAGAAGCAATCCTTTCGATCAACACTAGTCGAACTTCCAAACAGGACAATATGGTGGTGCTCTGACTAGACCTAGCAGTCGATCTTAACTGCACATTACAAGTAGTCAAAGCTTCTAAATCTTTCCATTCTGTCAACATAGCTAACACCACATTCTGATGTTTTCTGCTAAGAGCATTCGCTATTTTATTTCCTTTCCCAGGTGTATAATCTATACGAAAATCATAGGCTGCTAAAAACTCTAGCGACCTCTGCTGTCTCATATTCAACTTCTTCTGAGAGAATAAATATCTTAAGGACTTATGATCTGTGTATAACTCAAATCTCTCCTCTAAGAGATAATGTCTCCATATATTCGATGCGAAGATCACCACAGCCAAATCCAAATCATGTGTAGGATATCTCACCTCATGCGGTCTAAGCTGTCATGAAGCGTAGGCAATGACTTTACCCTTCAGCATCAACACAGCCCTTAATCCAGTTCCGCATGCATCGGTATACACCACCAACCCTTGGTTTTCGTCTGGAACCACTAACACAGGCACGTTGGTCAAAAAATTTTAACGTAAGGAATGCTTTCTCACATTTGTCAGACCAAATAAACTTCACATCCTTCCTGTTTAACTTAGTCAAAGGTTCTGCTATCTGCGAGAAATCCTTAATAAATCTACGGTAATAGCCAGCAAGTCCAAGAAAACTTCTAATCTCAGTCACCATCTCTGGTCTCTTCCAGTTATTAACAGCTTCGATCTTATCTGGATCGTCTGACAAACCCTTCTCTAAAACCACGTGACCAAGAAACTTAACCCCTTTCTTCCAAAAATGAGACTTGGAAAACTTTGCTTTTAGCTGATGCTGCCTTAGCGTCTCAATCACTACTCTAAGACGATCTACATGCTCTCTTTCATCCTTAGAGTATACTAAAATGTCATCTATAAATACCAATACGAACCTATCCAAGTACTCTCGAAAAACTCGGTTCATCAAGTCTACGAAGAAAGCTGGTGCATTTGTTAACCCGAATGGGATTACTAACCACTCATACAAACCATACCTAGTCCGAAATGCTGTCAACGAAATACTATCCTCTGCCACTCTTAACCGATGAAAACCTATCGCCAAATCCAATTGCAAAAATACTCTGGCTCCACACAACTAATAAAATAAATCGTCGATTTTCGGCAAAGGATACTTATTCTTGATCATCTTCTCGTTCAACTTACGATAGTCGATGCACAGCCTCAATGACCCATCCAGTGTCTTCGCGAACACCGCGGCCGCACCCCAAGGTGAACTGTTTGGTCTAATAAAATTCTTTCCTTCTAAATCCACTAACCGCACCTTCAATTCCTTCATCTCGGTCTGTGTCATCCTGCTAGGTGGTCTACTTACAGGTTCTGCTCCTGGCACAAGATCTATTTGAAACTCAATAGCTCATTTCGGTGGTAATCTTATACTGGCTCAAAAACGTATGCAAATTCTCTTGCTACTCAAACCTGACTTAACTCTCTTTTTACTTACATAGCACTCAACAGAGTACAAGCACTCCGGTCAGAATCCTCCACTAAGAATATAATCGGTTATGACTATTAGGGTGTCTCAACGATATTTCCCTCTTTTAACAAAATATCCTAGCCTCATATTTACCCAACCAATCCACACCCAAAATGATTCCAAAGTCTACGA
The DNA here is from genome assembly GCA_030737815.1 of Allium fistulosum. Classification (NCBI taxonomy): domain Eukaryota; kingdom Viridiplantae; phylum Streptophyta; class Magnoliopsida; order Asparagales; family Amaryllidaceae; genus Allium; species Allium fistulosum. The sequence goes on along the minus strand of CM060906.1, from coordinate 865,083,082 downwards.
AATCAAAAACATACAAACTACATGAAAACTTATGACCTAACAAATCAAGTTCTAACTGGACACATCTCGTTCTCAGAGTTGCATACCCTCCTATCGGATTTGCAACTATTAAGGAAGTAATAAGGTACGTGGGTTCTAAACATAACATATCAACCAAGCACTGAGATATAAATGAATGTGATGAACTGGTATCAAATAGTACCCTAACCGGTATAATTTGAATCAAGAGCATACCTTCCATCATAGTCTTTCGATTCTCAGCAGCAGTTAGCCTAGCAGACGATGGTCCAACAACAAAAACTTTCCCCTTGTCTGCACTGACTGATTCTGGACACCGATTCTTATAATGCCCAACCTGGTCGTAGTTAAAGCACTTCACACCCTTCTTGTCTGTTGTCTTCTTCCCCTTTCCAATTTGGCATTCATAAGCATAATAACCCTTCTTATCACACATAAACCAAACCAGATTAGCCTTTTCCTTCTTGGCAGCTTCTCCCTTTTGGGTACCCTTGTTCTTGAAGAACTTCCTCTTCTTGCCAAGAGAACTCTGGGTTTCAACCTGTTTCTCCTTCCCATAAGTAGGAAGCATCTCCTCATGTCGGACTGCCATTTCCACTACAACATTACAAGGAGCACGAAGATGTGGTAAAGTCGCACTAGCAATCTCGGGTCTTAATCCCCGAATAAACTTCTCATTCCTCTTGATGACGGTGTCAATGGTAGCATATCCGTACCTGGATAACTCATCAAACTTCATGGCATACTCAATCACCGACATCTCGCCTTGTACTAAATCCATGAACTTCCTCAACAATGCTGACTAGGTAACTTTAGACAAAAACCTCTCCTCGAACCTCCTTCAAAATTCCACCCAAGTCAACTCTTCCTTCGGAGCTCCGACAGTGACACTATTCCACCAATGAAACAATGTTCCCTGCATCTGTCTAGAAGGAAGCCTCATTTTCTGCTCATCATTTAATCTCAAGTCAACGAAGATCCTTTCACAATGAAAAAGTCAATTCTCCAATTCTATAGCATCTTCTGTTCCCAAAAATGGCTTCCCACTAAGACTGGTATAATCTCTGCTCAACTTAGCATTGTTGTTGCCAACTGGGGCCACGGGATTAGTTCCTCCAACATTCCCTACATTACCTCCAGCTACTCCTATGGTAGCTCTTGCTTGCTCCAGATTGATGAAGAACTGATACAACTTCCCCATATCTACTGGCGGGTTTCCAGTACCTACATTGGCATTTGCATTTGTATTAGCATTTGCCTGTCGATCTTGGTTTCTCCAGTTGGGTCGAGCATTTCCATTTGTTGTGGTGCTTCCTCCACCGAGATTTCTTCTTCAGTTTCTTGCCTCCATATCTTCCTTTCTTATAAATCTACATACGAGCCTTAGTAAGAAACAGAAGAACGGTTTAAGACCAGAGAGGGAAGTACGTACTTATATATACATCAAATACAAGTACATTACTATAGCGTTAACCCAAACCCCGATCTTATTTTCTAATTCATTAGATTATGTTTCGAAAAATCATTTTAAGCTTAAATTTCTTTTAAGTTTTCATAAACCTATGCTTCGATACCAACTTGTAACATCCTCCACTTGGAGGCCCAAAACTACGGCTACGGATGCAGTCATTCATAGTTATTAATCCTCGACGACCAAGTGCGGTAATGTATGATACTTTAATATAACAGAAACACATGGATATAAAAAAATTTAAAACCATTAAACAAATTTCTCATTCCATTTCAATCATATTTCAAATTCATTACATAATCCCAAATTCGAGAACCACGTTCAGAGAAAATATAATTATTAAAAAATATGCCAAGAGCGACATATGAAGATGCCCCCTTGGATGATCTGAGTCTAAACATAGGCAATTAAAAAAACTTTGTCTTTACATCAAAACACAACGGAATCAAATAGAAAAGAACTCCTATTAGCTAGCTTGCCTCCTGCATGCCTCCGAAAGCTTATTCGTCTAAAGGAGAACCTAAAAACCTCAACTCTCAACCTACTCAAAATCAATTGAACATCCGAGAGTTTAAGGGGAAAACATAAACTTCGAGTCGGATATAAAGCTTGGTATGAATAATAACCTACCATATCGAACCATTTAGATATCTAGTGAGACCACGCCGCTCAGTTGAACGGGTTTTCCTCTCACTAGTATCTTACCCAAAAAAAATTAATAACCATATACTGTGATCCTACATCCATAATGGTTAAAACATTGCAATTTTAAAATATCATGATGATATGCAAATAAGCAAAATATCCTGAATTTCCCATCCCCATTCATTTGACTATATGTCTCAGTTATAGTTTCGAGGGTCACTATTAACCTATTAGTTTTCATGGGCTGACTAACAACCTATTCAAAGCTTATGGACTATCTGTCTGGTCTCATAGTTTTAATGGGATCACTAAGAATCTATTGGCCCCCACCAACAACTTCATTCAATTATTCATGGGTTCTCCCTAAACCTATTGGTATCTCCAATAACTTCTCTTATATCAATGGGTTGACTATGACCTATTGATCTCTTTTATAACTTTATTCGGATATAGTTTTCATGGGTTCACTACGAACCTATTGGCCCTTTCCAATAACTCTCTCCAAATATAGTTTTCATGGGTTTACCATGAACCTGTCTAAACTGACAACTTATTGATTAGTCTTTGGACATCCTATGTTCTGGTCTACCTGACTTCCTGGATGTAGCTCTATTCTTTTAGGAGTTACTCAATTTATTGTAACATTCCCCTACTTGAAGGCCCACAACTAACGGCTACGGATGCTGCATTCATCCATAGTTATTAATCCTCGGCGACCAAATACGGCGAAGTTAGATTCATTGATACACAGAAAGACATGAATATGGAAAAAATTTAAACCTTAAACAAAATTACATATCATTTCAAAATATTTTCAATTCATTACATAATCCCAAATTCGCAAACCACATTTAAAGAAAATATATTTATTACAACATACACCCAAGAGCGACATATGAAGATGCCCCATTGGATGATTAGAGTATATACAGGCAATATAAATACTTTGCCTTTACAAATTACATAGCGGAATTAAAAGAAAAGAGAGCTCTAAATAGCTATCATGCCTCATGCACGTCTCCAGAAGCTTATTCGTCTTAAGAGGTACCTGAAAACCTGAACTCTCAAACTACTCAAAATCAATCAAGAACCCGAGACTTTAAGGGGAAAACATAAACTTCGAATCAGACATAAAGCCTGGTATGAATAATAATCTACCATCTCAAAACATTTAGATATATAGTGAGACCACGCCGCTTAGTGGTAGGGGTGGGCACGGTCGGTTAACCGACTAAATCGGTTAATATTTTCGGTTAACCGATAATATTACACGGTTCGGTTAACCGACTATCGGTTAATGTAGTCCTAAGACCACCGACCGAACCGGTTATTTTAAACCGCGGTTAACCAGTTAAACTAATCGGTTAACCGATTAGTTCAAACGGTTAACCATTGACAGGTTAACCGTTTAAATTAATCGGTTAACCGGTTTGTTCAACCAGTTAACCGACTACACTGTTGCAACTTGCAACAACCAGGTCCATATGACCATTATAAGGCTTCATAAAGAAACATTGCATTATTGCAACAACTTAACTTTACCACTTTCAAGCTTCAGCACAAACATTTCAGTCCACAATGCACATATTACAGTTCAGAGTTTACAACATAATTTTCAATTCATAATACAAATTACAGACCACGAAAGTAGAAACTTAAGTAGTTCAGTTCACATTCATTCTTCAGTTCGGCAAGTTTATAATATACACTAATAACTCTTAAATATTACACATAAATATAGTCCAATTCACATAAGGATTACACAAACATACTTCAGTTCAATCACTTCAGTGAGTGCATCGTCCATAGGAATTGAGCAGTGAACAACAAGGCAACAACTTCATGGCCTAGTATCAGTCCTGTAAGTTATCAAAACCATTTACAAGTTATCAAACTCCATATCTTTGCTCAATATATATTGCAAACTAACTATTAAAGTGAGGAGAAGGAAGTAAAGGAGTTACAAGACTACAAGTTATATCACAGTTATATATAGCTAAACTAATTATAGCAGTTTAGTTATACAAGTGTCAAGTGGTAACTAATTATATTATTATAGCAGTTTAATTATAGCTATAACAGATTCAAACATTGTCCTTGTCCAATGTCCATAATCATACAACATCCTCATTCTTATGCTGCAATATTGTCGTTAGAAAGAAACACAACTTGATGACATTTTTCATGACCAAGTGGTTCTAAGAACTATAAAGTAACTTTATAGTTAGCAGTTTCATATTATTTGAAGACAATCAAACCAATATAATTTCATACTGTAAAGGCCCTCCGATGGTGAAAACATTATTCGAATGATTTGATTGTTCTCACCATCAAACATTATAGAAATGTTCTCACCATCAGACATTATATTAAACAATTATCAAGGCCTCCTCGCCTGTTCGATTCTATTCCATTTGGTTAATAAATTTTCAAAAATTAATTTATGCAATCATTTCACTTTACTAGACCATAGAGGTAACATTACATGAAGAAGAGATGTGTGCTCACTGCGTAACAATTGGATCAGAATGTAGTACAACTACAATTGGTCCTCATATCTCAAAATTTTATACATAAATTGGTTTCAGATTAACTTATTGCTGGAACAATGGTAAAACAATGCTAAAAATATGAACTTTTTTGTGCTATAACACAAGAAAATTATCCTTTGTTATATAACAACAGTCATAGAGGCCATAGGTTATTTGTTGATAACATGAATTATTCTAAGGTAGGGTGGGGTTGCAAGAATTGGACTTCGTGTATATGGCACATTTGATAGAAAAGAATATCTAATACTCAAATGTCTTCAAATAATATTACATGAGAGGGCAAACAGGCGAGGAGGCCTTTATAGTTTATAGTTAACATTCTTAAAAAAAGATCAGTCATCAGGTTATGCATGAAATGATTTGTAGAAATTTGTTTGATATAAATTGATAAATAAATCATAGATCTACAGACTAATTACAACATAATTAAAATATAAATGAAAGGATAACTCACCATATCCATCAGAGGAAAAGTTGCAACTGAAAAAGAACCAAGAAATCTGGAAACCGGCTGCCACAGTGACTTGTTTAGTTTAACTGAGCATAAAATAAAGATTAGTTGTTTGTTTGAAGATTTTCTTAACACAGTGAAGTTTATTAATCAATGGCAACCAAGAAGACATATTGAATGACTAAACTGAATGAATATATTCATTCCAAATAATAGTATGAAAGAAGTTAACATGGCCTGATGTAAAACAATTTGACATGTACTTGGGTTCCAGTTTAACATCAGAATTCATTGCTTTAAATTCCAGTAAAGTATGAAGGTATACCAACATAAACTATATGAACATTTATACTACTGACTACATGAAACTAACCGTGGTGAAGGTGAATACAATGATGATGAACATGGACCATCCATGGTGAACATAAAAGATGATGGCGACTCACGTTGACATCCATGTACAAAATCTACATTCCAAACAAGTTAATTAGAGCATTGTATTTAAAATCCAACAAATGAAGAACTATATTATTTTACAAATGCTAATATCACCTGATATTTGCTCATCATAATAAGAAACATCATCGATAGGAACTTCAATCCGATGATCGACAAAAATAGGTTTGGACCTTAACCAATTTTGAGTACAAACTAATGCCTCAACCATCCGTGGACTCAAAGTACTACGAAAAGGATCTATAATTCTTCCTCCGGTGCTAAAAGCGGATTCGGAAGCAAATAAACTGAAGCATAATTGAATATTATTGGTATAATTTGGTTAGTATATGGCATGGAAAGCATTGAAAATCCACTTTCAGTTAGCAGGCAGCAGCAGTTTTTAGTACAAGAGACCTACATAATTAAATAAATTAGGTAAAGTGAAAACAAACTCACATTCTTCCTCTTTCGGCCAGTAATCACCATATTTCAAAGCCTAAAATGCCAAATTGATGCAATTAGCGAGTTGCAGCACAAAAATTGATTAGGGTTTCTGGATATTTTTGCGAAATCGATAGGAGATTGATGATAATTAATCGATTTTTGATAATCGACAGTGGATCTGCAAATCAAAATCGACAGTGGATCTGCAAATCAAAATCGATTGATGATAATTAATCGATCTGCAAATCAAATTAGTGGATCTAGTTTTTTTTAATTGAACGAGAGAATTGATTTAGGAAATGCGAAAATGAAAGATCAAAGAAGGAAAGAAGCGGCTGTGGGTTTCCTAATTCCTATTTCTGTAATGCGAAAATGAAAGATCAAAGAAGGAAAGTTTAGGGTTTTGTTAAGTAACCGGGTAGGGTTACGTTTTATTAGAAACCGATTAACCGAATACCAATAATGATGAAAACTTAGTCGGTTAAACGGTTAACCGCGGTTAACTACTGCGTTAACCGTTAACCGAACCGAAAATCAACGGTTAAGATCGGTCGGTTAACCGAAAGTTCGGTTAACCAATTTAATCGGTTTAAGCGGTTCGGTCGACGTCGGTTAAATCGGTTAAATCGGTTAAGTCGGTTAAATGCCCACCCCTACTTAGTGGAACGGTTTCCCCTCACTGGTATCTTAAAACCTTTATAAAACCATATACTGTGCTCCTGCATCCACAATGATTAAAATAATTCAAAACAATATAATATGATGATATGCAAAACAAATGAATTAATTCTGGATTACCCATCCCCATTCATTTTAGACCATCTGTCTCAGTTATAGTTTCTAGGATTACTATTAACCTATTAGTTTTTATAGGCTGACTAATAACCGGTTAAACATTTAAGGACTCCCTGTCTAATTACATAGTTTTCATGGGATCACTATAAATCTATCGGTGACTCCAATAACTTACTCTTATCCTAGTTTTCATGGGTTGACTAAGAACCTATTGGTGACCCCAATATCCTTTCTTCTTACCCTAGTTTTCATGGGTTAACTAGGAACCTATTGACAACTGTCAATATTTTATCTGGATATAGTTTTCATGGGCTAACAACAAACCTACTAGCCCCTGCCAGTATCCAATCATAGTTTTCATGGACTTATTATGAACCAGTCTATCTGACATCTTCCTTTATACATAGTTTTCAGTGGCTAACTATGAACCTATTTTTCTGACATCTTCCTTTATACATAGTTTTCATGGGCTAACTATGAACCTATTGGCCCCTGCCAATAGCTTTCTTTTATATTTTTAGCATCCTATATTCTGGTCTTCCTGACCTCCTGGATGCAATTCTACTCATTCAGGAGTTTAATCAATTTGTATTCACTACTAGGTTAACCTAACTGGTTCTTCTACCCTTTATCCCCAAAATGTAGTTATGGGTCCGTTATAAAGTGAATATATTCATATTTGAAGAAGCAACATAACAACATAGCAATACCACTCCCGTGGGTATAAAATAAAACATGGTTAATCCTTTCAACCTATTACTTTATAAAAGATAGATTCTTCTTAAAACCATTACCAATAACTCCTTTTAATTTAGCCATGGGTTTTTCCTTTTAAAAATAGAGTTTGGATTATAAAACCTTTTGATACCTTCGAAACCTAGCTTTCGACTTCATAGGATAACCTCTTTCAAAAGCATTCAAAATACTAGGCTCCTGCCCCTTTTAATACTTTAAAATCTACCTTTCGAAACCTTTCGAATACATTAAAGCATTAGCATTTTATTTTAGAAGCTTAGCTTCAAAACTAGTTGAAAGTACCCCTTTCGACACCAATGGAAGTAACCCTTCCGAAATCATTGAAAGTACCATTTTCTAAAGCATTGGGTTTATTCTTGAAATATTATTTGGGTCAAAGTGAATATAGGCAAAAGCATCTGTTTCAAAACCATCCTTTATCACATAAAAATATTGAAGAAAACTTGATGGCGTCGGCACCATCTCTTTCGAAAGCATTTAACATCTGGGTAAAATATTAGAAGGTTGGTGTCGAAAACCCTTTCGAACCATCACCTTCGAAACCCCTAACCCCTTTCGAAAGCTATAGGAAGTGGCTTGAACTTATAAAACAAAATACCTATCAACAACATTGATATCTTCAATACTATCGAAAGGCTATAAAACAGCAGCAGAGTTTTAACTAGGTCTGAACCTCTTCTTTCAAATCATTCTTTCTTAAGTAAAGGAACCCAATCGAAAGCAATTATAAGTTAATGGCAACCCTTTCGAAACCTTTTTAAATTCTCTTTCGAAACCAAACGCTTCGACTCTGTCGAAGGCTAAATTAAAACAAAGGCAGATGCTTTTCTTTTAAAAAAACCAAGGTTTCGACTCCTTCGGAAGCTAGGCTTTCAACACATAACCTTTTTCCTATCTCCAATCCACTGCATACCATCATGGTGATACCTTGTGTATTAGTTTCGACATAGTTAGTTTCGACAAGGATGAAGGCAGAAGCTTCTGTGTCGAAAGGTGCTTTCCTAAGTAGGCAGAACCAATTTTCTAATGTAAACCTGGTTAAGTTCTTTATAAAGTAAACTTTTCTCTAACTAACCCGCCACATGTCAACTTCAAATTGATTGCCTTAACTTTTTCAAATTCTTTTCTAGAAATAACTGCCGCTAATCAGATCTAAACCATGGTTAAGTTAATCAATTAAGCCCTTCCGTTAGACAAAACCAATTTTGCAAAGAAGTCCCTCTTCTAAAACAATTTATTTTGCATAGAAAATCACTTTGAAAAAATCCCCAAAAAATCCAGAAATTCACTTTAATCATGTTATCTAACATATCAAAATTCCAGACCCAAATTCTCAATATATTTTCCAAAATAAATTTATAAACCCAAATTACCATATTTTCCTTTAAAAATTCATAATAATCTTTCCATAGCTTGGAAAATTCTCAAAATTGAAACCCAACTCCAAAATCATGTTTCTGATAACATAAAATTTTCCCATGGCATTTAAACATCATTAAATCTCGGTTTGACCAAAAGCCGTGCAAAAACTCTTTTAAACAATCTTGTTTAAATCAAATAAATCATGAATCAAGCATATCATCACCCAATTTATCATAAAAACGAATTTACCCTTAAATCCAAAAATATATGATTTAAAACAAAATAGAGATGGAATTATTATTCACCTTGTTCTAGATAAGGAGATTGGATTGAGATTGATTTTCCCTAAGCTTGATCCTCTAGCTTTTAATTTGAATTTCTCCTTCCTCTTAATGGTCGACCGTTCTTTATCTTTTGATTTGCGTTTTTAAAAAAATGACGTGAATGGGATGAAATGATAGGAACGATATATATATATATATATATATGGGTAAGGGTCATTGGGTGGCCAATTCCAATTATACCCTTATGTAATTTGTTAACTTAAAACCATTCTTAAGCCTATTGTTAGTTTATTAGGCACGACCTTAAATAATTAATTCAAGTCCCAATCCCTTTATCACTTATATTTACATTATTCTATTTAATTTATTTAATTAAATCTCCTGAATAATGTTATCAAAAATTAGGGGTGTTACATTTATGTTCACTACTGGGTCAACCTAGCTGGTTATTCTACCTTTACTCCCCAAAATACAGTTATGGGTCCATTATACAGTGAATATGTTTACAGAAGAAGCACATACAATAACATAACAATACAAACAATTATGGTTTAATATCCTTGAAATCATTTTCACACGAAACATGGTTAACCCCTTTAACCTATTATTTTTATCAATGAATGCTTCTTCAAAAACTCCAAAATTAAAAGCCATTTCAAAGCTCTTTTATATTGCCATGGGTTTTCTTTTAAAATTGAGATTGGGTTCTTTGTTTTGAAAACTAAGGCTTTCGAAACCTTAGACCTTTACTTTCGAAACCATTAGAGTATATCTTTCGAAAGCATTCAAATCTTCTTTTCAAAACACTTAAACATATGCCTTTCAAAACACTTTAAAATATCTCTTTCGAAAGCATCAAAACCTTCCTTTCAAAATCATCAAAAACATTCCTTTAGAAAGTATTAAAGCATATCTTTCCAACTTATAGAAGCATAGTTTCGAAACCATTTGAAAGTACCTCTTTCAAAACAACTGGATTTAATCTTAAATATAACTTTTGGATCAAAATGAACATAGGCGAAAGTACCCCTTTCGAAACCACTAACCTTCAAGTAAAAGAGTTTGGATAAAACAGATGGCTTCAGAACCATCCTTTCGAAAGCTTTAACCTTTTAAGTAAAACAATTGGAAGGATAGCTTCGAAACACCTTTCGAAGCCATTGCCTTCGAAACCTTTAGTTTAAGTGGCTATTGGAGCCCTTTCGAAAGCATTGGAAAGCAGCTTGTTATATTTATAAAACAAAAGGTTGCCTTTCAAACTCATTAAAAACTTTCAACTTATTTGAAAGGTATGAAGGCGGCAGCATGGTTTTGACTAGGTTCAAACTACCCTTTCGAAAGCTCCATTTTAAAACATAAGACACGGTAAGTCATTCGAAAGCTATCCTTTAAAAACTAGAAGGTGGCAACCTCTTCGAAAGCTATATTTAACCCCTTTCGAAAGCACTCTTTGAAATTAAGGCAAGCGTCATCTTCTTTTTGAAAGCAAACAAAGTCCTTCGAAAGCTATTTAAAATGGCCTCGACCCCTTCGAAAGCATGCTTTCGCCTCTATACCTTCCACCTTTCTCCAATCCACTACGTACCAAAGCATTGATACCATGTGTATTGGTTTCAATTTGGTTGGGGCAGAGGTATGGGGTCGAAAGGTTGCCACTGGAAGTCGCGAAACAATAAATCAGTACAAAATTGTTTTGTTGCCTTTTTAAGTAAATGATTTTTAGCTAACTTGCCTATTTGTAAAAATATAATTGGTTGCCCTAAACTTTACCAAAATCTTTTCTAAAAGACTGCCAAATTCATCCAGAGTTAATTAAAAATAATTTATAAAGAAACCCTTCCCTTTAACAAAACAATTAAGACACTTAAGTCCTCCAACTTAAATAATTTAACTTACATAGTAAATTACTTAGGAAAAATTCCCCAAAATCTTCATAATTCTCTTTTAATATGTTATCTAACATATATAAATTTCAGATCCAAAATACTTTATATAATCGTCGAAATAAATTTTTAAACCCAATTATTTATTTCTTCCTTCAAACATTCATAATAAATTATCCATAGCTTGGATAATTATGAAAATTTGAACTCATCTCCAAAATAATGTTTTACATAACATATTAAATCCTCATGGCATTTGAAACCCAGTATATATGATTTTAGACTTAAAATTGAATAAAACATTTATAAAACATACTTGTGTGAATCAAACATATAATGTAATCCAAGCATATCATCATTAAAATCATCATAAAGGTTTTAAACTTAAAACCCGAAATCAAATGCTCTTTAAAAATCAAAATGAGATGGCTTTGATTATTATTCACCTTGCTTTGGATAAGGAACTTGAGATTTGATCTTGCTTAATTCCCCTTGCTTGATTCCTTGGCTTTTAATTGATTTTTCTCCTCTTTTCCCCTAGGTTTTAGCCGGCTTGAGCTCTTTGAATTATGTTTTAGAATTATGAACTTGTGAAATGAAAATGGAATAAGGCTTATGGTGGATGGCTATTCCCCATAATACCCTTGCCTTGTTCTCTTATTAGTTAACTTATAAAACCATTTCCATAAACTCGTTATTTTCAAATATTTATTTAGTTAAGCACGGCCTCTGTTTAGTTTTCAAATCTCAATCCCCTTATCACTCTAATCGTTACATTATTCTATTTAATTTATCTAATTAAATCTCCTGAATAATGTTGTTTAAACTTAGGGGAGTTACATATAATATCAAAAGATAGTGTAAACTATTATCCTAAGATACAAAAAAATTCAAAGTTAAAGTAAGCAACCTTGGCAGTTATAACAACCTGTCCTAACAAATGCTGATGATACACACAAAGTAATGCAGTGGAAACAAATACTACTATAGGTAGAACTCCAGCTCTTCTCCAGAAGCTCCAAAGCGTCCAAAGCTAAATTTGGAAACATATACGGGGCTGACTTAAGCATTATAAGAAAATAACTCTCGGGTCAGTCTGGTAAACCAGCATGAGAAACTCAAGAAATATAAGTGACAAGTAATAGTAGCCATTGAGATCGTACAGATTCCCGTAATGTCTTTTCTCTCAAAGAAAGCAACCATTCATTAGGTTTAATATATAGTGATATGATAGATAATGTCTAGGGTGTAGCATATAAGTCATATCAAATAGTTGTTGTGTGAATGTCATAATAATAATAGGTACATAATCACAACCGCCAAAGCGCACTTGCATAGGTGTAAGGATTTCCGTGGAGCTCTCCTCGGATCTAGCCGAATTCAAACTTCATGATAGGACCAAAAACTTCCTTCCGAGCATCGTATATCTCTAGATGGGATATACCCAAAGGTAAACATAACTAGCCCAATGATGAACTTTGTGCACCAAGCATCAATAACTCCCGCGCGCAACATAATGATAATCATACTCTAGATCTGGAGTTGATATTCCCTCATGGGTAAGCTAAACTTGAGATTATGTTCCCTACTCTAGTTTTAGTCATTCTGATGTTGAGGCTATGTTCAGCATCTTTCACATGAGTCTTCATCACTCGATCATCAAACGAATCCCTAATTGAATTCCTATATCTCGAACAGATCATGAATCACTACATGGATTCGAGCATCTTGAACATATCTCAACCTCCACACAGGTTCTCTCGCATAGGTCACCTGACGAATGCTAACGCTGTCCTCTCCCTTGGAGTACTCCTCAAGATAGACGGTCCTACATGATAGCATCGTTTGAAATGTTAACGCTAACCTTTCCTTTGGACTTAATCTTAAGATAGTCAGTTCAACTCCATAACATTCCACTTCACAACCGCTTCCAAAACATAGAACTTATGTACAAGTTTTGAAGCGGTATTTGATAAGTAAAAGACTTACCGATCTCGGTATCTTCAAAACCAATCGATGAATTTTCCGGTTAACTCAATCTCGGTTCTCTCAGAAGTAAGCGAAAGTTGGAGATGTTTCGTACCAATACTCCCCCTAGAGGGTTCTTATTAGCATGAAATCATGAAGCTTTTCGATAACTTCTTAAATAATATTTTGGTCAATTCGATGGTCAACTAATCGACTATCTGGTACAAGATAGATGTTTCTAAATTGAAACCAAGTTTCGTTTATTTTCCATAAACGAATAAAGATACAAAACACTATCATCACCCAAAACACAATCAAGCCACACAAAGTATGATTAAGTTAATTAAGTAACTCCTAATCCTTTCCATTTAATTAATCCTTTTATTAATTAAAACTCCTTTATTAGTAAACTTCATTTATCTAATAAACTTCTACTTTTTCTATCTTTTCCAAAAGATTCCATTACTTATTATTTCCTTAAAAACATCCATTTTAAGGATCTAAGCACAAATCCATTCAAAAGGTTTAAGATGAATTTTAATTAAACATTGTCACTACAAAACCAAAACCTTTTCGCTTTTGCTTATCTTTAAATCATTCTTTTAAAGATCTATTTACAATTCATAAGTGTAATCAAAATGTGTTAAAGACGAATGTGATTAACACATTGTTACTACAAAGCCAAATCATTTTCCTACTTCTTACTATCTTTACAAACCTTCGTTTTAAATATTTAAGTTCATGTTCGGACAAGTTCAGCATTTAAAAAGTTAACTATCAAGTTCTAAAAATGATTTCTTATAGAAATCACTATTCATATGCTTAACTCGTTCCCAACATTCCAACTTGACTATTCCTCGCCCAAGAGCGAAGCCAGTAAGTTTGGACATCGGTTGCTCCAAGCCTTGCGTAGACACTTCAGTCTTGAATCTCACAAATCGACATGTCTTCCTCGTTGGCTTTTAGTGTTAAGTATAATATTAAGGACTTTTATAAATAAATAAAAAGAAATCAACACGATTAACAAATTTTTGACATTTTCCACTTAACTATTCCTCAGTTAAGAGGGAGGCCCAGTAGGTTAGATGTCTATTGCTCCATCCCTACTCGACATCAATCTTAACTCTCATAAAAAAATAAGATTACATCGTCGGCTTATTAGTGTTAAGCATATTTAATTACTTTCCTAATAAGTAAACAATCAATTTAACTATTTGGCCATTAAGCAATTACTAACCCCTTTCTAAACCTTTTATTTTATAATCTAAAGCAATATATTTATATAAGATATTTTCCAAGATATTTATATAAGATATTTCTCAAAATATTTATATAAGATATTATACTCCAAAATACTTATAATATGTTTTAAAACACTCCTTTAAAATATCACATGAAAATAACAAGTTTGAAAATCATTAGAAACTTGAAAACGACATGTTTTAACAAAATATCTATTCTTTGAAAATTCACAACTAATTCTTATAAATTCAACAGAATCTCAAACTACTTTTAAACCACTATAATATGAGTTGGAAAATACTTTTAAAAAGAATGAAACAAATCGCTCAAACTTGAAGTCCTTTTTGAAACATTTGAAGTTCAAAAGTCAAGGTTAAACGACGTAGTTTTGCACAAGTGATGTTTTGGCCTTTTTCGAGACATTACTTAACTTTTTACTATTCAAGATTTTAATAGCAATAGAATAAAGCAATGTATGTATGGTGAGAAATCCCTATGGATCTCTTTACAAAGTTCCAAAATAATTGTAAAAAACAAAGCAATTACAAACTGCTTCTATAGCGACTATCGCTATAAGTGCGCTTCTAAATCCAAGTCATATTCCAAACTATGTTCAATTACAATCTATGTGCTTTATTCAAGGTCTAGTCACATGTCATATAAGTCCATTCAAGTTCATTCCAAGTTTTTTCAAGTCCTTGTACACGGATCACATATGTCACTTACTTTTAAAGTAAGAAGTTACAACCATTGTTTTCAACATAAGTTAACAACAATTCAACCTTTAATCCAACAAAAACCAAGATCCAAGAATCAAAGCCTAACCCCACTTGCAACCACCTCCTTCCTCCTTCCTTCTCTTGCATTTTTGCCCTTCCAAACCACCATATAGCTCACGGCCATGATAGGTTCCACCCTCTACACCCTCATTTTTTAACTTCTTATATGCTAAACCATGTTCTAATGATATTCTAAGGTTATTGGCAAAGTTTAATTGAGTTTGGAGTTGGTTTGAATATAGTTTGAGAAAGTTAGAGAGGAAGTGAAGAGAAGGTAGCCATTAGAAAGCTTTAATTTGTTTTTGTGAATTTGTGATTATTCCTAAGGGTTTTCCCTCCTTATATAGGCTTAGGAATTTAATGGGAAAATAACAAAAACCCCTCAAAACCCTAACATCATGTCATGTCTGCTTTATGTCACAATTGCTTAAGTGTTAAGGAGTTTCCATTTATTCTCATTTTCCTTTTCACACCTACCTAGATAAGCTTAGGAAGCTTCTTAAGGTTATTTCCATAAATGGAAAAATATTTTTATTTCATTAAATTGATTTCCTAAGCAAATAAGTGTATGTAAAAAAAATCTGAACTTCTAATGGTTAAAAAGCTATTTATCGATAAAATGGTTTTCGGTCACATTATCGATATTTTTCCAAATTATATATTTTGTAAACATTTTTCCAAAACAAGTTTACCATCATTACTTATGATTTAAAAGGGAGTGAAAATGCTTATTAAATCATTTAATAACATTTAATCCAAGATTCAAATATTTAAATAATTTAGATATTTAAATACGAAGTGTTTAAAATTCCGGGTCGTTACATTCTCCCCCAATTAGAATACTTCATCCTCGAAATTCCAACACAAACAACTAAAGAAACAACCACACATCAATACTTAATGGTATTGCAATCCTTATCAAACAAAGCTCATGGTCTGCTCAAATCAAACCCTCTCATCGCACAAAGATGAAAATCTATCCATTAAGTGTACCTTCCGCTCAACAGCCTCAGGTTATTACTTAGACGATTATTCATGCCACCCTAGAGCAAATCGAAGAGTCATTCCTTAAACTCTCCCTAAGCTAACAGACATAGTATACCAATATACTAAAGCCCATACATGTATATGGACCTTCCGTATGCAATATCAATTCTGACCACTTGCTCGATCACGTAGATTCCCCTTCCCAACTAGTACAGATCACTTGACCTCTCCAGTGCAGACTCTGATCAGGTTCCTTGATTAGAAACCTCTATTTCTCCTTACATAGCCTTATATCATGATAGAAAACTTTGGAATCTTATCAAGAATTTGTACCAAGTGTTCGCCATTAAGAATTGAGTGAAAAATCCTTGTTTAAACCAGTGGAAACCACCTCGAATACATGTACTCGAATACTAGATTAAGAACAGCCATGCGAATAAAATGATCTACGTGCAACTTACATATTTATCTTATTGGTTTCTTAACTATACCAATTTTTTTTAATCACATTCATTTTTCTAAATAGTAATTCTTTTTAATACTAAAATCATTTATGAACCATTTCATAAATCATAACTTCAAGTTTATCAACATTTTATAACTTAAGTCATACTCATATAATACTTCATTACATCCTAAGAGTATATACAAACATCAAATTTGTTTTACTTGACAAGTATGTTCAACAAATTTAAACTTATTTTAACTTTCTATCTTCTCAATTCAAGTATTATATAAACTTCACTTTATACCTTTAAAACACTTAATTACAAGTTCTATAACCATCCGGAAGTTCCCGACTATCCAAAATCGACGGAAAATTCAATTTCATTTTAACAAATGAAAACTACCAAGCAACATATCATATCATGATGCACATCCATACTTTCCTAATACGTAAGTACATAAGTCCATGAAATAACTTAACAAATTTCAATAATTTATTACACACTTTACCCAAAAAGGGAAAACCTGAAAAGTTTCAACATTTATTACAGACTATGCCACTACCACTCGGGCACCCTACATATAAAACTTTTCTATATAACAAGGTTCATAGCATATCTCTTTCCAAATAAAACTTTAGAACTAAACATTGGTTTCATTTCAAATCCTTTTGAAATAATATATACATATAAATTTTGTATATCAAATCATCCTTTGGGATTAAATCAAAATTTGTTTTACCAAAACAACTTTGTAGCATACCACACTTAGAAACTCGAAAATGAATGTCGATGATGTTAAAGTCATCTCCAGAATTATTTTTAAGTTATAGGAGTGAGTTTAGTACATCAAATTTATGCCTTTCGGTCTTAACCAAAATCATTTCAAAATGGTATCAAATACTTCGTAAATGTTACTAAGTACCATAATCTCACTTTCATAAACTAATTGCCCAAATACTTACTTTCAAATAATACTATTATTATTTTCTCCAAATCTTGAAAAACATTTTCAAAGGTACCAGAATTTAAGTCCTCAAATTCTCTATTTAAATCCTTTTTGTTTATAAACTATGTTTTATAAACCCTACTTATATAAAATCACTTTCTTATATAAAGTTTCTTCTTTATCTAAATCATTTCACAAATGTATATCTTTGTTTAGATTAAAATAAACAACTCTTGTTAAAATTTAACTTTAACCCAACATTATCATTGAATGCCGTATAGTCAAACTATGAAACTTAATTCATACGGTGTTCGTATCTAATGTTCCTATAAATTACTATCTACCCAACCCTTGTCATAAGATGGAAAAATTTTATAAATCAACAAACTATAGTAAATGCTTATAAACTAGTCGAGGATAACTAATCAACCAATAAATGATAATAATTGAATATTATCATTTCCTAACAAATAACCATATCATAAATAACTATATCAATTTATGAAAATTATATATTTTTATGTAAAATATATTCCTAGGTAAGATTATTTCATTTACCAACTTCGAAAACAATATCGTGTCGGTTTGCATTGTTCAAGTGTATAAAAACCACTATCGATAACGTTGATAAAGCGCATCGACCAGAATTTATAAACTACTACACAGACCAATTAACACATTATAAAACAGTTTTATAGTACTAGCAAATATGCTCTCATATGTATAATACTCTCAACTCATGCTTGGGCATTCCATTACCCCATCTCTTAATGAATCATACCCACCAAAGCCAAGGTTCTCGCTTAACGTTCATCTTTGATACCAAGTGTAATGACTCGCATTTTCGACCCCTAAAGTTCGACACTAATACATCCACGGTATTCACTTGCCGAGCACCCAAGTGCCGGAAAGACGAATTGTTAAGGTGAAACAAAAGAAAACAAAATAGACTAAGAAAGAAGGAACACAATATCAAAATCTCACAATGGAAGGATCATATATAATATCAAAAGACAGTGTAAACTGTCATCCTAAGATACAAAGTTTTACATGGTTACAATAATCAGCCCCGACAGTTATAACAACATGTCTAACAAATGCTGATGATACATAGAAAGTAATGCAGTGGAAATAAATACTACAATAGGTAGAATTCCAACTCTTCTCCAGAAGCTCCAAAGCATGTAACAACCCTGAATTTGGTCGTTTTAACTAGGCAATTATGTATATTTTATATAGTCAATAAATAGATTTTTGTTAATAAATAAACTCATTTAATTAATTAATAATGAGAGAAAAATCATTTTCAAATTTTTTTACCAAATTAAATAGTTCGTAGAAAAATAAGAAAATGTGATCGAATAATGTTTTTCGAAATTTCGACCTTTCGACACCGAAAAGTTGTCGGGAATGTGGTTCATCTTTGTGCACCATATGTACACATATATAGTAGATAATTAACTAAATAATAATAAACTTAGGAATAGATTATCTTATGTTAATTATACTTAACAGGTGATGCGATAATTCATAACTTTAAAAATAATAAACATTATATATAAATATATATTATTAAGTGTTGTTATATCTTAATATTTTCATAATTAGACATCATTACTCATCATGAGCTTAAGAATTTGACTAGAGAAGGAAGGGGGATGTGACAAGAGAGAGGCGTAGGAAGGTGATATGATTTTTCAATATTATGACATATTATTTTAAATCATTAAAGGATAAATTAGTAATTTTCCCCAAATCTTTTTGCCTATAAATATAAATCCACACACACACGTTCTCATTTGCTTTCTCCTCTTCACTTTCTAAAACTTCCTCTCCAAAATATCCATGGCTTCCATAGTTTGCAAACGTTAGGAAAAAATCAAGTTTTTCCACATCAAAACACATTTTTCTTAGCAAAAACCCTTATCTATCACCTTACACACCCTCCTCCATCAAACAAGTACCCACATTCCCACCCTACACCTTAAGCCAAGCCAATAGACCATCAGGCTGAGCCCATTAGTAGCCAAAAATCCAAGAAAACAACTTTCTTTTCGAGCTCTAGGGTCATTAGCAAGGTCTAGTGGAAGTTAGAGTTGAATCCGTGGAAATTTCGGTGAGTAAACTACCTTATTTTGGAAAAGATTTTTACTTTATTATTAACTCATTATTATAGTGATAATATAGTGTAGAAGTTGAATGGTAACCATGTGGTATGATTATGATTTGGATGATTTATTATAGCTTGATTTGGTTATGGAAATTGATGTTGTATTATAAAGTTAGTAAGCATGTATATATGGATGTATACTTGCAACCTATGATGAAGATGGTTTGTGTTAGCAATGTGTTGATTGTAAAACATGAGCCATGGCATGATTTTTGGTAAACAAAGTTAGCTACTTTGTGTAATTGCGACGGATTTGAGATCCGGTTGGAATCGATGTTGTTTTTCGAAGTTTAAAGTTTTGAAATGGATTAAAGTTTGTATCTTTAGTTTCAAAAGTATTTTTATTTTATTTTTTCTAAAGAATGTTTCAAACCATGAAAAAAGTAAGAGGTTGTGAAGTGGTTCGCTAAGAATATGTTAGAGCGAGTTGCGCCTATACCGATAGTCACCATGGATGTAGTTCGATGAAATTTATCGATTTTAGTTTCAAGTAGTTTTAACTGGAAATCGTTTTGTAAAAGTTTTCAAAACAAACTTAATTAGTAATTAAAAAGTAATTAAGTTTTGTAATTTAATTATTTAATTAATTAGTTAAATAAAAAGGTAATTAGCCTTAATTAGTAATTAAGAAGGTAATTAGTAATTAATCAACACTTATGTTAAGTTAATGGATATTATTTGATTAATTAAGTTTTAATTGGTATTTAACATGGTTAAGAAGTAATTAATGGTTAATAATTATTTAATTAAGTTAATTAGTTAATTTATTATTATTTAATTAAGTGATTATTTAATTAACATTTTAATTAATTAGGGTTTAACTAATAATGATTTGATTTAACCTTAATCAAGATGCATTAGGAAGTTAATTATGGCCTAACTAAGTTCATTAAGTATAATTAGAGTTTTACTATGATTTAATCTTGATTTAATTTGGATTAATTAAGATTTAATTAGGGTTTAAACTGATTTATTTTTTTATTTAATTAAAACTTTTCCAAAGGTGGTTTTAAATTAAACCAAATGTGTTTTAAACCAATATTCTTCTCAAGGTAAATTAATTCTAAAACAAATGATCTCTTGTCTGGACCATTAAGTAGCCGAATGAATTAAAGTAGTGATTGAAAACGTTGACTCGTTTATGGAAAGTAAGTGACTTGTGTTTAGCACGAATGTTGGATATCGGAATTGTGATAAACATAAGAAGGTTAATTTCGGTAAGCGGGTCATGATAACTTAAGTATGGAATGTGTTTCCATATGTTAATCTTCCACCTAATAGTGAAGTTCTTCACTATCAATAACTTGACCCTTTTAAATTATCGAATGTTGGTTTGAGGAGACTGGGATTGGATGACAAGTTGTTATCCGGAAACCACTTCAAACCAAAGTAAACGTTCGAATTGGAAGTATTGAAGTCATGATCAAGATTTAAGACTTGAAGTGCAAGGGCTATGTTTCCATTAACCTTGAGGGTGATTCAAAAACGGATGCAGTGGAAGTAGTGCCTTCGGTTTGTTCATCTCTTGAATGACTTGTATGGATGAATGCTAACATTGTGTCAACATTGGGAAGGCAATGTTAGCATTCCAAGAGAGAAGTGCTATATGTGAAAGGTAATGACATTGGGTCGCTCCCATTAGGGTAAGGTTATCCCTATCTAGAGTCCCTACTATCAATTCATGTATGCTTCGGTACGGTTGCTGATCCCAACCAAGGGGTGATCTTATTCGGTACTATCCAGCAAGGGGTGGGTCGATCTTATGTTGGCAGGGGATCCAGGTGTGGTCCTTGGTGTTATTTTATGTAGAGATGCACCGTGATGGGCGGTACCCCAGTAGTCTAGTCATTGTATGGAATCCATTCTCCAATAAGTGCCATACATTTTTAGTTATACACAAATATGTTGAAATGTGAGATGCAATCATTTCAGCTATGTTCTATTTTACTTTAAAACCTAGACATTAAGATAATATCACTGGATTTCTATATAAAGCGTTGTGGTTATCGAAAGGTAAAAACTTGTTCGTTTTTATGTGCGGCGTGGTCTTACGAGATACTCTTAATTTTAAAAGTGTTTTAAAAGTAATAATTCAGTTGTTTGAGTTTACTCACACCAGACCCATGTCTGATCCAGAGTTTTATTTTCTTTCCCTAAAACTCTTGGGTACTCAAATTTTTATGGGTAGCCAAGTGATCCAGGTTTCTCACGATTGCATTTTGGAGGAGCTGGAGCAGGTGGCTTCAACGTTAGCTAACTACTATCTTATTCCGTTGTGTATATATGTATGTATTTTGTATTAGTGATGTAAGGACAGGTAGTTATAACTGTTCCGGTTCGGAACTTGTACTATAATGACTTTGATGTACTATTATGGCAGTATCCCTATAAAATATTAAGTTAATTAATATATGTTGTTTCATTTCGCTGTGAGATTCTGTGATTGTAAAGTTTCTTCTTTTCTTTCCTTTCTTCTACCCTTAATGACTCGTCTTTTAGAGTAAGAAAGGCGGTTCGTTACATTTGGTATCAGAGCATAGGTTGAGCGAACAGCTAGGCATTGGGTTGTGGTCAACTTTGAGAGCGCGTATTTGTGAATTTCATTCGTATACATATATATTTCTGTTAGTTAGATCAGCTTTAATATGTTTGATTAGTATCCCTTCTTAAAGAGTTATCTCGTCTAAGTATCCTAAATATGTCTTACTTTATTCAGGTAGTAAGAATGAGTTCGAGAAGGGGACGAGGAAGGGGAAACAATAGTACAACAACCACAAATGGAAGAACCGCGAATGTTAGAAGGGGTGGAATAGCTGTTGAGATGTAGCTCCATAACAGCCTCGAGTAAACTTCGCAACTCTATGCAAGGACTTCACAAATCTAGGAGGAAAACCTTTCAAGGGTACCGAATCTATCATTGAAGTACAAGCTTGGCTACACTCATGTGAGAAGATTTTCAAAGGTTTGGACATTTCTGATGATCAAAAAAAATTCTTGGCACCATGGCAATTGCAAGAGGGTGTAGCAGCATGGTGGGATTCTGTCACCGCAAATGTTCCAGAAGATGAGTTCTCATTGGATAGATTCAAAGAAGTACTCGAAGAATAATTCATGCCAGCTGCAGGCAAAACTCGACTATATAGAAGTTTTATGGATCTCAAGCAGGGGGGCCTATCAGTAGCTGAATATGAGACGAAGTTTAATGAGTTATCTCGTTTGGGTTCTGGACTTATTGACACCCCGCTAAAGAATAATGAGATGTTCATATTGGGTATGAGAGAAGAGTTCCATCAAAAGATGACCGCTCATATAAAGGAATCATTTGTGGATCTAGTAGACATGTCCTTGAGATATGAAGCGCTTTTGAAGAAAACGCCATCAGCAACAGTAGCAGCACCCAATGGAGGTACTATTGATCCAAATAAAAGGAAGTTTAATCCAAATTGGAAGAAGTAAGGAAAAGGGAAATAGGGAGAAGGTCAAGTAGGCAAGCCTAAGGATAGTGGTTGTTATATTTGCAAGCAGAAAGGACATATTACCAGGTATTGTCTGAATCTTGAAGTTCCAAAGCAGCAAAGTGGATCCATCTCTCCCATGGTCCAGAAGACTCTCTATTTTAATTGTCATCAGCCCGGCCATATGATAAAGGACTGTCCACTCATGAAGAAGGTGCGGCAGGCTAAAGTGTATGCGATTAAGGACGAGCCATCAACCTCAGAAGATGTGAAGGGAAAGGGCATTCTTAAAGGTACCCTATTAATTAATGGAATTTTTGATCGAGTTTGTTTGATACCGGTGCCTCCCATAGTTTTATCTCTTTGAAAGCTGTAAAGAAATATCATTTTATCTCAAATATTGTAGAAAACCCTATTTGCATATATAATCCTATAGGAGCTGTAACCCATTTGAACCTAGTGTGTGAAGACGTGCCAATTTCTTATCTTTCCCATCATTTTACTTGTGATCTATATATCTTAGATTTTAAGGGATTTAACCTCGGTCTCGGTATGGACTGGTTATCAATATATGAGGCTATCCTAGACTGTAGAGAAAGAACGATAACCTTAGTAACCAAATTGGGAAATATTACTAAAGTACCTTGTGAGGACCCTGGTATTCATATGTGTAGTTTTTTGTATACCTTGGAAGCATCTCAAGAAGGGTTAGGATCCATAGAGGTTGTTAAGAACTTTCCCGATATGTTTGAAGAAGTTAGGAATTTACCGCCACATAAGGAGATAGAATTCCACATTGATCTAGTTCCTGGTGCAAGATCCATAGTTCAACCTAAGAGAAGAATGGCTTTGAGGGAAAGAGAGGAGTTAATAAAGAAAACCCATGACTTGTTGGAGAGGGGATTGATTAGACCTAGTTAGTCGAGATGGGGATCAGTAGTAGTCTTCGTGGTTAAGTCAGATGGATCTTTAAGATTGTGTATGGACTATAGAGAGTTGAATAAGTTGACTACTAGAAATAAATATCCCTTGCCCCATATCGATGACTTATTTGACCAACTTCATAGAGCTACGGTATTTTTCCAAATGGATCTAGCTATCGATTTCACCAATTAAGGGTTGCTGAGGATAGCATACCCTTAACTGCCTTTAGGGCCTAGATTTTTTCTTTGAATGGTTGGTTATGCCTTTTGGGCTGACAATTGCACCCGCATATTTCGCGGATCTTATGAATCATTTTTTCCGAGAGGTTCTAAATAAGTTCGTGCTTGTTTTTTTCGATGACATTTTAATTTACTCCAAATCGGAAGAGGAACATAGACATTACCTGGAAGTAGTTTTAGAAACCCTAAGGAGGCATGTCTTGAAAGAAAAGTTTTCTAAATGCCATTTTTGGCAATCGGAGGTAAGATTTTTAGGGCATATTATATCGGGAGATGGTATCTCAGTGGACCTGATAAAGGTAGAAGCAGTCCAAAAATGGAAGCGACCTCGGACTCCTACTGAAGTTCGAAGTTTCTTAGGATTGGTTGGTTACTATAGAAGATTCATTCAGGATTATTCTAAAATCTCCTCACGTTTGACTAAGTTAACCAAGAAAGGTGAAAAGTTTGAATGGACTCTAAAATGTAATGAAGCATTTGGAGAACTGAAGAAGAGACTGACCAATGCGCCAGTTCTTGCTGTCCCTGATGGAAATAGTGGATTTACGGTGTTTACGGATGCATGTGGAGTTAGATTGGGAGTTGTTTTGATGCAAAATGGAAGAGTGATTGCGTATGCTAGCAGGCAGTTGAAGACTCATGAAAAGAATTATGCTACACATGACATGGAATTGTTGGCTATGGTCTTTGCATTGAAAATGTGGAGGCATTATTTATTAGGTAAATTCTTTCTTTCTTCATGGTTTTCTTCTTTCTTCTTTCTTTAGATATTCTAGTAAGTAGGGTTTTTTTCTTCTTCAATTAGGTGAAAAATTTGAGCTCTACACTGATCATAAGTCCCTGAAGTATCTTTTTACACAAAAAGACCTGAATCTCAGACATCAAAGATGGTTAGAGTTCTTGGCGGCATACAACTTGGACATTCTTTATACACCGAGAAAATCTAATGTAGTGGCTAACGCCTTAAGCAGGAATGCAATTTTGTCTCTTTTGGAAGTTACCCCGACTCTTCAGCTAAGGATAATGGAGAACCAAAGGAAGGATAGTGCTATGGAGAAGTTAATTCGAGGAGTCTAGGAAGGTCGATGTACAGATTTTGAGATGGATCACCAAGGTATTTTAAGAATTAAGGGAAGATTGTGCGTTACAGATATATACGGACTGAGATAGGAAATGTTGTTGGAATGTAACAAATCTTGATTGAGTATTCACCATAGAGTCCATAAGATGTATAAGGACATGAGGAGAGTCTTTTGTTGGCCAGGAATGAAGAAGGATATCTCCAACTTTGTCAGCAGATGTGAGGGTTGCCAACAAATTAAGGGAGATCATCAGAAAACAGCTGGATTACTTCAACCTTTGGATATCCCTAAGTGGAAATGGGAGATGATATCAATGGATTTCATAGATGGTTTACCCAGAACCAGGAAAGAAACGAAGGAGTGTAGGTCATTGTGGACCGGTTAACAAAGAGTGCACATTTTATCCCGGTCAAGCCAACTAGAACGGCAACTTCATTGGTAGAAATTTATATGAGGGAAATAGTTCGTCTACATGGAGTTACAATAACCATAGTAAGTGATCGAGATCCTATATTCACGAGCCAATTATGGGAAGCTCAGCAAATAGCTTTGGGAATGAAGTTAAGTCTAAGTACTGCCTACCATCCTCAAACCGATGGCCAGACTGAAAGAGTTAATCACATTTTGGAAGATATGCCGAGAGCCTGTATTCTTGATTTTGGAGGATCATGGGAGGACCATATTCACTTGGTTGAGTTCTCCTATAATAATAGCTATCAAGCTAGCATTGGAATGGCGCCTTATGAAGCTCTGTACGGGAGACCGTGCAAATCGCCTATGTGTTGGGTAGAATCTGGAAATTGTTTAGTGCTTGGTCCAGATATGATTCGAGAGGCGACGAAGAAAGTTGAAATGGTTAGAAGAAGGATGAAGGAAGCTCAGGATCGCCAAAAGAGTTATGCTGACAAGAGAAGGAAGGATTTGGAATTCGAAGTCAACGATGTTGTGTATGTGAAGATAACTCCCATCAAAGGAGTCATTCGATTTGGGAAAGCTGGAAAGCTGGCACCGAGATACATCGGACCATTCAAGATTATAGAAAGGATTGGGTCACTTGCTTACAGAGTTGAGTTACCCAAAAGGTTGTCAGTAGTCAACAATGTGTTCCATGTCTCCCATTTGAGGAAGTGCGTGAATGATCTATCTTCAGTGGTAGAAACGTCAGTTCAAGATGACTTGGAAACATAACCCAACCTGAAAGTAGTTAGACATCCAGTTAGTATTGTGGATCAAGATGAGAAGAAATTGCACGATAAGGTGGAGCGACTGGTTAAGATTCAGTGGAGCGAGGATTCTCGAGACTGCACTTGGGAAACTGTGGATCACGTAAAGGAAGCTTATCCTGGATGGATGTTAGAATAGTTGCTATATTGTTGTCTCATGTATGTATTCTTGCCATGGGTGCTTGTATACCTTTTGTACGAATTTTATGGCATGAATATATGATTCCTTTAGGTTAACTCTTGTAAGTAATTTCGGGGACGAAATTCTTTTAAGAGGGGTAGAATGTAACGACCCTGAATTTGGTCATTTTAACTAGGCAATTATATATATTTAATATAGTCAATAAATAGATTTATATTAATAAATAAACTCATTTTAATAAATTAATCATGTGGAAAAAAATCGTTTTCAAAATTTGTTTACCAAATTAAATAGTTCGTAGAAAAATAGAAAATGTGATTGAAGAATGTTTTCCGAAATTTCGACCTTTCGACATCGGAAAGTTGTCGGGAATGTTGTTCGTCTTTGTGCACCATATGTACAGATATAAAGTAGATAATTAACTAAATAATAATACACTTAGGAATATATTATCTTATGCTAATTATACTTAACAGGTGATGTGACAATTCATAACTTTAAAAATAATAAACATTATATATAAATATATATTATTAAGTGTTGTCATATCTTAATATTTTCATAATTAGAAATCATTACTCATCATGAGCTTAAGGATTTGACTAGAGAAGGAGGGGTGATGTTACAAGAGAGAGGGGTAGGAAGGTGATGTGATTTTTCAATATCATGACATATTATGTTAAATCATTAAAGGGTAAACTAGTAATTTTCCCCAAATCTTATTGCCTATAAATATACATCCACATACACACACATTCTCATTTTCTTTCTCCTTTTCACTATCTAAAACTTCCTCTACAAAATATCTATGGCTTCCATAGTTTGCAAAAGTTAGGAAAAAAATCAAGTTTTTCCACATCAAAACACATTTTCCTTAGCAAAAACCCTTCTCTACCACCTTACACACCCTCCTCTTTCAAGCAAGTACCCAAATTCCCACCCTACACCTCAGGCCGAGCCAATAGACCATCAGTTTGAGCCCATTAGTAGCCAAAAATCCAAGAAAGCAACTTCCTTTTCGAGCTCTAGGGTCATTAGCAAGGTCTAGTGGAAGATAGAGTTGAATCCATGGAAATTTCGGTGAGTAAACTACCTTATTTTGGAAAAGATTTTTACTTTATTATTAATTCATTATTATAGTGACAATATAGTGTAGAAGTTGAATGGTAACCATGTGGTTTGATTATGATTTGGATGATTCATTATAGCTTGATTTGATTATTGAAATCGATGTTGTATTATAAAGTTAGTAAGCATGTATATATGGATGTATACTTGCAACCTATGATGAAGATGGTTTGTGTTAGTAATGTGTTGATTGTAAAACATGAGCCATGGCATGAGTTTTGATAAACAAAGTTAGCTACTTTGTGTTATTGCGACGGATTTGAGATCCGGTTGGAATCGATGTTGTTTTTCGAAGTTTAAAGTTTTGAAACGGATTAAAGTTTGTAGCTTTAGTTTCAAAAGTATTTTTTTTCTATAGAATGTTTCAAACCATGAAAAAAAGTAAGGGGTTGTGAAGTGGTTCGCTAAGAATATGTTAGAGCGAGTTGCGACCATACTGATAGTCGCTATGGATGTAGTTCGACGAAATTTATCGATTTTAGTTTCAAGTAGTTTTAACTGGAAATCATTTTGTAAAAGTTTTCAAAGAAAACTTAATTAGTAATTAAAAAGTAATTAAGTTTTTTAATTTAATTATTTAATTAATCGTTTAATTAATTAGTTAAATAAAAAGGTAATTAGCCTTAATTAGTAATTAAGAAGGTAATTAGTAATTAATCAACACTTTTGTTAAGTTAATAACTATTGTTTGATTAATTAAGTTTTAATTGGTATTTAACATGGTTAAGAAGTAATTAATGGTTAATAATTATTTAATTAAGTTAATTAGTTAATTAATTATTATTTAATTAAGTGATTATTTAATTAACTTTATACTTAATTAGGGTTTAACTAATAATGATTTGATTTAATCTTCATCAAGATGGATTAGGAAGTTAATTATGGCCTAACTAAGTTCATTAAGTCTAATTAGAGTTTGATTATGATTTAATATTGATTTAATTTGGATTAATTAAGATTTAGTTAGGGTTTAAACTGATTTATTTATTTAAATAAATCTTTTCCAAAGGTGGTTTTAAATTAAACCGAATGTGTTTTAAACCAATATTCTTCTCAAGGTGAATTGATTCCAAAACAAATGATCTCTTGTTTGGACCATTAAGTAGCCGAATGAATTAAAGCAGTGATTGAAAACGTTGACTCATTTATGGAAAGTAAGTGATTTGTGTTTGGCACGAATGTTGGATATCGGAATTGTGATAAACATAAGGAGGTTAATTTCGGTAAGCGGGTCATGATAACTTAAGTATGGAATGTGCTTCCATATGTTAATCTTCCACTTGATAGTGAAGTTCTTCACTATCAATAATTTGACCCTTTTAAATTATCGAATGTTTGTTTAAGGAGACCGGGATCGGATGACAAGCTGTTATCCGAAAACCACTTCAAACCAACGTAAACGTTTGAATTGGAAGTATTGAAGTCATGATCAAGATTCAAGACTTGAAGTGCAAGGGCTATCTTTCCATTAACCTTGAGGGTGATTCAAAAACAGGTGCAATGGAAGTAGTGCCTTTGGTTTGTTCATCTCTTGAACGACTTGTATGGATGAATGCTAACATTGTGTCAACATCGGGAAGGTAATGTTAGCATTCCAAGGGAGAAGTGCTATATGTGAAAGGTAATGACGTAGCCTTAGGCCTCATCAACCAGGAATGACTAAAACAGGGGAGATGCAGCAAGACTAAGTGGGTCACTCCCATTAAGGTAAGGTTATCCCTATCTAGAGTCCCTACTATCAATTCATGTATGCTTCAGTAGGGTTGCTTATCCCAACCAAGGGGTGATCTTGTTTGGTACTATCCAGCAAGGGGTAGGTCGATCTTATGTTGGCAGGGGATCCTGGCGAGATCCTTGGTGTTATTTTATCTAGAAATGCACTGTGATGGGCGGTACCCCACTAGTCCAGTCACTGTATGGAATCCATTCTCCAATAAGTGCCATACATTTTTAGTTGTACACAAATATGTTGAAATGTGAGATGCAAGCATTCAACTATGTTCTATTTTACTTGAAAACCTAGACATTTCGATAATATCACTAGATTTCTATATAAAGCGTTTTGGTTATCGAATGGTAAAAACCCAACCATTTTTATGTGCAGCGTGGTCTTACGAGATACCCTTGATTTTAAAAGTGTTTTAAAAGTAATAATTCAGTTGTTTGAGTTTACTCACACCAGACCCATGTCTGACCCAGAGTTTTATTTTCTTTTCCTAAAACTCTTGGGTACTCAAATTTTTATGAGTAGCCAAGTGATCCAGGTTTCTCACGATTGCATTTTGGAGGAGCTAGAGAAGGTGGCTTCAATGTTAGCTAACTAATATCCTATTCCGCTGTGTATATATGTATGTAATTTTCATTAGTGATGTAAGGACATGTAGTTATAACTGTCCCGGTTCGTAACTTGTACTATAGTCACTCTGATGTACTATTATGGCAGTATCCCTGTAAAATATGAAGTTAATTAATATATGTTGTTTCGTTCCGCTGTGAGATTCTGTGATTGTAAAGTTTCTTCTTATCTTTCTTTTTCTTCTACCCTTAATGACTCATCTTTCGGAGTAAGAAAGGTGGTTCGTTACTAAGCGTCCAAAGCTAAATCTGGAAACATACACAGGGCTGTCCCAAGCATTATAAGAAAATAACATCCGGTTCAGTCTGGTAAACCAGCGTGAGAAACTCAAGAAATAAGAGTGACAAGTAACGGTAACCATTGAGGCCGTACGGATTCCCATAATGGTTTTTCCCTCGAAGAAACCAATCATTCATTAGGTTTAATATATAGTGATATTGTAACGACCCGCAAATTTATCACTTTGATAATTTGAATTTATTTTTAAATAAAAGGTTGATAATTCAATTAATATTGTTTCAAGTGATAATAAGTAATAATAAACTTATTTTGAACATGTTATCCCGCCTTTTGGCAAGGCCGTGACACCAAAAAGTTGACTGGAAAACTAAAGACAGTTCGTCATAAAAGATCGTTATACACTGATTCGCCATGAATATCGATGAATTTTTCCCAAGTCCGGATTGAGCCACAATTGACAAGACATGATAAGCAAATCCGTAGAAACCAGCGGTTCAAGTTTCAAGCCAATCTGAGTTCGTATGCTCAAGCTATGATCAATTCAAGATAGAGAAAATGACCTTACTTCGAATCCATCCTATGAATCCATCCTATGACCTTACTTCGAATCCATCCTATGACCTTGCTTCGAATCCATCCTATGACCTTACTCCGAATCCATCCTATGAATCCATCCTATGACCTTACTTCGAATCCATCCTATGACCTTGCTTCGAATTCATCCTATGACCTTACTTCGAATCCATCATATGACCTTGCTTCGAATCCATAGGCCGAGCCTTAGTTCGAATCCATAGAACGAGCCTTAGTTCGAATCCATAGGCCGAGCCTTAGTTCGAATCCATAGAACAAGCCTTAGTTCGAATCCATAGAACAAGCCTTAGTTCGAATCCATAGAACAAGCCTCAGTTCGAATCCATAGGCCAAACATATGGATTCGACCCTACTGATTCGATCAAATCCATATGACGAAGATCATCACTTGAATCGATCATAACTTGAGATCTACAAGTCCAAATGCTATGAAATTTTAACAGAAGCTTAAGCGCATGATGAAGAATGTTCACACCAAGTTTCATCTCAATCGGAGCAAATCTTGATCGATTCGAAGCAAGGGTCGAATCGATCCCAAAGTGGGCCCGGATTTCCTAAAAGCGGGTATGTGGGCCCCCTCACGTGCCAGAAGTGGTCTCCCCGGATTTTAGGTGAAATATCAGCCTCCTACACCTATAAATAGAGCCCCTGGTCATTCAGAAAAGGGGTCGGACAATTCTAAGAGAAAAAGAGCGCCCAGACTTTGCCAGATTTACTCAGAATCACCACTGCTTCCCTAGATTCAGATTCTAATCTTAAAATCAGTTGTATTACATCAGAAGAAATTGTAATCATCAAGCGAATATCAATAAAATCATCAACTTCAGAGTGGACGTAGGCAAGATCGCCGAACCACTATAAATCTCGTGTTTCTGTTCATTATTTCTGAATTGTGATACTCTGTTTGCTTATATTTGAGATTTGTGTGTGAATATTGTTGATTTATATTCATACACTGGTGCTTTCACAACATTTGGGGTTTGTGACCAATTTTGGCGCAAACACTTTGGTGCTTTCACTGAGAAGGGTTGAACTCAGGATTTGAAGATTTGAAAGACAATGACTCGACAACCAAGTAGAAGGCAAAGAGCTGAGAGAAGTCAGCACGAAGGAAGTCAAGAGGCTTCCTCAGGAGCAAACCAAGCTTCAACCTTCGTCACCAGGGATGAGATAGAGGCAATGATGAGAAGACAAGAAGAAATGATATAGAACTTGCTTCAACAGATTGGGCAACTTGGAGCGCAAAATCAAGGAACAACCAGAGTCCAGAACGAAGCAGGACCATCCAACGTAGCACCGGAGCTGGGGGGCACACACTTAGGACATGTTGATCCGAACCCGGGAAGAGAGACAAGGACATCCGAGCAACCTGGCAGCGATAGAGGGATGAACGCTCAGCCAGGGGGGAAGACACCCAAAAGCTCACAAGGACTCGGGGGGCAGATCGAAGGTAGTGAACGAGGACTACAGCTTGGAGACAATGATAGATTGGCAGAGATGGTCAGGCGAGCCATGAGAGGAGGATTAGTAAACAGAGATCTTGAAGACGTTAACAGGAGTCCCTTTTCTCCTGCGATTAGGTTGGCTAGGAACCCACCAGAATTCAAACTGCCAACAGTAGAAGGGTATGATGGGAGGACGGACCCTGCGGTCCATCTAACGAGGTATATAAGGCACATGGAAGTGCTGGGGGCATCACAGGAAGTCATGGCCCGGTGCTTCCCATTGTATTTGACAGACATAGCAGCTTTATGGTTCAGACAGCTAGAGAGCGGCTCCATTGGGACATGGACCGATTTGATTGAGAAATTTATGAGGCAATTCCGGGTTCACATTTCAAGACCCAAGAATGTGATGAGTTTGGCAACGCTAAAACAGAAAGCTGGGGAGTCTCTGAGGAATTTCCTGACGCGGTTCAATGCGGCAGCAGCATCGGTGTATCAGCCAGATCCATCCATGGTTATCATGGCAGCCGTGTCCGGAATAGCTGACGGCACGGAATTTAAAAATTCATTAACTAAGGATCCGCCTATGGATCTTGGAGAATTTTATCATGAAGCCGAAAAGTTTTTACGATTAGAGGATGCTCGTACAGAGAGAGAAGAAGAAATCGATGTTTACATAGTTAGAGGCGGTAATTCACCTGGAAAGGGTGCAGAGACTGATAAAGGGAAGCGAAAAGTTGAAGAAAATGACGATAGGTCAAAGCGGCAACGGAGGGAGCCGCGATTTACCACCTATTCAGAACTAAACGAGGGTTTGGAGCGAATCTACCAAGACACCCGAGAGCAAGTTGCCTATCATAGGCCAATACGACGGGATCCAACTACCGACGAGAGAAAATCAGACAAATATTGCTTATTCCATGAGCTGAATGGACATAGCACAAATGATTGCAGACACCTAAAGGATGAAGTAGAAGGGCATATCAGGAACGGTAGGCTACTTTAGTATATGAGGAGGCGAGCTCCAATGGTGGAACCAGAGCGACCACCGTCTACATCAGCTAGGGGTGATCCTGAACCAGGACACCGTTTGGTTATCAATTGATTTGAATAACGATGAACAAGTCGTAAACTTCTCACTAACAACATCAAACCATTCACTCATGTATGAGATCGCGAACGATCCACAGGCATGCTCTGAATGATTATTGATCGTCTCGTAGTGAGAATTTACACTTTGACATCCTTGCTTTGCTTTTGTTTCATGTTGATTTGAACATTTAGACTTTGTTTGTTTGAATATTTCTGTGAACGTTAATTTGATATTTGCAATTCTGTAGAAGAAGTTACTCGCGTATGCTTTGGATCGTGAACGGTCTACAAGCACACCTTGTATGGCGACGAACCGCCACGATCGCTGATTCAGAAGTTCACCCGAACATGAACCTGACATTGATAATACTAAGTCCCCCTCCCGAGCACACTCATTCGCCTCGAACGGCACCCTACCTCGAACGGTCACCATTAGCCTCGAACGGCACTCGACCACGAACGGTCACAATTCACCTAATATGACATTCGATCGCGAACGATCACATTTTTGCCCCGTACGGCACGCGATCGCGAACGATCACATTTTTGCCCCGTACGGCACGCGATCGCGAATGATCACATTCCTCTTTCCACGTCACCTAACTACGAACGGTCATAGTTCGCCTAGAACGACACACGATCACGAACGGTCGCAACTCGTCTAGAACGACATCCGACCGCGGACGGTCCCATTTCTTTATTTGCCGCGAACGGCATCCGACCATGAACGGTCCCATTTCATTATTTTCCATGAACGGCAACTGACCTCGAACGGTCACATATCATCTCAAATGACATATGGTCGTGAACGATCGTCATTCATGGTCAGGAAAGACTATCAATTTCTTTACAGGTCATCAACAGGATATGAACATCCAGCTTATGGCATTACAAAACACACCTTCCAATCGCAAGGCATGTTTTGGGGGGCAAATGTTGTCCCGCCTTTTGGCAAGGCCGTGACACCAAAAAGTTGACTGGAAAACTAAAGACAGTTCGTCGTAAAAGATCGTTATACACTGATTCGCCATGAATATCGATGAATTTTTCCCAAGTCCGGATTGAGCCACAATTGACAAGACATGATAAGCAAATCCGTAGAAACCAGCGGTTCAAGTTTCAAGCCAATCTGAGTTCGTATGCTCACGCTATGATCAATTCAAGATAGAGAAAATGACCTTACTTCGAATCCATCCTATGAATCCATCATATGACCTTACTTCGAATCCATCCTATGACCTTGCTTCGAATCCATCCTATGACCTTACTTCGAATCCATCCTATGAATCCATCCTATGACCTTACTTCGAATCCATCCTATGACCTTGCTTCGAATTCATCCTATGACCTTACTTCGAATCCATCTTATGACCTTGCTTCGAATCCATAGGCCGAGCCTTAGTTCGAATCCATAGAACAAGCCTTAGTTCGAATCCATAGGCCGAGCCTTAGTTCGAATCCATAGAACAAGCCTTAGTTCGAATCCATAGAACAAGCCTTAGTTCGAATCCATAGAACAAGCCTTAGTTCGAATCCATAGAAAAAGCCTTAGTTCGAATCCATAGAACAAGCCTTAGTTCGAATCCATAGAACAAGCCTCAGTTCGAATCCATAGGCCAAACATATGGATTCGACCCTACCGATTCGATCGAATCCATATGACGAAGATCATCACTTGAATCGATCATAACTTGAGATCTACAAGTCCAAATGCTATGAAATTTTAACAGAAGCTTAAGCGCATGATGAAGAATGTTCACACCAAGTTTCATCTCAATCGGAGCAAATCTTGATCGATTCGAAGCAAGGGTCGAATTGATCCCAAAGTGGGCCCGGATTTCCTAAAAGCGGGTATGTGGGCCCCCTCACGTGCCAGAAGTGGTCTCCCCGGATTTTAGGCGAAATATCAGCCTCCTACACCTATAAATAGAGCCCCTGGTCATTCAGAAAAGGGGTCGGACAATTCTAAGAGAAAAAGAGCGCCCAGACTTTGCCAGATTTACTCAGAATCACCACTGCTTCCCTAGATTCAGATTCTAATCTTAAAATCAGTTGTATTACATCAGAATAAATTGTAATCATCAAGCGAATATCAATAAAATCATCAACTTCAGAGTGGACGTAGGCAAGATCGCCGAACCACTATAAATCTCGTGTTTCTGTTCATTATTTCTGAATTGTGATACTCTGTTTGCTTATATTTGAGATTTGTGTGTGAATATTGTTGATTTATATTCATACACTGGTGCTTTCACAACATTTGGGGTTTGTGACCAATTTTGGCGCAAACAGAACAAATATTTACAAGAATATTTTCCTCGGGATTTATATCGATCAGTGGCATCGTATTTAAATATTGATTTATTTAATTTAAATTGAGATTTAATGATTAAATAATTATTATAATTATCCAAATAATGATTTTAAAAAGGTTATAATTCATTTTGAATAGTTATAAATTGATAATAAATCATTTATAATAATTTTATAAAGAGGTATGCTTGATTTGAAAATATAAGGAACATTTGATATCGCTTTATCAGTATAATAGCAATTTTTGTAAATAATCGATAGTATAAATTTATATGGTTTTATAAATAAAATATGATCATTTAAATTAATTTAAAATGATAAGAAATTTATTTTGAATTTTTTTTACAAATATATGTACGTTAAAGTATAAGTGAAAATGTGACCAAGAATCGGTTCTCCGATCGGCAACGGTTTATCGAATGAAAGTTGTTCGGAATCAATGCGACGTTGTTTATATGTCATGTACACATATGTAACGTACAAATGCATCCACTAACATGCACATGAACATATGTATACCTACAAATATACTTATACACTTACAAATACACATATAAGACAAAAAATCAAAGATATTTTAAGTAAAGCTTCCTCCTTAAGCTAAATCAAGTCAACATATGTATACATGAGTGGATGGAAGTGATATGCACATGGGGGTGGAGTTATTGCCGTGTATAATGGAAGGGAGGTAAGTTGGAGAAGCTTTGAAAAAGTGGAGTTTACATATCTTCCTATACACACTTCTTTTTTCCAATAAATACCATACCCTCTTCTCTCTTTTTCCATTCATCTTCTTTTTCATATTTCTCAAGCTTTTGCTTCCTCTTTAATGGCTTCTAAACTAAAATAAATAATGTCAAAAATTATTTCAAAAAGAAATTAAAATCGAAATCTAGTCATATATAGTAAAACACCTCCAAACGATCCAAAAGCTCTTCATTTCCCTTTATTCTTCACAAACCCCTCTTCATTCCACCCTAGGCCAAGCCTAACCCAACCCACACCCTAGGTCGTGCCCTCCTTGGCTTCCACAAAGCTTGGTCGAGGCATTTAGGAGCTAAAATTCGAAGGACAGTGAGCGTCGCGTAGCGGTAGTTCGTGATTTCACGCTATAAAAATCAAACTAGTGTAAAAGGTGGAATATAGCTCGGATTCTTCGAGATAAGAATTTTCCGAACTATTATATCCATAGTTTTACAAGGAAGAAAGAAAATTAGGATTTTGATATGTAGATTTTTAAATATGAGTAAAACAAGTTTTGAAAAAATCCTGAAATTGTAGTTCGGAATCCAAAACTGGATTTTTTTTGAAAATGATGTTTTAAATTGTTTAAAAATGTGAAATAAATCTTATATATAGTTTTAACAATCCTTTGTAAATGTTTTTAAATAATTTATAAAGTGTTTTAAAGATGATTTAAAGAATTTTTGGAATGATTAAAGATTTAGAGTCGATCAAATAACTTGACCGCCTTATGGGTGATAGAGAGATAGTGTCTAGGCTTGAGTTTGGAAAACCAAGTTTCCTACTCTCCCTGGCCATCCGAACTGGCCCGACGAAGGGGATGGTGAATTTTCTTTACTTGGATCAATACCTTCCTAAATGAAAAATGAAACGATTTTGAGTTGATTCCTAGTAAAAAGAAGTTTAAAAGTTATTAAAGGATTTAATTAGGGAGGTTTAAAAATTCTGTATATACCGGAAAGAATGTTTTTAGAAATATATATCTCCGAGGGAGATTTATGATAAAAGAACTTAATAAATTAAAGAATGATTCCTTATCCACTTGACCTCTTTTATCGATGATTGGTTCGGAGAAACCGGGGTATGATCTGGGGAAATCCCTATCCGAAAACCACTTCGAACCAATGTATGCGTTGGAAAAATAAAGATCTGATAGAAAGAATGAAGGATGAAGACCAGGAATTTCCGGTATGAAAGGACTGCTTGTAGATAATTCTGGTTAGCTCCCAAATACTAAAGTAGCAGTGGCCCTTTCATTTCTGAAGATCTTTGGGTTGCAAGGACATCTCGCTACTAATTCTAGGGTTAATTCCCGACATGATATGGTAGGAGAGTGCCTTCGGTTTCGTTCAATCCCAGAACGAACTTTTATGGGCGGATGTCTGACATTACATTCTTGAGATTTACGTCGTTGACTTTTATAAACGTACATCTGTTTGGTGGCGGAGAAGGCAACTTCTCTTAGCTTAACAACCTTCTCTCAGACATACGAGCTCGGAGGTTGTATGTTTGTGGAAGTCGACAAGTGATCGATATAATGGTAGTGTGGCATTCAAAGAAAGATGATGTGCTATGTAAAAAGGTAATCGTTACCTCAGGCCTCACACCCAAAAATGACCAAAACAGGGTTGGATGCGGCAAGGCTATGTGGTTCGCAACCATTATGGTATGATCATCCCCTTCTAGATATATTTCTTCCCGCTATGACGTTCGGGATGTAAATTATTATGGATGTATGCTATGAGACATCTCGGATAGGTCGGTAATGATCGAGGTGATGACATATTCGCTACAATCTAAGGAAAGGTAGGTCGGACTTGTGTTGGTAGAGGACCATCTGTTGGGCCTCGGTACATTCCTCTAGAGATGTACTGCTAGAAGGTTGTCCCTTCACATGGTCATTTGTATGGAATCCATTCTTCAATAAGTGTCTGCCATTTTGTTTGTAGAGCCTAGTATGTCAGAATTTAATAATGGTAACAATTTTGGCTAAGATTGATAAGTTTATTGCAAATGTTTTCAAAGATATGTCATTAGAAGTAATATCAATTATTTGTAAAATGTTTTGGTTATCATAAGGTAAAAACCCGTTCCGTGTTTATATGCGGCGTGGTCTTATGAGATACCTTTTTGTTTTCAAAATGCGTATTTTGAGTTCTCACACCAGTCCCATGGTTGACCTGGAGTTTATTTTGTTTTCCCTTTAAACCTTGGGTGCCCTATTTTCCCGGGCAGCCAAGTAGTCAGGATTCTGTCTAGAGTATTTTGGGAGGAGCATGCTGGAGGAGATTTTTGAAGTATGAAGCTAGAGCACCCGATGGGGATATCTATCTATCTATATATTTTTGTTTTCCGATGTGTATAAATTAGTAATGCCAGCAAATGTGGAAGTTGGCAGTTATAAATGTTCCTGGCTGGGTTTGTGCATACAAAACTCTGATGTACCCTGATGATGGAAGTTGTATGTACTATTTACCTATTTTAATGTAATGTGAGATATTTGTGTTTCTATCTTTTACTTTACCCCTGAAAATCTACCTCCTCGGCACTTGGATTTACGGCACGTGAATACTGTGGATGTATTAGTGTCGATTTTCGAGAGTCGAGGAGACGGGTCTTCACAGATATGGTAGATAATGTCTAGGGTGTAGAACATAAGTCATATCAAATAGTTGTTGTGTGAAAGCCATAACAGTAATAGGTATACAATCAATACCACTAAGGCACGTTCGCATAGGTGTAAGGATTTCCATGGAGCTCTCCTTGGATCAAGCCGAATCCGAACTCCATGACCAGGATCGGAAACTTCCTTCCGAGCATCATATATCACTAGATGAGATATACTCTAAGATAAACATAACTGGCCCAACGATGAACCACGAGGCACCAAGTATCAAGAACTCTTGCATGCAACATATCGATAAGTATACCCTAGATCTAGAGTTGATATACCCTCATGGGTAAGCTAAACCTGAGAATATGTACCTTACTATAGTCATTTCCGATATTAAGGCTACGCTCAGCATCTTTCACATGAGTATTCATCACTCGATCAACACACGCATCCCCAACTGGATTCCTATATCTCGAACAGATCATGAACCACTACATGGATTCGAGCATCTTGAACAAATCTCAAACCTCTACATAGGTTCCCCGCATAAGTCTTTTGACGAATGCTAATGTTGTCCTCTCCATTGGAGTACTCCACAAGATAGACAGTCCCATACGATAGCATCGTTCGAAATGTTTTAGGATAGTCAGCTCAACTCTATAACATTCCACTTCACAACCGCTTCCAAAACATAGAACTCGTATACTAGTTTTGAAGTGGTATTCGATAAGTAAAACACTTACCGATCTCGATCTCTTCAAAACCAATCGATGAATTTTCCGGTTAACTCAATCCTGGTTCTCTCAGAAGTGAGCGAAAGATAGAGACATTTCATACCAATACTCCTCCTAGGGGGTTCTTATTGGTATGAAATCGCGAAGCCTTTCGATAACTTCTTAAGTAATATTTTGGTCATTTCGATAGTCGACTAATCACTATTTGGTACAAGATAGATGTTTCTAAATGGAAACTATGTTTCATTTACTTTCCATAAATGAATAAACAGACGAAACACTGTCATCGTCCAAAACACAATCAACCCACACAAAGTATGATTGAATTACTTAAGCAACTCCTAATCCCTTCCATTTGATTAATCCTTTTATTAATTAAAATTCTTTTATTAGTAAACTTCATTTATCTAATAAACTTCTACTTTTTCTATCTTTTTTCCAAAAGATTCCGTTATTTATTATTTCCTTCAAAACATCCATTTTAAGGATCTAAGTACTTTCACAAATCCATTCAAAAGGTTTAAGACGAATGTTAATTAAACATTGTCACTATAAAACCAATAACATTTTTCTTTTTCTTATCTTTAAATCATTCTTTTAAAGATCTATTTACATTTCATAAGTATAATCAAAATGGGTTAAAGACAAATGCGATTAACACATTGTTACAACAAACCAAATCATTTTCCTACTTGTTACTATCTTTACAAACCTTTGTTTTAAAGATCTAAGTTAATATTCGGACAAGTTCAGCATTTGACAAGTTAACCGTCAAGTTCTAGAAATGATTGCTTATAGAAAATGATTCGTATGCTTAACTCGTTTTCGATATTCCAACTTAACTATTTCTTACCCAAGAGCGAAGCCAGGTAAGTTTGGGCACTGGTTGCTCCAAGTCCTGCGTAGACACTTCAGTCTTGAATCTCACAAATAGATAAGTTTACCTCGTCGGATTTTAGTGTTAAGTATAATATTAATAATTTCCATAAACAATAAGAAATTAACACGATTTACACATTTTCTTAACTATTTCTCGGTTAATAGGGAAGCCCGGTAGGTTAGAGCTCTATTGCTCCATCCCTACTTGACATAAATCTTAACTCTCACAAATAGATAAGATTACTTTGTCGGCTTATTAGTGTTAAGCATAGTTAATTACTTCCCTAATAAGTAATTAAACAATTTAACCATTTAGCCATTAAGCAATTACTAATCCCTTTCTAAATCTTTTGTTTTATAATCTGAAACAAGATATTTATATAAGATATTTTCCAAGATATTTATATAAGATATTATACTCCAAAATACTTGTAATATGTTTTAAAACGTTCCTTTAAAATATCATTTGAAGTAACAAGTTTGACAAATCATTAAATACATGAAAACGACATGTTTTAACAAAATATCCCCTCTTTGAATGTTCACAACTAATTCTTATAAATCAAAAAAATCTCAAACCGCTTTTAAACCATTCTAATATGAGTTGTACAATACTTTTAAAATGAATGAAACAAATCGCTCAAACTTAAAGTCCTTTTTTAAACATTTGAAGTTCAAAAGTCAAGGTTAAACGGAGTAGTTTTGCACTAGTGATGTTTTGGCCATTTTCGAGACGTTACTTAACTTTTTACTATTCAAGCTTTTAATAGCAATAAAATAAAATAATGTATATATGGTGAGAAATCCCTATGGATCTCTTTGCAAAGTTTAAAAACAATTTATACACAACAAGACAATTCCAAACTGCTTGTATAGCGACTATCGCTATAAGTGCACTTTTAAATCCATGTCATATTCCAACCTATGTTCAATTATAACTTATGTGCTTTTTTCAAGGTCTAGTCACATGTCATATAATTCCATTCAAGTCCATGTACATGGATCGGATACGTCACTTACTTTTAAAGTAAGAAGTTACAACCATTGTTTTCAACATAAGTTTACAACAATTCAACCAACATTAACACAATCAAACATAACATATATGTGTTATATTTTTCATTAAAAGTGAGTTGTTAACTCACCTTTAATCCAACCAAAACAAAAATCCAAGAATAAAAATCTAACCCCACTTGCAACCACCTCCTTCCTTCTCTTGCATTTTTGCCCTTCCAAACCACCATATAGCTCACGGCCATGATAGGTTCCACCCTCTACTCCATAATTATTAAACTTCTTAGATACTAAATCATGTTCTAATGATATTATAAGCTCTTTGGCAAAGTTTGGTTGAGTTTGGAGTTGGTTTGAATATAGTTTGAGAAAGTTAGAGAGGAAGAGAAGAGAAGGAAGCCATTAGAAAGCTTAGATTTGTTTTTGTGAATTTGTGATTATTCCTAAGGGTTTTCCCTCCTTATATAGGCTTTGGAATGTGATGAGAAAAGACCAAAAGCCCCTCAAAACTATAACATCATATCATGTATATTTTATGTCATGATTGCTTAAGTGTTAAGGAGTTTCCATTTATGATCATTTTCCTTTTCACACCTGACTGTATAAGCTTAGGAAGCTTCTTAAGGTTATTTCCATAAATGGAAAAATATTTTTATTTCATTAAATTGATTTCCTAAGAAACTAAGTGTATGTAAAAAAAATATGAACAACTTATGACGGTTAGAAAGCTGTTTATCGATAAAACAATTTTCGATCACATTATCGATACTTTTTCAAGAAATATATTTTTTTAAATATTTTTCCAAAACAAATTTACCATCATTAATTATGCTTTAAAAGGGAGTGAAAATGTTTATTAAATCATTTTGATAACATTTGATCCAAGATTTTAATATTTAAATAATTCAGATATTTAAATACGAAGTGTTCAAAATTCTAGGTCGCTACATGATATTTTTATTCAGCGGACATATGTTGTTCTGACTCCCTCCTCGTTACAACACAGGTTAGGAAAGATGATGATGTTGAAGGCGAAGGCGTGGAGAAAACTTATGGCAGTTTACTTATTTATCTACTTATGTTATTTTCTGATGTACCCATTAAAGTGTAATGATGTATTTTGAAAATGTTGTACTACAGATATGTATTTTGTTATGTGTTATGACATTCTGAAGTTGAATAAAAAGAGTACTATTGTTATTATATTTTATCCTTCCACTGTGAGATCCGAATGTGTAGATAAATAGCTCTATATCGTTCATTTTACAAACCAACGACCAGTTTCGAGATGGATCTAAGTTTCGATGGGTCTTTTCTAGGTTGGAATTTGATCCGTTTTGGGGTGGATTGTTACAGATCTGGTGCAAATTAATAAAAAAAGTATTTTTTGAAATTCACCATTTTTACCTAGTTGCCAGTGCACCTGATCTAATAGAATGTAACTCTATTATTATCGACCATGTGCGCTTCATGTATTTTACTAAGTTGTAAAGTAAATACAGATGTTGTGTATTATTCAAATAAGAATGCAAAAGGCTAATAATAGTAAGATTGTTATCGAATGTGAATTGATTGCCCCAGTTTTCCATCCCCTTTGTAATGAAGATTAAATTTCATTCCCTTTTTTGCGAGCGATATTAAAAAATTTCCATTGACTTTTCAATGAATCAAGGGGATTATTAGGCTTACGACTGTTGAATAAAGTTACATATAGTTTAGAGAATGTAATTCTCTTTGGAACGTATCTTTATGTGGATCCTTCGAGGATTCGACCCAAGAATAAGCTAGCTCTACCTGCTCATCATTTATCCATCTTATTTGATCCTTCTTTTTCGATTATTTTTCACCATTATCGAAAAATAATGCCTCACTGATGTTTATTCCATCAGTATTATTCCTTCCTCTACTATTAGCAATCGCTTGACCATAAGTAGAGCATCTATGACATGCACTGTCATCTTCTTAACATTGTGATCTTCTTAATTTTCCATGGGAAATTAGTTTTAATTGTACATTAATTGGAAATACTTTATCTTAGTTTTCTTTACTTTGTGCTAAACTATAATTTACAATGTTGGGAATGGAAATCACATTAACATATGGTGTTGGGATAAGAGTAAAATCTATACGTCACACTCTTTTTATAAATTTCTAAATTTTTCAAGAACAAAGTCCAATCTATTTAAATATATTTGAAAAGGTAATACTCCACCTAAAGAAAAAGTACATATGTGGTTAATCGTTTATGGGAAATTTAATAATATAGAGCTTTTAAAAAAGAAAAATAGAGTAATCGATAATAAATGTTTTTTTGTGATATGGAATGGGAAATATTTCACATTTCTATTTTGTTTGCCATATCATTAATTATATTCTTATAAATTGTCTTAATATTTTCTATTTTAAAAATTGTAATATTAACAGTGAATAATATTGGCATAGTCTTAGATTTTATTTTACTGAATTTCATAGATTGGTATTTGATACTATTTTTACTATAATATGATGATGGTATATATAGTTTGAAAAAAATCAAAGAGTTTATAATAATATAAATACTTCTATGGAAAATTTAATATATATAATTGCTTTATTTTGTTTTAGTTGGATTTCAAACCCAAGCTATAAAATAGATAATAATATTAGGTTCAAAGAATATCTTATAAAGGTAAAATCTCGTATTAACTTAGATAAGGAAAATCTATTCTCTAATAATAATAAAAATAACACTCTAATACTTTTTAATTCATATGTGTGCTAATGAATTTTCTTATGCAATATTTTCGATAGGAAATTAGTTAGATTATAAAACGTTGTTTAGAATTTATCATTGTCTCATAACTATACATG
The DNA here is from genome assembly GCA_030737815.1 of Allium fistulosum. Lineage (NCBI taxonomy): Eukaryota > Viridiplantae > Streptophyta > Magnoliopsida > Asparagales > Amaryllidaceae > Allium > Allium fistulosum. The sequence continues at coordinate 865,038,374 of CM060906.1, read as the reverse complement.
TCTGCCTCATACCATAATATAATGTTCTTTATGTACTCTTTTATCTCTTACTTAGTTTATGCCTAGTATGTTTATTTATTATGGCATATATATACATACATTTATACACATATATATGTGTCAATCTAATCATTTGGTTGAGTTTTTATTTCAGTTTTACATGTATAAGCGCTTGGATGGATGTAGCAGGTTTTGCAAGCATTGATGAATAATTGATATTTGTGCATATTTAGGGTTTAGTTTTGTTCTTTTGTTTTATTTTGTTTTTTTCTCATTTTATCTACCTTATGGACTCTAGTCATTTGGAATGGGATAGTTTTTAATTTATTTTGTTGTACGTGGAGTTTCTACCTGTCAAGCTTGTTGGCGGCATAATTTTTTAAATATAGAATAAATTACATGAATGCTCTCCTTTTCGAATAGAGGGTCACTTATTTTTATCAATAAAATAAAATAAATAGAAGACGACACCATACGTGGATTCAAATTGACCTTCTAAAAAATCTACTTAAGTTTTGCTTGTGGACGTAGTTAAATTGGGGTTGATAGATGCAATTCAGAGATTGGTTATGAGGATTGAAAATTTTATTTTGTTGGAATGATTGTTGACATTTTCATATTGAAGGAAATTATTGTTGTAAGATAGGATGGAAAGATATAATATGAAGAATTTGTATTTTATTTTCCTTTCTATCTTTCCTACATTATCAAACCGACCGTTGGGAGGTTTGTCAATCCATAGCGTTGCAATTGGGACTCTCTATAGTCAAAATATTTTGCCTTTTTCTTCTCTTTGGTGTTCTCCCATATTATTTCATTATACAAATTGTTCAAAGACATATTCCCTTAAATTTCTCATCTTTAGCTTGTTTCTTATGCTTTTTTCGAATCAAAGATTAACCTAAATCGTCTCCTCCTATTATCTCCATCTGTATAAATGTGATTCTGAACCAGAGAGTTATGTAACAATTCACTGAAAAGGAACTAACCAATCGAAATAATCCTTAACATTCTACCATCATCTACCAGTGATGGTAATCAATCGCCAAACTTGCAACCACCAACGAATTAGCCATGCTGCTCTTCTTCAAACCTCGAGTTCACTAGCTCGCTCTTTGTTTACGATCATTTTGTTGTCTCCTTTTGAAGAAAAGGTACTACTGCCTTTAATCTATTAATTTATGTTATATTTATTATGTTGAGATTTCCATTTCTAAACTGATTTGTACTTTGCTTGCTATCAAAAATTATTACCAATGGTGTATTTGTATAAAATGATTTTGGATAATTAAAATTATGTAGGCGATAAAATAATAGTAACAAGTTACAAAATTTGCATAACAAACAAGAGCAAAATTCTCACAAAATTTGCATAATAATCTTCCAAAGTATTTATGTTTTCTAGTTTATAACTTAAACTAACATAAAAGGAAAGAACTGCTAATAATAGTTGTGACGACCCGTAATTTAACCTCTTTAAAATATGGGTATTTAATATATTTTTAAATAATCAATTAATGGATTTATAACTAATATAAAACTCTTTAAAATATTGGTTAGTGATGGTGAAAGGATTTTCAAAATTTGTTTACAAAATATTTAGTTCGAAGAAAAATAGAAAATGTGACAGCAAATCGTTTTTCGAATTTTCGACTTTTCATCGCCTAAAAGTTATCGGAAACATTGTAAACTCCAGTGTAAATAAATTCACATTCATTTATAAATAAGATAGCATATTTTAAAAATACAAATATATACTTAAGTTAAAGAAATTATGTGTGACTTTTTATGAAAAATAAAATAAGAAAAAATTGTTTAAATGGAAGATTCCTTAAGAAACATATTTAAACATAAGGTACAAATGCATTTATGGTATGTTGGCTCAAGTTTTCATGAAGGGGACAAGAAAATTTCGAAATTTATGATTGGGAGATAAGGGTGAGGTGGCATGGTTAGGTGGCACAATGTTGTGGAGGGTAAAGTACATAGGGGTAGTTTAGTAATTTTTAGTTCATTTTATATAAAAGCAAATTTCCTAATTCTTTTTATCATTTTCTCATTTCTAATTTCATTTTCAAAACTTCATGTAAGCTTTCTCTAAGTTTTTATGGTTTCCATAAATTTCTAAAATCTAAAAACCTTAGTTTCATCCATTTTTAAAACCCTTAAGTCTTGTTTAAAAGCCTTTCATCCACTTCTACAACAACTCCTTCACAAAACATGTCCATACACCCCTCATCCACTCTTGACCGAGCCACACATACCCTAGATCCGAACCTATTCAAGTGTTTTTGGCTTAAAAACTCCATTTTTCCAAAGTTTTTGCAAAGATCTAAGGGTTTTTGAAGTTCTAGAACAAGTTCGATTGATGTTAGTAAACTATTGTGAGTATAAATCTCATCTTTCAAAATCTTAACTTTTTAAACTTAAATATTGTTCATATATTTGTTATTAGAGGCATATTGTGTTCGTACTACCATGTGATGTATGTTGGATTGGGTTATACCTTGAAAAGTTGTCACCTTGTTAGTTTAGTAACCAAGTTAGTAAGTAATTTTTGGATGTTAGTAGTAAAAGTTAGTTATATTGTTAATGATTGCTCTCTACATGTTGTAGAATAGTTTAGCACTTTGTATTATTGTTTTGCTTATGTTATATGATGTATGGATGAAAGTAAAGTGACATGAAATTAGTTGTCGAAGTAACCGTGTAGGGACTATCTCTATATCGGTACTTTTGACAAACATATCCTTATTGAAATTTTTCGATTTATTTCACTAGCTTGGATTTTGTTTTACAAGTTAATAAAGTTGTTAAATAAGGATGATTTCAAATTTATTTAATTATTTTAATAAATATTTTTAAATATAATTAATTAATTAATTAATAAGGATTAAGGTTAATTAATTAACTTGTTAATGGTGAGTTTAAATTTAATTAATTAACTAATTAATGATATGTTTAAATTTAATTAATTACTTTGTTAACGATATTTAATATTAATTAATCATTTTTCCTAATGATGATTAAGGTTAATTAATTATTTAATAATGATGGATTAAAATTAATTAATCATTTTAATAATGATGATTAAAATTAATTTAACTCCTTTCAATTAATGGTTTTTAGATTTAATTAATGATATTTATTATTATTAATTAATTTAATTAATAATGTCTAAATTTAATTAATTAATGTTATTAATGAGATTAAAATTAATAAATTAATTTAATTAATTATGTTAATTTAAAGGTGATTAACCTTTTTAATTAAAGGGTATTTTGAAGTTAATTAACCAAATTGATTAATGAAGTTTAAAGATAATTAATTATTCTTATTAATGATAGTTAAAGCCAAGTACCCAATTAAATAAGGATGTTCAAAGTTATTAAATCCTTTTATAATTGATGTTTTAAAGTTAGTAAACTCATTTAACAATGTTTTTTGAAGCTAATACTTGTAATGTGAAGCCTAAGCACGGATTCGGTATTAAAAGCAAATGTTTGATTCGTTTATGGAAATGAATAAATTTCCGTAAAGCGAAATCACTTATATGGAAATGATTTATTTGTATGCTTAACACTAAATGTCGAAGATGTAGATTTGTCTCTATTCCAAAAGTTAAAAATAGCCGTGAGACATGACTTTGAGATAACACTACCTTGACCTGTCTGGTATTATTGTTAACTGAGGAACAATACAAGTTTGAATTCGACGAGTGGTGATGGATATACAAGACTTAATTTCCATATACGAACGTTTTCTATCCATGATAGTCGGTTACCCACTATCGATTACTTCAGCTTTATTTTTTCGTCATTCTAAGACAATGTGTTGCTCCGTTGAGCTTTGTTATCCTTTATCGGGAATGACTAAAACAAAAGCGCGAGAGGAGGCCAAGCTATGTGGGGTTGCTCCTATTAGGAAACCTTCACATCTCATCTAGATTGGATTTGGTGCCGCTTTTATATGTGAAGTATTCGGATACTCGGTAAGGTTAGGCGGGGTCTGGCTTGGAGCGTTCCGAGAAGTGTCACGGAGTAAATGAGCTTCTCAGAAGCATATTACTAGAGGTATATGTGACAACCCATTTCTTCGACTCCCAGAAATCGACACTAATACATCCTTGGTATTCATGTGTCGCAAATCCAAATGCCTAAGAAGCAGATCCTCAAGGGTAAGAAAGAAAAATAAGACAGAACAGAATCTCACATACATTATTTCTACAAATAATCTTTACAGCGGAAATTAATTTACATTTATTAAAGTTAATACATGGACAGTTATAAATTCTTGCCCTTACAATGCGGAATACTATAGTACAAGAGTGTGGTGGAAATAGACAATAGATCTTCATTATATCTTCCGACTCTCGACTTTGAGCTCCATCCAGCATTCTTCTAAACTAAACCTGACTACTAGGCTGCTCGGGAAAATTAGGTCACCAAGAGTTTAAGGAAAAGGAAAATAAACTCCGGGTTAGTCATGGGACTGGTGTGAGAACTCAAAATACGTGTTTCGAAAAAAAAAGGTATCTCAAAAGACCACGCCGCACATAAACACGGAATGGGTTTTACCTTATGTAAACCAAAACATTCTACGTCAAAATTCTTGATATTATTTTTAATGACATATCTTTGAAAAACATTTGCAAGTAAATTTTATTAATCTTAGCCGAAATTGTTACATTATTAAATTCCAGCATACCACCTTGTAATACTAGGCTTTCTACATCGAAAATCGTACAGGATCTTATTGGAGAATGGGTTTCCATACAAATGACCAGGTGAAGGGACTACCTTCCGACAGTACATCTCTAAAGGAATGTACCCAAGCCTAACAGATGGTCCTCTACCAACACAAGACCGGCCTATCTCTTCCTAGATAGTACTAAATATGTCATCACCCCAGTTGTTACCAACCTATCCGAGGATCCTCGTAGCAAACATCCACAGTAATTTACATCCTGAACGTCATAGCAGGAAGAAATATATCTAGAAAGGGATGATTATACCCTAATGGTTGGGAACCACATAGCCTTGCCGCATCTACCCTGTTTCGGTCATTTTTGGGTGTGAGGCTTGAGGTAACGATTACCTTTCACATAGCACATCATCTTCCTTTTAATGCCACACTGCCATTCCATTGATCACTATTGACTTCCACAAACATACAACCTCCGAGCTCATAGGTCTCAGAGAAGGGTGTTAAGCTAAGAGAAGTTGCCTTCTCCGCCACCAAACAGATGTATATTTATAAAATTCAACGATGAAATCTCAAGAATGCAATGTCAGACATCCGTCCATACAAGTTCATTCTAGGACTGAACGAAACCGAAGGCACTCTCCTACCACATCTTGCCAGGAATTATCCTTAGGATTAGTAGTGAAAAGTCCTTGCAACCTAAAGAGTTTCAGAAATGAAGGGACCACTGCTACTTTAGTATTTGAATGCTAATAGAATTATCAATAAGCAGTCCTTTCATCTCGAAAATCCCTGGTTTTCATCCTTCATTTTCTTTGTCAAGTCTTCATTTTTTGAACGCATACGTTGGTTTGAAGTGGTTTTCGGATAGGAATTACGCAGATCCGACCCCGGTTCCTTCGATCCAATCATTGATAAAAAAAAGTTTTGTAAATAGGGAATCATTCTTTAATTAATTAAGTTCATTTTATCAAAATCTCTCTTAGAGATATATATTTCTAAAACATTCTTTCCGGTATATACGGAACTATCAAATCTTTGATTGCTTAAAACCCTTTTTAAATTCCAAATCAATTCATCTTTTCTAAGGAAAACATTCCAAATCATTTATTTAAATCTTAACAAAGATTTCCAAGTTATAACTTTTAACATGGATAAAAAACAATGTTATTCAAGACATCGTTTACTATAAATCCAAACTAATAAACTTTAAGTATAGGAATTTAAATTAATTCCAAATCATTTCATTTAAATCTTAACAAAAATTTCTTAATTCAAAACTCATACTTTTGATTCAGTTGAAACCATTTTATCTAGGATGTTAAACCAAAACCATTCTACTCAATATCAATCGTCGTATTAAACAAATACTATGGATGGAATAACAGTGAAAGCACCTTTTAAATTCCACGAATAGTATGAGTTCCCTCTTTGGGCTTTAACACCGAGTACAATAATATCATCTCTATAAAATCCAAGTTGTATTTAATTTTGGAAAATTTAAATCTTTTGTACTTAACTCGTTTCCGACATTTCGACATTATCTATCCCTCGCCTAGGAAAGAGGTCAGGTGAGCCAGGGAACTGGTTGCTCCTAAACATCCCCTTAGTTTAAGCACATCACATCCGGATCTCATGAATAGAAAAATCCAGTCTACTCGTCGGCTTTTAGAGCCAAGATTAAACCACTATTTTATAATAGCTTTTTCTTTAATTTATTTATTTGATCTTTCTTCAATAAGCTAGAAATCCTCTAAATTATTATGAAAACTCTTAATTATCCATTTGAAAACATTTACAAAATATTTGGATAAGAATTGATAAGATTAAAACTATATTTCAAAAGTTATAGAAAAGTGCTGTGAAAAGTGCTGCGGAAAGTGTTTTTTAAGCTATATTGATCAAAACGACTTTTTATTATTTGAAAATTCACTTGTATTACTCAAATCACTTTTAAAACATTTTAAAATATTTATAGGATTTATTTCATATTTTTAAACAATTTTAAAACATCATTTTCAAATAAATCCAGTTTTGGATTCCGAACTACAAAATCAAGATTTTTTCCAAAACATGTTTTACTCATATTTCTAAATCTACTTGTCGAAATCTCGATTTTCTTTCTTCATTGGAAAACTAAGGATATAATAGTATGGAAAATTCTTATCTCGAAGAACTCCAAGCTATATTCCAACTTATACACTTGTTTGACTTTCATAGCGCGAAATCGCGAACTACCGTTACACGACGCGCTTATTTTTACCCAAATTTTCTAGTTCTTTCCCAACTTCACCAAAACACTTATAAATGATCATAAAACATTTAAAATACATTATAAACCATTTATAATAAATTTAACAATTCCATATACACTAATTAACTAATTCTAGGAAATTGATTTCCTTTTGTGTTTATCGACGTGTATATTCGTGACTTTCATATATATTCCATATTCATATGAAAACAACCAAACTTGATGATAAAATCATATTAAACATCCATTTGTAACATCATATCATCATCTAACATATAGTATAATAGTTATAGGAGTTCTCATCTTCATTTTCCCATCGAACTAGTTTTAAAATGGCTATAGCTCCGCTATCTCGAAATAAAACTCCACGAAATCGATCTTGGATCCTTGAAATGGCTCGGCCAAGCCTTGGTGCTCATGGTCTATAGTGGGGAAGAGGTGGAGCTCATGGCCTAGGGTGGTGAATGGTGGTGTCTTGGGTTTGAGTGGTGGAAAGATGGAGATTCGAGCTTGTTTTGAGGTGTTTAACTATATTTAACTATATATAACTATATATTATGATTTTATTTCTTTTTTAAATAAATTTGGACATTATTTTTTTTAGGATGAAAGCCATTAAAGTGGACACAAAAGCTTGTAAATTATGAAGAAGAAAAGGAATGAAAAGGAAGAGAAGATGGTAGGGTATTTATAAGAAAAAGGAAGAGTATAAAAGAAGACATGTACACATCACTTTTGTCACTATTTCCAGGCTTTTCCAACACACCTCCTACCTTTACAATGCACGGCCAAGGCCCCTCCCCAAGTCCACATCACTTCCATCCTCTCATGCATGCATATGTTGACTTCTTTATGCTTAAAGAGTAAGAAATTATTAAAATACATTATTTATTTATATTATATTTCTTATACATAATTATATTTATATATGTATGTTTATATGTATGTTATCATATGTATGTAACATATATATGTATGTATATGGAGGGTTTTAAAACTTCGAACATCTTCGAATAAATTTTGTTCGTTAAATCGTTGAAATCCGACGAACCGATTATCGGTCACATTTTCACTTATACTTTAACGTACACATATTTGTAAACAAAATTTAAAAATAATTTTCTTATCATTTTAAATTAATTAAAATTATTACATTTGAATTATAAAACCATAAAATTTTATATTAAAATTATTTTAAAAAATTGCTATTATACCGATAAAGCGATATTGATTTTTCCTTATATTTTCAAATTAAATATATATATATATATATATATATATATATCTTTATAAACTATTATAAATGATTTATTATTATTTTATAATTATTCACAATGAATTATCATCATTTAAAATATTGGAAATTAGCCACAAGGGCCTCTTTAGCAAGTGGAATTAGTTTCTAGGACACACAACTGAAATAATTACTTTCAAGGACAAAACGTAAAATAATTAGTTTCTAGGGCCTAAAAACCTATGAAATTATGTCCTTGAAAGTAATTGGAATGCTGACTTTGCCCTTGAAAGTAATTATTCTACTGACTTTGGCCTTGAAAGTAATTTCTTTGAATGTGTGTCCTAGAAACTAATTAGACTGCAAAGTTTGTCCTTCTGGTGAAATGCCCCTTTAAAATAATTATTAAATCATTAAATTCCAATTTAATTTAAATAAATCAATAATTTAAATTCAATGTTATTCAATTGAAATAATTTGAGGAAAATATTCTTGTAAATATTTATTCAAAATAAGTTTACCATTACTTATCATTACTTGAAACGATATTATCTGTATTATCATCTTTAATTAAAAATAAATTCAATTTATCAAAGTGATAAATTGGCGGGTCGTTACAGACTTCCCCCTCTTAAAAGAATTTTGTCCCCGAAATTACCCAAACAAAACCCAAAGGTTTTCCAAAAATATTTATTTTTAACTTACATCCGTATAATGTATATAGATCATCTATACATAATATCTGATTCGATCTTTTATTCGAATCCACAACTTTACTTCCGATCTAGTATTGATCCCCTGATCCTTTAGTGCGAACTTTGACCAGGTTTCCTGATCTGAACTTTAGTTCTCCTTGCATAGCTCTCAACTATGATAGAAAACTCAAGCATCTTAACCCTAAACCCTTATCAATGTTCGTCGTCAAGAATCAAGTGATAAATTCTTTTTCGGATAAGTGTCAAGACACGTTAAAGTTCTGCACTCGAATCTTGGATTAAATCGTACGACAAACAATCCACATATTTCATATGTGTTTATTAACTTTAAAATAAATTTGAAAATGTTTCATAAAACTTTCATAAAAAATACTTCTTTATACATAACCATTTTGCATTTTTATTTCCAAATATTTATACTTAAAAACAAATTTATTTCCAAAAGACAAATATCTTTTTACTATATTACATTTCTAGACATATATTAGTGGTTTCTGGAAAACATATTTCCACAATAATTCATTAAATTGATAAATCACCATCAACTTCCAATATTAAATGTGAAAACATTCTTTATTTAGTTAAAAATTACTTTATCCATTAACACTCCTTTATTAATTAAACTTCCTTTATATATACATATGCATATTGCATATGCATATACATATGCATATTGCATATGCATATACATATATCTATATATATATATATATAAATATATATATATTCTCTTTACCTATACTGGTTTTAATACATAAAAATATTCATATACTTATTCAGTTGCTTTAAGTATATTCATAATTTACTTAACACTTTTTACTTACTTTAAAATATAATCAAAGTGATTAAATTATTTACTACCAAAACATTGTTAAAATGAACTTCTCTTTATAATATCTTCCATCTTTTTATAAAAACTCTAATACTTGTTATTATCTTTTAAAAATCCCTTTATTACAGATCTAGATATATTCATAAGATTTCTTCCAAAGTGTTATTCAAGGGTTTAAAAAGAAATGTTGTTAAAACATTGTTTACAACAAACCCAAAAAAACAGTTCAACTTTAATTGTTTACTTAAAGATTGGTACTAATAAAAAGTCGGGACAACCATCATTTATAAATCTTTGCATTATTACATCATTTAATCCTTCCAACACTAGGGTCTAAAAAGAAGATCCCCATTTCCTCACTAAACCATTACAACTCAAAATACTACATCAAAACAAAATACACTACTCATACATACTTACTTCCCAGATACTATTCCTACTCTTCTGAGTCTGAAGACAAAGGTGGACTCCAACATCCCAAATCAATCATTACGTCTCCTTCTCCCTCTTCTTCATTATCCAAATCATCATCGGTTTCGTCGTCGTCCTCCTCTTGTGCTTCTTCAATTTTCTGGGGTAACCATGGCTGATCCCATGGGACTTGTCCCAAGCCTACTGGTACTCCTGGTATGATTCCTCCCCCTTCCAATTCCTCTGATCCTTGCACATTTTCTTCCTACGGATTTTCAAATTCACCGACTTCTTCCTCTTCTTCTTCTTCCATCTCCTCATTGTTGCTTCCTATTGCATCCCAGTTTATGTATGAACTGGACGATGCCTCCTACCATATAACATTCTCCCCATTCATATTCCATATCACATTGCTGCACTCGCTCGATATGATAGCGTTCAGGTCTTCTATTGGCTCGGATTCTTCCTCCATTGGTTCTACCTCCTCTTCTACAAGTTCTGATTCCTCTTCCATACGTTTATCCTCCTATATGGGTTCCAAGATGGAACTAGCGGGATCCACTACCCAATTTCCCTCTGAGGCTTGCCCGGGTTCGTCGTCGTTGGAGATTATAATAATTTCTGGAGCTGGGGTTGGTATAAGCATTCCGGCAACTGGGTACCCATCTTCATCCCTACGTGTATATAAGGCATAGTCTTTCGTAATTAGAGATCCACTATTGCTAGATGGATGTACTGGCTGTTCCTCTTCATCGCTAAGGAGAACTATAAGGTTATCCTTTTCGCCCCAATTTGCCCTAGAGGATTCCCTTTCGCATAACTTCTCCCATATGGTTTTTATAAGACAAACAGTTATTTGTTAAGACACAAGTAGTAGGTAATTGCTAGCGTATTAAAGGTAGAGAGTTTTGGTTAATATTCAGAAAAATGGTTCGGGGTTCATTTCTAAAGTTGGCTTTTAAAATTCTTCGTATAAAAGGTTTTATTATTTTAAAAACTCTTTGAAAATTTTACCAAAATATTCTTTTCTTTTCAAATACATGTATATAATTTTAGGTAAAATGATTTCATATAAAACCATATTCATTTGTATATTTTATTAACAAATATGTGATCATATATATACTCAAACTCATTCTAGGATGTTACTAACCCTATCTCTAATGAGCTACTCGTCCTAAGGTACTACTAACTCTATCTCCGATGAGTCTTTTACCCTTACTAGGCTCAGGTGTTCGCTCAACCTAAGCTCTAATACCACGTTGTGACGATCCAATTCTTCGACTCCCAGAAATCGACACTAATACATCTTCGATATTCATGTGCCGCATATCCAAATACCGGAGAAGCAGATCCACAAGGGTAAGAAAGAAAAATAAGACAGAACAGAATCTCACATACATTATTTCTACAAATAATCTTTACAGCGGAAATTAATTTACATTTATTAAAGTTAATACATGGACAGTTATAAATTCCTGCCCTTACAATGCGGAATACTATAGTACAAGAGTGTGGTGGAAATAGATAATAGATCTTCAGTAATTCTTCTGACTCCCGGCTTCGAGCTTCATCCAACATTCCTCTAAACTAAACCTGACTACTAGGCTGCCCGGGAAAATCAAGGCACCTAAAGTTAAAGGAAAAGGAAAACAAACTCCGGGTCAGTCATGGGACTAGTGTGAGAACTCAAAATATGTGTTTTGGAAACAAAAAGGTATCTTATAAGACCATGCCGCACATAAACACGGAACGGATTTTTACCTTATGATAACCAAAATATTCTAGGTCAAAATTCTTGATATTATTTTTAATGACATACCTTTGAAAAACATTTGCAAGTAAATTTTATTAATCTTAGCCGAAATTGTTACTTTATTAAATTCCAGCATACCACCTTGTAATACAAGGCTTTCTACATCTAAAATCGTACGGGCTCTTATTGGAGAATGGATTTCCATACAAATGACCAGGTGAAGGGACTACCTTCCGGCAGTACATCTCTAGAGGAATGTACCGAGGCCCAACAAATGGTCCTCTACCAACACAAGACCGACCTACCTCTTCCTAGATAGTATCGAATATGTCATCACCCCGGTCATTACCAACCTATCCGAGGATCCTCGTAGCATACATCTACATTAATTTACATCCCGAACGTCATAGTGGGAAGAAATATATCTAGAAGGGGATGATCATACCCTAATGGTTGCGAACCACATAGCCCTGCCGCATCTACCCTGTTTCGGTCATTTTCGAGTGTGAGGCTTGAGGTAACAATTACTTTTCACATATCACATCATCTTCCTTTTAATGCCACACTGCCATTCCATCGATCACTATTGACTTCCACAAACATATAACCTCCGAGCTCATACGTCTCAGAGAAGGGTGTTAAGCTAAGAGAAGTTGCCTTCTCCGCCACCAAACAGATGTATATTTATTAAATTCAACGATGAAATCTCAAGAATGCAATGTTAGACATCCGTCCATACAAGTTCATACTAGGACTGAACGAAACCGAAGGCACTCTCCTACCACATCTTGCCAGGAATTATCCTTAGGATTAGTAGCGAAAAGTCCTTGCAACCCAAAGAGTTTCAGAAATGAAGGGACCACTGCTACTTTAGTATTTGAATGCTAACAGAATTATCAACAAGCAGTCCTTTCATCTCGAAAATCCCTGGTTTTCATCCTTCATTTTCTTTGTCAAGTCTTCATTTTTTGAACGCATACGTTGGTTCGAAGTGGTTTCGGATAGGAATTACGCAGATCCGACCCCGGTTCCTTCGATCCAATCATTGATAATAAAAAATTTTGTAAATAGGGAATCATTCTTTAATTAAGTTCATTTTATCAAAATCTCTCTTAGAGATATATATTTCTAAAACATTATTTTCGGTATATACGGAACTATCAAACATTCTTTCTGGTATTATAAATGATTTATTATCATTTTATAATTATTCAAAATGAATTGTCACCATTTAAAATAATTATTTGGATAATTTAAAATAATTATTAAATCATTAAATTCCAATTTAATTTAAATAAATTAATGATTTAAATCCAAAGTTATTTTATTGAAATAAATTTGAGGAAAATATTCTTGTAAATATTTATTCAAAATAAGTTTACTATTACTTATCATTACTTGAAATGATATTATATGTATTATCATCTTTAATTAAAAATAAATTTAGTTTATCAAAGTGATAAATTGGTGGGTCGTTATAGTATACTTCAAATAGGAGGTGCACCCTTCTAGTAATTTTAGAAAAAAATTCTTTTCTTATTTGATTCGAACCTTCGAATTTTTTTCCTTAAATTAATCGGGAAGAGTCAACCACTCTTTGCAATGTTTAATTATTTATCCATTCTTCATGTTTGCATGTTGATTCATGTGAGAGTAAAACCATTCCATGTTCAGTGGTGTGGTCTCATATTTTATGTTTAATCACACACCTACTGATTTAATTTTTTTACTCATACCAGACATATCTTTTGACCCGAGTTGTTTGTTTTCCTTAAACTCTTGGGTACTCAATTTTATTTGAGTAGTTCGAGGGTAACAGGTCTATGTGGGCTCTTTGAAGATGGCATTCGAGCAGGAGGCCTTTATCTACTTAGCTATCTATTCCTCTGTTTATCTAGTTTTTGTATGTACTTTGTTTAGCATATATAAATGGCAGACTGTTATAACTTCCTAAACTGACTTGTAGTACTTTTTTGCAACTCTAATAACTCCCTGTTAAGGAGTAACATTATGTACTATATCACTATTATGATATATTTAATAGTTTCATTGTGAGGTTTTCTATTTTGTTCTTTTGTTTTTACCCCATGACGATTCATCTTTTCGATGCTTGGGCAACAGCACATGACCACCAAAGATGTATTAAGTGTCATTCCCAAGGGTCAGAAAGGTGGGTCGTTATAGTTGGTATAAGATCTTTGGTTGAGCGAACACCTTAGTATGATTTGGGTACAACTCATTAGAGATGGGATGAGAAGAGACTTAGAATGAGTTAATATTGAGAGAGCGGTTTTGCCACCCATCCTAAAGATTCATTTTAGATCCTTTGTTGTTATTTACCTTAAAACCATTTTGGTCCTATCTTTGTATTCTAATAATACCTGTCATTGTTCAAGTAATTGAAAATGAGTACAAGAGGAAGAAGAAGGGGAGGATCTAGCACCAGGACAACTACAAATAGCAGAGCTGCTAGAAATAGGCCAGTTGTAGAGTAGGTAGAAGAAGTAGTAGTACAAATGCAACTGCCTCAGAACTTTGCTACTCTGTGCAAAAATTATACTGCTTTGGGTGGTAACAATTCTTTGGAACTAAAGATATTCTGAGAGTTCAGACATGGCTCTGCTCTTGTGAAAGGATATTTGGGGATCTTCGGTTGGAGGATGCAAGGAAGCGATTGTTGACGTCGCGACAACTCCAAAAGTTAGCAATGGATTGGTGGGATTCAGTGACAGTTAATACCCCAGAGGAAGATTTTACTTGGGCTCAATTTAAGGAAGTCTTCGAAGCTCAGTTTATTTCGGAGGCGGGGAGGACTCTGTTGTTCAGGAGTTTCAAGGATTTGAGGCAAGGTGAGATGACAGTGGCGCAGTATGAGCATAGGTTCAATGCATTGTCATGCTCTGGACCGAGATTGATTGACATGCCACTCAAAAAGAATGAAATATTCGTGAAAGGAATGTGACTAGATATTCATTGGGAAACGACCAATCATCTCACCGGTACCTTTACGAATCTGATCAACATTGCTTTGAGATTTGTAGCTCTTGATATTGAGAAAGGAGTTCAAAAGGAGTAGTGCCAACAGTTGATACCCAACCTTTATTCGTGATACCTGTAACTAGTAAGTCATTTTTCAAATGCAAATGGAAGAAGAGGTGGTCAGGAAAGAAACCTGGAGTTGGAGCTCTTGCTTAGAACAAGCAATTAGATTTGATCAAGATTCTTTGTTATAAGTGCAACAAAATAGGCCACTTTGCAAATTAGTGCCCAAACCAAGCTAGTGGACCACTCTGCTACAATTGCAATAAGCATGGACATATAAAGAACCAGTGCCCTTTTCCAAAGAAGGGATCTCAGGGGCAAAGATTTTACCATGGAGGAAATACCATCTTCTTCTACGGATCCGAAAAGAAAACAGGTGTTTCAAAGTACATTATCCATTTCTGAAATTCTTGTTATAGTATTATTCGACACCAGTGCATCACATAGTTTTATCTTATATGACCTAATGAACCTATTAAACCTTAGATATGTTATTCTCTATAATTCTCTTTGTGTGTCAAACCCGATTGGCGGTCCGACCAATCTTGACACCATATGTTTGAATGTGCCTATTTGTTATCGAGATTGGCTTTTCTATTCTAACTTATCTGTTCTTGGGTTCACGGGTTTTGGTTTATTATTGGGAATGGATTGGTTGTCTAAATTTAAAGTAATTATAAATTGTAATCAAAGGATTATCAAAGTTGGTGATGTTGGAAATATTGGTATGGATATTTATTGTAGGGAGCCTAATAAGTTAATGAGCAGTTTTCTTTATTCTCTCGAATTACCCAAAGAGGGGATAAGCGATATACCAATTGTTCGGGACTTCAAGGATATTTTTAAAGAAGTGCAAGGTTTACCTCCTTATTGGGAAGTAGATTTCCACATTGATTTAATTCCAGGAACCAGACCGATTGTTCAACCTCCCCGAAGGTTAGCGCCAAAGGAATAAAGGGAGTTAGAGAAGCAGACATTTGATTTATTACAGAAAGATTTGGTCAAACGTAGCACATCGAGTTGGGGATCGCCAGTAGTGTTCGTTACCAAGGCTGATGGTTCTATTAGATTATGTGTAGATTACCGAGAGTTGAATAAGAGGACTATCAAGAATAAGTATCCTTTACCTAGGATTGATGACATGTTTGACCAGCTCCACGGAGCTAGAATATTTCTCAATTGGATCTTGCCACTGGTTTTCACCAATTAAGGATAGCAGAGAAGAGTGTACCCTTAACAGCTTTTCGAACCCCTAATAGTTTTTACGAGTGGTTAGCCATGCCGTTTGGATTGACTAACGCACCTGCTTATTTCGTGGATTTGATGAATAAAGTGTTTCGGAATTTTCTTGACAAGTTTATCCTAGTCTTCAATGATGATATTCTTGCCTATTCTAAAATGGAGGAAGAGCACAAGTATCATCTCTGAATTGTTCTATGTACTTTAATAAGTCATATTCTAAAGGCAAAGTTTTCTAAATGTCGTTTCTGGAAATCCGAAGTTAGATTTCTAGGGCATAGTTTCAGGAGAAGGCATATCAGCGGACCCAGCTAGTTGCGGTTCAAGACTGGAAGAAGCTCGAAAATGCAACTGGGGTCAGGAGTTTCTTGGGATTAGCTGGATTCTACAGAAGGTTCGTTAAAGATTTCTCAAAAATTTCTTCTCATCTAACAAATCCGACGAAGAAAGATGCTAAGTTTGTATGGACACCCAAGTGCGATCATGCATTCAATGAGTTAAAGGAAAAAATGATCAGTGCTCTCGTTTCAACTATTCCAAATGACGGCGAAGGATTAACAGTTTACACAGATGCTTGTAGGACCAGATTGGGGGCAGTTTTGATGTAGAATGGAAAAGTAATAGCATATGCAAGTCGACAGTTGAAACCTTATGAGAAGAATTACGCTACGCACGATCTGGAGCTATTGGTAGTTGTCTTCGCATTGAAGGTGTGGAGGCACTATATTTTGGGTGAAAAGTTTGAGTTATATACGGATCGCAAATCATTAAAGTATCTCTTTACCCAAAAGGATTTGAACTTGTGGCAGCAAAGATGGCTGGAGTTTCTTGCATTTTATGACCTAGAGATTCTTTATACCCCAAGGAAAGCAAACGTAGTTGCAGATGCGTTAAGTGGAATGTGGCGACAATTGGGAATTTGGAGGTTAAGCTAGCACTAATGAAGAGAATTGCATATTTCCAAGAAGAAGATCCTATTCTAGCTCGGCTGAAGAGGAGTGTTGAAAATGGAATTATTTCTAGTTTTCAGATTGACTCTCGAGGCATTTTAAGAATGAATCGACGGATTTTTGTGCCAGATGTTAATGGAATTAAACAAAATGTACCGAGAAAGTGCCATCGGTCTAGATTATCTATTCACCCAGGAGTAACTAAAATATTTCAGAACATGAAGAAGACTTTTTGGTGGAAAGGAAGAAGAGAGATATTTCAATCTTCGTAAGCCGATGTACGAATTGTCAACACGTCAAGAGTGACCAGCAAAAGACTACCAGGTTACTCCAACTATGGGAGATACCAAGTTGGGAGTGGGAGCAACAATCCATGGACTTTATCGATGGGTTTCCCAAAACAAGAAGAGATAATGAAGGCACTTGAGTAACTGTAGATCGATTGAAGAAGAGCGCCCACTTTATTCCATTGAAGTCAACAAGAATTACAGCTTCTTTGGCAGATATTTATTTGAGGGAGATTGTTCAACTTGGAATTCCAATAAGTATAGTCAATGATCGAGATCCCTTCTTCACCAGTCATTTTTGGGGAGAACTGCAAGCCGCTTTAGGGACAAAGTTGAATTTGAGCACAGCTTATCACCCGCAGATAGATGGACAAACCGAAAAGGTGAACCGAATTTTAGAGGATCTCTTGAGAGCATGTATTTGGATTTTGAAGGTTCTTAGGAAGAACATATTCATTTGGTGGAGTTCTCCTACAACAACAGTTACCAAGCCAGTATTGGCATGGCGCTCTATAAAGCTTTGTATAGACGACCATGTAAATCACCTACATGTTGGGTTGAGACTGGTGACCGATTAGTTCTTAGACCACAGATGAGTATGGAAGCATCAGAGAAAGTGGATATGATCAATAAAAGGATGAAAGAAGCCCAGGATCAACAAAATAGTTATGCCAATCAAAGGAGAAGGGACTTGGAGTTGGCGGTTGGGGATTTGGTATTAGCGAAAGTTTCCTCGATTAAAGGAATTGTAAGATTCAGAAAAAAAGGAAAGCTAGCACCTAGATTCATTGGACCATGTAGATTCCTTCAAAGAATTGGATCGTTAGCCTATAGAGTTGATTTGCCTAAAAGATTGGCTGAAGTTCATAATGTCTTTCATGTATCTCATCTGAGAAAGTATGTTTATGATCCATCGCTGATTGTAGAGACTTCTGCTCAGGAAGACTTGGCAATAGAACAAAATTTGACGGTAATCTGACATCCGATCCATATTGTAGATCAGTATGAGAGGACATTGAGAAACGAGGTGGTGAAGCTCGCAAAGGTTCAGTGGAGTGATGATCCCTGCAATTGCACTTGGGAGACTGTAGATAGTATGAGGAAAGCTTACCCTGAGTTGATGTTAGGATAGTGTTTGTTTATTTGTAAGAATTATGTATGCATTATTTATGATATAGTTGCTTAGTGTGTAAATGTTGCATGGGTTTTAGGATATATATATATATGCCCTTTTTGAGATATCTCCTTAAGTGTTAACTTTGGGGATGAAATTCTTTTAAGGGGGGAGAGTGTGACGACCCGTAATTTAACCTCTTTAAAATGTAGATATTCAATATATTTTTAAATAATTAATTAATATATTTATAACTAAAATAAAACTCTTCAGAATAATGTTTAGTGATGGTGAAAGGGTTTTCAAATTTTGTTTACAAAAATATTTAGTTCGAAGAAAAATCGAAAATGTGACCGGAAATCGTTTTTCGAATTTTTGACCTTTCGTTGCCTAGAAGTTGCGTGAAACATTGGCACTCCAGTGTAAATAAATTCACGTTCATTTATAAATAAGATAGCATATTTTAGAAACATAAATATATACTTAAGTTAAGAAAATTATGGTACGACTTTTATGAAAAATAAAATAAGAAAAAAAAATGTTTAAATGGAAGATTCCTTAAGAAACATGTTTAAACATAAGGTACAAATGCATTTATGGTATGTTGACTTAATTTTTCATGATGGGGACAAGGAAATTTTGAAATTTATGATGGGGAAACAAAGGTGAGGTGGCATGGTGAAGTGGCGCAATGTCGTGGAGGGTAAAGCACATAGGGGTAGTTTTGTAATTTGTTTAGTTCATTTTATATGAAAGCAAATTTCCTAATTCTTTTTATCATTTTCTCATTTCTAATTTCATTTTCAAAACTTCATTTAAGCTTTCTATAAGTTTTCATGGCTTTCATAAATTTCTAAAATCTAAAAACCTTAGTTTCATCCATTTTAAAAACCCTTAAGTCTTGTTTAAAAGCCTTCCATCCACTTCTACAACAACTCCTTCACAAAACAAGTCCACACACCCCTCATCCACTCTTGGTAGAGCCACACATACCCTAGGGCCGAACCTATTCAAGTGTTTTGGCTTAAAGACTCCATTTTTCCAAAGTTTTTGCAAATATCTAAGGGTTTTTGAAGTTCTTGAATAAGTTCGGTTGAAGTTAGTAAGCTATCGTGAGTAAAAATCTCAACTTTCAAAATCTTAACTTTTTAAACTTAAATATTGTTCATATATTTGTTAAGTGGCTTGTTGTGTTTGCATTACCATGTGATGTATGTTGGATTGGGTTATACCTTGAAAAGTTGTCACCTTGTTAGTTTAGTAACCAAGTTAGTAAGCAATTTTTGGATGTTAGTAGTAAAAGTTAGTTATATTGTTAATGATTATTCTCTACAAGTTGTAGAATAGTTTGGCACTTCGTATTATTATTTTGCTTATGTTATATGATGTGTGGATGAAAGTAAAGTGACATAAAATTAGTTGTCGAAGTGTCTGTATAGTGACTTCACTAGATCGACACTTTGGCAAACATATCCTTATCGAAATTTTCGATTATTTTCTCGAGCTTGGGTTTTGTTTTACAAGTTAATAAAGTTATTAAATAAGGATGATTTCAAATTTAATTAATTATTTTAATAAAGATTTTTAAATATAATTAATTAATAAATAAGGATTAAGGTTAATTAATTAACTTGTTAATGATGAGTTTAAATTTAATTAATTAACTTATTAATGTTATGTTTAAATTTAATTAATTACTTTATTAATAATACTAAAAATTAAATAATCATTTTGTCTAATGATGATTAAGGTTAATTAATTATTTAATAACTATGGATTAAAATTAATGAATCATTTTAATTAATGATGATTAAAATTAACTAATTCCTTTCAATTAATGATTTTTAAAATTAATTAACTAATTTAAATTTAATTAATATTTTCTTTAATTATGTTTTAAATTAATTAATTTAATTAATGATATTAATTTATTATTAATTAATTTAATTAATGATGTCTATATTTAATTAATTAATGTAATAATGAGATTAAATTTAATTAATTAATTTAATTAATTATGTTAATTTAAAGGTGATCAACCTTTTTAATTAAAGGTTATTTTGAAATTAATTAACCAAATTGATTAATGAAGTTTAAAGATAATTAATTATTCTTATTAATGATAGTTAAAGCCAAGTATCGAATTAAATAAGGATGTTCAAAGTTATTAAATCCTCTTATAATGATTTTTTAAATTTAGTAAACTCTTTTAACAAAGTGTTTTGAAGCTAATACTTGTAATGTGATGCCCAAGCATGAATTCGGTTTTAAAAGCAAATGTTTGATTCATTTCTGGAAATAAATAAATTTCCGTAAGCAAAATCACTTATACGGAAATGATTTATTTGTATGCTTAACACTAAATGTCGAAGATGTAGATTTGTCTCTATTCCAAAAGTTAAAAAAGGCCGTGAGACATGACTTTGAGGTAACACTACCTTGACCTATCCAGTATTATTGTTAACCAAGGAATAGTATAAGTTTGAATTCGATGAGTGGTGATGGGTATACAAGACTTAATTTCCATATACGATCGTTTTGTATCCTTGATAGTTGGTTACCCACTATTGATTACTTTAGCTTTATTTTTCGTTATTCTAAGATGATGTGTTGCTCTGTTGAGCTTTGTTATCGTTTGTTGAGAATGACTAAAACCAAAGTGTGAGATGAGGCTAAGTTGTGTGGGGTTGCTCCCATTAGGATACCTTCGCATCTCATCTAGATTGGATTTAGTACCGCTTTTAAATGTGAAGTATTCGGATACTCGGTAAGGTTTGGCGGGGTCCGGCTTCAAGAGTTCTGAGAAATGTCATAGAGTAAATGAGCTTCTCAGAAGTATATTACTAGAGGTATACTTCAAAGGGGGGCCGCACCCTTCTAATCATTATGGGAAATTTTCCTTTTCTTATTTGATTCGAACCTTCGAATTTGTTTCCTTAATTTAATCGGGAAGAGTCAACTACTCTTCACGATGTTTAATTATTTATCCATTCTTCACGTTTGGATGTTGATTCATGTGAGAGTAAACCCTTTCCATGTTCAGCGGCGTGGTCTCACATTTTGTGTTTAATTACACACATATTGATTTAAAATTTTAACTCATATCGGACATATCGTCTGACCTGAGTTGTTTGTTTTCCCTAAACTCTCGGGTACTTAATTTTATTTGAGTAGTCTGAGGTAATAAATCTATATGGGCTCTTTGAAGACAGCGTCCGAGCAAGATGCTTTTATCTACTTAGCTATCTATTCCACTATTTATCTAGTTTGTGTGTGTATTTTGTTCAGCATATGTAAATGGCAGACTGTTATAACTGCCTAAACTGACTGTAGTACTTTTGTGTAACTCTGATAACTTCCTATTAAGGAGTAACCTTATGTACTATATCACTATTATGATATATTTAACAGTTTCACTATGAGGTTTTATGTTTTGTTCTTTTATTTTTACCCCACGATGATTCAGGTATCTGATGCTTTGGAAATGGTACACGAACACCAAAGATGTATTTAGTGTCATTCCCAAGGGTAAAAAAGGTAGGTCATTACAATAGTTCAAACCAAGCCTAATCCAAATATATATTTCATTGAACTACGTAAAGTTCTTACCATTCTGGGAATAGTCATATTAAGCATATGGCTGTCATGAAACTTACCACTTGAATGTGTCATAAGTTTTATGAGCATATAAACTAATATATTTTTGATAGCATAATTTAGTTGTACAATTATTGCTTTGACTTGATTTAAATTATTCCAAATTAATTATGGTTAATGAAACAATAAATTCTAATATGGTTAATTAGGAAACTAAGGTAGTAATATGGTAATTACTTAATTGATTTAGTATCAAGTTCATCACTATGTCCTTATCAAAATTATAAATGTTGGCAGATTTACAATTACCTAAATAATCAGACCCCTCTTGCATTGTAGCTTAGTGCTATACACATTGGTAGAAATATATTAGTTTTTTTCCTTGAATGTACCTAAACTATACTCGAAAGATATTTTAACCAACATGTATTCCGATGCAGTTAACTTCGTAAGTAGCATAATAGTAATATTATAAACTCGCACAAAGGCATGTATATAAGACTTGATTTTTGTATAGTTTTGGACCATTTGTATACAGCAAAATTCTAGAATTCATGGACCTTCAATAAATAACTTTTACCTTCAGATCTGATTTACTTCACCATGTAGGTTGCCACTTTGCAGCCTCGAAACCCTAATGATTTATATTTTATCTCCCATCTTGTGTCCAAATCTAGAAATTAGTATATAAAATAAGTTAGTAAAATAAAATTTTACTTGCATAAAGTTATAAAGTTTAGAACATGTGTGAAACCCAAATAAACTTTAATTTAAGAATGTATAGTAAGAGCATCATTGTCGGTTTAGCATATATAGTAGAAATCAATTGAAGAAACAATATGGATTTTTAACATTTTTACAATTTTGCATGCAATTGAATTTATACATAATGTCAAAAGGGTGGAAATTCCATGTATGCACATGATAAAATCCATGGTAATCGAATGGCAAGTTGTATGTTCTTAAATTAGCGCACATGCTATAAACTATGAGGTGCAATAATGCAAGATGAAAGTGAAGTTATTAAAAATGTACTTGATCATTATTGTTTTGTATTTTCTAATGCTTATACATTTTGTATTAAAAATATATCAACTTCATAACCGGATCATAAATGCTACAAAAAACGATTAATTTGAATTTTATCCATTTAGTATTATTTTAAAGAGTTTGCTCTTCTTAAGATTGTGGGTTACGGTGTAACTGATCTTAAGGCCACTTTAACAGTAGAGGGGAGATGAATGGTGTTTTATAACTTTTATGAATCTTTTTAACTTTGTTTCAATATTTAAATAAAAACACAAATTATCAACAAAGATATATACTAATCAAGCAGTCACAGATGTAATCATAGCTAACTACAAAAGCAATGACAAAAGGTAAAGTAAGAGAGATGGCACCAGGAATTTTATACCGGTTCGGATTAACCAATCCTACATCTAGTCCCGTACAATACTGTATAGATTTCTTTTCAATCGTCTACTTTAACCAGGTAGCTAGCAAACCAGAATACATTCTCGATTTCAAGGTTACAAGATACATCCTCCCGTCTCACGAGTCTGGGGTAAACTCTCTTAATTTACTGGGCAATAAGATCACCCACTAGATTTAGACAGGCTACTAAGCACATCCACTTGATTTGAATGGACAATAAGCACACCCAAACAAATAAGTGTAGAGTTGTTGGTTTCCAAATACAAACAGTAAAACTTGGGATATAAGATATTCTATAGTTCTTATAATAGCGGTAATATAGCAATCTACTTTTTCGACCCTCGAATGTCGACAATAATACACCACGATATTCACATGATGAACACCCAAGTGCCGGAAAGACGGATTGTTAATGTAAAATAAAAAGAAAAAGATTAAGAAAGAAGGATTACGATATCAGAATGTCATGGCGGAATGATAACATATAATATCAAAAGACGGTACAAAACTATCACTCTAAGATACTAAGCATTTCAAAGTTACAATTTTAAATAATATCATCAGCCTGGATAGTTATACCAAGATGTCCTCATAAATTCTAATATGTAAAATATAGTAATGCAGCAGAAATAAGAATACTATGGTAGGTGAAACATCCAGGTAGTCTCCTCGAGCTCCAATGAACATCAACGAAAACCTACCTTTCTCAAACTACTCGAAAGAGCATACATGGAATTTAGGGAAAACAAAAACCACATGTCAAACATAAGACTGGTATGAGAAACTAAAGAAATAGGTGATCAACATATAACGGTACTTTTGAGACCGTTTGGAAACGGTTATTGTAATGACCCGTAATTTTACCACTTTGAAAATGCAATATTTAATTAATTTTAAATATAGTTTTATAAGTTAAATGAACTTTTTTTAATTATTTAAAGATTATAAGAAACTTATTTTTAAGTTTTGTTTACATAAATAAATAGTTTAACAAAAACGTCAAAATGTGACCGTAAAACATTTTGTCGAAAATCAACGTTTTGTTCAAAATAAGTCGTCGCAACATTGTTGCACCTTTGTTAGCATGTTTTAACATATATATTACACATTTTAATAACTAAACAAGTATACTTTTACTAATTATGATTAAGAAACTTCTAGAATATAATTAAGAAAAGTAAGGAAAAAGGTTAAAAAAGTAAAGATCAAATCAAATCACATCAAAAGTCTAAACAAATCTTCTCTTTAATCCACTTTTCCATCCAAATACATTTACTTAAGCCTTAACTGACTAAGACATAAAGTAAGATGTGAAAGGTGGTGGTAAGTGTTGAAAAAGTAAGTTTACTTAAAGATGAAGTAAGGGTATTTTGGTCATTTTACATAATAATATTTTATTCCAAACATTTTTCTATAAATACCTACCACTTCTTTCACAAATCACACACACTTTCCATTCTTCTTCTTCTTCCTTTTATAAGCTCTCCTTCTTCTTCTTTAGAGCTTTAATAACTTCCATGCCTCTATTAAAAAATTCCAAAATCGTAACAAAGTTATGGCAAAAATAATCGACAAAAAAGTATAACACTTAAGTCAAGTTCAAGCTTGCAAGTTCCATCCATCCACCCAAGGACATGCCCACTTAGAAGCCATCTCCACCTCTTTTCATCTCAACTTCTATGATACGAAGCTATAGCCGGATTTCAAGAAGTTTCGGAAAATAGTAGCGAAGCTATAGTCAAATCCATAGTGAAAAAGTTAGCAAAATTGGTATAAAGTATGGTTTAGATCTGAGTTCCTTGCTTTAAAGTTTGATGGAGTGAAATCCAAAGTGAGTTATTTCTTCCTTAAAGTTCATTAAAATCACTACTAAGTTGAAGGAACTTTAAGTGTTAAGTGTTGTTTGAAAACCCTTGTTGAATGCTTGTTTACTTTGCTTGCTAAAACAATGGTTTGATTTCCTTGTTTGACTATGTTTGGATGGTTAATTAAGTATTTTAAAATTTAGAAGTTCAATACTTAATGGGGTATGCAAAACAACTAGTACACATATTTCGTCTATGAGACCCAAGGAGACTTAGGCGAGGGACGGAACATGTCGAAGGGAAAGTCCGGATGCTCTAAAATAAATATCAAACCATTTTAACTCAAGATAAAATAAAGTGTTGTAAATATTTGATAGAATGAAGCATTGATCATCATTTATTATTGTGTTTATTTCATTGATTGATTGTTTGAATTAGGCTCGGCCAGTTTATGAGCATTGATTATTATTTATTGATTGTTGACTTTGCTCAACCAGTTTATGAATAATTAATTATCCATATGCATGGGTTGGGTAGAAAATAATTATAGGACAACACCTTGTGATTTATTTCACGATTTTACTATAAGGTGTTTAGCGGAAATATTTGGTTCACTTCAATTTAATGAATTGTTTTAAAAATTGGTTTTCAAGTTGAAATGTTATGAAATGTTTTCCTTTAAAAGAGAAAAAAAGAGATATTTGGGAGTAAATATTTTGATGTGATTTTATATAAAAGTAGTTTGTATAAAGAATGGTTTTATAAAAATGTTTTATAAAACGGAAAGAATTTTGAGGAATAAACCCGATGGTTTTAAGATAATTTTTGAAAGGATTTGGTAATGGAAATTATTATATGTAACGACCCGTAAATTTTAATAATTTTATTTGTATTATTAATATATTTAATTGAATTTTTGTGAAATTTTAAACAATAAAATTTTGAAATATAAATTTAATATTTGGGATACGTCTTCTTAAACATAGCAACTGGTAAATTTTCATTAGATAATATGGAAGTTTATTTTCTTGTGTAATTCTATTTCGATTCAAATCAGTTAATATATTTGATGATAATTAAATGTTTTACAAACCTGAATATTTTTCTATAGAAAATTTGTAAATCATCTTCTGAGTGAGACGTCATATTTCGTTTCTTCAAATTTGGACTTCTATTGCTCCGTTCATCTTATTTCTAACAAATTAGCAGCATTTTCAATACCGATTATCGACTTTTGATAGGATGATCGTACCACTGATATCTGTATACCGTTTTGATCGTCTCGTCGTGCCGATCTCCGTGGTATATTCGGTTGTGTGTTTGGAGTCTAGCATGCGGCGTAGTCTGTGAAACGGGCAACTATATCGGTATCTGTTTTAACTTATGACTCATGTGACCATTCAAAATCTCCAACGGTTGAAACCCATCAAACAATTGCTTTTATTACTCCCTGAATTATTGTGCCCTGACTTCTGCTATTCCACCATTTCGTTCCTATGCTATTTAATGAAAATAAATAAATATAAGTTTATATGTTGAAAGCTTATTCATCTTCTTGCCTGCTCATTCCTTCATGGCCGAATCCTATCTCATCTTTTCTCTCCACACGTCAGCCCCTCTCCACAACCATTTTTCCTGCCACCGTTCACCATAGCTTTCCAAGCCCTCCGTTGATCAGCACCTGTCAACCACAGCCCAAACCGGTCATTCCTCCACTTGAACAACAGCCGAGACTCCACCTCACTTTCTCAAACCCTCTCCTCCGCACCCAAGTCCTCCGGCCGACACATCTGCGTAATCTCTAAGGTGACAGCGCCTCCACCGTGCCTGGCCACCTCCGCCCTGCTTGCACCTCTTCTCCTGATCTCCACCTAGGCCGACGCAAGCCTAGTCGAGCCACCGTCTGGGACTTCCTCCAGTTTTTTCCACTTCTCCTCTATATTAGTTTAAATATATTTGTTAATTATATATCAGTATACATAGTTGGCCAGTTATATTTTATAAGAAGTGTTGATTTATAAAATATATACTGCATGAAAGTGTATATATATAGAGAAATTTTTTTTCATGTTTTATGGATGTTTATAGATATATAAAGCTATATACAATATATAAATATATTTTCGTATGCACCTGTTAAAGTATGTTCACAGTTTATATTATATAAGAGAAATAATATAAAGAAGTTATATATTTTATATAGTGATATTGGGTTTACTGTAGGGTACGTGCACAAGATTGCCTGAGTGTACATACAGAATATTAGTTTTGAGAAATGATTTTTCATTTACTGTATATATATTTGTATGTACTTAATATACATATGATACATGTAGGCTGTACAGTGGGTTGTATAATATATGTTTGGTTTTAACTTATCTAATGATACATACATATATATATATATATGTCAGCATATAGTAGTATTCTTATTTTTGAAAGTTATATATATACATTAGTCTAGATATTAGTATATAGGCTATTATATTATCAAGTGTTATATAGGTGTGTTGATCGTATATATATGTTCTATAATAAAGTATGTTATACATACATTGCTTACAGATTCAATTGTAGAATGGGAGTCTTGTTCATTCGTGTATTATTTTATATATCTTAATTTCCAGATTTATATATATAAAGGTGAAGTTTTGTTGATTTTTCTATACTAATATCTATGTTCTGTATGGTGTGGAGTTCTCTTATAGTTAATATATATATACACATATGTATATAATGTATGTTTAATATATGTGTGTTACTTAGCTAAAGTATAATTATAGTGTTCTGTTGTATATATATATGGATGTATATATATATATAAATATATATATATATATATATATTATTTCATGGCTGTATTGTATTATATACTTATTTTGTTTATATTTATAATAGGAATGCTGTATTGTATATATATACCAGGTTTGAAAATAAATGTGCATAATATATATATTAGTATATATAGCCTGTCTCATAATTGCAAATGAACATACTTTATATAAGTAAGTATTTTGCATTTTTTAGTGTGTATATATATATATGTGTATTTATTTCAAATTAATTATGATGATACGTTTGTCTTATTCTATGTGTTTATTTAAAACAATGATTCTTGAAATACATATACATTTAATTTAATATGTGTTTGGAATTTAAATATGATCTTTATATATAAATATATATATATATATAGTTATATATATGAGTTCACTTATACCCATTTATCTTCATTGACCCAATTCTGATTTGATTTCGTTCATCCCTTGTTATCAACTTTGATCATCGAATTCGTGCTTGGATTCGTAACTCAATTTCAATGTCCGTATCTGTGTTCATATCCGTGTCATCTCCTGTTCTCTCTAGACTCGAAAGGTGAGCAATTACTCACGATTAATGTTCTTTTATTTATTAAATTTGATTTCAATTGAAATGACAATTGAAATATGCTGTTGTTAGTTATTTACATTATTACATATATGCTATTATCTATATCTGTTCACCTATGACATCTGACTCCATTATCTGTTATTTATCACTGATGATATATGCCCGTTACTGATTGTTATATTATTTTCATATCTGTTACCACTTTGCAAGTTCCCTGTTAGTATAGAATTCACTATGGGTTGAAATGATACATACCCGAACGATCTGTAGAATAGGAGAAAATAGTTATAGGTTGAAATGATAAACCTAAGCGATTTTCATTGAATTGAATTTGGGATTGCGGGTTGAAAAGATATATACTCGTATATATATTTAAATTATGGATTGAAATGATAAATATCCATATTACTTGACCAAAGGATAGAAAATTATATACAGACACCATTGGTCTATATATATATATATATTGAAATGATTTCTATGCTTTTGAAAAGAAATATATGGTTTTAATAAATATTAATTTTAAAGATTTATTAAAGTTGATTTAATAAAGTTGATATATATATATATATGTGTGTGTGTGTGTTTAAGTATTTATTTAAATTATATTTTAATATAGAGTTTGAAATGATTTAATAAATCAAGGTTGAAAAGATAGATTTGAAATTGATTTGAAATTGTATTTAATTAAGAATTATATTTAATTATATCTGTCTGAACTTACGGAATTTGGGGTTTTAAAAAGGATATGATTTCATAACTTGATTTTGGTTTAAGATGGTTTAAAATGAATATTTCAAGTTTAAATAAATTGAAGGAAATATTTAGAGATTTGAAATTTGGGCTTTTATTTAAATGATATTGAATTTATTTATTGAATATTGCAAAACTAAATAATAGTAAAGCGAATTTGATATATATATATATATGAAATTATTGAATTTAGTTTTGAAATGATGGAACATATAAAACCTTGAAATATACTGAATTTGAAATGGTTTATTTTGTGGTTCAAATCTGTATTTGAAATCGATAAAATTTGAAATAGTTTATTTAGAACTAAATTGAAGTGAAATCGATGAATTGAGATTGAAATTAAATGTGAATTTTTGGAATTCGAGTTGATTTGAATTGATTTATGAAATTTGTGGAAACTATTTTTATATTATTTTATAAACTATTTTAATATAAACTATTTTTTTTATATAACTATTATTTTATACACTATTTTAATATAAACTATTTTTAAATGTACTAATTATTTTAATATAAATTTTTTTAACTTATAACTATTTTATATAAATTATTTTATTTTATAAACTATTTTATTTTATATACTATTATTAATATCTAAACTGTTTTAAGGGAAGTGTTATGATTTTCAAAGTGCTATGATTTCAAAATGTTGTGATTTCCGAAGTGTTTTGATTTTTAAAAGACTTATGATTTTGAAAGCATGATAACTTTGGAAAGTGATATGATTTTTTTTTTGAAATGAATATTATTTTAAGTGAGAAATAATATCGTATTGATTTGGTTTTTGAAATGAAAATGATATCTTGGTTTTGAAGTATAAACTACTTTGGAATGACCGCGGTGTTATAATAACGTTTGGTTGTTAAAGAGACCGGGATCAGATATGGGCATATTCTCTGTCGATACCAAAAACCACTTTAACAACTGTAACGATACGAATTTTTCCCGCTCGAAAATCGGCATCCATACTTTACATCGTACTCGAATGCCGTAGATTCGACCGTTCAAATCCGAGTCGCCGGAGCTTATAACACAGTTAAGTAATTAACACAGCGGAAGAAATGAATAATACATTGATATACAATATCTGATACAACAGAGTGATACAATGAATATCAATATACATCAGAGATATGATACAATAAATAGCAGCGGAAAAGAAAATAGATAACACCAGCAGCGGATAGAATGTCTCCAAT
Source organism: Allium fistulosum (assembly GCA_030737815.1). NCBI lineage: Eukaryota > Viridiplantae > Streptophyta > Magnoliopsida > Asparagales > Amaryllidaceae > Allium > Allium fistulosum. Next base: position 865,007,654 of record CM060906.1, on the reverse strand, counting down.
AGAATGCTCCAAGATAAGCAACGTCAATCCATGAACTCCAAGAACTGAACTACCTCCAGATAATCTACTCAACCTGAATATCTGGGAAAACCCAACTCTAGACTGCCCGTGTGGAAAATAGTGGGCATCCAGAGTTTAGGAAGGGAACAATAAACTCCGGATCAGTCATGGGACTGGTGTGAGCAACAAAAACAGTTTATCTTTAAAACAAACACAAAAGGCTTTTAAACATTGAAACCCGCAATGCTTTTGGAAAATGAAACTACCATAAGACCTCCCGCCACACACACAATGCAATCGCAGAATTGAAGGAGATTTCTTCTTATGATAGTCAAACATGCTTACTACGCAAAAGAAATCCTTTTGATATTATTATCATTAGTGCATAGTGTCGAAAACATTTCGAAAATATAATATAAATCTTAGCCAGCATACAACATTTCATCGTATGCCTACTATAGCTACCATGTTCAATAACAGGTTACCGCCACATTCCATGACAGGTTATACAACTAAAACCGTACAGGGTTCGTATTGTTTCTTTGGATTTCCAACAAATGATCAGGCTAAGGAATTTCCTTACCGAAATAGAAACGCCTCTGGAAAGACGCCACGGATCCTAACCGGATCTCTGCAAACAAAAGGCCGACGCTACCTCACGCTGTACAGCTGTAACTAGGTAACTAACACACTGATGCTACCTCACGATGTACAGCTGTAACTAGGTAACTAACACACGGGTCATGTCATCCCCCGGTCGTTACCGACCTTTATCCGAGGGCCCTCGATCACAAAGCAACAACCACCAAGTATAATAACTGTGCAGCATCCACATAGGTAAAATATCTGGGCTCCATACCATGATATCACCTTTTATCCAAAAGGAAATGACATACCCTAGGGGCGCAACCCCTACAAACCTTTGCCGCAACATTCCTGTTTCGACCATTACCGGGTTGTGAGGCTCGACGAAGTCTCGTCCACAAAGCAATGCTTTTTCACAAAGCTACGCTCTTACACAAAGAAACGCTTTTTCACAAAGCACGCTTTGACCAACAAATGATCATCAGCACTTCGTATGCCACATTATCAAATTGGGAATGTATCACTAGTAACCATCAACTACATAACCTCTGAGCTCGTACGTCTCAGAGAAGGGTGTTAAGCTAAGAGAATAAATTCTCCGCCACCAACAGAAATGTATTTGATAGAAACCAGCTTTACATCTCAAAGTGTAACGTCAGACACACATCCATACAAGTCTGTTCCGGGTTCGAACAGAACCGAAGGCACTTCCAAAGAAGCCCTTGCAAATCCGGGTATTCACAATCCCGATCGGATTTCCCATCACTTAGGAAATCTCTATACCGGCGCGACTCAGTGCAGAGACAATCGATAAGTCATCCTATCATTCTCGCAAATACCCGGTCTTCACCACCGGTCTTCAAATGCTATCCATATCGTCAGATCACTATTCGTAATGGGTTATATGACACAAAGGTCCTCTCCCGGCTAAACCGAATAACGAGCGCAATTAAAAATCATATGGATACTGGGGTCTCAGTTAAATCACAGATTAAAGCCCAAAAACTTTTCATTCGAATGGTAAAACAAATTACCATTTCTAATCTTTTAAACAAAAAGATTCATTTCAAAAACCTTCACTGGTTTAAACAATTTCCACACTTTTAATCTTTTAAACAAAAAGATTCAATTCACAAAGTTCACCCCGTTCACAAAGATTCATTCATATATTTTCAAATCGATTTCCATTTCAATTTGATTAACTCGTTAAATCTTTAAATCAAGATTTAACTTATAGCTTTCAAAACTTGTTTCCATAGATTCATTCATAGCCTTTCAAAACAATTCCATTTCAAGTTGGATTAACTCGTTCGGTCTTTGAATTAAAGACTCATTTCATAGTTTTCAAAACATTTCAATTCTATTTCAAACTTGAAACCTTTCAACACGATTTGGAAATTCTTTCTTAAAATGAAAGCTATTATTATTTGAAAACAAGTAGTTTTCATTTCGGAAAAATCTAGTTATAATTACATGAGTTAAAACCCTTGAATTAAATTCAAATTCCCAAATCAATACTTTTAAAATGGTTTAACCCATATATAACTTGTACAGCATTTTTAATCCTTAGTTTCAAATCATAGAATTCAATTTCAAACTTGAATTCAAATTATTTAAATTCCAAAACTCAATTAAGTTATTCAAAATAACTTTTATCTTTGAAATTCCATTTTAAAAGCTTTTCACTTTAAACCCCAAATTTCCAATTTCAAAATCAATTGAAATTAAAATTTCAATTTCAAAAACATTGAATTTAAATCATCTGTGACTTAACTGATTTCCTCGTGAAATCCATATTTGTGTGTGTAAGAGTGTGGTCTAGGGGTTTTACACAATAGTGCAACATCATCAATCATCACAGATATATCAATATCGATAAGCGGTATAATCCACAACGCTTATCTTCATTTACAATTTCACAGATAAAATAAATTTATCAATCACAAGGGTTCATCATTACAATTCGATGTGGGTTTCGGATAACCAACTGGAATCCGACTCCCTGTCGCATCGAAGTTTAAATGCCGTTTTACGGGCAACAGGGTTTCCACATAAACACAGAGATAAATCACAAATCACAGTACAGTACAAAGCAATACGCATCACACAGTATCACAATCACAACAGAAATAACAATCCAGTGCGCAACAATAGTTAATTATTTTCTAGTCAAGGTGAATGTGATTTAATAAATTAACCAATTTGAAATTACTATTATAAATCATTCTTAATTATTTTCCAAAACAATTAATTAATAGTAACTATTTACCTTAATTAACATTTCAAATCTTCCTTACAATTGGAAATCAATTTATTACAATTACAAAAGGCTTTAATGCTAAATAACTTTAACACTTATCTTAAATTAATCATTTAAATTTGTAAACTTCATTTCAAAATCTCGATTTCAAATTTAAACTTAAGTCCAGGTTTGAAAATGTTAATCTAAACTTCTAATTCTAAAACTCAAATCACCCTTGCTAACAAATTCAGTTTAAATTTATAAAGACAACAACAAGTTCCTGTTTAACCATGTTCAACATTCATCCTGAGCGAAATTTACAAGCAACTCGGGTTGGACTTCGAGTTCTCCCAACCTTTTCCCGAGTTTCCCCTCCTTCCTCATTTTGTTTTCTTTGAAAAGTTTAAGTATAAACTGTAAATTTTTATCACCACTTCTCAAACTCGAGTCAGACCTCATGCAAACACTCCACTACCTCGAACACTTCCCCGAGCTTTCTTTCCTAACGACACAGCAACCCAAATATACCAGCTCTCTCGTGCACGTACACGTGCACCGATCAACTGACCAACTTCGGCCATTCCCCTGACCATCTACACGTCGACCATGACCTCACTGACTAATCCCAACCACCAGGTAGACGAAATTGCCATGGTATCAAAATTAAGTTACTCGAGACATTCTGAATCCATACTTCGACCAGCCCAAACAACTCCCATCGCCACCCTCGTCTACCAGCGGTCACGCCGCTATGTCCTAAGCTTTGCCACACAACTACGCATCGATCCCCTGGGGTGCGATCACTCGAATCACAGCGACGACGAAGCAATTCCCTCGCGACTTCAACTAACTACGTACACACAGAGCTTAAACCCTACTTCCAATCGAATCTCCATCTATGATGCATAAAAAAATATTTTGTATTTTTCTCACGATCATCGATCATTCCAGCTCCTCCCCACCAAATTTCAACCCTCGAAAATCATTCGATCGCCTGAATCTTACCAAAACCCATCACACGTTCATCTAACAAATGCCATCCCAATTTGAAACTAAAAATTTTGATTTTTGTTTTAAAAATCATCATTTTCGATGTAGGTTTAGATGATGTAACCCAGATTTAATTTCATGCAAATTGAAATTTGGTTAAAGTTCGAATTTTCACTGTATTTTCTATTTTCTGATTAAATTCCCAATATATTCGCTTGGAAAAAATTTTAAAGCTTAGATCTTGATAATGTAAACATGTTTCATCTATAACTTATAATCCAAAAAGAATTAGATAGAGAGATTATATTTGTTTTCTTTGAACAGGTTTTGGAACCTGTTAGCAAAGCAGAGGCAAATTTATGCCTGTTTCTCTGACATGCTCAAAATATATAGCCTAATTCACTAGATTCAAGTTGAATATATATCCAGACAAACATATATACATCATCACCCCACAGATATATCACATGCATTAGAATCAAAAGATTAAGAGTTGAAAAGTTTGCTCACATATTTTCCAAAGAAATGAAACAGAGCACTTCATGTTGAACAGGTTGTAAAAAAAAAGCAAGTTGAACTCTCTTCCTTCAATCTCTGGTTGATCTGAATTTGTTTTAATGGTTTAAATTGAATTTGTTGAAGTTCGAAATGGATTTTTTTCTTCAGATTTTTACTTAGCTTCAAATGGACGAAATGAGGTGAGAGCTTGATGTATATATAAAAAGAATGAGTACCGGTGATAATGTTGTTTTGTACAACACCAGACCATATTTTCTTTGTTTGTACAATATAAGATCAGTGATATTTTCTTTCGCTTGGAGGCTGAAACAATCACTTGGTGGCTGAAGTGAGATGGCATTAATTGCCATGTACAATATCAATTTTTATACTGACTTTGCCTTTGTTTGCTTAACAAATTATACCAGTTATATATATATATATATATCTTACTTTTACATACTTGTATTTAATGCTTTGTACAACAAGCACAGCTGAACATGTATTGCATTATGGCTGTTTTACAGAGAAGTTACTCTTTGCTTGTACTTGTTTATGCATATTTATATTTTAATTTGTTTGTTCACACTTTATCTTTGACAAAGCTTCTTTGTGGTGGCTGAAATTGGCTAAAGATATTTGTCTTGTTTGAATTTCTTTTACAAGCTTATACATATTGACTTCGGCTGAGATAATTTGTTTTGTCTTGGTCTTGCATGAGTTAATTTCCAGGCTCTGGTATTTGAATCTGAATTTGCCTGGCTTAAGCTTTGGATACTTGATTTGAATATATTATTTAATGTCTTGATGTTTGCATACGTGTCTTGTTTCTTGCTTACATATATACTTGCTGCCTTGTATTTTGAAATATAAGTAACTTCTATTTAAATTTTATTTTACTTCTATTATTATTCTGGTTTCATTTATTCCATTTGTTCTATTTTTATACTAGTTTATAAATATGTAACTAAGATTTAAATTGGTATAAAACTATATATACATATATTATTTATTTTTTCAAAACCATTTATTTAAAAAATTTATTTTCAAATCCAATATATACATATATATACACATATATAATATTTATATAATATTTAAATTTAATCGGTTAACACAAATGTATTCGACTCAGGGAAACTCGTAATCTATCTACCGTTTTATTAAACAAATTTTATTCAAAAATTCTTTAAATTATCAATTTAAATTTATATGAAATTCGGGGTCGTTACAACAACTGTGTACGCGGTGGAGATTCCAGAATGAAGTAGGACGGTGGCGACGATCCTATTTGAGGTATATACATGGACCAAACTCCCGTGAGTTGGCATAAGGTGGCTAAAACAGGAGCAATTGACGGGCTAATGAGGTAGCTACTCTTATCGGACACATTTCATCGTATACCATTCTATTACTTTGTGATTGACTGGGGGCACCCCTTGATTCGAGAGTGTGGTTCGAGGTGGTCGATTGCTGCGGCTCTGCGTTACCACCGGCTCGGAAGTGTAATTGGTATATCTACCCTGGCATTGCCTAGTTGTACCATGTCACCTACCCTAGCATGCTTTACTACGAGTTTGATTTGTGTCGTACCTATGGAGTATCCTCTGGTAGCTCCAGTTTACGGGGTATTACGGTATTGTATAAACTATTGGCATACCTAAAAATGTGTTAAGGTGGAAAATGTAAAGCCTTAACGTTATTTTGAAATAGTATACTTTACTGTAGACATTATTATAATAGCGTATATTACTACATAGTAAATAGTTTAACGGATCCTTAGAGGATGGTTATCCCAAACATCCTTTAAGTTACTTGTATTTCAGTTGATATTTCACTTGGGTTGGATTTATTGATATAAGAATGTTAATCCTGACTCGAGTGTTTTGTGTTTTGCTTTACGCTTGGGTCAGACTGAGTGATACAGCATTTAAGACTCATCTTTGGAGTTGGAGCTTCGCTTGGAGATCCAACTATATCGATTCTGCTATTAGTTATGCAGTTGATTCCAATGATGTATTCAGATCTTGTATTTGATAATTGTATTAAGATATCTATGTATTCAAGACCTCTGTTGTATCTTACTTAACTCTGTTATATATATAGTAGCTTCATGAACTACTATTCTTTTGTTTCCGGTGCATTATTTTATATTACTCCGTGTCTGTGATTCTGTGATTATTTATTACTGTATATGCTGAGTTTTGCCAAATTTAAATTAACAATCTGATATTTTGAGCAATTCAAATCCGACATATATGGATGCGAATGGTTGAAAATTTCAGGATGTTACATGTGGTATCAGAGCTCTGGTTTTAGGCAAAACTCAGCATATAGAGTAGATTTAATTACAGAATCGCCTTCGTTTGAGTTTGAGTTCTTCCTCTTTGATTCGAATTTTCCTTTGAATTTTGGAACTCTCCCATTCGTTCTGTGATTCATTCTTGTCTTCCCCTATCCAAATTCTTCTTGATTTTTGAAGTATCCCATAACTCCACTTCGAATGATCTCTATAATAAATCGGCGGGTTCGCTAATCTTTGAACGATTTGTAAAGGGGTGAAACTCCTTTACAACAAGCATCGATTCACCGAAGATTTCTGTATCCTCGGTTTATGATGCTGCTATCTTTTGCTATACCCAAAATTCTATCTCTGGCGATCGAATGTCGATTTTCTTCAGAATTCTACATCGATCGTATTCTTGCAGTCACGGTTGACCCGGTTAAGGTTGCTTGTGATTTATATAAGTCTATCCATCTTCCTATTTTGCAATTTGATTATCTTATCTCCCTTTCGAGCCAACCTCTTCTGGTTAGAATTCTATCTGATTAAGGTCTCCTTAAAAATTTAATCTCTATCTTTGTTTTGGAATTTATTCTGGAATCATCGAGTGAGGGAGTGTATTTGAAATTTATATTAAAACTGTTTTATATATTGTGTTGTTTGAGTTGTTGATGTTGATTTGGGTTTTCGATCGATTCGTCTGATCAACGATATCGATAGGAATTCCAAAACACTTGAACAGAGCAAACTGACACAATATTATTTTCAAATATAGTAAATGAAATAAAATTTTTGTATATTATATATATAAGTATAATTTTCTGGAATTTAATAAGTTAATTAAATTGGTTGTTTGAAATGATAATATTTGATTATTATTTATTGTTCTATAAATGAATTTATAAACATGGTTTATAAATTGATTTGGAATTTGAAATGAATTTAATTCAGGAATTTGAGAATTTAATTTCCGGTAATTTCAAACTTTGGTTTTAAATTTTAAAGTATATATTATTGAAAGTATTTTCGAATAGAAATCGTTTCCAAAGAATTTTAAAAGTTTAAATCAGTGCTCTCCTCTTTTGTCGTTGGAAAATAATTTTGGTGATGACTGCAGCATCATCGACATTCATTTTCGAGTCTCGAAGTGGAGAGACCATTATGTAGCGTTGCTACATTTTTGTTTAGGAAAATTAATTTGATTTGAATTTCCAAAGTATGACTTGATTTATAATATATATATATATTGGTATATGATCATAGATTTGATTTGATATATATATATATATATATATAGATATATATTTATCTCTAAATGGTTTGAATTGAAACCGGAAATTTTATTCTTAAATTTTGATAAGGTGATTTCAATTATAAAATAAAGCCAAAATTTTGAATACATATTTAAACTTGAAATAAGTTGAATGAGAAAATTTTACTTGTATAATACTCAATTACATTTCAATATAACTTACCTAAATTATTCAGAAGTTGAAAAATTGGATAATATACAATATAAAATGACTTTATAAATAAAGATTTGAGTGGTTATAATAAATGTTATACACTTAATTTTTAATTATAAAATGTTAATAGAGATAAATAGAATAATAGGATGGTTGAAGAATAAATGAGATAAATAAAAATTTTGTTTTAAAAGAAACCTTTTTGTATCAAATATTAATAAATTGAAATTAATTCAACTTATTGAAATACCTTGAATTTAAAATCAATTATTGAATATTGATTAATTTAAATTGAAATGTATATGGTTTAAATTAATTGTTTTATTTTGTTATCAATCTATTTTCTTTTTGGTTGTTCCTATTCTCCTATCTCGTTCCTTTTCGGGGACGAAAAGTTTTGAGTGGGGGAGAGTGTAATGACCCGTAAATTTTAAAAATTTTATTTGTATTATTAATATATTTAATTGAATTTTTGTGAAATTTTAAACAATAAAATTTTGAAATATAAATTTAATATTTGGGATACGTCTTCTTAAACATAGCAACTGGTAAATTTTCATCAGATAATATGGAAGTTTATTTTCTTGTGTAATACTATTTCGATTTGAATGAGTTAATATTTGATGATAATTAAATGTTTTCCAAACATGAATATTTTTCTATAGAAAATTTGTAAATCATCTTCTGAGTGAGATGTCATATTTCGTTTCTTCAAATTTGGACTTCTATTGCTCCGTTCATCTTATTTCTGACAAATTAGCAGCATTTTCGGTACCGATTATCGACTTTTGATAGGATGATTGTACCACTGATATCTGTATACCGTTTTGATCGTCTCGTCGTGCCGATCTCCATGGTATTCGGTTGTGTGTTTGGATTCTAGCACGAGGCGTAGTCCGTGAAACGGGCAACTGTATCGGTATCGGTTTTAACTTCTGACTCCTGTGACCGTTCAAAATCTCCAACGGTTGAAAGCCATCAGACAATTGCTTTTATTACACCCTGAATTATTATGCCCTGACTTCCGCTATTCCACCATTTCGTTCCTGTGCTATTTAATGAAAATAAAAAAATATAAGTTTATATGTTGAAAGCTTATTCATCTTCTTGCCTGCTCATTCATTCATGGCCGAATCCTATCTCATCTTTTCTCTCCACACGTCAGCCCCTCTCCACAACCATTTTTCCTGCCACCGTCCGCCATTCACCATAGCTTCCCAAGCCCTCCGTTGATTAGCACCTGACAACCACAGCCCAAACCGACCATTCCTCCACTTGAACAACAGCCGAGACTCCACCTCACTTTCTCAAACCCTCTCCTCCGCACCCAAGTCCTCCGGCCGACACAGCTGCGTCATCTCTAAGGTGACAGCGCCTCCACCCTGTCTGGCCACCTCTGCCCTGCTTGCACCTCTTCTCCTGATCTCCACCCAGGCCAACGCAAGCCTAGTCGAGCCATCGTTTGGGACTTCCTCCAGTTTTTTCCACTTCTCCTCAATATTAGGTAAAATATATTTGTTAATTATATATCAGTATACATAGTTTGCCAGATATATTTTTATAAGAAGTGTTGATTTATAAAATATATACTGCATGAAAGTGTTTATATATATAGCAATTTTGTTTCAGGTTTTATGGATGTTTGTAGATATATAAAGCTATATACAGTATATAAATATATTTTCGTATGCGCTTGTTAAATTATGTTCATGGTTTATATTATATAAGAGAAATAATATAAAGAAGTTATATATTTTATATAGTGATATTGAGTTTACTATAGGGTACATGCACAAGATTGCCTGAGTGTACATATAGAATATTAGTTTTGAGAAATGATTTTTCATTTACTGTATATATATTTGTATGTACTTAATATACATATGATATATGTAGGCTGTACAGTGGGTTGTATAATATATGTTTGGTTTTAACTTATGTAATGATATGTATATATATGTCAGCATATAGTAGTATTCTTATTTTTGAAAGTTATATATATACATTAGTCTAGATATCAGTATATAGGCTTGCTAGTTATTATATTATCAAGTGTTATATAGGTGTGTTGATCGTATATATATGTTCTATAATAAAGTATGTTATATATACATTGCTTACAGATTCAATTGTAGAATGGGAGTATTGTTCATTCGTGTATTGTTTTATATATCTTAATTTCCAGATTTATATATATATAAAGGTGAAGTTTTTTTGATTTTTCTATACTAATATCTATGTTCTGTATGGTGTAGAGTTCTCTTATAGTTAATATATATATATACATATGTATATAATGTATGTTTAATATATGTGTGTTACTTAGCTACAAGTATAATTATAGTGTTCTGTTGTGTGTGTGTATGGATGTATATATATATATATATATTTTATTTCATGGTTATATTGTATTATATACTTATTTTGTTTATATGTATAATAGGAAAGCTGTGTTATATATATATATATATACTTGGTTTTAAAATAAATGTGCATAATATATATATTAGTATATATAGCCTGTCTCATAATTGCAAATGAACATACTTTATATAAGTAAGTATTTTGCATTTTTTTTAATATATATATATATATATATATGTATGTATTTAAAATTAAATTATGATGATATGTTTGTCTTATTCTATGTGTTTATTTAAAACAATGATTCATGAAATACATATACATTTAATTTAATTAGTGTTTGAAATTTAAATATGATCTTTATATATAAATAGATATATATATATAGTTATATATATGAGTTCACTTATACCCATTTATCTTCATCGACCCAATTCTGATTTGATTTCGTTTATTCCTTGTTATCAGCTTTGATTATCGATTTCGTGCTTGGATTCGTAACTCAATTTCAGTGTCCGTATCTGTGTTCGTATCTGTGTCATCTCATGTTCTCCCTAGCCTCGAAAGGTGAGCAATCACTCACGATTAATGTTCTTTTATTTATTAAATTTGATTTCAATTGAAACGACAATTGAAATATGCTGATGTTAGTTATTTACATTGTTACATATATGCTATTATCTATATCTGTTCACCTGTGACATCTGACACCATTATCTGTTATTTATCACTGATGATATATGATTGTTACTGATTGTTATATTATTGTCGTATTTGTTATCACTCTGCAAGTTCCCTGTTAGTATAGAATTCACTATGGGTTGAAATGATACATACCCAAACGATCTGTAGAATAGAAGAAAATCGTTATGGGTTGAAATGATAAACCCAAGCGATTTTCATTGAATTGAATTTGGGATTGCGGGTTGAAAAGATATATACCCGTATATATATTTAAATTACAGGTTGAAATGATAAATATCCGTATCACTTGACCATAGGATAGAAAATTATATACATACACCGTTGGTCTATATACATATATATATTGAAATGATTTCTATGGTTTTGAAAAGAAATATATGGTTTTAATAAATATTGATTTTAAAGATTTATTAAAGTTGATTTAATAAAGTTGATATATATATGTTTAAGTATTTATTTAAATTATATTTTAATATAGAGTTTGAAATGATTTAATAAATCAAGGTTGAAAAGATAGATTTGAAATTGTATTTAATTAAGAATTATATTTAATTAAATCTATCTGAACTTATGGAATTTGGGGTTTTAAAAAGGATATGATTTCATAACTTGATTTTGGTTTAAGATGATTTAAAATGAATATTTCAAGTTTAAATAAATTGAAGGAAATATTTAGAGATTTGAAATTTGGGCTTTTATTTAAATGATATTGAATTTATTTAGTGAATATTGCAAAACTAAATAATAGTAAAGTGAATTTGATATATATATATATATATATATATATATATATATGAAATTATTGAATTTAGTTTTGAAATGATGGAATATACAAAGTCTTGAAATATATTGAAATTGAAATGGTTTATTTTGTGGTTCAAATCTGTATTTGAAATCGATATAATTTGAAATAGTTTATTTAGAACTGAATCGAAGTGAAATCGATGAATTGAGATTGAAATTAAATGTGAATTTTTGGAATTCGATTTGATTTGAATCGATTTATGAAATTTGTGGAAACTATAAATGTACTAATTATTTTAATATAAATTGTTTTAACTTATAACTATTTTATATAAATTGTTTTATTTTATAAACTATTTTATTTTATATACTATTATTAATATCTAAATTGTTTTAAGAGAAGTGTTATGATTTTCAAAGTGTTATGATTTCAAAATGTTGTGATTTCCGAAGTGTTTTGATTTTTAAAAGACTTATGATTTTGAAAGCATGATAACTTTGGAAAGTGATATGATTTTTTTGAAATGAATATTATTTTAAGTGAGAAACGATATCGTATTGATTTGGTTTTTGAAATGAAAATGGTATCTTGGTTTTGAAGTATAAACTATTTTGAAATGACCGCGGTGTTATAATAACGTTTGGTTGTTAAAGAGACCGGGATCGGATATGGGCATACTCTCTGTCGATACCGAAAACCACTTTAACAACTGTGTACGCTATGGAGATTCCAGAATGAAGTAGGACGGTGGCGAAGATCCTATTTGAGGTATATACGTGGACCCAACTCCCGTGAGTTGGGATAAGGTGGCTAAAATAGGAGCAATTTACGGGCTAATGAGGTAGCTCCTCTTATCGGACACATTCCATCGTATACCATTCTATTACTGTGTAATTGATTGGGTGCACCCCTTGATTCGGGAGTGTGGCTCGAGGTGGGCGATTGCTGCGGCTCTGCGTTACCACCGGCCTAGAAGTGTAATTGGTATATCTATCCTGGAATTGCCTAGTTGTGCCGTGTCACCTACCCTAGCGTGCTTTACTACAAGTTTGATTTGTGTCGTACCTATGGAGTATCCTCTGGTAGCTCAAGTTTACGGGGTATTACGGTACTGTATAGACTATTGGGATACCTAAAAATGTGTTAAGGTGGAAAATGTAAAGCCTTAATGCTATTTTTAAATAGTATACTTTACTGTAGACATTATTATAATAGCGTATATTACTACATAGTAGATAGTTTAATGGATCCTTAGAGGATGGTTATCCCAAACATCCTTTAAGTTACTTGTATTTCAGTTGATATTTCACTTGAGTTGGATTTATTGATATAAGAATGTTAATCCTGACTCGATTGTTTTGTGTTTTGCTTTACGCTCGGGTTAGATTGAGTGATACAACATTTGAGACTCACCTTTGGAGTTGGAGCTTCGTTTGGAGATCCAGCTATATCGATTCCGCTATCAGTTATTCAGTTGATTCCAGTGATGTATTCAGATCTTGTATTTGACAATTGTATTGAGATATCTATGTATTTGAGACCTTGTTGTATCTTACTTAACTCTGTTATATATATATATAGTAGCTTCATGAACTACTATTCTTTTGTTTCCACTGCATTATTTTATATTACTCCGTGTTTGTGATTCTGTGATTATTTATTTACTGTATATGCTGAGTTTTGCGAAATTTAAATTAACAATCTGATATTTCGAGCAATTCAAATCCGACATATATGGATGCGAATGGTTGAAAATTTTAGGATATTACATTATAGATTAGAAGTATTTGTAATTATTAGTGTAGATGATTTTGCCACTTCGGATATAAAGTGATTTGTTATGTTACCAAAGATTCGGGTAACCCATAATCTACAAAATGCATGGGCAAAGGAGGTGGCGATGTTCTGTAGCCTCGGTGCAGTTCGTCAGAGTAGAGGGATGCACCAATCTATTATTTATTCGGAAGGCTAGACCCAAGGGCCTGGTTATGGCTAAAACCTCCGAGATTTGGTAGCATATAGTTTTGTATGCTTGTATATAGATATTATTTCAAAAGGTGATTTGTTTTCAGATCTCGAAGTAAAAGTCTTGTTTGAATATAAAGTATATATATATATATATATTTCAAAAGTTTTGAAATAAGAATTCGGGAATAAAGTCCAAACATATAATTTCCGTAAAGTTAATTATATTTTGAAAATCTAAAATTGAAGATTAAGCCTAAGTGGGTAGTTTTGGGAAATGCATATTGTTTGTTGCATCGTAGGCTCCATGAATCCTATTTGCAGTAGGAGAACTACGTTGGCTTGATCATGTATCTAATTGGGTACCTAATTAGATAGGGGTACGTAGGCAGTCATAAGTGGTAGTGATGTAGCACCAATAATAACATAACATTTTTTTATTGTTTGCTATATATCGTGTATTGATGTATTTTTCCTGCTTACTATTTTATTCCGCATTTGTCATGTTTATTGAGTTTGCAGGAATGGCTATTGCTGTCTCTCTCATTAGAGTTGTGCAACGGTAGATTTATTTGTATTTGTATTTGTTGCGTATTAAAGTACACCTAGTAGATTAAATTGATTACTCTGATAACTTGTACAATTGAAATTATATCCTATACATTTAATAGTGTTGAATATTTATCAAATATTGTGTATTAAGTTGATAGTTTTCATTCGTAGATTTAGAACGGACGGGTTTTTTCGGCGATTTTGACTGGTCCAAAAACCCAGGTCATCATAGTTATCCCCTTAAAAGAACCACTCATCTAATAAGTACTTAAGGTGATATAATAGATAATATATAATATATAAGGTGGAGAATATAAATTAGAAAATAGTTATTGGTGCTTACATTAATCACACCACAACAATATTGAGGGTACAATCAAAACCACTAAGATTCATTCGCATATGGATTTTTCCATGGAGATCCCTATGGTCATGCCGAAATCCAATCTCCTACATAAGGGTTAGAAACTTCTTTTGAGTGTCGTACATCTCTAGATAAAATATACCAGTTAAGAGAAACATAGGCGGTCCATGTCTAAACACGTGATCCAAATATCATCACCTCTTGCGTGCAACATCGATAAGCGTACTCTAGATTTGGAGTGATAATATCCCATCGCGGGTTAGCTAAACCCCAGACTATGAGGCATGCTCTATTTTCTATCATTTACGATGTCGAGGCTATGTTCGGCATCTCTCACACGAGTCTTCATCACTTGAATAGAATACAAATCCCTAAATAGATTCCAGCATCTCAAATAGATCATGAAACTTTATAGGGATTCGAGCATCTCAAACAGATCTCGAGTCTCCATACAGGTCCTAATATAAGTCCTCCGATGAATACTAACACTGACCTCTCCCTTATACTTAACCTTAGTATTGACAGTTCAACTCTATAGCATTCCACTACACAATTGCTTCCAAAACATAGAATCCATATATCAGTTTTGAAGTGGTATTCAATAAAAAAAACACTTACTGATCCTGGTCTCTTCAAAACTAAATCAATGAATTTCGATCAAGTTCGATAGTCGACTAATCGACTATCAATTTCAAAATAGACGATCATATATGGAAACCTAGTGTCGTATACTTGTCACGCTTCCGATCTTTTCATCCTACACTAATCCTCAATCAAGAGTAAAGCCGGTAGGTTAGAGCATTATTGCTTCTACACCCCACTCGAACAACAATATTAACTCTCATAGATATACAAGCCTACTTTATTGGCTTTTAGTGCTAAGTATACGACTAAATACTTTCCATAAATGAATAAACACAAAGCACGATCAAGTCACACAAAGCACGATTAAGTCACATATGTGACTTCTAATCCCATTTTTATTTAATTAATACTTTTTATTAATTAAAACCTCTTTTATTAGTAAAACTTCTTTATCTAGTAAAACTTTGTTTATCAATCACTACTATTCATTTTTACTCTTTCAATACTTTAAAAAGTATTCATATACTTATCTCAAATGGTATAAGTATATTCACGAATCATTAACAAGATTTCTTACTTTAAACCATTACTTTTTCTACCTTTTTCCAAATGATTCCATACTAATAATTTCCTTCAAAATATCCGTTTTAAAGACTAAGTACTTACACAAATCTATTTAAAAGGTTTAAGACAATGTCACTCAAACATTTCACTACAAACTCAAACCATTTCACTTATGCTTATCTTTAAAACATTCTTTTAAAGATCTACTTACATTCATAAATATAATCAAAAAGAGTTAAAGATGAATGTTGTTAACACATTGTCACAACAAACCCAAAATGTAACAACCCGCATATTTATCGATTTGATATTTAAATATTTTATGTAAATATTTTATCGTTAGTCGGATTTTAGTCCGAAAAGCTACTTTTTGCATACGGTCAAATTAGGACTCGAGACCACCTCCATTGAGTTCAAAATGACGTTTTCGATCTTTTCGAGTGTAAACTTCGATATGTTTGGAGATAGTGAAATTTTCGTCACTTTTTGCTTTGAGCTTTTGGTTTGGGCTGAACCACTTCTAAGTCAGTCCCAACCCCCTCTCCTCTTCACTAATTCCTTCTTCATTATCCTATCACTTAAAGCTTCTTCCAAAATGGTGGAGGGAATGGGAAATTAAAACTCCAAAGTCTTAAATCTTCATTGCTAATCCAACATCTACTCCAAATTCAAGTAAAGAGATTGATTCAAGCTTGTGGTTGATTCTTGCTTTGCTCTCAAGCTTCATCTTCATCAAATTTCGTGAAAAAGGTGATATTTTTATCTCACATTCTTGTTTATGATTATCTATGATTGTTGGGTATGAATCCCTATCACTATTATGTGTGCATTTGCTTTTGGTGTGGATTGAATTGGTGGAAAACCCAAAATTTTCGAGTTATTAGCATTTTCCTGTAGTTAGGCCGCTCTGACTTGCTAGCTCGCTCGCGTGGAAAGGCCTCTGTCTGCATTTGGGTCGTTCTGGACTTACGTCGTTCGCCACTTTCGGTCGCGTGAAAACCATTAGGTCGCTAGGACTTAGGTCGTAGGTCGCTTGACTAGGTCGTTTGAATTTAGGTCGCTCGGCCTGTTTCGTGTTAGGTCTCTCACCCCGATAGGTCGCGTGCTCCTTAGGTCGCTTGGCCTGCTTCCGTTAGGTCGTTTGACCCATTGCCACTTTAGGTCGCTGGCCTCTAGGTCGCTTCACCATGGGCTGCTCGGCTAGGTCGTTCCACACTAGGTCGCATGCCTGGCACGTTTGCTTTAGGTCGCTCTGCAGCTAGCTCGCAACCATTTAGGTCGCTCGCGTGCTTTGGTCGACCCTTTTTAGGTCATTTGACCTTAAACCGTTTGCAGTTAGGTCGTTCGACCTTATATGCTCACGTTTGCTTTAGGTCGCAACTCCGTTAGGTCGCATGACCCCCAACACCATTAGGTCGCTAGACCTTATTTACTTTAGGCCGTTAGACCTTATTACCTTTAGGTCGCAGGACCTCATTTCCTTTAGGTCGCATGATCCCTAAAGTCACTCGGCCCGTTCCACATTAGGTCGTAAGGCCGTAGGTCGTTCCACGTTAGGTCGCACCTATACTAGGTCGCACCTGGGTGGGCCGTGTGCTACTTCTTTAGCCTTCAACTCCTTAGGTCGCACCTTGTTTGGTCGCGCCCATTTCTTGTGTTGAACTTTGTTATGTTGCAGTGACTTGTCACTTTAAAAATATGAAGGTTTCAATACTAGTAGTAAATATCATAACTCTTTCATCAAAGCGATTTCAACACTGTTTTACTACAAAGCTCTTTTTCTCAAACCGTTTTCCAATCTTCTAGTATATACAAGCCTTTATTTCACTCGGATGAGAAATCTAATTAAACGGCTTAGTAAAACAAGTGGTATGAAACGCTTGCGTTCACTTCGTCGGTTAATTCTTGGACTTGTTCGATTGAGCCTCTTGTGCAATTTTCTAGTGAAGATCTACAGTTTGTTCGTAAATATTTAAGTTAAGCAAGTGGTTATGGGACATGAAGCTAAACTCATATATTTCCTAGCTTAGTGTGATTGACACTTCTTTATGATCATGACGATCATTTTTGTGATTTAGACTAGCGATTGAGCGATGTCTCTTTGTCTACGAGGGAGACTGGACCCCACTTGTGTGATGTTTCTACTCACATATATGCGGTAGCACTCTGTAACATCCCCCCTTCTGACCGCCTCCAGTCGGTAATTAAACCAACTCGAAACGTTCAAAAAGACGGATTGTTATTTAGTTTATGAAGTTTAAACAGAATCAGCCACAGAAACACAGAATAATAACACTGAATTAAAACAAATGAGAATTTATTTCATTACTATAAATCTTTTTATATACATCAGAGTTTTATACAATTTAATACTGATACAGCGGAATATCTTAAAATACAATTTTCTTGAAAACTAAAGTGATTCTTTACTCTCTCTCTAACTTCGCTGCTCGAAAATCTTCAAGCTGTAAAAATACTCGGTCTGACCCGAGTATTATATTCAAAAGAAAATAATACACAGGTCAGTCTAATTCAAACCAGTTTATTAGTGCATATAGGCAGTAATAATTTAAATAGACGACAGTCACAATAATTCCCATCCATCCGATTCTTTAAACAAAGAAACCGGATAACGGTCAATATAACACCTAATAGTGTTTAACAAAAATCAGCAGATTTAAATCATCAACAGAGATAAATAAACAATTTATCAAATCGACTAAATCAATTTAAAGCCATTGAAATTGTCACTTTAAAAACCATCAAAGTTCGATTGGCTGCCGTACACGCACGCGTGTACGGCCTCGCCAATACAACATAAAAGATCAATGCATTACGACGCAAAGAAAAATATCAATTCAAAACTGTCAATTCTGGGTGGCTGCAGTGCACACGCACATACATGTGCACTGCCTCGCCAACTCGAGTGAAGAAATAGAAATCAGCACAAGGTCAAATCCGAAACACGGATTCAACTCAAGTTTGTTCGAAAACCAAATTCAATTGCATCCATGCGATGCAAGCTCAAAATTTCAACAAGAACACTGAAATAAAGCAAATGTCCAGACCCTCAAGTGGAACTAGAAACAGATGTGTACAAAAACAACATGAACTGGACAGTGCAAGTGCAGAGCTCGGCTGGTCAGCCTTAACCAACAGTGAACGTGAACCAACAGTGCATGGACAAGTATACAAGTATATGGAACGTGAACCAAAAGTGTACAGTCTAACTAGAGTTAACAAAGTAGAAGTGACGTAAAATGTAACTGCACTAACCCATACAGCATGAAATGAGCAGTTTATTAACTAGCAGGTGACACACGACAGTGGAAATGCAACAGTTCCAAATAGCAAGCAACAGGAAATCAAGTGAAGACTACAAAATGAACCAAACCCATAAATATAAGTATATGTGTTTTTAACTGTCAAACTAATTGAACTTCAAAACTAAACAAAGTCGAACTTTAAGGTTTGAAACAAAATGCACTGTCATATATATATATATATAAGTAGCAAATAGTACTAAATGCATTCAATTGAAAATTGGTTTTTTTTAAAAAAACGAAATTAATTGGCAAGTAATTTCAATACAAGCAACATGGGACAAACAAGACAGAAGTGTAAATTGAATGTGTACAATTTCTTCAACGTGAAGGCTTATATGAACCACTTTCAAGGGAAAGGCACAGGGACGTGTGCAACTTCAAGGCAACAAAACAAGTAGTATATGCTACTATTCACTAAAGAAAAATTTGTATTTAGCTCCAACAAGATGTGTTCCACTACACTTCATTTTAAAGCAATAAATTAAAACATAGATTGACAGAGGATGCTGGCAATTATTGGCAAAACAATAGATCATCAATAATCACTTATCACTAGATTCAACTAACATTTTAAATCAGTACTAGAGATGAGTTTTACTCACTTGCAAAACTTGATGAACAGAGATGCATACATACTTATTCACAGACATATAGATACAACAGATTTTATACTTTTTCAAATTATGTTAAAGTAGTTCAATGCAGACTATGATATCAAACTTCGAACGGAAACAACTGGCCAAGACAAAACAATATCAAGTGATGCAACATCACAAAAATCAAAGCTTCCGGTCATTACAAAGTATCAAAATTTGAACGAGACAGATGAAATAAACGACGAAATCAAATTAGACTCAAAGCACAATACTTAGTTGAACTAGATGTGAGGGGCGAAAACCACTCACCTGTTGTTTGAAACAATCGCGAGCAAGGGACGACCTAGCTCCTGCAGTTGAAGTCGTGGCCCTCAAGGAGACGAGCGCGATCGATCGAAGCCAGCGCCTTTGGTTTCTACCCAAGCCCTAGTTTTGAAGATGAGGAAGAACGAAGTGAGAATCGCCAGACGAAGCCGATGCCCTAATTTTTTTGGGGACGAAGAAGAAACTCGTGGCCGCCATTTTTTTTTCTCGCTTATTTTTGTTTTAGGGTTAGGGTTATACGAATGAAATGAGATAAAGGAAAGGGGATCGGGTTTTCATGTTTTAACCGAGACAAGGATGGGCTTAGGGTATGGGCTGGTTATAGTTTTTTTTTCTTTTTATTTTAAATTTTGTTTTTATTATTTTTATTTATCTTGTTTTTATTAATAAACTTATGCTATTTAAATTTTGTATATAGAATTTATTTCCTTTTAAACATCATTATTTGTTTTACATTTATTTACATATCTCATAACAAAATGTCAAAAACGTAGAGTTTTAATTTTAAATTGAATAAGATAAATTTGATTTTAAAATCCAAAGATTTTATACTTTGAAATTTCAAAACAAATTCCCTTTACATTTTTATAAATCCCGATTCAAATTATTATCCAATTTATACCTTTCATTTTAAACTTGAAAAATTCAAACAAATACACAATTTAAATCAAAATTTAATTCAAATTTCAATTTAAAATAGTAAAAAAACTCGGGATCGTTACAAACTCCCCTCCTTAAAAACTTTTCGTCCACGAAAAGGAAAGGTTGTTAAAATTTCATTAATATTTATACCCTAAGCTTGAAACTCAATACAAATAAATGAATATAGGATTCATTTCATTTGTTTAATCTCATTAGTTTTGTTTATCTTCTCTTTTGTTCATTGATTTTCTGAAATCAAAACGCAGAAGTCTTTTACCAAATTTTTCGACTTACAAAACTCAGATTTAAACTTTAAAATTCTTCATATTAGGGATTTGCATATTATATCTTTTCCAAAGCTGTGGACTTTCAAAACATTTCAAAGATCCTCTTCCTTAGTTCATTAAGTTGGAATTATGTAATTCAAATTTCAAACTATTGATTTGCTATTTACAGTTTGAAAATACTTGCTAACTCGAAATTTAACAAGTCCATTGTCGTTCTCATAGACATTAGGCATACGCTGGCCAGGCGCAGATCTAAAAATCTCCAAGTACTAAATATACTTGCTTCAATTTCCAGTGAAAATACTTTAAAAATTCTTTTAAAAATGGATATGGAAAGCACGTTCCCCCATGGATCACAGTTTACCCGGCGGTTACGCTACTATCCCAGTAGAATCGCTTGTAACCTTAGATTTCACATCTCTCTTGAATTTCGCCATGGTTGTTGCCATAGATCGCAGTACACACGGCGGTTACGCTACTATCCCAGTAGAGTCGCTCGTGACTGTAGGCATCTCGCCCCTCGAATTTCGCTTGGCATTTAGATTGCAGTTTACTCGGCGGTTGCGCCATTATCCCAATGGAATCGCTTGTAACTGTAGGCATCTCGCCCCTCAAATTACGCTAACATACATCATAATCAACATGATCCCATCACGAGGGATTCTAGTCCAAATGGACATTCCAACTTATGGAAAATTCTACGTAGCTACGAATTTCAAATGGACACTCTTCACAAGTTCCAATACCTTCTCCAATAATAAATGGAAGGTACTTTTCCATATCCTCAGTTTGGAAAACATAATATCATATATATGTAGTACTTCATTTCACATTTCGTACATATCATATCCATGTAAACATACATAAGATTTCCATAACAATGTCTTTCTAAACTAACGGTTTTCAAATTTACCGCATTCATATATATAAGTTCTAAAAACTTACATATCCATATTCATAACAAAATAGAGGATTTCAAAATTTTCCTCTAAGTCGATTTAGAAATTTAAGGTTATCTCAAACCTAATTCATATTCATAATTCCATTTATTATCGACTTTCACATTCGATTTGGATTTCACGCTACATCGTCAATTCTCAACACAGAATTGATGTCTATCGATATATAACCTCTGAGCTCGTACGTCTCAGAGAAGGGTGTTAAGCTAAGAGAATAAATTCTCCGCCACCAACAGATATATATTTAATAGAGATCAATTGCTATGTCATCAATTCACAATGTTAGACATATAATCCAAATCATCATCTGAAATTCAAAGCTCAACTTATATTGTCTTTGATGTCGAAGTTAAACTCAATTTTAACTCAACGATTCAATCTTTTTGAAAAATTTCAAATTGAACTAATTGTTCAAATTTCTCATTTAACTTTTCAACTTAGACTTCAAAAATGAATTTCAAATCATTAATCCCTTACGGAATATATTCACAACATTTCATATTTGGAAAAACATTTCCATACTTATTTAAAAATAAGTAATTCACAAATCCAATCTATTTTCAACATTTGAAAATATTCGATATACTTAAATCAAAATTAAGTATATATTTCATCTTTAAGGAAATCATTCTCTTTCACATATTTATTTGAGTTAAAACGAATGTTACGTAAAACATCGTTACGACAACTCAAAATCACTAGTATAGGGATTCGAAATTTAGATAGATGTATAAATCCCAATACTATACAAAACATTTCCTTTCGGAAATCATTTACTATAACAATAATGTTATAGTCCACCATTTCCTTTTATTTGCGAAAACGTCTATTTCAACAATGAATGTTGAAATCTATAGTTTCGATATTTGATGCCTTTGAAAACATCTTTTAAAACAATTAACTTCGTTTTAAAATATCGATTTCCCAAAACATGACCATTTTATTCAATAGTATATTCACAACATTTCATATACCTTTTTAAAAGATTATCCACTGTCCAAAATTGTGCATATACTTCCTTTAACAAGCTATAAAGATTTACTTATCAAAATAAGTCATTTTCGGATTTATAAATTTTCTATTTCCAAGATAATCAACTAGTTTCTTTAGTAAATCATTCATCGACTTGGTTTTCAATTTAATCACATTTGATTCATTCACATTGGATGTTACTGACATTCATATTCAATTAGTTTACTTTCACTAATTTATATTCAAGTTAGTTTGCTTTCAATTCAAATCAAATTTGATTCTATTTAAATTTACTTTCTTCTCAATTTGAATTCAACTTACATAGCTTTCAAATTTTCCATTAATTCAATTTCATTAATACTTAATGAATTTCCATACAATCAACTCTTAACAACATTTCTATTTTATGTTTTATTCACTAATTCACTTTTACAATTAAAGTTGAATTTCCTTTCTATAATTCAAATTCATATTCATTACTTCACTTTATTAATTCATTTTGATATCAAATTCAACCTCATTCAACATTACTTAAGCTATATTTCATTTTATCTTCACTTGCATTTATTTTCACTATACAGCTTAAGTTCGGCTCTAAGTTATTTGAAATTCTATTTTACTTAACTTAACTTAGATTTTATTTCAAAAATTCTCTTATTTAACTTTTGCTAAAGTCAAATTCATATCACTATTCAGAATTCAGATTTTGTTTTACTTAACAAAACTGTTTAACCATTTTAACAATTGGTTTTACTTAAATTTTCTCATTTTATAAGTTAAACAACTTATTAATTTAAACTTCCCAATTCATATTATATAATCACTTATCTTTTAAGTTTAAATTTCCATTTTAATAATTTATCTCATCCAGTTAAATTTATTTAACTTTCCTTTAGTTAAATTTCAAATCCATTCAAACAATTTTATACTTCTTTAGATTTGAAAAACATTTTCTTTAAAGTGTTTCTAGTAACTATTCATATTAAACACCATAAACTAAGCTTTGTGTAAACCAAAGCTCTGATACCACTCTGTAACATCCCCCCTTCTGACCGCCTCCAGTCGGTAATTAAACCAACTCAAAACGTTCAAAAAGACGGATTGTTATTTAGTTTATGAAGTTTAAACTGAATCAGCCACAGAAACACAGAATAATAACACTGAATTAAAACAAATGAGAATTTATTTCATTACTATAAATCTTTTTGTATACATCAGAGTTTTATACAATTTAATACTGATACAGCGAAATATCTTAAAATACAATTTTCTTGAAAACTAAAGTGATTCTTTACTCTCTCTCTAACTTCGCTGCTCGAAAATCTTCAAGCTGTAAAAATACTCGGTCTGACCCGAGTATTATATTCAAAAGAAAATAATACACAGGTCAGTCTAATTCAAACCAGTTTATTAGTGCATATAGGCAGTAATAATTTAAATAGACGACAGTCACAATAATTCCCGTCTATCCGATTCTTTAAACAAAGAAACCGGATAACGGTCAATATAACACCTAACAGTGTTTAACAAAAATCAGCAGATTTAAATCATCAACAGAGATAAATAAACAATTTATCAAATCGTCTAAATCAATTTAAAGCCATTGAAATTGTCACTTTAAAAACCATCAAAGTTCGATTGGCTGCCGTACACGCACGCGTGTACGGCCTCGCCAATACAGCATAAAAGATCAATGCATTACGACGCAAAGAAAAATATCAATTCAAAACTGTCAATTCTGGGTGGCTGCAGTGCACACGCACATACATGTGCACTGCCTCGCCAACTCGAGTGAAGAAATAGAAATCAACACAAGGTCAAATCCGAAACACGGATTCAACTCAAGTTTGTTCGAAAACCAAATTCAATTGCATCCATGCGATGCAAGCTCAAAATTTCAACAAGAACACTGAAATAAAGCAAATGTCCAGACCCTCAAGTGGAACTAGAAACAGATGTGTACAAAAACAACATGAACTGGACAGTGCAAGTGCAGAGCTCGGCTGGTCAGCCTTAACCAACAGTGAACGTGAACCAACAGTGCATGGACAAGTATACAAGTATATGGAACGTGAACCAAAAGTGTACAGTCTAACTAGAGTTAACAAAGTAGAAGTGACGTAAAATGTAACTGCACTAACCCATACAGCATGAAATGGGCAGTTTATTAACTAGCAGGTGACACACGACAGTGGAAATGCAACAGTTCCAAATAGCAAGCAACAGGAAATCAAGTGAAGACTACAAAATGAACCAAACCCATAAATATAAGTATATGTGTTTTTAACTGTCAAACTAATTGAACTTCAAAACTAAACAAAGTCGAACTTTAAGGTTTGAAACAAAATGCACTGTCATATATATATATAAGTAGCAAATAGTACTAAATGCATTCAATTGAAAATTGGTTTTTTTTAAAAAAACGAAATTAATTGGCAAGTAATTTCAATACAAGCAACATGGGACAAACAAGACAGAAGTGCAAATTGAATGTGTACAATTTCTTCAACGTGAAGGCTTATATGAACCACTTTCAAGGGAAAGGCACAGGGACGTGTGCAACTTCAAGGCAACAAAACAAGTAGTATATGCTACTATTCACTAAAGAAAAATTTGTATTTAGCTCCAACAAGATGTGTTCCACTACACTTAATTTTAAAGCAATAAATTAAAACATAGATTGACAGTGGATGCTGGCAATTATTGGCAAAACAATAGATCATCAATAATCACTTATCACTAGATTCAACTAACATTTTAAATCAGTACTAGAGATGAGTTTTACTCACTTGCAAAACTTGATGAACAGAGATGCATACATACTTATTCACAGACATATAGATACAACAGATTTTATACTTTTTCAAATTATGTTAAAGTAGTGCAATGCAGACTATGATATCAAACTTCGAACGGAAACAACTGGCCAAGACAAAACAATATCAAGTGATGCAACATCACAAAAATCAAAGCTTCCGGTCATTACAAAGTATCAAAATTTGAACGAGACAGATGAAATAAACGACGAAATCAAATTAGACTCAAAGCACAATACTTAGTTGAACTAGATGTGAGGGGCGAAAACCACTCACCTGTTGTTTGAAACAATCGCGAGCAAGGGACGACCTAGCTCCTGCAGTTGAAGTCGTGGCCCTCAAGGAGACGAGCGCGATCGATCGAAGCCAGCGCCTTTGGTTTCTACCCAAGCCCTAGTTTTGAAGACGAGGAAGAACGAAGTGAGAATCGCCAGACGAAGCCGATGCCCTAATTTTTTTAGGGACGAAGAACAAACTCGTGGCCGCCATTTTTTTTCTCGCTTATTTTTGTTTTAGGGTTAGGGTTATACGAATGAAATGAGATAAAGGAAAGGGGATCGGGTTTTCGTGTTTTAACCGAGACAAGGATGGGCTTAGGGTATGGGCTGGTTATAGTTTTTTTTCTTTTTATTTTAAATTTTGTTTTTATTATTTTTATTTATCTTGTTTTTATTAATAAACTTATGCTATTTAAATTTTGTATATAGAATTTATTTCCTTTTAAACATCATTATTTTTTTTACATTTATTTACATATCTCATAACAAAATGTCAAAAACGTAGAGTTTTAATTTTAAATTGAATAAGATAAATTTGATTTTAAAATCCAAAGATTTTATACTTTGAAATTTCAAAACAAATTCCCTTTACATTTTTATAAATCCCGATTCAAATTATTATCCAATTTATACCTCCCATTTTAAACTTGAAAAATTCAATCAAATACACAATTTAAATCAAAATTTAATTCAAATTTCAATTTAAAATAGTAAAAAACTCGGGATCGTTACACACCCCATGGTCTTCGAGCCGTTCGTGTGTCAAAGGCCTTCGGGCCATTCGTGTGTTCGAAAAATTAAATGGATAGCTTCCATGAGATAGCTTCTCGTTCGTGTGATAGGCCTTCCCCCTTTTTGTGATTTCTGGATTTCGTGTGTTGATTTCTGGGATTTGTTCTGGATTTCGTGTGTTGATTTCTAGAATTTGTGCTTCACCAATTTTCGTGATTTTCGTTGATATGTTTTATCAATTCTTGTGTATTGGTGAATTCGTGTGTCATTACCTTTTTATGGGTTTGGATCTTTGAGAAGATTCTTGTGATATTGATTAATCTCTTGTTGATTATCATTTACATACTTATAGTAGTATGCCATTATGGTTTTTATATGTTTATGCCACATCCCTTATTCCATATCATGTCATCTGATAATTATAGCTAGACTGATCCGTTTATTATTTTCTTATAAATAATACTCGGGTCAGACCGAGATGTTACAGGTGCTTCTGCTTGACTTCTCTTCTGGGATTTTTCTGACTTTTGGCTCACTATTTAGATTAGTAGTTTTTGGATGTATACCTTTGAGATATAGAATCTATGTTGTGTACTTATTCTTTTGTATAGCACGTGTTGCTATTCTTTTGTATTATCGTGGATCTTTCTGACCACTACTCTGATGTACACTTTCATGTGTTATATATATATTCATATCTTTTTCCGCCTTTGTGATATGGATGTCTATGACTGATTTATGTTATGTTTATTTCTATGTTTGTTTCCGAAGATTATATATAGCCACCGTGTGATAGCTTTGAGTTTGTATCGGTATGTCCGATTTCCTCCTTAAATGAATTTCATGCTATACTATCTGACATATCGGTGCTCGCACAAAGAAGTTACATGGAGGGTCACTCCTCAACAGCCTTATTCTCCATGCTAGTTGACAGCATTACACCGTAGTGATCTTGGCTAGCGTGGGTTCTTATACTTAACGCGTTTTCGATATTCTAACTTACACTATCCCTCGGTCAAGAGTGAAACCAAGTAAGTTGGAGCACTGGTTGCATATCAAAGTCTTGCCTAGACACTTCATTCTTAACTCTCACAGATAGATAATTCTGCATCGTCGGCTTTTAGTGTTAAGTATAGTATTAATGACTTTTACAAGTGAGTAAACAAACAACATGATTAACACGTTTTCGACATTCCCGACTTAACAATTCCTCGATCAAGAGTGAAGCTTATAGGTTAAAGCACTGTTGCTTCTAGCCCTACATGAACATTAATCTTAACACTCAGAAATAGATAAGCCTACTTTGTCGACTTTTAGTGTTAAGCATAGTTAATTACTCTTTCAAAACTTATATTTATAAAGACTTTAAAAATACTTATAAACAGGTTTTAAATATCTATGCAAAATATTACTTGAAAATAACTAATTTATAATTTAATGAAAATAAATTAAAAAATGTTTTATAATTAAAACCTCTTTACTTTCAAAATTCATAAGTATTAAAAAATAATTAAACTTCAAACCTACTTTGAAATACTAAAAAATATGTTAGAAAACATCCCTAAAAAGATTAGGGAAATGCTAAATTTAAATCTCAGTTTTAAACACTTAAAACCATAAGTTCGATAGTTAACTAATCTGACCAGAGGAAGCACGCATGTCTCTTCTATCACATTAAGGGTGAGGGTCTAACCCTTACTAGGGTTGGTGATTTTAGGGAAGTGAACAAGAATTTGTTGTGGGATACCACTTGGGATAGGAAACACATTTACACTACAGCCACCATTAGCTTTGTTCCTAACCTTGCTTACCATTTCTCAGGGTATGTACTTGTCATTGGTCCAGTATTGCTTGATGATATTAGTAGATCCTCCTCTTCTGAGGGGGTTAGTCATGGACGTTAGTAGTTTAGGCGTGCTACTTAATTCCTATGATGTATTTATTTTTATTAGCTGTCGAGGCCTTAGTTGCCTTACACATGTATTGCATATGTGAAGTGGCGTAACCACTATAAAACCATCTTTAGCTATTTCATGTATGTGCAGAACACCTATTTTATATTTTAATAAAAGTGGCACAGCCCACTATAAAGCCGGCTGGCCTTGCTAAAATAAGCAACTTACTACAGCATTTACAAATGCTGTTAAAAGCCATTGATAAAGAACAACATAGAAAATCACAAACTTTGCCCTAGTTTTAACCGCTCATACAAATGACGTAAGACTTGAAATTTTTACGGCAAGTACTTCCCTTATGGTACTTAAAAATAATGGAAAGAAACCTTTAAGGATATCTTCCAAAGTAATTAAAAAAATTCTTGAAAACAAGGTATTTACTAAAATGTTCGTTTAGCGACATTTTTACTCCAACTTCAACCATTTTGTTTGACCAATTCCATAACCTTTTAAACTCCAATTACATTCTAGTAATAATTGTACTTATAGTACATATTTAAAATGCAAATAAACCCCTAAGTATGTCTTTCAAATTAATTACAAAAATTCCCTAAGACAGGACATTTCAAAGTGCTCATATAGCGACTTTCTTCTCGCTATAATATTTTTCAACTTTGTCTCACAAGTTAGTGATTGATCTAAATTTCCATATTTTTCTAGTAATAAGTACTCTCGTAGTACTTGTGAAAAATCCAAAGAAGCCCCTAGGAAGTCTCTCAAAGTTAACTTTGAAAATCGCCGAACATAAGGCATTTTCAAAGTGCATCCATAACGACCTTTTCGCTTCTAACTTTCACAACTTTGGTTCACAATTTCTATAAATTTCCCAACCATTTCTTTGATGTACCATGCACCAAAATATGTGTAGTGAAAAACCAAATAAAATAATCCCAAGTTAAGATCATAAATCTTCAATTTATACAATTTAATTTAAGGGATATCGAGTGCACCTATAGCGACTATTCTCGCTCCAAACACTTTCAAACATACCTCAATTCAACACGCATTCCAACCAAACATGTAACCAAAAATCTAGGCCATGCTACATGTTATAGAAAGTAATAAGAGTGATGTTGTACAATATAAAGTTGTCATTTGCTTTCAAAAACAAGAGGATCCAAAGTTTATAACTTTAATTAGTTAATGTCACTTTCACTTTATATTTCCACACGCATATACACACACACATAATATATACAAACAAAATAGTGAGATGACTCACCCAAATACAAGCCTACAACAAGCATAAACACATAAGAATCAAAGGATCACTTCCTACCGTCACCAAAAGCCTAAAGATACAACCTTTAGCTCCACAATTCAGAAAGCATCTCCACCCTCCATCATCTATTGCTTACGCACCCAAGATGAATCCCCTATCCCCTTCACTTTTATTTCACTTTAACTTTATATCCATGCTTCCTAAGGTGTTCTAAGGTGTTGGTGAGTTCGTGAAATTTAAAGAAGATTTGACCTAATTAGAGAAAGATTGGTGAAGATCAAAGTGGATTAGTGTTAACCCACTTCCATCATTTTTATTCATTTTGATAGTTTCAAGCTTTGAAATGTTATGAAGTGTTTAACTCACCTAAGACCCTCCTTTACATGACCAATAAACCCCCCCATGTGCCTTGCATGCTCCTTTTACTTTACACCTCATTTTTCCTTGTAAAGTACCCTTTTACCCTTGCACACAAAATATCTTCTACATCACCTATGACATCATCAAATGCTTTATTTTCCATAAATGGAAAAATATTTTTATTTCATTTTAATTTTCTCCTAAGCAAATAAGTGTAAGTAAACAAGTTTGAACAACTTTTGATGAGTAAAAAGTTGTTTACGATAAAACGATTTTCGGTCACATTATTGATATTTCTTCAAGTATTTTTTATAAACATTTTCCTGAAACAAGTTTACCATCATTAATTATTACTTAAAAGGTGGTTAACAAGGTTATTAATCATTTTAATCACATTTAATCCAAGATTCAAATATTTAAATACCGAGTGTTCAAAATTCAAGGTCCTTACATTCCCCCCCCCCACTTAGAATATTTCATTCTTGAAATTCCAACACAATCAACAAAAGGAAACAATCAAATAGCAGCACTTAATAGTATCCAAATTACTAGCAAACAATGCCCACAATTTGCTCAAGTTCAAAAATCCTCTCAACGCACAAGGACGATAAACAATCTACAAAGCGTACCTTACCCTCAATAGCCTTAGGTCATTACTTGGTCGATTATTCATGCTACCTTATAATAAATCAAAGAGTCATCATCTAAAATCTCCATAAGCCAACAAAACATAGTATGCATATACTTAAGCACGTACAATGTACATGGATCATCTGTACGAAATATCAAATCTGATCATTTGCTCAATTGCATAGATTTTACTTCCAAACTAGTATAGATCACTTAACCTCTCTAATGCAGACTCTGATTAGGTTCCTTGACTTGAAACCTTTGTTCTCCTTACATACCATATACTATGATAGAAAACTTTGAGAACATATCAAGAATCTGTATCAAGTGTTCACCGCTAAGAATTGAGTGAAAAATCCTTGTTCGGACCGATGCAAGTTCCCTCGAAATTATGTATTTGAATACCGTATCAAGCACAGCCATGCACATAAAACGATCTATGTACAAATTATGCACTTTATCCTATTGGTTTCTTTAACTATACCAATTTCTTTACATTTTAAATCACATTCGTTTACTAAATAGTATATCTTATTCAATACTAGACTATTTATGAATCATTTCATAAACACGTAACTTTAAATTATTTAACATTTTATAACTCAAGTACATACTCATATAATACTCTACTACATCCTAAGAGTATATACAAAACATTAAATTTGTTTACTTAACAAGGATGTTTAACAAATTCAACACTTGTTCTAACTTACTACCTTCTTAATTCAAGTGTTATATAAACTCAACTTTTATATTTTCATAAAAACACTTAGCTTCAATTTCTATAATAATTCAGAAGTTTTCGCCTATCCAAAATCGCTGAAAATTCCATTTCATTTTAAGAAATGAAAACTACCAAACAACATATCATAACATGATGCACATACCATACTGTCCAAATGCATAGGGTACATGTGTCCATAAAATAACTTAACAAAGTTCTAATTATTTGTTAAACACATTTTACCCAAAAAGGGAAAACATGAAAAGGTTTCATCATTTACCGAGCTATGCCATTACCACTTGGGCCTCCAGCATAATATACATATAAAACTTTTCTACACCAAAAAGTTTATATCAAATTTCTTTTAAAGAAAAACTTTAGAACTAAACACCGAGTTTTATTTCAAATCAGTTAAAATAATATATATATATATATATCTTCCATATTTCAAATCATACTTTCGAGATTAAATCAAAATCTATTTTCACTAAAACCACTTTGTAGAATCCCCTACTTTGAAACCCGAAAATGAACGTCGATGATGCTACGGTCATCACCGGAATTATTTTCAAGCGACAGAAGTGAGTTCAGTATATCTAAATCATGCCTTTCAGACTTAATCAAAAACCTTTCAAAGAGGTACTAAATACTACGTAAATATTATCAAGTACCATAAGCACAATTTCACAAAACAATTTTCCAAATATTTACTTTCAAATAATACTATTATTATTTTTACAAAATCTTGAAATACATTTTCAAAGACACTGGGATTTAAGTTCTCAAAATATCAGTTTAAATCCTCTTCATTTATAAACCATACATATATAACACTTTCTTATATAAATATTTTCATAAATGTTTATTTTCAAACTACCTTATCTTTCCTTCGGATTATAATAAACATCTTTTACTACACTTAACCTCTAACCCAACATTGTCATCAAACGCCTTATAGTCAAACTACGAAACCAATTCACAAGGTGGTCGTTTCAATGTATCTACAAATACTGTCTACCCAACCCATTCAGTGAAAAGGTAAAACTACTCTTAAACTGGTCGTGCACAAATCAAAAATATACAAACAATAGTCGGTGCTCATAAACTGGCCGAGCATAACTAATCAATCAACAAATGATAATAATTCTCGTAAAACTGGATGAGCAATATTAAGCTAACAATTCTACAAATGATAATAATGCTCTTTAACTGACCGACCTTGTCAGTTCATTCTATAAAGGATAGCAATGCTCATAAATTGGCCGAGCATGGCTAAACTAATTAATGAGGGGTAACGAATGTACATCAATAATCCCTACACTAGTTGAACTACACTTCAACTTATACTTATATAAGTTACCTAATATAAGATCTTTAATTTTCATTGTTGTAATTACCTTTAAGGCATATGTTTATAACAAATACAAATACGCTCTTATATGTATAATACACTCAACTCATGTTAGGGCATTCCATTACCATATCTCTTAACGAGTCATACCCAACCAAAACCAAGGTTCTCACTTAACCTTCCACTCTAATACCAAGTATAACAATCTACCATCTCGACCCTCGAATGTTGACACTAATACATCCATGGTATTCACATATCGAGCACCCAAGTACCGAAAAGACATATTGTTATGGAAAAATAAAAAGAAAAGGAAAAAAATAAGAAAAAAGGATCACAATATAATATCAAAATCTCATAGCGGACTGATAGCATATAATATCAAAAGACAGTACAAAACTGTCACTCTAAGATACACGACGTTTTAGAGTTACAATTCTAAATACTATCATCAGCCTGGATAGTTATAACAACCTATCCTCATAAATGATGATATGTCAGTGGAAATAAGAATTCTAAGGTAGGTGAGACATCAAGCTCATCTCCTTGAGCTCCAATGAACATCAATGAAAATCTGTCTTTCTCAGACTACTAGAAAAAGCACACGAGGAATTTATGGGGAAAAAACCATGCGTTAGACATAAGTCTGGTGTGAGAAACTCAAGAAATATTTTATAAACATATAACATTACTTTTGGGACCATTCGAAAACGGTTATCCCCTCAAAAGAACCACTCATCGAACATGCACATAAGGTGATATAATGGATAATGTCTAGGGTGGAGATCCCTTTGGTCAAGCTGAAATGCAATCTCATGCACAAGGGTCGGAAACTACCTCTGAGCATCAAATATCTCTAGATAAAATATACCAATTAGGAGAAACCTAGCCAGTCCACGTCTAAACACGTGGTCCTAAATATCATCACCTCATGCATGCAACATCGATAAGCATACTCTAGATTTAGAATGATAATATCATGTCGCGGGTTAGCTAAACCCCAAACTATAAGGCCTACTCTACTTTCTGTCATTTCCTATGTCGAGGCTACGTTCAGCATCTCACGTAAGAATCTTCATCACTCGAACGGAACACGGATCCCTAAATGGATTACAGCATTCCGAACAGATCATGAATTTTACAGGGATTCGAGCATCTCAAACAGATCTCGAATCTCCATATAGATCCAACCATAAGTGCTCCGACGAATGCTAACACCGACGTCTCCCTTAGACTTAACCATAGGATAGATAGTTCAACTCTATAGCATACCACTTCGCAATCACTTCCAAAACATAGAACCCGTATATCAGTTTTATAGTATACAATAAGTAAAAAGTTACACATCCCGGTCTCTTCAAAACTAAATCGATGAATTTCCAAACAAGTTCGATAGTCGACTAATCGACTTTCAAGTTCAAAATAGACGATCGTATATGGAAACCAAGTCCTGTATACTTATCACGTTTCCAACCTTTTCATCTCACACCATCCCTTGATCAAGAGTGAAGCTGATAGGTTAGAGCATTATTACTTCTACATCCTACTCGAACAACAATCTTAACTTTCATAGATAGACAAGCCTACTTCATCGGATTTTAGTGCTAGGTATACGACTAAATACTTTCCATAAACGAATAAACATACAAAGCACAATTAAGTCACACAAAGCATTATTAAGTCGCATGAGTGACTTCTAATCCCTTTTTTAATTAATACTTTTTAATAACTAAAACCTCTTTTATTAGTAAAACTTCTTTTATCTTATAAAACTTCGTTTATCAATCACTACTATTCATGTGTAGTCTTTCATTACTTCAAAAAGTATTCATATACTTATCTCAATGATATAAGTATATTCACAAATCATTAACTAGATTTCTTACTTTAAACATTTACTTTTTCTATCTTTTTTCAAAAGATTCCATACTTATAACTTCCTTTAAAATATCCATTTTAAGGATCTAAGTACTTTCACAAAACCATTCAAAAGGTTTAAGACAATGTTACTTAAACATTGTCACTACAAACCCAAAACCATTTCACTTATGCTTATCTTTAAAACATTCTTTTACAGATCTATTTGCATTCTTAATTATAATAAAAAGGATTAAAGATGAATGTTGTTAACACATTGTCACAACAAACCCAAAACCATTCCATGTTTATATTATCTTTGAAAATATTCCTTTAAAGATCTATGTTAATATTTGGTTAAGTTCGATAGTCGACAAATCAAATATCCAATTAAAAACGTTCGCTTATAGAAATCAAGGTTCATATACTTAACATGTTTTTGTCATTCCAACTTCTACTATCCCTCAATCAAGAGTGAAGGTAGGTAAGTTAGAGAATTTGTAAATAAACATCATAATTAAAACATTTTCGACATTTCTGATTTAACTATTCCTTGATCAAGAGTGAATCCGGTAGGTTAGAGCACTATTGCTTCTATCCCTACTCGAACATCAATCTTAACACTCACAAATAGATAAGCCTACTTCGTCGGCTTTTTGTGTTAAGCATAGTCAGTTACTTTTTTGAAACTTATATATATAAATACTTTAAATACTTATAAATAGGTTTTAAATATTTATGTAAAATATTACTTGAAAATAACTAATTTATAATTTGATGAAAATAAATAAAAACATGTTTTATAATTTAAAACCCCTTTACTTTCAAAATTCATAAGTAATTATTAAAAATATATTTAAATTCAAAACCAACTTTAAAATACTACAAAATATGTTAGAAAAAAATCCCTAAAAGGATTAAGAAAGATACCAAATTTAAATATCATTTTTAAACACTTAAAACCATAAGCAACTTACTACAGCATTTACAAATGCTATTAAAATCCCTTGATAAAGAACATTGAAAAGTACAATCTTTGCGGCCAGTTTTAATCACTTAAACAAATGATTTAAGACTTGAAATTATTTCAGTAAGTCCTACCCTTAGGGTAAATGAAAACCATGAAAAGAAAACCTTAAGGATATCGACCAAATTAATTAGAAAATTCTCGAAAACAAAGTATTTACTAAAAAGTTCATTTTGCGACATTTTTACTCCAACTTTAGCCATTTTGTTTAACCAGTTCCAAAACCTTTTAAACACCATTCTTTTTCAGTAATAAGTATACTGATAGTACTTATTAAAACTGCATAGAAACCCTTAAGAAAATTTTTCAAATTAATTACAAAAATTCCCAAAAACAGGACATTTCAAAGTGCTCATATAGTAACCTTCTTCTCGCAATAACATTTTGCAACTTCGTTTCACAAGTTAACGAATGATTTAAACTTCCATATCGTTCACTTCTAACTTTCACAACTTTGGTTCACAATTTCAATAACTTTTCAAAACATTTCTTTACTATAACATACACCAAAATATGTGTAGCGAATAATAAAATCAAATTATCACAAGTTAAGATCATAAATCTTCCATTTATAAAAGTTAAAGTTAAGGGATATCGAAGTGCACTTATAGCGACTATTCTCGCTTCAAACACTTTCAAAGATACCTCAATTCAACACACAAGCCAAAAACACTTTCAAACATGTAAACAGAAAGTCTAGGTCACGCCACATATTTTAGAAGGTAACAGGAGTGATGTTATATAATATAAAGTTGTCATTTTATTTCAAAAGCAAGAGGGTCCAAATCTTATAACTTTAATTAGTTAATGTCACTTTAACATTATATTTGCACATACAACACACACACACACACACACACACACAATATATACAAACAAGATAGTGAGATAACTTACCCAAATCCAAGCCTACAATAAGCTCAAACACACAATAATCAAAGGACCATGTCCTACCATCACCAAAACCTAAAGATTCAACCTTTAGCTCCAAAATCACAGAGCATCTCCACTCTCCATCATCTATTGCCCACGGCCCAAGATGAATCCCCCATCCACTTCACTTTTCTTCCACTTTCACTTTAGATCCATACTTCCTAAGGTGTTTTAAGGTGTTGGTGAAAGTTTGGTGGAGTTTGGAAAAGATTTGAGCTAATTAGAGAAAGACTAGTGATGATCAAAGTGAATTAGTGTTAATCCACTTCCACCATTTTTATTCATTTTGATATTTTCAATCTTGAAATGTTATGAACTGTTTAACCCATCTAAGACCCCCCCCCTTTACACGGCCAAGAACCCCCTCCCCAATGCGCCTTGCATGCTCTTATTGCTTTACACCTCATTTTTCCTTAGTAAATTATCCTTTTACCCTTACACACACAATATCTTCTATGACATCATCAAATACTTTATTTTTCATTGATGGAAAAATATTTTTATTTTATTTTAATGTTCTTCTAAGAAAATAAGTGTATGTAAAAAATTTTGAACAACTTCTGATGAGTAAAAAGTTGTTTGTCGATAAAATGGTTTTTGGCCACATTATCGATATTTCTTCAAAGCCTTTATTTTGTAAGCATTTTTCTAAAAAAGTTTATCATCATTAGTTATTACTTAAAAATAGTTTAACAAGGTTATTACATCATTTTAGTTACATTTAATCCAAGATCAAATATTTAAATACGAAGTGTTCAAATTCCAGAGTGTTACAGGTTTGACCTTTGAGTTTGCATAGAGAATACTTCCAAAACAGTTATTGGTCAAGAATCAATCTAGTAGTTTATGGATTGATTCTATGTAGTTTTAAGAATGTTGTAAGTAGTTTTCAAGAAATATTTCAAGGGAGTAAGGAGTAAGAGGAACGTAAGAATAATTAGTCAGAAAATTTGTTTACAGTCTCCTTTATACAATGAATAAACAAATGCATCTATTCACGAAGAGGTGTGTCCAAAAAAAACTCTTTTCAAATTTTAAAAAACAAATTAATGGCCACTACATCGACATATATAGGAGGGGGATGTGACATACCCTTGTAAAATTTGAAAATGATTTTCTTTTAAATTGTTTTTAAACTTCTGTGTTTTTGTAAAAAAAAGTTAAACATAGTTTTTTAAATACTACGAACACATAAATACTTTGATAAATTATTTTTAAAATATATTTTTAATTTTAAATAATTTATTTTGATAAAATATCAAAGATTAGAAATTTGTGATAAAGATCAGAATCTGATATCGGGGACTTTAACAGATTATTCCAATGACTCATAACTATACACTAAAGTCTTGAACTCTTCGAATCTTTGTCTTTAAACTCATGATTCTTGATAACCTCTGAATATTGAACTTTAGTCTTTATACTGATCAATCTTCAAGCTTAATCATTCAGTACCTGTGTAATATTCTGTAGTACATACTATATAACTTGGCAAAACATTAGTACCTATATTTATATTGTTGTTGTCATCAAAATCGGTATATGAGGTCTTAACAATCTGCATCTTTTTGATAATGACAACCGTGTAAATATTAATGTATATAAATTATTATATAACTCCCTCTTAGTATATGCATGTGTTATATTTTATATATTACTCCACCTTTGTCATCAACAAAATTGGATGAAAAAAAAAACTCCCATTAAATGTGATATACTTATGAATGATGGAGTCAAAATCAATATTCAAATTCTAAGCAATTTTTTTCAGAGATTTAAACTATGTTTATCATTATACAATCTTTATTAATCATTCCAAAATACAAATGAAACAATTATACAATCCAAACATACAAACAAACAATCCTAAACAAACCCAATCAAACCATATAAACAAACCAATAATAATCCAAACCTAGCTATATTAATTATTTAAAGACCAATCAAATTCAAATATACAAGTTTTAAAATGCACTTATAAGTTTTAAACAAATTGGAATACTAGATTTTCCTTGAAACTTCAACCTATCCTTTAGATCCAAAGATTGGATTTGTTTTGATGACATCCCAATTTTCTTGTTTCATGTTTGCTTTAGAGTTTGAGCATTTCAGTTTGTTGTTTTGATCATCTTTTATAAGGGAGGAAATTAACCAATGAAGATCTTTAAAATATCTCCCTTGTGCCTTTATCATTTGCATTTGACTTAATCCTTTTGATTTCTGAGAATAAAACAGAGATCATCTTTGAAAGGTTGAAGCATTTCTTCCAAGTTTTCATAAAGTTTTGATGTGGAGAACACTTTTTTATGAAAGGCAATGTTTAAAATGGAATGAGATGAAAAGATGAATCAACGTATGAGTTTTTCTGGAAGAAAAAGGGTTAAATAGAGATGAAAAGACGGATTGCATAACTGATTTAAAAGTACTTACCGATTTTTGAAAATTTTGTAATTTTTGAAAATGGCTAGTATATGTCGATATATGTATGTGGGGTATGTCGGCATATGTACCTTAATTTGCACAGTTTATGTTTTTATTCTAAGTTTTATTTATACTCAATACTATTCTATTTTTTAATTCTAGAGAATATAATAATACCATTTAACAACAAAATTAAATTTCTAAGTGACTTTCATTAATATAAAAGAGAAGTATATGGATATAATAGAAAAATACGTGAGAATAACATTAAAAAATACTAAACAAATATACCACTAAGAGATACAACGGTAGATAAAAAATTTAATAAGATGATGATGTAGAAGAAGAGTTTCCACCAAGTTTCTTAATGATCTTCCCAAAGAATTTGTCCTTTTTGTTTGAGAGAAAAGTGAACTTTTTACTAATGAACGTTTAAGCTTCTTTTGGTTGTTAAGAAGCTTTTCTTGATTCTTGAGAATATCTTTGTTGGAATAGCGAGATCTTTTGTCAACACTTTCTAGAGAATTGTCCATTTCCTCTTCTTCCACTTCTTGTTCTTCATCCTCTTCAATTTCCGTACCATTGCATTCTTATTTTTCTTGAAGAATCTCTTACTCTTCTTCCCTTGCCAATCTCTCTTCCTTTTCGGGAAGAGATTCATAGGGTTCGAACTCAAGAGGAATGTGCATAAGAGAGTGATTGGAATGTCAAAAAATTTATGAGGCAAAATGTTTTCGCCTCGTAGATCGATACCAAAATAATTGAAAATTCTAGTAAGATACAAACCATGCTAAAGTGTGTTCTCATGCCTAAAGATTTTCTTTTGAAAAAAGTCATCCAAAATTACATGAGCCCAATATATATCACATTTTCTAAAAATGGCAAAAGGAGCTTTGGAAACCTTTTTAGTCATGTGATTGTAATTTCCCCTCCTCGGTGTAATATTTTGTTGTAAGATTTTTGCCTTCAAAACTATACTCTTCATCACTAGATAATAAATGTGCATAACTTCTCAATTACCGTAATTAATTCCAAAAGTGGAGACGTCATTTCCACTATATTTACAACCAAAAATTTGACAAGAATTTTACAATCTAAAACAATAGTAATGTCTTTTACACTACTCCAAATTTGATCTCCTTCTCCTTGAAAAAATTGTCCATTCAAATTAGCATAAAACATTTCAATCAAATTGGTATAGCAATCAAAATCGTTTTGAGATAAATCGATTAAACCAAAAATACAATTTCTAAAAGCAAGATCTTGTAAACCATAGGAATAAAATTCATTTAAATTTGCGAACCTTCCCAAAAATTCTTTTCCATAAGTAGTATACTTAATATAAGTTCCAATGGACTCTTGATCATTATAAAGTTGACTTTTGATCCTTTTGCTAAGTGTAATGGCTTTGGACGAGGAAAATTGGTTTGAGGAAGACATTTTTGAGTAGTTTTGAAGGTAGGAGAGTGAAGAATGATTTTGAGTTTTGAAATAAAGTGTGAGTGAATGAAGTGATAGGAATGAGTTGAGTGGATTGACATTTTTCAGTTGAAATTTTCCTTTTTAGTTTTTGATATTAATGCAAAAGAGACGAAAATTAAAAATTTTGAATTTGAAAAGATTCTCCAATTTTCTTACTTGTATGTCGACATTCATATGTAGACTATGTCGACATATAAGCCAAAAATTCCAAAATTAAACTAAGGTAATAAATTCCACTTATTTATACTCATTATTATTATTAATCTATATTTATTCCTAAATTCAATAATTCCAAATAAATGAAATAAAAATTAAATGTAAAAAGTACCACCTTTTCTGTTTTCCTTTGTTCTGATCTAGTTAATCTTCTATTGCTCTGAAACACATGTTAGCATTCTCGATGTCTGGTTTATTTTCACCCGAAGTTGTATCAAAATCATCTAAAGATGAAGTGCAAGCCCACTTTCTCTTTTTGAATGAATCAGTGACACGCTTGATCTTTGATTTCTTTCGATATGGATAATCTCTTTGCAGATGACCAGGTTTACCACAGTTATAACACTTAATCACAATTCCGTTTTTAGAATTTTTTTAGGTCTACGAAAGATATTCATCTATCTATACTTTATAAATTTTCTAAAATTCCTAGTCGTAGGAGAAATTTCCTCATCATTATCGTCATCTGAGTCCTGATCGTCAGCTGTTGCATCAAAGGCAATTGATTTCTTTTCTGTTGTTTTATTTTCTCTTCTACCCTACAACTGTGCTTCATAGGACATTAGATTACTATTAATTCTTCAATTTTTAAAGAACTGATGTTATTAGCCTCTTCTGTTGTTAATGTCTTTTTATCCCAATCTGAAGAGAGTGAATTAAGGACTTTTCTAACTTGGTCCTCTTTACAGAAATTTTTACCTAGTTATATTAAAGAATGAACTATATCTTGAAATCTAGAATACATTAAGAAATAGACTCATTTTGTTTCATTTTAAACAATTGAAACTTATTAGTTAGCATGGAAATTTTTGTCTGCTTCAATTTACTAGTGCCCTCATGTGTAACTTGCAGTGTTCTTCAAATTTCATATGCAGACTTACAAATAGAAACTCGATTAAATTCATGTTTATCTAATGAACAAAATAAAATATTCTTGGCTTTAGAATTATTAAGTACTTGTGTCTTTTGGTCTGGTATCCATGTTGAGTATTTGATTTGGGGTTCAGTGTATTCACTCTGTGTAATATTCCAAATATCTAAACCATTAGACTGTAAATAAATCTTCATCCTACATGACTAATAAGTGTAATTACTACCATTAAATAGTGGGGGTCTAGCTGTTGATTGTCATTCCACAAAAGTGTTAAAAATTGAACTACCAGTATTACTAGCC
This sequence comes from Allium fistulosum, assembly GCA_030737815.1. Classification (NCBI taxonomy): domain Eukaryota; kingdom Viridiplantae; phylum Streptophyta; class Magnoliopsida; order Asparagales; family Amaryllidaceae; genus Allium; species Allium fistulosum. Next base: position 864,965,461 of record CM060906.1, on the reverse strand, counting down.
ATTTATACTTTTCAAAAATCAAATTACGAATTTTCGAAAATCTAATGCTCCGATACCAAATGTGGGTTACGATGTAACGGATCTTAAGGCTACTTTAACATTAGGAGGGGGCTAAATAGTGTTTTATAACTTTTATAAATCTTTTTAACTTTGTTTCAAGATTTAAATCAAATTACAGATTATCAACACAAATCTGTACTGATCAAGCAGTCACATATGCAATCATAGATAAATATAAAAGCAATAACAAAAAGTAAAGTAAGAGAGATGAAATAAGGAATTTTATACTGGTTCGGATTAATTAATCCTACATCCAGTCCCGTACAATACTGTATAGATTTCTTTTCAATCACCTACTTCAACCAAGTAGCAAGCAAACTAGAATACAGTCTCGATTTCAAGGCTACAAGATACATCTTACTGTCTCATGAATCTGGGTTAAACTCTCTTGATTTACTATGCAATAAGATCAACCACTAGATTTTGATGGGCTACTAAGAACACCCACTTTATTTGAACAAGCAATAAGCACACCCAAACAAATAAGAGTAGAGTTGTTGATAGCCAAATATAAACAGTTATACTTGGGATATAACATATCCTATAACCCTGCTGATAGCGGTTTGATCTTTGAGTTTGTAGAGAGATTACTTGCAAAACAATTAATAATTTGTAGAGAATCAATCTAGTAGTGTATATATTGATTCTATGTAGTTTTAAAGAATGTAGTAAGTTGTTTTCAAGAAATATTTCAAGGGGGTAAGGAGTAAGAAGAAAGTAAGAAAAATTAGTCAGAAATTTTTTTTACACTCCTTTTTATATAGTGAATGAATAGATGTATTCATTCATGAAGAGGTGTGTCCAAAAGATACCTATTTTCAAATTTTAAAAAACAAATTAACGGTCATTATGTTGACATATCTAGGAGGGGTATGTCGACGACCCTTGTAAATTTAAAAATGATTTTTTTTAAAATTGTTTTTAAACTTCTAAATTTTTGTAAAGTAATTTAAACACAGTCTTTTAAATACTTTGAACACATAAAAAATTCTATAAAATATTTGTAAAATATATTTTGATAGAATATCAAAGATCAGAAATTTACGATAAAGATCAGAATCTGCTATCAGGGACTTTAACAGTTTTTATTCTAATGATTCATAACTATGCACTAAATTCTTGAGCTCTTTGAATCTTCATCTTTAAACTCATAAGTCTTGATCATCTCTGAATCTTGAAATTTATTCTTTATACTACTGATAAGTCTTCAAGCTTAATCATTTTGTGCTTGTGCAATACTCTACAATATATACTATACAACTTTGCAAAACATTAGTATCTATATTTATATTGTAACACCCCACCTCTATACCCATACTATCTAAGAGTATTACCGAGTAATACTGTCAGATAATACAAAGAATGAGTCTATATGGGTATACGCATGAATATTCCCTTAGACTAATACAGGTACGTATTAAAACATCAAATAAATAACACATCTATGTATATACAGTATCGGTACAAAGAAATAAACACGTGTATCTCCAAGACTGAACACTACATAATATACAGTGAATTACAGAGAATACAAAGTCAATCACAGCAATAACATATAATATATATAATACAATAATACAACAAGGGTACAACTCATCACAAATGTCAACTATCTCAATGTATTATAATAAATAATTAATATACTTCTCAGTATCATTATATACAATGAATCAATGTCACAGAAATATCATATAATCATCCTAATATATGTTTCCTCTAAGCCCACTAATACACTAGCTGGTCAAGTCATCCCTGGACCTAAAATGTCTAAGACTGACCCGAGTATGATAAATAACACACGGGTCAAACTATATCTAATACAAGGGTAATAAACACATGTGATTCAATATTTACAAAGTATAATAACAATATGGTGACATCCACAATATCAATAAATATGTAGTAACATATGCATGGTATGTAATTAAAATATATCTCAGATAATCACAAATGTATTACATAACATTAAATATCACAAAACCATGCATAAATATTTCATTACCCATATAGAAACACATCAAATCAGAATTAATTAACACAAATGGGTGAGTCGTACATATCTAGAAAACCATCATCAAATCCCAAAATATCACTAAATGAGATATCTTCAAGTGAAGTCAAGAGGTAACGAAGCAATAGCCGCAATCTCTCTGAATCTCATATTATAAAATACCATAATCGAATCAATAAAATTAATATGAAAGATTTACGCTAGCTCATAAAAATTTTCAAATATAATCAATAATAAGTAGGTCGTCTGCCTTAAAAGAATAGGTCGTATGCCTAAGAAGGATACGGGGTTGACTATACTTTGGACACAGTCACTGGTATAATCTCATCTATACATAATATATGTCAATCTACCACCTACACATACATACACATACACTAGAACCAGATGGGAGACTGACATCACGCCTGCTTGCTCCAAGAGCCACGCGTGGTCTATATGACATGACTCCTACAGTCATCGGTTACCATTACATCTCCCCTCCTGGTATCGTGACAATGATCCACCATAGGCTCGACAATGCATAGCCACTTCGGCTATGACTACCGACATATGCTCTTATGGTAACTGACTGTTGGCCTATGTGACACAAGGAGTAACCAACTATCAATCCTATGATGCTCATCAAATACCATAAACAAATGGTGTCGTGGATATGGGGCATGACCTTACGATCAGGCCGCCAGGGTGGATACTGGTCAATCTAGTTTACTCCCGAAATATAAAAAGAGTTGGACAAAGGTAGGCAGACACATAATGTACACAAACTATGTAGCTAACAAGTAGCCTCCGTACGTGCTCACCGCAATGAGTCGCGCACACACCACATACTCCCGTATGAGTGTCATTCATGAGCAAAGAATAACTGAATAAATAACACAACGGCGTCCCATATCATCGCATTTTACCAGTCCATTTCTTTAGTGCTCACATAAAACACTCGTTTCTTCCATATTCTATATAACGAGTCCAAAGAATAATCGAAAAAGTATTACCGAATGCCACATCCCAAACGATATTACTAATTCATTTATTTAGATTCCTCTTCACACAGAATAGAAGTCATCACAAAATCACAAAGAAGATTTCATCGCGTATCGTACCAAATCACCAACCAATTCAATTTCAATGATGAATCATTCACAATATTTAAATCTATATGAGAAAATGGGAAATTATAAGATATAGAAATCATACTTAAAATCCCATCAAACACTAAAATAATAAAGTTTAACAAAATATTTCATTAACACTTAAATCAAGTATTCAAATATAAATATGTGCAACATTTAAAATTGCTTTATAGTAGTTAATTATAATTTTCTATAATCATTTATTATTTCACAATAATTATATATATAAACTTCAAATAAATTATTTTTATTTCTAGCTATAAAATATAATTCCAAAATGAAGATTTAAATACCAAAATTTCATTTTCAAATCTTTACTTACATAATTTAAAACATTCAAAAACACTTTATAATTCAAACATTCTTTATTAATTCATAAGTAATCACATTATTTGTGAAAATAAACTTTAAAATATCTAAGATATTAATCAAAAATATTTCTTATATCCAGAAACTATATAAACTCCTTAAATAACTATTTAAAACAAACTATAGATTACTTTTCAATAAATTAATAGTTCTGAATATAACTTTTCTTCAATAAATTTTATATTTCTAAAAATAATAATATTTGGTAAAACCTTTATATCAAACAACATTATCTATATATTACCAAGAATAAAGATTAAAACACTATTATTTACTATAAATATATATATTTTAAATCCATAAATTTATAACTCAAACCATAATATAATTTCTAAACATTTAAATATAAATAAATTACATAGTTTATTAAATCAAATACCTTTTACTAAATACAATTTAATTAGCTAAAATTTATTTTTGTTAAATTTATGTATAATTACTGCATAGAAAGCAAGGTTGTTACAAACTCCCCCTAACAAAATTGTGTCCTCGCAGTTTCTTATAGTGAGACGTCAAACAACTCATACCCTAACTTTCTTTATAGTCAACACTCTTCTATCAAACTCAACTATTTGATCCTCTATGTGGCTTTTAGACCAATTCTCATTTTATTATATGCTAAGAATTTAAATAGATTCATTTTAACGCCTTTTATTTTTTGTATAAAATATAATCCTATAAAAAATTTCTAACTCCTGAAAATTTTGGTAGTCTTCTTTGTATAGAAGGACTTTCGAATAATGATAATATGATAAATAAGATATACATCGACTAAAACATGGTCGAAAACAATTTATATATCAAATCTTGTCATACGGCATATATTATAAAATATATATCACCCTTTTAAGTAAAACGTACCTTGTTTTGCATTATTAAGAGTGTTCACTTAATTTATATGTAAATATGTGCCAAACCGATCCAAATAATCTTCACGTACTTGTGCTTACTTATAGAATTCATATGAGATCATTTCTTATAATATAAAGTAGTATGGCATTAATATAATAGAATAACATAGTTGCATTTTCATTTTAATTACTTTTCATTTAAGTTTTGGGTGTCAAAAACACAAAATTATATAATAACTCCAAAATTAAAGTTGTAGTTTAGTTAAATGGCTTTTCGTAAAACCTTTCGGAGTACAAAAATATAGCGTATGATAAAGGTTATAGCCATTTTATTAAGTATTGCTATCTTAGAAATTAATATTTTCATAATAGGTTAACTACATAAAACTACATTTTAGCCTAGAAAATGTCAAAATACTCTTGAGTAGTGTTTCATTTCCAAATCTTTACTTACATAATTTAAAACATTCAAAAACACTTTATAAATCAAACATCCTTTATTAATTCATAAGTAATCACATTATTTGTGAAAATAAACTTAAAATATCTAAGATATTTATCAAAAAATATTTCTTATATCTAGAAACTATGTAAACTCCTTAAAAACTACTTAAACAAACTATAGATTACTTTTCAATAAATTAATAATTTTGTATATAACTTTTCTTCAATAAATTTTATATTTCTAAAAATAATAATATTTGGTAAAACCTTTATATCAAATAACCTTATTTATATAATTGCCAAGAATAAAGATTAAAACAGTATAATTTACTATAAATATATATTTTTAATCCATAATATTTATAACTCAAACCATAATATAATTTCTAAACATTCAAATATAAATAAATTACATAATTTATTAAATCAAATACCTTTTACTAAATAAAATTTAATTAACTAAAAATTTATTTTAATTAAATTTACATATAGTTACTGTGTAGAAAGTAGGGTTGTGACATATGTGGTTGTTGTTATCCAAAATTAATATCTGAGGTATTAACAAAGATTCCATGTAAAAAATGAAGGAGCCTATTATCGAAAAAGAGTCAATGTCAATCACATATGCATCATTGTGTAACATGACTGAACAAAAACACGGCCGAATAGTAAAAGTGCCTTTTTCTTAGCCATAATTATACTTTAAATTCTAAATACTTATAGTATCATTGGAAAATATAACATTCTCTATGCGTCAAATGTGCAATCGTCGCACGTAATTTGATTTAAATGCAGTACCTTCAACTAAGAGTGATGAGTAACCATTTAAAGGTTGTCGTGCTCGTACGCCAATATCCTCAATAAAAGTTTCACCATTTGAAGGTGTTCAAAAAAAGCACAAGAAAAAGATTAAGGTAATGGTTTCAACAATGTTTGTCATAAATATTTCATGTATTGAGTTTAATAATCAAGATGTCTATCTTGAATCATTATATTTTAAATATTTATGATATTGATGAAAAAATATAATATCTTCCATGAATCAAACATGCAGCTGTGCGTAATTTTGATTTGAATGCATTGCCTTCAACTTAAAATGATGAGCTATTTGAAGACTGCAGTGATTATATGCCAACATCCTTTGTAAATTCTTCACTATTTGAAGATGTTCAAGAAAAAGCACAAGCTAAAGATCAAGGTGATTGTTTCAACAGTATTTATCATAACTTTATTCTATGTATTTGATCTTTGATGTTAACAAAATTACTATTTATCTCCGTCGCAACTATAATATTTCAGAAAATAATAAAGAATTATATTTTGAACATGTGCAAATGATATGTATTGTATTAATATGAATGCATCACCTTTGCTTGACAATGATGAGCCACAATTTGAAGATTGTGTTGATTATGTGAAATGTTCGCCAACATCGCAAGTTATTAATAAGGTAACTATTTTTCAAATCATAAGTTTTTCTCACTTAGTTTTATTTTAAATTATACTAATAGAAACGTGTAGTATAAATATTAAAAATAATATTTTTTTTAAATTGGGTACTTAGATGATAATACACATTAGTACTATAAGTCTTAGGTAGTATCAACATACCACATGTCAATATATGTTTGAATCACGCTACGTAGGTCTTGAACCTATGACCTCTCGCACCAAAGTCGAAACGCCTAACCATTGGGACAGTATTAGTTAAAAATAATACTTTAACTAAGTCTTTGATTTTGTATGACATATGATCATGTTGACGAATGTTTCAATTGTCACATGTATACTTTTACATAAATAGCACATGAAGTAACGAGTGAGCTTATAATTGTAGAAGAGCTATTGCCACTTACTGATCCTTTATGTGATGCTCCCAATCCTTTTGATATTCATTTTAATGCATCTAGTCCATCCAATGCATTTGATCCTTTTGATGGTTCTTTTGGTATACTTAGTCCATCTGACGCATCATGCTTTTCACAGAGGTTAGTATTTCTAGACCATGATATAGCATTATTTTATTGTTATACATACATACATTTATTCATACATACTTAGATACATACATATCTATATTCTACTATTAATACTGAGAAGGGAATGTTTGGTTCTGAAGCCTCCTATCATTTCTCAATGAAATTGAATAAGGTTCTACAACCTGTATTCAAGCACTTCAACGTCCCAAAATATATTCAATGTTTTAATTCCATCCCAAACACTTTTTACCTAACCCTAATTTAAATCGGGGGAAATTGAATCAGATTAATCTTCAAACAGGAAAATAGTGCACAACTAATCATCAAGAGTAGGTTTGTAAAGACCCTGAAGTCGGCCTTCGAAAATCGGCATTCGTACTTCGCTTGTACTCAAAATGCCGTAGATTCAACCGCCGAATCTGGTTCTCCGGAGCTTATAACACAATTAAGTAAATAACACAGCGGAAGAAAAGGAAAATAATGATATCATATACAACTCCAATGAATACAATATCCAGAATGATATACAACAATGATATCAATATGATACAACAATATCAGAGATAAATAATGATACAGCGGAAAGCAGAAATGATAACTCCAGCAGCGGATAGAATGTCTCCAATAGAATGCTCCAAGATAAGCAACGTCAGTCCATGAACTCCAAGAACTGAACTAGCTCCAGATAATCTACTAAACCTGAATATCTGAAAAACCCAACTCTAGACTGCCCGTGTGGAAAATTGTGGGCACCCAGAGTTTAGGAAGGGAACAATAAACTCCAGGTCAGTCGTGGGACTGGTATGAGCAAACAAAAACGGTTTATCTTTAACAAACACAAAAGGATTTTAAACATTGAAACCCGCAATGCTTTTCGAAAATGAAACTACCATAAGGCCTCCCGCCACACACACAATGCAATCGCAGAATTGGAGGAGATTTCTCCTTATGATAGTCAAACATGCTTACTATGCAAAATCAAAACTCTTTTGATATTATTACTAGTGCATAGTGTAGAAAAACATTTCGAAAATATAATATAAATCTTAGCCAACATACGACCAGTGTCGTATGCCTACTATAGCTACCATGTTCAATAACAGGTTACCGCCACATTCCATGGCAGGTTATACTACTAAAACCGTACAGGGTTCGTATTGTTTCTTTGGATTTCCAACAAATGATCAGGCTAAGGAACTTCCTTACTGAAATAGAAACACCTCTGGAAAGACGCCCCGAGAACCTAACTGGATCTCTGCAAACACAAGGCCGACGCTACCTCACGCTGTACAGCTGTAACTAGGTAACTAACACACTGACGCTACCTCACGCTGTACAGCTGTAACTAGGTAACTAACACACAAGTCATGTCATCCCCCGGTCATCACCGACCTTTATCCGAGGATCCTCAATCACAAAGCAACAGCCACAAAATATAATCAACATAGGTAAAATATCTGGGCTCCATACCATGATATCACCTTTTATCCAGAAGGAAATGACATACCGTAGGGGCGCTACCCCTACAAACCTTTGTCGCAACATTCCTGTTTCGACCATTACCGGGTTGTGAGGCTCGACGAAGTCTCGTCCACAAAGCTATGCTTTTTCACAAAGCCACGCTTTTTCACAAAGCCACGCTTTTTCACAAAGCCACGCTTTTTCACAAAGCAACGCTTTGATCAATCAAATGATCAGCAGCAGTTCGTATGCCACATTACCAAATTGGGAATGTATCACTAGTAACCATCAACTACATAACCTCTGAGCTCGTACGTCTCAGAGAAGGGTGTTAAGCTAAGAGAATAAATTCTCCACCACCAACAGAAATGTATTTGATAGAAACCAGCTTTACATCTCAAAGTGTAACGTCAGACACACATCCATACAAGTCTGTTCCGGGTTCGAACAGAACCGAAGGCACTTCCAAAGAAGCCCTTGCAATCCGGGTATTCACAATCCCGATCGAATTTCCCATCACTTAGGAGATCTCTATACCGGAGCGACTCAGTGCAGAGACAATCGATAGGTCATCCTATCGTTCTCGCAAATACCCGGTCTTCACCACCGGTCTTCAAATGCCATACATATATGACGTATCATTATTCGGAATGGGTTATACGACACAAAGGTCCTTTCCCGGCTAAACCGAATAACTAGCGCACTTAAAAATCATATGGATATTGGGGTCTCAGTTAAATCACAGCTTAAAGCCCAAAACTTTTCATTCGAATGGTTAAAACAAATTACCATTTCCAATCTTTTAAACAAAAAGATTCATTTCAAAAACCTTCACTGGTTTAAACAATTTCCACACTTTTAATCTTTTAAACAAAAAGATTCAATTCACAAAGTTCACCCCGTTCACAAAGATCCATTCAGGGATTTCAAAACAATTTCCATTTCAATTTGGATTAACTCATCCAATCTTTAAAACGAAGATTTAATTGATAGCTTTCGAAACAATTCTACTTCAAGTTAGATCAACTCATCCGGTCTTTGAAATCAAAGACTCATTTCATAGTTTTCAAAACATTTCAATTCCATTTCAAACTTGAATTCAAATTTAAATCAAATTATTTAAATTTTCAAAACTCGATTAAGTTATTCAAAATAACTTTTATCTTTGAAATTCCATTTCAAAAGCTTTTCATATCAAACCCCAATTTCCAATTTCAAAATAATGGAAATTAAAATTTTAAATTTCAAAAACATTGGATTTAAATCATCTGTGACTTAACCGATTTCCACGTGAAATCCATATTTGTGTGTGTATAGTGTAGTCCAGGAGTTTCACACGATAGTGCACAACATCAATCATCACAGATATATCGATAAGCGGTATAATCGATAACGCTTATCTTCATTCACAGATTCGTAGATAAAGTAAATTTATCAGTCACAAAGATTCATCATTACAATTCGATGTGGGTTTCAGATAACCAACTGGAATCCGACTCCCTGTCGCATCGAAATTCAAGTGTCGTTTTACGGGCCAAGGGTTTCATATTCACATAGTAATATATCACACAAACAGAAATCACAACTCAGCACATATCACACAGCATCATAGATCAGGGGATATCAATCAATTCTACATTCCATAGAATCCAAACATTCATAAGTAAGATCAATTACTATCTGATTAAAATTAATTAATACCAGATTAATTACTTATGAATAACTACAAATCTTGGTTAATCAACATCGATAAATTACAATCATTTTGATTAATTATTCTTTAATCCTTTATTAATCAATTTTTTTATCATTTAATTACTTTTAATTAAGTAATTATCTTCATGTAATTAATTACCTTTAATTACTTATATTAATTAATCTTAATTAATTAATCAACCTTTAATAAATCACATAAATTAATTAATTCTTAATTATCCTTAAATCATTAATTAATTAATTTCTCTTTAATTACTTCATTAAGTTAATTTTCTTCAAAATAACTTAAGCATTTAACTTACAAATTTAAGTTAAACAAATTATAACGTCCTTTAATGAAATGATTTAAACATTTATCATATAACCGTTTTAAACTAGATCAAATTTAAATTTAAAACTTGCTTTTATAAAACCATAAATCAACTTAAATTTTTAATTAACCCACACATGAATACATACAGCATAAAATGATTAATTTAACAAAATTTGTTTAAAACTGATTTAAACTTTGAAAACCTGTTTCACATTTTAAACTTTTGCAGCAATCAACATGAACCCGAGCCAACAACTAAATTCCCCAAGTAAAACTTCGGGTCACCCCCGACTCTATCATGAAACCACTCGTGAACCTCCTTTCTTCGAGACAAACCCAGGAAATCATCGAGACTGACCCGTGCCCATCTTCTTCCTTCCTTTCCTTATTTCCAAGCAATGAACCCAGACACGTAAATGATACGCGTGCACGTGTACAGATAGCCGACCTCCCTCCGACCATCAATGCTACCACCATCAAGTCGCCGATGCCAAGCCCGACCGTCTTCGCAACCCAGAAAACCAAAATCTTCTTTCAATCGAAATCGAGCACCACAGGAGCATCATAGATTTAAATCGATCATCAAAAACTTCCACGCTACGTCACCATCGACCACCAGGAAGTTCGATACTCCAACCTACCCTTCGCCGGAGCCCTACGCTACTATTTCCCTAACTCCGGTCAAACTCGACGCAATGTCGACGCCACGATGCCACGAAACCAACCACGACTCACCCATCCACTTAAACCCTAAATTGATCTCGCCGCGTCACCACGGCATTTTAGAAAATTCTTGACTATTTTTTCCACCATCCTCGACCCACGAGTAACAACCCTGGTTTTGGTGATTACCTGTAAATATTAAATTATAACGGTGGTTATAATTTAATATTGTGAATTTAAAATAAATTGGAGATTTAAATTGT